>OX031007.1:67462413-72462413 GCA_943735925.1 Pollenia amentaria | reverse complement strand
ACTTTGTTTGTAAATGGCTTAAATGGTCTTGTGGAAGAAGCTCTTGTATCAACTGAATCTTAAATGGAAACAAATGCAAATCCTTGTGCAAATTTGTGACCAAAGTTGTTCTTTGAAGACCAAGCACGGCGTCGAATTGAGGTTGATGAATTGTTTTGAACACTTTCTTGAGCAGCAACAATGTTTTCAGCCGATCTTGCAGTACGTTGTGGTCCTACCACCTACAGACCCACTTTCTTCGAAATCATTCACTACAAGATAAATAGTGCGTTTTTTTTTGCACGTTGTTTCTCCCAAAAATTTCACGTAACTGTCTCATCGTCACAGTAATCGATGATTGATTTCGATAAAATGTTTTAACGATTAAATCACGTTGGTTTATCGAAAATTTTTCCATTATAAATTTGCCACGTGTCTACTTTACGACTGTCAAATATGAACTGTCAAGACTAATGTTTACCAAAATGGCGGCTTAACAAAGTACACTGCACTTGCTGCCTTGTGACCAGTATCCAAAATTTGTTTAAATAAATATAGTACATTTTCTCAAACCGACCAAATTTAGGTTTGACCTACCATTCGACCAAACGGAAAACAAACGACCAAATTTGGTCGGAAAAGGCCAAGTTCGGCAACCCTGGCTGCACCAGAATGAACATTATATAGCATTTGAAAACGAATATTGCAAGAGTGATGCGAACACCGCATCGTTTCCTTGTTAAGTTAAATTTGGGTTGTTTTTTTATAGTTTAATTAGACCCCTTTCAGACTCGGCAAGTAAGTTGCGCAAGTAACTTGCCGAGTACAACAAAGTCTGTACTCAATTTTTCCCCCTTATCGCGACCTTACCGCTGACATTAACAAACGTAATTTACATTACGTACAAGGCGAATTCATGTATACGGTGGTGTCGATACTCAAAAACACAATCGATATGTCAAAAACACAAGCAACTTTTGACATTTCTCATTATAATTCAATGTGTTACGACATGTCAAAAAATTATGTAGAATGAGAAAAATCTTATCATGTAAAAGCAAAATGCATTGAGTAAGAGTTTAGTAAATGTTTATTTTCTAAACCATTTTAGAAACTTATGTATTCTCATCACACCAGAGGTGCGTTTTAAATGTATATATTGAAGGTGGTAACATTTTTATACAATTACAAAAAGAACGAAAGTCAACTCAGGAAATATTCATGTTGTTTTTGTAAATATTGTAAAACTATGACCATCTGCTTTTTTGTTTTAAAATCAGCATATCTTTACTTTGATTTTACTTATACCATCCGTGTAAACATGAAAAATACTTACAACAGATTTTTATTTTTTTTTTTTATTTTAAACAGGGAGAGAATTTCATAATATTTTGATTCTACAAAGTCGTAATACATTGTATTACCATGTAAACTAGCCTTAAGTATGAAAAAAAGTAGCACAGCTGTGCTTTCAACGCCACCTGAAAAATTAATTCACCTTGATTAGTCCCCTTTTAGACAGGCAAAGTTTACTTTGACAAAGTCTGTTGAATTCTCTTTCAAACTTTGTTTGGTGCTCAGACACACAAAGTTTAATTTGACAAATTTTTGTTTTCTCTTGTTTGAATATAATATATAATCAGCGTTGCCAGAATGATGTTTTTTATCATATTTTGGATTATTTTTTTAAACAAAAATATGATTAAAGATTTTTTTCTCAAATGATGATTTTTTATTCTTAGAAATTCTGATTTTTACTTTAATTTTGCTTATACAAAATACACGATTATTTAAACAGTCACTTTTTAAAACAATGAAGTTTTGCATCAGCTTGATGTGCATTGGTGCTGCACACTTTTATACCCAGTATCTAGAATACACAAAATTGCATCATTATTTCTGGACATAAAAAATATTAAAAAAGGCATATTATAACCTATTTCCAATGTGCGAAAGAATTCCTTATATCGAACAACTACATTTAAAACAAAAACAAATTCTAAAAACTTTGTTTTTGTTTTAAATGTATTTGTACGAAGTAAATAATTCTTTCGCACATCGAAAATAGGCAGTTAGAATATTGATAAAAAAAAATATTTGTGAAAAGAAAAAATGTATTTTTATAAAGTTATGTATTTCAATTTAAATAATAAGAAGTATGTTCTATAAAAAATTAATAATTCTTACTATTTTGCCCTTGTTTTAAAAAATTTAAATTAAGAAAAAAAATTTAAGATTTTGCTCTTCAAAACATGATTTCTTTCGCCATATGACAATTTTCATTCCAAAGATTCTGGTAACGCTGTATATAAATATAAAGTTGCAGCCAACTTCAGGTATAATCTACGAACGAAAAACAAAACGAGTTTGTGAGTACAGCAAAGTATGTACTCCCCCGCTATGCTCTTTTCCCTTCTCTTCTATAAACTCAAGACTTCAAAGTAAACTTTGCTTGTCTGAAAGGGGTCTTACGTACATACAAAAAATTTGTGTTAAATTTGGTTTGCCTTGATCCATGGTGAAATAATACAGGTGGCAGCACTAAGTTAACAAATACAACATTACAACAAAAATGAAAAATAAGTCTCCGATACTTCAAAAATTATATTAAAATAAAATCAAATTTTGCCGCCGAACGCGATGAAATAAATTAGTTTTTGGCCAATTTTTATTTCATTATGGTTACTATCTTATTTAATTTTAATTTATATAATCAAAAACTTTAATACAATACAATAATCACAGCACAAAACGTGGACTTTTTATAAACATAAACAAAACTTCGACATAAGACTAGACAAACAATACAAGAGCAAACAAGTTAGAGTGCTATATTCGGCTGTGTCGAATCTTTGATACCCTCCACCGACAGGAGTGGGCTCTATATGATAAATACATATTATTAACTAAGCTTCACAAAAACGGGCGTCAGCATTAAAATTAGTTGCGGTTTAGACATGAATTAAATTATTGACCGACAATAAGAAAATTTTATGCGTTTCTTGTTAGGACTTTGAACATTCTTGAGTAAAATATCATGATTTGTAAAAGTTTTAGCCGAACTAAAATAATTTTTAGGAGGGTAATTTGTATTGGACCTAATGATGGCCCAATCATCCCAAAATTCTGAAGACTGATTTCTAGTATTACAAAAAATAAATTAGAATAAATTTTAATACAGCAGTGTAATTATTTTTAGCGTTAACAGAAAATTTCACAAATTTGCATGATATTTTTTCTGGCCATATGAATTTAAGTAAGACATTTTACCGCAATATCTATATCTGTGATGGTTTAAGGCGAATATTATTATTTGAGCTTTATTTGGTTTTAGGCGCAATAAACTGTTTTCCGAGAGTAGGGCTTATATGTGGCCTAGGGTAAATTATGGACCAACCTTCACGAAATTTGGCAATATGATTTCTCGTCCTATAAAACTGTGACGTACCGAATTTAAGTATGCTAGCGTTATTTATTGCGCTTTTAGGCGTACTAAACTGTTTTCCGGAAGTAGGGTTTATATGGGGCCTAGTGTAAATTATGGACCGATCTTCAAAAAATTTTACAGTGTGATTTCTGGTCCTATAAAACTGTGACGTACCAAATTTTAGTATGATAAAGTTATTCATTACGGTTGTAGGCGTACTAAACTGTTTTCCGGGAGTAGGGTTTCTATGGGGACTAGTGTAAATTATGGACCGATATTCAAAAAATTTTACAGTGTGATTTCTGGTCCTATAATACTGTGACGTACCAAATTTAAGTATGCTAGCGTTATTTATTGCGGTTTTAGGCGTACTTAACTGTTTTCCGGAAGTAGGGTTTATGTGGGGCCTAGTGTCAATTATGGACCGATCTTCAAAAAATTTTACAGTGTGATTTCTGGTCTTATAAAACTGTGACGTACCAAAATGTAGTATGATAGCGTCATTTATTACGGTTTTAAGCGTACTAAACTGTTTCCAGGAAGTAGGGTTTATATGGGGACTAGTGTAAATTATGGACCGATCTTCAAAAAATTTTACAGTGTAATTTCTGGTCCTAGAAAACTGTGACGTACCAAATTTAAGTATGCTAGCGTTTTTCATTGCGATTTTAGGCGTACTAAACTGTTTTCCTCGAGATGGGTTTATATGGGGCCTATGGTAAATCATGGACCGATCGTCACGAAATTTACCAGTATGATTTGGAGTGGTACAAACCAAATTCGAGCAAAATTTTATGTCATTCCGTGCATTAATAAACCATTTATGTTAGTTTTTGTATCAAAATTATCCATTTTTTCAGGGTGGTGGTTCCACATTTTGAATCATAGTTCTGATCCTACTGAACCAATGTTGCTGGATTTCAATCCCAAACTGCTTAGGATAACTACAAGCAATTTGAGACCAAGTTTGTTCTTTTCTTTTGCGTTTTTCAAAAGTGAGCGTGTTTTCAACAGACGGACATGGCTAAATCGACTTAGAATTACTCAAGGAGCCAGAATATATATTCTTTATGGGGTCTTAGATGTATAATAAAAATTTTTCACACGGAATGACAAACTTAGTATACCCTCATTCACCACAGTGGTGGTGGAGGGTATAAAAATCGTCATCTGGCGTAGTAATGCCACCTGTTTATTTCATCATGGCCTGGATCATGAAATTTGTATGTGTGTATCAGTGATGGAAGATTCAGTACTATGGTACAGTTTTCAGTACTTTTTTTCAGAAATACCACAGTAGCCCCACGTCAGTTTTAATACTCTTTTCTTTTTATGCTTGTTAAGAAATCCAGGGCGACTTTTTTAAACAGTGATAACTAATCTACGTGCCAATAACATACAGGGCACACACGCAATTTATTGTTCTTTTTCGCTCATGTTTTTTGTTGCAAATATATTTATATTCTTCAAGAACCAATAAAATTTTAAATGGTTTCGATAAGTATAACATAGTATGTATTAATTTTTTTTACTCACCAATGGTTAACAAACATATTTTGAGCACCACTAGAAAATATGTGAATTTTTTTATTTTCATATTTAAAAAGAAGAAAAATTTGTATTCGTTTCCTTTTCGTTATAATTGTTTAGTTAACTTAGCATTTACACATGCCACTGCCAGTTCGAAAAACTCAATACACTCACGATTTTTTACTAATACACTCACATTTTTCGCAATGGCAGCTCCAGTGGCAGCAAAAATTGCATACGAGTGGAAATTTGGCACTTGCATGCCACTAAATCAGGGATTTCCAAAAATTTTTTGGTTGTGTAGTAGTGAGTACCAGAGAGTAAAAAAATTGAGAGAATGCATTCATTTACACCCGAAATAAAATGTTAGTAATATATTTTATAAGTTGTATAAAAAATTGTGTGGATAAAAAATTTGTAGCAATTCTTTACCAATTCAATGTCGCTGATTTTAAAACTGCACTTTTTTTTTATTCGGAAGCTTTTTGACTCTAAATCAGTTTCAAATATCTTATCAAACAATTGTAAAAAAATTAAAGATTTTTATGTTTTAAAAATTCATAAAAATTAAATATTGCACGCAAATCACAGCTGATAGAAAAAAAGTGCAGTTTTAAAATCAGCGACATTGAATGGGTAAAGAACTGCTTCAAATTTTCTATCAACACAAAAAATGTTTAATTTTGTTCCCTTGTGTTTATACAACTTATAAAATAAAATCTTCTAAATTTATACTTTAATCGCAGTTTCGTAATAGTAGAATGCTTTTTAAATGGGATGAACTCAATTTATTACGTTGCTTGGAACAAAAAAATTTTAAGTCCGAAAAAATTTGTTCGCATAGGTAAGTAGTGCCGAATAAAGAGAGGCACTTAAATGAATTTTTTTTTTAGTTCAGGATAGAACTCGCCATCCAAATCTTTCCAGAACTCTACAATATTATTTTCGTCTGGAGCATTTACTTCGCTTCGTAGTATGATTAGTTCTGATTGAATATCAAATTCGTAGTTGCTTACATCGCAACGAAAAGGGTTTTTGAAAAGATCTAATAGCGGTTGTAAAATTACAAAATCTTTAAACAAAAATAAGTATTAGTAGTGGTATACACAAGTGTGCCTAGAAATGGTCTATTTATTCAAAAATAAAATAAATTACATGAGAATTATAACGTGAAAAAGTTATTTTAGTAAAAAGTTAGGGTATTCATAGTGGTAAGTAAAATAGAAAGGATATTCACGTTGTTGGGTTACACATACTTCAAACATCTGTGCATTCATTTTAATTCTTGCTAATGGTATATCATAACTTTTAACAACGTACCAAATGCGAACCTGAGTGCCTGCAAAAATGTAGAAAGTCATTATAACAGGTCAAAATTATGTACGTTAAATAAATACCATAAATTAGTAAGGTTAACTCTTTGGACTCGGTCATATAATTGTAGCATAAAGTAAGCAATAAGAATAGTGTCAAACAATAACGCTTCATTAATACATCAATAAAACACATCTTCTTACCCAAAAATTTTACCTGCTGTCACATTTGCTTTTATGTGTATAGGTTTACACATAAATTGTAGGAAAACAAGACATTTTTAACTTGTTTTTTAAATATTTTTACTTACTTAAGAAAAGTGTTTTCAAAGAAAAAAACCTCCCGACGCGATTGGTACAGAAACAAAAATATTTTTACAAGCACAAAATACCAACAAATTCTTGTGGCTATTTTTTTTCTTAATAATTTCTGCATTTAGGTACGTCTTTTTTACGAAAGAAAAAGGGACTCTTTTACAGGCATCCAAGAATTTTTTTCACAAACAAAACACATATCGTTAGCTTAAATGCAAAACAATGTAGATATTATTTGAAAATTTGAAATTTTTGTTGATAAGGATTCACGTTACATATGTATTTTTATATAATTTTAAGTTATTTACAAAATTAAAAATGACGTATCATCAAATAAATATATAATTTTTTTAACAGCATAATGTATAATCACACTAAATAAAAAAATTAGCAGAGTTTTTAATTCTTTTTATAAGAACACATTAATTAATATTTTTAAACAAAAAAAACTGGGTAATCTGTTTTATAACTATTACCACGGTGTTAGTGGAATTAGTGATCAGATAATAATTTATAATAATAATTTTTAGTATTGCATAAGAAAAAATAAAAAAGTGCTGTAAAATTATAAGAACCGAATCCATATACGTATGTAAAATAAAACCTATAATAAATGTGACTATCAGCTTCTTCCACATACGACTGTTAGACATTTTGAAATTTTTTATCTGAAATATTAAAAATTGCTTTTAAATCTCAAATTAATTACCATTTTACAAAGTTCTTTGCTTTGCATGTAAACTTATGAAAGGTTACATTATTCTACATTTTAGTCTTAAAATTTACTCTAAATAAAAATTGCACGCAAGGCATTGTTACCAAAAGCATTTTTGACCGCACAATATTTTTTGAGTGTAAGCTGAAACAAAATAACATAGCGTCCGCTAGACATGCACACTTGTCGAAGTCACATCGACGACTGAATTGAAGAGTATAGAAATATGTGTTAGTAGTGGTGCGCACAATTGTGCAAAGAAATGGAAACCCCTGCACTAAATGTCAAAACGATTAGCAATTTTACCCTGTTCAATATTAAATGCAAATCGACTGGATTGTTGTCGAACTGTAATTAAAGTTTTAACTGTTAAGTGCATTTTTATGATTAATTTGTAGTAACGGGCGTTAAAATCAGTAAGTTTCCTAATTATAGAACATTAATTTTGCTAAAATAATGCTTATATAAATAAATGTAAACTAGTTCCCCAAAACTAAAACTATGTGATGAAGTCGGCAACTCTTTTTTGTTTTCTGGTACTTTTTTTTAATTTGAGATGTAAACAAATTATCTCAAGTTGACGCTTCGACGACATTTTGAAAATGAACTGGCAGTGGCATGTGTAAACAGAAAAGCAAATGGCATGAGATTCGACTATTTCGAACATTTTTCATTTATAATATGTATAGAACAGTGGCATGTGTAAAGGCAACGTAAATACATCAAATTTCCGAAGTGGAATTATGACGAAAACATATCGGGCCTATTTTGCTGGTGTCTTTTAACTGTATCATGTTAGATTAACATAAAGTAATTATTAAGTGAAATCAATACCCAAAAATGTAAAATAAATCCCGTTTCGACGATTTTACATATCAAAATGAATTCATTTTTATTCGTTTTACCAAAATTGTATGTATTTAAATTAATTTATTTTGTATTTTTCTTTTTAAAATTTTTGTGTTTTTTGAGTATATTTTTTAATAAAATATATGTATTATAAAAAGTACCATAAGTAAAGTACAATAAAGTACAATATTGCCTGGTGGTCAGTACCATTTCAATTTTGCAATTTTCCATCACTGGTATGTTTATTTGTAGATCTCAGGGATGTTAAATGGGGTTTGGAATTTTGTACCAAATTTCAAAAAAAAAAAATGTACTTTCTGGACCTTCACGGTACCATTTTTTTTTAATTTATTAAAACAACAAAAAAAGTACATTAAATTCAATTGTTCACAAAAACACAAAACTTAACATTAACATACATGATATCGCACTGCTTCCTCTAAAGAGCGTCAACTCAAAATTTACAAATTTTCAGTAGAGACAAAAAACTGTTTTCTTTTTATATGTACTCTTATATCACAAAGGGGGATACAATTGCATTTTTTTCTACAAAATACTAGAGAAAATTATGTAAGATTTTTACAGTGGGTAGATATGGCCACTGTACATCAATTTCTTGCAAAAAGTGAAAATTTAAAAATTTCGAGTTGACCCTCTTTAGAGGAAGTAGTGCTATATGTATGAATAAAATAAGGTACATAAAAGTCTTATAAATATACATATGAGATCAAAATCAGGCACTTATTTATTTAGGTATAAACTATTTGAAATTTTTACATCATAGTAGCATGAATTTGTCGATCTTAACCAATCCTTTGTTTGTATGAGACTTAATAATGTTGGCACATATAGTCTGTTTCTTTCCCTAAGTTTTATTATATTTTGAAAAGAAAAAACTCTTTCCACATTTGCAGACGAATGTGGAATGGATAAAATTCCAGCAACGACTCTAGAAATGTCAGGATATATATGGACATTCAGGTCATTTTGTAAATTAGCTACTGCCGACCAAAAAATACAAATGTTTTCAGTTTTTAACGACTGCAGTTGCTCGGCATCAGCTAAACCTCTAAATTGATTATTGATTGAATCAAAATTTGCAATTTCATTCGGAAAAATTTTTACTAGAAGAGGTATAATACAACTTGTTTTACCTGAAATAACCGGCTTAATTATGAGTGTCGTAGTCGTGTTTGCTACCGATGTCGTAGGCGTAGACGTTTTATAAATTTTTTGGTACCATGTAAAATTTTCGACAACGCCAATTTTTGTAATAGATTAAAATTGACAAGGTGATTAAGAAATTTAATAAAAATATTTATTTAAGAATAACCCTGTTATAGAACCTGTCAAAATGGCTGTTATAAAATTTTATTATTAAAAAAAACTTCGTGCTATTCAGTGTTATTTGCAATTAAATATTAAGTGTAGCTTTATTTTCATCTTCTTCTGAGGAAGAAGAATACACATATAGTGAAATTAATGCAATGCGGAGACAGCTAAGGCTACAATCAAATATATTTTTAATGTCGAATTCTGTGTAAGTAATTTTTAATTTTTTGGTTGATGCAAATTTGAAATTTTCTTCTTTAAGTTTCATACAATACTTTAGATTAAACAAAGAGGCATTTAAATATATTCTGGAAAAGATTTCAACAAAGTTAGGGAAACAAACAAGATCTACATGCATACCAAATATTACAAAATTCTTGCGGAGGGCAGCTATCAAAAGGGTGCCGTTAATGAGTACAATGTAAGCCTGGGCCAATCAGCTGTAATCAATGCCTTTAATGAATGCATTTACGCTATTTATGACGAAATTCGCCCTGATTGTATTTATTTCCCCACAAATCAAAGCGAAAAATATTGTTACGTTTTTACTTAATTAAACGCTTTAAGGTTTATTCCCTTTATAATAAACCTTTGAGTTCGTTTAATTGCAAATAAAAATAAATACACACGAATTCAACTTAACAAACTTTATTGGAATTAATTATAATGTTCACAAAATTTAACCACTATTGTAAGTAACGATCAGAACCTTTTAATGTCTCCAATCAAACTAAACTAAACTTTTATGAGTTAGCCTGTATTTATAGTTCAAAACTATTCCTAGTTGATTCAAGAACCGTCTAGTAGTTTCTAGAAAATTGTGTTCGAATTATTTTAAAATAATAAAGTCTACAATTACAATTGCTAGAAAATTTAATTACAGTCGCGTTCATAAAAATAGTAACTAATATGACATAAGACTATAATTTACAAGATAAATTATAACTAAAACCATAAATAATTCTAAGACAAATCTAATTTCGTAACAATTGGATGTATAGATGGCACCCATATTAAGATTTTAGATCCAAAACTGGAGGAGCGCTTTAAATATTTTAACAGGAAGGGTTATTATAGATTAAATGCAACAGTGGTAATAAAAAATAAAAAACAATTTTGTTTTCTGTATCCAATATGTTTGTATATTTTTTTATTTTATGTGTTATGTGATCATAAGCTGAGAATTAAAGGTATATTTCAGCTGATCATCATGGATCTGATCATGATTCCTTAGACCCAATTTACATTAAACGATTTTTGTCGTTGCGATTCTTATCTTATAGGCGAGAGAGGTGAGAGGTATTAAAAGGGGTACACAAGCGAGTGTACTCATCGATTCGTTTTGTTCTTTCATTCGTAGTGTCAAATTATATGTATACACAAGAAGTTGTAACGACAAAAATCGTACAATGTAAATATAAGACCGACTTCAAAGAAGAAACGACAATAATCGCAACGACAAAAATCGTATAATGTAAATTGGGACTTAGTATAGAAAATTAGCGACTTAAAGCAGTATTTGAATGGAAATTACGAAAACGGCGAAGGAAACGCTTGGCTATTAGGTAATTAAAACAAATATCGCATCAAATGTGTATTAATTAAATCTGTATACTTTTCATATACAATTTTTTAGGACACGCTGGATATCCCTTGGAAAAATATTTAATAACACCATTCAGATCAGCTGAGGAAGGAAGTCAAGAGAGTCGTTTCAATTCCTTACATTCAAAGACCCGAAATATAGTAGAGCGTTCCATCGGTGTGCTAAAAAATAGATTCCGATGTATTCTTGGCGCAAGGCAGTTACACTATAATCCAGACATGGCTGGAAAAATCACAACTGTTTGTGCGGCCTTTAATAATATATGCATTAATTTTAATATTGTACATGATGAAATTGATGTACCATTGCCTAATTCTGAATCAACGTTTTCGGAGGTCAATGACGACTTAAATGGTGTGAGCATAAGGTCCAGAATAATGCAGTCATTAAATATTTAAATAATTTTTATTTTGCCAAATTAATAAAATTCATTAAAATAATAAAAAAATTTTTTTTTTTTTTGGATTTCATCTCAGAGTTTTGTAAATATGTAGATTGAAATTCGCATGCATGTGTATGTATGCATATATAAATCTCTTAAATGTAATTGCAAATATAAAAATTTAAAAACTATGTAGAGAAAAAATGAAATAAAAAATTCGCAAATATAGATTTGTACATACAAACATGTATGCAAGGATATTGAAATAAAGTTGACTTCTTTGATGGTTTTTGCGAAATTAAAATTTTGTTCGTTTCTTTTTGCGTTGTGGGTTCTTTTGCTGAATTTGAGATTGAAGGACTTTTATTTTCCACAATTGGAGGCTCTTCTATAACTGGAAACTCTTCAGCATTGTCTTTTGGACCAAGACGCTGCATTTCATTGTTACTGCGTTTGATTCCAATTGCAGGTCTTGCATTAAAAATGTAATCCAACTGCAATAAATTATTCGCAGCCTCCTCTGTTGCAGATAAAACATGTTGCTTGTAGGATCCACCACCTGTCGCAAAACATTCTCATTATCTTTAACTTAAATTTGTAATCGGACCACACTTTCATCCAACCATCTCCGGTACGTGTTGGTGGTCCCAAAACATTAATTTTAGCTTCAATTTTGTTCCACTCCACTTTTAAATTTATTTTATTAGGGCCATTATTAAATCCTCTGGCCAAATTAGGATTTTGTTGTAGGAGCTCAATCATATTGTTGAATTGTTTTAAATTAGTGATTTTAATCCTGCATGTGGTAGAGCGGTTAAAATTATTTTTTTTATTATAAAATAAATTACATTTTGTTGGAATCCATTTTATTTAATTTCTTTTAGTAATTTTTGTTCTAGTCGTGCACAAAAACTTCAACGACCTTTATTCTAATATTTGACGTTAATAAACGCCACTCATGGTAACGACAATTGTAATAGAATCACAAGTAGAGTTGCATTTTTTGTAATTATTGTCGTATACGACACTCATAATTCTATCAAACAAAAAATTGTCGTTTTCGTCACAAAAACTTTGCGACTACGACACTCATAATTAGGCCGAACATTTTCAGGAGTAAATTTATGGAACCACATTAAAACTTCGTTATTAAAGTTGACTTTGGTTCTCAAAACTTCGCAAAATTTTATATAAAATTGTTTTGGATTTTCTTTAATTTCTTTAACAATATCAATATTGATATTATTTGTAGAAATATATAAATCCACTTCTGTTCCGCAATTAATTTCAGGTTTTCACTAATGTTGCCTCGTCTGTGGTACCATAAGAGCGCTTAGTCCCCTTTTACAATGTGACAAGTGAAAGGCAGACAGACGAAGTTTGTAGGCGAGTGAGGAAAAAAGTAAAGGGTGTCACACATACAGCGTCGCCCCCTTGCCAACAAATTTCGTCTATCTCCCTTTCACTTGAAACATTGTAAAAGGGGACTAAGCGCTCTTACACCACAATACTAGTCGCATATTTAAGCTCCCATTACATTAACGATCTTTTACACATGGCCAGGGTTGTCCGATTTATTTTGATCTTTTTCGCCAAATTCAATGCCAAAAATTGCCAAGCATTTTTTATTTGATTTTGATTATATAATATACATTTGTTTATATTATTAAAAATATTTGTATTAAGAGTTTGTAAACCCAAAAAAATGAAAAAAAGTCGCCATGATATATATTTTGCTTAAATTTTATTTAAGACAAAGTAAAAATGATTAGTGAACATATAAAGGTACAATTTTTACTATAAAATAGTTTATAGTAGCAAAAAACTTTCTTTGTGATTAATAAAAAACAAAAATTGGATATCGTTACGGTAACCATTCGCATTTTTTTAAAGAACAGTCCTTTTTTTTGATACGATGTCCTTTAAGATTTTTTTTCCAAAAAAGAGGACAGTTAATTGTAGATTTTCTAGATTATGACTTTTCTTTAAACTCAAAAACTATAAGTTTTATTTTCCCAAAATCCCAAAATTTCAATATTAATACAGCAAAACACGCTGGTTAAGATTAATGCCAGCCTTAGATCGAATTCTACAATTGTTATTGCCATTGAAACGTAATACATACGCTATCATACTAAAACTTTGTTTGTCACAGTTTTATAGGACCAGAAATCACACTGTAAAATTTTTTGAAGATCGGCCCATAATTTACACTAGGCCCCATATATACCCTACTCCCGGAAAACAGTTTAGTACGCCTAAAACCGTAATAAATATTGCTATCATAATTAAATTCGGTACATCACAGTTTTATAAGACTAGGAATCGCAGTGTCAAATTTCGTGAATATCGGTCCATAATTTAACCTACGCCCCATATAAACCCTACTCTCGAAAACAGTTTATTGCACCTAAAACCAAATAAAGCCCACTTTGGGAAAATAATTAAATTCGTCTAAAACCATAGCAGATATAGATATTGCGGTAAAATTACTTCCAACTTAGATTCATATGGCCAGAAAAAATATCATGCAATTGTTTGATATTCACTGTTAAAGCTAAAACTAATTCCACTGCTGTATTGAAATTTATTTTTTGCGGTACCAGAAATCAGTCTTCAGAATTTTGGGATGTTTGGTCCATAATTTACCATAGGGCCAATACAAATTACTCTCCTAAAAATCATTTTAGTTCGGCTAAAACTGTTACGAATCATGATATTTTACTCAAGCCAGTTCAAAGTTCTAACAAGAAACGCATAAAACTTTCTTATTGTTGGTCAATCATTTAATATAGGTCTAAACCGCAACCAATTTAAATGCTGACGTTCGTTTTTGTGAAGCTTAGTTAATAATATTTATGTATGTATATATCATATAGCATATTTATGTATTTATCATATAGAATATAGCACTCTAACTTGTTTGTTAATAAAAGCGTAATTTTCGGTCGCTAAAGTGTAAAATTTTGTCAAGACATGTTGCTTTATGGCATTCATAATAATCAATCAAAAACTTGATTTTGAGTTTGTTGTTAGTTACGCCTTTTTTACATTTTAGCTAACGATATACATTTGTATGTATGTAGTTGCAGTTCTATTATATATCTAAAGTGCTATACACTTCATTGCCAAGACAGTTCCCATTGTCATCTTTTTTTTGGAAAAAATTGTATTGGAATTAAATTTTTTCAACGTATCAAAAAAAAGTTCACTTGAACTAGGTACACTAAAAAGTCGAACAAAGTGATTTATGCAAAAAATGTGTTACCACCTCGCAGTAGTACCGGTATCGAGAAACCGTTTTAACAGTAAACACCTCGACAATTTATTGTTTTTAGCAAGCACTTCAAAGACTGAATTTTTTCATGAATGTTATATAAAAAGATAAATGTATATTAGTAAATTTTGTGCAATTAAAATAAATAACTATATCTTCTATCAGGTCTGTTTTGAAAATCACTTGATTTCCAATCATCTGATTTCCGTTTTTGTATATTTCAGTGTGATCTTCAATTGCCGAAAGCACACACAAAAAAAAAATACACACAAAAATGGTGTGATTTTCAGAACAACCCAAAATCACACGTGTGATTTTAAAAGCACACGTTATTTGAAATCACGTGATTGTTAGTACAGGCCTCACGTGATTTTTAGAATAGGCCTGTATACTAATTTAAACATGAGCTTATGAACGTTTCTGTTATGTGTGTTTTATAACGTTTCAAACTAAAAACCAAAATTTTGTTTTTTTTTAGAAATGTAATCACGTATACAGAACTAAAGTCGATTCGTTTTACTTTCATCAAGACTTTACTACTATAATTGAAATCGCAAAACATGTGGACGTGAATGGCAGAACACCAAAAATGCTAAAATAATCCACTTTCGAGTGAATTCTGAAACACACCCGATTAAAATATTTAAGTTAATACATTATTGTATTTACATGTAGGTATTAGAGGCCTTCAACAATACAACTTACAAGACTACTTTCAATTCATTGATTCTTTTCAATTCAATTGTGTTTCTCTGGGTTTGCACACAATGACTTGAATGAGATGAAATTTTTTCAAACGGCACACCACGAAGAAAAAACTGCATATCAATTTCAAAAAATAAAATATTAACATTAAAAATACATACCAAGTGATATTGTCGATTTTTGGAATCTAAAGAGAATGTATGATGTTATCCTGGACCTTCTATAAAATTTTATTTCCTTAGATAAAAAAGATTTTTTGAAAAGAAAATTGGTACTTGGTGGAAACTAAGAGTGGTCCAAATTTTGTATCATTTACGTTTTGCACAAAAGATTCAATGGCCTGCAGTTCTTATTGTATTGTATGGCACTAAAACTCCCTTATCTGCAATACTAAGAACTTTTATAAATGCTGTTTTCTATTATTTTTTCATACAAACCGCTACAAGTATCGATACTTTACGAGCAATACCATATCGAGTAAAAGTATCGATACCTTAGAGGTATCGTTTCATCCCTAAACAAAACCACACAAACTTTTTATTATGTATATTGTTTGTATACTTGACAATATTTTTCTAATAATTCAATATCTAACACAGTCAAATTTTAATATCTAACACAGGTCGAATTCATATATTCAATGTGAATTCAGGTGTTCAATTCGTCTTGATCTAACAGACCGTGGGATTTTACAGGCAACCCACGAATACGTTCCACAGCATATTACAATTGTACTAAAAATAATACTTTTTTGCAACGCTGCGTAAAATTGGTTTTTGTTTTTGTTTGCTCTCACAATTCTGTCTTTTGGTTTTTCGCCGTCATTGTGGTTGGTCGTCGGTTGAAAAGTATCGTTTTGTGTGCAAGTACGAAATAAAATTTTTTCATTTAAAAAAGAAATATATGAATTAATAACATACATATAAAAAAGAATACATGCAACAAATTATTTCCAAATTATCAAGTTAATAAAACTAAATTAATTATTTTTCTCTGGGGCCAATCTTAAATAATTGTGTTTTAAAAAGTTATCAACGTCTTTGAAATTGTGTAACCACAAGAAGGTCGAATTTACAGAGAACTTCGAAGAAAAAAGTCGTACTAAAAAATCAAATTAAAAAGGAAAACTAAATAAAAAAATATAAATGTAAAAATATAACAAGTTATATACAAATAATTATTATTATTGAAGAGTTTGAAAATAAAACAAAAGAGGAAAATTCTACTATATTATGTTTTAATTTTCCATGTGTGTTGTCATTTGGCTAACAGCGTACGTGTCTGTATGTAAATGTATTTGTGAACGTGAGTTTAAGTGCAGAATACTAGCAATCATTTATTACTCAGGTGATAAAAAATCGTGCAAATAAAACAAAAAATAATTACAAATTTTATAAAAATAAATTGCTATACTAAGCAAAAATAGAAAGAAATGTATATTTTTTGAATTTCTCAATTTTTAATTGAGATGTATCAATAGATAACAAATATTCTTTACACTATTTAGAAAAAAAATTATTTAAAACGATAATAAAATGTCAAATAAAAAGATAAACAATTGTGAAAAAAGTTAATTAAAAACCAGAATAAATTCCAAAATTAACCAAAAAGAAAAGCTTTGTACCTACGCATTTTTAATACCTATTAAACAAAAAAAAAACAACGAACGTGCGCGCAACTTAAATACACAAAGAGAATTCATTAATAAAAAATTCTTTCAATTTAATTGTGAAGCTAAAAGAAAACTCTAGTAAAGATATTTTTTATAAAACAGGACAAATCACACACATACCTAGCATAATTTACTATTAGACTTTATAAAGCAACAAAAGAAAAATAAGTGTATGTATGTATGTATATACATACATAAATATCTACTTACCAAGTGCTTACTTCTCCCCTCCTACAACAACGACATTAAAAAACACAACTTTACATTTTTTAAGCTGGTTTTATTTGTACATTTCAACGAATAACTCAAGGCGAATTTATTCGCTTTGGAATCGCTGCTAATTTTATTCTACCTTTATTGTCATCAAGTTTGTTCTGTTAATTGTATATGTGTGTTGGTGTATATGTATTTATTTGTGGTGTGGATTATGAAAAATAAAAACAAAAGATAGTGGGAGATAATAACAAAAAATAACGACGTCCAAAAAATCAACTTTGATTCGACGATACAAGTAAACAAACAAACAAAACCAAAACAAAGTCAAACCAGAGTAACAACAATACATACAATAAAATCAATTGCATGTTAGGTAATTTTTTTCTTTTTCTGTTGGGATTTTTTTTCTTATCTTTCATTTTATGCCAATTTCTCATGCATATGTATACTTTATTTACATTTTGTTTTACTTTTTTCTGCCCTTGTTCATTTTGTTTTTGACATGCGCATGCTGTTCACATGTGAAATTTATTTCTGTTAACACTCATGTATAAATTTTCATTAACATACGATCTACTGACGTCTGTACATACATACATATAACAGTATAAAAATTTATATTTTGATTTTTACTAACCTCCATATTCATAAAAAATATTTCAAGTTTATAACAGGTGTATGAAATGTATTTTCTATGAAATAAATTAAATTTTTTTAAAAATATTTATTTTTCTTTTCTGATTTAGGAGATAGCTTTTAAAAGTTTTAGATTATATACATAGGTACTTAATTAACATATTTTTATTCAATCCGTCACCACTAGTAGTGCATGAGTGTATACTGATTTGTCGTTCCCATTTTTGTTAATCTCAGTCCCAATAAAGTATATTGTTTATTCTGGCTCCTTGAGTAATTCTACGTCGATTTAGCCATGCCCGCCAGTCTGTTAAAACACCGGTCCATAACTGATCGGTGCATAAATTAACATATGCCCCACATAAATCTTAATTTCGGAAAACAGTTTAGTACGCCTAAGCTGCTGGATTTAATATTTGTGAACGAGTAAAACGAATGTATTGTGAACCGTGTTGACCCTATTTCTTTACCTGAGGATCTTTATCATCCTTCAATTGATATAAGCTACAATTTATTTTCTAATAACCTAGTAAAAAAAAATTTTACACAAAACAAAAAAGTTTTCTGTTTCAATCGGGCAAATTACATGGAACTTAACAATCGTCTAATTAACACTAACTGGCTTCAATTACTGACTGCTCCGAATATCTTACCTTGTTCTGTTGACGATTTGACTGATACTTTTTATAAAACTATGTTTATTTATATGGAGGAATGCATCCCTAAGCACGTACCATGTAACAAATCTAGCCCACCCTGCAATACTAAACTACTTTCGTCTCTTAAGAATATAAAAAACAAACACTTTAAAAAATATAAAACCACTAGAGCTTCTTTTTACTATGAAAAATATTCAGTCGCTCGTGCAGAATATAATTTGCTAAACACAGAACTGTACAAGATCTATCTCCGTAATGTTAAGCGAAACTTTGTTCAAGATCCCAAATCTTTCTTTAAATTTGTTAACACCAAAAAGAAATCCACTGGATTTCCAAAGGTCATGAAATACTTATGTTCCGAGTCAAGTGATGATTTAAAAATAAGTAATATGTTTGCTGACTTCTTTGCTTCTACATATTCCGAAACTCTGTATGATGCTAGTAATTTTAACCCTTAAAAGATAACTTATAACCAAAATATATATTTTTTACTATCACAACCTCTCATATTCTAAACTGTTTAAAAAGAGCTAAGTCATCATCTTTTAGTGGTCCAGACGGTATACCAAGTTGTGTTTTAAAAAATTGCTCACCGGCTTTGGCGACACCTTTCTCTATAATTTTTAATGCATCTTTAAACTGTGGTTACTTTCCGAAGGCTTGGAAAGATTCATATATTATTCCATTGTTTAAATCAGGAAATAAATCAGATATATGCAATTACAGAGGTATACGCCTATATGCTAGAAATCGCAAATCGCAAGAAAGTTGTGATTACGATTTGAAATCGCAAAGAAGGTGTGCTGGAGTTCGTAATCGCCTTAAATTTGGCGATTTTAAATCACAAGCCTACAGTAATGTGATCCACATGTGAACTTGTAAATTTCCTTTAAAATTTATTTTCAACATCAATAAATAGCATATAAAAAGGAAATTTAATGTTTTTCTTTTCCATTTATTTTAAAAACTCATAATCTTTTGAGAAAATGTTCATAGAAAATATAAAATTAAAAAACAACATTGTTTTAATACTGATTGTTGTTTAACAATTTCTTTTAAATTTGCGTTTTGATTGTGAGCAGCTGTTTCTATTTAACTTCGAAAAAAATATGTAAGAAATTATAACCATTTATCAACAACATGTAATTATGGTACTTACCATTGTTCAGGAATATCTCTTGGGTTGTAATAATCCCTTAGAAGACGTTTTCTGATACGTTCTTTTTTAAAATATAGTTTTTTTAATGAAATAACACGTAATATAAAAGCTGCCAGCATTTTTCATGCAAAAAATTATTTTTTTTGTTCAAATTTGAGAGCTAAAACATATGTTTTATTTTTCGACCACTACTTCGAAAAAAAAAACAAAACGCGTGAACTCTAGCACATGCTTAAATAAAATTGGCGATTTTCAGATCGCATGTGATTTTCATAGCATGCGATTTTCAGCACATGGCCGATAGCTAAACTAAGTGATATACCAAAACTTTTTGAAAAATGTTTAATGGATTGCCTTACCCATCAAGTTTATGCCTTATTCATAAACTTGATCACCACGGCAACATGGCTTTCGCAAAGGATTCTCTACTGTGACTAACATTCTCCACTTTACCACGTTAGTTAATAGAGCTTTTGCCAACGGACACCACACTGACGTTATTTACACTGATTTCAGCAAGGCTTTCGACAAAGTCCACCATACGCTATTGTTGAAAAAACTGGACGTCATGGGTTTCAATAGTAATGTTTTGAGCTGGATCAAATCATATATGTTGGGAAGAACTCAATCTGTTAAATTTAATTCTGCAGTTTCGAAAAAAATCAATGTAATGTCTGGTGTTCCTCAGGGTAGCAATATTGGTCCAATTCCGTTCCTTCTTTTTATTAATGATTTGCCTGAAGCAATTCAACATTGTAATGTGTTGATGTATGCAGACGACGTAAAATTATTTTTAAGGGCTAAACTTTCTTGTGATCAACAACATCTACAAAATGACCTGGATAGTTTTAACAAATGGTGTAAACTTAACTTGATGGAACTAAATTTAAATAAATTCAAGCATATGCAATTTTCTAGAGTAAAAAAGAGTGCTTACTCCTACGTTCTTGATGGCTGTAATTTACAAACTGCTAGTGAAATAATGGATTTGGGAATATTGTTAGACCAAAAACTTAATTTTATTCAACATTTAACAATGACCGTAAATAAATCACGCAGTGTTCTGGCTTTTATTAAAAGATGGGCTAAGTAATTTAATGATCCCTTAACCACAAAAAGGCTTTTTACCTCGCTCGTTAGACCAATTTTAGAATATGGCAGCATTACTTGGGACCCGATCTATAATATCCACAATGATCATATCGAATCAGTTCAAAAACAATTTCTTATTTTCTGCTTAAGAAATAATTATAGAGGACACCTGGTACTGCCATCGTACTCAACAAGACTAGCTGAAATTAATTTACCAATTTTAAAAAGCCGTAGAATGATGCTTAATATATTTTTTATGTTCAGTCTTATAAATGGTAGCACACATTCTGAATTTTTATTAAGTAACGTAACTTTTAATATTCCTCAGCGCTCACTTCGTTTTTTCAATCCTCTATATGTCAGGACATGCCGATCTTATTTTGCTATGTCAGATCCACTAAGAAAATTATGCAGCTGTTTTAATGAAATGTATAACTTTATCGACTATTCTATAAATATTAACATCATAAAAAGCAATATCATATTATTTTTAAATCAATAATGTTTATGCTAATCTTTCTTTCTTTGCATAAATGAAAAAAAAAAAAAAAAAATTTTTATGTTACTACACTAAGATAGTCTGTAAGGAATTTGTCCATAGACTTAAATTAAATAAATAAATAAATAAACCCGTAACAAATTATGCTATTGTAATAAAATTTGGTACGTGACAGTCAGGGTTACCGTTGGAAATTTTCTATAATTTTCACACAAAGGGGATTTTCCAAAAAAGGGTCACAAAAACAGTATTTAGCAATAAAGGAGCCGAATTCAATAAATTAATAAACAGGAAATAGGTATGTATGTACAAATATTAGTTAGGTTATTACGGAAATTGTACTTTTAATTTATACTTTACTGTCGTAAAATTAATTTAGAATTCGCAAAAATATGCTTTAGTAAATATTTTTAAGAATAACAACTTTTTATTATGTTCGTTCTATATTTTGTTATTAAATCTTCACTTTAAGTCCATTCTTCCAGCAAATTAAGAGACGAAAGCTTCGTACTTCAAATTTCTGCTTTGAGTCTGTTCAAAATTTGTTTTAAAGCAACACTAATTTCGAAAACAAATTTACTTTAATTTGAGTAAATATTTTTGACAAATCTGTTTTTTTAAATTTACGATTTAAAACTTAAACTTTTCCGCATTTGGCTTCTTACGTTTTGTTATTACTGCTATTACTACGAGTTGTTAAATTAAATTTACTTTCTTATAACTTAAATTTGTTGACAAAAGCCTCTACTTTAAACTTTATCTCTTGATTTCGGAAACAATTGCAATATAGTTTATGTATGTATATATTGTTTGGAGTTTATAAATACGGATTTTAAAAATCTTAAAACATTCATTCCCGTCTCTTTTTTATTTATTCTTGATGTAATTTCGTGGCATAAAATTAAAAAATAGTCCAAAAGTGAATTGATTACAAATGATACAAAAGAGGGCCATAAAAGTGGCTGGGTCCTTAGGTAGGTAGGTAGGTAGAAAGGCTGGTGTGAAGTCTCCTTCACACCCTCACCCAGAGACCAATACGGTCCATTGTGATGCCTTGTTTATATTTAAGAAGCTGAAAAAAAGAAGGTGAAGAGAAACAGCAAAAGAATCAGAAAAGATAAGAACAGATAAGAATAGATGAGAAAAGGAAGTTCTGACCAAACCCGAGAGAAAAGCCTCACTCAACACAACACCAATCCGCCCTATGTGCGGCTAGCTCCCAGTCTCCTGCTGCGCAGCCAGGCCATCCCCATTACGAATCCTATCAGACTCGCGAGCCCACAGCCCGGGACGTCCCCTAATTCGCCTAGGAATCTGTTGCCCAGCCACCTCAGCCTGCTGCCCTGTAGCCTGGGACAGCGGCACAAAATGTGCTCAACCGTCTCCAGCTCCTCCGGGTCCTCACACAACCCGCACATATCCGACACGTCGGATCCTAACCTCATCGCCATCCTGCCTATCATGCAATGACCCGTGATGATTCCTATTATGGTCCTCACGCAGACCCTGCTTCTGCCCAGCAACAACTCCGAGTCGGACTTCCTGAGCACCGGCCACATCGTCCGTGATACCCGGCAGTCCGTTCGGTTCCCCCAGGCCCTATTGGTCGCGCCCAGAATCCATTCCCTAATCTTCCCAAAGTAGAATCCTATTGGAGGCCTAATTGCCTCTATGTGATTAGGATCCTCCATCTCTGAGCCCTGTCTCGCCAACTCATCAGCAATCTCGTTGCCGCTTATGTTGCAGTGACCAGGCACCCAGCACAATCTCAACATATACTCTCCTAAGGCTTTCTCCAGAGCCCTCCTGCAACCGTCAACTAGCTTGGATTTCACGTAACAGCCCCTTACGGCCATAAGGGCCGCCTGGCTGTCGACATATATAGTGACCTCCGAGCCCCTATCAATGTTGTCCCTCATCAGTTCCACGGCCCTCAAGACCCCCAGAACTTCCGCCTGAAAAACACTGCAGTCGTCCGGAAGCCTATATGACATTCTGATATCCAGATCCTCAATGTAGACCCCCGCACCCGTGCCTCTCATCTTCGAGCCGTCAGTGAAAATAGCAAATCCATTAAATAATCTGCTCCTACCTGACCATCTCTCCCTAGAAGGCGTTACCACCTCCGGCAACCGTCCGAAATCCACCCTGGTGCCCACGAAATCCGTGGAGCCGGGTGATCCCAGGCAGTAACCTCCAGCTTCGATCTCACTCAAGATCCGTGAGTGACCCTGCGTGAAATCCCTAATCAATCCTAGTTCCCTCAGTCTAAGAATGCTTCTGGCTGCCATTCCCATAACA
This sequence comes from Pollenia amentaria, assembly GCA_943735925.1. Classification (NCBI taxonomy): domain Eukaryota; kingdom Metazoa; phylum Arthropoda; class Insecta; order Diptera; family Polleniidae; genus Pollenia; species Pollenia amentaria. Next base: position 72,438,749 of record OX031007.1, on the reverse strand, counting down.
TACTGCTCAATGGGCAGAAGATGTAGAATGACATCCAGTGCCGCTTGAGGTGTACTTCTCATGGCACCTGTCATGCCGATTGAAGCACACCTCTGAGCCTTAGACAGAAGGTTCCTTCGACAAGCCACTCTCAATGACTCCCACCAAACACAGCATCCATATGTAAGAATGGGTCTAACCACCGAAGTGTACAGCCATCCCACTACTGACGGCCGGAGTCCCCAACTCTTACCTATCGATGATCTGCAAGCATAGTAGGCATTGAGGCCTCTCTTAAGTCTCTCCTGAGTATTCCTTCCCCACGACAGCTTGCTGTCCAGAAAAACTCCTAGATACTTAGCGCTATCAGATAGTCTAAGCTCTACTCCTCCTAGTACCGGCAGCCTAAAATTCTCTACCCTGTACCTCCTAGTAAAAAGAACCAACTCGGTCTTCTCCGGATTGACTCCCAAACCCTTATCACTCGCCCATGCTGACAGTTCGCCCAGCGCCCCTTGCATGACTTCGCTTATTGTCGGCAGAAACTTGCCCGATACCAATATCACTACATCATCCGCGTAGGCCACAACTTTCCGACCCAATCTGTCAAAAAGTCCCAGAACGACGTTGACAGCTAAGAGCCATAATAAGGGAGAGAGAACTGCCCCCTGTGGGGTTCCCCTAGTCACCAGTTTCTTTAAGCGCTCGTTTCCCCAGTCCGAGTGAATAACTCTGCTGCTGAGCATCAGAGTTATCCATTCGACCAGGAACAGAGGAACGCCTAGATCCACCAATGCCTGCCTGATAGCCTCTATCTTCAAATTATTAAAAGCGCCCTCTATATCCAGGAATGCCGCCAAGGTGTATTCCTTGTTTCGCAATCCCCGCTCTACATAACCCACCACATCATGAAGCGCACTCTCAACAGATCTACCCTTAAGATAGGCGTGTTGAGCGCCGCTGATGATGCCGGCGTCAATCTTCGTCCTCAGATGTAGATCAATCAGTCTTTCCAACGTCTTCAAAAGAAAAGACGATAAGCTGATTGGTCTAAAATCCTTGGGTTTAGAGTGACCGGTTCTTCCCGCCTTGGGTATGAAAACCACCCTGACCTCCCTCCACCCTTTAGGAATGTACCCGTTCAGCACACAGACCCTAAACAGTTCCACCAACAGCAGGAGTGATGATCTCCCGATATTCTGTAACATCGCCGGAAAGATACCGTCTGGTCCTGCCGATTTGTAAGACCCAAAGGTATTGACCGCCCATGTTACTTTTTCCAAGGTGATCATGTCCCCCACCGTCTCCCTCTCCTCACCGCCCGATTCTGACCCAGAGAAGGGGTTACCACATTCAATCTGTTCCCCCGTCCCAGGATCCACACATCCCGGAAAGTGAGTTTCCATTAGCAGACATAGAGATTCAGAGCTAGATTCCGTCCATGAGTTGTCCGGTCTCTGAATAAATCCAGGGACTACAGGGTCCTTGGATAAAATTCTCCTGAACCTGGACATCTCATTTACAGATTCCACTGACTCGCTAAACTTGACCCACGAGTCCCTTTTCGCCCTCCTAATGTCTCCTTTATATCTATTGTAACTCAATCTGAAGTTACTCCAATCTTCTTCCCTACGCGTATACTTCGCTCTATTAAACAACCTTCTGACAGTGGACCTTTGAGTCCTCAACTCGTCTGTCCACCATCTTGGTTGTGTGCGCTTGCCCGGAAAGTTCAAAGGACAGGAACGCTCATAACTACTAGTCAGTACCCCCGTAAAGGTGCCCACCAGTTGCTCTACACCGGTCGAAGTCGACCCCCAGTCGCGTGTAACTCTAAGGTTACTTTGCACCAATCTCGAAAAGTAATCCCAATCCGTCCTTCTCGGATTCCTATACGGACACCTTTTCGACCTCTCAAACATTAGATTAAAGGACAGGCGACTATGGTCAGAGAAGGAAAACCCCAGGTCCACCCTCCAATCCTCCACTAATTCCCTACAGTTCGTCAATGTCATGTCTATCACTGCCTCTCTATCCCTAGTTCTGAACGTAGGTGTATTCCCTCTGTTACAGATATAAAGATTGCTGGCAATAATAAAATCAAACATAGACTCACCCCTTTTGTTGATGTCGGCACTTCCCCATTGGGTATGGTGTGCATTGGCGTCACACCCTAGTACCAGTCTCGAGCCAGTTCTGCCCGAGTACTCCACCAACTCTCGCACTTTTTCACCAGGTGGATCGGTAGCCTCGTACGGCAAGTATACCGATGCCAATGCCAGGACCCTTCTGTCCTTGGCTTCTCCTGTCACAACCGTGAGGTCTCCATTACTATAAGAATGAGAAAACATAAATTTAAACTCAGTTCTCGCCAAGATACAAGTTCGTACCTTCTCATCTGTGTGGGGTACGAACAATGTATACCCCGTGACCCCTAATCCAACTACCCGGTTTTTATTAATCCAGGGCTCTTGGATTAAGGCCACGTCCACGTTGTTGTCGATGAGGTGGGTTACTAATTCGGTTGAGGCTGCTTCACAGTGGTGCAGGTTTATCTGCACCACTTTCAACCTCTTAGGGTCTATCATTTTTAGGAAACCTAAATTTGATAGACCCTAACCCGAATATTGCAACCCCTCCTATCGAATCAAGCTTTTTAAGAGACTCCCGGTCCACTGCGAACCTGAAGTCTCTTCCCTGGTTCTCTTTACAACCCAGTGAAGCTACCAACTTCCACTGGCTTGTATTGAGCCCCTTGTTCTGGTTGGCCAGTACCCCCAGTATGACCTCCACCGGTTTTATAGGTGGAGGTATCCATACCGTGACTACCGGCCTTAATGGCAACTCAGACGCTAGTATAACATCCAGACTAGCTTCAGGACAGGAGCTGCCACACTTACCAATTGCAGCCTTTAAAAACTCAAAGGTTTTCTGATTGCCGCAACTGACAGTTTTGACACCTCTTGTCCAGTCAGCCCCTTTGAACGATACTTCGTCCGGCCTTCCTTTGGCACTAAAGATTTCGTCGAGTAGTTTGTTCTCTAGCACCTGCCATCTCTCGACACTGATCCTTCCATCGGGATCCTTACGATCAATGACAGCCGCTAGAATACCGTCCTTACTCGACGACTCCTTTAGTTTCTTTGAAGTGGATGGTTGGTCCTTTCTGGAGTCAGTCCTCTTATTGATCTCCTTATGGGGATCTTTAAGAGAACTGACCACAGTCTGACCAGTCCTCTTAGCCGCAGGGGATTTCTGGTCATCACCAGACCTCACTCGCTTAACTACCCCCTTTTTGGGGCCCTTAGCAGAGCTCAGTCGGTGATCACCCGATTTCCCTGCAGATGTTGACTGGTCTGTCCCAGCAACCCTTCCTTTAGTGACTCCTTTTTGGGAGTGACTATCGGAAATTACCAAGACATTTCCAGCCCTCATCGCGCGACTAGTAGTGGGTAAAACGTTCCCAGGCCTAGCTCCCTTAACTGCGACCAATCTGTCACGATTAAGAGGGCCAGTCGTTGAACCTTTACCCTCCTTTTCCTTATCTTCTGCTTTATCCGAGGATTCAACAACAGGGGGTGCTGGGGATTTGCTGTCTTTACTGACAACATTTGTATCCACAGCAGCCCCTGTTGTGTATCCCGCAGGATAGGGAAGCCCTAGGATGGCACCGACAGAGCCGTGGATTCGTTCGAATCTAGCAACGTTCTTTCGGTGCTTCCTCAGCAGATGCCTATCCCGCCCATCGTGCAGTGAGGAGTCTTTCTTAGCTATCTTTTCCAGAAAGGCTAAGGAGGCTCTCACACCACTCTTGGCTTTATCGTAGCTCGTTCGGCTATCTGACGTGACCTGTTCTGTCGCATCTTGCCGAACAACGAGTTTTGATACACTCGCCAATCCACTCTCCAACCCGAGTGTGACTCCGGAAGTCGATGGCCCAGCCCTATGGCCCTCATCATGAGCCGAAATCAGAGTTATTTCGTGCTCATCATCAGAGCCCAGAGTTAGGTCACCGAGTCTTTCCGATGCCCCTGTACGAGACGGAGATCCGATTGGCGAGTCTATCCTGTCCGTCATGACTGTCAGTTCTGTCATTAACTGACTCTCCTGCAGCAGAATATCTCTGTGAATACCCAGCAAGTCGGAGTCCAAATCTGACCCCGAACCTGCTGAGCTGACAGAGACATTCCCTGCGCCAACTTCTTCATTTCTTTCTTTAAAAAAAAATTTTGTCCAGTTTTTGGTCCCACGAGTAAGCACGTAAACAAAGCGACCATCGCGCGCAGTGACGGCGTACGCGGACTAGGCTAGAATTACAACTGACCCTTGCCATCGGCGTCAGAGGGAAGCTGTTCACGACCAGTTTCTTTTACCACTAACTAGCCATTCAGGTCCTCGGCACTGCTATCAACCACCTTGACCTTAAAAGTGGGGGATGTAGGGAATCAAAGGGAGAAGTGGGTAGGATTATAGGTAAAGAGGATGGGATATGGGATGGATAACCCTTGGTCATGCTGGCTTTAAAGCTTATGCCTTCGAACTTGTTCCGGTTAGACTGTACCGAAACAAGTTCCAAGACATACACTACCGCCGGCATTTAAGCCACCACATCGCGGCAAGATAGTTATCCAGGTGGTGGTTTGTTGCAACATGCCGCTTAAGGGTAGTTTTACATGATCACAAAGTCTTACATATTTGGAGAAACATTTTCAAACAAAAATTAGATCAGAGATACACTTTTGTCAAAAACGTACGACTTGCGTGACCGTGTAAACTTATCTTTATAAAAGCTGTTGCCAAAAAACAAATGTAAGTGCTATTTCCAAAAGAGTCTAAAAGTGTAACGAAATTGTTTGAAATAAAACAAAAGGGTTATTTAAAAAATATAAAAGGAATCAAGAGAATATAATTTTACAATGTTATCTGTCCCAAAGTTATCGACTCGAACTTAATAAGCAGATTGTGGTTAGATAAACTCTTAGATTAATTTTTGAAAATGGCTGCAAAGTATTATGATGTTCTGGAACTCAGCCACACTCTATTAAATTTCGTCAATATCGGTCCATAATTAACCATAGGCCCCTAATAAAGCCTTCTCTCGGAAAACAGAATAGTACGCCTACAAATTTCTTAACAGTAACTTATTTAGACTCTACGAGTCGTCGTTGATTAGACCTAGGCGGGATGACCACACAAGGATTCTATACGAAGTGGGTCTGCTTGATTAGGAAAGTATTCCGGCGGGAATCTCGGATCATAGGAGTATGACCTTAGACTTCGGTGTAACACCATCGGTGGAGTTCCCGGATAGGGAAGTATGTCGTGGATCCAACGGACTGTTTGAGGGGTGGGCAGTATATAAGGACGGGTCCAAGATGGAAACTGGCACTGGGGCTGGTGTTTTTATTGCTGACACTGACGTGAAAATGTCATTCAGACTCCCGGATGAGTGCAGTGTCTTCCAGGCTGAGATCTTAGCGATCTGGAGGGCGACGGAAGTGATACTGGGTCACATCGTAGGGGGAGCTGTGGTGACAATCTACGTCGATATTCAGGCTGCGCTATGAGCATTGTCAAATTATACGATCTACTCATCCCGCCTAGGTCTAATCAACGAAGACTCGTCGAGTCTAAATAAGTTCCTGGCAGCCACACTCCTCACATAATGGAGTATCTGCATGTGTAGTAGGCATTTAGTCCTCTTTTCATCCTCTCCTGGGTGTTTCTCCTCCAAGACAGTTTACAGTCGAGGAAGTAACCCAAATACTTAGCACAGTCAGATAGAGTTAACTCGACGCCATCCAGCACTGGCCCCTTAAAACCCTCTATCCTGTACCTTCCGGTAAAAATAACCTGCTCAGTCTTCGCCGCGTTTACCCCCAGCCCTCTATCCTTCGCCCAAGCCGAGAGTTCGCCCAACATCACCTGCATAATTTCACCGATCGTGGACAGAACCTTTCCCCTGACCAGTAGAACTATGCCATCCGCATAGGCGACGTCTTTAATATCCTTGGAATCAAATGATCTGAGAATCCCGTTGACCGCAAGCAACCACAGTAGAGGAGCTAGAACCCCCCCTGTGGTGTCCCCCTAATTACCTTCCTCCTTACACTATGATCCCTCAGGCTCGAGTTTATAATCCTGCTGCCAAGCATGCAGACTATACACTCCACCAGAAAGCCCTGAACTCCCAGCTCCACCAAGGAATCCTTGACCGTATATTCCTTATGTTTCAGGCCGCGCTCAATGCAATTCACCACCTCATGTAGCGCACCCTCAACAGATTTACCCTTAATGTAGGCATGTTAAGCGTTGCTAATGAGGTGGGTATCAATATTACTTCTAAGATAGAAGTATATCAGTCTCTAGAGTGTCTTAAATAAAAATAAAGACAGACTAATAGGCCTGAAATCTCCCGGCTTCGAGCGGCCTGTCCTACCAGAATTGGGTATAAAAATGACCCTGATCTCTCTCCACCCCCTGGGCAGATACCTCCCACTGAGGCATTTCCTAAATATATTTCCCAGCAGAAATAAAGCGTCGTCCGGGATATTGCAGAGCATGGCCGCACAAATACCGTCCGGACCCGGTGATATATATGGGTCGAAGGTATTGACAGCCCACTCAAGCTTCTCCCTTGTGACTATTTCCTCGACGCAGGCGGACGCATGACTCGATATCACAGACATTTCGTCCCATTGACCATCGTTCATACCTCCGTCTTCCGTACACCCAAGAAAGTGCGCCTCCATGAGTAAGGTTAGGGTCTCAGAGCTAGACTCAATCCATGAGCCGTCATTCCTTTGGACATACCCCAGTGTCCTAGGATCCTTGGATAAAACCCGTCGTAATCTAAACAACTCGTTGACAATATCAATGGATTCACGGAACTGCATCCATGAGAGCCGCTTTGCCCTTTTAAGATCCGCCTTATACTTACTGAAATTCACCTTATTGGTGCTCCACTCACTCGGTGCTCCCTGAAGGTCCCTGGTCCACTATTTGGGCTGTTCACGCCTATCCGGAAAAGTTACCGGACAAGACAGCTTATAGCTCTCTTAGCAGATGAGTGAATATGTTCACATCACCTTCCACATCAGTTGGCAGCAAGTCGCATAGAGCTCATTAGGCAAGGCCGTAAATTCTTTCGAATTTAGCGACGCTTTATCGGTGCCGTCTCAGAAGGTACCTGTCCCTTGCGGAGACCGTTGAAGGATCTGTCTTCGCCGTCTTGTCCAGATACACCAGAGAATACCTTGTCCCGCTCCGCGCCTTCTCCTTCGTTCGGCTGGTGTTGTTAGTATATCTCCTTCACGGCGCCCTGCCGAACAAGTTGTGGACATTCTTCTCCCGAGTGTCCCCTTTGATGTCCCCTGGCCTCATCGGTGGAAGGGACTGCGAGCATATATACTTTCAGTATCATGTTCCTCGTCAGAGAGCAGTCAGCCGCTTCAACCCCTGAGTAGCCCAGGTTTCACCAAAGGAGTCACTCGACAGTTCCAGAAGATTGTCCGCCTGTAGGTCGGTTAGCACTTAACTCTCGTGCCCAATAATGCTGTCATGAACAGCCGATAGGGTCAGCCCCCCTCACAAACACTGCCCGGCTCCGCGACCGTGACGTCCGATCGACCCTCGACTCTACCCTGGTCGATCACCCCGTCCGCGCGTCCTCTTTCCGTCCTTTTAAATTATATTTTATATTCTTTTCAATTTTGTTCCCATGAGTAGGTCGTAAAGTCGGACCATCCACACAGTGACGGCGTGTACAGACTAGGCTACTGACATATAACAGCGTCTTGCCATGAGGCTGAGTGGAGCTGTTAACGACTAGTTTATTTTTGCACTTACTAGCCACCCAGGCCCTCGGCACTGCTACCTTCACGTTGACCTTAAGAGTGCATATGTCGCTCACCAACCACTGGTAAAGCCCCCACCTTACAAGGGGCGAACCCGCAGGCTGGCATGACGTGCTATATGTACTGATAATGGACCGGACAGTATACATTCCCACCACCGCCTCATTATCCTGACAAGATGAGTAACCTTTAGTCACACACTCCTTCAGTATTCATAACCTCCAGCAAAGACGTATACAGATACATCAACTCAGTATATCAGAACCGTAGAGTGCACTTAAGCTCTCTCATCTCGACAAGATTGTTACCCAGGCGAGGGACACAAATTTTTACTTTTTTCAAAACTTCAACGATATCTCTAAAACAACTCGACAAATTTAAAAACTCGACAAAAAAAATGTAAGCACGGCTTAAAAATAATATTCTTGCCGAGTTTTGGATTTTTTTTAACTGAATATGGTGAACCGTTTTCAAGTTCTTCCAATATATGTAGTTTTGGACATACTGGTATATTAGAAAAGTCGAACAGATAGAGAAAAATTGAGGTTCTATTTGAAATCAGCGACCTAAATGAAAGTTCCAGGCCGCACAAAAAAGTACAATTTTGTTCCTTTGTGTAATAACTGTAGTAATAATTTCAGGTAAAAAATTTCATGTGAGAGAACGGTAAATTATGTAGATTATTAGTGCAAATATTTAGAAAAAAACAAAAATAACGGCAATAATTCTAGATTTAAAACGGGCGTTTGAAACAAATGAAAGACAAGTTTTATAAAAAAATATTATATATATGTATACGGTATACGGGAAAAAGAACTTAAACAGTTTAAATCAGGGACAGCGTTGCACGGTCAAAAAAAGAATTTTATAAGTAAAATGTAAAAATAAGTAACCGAATGAGAAAAAATTAACCAAAATATTTATGTGTTAAAAATAATTGTTGTTCTTTTGTATTTAATAGACACTTAAGGCCGAGTTTTTGGGATGAAGATTAAGTTTTAACTTAGTTTTGTATACAAACTTGCTAATGGCGGCACAAATACATATGTTTTAGATTAGCTAAAACCCAGTCTAAGAGGTATCTATATGATGTGAACAGGTGTAAAAAGGCTATACGCCGCTGTATCGATTTTTATAAAGTTTTGACAGAGCTGTCAACATTTCTAAGAATCAACAGATTATCAATGTATGTACATAACCAAGTTTTCTATATCCTCGGTAGGAGTAGAGAAATATATACCCCGTACTTACCTAAGTATTGTTTACAATACTATACTTTGTATTAGTACATGTCAAAAACTCCAGTAATATGTAAAAGTGTGATTGCAATGTGTTATGAAAATGACAAGTTCATCGACTTCATCGTTTTTTGAAAATTGGTTTCAATCTGGATTACCAGAACTAAAACTGCGTTTTAAGTCTTGTAGAATTGTATCAAACCATATTTTTCTTCCACGCCATCTTCTTCTTACGCCTATTGCTGTTATAGTAAAGGCTTGTTTTGTGGCTCTATCTTCAGTCATCCTTTCTATATGCCCAAGCCATCTTATTCTTTGAGCTTTTATATATCTATTAACATTTCGCCCTTTAATGAGTATATAAAGCTCATAGCAGTATCTTTTTCAATATATTCCATCTTCTAAATTTATAGGGCCTTTTATTTTCCTGATTATTTTTTCTCTCAAAACTCAACAATTGCTGGCTGCATATGACACAATTTCATCGTCCATACTTTACATCCATAAAGGTGCCCGTAGACGACATGTTTTTAACATCTGACTTATCAAATTTTTCACTGTAAAATACATAGATGTCGTGTGTTACTTTTAAAACATTGCATCTGTAAAAGTCAGACGTAAAGTCATCTGACAAACCATCTGACATCAGCTGTGTCAGAAATCTATGCCCGGCAGCGGGTATGCACTTTTGACGGAAACATTAGCCGGCTAAAGTTAATACATATATGATAATATCGATGTAGATATGTATGATAAGTTCACCATTGAATATAAATTATGTTTATATATGTATATAAAGAAAAACGTTTTATTATAATATCCTAAATTGGTTTCTTCGAATTTAAAGAAAAAAAATGTTAAGATGGCTTTACTCTTACTGCGCAAATAAAAATTTTTGTGGCGGCAGCACGATATTTTAAAACCGAGAACTACTTTGGTTTCTGCAATAACTATGCGAAAAAACAGAGACAATGTCAGAAGCAAATTACATGTACGTTTGTGATTAAATATTATAAACCTTATGTAAAACAGCAATTTTTGACAGACATGAACAATTACATGTGACTTGAAAAGTTGACATGCCAGATGTAAAAAACATGTCGTGTACATGCACCTTAAGTAAATATTGGCTTTATGAGGCTTTTATGTTTTTTGGATTTTTGAATGCTCTATTCGTACCTTGAATTTTCTCCTTTGTCGCCACCATTGTATCACATCTTTTGCTTGGCATAACTCCAAAATACTTGAATTCTTGTTCTGCGTCAAATCTTTTTCCAGATAACGTTATTTTACTAGGTTTATCCCCTGAGCGGGTTCTGCACATATATTTTGTCTTCTCATAATTTATAATTATACCAACCTTGTGAGCTTCAAGTTCTAGCTTAATAAATTCTTCCTCATTGTATTCTTTGAATTCGTATCTTCTTTGCATCGTATTTTTTTCTACCAATAATTTGCGTTCTTCATCAAACCATTATTTAGTTGTCTGATTCCGTTTAGTTTCAATGTTTTCCCTTGCCAATTCTAATGCATCAATTATGTATATCACCGTTTCTTCGCTTACTTATATCCTATCTCCGATCACATTCTGATAAGATTGCAATATTTCTTTATTCCTTAATAAGTTGTCAGTATGCCATCGTGCATTAGTGTAATGGTTTTTGTTTATTACGATTGATATACGGTAACGTAGCTGTGCTATTACAAGAGAGTGATATGGGTCACAGTTAGTCCCTCTAAATGATCGAACATTAATGACTGACGTAGCGTCTCTTGCCAATAAAAACATGGTCAATTTATGTGGTTCCTCTGTTTCCTGGTATTTTCCAGAATACACTGCTGATCTACAAGTTATTGCTTGCTGAGAAGTTACATAGCCAAGTACCGTTGTCGTTGCATTGATTATCGCGAGTGTACTCCTCTTGTGCGTTGAAGTCGACTAATTATATTAGATTCTCATAATTGTTCACCTTACTGCAGCAGTCTGCCAGTTTGTCATATAATTCATCCTTTAGAGTATCTTCACTGTCTTCAGTTGGAGCATCAATTTATAATTTATACATGCTGTACAGATCAAAAAAAAAAAAGGTAGACTGCAAAAACTGCAAAACATGGCAATGCGCCCTATACTAAGATGTAATCGATATGCTCCAATAAATTATTATTATTATTATTTATTAGTAGTATTTTATATACTTTTAAATAACATTAGATGTTCTTTTACAAATTACATCAATAAACTCAAATTAAATATTTCTTATTAAAGTTACAATTTTCATTCTAAATATATTTTGATTAATCTCATTTTTAATAATATTTGGCAGCATATTATATAGATTTAATCCTTTGTAGAACAGAGATCTTTGCATTGTGTTGTTATCTCGTCGTTGTAGTCTAAAACCTGTAGCGTTTCTTAAGTTGTATGGTTGAACATCTCCAACGTATTTGAGTTGCTCTACTAAATAATAAGGCACTTTCCCCATTTTCATTTTTTGAATAAAATGTATTGTATTCAGCTTCAATCTTTGTTGTTTATTAAGCCATTTGAGTGTATCCAACAAATATCTTACTGAGGTAAATCGATTGCATTTGAGTATTGTGCGCATAGCTTTATTTTGTTGTTTTTGCATTCTTGATATTTGCGGTTCTGAACAGCATGTATATAATACTGTAGATCCAAATTCAAAATGTGGTTTAATCGTGTTGTTGTAAATGTTTATTGCTGTTATAATTGATATTTTGTTTCTAATGCGTTTAAAAAAATCCATTTTTTTTTACCAATTTGTTTACATATATGTATATTTGATATGTTCTTTTAATTTTAAGTCCTTGTCTATCAGAAAACCCAGATATTTTATATTATTAACTTTTTCTAGTATTATATTGTTAATTTTAAATATTATATTAGTGCACTCAAAAGAAAAATCAATCCATCCGTACTCAAATCAATCCGAAGCGGTATCAATAGTACGGTGAGTACGGATTTTCTTGAATCAAGTACAGAAAGATTGATTCAAGTACGGATTATTTAATCGCGAAATACTCAAGTTATCCATATTCAGTCCCGGATTCGTACTTTCAATAATCCGAAAATGAGATTGATTTAAGTTAAAATGAGATTGAATCAATCTCAAAATGCGCTTGATTCAAGAATTATAAAATTGAATTCATCCCGAATTCGTACTTACAATAATCCGAAAATAAGATTGATTTAAGTAAAACTGAGATTGAATCAATCTCAAAATGTACTTAAGTCAAGTGTTATAAAGTTGATTTAATCCCGAATTCGTACTTTAAATAAATCAAAACTGAAATTAGAAGAAGAATATTATTAAAATTAATTTACTTACCTGTTTCACATCTCACAAAGTTCCAATTATAAAACACCACCATCATGCCAGATATGATTTTTACTTTAAAAACTTATGTACATTAAGCTAAGAATATAAACTAAATGAGAAGTGAGAAATTGAAGGCAAGACAATTTTACTTTTTAAAGTTTAAAAAGTCAAATTGATTAACATTTAAAAATGAAAATAATGTGTTTTTTCTTGTTCTGTTGTTTTTGTAGTTTCTACACACAACAAGCAAATAGTTTTTTAGCAACTTGTGTGGTGTTGTTGTAGTGGCTACAGCAAATTTGAATAAGTTATATGAGATTAAAACGCTCAATTTGTAATTTTAATCTTTTTGTACTTGGTTTAAGAATTTTAAACTTACTTTAAGAAAATCCGGGAATGATTTTCGAAAGTTATCCCATTTAGGATTGTTGTGAGTACGTTTTAGTGTTATTCGTACTTGATTTTTTGAGTACGACTCGTACTCAAAGTAAGTATAAAAAGCTTAATTTATCCCGAGTGTTTTTCCTTCTGTGTGTTCATGTTTATTTCCATTATTTTAGTTTTGTAGTAGTAGTGATTCTTCTTTATTTACAATAAATTTTGTTTACAAATTTCATCTTAATTTATTAGGCCTGTTCTGAAAATCACGTGATTTCAAATCACATGTCCTTTCAAAATCACACGTGTGATTTTGTGGTGTTCTGTAGATCACACCGTTTTTGTGTTTTTTTGGTGTGATTTTCAATTGTCGAAAGCACAAGCAAACACAAGTTTTTAACACCTGCTTGTTCTACAAAGTCATAGCTCATTTTTTAACGCTTTTTATGTTATTTTCCGATAATTTGTTTTTTTAACCGATTTGCCGATCACAAGTTGGTTTTAGGGCTTGTTTCAAATTTTGCAATTTTTCGCGAATTTTAGCCATGTTCGACATAGAAGCGATTTGTTCCTGTAAGTTTTCTGATTCTTTACAGCTTTAACGATTTATAATAAATAGAAGACTCTGCTATCTTGCCGCTGTTAGGAAATTTTTGCGAATTTTCACCAATTTAGCAATTTTTACCGAATTTTTGCCATTCCTTATAGAGGTCTCTTAACTCTTAATCAATTTTATGGCTTGTTTTAAATAATAAACATTTTCGCTATTTTTGCAAAAATATTTTGTCCGACATTTTGTTTTTTTTTAGCCCATTTAGCGATTTCAAATAAATTTTAAGATTTGTTTACAAGTCTGCAATATTCGTGAATTCTTGCCATGTTCGCGGATAGAAGTGATTTTTTCCTGTGATTCTTCACAGATTTTACGATTTTTAATAAATATTAGACTTTGCTATCATGCCGCTGTTAGCAAATTAGCGATCTTTAATTCAACTAAAAAAGCAATCCTGAAATTACAACAGAAGTCACAAAAGCAAATTTCATTTTTGTACTGTGGTCGAAATTTATTAATTTTAAATGATTTGTTGCAAATAAAACAGCTTATTGCATAAAAAATTAATAAACAACACATTGGATATTTTATTTAAGTAATTTATTATGACGGTCATCTTACAATAGTCGCAAAAATAACAAAGTGTTTTCAAAAAGTTGTTTATGTAGCTGAACGCTTTGAAATCGCAAAATAGTATGCCCAGAACACATTTCTTGTGGTTTCAAATCACTTTGATAAAATGTGATTTTCAGGACAGGCCTGTATAAAATAAATTCTTATTTAAAATTAGAAGATTGAAAGTAGCATTCGACAATGTTTTATAAAACGTCTGTCGATAACCTTAAGAAAAATAAACTTTAGAATTATTTAACAAAAAAGCTAATTATATTCTTGTATTAAAAAATTACGATAATGTAATGCTGACTTTAGATAATCAACCAATCTTTCCCAATCTGTATTTTTTTCACCATTAAATATATCAATCATTTCAGTGTAAAGTAAATTCGGCTTATCAAAACTGGCAACTCGGAACTCCTTGAGGACAAGACAAACACCTAGGAAATGTTCCATTGTACCCATACTACAAAGCTTGCATATTTTGTTCTCAGTTGTCGCCCCGAATGTGTTGTAATTTAGTTTAATGAGACCACATCTTGCTTTAAAGACCCACGTTATTTTAGATTGATTCATGTTGTCGATAAAATAACTTGAACCTCTTTCAAAATCCAAATCTTTATAATTCTGTAACCACAGATTAAGCTGATGTTGTTTTATACTATTTGTTAGTTCATTGCATTGGGTGATCCATTGTTGTTTATTAGGTTGTGTACTGGATGTGTGTGAAGTTAAATTCGAATTTATAACCCAAGACACAAGCCAACGTTGTTAACATACTACGATTTGTATGCTAACATTGCACTGTCACGTACTTAGCAGACTATCTCGTTAACAATACAAAAATTATAAAAATTAAAAAATACAACAAATGTAATAAAATATCACTATCTCACTATATGGAATCTATAGACAAGAAAACGTTCTATTGAATGAGGGTAGTGGTAGTTCTGAAATAATTTCAGAACTTTTGAAATTTAATAACAAATAATTTTCAAATCTAATTTTTCACGCTTCTGAGAGGGATGAGTGGCTTCTATGGAGTCCACGGAAATAGTACCACTATCCACTATATGAAATCGATAGGCAGGAAAACGTTCTATCGAATGAGAGTAGTGGTAGTTCTGAAATAATTTCAGAACCTTAGAAATTTAATAAAAAGAATTTTCAAACATGTGTACTGGACCATATAATATTTAGATTGTCTGCAACCGGGCTAGTATATGTGCAATTTGAAACGGTAACCTATTAGCCGGGTATTGAAACATAACTCGAAATAAGTACAGCAGATTTAGTTCCAATGTATATACATGGTTGTTTACCGCAGCAGTTTCAAGCATCAGAGCGTAATAAGGTGTAAATTCTGGCAGCATCATGGGTATGGGTATTCAAAATACCCATAACCCTAAACTTGAGCTGCATATGATTGAATCGACCTGCAAACAACCAAAAAAAGAGTCCACTTTTGTCTCAATTGAATTTGTGTTATTAGATATAAAGTTTTTCCAAGTACAATTAATAGCTGTTTTTGCCTGTGTATTTCTACTTTGCACATGTTTGGTAAATATCATTTTCGGTGTAAGAATTAGTCCTATGTACTTGCACTCATTGGTGATTTAATTATTTTTTCCGTTGAATTGCCATTTTTCTTGTAATTTTATTCTACCACAATTTCTGAATACAACTATTCCGATTTGTTTTGTTTTCGTTTAACTTAAATTTATTCATTTTTAACGATTTATTAATGTTATCCATATCATTTGACAAATTAGCGTGACATATCTCCTCCGATGCCGCTTCAGTGAAAATCAATGTATCATCTGCGTAAAAAACTATTTCACATTGGTCTAAAACATTTTCCATATCATTAATGTATATTATAAATAGAAGCACTCCCAATATTGAGCCTTGTGATACTCCAAAATCATTTATCGAAGTATTTGAGAATTTGCCATTCACCTTTGTAAATTGCCTGCGATAAGTTAAATATGTCTCAAACCATTTCAATTCAATATCTTGAATTCCATATTCGTAAAGTCTTCGCAATAAAATATCTCTATCAACCGTTTCAAATGCTCGTTTAAAATGTAGAAAAATCGCCATTATTTTGTTATTCTTCTTCATAAATTTCCACCTATTTATAACAGTTGACTGCTGTTCCACTTGAATACTTTTTTCTAAAACCCGACTGATATTTTGAAAATAGCTTATGTTGTTCCATATAGTTTTCTAGTTGGTATTTAACACTCATTTCAAGGACTTTTTCAAACGTTTTTTTATCATATTTATTGGACGGTATTCTTCACATTTTACTGTATTTTTAACTTTTCCAATAGGTGTTATCATGGATTCTTTCCAACTATTTGGCAAATTTCTGTTTCTAATGATTGGTTTATAATATTTAGCATAATATTGCCTGTTGTGTTTCAGTTGTTCAAATTCATATTAATTGTTATTCTATTGTAGTCAGGTTTTTTCTTAATATTCTTACATATAATTTTATGTTCTTGTAAAGATATTGCACGGAATTTTAGTTTAAAATTTATCACAGGTATTTTATTTTCATATTGCACATAATCGATAGAGTTTCTAATTTTCTTCATACTATTGACAAAATAATTATTAAAATTTTCGGCTATTTGAAAATTGTCCTTATATTCTATTTCTTTAAATATTACAGTTTTTTATCATATTTTTGGGGTTTCTTAATACTAGTT
Source organism: Pollenia amentaria (assembly GCA_943735925.1). Taxonomy (NCBI): domain Eukaryota; kingdom Metazoa; phylum Arthropoda; class Insecta; order Diptera; family Polleniidae; genus Pollenia; species Pollenia amentaria. The sequence goes on along the minus strand of OX031007.1, from coordinate 72,422,072 downwards.
CTTTTATTTTTCTCCACAATTCTTTCTGATCTTGCGCATTATTTATTTGATCATTTATATATATATTTTTGGCTATTTTGATTTTAACTTTGTATACCATTTCTAATTATTTTATAAGTGATCCACGCTTCGCCGATGTTTTCAACAATTGCAGATTTATATTTAAAGATCTTTTCCCTTTTCAACATTTTGAGATCATTATTTTCATTATTTATTTTTGTTTCATTTATTTTTGTTTCAACACTGAATTTTCGTATAGTATTTTCTAAAACATTATCAAATTATATGTTAAATTGTCTAAAATGGCTTAATATATGACAAAGACTTAAATTAAACACTATGGCTTTTATCCAAAAAATGATAATGGGAGGTGCGCCACAAAACCTATGTGAACAACATATATATGTTGGAAATGTTCAACCATATAATCTAAGAAATTCTGAACACTTTAGGCTTCAACAATTATCAAGCAACACAATGCAAAGGTCGCTAATATAAATTACAACCTCCTATTAGACATGAAAGAAATATTAATGTATTTAGAAAATAAATTGTAGATTTTATGAATAACATATAAAAGAAAAAAAATTAATGTTTGAATATTTAATGTATATGGAATTTTTAAAGTATATAACATATGTTACATACTACTAAATAAATAATAATAATAATAATATTGATAAATTTTGGAAATTTCCCTTTATCCTAACTTAACACATTCTGTCATTTATTGGTTCAAAATCTAGTCAGCGGTCTAGTTTTTCTATTGATATAACAGCCGTGCCTCTTAACCCAGGCTTATCATTGTCCCAGTAGAATATAGATTAGTGATGCTTTCGAATTTCCCCTTTACCACAAAATCTTATTTCTTGCCGAGCTGCTATGGATACTCTTTATTTTATCAGTTCGTTCGAAAGTTCTGTCAATTTTCCAGTGGGTAGCACTGTTCTTATGTTCAACGTCGCTAATTTATAATCATTATCCAAAAACGCATACATATACATAACTATTTTTTCATCCCAAACTATAAGTTTACAATCTCGCATTACTCTTTTTTGAAATGTTGCAGATCGTAGTTTCGACATTAGTATAGTTTTCAAATGAGTTCTGTCGCATTTAAGAAACTATTTTCCACTGCAGGATTGGTTCTAAAGGACTTGCGAAATCGTTTATCTCCGCAAAAGTTGAGAATACGTTGTTTATTAAACAAAAATCTTATTAATATTTTGTAAAAAAATGTTTTATTTTTTGTTAATTTTATCATGAATTCAAATTTAACTGCCTGTTGTTAGAAAATGAAAACAATTTCGTTTTAATTAATAAATTAATATTTTTTTTACAAAATTTATTTCAATCCTTGGCTGGGGAGCCATTTGTATGTATTTGTATTTTTACAATTAGGTGTGTATATGTACTTGAATAAATAAATTTTTGTATATTTATTGTATCCATTACCAATATTCAGGATTTTGCTTTTGTAATATATTTTTTATTGGCCTGACAGGCTTTTGTTGATTACTTATATTAAGACAAATAAAATAAATAAATAAATTATATTGAAAACAACAATAATTTACAATTTACTATACTGGAGTTTTGATAAATTTAACTTGAATTCAAATTCGATATGCGTATCGGTATCGATATCGGCTATATTTTTGTTTGAGTTTTGGTATCGTATCGGTAAAAAGCCGTATCGTTGCATCACTCATATTAATTGTACGGCATGCCTCGATTAACGACTCATAACTCGATTCTATTGTATTTTATTGTTGTTAAATTCCGCAAAATAAATTGTTTAACTGTCAAATGTAACGAAGTACTAAAAATTTCGAAGATAATCGAAAAACACCCCTTTTGCATTTTATGCAAAAATTGATCATATTCCAGTCATTTATGACTCCTCTTCGCGATTAAAATAGGCATATATGAGCTCATTTTCTGATCATAAATGATTGTTTTCTCGGGAGAAAATGGTACCCTACCCGCGACTCTCCTTGAGGAGTCTTTTATTACCCGCTTTTCTGACCAGTTTCGACTCATTTATGACTCATAATTTTAATGATTTGCGAGACTTTTTCGAGTCATTTTTTAGTCGTATTTCTAATCGTTCGCGAATCATTTATTAGCCGTGTTTTAGTCGTATTTCTGATCGTTTGCGAGTGTTTTTTGACTCTTTTATCAGTCATATTTGTAATCGATTACAAAAAGAAATATTTTTCGACTTAAATTAATTATTACTTTAGTTTATTAAAATTATATAAATTAAATTATTATCAAAATATATAATAAATTAATTTATTATTAAATTATATAATAAAGTAATTTTATAAATTAAATTATATAAAAAACTAGCAAGCCCGTTGCCTGCTTCGCACGGCAAAACAAAATAAGAAAAGAAACACACTTGTTTTTAATAAAGTTGGTTTTGTTCCCTATTATTCAACTTTTAATTCTAGTTTCTTACAATCTTAGACTATGTATCACTTAAACTATCTTAGAGCTCTTTCGTAGACAACATTTTTGGTTTTGCCATGAGTTGTTGTGTAGATAAAGAGAACTGAAGGCTTGCCAACACGTGAGCACGAAACATATAACTGGCCGTGTGAAAAGCAAGGATATTCTAAATCAATTCCGCACAATTCCAACGATTGCCCTTGCGCTTTATTTATTGTAATATCAAATGCAACACGTATTGGAAACTGTAGTCTTTTGAATTCAAAAGGTAAATCTGATGGAATCATTGGAATTCGTGGAATCAATACATCTTCACCTTTAAACTTCCCCTTTAAAATTGTTGCTTCGATCAAATTGTTCATGACCTTTTAAGCCAGCAATAGTCAATGATTGGCCTTGTGCTTTGTTGATGGTAATAGCAAAGGCAAGACGCAAAGGGAATTGGAGCCGCTTGAATTCAAATGGTAAATCGTTGGAATCGGTCATGCCGTTCTCCAGTTATGCGCTTAATAGAAAAAGTGGGCGTAAAGTAGGCGTGGTAAATTTTTCTTTCGATTAAAACTTAAAGTTGATTAATACGAACATTTGAAAGAAAAATTAGTCAACTCGATGGAGCCGTTTTCTGATTTTAGGTAAATCGAAAAAAGTGGGCGTAAAAGTGGGCGGGGCAAAATTTTCTTTCCGTAAAAACCTAAGTTGGACCATGGCGATCATTTTAAAGAAAAAATCGTTCAAATCGGTCAAGCCGTTCTCAAGTTATGGATTTTGCCACGACCCTCCGCCCCCAGACCGAAAATTTCAACCAAACTTCATATAAACCATATATGGGCCACTGCCTACGTAGTGTATAAGTTTGGTTCGCACGACGCGTTTATGATTAGTTCGGCGACGTACATACGGACTTATTTTTATATATATAGATAATAATATAATAATGTTTAGTTAAAAAAATTACAGAAAAAGAGGAATTGAATTTATAAAAAAAATAATAATAGTGGTATCATATTCGTCGTAAATTTTATATAGTGTGTAACACAATAGTGTTAGAAAAAAACTTTCCACAGCCGGTATGATTATTTTGCAATTTGTTATCTAAATCCATTAGACCATTATTTAAAGAAGCTTCTGGTTTTGTACCCACTGCTGTTGCTTGAGAAGTTTGTGTTTGACTGTGTTGGCCATTGCCATCATGCGAACTATCGTTGTAGTTGTCATTTGAATGACGTAAATACTTCATGAACTGAAAGGAACCATCAAAGTGTTTGTTACCTGAGGTCGCTACACCAGATGCACAGCCCGAGGATACTGAGCCAGCTGAATTTTGTGGAAGATTCTGTTGATGACTGGCTTGTTGGTGGGGCAAAGCCCATCTCGTTTGCTGCTGTTGATGCTGAAGATTTCCATGATGCTGTGGTGTCATTTGTTGTTGTTGATGTGCTTGATAACTGACATAATGTTGCACGAATGTTACAAAAGGCTGAGTATTTTCAATATTTGAATTTCCTTCTTCACCATTACTGCTAATTGTTTCAACATTAGCATTGACCAGTACACTACCATTAATGTAATGCTGTTGCTGTACATTACTTTGACCATAGACCGTAAAGTCTTCGAAGGCCGAGGAGAATCTTAGTTCTCCATTGCTCACATATATCATTAACGAAATTTAAAAAAAAAATTAACTAAAATTCTAGGATATGCAGTCCATGTTGATCACTTTTGTTTACTGGTTATCCTTGTTGTTGTAATGTTTTTATTTGTCTTTCCTTATTGTGTTCTCTCTTCTCTAGTTTGGATTTGCTTGGTTATGTCTGTCTTTCGGGCTGTGTGTTTTTTTAATTTAAATTTTGTTGACTCCTATCAAGGTGAATTCGCCTTGACTCCTATATTCTAATATTTTACGCTTGCTTCAAAGCTAGCTATATTATTCATAAATAACTTCAAAACAGTCATATTTCAAACACCTCTATGATCCATTTTCGATTGATGTATGTTTTGTTATTATTTTTCAATAAATTTCTTTTTAACAATAAGCACAAATCATTTTCGAGTCTTTTTTCAAGCGCGTAACTGATTAATCAGTTTTTAATCATCAAAAGTACTCGAGGAAGACTTAGGTGATTTTTGATAAAACAATCTTCCAAATGCTAGTAGGGACTCTACCAATTGCTTGGAGGGTATGTATGTATGTATCTATGTATGTAACAAAAACATACACACACAACATCTCTTCTGCCTGAACTTCGAATTTTATTAAAAGTCTCTGTCAGTCAAACCAAAAACTTTTCGAACAAGTCGGCAGTCGAAGCACTTTGTGTTGTATAACTTTTCGTTTTTTTGCTTTTGCTTTGACTGCGACAATTTACATTTAATAAAGGCGAATTCAACTACAGGTGGTGTCGGAACTACAACAGTCCAAGAAGCAACAAAAACAACATAGGGTTTTTTGCATTGCATTGTTAGTGTTTAAGGTTCGAAATGCCAACCATTCCTAGCAAAACACTAACAAATCAACACAAATTGGTTCGAACTATCAAAATCAGATAGCGTTTCGACACCACCTGTAGTTGAATCCGCCTCGCATTTAATGAATCAGAAGTAAAAGTAACATATTGTTTTTGTCTAAGGCCTATCCAATAGGTCTGCTTACCTCTACAACAATACAAAAAACAACACGAATTTTGTTTGTCTAAAATTCCTCGCCGTTGTCAAAAGCTTACTACTGCACAGGGAAAACATAAGGAGAAAAGTGTTCTGTAAACATGTACATATCTTTGGTCGCAAGTAGAAAGGCCCTAACTCAAATAATTGTAACTGTATAGGAGAAGGTAAAAACATAATAGAAACTGTTTATATCATAATGTAAACTTGCTCATACAACTGCTTGTGACGAGGTGTATTTGTGTAAAATTTATTGGAATCACTGGAAAACTCAATTTCATAAAAAATGCGAGTTAGGGCCTTTCTACTTGAGACCATCGATATGTATGTGTGCCAAAAAAAGAAAAAAACGTAAACAAAAATACATACATATGTATAAACAAAATGTAAGCAACTTTTGACATCGTTAAGGAATAAACCGAATAAACATCTTGCGGCTTGCGCCGACCTATTTGATAGACCTGGTTTTTATCCAATAAAAAATTAAAAAGTCGAAAAAAGCAATTATATTATTTTGACTGCAGTTTTTTAAAACTTTAAACTGGGTAAACGTGTTGTAAATGAGTTCCAGAATTTTTTTGTTCATTGGATGAATTTTATTTTTGTAGAAGATATTAATTACGGAAGTGCTACTGGTAAGAGCTAAAGACCATCAAATCATATACCAAAATAAAATTGTACTTGCATTTATTTTTCTCCAATATCGATTTTATTTCGAATTAACAAAAATTTATCATGTGATTATAATAAGTTACATTAAAAAATGTAGAATACTCATTTTTTGCTTTTGTTTCTTTCTAGATTTTTAATTTTGATGAACAAGCGAAAAAACCGACTACAATTAAAACGCCATCGAATTAAATTAAAAAAGGTTAAAGAATTTTAGTCAAAAAAGTGGTTGCAATTAAAAACATATACAAAAAACGTGAATATGAGTAGTTTTCTTAACGACAATGTAAGCGAAAGCAAAAAACAAAATCAACAACAACAAGATTTACCTGAAAATCAAGAAAATAATACTAAAACTATTGCTGACATAACAACAAAAGAAGCAAAAACTAATGAAATAGAAAATAAAAGTTCAACATCAAAAAGTAACAATGATAATAATGTAAACAACAAACTTGATACAACAAACAAAGAAAATAAAAATACAAAAACAATAATTACTGAAAATAAAAGTGAACAAAGCGAAAATAATCCAACTAAAACTAATACAGGAGAAGCAATAACAACTACAACAGTGAACAAATATGATAATAACGAACGCAATAACGATGTTGTTGTTGCTACCACCGACAATGATAAACATAAAGATAACAAAGATTTTGTTGCTGTTGCTATAGATAATAATCAAAATTCCAATAAAACAGACGATCATAAGTTAATAGTAGCACAAGCAAATAAAAGCCAAGTATCGACAGCTGCCACCGCCACTTGTTGTGTGCCAGTAATGACACCATTCGATGTTGAGCAACAGCAACAGAAACAACAAGTGGCATCTTTAGATAATCAACAACAAACAGCAGTAGCTTCCACCACCAATACAAATGAGTTGTCAGCAATAGTAAAAACAAAGAGCAAAAATGAAGAAGGTAGCGCCCTACAAACAATGACAACTTTATTGTTGCCCCCGGAATCAGATAAATCGGCAGCTAATAGTTACTGTAACGTAAAGTTCCCAACTACAACGTTGACATCGACCACAGCAGCAACAGAAACCTCGCCTTTGCCACCGTTGCCACCGGGTTTAACTGTATCATTTGCTGGCTCTCATTTGCCACATATTTCCAGCGAACCTACTTTTGGAGTACAATTAAGAAATAGAAATGTAAAAGATCAACAACACAATAAAAAAAGTCCCACAAATGGTACTAGTGGTGTAAGTAGTGAACATAATTTGCGCTCAGATACCTCTGCGCCTAACATTTGTAGTGTTGTTAAGTCGGGTACAGTTAGTGCATCTGCCTCTCCAAGTATGGTTCGCAAAGCATCAGATACGTCGGATTTATTACCACGAAGGGTGTCGTTTCCAAAAAGTGACAACGAATTGGTCACTGGTTATTTGGAACCGGCCAATCCTTGGGAACATGGTAAGTTTCATTTAAATTATAAAAAATGACTTTAACATAATTAAAATTAATTTTAAGTTTAATTGACAAAGAGAAGTTAGATTTCATTTTGTACATACATACGTATGTAAATACAAACTGCCTGTTCAACGATTTCGAACGTTAACTTTCGCATAGAAAATTACATTTAACCGGCAGAAAATGTATATTAAAAAAGAGCGCAGAGTAATTAGACCATATGCGCTAAATAATAACTAAATCTATGCTTACACCTATTGAATATTTGACGTCCTACACGTAACCAATAGTTCAATATAATAAGCCAATAAAATTTGTTAAAAATAAAGCTAAATGTATCAAACATTTGCTGGCCATACTTTTTTTCGATTTCTTCGTCAAATATTTGTTAGGTCTGAACATACTTAAAAATTAATTACAAAAGATTGGGATATGCACATTTATAAAAATGCTAAAAGTTCCTAAAACTTCGTTAAAATTTATTATAATACTGGTTTTTTTATTTTAAATATTAGATATATGTTTTATGCTTAGCTAAAGATTTCAAAATATTTGCAGTTCGACAAGGTTTTGAGCAATTCAAAATGTTCTCAAGAGTTTCAGATTATCTAGATACATACTGGACGTTGCTCAAAAATGTGTCAGTAAACTATATGACAAAAGTATTTGAGAAACGGTAACAAATTTAGGTTTAATGTTCCTTAATTTTAATGTATGCAAATAAGAGTTTAAAAATGTTGGGTATCTATAATTGCAAAAAATGTTAACAGAAAAAGGGAAAAATATGCACCATTTTGACAGTTAAAAAGCGCTAAATCTAGCGTCTAAAGCGGTTGATTGGCAACTCTGAATATTGGGTGCTCAACTCATCTCAGTTACAGCTTTTTATTTATTCTTGCAGACCTCTACTCCATATAGGCTTGTCAGAAGGACTTAATTTACAAGAATTTTCAGAGCTCGTCAAGAATCAAGAAAAAATATGTTTTGTCAAGATTTTTTAAAGCCCAAAACAAACAAAAACTTAGAAAAATAAATAAATTTCTTACAGTTTTCGTTAAACAAGCTGTGTAAAAAGCAAGTACATATTCCCTCCTTTTTTTAATGTATTTGTTTAAAAATCTATCAAAACTACGTTTCCTGTATTTAACACTCAATAATGATAATTTGAAACAGGAAACCGTATCAACACTTTTATGCATTTCCTTCTATACTGAACACAAATAATTGAGGAGCTGAAAAGCAAATGGCTCCAAGTCCGAAATAAAATGTTTAAGTAATTAAGGTTTAAAGTTTTTTTTTTGGTAAACATATATAAATGTAAACTTAATATAAAGAAATGGTCGATATAACGCAATTTGGGTTCATTATACAGGTCTGAATTTTTGTTCAATGATAGATCGTACGACTCATTCACACGAATATCTGACGGAATTCTATCCGACATAAAACATTGTCTGCAAAGTCTGCTGTCAATGCCACACTATCCCACTAAAAAGATGCAAACTCAAATGACTCAGCTACTTTACAAGAAAATGCAACTCTGATCGCCTAGAATCTATAATTTTATGAAAATTTTCATAAACATCTGCAAGTCGGACAGACTTGTCAAAAAAATCTGTCACTCAGGGTACGTTCGAAAATGCAGTTGTTGCGCATCAGTAAAGTTTAATGTACGTAAAGGCATCACATGTAAGAAACTTGGCATCACTCTCATGGGTCAAAAGTTTTTTATGCAGTAATGCCGCAGTATTGCAGAAAATTTTTGAAAAAATTTTGATATAAAAGAAATCGTTTTATTTTTCTTTTTTGATGCTTTTTCTGGTTATTTATAAGAAAACTGTCCCATTTTGTTTCAATATATTCAATAAAATTTGTCATCACTATTGTTGACAACATTTTTATTATTATATTAAGTTCGTTTATGAAACTTTTGAAATTTAGCTCGTGCTCAAAAATTCAAACTTTGGTATTTGTAAGAAAATTATTATATTTTTTTTTTACTTTAAATGGTTTAAAGAAATGTGTTATTTTTAGAAAAAATTATTTAAGGAAGTTTTTAATTGTCAAGAATTCTTTGCAAATATCAACATTTATTTTAGTGAATGTTAAGAATTTGGAAAATTTGAGTCTGGTACGCCTAACTCCATACCAAGGCGAATACTAAAACAAAACAAAAACAACAGAGGCATTTTGCATTAGATTGCTATTAAATAAATTCAGATCCCTTTCGCCACCACATGTAACTGAATTTGCCTAGACTTCAGTGTTACCAATGAAGAATTCGGAAATTACTCATGACTGTGTCCCAAATTACACATATGAAGCAAAATTACACATACAAAACGAAAAAATTGCTTTTATAAAGAAAGTAAAATAACACACAGATTACACATGGGCTACACATTCAAGTAGAAATTACACATAATATGTTTAATTACACACGGACTGGCAACACTGCTTGATTCATACAAAAAAAAATCAGAGTGTCCAGGTTAGGAGGTTTCCCCCCAGATTTAGGGGTTTTTATTTCATTTAGGGGCAAATTTATGGGGTACAAATCCTTAGGGGGGAAATTTGGGGCGCATAAATTTATATTTGGGGGGTTTCACTATTTGCTTGTCTGTACATATCAATAACTAAGTAATACTAGATATATTTAAAAGCTTGTTTTTGGTTGAGCAAAATCTTTTTTGAAAAGATAAAAAATAATGCGTTTTAAGCGTGAAATATACATTGAAAAGAAAACTTAGTGTTAACACAGACTTTGAAAGTAATACTCTACTATCAAAGCTCGTAGAGATAGAAATTGAAAAAGTCAGGGTGTAAAAAACAAACTGAAAGTGAGGAAAACTACAAAAACTCAATATTCGAAAAAAAAATCTTGACTGTCAAAAAAAAATTATAAAATATACTTGAGAGTAAAATTACACATGGAACTAATTACACATAAGCTACACATGCAAGTATAAAGTATACGCAATATGTGAAATTAATTACACATGGATTGGCAACACTGGTATTGATATTAGAACTGATTCAAGTTAAATTAATTGAAATTAAATTATTATCTAAACTTTTAAATTTAGGGGGATTTTTTTTTAAAACATGTTAAGTTTGGGGGTTTTTAAATTTTTTTGTGGGTAGAAAAAAAATTACCTGACAACACTGAAAAAAATTGACAGCCAGCAAAAGTCTCTCTCTCGCTCTCTCTCTGATGCAATTATCTCAGGGATGAAAAATGGCTGTTATGATTTGTACCAACTATGAAAACTTTGACAATACCATTTTTTAATATTTCTCTGGCAAAAAGGAAAAAGTGCTTAAGTCGACTTCGAGTTTATGACACCATTGCAATCTCAATGTTTAAAAGAACATAAAATTTTGTACGATTTTTTAGGAAGTTGTAGCAAAATAATTTTTTGCTTATATGTTTAATGTGCCATAACATTTGGAATAACAACTTAAGTTAACCTCCGATCAGTCACGTTTGGAGTATTTAGGAATAAAAACTTTTTTGATTAATAAACTTAATAATGAATTTTATTTTTCGAAAACGCTTGTAAACTTATACTCACTTACCTTGTAAATAGATCTCAATTTTTAGTTTAAAATTGAATAAGTTCTACAATACAAACACTTTCTTCCGGTATACCCCAAGGTTCCGTTTAAGGTCCTCTTTTGTTTACTTTATATATAAACAGTTTACCTTCTTATGTTAACTCTGGAATGTGTGATTCTTTTTTATTTGCTGATAATGTTTTTTTGCCTTTTAAGGGAACTTTTGATTTTCTTGATGTTTTAATTGAAACCTTCTAAAAGCAAGGCCATTTTTTCGGCCCTACATATCGGTCTATTTTAGACATTGATATTTATTTTGGATGATATGCGAATTGGTTTTGTAGATCGACTAAAATGTTTAGGTATTGTATTAGACTCCAAACTTTCTTTTAGTTATCATATGGATTTGTTGAGTTCTAGACTCTATGGGAATTTACGCAGAATTTATTCATTTAATTTGTATTTACCTTATCGTATTAAAGCTAGATTGTCGTGGGCCTTCTTGAATATTATATTGGTTTGAGGTTTATTAGGGCACATGTGCCATGCATTTGAAGAAAATAAATCGCTTGATAAACATATGTGTTGCACGTTTCGTTTATAATATTTGGCGTCGAGATCATATTTATCGTTTTAAAGGATTTTTTTGGCTTAACTTTTGTGGACTTAATTAAATATCGTGGTTTAGCATTTTTCTATAAAGACCGAAGACCACTACCCTTATTTAATTATTTTATCTTTTCACGTTCGAGTAGAAACCCACAACTTTTAACTCCTAGAATTTCTTCAACCCTGTTTGAAAGATGTTTTAGGATTAGGATTGCGAGGTGGTGGAAGTTACTACCTTTTGATTTGCGTATCTTTTCCCACTCTTTTCTTTTTCGTTTAAAACTCTTGCGTTTTTTTGACTGCATGATTTTTTTAATGCAAATATGGGTATCCATATTTGTTACGTATGCTTGTGTTGGGATATATACGCGTGTGGGTATGCATATAGATTTGTCGCATTTTCTGTACTGAACTGGACCATTACTCTACTTAACTTTTCCTTAATTTAAATTTTATAATTTTGTTTATTGGCTGGGGAGCTGATATTTTGAATACAAATACAAATACAAAATACTAATGGCATTTATTAAATTTTTTTTTTATTTTTGTATTATATGTGTAGAATGTTATGTAGTTTTGAATCTTAGCTATTTTTTTGTGGTATGTAATATTTTTATATTGGCTACGGAGGCTTTATATTACATGTTATCTTAATAAATAAATAAATAAATAAAAAATGTTTATTAAACAGATTTTCATAGAAAATTCGTTTCATAAAATCTGCATGAAGAAACTATTTCCGAAGAGAATGTTGATTTTTTTAGAATAAAAATCCATTTTTTAAAATAACCTTCAAAGCTTCAAATGGCTTTCCTGCAAAACTAAAAAATAGACTTAAGCACCCATTGCCACAGATTTATGAAAAACAAAATTATTCACGACTAATTAAAGACACCTATATTAATAACACAGTATTTAATCGGGTAAAATTAAACACAATGTTTGGCAAGATATTATACATATCGAGACTTTGCTTCAATAGAGTCATAACCAAAATTTGAATTTTCTAGCACCTTAAAATTTTATTCTTCTCTCTAGATTTGAGTATTTAAGATATTTGTAGGAAATTTTTACATAATATGAAGAAACGATATGGCGATTAACTCCACATTATTCTGCTTTTAATATTGAATAAAATAAAAAAAACATTTGTCAACCGATTTTCATGGTTTATGGCTTTCCTAATAATTATACAAATGTAAACTTTTTTTCCCCTTATACATACTTTTATATGAATTTTAAAAATAAAATATAGCATTCATTTTGAATATCTAAAAAAACTGTTGAAAATATAAAAAACAATTGGAAGTTTTATTTCAAATTGTTCTCAAGTTATGATGACTATCCTTATTTTGGGCACCATATTAGTTGTAATGTCCATAAAAAAATGTGTATTTTTATTTAAAGGCTCGGAAATGTTTTGTTTTTTACAGACCAAGTGTTATAATATACAAGAGTCTGATATTGAAAATTAAAATGATTCGAATACCAGTACATATTGCGAATTCCTCATGTTTTTTTGCTTCACTTTTCTATATTTTTTTTATTCTTCTTAAATTGAAATAAAATTAAAAAAAAATTATTTAAACAACAATATCCTTCTTCAGCCTGTTTATGTAATTATTTTTACCCCAGTACAATTACACAATATTGTTACACATTTTTGTATTGTTGTAACAGTTAAATGCGGAAGTTTACAAGTTAACTTAGGACAGGTGTATGTACATTAGGGAGATAACTTTTTGCGATTTTTGCAAGTATCAAAAATACCACGGCATAGCCGTGTTGGGCATGAAAAAATAAATGAAAAATATGGTGCCACTTTTCCTCTATCGTGAAAAAGTTTCCGCACAGAAATCGTTTAAGTTTTGTTTTTAAATATTTTTTTTATTAAAAAAGTTACTAAAAAAGGCTGCGGTAAAATGTCCTTGGTTTTTATTTGGGAATTTTTAGCCATTATCGTTACATATACATATTTTATTTTGGTTATCGAAACCAATTAAAGTAAAAAATAATTTTTTTTAGTTATAAATACTCATTACATCAAACCAAAAAACTTTGGTTACAAATATCAATTATAAAAAATGACAAATATTTTTGGTTACAAACATCCATTTTGACTAATAATTTATTTATTTGGCGACAAATATCCATTATAAATAAGTAAGAAAGTATAGTCGGTTTCTATTTGGGGCCCATGGGCAATTATTTATCCGGCAAAACAAAATTATGTTATGAGGTTAAGATAAATTTTAAAGTTCATTATGCCGAATATTATTTGGATATCTTCAACTATTTGAAATTTTTTGTTTTAAAGTGATTTTAGAGAGGGGGTATTTATATGGTACCTATGTTCATTTTTGGAGCTACTAGTACTACTTCTACGACATATTTTCTATCGTAAAAGTTATTGCGGCCAATTTTTATGTCAATACCAACACTAAAAGCTGTTTTCGGGAAAGGTATTTGTATGAGACCTATAGTCAAATATGGACCAATTCAAGTAAAATTTGGTAAGATAATTTATATTGCAATAAAAAAAAGCTCGAAACTGCAACATAACATGAAATTTATGACTTATGGTTAAATTTTGTATGGCAACCGAACTTTAGTTGAGTGGACAGTAGAAGATGGCAAATGATGTCGATTTCAGTTTCCAAATAATAAATATTTAGGCAACCGTAAAGTTTTGGTTGCTCTGTTGATTTTTTAACTTAAAAGGCGCCAAAATATAAATATTAGTAAGTTCAAATAATAAGTTTTCTTTAAGCTAAATAAATTAATAGTATATTTTTTGTTTAATTTTCGAAATTTTATTTAATTTTTCTTATATTGGTTAACAAAATGTATAAAATTATCACGGGACAACAATTTGGACAACTAGTCCAACAAATGGAATTTAATCCCAGTACATACATATTAAAACAGTGAAGATATTGCTGTTGATCGATGAATTTGTGTTGTATCTTTTTAGTCTCTACTAAATATGTAACAGCAGCTTTGAAAAAGCGAATATGTCCCCTAAATCAAGAAAATTAGTTTTTAAGTACATACAGTGATATTAGCGGATTAGAATTGGCTCGTTCGCTCCTTCTTCTTGGTCATCGAAAACATAAATGCACGGATCTAATCATACATATGAAAATATCATAAGCTGTTTTCCAATTAGTTTCTGATTTAGACGAAAATTAATTTCTTAAATTTATTTTTATTTATTAATAAAACTTTAAAGTCGATTTTTTCAAAATAATTGTTTTTGTGGCATATGATGTTTTAACATATGGGGGATTCCATGTCAAGTGACACAACTTTTGAAATCGATGTCTTCCGATTTGGATGAAACTTGCACCAAGGTTAGTCCTATTGGATAGAAGTTTAGACATCAATCAAGATATCATTTTCAAACAGTAAATGTCATAAATTGTTCTTTTGACCGATAATAAAAATTTTTAGTTCACTTTTTTTTTTTTTACATTATAAAGCAAACCTCACGATGAATCACCCTTTACTAGTAGGTCCAAAACTGACCATAGGTACCATATAAATCAAACCCTCTCTTAAAGCACTTAGAGACAAACATTTCATATAGCTGAAGATATCTAAATAAGATTCGGCATAATGAATTTTAAAACGAATCTTAACCTCATAACATAATTTTGTTTTGCCGGATAAATGATTGCCAATGGGCCCCAAATAGTAACCGACTATACTTTCTTACTTATTTATAATGGATATTAGTCGCCAAATAAATAAATTATTAGTCAAAATGGATGTTCGTAACCAAATAAATAAATTGTTTTTTATAATTGATATTTCTAACTAAAAACTTTTTTTGGTTGAAGTAATGGCTATTAATAACCCAAAAAAAAAAAAAATTATTTTTTACTTTAATACAACGTACTGTTTACCAAATTTTCAATGTAGTCACTATATTAAAATGATATTGCCAAATGTGCGTCTTCCGACACTTGTTTTTAATGTTGCCACAAAAACGTGAATTTAAATTAACAACATTGAATTAATAAACAAAGTTTATTATTCATCTTCCACTTCATTATCCACTTTCATCAAAAAAAAAAAAAAAAAAAAAAAAAAATTGTATAATATACAATAATATTGTCGAGTTTAACATATATACAGTTCAACAAAAATGTATTCTTACAAATTTTACTGATGAAATAATAGCTATTACTCTTTTACATAAATAACTAAATGTAATGGGCATATGCATGTATGTAACTACATAAATTCGTTAGGTCAGGTTAAGAAGGGTTATGCGTCAAAGGGAACACCTCCACTCGGAGACCAATGCGGTTCATTGTGAATTCCTTCACTAAGGAGTTGGAGAAAAGAGAGAATTGAAGAAGCACCTTTGATGCAAAGAGATGAACTCCTTTGAGCCTGGGGGAGCATCTTCCTACAGCTATCCACGTTCAATGCATCCCACCAAACAGTACATCCATAAGTAAGAATTGGCCTAACCACCGATGTGTAAATCCAGTTTACCATACCCCGTCTCAGTCCTCAGTTCTTTCTTACCGATGGATTTCCTGCATGTGTAGTAGGCGTTGAGTCCCCTTCTCCTCCTCTCCTGAGTATTTCTCTTCCAAGACAATTTAAAGTCGAGGAAGTTACCCAAATACTTAGCACTGCCCGATAGAGTTAACTCTAAAAACACTATCTTGTACCTTCTGGTAAAAAGCACCAGTTCCGTCTTCGCAGGGTTTACATCCAGGCCTCTATCCTTCGCCCATGCCGAGAGATGGCCCAACATCATCATAATTTCACCGATCATGGACAGACATTTTCCCCTGACCAGCAGAACTAGTCATCCGCATTGGCAACGACTTTCCTGCCCATGGAATCAAAGGAGCTGAGAATCCCATTGACCGCGAGCAACCACAGTAAATGCGATAGAACCCCTCCTTGTGGTGTCCCCATGGTAACTCTCCTCCTTATCCTTTGATCCCCCAGGCTCGAGTTGATAATCCTGCTACTAAGCATGCAGAAAATCCACTCCACCAGAAAGTCTTTAACTCCCAGCTCCACCAACGAATCCCTAATCGCCTCAATCCTAATGTTATTAAAGGCTCCTTCTATGTCCAGAAACGCGGCGAGATTATATTTATTATGCCTCAGGCCGTAACCCACTCCTCATGTAGCGCACTCTCAGCAGACCTTAAGGTAGGCATGTTAAGCGCTCAACAGAAATTTGTTAAATCAGCAAACAAAATTTTGCAGTAAATTATTTACTTATATTATTTTTTTTGTTTAAATTTTAATACGGCACTAGTAAATTAAGACTATCAGGTATCTGATGGAAAACCATTTTGTAACGTTTTAAGTATCTTAAAAAGTGGATTTCTAAACATTTCAATCTGTTTTTCTGTATATATTCCTTTAAGTTTTTTTTATTACATATATACGTTAATTGAACTGCTTTATTGTAAATCCGACATTTCGCATCTTAAGTCGTATATTTGTATTTAGGGTGTTGTACCGGTGTAGAATTTTTGCAAAAACAGCATTAAAAAACTAACTGCCTATTTGCAGAACGCGAGTGAAAAGTGACTCGTTCAACTTACATTTAAAACAAAAACAAATTTTGAAATTTTTGTTTTAAATGTAAGTTAAGCAAGTCACTTTGCGCTCGCGCTCTACAAACGGGCAGTAAGGTTGTAATTTTGAGTTCACAGTGGTACAGATGGTACAATATTTTTGGAAAAGTCAAAATGCATTTACAAGGTCGTGGCCAGTAACGTGTCAAAAAAAAATCCCTTTTTTCCTATAACCAAAAAAATTATCCCTACACAATTCCCTACGTTAAAAGTGTATTGTTTTTAGCTTCCGGCAAACAAATACATACTCTGTTATCATTTTGTAAATATTATAATTAAAGCATTTATTAACATTTATTAACAACAAGAAAAAACCAAAATAAATATGTACAACACAGTACAACATTTTTCAGTTAATTGATTGCCAACTCAATTCTGTGAACTGTATGTGAAATTAGACCCAAAAAGAAGAATTTCTGCATCATTCGTTTTGTCTTCTTACCTGCGATTTGAAGTTAGTATCGATTTGAAGTTAGTACTATCGTATAGGGGAATTTATCACGTTTTAGGCCCTGTTGTTTGACATAGCTCGACAACCACTAGCCCAATTTAGTTGAAATAAATTTTAAAAAATTAAGAATTACAATTCCCTTAATCTGTTCATATATTGTTTTCCTATACAAGTAACACTTTCGAAGTTAAAAATTAATGTATGAAGGGAAAAAATTATTTTTTGCCTAAAAATTTAAATTTTTTTTTTTAAAAATACATAAAAAATCCAAAATGGAAAAAAGTTTCAAGTCTAGTTATTTTTTCGCAAAGTCACATAACCTATGAGCAAAATGAGACAAAGATCATAAAAATCGATGCACGCGTTTCGCTTTTATTCGCAATTGAGTAAAGGTATGAATTTCAAAAATCAGTTATAGCCACCACCCTTAAAATAAAAATATAAATTAAAAAATTATCATGCAAAAAAAAACTTTATTTATAAAAACTTAATGAAAATAAAATAATATGCAATTAATACGCAATTATAATATGCATAAAAACAAAATTTAGAACAGTTTTTCAATTATTGGCAATATCCATCCTTGTAGAAGTTGACGCTTGTGGTTCTGATGATTTATTTCAACTAAATTGGGCTAGGGGTTGTCGAGCTATGTCAAACAACAGGGCCTTAAACGTGATAAATTCCCCTATACGATAGTACTAACTTCAAATCGATACTAACTTCAAATCGCAGGTAAGAAGACAAAACGAATGATGCAGAAATTCTTCTTTTTGGGTCTAATTTCACATACAGTTCACAGAATTGAGTTGGCAAATCATGTGTTGTACTGTGCAATGCTAAACTCACACATATAAATATTCAATTAAGGAAAAACACTGTGTGACAAATAAATTTTTTTTTTTTTTGGCAGAAACGCCACTATATATCCTTTAATCTAGAGTCAAAACTAAGTCAAACTGCGTGTTTGGTTTTCATTTCCTTATCTTTTGTACTTTTTAAAGGACTAAACCTTTTTCAAGAATACTTATTTTAAATAGTTTTTTTAATATAAGTATCTAATATTTTTAAGCAAACTCGGTACCAAATAAAAGGGAACGCTCTGTAGAATTTTTAAAAAATATTTACTTCAGTTCCCCTAAACAAAGATATAAAAAAAATTTCTTTTTAAAAATATATCCTTCCACATCCTTAAAACTTTTTATTAATTTTTTTTTTTTTAATTCCAAATTTATTTTATTTCTCTTAGTTTAGAAGGTGTTTTTTTTCTCGGCAATGTAGAAATTTCATTCATCGACTATTCTCTTTAAATACTCGCATACATTTAGTGAAAGTGAGTGCGAATGGAAATAGCAAAAATTAGCGAATTGTTCGCAAATGCGAATATTCAGCGCCCCCTAATAAATACGTAGATGGTTTTAGCACTTGTTGAAGATTGCCAGGCTGTTAGGTTTCATAGTATAGGGTTTCTGTTAGAAAATACTACATTTGTACTTAAATTCTATTGTATATGAAAAATTTAACTTTTAAATGAAAATAATACGAATATTTATAGGGTTTCTGTTAGAAAATACTACATTTGTACTTAAATTCTATTGTATATGAAAAATTTAACTTTTAAATGAAAATAATACGAATATTTAGTTACACATTATAATGAAAATTAGATAATATTTTGAAAATTCCCTTCATTTACCTTAAAATAAAAAATCGGTCCTTTTTTCCCAACGCTTTTAATTTTACGAAAAAATCCCTACAAAAAAGGAAAATTTCCTATTATTGGCATCACTGGTCGTGGCGAAGAAGAAGAGTCGTAATTTCTGCCTGGGTATGTATGCACTGTATGTTTTTACAATAATTAAAAAACCATAATATTTCAGAAATATAAATTTAAAGCACTTTAAAAATCGTTTTCGGTGCGAACACTTTTTCACCGAATCAACCGTAAAAACAATTTTTTGCTAACAGAACAACATTCCCCACATGGTACTGGAGTGGTAGTTTGCGCTCAAAAAAAAAAAAAAAAAAGTTATCTCCCTAATGTACATATGTATGTAATTGTTATTATTTTTATTTTTTACACTTTAATCATTATTACTTTCCTAACTTACAACACACTTCCTGTGATTTATTTCAATTAAATTGATTTATTTATTGTCAGTCATTTCTTCTATGCATTTTTTTGCAATGTTTTTCACAATTGATATTTTTAATTTGTGAAAATTAAAATATCGGGTGTTTTTTAGAGGCGGACATATTAAAACAATCAGCACTATTTTCTGTTTCAGCTGATTTGACAGTTCCCGGTTGTTTAAGTTTAGTTTGTTTGGCAAATAATCATGAATAGAGCAACTTTAGCAAAATGTTTAAAATTATTTTAAAAATCATGACTTTGAACCACAATTATTTTTTAAAAATTTCGTTCATTGATAAAGCACAGTTTTAGTTAAATGAAAATGTCAATAAACTAAATGGTGGCCGCATTTGAATCGATGATTATACAGACAAACCCACTGCTTGATGGTTTTATGGGCCGGTGAAATCATTTGTCTATATGTCTTCATAAATACCGATGGTCAGAACTAGGATTTTTTTTTTAATTCCCTATGGTAATCCCGCGAAGCTCTATGCTTGTCTGCAGAAGACCAAAGTCTCTGACGGGAATCGAGCCCACAACCCCGGCAGTGATAGACTAGCTCACTATCGGTCTGTAGCAAGAAGCAAAACAAGAAGTAATATGTACATTGTAAAAAACTATGTATTCAAAAATCATATTTTAAATTAATTTAAGTAAAAATATTTAAAGAAAACCAAGGCATTAAATACTGGTCAGCTACACGAGATCGTATTTTTGTACAAAAATTGCCCGCTATGGAAAATGCTCTTTCGGATTCCACTAATGACGACTTTACAGTTTAAATTGCTTTGTACAAAAAGGAAATATTTCTCGTTTTGTTATTTGTTCTGCGGTATAAAACAAACTCTTGGCGCAATAATTAAAATCCTTTTTAAGACTAGACTCAGCAAACGCTTTTGACAACTCAGATGCCATGTTTTCATAATCATATAATCTCTCTAGCAAATGAATGACATAATTAATTAAATCTATCTTTGACTGTGAATTTGGTTTTTCGCCAAATTTATAAGATTTTTATTTTGCATTTGTTGCAGCCTATTATTAAGGGTGAATAGCATTGTTTGCTATATCTGTATTTTATTGTTCCAATTTTAAATGTTAAAATTAAAGCACACGCACCTTCGGATTGTATTTGCATTTAATTTACAAAGACATCTAGTGTAAGTTCTAAGTTGAGCAAAAAAAAAAAAAACCAAAATTATAGATATGAGAATGCTATCTCATCTAAACTTTCTTTAATTCAGTATTTTAATAGGATTATTCTTTCTAACTTTGGAACAATAGAATTTATTTATTTTTATTTATTTTAATCAATACAAAGAAAGCCTATAAGTCTAATTATACATGTGTTGTGGCATAAAAAACATAAGTTCCCTTTTCAGTATCTCGTTAATTGAACTATGTCGCCCCAACGAATACTGATCTCATTCATAGTAGGACTATATTTTTCGTAATTGCTTAAATTATTACAGAAAATTTTAAGAAATAACTCGAAGAAATAACAGAGTATTTAAAATGTAAAATGTTTAAATTGTAATCGCGTGAAATATTATGCGATTACGATAAAACGGTGCAATTAACCGCAAACGCTAGTCAGAACGTAATAGTGAAACGTGAGCGGTAAAGGGACACGCTAACTAAGTTTTTCGTACCTCTATAGAAAGGCATTGAATTCATGTGGTTTCAGCAGGACGGTTTCACAGCGCATGATGCAATCAATTTACTAATAAAACCCTTTAGCGAACGAATATTTTCACAAAATGGACCTATTAACTGGCCACATTGCTTTGATTTGACTACATGCTATTATTTTCTATGGGATATTTAAAGTCTCAGGTCTATCCGATAAACCAGAAACGATCGAGAACTAGGAAGCGAATATTTGACGCCTTGTTGCCGAAATTCTGACTGATTTGCTGCATAGAGTCTTCAAGATAACGCTATGTGCGCGAAAACTGCTCCGGCAGCATGCCCGAAATGATAATGTTCTTTCCTTTCCTTTTATTTTATTTCATGCCTCTAAAAAAAACACCCGATACTTGCTGATTTGTTTATGGGAATATATACGACACGTGTGTATGTTTTATAATTGTTTTATTAAACACAAAGATATGACGTCTTATCGACGACAAGATGTCTCCTTTGTTCGTGCTTTATAAATATACTCGTATACTTACGTATTTACCCATACATTTTTAAAAAGCATTTGCTTGGTGTTGTTGTTTGTTTTCACGATGTCTGATTTGTTGTGGGTGTTGCTTTTGCTGTTGTTGCTAAAATCCCCTTGTTCTTTTGCCAAATTTCATACATTCACACAGATATGATTATGATTTTTGTTTTGTTATTTGTTAATAATTTTGTTTATCGCTGTTGCTTCAACAGACCGCCGCTTTCCATTAACTGTGTGACTGCAAATGAATCATTTCTGGGCATTGCAAAAATAAAAATTCACATACAATTTCAAAATTTATGACTAAATAGGTGACATTTTATTAAATGTTTATTTTTACATTATGCAGATCTTAAAAACCAAAGAACTTATTTACACAAAATATACAAAATATTTTGTTGATGTTGTTGTCGTAATAGGTTTGCTTGCACCGAAAGTTTTTACCTGGGGAAAAAACTTACGGTTGATACAGCTGTTAATGAGTTGACAATATATGGCCGAGTGATACTCGGGTCGTTCCGGAGCAAATATAAAATTGTCGTGGGAAATATTTTGTAGTTTGGCGCCTCAAAACCTTAAACACTGTATTGGTAGTTTAATCGCCTAATTTTATACATTTAGAGATGATTTATATGTTTACTAATTTATAGATTTGCTGAGTTTAACTTGCACTGATTTATTAGCCCTTAATTGGGGTTTTTTTTTAAAGTTATACGTCACTGTTCCTGTAAGAGCCAGTTTTTGAGTTAAATATTAGCGAATAAATTGTAATTAGACTTTTAAAGTTGTTTTTGAGTTGTCAATAATCATCTTTTGCTAGTTGCTTGCTAGTAAAGGGTGTCCAAAATTAAAGTATCATTTTAATTTTAATAAAAAAAAAGTTTTTTGAGATACTAAAAATAATATTATATTAAATTTTTTTCCTATAGTTACCAGACAGGCTTTCAAGGTCTTTGTTTTTATTCTTAATTAAATAAAAGACAATTTATCTCATTTTTTCAATGCATTTCCTACGTTTTGTTGGGATTTTCCAACTTCCTCAGGGATTGTTTTTTATTATTGGTAAATTATCTTCTTATTTTTGTTTATTACATAGGTCCCGGTTAAAGATTAAAAATTATGTCCGTCAAGTGACCCCCCTATTGGCTCGGCAGGCTCCGAATCTTTTATTAAAATTCTCAATCACGTTTTTCGAAAAACTGTTGTGAATGGTTGATATCTACTCTATAATGTTGTTCTTAACCTCTTGAACTGTTGTGGAATGATTGTTACTGTACACTTTCGATTTATAAAAACCCTAATTTCTCTTGCAGTGTGGCAAGTGACACCATCCTGTTGAAACCACATATTCTCTACGCCTTTAAATGGAAATCACGATGCAAAATGTTGAATAATGAATGACGACACTTCTGCTCACAGCTGCTACATTCTCAGTTGAACGACGACTACGTGGACAAATTCTGCTTCTGTTATCATGAACGGATCTAGTTTGTTCCAGTTTCTCAATCATCATCTTGAATGCACGATTTGTTGGAGCATTTTCTCCACCGAATTTTGTTCTAAATTTCCTTATTACATCTTGAAAACTTTTTCCATTTTCACACAATTTTTTACAAATAAAAAAAAAAAAAAAAAAAACGGTGTTCTTTCGTGGAACGTACCATATTAACTAACCGGAATGTATTTAGAATTTGACAATAAAAATTTAGAATACAAATTTCAGGTTGAAAAAATTTGAGCAACTATAATTAAAACAAAGTATAGTCGGTCAAGCCCGACCATATGATGATAGTGTATGGCTATCAGCCCAATCATGAAAAAAAACTCCCCGGGTGTTTTCTCCCTTCTCCCATTTTTCCTATGTAAATTGAATTGTAGAAATGGGAAAAGGGAAAAAACTCCCAAGGAATTTTTATTCATAATTGGGCTGTATATGTATAGGGATCTTTCTGTGTTGTAAATTTCATTAAAATCTGTTAGATAATTTTGGAGAGGCAGAAATTGTCTCCTATCTCCCCTCGAGTTCCTATTTTTGAAAAAATACATGCTAATGTGTCCATATTAATAAGGATCTATATGTTTTTAAATTTCTTTAAAATTGGTTTGATAGTGGGCACAAAGACCCTATTCCGATTCGGCCAATTTTCGATTTGGTTTGGTCCTTGTGCCAAATAGAACCTGTGTACGTAATTTCATCAAATTATCTTCAAAACTGCGACCTGTCAGCCGGCTTGACGGACATCGTTAGATGAAAACTTTAAGGTATTACACACATCAGCACAAATGCATAATACCCTCTCCATTATTGTGGTGTGGGTATAATGATATTTAAATTTTGCACACCCTTTATAAATACGGCGGACATCCGTTCTGTATTATACAGAACAGTATTGTATTATAGAGATTTGATCTGTGTAAAAAACCTTAAATTGATCTGTGTTAAATTAAATGATCTGGATTTGTACGGTATTTCATATAACGGTGGAGAGGATGTTCACAACACTAAATTGTGAAACTTTCAAAAAGAATTATATGAATTATCATGAATCGCTCATAAATCTTGTAACTAAGAAGTCTTAAAATGTGTAACAACAAAAAAAGAAATGGATTTATTTCCAATTTATCTGACTTTTCTCATTACTGAAATCATGTTAAAGTAATAAGTTGGAAAATCGTAAAAGTGTAAAAGATTTTATTTTAAATACACTATTTTTGGCGCTAAAGAAATAAACCAATTTATTTGTAATTGTGTAAAAAATACCGAAATGTTCGATTTCTACAAATGTTTCAAACATAATTTCGAAATAAGTGCAACAATTTTCAAATATCTCGTTTTAAGATCGTTAATATTCTTTGATCGCAAGTCTCGCAATGATACTCACAGATTACACACAGATATGTCACGAGACGGAAGATTTTTTGTCTCTTTCTTAGAAAGCTGCTTTTTTCATTTCTCTTTGAACCATCTTTTATGCCGCAATACAATGAACACAAATTTATTTAGTTGAGATTTATTTGTAAAACTGTTGTTAAAATTAACTTTTAAGTTTATCGCAACACTATTAAATAATATTTAAGTAAGTAAATAACATTATAAAACAAAACAATATTACTAAATAAATTTTTTTGCACAAAATAAAACGTTTGTTGAACTAATGCTTTTGTTAAACGTGGTTTGTGTTTTGTTATTTTTGTTCTGATCACGCAATTTGTGTTGAGTGTAGAGGCCTATTTTTACACATTGCCACTTCATTCACTACCAAAAAAACGCTTTTTGTCTCTATCTTCGAAAGTTGCCCTCGCAACTGATTTTAACATATCTGTGTGTAATCTGTGGTGATACTATTTTAACTTTAACTTCTTATCGGTGTTCTTATTGGCTTAAATTTTTTTAAAACATATTTGATGCTGTTATTCAATCAATGCTACTTGTGCTTAAGACTCAATTTTCCGGTTAGATAAAGAAAAGTTCTTAAAAATAGGTAAAGTCAGTTTAGAATCGACAAAAAATGTTTTGAAGAATATAAAGGCGTTAAAATATTTTTTTTTATTGTTCCTACGCTAATTTTAATAAAGCAATTATTATAAATAAACCCGATGTATTAAAACATGTTTCGTTTTTATTTACTTGACCGGCTTAGATTTACGATAGGCTTAGAACTCACCAATCTTAACAATTTGTATACCATTTAAAAAGCTTTCCGTTCCAAGAGTAGTTATATATAAATTTTGGGCAATATATATATTCAATCTGCAATATCTCTGTTCATAAACATGCCGAATTACGAGGGCAGATCAATAAGTCTGTGACTTTTCGAACTTCCCTCGAAGTTATATGAAAAAAAATAGTTTATTTTTCAACATAATCTCCTTTTAGCTCAATACACTTAGTCCAACGTTTCTCCAATTTGTGTATGCCTTCCAAAAAATAGGATTTTTCGAGGTCCATAATAAAAGGCATTTGTTTGACCAATAATTTCATCGTTGGAGCTAAATCTCTTTCCACCGAGCCATTTCTTTAGGTTCGGAAATAGGAAATAGTCACTGGGTTCTAAATCCGGAGAATATGGCGGATGAGGTACCAATTCGTAGCCCAATTCATGTAATTTTGTCATTGAGACTGCACAGATAGTGCACCCGTGCATTATCATGATGAAAAATAACTTTTTTCTTGGCCATATGGGGTCGTTTTTTTTAAATCCTAGTTAAATCGGTCCAATAAGTTGGCATAATATTCGCCGTTTATTGTTTTTCCCTTTTGAAGGTAATCGATGTGGATTATCCCGCGAGCATCCCAAAAAACTGTTGCCATCAACTTATTGGCCGACAAACTTACCTTGGCCTTTTTCGGAGCCAGTTCACCCGGAGAAACCCATTGTTTAGACTGCTGCTTGGTCTCCGGAGTGTTGTAATGGATCCATGTTTCATCCACAGTTACAAAACGCCGCAAAAACTCATTCGAATTGCGGTTAAACAACTCCAAACAATCCTTTGAAGTTGTCACACGATTTCGTTTATGGTCAATTGAGAGAAAACGCGGCACTCATCTTGCAGTCAGCTTTCTTAAACCCAGCAGATCGTTTAAAATCGAAACCACACTGCCATATGAAATGCCTATGGCATCAAAAATCTCACGACTTTTACTCTTCGATCGGCCAACACCATATCGTGAATTTTTTCTACATTTTCGGTTGTAGTGACTTCAATTGGCCGTCCAGAATGTTCAGTGTCATTCGTACTTGTGCGACCACAACGAAAGTCAGTAAACCACTTTTTTACTATTGAAATCGATGGTGCAGAGTTCCCATAGTATTTATCAAGCTTTTCCTTGGTTTGATTAACGGCTTTTTTCGCAAAAATTTATGTTTAATGAGCACTCGAAATTCACTTTTTTCGATTTTTAAACAAATCCACGAGGTTGTATGTTTTGAACAGCTGTTAAACGCAAAGTAAATGACGGAACTTGCTCAAAACTTGACAGTAGTCTATTGACAGGTGGTACTTGATGGGAGCAGTGTTGCATTTCATATAACTACGAGGGAAGTTCGAAAGGTCACGGACTTATTGATCCGCCCTCGTATATAATATTTAATTACTTTTTTTAAACTCTGCACGGCTTAAAACACTTCACTCTTCTAAAAAAACACAAAGGCTGAAAACTTTAAAGTATAATACAAACAAGGCACGCGTCAAACAACGGGACATCATTCTGAAAAACACTTACAAAACTATAGCGAGAATAAGTCATTTGCAATAATATTTGTTGTTATATTGTAGGAAATCTCTTATGATAAGCGTATTCTACAACTCATTTACATTTTGCTCTGTTTTGGGGTGTTGGACTATTCCCAATTTAACATACACACGGGCATCGATAAATCAGCTTCGCTACTCATAACGACCCAGAATATATTTAGTTTACGGAGTCTTAGTTTAGTACTGCACAAATTACAAACGGAATGAATGATGAACTTACATAAAAACGTACTTATATACATACATACTTACATATACTCGTGTGTTCCCCTCCACCTGAGGTGAAAGGTATAAAAAAACAAAACTCAAAACATTCACGTTAATATTCTAAGATACCAAAATATCAGGTAACATTACACTAACGTTGTTTTTATTAAAAAAAAAAAAAAAAGAGTGCTATTATTTCTAGCTTTAAATCTAATTAAATTATTAGAATATAAAGCTCGAAAAAGAACGTACCACAAACAAAATTTTTATTACGAGTGCAAAATGTTTCACAGCCTATTTTTTTAAGGTTTTATTTTTTACTTTGTTGTTTTTTTATTTCTTTCTAATTTTCTTTATTTTGGCCATATCAAATAAAAATGTGATGTCATCGTCACTAATTTCAATGACAAAGAAGTGTAAAAAACATAAATACACTTACAGAAAATAAAAACCTAAAAACCAACAACAAAAAGACACTCGAAATAAAAACAAGTCTGTATCGTTTTGAATAAAAATTCGAACAGCGTGCAAAATATATGTATGTATGTATATTTACTAGTGCTGGGATACTACCGATTTTTTCTACTATCGATATTTATCAATATTTTACTATCGATATTACTATCGACTGAATGTTTTTACTTGAGTAGAAAAATTAAGTAATTTTTTATCAGGCTTCAGTTCGATTTGTCACTTTATTGAAAGTATATAATCCTATATTTTTTTTAATAAAACGAAGATACATATGTATGTATGTATGTACGCACGTTATTATAGATGAAAGTTTTTAAAAATTGTGCTGATGTCAGTTGCTGGTGTCAGTTAAAAAATATTTTTTTCTTTTTGTTTTTTATAACTACTAACTAAAATTAATTTCAATAACTAAATAAAACAACGATTGAGAACTTGATTCTATTTGCAACATACATATGTGGCATGTGGGTTCAAATAAAATAAGTAAAGATTTTGAAAGATTTTAAAAGAAAATCATAAACATAAATTTAATTCAAAAAATAATAAGCAAATCGTCATATAAAATCAAAAAAGCCGTAAGTTACATATTAAAAATTTTACAGGAGAAGCAAAAAACTTCCTAAAATGAAAACTAAATAAAATCTTTTAAAATTTTTATTCACGTTAAGGTTCTTTTTTATTATAAAATTAATATTTAAAGAAAAATTTCCAATTGTTGTATTATTTAGAGAGATATGAAACTTACGCCTTTGAGAATTAGTTTTTTTCTGAAACCGAAAAAGAAAAGCGTAAGGGTGCGAACAGAGGGCCGCTTGTTGCCGAGCCTAGCCGACAGACGCTTACTGCGAGAACTTGTTAATGCGAGAAACAAGTATGAGTGTGCATAGTGGATGCGAGAATCAGCGCTGATATTTTATCTATTATTTGTGTTTATTGTTTGAAAATTAGAATTTTTCGAAATTAGAACTACCCCAAGAACAAAGTGGTTCTAATTTACGAGCGTCTACTGTAATTATGATTTGAGTTTTGTTTTGTTGAGAAAAAAACTGACATTGAGTTTTAAAATTTTACTTATTAATGCATTTCTTCAATTATTCTTGAAATTTTTATTACATTCTTCTTTTAATTTTGTTTATAAGTTTTTTTTTTAATTTTTTTATAATTGTTATAATTTTATTTAATTTCTATTATTTATTTGAATTTTTATTTTTTTGTTTAATTTGTATATTATTTTGTAATTTTTATTTTCTTTTTAATTTTTATTATTTTTTTAAATTTTTGATTGCATGCTGTATTTACTTTTTCTTAAATTTTTGTTTTTAATTTTTTTAAAAGTTTTCCAAACAAGTTGAAATCATAACAACATAACATAAACAATGTTTTCGGCTCTGAAATACGCTTTGAAACTGTTTTCTCGCATTCAATCAGCTTTGCGCTCTGACCAGCTCGGCGACCACTATGAGCTGTTCGCGCTTATTTGTATAGTACCAGTTTTCTCGCATTGGTTCTCGCAATAAGCGTCAGTCGGCTCGGCTCGGCAACAAGCGGCCACTCTGTTCGCACCCTTAGGGCTAATAAATCAGAGCAAGTTAAACTCTATTTTTGGTTTAAAATATGTTTAAGCCAACAAATCTATAAATCAGAAAACATATAAACCATCTTTAAACGCATAAGATTGGGCGTTTAAACTACCAATACAGGCCATATGAACTTGACAACATTTATCGTAGTGCTGCCACATGTTACTTTTTAAACTAAATATAATACATGGGACACTGATTTACAACTGTTGAGTTTAAACTACATATAAACTTAAGTTTAGTTCAACTAAACCAGCGTTTAAACTCTCACTGATTTATTAGCCATTAGTCATATTAAAAAAAATGGTTAAAGGCATTTTGAGGAAATGTTTTCTTATTTTCTTCATTAAATATATTAACTATATTAAAAATAGGGAAAAAAATCCCCAACCACTATTTCGAGTGGAGTTAGAGCCCGGCGACGTTAAGCTAAAAAAAAATGAAACGCATCCCATTTACAGCTTAAAATACATCCTGTACAGGAAAATAACGATAGAAGAGCCGCACAAAAGAAATGGGCCTGTTCAGTGTTTAAACTGCCAAGAATTTGGTCATACTAGGGCATACTGCTATTTACCCCCTGTTTGTGTCGTATGTGGAGAACTACATGGTACCGTTCAGTGTGATAAGTCAAAAAATGACCCTAATGTAAAAAAATGTAGCAACTGTGGTGGTAATCACACTGCCAACTATAGAGGATGTCCGGTATATTCTATTGTCAAGCGTTCTGTTGGACAGAAACTTAATCCCCCTCAAACGCAGGCAACTTATCAAGAAAACACTAACGGCGTTCAAATACCGCAGCCAAATAATAACAGAACCTCGTACGCTAATGTCTTAAAATCTAATCATATGCCATTGCAAGGTGATTTACCAAATAATGACGAAATTCCCACTTCTAATTTAACTCGGCTAGAAAAAACCATGGAAACATTAGTGCAAACCGTTAACAATTTTACCAACACAATGGGTAACATGATGCAAGAAATGTTAAGAATGCAATCGATGTTATTGCAAGCTGTACTAAATAAGCCATGAACTGTCTAAAAATTTGCTTTTGGAACGCAAACGGCATCCGCCAACATAAAAATGAACTAGAATACTTCCTTAAAAATAAACAAATCGATGTTATGATGGTTTCTGAAACTCATCTGACCTCGAGAAATACGTTTAAAATCAATGGTTATATATTATATGATACCAAGGACCCTCGAGGTAGAGCTTGTGGAGGTTCTGCCATTTTGATAAAAAACCGAGTAAAACACTACTTAATGTGTGATCATCGTGAAGATTATCTCCAAGCAACGACCATTTGCGTCGAGGAATTAAATCGAAACCTAGTTATTTCATCAATATATTCACCACCTAGATTTTCAATATCAGAAAGCCAATATAATAAATACTTCAAAGCATTAGGACCCTGCTTCCTGGCTGCTGGCGATTATAACGCTAAACATACTTTCTGGGGGTCACGACTTATTACGCCTAAGGGTCGTGTTTTGTTTAACACAATTCGTAAAATGGATCTAAATGTGATCGCGAGCGGTGAACCAACATATTGGCCTACTGATCAGCAAAAAGTTCCAGATGTCATAGATTTTGGAGTGGTTAAAAACATCCCCGCAGAAACGATTTATGTTGAGGCTTCCTTAGAATTATCTTCCGACCACACACCTACAATTGTTACTATAATGATTCCAAATAGAATCGTATCGCCGTCTGGGTACTTATCCAAATCACCCTCACAAATAAATTGGTTAAAATATAAAAAATATCTTAGTGCCCATTGCACAGAAAATATTCCGCTTAGCACACCGGAGAGCGTGGATCTCGCTATTGTTAATTTTGACAGTTATCTCAAACTAGCTGTTCAACATTCCAGCACAACCCTCAAAAAAACCAAAAACAATATCATATATTCTGTAGATGTCGAGCGTCTATTGACTGAAAAAAGGAGAGTTCGAAGAGAGTGGCAATTGCACAGATCCCCCCAACTAAAGACTTTATTAAAAGACTGCACAAAAAGGCTAAGAAAGTTACTGCAGTCCCAAAAAACTGCATCCTTTGAAAAATATCTTAAGGAACTTGATGCAACTCCACAATCAGACTACTCATTATGGCGTGCAGCTAGAAATCTTAAAAGACCAGTTATCACTAAACCACCATTAAGAAACTTAAACGGAAGTTGGGCAAGAAATGATATAGAAAAAGGAAATCTTTTTGTTAATCATTTGAAAACCGTATTTACCGCTCACACATCTCTCGATATGGCGGTGGAGTTACCACCTGTTGCTGTTAGAGCAGCTGTTCCACTAAGATTTGAGATAAGAGAAATCGAAAAGGCTATTCATGATTTAAACCCGAAGAAAGCCCCTGGTTTTGATAAGATCAGTAACAAAATGCTTTTGGAGCTACCCAGCATAGCAAAGAAAATTATTCTCTTTATTTTTAATGCTATTTTACGCCTTGAATACTACCCTCAGGAATGGAAAGTATCATTAGTTACCATGATACCTAAATCAGGAAAGGATCCTACAAAAGTTGAGTCATATAGACCTATAAGCTTATTGTCTAATATATCAAAGCTGTTTGAGAAGCTGTTAGTGTCAAAATTAACCCCAATTTTAAATGTAAATAGATGTATTCCAAACCATCAATTCGGCTTTAGAAGAGAACATAGCACAATTGAACAAACCCATCGTATAGTAAACGCCATAAGAAAAACCTTTGAAGAAAAAAAATATTGTTCCGCCCTCTTCATCGATGTTTCTCAAGCTTTTGATAAAGTCTGGCATGAAGGCTTATTACATAAATTGAAGCTAAATTTACCAGTAAACACACACAAGCTGTTAGAAAGCTACTTAGTCGGTCGAAAGTTTATTATTAAAGAAGGTGCTTTTATAAGTTCTCCTCAGCCAATTGACGCTGGAGTCCCTCAGGGAAGCATCATGGGCCCACTGTTATACCTAATATATACCTCAGACATGCCAACAAACAACCACACCCTAACTTCAACATTTGCTGATGATACAGCTTTTTTAAGCGTGCACGAAAACTGTCATGAAGCTTCTCGCTACTTGCAGGATCATATATTTGAACTGGAAAAGTGGTTAAAACAATGGAGAATAAAGGTTAATGAGCAAAAATGCGTACATATAACATTCACCTTGCGTCGGGAGTCATGTTCCCCTATTAAAATCAATAATCAATTAGTGCCCCAACAATCGCATGTAAAATATCTCGGAATTCATCTAGATCGGCGTTTAACATGGAAATGCCATATAGAAGCAAAACTAACACAAATGAAACTAAAAGCAATTCAACTTAATTGGCTTATTGGAAGAAACTCTGTTCTTAGTCTCGATTGTAAACTTCTACTTTACAACTCTATCTTAAAACCAATTTGGTGCTACGGTATTCAGTTATGGGGCACTGCCTCGGCTTCTAATATCGAAAAAATTCAAAGGCGACAAAATAAACTTCTTCGAATAATCACAGCCGCTCCCTGGTATGTTAAAAACTCAAATATTCACAAGGATCTCAATGTGCCGTTAGTAAAAACTATTATTACGAACTATGCAGTAAAATATTTAAAAAGACTTGAGTCGCACCCAAATCCACTAGCTCGAAATATTTTAAATTACAGCGGCCACTCTAGATTAAGGAGAAGAGATACAGCAGGACTCATCAGACAAGAAGAGCGCTAAACATCTACATATGTGAACAGAAACCGTGAAGAGAAAAATTTTCGTCTAGCATTGGCAGGACAAAAATAAAGTATTAGTATAAGATTTGATTAATTATTGTTAGTTCATATTTAATATATGAAGATTCAATAAATAAATAATGAAAAAAAAAAAAAAAAAAAAAAAAAAAAAAAAAATATATTAACTATAACATTTATTTTAATTTGAAATATTTATAACTATTTAATACAACATAAAAAGTAATTCACAAAAAAAAACCAGAGTTTTAAACATAATTAAATTTATATCATAAAAACATAAAAAAATTAATGTAGTACAAGGATTATATTGCTAATTTTCAAAGGGTAAATTTATATAAAAATCATGAAAATCTTTTGTATGAAGGAATTAAAAGATCCTTAAAATGTTCCCACTTTTTTATTTTAGAAATTTTTAATCTCTCAGTATGTAATGGAGCTGGTTTAAAGGTGTAAGTTACTTTTTTGTGCTTGCACTTAGGGCTTTTAGAATTTTGTTAATAAAATCGTCGGTTTTATTTGTAGGAGTGTAAAATTTTGCAGGAACATGTAATTTGAAACGGTGCATCACAATCTATCAAAAAGATTTTGAAGTTTGTGTAACTTACGGGTTTTTTCATTTCATATGACGAAATAAAAATAACTAAACTAAACAATTAAACAAAAACATTATTCATATAAGAATTCTTAACGCAAAAAAAAGTTGGTAGTTAGCAAAAAAATAATGTTGAAGAAAACATTCATATGTATATACACGGGTATTCATTTAATCGGCTAATCGCTCGATTAATAAACCGAGGTTTTGGTTTAATCGGTTAATAATCGGTTAATTTTGTTTTTGATCGGACCGGCTTATTAAGTTTTTTTTATAAATTAAGTAATTTCAATATATAAAACTGCATTAATTATTTGTTATTTGGAGTTTATAAGTAAAAAAACCAAAACCATAACAAACAACAATTCTTTAACTAAAACGAGGAAACAAAACTGCTGACGTCAGTAGTCAAACATCAATCCTTAAACCAAATTGTATTTTAACCTTTGGTAGATCGAAATTTGCTTTTTGAATGATTATCCATTTTTAATTGATCTCACATGTTTTCCTTACTTCTGTTTTTTCGTACTTTTGTCAAGAATTCTTCTTGAAGTCCAAAGTACATTTTTTGTTTATCATGTTTTTTTTTTTTTGTCTTTCTTTTTTCTTGTTGACATTTTTCAGCACAACTTAAAGGACAAATGAACACATAGAGCTTGTGCCTTAGCTTTAACAATAATTAGTATTGTGGTTATTTTGTTGAACTATTCATGGTTTTTTAATCCAAATTTTTACTATTTTTAATTAGGCTTAAGTTCATTAAATTTAATTTTTCATTAAATTATTTTTTATGAAGAAAGAAATTTTTACAACATGGAAGATTAATTAAAATTGTTATTGATAATTTTCATTCTTGACTGACCTGGGATTCGAAGCCAGGCTGGCTGGCGTGTGATTCGAACCCAGGCGGCTGGTTACCCTGACATGTTTCGACCTCAACCACTAGGTCTTCTCAAAGGGATTTGCCGTCTTACACTCGCAGCCATCGATGACTGCTGACGTCAGTAGTCAAACATCAATCCTTAAACCAAATTGTATTTTAACCTTTGGTAGATCGAAATTTGCTTATTGAATGATTATCCATTTTTAATTGATCTCACATGTTTTTCCTTTACTTCTGTTTTTTCCGTACTTTTGTCAAGAATTCTTCTTGAAGTCCAAAGTACATTTTTTGTTTATCATGTTTTTTTTTTGTCTTTCTTTTTTCTTGTTGACATTTTTCAGCACAACTTGAAGGACAAATGAACACATAGAGCTTGTGCCTTAGCTTTAACAATAATTAGTATTGTGGTTATTTTGTTGAACTATTCATGGTTTTTAATCCAAATTTTTACTATTTAATTAGGCTTAAGTTCATTAAATTTAATTTTCATTAAATTATTTTTATGAAGAAAGGAATTTTTACAACATGGAAGATTAATTAAAATTGTTATTGATAATTTTCATTCTTGACTGACCTGGGATTCGAAGCCAGGCTGGCTGGCGTGTGATTCGAACCCAGGCGGCTGGTTACCCTGACATGTTTCGACCTCAACCACTAGGTCTTCTCAAAGGGATTTGCCGTCTTACACTCGCAGCCATCGATGACTGCTGACGTCAGTAGTCAAACATCAATCCTTAAACCAAATTGTATTTTAACCTTTGGTAGATCGAAATTTGCTTATTGAATGATTATCCATTTTTAATTGATCTCACATGTTTTTCCTTTACTTCTGTTTTTTTCCGTACTTTTGTCAAGAATTCTTCTTGAAGTCCAAAGTACATTTTTTGTTTATCATGTTTTTTTTTTTTTTTTTTTTTGTCTTTCTTTTTTCTTGTTGACATTTTTCAGCACAACTTGAAGGACAAATGAACACATAGAGCTTGTGCCTTAGCTTTAACAATAATTAGTATTGTGGTTATTTTGTTGAACTATTCATGGTTTTTTAATCCAAATTTTTACTATTTTTAATTAGGCTTAAGTTCATTAAATTTAATTTTTCATTAAATTATTTTTTATGAAGAAAGAAATTTTTACAACATGGAAGATTAATTAAAATTGTTATTGATAATTTTCATTCTTGACTGACCTGGGATTCGAAGCCAGGCTGGCTGGCGTGTGATTCGAACTCAGGCGGCTGGTTACCCTGACATGTTTCGACCTCAACCACTAGGTCTCCTCAGAGGGATTTGCCGTCTTACACTCGCAGCCATCGATGACTGCTGACGTCAGTAGTCAAACATCAATCCTTAAACCAAATTGTATTTTAACCTTTGGTAGATCGAAATTTGCTTTTTGAATGATTATCCATTTTTAATTGATCTCACATGTTTTCCTTACTTCTGTTTTTTCGTACTTTTGTCAAGAATTCTTCTTGAAGTCCAAAGTACATTTTTTGTTAATCATGTTTTTTTTTTTTTTTTTTTTTTTTTTTTCTTTCTTTTTTCTTGTTGACATTTTTCAGCACAACTTGAAGGACAAATGAACACATAGAGCTTGTGCCTTAGCTTTAACAATAATTAGTATTGTGGTTATTTTGTTGAACTATTCATGGTTTTTTAATCCAAATTTTTACTATTTTTAATTAGGCTTAAGTTCATTAAATTTAATTTTTCATTAAATTATTTTTTATGAAGAAAGGAATTTTTACAACATGCCGAATCACACGCCAGCCAGCCTGGCTTCCAATCCCAGGTCAGTCAAGAATGAAAATTATCAATAACAATTTTAATTAATCTTCCATGTTGTAAAAATGTCTTTCTTCATAAAAAATAATTTAATGAATAATTAAATTTAATGAACTTAAGCCTAATTAAAAATAGTAAAAATTTGGATTAAAAAACCATGAATAGTTCAACAAAATAACCACAATACTAATTATTGTTAAAGCTAAGGCACAAGCTCTATGTGTTCATTTGTCCTTCAAGTTGTGCTGAAAAATGTCAACAAGAAAAAAGAAAGAAAAAAAAAAAAAAAAAAAAAAAAAAAAAAAAAAAAAAAAACATGATAAACAAAAAATGTACTTTGGACTTCAAGAAGAATTCTTGACAAAAGTACGAAAAAACAGAAGTAAGGAAAACATGTGAGATCAATTAAAAATGGATAATCATTCAAAAAGCAAATTTCGATCTACCAAAGGTTAAAATACAATTTGGTTTAAGGATTGATGTTTGACTACTGACGTCAGCAGTCATCGATGGCTGCGAGTGTAAGACGGCAAATCCCTCTGAGGAGACCTAGTGGTTGAGGTCGAAACATGTCAGGGTAACCAGCCGCCTGGGTTCGAATCACACGCCAGCCAGCCTGGCTT
Source organism: Pollenia amentaria (assembly GCA_943735925.1). Taxonomy (NCBI): domain Eukaryota; kingdom Metazoa; phylum Arthropoda; class Insecta; order Diptera; family Polleniidae; genus Pollenia; species Pollenia amentaria. The sequence goes on along the minus strand of OX031007.1, from coordinate 72,385,195 downwards.
CGAATCCCAGGTCAGTCAAGAATGAAAATTATCAATAACAATTTTAATTAATCTTCCATGTTGTAAAAATTTCTTTCTTCATAAAAAATAATTTAATGAAAAATTAAATTTAATGAACTTAAGCCTAATTAAAAATAGTAAAAATTTGGATTAAAAAACCATGAATAGTTCAACAAAATAACCACAATACTAATTATTGTTAAAGCTAAGGCACAAGCTCTATGTGTTCATTTGTCCTTCAAGTTGTGCTGAAAAATGTCAACAAGAAAAAAAAAAAAAAAAAAAAAAAAAAACATGATAAACAAAAAATGTACTTTGGACTTCAAGAAGAATTCTTGACAAAAGTACGAAAAAACAGAAGTAAGGAAAACATGTGAGATCAATTAAAAATGGATAATCATTCAAAAAGCAAATTTCGAGCTACCAAAGGTTAAAATACAATTTGGTTTAAGGATTGATGTTTGACTACTGACGTCAGCAGTCATCGATGGCTGCGAGTGTAAGACGGCAAATCCCTCTGAGGAGACCTAGTGGTTGAGGTCGAAACATGTCAGGGTAACCAGCCGCCTGGGTTCGAATCACACGCCAGCCAGCCTGGCTTCGAATCCCAGGTCAGTCAAGAATGAAAATTATCAATAACAATTTTAATTAATCTTCCATGTTGTAAAAATTCCTTTCTTCATAAAAAATAATTTAATGAAAAATTAAATTTAATGAACTTAAGCCTAATTAAAAATAGTAAAAATTTGGATTAAAAAACCATGAATAGTTCAACAAAATAACCACAATACTAATTATTGTTAAAGCTAAGGCACAAGCTCTATGTGTTCATTTGTCCTTCAAGTTGTGCTGAAAAATGTCAACAAGAAAAAAGAAAGACAAAAAAAAAAAACATGATAAACAAAAAATGTACTTTGGACTTCAAGAAGAATTCTTGACAAAAGTACGAAAAAACAGAAGTAAGGAAAACATGTGAGATCAATTAAAAATGGATAATCATTCAAAAAGCAAATTTCGATCTACCAAAGGTTAAAATACAATTTGGTTTAAGGATTGATGTTTGACTACTGACGTCAGCAGTCATCGATGGCTGCGAGTGTAAGACGGCAAATCCCTCTGAGGAGACCTAGTGGTTGAGGTCGAAACATGTCAGGGTAACCAGCCGCCTGGGTTCGAATCACACGCCAGCCAGCCTGGCTTCGAATCCCAGGTCAGTCAAGAATGAAAATTATCAATAACAATTTTAATTAATCTTCCATGTTGTAAAAATTCCTTTCTTCATAAAAAATAATTTAATGAAAAATTAAATTTAATGAACTTAAGCCTAATTAAAAATAGTAAAAATTTGGATTAAAAAACCATGAATAGTTCAACAAAATAACCACAATACTAATTAATACTACAAAAAGTTAAAAATTTTGTTACATCGGTTAATCGACGGAAATTAATCGGTTTAATCGTTAATCGGAAATAGGCAATTTTAAATTAACCGATCATTTAATCGGGTAGTAATTAATCGGTTAATCGATTAACGGTTAACCGAATGAATACCCTAGTATATACTGAATTTGTTTACGTTCAAAATAAAAAGACATTAACTATTTAATAATAAATCGGATTTTTTTCTAAAAACAGAAACATGTCCACCTTATAAGTTTTAAGGTATTTAATTTTAATGTTATTTAATTTTTCACCAGTAGCTGAAAAGCACCTTTCTGAAGGAACCGATGTAGCAGGGACTTTAAGAGATTTTATTGCAACTTGGTTTCGATTCACCACCCAAACGGTAATCGGTCTAGAGGACTTTTCTTCTAAAAGTCGTTCATTGTATTGCCTTATGATTTCATTTAATTTCTTATGTAAACATATACATACAAATTTTGACATAACCCTGTTGGAAAATGAGTTAGCTTAAAGTTAACTCATTGTTAATCAGAGGTTAGTCAGAGGTGACTCACAAGCTAACTCATTTACATGGTTAAAGCTATTCAGTTTTTACACGCAATGTCCGCAGTACGAGTCAGTACTCACTCACACTGCATAACTTTAAGATAACCATAAGTTAGCTCATTATGAGTTAGCTTGTGATGCATACAATATGTTGACTTTAATAAGAGAACAAAAAAAAATTACGTATTTTTGCTTTATTTATTTTTTAAAGAGAGACAGAGACTATTACACATATGTTTCTTTCACTTTTGTTGTATTTCCCCTTTGTCTACAGAAAAACTCTCAGTTATAAGACACCAGCAGCATGCCCGATATGGTTTTCATAATAATTCTACTTTGAAAATGAGATGTATTTAACTAAATGATATTAACAAAGAGAATATGGGAACTTTTGCTTATTATTTAACTTTGAAATAGTACACAAAACAAGCAAAACGTTTTTTTTACCAAAGTCCACTGCATCAGCTTTGAGTTAGCCAAAAGCTAGTTCAATACTTATCGAGAAGAAGTCAGTCGCACAAAACACAACTCACTTATCTCTGCATAACTTTTGAGTTAGCCAAACGCTAGTTCAATACTTATCGAGAAGAAGTCAGTCGCACAAAACACAACTGACTCATATCTGCACCAATTATGAGTTAGTTTACTAGCCAGTTGTAAATAAGTTAGCTAAAAGTCAACTAAATGTTGAGCTAGCTAATAAAAATCCGACAGGGAAGTGCTAAGTAGCATTGAAAAGAAGCAACTGCTGTTACATGTTTTCATAGCTGTATTTTAAATAATAATATTTTAAATAATAATATTTAAATAATAATATTTTTCCTATCGATATTTTCGATATTTAAAGACTATCGATAGTTCTATCCATAGTTTCCCAGCACTATGTATGTATATTTTTTTTCTTTTTTTATATACGTCGTTTATGTACACACATATAAAGGGTGTCCAAATTTGAGGTGTAATTTTGATTTTACTGCCATTTTTTTCTACCTGGAATTTCTAAATTTTTGTTACACGAAGGAACAACGTGATTTTATTATTAAAACATTTTTTGAAAAAGAAAAAAGTTATTAAGATGTAATTAGGAAATTTAGAACAACATTCGGTAGAGAAAATGCTCTAACAAATGAAAAAAAAGATCGTGCGATTTCTCACCTTTAGACTATTTTTTGTGGGTGATTTTTTAAATCGAAAATGTACAGAAATAATCCCACAACAGTTCAATAGTTTAAAAACAACATTATCGAGCCGATATCAACCATTCACAACAGTTTTTTGAAAAACGTGATTGAGAATTTTGGTAAAAGATTCAGAGCCTGCCGAGTCATCAGGGGGGTCACTTGACGGACATAATTTTTGACCGGGACCTATGCAATAAAATAAAATAAAAATATTTTTAATATCTCAAACAACTTTTTTTTATTAATATTAAAATGATACCTCAATTTTAGACACCCTTTACATACATATGTACATACGCGGGCGGTTTAATATGTCCATGACCTTTTAAAAGAAACAACAGGTTTTTGGATAAAAGATCATTTTATTTTTCAACGTAGTCTCCTTTGAACTCTATTTACTTTGTCCAACCTTTCTCCAATTTGTTTATTTTTTGCAAATAATAAGATTTGTCAGTTCATTTAAAGAGGTATTTGTTAACGAGATAATTTATCTCTTTCCGCCGAGCCATATCGTCAGGTTTGGCCACTCGGCGATAAATCCGTAGAGGTAGTTTGCTATTAATGGCTGTTAAACTAAATGAAGCAGATTATTAACCTTTTGAAAGGAGTCAACTGACAGATGCCTGTTGACAAGAGCAGTGGTGCTCTTTCAGTTAAGAGGCGGGAAACTCAAAGAGTGACGAACTTATTAACCCGTCCTCGTATGAAAAGACAATGTACATACTTAAATACAAACATTTTCATATTTTACGTCATTTGTTTGCTTAAAGTGTTTAACGACAAAAGAAATAAGTTGTGTATAAAATTTAAAAACTTGGTAGTTGCTTGACATCTACAATGATAAATAAATAAATAATAATATAAACACTTATATAGAACGAGCTTTCAAATGTACAGTGTCTTACAAAAATTTAGGAACTCTGCCATATCTTATGGAACATCGGAATATTATTTATAAATGTTTTCCTTTAATTTATTTATATTGGTTATGGTTTGAACATGCCTGAAGATTTATATTTAGCAAACTTTTATTTAAAAAACTTTAATGGGTGAGACGATAAATACGTATTTAACTAGCGGAGACATCAACCACAATTTATTAACAGCAACTATTTGCAGTTAACAATGCATTTAGCAGTAATAGAAAAAAGTGTATTTAGGAGGATTTTCAGCAGGGCTGGCAAAACTCCGTATTTTATAAGAAAACCCCAACCCATCGAGGGTTTTCGAGGGTTTTTTGGGTTTTATAGGGTTTTATGTGTAATGATCTTATAATTGCAATGTTATCAACTCAGCACTTTTAATTTATTTAGGCAGAAAACCTTCAATATTTTTGTATCAGCCGTACCTAAATAAAAGCGGAAGGCGGAACGTTTTCTTCCGCGTAGCCTTTACGCTGATATGCCATACCTAAACAAGAACGTCGGCGTTGTGTCACAAACAGTAGTGTTAACGTTCGTGCTTACTAAAACCCTTATAAAAGAAATAATAAATGGAATTAAAACCGCTAGTTTGACCAAAAAATAGCTAATTTGCCATTATTTATTATCAAAAGATTAAAACAGGGCTGTAAAAACCACAAATATAACAATCCTGCTTATTTTAACGCGCTGTCGAAATCGGATTTTCCAATTGCAAAGCGTTGACGCCGCGCTATTTAGGGATGCTTCATACAAACTGTATGGGCATGAGGTTTTTTGACAGCTAGAAAACGCGTTCCGCTCTTGATTAGGTATGGCTGTATGGCATCATCATAAAACGCATGGATGATTAAGAGAAAAGCTAAGTTTTATATAAGTCCTTATATATATATATATATATATATATATATATATATATGCCTCAGCTGCCAAGTGACACTTTTTTGAACTTTTATGCACAAATAAGATCAGAACATTTAAATGAATTTAAAAATGACATTCATTGCAAATTTAAAATTTTTCCATTTACCATTAATTTCATAAATATCATCTATTTTCATTAACAACGTAGTACTAAGATTTACAGCCTGTTTTTAGAAAATGAAAATATTTGTTCGTTCGTAAAAAAACGAACGAAAACTTATTTAGGTTTTCATAAAATTAAAACACATTTTAGGTGAGTGACTGAAAAAGCTTTCATTTTTTCCACACACGTTTGGTTCTTATAAAATGAACATCTTCGTAATAAATGAACACAAATGCCAAAATAAGACGATTAAAAAAATAAATAGAAAATACAAAGGAAAATAATTTTTGATAATAAAAAGGATATTTTACTGAAAGATCCCTAAATTATTTACAATATTATTAAAGGTTTGTGTATCTATATATATGTATATTTATATAGAATTGTTACATTATTGACTGATTGATTTATGATCGCACAGCCTAAATGCCTGAAGCTAAAAACTTGAAATTTGTACCGGTAGCTGGACTCTTCCCAAATATATCCACTAAAAAGGGATTTTTGTAAAGTCGAATGTTTAGGGGGTAACAAGGGTAAATACGGTAACCTTATATTTCCAAAACTTAGAGAGATACAATGTAATGTAATACGTATCGTTGTCTTTAAAACTTGGTACTTTTTTGAAATTTTGCTCTTTTAGGGAGTATTTTGGTACTTTTTTGTCATCCCCCTATCTTTTAAGCCAATAAACATAGAAATAAAAGTTATATCACATTCGAAACTTATCTAAAAAATGCAAAGCCTAATTTGGCACTTTTTCGAAATTCAAACGTTTAAGGGGCGAAATTGGTAATTTCTTTTTTGGTACTTTGAAGAGACTCAAAATTAAGCTGCAAGGTCCTGAGTGATTATCATCTCATAAGATAAAAAATGTTAGTAGCAGAACTATAACCTTAGGCACACAAATATGATTATAAAAAAGGGCCGGACAAAGTAGCGTATTAAAAAAGTTAAAAGCATTTAAAAAAGTTAAAACCTAGAAAAATAAACATTGGCATAAAAATATGCTTACGAAAGAAAAGGAGACGTTAATAAAGTAGCAGGTTAAATGCTACTAATTACATAAATATGTATTTACAGGTTCAAAAAATTCTAGAAACAAGTATGTACATATGTATGTGTGTATGTAAGTTCTTCCGTATGTAAAAAATTAGTGCTTCACGCAAATACCTTCACCATTTCTATATGTTGATGTGTAGCAAAAAATCGTCTTCATATATTGCGTTTATTTATTGCAATTTTTGTAAACATTTTAATTCAACATTTTTAGTTTTAACATTTACTAACATTTTTTTATAGAAGTTTTTGTTTTTTAAATTTATAATTTATTTTTGTAAACAAAAGCCAGGGTTAACCTTGAACACAAAATCCTTATATGTAAAAAACATAAATAAACGCATTGGCAAAACCGTTATTTAACGATAGAAAAAAGCTCTATTTATGTCAAACATGAAAAGACGAAAGCTTTTAAATGTTTTTTAAAAACCAATTTTAAAACGATTTCGTTTTAATACGAAAACTTCAAGTGAGAACACTTGTGTTTTACAAAAACAGGCTGGTAATCAATTTATTTTTTACACTTCCGTTAGGCGTCCTGAAACACAAATATTTTACATTTGATTGACAATTTGTTTTGCTTTTTTGACACATCAAATAATTTTCAACTTTACGCTTTCCATTTTTCCTTTTTGCAATGTAAACATTTTTAGCAGCAAACTTTTACGATTTGTTCACTTCAGTCATCTTATGGTTCAATATGGAATAACCTTAAAAATCGTCTTAGGTTGGAAAATGCATTTAAAATCCGTGCCACCAGTGTGGTAACTGATTTAAAATAACTTCTTATGTACGTGATTGTGCTACTATTTTTTATAAATTTATTTAATTATTTTCTTGTAATTTTTTATGTTAAAATATATGTGTTTGAATGAAGTTACTATCTGTTTTAATTAATAAATAGATGAAAGCCCACTAACGTTAAATCTACATATGCACAAATGGGCATATAAATAAATACATTGTATGAATTTTATAATCATTTTCTTTTATTTTTCTGTAAATGAAACGTAAAAATCATACCAACTTTCTTTAAATGTATATTAAGAAAAACCCACTTGGGGTTTTTTTTAACAAAAAATACCCATCCCGGTGGTGTTTTTTAATTTTATGTATATATTTCTGTAATTTTAGATTTCAAAATGGTAAAAGTAACAATTCAAAAACAGTTTGAACTTTTAATCCATGATATGGAAAATAATAATCAAATTGCTCGTAGTGTACGGTCTTTTGGGGAAACAAAAGCCGGCAATAAAGCCACATGGAATCATGTCGCAGAAAAATTGAACCGTTGTGGCAACGAGTGGGTACATTTAAAGGCAAAATTAAAGCAAAAATTTCGCACAATAAATAAATTATTGACTAACGGCGGAGGACCGTCAGAGGTCGAGCTTTTAGAGATGGAGCTGCCAGTAAATCCTAAAGAACATGTCTTTGGGGGCAAACTCAGCTGAAGTTTTGGAATAAGAGACTTAGCTTCAAAATACTAACGAGCGGTAACAACATACGATAGAGGCGTTGATAAATCTCTTAAATAGCGTCTAATAGATACAACGTTTACTGACTCCTCTTGGTCTGCGAACAATAAGTCCACAGAACTAATTATATTTTTTAATTTTGTATACAAAAGTATACTATTTAACTCTTTATTCACTATGAATTACTGTTTTTTTTAGATTTTAAATTTTTTATATTTTTTTTAGTTGCCAAACTGTCAGCATGGCATTATCGATACATTTTTGGAATTTAAACAAAGTTGCCGTACCTAATATCATTTTAAATGCCAGTTGCGTGGCTTCAGATAACCTTTTTTTTTACCAATAAAGGATTTTAGGGTAACGAGCATTGGAAAAGCTGCTTACTACTTACGACCTTAGACCTGCATAAAAGTAATAAAAATAATTAAGAAAGTGATATTTGGTACACCAAAACTAACAAATTTACAAATACACACTATAGAAAATTTTCAACATAATATTTTGGATGGTCTATGCGGACAAAAAAAAACGACTCGCATTTTGTTTATGTATAAAATGATAAAGATGTCAAAAACAACCGCATTTGCTTGTGTATAACATGGTAAAGATGCCAAAAAACAACTTCTCAAAAAACAATTGGACGAAAACAACACAACTTTTAAAAAAATCAGCATTATTTTCGTTAACAAATTTGACGGACTACGAAATTTTCGCCAGTACTGTCAACTCATAATACACATTTTACATTCTATAGTCGATGTTCGCTAGCCAGCGATAATCATTTATTAAATGTTTAAAAATACTAAATTCAAAAGCGCATGAGAGACACTGTATACTCGTTTATGCGTGTCAAATGGATCTATTGAATTGTTTATTAACACAAACCAAAAATTTATTTAATTATTGAAATTGTTTTTTATGACTGCTACCATTTTTTGTTTTTTTTTTTTTTCGTATAAAACAAATAATCGTATCTTAATTATGGGTTCTTTATCTCTCAGAATTTGTATAACGAATTAAAAAAATTCAATTTTATACGTTTTCGTTTGTTTAATTAAATCGCACATGTGTATATATTTTAATTTTACTTTTTGATTGTTTTATGTTTAGAGGGTCTTTTATAAATGAGTGGTCCTTAACAAAAGTGGTATTTGATTTTTATCTCGAAACAGTTCGCTGTTTATTGTACAGGGTGGTGCATAAGTAACGTTATGATTTATTTAATGAATATCTTTTTTCTTTTTGATTTTTGGCATATATTAAAATTTCGATTAAGTTTGGAAATATGTTTTGAAGATATTTTTCAAATGGTTCGCATTGTTTGCTTTGATCTGACGTGCTCTTTATAAAGCATTTGCCGTAAATGTTCTTAGTATTTTAGGCGACAGTTACCTTACTTCTTCTTAAATATTTGCCTTAAGCGAAGCTCCGAAAGAAAAAAAAATAAGAGTGCTATATTCGGCCATGCCGAATTTTAGATACCCTTCACCATGGTGCAGAAAGAATAGAGTGTTATATGTAAATAAATCAATGTTGTGATACGCCCACTTCTCCAATCCCGCCCCCATTTTGTCGGATGTTGTTTATTGATAACTAAGATGCTGTTACCTAATTTGGAAACTTTGGCTCTTGCCGTTCTCCAGATATAAAAAAAAGGCAATCGTATTGTTTTGTTCATATCTCAGCCATTTTGGGGACTGATCTGTCTGAATATTTCAGACAAATCAAACTTTTTGGGACTAAACGTGATGTAAATATATAACAACTTAGTGCCCATCATATCTGCAGACGTCGGAAAACCCATTTGAACGGACAGACGGACATCGTTAAATCCACTTCTCTCCTCATAAGGACCCGGAATATATGTTTATACTTTATAGGGTCTAGGATCAATATTGTAGAAATTACAAACGGAATGACAAACTTTTATAAACCCTTTCCACCTTTGGTGAAGGGTATACAAATCGGGAGCAGGTTAATCAGGCGAACACAGTGGCCAGATAAAATCAAAAAAACGCGGTATTATTGGATCTTTAAATATTTCTCGCAGCAGATCCGTATTTGGACGAGTTGTGTGACAAAACCACAATTGTGGATTGTTCTCTACCTCGGCCCATAAAAAAAATAAAATCATTGCCCAATATTGAATGCCATTCACATTAACCGCATTTTTTTTCGTCATTTTCGAAAAAATATGATCAATGATCTTTACCGAAATTATTCCACACCATACTGTGCATGACCGTATTTAAAAAAAAAAAAACAAGTTAGAGTGTTATATTCGGTTGTGCCGAATCTTTGAAACCCTCCACCGACAGGAGTCGGGTCTATATAATAAATACATATATATTGTTAACGAAGCTTCACAAAAACGAACGTCAGCATTAAAATTAGTTGCGGTTTAGACCTGAATTAAATTATTGACCGACAATAAGAAAGTTTTATGCGTTTCTTGTTAGAACTTAGAACTGGCTTGAATAAAATATCATGGTTCGTAACAGTTTTCGCCGAACTAAAATAATTTTTAGGAGGGTAATTTGTATTGGACCTATGGCAAATTATGGACCAATCATTCCAAAATGATTTCTGGTATTACAAAAAATAAATTAGAATAAATTTCATTACAGCAGTGTCATTAGTTTTGGCGTTAACAGTGAACTTAAAAAAATTGCATGATATTTTTTCTGGCCATATGAATCTTAGTTGGAAGAAATTTTACCTCAATATTTATATCTTTTATGGCTTTAGGCAAATTTTATTATTTTCCCAAAGTGGGCTTTATTTGGTTTGAGGCGCAATAAATTGTTTTCGGAGATTAGTGTTTATATGGGGTCTAGGGTAAATTATGGACCGATCTTCACGAAATTTGGCAGTGGGATTTCCAGTTGTATAGAGCGAATTCGTGCAAAATTTTATTCCGTGCATTATTTCACCATTAATGTTAGTTTTTGTATCAAAATTATCAATTTTGTTTAGGGTGGTGGTTCCACATTTTGATTCATAGTTCTGATCCTACTAAACCGATGTTGCTGGACTTTAATTCCAAACTGCTACAAGCAATTTAAGAACAAGTTTGTTCTATTCTTTTGCGTTTTTCGAAAGTGAGCGTATTTTCAACAGGCATGGCTAAATGGACTTAGAACTACTCAAGGAGCCAAAATATATATACTTTATGGGGTCTTAGATGTATAATAAAAAAGTTTCACACGGAATGTCAAACTTAGTATACCCTCATTCCCCACTAGTGGCAGTGGAGGGTATAATAAATTTAAAAATCTTGTTGAAAATGTAAATACTTGTAAATTTGTTTTGTGATCGTATACTAAATCCCACATTCTTTATAAGTTTTGTTCATTTTATGCAAGTCCAAGGTCGTAAACAGCTGTTAGAAAGGCTCGTTTTCCTTATGGAACAAAATTCTTTTTCGATAAAAATAATTTTAATAAAAGTTCGGCATGCAAAAAAGTGGTGTGAAACCGCACAGAAGCTAAATTGTTTGGAAACAACCATAATCCCGTCGTGGTAACGTTTAACATTAATTTTATTTTTTTAAATTTGTAAACAAAAATTTTTTATATTAAGTGAGAGCTGATCAGTGTTACCACCAGCAAAATTCAAAACTACACTTGAGATGAGGCAAAATTACCCAATTTATATGAAACTACACGTGATAAATAACGTTTAATTATGAAAAAAATTTTACAAAAAAAAAAAAAAAAAAATTAAAAACTACATAGCCGGTCAATTCTGAACATTTGATACCCTACACCACAGTACTTACAGACAAATTTTTAAGAGTGTTCTCTTGTTAGGTCCCATTTGCAATGGACCTTTTAAGACAAAATTATGTTATGAGGTTAAGACTGATAATATAAGAATTCATAACGCCGAATGTTATCTAAGTTACTACATCTATTTAAGATTTGTTCGTCTTAAAGTGATTTAAGAGAGGGGGTTTATACATGACCTACGTTCAATGTTTTACCTACCAGCAAATATCAATATAATAATATGGTAGTAGCCACAAAAGCTCTATTAGAAAAACAGTTCGCATGTAGACTTTGTGAAGGATAGTGATGCTAAGTCGATCTGTATATTAAAACAAATATTTATATGTGTTCACACATCAGCACAAATTCATAATACTTCCTAGCGGGGAAAAATAAGGAGTACGGATGCCATCTAGAAGTCCTATGTACTCCATCTTTTGGATGAACAAGGCCTGCTCGCTCTATTCCATACTCATTTCTTTTTACACACGCAGGATAGACCTTCCGCTCCCGCTTTTTTCGCCAGAGCTTCTAAAAGGCATTGAAATTAATATCTCTTAAACTTAAAATAATAAGTTCTACTTCCATACATCTAGAGGGGGATCAAAATATTAATTTCCGTTCCTTTGTATACATTATTTAGTAAAATTACTGCAATGGTTTCAGTTTACCTTTACGGGCGTTAAATATATTCCAACTTAAGCATTTTAAATATTAAAACAAACACAAAATTCATTACTTTTGGTAATATTGGAAACATATCTTCCTCCAATTGCTGTTTAAAATACCTTCTGTTTCCATAAACTTCGGGTTCTAACTCACTATGAGGCTCATATTTATCAAAATCTAATTGTCTCTATGGCGCCAATCACTCAATCTTTTCCTCTTTTTTATATAAACTGACTTTGGTTCAATATACTGTAAATTTTTTAGATCAACAATATCTTAAATGGTAAAAATTTTATTTCTCAAATCAAATCTTTATATTATTTGTTTTGAAATTAAAGAACTTCAATACCTGATCTACACCTCAAAATAATTACCCCAGCTCTACCCACGAGATTAAAAATTACACCAAATTCGGGTAATTACCCACAAAGTGGGTAAGCTGTGGATAAGCTAAATCACAATAGTCCTTATTTTTATCGCGTGTGCGCCGTAATACCAAATGAAAATTTGTTCGTTCAGCTAATTCGGCTGCTTTCGCAAATCGAATTTAGTTCATAATAGGCAACTTATAGTCCGATCTTACAGTATGATATATTAAAGTTTTTGTCCTGAGAATGCCAATGCAGACCACATTTACAAAACAGGCCAAATTTTGTTACAATAGCGTTCTTCGTTACGGTTTTAGGCGTACTAATGTGTTTTCCGAGAGAGTTATTTATAAAGGGCGTATGGTAAATTACGGACCGATCTTCCCGCAATTTGATAGTTTAAAATTTTATAAATCATGCTAAGACAAAAACTTAAATATACCATACTTAATGATACGGCTGTAAATGCCAAAGATAACAGAAGGGTCATATAAACTAATCTTATTGGAATTGGATTTAAAACCTACAAAAAAAAAAAAAAAAAAATCCATTGTTATGGGGTTTTTTGTTCGAACTGAAATTAGTGTCGGTTTTTATTTGAAAATAAACCAATCAGTTTACAGCACTTGTTTTTTATTGGAAATAAATATAGTTGGTAAAAGTTTAATTTTTTACTTTATTTTTCCAACAGTTAGTTTTTTTTTTGCATAGATGGAAGTAAATAAAATTGGTAAAATAGTATATTTTGCATGTCTCTGGCAGTCTCCGGCAGCGGGCTGCTGCAAACTCGAAAAAGTATAATCACTTTTTCTGCATACAGAAAATTTGCAACAACATTTATATATTTTATATATTTATAAACAAGAATTTTTTTTGGAATTTTTTAATAAATTCGCTTTTTATTTTTGCAAAACAAAAAAATTACACAGATTTAAACAGCAAATGCAAATAATGCAACGATGGCATTTATTTCATATGTTTTGTGTGTTACCATTCTTATATGCTTTTCTATAATTTTCCTTTTATTTAAAACACAAGTTTTAACAATATTTTAGCGCAAAAATCATAATATAGAAAATTATCAATCAAAAATTTAACATAAAACAGCGGATTCGAATATCGGTTTTATTTGTATTCGAAAATAACAAAACCGACTTATTTTTATGACACCAAATGAATCTAACAGCCAGGCCCCCGATGTAGCTCGAAAACTTAAGCGAGCGACAACAAGTAACTCATTATCTTTCTCTTAATCGGCCCACTAACTATCGACTTGTCGGTCGGCAGGCTTTACGAGGCTAACGTAATTTATTTGTTTATTGTCAGATGACTGTATTGCCATATCATTCCATAAATAAAACGCTATTTTCGAATTAAAAATCGACAAAACAAAAAATAGAACTCTGGTAGCAGTAAAACACAAACAAAGCCGTAAACAAAAAATATATAGAATAGAATTTTATAAAAAATATTTTAAAAACCGATATAATTTTATAAGTGGTGGTGTTTAAAAAAATATAATAATATATTTCCTAACTTTTTCAAAGTTAATTCTAAAAAAAAAAACAAACAAAAAAACGTATTCACTAATTAATTAAATTATAACGTTGGCCACCCTGTATATAGACCAAAACGCAGGGTCATTGTGTTCTGGGAATTAAAATGGGTGGGAATATTATATATACATATGAAAATAACATTAATTATTAAGTTAAACGTTTTATGTTTTTAAAAGCAAAATGAAAAAATTTACAAACAAGAATTAAAAAACTAAAATTTATTTTTGCTTTCAATATAAATTCCCAAACAAAAACTTTTATTTTGCTTTGAAAACAGGACTTTTGATAACACAAGCCTGCCAAATAAGTTTTTTAAAATTTTTTTTCTCAAAATAATTGTCGTATAAATAACGGGAAACGACATTGATTTAATTCATAGCACGTCACATTTGCGAGATAACGGTAATTTTTTTTCGATATACATATGTATACTTTTCTTTCATCTGACATTCAGAGTAAAATGCTTGTTTGATTAGAATAAATTATATCTTGTTTGAAAGGATACTAAATTACGTGTCTAATGGTGGCTAATTGTGGGGCTTTAAAACAAAGGGGGGGAGGGAGGTACAAGTGAAAAAAAAACAAATTCTGAGTAAATAAGCTTTAAAGTTATTTGTTCCCATGCATTTCATACGCAATATTTTTGGTTTCTGGTACATACAGTCTTTTGAGATCATCATACAGGTCTGAATTTTTGTCGAGGGATAGATTTTGATATTAAGTGTTAATTCTTGAAGGTATAATACCTTTTAAAAATTCGTAAATAAATAAAAAAGTGTTTTTTTTTAAAGTCGTATCTTAAAGAAACATATTGATCCCGAAAAATCCCGAAATTCCCGGAATCCCGGTATTTTTAAAAATTGGTCCCGATTGGCATCCCTAATTCTTACCAGATTCAAAACACACGACGTTGTATTTGTATTTTAACCCATATCGTCCCAATGTGCGTTTTTGAATTTTGTTTTTACTCTTTTTTTTAATAAGACTAAACTGCCAGGCCCACTATGTCGACAAGAACATTTCTTTCTTATATTTATATTGAAAACAAAAACAAATTTAAATTTGTTATTATTGTTTTCAATATAAGAATGCGAAAGAAATGTTCTTGTCGACATTGTGGGCCTGGCAGTAAGAACTAATTTTTTAAACAATATACTTTTGAAGCACAGCATTCATATCTTTAACAGTTCAGTTATTTTTTAATGTTTGAATGAGGAAACACTCAGCGTTTGTACAATGCTTTTACACCACCTTTTACACATATTTTTCAATATTACTTCTTCTGTCATCCTTCTCTGCCACTGGAGCATAGGAAATCTACTATTCTTCTGTATCTGACTCTATTATTGGCTTTGCTAGTGATGTTGTGTCAGCTATAACTTGTGGAATGCAATTCGTCATCAATGCTTCTCCGCTAGGTCTATGAATGTGAGCCATGTCGTCGACTACCTTGCGAATTCCATCTTAGTGCCTGTGGGGCGATATTGCTACTGGGTCTACGAAGAGTGTGACCAATTCCACGCCATTTTCGCTCTTTTATCTCTATAGGAACCGGTTTTTTATTAGTCCGCACCCAAAGGTCATTATTGCTTATACGATTGGGCCACCATATACCCAGAATATTTCTGAGACATTTGTTGTTGAATTTTTGCAATCGTGTGCCTATATTTCTTGTACTTTTCCAAGTTTCGGATGCGTAGTGCAAAACAGATTTAACGTTGGAATTAAATACTCTAAGTTTAGTGTGCGTACTTATTTTACTTGACCGCCAAATATTATTCAACATGCTAAACATCTCTTTGGTTTTATTTTTTTTACATATTACATCCAATTCAGCTCCACTCGTGTTACCAACAACGCCACCAAGGTAATTGAAGTTGCCAACATTCTCAATAAAGTCGCTTCCTATATTAAGGGTTGGATTTCCGTATAGCACAGTACCCATCATTCATGAATTTCGTTTTTGCTATATTGATCTCAAGCTGCATTTATATTGAGTGCTGTAATGTTCTCTTGAAGATCACTTAATTTCTGGCTAAGTAGACATATGTCTTCGGCAAATGCGACATTTTCAAGTTGTGTAAATGGATTCTATACAATGGAATCCATTTACGCAACTTTTTTTTCCTACCTTGTATGTAACTTCTCATAATCTCGTCGAGGACTAGTACAAAAATCAGCGGCGAGAGTAAA
The DNA here is from genome assembly GCA_943735925.1 of Pollenia amentaria. Lineage (NCBI taxonomy): Eukaryota > Metazoa > Arthropoda > Insecta > Diptera > Polleniidae > Pollenia > Pollenia amentaria. Next base: position 72,369,024 of record OX031007.1, on the reverse strand, counting down.
TACCCTTGCCTTACCCCAGTTGCAACATCAAATGATTCGGATAACATGCCACGGTGTATAACCGTGCAACGGAATCCAGTGTACATGGCTTTTACCAGATTCATGATCTTGGTTGGCATTCCTCTCTTCTCCAGGGTATGCCACAAAAAGGATCTGTTGACGCTATCGAATACTTTTTTGAAATCGATGAAAGCTGCATAAGCAGATGTTCTAAACTCATTACATTGCTTAAATATTATTCTTTCGGTATTAATTAGATCGACACACGATCGGCTTTCGCGAAATCAAAATTAATTCTCACGACAGGTTTGTAATACAGCATTTGATATATGGGAAAGTATTATTTTACTCAGAATCTTGCTGGGGATCGGTAAAAGAGTTATACCACTGTAGTTGTTGCAATCGTGGGAGTTACCTTCTTTCGGAATTTTAACTAGAATCCCTTCGTTCCAATATGATGGTAGAGTTGCCTCGTTCCATATCTTTTGTAAGAGTGGAAGCCACACAGAAGCCGAAAGCTCCACATCACATGTAATTAGTTCCGCTGCTATATTATCATTTCCAGGCGCTTTACCATTTTTATGGCTTTTACTACTTCCGTTTTATTAGGAACTGCAGTTTTTATTGCACGGAACTTTACAGAATCTTGTGCGTCTTTATGGTCTGGGTTTACTGGCAATATTCCTATCAAGTTATTAAGGGTATGTGAAAAATGTTCCACCCATCTTGAAAGTTGTTTATCAGCTGCAGTGGTTAAGTTGCCATCAGAGTCCTTAAAATAGACACAAGTCGGTTTTTCAGTTAAACATTTTGTTATTTCATATAACTTTTTGACATTCTTGCAGCTTCTTCGGCTAGCCCAGTCTGGGTTTCAAGCCATTGTCATTTATCATTCCTGACGGACTTCTTGACTTGTTTTGCTAGTTGCTGATGGTTGCCATCTGACAACCATCATTTTCTTGTAGCCTAAAACTTCCAGACCAACATCAGCATACATAAACCTTTTCTAGAACTTCTGAGTATTCATTAACCTCTATATCTATGTAGTTTTTTTGATTGCAGCTACTTTGATTCTAAATGTACATACTATGAGATAATGATCACTGCCAATATCTGCGCCACGTTTTGACCGCACATCCAACAGCGAAGATCGCTATTTCGACTTTATTATAACGTGGTGTATTTGATTTAACGTAACGCCATCGCGAGACTTCCAAGTTACCTTGTGCATCAACTTATGGGGGAACAATGTACCACCAAGTACTAGATTTCTTTCACAGCAAAATTCAAGGATTCTTCTGCCATTGCCAATTCTGTTACCAACTCCGTGTTTACCCATATAACGCTCGACTCCGTAATTATCACTGCCAACCTTCGCATTCATGTCACCCAAGAGTAATGTAATATCACCCTTGTAAATGTTCGTTTTAAAACAACTGTTTAGTTGTTCATAGAACTCGTCTTTTATATCATCGGATTGAGATTCAGTTGGAGCATAGCAGTTAAAAACAACCATTTTACGCGCCCAAGTAATAATTCTGTCGCTTATTTGATACCTGTCAATCATGCATTTCGCCATCTTCTTTGTCATCAGGAAACCGATACCTATTTTGTGAACTTATTCTTCGGGGCTACTAGAATATATAAATTCAATATTGTCACCACTCACTTGACCATGCCTATTCCAACGACATTTCTGTATAGCTTCTAGATCTATTTTGTAGCGAAGCATCTCACTTCTAAATTATTTTTTAAGATTCTCACATTCCATGTAGCAAATTTTATGTTATTTTTAGTGTCCGACCGATTAATCGGCTTCGGTTTCGGAATCGGCCAATAATCGTTGTTCGGCATTATTTTGGCCAAGTTTTGCCGAAGGCCAAACTTTTTTATATGATTATATGCAAATCTTACAAAACAATGCAAAAATAATACACCAAAACTTTTTTCCAAAATTCGGCTGTGGTAAATTATATTGTTTCTAAAAAAAGGCAAACAAGCAATCAATATCGCAAGGAAAAAAAGGAAAACAAATTAAAGCTGCTATATTGGAAAAGCCGGATTTAATTCCTTGCATTAAAGTGGAAGAAAGTAATGAAGAGATTCTCGATATGGAATTACTTATTTATCCAAATAAGCCCACAAGCATTCGCATAAGTAACCTCAATGTGATCATTGATCACTGATCAATGCATAAAAATTACTATTCTATCATTTTAATATGTATTAATCACTATGTAGCACATATCGGTGCTTTATTGCAACATAGTAACATGGGTAAATCCCAGAGACTGTTCACCAACCGAAAATTTTTCATATTAATCTAATTTAATTCTTTTTTTAATGCAATATTGGACTAGATGTATAATTTCAGAAATAAGAAAAAATACATTTTGATGATCATTAATACAAAAACTAAAACCAAATCGTACCCTTTCTCAGATCTCTTAATGTTATGCTAGAAACTAACATTTCTTTAGGTGTTTATAAAAACACTTTAGTGGTAATATTGATGGTCCGATTGTTAGCTATATTTTTATACACTTAATTCTCTTAAATTTTGATTCTTTAGCGTGCGTTACGATTTGAGTTCTTCCAAAAATTTTATTAAAAACCAATTCAATAGTTATTTTCTTTTCTTATATCTTCGCTTATTATTACTTTTCTTTAGAGTTAGAGCTGTTGTGAAGTGAAATATTTGGCAGGTTTTTGACAAAATTTTATATAAATAGCCTTTACGTTTTAAATGTAAGCATATAGATATATAAGCCAGTAAGAAAGTATAGTATGACATCCTATGGACAATCATTGACCCGCTACAACAAAATTATGTTTTTAGCATAAGATTCATATAAGAGCCCGTTGTATTATATTATGCAGATAAATAAATGTATCTGTATGAATTTTTTTCGACTTTAATGGCTAATAAATCAATGAATGTTTAAACACAGCTTAAACTCAACAGCTGTAAACAGTGCCTCACATATAAGAGATGGTTTATATTTTTACCGATTTAAAGATTTGCTAGCTTAAACACATTTTAAACCAAAAAGAGAACTTAACTTGGACTGATTTATAAGCCCTAAGAGATTTTAGGAAGGGGGTTTATCTGGCTTCTTTGGTAAATTCTAGACCCAACAGTTTAACATATTAGAATAACTAGTAGCCATCGTAAAAGTATTGTCGCCATACTCTTAATACCAACAGTTATAAGGAAATTAGGGTATTGAAATATTTTTTATATCTTTTTTAAACTTTGGTTGGATGATTTAAAATATTTTTGGACCAAATTTAATATAAATACCAACGTTTCAAGATGGTTAATGGGCACAAAGTACACTTTTCCGAAAAGAAGCTTGTATGGAGGCTGTGTGAAATTATCGAGAGATTGTCACCATTTTCAAAAGTCATGGTTCTTATGACAACGTAAACGCACTTACAAAGTTTCATTTAATTATATCCAAAACAACTTGTACTTTGCGCACAAGGTCCAGTCATCAAAACATAAAATTCTTTAATAAACAAATTTACAATCATTGATAAATGCATTTATAAACAAAAAACTTGTATTTAAAAATTTTAATAAAAACAAATATAATTTTTTTTTGTTATTTAAATGTTTCGTAGCGTGTGTCGCAGTGAGTTTACGGAATTTGAAAAAAAAACGGAAACATTTTTTGACTGAAAATAAGTAATTTTTGAATTCTCTTATGTTCATTTTTCTTTTAGGGATACGATTTTGTATACATTATTATAGGAAATTCGTTAAAAAAATACGCAAACACAGTTAAACTTTTAAAGGTACTTCCACCTGTTGTAGCGTGCGTCGCAAAACCTTATGATCATTTGATTATTTCGCAACAAATACCTGCTAAGAAATTAAGACATAAGTAAGCACTATGTATAAGATGAAGCCAACTCTTTTGAAAGATGAAAAATTTTTATATATTATTCAGAAAACGCGTTTAGATGTAACGTTCGTCACGCAGGATTTCCCCATATGTCAAAAAAATCAAACTTGGCAAAATGCGATTAAAGTTTTCAAATTGTAACTTTATTTACTGATTTAATAAAAAATATTTTGCTATAACTTCGGTTCAGTTTGCGATATAATACTGTTTTTTTTTTTACATATTAGAGAAGGTACGAAGGATCACTTTTCTTAAGTAACTTCAAGTTTTTGATTTTTTGAGATAAGACAGCGTTGCAATTAAGAAGCGATATGTTCATTGATATAACTACTTGTTAATAAATAATTTTTTGTTTGTATTTTTTTATTACCATTTATTAGCCCCGGTAGGCTAGCTGATAGTGAGCTAGTCTATCAGTACCGGGGTTGCGGGTTCGATTCCCGCCAGAGACTCTGGTCTCCTGCAGACAAGCGAAAAGCTTCGCGGGATTAAGTGTAGGAATAATAAAAAAAAAAAAAAAAAAAAGTTTTTTCTGTTTAATAAATTAATTGATCTCAAAAAATTTTTCTTGTTGTGAATTTGGATAAGTAAAGTTCGGCTTTGATCCGGCAGAATTTAGCCAATTTAGCCGATCTTTGGCATCGGCCTAAAAAGGGGGATTCGGTCGGGCCCTAGTTATTTTTCATGCCAAAAATAAGGTTTTGAATACTTTTTATTTTGAAAATAGTAGAGGTTTCATTCATCATCATTCTTAAACAAATTTATTGTGCCGGCTGCCGTAGCATTTGGATTTATCGAAGATTCACGATTATAATATTACTTCTATTAAAGCGCTATTAGAAACAAACACGTTTTTTATGATTTTTAAGTTTTATAACTGTAGTTTACCGTTGACCCTATTTATACCCAAACCACAGTAGTACAGAGGGTATTCTGCATTTGTGCTGAAGCTTGTTTGTGAATATTGGTCCTAGACCCACCTGAAGATGCTGACCAAAGGTTAGCGAAATATCGAAAAGAAAATAATTAAATAAATAAATATTTTAATTTTGTTTTTTTTATAAAAAAGATCTAGAGCTTAAATAAAAATACGTCCATAATTTTATCCATGATTGCCCATGGGTCACAAATGGTACACTAGTAAAATTTTTTTTTATAATGTGGTGTAGCGTATCATATGGTCGGGCTTAACCGACTATACTTTCTTACTTGTTTTTTTTTTATAGAAATTTAAATATTTGTCGGCGCGAAAGGAAAAATTGTTGTTTGTCATGCATACAACGTCGCTTCCTCACCAACAAACTTCGTCTGTCTGTCAGTTTATCTTATAATTTCGGCATTGTAAAAGGTTAGGTGTATGTAACCAGGTATGACCACTTCTCTAAGGTCGATATTATAACTGCGGATCATCTTTGGTTGCTAATGCTATGTTAATAGTATGTATGTATGTATGTATGTTTGTATGTATATTGGTTCTTTTAATTCCTATAAGGAGCATAGGGCCTCCTTTGCTAATAGTGCAGCAACAAAACGATGAATACAGGCCTGCTCTGAAAATCACTTTAATTCAAATCACGTGTGCCCTTAAAATTACACATGTGATATTGTGGTGTTTCGTTTTTGTGTTTTTTTTAGTGTGAAAAGCAGACCGGGAAATACGAAAACGGTGCGATTTTCAGAACACTACATAATCACACGTGTGATTTTAAAAGCACGTGATTATCACACGTGTTATTTTAAAAGCACGTGATTTGAAATCACGTGATTTTTCGAACAGGCCTGATAGTAGTGTTATGTCTTTAAACTACATTGGGCCCTCTTGTCCAATGGAGTATCAAGCGGCATCGGAATTGGATCCACTAGAGAGGCCTCCGCATGGTTTATATTTATTTAACATTTTTTTATATGTATGTTTTCTTTATATTATGTCAAATGTTTTTGACAGCGTCCATAAATTTACACAAACATTAATTCAAGTTGTTAAATACGCCTTGGTAAAAGGAGTCTAATGAATGGTGTGTTAAACGTAACGATGTGTGATGTGTCATATCACTTTTATCTGAAAAAAACGTTGCCGGATGAAAACTTTAAACTTCATTGTCATTGTTACTTTTAATAACATCATAACTTTTTGAAAATTCTAAAAATTGTATGTGTATTTTTAGTGATCATTTTCACTGTTAATAAAAAAAATGTTAAACAATTTTGTATTCAACAGTTTTTTATCTTGAGTTGTTTTTTGTTTGTTTTAAAACTTTACTTATTTATTTTTTCGTTTTTTTTGTCACTGATTTTTTATTTCTATTTTCTTAGGTAATTCCAGGTGCTATATGTACAACGATAAAAATTGTGTACGGCACGGAACATTTGCAGCGAGCTCATCGCTCTTTATATTTGTATACTCGTTTATGGTTCTTGTTGATTTGTTTTCGTCTTTTGTTTTTCGTTTTAATTTTTTTTGTTTATAATAAACATTGCGGTTACTTATCAAAATATTTAATGATTTGTTGTCTTATTTGTTGTTTAATTTTTAAATTTTCTGTTTTTTTTTTTAAACCAAATTAAAGATAGTTCATTTATATATTTGCTGATTCTTTTTGAGCAATAATGTCATCAAATATTGAAACAAATTTTGCTTAAAATTTTCAACATTCAAAACAAATTATGATTATTTGCCGTTTTACGGTTAGCCTGCCTAGAGGAAGTTAAGAGCCCCAACACTAGGATCGCACAAGGTGGCCTAATAAGTAGTTTTGTTTTAAACAATTTTTTTAGAACATGGCCGTCTAAGTTGAATCCATTCTCTGTAGAACAATGGTTCTTGGATGTATATGAGCCCCTCCGCACCTGAAGGTACTAGCTGGTGCAGATGCATCAGTGGTTAATCAGTGGCTAACCCTTAGAATCGCCTTATTAAGCGCGACGACGACAGATTTTCAGTTCTTGGTGGAAATGGAGCCGTCGCTGTTGCAATCAATGATAGTCCGAAGGGGTAGGTCTTTAGCTACATCCTTGTACGACCTGACTTGTGGCCATTAGTGTTCTCTCCGTTTAGTGTCTGTTTAGAGCTGCATTCCTCCGTAGAAGAAGTAATGTGTTTTAAGCCCTCTATGGGGTTTTTGTCAATTGGAGAGAGTTTTTATCCTGTTTCGTGAACTCACCGACCACCTTTGCAGCAAGCCAGATAACGATTTTGTAAGAGAAACGCCTAGTAATACAGTCCTTTCGAGAGCTTCATATTTATATGCCTTCGAATGCTTTCTTTGCACAGTTTTCGGCACTGGTTTAACGACAGACTGAGTTTGGCTCGTCATTCCAACACAGCCTGAATGCTTAGTCGCAAGGGATTTTTGCGCACAAATAACAGATCACTTTGTTAGACCAAGTCTCAGCAGCTGGCAACTTAATACAGCCTGAAGCCGACGCTGTAGTAGTTGGGCGTGAATTTTTCTCAGACATTTGGGTGTGCGTTTTATTTCTTCTGCTGTCAGGCTTTGAGGGTGCTGTGGTGCCAATAGACAAAATCTCTATTCCTATAGGAAGAGGACTAGTGAAGAAATTTTTCGTTTGGTTAGCCTGGGAGAAACCGCCACTAACATATTGGCATGGGTGTTCTTCTGGTAAACATTAGAATGTTTTGGCCAGTTCGGCTTCACACTTAAGCCTTTGAAACAATATGACTACCCTTCACAAAGGGGTTTTCAATAATAAATGCCTAAAATTTTTTATTGATGAATTAATTATATGTTAATCATTGATGCGCACGCCATAGAACAATTGTTCAAAATCTAATCACACACATTCTTATGCTCTTGAATTTTAGTAGTCATTGTCTACTCAACGAGACGGGTGTATGACTTTGTTTTATTTACTCAGCTGCACAACAAAATAGTTCAATTAGGGAATGTAAGAAATAGTTAATGCTTTTGGTAACATACAATGCCTCTTTTGTCTTTAAACAATGAAGGAAAGCGTCTCATACAGGCCTGCCATATTTGCCGATTTTTTGCCTTAAAATGATCAAATTCCGATTTTTTTTATAAACACTTAAACCACGATAACTTTGCTTGTTAACGTGTAATTTATTAATTTCGGGTAACTTTGGAGAATTTGTCATAACCTATTAGGGTATTCATTCGGTTAACCGTTAATCGATTAACCGATTAAATACTACCCGATTAACTGATCGGTTAATTTAAAATTGTTTTTTTTTTCAATTAACGATTATACCGGTTAATTTCTGTCGATTAACCAATTAACCGATCTAACAAAATTTTTAATTTTTTTTTTTAGTATTTTAATATATTTTTTATGTTTTTAATTATTTGGTTCATCTCATATACAAAAGGAATGTGTTCAGAAAATATTTTTTGATACAAACAAAGAAGGTGATCTTAATTTTAAATCAGTTTTTGCTGTCAACAGCTTTTTGTTTCACGTACTTTTATATGTATGTGTTTAGTTATTGGTTTCTTCTCATATTTTCTCATATCAATCTTTTAACAGAATTAACCGAAACAATTAGAAGTGTTAAAAATTTAAAAAAAAAAATAAAAACAGGACTCTGATGGCATAATGGAAGATTTTATATGTTCAGAGAAATCCAGGAAAAGGACGGAGATATTAAATATTCTGTATTATGGGTTGCTTTTGATTTCTCCAACATCTAGGATAAATGAAAAAAATTTTCCAAAGTCAAGTTTTATCAGAACTAAAGAAAAGAATCGCTTAAATCCTAAACATTTAAACCAAATTACTTGTCTAAAAGGTAATTTTATAAGATCTCCTTAAACTATTAAAATAACTAATAAAATGTATTACATATTCATGAATTATTTTTTTGTTTGCTCGTTTAACTTCAAGAATTGTTATGTTTGTTATCCTATTGCATTTTTTACTAACCAACTCCAAAAAATAAATCATTTATAAATTTTTATTTATTGAAATTACTTAATTTATAAAAAAAACTTTATTAATCGGTTAACCGATCAATAACAAAATTAACCGATTAAACCAAAACCTCGATTAACCGATTAAAGCAAAAACCCGATTAAATGAATACCCTACAACCTATACAACCTAATGGAAAGTCTTTAAACCTATAAACTAATTTTATAAAAAAACGATTAAAAAATTAAATTAACTTAACGGAATTTATGAACACAAAGAATTTTTTGAACTTTGATGAAGAGTATTTGGGCTTATTAGCTAATGAGTTACTAATAGGGAGATCGAACGGTTATTATTCGGCCGGTTTTAACCGGTTATTTTTGCTTTGCCCAAGTCGGTTATTTTAAAATGCCCATTTTTCGAATATCGAATAAACCGCTTATTTTGGTATAAGAAACCGGTTATTTTAATAATGTGCAATTAATATTCATTTTCCTTACTCTGGTTATAGATGTACCCGTAATTTAAGTATTTTCTTATTGAATATTGGTCAAACTTAAACTTTTAATGAAGAATGTCAAAACAAAATGTAACAAAGGTCAAAAAACATTATGAACTCTTATAAAAGCGTGTGTTCTTGTAAAAAAAAAAACCAAAACTATTCAAAATACTACAAAAACGTGTGCAGTTAAAAGTAAGAATTTGTTCGAGAGTATTCTAAATATTAAATATATTTTTATATAGAGGTTATCTCTAGAGATTTTTTGAACGCGATTTAAAAGACAAAGTTAGGTGCTTGAAGTGCCCTAAAATGATAAGTTACAAAGGTTCTTCCATGCCACGACTTATTAATCAGCTTTAATTACTCTACATGCTTGACATTAATGTCATCCACATAAAACTTAACTCAGTTCTAAGTAGTGCTAAAGAGACGACAAAGAATACTTCACTAAAATACGCGGCCAAAAATGAGTCATTGGTGAAATATTAGCCCATTGTATTGCCGAGGACGAAATGCACTTAAAGGCACTAAAAACTCTTAAGTAGTTCTAGCATCTCTTCATGCTGAAAACTACAACATTCCGGCGGAATCAACGATATGAGAAAAATTTCACAAATATTTCACACAAAAAGCATGTTCATTTTACTATTCGTTTCTATAATGCTGAAACAAAATAATTTGAAATAGATAATCCTGGCTAAGAGGTTTTGCTTGCAACTTTTTAAAAATACCAACAATTTAAAACTCATTCAAAATAAATTTGGGAATATTTCAAATAATAACTTTATTAAATTCCTATAATTTATTTGCTTTTGTAAAACGTTTGTCTAGATCAAATATCATTCATCAGTTTCAAAATTACATTAAACAAATATCTTTTTACAAATAAAGTTTAGTAAATCAATAAAAAATTGTTGAAAACTTAGTTAAAGTTTGATCAATTTACTGGTCCCACTTTTCTTGGATGTTATCGTCAAATATTTGTTAGGTCTCATCAGTGATGAAAATTTCAGTACTATGGTACTTTTTTCAGTACTTATTTATTTCAATAATACCAAGGTACCCCCCCGACAGTTTTCGTACTCTTTTGTTGTTATGCTTCTTTGTTGAGAAATTTAGCGTTTCTTTTTTTTTAACATTGACAACATTGCCTACACAAAATGTATTGTTCTTTTTTTTCGTTCATGTTAAGCCAAATTAAGAACGAAATGAACAAACTTATGTTTATGAAAATTCACGTATTGCCATTGGAATTTTGTCAATACCCCATTTATCAGCATCAGTTGAGCGCACGTTTTCAGTGCAAGATGCTATAAAAACGAAAAAAAAAAAAAAAGAAATCGGTTGCAAATACAAACTCTTTCAAATTGAATTAAAACTAAAGATATATTAATATCAAAAGATTCTTGTTGTTACGTGTGTACCTTATATTAAATCATAAGCAAATACATATGTATGCAATAAAAAATATGTTTAAAAAAAGTGACAAAATATTGAAAAAGTACTCTTTTGGTTGGTGGTCAGTACCATCTAAATTTTTAAGTTTTCCATCACTGGGTCTCATCTAAGTCATATCTACATATGTATTTTGTTGGTTCCTTACCTTTTTCAAATTGGTTTGTTTCTATTCAAATTAACGTTTTATTACAAAAACTTATTTGATTTGTGTGTTTTTATGTATTCGAATTAAAACCGGTTAACCGGTTATTTAAAAAATGCTTAACCCAAACCAGGGTTTTTTAAAATAGCAACTATTCGTAATATTCGAAAACCGGTTATTGGAAAAAGTCGAATAATCTATCTCCCTAGTTACTATCAAAACTCAACAGAAGCTAAATTAACAAAATTTTTAATAACTTTGTTGATTTTTATATAGAACTTGCAAATCAAATATTAACACGTTTTGATTTTGGACAAAAATCGTATTCAGCTTTAAATATGATAACCCTAACAAAATAATGAAAAAGGAAAATATGTCTTTTATGGAAATTCTGAAAGAGTTCCCCAGCTTTATTTATAAAAAAGAAAAACAAATTTTAGACTCTGAATTTAGAGAGTTACAATTTTTAAATTTTTAAGAATATTTCGAAGGAATTGAAGTAAATTTGCAAACTTTTTGGCAAAAAATTCAGACATAAAACGTGGGGATTCTACGGATGCATTTCCAGTGCTGTCAAAGTTTGTACAACAAATTATGGTCCTTCCACATTCTTCCGCAAATGTATAGAGAATTTGTAGGCAAGTGAACCTTAATAAAACCCAATTTCGATGTTCCTGAAAAATGAATCCTTGCAAGGAATTCTTTTTTCTAAAGATTACTTAAACTTTAATAATGCAAACGGTTTTGATGTTGATATAAAAATTGATTTAATTAAACTATTAAACTCATATGTATATGTATCTATAAAATATTTGTTAAAATAAAATGTTGAAAAAAAATTTTCAGCAATAAAAACAATTTTAATTTTTTTAAATTAACTACAATTTATTTATAAAAATATTCTTTTTTATTCTAATTCTTAAATATAAATAAATTGGTTATTTCATTTACAAAATTGTTCATACCGTTAACATTTAACAGCAGTTCTTTTAAATTACACAACTTTTCTTCCAGTGCAAATGTGGTTTAGTCAGCGTATTGATGGGAGAATTTACTTTTTTTTTTTGTCCAATTTCACATTATTCAAAATCAGTTATAATTAACGATCAGTTATAACTGTCAAAATTGTTAACTGGAAGTTTAGGTAATATTTAGGCCCTAATCATGTAAAACGCAGCGCAACGCCAAAGAATAACATTGAAAGCACAAACAATGACATAAATATTTTGTAATTTTGTTGTTGCTTTTAACAAAAATTCATGTACCGTTTTAAAATTTTCAACGACACAAGCTATGCAGCGTCTGCAATGAGAATTTCTGTAGAGAGCAACAAAAAAATTACAAAATATTTATGTCATTGTTTGTTGCGTTGCGCTGCGTTTTATATGATTAGGGCCTTAGTTTCAACGAAACTTGTTAAAATTTATCGTTAATTATTTATTTTTTAAGCGTAACTTTTTGCAAAAAGTCTTAAAAAAACTTTTTTATTTTGATTGTTGTAGCAGTGTTGCATTTTTAGTTATTTTGTTTTGGGCCGAATTGACGATTTAAAAGGACCAAAATACCTTTGATAGGGCAAACTATTTTTGTAATAGCGGTTTGACAACGTCAACAGGATGTTTTTTTTTTTTGTCAATATTTACGATTTTTGATTATCGTACAAACAAACTTCGTATGTTTTTTTTCATCCAAAAACAATTTCTTAAATGAAATAAGTGTTCGACAAGTGAGAAAATAACATTGAAAAATGTATTGAACAATTTTAAGTAGTTAGTTGAATTTGGAATAGGAAGGGCCAAAATAGATTGCTACAGGGCCATCAAACATCCACATCACAGTGTTGTTCATATACAGTAGCTAGCAAAACGAAGGACACAGCTGTACTTTTTTTAAATATTGTTTTTTATAGCCAAAAACATATGAAAACAAAAAAAAACAAGTTAGGGTTCTACCGACAGAAAAGGGTTTTATATGATAAATACATATACATATATTATTAACTATTAACTATAATTATTAATTAACTATTATTATTAATAAAAATTAGTTGCAGTTAAGACCTATATTAAATTATTGACCGACAATAAGAATGTTTAATGCGTTTCTTGTTAGAACTTTGAACTGGCTTGAGTAAAATATTATGATTCGTAAAATATTATTTTTAGGAGGGTAATTTGTATTGGTCTTATGGTTAATTATGGACCGATCATCCCAAAATTCTGAAGACTGATTTCTGGTATTAAAAAAACAAATTAGAATAAATTTCATTACAGCAGTGTCATTAGTTTTAGTTTTAGCCGTGAATTTCACAAAATTGCATGATATTTTTTTTTGGCTATATGAATCTTAGTTGGAAGAAATTTTACCGCAATATCTATATCTGTTATGGTTTTAGGCGAATATAATTATTTTCCCAAAGAGGACTTTATTTGGTTTTAGGCGCAATAAACTGGTTGCCGGGAGTAGGATTTATATGGGATCTTAGGTAAATTATGGACCGGTCTTTACGAAATTTGACACTGCGATTTCTAGTCTTATGAAACTGTGATGTACCAAATTTTATTATGATAGCATTATTAATTACGGCGTACTTAACTGTTTTCCAGCAGTAGGGTTTATATGGGGTCTATGGTGAATTATAGGCCGATCTTCACGAAATTTAGCAGTGTTATTTCTGTGGTTTTCACGAATAATCGCGTAAGTTATAAAACCAAACTTTTCAGGAGAGCAAAAACAATTATTTTTTTCAATTGCGGCTTCTGTATATGCTTTTTTAAACTTTTTTCTTTACTATCCTCTTAACAGTGACTTTCTACGTATTATACATAGTTTTCATGAAAAAATCCTCACAGGATCACAATCTGTAAAAGGATTAAAAATGCATATGTTTGATTGACTCATTAAGTGTGTGCAATATAACATCATATCTCTACATAAGTTCTTTTTTGTGAAAATAAATGTTATCATTTTAATCACACATGACGACTTACGTTGTTATTTTTACGACTTTAGTTGTTATTAATAGAAAAATTTTCAAAAATTACTTTCATATTTTTTGCACGAATAACAACATAACATCACATATGCTTTTTATTTGGAAACATATTCAGCAATTTTACAATTTTTGGCGATGTATGTCGACATAAATCGTTATAATAGCAAAATATTTTATTAAACAGTTAACTTAAGTTGTTTTTAACAGAAAAAAATTAATAATACTACATTATATTCTAAAAAGCTTAATACTTATAAAAACCTAATGCAAAATGTAACACTTTGACATCATTATCTCAATTTCGGTAAAAACCGACTTACGCGATTATTCGTGAAAACCACAGATTTATAGTCCTTCAAAACTCTACCGTACCGAATTTAATTATGATAGCATTATTTATTACGGCTTTAGGCGTACTAAACTGTTTTCAGGGTGTAGGGTTTATATGGGGCCTAGTGCAAATTATGGACCGATCTTCAAAAAATTTTACAGTGTGATTTCTGGTCCTATAAAACTGAGCCGTACCAAATTTTAGTATGATAACGTTATTTATTACGGTTTTAGGCGTACTAAACTGTTTTCTGCGAGTAGGGTTTTAATATAAATTTAATTAAGTTGTCAACTCCAGATGCTGACTTGTACCCCCAAACTAGGGTTGCCAGTCGGGCTTGTTTTGGCTGGATTGTCCAGCTTTTTAATGGCCTGTCCAGTTTCAAGCTAAAAAGAAATTTGTCCAGCTAAAAAAATTTTCCACAAAATGCTCTTAATATTTATTGCTTTAAAATAATTTTTATAAATTTCCTTATTGGAACATAATGCATCTGCAATAGCGCCATCATTTCTATTTTTGATTTAATTCGTATGTACGTAGGTATGTAGATATATAGTACATATGAATGAACTGAAAAATTTAAGTTTAGTTATATTTTGTTATGTTAGCATTGTAGTAAAGTATTATAAAAAAAACAATGTAATAATATTAATGTCATACTCGTACATATGGGCATTTTTTAATAAAATTTTTTGTACAATAAACAAGTAACTTTTCGTGAAAATTTTATTTCAAAATGTCCAGCTTTTTTTTAATATCCAGCTTTTTTAATTCACATGTCCAGCTTTTTGATAATCTGGATTTGGCAAGCCTACCCCAAACCGTCATCAAGTTTAACTGATTTTCTTAATTTTCTTATCTAGCTCTTTGTTTGGCTTGCGCCATACTAAACCTCTTCTATTACATCTAAATAAGTTAAATTTACTTTCATCAGTAAAAAATAGTACCATAAAAGTTTTTTAAAACCATTAACTTGTTATTCTTGCCCCTACTTATAGTGATTCAAAAATAAAATAATAAATATATTGACGTGCAAGAACAAGGTGGGTCGGTGATGGTTTGGCATGTTAATTTAATAAATTTGAAGACCAATTTGAAAGAATGTGTTAAGAATCTCGGCATTCAAGCTGGCTTTAAAGTCTACCAGGATCACGACCCGAAGCATTTAGCACATTATGCGAAAATTGGGTGGTGTATAATTCTCGCAAGATGATCAAAACACCTGCACAAAGTCCCGATCTCAATTTCATTGAACATTCATGGGACGAATTTGGAGGCAGGATGCAGGACGGGCTGTGTACATCAAAAAAAAAAAAAAAAAAATCTTGAAAAGTGCTCTGCAAGAAGAGTGCAATAAGATTAGTCCCGATGTTTGGAATAAACGAATTAAATCGATGCCAAGCCGTCTATATGCTGTTTGGAATTAAAAAGGTGGTGCAACAAAATATTAATTGGTATTTTTTTTAAGCATTATTGAATTTTAATGTAATGCCGGATTTTCAATATGAGACAGAAAAGTGACCTTTCCTAAGTTTTACCTTCATGTACATTTTGTAACGGAACTTAGAATAAATTTTTGTTTTTTTTTTTTTTTTTAATTAAAAGAGTTTTTGTGATAATATAGACAAAATTGAGATATATATTCTTTTATCATATCAGAGATATAGCGTACAGAAATATTTTTATGCGTCTGCCCGACTTTAAATGTGAACCACTGTACATATATATTTTATATATTTTATTTCGACTCGTCAGTAAAAATAACTTGATCCCAAAACAATTGGGGCTTATATAAGTACGTTTTAGACGCTGTTGACTTTCGGGACACAGTTGCACAGTATCGGGTAAAACTTTAGTATTTTGACATTTTTCTAGTTCCACAGTTGTTTTTGTTTTTATTGAAAGGCCAGTCTAAAAGACTTTTATTCTTATCGGTTAGCATTGACGGCCTACTACTTATCGGCTTTTTTTAACTCGATCTTCTTATTTGATTTACTGCTCCATACACAATACTAAGGCCCGTTTTCACGACTTACCGATAGCTAAAGGTAGGATTTTATCGGCCGTATAACAAGTGTTCCATTGTTCTAACTTTACTTTAACCTAAGGCCATTGAAAAGTTAAAGAAGGGTTCATCCTACCTGATAGATTAAAGTAAAGTTTTAATAACGAAACACTTTTTATACCGCCGATAAAATCCTACCTTTAGCTATCGGTAAGTCGTGAAAACGGTGGTAAGAGTCTTATTTTGCAGCATGGAACTAATAATATGTAAAATTAAAAATCATTAATTAATTAACCACTTAATGTCTAATTACAATTTTTATATACATTAAAATCAAACAATAAAAAAATTTAAATAATTTAATCATATGTATTTAATCTCAAGTAATTATGTTTCAAATTGTTATGATGAAAATTGTTTAAAAATATTTTCCTTAATTTTTCTTACCGTTAAATGACTACATATGTTTTATGTTGTGGTTCATACAAATGGATTTTTGCTTTTCTTTGCTTCAGGGAAAGCTGCTCGCAGGACATTTTTTTATTTACATATATTCCAGTAAGAACTAAAAAAAAACTAAAAATCGCATTTACTTTTCGTATTACTTAGAAGCTTTTAACTTGTATTTTGTAAACAGCTTCAATCAATCAATCAATTGATTTTCTTTCTTTGCGTTTTGCATTTTACTGTTATTTCAAATAAAAACCACATGTGGCCTTTAGTTTTGCGTTGCCATATTATGAGACTACATCAAAAATTACCGTTTTATTCACAATATTTGTAAAAAAAAAAATAAAATATGTATAAAACCTTTTATTAAAAATTAATGTGAATTTGTTCTAATATTTTTGCTTAAACGTAACGTAAAAGTGGCAATTTATTCATGATACACTTAGCCAACTCTTGTTAAGAAGGGCCCAAACTTTTGACAATTTGGAAAAAACTGCTGTTGTACGACTTGGCACTGATTTCAGTGGATCCCGTCCAGTCCAATTGGATGTCGCCATTTACAGTCTCCGATTAGAAAAATAAAATGACAGAGCGCTTCTTTTTGGTGGGTTTTAACAATCCAAACCTTGACAAAACTATAGTTTTATTTCTTTCTTTTTTAACAAATTCAAAATTCAAATGCGAATGGTATTTTGGTCCATAGGCTGAATATGTGCCGTGCAGTTCGGTGGAAGAAACATAACACAAATGTCTCTGTTCAAGCTAACTAATGATTTTGGATGACAGGTTGCGTTCTCCAGAATAAAACTGCTTTGTTTGACAAACTGTTTTCTCTTAAGTAAAGTTTTACTTGTTAAACAAAAGATTTTTCATACCGGTTTTTAAAAATTATTTCTGTATTCATTCTTTCTGCTGGCGTATTCTAAAGGTAAATTACTTGTGTCTCTTTTAAAAGCACTCGTAATTTTTGCTTTTCCCATCATCATTAACTTAAGCCTGTGCTCCCCAGTTGCATTGAAGCAAACCAGAAGGATGACTCTCTCTTTACCAATTTTACGTCCAGTTGCAAATTTTTCTGTCTGTAGCGCGAGTGTTTTTTCTGGTAGCTTTTTCCAAAATATGGCTGTCTCACAGTTTTAAAAAATACTATTTTTGATTTTTTTTCCAAAAAAAAAAAAAAAAAAAAAAAAAAAGAGAAAATAATTCTTATTGGTTGTTGTTTTGTCAAAGGGGAGCATTGTTTGTTCTAAATTGAGAAGTTTTATAAAGATTATTCAAAATTGAAGTTTTTGATATTTTAACTAGGCTTAGGTTCATAAAATTCTTAGCTATGGATGCACCTTTTGGTGGGATTCGTTGAGAGTGGACAGCTATAGGAAGATGCTCAACAAGGCCCAGAGGAGTGCATCTCTTGGCATCACTGGTGAAAGGAGAAGCACGCCACAGGCGGCGTTGGACATCCTACTACATCTGTCCCCCATTGAACATTATGTGAAGAGTGTGGCTGCCAGAAACTTATTTAGACTCTACGAGTCTTCGTTGATTAGACCTAGGCGGGATGACTACACAAGGATTCTATACGAAGTGGGTCTGCTTGATCAGGAAAGTATTTCGGGGGAATCTCGGATCATAGGAGTATGACCTTGGACTTCGGTGTAACATCACCGGTGGGTGGATCCAACGGACTGTTTGAGGGGTGGGCAGTATATACTGACAGGTCCAAGATGGCCACTGGCACTGGGACTGGTGTTTTTATTGCTGACACCGACGTGAAAAGGTCATTCAGACTCCCGGATGAGTGCAGTGGCTTCCAGGCTGAGATCCTAGCGATCTCGTAGGGGGATCTGTGGTGGAAATCTACGCCGATAGTCAGGCTGCGCTAAGAACATTGTCAACTTATACGGTGCGATCATGCCTGGTTGCACGGTGTAGGAATGCCCTGAGAGAGCACATGTTGGCATTCACAATAACGCTGTTTTGGGTACCAGGACACTACAAGGTGGATGGCAACGAGGTGGCGCGCGAACTCGCGAGAGGGGGTTCGAATCTTGACTTAGAGGTAAGGGACTTATGTTACTACTATCGGATGATACGGGAAAAATTCCGTGATGCCGTTAACCGGTCCTGGAGGGATAGAACGGATTGCAGGGTGTCGAGGGCCTTATGGCCTGGATTGGACACAGGTGAAACCAGGTTTCTATACGGACTCAATAGGAGTAGTCTCAGGTCCCTTATAGGGTTTTTGACGGGGCATTTTTCTGTTAGGGCTTTTATGGGTAAATGGGAGCTAGAGACGGTTGAGCATGTACTGCCTCAGGCAGAAATGGCTAGGGGCTAGATATCACGACGAACTGGGGTGTATTGCTGGATGTAATCCAACCGATCTACTGGGGTTTGTCAGGAAAATAGGACGGCTGTTTCTGTTGGGGGGACCATAGGGGGAATTTGTCCTACGTATTTGCTTATCTGTACCAAACCTTAGGTCTATTTTCGACTTTACTTACCTTTTTCTCTTTTTCCTCTTTTCTTCTATACTGAAGGGATTCACAATGGACCTCATTGGTCTCCGAGTGGAGACCATAACCATTCTTAACCTAACCTAACCTCATAAAATTTAATTTTCATTAAATTATTTTTATTGAAGGAAGGAATTTACAACACGAAATGAATTCAAATTTCAACTAAAAATCACAATTGTTCTAAAAAAGCTATGGCACAAGCTCTATATGTTTACATTTTTCCTTCAAGTTCTACAAAGAAAGGTCAACTAGAAAAATAAAAACAAGAAAAAAAATGTACTTAAGTTTCCAAGGCAAAGTCTTGACAAAAAGTACGAAAAAACAAGAAGAAAGGAAAAAACATGTAAATAAAAATTGGTAATCAATTACAGCCAATTTCGATCTACCAATACAATTGGTTAAATATTGATGTTTGACTAAAGACTGGCAGAAGCCGCAGTGGCGCAAACGGTAGAACGCAAAGAATTCTGATGATGGGAATTCTCGAAACATGTAAATTCGACTAGAGTTCAATCCCGTGGTCAGTCAAGAATTATCAAAAAAATTTTAATTCATTTCATGTTGTAAATTCCTTCCTACAATTAAAATAATTTATTGAAAATTAAATTGGATGAACTTAAGCCTAATTAAAATATCAAAAAGTTCAATTAAAAACCAACAGTTCAATTAAAAATTACAATTGTTTGTTTAAAATATTTATTTTTCGTTTTATATTTGTCTTAAGAAAATTGATGTCTTTGAATTGCTGTAACATTGGCTCGTCTATACATGTGGTAAAGTGTATGAATGTCTAGTTTATTTTGGATGAAATCACTACTATCGAGCAAGACAAAGGCCTCAGGTGGTATAAATCCTTTTTTAGGGTTTTATATATACATATGTATATTCGTTGTCTGCATAATATGAAACCATAATCAAATTATTTTCGTAGAATTCAGTGCTGTTCTTATCATGACTCCTTATTAGATGATTAATAAAATTATTGGTTCTACATACTAATTTTTGCTGTACTATAAAGGTTTTTATTCGAAATATATTTTAAGGTGTTAACTATTAGGGGATCGAAAAAGTGATGTGCAGGATTGCAAATATTTTCTTTCAAAAACTCTTAGTTTCTACGGGCAAGATGGTGGAGAAATATTGTACTATATTTTTTTTGGTTAGGACCAGCACTCAGGGGATGACCCCTACTAATGCGTTGCATTGTATTGGAACTAGGAAAATAGGTTATGGGAAGGAGGAAAGAGGAAGTAGTGCTTGTGAACATTCGACTTGAATTTATTCATGTTGAAAGTGAGAAGGAAGACTTCAGAATTTTCCCTGTAATGCGTTGTACGATTCACCGGCCAATCGACAACAAAAGGATGCGCTCTTGAGGAAAAACGTGTATTACGAACAAAAGTATGGGCGTCGGGAACCAAATCCCTAATTTCATCAGAACACATCCCGTTGAAGTAACGATAAAATAGGCAAATACAACCCACATTGCGACGGTGCTCAAGGGAGTCAATAGAATTGGATACCCTTCTGCCGCCAATGAGAAAATTCGACCTCTCCTGACGCGGTCGAGAACCTCGAAAATAGACTTTGAAGCACCGGCCCACACATGAGAGTGGTCCGGTGCTTCTTTCGACACCTTAACTATATGTTCTGTCCATCGGACAATACATTGTATCCTCATGCCCAGAACATCAAGAGATTCTGTTTCCTCAATTATTTTACCACTCATATATACAGGGTCTTTCGGACATTAAATTCGGCCTCATAGAACCAACATCGGACACGCTTGGTCTGTAATCAAATAAATGCGAATGGCAAAGGTTGCTGTCATCTGCAAAAGAATAGAAGGGTTGGATGTTTGACATAAGAGGTCATTTAGAAAAATAAGAAAAAAAGTAGGAGAAAGAACGACGGAGCCTTGCGGCACCCCTGAATGAATCTTGAACTCGTTTGATGAAACCCCATCTAATAACAACTCGTATAGTGCGATCTCTGAGAAAGCTCGAGAGAAATTATTACCGACACTATGCAACAAGCTTAGACAAGAGTGCACCATGCCAGACTCTGTCAAACGCCTTGGAAAAATTTAAAGCAATTACCTTACTTTCGCCAAAATAGTGAATGGAACGACACAATTTTTCTGATAACAGGGCCAGTAGGTCTCCAGTAGAACGCCCTCTACGAAAGCCATACTGGCGGTCGCTTAGTAGGTAATTTGACTCTAAAAATTTTACAAGATTGTGATTTACCATACTCTCCATAACTTTGGAAAGTGCCGAACAAATTGCAATTGGGCGGTAATTTTTAGGGTTATTAGCCACTACTTTTTTAGGAATTGGCGTTACATTAGCAACTTTCCAGCAGACGGGAAATTCACCAGCATGGTATAGAGTGCTGAAAAGATTTGCTAAGGGACGAGCTAGCGTCGAAGAGCACTGCTTCAAGACCAGTGCATGTATACAATCCGGCCCAGGAGACTTGTTCATGTCGAGATATGCAAGAACCTTTTTAACAGCTCGAGCCCGAAAAATTATTTTAGGCATAGTTACGGGTACTTTTTCGATTTCGGGTAATGGTTGATTGCTATCTGGTAAGTTAGAACTATTTGCAAATAATAGGGCAAAACAATTAGCCTTATCAACCGGGTTCGTGAATGTTTGCCCATCCTTTAAAAGAGTTGTTATTGAAGAACTAGCATTAACCCTTACTCTTTTAGCGAATGACCAGCAGCTTTTACAGCCCCGGGCAGCAGTAGGAACTTTAGCACGAAGACGTTGCTCGTGAACAGTTTTTTCCCGTCGAAGCACTTTGGCACACGAACCCCTTGCCATTTTGCGTAGCAATTTAGTATCAGCGCTTTTATTGTCACGCCAATTTCTGAATGCTTCCTCTCTGGATCTGACTGCTGATTTGAACGTCGGATTAAACCAAGATTTAGACCTAGGTTTATTCGAAGCGTCATCCATATGTTAATATAGGACTTATTAGTGATTGATATAAAAGGATTTTTACCTTTGTTTGGATATGCTTAGAGAAAAATAACTTTTTGTACGTGAAAACGGCATTTTTATGGCAAGAGAAATGATACAGAAATAACAAGCTGTTGATTGACATGACAGTTGCCATAAGTAATATAAATGTGGCAACTGGCAATCGACCCATAATTTTGTTACCGATATACATTGCAAAAACATATTATTGATGAAAATGGGTTCAGCGTACTCGAATTAGGTTTGCCCGCCGGGTATCCCGCTTCTTATATTTTTGAACTAGGACAGTGTATTTAAAAACGTTAAACAGCTGACTCAAAACAAAAGCGTACAGAAATTTTTGGTGCAAATTGTCAGAAGTTAATTTCCTTGTAGATTTTGCTTTTTATTATTTTGGGATGTTTTTAATTGTCAAGAATTCTTTTAAAAATCAAGAATTTTTTTGTGAATGTCAAGAATTTTGCAATTTTTAATCTGGCAAGCCCAGTCTCTACTAATGCAGTGTGGGTATCAAAAGCTCAAGTAGATTTGTTGAAAGTATTTCTGACAGTATATTTTTCGTATAAGAGTGTAGTTACATTCGTTTGGATTTCTTTAACAAAGTCGCCATTTTTGATCGTAAGAGTCTAAAATTTTGCGTTAACATGTAGTTTAATAAAACGAACCGTAATCAATCCATCCGTACTCAAATCAGTTGAGTCAAGTACAGAAAGATTGATTCAAGTACGGATTATTCAATCGCGAAGTACTCAATTTATCCTTATTCAATCACGAATTCGTACTTCAAATAATCCGAAAATGAGATTGATTCAAGAAAAACTGAAATTGAATCAATCTCAAAATGCACTTGATTCAAGAAATATAAAGTCAATTTAATCCCGAATTCGTACTTGAAATAAACCAAAAGTGAAATTAGAAGAAGAATATTATTATGATTGATTTACTTACCCGTTTCACACCTTACAGAGTTCCAATTATAAGACACCAGCATCATGCCCGATATGATTTTTACTTTAAAGCCTACATATTTAACTAAAAACATAAACTAAATGAGAACTCTTGCTTTCAATTTTAAAGTTAAAAAAGTAAAATTGATTAAGATTTAAACATGATAATAATGTGTTTTCTTTTTGTTCTGTTGTTTTTGTTGTTTCTACACACCAGAGCTGTAAATGAATCATTCTTTTTCGATTTTTATTCGTTACGAATTGGATAAATTTTGAATTAATTCTTTCCATAACAAAAAAGAATTGAATGCAATTTGAATCAATTCAAACGAATTAGGCAGAAATAATTCAATTCGTTTCCAATTCAAATGAATTTGTAAAATGGGTTGCAATTCGTTTTTTAATTCAAATGAGACTGTAAAATAAATTGCAATTCGTTTCCAATTCAAATGAATTCGTTAAAGTGAATTGCAATTCATTCTACAAATTCATTTGAATTGATTTTAAATTCATTCAAATGAATTAGAACAGTGAATTGCATTCAAATGAATGAAATCAAAAATGAGTTCCAATCGATCAAATTCAAGAGCGGATCTAGGGGGAATGAGAAATGGAAATTCCTCCTGCCATAATGAAAATATTCAGTACAAAAATTAAAAATCCTGAATTAATTCAAAAATGAATGATTCATTTACAGCTCTGCTACACACAACTAGCAAATCATTTTTTAGCTACTTGTGTGGTGTTGTAGTGGCTATAACAAATTTTGATAAGTTATTTTGTAATTTTACTCCTAGAGTTATGTTACTTCCAATGAAAAGTTCAATCTTTTTTGTACTTAGGATTGATTTTGAAAGTTATCCTATTTATGATTGTTTTGAGTACTTTTTAATGTTATTCGTACTTGATTTTTGAGTACTACTTGTACTTAAAGTAAGTATAAAAAGCTTAATTTATCCCGAGTGTTTTTCTATCTGTGTACACAATACAAACACATGCTGTGGTCGTACAAACTGCCGAGCAACAACAACAAAACTAGTGAGAAGCGTTGCGATCGTATATAAATTTTTCTAAACTCTGTTTAGATATTTTTAAAATACTTAGGCCTTTTAAATCAAAAGAAGTGAAATTCTGTTTTTGTTTTAAAATTGGTTTAAACCAAAATATCTGTAAATCAGTAAACATATAAACCATCTTTAAACGCATTAAATTGTGCGTTTAAACTACCAATGCAGACCATATGAATTTGACAACATTTACGTAGTGCTGCCACATGTTACTTCTTAAATAACATAAAATACATGGGACACTGTTTTACAACTGTTGAGTTTAAACTACATATTAATTTAAGTTTAGTTAAACCAATCCAGCGTTTTAACACTGACTGATTTTTTAGCTATTATTGTTACAGAAGATTTTTGTGAGCAAAAAAAAAAGTTATGACGACATATTCAATGCAAAACCATAAACAACTACTGTTTATGTTTTTAAGACAGGGTTCGTGTGCATACAATATCAGGTTCAATCTTTCTCTCATTTATATCTATAGTAACAGATATGTTTATGGTATATCTGTTTCAACAAAACTTTACGATACGAAAAGTTGAAATCCGAGGATAACAATTTTTTAAAATAGGCTGAATTCCAAGACATCATTTGCAAAGTAAATCGCGTTTTTAAATGCATTCTAACATGCGACCGTGTAGAATTTTATAATGTTTATGAGTCCAAAAGTGCACTTAAAACGTTATCAATGCGTATAAATAATCAAACTGTCCATCGTTAACCTTGACGATACATTTTTCACTTTGACTTCGAAGTACTATGAACTCAGCCGTGCTCGTTTATTACTTCATCCATAATGTTTAATGTTTTAAATGTTTCTTATTAAACATCATTTTGTATCAATCTTTTAATAATTGCAATAAATTCTTTCTGAATTCATAAAAATTCTTTCAGTGCTATATTTTTATCCAAAGGGTTTTTAAGAGAGTGTGTAGCCGGCGAGTTGCTTTCTTTTAGCGTTCAAAACTCCTTTCAAAGATGTAATCCCTAATATTTTAGCAGCATAAAAAAGTCTCAGTATTATTCGATAGTCACAACGCGTGACACAGCCTTCTTTACCAACCATCTGAGGACTCGTTAATGGTTTCAGATAGTTTCACATTATTCTGGAGGGCTACCGCGTATTTTGATTCGAAAGAAATAATTTACGAATTTGTACTGTGTACTACGATTTTTGTTCTATTTGTTTCGAATGAACGAAAGGTGTTTATATTTTATCGAAAACAAAAACAAAATCCCTTTTTAAAGGCCGTTATACAATATCCCACAAAGTCTATAGTATTTTTTGAAAATGCTTCCCTGATCTAATTATTGTTTGAAAATTTTCAAAAAACAATAACAACTTATCATGACAGGTTTGTATTTTTATTCAAAATACGTAAGACTTGTGTGATAGTGTAAAGCAGCTATAAACAGCAACTCTCTTTTTCTTACGAACAAAAATTTTTTTTATCAAATTTCCCATTTGTTAAACACACCCTCTCCCCTATAGTTTCGAACGGGTACGAAAATCGTAATACACGGTACAAATCGGTCGAACTCGTAAATTATTTCTTTCGAATCTAACTACGCGGTAACC
This sequence comes from Pollenia amentaria, assembly GCA_943735925.1. Lineage (NCBI taxonomy): Eukaryota > Metazoa > Arthropoda > Insecta > Diptera > Polleniidae > Pollenia > Pollenia amentaria. The sequence continues at coordinate 72,343,240 of OX031007.1, read as the reverse complement.
CCCCAGTTCACATATTTTCTTCTTTTTGTAACGATAAGGTCAAAGCTTTTAAAGAAGAAATAAATAAATTTTGATTGTAACCACACAATCTCTTCAGACAGGTTAACCGTTTAACACTCACCACCATTTACGACGGATGACGTCAATAGTCAAACAACAATCTTTAAATCAAATAGTATTTTACCTTGATAGATCGAAATTTGCTTTAAATGAATGATTACCTATTTTAATTGATTTACATGTTCTTCCTAACTTCTTTTTTTCGTACTTTTTGTCAAGAATTCTTCTTGAAATCCGTGAAAACCTGGGTTCAATTGCCAGCTCAGTCAAGAATGATAAATTATCAATAAATTGTAATTCATTTCGTGTTGTAAAATTTCTTTCTTCATAAAAATAATTTAATGAAAATTAAATTCAATGAACTTAAGCCTGATTAAAATATCGAAATTTGGATTAAAAAACCATTAACAGTTCAATAAAATAACCACAATACTAAATTTTGAATTAACATTTGGTTACATTAAACAAACAAATTTTGTATTAGAAACGTTCTTTAAAATATTGTGCCAAAAATTTATACAATTTTGTTTTATTAAATGTAGAATATGAAATACTTTAGAATATGTTGAGTAAAGTTGTTGTTTTTTTTTATTATTAATTTACAGTTTATATGGTTAAAAGTATTTCGGAAATTGCTGAATTGTATATAACGTCTTGTCAAAAACACAACACAAAACCTTTGCAATCAATACTGGACCATTTAAAGGCAGTGGACCTTACCAAACAATTAAGGCGACAACCACTACTATCACTGAAGTCAATCAAATTGGCGCCAAGTGATTGTGAAGCATTAGAAGAAGTATTAAAAAGGGTAAGTTGAAGAATACATTGTAGTATATAGAATAAAAACATTGTATGTACTAGAAAGAAAATAAAAAGGAAAAGTCCAAACAAGTAATAAATAGAACAGACAAAAACTATAGACGCGCAGACGTAATCATCATAATGTTGTCGTCTTAAAATAAATTTTATTGTACGAAATTTGAAGGATAATCATTAGTCATTGTGCATGTTTGAATGGATGTATTGTATGTGATGTAAATAAAAATGTAGAGTGTTGATTTAATAATAGTCGTGACCCAAAAATAGAGAAAATGACAAAGTTGAATAAAATTATAAAGAACACAGAAGATATTTCTTCTTACTTTCTAATTTGGTAAATTTTTATTCAGTTCTATCGTTGGAAGATGCAGCGATACAATTTTATACATGACCTCATATTTATTTCAATGTTCATATTGAACAAAAAATAAAACAAATACAAAAATATTTCCTTCATTGTAAAAAGTTTCAACACGTCCCCGATATCATATAACAGACAAACAACCGAATAAAGAACAAACATTTGTTTTTAATTTTTTTTTTTTTTCAAATGTAATGCACATATTTAAATATCCGGATTCATTAAATAACATTTGAAAAATTTTTAAAAATCACTGAATATTATTTATTTTATAAATTTTTATGTTTATACTATATCGCATATTAAATCGTAAACGGGCACAGTTCAAAATTCAAAAATGTTTAGGAGAGGCATACAACTGGCTTCAAAAACTGGGTTTAAATTTTTTAATCAAATTGAATTTTACAAATGTTGAAGGAGAAATGTTAATGAAGACAGTGACGCAAACGAAAATTACGTGGTCAAACCAATAGATTTGTGAATTGGTGTATGCAATAAATACGATTTTGAAAATTTTGAGTTGTTCCTGTTTATGATTTAGAGAGCGATATGTATATATAAAATTGTAACGTTTTACTGACTGAGTGATTCATCATCCTAAAGCCTGAAGCTAAAAAGTTGGAATTTGGATCGGAGGTTGACTCTCGCTAAATCGATACATTTAGACGGGAATTTTGGGAATTCGAATATTAAAGGAGTAAAAAAGGGTAAAAATGTGTAAATTCGCTAACATCATATCTCCTAAACTAAAAGAGATAAGAAATAATTTAATGCTTGTCGTTGTTCATTAAAATAATAAGCGGTGAGGTGTCTATTACTTTTTGAAGTTCGGCCCTTTTAGGGTGTTCAAGGGTAAAACCATCTATTTTTGAAACCAATAAACATAGAAATAAAAATTCACCTCTATCGTGAATAATTTTATTTGCGAAAAACACCCATGAAAAAATTAATTCAAAGGAGAATAATAACGTGAAAAAATGTTCGCGGGAAAAACTCTTATCGTGAAAAACTTTTTCCCCTCGTAATTTTTTCACTTTTCCGTTTGGATTTCTCACTGTATTTTAGCTGGAGAACAAAACATTAATGTAAGTAATTCTTCGTTTACAAAATTAATTTTAAGGTCAAGATCTGTTAAAAAGGCACAAACTTTTATGTATGTATATTATTCAACAAATGCAAAAAAAAAAAAAAAAAAGAATAGGTCGATTGTCTGAGGATTAGTGAAGCTTTCCAAAAACGTGGAGGAAGAATTTAAGAAATTCTTTTACTACAATTACTTAACTTGAACAAATATACTTTGGCTTAAAAAAATACTAATAAGATAGAAGAGAGAATGAAAGGAACAGCAACATTATTCGCCATTGCATTCAAAAAATGCTATTACCCACGCAAACAGTGAAATGTCATTAATTTGTGTATGTAACACAAAACAAAAATAATGAATTAGCAAATACCGTTTTACTTGACAAATTTGGCCACAACTGTGATTCGTGATTTTTCAGTAATAGTGATTAAATCACAGGAATATCGCTCATCTCTAGTTGGCACGTCATTTTAAATTACGTTGTTCGCTCTTTGAATTACGAATGGGAATTATGGTGTTCGCACGGCATATTCCCAATTCAAAACCTCTTCTTCTAACATTGTTTTGCTTTGAAAATTTGAAAATTTTTTTTAACAGGCTTTGATAAAAATTAGTGATGAAAATGATTACCTTGTGATTGTCATAGAAAATTAAAATCATTTACGTACAAATGACATAATTCGCTCTCAAAATTTTGTATGAAGAATTATGTCATTTGTTTGATCATTGGGCTGTTAATTACAAATGAGAGAGCGAATTACGAAAAAACGCTGTCGTGCGAATATATCTTTAATTTGCTTTTCTAACCTTTCTTTAAAATATACGTGTTCATTTTTCAACAAAAATTTCTTTTAATGTTTCACGATAGCATTTTTAACTTCGAGGGGAATAAAAATATTACGTGGTCGGCCTGGATGTCGTTGACCTTGAGGGTTCCACTCTATTGCAGCTCTGGGAATATCATTTGCTGGTCGCCTGAGAATATGGCCGATCCATGTCCATTTACGTTTCTTAATATCAAATTCAATGGGACAACAATCTGCCAGATTCCAAAGGGCTTCATTTGATACCCAATTTGGCCAGTATATACGTAAAATCTGTCTTAGACACCGATTCACGAAAGTTTGTATTTTCTTCATGGCCAGTTTTGTAAGGCTCCATGTAGTGCAACCATACAGCAGCACAGATTTTACGCTACTGTTGCACGTCTTATGCGTAACTTAGTTTTCTGGGATATGTTGTTAGCGCGCCAAATTTTGTGCAGTTTGAGGAACGCAACACTGGCCTTGTTGATTCGGTCACCAATGTCAACTACAGAGCCACCGTCTTTTGCGATGTTACAACCGAGATAGTTGAAAGATTCTACATATTCCATTACGGTACCATCAACAATAAGGGGCGATGAAATATTGGTACCGATACGCATCAGCTTTGATTTTTTAAAGTTAATTCTCAATCCTACTTGTTTGGTGTTTTCGGAGAGTTTCTTTATCTTAGCTTCAATATCTGCAAAGCGATGGGCCATTAGACAAATGTCATCTGCGTAGTCTATATCATTTAGGTACTCCATCATATTCCATCGAATGCCGGTAGGGGCTTCACTATTTGTCTTTTCCATTACACAGTCTAAAAGAAGAATGAATAATGTGGGAGACAGGACACAGCCTTGCCTTACGCCTGTAACGGTTGTGTAAGGTTGGCTTTCCCTTCCGTTAAATCGGAACTTACACTCTGCGTCTTTGTACAGCTCGCGTATTAGAGTGACGATTTTTTCAGATATACCTTTACCAATTAATTCAGACCACAAAGAATTTCGGGATATTGTGTCGAAAGCACGTTCAAAATCTACGAAAAGCAGGTATAGGGGTGGGTTGTACTCTGCCGATTACTCAATAATAATGCGTAGAGTATTGACGTGATCGACACAAGATCGTCCAGGCCGAAAACCAGCTTGTTCATAACGAATAGTTTGTTCTACCACCGGTGAAATTCGCTGTAGTAGTAGAGTTGCCATCACTTTCCCTATAGCGCTAAGCACGGTAATACCGCGCCAGTTTTTAAACTGAGTAAGATCACCCTTTTTGGGGATTGTGACTACTACACCCTCTTTCCAATCTGCAGGAATTTGATTGTTGAGCCATGCACGTCTTATCAGTGGAGTCAGAACTTCAGCTAATGTATCAGCACCATATTTTAAGAGCTCGGCGGGTATGTTATCGGGACCAGACGATTTACAATTTTTCAACTGTTTTAATGCCGCTGCAACTTCGGAAAATGACGGGGGATCAGTAGAAATATCCCTTCTTGGATTGCGTCGTGTAGAAAACGTTACCGGATCAGCCTGGTTGTAGTTGTTGTTTTCAGTTGATGCCTGTGATGAGAAGTGTTTGCGCCAAAGTCCTAGTTGTTGATCTGTGTTTGTTAGCTCTGTACCATCATTTGCTTTAAGCGACATAGTGTCTCGTATATTGTTGCCGCTCATCTGCTTAATGGCAGAGTAAACTGCACGCAGATTGCCTGTGTTGGACGCTTTTTCGGCTTGTTCCGCTATACCATTAAAATATTTTTCTCGATCAGCCCGTACCATATAATTTACTTTTCGAAAAGACTGGCGGTATTCTAATTTAGCTTGTTCTTTTGCAGCAGTTGTTTTGGCTTGCAACCGTGCTTTACGAAGACGTTTTCGATTTTCAATCTCATCCCAGGATTCAGAGCTAATCCACGGTTTAATTTTTTTTAGTTTTACTCCAAGAGTTGACTTTGCCGTATCTTTGCAGGCTGTAACTACGTCTGCCCACGTATGTTGCTCATTGTTTGTAAGGTTGGATCTTAACCTTTGTTTATATACCGTTGAGACGACTGAATCGTGGAACCGAGCTGTGTTGTATTTATCGACCTTTTCTATCGCTCTGTTAACTGCGGCAGGTCGGATATAACTTCTAAAATAATATTAAAATACCGTTTGAATTTGACGCCACATTATTCCACTTACTTGGGTGTATTTAGATTTTTCAAAAATCAATAAATGTCAATAGACATAAAAGTTAATAACCGAATATTAATATTTTTTTTTTTTTGTATAATGAATATACATGTGTACAAATGTTTCTTAATAACTAAGAAAAAAGAAAATAAATTATACTATAATCTAAAAAGTTTAACTGCCTGTTTTTAAAATAAAAAGAAACATTTTCGGGAATTTACATTAAAACAACAATAAAAAAACTGAAATTTCTTTATGTTTTCAATATTAATTTCTAAACGAAAATTTTTATTTGAATTTCTAAAACAGGCAGTTAAAAGTATTTACGTTAAACCCTTACGTAAAAATATTTAAAAGGTCATTTTAGCCATTAATTAATTTCGTTTTTCTTACTGACGCAAAATGTTGCTAACAAATTTTTGTCCACTCACACCCTTAAATGTATTACACATTTTTAGGATCACATTGTCATTTACGCAGTTTTCTTTTATTTTGATTCATTTTAATACTTTAAACAAAAAAAAAATTAATTAATCCAAACGAATAAAAAAATTGTTTGTTTACAAATACAACTACAGCTGTTTTAAGAGTGCTGCTTTTCTAATCCATGGATAATATTGGAAGGTTTAGAAATTCAGTAAATATATTTGAGAATAAGCTTTATTTTCATGTTTATGAGACGTCCTAATGCATTTTGTAGATTTAAAATAACATATTCTGTGCCTTTGGAAAATTTTTACATTATCATGTAAAACGCAACGCAACGCCAAAGAATAACATTGAAAGCACAAACAAAGTCATAAATATTTTGTAAATTTGTTGTTGCTTTCTATAGAAATTCATGTACCGTTTTGAAATTGTCAACGCCACCATAAGCTTTGCAGCGTTTGAAATTTTAAAACGCAATGTGAATTTCTGTAGAAAGCAACAACGAAATTACAAAATATTTATGACTTTATTTTTGCTTTTAATATAATTCTTTGGCGTTGCGTTGCGTTTTACATGATTAGGACCTATGTATTTATATATACGTAGATGTGTGTGTATATATTTGTACATGTATGTACCCTTCAGGAGAATAAGCGTTAATTCTCCAAAAGCCACAAGTACAATCACTACAACAAGTCGCACTAGTGCTAACGTGGTTAGAGCTTTCATCTAAAAATAGTAGTGCTTATTGTACTAGGACTTGATGTTTAACAATTAATTGTTTTTAAACAAAAATTCGCGTACATATTTTTATATTGATACTGCTTAAATTTCTATATATTGATATTGCTTAAATTTCTATACAAAAGAACTAGTAACAAACTGGTTGTTAAGCACCCAATTGGGTCCAAGTGTACTACTGAACATCTAGAATTAATAGTACTAGTGATTTTCCAAGCTCACTCAATGCTAATTTGAGCATTAAGAAGTTAAAAACAAAATATTTAATACAGTCAAAGCCCGGTTTAACGAATGATATAATGTTTAGACCTTTCGTTATACCGAGATATTCGTTATATCGATCAGTAATTTTTTACCTTAAAATTTTATAAAAAAAAAAAAAAACGGTGGCCCACAATTTGAAACACATCAAAATTTAATTGTATTTATAATTTAGTGTAGAAATAAAACTTTAATTGATATTTTCACGTTTCTTTCAGAATTTTTTTATTTCTAATATGTAGTTTCATTAAAAGTCACAAATGTACATATGTATGTGCATGTAAATACATACTTATATTTGGATGCTATGAACATAGGTTTATTATTACATTTTATTCATATTATTCATTTCTTAAGAAATCTGTTATGAACGATTGCTTTAACGTACTTTGAAGTCGCTTCGTCTTCTTCGTCAAAACTGTCGCTATCTGATGACAAATTTTATTCCAACAATTTTTTAAACACTTTTTTACCTTTTTCCAAGCCAGATCGATCATGTAAGCTGCATCGTACAAATTAAGATTTTTTTAAAAATCAACGACAATTTCTGTTTTTGATGAAACAATTTTACTGAGTAATAATTTCTGTAATTCATTTTTAAAATTCGGATGGCATTTTGGTCCATCGGTTGTATTAAAGGTGTTACATTAGGTGGTAGATAATGCGTCCATATTTTTCCGTCTTTGCTTGGATAGCTTCCTACCAGGAGCACTGCATTCTCCTGCATGGACAAGTGTCTTATCAGGCAGCAATATCCAACATAAACCGGTCTCATCCGCATTACAAATTTCATCTCTTGTTAAATTCTGTTCGCTTACTAGGTTATGGAAATTATTTTTAAAAGGCTCCACTAAATCTTGTCGAGCTGAAAGTTAATTTTTTCTTAAAACGTGATAGACAGCCATTACTTGCGTGGAAATCGGAGCCGTACATTTGATTATGGGTTTCTAATGCCTTTTCTTTTAAAACCATTCCATTGACGGGTGTATGCTTGTTTCTTTGGCTTAAACCCATTCGAATAGTGCATTTTCTATTCTTAGGTATTCAACTTTTTTAAGAGATCGCCGATTTTTTGTCCCATTGTTTGTAATTTTTAAAATTTCCACAATTTTATGTTCGTTCTTTTTTAAGGTACATACATATTGAAGATTTTGTTATTCCATACTTTTGGGATATTACTGAAAGATTTACACCTTTCTTACACTCTTCTAAAATCTTTAATTTTTATCAAAAGGGAGTCTTTTCGAAACAAAACTACTGAAACTTTCAATACAAAGCAAAGAAGCCAAAAACACACATAAAAAAATCTAACGGTTCTGTTACGATTTTTTTATTTTGTTTTGTCATTCGTTAAATCAGGATTATTTTTCTTTGCCATTCGCTATATAAGGTAGTTAATGTAAAAATTTGGCCATTCGTTATATCGGATATTCGTTAAACTGCGTATTCGTTATACCGGGCTTTGACTGTACTTTTTTTTTGCCATATCAGCAAAGTTTTTGAGGGCATTAAAAAAATATACATATGTAAATAAGTACGAGTATCTTCTTTAAAATTGATGATTTCGATTAAAGGATTAATCGAAGAATTTATGCCGATTAATCGAATAACAATACATATGGTTTTTCTGTCAAATGCATAATATATTTAAGTTTTAAGTCAAATAAATAAACCAAATGCATGTCTCCGTTGGAATTAAAAAGTCATGTTTAGTGAGTAATTTACATTCATGGGCGTACGCTTACTGAAACAATTTTCAGCAACCAGTAAATTTAAATTTTTACAGGTAACTGAAATAATGCAGTAATCCGTTAATTTTTACTTATTATTTAAACAAATGCAAAAAAAATATGTTTAACCCTGGAGCCACACGTTCAATAAATAACCTTCAAGTTGTTTACAAAAACTGCTTGTCAAAACTTGTTTGAATTGACAGCTGTGTCACAGGCTGCACTCAATTTGATAGTCAATTTAATTTTAAAAATGCCCCCGACGAAGAAACAATTCAAAGAAGTAGCATTTCTCAAAGTATTTTGTAAAAAGCACTAGAATTGTTTAAAAGACAATATAAGAAATATATTTTTTATAAAAAAAGCGCCAAAGTAAATTTGTGGTCAGTTGATAAATTGAACGAAAAATTTGCAAACAAATGGAAAGGCAAAATTGAGAGCAATCTCGTGGTCAATTTAAAAAGTGTGAGTGCGTTAGTAAGAAAAGTGAGAGAGTATAGTAAATTAAAAGGAAAGACAAAACTTGACCGTGTGGCTTCCAAGTAAAGCAAAACATGTAAACAACACTATTTTTAAAATATTATTTTAAAAGATCTGTTTAATTGTTTGTACATATAAATTTATATGATCTCAACACATGTTTTATTTTTTTTATCGTTGTAAAGGTTTTATCAATTAGTATGAATTGTTACGTTTGTTTAGTTTTTTTTATTAATAAAATATTAAAATACATACTTGTAATTAACAATGTTTATTTACTCAAGTACCAATTTTTTCTAAAATTATCGAAAAAAAAAAAATCCATTAATATATAAAACTTCTGGATTTTGAATTATTCGATTAATCGATTAATTTAATCGAACAAAAAAAGCCGATTAATTGAACACCCTACTAAAAACTCAAATTTTTCATTCAGAGCTAATGATTGGGAATCTGAACTATTCTGCATCTCAGTTTATTTATCGAAAAAGTTTTTTTTTTTTTTTTTTTTTTTATTCCTACACTAAATCCCGCAAATCTTTTTGCTTGTCTGCAGGAGACCAGAGTATCTGGCGGGAATCGAACCCGCAACCCCGGTACTGATAGACTAGATCACTACCAGCTAGCCTACCGGGGAACCCCCCAGTCGCAAAACGTAGAAGTGGTTTTGTATGGGTATGAATATTGTGGTCTCTTTAAAGTAACCCAACATTTGTAGCGAAATGAAAATTAGCAGAAAATTCTTTAAACGTGCAATTACGTACAAGATTAATCAATGGAAGAACGTTTTACCATTACGGTGCAAAGCAAATCGGCTGAATTTGCAGGTCCACACCAAGCGTTCAACAAGTTACACAGCAAACGCGTTAAATGCATATACTTATCGAAAGCATGAAGTAGGATTACTGTGGTAACGCGTGCTGTGGACCGACCCACAGTGGCTGAAAATTTTATTTCATTAGCCAAAAGTCCAATTTTTGTTTGGTACCGATTTCCAAAACTTAAATTTTATTTAAAAGTAAACATATTAAAACTAAGGTAGCCAAAAAATTAGGTCAAAATATTGGTAATTGTGGTCGTGCCATGTTGTTAAACACAACTTTTTTTTTTTTAAATTCAGAAAAAATTGATTTTTTTTATATTTCATCCGCACCAATAAATGCCACATTGAAGCTTCATCTGTAATGCAAAGAGAGTTAAATATGCTGCAGCAATGGTTAAACAAATGGAAAATCACTATAAATGTAGAAAAATGTAAACATGTTACATTTACTTTACGGAAAGAAGAGTGTCCTCCAATATATATAAATAATTTGCAATTGCCGAAGTCTAACTGCGTGAAGTATTTAGGAATGTATATAGACAAACGTCTCGCATGGAAAGACCAAATTAAAAATAAAAAAACTACCTTAATATGAAAACCAAAAAAATGAACTGGTTACTTGGAAGCAAATCCCAACTTAGTTTAGAGAACAAAATAAAATTGTATAAAGTTATTTTATAACCCATTTGGACATATGGCATTGAATTGTGGGGAACGGCCAGTAATTCAAATATCGAGATATTACAACGATATCAGTCTAAAACATTAAGGAATATTTCCGGCGCTCCATGGTTTATGACCAACGTTCAGATTCATAGGGATCTAAAAGTAGCCTTTATTCTAAGTGAAATAAACAGATATAGTTGTAGGTATATAAATAGACTAAGCAACCACCAAAACCCATTGGCGATTTCTTTATTAGATGAAACAGATGAAAATAGAAGACTGAATAGGTTTCATGTATTAGATCTCCAATATAGAAAATGAAGCAAAAAATTAACTTTTATTAATGTTCAACACTCGTATGTATATATAGTTTATTAAGCTTATTGTAGTTTAATAACACATGTGATATTTTTTTTTATTGAAATTATCGAATTTGCTAAATATTGTAAAATAGATTGTAAATAAAATTGGAATTAAAAAAAAAAAAAAAAAAAAAAAAAAAAAAAAATATTTCATCCGAAAGAAATTATCATTGCTCAAAAACTACTATCGATAATGACCTGCTAGCTTTTTTGCTAGGTTGGAAGACTTGTTATCTTTAAAAAAGTAATATTGTATGTGCGACTATTGTGTTATTTATATTCGAGATGTTATGACATATTTTCTAAACTACTATATTTTTGTCAAATTTCAACTTTAGTAGAATAGAACTTTTGCGGATCAAAAGGGGTTAAGAAGGTAAAACCACTTAGGGAAAGGTGTACCCGTTTTGACTTGTCTGTTTAACACTTTTTTTAATTTTAGTGAAATTACTACAAAAAAACTTTTTTTGTGTGAAATTTTTTTTTAAAACATTTTTTTTTTATTCCGCACAAATGTTTGCAGTAGTAACAGAAATCATGTGCTATTGCCTTAAAAAAAATTTTATGATATAGGGAATATTGATCGTGACCGAACAGAATACAGGTACACATAAAGAATTTTATTATTGTTAAACAATTAGAAAAACGTATAGCTGCCCTGATTCATCCTTACACTACGTTCACACTAGCGTATTTTATAGTAGAGCTTAAACACGCGTTTTCGCTAAACAGGTATATTATGAATCCCACCTTGGAAGGAATTTTTAAATTAATTTTTTTTGTCTTTTTATTTTATCTGTTTTTATGACTCTAATAATATTCTTTGACCCTATAACTATGCAATGCGTTGTTAAATTTGTGTGAGGTATTTTATAGCATATAAATAACAATGACTAACAATGATGGATGGAAAAGTAGGCCAGGCCTTGACTAACACGAAGGCTGCATCCAGTTGCATCATATGCCATGCAACATCAAGCCAATTAAACCAAGTCCCCACAAAATCATTAGATACTACTGATGCATATTAATTTGGATTATAACCTCAACATGCAAGAATACGACTTATGGAACACATACTAAAAATCAGTTATGATTTGTATTTCTATATCTTCAGGATCAATAAGAAACAACGAAACCAACAAGGAGTTAAGAAGTTCAAAAGGGAAATACATGTTTAAGATGAATATCGCAAATTTGGGTTGTTTATAGATCAGCCAAAACAAGGGGCAGGCAATACAAATGATGGCAATACCGCAAGAAGGTTCTTTTCAGATCCAGAAACAGCATCTGAAATAACAGGTGTTGATTTTAACCTAATTTTTGATATAAAATAATCATAGAAGTACTTCCGTGCAATGAAGAATTGACTCTAGAAAATTTGGAGATTTACCCATGGTTAGGTAAGGTTAGGTTAGGTTACCATGGAGAAGATGTCTTTAAATATCAGTTGGTGCCACTTGGAGACTTATCAGAGGAAGCTCAGGAAAAAAAGAATAAGGATTACTGATTTTATAGAGAGCACAATACTAGAAAAATTTCACGAAATTTCACAAATTAAGATCTATTTAATATACGAGGGCGGATCAACAAGTCCCTGACTTATCGAACTTCCCTCGTAGTTATATGAAATGCAACACCGCTCCCATCAATTACCACCTGTTAATAGACTACTGTCAAGTTTTGAGCAAGTTCCGTCATTTACTTTGCGTTTAACAGCAGTTCAAAACAAATAACATCGTGGAGATTTAGCTCCAACGATGGTCAAACAAATGCCTATTTTATGGACCTCGAAAAATCTAAGTCTTTGGAAGGGATACACAAATTGGAGAAACGTTGGACTAAGTGTATTGAGCTAAAAGGAGATTATGTTGAAACAAAAATTTTTTCATTCAAAACTGTTTCATTCAAAAAGTCACGGACTTATTGATCCGCCCTCGTATTATTGGCAACCTCAGATCCGTTCATCTCCAGTATTCGAAATCAATGGAAAGTGGAACATCGGGATTTAGATGAAAAAGTCAAAAAACTACTAAACAGAACAGAACAGAATATGGAATATTTGCAATCAATCTTTCAATTAAATGAACAATAATTATAATTCATTAGATCTAAGACAGACATTGTATTAGTAAAAAAGAATAATAAACAGAACCTCACATTGCTACAAAAGCTATTTAAATCTATTGCTTCTTTTATTTTTAAAATGTTTAAATAAATAAGAAATATTCAAAAAATAAATATCTATATTTTCGTATCAAAATTTAAAAAAAAAAATCAGAATTCAGCAGATTTATTTTGCTAATATTAACAAATTTTACAGCAAAAAATAATAGATTCTTCTGTAGTAATAGCAAGATTTTAGATAAAATTTTGAAAAGTTTTTTAACGCAACGCAACGCCAAAAATTGCACTGAATGCAAAAACAAAGTCAAAATTATAAAATACTAGCGGGCCCGTTGCCTGCTTCGCACGGCAAAACAAAATAAGAAAAGAAACACACTTGTTTTTAATAAAGTTGGTTTTGTTCCCTATTATTCAACTTTTAATTCTAGTTTCTTACAATCTTAGACTATGTATCACTTAAACTATCTTAGAGCTCTTTCGTAGACAACATTTTTGGTTTTGCCATGAGTTGTTGTGTAGATAAAGAGAACTGAAGGCTTGCCAACACGTGAGCACGAAACATATAACTGGCCGTGTGAAAAGCAAGGATATTCTAAATCAATTCCGCACAATTCCAACGATTGCCCTTGCGCTTTATTTATTGTAATAGCAAATGCAAGACGTATTGGAAACTGTAGTCTTTTGAATTCAAAAGGTAAATCTGATGGAATCATTGGAATTCGTGGAATCAATACATCTTCACCTTTAAACTGCCCCTTTAAAATTGTTGCTTCGATCAAATTGTTCATGACCTTTTAAGCCAGCAATAGTCAATGATTGGCCTTGTGCTTTGTTGATGGTAATAGCAAAGGCAAGACGCAAAGGGAATTGGAGCCGCTTGAATTCAAATGGTAAATCGTTGGAATCGGTCATGCCGTTCTCCAGTTATGCGCTTAATAAAAAAAGTGGGCGTAAAAGTAGGCGTGGTAAATTTTTCTTTCGATAAAAAACATTTGAAACATTTGAAAGAAAAATTAGTCAACTCGATGGAGCCGTTTTCTGATTTTCGGTAAATCGAAAAAGTGGGCGTAAAAGTGGGCGGGACAAAATTTTCTTTCCGTAAAAACCTAAGTTGGACCATGGCGATCATTTTAAAGAAAAAATCGTTCAAATCAGTCAAGCCGTTCTCAAGTTATAGATTTTGCCACGCCCCTCCGCCCCCAGACGTAGTGTATAAGTTTGGTTGAAATCGCACGTCGCGTTTATGATTAGTTCGGCGACGTACATATACGGACTTATTTTTATATATATAGTATAAAATATTTCTAACTTTGTTTTTGCTCTCAATGTAATTTCTGGCGTTGCGTTACGTTTTACACAATTAGGGCCTAAGTGTAAACAAATTTGACAGCAAAAAATTGTTAATTTTTCAGTAATAATAGCAAAATTTCCAGTTGATTTTACTATTTTTCTTTTAATGTTAAATTTTTTTTTTAGTGTAAACATAAAATTTTTTTGAGTGTCCCATTATTACAAAAAATGTGGATGATTATTATTTAAATCCAAATATGACATTTTTAAATAATTAAAAAAAAAATAAAAAAAACCATATTTCACGCTAAAGCAAAAAAAATCTAAAGTTCCACTTTACCCTTAAATTCCCCGATAACACTACTCAACCAATTTTAATAAAATTGAAAATGGAGAAAAGTTTAAGAATGTATCTGTCGATTAAAAGAAATTTCACTAAAATATCTCCTTTTGGCCAATGAAAAACGATTTTCAGCCACTGTGCGACCTCCAGCTTAAGAATTAAAAAAATAAATTTATGATTCTGCAAAAAATAAGCATTGAAAATTGTTTGTTCAAAAAAAACCTATAAAAAAGTGTCGGCGTATCGACAGTAAAATATCGCCGATATATTGGTAAACGTGAAGTATCGCCGATATATCTGTATCGGTATCGGTATTCGTTACATCCCTAGTTAAAACCATCTGATTTGGTATGGAATGCCCCATATATATGGAGACAAACGTTTTGAAAAACAAGTTAGAGTGTTATATTCGGCTGTGCCAAATCTTTGATACCCTCCACCGACAGGAGTGGGCTCTATATCAGAAGTGGGCACAACTAAAACTGTGCTTGTATTGTGTTAGTATTAGTGAGATGGCAGAAGTACCCACCAAAAAATTATATAAAAAATACAAGAAAATATGTAAGCATAAATCGAAAACTAAATTAAAGAGGCATAGAATACGTGTGAAATCTCTCAGCACAATTGTGCTATGGAGCAGGGCTGTCAGATGTGGCGATTTCTCGCCAAACGTGGCGATTTTCAAACTTGTTTGGCGACCTAATTTTCGATTTGGCGACATGGCGATTTATAAAATAGTTGGCGATTTTGTTGGCTATTTTTGATGAGCCATGAATTTGTTTTTAAATTGGTAAATTCAATACGAAGAAATAGTATTTTTTTTATTCTAGTATTTCAATGTATGAAATTTGATGCATTCATATGTATGACCAGTATTTTAAACTAAATTATGTTAAAATGGCTGATGAGGATAATGAAAATCTTCGAGAAATTTTTTTTGCTCTTGAAAGAAGTAAT
The DNA here is from genome assembly GCA_943735925.1 of Pollenia amentaria. Lineage (NCBI taxonomy): Eukaryota > Metazoa > Arthropoda > Insecta > Diptera > Polleniidae > Pollenia > Pollenia amentaria. The sequence continues at coordinate 72,327,721 of OX031007.1, read as the reverse complement.
AAGTATAAATCTTTAAAAAACTAATATAATTAAAGTTTATGAACATTTTTCGATTATAAAATGTGACAAATTATCACAGATAAAATTCGTTGTTGTTAACGATACGAGTATTTTAAAGATTTTTATAAACCCAAACGTACCTTTGGATGTTAACGAAACACAATGGAAAAAATACCGTGTGTTAAAAGAGAATTTTAATGATGATATTCAATTTAATTTAAATCAGTTTAGGTTAACAATTTATAGCTACAAGGATACGGGGTACGTACCATTTTAAGGAACTTGCATGGGCTGGTTATTACAACTCCACTAAAATTCGCCTTTGGGGTAGAATGCGATATGAAGCTTTCTACACGTTTTTGAGTTTAAAGTTATATAAATGTAAATAGTACATGTTGGATTTCTTTTGTACCTTCACAATGTATTCCACAAAAGAAGACAAAAAGTGAGTCTTCTCGGTGAAGTATTTTTAGATATATAATGGGGGGATTCACAAGGTGTGCTATAAAGTCATATCGTCATAATGTCCTAAATAATATTTTACAATTGTTTAAAAAAAATATTTTTTTATGTTGTTTGAAACACAACAATATTTTTTTTAAACAATTGTAAAATAATATTTAGGACATTATGACGATATGACTTGATAGCACACCTTGTGAATCCCCCCAATATATCTTAGATATATTATATACATAAAAGGACTGCAACTACATTAAAATGTATTGTATATCCAATATTGGTTTAATACTTACCTCAAAAATACTTTTTTTTTTGTTGCTTTAAGTAGACTACTATAAAATATTTTAAACATTGCACCTTTTTGAGTTCACTAATCATTTTTTACTTTGTTCTAAATACAAATTAAGCAAAATATATCATGGCGACTTTTTTTGAATTTTTGGCGGATTTTAGCGATATGGAACAAATTTTTTTTTTTTGGGATTTATAAAAAAATATTTTTAATTATTTTAAAAATAAATATATTATGGTCAAAAACTAAAAAATAAATGCTTTGGCGATTTTGGCGAATTCTGACATTGAATTTGGCGAAAAAGTTCAAAATCAATCTGACAACCCTGCTATGGAGCGCCCACCATTGCTCTATATAATAAATACATATATATTATCAAAATTGGTTGCGGTTTAGACCTGAATTAAATTATTGACCGACAATAACAGTAACAGTTTTAGCTTATTTAAAATGATTTTTAGGAGAGTAATTTGTATTGGACCTATGGTAAATCATGGACCAATCATCCCAAAATTCTGAAGACTGATTTCTGGTATTACAAAAAATTAATTACAATACAGCAGTGTAATTAGTTTTAGCGTTAACAGTGAATATCAAACAATTGCATGATATTTTTTCTGGCCATATGAATATAAGTTGGAAGTAATTTTACCGCAATATCTATATCTGCTATGGTTTTAGACGAATTTAATTATTTTGCCAAAGTGGACTTCATTTGGTTTTAGGCGCAATAAACTGTTTGCCGGGAGTAGGATTTATATGGGATCTTAGGTAAATTATGGACCGGTCTTCACGGAATTTGACACTGCGATTTCTAGTCTTATGAAACTGTGACGTACCAAATTTTAGTATGATAGCGTTATTTATTACGGTTTTAGGCGTACTAAACTGTTTTCCGGGAGTAGGGTTTATATGGGGCCTATGGTCAATTATGGGCCGATCTTCACGAAATTTAATCGTATAAAGCGAATTCGTGCAAAATATTATATCATTCAGTGCATTATTCCACCATTTATGTTAGTTTTTGTATCAAAATTATAAATATTTTTAGGATGGTGGTTCCACATTTTGATTCATAGTTCTGATCCTACTGAACCGATGTTGCTGGATTTTAATCCCAAACTGCTTAGGATGACTTCAAACAATTTGAGACCCAGTTTGTTCTTTTCTTTTGCGTTTTTCGAAAGTGAGCGTGTTTTCAACAGACGGACATGGCTAAATCGACTAAGAATTACTCAAGGAGCCAGAAAATAAATACTTTAGATGTATAATAAAAAAGTTTCACACGGAATGACAAACTTAGTATGCCCTCATTCACTAGTGGTGGTGGAGGGTATAAAAAGGAAACGAAAATAAGTTCGAATTTCGAAAAAGTTCCAAATTAATATTTGTTTTTTTATATAAGCTAAGAATGTGATATAATTTGTATTTCTACGTTTATTGGCTTCAAAAACAGATGGGGTGACAAAAACGTTCTAAAATAAAGGTTTCAGCCGTTTACTCCCCAAAAGGGAAAAATTTCAAAAATGAACAATAGGCTACAGAAATTTAATTTCTTGTACTTGCTCTTTTCGGTTCTTTTTTTTCTCCCCATTGAAGTATCAAAAATTTTAATATAGTAGTGGGAGCCCATAATTTAATACGTTCTTTTTCAATGAATGGAGAAAAATGTTTTGTAAAAGAAGTACCAAAAATAGTTACGGCTTTTGCGCCTTAACCGTCCGAATTTCGAAAAAGTACCAAATTTGTTTTTGTATTTTTTAGATTAGTTTCAAATGTGATATAACCTTTATTTCGATGTTTGTGGGCTTAAAAGATAGATGGGGTGACAAAAAAGTACCAAAATGCAGGTTTTACCCACTTGCTTCTTAAAGGCCGAATTTAAAGTTCCAGACTATATAACAATGAGATATAAGGTTACCGAATAGTTTGGAGATATAAGGTTACCGAATTTACCCTTTTTTACCCCTTAAACATTCGAATTTCCCAAAAATCCCGTCTTGTGGATCGATTGTGGGAGAGACCAACCTCTGGTCCAAATTTAAATTTTTTAGATTCAGACGTTTAAGCTGTGCGATGATGAATCAGTGAGTCAGTCAGTAACGTTAAAATTCTATATACATACATATATAGACACATTAATATGGGAAACTTTTTTTTGTAGTTGATTTTTAACTCACCCTATCTTATTGTCCACCATTTAATGAAACCTATATCGTTTTAAAGACATTGTGTAGATATGCACGTTGTTAATTTCTTGGAAACATACGCAAAAACATACATGTATAAATTTTATTTCACATTTCAAGAAAACATTTTATGGAAGTTAAATATACTGGCTGTTTTTGAAAATAAAATAAAAAGTTTCTTTCATATTGTTTTTATTGTTTTTGAAAAACAGGCAATTTTGTATTTACACAGAAAAAATTAGCAGTAGTTTTTTTCAATTAAAAAAATTGTTTAAAAAGTAATTCAATTTAATTAATGTGATAATTGAATCAATTTGTTGTTTGCTTACATACCCATTGAGCCAGAAATGGGCCTCATTGCTGAACAAAATTTGCCTCTAAAACGTCGGAGCGAAGCGATGTCGCATGGGAAGGTCAAGCGGATTCAGTTGTTGCACAAGCTGTATTTTGTACGCTTTCAATTTAAGATCTCGACGTAAAATGCGCCAAGTCGTTCCATACGTCATTTAAATCTGTAAAGGCCAAATTATTAAAATTTTAATTGTTGCACAGGTCTCTAACAATAATTTGGCCTTTACAGATTTAAAAAATATAAATTAGTCGACGAGTTATAGACAAAAAACCATATAAACAATATGCTGAAAATCGGCATTTCACTGCAAAGGTTGAAGGTATATTAAAAAAAAAATACGAACTAACATAAACAAACGCCGCGATACGGGTCTTCTAATTTAGCCTCTATTTTTACCCCTCACTCTCAGAATCGACCTAACTTTTGCTAACCTGAAATTGTTCCTGTGTTATGTAATGCCAAACAATACTAAACAAAAATAACATGACAGCATGACACGACTCACACGTGATCTGTCAAAAAAGGCTATTGAAAAAAGTATCTCTACTTGAAACACCCATTATTTGACACGAGCGATTCAATTTCTCACAGTTAAATCAAGAAAAGAATTAACTAACAATCTTCCTTCTAAACTTATGCAAGCTCGGTTTTGTATCCACGCCGAAGGTTGGATAAGTTTGACAGCTTAACTTTAACGAGTACTAAAGAGTACACTTAACGAAATTTATCTTCAATACTAATAAATTTATAACTTGAATTTCAATGAACTTAACAAACAATGTGTTACCAGAATAATTAATTAATTACTAAATGCAATATACATACATACAAATTCATTTTTTATAAAAAAAGTGTGTACAATGTACATTGTACAAGTTGAAAGAAAAAATATAATTTGATTTAATTAAAACTTTAGTTGTTTTGAAATAAATTTGTAATTAAAACATTAATTAAATAACAAAAAATTTTTATTTTTTTTTTTTTTTGTTGTTTAAAATAAAATAATTTAAACTTTTAGAATTGTTTTTGGGAATTGTCAAAACCTAAGCTATATTTAATTAAATCAATTAACACGGCAAAGTTTATTGGCCATTTTTTTAATTAAAATTAAAAATATCATTTATTAAAAAATAAAAAATATTTACAATTTTTAATAATCAATATAATCATTTTGGTAATAGGTGCAAAATCAACAAATTGTTTTCTTGATATTCTATGCATTTTGTATAAATTTGGTGATAAGAGACAATTTTTAAATTTTTCTGTGTAGATATCAAACTAATTTCTTACAAGCAATGCAATTGTACAATTTACATTGTACACACTGAATTTATATTTATACTTTTTATATTTTTTATATTTTTATATTTTGTATAGTTATTACATGAAGTTTACGATTTAAATAACTCTTACATTAGCATTTTTTATTGATTGAATTTGAATTGTTCGCTAGGATATCTCAGTTAAGGCTGAAATTTATTGAGTCATATATTGTATTGAGTATCGAGAGCACAAAGCGAGTGGTGAGAGTAATCTTACTTGCATGTACTACATAACTGGTAATCAAGATTATCCAGCTTGCACTACAAACTTATCCAACTTTTTGGTAGAAAAAAATACCAAAAGGTTGCATGAGTTCGAAAGGTTTTTTCGTAGGCCACTTGCCATTTTGCATTCAACCACCTCACTTGTGATCTCGCTACAGTTACAAAAAGTGTTTTTTTTTACTTTACTTAAATCCCTACACAAACGTTAATTACCCTTAAATTTAGCACTTAAGTCTAAATTTATTGCATTTAATGTAAATAAAATTATACCAACTGTGAAGTGACACCGAAAAATAAGCGTTCCAACTTAAAAGGCAACCTAACTCCAAAGGTAAGCAAACCTGTGAACTCCACTGGTTCAAGCAGACACTCACCCCAATATTTGTTTTTCTCTCCCTAACCTGCAATCACCTGCAACTACTCCTTGGAGTAATTGAAGGTTAATTGCTTTACAGACTTATCCTTCTCTGATCTCTTAAGAGAGGAAAGTCTGTAAAATTATTAATATCTAGGCTACCCAGAAGGCTAGAAATTATTCAGCAATAAAATATATGTGGGCCGAATTCAACAACAACTTTATTCAAGAAACAATTTTGTATGAGGGCTATGTAAAATTATTGTCCATTCTCACTATTTAAATTGTGCACCATTTTTTGTTCAGCACAAACGCATAACAAACACCCTGTTCAACTTTTTTGATGTTGGATTTTAGGGAGGGGGCTTATATGGGTCCCATGGATAAATCTGGACGTACCAGTACAAAGTTCTCATAGTAGCCATTATTAAAATTATCGTTGCCAAATTAATAATACCAACATTTGTAAGGAAGTTATGACATTAAAAGCAGTTTCGGTAGAGGTATTTGTATGGGACCGATTCCAAAAAGATTTGGAAAGATTAAGTCTGCAATAACATATTTTAAGGTAAAATTTTAATATCAAAGTTGTTTTTGGGAATACATAATATTTCATTAAAAGGTTTTGTTTGTTGTGATAAAAATACTGAAATCAATTGTTGGACGATAAGCTAAAAATAGGGAATTTAGCAGAACAAACAAAACCTTTTAATGAAATATTATGTATTCCCAAAAACAACTTTGATAATAAATTTGCAAGTGCGCGTGCATAAAAAACAGAACTGGCAAATTGCTTTATTTTGATTTTATTGCGAAAACAATAAAGCGATTTGTTTTTAATTTTGTTTTTTCTTTGTCAGTGGGTTATACAACTACAATTAATGTTGGGAGAATTCCAACTAGTTGTAGTGGGGAATGTAAGAAAAGATAAACTCAATGTTTTATTATTGGAATTTTGTTTAAGCTTTGATACCGTTGCAAATAAGGCGTTTTGAGTCTTTGTAATTCTCATTCCCTCTGAAGTCTTATTTGCTGATATTTTTGGCTTTTCTAAAATTTAATGTATAAACCTACACATATAATAAGATAGTTAATGAGCACAAAACCATATTCTGGAAAGATTTTTGTATGATACTCGTAGTTATATGAAATTACAATTTTAATAAACACCATTTTTGCATTAAAACAAAGTCTTTATTCCTCGATTGTGTCGATTGCTGGTCATTCTAGTATTTTTTAAATATTCATATTGAATTATTATTACTTGTACTGGCTTATTACGGGCTTATATTTTGACCTTATAAAAAGTTTATAAAACGATTTTTCTATAAAAATTTATTTAAATAACCTTTGCAGTTGCCACAAATATAGTACAGATGGCAACTTATAGATTTAATTTGTCTTACAAAAGACTTGGAAAAATATATGTATACAGGCTTTATAATTTCAAGTGTGGTTTAAGATTATTTGTAACATAAATACTTTAGTACCTATTAAAAGGCTCTTATTCTGCCTTAAATGAACTCATAAATATTAATTGTGTAATTAACTCAGCGATAAAAACGTCAAAAGTAGCTTTGCTTTAAACGCCTGTTTTTAACGCATATGACTCTTTAACATTTTATGTATGGTTGTAATGTTCCAATTTTGAATATTGCACTTAGAAAAGTAGTGGCGTGCAAAATGACACTTAAAACCCCTTCGTTTAGCGTACCTCTAACTCTACCGCAGATTTCCTGCTAAAAGAGATACATTAATGAGCTACGAATTCATCTACAAGGATAGTTCTAGGATAGGTGATACTACGACATTTAGTTTTACTACACAAAACCGCATAATAAGAATTGGAATACTACTCTCCGTATTTTCTTCGCCACTGATAGCAATTCACGAAGCCGAATTATCTACCAATGAAAAATGTTTCTTCTCTATAATAAGTTCGGAATATTTTAAATACTAGTTTATACACCATGAACATCACCAACACACTGATGTAAGAGATTACCAAACATAATTTAAATGTGTTAATGCGTTTAAGGAATAATGCTCTTGCAGATTCTTAAGCGAAAAGAGAAAAAAATCAACCTCTTCATTTGACAATGAATTTTGCCGTAGGGACATACACGGAATGATAAAAAAATTTTACTATACACTACACAGAAGCACACAAAAAAATAAGACGGCAAGAATGGTAAAACGAGGGGAAGTGGATACTTGTCAAGTTCAAAGTGGCAAAAAAAAAAAAAAAAAAAAAAAAAAAAAAAAAAAAAAAAAAAAAAAAAATAAAAAAAAAAAAAAAAAAAAAAAACAGCCACGCAGTCACTCCTAGCGGGATAATGTAGGATCGAGCCCCCGACATTATTTTCCGAACATCCTTACCCCCAATCTCCATTCCATAAGAGGGCATACAAAGTTTAAAATATTATGAAATTGTAAAAAAAAAATGGCCCCCACAGCTGCTAGTTTGCCCATAGACGGACATCCCCTATTCATTATTCATCCCCAACATTTGTTTCTCACATGCCTGGCCGCTATCTTCATTCCTTTAGGGAATCTTATACAAAATGACCATTTTGTATAAAGTTTTTCGCTTACCTCATCCTAAAAAAAAAAATTAAATTTTTGCCAAAGAGAATGAACCCTATAAAATGTTTCACAATTGTCGCGGAAATTAAGAAAACCAATAGCACCTGTCAAAAAAGTAAAATCAGTGTGAAGTTGTATTGATTGTATTGACAAGTAACACAGCAAACGCGTAAAATGCATAAACGTATCGAAACATGAAAAATAAAAAAGATAATAAAGGTATTCACGTCAAAAGCTGCACTCTTGCGAAAAAGCAAAATTGCAACAATGTAACAAACACCATATAGACAATTAGTTAGCAAACAAATTTTTTTGTGTGCTAATTTTATGGTTTTTCGTATTTTATTCATCATACGGTAAAATTGGACCAACATTTGGGAACATTTTTCCTCAATTTGCACTATTTATCTTTTTCCGATTCCATATTAAAACACATCGAAGAATTAAAAAGTAACGTTAGGTCTGCCTGCAATTTCTTCATTACAAAAATATTTAAGCAACATGTGACAGGATCGTATGGCACAATTCCTTTATTAAAATTAAACTCATTCATTTTAAACATTATTGAATTTAAAATTTTTAATTTTAGGTGCAGTACAAAGCAATTGATCTCTCAGATTGTAAACTGGACGAAACAGCGGCCAGTGCTCTCTTTGATATGATCGAATATTATGAGGCTACACATGAATTAGACATTTCGTCAAATTCCACAGGCATGACACATCGAGGTTGGCAATCATGCATTTACATGATAAGTCACAGTCAGGAACTGCAGGTGCTAAATGCTGAAGGCAACCCAATATCAAAATTAAGCGCAGATCATTTGGGAGCGGCTTTAAGTACATCAAATTTGCATACGTTAAAATTAGAACATTGTGGTTTAAAAGGAGCACCGTTGAGCGGTTTGTGTAAGTATTCAGAGTTTATAGGGAAAATTGCAAAAGTTTTCTTAATATAATAAGTGCATAATTTTTTTTTTGGCAGGTTTTAAACTATATCAAAATAAAGTTTTAAAAGAACTTTGGCTGGCACATAATGATTTAGACTGCAATGATGCCGATACCATAGGTGAACTGCTGAAATGCAATCATTATGTAGAACTAATTGATATAAGCAATAATAATATAAAAGACGAGGGTTTGCGGCATATAGTTAAGGCTTTGATTATGCAATCAAAGGAGTTGGAACGACGAACGACATTTCAACGCACGGCTGCCATAGACGACGATGGAGAATGTATATCGCCGATTGAATCATCACCTCCTGTAGATCTGACTGACAATAATGATGATATATCATTAGATTGGAAAACAAAAGAACACGAAACAAGTGAAACTCCGTCATTGAAGTCGACATCAAGTAGTAGTGATATTGATGGCGAGATCAACTCGAGTAAGAACCCAGAAGGCTTACCATCAATTGAAGAAAAAGTTAAAGGAACCGAAGTAAAGGCGATTGGTGATGATGTTGAATGTGAACATCATAAAGCCAAACCACCGTTAATATCGTCTGTTGGATCGACAATAGATGAAAACGATGGCGATGAAGATACTGACGATACAGTACGTTCCAGTACAATTAGAAACCCATTGCAAATTTCTAGTGGCGGGCAATCAATGCTCGATAAACTCTTATCAATGAATAGTGAAAGCAGTAGTGAGGATGGTGCATCCAATTTATCAACAGACACATTAGCAGCCTGTAATTCTGAAGATGCAAGCTTAATAAGTGATGAAATATTCGATTCTGCTGCAACCACCACCACAACAATTACAAGTACAAATATAAAAGCACCCACGAATACGGGATTCGAAGTAGCATCTCTGAGTGAGGGAGCAGAGACAGCGTCAAGTGCCATCTTAAATCCTACAGCGACAAGAATTGTGTCGTCAGCAGCACATATCGAAAGAAAGGAAATATCAGAAATGTTGCAAAACTCTCCTTTACAATGTGCTGATAAAATCGATGTTGTTTTAGTTAACACTTCCACAAATTTGGAAAATAAATTAAATATTCAAAGCCCCCATATTATTAATATTAACAGCAATAATAACAATAATGCCTCCCCACAAACAATAACTATGCCACAAACTGCTACGCAAATGTCTAGTTCACCCGCTTTTACAAAAAATGCCGAAGAAGAAAATCTTGCAAGATCTGGTGTGTTTGAAGTAACGGCTGAGGAAAGTTACTGCCTATTGAGTAGTGGTGTATCCCGGTTGGCTGTTGGTGATGACGTTGACACGCGTTCAGGGGATCACGGAAATATGATGCAACATCATTCTGCCAGCCGAGCTTTGGACGTTAATAAGAATACAAAAATGGGTGAGGAATTTGATGACACCCACAGTACGGACTCTGCATTCGAAAGTGCCTCAGAAGGTGATATTAGTCGTCACCTGCCGGAAGAATTTTCCCGCCTATCGACGTCTCTTGAAAGTACACGACTCGACGACATTGCCAAAGAGTTGGCCATTGAGACAGCCACTATAGCTTCTGAATCGAATGAATGCTTAATAGCGGCCGAAGCTCAACTGACGCCATCATCAACCCCCACCCCACCAACTCCACCTTTTACAAATCTTTCGACGCCTTTAACTGAAAGGGAACGTTTGACCTCCGAGTCGCCTATAAGTTCTTGCCTTTCTTCCTCGCTGCCTACTGCGACGACTACAACATCTCCCACGGTTAGGTTAGGCTTTGCAATATTGGACGAGCCTACGGAAGCTCCAATTACAACCGCGAATGAAGTCCGCGACAAAATGCCAAAGGTGACAATTGCTCAGGATAGCTTTACGCAAAAGTACAAATCGAATAGTACAATATGTACTAGTCCAAGCCCAGCACCGACACCTCCGCCACCCTCAACGTCTCCTGGTGGAGCGAGCAGTGGTCTAAGGCGAACCGAATCCTCATGTGGATTTTTAACACAATCTTCTCGCAATCGGTCTCAAAGCACCGATAGTCTGTGTAGTGACAATTCCTTGGATGGAAGTATAGGCAGTGCCGACTTGAATTTTTCAACCTCATCCCATCTTAATGAAAAAATTGCAAAAAATGATACACTAACGCGGCAACCACGTCCCATGGAAAGTACGTCAGAGTTTGGCACAAGAACCCCTGGTGGTCTAAAGGCATTGGCAGTGTGGAACAACAACTTAACCAAAGAGTCTGGCTATTACATCTCAGATTTGCTGTCAGAAACTGTATCGCTGGAATTGCTCAATATTGGCAAAAACTGTCTATCAAATGAGTTTGTTAGTTCGGTGAAGGAAAGCCTTACGAAAAACACCACATTAACCACACTTGGGTTGCAGAGCGCCCATCTCAGTGCCAAAGGTATAGAGACCCTTTCATCAGTTCTAACGTTCGGTGGCAACAGCACGTTGCAACGTATCGATATACGCGACAATAAATTAGAAGTTGAGAGTCTTACAAAAATAGCCGAGGTTTTAAAATCGAATACTACCGTAACTCAAATTGACATTGACGATGAGCCTAAACGGCTTTCGGTAGGCAGTGAAGCTCACATGGACTATGCTCGAGTCTTGGAAAATGTCCGATCGATGTGCGCGCGCAATGAGAAAACACAAGCTCAAATGCAACAGGAAAAAACAACGGTCAATATTATGACCAAGAAACGTGGAGGTTATTATCTAGGATCAAGAAAGATATCATTAACTTGCCAAAGTCGTCCAGTGGTGGATCCATTAAAAAATGTTGTAGTAACAGCTCCTAATAGTAAGTTGGAGATTAAGCGTAAAGCTGGCACAAGATTACGCTCCCCAGTACCAAGCCCAACAACAGTTTCTCCATCGTCCTCACCTAATCGTGCTAGCCGGTTTCAAGTATTTCGAGTTCCCGAAGCAAGTCCACTAACATCTCCATGCGCTCAAAAAGCAATTGCTAGCAATTTGGTTGCAGCAAAGGCTGTTTCAATGAGTAGTGCGGCTATACCACTGTCATCGACTTCCGAGAAAGGAGGTAATGATACGATTTATCCAAATATTACATCTACCTCGCTGCCAACATCATGCTCGTTGCCATCAATGGCAACAATTTCTTCATCTACGCAATCTATTAAGAGAATGTCTGTCTCGCCACGTTCCCGCTTTTTAGTTCGAAAAGTTTATGAAGATCCTAACTTGCCGTTAGCAAGTCGCTATACCCAACAAATAACTCCACCAATCAATCCCCCACCAACGCCCATATCGCGGAATGGTCAAGACCATAAAACCGAAGATTTTGAAACCACTCCACCCACTCAATCGTATAAACGTATCGATAATATGCGGCAAGATTCACTTAGCAATAGTAGTAATAGTAGAACAACGGCACAAATTACACCTCAAACAACATTTGTTACGCCGCCCACCATAATAACACCGCAAGAACAAATCAGTACTACCACCGATAATACTTCAACAACAATTGTTAAGTCAAATCAGGACACTACTGCAACGAAAATAGAAGAAACTGCAGCAGTAACAGAAACACCAACATCAATATCGTCAGCAACAACAATTATAGCAAAACAATGTGAACAAAGTACAAATAATACAATAATAAGTGACAAGAACATTACCAATCAGACACAAACGTTGACAACAACACAGACACAAACACCTTCACTAACACCTGCTCCATCATCAACGACTCCAGTAACTGTACCAAAAAGTTCCAATAAAAGTCAGCCCCTACCATCTACCCTCTCTACATTATCAACACTATCATCGTCATCAGACTCATCGTCGTCCTCGTCATCATCATCCTCATCATCTACATCCCCTGCTAGTAATACAGATAGTTCAGACACAACATCGTCGCCAGCATCTTCTGTCCATTCAAATGAAGTTTTTAGCCAACAGCCACAACATGATTTAACCGTTTCTGGTCAATGCCCAATTGCAGTGTTCGGTGACAATGATATAACGTTAACCAAAAATACTGTAAATGAGGTTTTTGGTCCAGCTGCTGCAGCAGTTAAAGAAAACTTTGTCAATGTTGAAACGTCAAGCGACAGTGTGGCGCAGCCTGCTGCTCAGCAGCAGGATAATCCACAACAACGTGTTCGTAAAATATCATGGATATCAAATCCTACAGCAGTTGATAAACTGTTGACATTATTTCACAATTCAACTACCATATTTCAGCGTAGCTCATCTCCGGAAACCAAACCAATAGTAACGTCAACAACAACTTTAGCAGACATTCAATTGAGTCAGTGTAAGTTTTTGTTATTTTTAATTGTTTTTCTTCAATTTATTGCAAAATAATCTGCCTAAAACTGAAACTGAAATTGTTTAAGCAAATTAAAGAGGTTTTTTTTTTAAATTTATTTGTTTAATTTTCAATGGCAATTTATATAATTTATTCTAGTATGTAAGAACATTTTTTAGGTAATCAATTTTTAAAACCGTATTAATAAAACTAGTGGTCGATATTCGACCGTAATTATTTATTCAGATACATAAGGGTATATATAATGTTAAGAACATTGTCAAATTATACGGTGCGATCGTGCCTGGTTGCATTCACAATAAGGCTGTGTTGGGTACCAGGACACTGCAAGGTGGATGGCAACGAGGTGGCGGACGAACTCGCGAGAGGGGGTTCGAATCTAGACTTAGATGTAATGGACAGAGGGGTAAAACCCCCCTTATGTCACTTCTATGGGGTGAAACGGGAAAGATTCCGTGATGCCGTTAACCGGCCCTGAAGGGATAGAACGGATTGCACGACGTCGAGGGTCTTATGGCCCGGATTGGACGCAGGGGCAACCAGAGTTCTATTAGGATTGGATAGGAGTAGTCTCAGTCTGGGACATTGCGATACCGGACTTCTGCAGGCTGTGCGGGGATGCCGAGGAGCTAGAGCTGGTTGAGCATGTACTGTGCCACTGTCCTAGGATGCTGGGCCCCAGTCAGAAATGGCTTGGGGCTAGATTTCACGACGAACTGGGGTGTATCGCTGGATGTAATTCAACCGATGGGGTTTGTCAGTGAAATAGGACGGCTGTTTCTATTGGGAGGACCATAGGGGGGATTTGTCCTACTTTACTCACCTAAGGTTTGGTACAGATAAGAAATACTGAAGGGATTCACAATGGACCTCGTTGGTCTCCGAGTGGATATGGGCCCTTGAACGCATAACCCTTCTTAACGTAACCTACATGTTTAAGTAAGAAACAGAACCAAAAAGATCCCCACTACAGTTTCACATTCACTCAGGACCGTGCATGTTTAATTTTATGTTTCTAGGTCCAAGGACATTTTAGATTTGTCGAACAAAACCCACATGTTTTTTGCTAAAAAGTATTTTTTTTTAATAAAAAATTTAAAAAATCGAGATCGTATATAAATTTTTGTAAAAAAATTGATAAAAAAAATAATAATAATTTTAATATAAAAAGTTTTTCTTGAAAACGAAAACAGTTAAACAAATGCAAAGCCGTGCAAATTTGACTTGCAAGAATCAACCATTTATAATTGGGATTTGCTGATATTAATTGTGTTTTGCTGATAATAATTGTGTTATTGTCGTCTATCTATTGTGATGGGTGATGTGGACGGCAGGTCTACTTAAAATTAGTATCCAGCCGTTGGCGAAGATGAATATTTTGTAGACGAAAACTCAAATAAGAAGAGAAGGCTCAATGGTGCCAATTCACCGGTCATCGTTAATGTATCTGAACTTAATGTAGTGGTCCCCGACCCAAGCAAACACAACATATATGCTACTCTTGCAGATTTAGATATTGTGAATGATAGTAATGTCGCCCGAAACAATAATAAAAATTCTACATCATCTGGGTTTAAAACTCTCACAACATCTAACAGCAAAACCAATTTTTTTATATAATGTCAATATAAGGCTACTTGCGCATCAACTGAAAGCAAAAACACCAATTTTTTATTTTCAAAATTAAAAACGTTCATCAACACAAAAGTAAATTGTAACTTGTGAAGTTACTTCTCCGGCCGCAAATTCAACGTTGAGATTAACGGAGTTACATCTAATTATGGCACAGTGGAAAGCGGAGTGCCCAATGAAGTGTGCTGGCGCCATCGTTGATCAACATATTTTTACACGATTTCGCCCATACAGCTGTTAACTCAAAAGCCATTCTGTACACAGATGACTGTATGATCTACTCACACGATGAATCCCCAATCCAGGCGCTGCACAATGTGGCTTTTCATCTGGGTTATATCAATGCTTTTTACAAAGGGTGTGGTATTAGGATAAATGCCGCAAAGTCTGAAGCTTTATGTATTAGAAATGATTCCGGTAAATGCGAAAGATTCGTGGTACCCCTCGATGGTGTTCCCTTCAAATCTAAGATAAAGTACCTTGGAGTAAATTTTAATAACTTTGTGTTAAAGTTTAATTTTCATGGCAGACTTCTCCTAGATAAACCCAAATGCATATCGGGTATCCTATCCAGTCTGTTGAAAAGCACCTTAATTTTTTCATTGAAACCTTCATTTTCCTTGTTAATATATTTTTAATAAAGACTAACCTCTTTTACTTGCAAATTTTCTGATAAATTTATCAGTTTCATATATAAACAAAAACCATCTTTATGTTATAGAACAAACGTTTTAAGTTTCGAAAAATTATAAAAAAGGGGTTAACAAAAGTGCTCAAATTACGAATTTCAACCCTGTTTTGTGTCTTAAAAGTACTTTATTTGTTTGCTGTATTTATGTTAAGAAACATACGTTTCAAGTTTGCGCAATATTATTATTAAATAAAAACGCGTTTACAAAAAGTATCAAAAGTTGGAATTTTAACCTTGTTTCTCCTCCCACGTACCTAAAATAAATAACAACTGCTCCGTTTCGATCTTTTGCAGAAAAAGTACATTAAGTGTGCCAAATTTCAGCTCTTTAGGTCATCAGATGACTTCAGAAAGTTGTGCAAATAAATATTGAGATATTCGATTTTTAATAAAGCTTTAAACAGAATTTCGAAATATTTACTAGATATTGACCATTTTGTAAATAAATTGGCTTGGTAAATTTTTTTAAATATATCGATCTAAGATCGCTTATATTCTTTTACGATAAATCTTACCTTGATACTCTTTTTATAATAAGTTTTCATCTCGGTGTTTATTTTCTTAAAAAAAAATTTTTTTTTAAACAATGTATTATATTGTTATTATCGAAACTTTTAACGATAATCTAAGTTATAAAACGGAGTATTTGGAAGAATAAACTCGAGGTTGACTCATCGCGGCAAAGCCAATATACACAATGTGTGTATTACACACATAATTTTATTAACAACAACATTTTTAAAGCTGTTATTTAATTAATGCTACTTGACTTTATCCTGTCCCCAAAAAAAAGAGATATAAAAAAAAGCTAAAGTCAATTTCAAAATCGGCAAAAAATATTTTGAAGATTATGGACGTTAAAATATGCGTATTATATTAATTGCAATGGATTAATTCTTATAGTATAAACGCAATATTTGAGACATCTTTTCCTTTTTGACTTTTATTCCTGGGCCTTTAACAAATACTTAAGCTACTGTTTTGTATTTTGGTTTCAAAAATATGATCACCTTTAAGAACAAAAATAATTTACTTTGTTTTGAATGTATTTGTGTCTTTTAATTACTACTAACTCTTGAAATTATTTTCTGAAACACTTGCCGTGACTTGACTTGAAAAATATATTCATAACAATTGTTGAAAATTAAAAAAATTTCATATTTTCCAAATACCAACACTCAAAAGCAATGCGAAATTTTATATTTTAATACAAAATTTTATTTCTGTATCCAGTATTTTCTACTGTTACCTTTTTTTGATAGTCTACTGATTTTTTTTTTTGTACATATTTACTTGATATATTTAAGAGAATTTTCATTTGAAACAAGAGAGTTTTGAAAATAAACGCAAGGAGTTTTTATGAATATTAAAATTTTTTGGATTTCCGTACAAACATGCTTTATATGTGCTTCAAATCTTTAATCAATTAATCAATTAATGTTGTAAATAAAAGAAGTTTCAAAACAGTGAGCTAATATTGAAAAATTTGCTCAAACAAATTCCACAGGACCATAAAATATTCAAAAGTTCCACAAATGTCTCATTTATACCACATTTTGCATCACTGCCACAGTCATGCAAGACCCACAAACCTCTTTTTTTACTATCGGGCATGTTCTGAAAATCACGTGATTTCACGAAAAACATTTCGTTTTAATGTTTCTCGGTGTGCTTTCGGCAGTTGAAAATCACGCCAAAACATACAAAAACGGAACACAAAAATATCAAACGCGTGATTTTAAAAGGCACATGTGATTTGAAATCACGTGATTTGAATAAAAGTGATTTTCAGAACAGGCCTGTATATCAATAAACCGAGTATAAATAAAATACCAAAATTATTAAAGTTATAACACACTTTTATATTATTTTATTTAAGTACTTGAATGAAATTAGTTTGCCAATTTCGAAGAATTTTTAAATAAAAATAAAGATCCGATTTGAACTCCGTCCCCGGTAAAAACACCGCGACTCCGACTCCACAACTAAGACTCCACGTCCCTGGATTACTGAGTTCCCTGAGTTCATTTTAATTTTTTATTCAAGACAATTATTAAATTTATTTTTTAAATACAGTACATTAATGGAGAATATATTTTATTTCATTGTGAATAATTATATCTTGCAAGTGGTTGCCACTTTTCTGCTTGCACCTACGTGCTCTTTTTAACATATTTTCCATAACTTTTCGCAAAATTGCGAGTTTAATTATTTTTCTTCGATTTTAATTCCCCAAGTATTCTTCGCAAAGTGCTGAAAAAAAAAGATAAAATAATAATAAAAATGCTATGAAACCTTTTAACCATATATCTCATTCTGCGCTACCACCAATTTCACTCATTTCACTCATAACTTTTTGCAAAATTTCGGGTGCTATTATTTTTGTTCGATTGTATAGTTATTCTCAATTAATTCCCATAGTATACTTTACAAAATGCGGAAAAAATTAAATAAATAAAAAAAGTTGTAAGGAATTCAAACCTCTAAATAAACTATTTTCTATTATGACTGGAGAATCCTAAGACCAAAAAGAAGTTTCTTAAACACAATTAAAAAGTTCTAAAGCATTAATCAAAAATTCTAAAATATTAGAAATATACAAATACTAGATACATTTGCAATATGATTTGTAAATAATTTAAGAATTTAATAATAATTTAAGTTTTATATTAGTGATACATAAATGCATTCGCTTATTTTCTTTGCTTGTACGTTTAATTAAACTGTATTCCTCATTCATATTTAAGTAGTGTTGCTAACCATTAGGGGTTAATGTAAATCTATTTATTCCCATTCAGTGTTTAAAGTGTATGTTTGTATAGTTTTGTAAAACAATAAAAAAAAATTCCTTTTTTAATAATTTACCATTTTAACATTTTCAGCACCACCAACCTATGCCGAAGCTGCAGCAGCAGCAGCAGTATTAGTTGCACAGCAACCAAGGTCACAAACAAGTCTAGTACCTATGCGAAAACAATCCCCACCATCATGGACCAAACTTGGAAATGATATTATCACTGCTGCTGCTACAAATAATGTAGACTTGGCCAATACTGTGGCAACAACAGCAGCAGTGGTTGTAACCGAGCAATCTAGGTCATTTTTTGATGCCGCCTCAAAACAAATTCGCGACTTAAGCAAACAAGTTTTCCGCCAAAATCTATCTTATGGCAATGAATCTGTAACCTCAGCGACTACTAGTACCACTGTAATGACTACAGTCTCAGCCCATAATGTACAACCGACAGCTAGCGAAAGTGCCGGCGGATCGTTGTTGGGAAGGACGGGTGAGTATTGTGTTTGTGGTTGTGTTGGTAAACAAACTGGTTGTTTGTGTGGTATTACGCCGCTGAATACTGAATGCAGTGCGGATTGTTTACCCACCGAAGTAAAACAGGAGATAAAAGAAAATATATCACCTGAACATACAATAAATGAAGAAACATTGCATAAAATGCAAAAATTAAGCGGCAGCAGTACTGCTATGACTTCAGCAATAGCAAAAACAACACCAACAATGAATATCGACACTAGTAACGATAATTTTGCTTGGATAAATACAAAAGAGTCTATTAACAACACGTCATGTATGTCATCAGTGTCTCAAGCAGATGAAGCTGTAGGAGCTGCAACGCCAACACCGCCACCGATAACATCAACAACACAAATACAACAGCATACGACTGTGGCAGCAACAAGTGGCATTGAAAGTGAATTACACGCGCACAATACTTAAACAACAACAGCACCACAACATTTGATTTTCAAATAGCAAATACAAAAAAATGTTGCATAAAAACGCATTACACCGCTTTCATTTGTGTGTAATGTGCAACATGGTTTTCCACAAACAAACATACATATACAAACCCACCCACACTAATAGAAACACCATTTTGCCCAACACTCTTAAATCGTACTTTGTTGTCTTGTTGTAAGTTGTTTATTAAATTATTAATTTTGTTACGTATATATATATATATATATATATATATATATGTATATATATATATGGTTTGTTTTTAACTAACCATGTCCTCCTCTTCACCTGCCCCGCTTCCTTATTTAATATATATTTTTGTTTTATAGTTATATTAATTTTTCGTTATCAATTTGCGTACAGAATTTTATTTTTATTTTTTTTTTGTTAATTTTAAGTTTTTCTTTTTATTCATACATATTTGTATAATTATTAATTATGGTCTTTATTAACATTAAATGTCATAATACTTCTACAATAACTACCTAGCTAGTTTAGTTTAAGACTCTTTTTTTTTTAAATAATTATATTATTTTTCGTTATAAATCTTTAGTGATTATGTTTTTTTTCTGTCGTATTCGTAACTAATTAAGTGTGATATTTAGCTAAATAGTTAAACGAAAATCATTTAAAAACAAAATAGAAACAATAAAAAAGTAACAGTGGAATTAACTAGAAATACTACATACGAACACAGACATCTCCTTCAGAGTCAGAAGATGGAGGAACGAGCAGACAGACTTGATGTTAAAGTATGTACATATTTATGTAGTAAAGGCAATATTTTTAATGTCATTATCTATTATAAATGTTTTGTACTGTCTTGAATTTAAATTGGAAGGGGTTGAATTTAGCAATTATAAAAATTCTAATATTTTTGTACTTAAAAAATTCCAATCTTTTACTTACGCATTAAACAAAGCAATTTTGTAAAAAAATGTTCACGTTCTAAACGTACTTAAAAATACTCTTTGTGTTATGCCTAGATATTATTATTATTTTTATATTTCTTTTTTTTATACTGTCTTAATTAGTTATTAGCCGACATGGATTGTGTGGCATGCTGGCAAACTTAATAAAAATATTCAGCAAACACTTAATTTTAATGCCAGGAACAAACTTGATTGTATTATTTTTGTCGATCTTACGGGAAATTAAGTCTGTCTACTGCAATTTTTTAAAATTCTGCTTTGAAATTGTATTAGTTCCATATTATGAAATTCTAGTTTTCAATTTTTGTATTTTTATGTATATAAATATGTACAAATAGACCTTCAACCAACTCCAAGTTCATAAATGAGCACATGAAGCTGTGAACTCCTCTCCAATTTTTCACCTATATCACCCAGAAGTTCAAGAATTGCTGCCACAGAAATTGCAAGCCTTGACAGGGACAAATAGACCTTCACCCAACATCAAGTTGAAAAGTGAAATTACCAAAACATAACAGAATTGCAGTGCACATGAAACTGTAAACCCCTCCCCAATCGTTCACCTCTTTCACCCAGTAACTTAAGAATTTCTGCAACATAAATGTCAAGCCTTGGCAGGGACTAAGAAGAAAAAAATCTGACAAAATGCAATAAATGTTATTTTTTTTTATACTGACATTAGGCAAGTTTTCTTACTTTGCTATGGAAAAGACAGAAGTAAACACTTTAAAGTATGTACTTAAAAGCCGTTGGTAATTTTTTAAAACACAATATCTAAACTGCAATAACATAACAACAACCACATAGATAATTATTTGTTTTAAATACTTGTCTATTTGGTTTTTTTTATATTTTTACTATTTTGCTTTTACGCAAGAATGCAGCTTTTGACGTGAATACCTTTAATGAGGACATTTAGACTAGAAATTTGGCTAATTTTCTTATTAATACGTCGTTAATGGAAATAGATGATATATATATAAAAATAATGGTAAATGGAAAAAAAAGCTTTAAAAATTGCAATGTTGCAACTTTTAAACCTGATTTTTTCAAATTGCAACTTTTGGTGTAAAACTTTTTCCTTGTTTTTTTGTGAGAAAAAGATAAATTTTGCCATTCTTGCAATAAAAAGATCTGGACTGAATACCCTTAATGTTTATTTTTCTTAATTTTCTTTTAAAGTTGCTTCCAAAAATGATTTGCTTTCATACAATGAACGTATAGTTACATGTATTTTTTTTAAACAAATTTTAATTTTTTGATTCTTTAGATAATTTTCTTTAATTTATTGTTCGTATTAAAAAAAATAAAAATATCAAAACTATAAAATTACAACAAATAACGAGCAACAAACTCCAATTTAGAACAACATGAAAAACACAAATGGTTTCTTTCTGTCTACTGCCAAACAAGGAAATACGTCGAAAAACAAACGTTTTAAAAATTTTCGTGTAAATTGGGTGAATTTGACTTCAGGTCAATTTACTTGAACTACCCAATTTCAGCGACCCAACTGCATAGATTCGATTTAATTTTAGAATGGAATTTGGGCTACAAACGTAAACTTAAAAAAGATTTGTCTTTGTAGACTTACTGACATATACATGTATAAAACCATAACAAAAATTTTAACTAAGAAGTTGAAAATTCAGCAGATTTTTCAAGTTTATTGAAAATGTCCACTGGAGTTTAAGGAGGTTCTTGAACTAAAAAACAAATTACTGATTTTTTAAACAACCTTGTTCAATTTACCAAGACTGCTACAAAACAACAAAAAATAATACTATCGATTAAAAATCGATTTTAAGTTTGATTAGGTTTCAATTCACAGATAATGTGATGTTAAAACTAAACGTACATTAAAATATTGTCTTAATTTATTTGTGTTCGACATACTTTATAAATAAACCCTAGACGGTTCATTTTAAACGCGTACAATTGAAAATAATACAAAGATAAAAAAACTGTAATTAAAGCACCATAAGGCTCCCCTATAAATTTAATAACAAATGCAAAAACTCAAACAATTTATGTAAAGATTAAGTGAAAAAACTCAAACAGTCTATCAACAATGAATTAATTAAATGATAGACAACTATTTATGTACAATATATTATTTTGTTTCTTTTATATACATATGTATGTAAATACATATTAAAGTTTTGTTTATAGCCCCATCATCCAACACATCCTCAGTTTAAGTGAGTCGAATTTGTAACTTATGCGTGAGAATTGCTTTATTAAATTTTAATTAAAAAAGAAACTAGTAACCAAATTTTTTTCTTAGTAGTTTATGTCTGTAAATACAAACAAATCCAAACAACATTATTATAAAATACATATAAATATAAAAAAATAAAATAGTTCATTATCGTTACTAGTAAAACATAAAAGAAAGAAACCAACAAACAAATAATACAAATTCTAAAAACAACAAATCAATGTAAACTTAACTATTTTGAAATTATGTATGTATTTTCAAACAATTTTTAATTTTTTCATAATTTATTTATTCATAATAGAGATTATTTTATTGTTTCATGTGGTGTTTAGTTTTACTTTGCATAAATTTTATTTGATTATTGGTAATTCAAGAGTTATGTATGGTCGCAGTTAACAAATATTTGACGTCCCACACGTAACCCCTAGTTTTATTAAACAATTGGATGCCCCGGTTAGCTAGTTGGTAGTGAGTCCGTCAGTGCGAGGGTTGCGGGTTCGATTCCCGCCAGAGACTGGTCTATTTCACTACAACAGGCTGAAGATCTAAGTTACTATTGCTCGTTTAAGTTAGAATATAATTTGTAATTCTATTTAAACTCTTAATAAATAAAAACAAAAAATGATTGAACAATTCGCACTTGATCATAAAGAGGGTATTAACTAAAAATTTCATTTTTTCGCTCTTCGGAAAAAAATATATAATATAAAAATATATAATATCAATAAACGATAGGTTTAAAAATTAATTTTCATACGCCTTTTATATTAAATTAAAAATAGTTTGCATCTACTGAAAATTTTTAAATTTTGAGTTAATACCTCCTTTATGATCAAGTGCAAATTGTTTGTTCTTGGAAAAGGTTTTTTTTGGTAAAAAATATCTTTTAATAGTATATGAATTACATTCTACTTCGATCCTTTTACAAACAAAGTTTAGTAAATAAAAAAATAAATTCATTAATAAGATTTCGTTTTAATGTGCAAAATTCAAAATTCGTTCTCTTGATACTCCCAAGAAAAACTTTGATAAAAAAAAAAAAAATAGATTGTTTAAAGTTTTATCAATTTAATAGTCAAGCTTTTTTCCAATTTTTTTTCGTCAAATATTGGATAAGTGTGAAAATACCTTTAGATTGTTAGGTCTTGTAAGCAGACGGACAAGGTACTTCATTTACATAACATTTAAAATATAAAAATTGAGCTAATGAGTGGTACGAATGAAGTAAAAACTAATTAAACTTAAAGAATGTATTGTATTTATAATAAAGGTATGTTCAGACCTAACAAATATTTGACAAAAAAAAAAAAAAAAAAAATCCAAACCAAGCGTGACCAGTACTTTATTAACTTTATTTTTAACAATTTCTATTGATTTACTAAACTTTATTTGTAAGAAGATAATTGTATAATGTAATTTAGAAACTTTTAAATGATGTTTGATCTAGCCAAACGTTTTGCAAAAGCCAATTATTTTCTAATAAAACTAGTGGTTACGTTAAGGAATTCAAATATTTAAAAGGTGTGAACATAGCTTAATTTTCCTCTGTATATTTTACAAACAAAAGAGACAAAAGAAGGTTGTGCAGGATTGTGTTTCAGTTAGTTTTTTCTTTTTCAAATTTCTTTAAACACAATACCCTAACATACTAATATTTTATTTGAAATATTTCACTACTTTACTTTAATTTTTATACGGGTTTAAAACTAAAAAAAAAAATTGAGAAATTTATAATTAAAAAAAGGTATTATTAAAATTACTTTCTATCTTCAATAAGAGCGTTAGTTTGTAAATCAAATATTTAAATATGCATGTTTTTTAAACGGTTTGTTTTTTTTTATTAAAAAAAATATTTTTTCAAGCTTTCATAAATTACTAGTTTGAAATAAATATTCAGTTTTTTGTGTTAAATCGTTTACAAGGTGCTTTTAAAAGGCTTGAAAGAATTGCAAAAATGTACTTCTCAAAAAATATTTTGATTAAACTACCTTAAACTCAGATAACAATTGAAGCGACATTTCTGAACAAACACGCAAATTTTTGATAACGAAAAATATTTGCAAATTTCGACAGCATCAATATTTTGTATAAATTATTAAAAAAAATATGTATATAGTATGCTTATTAGTTAAGCCAATTCAAACCAGTGTCATATCAGTTGTATATTTTTTGAAATCCTTATTTTTTATAGTTTGTGTTAATTATTTTCAGATGAAAAAGTAAAAACATGCGCCATAGTACAATATGAAGGGTCAAAAAGTTCATTAACAACTTATAAAATGTTTCATAAAATTCATTTGCAGTCCTTTTAGAAAAACTATTAAAACCCTTTTTTTGTTGTTATTTCACAAAATTTCCAAAATATATCGTTTTGAATTATATAGAAGACCGACTAAAAATACAAGAATGTTTATTGTGTGTTCCGATTCGCAGAAAAACATTTGCGAATAACAATGTGTTGTGAATAGAAATTCAAAAAAAAAAAAAAAAAAGAAAAAAAAAAACCAGACGGATCATGTCTTACTGGCATGATTTCTACTTATAAGTCGAGAGAGACGAGAAAGGGGTTTACAGTTTCATGAACTGTCAGTACCAGTATGTACTTATAAAGTCTGAATTTACTCGTATTATCTTTTGATGCTCAACTCTTGTGTTTTTAGGAGATGAAAGAAGAAAAGGGGTTGGTACTGAGCAAGGCGAATTCAACTACAGGTGGTGTCGAAACGCCATCTGATTTTCACAGTTCGAGCCAATTTGTTTTGATTTGTTAGTGTTTTGTTAGGAATGGTTGACATTTTGGACCATAAACACTAACAATGCAATGCAAAAAACCCTATGTTGTTTCTGTTGTTTTTGGATTGTTGTTGTTCCGACACCACCTGTAGTTGAATTCGCCTTGGTACTGAGACGCTTGTACTCGGTCAGTACGCTTTGTGTAAATTTTTGGCTGCATGTAAATTTTTTCTTTAAAAGACATGGGCCTGCTAAACCCAGACTTCTTGCGTATTCTTATTTAAGAAGGAAAGTTTTAAAACCTTTTTTAACCTAACAAAAAAGAAGAGCTGCCAAATGGTTCTTCGATTATTAAAACGTCTACAATAATGTTTTAAGTTAGCACTTTCTTTCTTAAAGTGGCATGACCACACATCAAACTGGCTCATCAAACTCACATTTTTATAATTGTGGTAGATGTTGGTTAAAGAACTAATTTTCGCAGAAGAGATGAACGATCCCGTGATTTAAAAATCACTGTTCCTTAAAAATGTGATTATGATCACGGCTTGTCAACTTTCAGTTCTTTATAGTTAACATAAAATAAAACTATATCTTCTAGGATATTTAAAATGTGTTGCTAGACGAATCATGTGAATCGATTTAGAACTTAAAAACTATCAATAAGATATGCACTAGCACATGTCTGTTTACAAATAAAATTCTTTTAACAAGGTATATTTATCAAACGCATGTCTACAACAAAAACATTAGCGGTTTTCACCCTTGATATTAAAGTGGGTACGTTCGTAAATGCATCAATGCGCTGCATCAGAAAAGCAAACTTTTTGTAATGCCAATAAAAAAGTAATTATAATTTTTTTCGTTATGCGACTATTATTTTTGTGGAGTATATGTATATATATATACATATAAACATTTGAATTCACTAAAGCAGCGCATTGATGCATTTACGAACGTACCCAGTCCCTTGTAGGTCTTGTTAATCTTACTAGTTCTAACATTTACAACACTGCAACAACAAAATGTGTTAGACTAAAATTAACTACGCCGTGGTTGAAAAGTACAACAAAAAGCTGTTATAAATGCGTGTAAATTTTCCAGAATAAAACAGTTGACGAAACTATCTGTCTCTTTCTCACACTCATTAAATTCATTAATTTACAATATATACGAAAAAGACACTCACGCTTTGTTGTATAAAATCATAAGTACTTTACAATAATTAAATTAGTTCATTATTCCCTTATAAATAACCCGAATTTATAGGTTCAATGTAGATTGAACCAGGCGAATTCTTGCATTGCATTGTTAGTGTTACCGGTTCGAAATGTCAACCATTCAAAGTGGTTCGAACTGTCAAAATCAGATGGCGTTTCGACACCACCTGTAGTTGAATTCGACTTGAATCGTATTAAATAAAGCAGAGTTGTACACTTAATACAAAGGCTGAAAGCCGCTATTGTGGTTTAGTTTTTGCATTCAAAAAAATGTATTATCCACACAAACAGTGAAGTACCATAAATTTTTGTTTGTAACATTAAAGAAAATAACGACTTAACTGATACTTGACAAATTTGGTCACAACTGTGATTTGTGATTTTTCAGCAACAGTGATTAAATCACAGGTACAGAAATATCGCTCATCTCTAGTTCACAGTTAACATTTTGGTTCAGTAGATTAAGGCCGGGTTTTTGAGATGTGTATTAAGCTTAAACTTACGTCTAATGAACTCTAAAACTCGGGGTTTTCCGTCGAAAAGTGATTTTTTTTATATTATTTTATTAAAGGCTAAAGAGCTGCACAAGCACAAGAAAAATTGCTTACAAGCAATTTCATTAAATGTAGATAGTATGTGTATATTACTCTCTCATTACAAAACTCATACTTCCAAAAACAATTGTTTTGCTTTACGATCAAAATATAGAAGAATAGAACAAAACTGCACAAGAACAATGCTGAACTAAAATAAAGCTGAATTAGAACAAAGATGAAGTAGAACATTAAAACAGAAATAGAACATTCCAAGCATGTTTGAATGTTTTGATTGTAAACATAAACCAAAGAGAAAATTGCAAAGGGAGAAACTTTTGATTTAATTTCGTTTGAGTGGTTTTCAATGGGTTCGGTTGTAGGTTCCTTTAAAATATTATTAAAAATTTAGGAAATAATATAGGTAACTAAATTATTAAGCTTAAAGTCTTTTTTTATTTTTATATAAAACTTTAAACGTTTATTTAACCAATATTTCGGCACTCCTTTGAGTGCCTTCTTCAGGGTTTTTTCTTCCTTATTTTATAAATTTTCAACAATTTTTAACAAATTTAACAATAACTGACAAATTAAAAAATTTTTTAATTAGAAATATTGGTAAAATAAACGTTTAAAGTTTTATATAAAAATAAAAAAAGGCATCAAGCTTGATAATTTAGTTATACCTAATATAATAATAAAGGTCGACTAAAATAAAATATACCTTTAGGAAATAATTCAAAAAAACCAATTTTGCTTACATTTAATGCATCCATTTCTTTTATAAGCTAAGATCACTTTAAATTTTTTAAATTCCTAATTACGTGCACTCGATGCTTTTACTATAATTTACCGTTTTTTTATTTCATTGTCTGTTTTTGTGTTGATATTCTGTTTGTTTTGATAATACAAGCACTAACAAAGCAGAAGAGAAAAACTTTTCAAGTTATGCTTGTTTTGTTTTGGTGAGAGTAATGTGTTGTTATGTTTGTTTTGCTATGTATGTTTACAGTGAAATAATATGATTAATAGTTGTGTGAAGTAGAACACAGAACATTAAGAATATTTTGCGCAGCCCTTTATTAAAGGCCCACATTTTAAGCAAAACTTAGCTGTTCCGTCTAAATTTTGTAGTCGAACTTGGATATGGCAGCACAAATCTGTTTTCAGATTAACTAAACCTAGTTTAACTAAGATCTAAAAAACGCAGCTTAAGGTGTCTATCATGAACGATTTCGTCGCATTTGATTTGCATAACATTATTGCACTTTTCATGCCCCTTAATTTGAAATCTGTTGATAAACTGCTTTGTTGCCAACGGCTATGCTTTAATGACTGGGTATCCATTTAGATCGCTGAGGTATTTATTCCAATGTTTATAGAAAATTTTAAATTAAGGTGGCTTGTCATGATTTAAGATCGTGTATTTTATTGTTTCATGGTGGAATTTGTTGAATAGTGCTGGTCTATAAATGCGATAACGGTTTTGCCAATGTGCATTACAGACTTGTGCAGTGGAATTCTTCGATTTGATGAGAACATCACAGTTTTCGGGTTTGAAGAGGATGTTGGATGTCTTTAACTTATCGATCATTGTGTTAATGGCCATTTTGACCTCTGTGTTGCCGATTCTATAGATTGGTCTATGCGGAACATGACCAAGTCTTCGGCATAACCCAATATTTCCACGTCTTTATTCGAAAACATATACATATATGTTTAAAACGATTGGGATCAATACTGTGCCTTGCGGATTTCCAGTAAATAAAGTTCTGTTGACGCTATCGTTGCCCGTTTCCAATAGAAGAAACGGCAAATTCACTTACCCCAATTGTTTAATATACATATATCCATGAACATGTTGATGTTTAAACGAACGCGTTTTTATTATATCAAAAAGACTGCAACCAAAAAAAAGCCTTTTCTCTTGGCAAATTGAGCTGCTGACCAAAGTGTTGTAACGTTGCCGTTTGTGGATTTACCCTGTCTAAAGTGAATGCTTCATTTGTTGTTTGCTTCTAATTGGTAGTGTAAAACTTAAAACCCTCTTGTTGATCAAGTGCGATATGTATTCTATATTAAACTCCTGTACTATACTGCAGTAAAGTGTAACAATAAAAATCAGTGAAAACTGAAATTTAGATTTTATATTTTTGTATTTTATTATTAATTTAAAATATTTTTCAAACTAACATTTTTAACGATGTATTTTATACCCAATAAGCACTGAAACTTGAAAAATTCAAGTGCTTTAAATTTTGCTGGAATCCAGATTTAATTTATGCCCTATTTTCAAATAAAATTCCAGTTCATACAAAAATATTTGAAACAATTTTTTTTTATACTTTCGTATTGATAAGCAATCAAAAAATAAAAAATAAAAATATTTGTGACCAAATATTTGTAAATATTTCTGTGTACCGAAAGGATTTTAAACTTTCGAAAAATGGAACCATTCATTTAATTAGTGTAAATGCATCTTAAAATGAAGATGATGATTAAGTATTTCATACACCATTTTTTCTTTACGCCATATTTAAAAAAATTTGATATGATTTCCATTGAAATTGTAGGCTTGATTTATATTGGTATTATATATTTGAATTATACTTGCCTTTAATATGTACATGAATTCAAGAATAATTATTACGTGTTTGAGACTGGAATTTCACTGTAATTCAACTCTTGAATTTCACTATTTACATTGTTATGTTCGACTGGATTTCCAGTATCCAATTCGCTTGAGTATGCTATTGAATTCCACTGTAATTCAAGTGTAATTCAAGGCTTGAAAATGGAAAACAGGATTGGAATTACAATTGATTTATACTTTAATTCCAGCAAAGTTGCTTATTGGGTAATAATTGAGTAGAAAATTATTAAAGGAATATATCGGCATTAAAATTAAAAAAGGCATTTCCTCAGCACGGCAGTATAGTACCATGTATTTTTCTGCGTGTGTATTACACTTTTTCATTGTTATATTAATTTGTTTTTTATCTTGTCTAAGCTCTTTATTATGTTTATGTTGGTGGTTTTAATGCGCAATTTCCTTTTAAGTATGTAAAGCTAATTTTATTTCAAACGCCGGTTGCAACCCAGGGCTGCCAGAATTGACGATTAATCGTCATTTCGACGATTTTTGGTTCCAAAATTAGCAAAGTGCCGATTTGCTGATTTTTTTCTAAAAAGTGACGATTTTATTCAGTCTTCAAAATAAGACAATTTTAAATCTCTTGATGTTTGTTATTATGCAGCACAGAAAAAAAAACATTTTTGTTCTTTTCTATAAAAAAGTTTATGGGCAAAAGTAAAACTTCGAGTCAAGTCAATGTTAGTAAAAACTCGTACCAAAACCTTGATTTTGAGATTGAGAGTTCACTCGTGTGGGGAGCAGGTGAAGTTATGGACTGATTTGGCTTTATTTTTAACATTTAATACTCTATATATATGAAACATTTTTGGGCCAAATTTAATCATCCTAAAACTATAATTTCGTGAAGAAAGAATATAACAGGTAAAAAAGAAAAAAAAAAATAATAAATTTAAAGAAGATTTAAAGAAGTTAAGGTTTGCAGGTCAAAATTAGAGATTTATGGGTATAAATTACAGGCAGTCGTGGTTTTTTGTTCATACCTTAGGCATTTGTAGACCGATCTGGCTGAAATATAATTGCACACTATTCCGTACTATATCTAACATAAATGTATAGCAGTGTTTATATACGAGTATTCGGAAATCCCATTTCAACAAACACATGGTTAGATTGACATCGTTAAACCAACTTTGCTATTCATAAGGACTCAGTATCTACATATGTATATACGAGGGGGTGCTTTAATACCATGTGAGATAAGGCCATGATGGCTTTATCTCTCATTCAATAGGGAGATAAAGCCTTTTTTCATTTGAATGGGAGATAAAGCCATCATGGCCTTAGCTCACATTAGCAATATTAGAAAATGGCTTTATCTCTCATTTCAGTTTTGTTTTCCCGGAGACACTAAAGTTAAGTACTGAAATCTGGCTTCGCATACTAAAGTTTTCCTGCGTGGCGGCCTGCGGCCGTGCTTACGGCTTTTCTCCTCCAATAGGACACGGCAGGTGGCTTAGCTGAATAAAGGTTTTCTACGTGCGTCACAAGAATAAAAAAATGTCTTTTCCCGGAAACACTAAAGTAAAGTATTGGAATCTGGCTTCTGAAAAAATATGGATTAATCTCCCATTTGCGAAACAAAAATATGGCTATATCTCTCATTTCGCAAAATTTTAAATATGACATTACCTCTCAATGATTGGGCAATAAGGCCATTATGGCTTTATCTCCCATTCAATTGAGCAATAAAGCCTTCATGGCCTTATCTCACATGGTTTTAAAGCACCCCCCCCCCCCCCCCCTATATACTTTATAGGGCCTAACATTAATATTGTAGCAATTACAAAAGGAATGACAAACTTATATAAAAACAAACTTGTATGTATACCTACCCTCTGTGGTGAACGGTATACAAATTTGAAATTTTTAGAAAATAGCCCGATTGAAAGTACCTTTTATTCTTAAGACTTTGAAAAAACCTTAGATTATTATAATATAGTAATTAAAGGTTTACAAAACAAATTATTTATGAAAATTTTCCTTAACAAACGTTTGTTAAATTTAACAAACAATTTCATAAACAATACGGTGGTATAAGTATATAATATGTTTTTGTTTGCTTGTTTTTAAATAAAAATCGAACAAACTTTGTTTGAAATCTAAATTTAAATTGTCCGATTCTTTTGACGATTTTTTGAACAGAAAGTACGATTTTTTTATTTTTTATCAGGAAATTGACGATTTTTTCACAATTTTATCTGGCAGCCCTGTTGCAACCGTGTTGTCACCGAAAAATTAAAAATATGTTCATATCGTCACCTAAAATGCAAAATAACGTAACCTCACTTTTTTTTTATTAGTTTACAGGAGAAGCAAAAAACGTGGTTTTCTATAAAAATATATGCTAAAAAGGCGATAATCAATCTATATTTTATATAAAATTTTATATTTATTGTTGTTATTTTGATCTGTAATTTTCTAAACCAAAAAACGTTTTATCAATGAATATTTGGTAGCATTACGTGACAACATTTAAAATATAAAATGTTTCCAAATTATAACTTATTATTAGAGGTATTTACCCTCCTTCTGCATTTCGATTACGTTCCCGTATTCCGTTACGCATCAATCGAAAAAAGGTATAAAGAGTAAAGGTATAAAAGGATGAAGGTATAACTTAATCGAAAGAAAAAGTAGAAAACAAGATTTGCAGTTTTGCTCTGACACGCAGGAAATCGGAACAGAAAAAATAAGCAATTTTTTTAATATTACATTTTAATGAAAAAGTTAAATTAAGTGCAAAAAACAGTGATAAAAAAATTAAATAAATAAAACTTCAATATTTATGGTGTAAAACTTTTCAGGTGTTCTTGTTTTTGACCTGCAATAAATTAAATAAAACTTTTAAATTTAAGGAGAAAATAAAATAAATAAAAAAATATTTATTGCATTTCATTTTACTTAAATTTTTTTAATAACACAATTTTTAAAACAAAATAAATAAAAATCAAAGAACTTCCCGTTAGTAAATAAACAAGTTGAAAATACGAAGCTACGATAGTAATGCAGAATGCATACAATCGAAACAAAAAATATTAAAACGCAACAAAACGGAACGCAGAATACCAAAGTTGCCAAACGGAGAAAATTACGATCCGAATCGAAAAGCAGAATGAGGGTGGTTATAACATATAACTTATAATTATTTGTTTTTATTTATTACCAATAAGCACTTCATTAAATTTTCATTAAAACAGCAAAAAAGATGTACAGACGAACTTTATTATTATGAATCAGAATGGGACCAAAAAAAACTTAATTATATAGAACTTCAATGTACAGAAATTTTATTTTTCTCCACTTCTATCAGGTGTTTTAGTTTAAATTACGCTATTTGACGTGCGGTGGTTATTCATTTAAGAACTGCTTTATCAATATCTTTAATAAGGCAGGCTCAAAGCGTTTTGCGTTTAGTACTTAAATGTTTGCCTTCTACATTTTGGAAGAATCTCTTTTATCAGCTCCCTTACGAACCTGCTTCGTAGTAAGGGAATGTGGGGGATCTTGAAATGTAATTTATTTTATGACGAATTCGTTCACTTACCTTTCTGCAGCTGTGTATGTGTTATTGCGTACCATTAGTGCTTCGCAAAATAGGAAATATTGGGATTTTATTTTGTTCATTGTAAAGAAAAATCCCTGTATTGTAATTTATTATAAAAAGATTAACCGCCTGGCCAACGATGTCGGAAAGAACATTTATTTCGTATATTTATATTGAAAACAAAAAGAAATTTTAGTTTTTTATTATTGTTTTCAATATAAATATGCGAAAGAAATGTTCTTGTCGACATTGTGGGCCGGCCTGGCAGTTAATAACACTAAAATCATCACACACAAAATAAAATTTACACAAATTTACAATTCGGACAACAATTTCGTTTTTTCTTCTAACTTATTTCTTCCCAAAGTATTTCATTTATTTTATTTTATTTATTTCTCTGTATTTCCATACAACAAGACACATCTCTTAATTATAGTACACAGAAAAAATTTAAACTTTTCTCGATTATCAAATTTATACTAAATTCATAGAATCAAGCAAACAATTTGTTGATTTTGCACCTATTACCAAAATGATTATTTATATTGATTTCTAAAAATTTTAAATTTGATATATTTTTTTTTCAATAAATGATATTTTTAATTTTAATTAAAAAATAATCCAAAACTTTGCCATTTCAACCAATGTTTTAATTTATTTAATTAAATAATGACAATTCCTAACAACAATTCTACAACTTTAAATTATTTTATTTTAAACGAAAATAATCAATTAAAATTTTTTGTTATTTAATTATTATTTTAATTAAAAAATTTATTTAAAATCAACGAAAATTATAATTAAATCAAAATTAAATTTTTAATTTTCTTTCAAATGAAAAAGTAATTGATTCAATTATCACATTTATTAAATTGAAATACTTTTGAAACAATTTTTTTAATTGATAAAAAACTACTGATATTTTTTTCTGTGTATGAAACTAGAAGAAGTTATAGTAATAGAATTTAATACAATTTAAAAAAAAGTATGAAAAATTTAAAAAGTTTTAAAATCAAAAAAATTCAAATCAATATAAAAGCAATTTATAGACAACAAAAATAACAAAATTTAACAATAGTGCAAATTAATTATTAGTTATCAAAAATACTTATGGTAAATACAATATTTAGGTAAAGAGTGGAGTTACGTTATATTATTCTTCAAGTGTTTTGTTATTTCGGTTTTAAAAGTGTTTACGTTGCTGTTAGTTTGTGCTTTGTTCGGAAGTATGTTCCATAGATGGATTGCAATATAGAAAAATTGCCATTATCTTACGTTATCTTACTTCTGTGTACAATTGGTATTACCTTATTCCCCCTATTGGACCTTGCAAAAGTTATCCGATTATATATGTAAATATGACGGCACTTTTGTTTACACGATTTTATGCAGAAGCGTAAGTGTCCTGATGTTGACCAGATTATTAAAAGTCAAGTTGTAAAGTTTTTTACTTAATGTTACAATTCCATCAAGTGTGTGAAGAAGACCAAATACATATCTACGAGGGCTGATCAATAAGTCCGTGACTTTTTAAATGAAACACAGTTTTTTTAAAAAAAAAAAAATATTTTTCAACATAATCGTCTTTTAGCTCAATACACTTAGTCCAACGTTTCTAAAAAATAGGATTTTTCGAGGTCCATAAAATAGGCATTTGTTTGACCAATAATTTCATCGTTGGAGCTACGTCCAGAAACCCTGTCTGCCGGTAGGAAGGAGTGTCCGACAACAACAAAAAATAATAAACATAATTTACAATGTAGGCTGATTATGGCTTCAAGGGACGAGTGTTGTTCTGTTTCATGCAAGGCAGCAGTTTTGTTTCTCACTAGACAATGCAAAGAAAAAGTTTTGGAACTCGCTTAGGGATGCCAGATATTGATGAGGTGAAAAGAGCACACTTGGTTTTTAAAAAGGGCACGCATTTCCAATGCACATTTAATGTAACTTACACTTTTTAAAATTACGAAGAATATTCTAATTTTGTAGAATATCATAAATAAAATATAAATAAACAAAAAACCATAACAAATTTTGTGAGATAATAAGAATTTATTTTGAAATCGATCAATTTCTGTTACATATGTACATAACAAAGGAGACCGGAAATATGCTTTAAAAAAGCGTTTTATGCGCATTTAATTTGAAGTAAAAATTGTACAGAATATGCCCCAAAAATGGCTTATTTGAAAACAAAATATTCAACAATTTAATTTTATTTGTATTTAAAAAAAAACAATTCAAAATCGCAATCCGTAAAGCAAATACACAATATTATTTACAGACGAATTTTCAAAATAGTACTCTATGTGGAATCGATCGGCTTACCAAAACATGGTTATGTTATGATGTTAAGATTGAAATAAGCTAATTGTGCTGAATATTATCGACATGAAATTTTTTTGTCTTAGAGGGATTTTAGGGACGTCATATTAAAGTTTAAAAGGAAGATAAAGATATTTACCGATTCCAATAAAAAAAAAAATTAATTTGTAGTAAAATATTTTTGAAATTAATTTAAAATAAATACGAACATAATTAGATGATTTGTATATACAAGAAGCCTATTTATTATAATGTGTAATAATAGACGGATTCTTACCATTTACATTTACTTCGTCCTTATGACAATAAAAAGGTATTTACTAAATTGTATCAAAGTATTTACAAAATTTCAACGTGTACTTTGCACACGGTTTACATGGACAGACCATCAGACGGACGGACCTTCAAAAATCGCTTTAAAAAGAGTTTTTGAGTTGATCGGTATACTAAAAGATGGGTCTAGATTTTTATGTATTACACAGATCAGAACAAACGAATTTAATTTTATTGTTTTTTTTTAAGTTTTTGCTTAAGTATAGAATTTTACAGTTTGGAATTACATGTGTCTTAAATGGCAACCTGCTTTGGCTTACAATAATAGAGTAAACATCTAATTTTGAAATACCCAATTTCGAAGTTAAAAAAAAAATCCTTAAAATAAAATTCTTAAAAAAAATACTCAGCTAATTTTTTTGGTTTGGCATGTGTGATGATACGTTATTTTGTTTTCGAAAATTATGCACTTGTTGAAACACCATTTTGTTAATAACTTGGTTATTTTTGAAGAAGTTTTAAATTTTGCCAACATAAATACATAATAAGATAAATCACGTCACAAGTTGTACACACATAATTGTCGTGATTTTTGTGGTTTTTGTACTTTTGCTTTTTCGCAAGGGTGCACTTGTACGTGAATAATTACCTTAATGTTGTGAATCTTAATAGGAGACGATATGTATAAAATTAAATAATTTTTATGTTTTCAAATTGATTTTTTGAGAAGAAAATAAAAGAAGGAAAAAATAAGCAACAGTTTTAATAAGTTTGGATTTTGCTATTATTATTTTTACAAGAAGGTAAATAGGGCGCGTTTTTAAAAATTTACCACGTACAACCCAATTGTGTTTCTAGCATAAATATGCAACTGTCAGTTGTCATATTGTTTTTAGGACTACCAACACCTTCACAAATAGCGCCAAATTCAAATTATGTTGTTTTTGGAGCTTCCTTTTTATTAAAATGTTTTTAACAAAGAACGAGAAACTGAAATATTTACTGCCTGGCCCACAATGTCGACAAGAACATTTCTTTCGTGTATTTATATTTAAGTGTTTTATTATTGTTCTCAATATACATAAATATGCGAAAGAAATGTTCTTGTCGATATTGTGGGTCTGGCAGGTAGTTTTGTACCTAAATTTTGTTAATTTAAAAAATAATTTGTATATTTTTTTAAAAAATGTTTTTTTTTTTACTATATTTTACTATATGTAAAATAAAAAAATTTTTTGATGAAACTTTTAAGTTAAAGAAATCTCCAGAAATCAGTCTAAAAAAAATTTTAAAAGTAGTGGTCATATACACAATTTTTTTTTAAATATTTTCCAAGTTTGTTTACAAGAATTAAAAATATTAACGTACAAATTTTTAAAAACTATTTTCAAAATTTTAAATTTATGTATTTAGAAATTTTAAAATCTTTTTAAAAGCTAAAAAAACAAAGCAAAATGCAAAAGTATCAATAAGCCAATTATGAACCCAAACACTGCTCCCCCATACCCAAAACCCCCGATTGATCTCAATGTTATGTGATAATGTCGCAGCGCTTAAAGTGATTGCGTCGCTTACTACGAATGCAGTTCTATTTTTTAAATAGAGTTTTTTTATTTTCTTTAAAAATTAGTCGAACTACTACAATAAAAAAAAAACAAATAAAATGTGTTTTGTGTTTTTTTATTGATATGATTAATTTTTGTTTACGTTTCTTAATTGAATTAATATACATAATTATATAGGCTCCCCCCCCCCCCCCCCCCCCTCCCCCCAACCAATTCATTTTGTTGTTAAACAAATAAAAACTACTGTCGCTTGTCGTTTTTTTTTTTTATAATAAATGAAAATTTGTTAATATTCTTTTTTAATTCTTGTAAACAAATCTTCGTAAATTATTTCTACACACACACACACACACACACACATTAAATGAAGTCACACTATTAATTGAAAATGAAAAATAACCTAATTAATTAACTTATTAAAAAAGAAAATATGTATTGTAAATCCACTGGCAGTCACAATACGCGTACACACAAAGAAATATAAAATAAAAGTAGAAGATGAAAAAGATTTAAGAAAACTTGATAGCAAAATACCTTAATAAATGAATACAGTAAAACAAGAAATAGAATTATGTATAAATTAAATAGTAAAAAAACAATACAAACAAATTTAAATTTAAAAAAAAATAAAAAATACAAACCTACATAAATAAATAAATACTTATAAATATACATACAAACTTACAATATAAATTATTTAGACAAAAAACCATAAACTTAAATTATTGTAAATTAAACTTTAATAAATAATAATAAAAAAACAATACAATTAATTGTGATTGTAAAATAACAACAAGAAAAAGAAAATTAAAAAATCAAAATTCATTCTTAATCATGTAAAACTATTGAAACAAATAAAAAATTTAAACAATCGTAGTTTTGTTATAATTTGATTTT
This sequence comes from Pollenia amentaria, assembly GCA_943735925.1. NCBI lineage: Eukaryota > Metazoa > Arthropoda > Insecta > Diptera > Polleniidae > Pollenia > Pollenia amentaria. The sequence goes on along the minus strand of OX031007.1, from coordinate 72,289,715 downwards.
TTTGTTTTTTACTTAAATTAATTTTAAGCACTGATTTATACACATCTAAAATCTTTTATTCTTTATTGTACTTTAAATACAGAATGTTTTTTGTTTTTGCATTCAAATTTATTTTATTCTAATTTGGTTATGTTTACTTTAAAAATTATTAATCAATTTCAAAAAAAAAAAAAAAAAAATACAAAAAACAAAAGCACTTACAATATTTTTTTATTTTTGGCCTTAACACTTAAAAATATATATTTTACATTTATGAAATTTATTGTCTAAATTGATTTTAAATCTAAAAATTAATGAATAAATAAATCGTTAACAATTATTAAGTTAAACATAAAAGCATAAAAATAAATAGTTGTTTTTATTTTAGTTTAATGGTTTTTGTTGGAAAAAAAAAACAGCTGGTAACCCTAAACAATGTGAACGCCGTTAATAATAAACATCTGCATGGAACTTAATAATCACCTTCATGAAACCTTCATTATAATTTTGTATTCGCTTCGTTTGTATTTACTTGGAGGCCACACGATCAATTTTTGTCTTTCAATTCCTTTCAATTTGCTCTCACTCTCATTTTTTTCACTAACACACTCACACTTTTTAAATTGATCACGAGATTGCTCTCAATTTTAACTATCCATTTGTTTGGCAATTTTACGCTCAATTTAACAGCTGATTAGAAGTTAAGTGAGCTAATTTTTCGTTTGTCAGTATAAATTGTTTTCTTGATGACATCTTGAAAGTAAATTGCTTAAAAATTGCGTGCAGCCTACGTCACAGCTTTCAATTAATGTAAATTTTGACAAACAGTAAAGACTATCAACAAAAAATTGATCGTGTGGCCGCAAGGTTAGTAAGATGACTAACTATGAAACGAAAGCAACAAACACTTGAAAGTTAAGAGACGAGGAAGATGAAGTTAGTTTGTTTACATATATAAGACAATATGAACTCTAGCAACTCTGAAACAAAACAACTGAATAAATGTCGAATAAGTTCATGGAAAAACACATTGATCAGTCAGTATTGTCAGTTGAAGGAAAAGAAAAACATCAGGGAAGATAAAAATAAAACCAAAATAACCATAAAAATATTAAAATAACCAAAAAAAAAAAAAATAAAATTTGACTTTGTTTTCAATGTAAATTTTAAAATTTCAAAAACATTTTATTTTATTTTCAAAAACATTCAGTAACTTCAAAAACATTTTTCAGCAATATGTTTTGCTTGGAAGTACATAAAAAAGTAGTTAGCCAAAAAATTCAAAATGCTTTACAAATTATATACATAAATTATTGTAAACGTAACAAATGTGAGAAAAATAACATGAATTTACTAAAGTGGCAACATTGCTGTTGAGTATTTATAAAAAAAGGCGAAAGTGTGAGAGCTGTAAAACAAAAGCCATTTCATTGAACAACTTCTTTGTGTTTGCCATATGAAACAAAATGTGTTTGCTAGTAGCATGAATAAAACCACAATTTGTTCAGTAATCTGAATTTTATTTGAACACGAACTTCAGTGGATAAACATTTCAGTATATTTATGAAAATAAAGCTGTTCATGCAGCCCTTTAGGTAGGTAGGTAGGTAGAAAGGCTGGTGTGAAGTCTCCTTCACACCTTCACCCAGAGACCAATATGGTCCATTGTGATGCCTTGTTTAGATAAAGACAGATGGAAAGTAGGTGAAATAAATGGCGAAAGCATAAGAAAAGATACAAATTATTGATAAGAACAGAAGATATTGGACCAAACCCGAGAGAAACCCCACTCAACAAAAATCCACCCTATGTGCGGCTAGCACCCCGTCTCCTGCCACGTAGCCAGGCCATCCCCATTACGAATCCTATCAGACTCTTGAGTCCACAGCCCGAGACATCACCTAATTCGCCTAGGAGTCTGCTATCCAGCCACCTCAGCCTGCTGCCCTGTAGCCTGGGACAGTGGCACATAATGGTCTCAACTGTCTCTAACTCCTCCGGATCCTCACCGACCCGCACATATCCGACAAGTCGGATCCCATCCTCATCGCCATCCTGCCTGTCATTCAGTGGCCCGTGATAATTCCTACTCCTGCCCAGCAGCGCCTCCGAATCGGACTTCCTAAGCGCCGACCACAGTGTCCGTGATAAGTCCCCAGGCCCGATTGGTCGCGCCCTGAATCCATTCCATGATCCTGCCAAAATAGAAGCCTATTGGAGGCCTAACCACCGCCATAAAGTTTGGATCCCCCATCTCTGAGCCCTGTCTCGCTAACTCATCAGCCACCTCATTGCCGTTTATGTTGCAGTGACCCGTCACCCAGCACAATCTCAACACATACCTTCCTAAGGCTCCCTCCAGAGCTCTCCTACAACCATTAAGTAGCTTGGAGTTCACATAACAGCCCCTTACGGCCATAAGAACCGCCTAGCTGTCTACGTATATAGTGACCTCCGAGCCCCTATTCATGTTGTCCCTCATCGATTCCACGGCCCTCAAGACCCCCGGAACTGCAGTCGTCAGAAAGCCTGTATGACATTCTGATGTCCAGATCCCCCGCACCCGTGCTTCTCATCTTCGAGCCATCAGTGAAAATAGAAAATCCACTAAATAATCTGCTCCTACCTGACCAACTCTCCCTAGAAGGCATTATTACCCCCGGCAACCACCCAAAATCCACCCTAGTGCCCACATAATCCGTGGATCCGGGTGAGCCTAGGCAATAACCACCATCTTCAATCTCACCCATGATCCGCGAGTGGCCCTGCGTGAAATTCAAATCCCAACTCTCTCAGTCTAAGAATGCTTCTGGCTGCCATTGCATCAGAGTTATCCATTCGACCAAGAACAACGGAACCCCTAGATCCACCAGTGCCTGCCTAATAGCCTCTATCTTCAAATTGTTAAAGCCACCAAGGAGTATTCCTTGCTTTGCAATCCTCGCTCTACATAACCAACCACATCATGAAGCGCACTCTCAACAGATCTACCCTTAAGATAGGCGTGTTGAACGCCACTGATGATGTCGGCGTCAATTTTCGTCCTCAGATGTAGATCAATCAGTCTTTCCAAAGTCTTCAAAAGAAAAGACGATAAGCTGATTGGTCTAAAATCCTTGGGTTTCCTTGACTTCCCTCCACCATCTAGGAATGTGCCCGTTCAGCACACAGACCCTAAACAGTTCAACACAGACCGTACACAGTTGTGATGATCTCCCGATATTCTCTAGCATCGCCGGACAGATTCCATCTGGTCCTGCCGATTTGTAAGACCCAAAGGTATTAACCGCCCATGTTACGTTATCTAAGGTGATCATGTTCCCCCCACCTCCCTTTTCTCACCGCCCGAGCCCAACCCAGAGAAGGGTCACAATATTCAACCTGTTCCTCCGAACCAGGATCCACACACCCAGGAAAGTGAATCTCCATAAGCAGACAAAGAGATTCAGAGCTAGATTCCGTCCATGAGTTGTCCGCTCTCTTAATAAATCCCGCTCTTCTAATATCTCCCTTATATCTATTGTAACTTAATCTAAAGTTACTCCAATCCTCTTCCCTACGCGTATACTTCGCTCTATTGAACAACCTCTGACAGTGGACCTTTGAGTTCTCAACTCGTCGGTCCACCATCTTGGTTGTGTGCACCTGCCCGGAAAGTTAATTGGACAGTATCGCTCATAGCTACTAGTCAACACCTCCGTGAAGGTACTCACCAGTTGCTCCACACCGGTCGGAGTCGACCTCCAGTCGTGTGTAACTCTGATGTTACTTTGCACCAATCTCGAAAAATAATCCTAATCCGTCCTTCTCGGATTCCTATACGGACACCTTTACGACCTCTCAAACATTAGATTAAAGGACATGCGACTATGGTAAGATAAGGAAAAACCCAAAGCCACCCTCCACTCCACAACTAATTCCCAACAGTTCGTCAATATAATATCTATCACTGCCTCTCTATCCCTAGTTCTAAACGTTGGTGTATTCTTCCTGTTACAGATAAATAGATTGCTGGCAATAATAAAATCAAACATAGACTCACCTCTTTTGTTGATGTCGGTACTTCCCCAGCCTCGAGCCGCTTCTCCCTGAGTACTCCACCAACTCTCGCACTTTTTCACCAGGTGAATTGGTGGCATCGTATGGCAAGTATACCGATGCCAGTGCGAGGACCGTTTTGTCATTGGCTTCTCCTGTCACAACCTTGAGGTCTCCATTACTATAAGAATGAGAAATCATAAATTTATGTTCAGTTCTCGCCACTATACAAGTTCGTACCGTCTCATCGGTTGATGCTTCACAGTGGTGCAAGTTTATCTACACCACTTTAAATCTCTTCCCGAATCTCCAACCCGAATACCGCAACCCCTCCCATCGATTCCAGCTTTTTAAGAGATTCCCGGTCCACTGCAAACCTGAAGTCTCTTCCCTGGTTTCCCAACAAGCCAGTGAAGCTATCAACTTCCACTTCCACTTTGATAATTTTTAAAATTGTCAACAGTAAAATGGCAACTGCATACTTTTTTTAATTAGCCATGTTCTGGAAATTGAATTCAAGTGAAATTAACATCGAACAAACTTTGAAACCGATCCAGTGTTTAAACTTTAAAGTTCATTAAAATATTCTGTTTTATAGACTTCATACTATGAGTACAGCTTATCTTAATCAGAACTACTCTTCAAGTCAGGAAAAAATACGGTAATTTAAAAAAAAATTAACTGGAAATCTTCATCGATCTTAATTTTACTCGATTTTGATATCCAGAACATGGCTGATTATTTTAAAATTATTCGTTTCATTTTAAAATTCGTATTAAATTAAAAATCACATTTACTTATTAAGCCTTTAAGCTTTTTTTTAAGTGTTGTCAAAAATGCTCATGCCCATACAATTTGTATGTAGCATATCGAAATAGCATGGCGGCAACGCTTTGCAATTGTAAAATCCGATTTTGGCAGTGCGTTTAATAGTGAAGTTGGCTGGAATTGTTGATACATAGTGCTGCCTAACACTCTTCAAGTTTTAGCCATCAAATGTTGAGCTTTAAGGCGAGAAGGTAATTGTAATGCCACTTTTTTTCCTCTCCCTCCTAAAAACTCATGAGGCTATGTAAGCCGTCAAACATAGCGTTTACATTTGACACTTCTGGCAAGGCAGTAAGAAAATACATATTAGTTGCCAAAAACGCAACTAACTGCTTTCTTGACGAAGGCGTCCAGACAGTAATTAAGACAGTTCACTTTAAAAAAATGTCAAACGTCAATGTTGAGTAAGATCCAGCTAAACATGTTTTATATCAACTAAACATATTAATAAATAACATATAACAACTACATATATTGTGTAAACACTTGGGTATTCATTCGGTTAACCGTTAATCGGTTAATTAAAAATTGGATTTTCGATTAACGATTAAATCAGTTAATTTCAGTCGATTAACCGATGTAACAAAATTTTTAATTTTTTGTAGTATTTTACATAATGTACGAGTAGTTTTTGTGTTTTTAATTATTTCTTTCGTCTCATATACAAAAGGTTTTTGTTTAATTTTAAATAAGTGTTTGCTGTATATGTCTTATTTGCTTCTTCTCATATCTTCACATAAGATTTAATATGATTAGACAAATCGAGAAATTAGATATTCTATATTATGGGTTGCTCTCGATTTCTCCAACATCTACGATAAATGAAAGAATTTTTTCCAAATCAAGTTTTATCCAAACTTAAGAGAATAATCGCTCAAATCCTTAACTATTATTTGTCAAAAAGATTATTTTATAAGATCTCCTTAAACTATTGAAGTAACTAATAAAATGATCTCACATAAATATGTAAAATATTTATGAATTTTTTTGTTTGCTCTTTTTGGTTCAAGAATTGTTTGGTTTGTCATGTTATTGTTGTTTTTGCTAATAAACTCCAAATAATAAATAAATTATCCATTTTTATTTATTGATATTACTTAATTTATAAAAAAAACTTTATTAATCGGTTAACCGATCAATAACAAAATTACCGATTTTTACACTTAACTAAAACATAAAAAATCAACTCAGAAAATGTTTATTTTTTTACTTTTTGATTTTTCTATCTGTTGCGAACAAACTTCAAATTAATGTCAAATAATTGTCCAATTTTACTGTTTGCGAAATTTGCAAGACAGTAGACAAGACAGTTGGAAAAGTGTGCAAGTATTAGTGAAAAAGTTTGCATGTGTTGCTACTGTCTTGCCAGTACATACTGTCAAATGTAAACTCCGAGTAAGACTTGGCTATTAAGCTATTTTTATGTCATTCTAGCGGTTGTATCTCCATTTTTGTTGTTTTATTAAAGAAGAAAATTAACACCACTACTGATCGGGACACAATGCTGACCAACTTAATGAAATGGCCTATGATCATAAAGACTATTCCGGAAAGAAGCTTGTATGGGGCCTATGTGAATTTATGCAACGTTCTTAGAGATACTTATCGGGAAACTCCAGGATTTTCGGGATTCAACAAATCCCGAAACCCGATCATTTAGTGGAAAATTATAAATCAGAAACACGAAGCGTATGTATCGGTTGATTCATCATGAAGTTTGATTTATAATGTAAAATAAAACACATAAATTTTAAAGTGAACTTAAATTTGTTGTATCGGTTAAAAGAACAATTTACGGCATTTACTGTTTGTAAATGTTGGTCATGACTACATCTGAGTTGATCCATTCGGAAGGTCCAATTTTGGGCGACTCGAATAACACGAGAAATGTTGGCTTCCAAAGCGTCAATCGTAGCTGAATTATTCCGAAAGACCTTAGACTTTACATATCCTCAAAGGAAAAAGTTGCGATATCGCACGATCTAGATGACCAATTTACCGTAGTAAAACGTGAAATTAAGCGCTTACCAAAATTATTTCTCAATAAGGTCATTGTTTCACGCGCTGTATGGCTCGAAGCGCCATCTGCAGCACATAGTCCATTTACACGGTGCGATAACTGTTAAGATTGACGAAAATATTCTAAATTTCCTCAGTTTTAAAGAAATATGGACAAATGATTCCACCAGCCCATAAACCAGACCGTAAAATTGTTCTTAATGGATGTAATTGTACCTATTCGTACTCTTCGGTTTGCTCATCAGCCCAGATACGTCAATTTTGCTTACTAACGTATCCATTGAGCTAGAAATGTGCTTCATAACTGAACAAATATTCACGATAAATCACCGAATTTTCATTGAGTTTTTCCAGAGCCAATTCGGAACAATTGGGAGACGCTGTTGTGGTGTGAGAAGTTTTCTGAAAATATACCCGACATATTTTTTTTCTCCACTGCTTTTGGCCCATGTTTTGAAGAAAAATTTAAATTTTTGTGAACGTTCATAAACGAACTTAAAAGATAAAAGTATTTTATTGAAAGTTAAAATTATTGTTTTGTGCCGCATATGCCACTTTTCTAAATATATTTAAAAAAAGTATCTTTATGTGCTGCATACGTATACTTACTGCTGTGTATTGAGTTGTTGACATATGATTTTGCTTATGCTACTTTTTTCTTTCTGCAGCGAAGCGTAAGAGCTGTATTTACTTGTCATTTTATTTTGTTTTCGCTTTAACTAATTGTTTTTCTTAGGGCAATGAAGCAAAGCAAGAGTGAAATTTATTTTGTACGTTTTTGTATGAGGAATCTGCATAATTCGCCAAACTGTGGCGTGTAGAGCAAAACATAGGAAGAAGAAAAAGAAAATAAAAAAAATTTTTACACAATTTTTCAACCAGATCGGTCCAGAACTTTTTGAGTTAGAGGGGGTCAAAATTTGACATATTGGTCAAACAGGTGTTTTTTCTGTTCCATGTAACTTATTATCTATTGTTCATAGCAAAATTTGTCGCAAATAGTTTAGATGGCTATTTTTTCAATCTTTCAAAAAAAAAATTTATTAAATTTTTTCTTCTAAATGGGCCATTTTTTGTTCAAATGAAAGCTTAGGTATTTTCGTTTAAGAGCTTTTTGGTCGCTTTAATCAATCAATCAATTGTGATCACCGCCCTTTTTGCTGGTAATAACAAGAAATATTTTTTACAAAAACAAAATACATATGGATGTGTTTTTAAAGAAAGAAAAAAAGCAGCTAACAAAAATGTTTACAAAAACAAAACATGTATACATACAATACACACACACAGGCTGTGGTTGTGCAAAATCCAAGCAACAACAACAATAATAGTGATATAAAAACAATAATAAAACAGAAAAAATTTCTTTTCCAGTTCTAGTTTATAAAACAAATAAAAATCAACAAAAAGAAGAAGGCAACAATTGAAGCACAGCCGCGAATAACGTTGTAAGTTACAAAATAAATTTTTTTCAGGAGAGCAAAAAAACGTTTTTAACAGGCAGGATTACAAGTTTTTAATTTTTCTTTTTAGATTATCAAAAATAATGACAATAAAAACTCTTATGCAAAATATTAAGAAAATCGAATTTTAAATTACATGCAAATTTACAGTTAATAATTTTTTTTAATGGAAAAACGTTTCATATCCACAATTGCGATGTCATTTAAAACGTTTTTCCACTACACAAGCGGCTTTTAAAACGTTATTCCACGTTGCAAAACCATTTCATTTGTATCATTTTGTTAATAACTTACAACGTTCTTCCACCGGCTGACTCTTTGTTCCTCATTTTGAAGGCGTTATAATGCATAATTTTGGGTGATATAGTGTTCAAACAGTGTAAGAGAGTAATGTTAACGGTAATCTGCTAAAAAGCAGTTTTTGAAAAAAGTGTCTTTTACAGCGTTATTCGCGGCTTTGCTTCAATTGATATTTCCAACATAAACAATATCTAAATACATTCAATACAAAAAACTATAATAGCGCTCAAAATATCACAGATCAAAATTCATAAAACCCATATTTTCTTTATTATCAGGTCTGTTCAATAACAAAAAATTATAAATAGATATTGGGAATTATTTCTTTTTCATAAGCAACTTTATTATATTCAACATTTTTCATTTTTCGAATTTATTCTATGAGTTAAATTTCAGTTATGTATTTTATAAAGCTTTTTGTAATAGCTCTATTCCTTAAATTTTATTTTAGAAATTACTTTATACACTACCAGACTATTATATTGTATTCTCTTGTTACATTTTACCTTAGCTTTCCGTTGGATAGCAATGAAGTATATTTATGTACAGAAAAATTTACAATTATTAGACACCAGCAGAATGTAATGCATTTTCTGGCCCGCTACGGCCTTCGTCAGCATTCTTTGTGTCACACTGGATAGTGATACTTTATCAATTGAATGTATTTAACTCAACTATACAATATAACAAGAGAAAACAATATAATAGTCTGGTAGTGTATAAAGTAATTTCTAAAATAAAATTTAAGGAATAGAGCTATTACAAAAAGCTTTATAAAATACATAACTGAAATTTAACTCATAGAATAAATTCGAAAAATGAAAAATGTTGAAAAAATTATAAATTATAAAATTATATAACTGTTACTAGTAGTACTCACGTACTTGAAAAACTTGCAACGAGAGATTGAAAAAAATTTCTAATAATAAAATTTTACTAGCAAGAATAATTCAACCAGCTAAGGCGGAATTCCGCAACGATGAATTTCGAATTGTTCACCAACTTCTGTGTTCAGTTTTGATTTGTGCGTCCGAAACGGTGAGAATGAATTATTATGCCAACTATAGTGAACACTAGAGCCAAAAAATGTTCACTAAAAGAAATACGCTGTGATTTTTTTATTAAACATTTAGACCAAGGCGAATTCACTAGAAGATGAGGCCAACTCTAAAACACCACTGCTTCCGTGCTCCGATTGTCAAAAATATTTCTAGTAAAAAAAAAACGTTTGTTACATAAAAAAGTAGTTTGTATACAAACTTTGACAAATCGAACACCAAAAAAAATTTTCATATGTTGACTTGACCCCACCTTCTAGTGAATTCGCCTTGACTTTGATTTAGTTTATTTTGTGATGTAGAGATCAAAACATCTACTGAGGAGCAGAAGGAGCCTCTTTTGAATTAAATGGTAATGCGTTTATAGTTTAACGATTTTTTTTTGTTTAGATTCGAATCAGCGGATGGGACGTCACTGCGGCATGAACGGCAGAAGGAACTTGCACATAAGCTCAATATCATTTGTCAAAGATTCCAAAAAATGAAGGAAATTTTGGACTAATAAAAAGAATGATAACTACAATATTTTTTTTTTGTTTTTGAAACGTTTTGCTATGCACATATGTATGTGTGCATAACGCACTTAATCAACAAGAGGGTATCAAAGCGAATTTACTTCAGGTGGGGGCGAAGAAACAGCCTGTTATTTTTTTTAGTCATGCCAGAATTGTCAAACGTTTTGTTTACATGTGCTTTTTAAAATAATGTGTTGTTAAATAAAATTTTAGTTTATTAATGAAAAAGTTAAAAAATAAATGGACGATTAATTAAACTATGTGTAAGAATTAAGTACAGATCGTTTTTGGTCACAAAAACAAATTTTTACCATTATCACTCTATCTTAAAGGTGTTTTTATGTTTATGAGCTGTTTTAATGTTCAAATGCATAAAATGAATACAGAAAAGAAACGGTTTAAATCAATTTCAAAGCCACGTTCACTTCCGCCGAATTTGCAATTAAGTGCTCACAAAAATTGCACAAGTTTATGTTATAAAAACTGTTATTTTCTTGATTCTAAAAATAATTTATTTTATTTTATATATTTTGACTCAAATGTTTTTGCTCATTTTAGGCTAGGGCTGCCACATACATTCTTTCTTCATTCCAAAATTTAAAATAAAAATTTCTTAAAATATCTAAAAATAAGAAGCCACTAAATAAATTATTTCTAAATAAAATAATGTTTTAATATTATTTATCAGTGGGGATTATTTTTATCTTATAAATTTGTATTTTAAACTCATATTAGCATAATCACACTAAATCAATAGTGTATTTTAAGAAATTTCACAATTTGGTACTTATCTTTCAAATTCTGACCAAAAATATACGGTATTTAGGAAAAGGGATCATTCAGTTAATCCAAAATATTATAAATATATGTATTTAATCATGTAAAACGCAGCCCAACGCCAAAGAATAACGTTGAAAGCACAATGTCATAAATATTTTGTAATTTTGTTGTTGCTTTCTACAGAAATTCACATTGCGTTTTAAAATTTCAAACGCTGCATTGCTTGTGTCGTTGAAAATTTTAAAACACGGTACATGAATTTCTGTTGAAAGCAACAACAAAATATTTATGACATTGTTTGTGCTTTCAATGTTATTCTTTGGCGTTGCGTTGCGTTTTATATGATTAGGGCCTAAAGGAACATGCGCATATTGTCAAACATACTTTTAGAATTAATGGTTTCAGCCTGAAAATCCATGTTGAATGATTTTATATCGTTTATGAACTTTTGAAGCTGTAACGACCCCACAAGCATATTCATTTTACGCGTGAAATATCAATATTTGTGGACATATATACGTTTAAAAGTAATTTTACTTCCTAGAATGTTTACAGGTTGACCTAAACAGAAGGGGTACATAAACGTTTTTTATATGGTCCAATTAGTAAGTTGTGTTTTTTTGTGCAATGGTTTTTGACATCCTTAACATGTTTTACACAAACAAAATTAGATTTGCTTTTCCTTTCGATGCATTGGTGTAGTTTCGCGCGAGCTAGTCATTCCACCATGTTTTTTAAGATAAAAAAATGTTGCTGCAGAAATATTTTAAATAAAAAACTGATGTGGCGATCAGCAAAACAAGATTTTTCAGCCGACAGATATTGAATTTGCGTTATAATTTGTTTAATATAAATTGTATTAAAGGAGTTTTTTACATAAAAAATATTAGCCTTTTTATTTAGGTTATCTTGTAAAATAAACAAAACTTTAAATAATTTAACCAAAAAGAAAAAAAAAATTTTTTTTACATCCTCAAAATAAGCCCGAACAAATTCTGGTAGCCCTGCTTTAGTCAACTGTTTTATGCAAGGCGAATTCATTTATATATTAATTCGCCCTGTTTTTGACATTTCATGACCGAAAAACAAAAACAAAATACCATGTTGTTTTTTGTGTTGTTGACTTGTTGTAGTCTCGCCGCCACCTGAAGTAAATTCGCCTTGGAGGGTATTAACTCCAAATTTCAAAATTTTCAGTAGAAGCAAAGCAATTTTTAATTTTACATTAAAGACATATGAAAAGGAATTTTTAAAACAACCGTTTCGTTACCAAAAAGCGCAGAAAATAACACGATATTTTTACAGCTAGTAGATATGAATATTACGTGTCGATTTTTTTTCAAAAAAAAAAAAAAAAACAAAATTTTGAGATAATACACACTTGTTGACCATGTCCGATATACATTCATAGCAAAACGTAAAGGGAAGACAGTCGCTTTTAAATGCTTCAATTAATAAAAGTGGAATCAATGGGACGAAAATATTGAAGCCATTATCAGCTTTTGAATCCCGTATAAGTGCACTTTTGATTCCCGCAGCCGTCTGTGGTAATTTAGATGTAAGGGAAGTTTTTTCACCACTACTACAAGAGTAAGTATATGTATGTACTTGCAAATAAAGTTCAAGAAATCTCTGACTTCAATGTTTTCCTTGATTTTTAAAAGGACACCGAACCAGAGAATTCAAAGAAAAAAGAATATCGAGACACGAGAAGAGCTGCTGCATACTTAATTGGGAACAACACAAGAAACAACACATTAGTTAGATCAACGGGACCAAATGTTGTAAATACAAGGAAGGGGAAGCGAGCTCCTCCAGGAAGGAGTTATATAAACAATGATTTTGAAGTCGAATTTTCAAAAGTGGAACGAAAAAAGTAAGAACAAAATACCAAAATATTTGAACTAGAGGTCGAAATATTTCAATGGCAGAGAGCCAAGGAAAAAAAGAATTAGAGTTAAGGGAAAGAGAACTCGAAATAGGGAAAATGCAATTGAATTTATGTCCTTAATGTAAACTTTTTTTTAATTTCAATAAAATAGAATAATTAAATAGATATTGGGAATTATTTCTTTTTCATAAGCAACTTTATTATATTCAACATTTTTCATTTTTCGAATTTATTCTATGAGTTAAATTTCAGTTATGTATTTTATAAAGCTTTTTGTTATAGCTTTATTCCTTAAAATTTTTTTAGAAATGACTTTATACTATAGCTATTACAAAAAGCTTTATAAAATACATAACTGAAATTTAACTCATAGAATAAATTCGAAAAATGAAAAATGTTGAGAATAATTAAAACTAATTTATAAATAATTAAAATGTTGTTTTCCACATTTACAGATTGTTGAGAATCTTTGCCATCAGTATTCATCGTTTCTGTTTCCAAAATATCTGTTTCATTATAAACGTTTGCTTTTCGAAGAATGTTATGTAAAACTATGCAATCGTTTATAATACGTCCGGCTTTTGTTGGCTATTCTTTAAAAGAAATACATCGGCATATGCATTTTACAGTTCCAATACACCTTCAAACCATACACCTCGTACTTTAATGTGTGATGTTTTATTTTAGTTCGGACTTATTCGATGGGTTACTGTATGGTGTCATCAACCAAGGCTGAAGCGGAAATTCACTGTCTCCCAAAAGCAAAAAATTCCTTTTGCCTTCAGTGAAAAATGTCTTTAGGAATTCTTGTAATGCAAAAAGACGCCAAATGTATGCATCGTGAGAAGTTCCGGGGAATTTTGCGTTCGCATATCTTTTAAAATAATCAGAATCGCCAACAATTAGCACATTGATCGAATGTCCTCCGTGCTCTATATTGGAAGGTGAAGAAATAATTTTTTTATGAGTTCCGTCAATCACAACTATTATCCCGGAAAATGAAAATTGCCTGAAAATTTTTTTCTTTAATGCTTATTTTTTTCATGTCATCACGAAAGGACGGATATTCTAAGCATATATCATTAATAATGTTTGCCACTTCATAAAGACATCGCTGAACAGATGTTTGAGACATGCACTATAAAAAATATTGTCCTATAGTTCATTGAAAATTACCAGTGGCAAAAAATCGAAGCGCACATAAAAATTCAAGGTGTATCGGTCTTGCTTTTTGTCTCTCATTAATAAAAAATCTTGGTTTTAATTTCGCTTAAAGATCCAAGCATAAATTTTGAGGAACACGATACAACTCCATGTTGTATTTTCAAAAAAGTTTCCATTATCTCTTAGATTTTTTTTGTCATTAAAATTGTCCACCTAATAAAAATTTAGAAATATATTACGAGTATTTAAAACTCCTCTACACTAAGAACACAATGATTTCCTTATATAGCGATGTACCCTGTGACTAATAACATTAATACATATCGCACTGGTTCACCTCAAGGGGGTTAACTCAAAATTCATAAATTTTCAGTAGAGACAAAAAACAGTTTTCTTTTTATATGCAACTAGCTTTACCATAATGGTGGCTTTAACCACATTTGAAGACTCTCGTTGTAATAGTTCTTCAGTTACGCGAGATTAAATATATGCTTCATATGGGGGGTATTACTCCCCCTGCACCTACCCCCCTTTATTTATATTTTAAAGGTTTTTATATGTATATAAAGGTGTAGTTTTCCATAAGAGTGACTCCTACCAAGTTTGAACATTCTCACTATAACAGTTCTTAAGATATGGCATCATATGGGGGCTGCAGCTATCTTACTTCCATTTCGGTGCTCAGATTGATATTGGTATCCTATGGGGGTACTACTTTTCCTTCGCCTATCGAAAAAATAAGTAGTTAAGGAGTCTATAAGCCACCAAACAGACAAACATATTTTATTTTTATATATATAGATCTTATATCACAAATGGGGATACAATTCCATTTTTTTTTTTTTACAAAATACTAGAGTAAATGATGTCAGATTTTTACAGTGGGTAGATATAACCACTGTACATCGGCTTCTTGAATAAAGTGAAAATAAAAAAATTTTGAGTTGACTCTCTTTAGAGGAACCAGTGCGATATGTAATCCAGATCCCACTTTTATTTATTTCTTTTATATGTCTACAAACTTATTAAGCGTCTTAACAAAATTATTATGTATATTAAAACTTTAATGACATAACTAGGTTGACAGTAGATTTAACAACTCATCATATCAGTCAGCCTGAACTACCACATTTAGCACAATTAAATTCACTGCCACTTTCGGCATCACTCTTTAATGAAAAGTGAACACTGCCGGTGAATTTTATTTGTAGTGTTCACTGGTAAAAAATTCATCAGGGGGCAGCTGTTTATTCGAATTATTCGAAGAAGTGTATTTTCGCGCCTTTGAATTCTTTCGATATTAGCGGACGAGGAATTGCTGAATACTATATCACCACATTGGCTCTAAGATAGAGTTGTAAATTAGAAGTTTGCAATCGACACTAAGAACAGAATTTCTTCCAAAAATCCAATTTATTTGAGTTGCTTTTAGCCAGTTCGACGCTAAATGTCGATCTAGATGTGTACCGAGATATTTAACATGCGAGTTTTGAGGTATAATCTGATGCAATGGGAATGTTATATAAATGCATTTTTGCTCATTGGCCTTTATCCTCCACTGTTTTAACCACCTTTTCGTTTTGCTTCTATTTGTATAAAAAGCCTTCATGCATGAATAGTGCTGAGCAATAACTACTTTCTTCAAAGGGTTTTCTTATGACATTAAATCTTCTATGAGTTTGCTCAATTGTGCTGTGTTTTCTTCTAAAATCGGTGTAATTTTGTCACTAATAGTTTTCAAATAGCTTGGATATATTTGATAACATGACTCAACTTTTGTGTGATCCTTTCCTGGATTTGGTATCATGGTAACTATGGAAACCTTCCATTCTTGAGGGTTGTATTCAAGGCGTAAAATAGTATTAAAGATAAAAAGTATAACTTTCTTTGCTCTGCGAGGTTGCTCCAAAACACAGATTACACACAGATATGAAAAAAGTGACGTGTGAAAAAGGCCCAAATCAGTTGCGAGGGCAGCTTTCGCAGAAAGAGATAAAAAGTGTTTTTTGGTAGTGAAGTAGCAATGTTTAAAAACAGGCCGCTGTAATCAACACAAATCGCGCAATCAAAACAAAAATAACAAAACACAAACCACGTTTAACAAAAGCAATAGTTCAACAAACGTTTTATTTTTTTCAAAAAAATATATTTAGTAATATTCTTTTGTTTTATAATGTTATTTACTTACTTAAATATTATTTACTAGTGTTGCGATAAACTTAAAAGTTAATTTTTTCAACAGTTTTGCAAATAAATCTCAAACTAAATAAATTTGTTTTCATTGTATTGCGACATAAATGCTGGTTCAAAGAGAAATAAAAAGGGCAGCTTTCTTAGAAAGAGACAAAAAATTTTCCGTATCGTGACATATCTGTGTATAATCTGTGCTCCAAAAGCATTTTGTTACTGATCTCATCAATACCGGCTGCCTTCTTGGTGTTTAAGTCACAAATAGCCTTTTCTATTTCTCTTATCTCAAATCTTAGAGGAACAGCTGATCTTACATTATCAGGTGGTAACTCGACTGCCACATTGTGTGATATATTTGAAACAGATTTCCTTTTTCAATATAATTTATTTTCCAACTTCCATTCAAGTTTCTTATTGGTGGTTTAGCGATAACTGGTCTATTGAGATTTCTAGCCGCACGCCATAATGAGTAATCTGATTATGGAGTTGCATCAAGTTCCTTAAGATATTTTCCCTTGAAAGCCGTTTTCTGAGACTGCAGTAACTTTCGTAGCCTTTTTGTTCACTCTTTTAATAAATTCTCAAGTTGAGGGGATCTGCTCCTTTTTTTAGACAAGAACCGCTCGACGTCTGTAGAATTTATTTTATTGTTTTTGATTTTATTTATCTAGTTACTTATAAGTTCTGTACTGCAAATGTCAAATATGTGTTTGTCAAAATATGAATATAAAATATTTTTGAGGGCCAAACAGAAAAACAGCTGATTTTGGGCAAACAAAATTATTTGTCAGCAAACAAAAATGTTCCCACTGTGACCACTAAACTTCAAATATTTTCCTCGTTTTTAGGCAAATAAATATATCGCTCATTTCGTGCAAGACCGTCACAACTCAAAATTTGGCATTTTCGAGTTAGTAATGCAGAAATGTTCTCCTCTTAAATCTCTACAAATTGATCTAAGAACGGAGAGAATTATCGAAAAAATAACGGTAATACAGATGCTTTTGACGCTATGACCTCTTGTAACAAACTTGAGCAATTAACATCAACAAGGTCACATTTCAGTTTTTTTGTTGGCATTCCTCTTGTACATGTGGTTTTCTTTGTAGCAAAAAGGAAACATTTGATTTTATAACTGTATATAAAATAAATAATAAAATAAATAATAATAGGTTGGAATCTTAAAAAGGCTCTCCTGTAAAGTTTCAAATTTTGAGTTGTGACGGTCTTGCACGAAATGAGCGATATGTTCATACAAAAATTTTGTAAGATCAAACAGCGTCAAACAAAAATTTTTTAAATAAAAATAAACGAATAAAATATAAAAAAATTAACAAAATCAGAAAATTTTTTAATGACAAAACAGCATATTTATATAAAATTTGTGAGTAGGTTTCAATATGTAACTGCAATTTATTTATTAATATGAGTACAATAGACTAACCCGTGTCAAGAATTACATACATATACATACATTTTCCAAGCATAGCGCGGAGTCCATGGGGTATTTACAGACAAACTTCCATGCTCTATTTTTGGGATCCATGGGATCCAAAACAAAATTATTTTATGAAGTTAAATTCAAGTAAAAGTTATTTTTTGCCGAATTCACTGGTATCGACATCTATAAGATTATTACGCCTTAAGCTGATTTATTGGTGAGGGCTTGTATGAGTCATATGGTCAATTCTGGATTTATGAAGACAGCATTTCGACATGACTAAGAGCCTATTTTTGAAGTTATTGTTAAGACATTTATTAGGTAGACCGATTCCAATAAAATTTAGTAAGGTAATTATGATGTTCCCGAAAGCTGTATGGGGGCTATGCGAAATTATGGACCGATTCCCACCAGTTATTATGACAAATAAAACGCATCTATCAAATTTTATCACATTATCTCCAAAATTGCAATCTGAAGTCTGCGCATCAGATTTACATGGGCATCCAGCCGGACGAATGTTATTCTGACCTCATCGGTGGACTCAAATGTGGATCTTTGAACAATATTTGTATGTGTTGGGCAAATCAGCAGAGACGCATAATGCCATTGTGGTGTGGGTGTAAATACGATCAAACGCCCATCAACCACTAATGGCTTGGATAAGAAAACCCTTAACATTAGATCTAATTAGTCAAAAGAAGATCTACTTTTGTGTTGTTTATTTGTTGTTAACCCTCCAATACTAGTAGTAAAAGATGGTACACTAAGTTTGATTACTTAATGGTTTCCAGTTCTCGTGAGCAGTTTGGAATTGAAATTCAGCATAATCGGTTCAGTAGGAAAAAAGTTATGGAACCAAAAGTGAAACAACCTTTTAAAAAAATTGCTATTTCTGTTACAAAAGTTTACCTAAATTGGTGAGTTTATGCACCGGCTGTTTTTAAATTTTACAAAAACTCTATATATATGGCTAGAAGTCATCTTCCAAATTTCGTGAAGGTTGGTTAATAGTTTTAATAATAAGCTTACTGTCAGAAAACACATTATAACCCCGAAACCCGTTACGAATAATGTTTCAATTGCGAAATTTGGTCTAATTTAGTTTCATAAAACTAGAAAGTACCTTCACAATGTATTCCAAAAAAGAAGACAAAAAGGGAGTCTTCGCGATGAAGTATATAGCGTTTTAGATATAGAATAGAACTGCAACTACATAAAAATGTATTGTATATCCAATATTTGTTTAATACTTACCGCAAAAATTCTTTTTTTGTTGCTTTAAGTAGACTACTATAAAATATTTTAAACATTGCACCTTTTTTTGTGTTCACTAATCATTTTTTCTTTGTTCTTAATAAAAAGTAAACAAAATATGTCATGGCGATTTTTTTTAAAATTTTTGCCGGATTTTAGCGATACGGAACAAATTTTTTTTTTGGGATTTATAAAAAAATTTTTTAATTAATTAGTCTAAAAATACATATATTATTGTCAAAAACTAAAAATAAATGCTTTGGCAATTTTGGGGATTTTTGACATTGAATTTGGCGAAAAAGTTCAAAATCAATTCAAAACCCTGTTCTAGTCAACGAATTTACGAAACGAATTCTTGCCGACAGGTTCGTCGTGCTGTGCGAAGTCCGTCGTTCGTCTCAATTGTGTTTATACTTTTAGTAATACAATGCTGGAGTATATGAAAGCAGAAAAAATAAATGTATGTTGTAACCAGGTAATAATGTTGTTTTTTAGATAATAATTATTCGGGATCACGTTTTTATTGATGCTTTTCAAGTCTTCATAAAAAAAAAATCGAAATATTATGTGCGTAATTTTATTGTCAATAAAAACACTATTCATCATGTTTGTTTGGCCGGCCCATGCGAATGAATCTAAATGTTTTGGTCGGTCATGTATTATAATTTGATGTTTTAATCCCACTTATAAATAAATACTTGTTCATTTGATACTTATTGCACATACATACATTGTGGATTAAACGTACATACTTATACTATGAAAATTAATGTTCCGAAATTCCAATGCACGCGTACACCCGAAAAAATAGACTATAATAAAATAACAAATGGTCGGCCCCTAGAGATCGATCAATGTATTATATATAATGTTGTATACATACATATACATACATTAGTATAAATTAGGCAACGGATTACTTAAAATATTAGTTCTTGCGTTAGGGGGATTTTCTATCAGGTTGTCTAAAATATCTGTTAAAATTCGAATAAAGCAAATCTGACCTCCCACCAATCATGGCGAACAGAGCCAAAATCCTCCCATTTTTTTGAATAAGCTGCACCGTTATCTGAATGCCATATATAGTATGTAGTTCTGGAAAGGGATAGTTAAAAAAAACAACCTTGGATTTACACTAAAAACAAAATCAGAGGTCATATTGTGCCATTTGGTTTGTGTAATTTTTTCGCATTTATATTTTTTGTTGATACAGTTTGTGACTCTGTTAAATAACATCTCATAATAAGAGTCTTTTGTGTTCTGACTATATCAAGCTATAAAAATTTTACCACATTTTTACCTTGATTTTGAAAACTGAAAAAACAAGTTAATGTACAGGCTAACGCAGAAGGAGCTCAATCCTTTGAATTCCTTAAAACTTTTTTTATATTAATTTTTTCTTTGTTTTTCCGTATTTTGTGAAGAAGACCTGGGGAATTAATTAAGAATAACTATACAATCAAGCAAAAATAATTACACAAATAATTTTGCGAAAAGTTATGGAAAATATCAGAGTACCGAAACATTCACTAATTTTTCAGTAATGAGCGAGCGTGAAAATTTAAAAATTTTGCTGCTTATTCATTCTCATGAGGGTGAAGAAAAAAATATTTTGAATTTCCTCACTCATGAGGAGTGAGCAAATAAAAAAATTCATATTTGAATTTTTCAGATATGAAAAATTTGAAATAATTCACATTAAAATTCTTCAAATTCCTGTCGAGCAACAACAACATTACTAGTGAGAAGCGTAACTTTAATTTGTCATTTCCTCATTCTTCATGGCTGAAGAAAGGCAAAAATTTATTTTTCCTCTCCCTCATTAATGAATTGGCGAAAAACTAACAATTAATTCATGACTGTGAATCAAGTTACACATTTTAAATTTCTCATTCATCATATATGCATTTTTCTGAACTCAGGAAAATTTGTTAAAAAGAGCACGTATGTGCGAAGCAGAAAATGGACATCACTTATAGCATATAAATTTTTAAAGTTAATTGAAAAAAAAATCCCAAATAATACTAATACTGTATTTAAAAAAAGTAATAATAGTGGCAGAAATAAAAAAAATGAATGAACCATTTAAACAATATATGTAGCTAATTCTGCATTACCCTGTATAACAATAAGCAACGGATTGTCGTTTTAAGAACGTATTGGTTTTGATTTGACAACAAGAAATAATATAATATAAATAATGTACGCTGTGAAGGCAAAAAAGCCCTTAGCTAATAATTGAACAAATTTTACAGGAGAAGCAAAAGCTCTCTCCAAATTTAAAAACAACCTAAACTTAAAAAAAATCAAAACCGATTAATAAACACAACAAAGGAAAATCAACAGTTGATAAACAAAAACAGAAATACAAAATTTAATTTTTATTGTGTTTTTTATTTACAATTTATCGAAAGGCATTAGCAGTACGGAGTTTAAGAAAGACGTTGGTAAGAATGCTATTTTTTAATTGTTAATTGACAATTTTAGACGGTTCACTTTCGTTCCGTTTCTGTTATAATTTTGGGGGAACAAAACCTTTGAGTCTACAGGCGAAGAAGTTTTTAACTTAGAGATTCTGGCTATTAAGACTGCTTTACTACTTGTTACTAAAAATTAAGATCAATTTTAGAAATAAATTTGTACAATTTTAAAAGCCTTTTTGTCATATGATTTTATTTTAACTAATTTCTGTAAGTGTATTCTTTACAAGTATTGTTTGTTATATTTGTGAGCGTAAAGTTTGAACGTGTTTACAAACAATTAAATGTGCCATAATCGGTGAACAACGAAAATTTTTGTACTTTGTAGGGATTTATTATGCAAATTTACAATTTAATACTCGTTGCGTTATCACTGGTGCCATTATTTGTTGATAAATTTTTTTCTTTCAAAAATAAATTTTATTTTTTCCTGAATTAGTTGCAACTGATAACAATTGCAAACAGTGAATGTATTATTAACGACGAAGAGAACAAATAATCTCAAAACTAGATTTCACTTTTTATACTATTTGTATTCTGGAAAACATTAAAAAATAAATTTTTATATATAAAAATGGTATAAAACAAATAAACATGTATTAGGTGTGTTCATTTGCAGAAAATTATTGCTTATTTTCAATAATTACACTGTGCTATAGCTTGTCTGTTTTTTTAACTACAATGATAGAAAAGGCCTCATAACGCTGTTATATTTTGACATCAGTACTAAGACAAGTGTCTTCGTTTTTGACCCCATGACACTTTACATCACTGTGATGTCAGCCTTAACATCACTTGGCCAAATTGTTATCAGGGTCAAAAATTTATATTATGTCATCAATGGGATGACACATTGGCATCACAGAAATGACGAATCGGAGTCGGTTTTATAATGCATGTCATCAGTGCGATGACAAACTGTCATCAAAGTAAGTCATTGTAATTGGCCTTAAGTTAAATTAAGAGAAAATCATTATTTACTTACCCGTTACTCATGTTTGTTTCACTTTTGTTGTATTCCTTCCGTTTGTTAACAGAATAACTCTCAATTATAACACACCAGCAGCATGCCCGATATGGTATTCGTAATAATTATACTTGATAAATCTGATGTATTTAAATAAATAATTAAAAAAAATAGAATATGGGAATTTTTGCTTCTAATTTTACTTTTTACACATGGACACTGATGACAGTTTTTCATTGTACTGATGACTGTTTGTCATTGCATTGATGGCAGTTTGTCATCACACTGATTGCATGGTATATTATGCCATCGCACTGATGACAATTTGTTATCGCACTGATGACAGTTTGTCTGTATTTTCTATCAGTGTACTCAAAATGTGGCGTCGAATTGATGTCACTGTAGTCATAGCATAGATGACCCAAAAAATGTGACAAAATTTTAGGATGACGTTCGTCATTGGATTGATGTCACTTTTTGCTTCATTGATGCCATTTGTAATAACATTGATGTCTCAATTCTTTTGTTAGAGCATCATCAATATGATTTTTCTATGAGTATATAGTTATGCTTCTAATTTTTTCTAGACATATAAAAAACGTTGTAAACCCTACAAGCCATTAATTATTAAAATCTGTGTACAACTTTTGATTTTATTTACAATTTAATTCGGAATTAATTTCAGAACATGGCTAAAAAGTAAAAAGAAGTGATTTTAGTGTTTTTAATAACCTGAATATTTGCTTTGAATTTAAAAAAATTTAACTTCTACTTTGTATAACTTTTAAGTACTCGTATGTATATTTATAAATATTTTTTAGATAATTATTTGGCAGTATTTTTAATTCATAATAATAAGCAAATAACCTTTGACTGTCAGTAATATATTTCTTCCCTGATGAGATGTACGTTCCGAAACGTGGAATTATTTATGTTCGCCATAGTATTACACAGGGTCTCCACCTGAGATAAGATATAAGATTTGTATATCAGCAAACGTCAAATTCAATCGTAGAGAGTATTATTTTGCGTGCGGACTCTTAAATAGTGTTAGTATTAATATTATAATAAATGTTATGAGACAGTTCTTATAAGAAATCTTATAACTATCTTATAAGATGAGCTGTCAAAAATACACATCCATACACACATGTAAAACAATAATAAGCCACCATTAATAAAATGTATAATTTATAAATGTAAATAGTGCCAATCTTGTGAAAAGTGTTAAAAAAAAAACAATATTTTAAACTAAAAAATCAAAAAACTAATAAAAAAGAATAAAAAATAATAAAAACAATACAAGTTTACTGTACGAAAATCAGTCGATTATGAAATCTTATAAGATACGTGTTCCCCTTGTTAAATATTAATGGCGATTTCTTTTCTGAGAAATGTGTTGCATAAATGGTACATGCTCTATCTCTTTTGTGTAGAGCATGTACCATTTATGCAACATTTTTCTCAGAAAAGAAATCGCCATAAGATTAACACAAAGATATGTGTTCTCTCATTCTGTCGGCGTTCTTTCAGATATTATCTCAGGTGGAGACCCTGTGTTATACAATGGTTCACATAATTTTTCGAAAAGAACAATTTTGAAACAGTAATAATAACAATTATAAATTTAAAATAACGTTTGCAAATAATAGAAAACAATTATACCCGTTTTAATTTAATTTTAGATATAAAACTTATGCAAATTACAAAATATATAAAAAAAATTAATTTACATATCGTAAACAATTTTCAATTTCACAAAAGAAAAACAAAACATAACGTCTGACGTAAATTTCCAAGGATTAAAAAATCGTCACGTTAGAAAGTGGCACGATTGAAAGTTGCACATATAATAGTCGTCCCCTTTGACGTTTTAAAGGCGGAAACACTTTAATTTTTTACTTTTTTATTTTTTATAACTGTGAAGTACAAACTTTGTCTAATGCAAAGGACATATTCAAAAACATTTTATTAATAAATTTTTAATAAACTGAATTTTTTATGAAAATTTTACGGGTTTTACTCATATAAACAACAATATTTTTTATGAATAAGGTTTTTATTTTTTTCCAATATTTAAAAATACTACATTTCTTGTTTTAAGATTTTGATTTTTAATTATTAATTAACTATAAAGTGAAAATAACCTTTGAATTATAATGCAACTTAAAATATATTTTAATGTTTTTGTTTTTAAATTTACAAAACGTCGGCTCATTATTGGTTTGATCTACCGACCATTTTTAACAAAATTTAGTTATTTCCCAGTAAAAAAAATTTGTGTTTTTTGCGCTTCAAAAAGAGAGCTCTTATACAGCAGTAAATGCTAACGAATAAAATATATAAAAAAGCTGATATTTTAGTGCTGACAACGAAGAAGCAAATAAAAATATATTATGGTTTACGAAAATTATTGAAAAAGGCATTTGAACAAGTGAAAGTAAAGCATTAATGAATACATTAGTTACCCTTTAAAAAGCACTTTAGGAGTGCTTTGTTTGCACGTTTAATTATGCTAAAAGAATCTTTTATTGTCAGCAGAAAATAGTCCGCCAAACCGGGAACACCCCAAACAAAAATCAGGCATCCCATCAGCAGGTTTAAAGCGATTTGAGGTATGAATTCATATACAAAACCTGCTCCTTTTGGAGCACATTTTTTACTGGGTTATGGGGTAAATAAATTTCTGAAGCCAAAATCTCTTTCGCGAAATTTTTTATGGTTTCTGAGATATAAAGCATTCATTTTGCTTCATATGAACTGTTTGAAAGTTTTTATAGTATTGTTTTGCTCTACACGCCACTGTTTGTCGCTTGCAGCCAAATCTATATGTGAAGCGCAAAATAGAAAGGGACCTTAGGGTAAAAACCATTTAAAACCATTTTAAAGATTTAAATACGTGTACCACCACTGAGCGTGTTGGTATTGGTCTCATTTGAAAGCAACACATGACGTCAGGAACGTGTTGGTCAACCTTAAAAACGCGCTCAGATGTTGTCCACATCAAAAAAATTTTTTTGAAGATTTTTTTTTACCCTTAGGTCCCTTTCTCTATGAGCTGTCACATATGCAAAAAAGTGCAAAATAAATTTCATAAATGCTTTTCTTCTTTCTGTTAAAGCAAAAGCATTGTCTAATCAGTAGGTCTACGCAGCGCACCAGCTGATGTTTTTCAGAGTTGTGTTTTTATACACAAACAATTTGCACACATTTTTTCTATTGTTGTGCATAGACTTAAAAATAAAATTAAATTTAATGGGAACAAAAACTCCACTTGTTATTCACGATAGGGGTGATTATATAGTTCTTAACATTTTTTCCTAACTAAAATTCTTGGGATTAAAAAAAACGGGAAATTAGAAACCCTAGTGCTCGCACACACTACCACTATAAATTTTTATTCGCGCCAGTTTAGGGTGCTGTAATATATTCAAAATATAGTCGAAGGAAGAAAAGAATAATAATGAATAAACAAGCCAACTTAATACTTGTACATACTCGTACACACATATAATTTCAAGTATTAATTTCTGAAGCATCATAATATATTTGGGATTTTCGCTAAATGCCTGTTGATGTGGGAACAATGCACGAAATGTACGTGAACGATGAATGGCTGATGATTGGAGCAGCAGAGTATGCAGAGTAACATGGTATCCGTGTTGTAAACAACACTTGACACAGAATACGTGTCGATGTTATGCTATCGCTGTCGTGTATGGGAGGAAAATATAGTTTGAGTTCGTACCTGTGTGTAGCAGATGAACGGTAGAGCATGTTTGATAGAGCAGACACCTTGACGTTATAATTTTATAAGCTGATGTCGTTGATATTTGTTTTTAATACACATAGAAAAATTGTTTTTTTATATCTGTATTACATAATTAAATTTATTTATTAAGCCTTTTAATCTGTTCTACATTTCAAGTGAAATCTTGTCAAAAATAATATGAAAAAACTTGTGCGGAATATTTAAGAAGTAATGTTGATCGAGTTGTATTCGGTTTATTTTGTGAGTTGGAAAATGTTTCTGACTGCACATTTCGCGTGAAATTTCAAGCAAATATAAGAAATATCAACTACATTTTAAATGAGAAAGGAAAAATTACAATATATACAACCGGTAACAGTTTTTCATCAATTTTTACTTTCTTTTTTATTTATTTTGTTATTAAGATACATTTTATTAAAAATCATACGCAAAACAGTTTCGCATACATTGAAGGAAAAAGAACGTCAAATTGTGAAAACTTGCGAAATAGGTAACATTGATACATGTCAACCTTTTTGTATGAAATTATAAATGTTGCTCAACGTTTTCCACAAATTTGAACAGAGTACTAGGCTTTAGGAGTTACAATTAAAAATTATATTTTAACTTTAAAAACGAGCAAGAGCAACTGAGACCTTCGGCCGGTTGTAGTGCAACAGACCAGAGTATCTAGGAGGAATCGAAGATGCTACCCTCTCACAGATAAACTAGCTCACTACCAACTAGCCTACCGCTAGCTATTGCAGAAAACAAATAACAGCCAGTTTAACGTTAACGTTCGCATATAATTTCATATGAAAATTATTTTATAAACAGTATTTTTCATATAACTTTTGTTCGAAATTTTTCAACAGGCAGTATGACTATCGAACTTGACTGAAAGTCAAAAATTTAATCAGTCAACATTTAACCACAAAATAATTTGCAGTTGACTATTGAATGATTAGCGGTCACACTATGAGCAAAACTGTCATACAAGTTCAATAGTGTGTACTACGCTTTAAACTGTCGATTTCCTCGTTCTTTTTTGCTAAGAAGTCTTGACCGCATGTTTCGAATACTCCTAACATAAAAATAAAGAATAAGCTCCCATTTTTTTATTTTCAAGTTTGGTATTCGTTCAACTCTATGCTTATCCAGTTTTTGTACAAATTTTGGCCAAAACATCTCAGTTAGAGATTTAGCTTAACTGACACAAACAAGGGGAAGTTAATAAAACCAATTTGGTCCATAAAAACGGACATGGGTAATTGCCATGCAATAAAATGAAATGGGATTAAATTTCTATCTGGGTTATACAGAGTTTGAGAAACCTCTCAAAGAAATTAAATTGGTACATCTATAATACAAATTATATCCCTCCGGGAAATAGTATGACAAGTAACTTGCCGAGTCTGAAAGAGGTCCAAGAAAACCATAAAATTCCATTGGAAGACAACTGTTTGACAATAAATTTATCTGCCAACAAAAATTGTCAGTTCACACGGTTTGAGATAATTGTATTGCATGGACTGCCATATGGGCAAATCCCAGAAACTGTCCACCAACCGAAAATTTTTCATATTAATCTAATTTAATTTTTTTTTTATGTAATATTGGACTAGATGTATAATTTCAGAAATATAAAAAAAAAAAATTTATTTCGATGATCATAAATACGAAAATTATAACCAATTCTTACCCTACATCAGATCCTTTAATGTTATGCAAGAAATTAAATTTTTTTTAGGTGCTCATAAAAATACTTTAGTGTTAATATAGATGGTCCGATTGTTAGCTATATTTTTATTCACTCAAATGTCTTAAATTTTGGTATAAAATGATTTTGTTTACTATTTTGGAAAGATTGATATTAGGTATGAAATATCAGGTCCGAGAGTTGTAGGTTTTTTTATATTGTGGGTAGAATAAATTTTTCTTTCAAGTCGTCTATAATGTTATTTCAAATTCATTACCTCCTTTTAAGCAAATAAAAAATTTAAATTCGACAATGAGAAAATAAAAATTTTTTGCGTATTAAATTCTGTAGCGTGCGTCGCGATTTGAGTTCTTCCAAAAATTGTATTAAAAACCGATTCAATAGTTATTTTCTTTTCTTATATCTTCGCTTATTATTACTTTTCTTTAGAGTTAGAGCTGTTGTGAAGTGAAATATTTGGCAGGTTTTTGACAAAATTTTATATAAATAGCCTTTACGTTTTAAATGTAATCAAATAGATATATAAGCCAGCAAGAAAGTATAGTATGACACCCTATGGACAATCATTGACCCGCTACAACAAAATTATGTTTTTAGCATAAGATTCATATAAGAGCCCGTTGTATTATATTATGCAGATAAATAAATGTATCTGTATGAATTTTTTTCGACTTTAATGGCTAATAAATCAATGAATGTTTAAACACAGCTTAAACTCAACAGCTGTAAACAGTGCCCCACATATAAGAGATGGTTTATATTTTTACCGATTTAAAGATTTGCTAGCTTAAACACATTTTAAACCAAAAAGAGAGCTTAACTTGGACTGATTTATAAGCCCTAAGAGATTTTAGGGAGGGGGTTTATCTGACATCTTTGGTAAATTCTAGGCCCACCAGCACAACATATTGGAATAACTAGTAGCTATCGTAAAAGTGTTGTCGCCATATTTTTATTACCAACAGTTATAAGGAAATTAGGGTATTAAAATACACTTTTCCGAAAAGCAGCTTGTATGGAGGCTATGTTAAATTATCGAGTGCTTGTCACCATTTTCAATAGCCATGGTTCTTATGACAATGTCAACGCACATACCAAATTTCATTTAGTTATATTCAAAATTGCAACTTGTACTTTGCGCACAAGGTTTACATGGACATCCAGCCATCAAAATATAAAATTCAAATATAAAATACACAAATTTACATTCATTGATAAACGCATTTAAAAATAAAAAATTTGTATTTAAAAATGTTAATAAAAACAAATATAAATGTTTATTTGTTAAACTAAATACAATTGTATTTCTTTATATGTTAAGCCTAGTACTCCGTTCCAATTTGTGAAAAATGTTCAGCAACATCTATTATTTCATGCGAAAAATTTGACATGTATCAATGTTACCTATCTCAAGAGTTTGCACAATTTGACGTTTTTGATCTTTCAAAGTATGCGACATTGTTTTGCATATGTAAACAAAACCCACATGTATTTTACTAAAAAGTATTTTTTAAATAAATTGTAGTTAATTAAAAAAAATGTGTACATTAGGTAAAAATTGTTTTTATAGTTGAACATTTTTTCAACATTTTTTTTAACAAAGATTTTATAGATAAATATTTGAGTTCAGTAGTTAAATTAAATCTATTTAAATATCAACATCAAAACAGTTTGCATAATTAAATTTTAAGTAATCTTTAGAAAAAAGAATTCCTTGCAAGGATTCATTTTCCAGGGAACATCGAAATTTGGTTTTATAAAGGTTCACTTAGCTACAAATTCTTTCCACATTTGCGGAAGAATGTGGAAGGACCAAAATTTGTTGTACAAACTTTGACAGCACCGGAAATGCATCCGTAGAGTCCCCACGTTTAAAGACTGAAATTTCTTGCCAAAAAGTTTGCAAATTTATTTCAATTCCTTGTAAATCTTCTTAAAACTTTTAGCTCTCTAAATTCAGAGTCTAAAATTTTTTTTCTTTTTCAGAAATAAAGCTGGAGAACTCTTTCAGAATTTCTATTAAAGAAATATCTTCCTTTTTCATAATTTTGTTAGGGCTATCATATTTAAAGATTTATAAGATCTTTGTTAATATTTGATTTGCAAGTTCTTTATAAAAATGAATACAGTTATTAACAATTTTGTTAATTTCGCTTTTGTTAAGCTTTGATAGGAACTCATTAGCCAATAAGCCCAAATACTAATCGGAAAAGTTCAAAAAATTCATTGTGTTCATTAATTCCGTTAAAAAATTTAATTTTTTACTCGTGTTTTATAAAATTAGTTAATACAGTTTAAAAAATACTTTTTACTTGGTTTTTTAGGTTATTACAAATGCTCCAAAGTTGCCCAAAATGAATAAATTACTCGTTAACAAGCAAAGTTGCCGTGGTTTAAGTGTTTATATAAAAAAATTTTTTTAGCAAAAATCGGCAAATCGGCAAATATGGCAGGCCTGGCTGCGGACATTAATTTTAATGTATATTTTGCGCTCACGATTACAAACAAAACCAGTGTGGCCATTTTGGCATTTTTGCAGTTAAATTTAACATTACAATTTTTTTATTTAGATGCATAATTTTTATTTAGCACTTGGGATTTTATTTCGCATTCTTAGAAAATATTTTTAGCTTTTTTAAACATTATTTATTTTAAAAATTTGGACGAATAGTTCCATTGATATTGCTTATATTTTTTTAAAATAATAATAATAAATTTTGACTTAAAATAATTTCGTATGAAAAGGGATAATTCTTATGTTAAGAAACATCTTACCTGTCTTGTTAAAAAACTAGAATATTCAGGGAATATTAGAAATGCCCTTATCATATTGATTGTAAATATTTTTTGCCCTTTGATTTACGATATAAAGGTACAAGAAAATATTACTTTGTATTAAGATAAAAATTCTTAAAGGTAAATATATGAACACATTTCATCACTAAACTGTTAAAAAAAATAATAATTTTAATACTTTAACTTTTCTTAAACTATAAAATATAAAATGATCTAAAAAATTTGTATATCATTGAAATAAGTCGTTTAAATTTAGCATGTATCAGGGGGGCCCCTAAATTTTAAATTTAATCTCAACTACCTGTGCTTCATATTTATGTGTATCAGATGATTTACCAAAATCTATCCACTTGTTTAAATATAACCATTTATTTCAATTTCGTTAAGAGATAAGTCACTAAAATGTATTAAGTTTCGAATTAAATTTCATATTGGTAATAAATTTAAGCAAAAATCTTTTAAACGATTTTAAACATAAATGTGTTTTCGTATCAATCCTGAAAATTGGCCATTACACTATAAGTTGGACACATGGAAAAATCTGATGTTGTAATGTTTGGACCTTAAAGCAAGATCCTTAATTTAATTTAAAAAATTTCATTAAATATACTTAATTTTAAATGAAACATGTGAATTAAATATCAAAATGTATGTAATTCAGACCTACATAAAATAATTAACATAACGTATGTAACCTAAGTATTTTTATGAGGTGTCCCACTTATAGTGTGAGTAGCTGTATATACTTATGGGGTCTTCGAGGAATATTAAAAAAGTTTCACACGGAATGACAAACTAAGTATACTCTCATTCACCACTAGTGTTGGGGGGTACACAAATTTGACAAAACAAATTTGTATAACCTTCACCGAAGGAAGAAGGATATATAAAAGCTTGTCATTCCATTTGTAATTTCTACAATTTAGATCTTAAACTATATTAGATGTGTTTCCGAAGGCCCCAGACATGACGGGGACACAGTTGTTCTAGTCAGCCTGATCGGTCCTTAAATGGTTGAAATTTGCTACAAAAACCAAGACAGCATCTGATTTTATCCATGAATCCCTTGTTGTTATGTTTTTTTGTTTTTAGTATATCATTGTTTATCAATACACAACATCCGACAAAATGTGGCCGGGATTGCAAGAGTTGCGTTTGACAAAAATATTTATTTATATCTTAAGAACGGTAAGAGAAAAATTGTCCAAATTTGATACACACAGCTGGGTAATCAATAGACGAGCTCTCTTAAAATGAGCGGGTATGGAGAAGAGGGCGTGACACTTCCCATACAAATACTAACTTTCTGTATATCTTAAGAACGGTAAGAGTCAAAGTTTCCGATTTAGGTGCAAGCAAATTGGTTATCAATACACAACATCTGCCACAAAATGGACTTATTTACATCTTAAAAACTGTATTTGAATAACTTTCTGTTCTTATCGCACCAAAGTGAAGGGTATATAAGATTCGGCATAGTCGAATATAGCACTTTTATTTATTAAAAGTAGTTTTTATCATTAATGCCTTGACTTTAGCGGCCTCTGGTGAGCTTAAGAAACTAATTTTTAGAAAATTTGATTTTTACACTGTGTGCTTCGACGTCATAGTTTTATAGTGTATTAGATACGCTTTGTCAAAAATGTAGTCCTTATGTAAATACAGCTCCTAATCTTTTTGATTAATAAAAAAATTAAGTTTTTTCATGTGTATTTGCTGTTGTAATAAATGAATGTAAAACCATGTCGTAATACACTAAAGTATGATGATGACGATGTTGACGTCACGACTGCATGCGTAAGATAAACTCTCTTCACTTTCGCTCAGTCAGCAGGAATGCGAATAAAAACAAATACCGGCAAATTCCAAGTTTTACTTATTTACTAGTACTATGATGCTCTGAAATGTTCTGTTGGCATTTTGTTTTGATTCTTAAACACTGCCATCGAACACACACCGCCATCTTTGTCTTAAACAAAAAAAAAAAAAAAAAAAAAATCAGGAAAATTATATTAAATAACCGAGACTTTCAAACTTTATTCGACTAATAGAAACGCGCGCCAAAAGGCCAGTCAGTCAGCCAACCAAACACCCACACAATGTTTTTTACTAATTTAGACAATTGTGTGGGGGTGTGTGGATGTTGGCGTCTGCACTGCTTTCAGTGTACACTTAACAGAACGAACCAACAATTTAACAGTACCGACAACCCTCTAGTGCCATTGAATTAATGGTCTGCAAATTAAGTTGCAATAGCAGAGTGCTATTTTCAAAACCAAACAATAACAATAAACCTAAAGATCTTTTCCTACAGCCGAGCAGAGTGGCAGTAAAAGATTCTTTTTCTGTTTGTGGATTACGAGTAAACAAATGTTGTTGGTTGGTTGGCTGTGTTCGAATCATTATAACGGTTGTTGGATTTCGTGTGCGCCGATGTTACTTTGTTGTGCATCCGAAACGGAACTTTATTGGAATCAATTTTCAAAATCAGCATTTAGTTCTATTTATTGTGCCTTTTGGTAAAGTTGTTTGTCAATATTTAACTACCGGTAGAACGTTTGTCGAACAGGTTAATTGAATTGTAACGGAAAACTGTTAGTTTGTTAACAGTTTTTGAAAAATATACATAAAATAAATTAAATAAATAAGTACGGGAAATTTTATTACAAAAATAAAAAATATTGCAAAAATTTGTTGTTAATGTGTTAAATTTGATTAAAAATAAATATTAGCATGGATAATAATAACGGAGCAAATCTAGTGGAAACTCCATCAACTGTAGATCGTAGTTCCTCGTCAACGGATGCATTTATAGATACTCAAAGTTTTGGCTGGAGCCGATTAAAGCCAAAATGTTTGCAATGTTTTTGTACCGCAAAGTGGGCTTTGTTTTGGCTGTGTTGGGGTGGAGCAATGCAAGGTAAAATTTAATTAAAGCAAATATTTTTTAAAAAAGAAGAGAAAAGGTGCTTTGAACAGAAAAAAAACAATTATAAAGAAGATTTTTTAGGAAAAGGTTGCATTTACTCGTATATCTACCGAACCGCTTTTAAAAGACACAGAACCGTATTTTTTTTATCAGATCAATAGTGTTTCGGAGTTGTTAAAGTTTGGTCGATTTCAGAATAAGTACTATAAAACGTGTTTTCCAAGAATAAGAACTTCTAATTTTATTGTTATCATTTTTGTTATAAGTACAATCAGGCAGTCCTTTTTTGTTTGCCTTCGTGCGTTCTGCGTTTGAATCGGCAAATGATTTTGTGTCGCATAAATGGCTCCGCGAAATAAGTCCCAAGAAAACAAAAAAAAATTAAATCGGCCCAAAAATTTTACGTACACATGTAAGAGTAATTTTATTGTGAAATAACTACCAGCCCTCTCGGTTTTATTTAACTTTTTTTTTGGAAGTCATTTAATTTTTTGCCTGGGAGTTCTTCCCAATGCAATAATAACCAAATGAAATAAGTCCAAAAAAATTAAACATGGGAACTATTTAATTTTATTTTGTTTTTTCGGTGTTATTTAATTTTTTGTGGGAGTTATTTTATTTTCAATTATTTGCAAATTTCTTAAATTTTTTTTAACATTTTCAATTTGTACTTGTTAGATTTTTGGTAAACCACTTGATACGAAAATATTCAAGTTCAAAGTACAAAGTAGCTTTAAACATAAATACTTATTGAGTTGGGGTCATATACCCAAAACCTAAAATCACGAACTTGAAAATCCCGAGTATCAAAATTCCAAATTTTGAATTCAGAACCGCTAACAAGGGTTTTCCACTCGATGGTTTAACAAACACCGGTATCGCTTCTAAAGCATAATTAGCGAAGCGGTATGTTGCACCATAGAGGAGAAAAGCCGTGCACCCGGCCGAAGGGCGCCTATAGACGGAAGCTTTAGTTAACGAAGCCGGTGTTTGTTATAACATTGAGGCACGGCCGTAGGCCGGCTTTGCAAAAAAGTTTTAGTCAATTTTGAGGTTTTGAAATACGGGACTTTCAATTTCGTCATTTTAAGTTTCGAGTATATGACGCCAACCCAAATATGTATGTGTGCATGTTTAAAACTGCTGTGTAAGAATTATTAAATGAAAATGTATAAATAAAATTTTTATTACATAAGGATTCTAAGTCGATCGGTATTTTAAGGTGTTTCAAACATCATCACAAACGCACAATTCGTAAATCTTCACCATTGTGGTGTGGATATATAAACATGCTCTCATTATGGACTTTTGAATCCTTATTTTATTTAGTAAAAGCTTAACCCTGTGCGCATCACTACCCCTGTTGAAATAAAGTGAGTAAACGTTTTTTAAAACTGATCTCGTGTTTTGATATCGAAGCAATTTATATTTAATTTAGATAAATTTTCAGTTACTATTCTACAGATACACAGAAATCTATATTGTACTTATATTGAAGCTGCCCTGGATACTTTTCCAATCCAGCCCGCTTTTAACATCTGATCCAAATTAAAAAACTTTGACTGTTACCGTTCACCAAATACATACATATTAGGGTATTCATTCGGTTAACCGAATGAATGCAGCGCGTACGATGCTCGTAGACGGGTCAAATGTATGACCAACTCCACTTTATTTTTTAACTTCATCATTTATTTCTAACATACCTATCCGCTATCTCCATTCCCTAAGGGGGCTCCCATACAAAAATTTCAATACAAACTAGAAATATATTGAAGAAAAAGTTCCATAACTGCCTACGAGTCATCCCCAGGGGGATAAAATATATGACCGACCTCAATTTATTTAGTTTGTTCAATTAACTAAACCGTTTTTGAGTTACGCGAATATATGATGTGCTACCTCCTCCATTTTCGAAATAACGGTATATCTCGAAAACAAGAGTTAACTTAAAAAAACGGTTAGCACCAATGGATTCAGCATATCCGAATAAGGTTTCAACGCCATGTGCCCCGCTTGTTTGTTTAGAACAGTGTAATCATTCTATTTGTACTAAATTTAGACAACTTTACACTTACAGCTGCTCATATATATGTACATAATTATATTCTGTGCCACGCCTACTTCTCTGATGTTGCGCTTTTATAGCCAATCTATTCTTACCAAATTTGGAAAATTGAGCTATTGTCTTTCTCTAGATATACATAATTGTTTTAAGTCCCATGACTACTTTTCTAATTGCGCCCACTTTCTGACAGAATCTGTGCATTGATAACCAATCTATTTGTATCAAATTTTTAAACTGCAGCTGTTGCCGTTCTCTATAAATACAGAATTATAGATGGTTGTAAGCCTACTTCTGCAATGCCGCATATTTTCGGCAGATGCTGTGTATTGATAACCATTCTATTTGTTCGAAATTCGCACAATTTTACACTAAACATTCTCCAGATATACAGAATTATATTTTGTGCTAAGTCCACTTCTCCAATCCCGCACAGATTTTGTTAGATGTTGTGTATAGATAACCAAGATGCTTTTGTATGGGAGATGCCACGCCCACTATTCCAATCCCTACCATTTTCTTACAGAGGTTGTGTACTGATAACCGTACTATATGTATCAAATTTGTATCAAATATATACATAAATCTATATTGTCTTTGTATATAGTATATAGTAAAATATATAAAACAATGATTGCAATTGAAAGTTATAAAACTTGATTTTTTTTCTCTAAGGCAATAAAATATCTTCCATGAATATCTAACTTGAGCTTCAAATACTTGCAAATCTCTTTAAACAGCGTATTTTCAAGGTAACTTAAGTGTGCCTAATTCAGAGTTATTTAATTTATGGCGAGTAAAACGTAACGAAGCCGACAAACGGGCAGCGGTTCATGACCATTTTATATCATATATTGTTAAAAGCAGGTATTCCGAACATTTTAAACAACATTTAAAAGAGCTGTCGCGAGTATTTTGTGTAAATCTCACTTAAAGATGACGTAAGAGTCGTTGAAAACTGCCAACAGGAATACAAACAATATTCTGAGAGCGATGATAAAGAAATTTAGAATCATGTTTTTATATATACTTATATGTTTTTTTTTAATTTAATGAATCATTTAGAACTAGAAAAAACAAATTTTGCAATAAGACTTTGTTTAAAACCAGAGTTTCTGTTTATGTAGGAACAAAAAGAGTAATGGCTTCAATGGAAGTGTTTTAAAACTTTGGCTCGTGAGCGCGTGTGAAAAATTTTTTTTTTGCAAGAATGTGCAAGCGTGGGTGATAAAATAAGAACTTTTTTCCGCGTGACCAACTTTTTGCCCGTAACAGTGCGTGACAAAAAAATGATGGTCCTTATGAGTATTTTAAGTATTTTTATAATTTATAAAAAAAACTTAAAACAAGGTAAATAGCAATTTGTATGATACTATTCTAAACATTAAATATACTTATGGAATCTGGGAATAATTTCTTTTCATAAGCTACTTTATTATATTCAAAATTTTTTATTTTTCGAATTTATTCTATGAGCTAAATTAGTTATGTATTTTATAAGGCTTTTTTACACAGAAAAAATTATTAAATTTCT
Organism: Pollenia amentaria; assembly: GCA_943735925.1. Lineage (NCBI taxonomy): Eukaryota > Metazoa > Arthropoda > Insecta > Diptera > Polleniidae > Pollenia > Pollenia amentaria. The sequence continues at coordinate 72,252,550 of OX031007.1, read as the reverse complement.
CCTATCACCAAATTTGTTCTAAATTCATAATATCAAGCAAACAAGTTGTTGATTTTGCACCTATTACCAAAATGATTATATTGATTACTAAAAATTTTAAAATTTTGAAAAAATATTTTCAATAAATGATATTTTTAATTTTAATTAAAAAAGTGATCAAAAAACTTTAAAATTTTAAACAATGTGTTAATTTATTTAAATAAATATTGACAATTCCCAACAACAATTCTACATGTTTAAATTATTTTATTTTAAACGAAAAAAGTCAATTAAGATTTTTTGTTATTTAATTAAAATTTTAATTGAAAATTTATTTCAAAACAACTAAAATGTTAATTAAAACCAAATTAAATTTTTAAATTTTTTCAGCTAAAAAAATTATTGATTCAATTATCACATTTATTAAATTAAAATACTTTTTAAACCATTTTTTTAATTGATAAAACACATTTTTCTGTGTATAATAGTTCTATTCCTTAAATTTTTTGAATGACTTTATACACTACCATAACTGAAATTAAGCTCATAGAATAAATACGAAAAATAAAAAATGTTAAATATACTTATGTATGTTTATACATATGTCATCTCTGCAGATATTTCGAACAGGATTTAAAAGACAAAGGTGGTTGAGGTGCCCTAAAATGATAAGTCGCAAAGGTTTTTCGACGTCACGACTTATTATTCACCTTTAATTATTAATTGACATTATTGTATGGCAAATGAAACTTGACTCCTTTCTAAGTAGTTCTTAAGAGACGGAAAAAATACATTACTAAAATGCGCTGCAAAAAATTAATCATTAGGTAAAATAGTAAACCCGTTGTGTGGCCGAGAATGGAATAACGGTTAAGGCACTAAAAAATATTAAGTAGTTTTAGCATATCTTCATGCTTAAAGCTACAACATTCCATTTCTATAATGATCAAACAAAATCATTTGAAATACATATGTATGTATATACATTAGCGTGGCCGTTAGTTGTATGAAGAATTTTTTTTTTGATTTCTTATATTCTCTCTCCCCAAATCGGTTCAGTTTTATGAAGAAAAAAAAAAAAAAATACAAAAAAGTTTCATAGCGATAAGTTGTGTTTTCTCAAGCTCATTTATTCAAATTTAATATGTTTTCATATGACTGTGTTTTTAAAAAAACATTTTACAATAATATGATATATGGCAATACTTTAGCTCTTCTAGTCAACAACATTAGCCTCAATCAAAATATGTAATCATTCATTCAAAGCAAATTTCGATCTATCAAGGTAAAATACCATTTGGTTTAAAGATTGATGTTTGACTATTGACGTCATCCGGCTGCAATAGCCGAGTGAGTAAAACAGCCAACCCCACCGACAAGATTGTGTGGTTACAATCGAAACTAGTCTGGGCAACCTGTCCGTGAAAGCCCGGGTTTAAATCTCAGCGCAGTCAAGAATGAAAAATTATCAATAAAATTTTGATTAATTTCATGTTGTAAAATTCCTGTCTTCATAAAAATAATGAAAATTAAATTCATTGAAATTAAGCCTTATTAAAAATATCTAAAGTTATACAAAATATTAAAAAAAATTTCCGACCAAATTTATAAAAAATTAAATAATTTCCATATATACATATATAATTTTGGTATACATATATGATTTTTGGTATTTTGTTGGTTATTTTCTTCATTATTTTCTTTGAGGCTAATGTTGTTGACTAGAACAGCTAAAATATTGCCATATATCATATTGTTGTAAAATATTTCTTAAAAAGATAGTCATAAGAAAACAAATTAAATTTGAATTAATGAGCTTGAGGCCGACTTTGAGGGGCGGACGCACCCCCTAAAACACAACTTATCACTATGAAATTTTTTTGTATTTTTTCTTCATAAAACTGAACCGATTTGGGGGGAGAGAATATAAGAAATCAAAAAACAAAAATAACGGCCACGCTAATATAAATACAGCCTGGCTAAGAGGTTTTGTTTGTTACTTTTAAAAAATATGGATGAAGTCTACTGATTCTTATATACATGCTTAACCACCAACAAATTAAAACTTATTTCAACTAAAATTGGGAGAATATCTCAAATAATAAATTTATTATGGATTTCAAGAAGAATTCTTGACAAAAAGTACGAAAAAACAGAAGTTAGGAAGAACATGTAAAAAGCAAATTTCGATCTACCAAAGTGAAATACCATTTGGTTTAAGGATTGATGTTTGACTATTGACGTCATCCGGCTTCAATAACCGAGTGAGTAAAACGGCAAACCCCACCGACGAGACTGTGTGGTTACAATCGAAACTAGCCTGGGCAACCTGTCCGTGAAAGCCTGGGTTCAAATCTCAGCGCAGTCAAGAATGAAAAATTATCAATAAATTTTAATTCATTTCATGTTGTAAAATTCTTGTCTTCATAAAAATAATTTAATGAAAATTAAATTCAATGAACTTAAGCCTAATTAAAATATCTAAATTTGTAGTAAAAACCATTAACAGTTCAATAAATTAACCATAATACTAATATTTTATTAAATTCCTATAATTTTCCAAAACCAAAGTTCTTCAAAAATTCTAAGTCATATCTATATGTATGTGTGTATTTTGTTGGTTCCTTACCTTTGTGAATAGTTTTGTTTTTTTTTTAACTTTTTATTTAAAAAAGTAATTTGATTTTTGTGTTATTATTTATTCGAATTAAAACCAGTTAACCGGTTATTTCTTAAATGCTTAACCGAAAACCGGGTTTTTTAAAATAGCATCTATTCGGAATATTCGAAACCCGGTTTTTGAAAAAAGTCAATTAATCGAACTCCCTAATCAGTAGTATACAGGTAAAGTTTCATAAAGATCAGTTCAGCGGTTTAGGCGCCTATAAAGTACAAACAAACATACATACACTAATTTCTAGGTGCTTCTAAGATGCGTATTGAATTTAATATTCAAACTAAGCATCTTTTATATTTGCTGACCTTAACGGTCACGCCTACTTTGGGTGAATAGTACAAAGTAAATGGCTTTATTAAAAAAATGCAGGGTGCGAATACTGTTTGATCAAATGAAACTCACGCTTTCTTTGGTTGTTCTTTAGTCGGACTACTAAATTCAATTTAATTGAATGTGTAGGTGTGTTATTTAGTTTCTTCTGTTTTATTTTTGAATTTAAATTAGACAAGTGTGTGGCGCATTTTATTAAATTGTATTTTCTCCGACACTTTAATGCCCGCCCCTATTCAATGAAGATTTTTGTGTTTTGTTTGACCATAAACGATATAAAGGGCTAAATTGGAAAATAATAGAACTATTTTTTTCTTTTTTCTTCTTAATTAATAAATTAAATCTGGTTTAATAGTTGAAAGGTCAATTGCGACAATAAAGTCGGTTCTTAATTAAGAAACTTAATAGAATTGTTTGAACTTGAGCAAAACTTAATTTATTTAAATGATGCAAGCAAAATTATTTTATTATAACAAGCAAAAATACCATATTTGGCTGTACAGAATCTTTGATACCCTCCACCGATAGTAAAAATATTTAAGCAGTGGGAGTTTTTATGGGATCTATAAATTATGAACCAATCTTTATAAAAACTGAGCTCACAATACATACAAGTGTGCTTTATACGGGAGCTGTAGTACCTAAATTATGGGCCCATTATTTCAAAGTTTTGTGATTTAATTTCTAGTCATATACAATTTAATTTGATTTAATTTAAATAAAACAATATAATTCGTATTAAATAAGGCGCATTAAAGTGATTTTCAGGAGGGAATTTAATATTGGACATATGGTAAATTATAGACCAATCCTCACAAAATTCGGTTAACTGATTTCTAATATTAAAAATACTTATTTAAAGTGCTTTTCGAAAGCCGCTTTTTATGGGTCCCATGGTAAACTCTTGACCCATTACACTGTGATAGTTAAAAAAGCGGGGCACCGGGTGGGTAAACCAAATTCGAGTACGCTTAATTCAGCGGTTCTAACCGTTTTAAGGTTAGCTCTTGTTTTCGAGATGTACCGTTAATTCGAAATAAGAGCTAACCTAAAAAACGGTTAGCCGCATTCTATCTGGTGGCAGGCAATGGGACTAAAAAGACACAGAAACCTTCTTGCGAAGGATCAATGTTCCTTGCCTTGCTTCAATTGGCATAAATAGTGCGACTAGTAGCACTATTTAGGAAGGTCTGGATTTCATTATACAAATATTTATGTCACACTCAATGAAGACAATGTATTGGGAATGGTAGCAAAGATTCACTTAGTTTAAAGGAATTAAGGCTGTTGGCAAAATTTAGGTTCGGATCATTCCTTTATTTTAAATTTAGTCAACTTTGGCGAACACAGCCAATGTCCTTCAGTATCTTTAACGACGGTTCAAAAATGGGTGTAGACATCCTTATGAATTTCGGAAATTCTAGGTATCATAAAGACCACAGAATTAATAGCAGAGAATTTTGAATAAGGGACGGAGTTCACTTTGTATGTCGATAGCCAGGCAGCGCTAGAAGACCTAAAAATGTAAATTAGTTAAGTCTAGGCTAGTTAACGATTGTCGAATATCCATGAATAACAACAGGGTGAGATTGTGCTGGGTTCCGGGCAATTGCAACATTATCGGTTATAGCAAAAAGCTTATAAGCGTGGACGCAATGGATCGGCACCAGATAATTCAGTAGATAACATCTGAGTAAAAGCACCGATATGCTTTTTTGGGAATATTGAAAAAACCAATCTGGCATGGGAAAGTTTAAGGTTTCAAGGACCCTTTAACCGGAACTTAAAAAACAGACCCTAAACTTCTTAATAGTATGAACGGGATAAGCCTATATATCATGAGTGGAATAATAAAAGGACACTGCTAATGGATAGGATGGCAGTGCAATGGGTCTCAGGCACATCGGATTTTTTTTAAGGATGTGGAGGAACTAGAGACAGTGGAGCAAATGCTATGCCACTGTCCATATTACAAAAGCAAAGCTGGGCGAACAATTCTTCGATAAACAAGGAACAATCTCTAGCACTACTACCTTTTTTGAGAAAATGAAAACAAAATATCGTGTGAAAAATTTTATTGAAAATAACAATAATATACAAATTTTTTTTTGTATTATTGATCAGGCTAATATCGCCTTTTAAGTCGTTCTCGACCACTTGAAAGCGTTCGACACTGAAAACCATGGAACAGTTTGTAGGAAACTGAAGCAACAATTTAATTTTTCAACGACATCTACAAAGTTATTATCAACATACTAAAGCAATAGATACCAGGCTGTATTTAGTAACTCAAGATATTCATCATGGCTGCCTGTTTCAAGAGGTATTCCGCAGGGAGCAATTCTCGGCCCGCTAATGTATATTATGTATTCAAATGATCTTCCGACTCAACTTAAGTTTAAGAAAACCCAAATGTATGCTGACGTTGTCCCACTGTTTATTGGCTGTAGCATTTCAACATTATCCAACTGCGTCTCTAAAATTAATTTAGATCTTTTAAGAGTCAGTGAATGGGCAGCTATAAATGGGCTGAGTTTAAACCCTAAAAATCAAAATACGTTCCAGTTTGCTGAGCACAAATGGACAACCTGTATCAGCTTAGAGTTGTTTTTGGAGATACGCAGATTGAGATCGTGATTTCTGCAAACAACTTGGGTATCGTTTTTAATTCAACACTTTCGTGGACAGAAAACGTACGGTATGCTATGGACTAGACTTTATTATACTCCATTTAAGATTCGAATGTTATTGGCCAAATCCTACTTGTTGCCAATACTTTTATATGGATGTGAATTTTTTTGTGGTTGAAGTGCATCTGATAAGCGAAAATTAAAAACTTCGTTTAATAATAATTTGAGAAGAACTGACAGTGTCTCCCAGTTTGCAAAGAAATTGTTTCTTTTGAAAACCTCTTAAAATGTCGCAGTTTAATTTTCCTACACAAAATAATCTACATCAATGTACCTGAATATCTATTTTGGAAATTTATATTTGCCAGATCAGCTAGAGGCAGGGTTATATTGCACATCCGATATTATTACCTAATGTCGGAACGTCAATTTGTTATAGACGCCGCACAGTGGCGCCCGTAGAGCAAGCGAGGTTGCAAAAATCAAAATTTTCATGAGTGCCGACGAAGTTTTGAATAAACCCATGTTATAGGAAACTTTTCAACGATTTCAAATATGCCACTCTTAATAATATCACATTTTTAGTTTAGAAGATATAACCGTTCAAAGTTGACCGACTTTCGGTTTTCAAAAAAACACACAATTTTTAGTCAATTTGTTGCGATTTCAGGTGTAATATCACGAAAAATAGGTAACGAATCGCCTTATTTTTTGTTTGTATTGATTGATGTATTTATTAAATGTATAATGATAAAAAAAAATTAACTGTTTGCTCTGTGTTTCTCCTGGTAAATCACTATCTAAAAACTATCCGTTTTTTCACTATTTTTCAACTTTGACGGAAAATAAAAAAAAACTACATTTTTCTATATTTGCCATATTTGAAAACCCTGTTCTTTGATTAGTTCTTTACATAATTCAAAATTTATCTGCCCGTACGTGCCCGTTTGGCTTCTAGAGGTAAAAAAGTTTAAAAAGACATGGTTGCAGAAATTGTATGGCGTCCATCCCTTATATGTTTTGACTGACAGTAGTTTGATCTAATAGTTTGAAAAAAACTACTCATTGAAATTAGCAGGTACGTACCTCACATAAACAATACTTTGGCGTACAAATGGTCAGGAACAATATTGACTTATGGTCCCTACAGGTAGGCACAAATCTTATTTGGACACGTGCATAATATCAAAATTGCATTATTCAGCTTAAATCCATATGTATGCAGGGAACAGATAAATTTTTAGGCATGGTAGCATAAGCCTATATATTGCAAAATAAGCATAATGCCTGGATTAGTCTACGCCTGAAAGTTGGCGCAACAATTACTGAAACCATTAAACAATTTAAGTACTGAAAACATGGCGTTGAACAATTTAAAATTATTTGAACTGTTTAGAAAGTCAACCACACCAAAGTTTTTCACGGAAGTGAAAATTCTTCCTGAGAAGTTGACATTGATCAGCAAATGGGGCTGCGATGGATCATCCGGACAAAGCGTTTATAAGCAAAGGATATCTTCCGATGACGCTACAATATCGGACGGAAATATGTTTATGGCATCTGTTGTTCCTTTGCGGCTAAAATCGGATGATTCCCTACACTGGAAAAATCCACGACCGTCATCAGTGCATTATTGCCGACCAATAATGTTTCAGTTTGCAAGGGAATCGACAGAACTCATAAGGACTACGGTGAAGGACATTGAAGAACAAATAAGCAAGATTAAGCCTACAAAGCTGCAAATTGGAGAAGGAAAATATATTGAATGCAATTACGAGTTTCACCTGACCATGGTTGACGGAAAAGTCGTAAACGAACTGACAGGAACAAACTCAACAATGTCATGCCCGATTTGCAAAAAGAGTCAGAAGAACTTTTTTCAATTTATTTCATATATAATATGTTACATCTCAATTTTATATAATTAGTTGTAAAGAGTTTAAGATTAGTATCTTTTTCTGCTTAATTATAACATATTTCAATTAGTTATCATATACATATATATAGACAGAATTATTTTGGAGGTAAAAATTTAGAAAAAACCTATTTAATCCCCTTTTTTCGTTTTATTTTTATATTTTTTTTATCGATTTTTTACTATTATTTGTCAGAAGAACTTTGGTAATTTAAACGATTCTACAAATGAGGAGAATTACGAATATGGAATGTCACCATTGCACGCAAGGATAAGGTGTATGGAATTCTTGCTAAAACTGGCATATACCCTACCACAAGAGGAGGAAAACTTCGATGAAAATACATCAATAAAGGATAAGGAAAAGATCAGAAAGAAGCAAATACAGGATGCTTTTTTAAACAAGTTGGACTAAAAGTAGACTGTCCCAAGCACGGATACGGTGACTCAAACGATGGAAACACTTCTAGGAGATTTTTTGAAAATGATGAGGCAGTAACTAGAATCATTGGAATTGACAATCAAATCGTGAAAAGATTGGGAACGATATTGGATGTTTTAAACTGCAAAGAAAATGTCAATTCTACAAAATATGGAGAATATGCGTCGAAAACTGCATCTCTTTTAGCAGAAATGTATCCACAGAAGAAGTTGACCCCGACCGTCCATAAAATATTGGCGCATGGCAAAGATATAATTGAGTACCAGTCTTTGCCAATTGGAGAGCTTTCTGAAGAAGCACAGGAGTCTCTTAACAAATTTTATAAAATATATATATTGCACAACACATTCAAAGCATCAAGGGTATGGCAAAATAAGGACCTCTTCAACATGTTGGCAGCATCTTCCGATCCACTTATTTCTTCCCTGCGGCATGTGAAGTCACAAATAGAGTTACAAAATATTTATAGTTTAGAAATGGTTAGTCTTTTAGATATACCTTCTCTTACGAATTGTGATGAATATTTTACAGAAAATTTAAAAAATAAATTTAAAAAAAAAATAATTTTTTTTTTAATTTGTTGGGTAATAATTTAAAACATAAAACCCTTAAGAAAAAAAATAAAAACAATCTAAAAATGTAAAAATAATTTTTTTTAGTTACCATAAAATTGATTTTTCTACTAATTTTAACTTTGATAACCCATAAGTAGACCCCTACAAAGCGTAGCACCCTTTCCAAACGCTCATTTCATAGGCTGAACAGTTATCTATCATATGCTGTTTAAACTGTTCAATTATCTTATTCTGTTCAAAAGATATGATTTTTGCAACGAAAAAACTCAAATGGCGCCACTGTGCGCCGTACGGCTCTGGAATCTACTTCCACATAATATTCAAAACACCAGCAACGCAGTACATTTCAAAACAGCAATTTTAAATAAAATAAATTAAAATGGATAAAGAAAAACAGGAATAGAGTAAAACAGGAATTTTACATATTTTAATTTTGTATCCATTTTTTATTAAAAAGTATGTACAACAATCACCAATTTTTTCTTTTTAAAACGTTGCTGGCAAATTAAATAAAACATAAAGTAAACAAATACTGTTATTTTTGATACTTCTTTATTGGAAGTACTCGCAAGAAAACCACATATTGCACAAATATGCAACATGGATCTTAAGTTTATGTATGTACATTATGGGCACCTTAAAGTCTCTTTTAATTGTCTCATGCATTTGACAGACTTTTCGTTAATTTTTGACAGTACTTTAAGCTAACTCATGCATATTACGGTTGGGCCTTAAGGGTTTGTTCAGACCATACAAATTTTTGACGAAATCCGAAAAAAAAACATGACCAGAAAATTGATAAAACTTTAGCTTTTTTTTTAACAATTTTTATTGACTTCCTTATCTTTATTTGTAAGAAGATAATTGTACTCATATAATGTAATTAAGAAACTGTTAAATTATGTTTGACCCAGCAAAAGTCTTGAAAAATCACACAATTTTTTAATAAAACTAGTGGTAACGTGTAAGACGTCAAATATTTAATAGGTGTGAACATAGATTAATTACCAAAGCGAAAAATAGCTTATATTCTAGATTATTACTACTAATTTATTAATGCAAAATATGGTTACACATTTATTTATAGATACATGTAATTTTAACTCTTATTTAAAAAATTAAAATTTATTGCCAATATTGATGTCCAGTGCTAAATTTAAAAGATATTTGGGGTATTCACAAGGTGTGCTATCATGGTTTATTGTCATAATGTTCTAACATTTTACAATGGTTTAAAAATATTGTTGTTGGTTTGTAAACAAAAAGTGTCTTAAATAAATAGAACGTTGCTTGCTATGTTTATTGTGCTGTCGTAATTAATAGCACATTAATAGCACAGTCGTATTTTTTCATGTTATTATTTTAAGACATATGACTTTATGACACCTTGTGAATCCCCCAATTATATCTTATTGCACTGGTGACATTTTTCTATTAAACAAACAAACAGGCAATTAAGCTGAATTATTTGATTGCGTTTGTTATGGGAATAAGATGGCTAAGGGACAAAAAACTTAAGTGTTTATAAGAAATGACGTGACTTAAAATGACAATCTAGTAGGCGCTAGACCAGGGATGTTACATAAGGGCTTAAATTTTGTACCAACTTTCAAAAAAAAATGTACTTTTTGCACCTTTAATTTATTAAAACAACAAAAAAGTACATAAAAATTCAATTGAACACAAAAACAAAACTTAACATTAGCATACATTATATGCATGAATTAAATAAGTTGTAGCAATATGCCAAAAAAATGAACTTTTTCATTTTCAAGCTATGAATGCCGAATGATTTTTAATACTTCGGGGGTAGAGTCAAGTACCCTACTTGCTGATTAGAGTGCCCCTCACTTGTCCTAATACGGATATTTAGGGTGGCCCTTAAAACTTGGATTTTTTGACGTTTTATGAATTTAACCCATTATTTATGTTAATAGCTTCAAAATCAATGTTTTTATGTGTTGAATAGTTAGTTTGGGTAGTAATCTTCCATATTTGGTTTTTGTTGGAGTAATACACTGAAAAAAACAAAGTGGCAACAACAAAACTTGGAAGTAAGAAAATACTACTTCTAACAATTAGCGCGGCACAAATTGGGCTGAATATTATGGCTTGCCATGCAACACAGTTGTTAATGACATCAAAATCTAAGATTCTGCGGTGGTGCGTGGCGATCGAATTTTTCGTTTACAAGAAAATTAGGAAAATGTAAAAAAAGGCGAAAAAAATGAAAAAAATGGGGTTTTTTGATCTTCATTCACTTATAACTTTTGAATTAGAAGTGTTATCTTCAAGCACCACCGCAGAATTGTAGATATTTTAGTCGTCAACAACTATGTTGTCTCCCAAGGCATAATATTCAGCCGAATTTGTGCCGTATTACAAACAGTGCAGCCTATTTCGACAAATTTTATTAATTGATTAAAAAAACAGGGCGAATTTTACACTGTTTTCACTTTGGGAAACAAAATTCCTTTCCATGTGATAAGTAAATATACTTATATTTCATTTACTATTGTGATAAAGCGGCAGTAGATATTTTTGCCGTCACCTTTGCGTGCTTATTAATTACACACCCTCACAAAAATATAAAAAGGTTCTGACCCAGAAACCAGACCCACCAATCCTTATGTTTTCATGTAATTTACAAGGAAAGTCCGCAAAGTGAACTTACCTAATTTGTAAATTTTACCATGTTAAAAAGTGTTTGTTTAGATGCATGTAACTTATAAAATTTTTGACAGATTTTATTAAAACATCTCTTATTTTCTTCGTAATAAACCAGACTTGATCTTACATAAAGAAATAAAATTTTAAAAAATTTTAACTAACAATAAGTCAAATTTACAAAGAAACGGGGGATGATCACTTTGTGGACTGTCCTTGTACATGCCTCTAACAATGTTTCCAAAGACACCATTGAAGCACTCAGTAATACTTGCAATGAGTTCGTTTCCAAAATCAAAAACATTGCAAAAGTTATAAATTTAAAAAATGCTGCTTATCACTCAATATCCGCTGATTTCAGAAACTTTCAGACCGAAATGGAAATTTCCCACCCAAAAAGCATTGGTGATTTGGCAGGCCACAGGTTCATGTTTTTATCTGATTTAGCTTGGCAAATATTGCAATTGAAAGATTTGCTATTTTAGTTTGTGCAAAAATATCCTGAAGCGTACACTGATGCGAAAATGATTCATGATTATATTACAGACACAATTTTCTGTATCAACTTGAAGTCTGTGTACTTATCCACGCAGCTTGCATTGAACCACTAAAACATATTATCACTTGTAAATCAATTGTTGCTTGTGATCATCTTACTTTCAAGGACGTGCTGTATCAAATATTTGAATATTTAGAGTTCGAAGAAATAAATAAAACATCGTTCTTGAATTTAATTCCCCACAAATTTCAATTTGCTTTTAACACAGACAAGCTTAATTTGCTTACTGCAAATTTGAAAAAAGATGTTAACATTTTCCAAACGGTTTTAGCGGCTGCGAAGGATTCAATGTTAAAAAGATATATCGATAGACCTGTAGATAATGTATACTCATTTCATATATTATATATGAGATCAAAATCGGCCACTTATTTGTTTAGTTAATAAACTATTTGGAATTTTTACATCATAGCAGCATGAATTTGTCGATCTTAACCAATCCTTTGTTTGTATGAGACTTGATAATGTTGGCACATGTAGTCTGTTTCTTTCCCTAGTTTTTATCATATTTTGAAAAGAAATGGATATGTGGATTGGATAACATTCCAGGAACGACTCTAGAAATATCAGGAAACATATGGACATTCAGCTCATTTTGTAAATTAGCTCCTGCCGACCAGAAATTCAAATATTTCAGTTTTTAACGACTGCAGTTGCTCGACATCAGCTAAAGCTCTAAATTGATAATTGATTAAATCAAAATTTGCAATTTAATTGGAAAACATTTTTACTAGAAGAGGTACAATACAAATTGTTTTACCTGAAATAATATTTTCAGGAGTAAATTAATGGAACCACATTAAAACTTCGTTATTAAAGTTGACTTTGGATCTCAAAACTTCGCAAAATTTTATATAAAATTGTATATAAAGCCACTTCTGTTCCGCAATAAATTTCAGGTTTTCAGTAATGTTGCCTCGTCTGTGGGTGCCATAAGTCAGTCCCCTTTCACAATTTGGCAAGTGAAAGGCAGACAGACGAAGTTTGTAGGCGAGAGAGGAAAAAAGTAAAGTGTGTCACACATACAGCGTCGCCCCCTTACCAACAAACTTCGTCTGTCTGCATTTTACTTGCCACATTGTTAAAGGGGACTAAGCGCTCTATACACCACAATACTAGTCCCATATTTAAGCGCCCATTACATTAACGATTTGTTGTACAACATAAATGCAATAAAAAGGACTCAATAATTTGTTTGCTTTACTAAAAATTCAAAAAGGGGGAACCATGACAAATTTTTAAATTGTACCAAATGAGTCACGGTAGTACTACGGTACTTTAGAATGTCAAAATGTACCAAAACAAGTACAACTCTGCGCTAGACAATTTAGTATGTACTTACCAAGGCGAATTCAACTACAGGTGGTGTCGGAACTACAACAATCCAAAAACAACAGAAACAACACAGGGTTTTTTGCATTGCATTGTTAGTGTTTACTGTCCAAAATGTCAACCATTCCTAACAAAACACTAACAAATCAAAACAAAGTAGCTCGAACTGTCAAAATCAGATGGCGTTTCGACACCACCTGTAGTTGAATTCGCCTTGGTACTTACTTTCGTAATGCGAAAAACAAAAAAATTAAAACGAATAGTAAGTATGCACTGAACAATAATAAGTGTGCTAGAAAACCGTCTTAAAATATTAGTGTTTTGTTTTTATGATTTATATTTTATTAAATAATTAATGGAAAATCTCGCGACCAGTTTTTGCAACCACGAATACGTCATCAAATACCATTTATAAAGAGAAAAAGCTTTAATGTTTTGAACTAGATGATATATGTATATAGAAATGTTGGGAGAACATTTTATGAGAAGATCTTAGGAAAGGCTTGGAGGAGGAATAGGATATGAAAATTTAATTAACCCTGGAACTCTAACGATATTATGAATGATGAAAATATAAAGCACCGTTAGTTAAATCGACTAACATTAGGGTTGCAAGATTAAGGCATATCTAAAATGTTTACCCTGTTTAGGATTCTATATCGGTGCAGAGGATGACGAAAGCATTACCCTTTGACAGGGTAATAGCGAAAGTTTCCAAACAAATATGCGAAAAAAGAATATGTAGACGATGTTTCCTACTTCCACTGCGGAATTTCTGCAAGCGAAGATTATAGAGAAGAAAAATTGTTTTTCTGACAGCATCGGTTCAATAGATTACATGTGCTTTTGTCAAAACTATCTGCTTCTTATGGTTTATATTTTAAAACTTACTAGTAGTTGCAATGGAATTTGCAATGGAGGTGGATATAGTATGTATTTTGGAGTTTTATATAGTTTTGTTACGGCCAATGGATATAAAATGCTAAGAAATGATAGAAAGGGATATGCTGGCGGGGTTGCGATTTACATCAAAAACCATATACATTATAAGAAAGTAAAAAGATCGGTAGATAGTGGGCAATCGAGAATTTATTTATGGAAGTAATTGGCGATGATAAAAAACTATTATTGGGTTGCATTTATCGACCAGATCGTGAAACAAATTATAACCTTTTTTTGCGTGATTTGGAAATGTTGGCTACTCAATACAATGATGAAATTACTGCAAGTGATTTTAACTGCAACTTACTGATGGATTCAAACCTACAGGGTCAAAGGTTGTCCATTGGCTTACATATAGTAAACTCTGAGCACCCTACATACTTCACCAACACTAGTAGCACACTTTTAGACATTTTTATTTTGGGAAATATTTCAAATTTATTGCTGTACGATCAGATATCTGCGCGTTGTTTCTCAAAACACGACCTAATTTTTATGACTTATTATTTTGAGTTGATTAAAACAGAAAGTCCCATTAGTTTTCGTGATTTTCGGAACATTGACTTTAATTTATTGGACGACCAATTTAACATCACCGACTGGAACTTTCTATACAATATGGTATCTGCTGATAAACAGTTTCAATTTCAATTCAATTATAACTCCGTTATATCTTCGATATAACTGTTCCATTGCGAATTTAGCGTGGTGGTAAAACCATAAAGTATTGGTTTAATTCTTCTATCAAAAGCCGAATAAATGATCGTGATGTGCTTTATTCACGTTCGAAAAGGTACAGACCCCCTGAACTACATGAAGAATACCGTACAGCTTGTCGAAATGTTAATAAAAGCATAAGACATGCAAAATCAAATTATTACGCTAATCGATTTAGAACGGCTGCTGACTCTAAAAAGAAATGGCAAACGATTAAGGAAATTGGAATCGGAAAAAAAAACCAAATATTTGCAATGTTGATGTCAACGAACTAAATGCATAATTTATCAATATTCCCTCAACTGTATTAGTGGATCAAACAAATGAGCCTCGGCTCAAAAGGAGTGCCACAAGGTTCTATTCTAGGCCCATTGTTGTTCACATTATACATCAATGATTTACCCAGTCAACTTTCACACAGCAATTCCATATATATGCAGATGATGTTCAAATTTATATAAGCTGTGAGAAAGGATTTATACGTGAATGCACTGATGAGCTTAATGAAGATCTCAATAACATATTTGTATGGGCATCGTCAAATGGACTTTATTTAAGTCCCAAAAAATCAAAATGCTTATTAATAACTCAAAGAAATCAAACCACCGCTATGGATGTTCCAGTATCATTAGGTAACCAAAATATTGCAATTGTAGAATCAGCTAGGAATCTTGGAATAATATTTAACAAATCGCTCACTTGGAACCATCACATTAATTCTATATCTGGTAAAATATTTGTGATGCTTAGAACATTATACCCTATACAACATCTTACACCTTCTTCTATATGGTTGCGAAATTTTTGCGTATTGTGATTCAGAAAGTAAGAGGAGATTATTAGTAGCATACAATGCGATCCTACGTTATGTATACCGTATTAAGAGATATGATGGGACCTCTGAGTATTCTAAGTCTTTGTACGGAGTTGACCTCATGGACCTACTTAGGATAAGATCATTATTTCTTCTCCACAAGGTACCAAAAAACCAACTTATTTATTTGAACGCCTTCAATTTGCACGATCAAGTACAGGAAATAATCTTATACAATTCCGATATCGAACCCTAATCTCTAGATGGCAATTTTTTATTAATACCAAATGTCTGTGGAACTCATTCCCCAACAATTTACAAATAATAACGCTTTACTATTTAAGAACGAATTGTTTAAAAATGATTTTATCTCACATTTTCAATCTTAAATGTTGATTCATTTGTGATTATATATATATATTTTTCTCTTGTGATCGATTGATTTTTAATTACATTAATTCTTATACCTGTATAATTTAATTTATTTGTTTTTTTATATAAATTTTTTGTTCCTTGCAAATATTGTAAATAATATCGCAAATTGATTGTATCGCTATAAGATCACATACTGTAATTAAAAAGATTTATATCTTGTTGTATGTGATATTCACATTTAATAAATAAATAAATTTCTATGTAGGAGAGTAATTTATTACCCGAAAGGGATATACGAACAATAATGTACAAGCCACTTTTAATGCTGCATTACCATTTAAACTTCAGTTTTGCGTTGTATTTATTTGTCATTAGAATCTGAAAAATTAATAAATATGCCAGCTAGAAACTAAAACCGAATAATTCGGAGTCTAGTAGTTACGAATTTTATTAAAGTACTTTCTTTTTGCATACTGAGTTAAAGTATGCACTCGAAATTTGAAGGCACTATACTTAACCGAAAGTAATTAACCAGCTAGTAGGGTATTCATTTGATCGGGCTCGTGCTTTAATCGGGTAATCGCTCGATTATTTAACCGAGGTTTTGGTTTAATCGATTAATAATCGGTTAATATTGTTAATGATCGGTTAACCGATTAATAAAGTTTTTTATAAGAATTAAGTAATTTCTATAAATAAAAATGCATAAATAATTTAATATTTGGAGTTTATTAGTAAAAAAAAAAATAACATAACAAACATAACAATTCTTGAACTAAAACGAGCAAACAAAAAAATAACTCATAAATATCCCAGCAAAAACTTGGTAATGACTTGCAATTACTGAACAACTTACTTTTCAATGACTACTTCATACCATCTGCATTACATAGAAGTAGTTGAGTAATGGCTGACATATAATCTGTTACATAAGTACTTGTTTATAAGTTGATTATGGAAATTTATAATTCATTCATAATAAATTGCATCTACGGTTTAATTTTTTTCAAATCTAATACAAATTGGTTTTTAATATTTATTCTTACAATTTGTTTTTTTTTTTTTTATTACACTGAAAGAAAAATGCTTCATATATTTAATGAATCATTTTCATAAAAAAATTTTCCTTGGGTAAATGAAAATTTTCATAGTCTAAATAGAATTTCATAGTTAGAATGAAGTATTTTCGTTAAAATCGCTTCATTGGATTTCGTAATTACGTTAAAAATTTTCATTGGATATATGAAAACTTAAGTTTGTCCAAGTTAAACAAAAAATTTTAATTGGGAACATAAAAAAACAATATACAAACATAACTATATTCATAAATTAATACAAAATTATAGTTTCCTTAAAAAAATGTTTAATTGTTAATTAAAAAAATGTAAGATTTAATTATTTCATACATCTAATGTTACATGTTTGCCATTAATTTTATGAAATCAAAAAATTTTTTTATAAAAGCAACATATTTCAATAATTGTCTTCATAAATTTAAATTTTCATTATGACAATAAAAATGTAATTTTAGTAATGAAACAAAAACTTTCAATCCACTTTCAATCAGCGTTTTTATTGTTATTATGGATAATTTAATCTCATATTTACGCTCTTAATAATTGAGTAAAAAACATAGTTTTTTTATGCAAAAACTACAATGCCCCAGTAGACAAGCTGGTAGTGAGCTAGTCTATCAGCACCGAGGTTGCGCGATCGAATCCCGCCAGAGGCAGAAAAAAAAAACAAAGTAAAAAAAAAACAAAGTAAAATAAAATAAGAAAAAATAGAAAAACAAATAAAATAAGGTAAAATAAATAAAATAAGAAAAAATAGAAAAAAAAAAAATAATTAAAAAAAAATAATAAAAAAAATTTTTTTTTAAGTCATTATTTAAGTCCCTATTTGTAAGCGAATGTGGTAATGACTTATTTAACTCCCTATTTGTAAGCGAATGTGGTAATGACTTATTTAACTCCCTATTTGTAAGCGAGGGTGGTAAGTACTTGCCTCCAATGACATCACCGTGTTAAAATAATGAGTTAAAATGCCAATGTATAAGTAGTGATGAGTCGTTATATTAGCTTTTTAACCCATTACTTTGCAATGTAAGTTTTTGCTGGGATGTAATACATATTTTTTAATTAATATAAATTAATATTTAGATATTTTTAATTAGGCTTAAGTTCATTGAATTTAATTTTCATTAAATTATTTTTTATGAAGACAGGAATTTTACAACATGAAATTAATCAAAATTTTATTGATAATTTTTCATTCTTGACTGCGCTGAGATTTGAACCCGGGCTTACACGGACAGGTTGCCCAGACTAGTTTCGATTGTAACCACACAATCTTGTCGGTGGGGTTGGCCGTTTTACTCACTCGGCTATTGCAGCCGGATGACGTTAATAGTCAAACATCAATCCTTAAACCAAATGGTATTTCACTTTGGTAGATCGAAATTTGCTTTTGAATGAATGATTATCTATTTTAGTTAATTTACATGTTCTTCCTTTTAAATTTGGATTAAAAACCATTAACAGTTCAATAAAATAACCACAATATTAATATTATTTATTATATATTATAAAATAAACTTTGAGATCATTTTATTAGTTATTTCAATAGTTTAAGGAGATCTTATAAAATAAAAAATAAAATAAAAATAATATGGCTTAAATGTTTAGGAATTAAGCGATTCTTTTCTTTAGATTTAATAAAACTTGACTTGTAATTTTTTTCTCACTTATCGTAGATGTTGGAGAAATCGAAAGCAACCCATAATATAGAATATCTATTTTCTGAGTCCTTTTCCTGGATTTCTCTTAACATATACAATCTTCCATTATGCCATTAGAGTCCTGTTTAAATTTTTATACATTTTTGATATATGAAGAGATATGAGAAGAATCAAATAATAAAACACATACATATAAATAATACGTGAAACAAAAAGCTGTTGACAGCAAACACTTGTTTAAAATGAAGATCACTGTTTGTATAAAAAAAATATTTTCTAAACACGTACATTCCTTTTATAAATGAGAGGAGACAAATAATTAAAAACCCAAAAAAAAAATGTTATAATATTACAAAAAATGAAAAATTTTGTTTCATCGGTTAATCGGGTGAAATTAACCGGTTTAATCGTAAATGGAAAATAGCCAATTTCAAATTAACCGATCAGTTAATGGGGTAGTAATTAATCGGTTAACCCATTAACGTTTAACCGAATGAATACCCTACTAGGTAGTATATACTATTCTTTTCGCATACCACCCATTTATGGGGCCTATTTGAACTTCTTTCTGTATCGTTTTAATATAATTGGAATTTATACTGATAGGATTCTTATATGTAACTTATTCCCAGCAAAAACTTTACTTACCTGGTAAGTTAGCAAGTAATATTGGAGACATATGAACACTACTTATTTTTCGGCTGAATAACTACTTATTTTTGTTCGAGTTGTACACAGAATTCAGTAGTTACAATACACTTACTAGAAGTCACAAAATATCTAGTTATTATTTAACTACCAGTAAGTTGAATTGTAAGTACTTACAATATACTTACTAGAAGCCAAAAAATAACTAGTTTTTATTTAATTGGCGCTAGTTAATAGACCTGATAAATAGTTATGGTGCTAGTTACCAGTAAGTAAATATTCAGTACTGAAAACAAGACAGCTAATAAGTAATAATTTAGCTGATTATTAGTAAGCAAATATTCATAACTGAAAATAATAGTAGTGAAAAGTACTTACTGAGGTCATTACTAGCAAGTACTTATTGAGGTTTTCGGAATAATGACAATTGTAATGACAACTACTTACCAGGTAACGTATGAAATAACTACGACCTATTACCAAAATTCAAAAAGTTTTTCCTGGGTTATTATATATATAGAACAATTAACAAAAAGTAAGTAATCCGTAAGTAGTCATTACACATTTTTGTGTAACTGAGATTCCATAGCGAAAATTATACTTAATTGTAATTACCATATTTATAATTACAATGTTATTGTAATTGGAAGAACAGTTACAATTATATTTAAGTATTTGTAGTTTCACTTTTTTCAGTTACACATTAAAAGTAATTGTTGTTTAAAAATTTTTATATATAAATGACCCAAACTAAACAAGAATAATCTGCTGTTTTGGAATGGAATTGCATTTGAAGTTTAATCAATTGAATTAAGCATTTCAACTTTTTTCAATTAAATTTCACGAAATTTCTTTGAAGTATTTTAGTCACAAAACTTTTTTATTCTAACGACTGTAATGAAAAATTTAATACAAGATGTTAAATCATTAATGAATAATACTGGACCTCAGTGACTACCTTGAGGGACTCCCCATGGAACAGGTTTAGCTTTAGAATTACATTTGCGAAACAATATGCACTGATATCTGCCCTTCAGATATGTAGACATCGATTTTAGAAGTATAGGAGAGAGCCAAATTTCATCTTATTTGTACATAAGGTGGTCATGATTTACTTTTTCGAATGTTTTACTAAAATCTGTATAAATTGTATCAGTTTGCATGTCAGAATATGAAGTTGTATATTCCAAAATATTAGTAAAAGTCTAGCGTCCTTTTATAAATCCATGTTGAAATGGTGATAGCCAGGGCAACCATAAATATGCAATTGTATGTTTTTCCTTGTACGACCAATGAAGACAGAAACAATATTTATTCGTTTTAGAGCTTTTTATGAATTTTGACATCGATTTTTTTGCACAATTTAGTTAAAAGAGCATTTTTTGCAACATTTATAGCGCATATTTTGCATTTTTGAGAATGTAATTTTTTTATGCTTAAAAGAATACATTTAATTTTTACTCTAAAATTGTAAGAAGGTTCTCATTAAAGATAGTAAATATTTTCATTAAATTATTTTAATGAAAAAAGGAATTTTACACATGAAATTAATTAAAACTTATTGATAATTTTTCATTCTGAACTTAAGCCTGATTAAGATATGAAAATTTTGATTAAAAACCATTAACAATTCAATTAATTAACCACAATGTTAATTATTGATAAATGTTATTTAAAACTTTCAAATTTTATATTTACACAAGCAAAAATTAAGGAAAAAGCAATTATATAAGTTTTTGGGATGTTATACATATAAATCTGGATCAATCTTTCAGTATACCGACCGACTCAGAATCACTTTTTAAACTGATATAACGATGTCCATTCGTCCATCCGGCTGGTTGTCTGTCCATTTTAACTTTGTGCGCAAAGAACAAGTTGCCATTTTGTACATAATTTTATCAAATTTGGGTAATGCATTTAATTTGTACTAAGGAAGAAGTCTATGTATGTAAATGCTCAGAATCGGTCTATAATTTCACATATTAACCATAAAAACTTCTTTCTACATTGGACTTTTTGTGTCCATAAACCGTTTACGGTATTTAGATCAAATTCGCGACAAAACTATTTTACTGCAAATTAAATTATCTTCCAATCGGCACACATTTGCCCAAAGCTCCCTTCTATGTATAGCTTTAACTTCCTTTTACATAAATGTTAACATTTATAAGCAATTTAGCGACCGTCCCTGAAATCTCTTTAAGACAAAAAATCTCATACGGATGTTAATATCGAGATAATATTCGCTTTAAATAACTCTTATATTATTTTTAACCTCATAATATAATTTTGTTTTTGTGAGCCCATGGCTGTCCGTCGTTTTCAAATAGTGTATAATCTCGAATACTCGTCTGTTAATACTATGGTGCTTGGGCTTTACCGATTATAATTTTAGGATTGTTTTTTTATATGCAAATGTTTTTACATTGTTGAATATTTTGTTTTCAAAAAAGCAATTTTTGATTTTTTGGGGTATATTATTAACAATTTTCAGGGCATATTTTCGAGTTTTGACTGCATTATAAATGCACATTAAACGCGTTTTTAGAGAATATTTCTGGTTTCCCTGGTGAAAGCAAAGAAGATACTTGATGTGATATAAAATAAGTCATGCTTTTTCAAAGAGTTTGGGAATAACACATACAGCCTGCCCCCTGATGTCTACCGCTATCGTTCGCTTGCATTTTCAACGACAAACAGCTGATTTGCGGTCCACTAAAAATTTTTTTTATACAAATTTGCGGCCCACTCAAAAATATTATGCAACCACAAATGTCATAGTCAGTCACTTGTGTTGCAGTTGTCGAAAAAAACCATCACTTATAAAATTATATCGGTTTTTAAAATATTTTTTTATAAAATTCTACTCTATATTTTTTGTTTACTTCTTTGTTGGTTTTTTGTTTACTCCTTTGTTTTCAATTCTATTTTTTGGCTTAATTTATATGTTTTGTCGATTTTTAATTCCAAACTAGCGTTTGATTTATGGAATTAATGATGTGGCAATACAGTCATTTGACAATAAATAAATGAATTACGCCAGACATGTAAAACCTGTCGACCGACAAGTCGATAGTTAGTGGGCCGCTTAAGAGCACGATAATGAGTGACTTGTTGTCGCTCGCTTAAGTTGTCGATCGACATCGGGGGCCTGGCTATTAATTTAGCTAAACCTATTTAGTTTGAAATATCGGATCTGCTTCCGGTTTTAAACAAGGGTATAATAATGAAAGTTTATCCAGCAATCGGGGAATTAACTATTAAAAAGTGAAACGCTATATAAACTAGTTTAAGGCAAATTTAAGAAACACAAACATTTCAGAAGTACACCATTGGAAACACCATGAGCGCCATTACTTTTGGAGTATTTATGTTGTTGTATTATTGGATAATTTATTATTCGTGATTCGGGGTTTCGATATGGATAATCGAATAAAATATATAATCGGATAAAATATTAATTTTATTTATTATATGAGGAGGAAACAAATTAAGCAAATATGTCTCACATGAGAATCCGTAAAGAATTCAATGTCAAAATTTCATCATGAAAGGATAAACGGATACTCGGCGCTTTGTATTCAAAAAGTGATAAAAAGATTTTAGAACGCTTTTAAAAATCCTCTTTAGTTTTAATAATTGCAAATGTTTATTACCTGTATTATTTTCGGCCATGTTAAAAATAATTAAATAAAAAAATCTTGTTCGATTTCAACTTCACTCCAATTCAATTTTCAGAACATGGTTGGTTAGACTGAGCGACAAAAAACTTACCTGGGATGTGATACTATTTTTCTCTTAAAAACTGTCGAGTACAATAATAATCTATTTTTGGAATTTCCAAACACCTCCAAAATCTTAATTTACGGGTATAAAAAACCGGGCTGTCATACCCGTATGAACTTATCAGCCTTAAGTCTGTGTTCAAACTATGAAAGTTTTCTTTCAGAAAATCTGAGTTTATTGGTGAGAGGGGAAGAGAACATGCTTTTCTTTTATCCCCTCTCGCCAATAAACTCAGACTTTCTGAAAGAAAACTATCATTGTGTGCACCCAGACTTAACTAAATACCAACCGATTTAAAATGTATTGACGGATTAATAAAGAAGAGACTTGGAGCTATCGAACAGTATATATCCACTTTAAGCAAACTTCAGATATATTTGTTTTTTTTTCACCAAATATATTTTCCGCGTTTATCGCAATTTTTCTACTTTCGGGACGCTCTCATTTTACAGGAATCGAACTGTTTTGAATTTATTTTAAAAATATAATTGAAAACGAGTAAAGCGCGGGCTTGTGCTAAAAAATCGTTTAGAAATTTTCTGTGCTATTACACTTTTTATTATTCCTTCCCATATGGAGGTCCCTTCCTGGATTAAGACAATCAAAAAATTTCTGACCACGTTTCGTGGCAGGGCTGCTCCAACTTTAGAAGGGGAAACTTAGGCTACTTGTTGGCCTATCTACGGGGCACTGTGGTCTAAGATACCATCAGTTTATAATGGGAAATGTAAGTACCAAGATATTCAGATTTTGTGGGGCTGATGACGGAACGTCAGAACACGTGCTCTGCTCTTGTCCGGCCTTAGGGACTTCTAAGCAGACATTTCTCGGTTGCGATGATAAACCCAACTGAAATTTATAATCTTTCACCGGGCATGATAATGGTCTTCATACGTAGTCTGAACCTGATATGGTAAGACACACAGGCTGCACAAAAGATCCTCTGGGTCGTGGTGCTAATGGCCTTCTGCATTCTACATACAAATATTTATTAAAACAATTTTTTTTTGGCCGGTTATTCTTCGAAATTGAGTCCCAAAGATGTAGATAAAGTGAACTAAATTTGTCTTCTTGGGAACCCAAATTTATTAATTTTGCTTATATTTATGATACATCTCAAACTTCTATTAGATGGCAATTGAAAACGTACAAATAAATACATTCATAAATAAGTATATCTTTGAAAGAAGTAGTAGAACTTAAAAAAGGAACACATTTCAAATCAAACATGACACATATTTAAAGCAAATAAACCAATTCTGCACCTGGATGTTTTCCTTTTTTCAAATTTTTAAATGGCATCCATTAAATTCACCTGAATGGTCATAAACTGACGTTGTTCTTGTTCACCCGCCAAAAAGAACGTTTTTATTAATGTTGACCTCATATGGAAAACATGAATTAAATGCAAAGAAATTTAAAAAAATGGTTTGTGTTAAGGGAAAGATTAAAATTCTAAGTACAAAATATTGAAAATTATACTGCTACTGCCACAACATTTATGCTCACATACATATACGCTTACATACAAATACACCTATTTTATATGGAACATTTATTAGTGTGTGCTTCAGCCAGGATGCTTTATGATTATTTGTTGTGTTTTTTTTCAGGATGCATAAAATGAAATAAATATAATGGTTGCCCTGGCTGGTTGGTTGTGGGCTGAATGGATAAATGCTTAAATGGAGATTATTTCAATATGCAAGAATTGTTAAAAACATTAATATTTTGTACAGGCAAAACAAAATTATTTGTTTATATTTTTCCCCATTATAGTGTTAGTTTTTAGTAGCACACTCACAAATATTTAAAATGAATAAATCTAAAGTGTACCTTATAAAATTTGGATAATAATATAAGTTTAAGACTTGATATATAAATAAACGATATAAAGAGATTTGTAGGAAATTTTTGTAAAGATTTTTATAAAGAATACCGGGGTTCTACTGCTGCTCCATTTTAAATGCTGAACATAAATTAAATCAGGTTGTCTAAGCAGTTTCTCCAGAGATATTATCGGTGTCATTATTATCAGACAGTTGGAAGGAAAATATTAGATAATATTTACATAAACCCCTATACACTCGACCCTTTCTTAGGAAACGAAGCTGTCTAACCTCCGCTGCTTTAGGAATAGCCAGCAGCATATGTTGAATAGAAACACAGCATCCCAACAAACACGAACTCAAACATTTGATATGAAATGATTTTATCCTTTGATATCAAACATAATTTTCAAACCTTTTTTAACTGTTTGATTTTAACATCTAAATTCAAATTGATAATGATTTGAATGTAAACATTTGACATACAATGTTTTATCAATTTGATATCAAATGTTATTCTCAAGCCAAAAAAAAAAAAAAACATTTGACAGCACTGAAGCGAAAAATAAATGTAAACATTAAAAGATGGCGATTAAAGTTAAATGTGTTACACAATTAAAGAATAGTTACATATTACGTGAAGTGAATTGGCCTTTAAAAAACCTTTATTTGTTGCTTAAAAATATTAAATATATTTGTGAGTAAAAAATTAATTACAAAGTGTAAGAATGTAAATAAAAATAAAACGGAAAGTGAAGAAATTTATAAATTTGTTGTACGCTCGCGGTGCTACGCCCTGACAATCCTCGAAACAAAAAAGAGCCAAGTATTTCGTCTTTGCAAGAATTAAATGAAGGAAATAACACTATTTCATCTTTTAGCTCTGGTGACGAATGTAAAGCTCACATATTATTTAAATAAACAATGAATTTAAATTAGAAAAAATAAATATTTTTTATATATTCCACATTGTATTAAAATTCACATTTGAAAAATATTTGAGAATATTGTTTGAAAGCAAGTTAAAAATAAATAAATTTATCAATTTGAAAATAATTTCCCCTTTTTGTTCAGAAAGCTATGATTTTCAAATCATTATCAAACGTTTGTCATTTGAGAAAAGGTTTGATTTCAAATCATTTTCAATTTGATATCAAAATTCCTTGTTTCTTGGGATTCTTCTGTAGGCCGAACTTCCCTAAAAGTGGTCGAAAATCAGATCTTCAGTCCGGTGCCGTGCCACCTGGACTAATTACTACTAATTCCAGTGGTACAACATAGGATCTCTGATCAGCCGCGGGCTTAAGCAGATCTGTTAATTTTGAATATTGCCGAATTCCAGGTATTAGCAGCACCGGATTTTCCCAGAGGATGTAACACCATGAGTTGAAATATTATTAAACTGTTTTCCTACATACCTGCGGGGAATTGGAAGGACAGTAGCAACTTCTTTTTAATATTTTTAAAGGTCAATTACTAGATAAAAATCATTAGGCCTAGCTATGTTAGGATCGACTTATATCGGGTGATACATCGTGAGGTTTGATTTATAATTGGGTTGTTTACGGAAGGCTGGTTATCAGGTTAATTAGTTATATTCACAACAACAAAATACACTTATACAAATTTTGTTTTAAATATATTTTCTTATTGTTAATATAACTACATAACTTGATAAGCCACATTTCGTGAACAATCCAAATGTAAAATAAAGCACATACATTTTAAAGTGAACTTAAAATTTTTATTATCGCTTTAAAGAACAATTTATGGCATTTACTGTTTGCAAATTATATCATGTAAATGTTGGCCATGACTACGTCTTAGGTGGTCCATTCGGAGGGTCAAATGTTGGGCGTCTCGTTCGAGCATAGCGAAAATAGTCCTAATTTACCGTAGGAAAACGTGAAATTAAGTGCTCACCAAAATGATTTGTCATCAAGGAAATTATTTCAAGCGCTGGATGGCTCGTAGCGCAGTCTTGTTGAAACCAGAGTCTACATATCGGGTGTTTTGCATGAGAACTTAAAATGATAATACAAAATTGAAATATTATTGGAATTATTAGTATTGTGGTTATTTTATTGAACTGTTAATGGTTTTTAATGTTTACATTTGCCCTTCGAGTTGTGCTGAAAAAGGTTAACAAGAAAAAGATAGTCAAAAACCAAAAAAAAAAAAAAATATACTTTGGATTTCAAGAAGAATTCTTGACAAAAAATACGAAAAACAGAAGTAAAAAAGAACATGTAAATCATTCAAAGCAAATTTCGATCTACCAAGTAAAATACCATTTGGTTTAAAGATTGATGTTTGACTATTGACGTCATCTGTCATCAGTGGCAGTGAGTGTTAAACGGCAAACCCGTCTGAAGAGATTGTGTGGTTACAATCGAAACTAGTCAGGGCAACCTGTCCGTGAAAACGTGGGATCAATTCCCAGCTCAGTCAAGAATGA
Source organism: Pollenia amentaria (assembly GCA_943735925.1). Classification (NCBI taxonomy): domain Eukaryota; kingdom Metazoa; phylum Arthropoda; class Insecta; order Diptera; family Polleniidae; genus Pollenia; species Pollenia amentaria. The sequence continues at coordinate 72,225,132 of OX031007.1, read as the reverse complement.
AAAATTATCAATAAATTTTAATTAATTTAATGTTGAAAAGTTCCTTTCTTCATAAAAATAATTTTATGAAAACTAAATTCAATGAACTTAAGCCTGATTAAATATCGAAATTTATTATTGGAATGAAATTTTTTTTATTACAATCATGGCATTTATTTTTTAAATATGATTTCCGGCAGATTTCCGAATTTCATGTTCCATTCGATCAGTTCAATTTGTGACTACTTTTTCAAATAAATCTGGCCGTATGGCATCAATGGTGGCTTGAAAATAGTCTTCCGATGCTTCAAGAGTTTCGGCGTTTTTTTTAATACTTCGAGCCAAGCAGCAATATTCTCTCCGCTAAGCACATTTATTTGTCTTGTTGATGATTTTAAATCAAGAATAGTTAAATTAGTTTGAAAACGATCAATAACTGCACTAATTGCTTGCTCACCAGCCCGATTATCTAAACTGCAAAATGGATGAAGTGCTCTGTAAGCCTTGCGAACAGATTTTTTTAAGTTAATTTTTCCAATTTGGAAGCATTATTCTAGCGTAAAACGATTTATGACGACTTGCTAGACTTAACAGAACTGATATGTCAACACATTCTGACACTCTCAGCTTTTAAACTATAGTAATCGATATCGAAAGTTCTCATGTAGTTAACAAAACACCCGATACATAGATTTATTTATTATAAGGCCTACGGCGACAGTTTTTTATACCCTTCACCGAAGTTAAGATGGTATATATAAGCTTGTCAATCCGTTTGTAATTCTCTAAACTTTTAATTTTTGACCATTTAAATATATATTGTATATGTTGGGTTCTTATGAGTTGCAAAGTTTTTTTAACGATGTCCGTCTATCTGATGAAATGGGTTTTCCAAAGACCCCAGATGAGATGGGGACTGGGTTGGTATATCTATTTATTCTCCGTGGGATTTTGCTATTGAAATTCAGCCAAATCGGTTAATAAATGACTGAGATATGATCAAAAAACCACGACTCCCTCTACTTTTATCCATAAATACCTGGTTGTTGTTGGTTTTATTTCTTTTTTCTGTATATCTGAAGAACGACAAGAGCCACAGTTTCCAAATAAGGTCCAAGCATCTTGGTTATCATAACACAACATCCCACAAAATGAAGGCAATAGCGAAGAAGCGGGCGTGGTTTTTAATATCTAAAGAACGGTAAGAAAAATATTGTAGTTTCTACAACAAACTTTGACAAACACACGAGTATGCACGCATATAGAATGCAATGCTGAGAGAAACGACTAATAAGTTATATGATATTAAAACGCTCACTTGGTCATTTTACTCTCAGAGTGGCACTACCAACGAAAAGTTCAATCTATTTTTACTTGGTTAAACAATTTTATACTTATTTTAAAAAATTCCGGATTGGTTTTCGAAAGTTATCCCATTTAGGATTGTTATAAGTACGTTTTAGTGTTATTCGTACTTAAAGTATGTATAAAATCTTAATTTTTTCCGAGTGATTTTCTTTCTGGTTATCAATACACAGCGTCTGAAAAATGTGGGCGGGATTAGAGAAGTGACCTTGGCACACGAATGATTTATTTATATCTAAAGAGCGGTATTTGTATAACTCTCTGCTCTTAACATACCATAGTGAAGGGTATATAAGATTCGGCATAGCCGAAAAAAGTTTTAATTACAACCGAAATAATTCACAACCGAGTACTGTAAAAAGAGAATTAGTATATATGTTACATATCATGCCAACATTTTAGACCGGTTACCTTTGTCAAAACTTAGTAAAACGGATTTGCGGACTTAACTAATGCAAAGTATCAAATTTTCATTACAATTTATTTCTTTAGCGGCATTTATACGTTGTCTTTTCAGACATGTTTTCTTTTGAAAATTCTACCAAAAACCCATTGTATTTTTACGATGCCTTCCCAAACATGTCTGTTTTCATGTCGGATGTTTTTTGATATCAGTACTATGACAAGTGCCTTCGTTTATGTCCCAATGACACTTTACATCAATGTGATGTCAACCAAAACATCACTTGGCCAAATTGCCATCAGGGTCAAAAATATAAATTATGTCATCCATGGGATGGCACGTTGGCATAACAGAAATGACTCAGTAACATCGAAGAAAGGACTCGTTAGTCATCGGAATTGACTTAAGTCTAATTGATAGAATATTATTATTATTTAGTTACCCGCTACACATGTTTGTTTCACTCTTGTTGTATTCCTTCCGTTTGTTTACAGAAGAATTCCCAACTACAAGACACCGGCAGCATTCCCGATATTGTTTTCGTAATCATTCTACTTTAAAAATGTTATGCTTTTAACTAAATAATTTAAACAAATAGTATATGGGAATTTTTGCTTCTGATATTACTTTTTAAACATGAAAATTATGTTAATAATACATAAAATGTGGCCTCAAATTGATGTTACTGTAGTCATAGCATAGATGACGCCAAAAATATGACAACATTTTATGATGACGTCCGTCATTGGATTGATGACTCGTTTTGCCTCATTGATGCCATTTGTAATAACATTGATGTCACAGTTCTGACGTTAGGGCATCATCAATATGAAGACGCATTTTTCTATGAGTGTAGGTTCAAATATTTCTAAAGGCTTACTAATTTTGTATATTTAACCAAATTTTTGATGCAAAATTTAGAGAGCCTGTATTAAATTTCAGCAGTGTTTCTATTAAAGAAAAGGAAATTTTGATTCTGTACCGTGCAATACAGCCTGCATTAACCAAAAAATAAATTTCTTAATTGTTTTTGTTGATTTTTTTTATCACAATGAACGCCAAACACACAAATTGACCGACAACTGTATTGGGGAATGTGCCACACATTGTTTTAAGTAGTAGCATAAAGTCTAAAGTTTATTTGCATGTTTGTTTGTTTGCTTGTTCCTTCGCTGCCTCATTCGTATTTTGGTAAATAGTCGCTACATAGATCTCTCGTATTATTCCCATAATTCATGCAAATTTCACGTTGGCTGATTAATATTTTTGGTCACGTGCCATGAAGCATCAGAGAGCCAGCGCAGCTGTAATGAAAAGCGTTTACAAAAAGATTTATCGCCATCATATAATGGGGCGCGTGGAAGGCAATATTTTTATAATACATTTGATTGCCACCAGTATTGAAAAGCTGTATCATCTTTTTATAAACACCAACACAATATAATTATTTTTACTGTGTGTGTGTGTGTGTGTATTTCATTTTAATTGTCAAGTGTTGCAGCAACATGCAACAGATATTTGTTTAATATTTATCCTGCCTACCACAATTTCACCAACAAAATAGTTCTTTCTGACTTATAAACAGACTGGTCGGGTGGCTGGTCCAACTGACCATTGGCTTGTTTTATTAAATAATTTCGAACTCTACGTGAGACATGTGCACGTAATCTGTAACGGCTGTATTCAAAATTCAAAAAATAAACTCCTTCATTTATTGCTTGTTGATGATACGAGCACAAGTGGCATTAAAGTTGTTCAATTCGGATGGTTTATTGTTTTCAATCCCGAATTGTTTTCAAATTTATCTGTGGTTTTTCTTTCATTAGAACTAGTAACTTTGAACAATTACACGAGTATCTACCACAAAAATATCCATATTTATTTATAAACAACTACAACTGAATGAATTTATGAAATGTTCATCTCAATGTTATCATGATTACGAGTATGAGACGGTTTCATAAATAAAATAAATAAATCAAAGACATCCATATGCACATTGTTAAATATATAGATTTTTAATAGGTATGTATGTTTACCAAGTGAGCATTTTTTTAAATTATTAATCATGTTCGAGTCTTTTTTGACTCCTCTGAGCGATTAAAATAATCATTTATGCGCTCGTTTTTGAGTCGAAAATAACTGTTCATTCAGGAGAAAATGGTACCCCACCCGCGACTCTTCTGATCAATTACGACTCATTTTCGAGATATTTTGCGCTAGTACTTACAATCAATTGAGAAACCATTTACTTTTTTTATTTAAAATTGTTTATATAAAATCACTCATAAATCAAATAAAATTTTATTTTATTTCCTTACAGCACGAGCTTACTGACATAAATAAGGGGGATAATTCTGGCAGTCTTGAGCGAATAGTTTTTCGATTCGAAAGCAATTTTATTTCTAATTCTAATTATTTTTATTTTTTCAATGTTTTGAAAACTCAAATAAATTCTTTACAATACTGAAGAAATAATTTAGATTCGTTCATTATCGACTGAAAAAGGATTAGAAATAAAATTGGTTTGTCCTCTTTTACAATGTGGCAAGTGGAAAGCAGACAGACGAAGTTTGTTGGCGAGGGGTTGTAGAGGTAGAGTGTGTACTACATGGCGGTCTGTATTAGACATTTTTTGTCTTTCTCTTTCACCGTTCGCAATTTTCATGTTGTTGCTTCTTATAATTTCTCTCACACCAATTTAATTAAAGTATTAATGCCTGTAAAATGTTAATCTCCGTCAACAGCGAAAAGGTACGATAAAAAGAAAGGTTTAGGCATGTTCAAAAGCGAATAAGAAAAATGTCTGCCTTTCAATTTCAACATTGTAAATTGGGACTTACGAATCGAAAAAGTATTCGAACACGACTGCCAGAGTTAGCCCCAAGCATAATTTTACAATGCTCACTTGCTCCAAAATGTGTCAAAAAATAGACCCGTTGTGAAAACTAACAACAACAACAGAAACATTTTTTTCATCGTAAGGCAGCGTTAAACGTGACTGCAAAATAAGGCTAAAAGCAGTCACATTTCAATCATGTGCATGATCAATTTATGATTGCGCATATTCTGTGCATTTTGTTTTTGTTTTTAAGCAACTCACTTTCTAAGCATGTCTGGGAATCATTTGCGATTCTTGTTTTAAGCGCAGAACTGATTAATCAGTTTTTGATCATCTAAGGTAGTCTTAAAAGACTAAGATTGATGATACGATCTTCCTAATGGTGACTGGGTATATATCAAATTGTCTCCAGCATTGGCGTTTTGTGATGTAAAAATTAACTGTAAATAAGACAAGATTTGACATAAATTTGTTAGTTAATTTCCCTTTCGTGAAGGGCCAAATAAACAACACAAACGGTTACACAAACATCTTGTTGTTGTAAAATTGCTCGTGTGGTTTAGTTGGCTATTAAGCTGGACGGACACAGTTAGAATACTTCAAAAAGTAATTCTAAGAAGATCGATAGATTATAAAGAGTGACTCATCGGGAGGTTTGATTATCAATATCATGTTTTACAGATCACGCGTGATTCATATCAAACTGCTTTGTCATTTTTGTTCAATATCGTTTGGCAAGTCATCATGGAAAGGCTCACACCACAACAACGTCTCCAAATTGGTCAGCTGTATTACGAACATCGGCGTTCTGTGAGAAATGTTTTTCGTGCGATTCGAGGAACTTAAAGTGCGCATAATCAACATAATCGTTTGTCAACACCATTTATTTATTTATTTGTTGACACTTGTTTTAAATGTTTTCCTTATTTTCTTTTGTTTGACGTTATATGGGTTTTAAAATTTAACCATGGCTCAGTTTTAAAGCACATTTCTGGCTCTATGGATACGTTTATAAGCAAAATTGACGTATTAACATTTCATCCAAAAACAACGGTCTTGTGTGGTTTATGGGCTGGTGGAATCATTGAGCCATATTTCTTCAAAAATAAGGAAAATCAGAATGTTACCGTCAATGGTAACCTTTATCGCACCATGTTAACGGACTATGTGCTTCCTGGAATTCAAGCGCAAGGTCTCTGTGAGTTCTGGTTTCAACAAGAAGGCGCTACGAGCCATACAGCGCGTGAAACAAAGACCTTGATGAGAAATCATTTCGGTTATTTCACGTTTTGCTACGCCAAATTCTAACTTCGACTATTTCCTCTGGGGATATGTAAAGTATGAGGTCTTCAGGGATAAGCCAGCTACGATTGACGCTTTAGAAGCCAACATTACTCATGTTATTCGCGAAATACCAGTCGCTTGGCTCGTACGAGTCGCCTAAAATTGGACCTACCGAATGGGCCACTTCAGACGTAGTCATGGCAAACATTTACATGATATTATATTCAAACAGTAAAGGCTAGATTACACTATTATACTTTGTATTAATACATGTCAAAAATTCAAGTAATATGACAAAGTGTGATAGTGTGAATGCAATGTGTCACAAGTATTACGAAAAAAGTTTGACATCCCATACGACTTCATTGTTTTTTGAAATTTTTCTAAACGCTAATACTTTTCATTGGATCAGGGTTGCATTTTAACAAAAGCATGTTCATGTGTGATAGTGTGACTACAAACCGTAATGTTACATTAGATTTTTTGACAGTCACAACAAAACTCATTAGATTTCCATCTCACAAAGTATTATGGAATACGTAAGGCTTGTGAGATAGTGTAATCTAGCCTTAAATGACATAAATTGTTTTTAAGCGATAAAAAAAATTATAAGATCTCTTTAAAATTTAAGTGTTTTATTTTACATTAAAAAATTAAACCTCCCAATGAATCACCCGATTTTTCAGGACCCTTTTAATAGATTTAAAATGTTTTCACTTTGTTAAATAATGAGTGGATTATCACAAAGTTTAATTATTTTATTTCTATTAATAAAAAAATTAAATGTACCTTGTTTCAACAAAAGTAATTTTAAGGAGTAGATTATATATTCGACCTATGGTAGATTTTGGAACACAAAGCACGAAATTTGGCCAAATAATTTCCGGTCTAACGGAACTAAATTAGACCATATTTTACCACTAAAGCGTTGTACGTTACAGTTTTGGACGTTATTAAGTGTTACCGACAGTGGGCCTACTGTAAATTATAGACCGATCTTCACGAAATTTGGTTGGTATAAAAATCGAGTTGGCTTGCAAAATGTAACGGCAATCTGTGCATTCCGCCAGCATTTTATGTAAGTTTTTGCAACAGAAATATCCATTTTTTCGGAAGGTTGTTCAACATTTATATATCTATGTAGATATAACTGTTTTCCTACTCAAACGATTGTGCTGGACTTCAAACCTAATCTGCTTGGAAGAACTATAACAGCTTTGGCAACAAAATTGTTATTTGTTGTGATCATCCCTTTTCTGCATCGATTTAACAATGTCCGCTCGTTCGGCTGGCTGTCCATGTTAAACTTATTCGCAAAGTCATTTTGGAGATAATGTAATTAAATTTGTTGTATAAGTTTTAATTGTCATTAGAAGTAGAAAGAATTGGTCCCTAATTTCACAGTGCCCAAATAAGAACTTCTTTCGGAAAATTCTTCTTGCCAATAAACAATCTTATTATTTTAGTATTTCAAATTAATTTGCAACCCTATTTACCTTACCAAATATGATTGTAGTACGTCCATATTTTACCGTAGCTCTTATACAAATACGACTTCTGTAAAAAGCTTTTAATGCCATAATTACATAAAAATGTTGCTCTTGACGATAATTTCTATAATAGCTTGTATATCATGTCAAACGATATCGGTAAATTGTTCGGCACAAATTAATTTTATATAAATATTAATCTCATATCGTAATTAAATTTTGGCGGTTCCATTAACTATAGTCCATGGGTCCCAAAGTGGATGCACTCTTTAAAATTGGTCTGTAAATACAGGAGCGCTACGCTTGTATTATATAATTTTCAATATAGATTAGATATATTTAGTCAATTCACAAGGTATCCTAACATGTCATATTGTCAAAATGTCCTAATATTTCACAATGGTTTAAAAATATTGTTGTACGGCTCAGCCGCTCAGCGCTGGACTTTTCTGATTAATTACGACAGCACAATAAACACAGCAAGCAACGTTCTATTTATTTAAGACACTTTTTGTTGACAAATCAACAACAATATTTTTAAACCATTGTGAAATATTAGGACATTTTGACAATATGACATGTTAGGATACCTTGTGAATTGACTAATTGAATCATAGAGATAAACAGGAAAAAAAAATTTTTTTTTCGGTGTAAAAAAATGGTTTAATTTGGTTAAAATTTTTAAATTTTTTTGTTTATTCTAAAACTTTTTGTCTGATGCTGTTTGATCTTACAAAATTTTTGTTGCTGACGTATAATTTTGTTTGAGCAAAATCAGCTGTTTTTCTGTTTGCCCCTCAAAAGTATTTTGTGGTCAGATTGAAACAAGAAAATATTTCAAATTTTTTGCCAAATGTTTGACATATGTGACCGTACCTTAAGATAGCCCATATGGCAATACAAGTACAATTTACTTTTAAAGAGGGTGCCCCGATAGGCGAGTCAAAGACGCTTATTTACGATTAAGTTAGAATATAATTTGTTATTGTATTTTTAACTCTTAGGCTGGGTTTCAGAGATCTCAGTTAAACTAGGTTTTGTTAATCTGAAAACAGATTTGTGCCGCCATTACCAAGTTTGTATACAAGGTTTTGACGGAACAGCATAATTTTGCTTAAGATGTTGGTATTTAATGAAATAATAAAAAAATCACATATCGCCGTAAAATCCGAGCTTTAGAGTACGTTAAACTAAGCTTAAATTTAATCTACATCTCAAAAACCCAGCCTAAATAGTATAATTAAATTATCGAGCTTAAGGTCTTTTTATTTAAAAAACTTTAAATGTTTATTATATCCAATATTTCGGCACTTCGTTGAGTGCCTTCTTCAGGGGGTTTTTTTTTCTTTTACAAATTTCACAAATTTTTAGCAAATTTAACAATATAACAATTAAAATGACAAAATTAAAATATTTTTTGTAATTGAATATAAAAAAATAGTTTTCAATACAAACTTGATCTATTACAATATAAATAAATTTTTAACTTCCGTTTCTATTTTTATAAATTAAATGTCTATAAGTTTGTACTACATTTTCAGTGTCCGACTTAAAATTAATTCTCGACATTGTTGGTACTTTTATAATTTGTAACATTTCTAACATAAATCTGCGTTTATAATTATTTTCTGTGTTTAATACTATTGTATTCTCAAAATCTGGATAATGGTTTAGATAAGCACAATGAGTTGATAAAGCTGTTTTTTATAATGAAATATTTCTATATTTTTGGTCTGACTTATGTCCTGCTATCCTAGTTTTTAGACCTTAAGCTCGATAATTTAATTATACTATAAATAATATAAATATTTAATTCTTAATTTATAAATAAAATAAATAAATACTTTAAAAAGTCCTTGTATCTTATGAGAAAGCAAATGACCTTAAAAGAGGAATACGTGGTTAAAGAAGAACACCTTGATTGAATCGTCTATAACACTTGAAAGTTCCATAGGTGAACAAATCTGTTAAAAACGTGCCATTTCATGAAATTAAATTATCAATTATTAAACTCTTTCCTGAAGGAATTCAAGTTAATGTTAAATGTTTGAACCATAGAAAAGAAAGATAGAGGAAGAGAAAAAGCTCATAAATTGAACAATATAAAGCTCAAATTAGCTGACAGTAACAGTAACGTTGCAAATCAGCTGGTTCATTTTATTGTATGTAGAGCAATTAGAACGGTTATAGTTAGCAGTAAGATGTAACTTAACCGACCGTAACGTCTAAATCTGTAGAAAATAGATTTTTCTTACTTTCTTAAGGTTACATTACTGTTACTGTCAGCTAACTTTTGCTTAACTCTATGATTGTGGTAGTAAGCAGGGTTTTCAGTTGTGGCGATTTATCGTTAAACAATACGATTTATAAGCCTATTTGGCGATGAAATTTTGTGATTGGGGTCAAGGCAATATTTAAGATGCTTGTGCTTATTTTGGCGATTTCTAAGACGCATTTTAATTCCTTTTTTTTCTTATTTATATGAAAATATTCATAAGTACGGTAAAGTTTTTTCTTTGTTTTGGATGATAAATCTATAGTACTGCCAGATTATTACCTAGAAAACATAAACATTTTTTGCTATAGAAGCTTTGCTGTAGGATCTTTCTAGGGCATTATCCTTATCAGAAGTTGCAATTGGCTTCAATGTTCATTCCATTTTCATTTTCTGTGCCGAATTTCAATATTTATTGGTTGCATATCGCACGATTAGAGCAGGTGTTGGTTGCTTATCCGCCCTAAGCTTTTGTTTGTGAATACTTGTAACATTTTGGAGATTGTGTTTGTTACTTTCCAAGTTTCGCTTACGTATAGCAGAAGTGATTCGACGCTTGTAATAAAAATTCTAATCTTATGCTTTTTAGAAATTAGGGAGTATTTACAGACACGCAAAAGTGGGGCATATGCGTGACGAGCCTTGTTTATTCCGCATATTTTCATTCACAATTACTGGGGCATTGTTGTCAGTAGATATTCGCATAATTTTAGTTTTACGGAAATTAATTTTTAACCCAATTTTGAGACCATTTTCGTGTAACTTTTTTTATCTTCTCTTGAATGCCGGTCAGTGAATGCGACATCAAAGATGAGTCGTCAGCATAGTCCAGCTCACATAGTCGCTGGTTCAGGTGCCACTGAATATCATCTGGAGCTTCGTCGTTAGTCCTTGACATTACCGAATCTAATACTAGTAGGAAAAGAGTAGCTGAAAGTGCACATCCTTGTCTTACCCCATTGTTGACATGGAAACTTTCCCACTCAACGCCCTTGAAACGGGCCATGCATTCAGCATCGAAGAACAGCATTTAAATGATGGTCATAATTTTGTCGAGTAAACCCACGTAGCGAAGGCACTGCCAGATGGCATTTCTATTTTTTGCGTAAAATGCACGTTCAAAATCTACAAAAATTAAATAGTTTTATACTATGGACTGTTCCACTATTATTCTTAATGTGCTGATGTGATCTACGCATGATCGACTACATCTAAAGCCGGCTTGTTTTTGTCGAAGATAGTTCTCAACAAATGGGGAGATGCGTTCCAGGACAATAAAATCTATTATCTTTTAGATGGAGTTTATGAGTGTTATTCCTCGCCAGTTTTTATATTCACTGATATCTCCTTTCTTTGGGGTTGTTATGATGACACCTTCTTTCCACGATGCAGGGATGTTGCCCAGGCTTCTTATATTATGCGCCAAATGTATTGAACCAGTGCTGAGTTATACTTAAATAATTGTGATGGGAGGTTATGAAGGCCGGATGCTTTATTTTTTTTCAATTTTGAAATGGCGTTTGTAACTTTTGCTGGAGATGGAGGTGTTGTTGTTATACCCCTCCTAGGGTTTCTTCGTATTTGTGTCTCTATGGGTTCATAGTTGTTGTCTGCAAATGTCGGGGATTCAAAAAAATTCCTTCCACCTTTAAAGCTGCTCATCAGTTGTGGAAAGCCTTTGAGTCTTTGATGTTTGGGATCGATCTAAAATTTTCACCGCTGAGTTGTCTAACCGAATTGCAGTCCCTCTTAACGCAGCATTTTCAGCCTTACGAGCAATGTTATTATAAAACTGGCATTTGTCCTTACGGACTAGTTTCTTTACGCATTTTTCAGCGTTGTTATAAATTGGTTTAGCAATTTAAAATTCAGGGGTATTTTGTGCCGATTGAAGTTTTATATACAACCTTCCTCTTTCGTCGATTGCGCTCCATGTTGTGGCACTAATTCATGGATTAATGTGGTGTTTACTGGAGCCGAGAACTCTTTTTGCACTTTCGCGGCAAGATGTTACGATATCATACAAGTTTTTTTGTAGAGTTTTAATTTAATCTGTTACACACATTGCTTGAGAAAGCTGTAGCAGTCAGTGGCGGGGTCTTGCAGTCGGTGTACGTTGTATTTGTTTCTGCACTGCTTGTGATGGTGATTGGCCTTTGGTCGCAACTTTACATCACCTATCAGTAGTCTATGATCACTGTAGATATCAGCACCTCTTGCCGTTCTTACGTCTATAAGGTAGTCTAAGAACTTTCTACCAATTAGGAAATGATTGCCATGTGTACTTGTGTATATCTCGATGTGGAAATTTTGTCCCTCCAATGAACAGCTGTTGAGTGGCGCATAGATCTATTAACCGTTCGCCATTGTTATTTCTATTTTATGTCGCTTTTTCTTGTATTTTATGAAATTCATCCTTTGGTGATGTAGAATCATCCATTTCCGTTGGGTCATAGAATTGAGAAATTACGATGTTACGATATTTCATTTTAAAACGGGCCATAATTAAATTGTCGGAGACGGGCTTGTGTTTTATCATAGCTTTTTTCATGATTGGTGTTAAAAAGATTCCTACACCGTGAATATGTCTGTGCCCGGAAGCTGTGCGCAGTTCGCCTTGACCATTCCATTTTACTTCTGAGAGGCCCAGGACTCCTGATCTGTAATCTTCCATTACCCGACATACTTGAGCAAGGCGAGATATTCCGAGAGTGTTTTTACATTTACGTTCCGATTCTTGTACTTTTAATAGCCAATTGGTTGTGCCGTTAAAGTGGTTTCTTGTTATTATTTGTATTGTTTTGTTAATCTGCTTAATTTAAAATGTGCAGCTGATTAGGCAACAGCATCCGATCCTAGTGCTGGGGCTGCCAGTAACCTCTAGGCAGGTATATAATGTTCAATAATGTTTTACTTACTGTGATTGTAAACTAATTACTTGAGACGCACTGAAATTCATGCCATCCAGGTTACTCAGGTGTTTGAACGACATTTACAGGGAATACGTGATTAAAAAGAAAATCGGATGTTGTGAGCTGCTAAGGAGGCAGACCTCATTCATTGTTGATTTACTTAACTTTCCCAAGAAAAACTTTTTGAATTTTGGTAATAGGTTGAAGTTATTTCATACGTTACCTGGTAAGAAGTTGTCATTGCAATTGTCTTTATTTTGAAAACCTCAATAAGTAGTTAATAGTAATGACCTCAGCAACTTGTTGTTACTTCTATGATTTTGACTACTGAATAACTTCTTATTAGTTGTGTTGTTTTTAGTACTGAATATTTACTTACAGGTAACTGGCTCAATAACTACTTATTAGATCTATTAATTAGCGCCAATTTTTTAATTCTACAATCGGCTCTAATCAAAAATCTTCTAAGAATTTATTTTAAGCAATTAAGGTACTACAAACATATTATAATTAAATCTATTACTATGTCAGTGGATCTGTTTGACTCTTCGATTTTCTGGCAACTAAATAATAACAAGTTATTTTTTGGCTTTTTGTAAATATATTGTAAGAACTTACAATTTGACTTACTGGTAGTAAAATAATAACAAGATATTTCTTGACTTCTAGTTAGTGTATTGTAAGTACTGAATTCTTTGGACAGCTCGAACAAAAATAAGGAGATATTCATCCGAAAAATAAGTAGAGTTTATATGTCTCGAACATTACTTGCTAACTTACCAGGTAAGTAGTTTTTGCTGGGTTATTTCTAAAAAAAAAAAAATGAAGAAGAAGGAAATTAGTAAACTGTTTAATGCTATTTGATCTACCAGATGTTGTGCGAATTCTATAAAACGTTTGTTAAAAATAGTGGTTACGCGTGGGGTGTCAAATATTTGTTAAGGTGTGACCATGTCTTACGTATTCAATTGGTTCTATTCTTAAGTTAAAGAGACAAATAACTAACTTTAGTTTTTTTTATTTATTCTCAATCAAATGAAATTTAAATTTTAATTAAATAAAATTCGAAATAAATTTTAATTTTTTCCAGGCCTTATAGTAAATGGCTTTATAAATGTTGTAATAACTACCATTGAAAGACGTTTTGGATTACGTTCACGTCAAACAGGTTTAGTGGCAAGTGGTTATGATATTGCCTCGTTCTTGTGCCTAGTTCCGGTAACATATTTTGGAGGTCGTCTTGGCGCTTCAAAGCCTCGTATAATTGCTTGGGGCATAATACTCTTGGGATTAGGTTCATTGACATTTGCCTTACCCCACTTCCTAGTGGGGCAATATCGTGCAACCAAGTCTACGACTAATACATGTACAGCTTTAAAAAGCAGCAATTACACTAAACAGGTAAAGAGAAATAGTTTTTAAAATAATATTATTTTGAATAGTGTTCGTTTTCTTCATCTAAACATAGTCTTGTGAATTAAATGGTATGACATCTGGAAGCAGGGTTGAAGACGAGTTTGATTCGAGTGAAAATCTAACATGGACTGTATGGATATTTTTTGCGGCTCAACTGTTGCATGGTGCAGGTGCTTCACCGCTCTTTACTCTTGGCGTTACTTATATTGATGAAAATGTATCGAAGAAAATGTCGTCTGTTTACTTGGGTATGTTTTATTTACATTTTTATAGAAGTTTTAAAAAAAATTTAAACCAGAAATGGCAATAAATGCATTCTTTAGTAAACATTTTTTTAAAATATGATTCTTCCTAAGAACTTTAATTTTAATTCTTCAAAAGATTTATTTTACAACAAATTGGCTTTTTTTTTGCAAAACAAAATATGATGGTGTGGCTAAAAAATAAAATCGAGTGGCAGATTTTTTTGACAGGTCTAGCAGACTTTCAAATGTATAAGAACATTTTCATAAAATGGTGGATTCTATTCGATTAGAGTGGCATTTTCTTGTAAAGTAGCTGAGTCATTGAATTCAGAATTCTGTCAGCTTTTCGTGTGAATAAATCGTAAGATTGTGTAGGCTATTGAATCCCAGCCTTAAGATGCACTTTCTTAAGTGGGACTTGAAAAATTTTTAAAATTGCCAACCGTTTCCGTTAGATTTTTTCTATATTAATTTAAAAACAAACCCTATTATTTATAAAAAATAAAACAGGTTTGTAAAACTTTTATTAAGAAAATCCGTTTCATACAACTTAAAGGGTCTCCAAACGGTCAAAATGCTTTTCATACAGGCGAATTCACTCGTGAACGTGTGCTGGACCTAAAATTCGCCGTCATATCTAAATTTTTCGCTTGATGAGAAATGCTTGACCGTGTACAGACCCCTTTATATAAAAATCTGTTTTATATCTTATAAAAGTTTTTTTCTAACTATTCATGGTTACATCGCCGAGGTATCGCACAATTTTGGAGCCACATCCAGAAGTCATCGGCTTATCTAAAGAAAGCCGAGAGCTTCCAGAATCCGCTCCAAAGTATTTTGGGCTCTACCAGTAGACGTCTGAGTTCTATGTGATTCACCACCAATTCACGTTAAGTTAATTATGGTTCTTCTCCAGAAATAAACGTTAAAAGTGTGAGGTTAAACCGATTGCATATGCTTAATATTAAAAATTGGAAGTACTGCAACTCCGTGCAGTTATACGATGCCAAACAATGAGAAAATGCTAGATGAAACGCAAAACCCACGAAAGCAGACAACCAAAGTATGCATGTTTGCCTTTAATCAACAACGAAAAAGACACGCGAGCTGCCATTCGCGATTATGAGCAGTGTTATTTCGAATTTTCCCGATTTATAAGCAGTTTTTAAATTAAAAGTTGCAGTGGTCATGAACTTTTAAGCAGGCCCACTTAGATAAAAATTTAACAGATAGTAACTAGGATTAGTCACAAGTTTAAGGTTTAATGAAGGTCTCTCCGCGATAAGCAATACACATATTTAAAATTTTTTTAAATAGATATTTTCTTAAAATAAAAATAGGAGAATTACTTGAACGCAGAAAGTGTTAATTAGAATGGCTTAAAAATGAGTCTGGGGAGTAGGTTGATTTGAGACTTGTGGGGCTGTACAGGCTAAAATAAGATTAAGAAAACTTTATATACCCTTCTATTTCAATTATCACATTTACAGTTGTAGTCGTTATACCCAATACTCACATTTATGAATGTCTTGCGAGATTAACAAAAGTAGCGTAAGTTTGTCTAAAATTCAGATGAGGCAACAATTGCCTCATTATCTAGTCAATGGTCCATAAGGTTTTCGGTAGTTTTGATAGGTTTTTCGGTAACACAATAATACACAGAAAAAATAAATATGGATTTCAATTAAAAAATTTGTGATATTAATTAAAAAATTAATTAAGTTTGAACCAGTATGCAAATTAATAGTATCAACTAAACGTTTAATTCACTTGATTATTTTTTTAAGTATAACTGATTTTATTTTTGATAAATGCTTTAATTGGTAAAATATTTGCGTGAATTTTTGCTGTGTACCTTCAAAGTATAATGTAATCCGTAAGATAGTGCTTAGTTTGGAAATTTCATTTGCTTTAAAATTCCCTAGAATGTTTTTGCGCTTCATACAAGAATATTTAAAATATTTAATTTCAATGACTCTTCTTGTTGCATTCTCTTTTCATTTAACAATTTTCTTCTCTGCCAAAATCCTTGTGTAGATCAGAGTTCCAAGTCGAAGTGAAATGGTAGCATTGTGAAATATCAATTGTTAATAGATTTTTTGTTAATGTTTTTGTTCTAATGTGAAACTCTGAAATTATCGATATCAACACCATTCAAATTTACAGATTTTTCAAAGTTTAACAAGTTTAGGGTTAAAAACAAACATTTTATTTTGTTTTTAATTTTAAATTGTTTGTTTTGAAATGAAATAATTTAAAACCATTTTAAATTTTATAATTCTAAGTGAAAATTAAAGAATTTATGGAAGATTCCGTAGAACCACTAGAACGGTATACCATTTTGACATATAGCTGTGTGAGTGAATTCGTCTTGGTCATTAGAAATCTTGTTCTCAATTTTAAAACCCATGTAATGTCAAACAAAAGAAATTTCTAATTTAAAAATTTTGTGATATCAAATTATAACCAAAAATCAATTTCAATTAAAAAATATATTGAATAAAATATAATTTTATATAAAAGAGTAAGTTTTAAATATATAAAAAGGGCAAACTATGCAAAATATATTTCCAATTGAGTAATATTTCGCTGTTTGACATTACAAGGGTAAATAATGACAACTCTCCCTAATGACTATACCTTGTACTTATTATACTAAGTTATAAGTTATAACATAGTATAATAACTTATAACTAATTTTTATGACTTTTTTAATTTCTAATTTCTAAATATCTACGAAACTGGTGACATTAAAAAAGTGACTTACAGCAAATTTTATTTAAAATCAGTTGCTGGTAATTTTATCCTAATCGGACAAATCGTTTTCAAGAATGACAAAATCTATTAAAAACACCGCTTCATTTTTGGCGAGATATTAGTCATGCCCATAATAATGAATAACGAATTAAAAACCATTTATCCACCGATTGTCATGATATATGGCTTATTTTGCTCGTAAAATACCTGGATTTCTGAAAAATGATAAATATTTTTGGCCTAATAATTTTTTTTAAGGATTTTTGAAAACAAAAAATAGTACTCATTTTGCATGAACAACAACATTTATGGCAACTAATTTCTCAAGTTATGATAAAATGTATTAGCAGAACCGCCTTATTTCGGGCGAAATATTACTCCCGCCCATAAAAAAACTCGACGTGATAGAAATAAACTGAAAACAGATTTGAGTTTAGCGCCTTAAAATCTCTATTTTCCATATCGCAATTGTTCCTCAAAACAGAGTCAATTCAAAATTTATAAATTTTCAGTAGAGACAAAAAACTTTTTTTTTATATACAGTGGTTGTCAGCTTATTTGATGCAAGCCAAATAAATATATTAAAATCCATATAACTTTGAAATTATTTTTGTTTTTCGAAAAATTAAAAACGCCACTTTATTGACAATGCTTCTTACTTCAGAACTATTAATTTATTTATGTATTTCATATTAGCTGATATCTTAAAGAAAAAAAAGAAAATCAAAAATAACTTATTTTTTAAATGAAGCAGCTTATTTGATGCAACAAATTGTGAATTAAAATTCTTTAATCATATTTATATTTAATGTTTAAATTAGTATTTAGTATGGTAACCTTTTTGGTCTACAACTGCTGTTAGCCGATTTGGCATCGAGTCCACCAATTTTTGTGTGGTTTCGGCCGTTATTTTGTTCCACTCATTGATTAAAGCACTTTTCAACGTTTCTTTGCTGGAAATTTGGTGATATCTTATATTAGTTTCCAATAACGCCCATAAATTTTCGATCACGTTCAAGTCCGGAGATTGTGCAGGTGGTTCCATTAAATGGCGGCAGTTCCATATAAGCCAGGTTTGAACAACATTGGACTTGTGCTTGGGGTCGTTATCTTGGTAAAAACGAAAATTTCTTCTTAGACCCAAATTTTCAGCACTTTGAATCAAATTTTCTTTGAGGATGTTTAAATACATTGTTTTGTCCATATTTCCTTCAATAAAAACTAATTTACCAACACCCGCTGCGGACATGCAAGCCCACACCATAACGCTTCCTCCTCCATGCCTCACTGTAGCGCGAAGGTTTTTTGATTGCAGCTGAGTATTTGGCTTCCGCCAGACATAGGACCTTCCATCTGACCCGAATATATTAAATTTCGATTCATCTGAAAATATGACCGTATTCCAGAATTCTGACCCTTTGGAAATGTGGGTATTTGCGAACGCTAATCGGGAACTTTTATTTTTTGGGCTAATAAAGGGCTTCTTTAGTGGTACTCGGCCATGAAAGTCATGTGAACGTAAAACACGCCGGATCGTTGATGCACTACACATCTTCCCAATACCAGTGGCCACTTCATCAGCTATTTTTTGTGCTGATAACCTTGGGTTTTCCTTGATTTTTCTTATGATCCAACGTTCATCACATGTAGACAAAATCTTGTTAGGAGCCATTCTACCCTTGTTTTCAATTCTATTCTCCTTTGAATAGCGCTCTATTATGTGCTGAATAGTAGATGAAGACAAATTTAATATTTCTCCTATTTTGCGCTGAGTTTTCCCACTTTTATAGTGATGAATTACCAACTTTCGCTGTTCCATTGTTGTCCGCCGACCCATATTTAATAAAACCTGCTTATTACTCTCAGACTCCAAAAAGAATACTAAAGTTATGCAAACTTTAATAGAAAATGCTAAAATAATAAATCATTCCATTTTATTTTTAAATATAACGGTAAAACTACAGCTAAACCTTTCTTTCATCAAATAAGCTGAGCGATTCAAAAACAATGTATTTTTTGTTATTGTTATTTTTCTTATTAATCAAACGAAAATATTATAAAAAAAAAGAAAGAAGTTTTTTTAAGAGTCTATGTTGCCAATTAAGGTGATTTTTTGTTTCTCTTTAATATTCTTATTACTTTACGAGTTACATGGACTTACGTTTTTTAAATTTGCTTGCATCAATTAAGCTGACAACCACTGTATGTATTCTTATATTACGAATGGGAATAAAACTGCATTTTTTTAGGCAAAATACTAGAGAAATAGATCTAAGATTTTTACAGTTGGTATATATGGCCACTGTTTATCGTTTTCTTGCAAAAAGTGAAAATTGAAGAATTTTAGGTTGACGCTGTTTAGAGGAACAAGTGCGATATATATATATTTTTTTTTATTATTGAAATCAATGTTTTTTTGCCGACCGGTATTATCGGCGAGGAGGAAATTGTGTGCTTACAATTGAAACATGTCATGGCAACCTTTCCGTTAAAACCTGGATTCAATTCCCAGCTCAGTCAAGAATGAGAAATGATCAATACATTTTTTTTTATATTTCATGTTGCGAAATTTCTTTCTTCATAAAAATAATTTAATGAAAATTAAATTCAAGGAACTTAAGCCTGATTAAAATATCAAAATTATTAAAAACCATTAACAGTTCAATAAACTAACCACAATACTAATTATTAAAAACAAAAATATTTATTAGACAAAAATCTTCCGGCGATGTGTGAAACATTTTTCTCGCTGCAAAGATAAACATAAATGCTATTTTGAGACTTAAATCTCTAAATTGTACTCTTGTTCTATAATGAATCAATTGATTGCTTTACATTCTTTTATAAATACTAAATAACAAAAGTATCAAGCGAGGCATAAATAACTATTTGTAAATTTCTCTTTAGAGCATCATGAAAGCGAAGTAAAGAAGATAATTTTTTTCTTCATCGATTCGTTTATTTTCGATCATATATAGATGAAAGTTTATTACCTTTTTTTTTTCTTTCTTTGAAAACATGATGTGATGCTGGAAGTCTGTAGAGTAAATTACAATTGCAAACTTATTCATTCACTCACACATACATCCATATTTACATTGGGATGAATAGAAAGAAGTATTTTTATGTGTAAACATAACTACAAAGGATATAATATTTATTTACCGTTTGACAAATAATTCCTTTTTTTTCCTCCAGACTCTTACACAAACACTACACATATTCCTAATTTTAATAGTGGGAGTGATATTTATCTTGGTTCTTTTTTTTATTTATGAACGAACGCTTCTTTGGCGACCGTCTCGAATGCAAACACCCGCCTCTCTCATTCCCAAATTTTTTTTTGTATTTGTCACGCTTATCAAAGCGTTTTGGTGTAATTTTGTGTGTGACCCAGTTTAAAGAAATATTCAGCAAAATAAAGGACGGACACACCGACAAGCGTAAGGAAGTTATATGGGAAAGCTTCTTCTTGTATGTTGTTGTTCGTCACTACGGAACTATTTAAATCATTAGATGCTTATTAAACGGGTGTTCTACAAAATGCTTATTCAGGAGTTTTCTTTTGAATTTAAATGAAATCAGCATTTTTGGTGTTTGTTGCATAAAACAAGTGTAGTCGTGTGGCATATACAGTTGGTTGCAAAATATAAAATAAACATATCAATTTAATATTATGTATTTGCAATTTTTAAAATTGTACTAAAACTTAAAAGGTACTTTTAAATATAAACTTTTAGGCAAGTTGAAATACAGTTGAACTTCGGTTATCCGGGTCTCTATTAACCGGTTACATCTATTTATTATCCGCTATTTTAACCTCTATTATCCGTGCAACAAGAATAAGTTTGTTTTCTTTTCCAATAAAATACAGATAAGCATAATTCAAATTCGGTGATTCCCATTTTTTGTTATGCATTCACTCATGTTTATAAATATTACATACAAATATATACATACATACATATAATAATAAGTCACGGACTTATTGATCCGCCCTCGTAGTATGAAAACACAAAAAATTTAATTTTTTAACTTAGTTATTTTAAGTTGGTACGTTCTACATACATACATATATGTATCAATAAGTCCGTGACTTTTTAAATGAAACACAGTATTTTTTTAAAAAAAAAATTTATTTTTCAACACAATCTCCTTTTAGCTCAATACACTTAGTCCAACGTTTCTCCAATTTGTGTTGCATTTCACATAACTACGAGGGAAGTTCGAAAAGTCACGGAGTTATTGATCCGCCATCGTATATCGATTAACCGTGTTTTTCGATTATCCCTGCATAGTCCGGTACCATGCGAGCCGAATAATCGAGGTTCAACTGTACAATTCAAGCCAGGGATTCGTAAAACAAATTTTTTATTTTTTTTTTATTTGGTTTTCGATAATTATTTTAAATTATTTGTCAAATGTTTTATGGAATTAACAAAAGTTTAAGGGAGATATCTACATACATATGCATGTATTTGTATTTGTATTTATTTATTTAATATGATTTTCTAATACAACAAGACATAATATCTTATGAATTACAGTATTAGAATCTGACAAGTTAAAATTCAATTAAATAAAAATAATAATTATGAAATAAAATAATGAAAATAAATGAAAAAAAAAAAATAAAATAAATAAACCTTAAATTAAATTATTTGGTTTGAGATTTAAGAAAAAATAAGAAAAGAAACAAAAATTAAAAAAGATGTTCTTTTACGAGAGATGTTCTTTAAGTAATTTTCTGAACCTTATTGCGTTGCTAGTAGTCTGCAAATTATCATTGAGCTGATTCCAGAGACGGATGCTAAGAATAAATATATGACATTCAGAGGCGTGGCTACGATATCTGAATTGAATCAACAATTTACCTCTTGGTGATCTAGCAAATCGCAAACGATCAAAGAGATACTTTGGTTCCTTTGTCATAACAACTTTATAAAAAAGTATTATATTTTTAAAAACTAGAAAGTTATCAAATGTAATATTGAATATACGAATGGAGAGTTGTGACACATGATCAAATCTTCTCAGCCCGAAAACGTATCTTACGATATTGTTAAAAGTTGTATTGGGTTTCCTCGTATCCGCCGAGTTGCAACCAGCAAATATTTCTGATGAATATAAAAGTGTTGGTAATAAATACGTTTTCGCAAGTAATAATCTTACTTTCAGCGGAGTAAAGTCTCTAAGTCTCAAGTAATGCAAGAGATTCAATTCAATTAGAATTGATTACTTTTGAAACTTATTTGCTTGAAATTTTGTTGGCGAAAGCATCTCTGTCTTAAAGGAACTGCCTGATGTTTCTAACATCGAATTGGAGTATTTTTGAACTTCCTGATATCGCAATGGATCAATACATGGTTTTCATTTAGTGGCTTGAAAACCGCCGGTCTGGCAAAGCTGTCTGCTGTTAAATATCTGTCAATTGAAGTACCATTTATTTAGTAAAATTGTTGCCATTGACGAATGTGGATCGCCTAACAACCACAGAACACGTAAACATAGTTAAAAATTACTAAAAAAAAGTGGTGGTTTCAAGGTGGCCAGTTTTCGAGCATTACGGGTTCATTAGCGTCGTCCTAATCGACCTACTTTACAAGGAAAAATTAGAGATTTTGAAATTTTAAAAATCATTAAAAATCCAAAAATGGGAAAAAGTTAAAGTCTTATTTCTTTCACGTAAAGTCACATAACCTATGAACAAAATGATACATCGATCATAAAAATCGATGAACGCATTTCGCTTTTATTCACAATTAAGTGAAGGTACTTCATTTTTAAGTAAAGGAAAATACGTCCATAAATAGAACAGCAGCACAAACACACACACACACATTAAAAAAAATTTAATTTTTGTATGGAAATCGCGATTTTTATTAATTCTGTTTTCTCAATAATTGTGAATAAAATCAAAAGTTGTGTACCGATTACAATGAAATAAAGCTCATTTTATTCGAAATATATTTAGCAAATGGTTTTTAGACCAAAACTGTAATTTTTGTTTTATTTTTTATGCATTTTTAAGGAACAAAAATTTTATTTTTTTTTCAATTGTTCTTATTTTTTTTCTAAACTTCAACGATATCTCTGAAACTTCTGGGCAAATTTAAGACCGATGTAAGAACGACATAAGGATAATATTGTTTTTTTTTTTCTTAAATGAATATGGTGAACTGTTTTCAAGTTATTCCAATATATGTAGGGGAAGTGCCTTAATTTTTGACATAACGGTATATCGCGAAAGGTCGAGCTGATAGAAAAAACCAAGTGCAGATTTGGATTCAGCGTTCCAAATAACCTTAAAAATAACATTCAGTTCTTAATCAACGAACATCTTGTTCCCATTTGTTATTAATCAAATCTTATTTTAATACTTTATTTTATGTCCTTCCTGCCAGTGCCGGGCGAAAATTTCCCCCATCACGGTTTTTGTTCACATATGTAGAAGAATCTTGCAATCGAAGCTAAGGAAAGAATTTCTTCCAATAAGCCAATTGATTTGAATTGCCTTTAGTACTCGTATCATTCGAGCTAATTTTGCTTTTGTATGGCATTTTAACGTTAAACGCCGATCTAGATGTATACAAAAATATTTTACATGCGAGAGTTGAGGTATTATTTGATTAATGAATTTAATGGAGGGGCATGATTCCCTACGCAGAGTGAATGTTGTATGTACATATCTTTTCTAGTTGTCCTTTATTTTCCACTGTTTAAACAACATTTCTAGTGGAAGAATATGATCCTGTAAGTAACGAGATGCCTAAGACGGGTTTCGTGTACGCTTAGAAAAGCTGTGTCATCCGAAAATGTTAAAGTGTGGTTATAGATGTTTGCTGGCATGTCCGATGTATATATTAAATATAATAGACGGCCCAGGATGCTGCCTTGTTGGACTCCGGCGTCATTTGGCTGAGGAGAATTTTAAAACCCACTTCTTTAATAATAAATTTACGACTGACTAAGCGTGGGTTTTTAACATCGAGTTTAATCTTAGCAGCAAACTTTAATTTATTAATCTGAGAATAAATTTAACTGAGGACTAATTGCGTTTTTAGTTTTTAAGTGACAGAATTACCATACTGAATAACAAAAAATGGCAACAACATATTTTAAAATGGCAGCGTTTTAGGAATGCACTTTGCATTTTTTAAAAAAGAAGAAGAAATTCCGCCCTTATAATTCTTATAAAAAGAAATTTACTTCTTATAATTATTTTATTTAAGTTTTCATATGTTTCAGAATCACTAAAGTCTTCTTATGTATTCCTTCTTTGTATTTTAACAGCTGATTTTGTTATACATGTATATGAGTTGACATTTATTGATTAAGTTTAAACCACCAACATTGGCCGCTTAAGCTGGCAAATAAAAGTAATTAATCCTCATCTTAAAAACTAAGAACACAGGTTAAAGATGACTTATGTCCAATTTTCAGGATAGTATTTAAATCTATATTAAGTTAATTTTCATATAAACTTAAGTCGTATTTAAATACAGATTGATTTTTTGAGTTTTATTTGTCTTATTTAATTAAGTTAAAGTATGGCAGCACTACTAAATTCAAAAAAGAAATATCATAAAAAGTGTACTAATTTAGAAGGTGGTCTTAGAAAACAGCTGGCCGTTAAAGCTTGGCCTGTTGTTGTTGTATTTTTTTGATATTGAGGCCACTTTACTAAGCTATTACAATGGAAACTTAAGTTAAACTTAAATGTGCCACATCGGTGAATTAAGTTTCACTTAAGTATCTAATGAAGAAGAGAATTTTGTATTTAAAACGATTTTATATATAAATTGGTTTTAATATCAATCCTAAAAATTGGCCATTAATCTCTGATCTCCATATTAAAAACCCACCCGAAGTAGCTTTCTAACAGCTTGTCTGTGTTTGCTGGTACGTTTTGCTTCAATTTGTATAAAAAGCCTTCATGCATGAATAGTGCTGAGCAATATCTACTTTCTTCAAAGGGTTTTCTTATGACATTAAATCTTCTATGAGTTTGCTCAACTGTGCTGTGTTTTCTTTTAAATCCGAATTGGTGGTTTGAAATACATCTATTTTCATTTAAAATCGTTGTAATTTTGATACTAATAGTTTTCAAATAGCTTGGATATATTTTATAATACGCTAATAGGCCTATATGACTCAACTTTTGTGTGATGCTTTCCTGGCTTTGGTATCATGGTAACTATGGAAACCTTCCATTCTTGAGGGTTGTATTTGCTATGTGAGGTAGCTCCAAAAGCATTTTTTAACAGAAGTGATCAATACTATGGTATTTCTTGGGGTTAAAACACCAATAGCGTTGTGAATTTATCTTATCTTGGATCTTGGGGAATAGCTGCTCTAACATCAACAGGTAGTAACTCGAAATATGTCTCACTATATCGTGAGACATATTTGGGGTAATTACGGTTTTCAAATGATTAACAGACATATTTCCTTCTTCAATCTCATTTCTTCACTAACTTCCATGGGGGTTTAGAGATAACTGGTCTTTTAAGATTTCAAGTTGCACTCCATAATGTGTAGTTTGTGGAGTTGCATCAAGTTCCTTATGATATTTTTCCAGGGAGGCTCTTTTCTGAGATTGCAGTAACTTTTTTAGGCTTTTTATGCACTTTTTTAATAAATTCTTAAGTTAAGGGGATCTGCATAGCTGCAAGATAAAATTGGTCGAAATCGTAACATTTTAAGGAAAAATCGTCAAAATCTTCAAATTGACTAAGCAAAATCGTCACAAAAATCGTAATTGTAAAAAACCACAAACTCTTAATAAGTTTTGAAAATAAATTGTTATTTTTCGTTTCCGTTGCTAATAAAATTTAACTGCCGTATTCATAAAAAACTAAATTGGATATGAAATCTATTTTAAGGAAAATTTGTATGGAAAATTTGTTTTAAAATACGTTTGAAATCTATTTTATTTTTTATGAATACGGGAGTAAATATATTCCGTCCGTTTTTGAAATTAAATAAAAATTTTCGTTAAGAAACTTATTATTAAAGTAACACAACCAAAAAATTTTCAAAAGTATTGGCATGCATAAGAAAAGTAAGAAAATAAAATAAAACCAAGAAATATCAAACACCCATTTTTCACGTCGAAAATGCTGTATTTAGTCTGGTAAACACCAATCAAATCTGACTTTCTGAAAAAAAGTTTCATAATGTGATCCCAGACATAAGAGAGTGGTTTTAAAATGCCTGTAATAAAGCAGTACTTACTGATCTATAGAATAGAACTCTATTTTATATGATGAACAGCTAAGACATGAAAATTGCTGTCAGTCAATCAAATAAAGCAAATGATCTTAAAAGCTGAAATAAAACGTGAAATTAAATTAAAAACTCTTGTAAATTTTAACAAATTTTCTCATTTGAAAAATCGTCAAATTTAGGGTATAAATCGTCCTATCGTCGATAGACCATTTTTGTACCTAAAAATGGTCAAAATTACGATAAATCGTCAAATCTGTCAGCTATGGGGATCTGTGCAATTGCCGCTCTCTTCGAACTCTCCTTTTTTCAATCAAGAGCCGTTCGCAAATATAGGTATGAATGTGAATATAATAATTCACATTAATTTAAATAAAATTAATATAAAAAAATCTAATGTTTTTTAAATTTCATGCGGTTCGTTTTTAATAAACCTCAACATCCATATTTTATTCCAATACACCCTTCGACATATAAAGATATTTGATCCGTAAACATAAATTTTATGTTACCTTGAAGCACGCTAAACCATTTTGTTATGGTAGGTTTCCATAAAATTGCTTATACACTAAATCCATGTTCATTTTTTAATACCCTCAATATAATCATAATTGGTGTAGGGCGTCGTGCTTGTTTAAACTGAACTTTAACTAATATCTCGTACAATTGATAATAAGCAAGGCGAATTCAACTACAGGTGGTATCGAAACGCCATCTGATTTTGACAGTTCGAGCTACTTTGTTTTGATTTGTTAGTGTTTTGTTAGGAATGGTTGACATTTTGGACAGTAAACACTAACAATACAATGCGGAAAACCCTGTGTTGTTTCTGTTGTTTTTGGATTGTTGTAGTTCCGACACCACCTGTAGTTGAATTCGCCTTGATAATAAGTAACATTTAAGCCCTTATGACACTACATTTTTTATTCATTGAATTGATATAGAATTGATGGAAAGAAACAGTAAATGTTGGAAAGAGCAAGCTATAAAAAATGTAAACAGAAATTTTTTTTTAGTTTTTCTTTTGTCTTGATTTTATTCATTTTATTAAATGTTGTCAACTTTTCGTTTATAGGAAACATAAAAACAAGACAAACAAAAAGCGGTTAATCGCTGAATTTCCACATTAACCGCTGATTCAGCAACACTTTTAATATTTCAAGCTTGAAATGTCAATTTTAAGTTGAACAATTTTACATTGTTTTTGACATAACTTCATTTTTTATCGATAACTTTAGTAAAATTTTTGACAGTTTGCAATTTATCTTAATACAGCTGAACTCTTTGCACTTGGTAAATTTTTCTATTACATTATATTTGCACTGTTCACTAAAACTAGAACAATGCATTAAAAATGTAGTGTCATAAGGCCTTTAATACTTCTGTGATAACAGCCGATTACATGTCATATCAATACGTTTTATTACAACATTATTGGCTTGTTGTACGTGTCTAAAAAAAATCCTTTTTTTCCCTACAACGAAAAATACTATCCTTACACTATTCCCTACGTTAAACATGTATTGTTTTTAGCTTCAGGCAAACAAATACATACTCTGTTAACATCTTGCAAATATTATAATTAAAGGATTAATAAACATTTATTATAAAAGCATATATTAACAACAAAAAAAAAAAAAAAAAAAAATTTATGTGTATAATGCTCACACATATAAAAATTCAATTTAAAAAAAAACCAAGTGTGCAAATAATTTTTTTTTTTTTTGGCAGAAACGCCACTATATATCCTACAATCTAGAGTCAAAACTAAGTCAAACTGAGTTTTTGATTTTTATTACCTCATCTTTTGTCCTTTTTAAAGGACTTAACCTATTTCAAGAATACTTATTTTAAATAATTTTTTTTATATATTTAAACAACATTTACTTCAGTTCCCCTTAACAAAAATATATCCTTCCGCATCCTTAACAGTTTTCATTAAATTTTTTTAAAGATTCCAAATTGTAGGATTTTATTTCTCTTAGTTTAGAAGGTGTGATGGTTATTTCTCGACATTTTAGCGAATGTGAGTGCGAATGCAAATAGCAAAAATATGCGAATAGTCCCGCTAATGCGAACCGGAATATTCGGCGCTCCCTAATATATACGTACATGGTTTTGGCACTTGCTGAAGATTGCCAGGCTCTTGGGGCTCATAGTCAAATACTGCATTTGTACTTAAAGGCTATTGTTTTTGAAAAATTAAAATTTTTAAATGAAAATAATGCGAATATTTACGAAGTTTTCCACAATATATTGACGGAGATAATATTTTGAAAATTCCCTACATTTGCCATAAAATAAAAAATCTGTCCATTTTTCCCTACGTATTAAAATTTCCGAAAAAATCCCTACAAAAAGGGAAAATTCCCTACTATTGGCATCACTGATTATATGGGTTAGTTGCAGAAGCCACAACCAAGAAAAATGGACTGCACTGGTGTTGTGAAAACTGTAAAAATTGGGAGTAGACTTTTACCACTTTTTTTCAAAGTCAAAAATTAAAATTTAATGAAATTCAAAATGAAGTTGCTCAGTTAAACGAGCGTATATCTGCTTACGGGAAAGTGTTTAATGATTATAAATCGTTAGATGATTAAAAATCTCCTATTCAACCTTCCCCAAAACGTCATAAATCACCAAGAAACAATAATAATAACAATAATAATAAACAGGGAGCTAAAGATAAACTTGATGTACCTCCTGCTGCTCAATGCGGTCCGACATCATCTGGAACAAATGTTTTCACTACATATCCTGGTGCAAACACTGAAGTAATTAGTAATAACTCGCAAATAAGTTATGCCGAAGCTGCTCTAAATACAGTATATGAAAATGTTCTAGCTAATAATGTTCCATTAGTATTAAATACTGGTGCTGTTGTATATAACCCGTTAAGAGCTGTTGTCCCAAGGAAAACTATTTTTGTTTCTCGTCTAGCAAGTGATACTTCTGTTGATTCAGTTAAATATAATGTCAATAATAAAATTGGAAAGGAATCTGATATCTCAATAAAGAAATTCAATTTTCTACAAATAAGATCTATATCCTCTTTCAAGATTATAGTGTCTGCTGATCTTTATGAAATGTTAATTAAACCGAATTTCCGGCCAATAAATACTCTGGTACGTGAATATGTATAAAGAAATAGATCACAAGATGTTGGTATCCTCCCAAAACTGAACCTAATGTGTCAAAAAACTAATTAAAACTACTGATTACATTTCAATTGTTTACCAAAATGTCCGTGGCCTGAGAACAAAACTTTCAGCTTTATATATGGAAAGCTTTAATATCGATCATCATGTCCTAGTGTTTACAGAAACATGGTTAAATTACAGCTTTTTAAATACCGAAATACTTTGCAACAATTTAAATATTTTTCGCCGATATCGTGGTAATAAAACTACTGGTGGTGGCGTTCTTATTGCAGTTTCTAGCAACTTTTCCGCAGAATTGGTTATTGGTGATTCAACGTGTGATATAGAATTTATATCAGTGGTGATAAAATTTGATTATAAAAGAGTATATCTAACTTGTTCTTATGTTCCTCCAACGTCCCCGCAGAGTGTGTACACTACACATGCCGAGTCTATTGCTGATATTGCTCGTTCCTCTTTAGATGGGGATTCTGTTATCGTTTTTGGTGACTTTAATATACCTTCCTTTACCTGGAAATATCTTCCAGAAGATAAATACTTCGTTCAAACCAAGCATAGCTCAACCTATGACGAATGTTTTGATGTCCTGTATGATTTAAGCCTATACCAAATTAATGGCATTACCAACAACTGTTATCGAATTTTAGACTTAGTGTTCGTCAATGATATAGCTGATTGGTTCATTAGGCGCTCATCACCTATTTCAACTCCTGAAGATATTTATTACCCTACAATTGAACTGCTATTCTCAATTCCATGTAAGCCTGTGTCCTCGTATATTAGGAATGAAAAGGAATTTTCGTTCAAACATACTAATTATAATATGTTAATTGAGCTATTTTCTAATACAAATTGGCACAATACTTTATCGTGCTTTACTGACGTTGATCAGATGTGTAACGCATTTTACAATAAAGTTTACCGTTTTATGGATTTGGCTATTCCAAAAACAGTATGTAGGAAACTAACTGGTCCACCTTGGAATAATAAACAATTGGCTTATGCTAAAAACAAAAAGAACAAATACTACAGGAAATTAAAAAAATCCGGTTCATCCGTGGATTATCTAAGATACTCGACATGCCGCTCTGAGTACACTTTGCTTAATAAAGCGTATTACGAAAATTATTTAATTTCAATGATATATAATTTTAAGCGAATCCGAAATCGTTTTTTAAATTTGTTAACTATAAGAAGAAAACAACTGGCTTCCCTTCATCCATGAAGTTCCAACATATGGAATCCAGCGATAATGACACAATAAGTAATTGGTTTGCCGATTTCTTCTCCACAACTTATTCGAATGCTTTTTATGACGACTCAGTTAATTATCCATTCAAGATAAATGCGAACCCAACAACCCACATTCCATTTATTGGCATCGTAACAATCGCTAAGGAATTAAAAAGTCTAAAATTTTCATTCAATTCTGGTCCTGATAACATTCCAAGTAACATTTTAATTAACTGTGCTGACAGTATTGCTATCCCTCTAGACATTTTATTTAATGTATCAATCGAGCATGGTCACTTTCCGTATCTATGGAAGAACTCGTTTATTATTCGTTTGTTTAAATCGGGAAATAAATCGGATGTTGAAAACTACCGTGGTATTGCAAAATTGAGTATTATACCTAAACTATTCGAAAAAATTATTACCGAATTCCTTTGTTACAATCAAATTTGATAACACCTTACCAGCAGGGGTTTTAAAAAAGATGCTCTACTACAACGAATCTCCTTCATCTTACAACTGCCATATATCGAGCATTTATACAACAACAACAAACTGACGTGATATACACTGATTTTACCAAGGCCTTTGATAAAGTTAACCATAGATTTTTGAAGGTTAAACTTAATTTACTGGGTTTTACTGATATTAGTATATAATGGATATATTCATGCATAAGCAACAGAACACAATCGATTAACTTTAATAACGCAATTTCTAGAAGCAAAGATGTCCTGTCTGGTGTGCCTCAGGGAAGCCACCTTGGGCCACTTCTTTTTACATTATTTATTAATGACCTACCTGAGGTGATTTATTAATCCAATATTCTGATGTATGCGGGCGACGTAAAATTTTTTCTTAGCTATCGTAAAATATCTGAGCAACAACTTCTTCAAAAAGACTTAAATTCTTTTTACACGTGGTGCAATGTAAATCTTATGCAACTTAATCTAAAAAACTGTAAATATATGCGTTTTGTTAGAAAGAGTCCAATACCTGCAATTTACTTTTTTGAAAGTTATCAGTTGGAGTTCTTGGAATTCTGCTTGACTCGAAACTAAATTTGCACTAAATGCACATATAACAATGACAGCTAATAAAGGCAGAGGTATGATCGGTTTTGTAAAACAATGGGCTAAAGAGTTCAAGGATCCATATGTTACGAAAAGTCTGTATACTTCCCTGGTAAGACCTGTATTGGAGTATGGATCCGTAATATGGGACCCTATATATAAAAAACATTCCGACCAAATTGAATCAGTCCAAAAACAGTTTCTGACCTTTTGTCTACGTGGGTTGAACTTTAACCGATGGAATCTGCCGCCTTATTCTGCTAGACTAGCCTCATCAAGCTGCCAACTCTAAAGAGCCGTAGAACTGTGCTTAACATCTCGTTTATTTTCAACATAATTATTGGCGACGTTTGCTCTGAATACTTAATCAACAATATAACATTTAATGTTCCTCAACGCCCATCACGTCAGTTTGTTCCGTTATCAATTAAATTTTTTAGAGCTAATTATGCAAATGTTGACCCGTTAAGAAGGATGTGTAACGAGTACAACAAGTTTTATAAATTTATTGACTATTCTTATAGTTCCACTTATATTAAAACTAATATATTGATCTATTTAAATCCATAATTTTTGTTATTTTTTTAAATTAAATTTTTATTTAATTTAGAAGTCTGTAAGGATTATATTCCATAGACAAATAAATAAATAAATAAAAAAAAAATAAAAGTTGTCAATTTCATAAATATAAAAATGTTTAATTTTTAATCGAAGCATTATTTTTTGGTATAGAAATACAGTGAAAAAATTAATGTGCTGTTTCCAGGTGGCAGGCAATTGATTGTTTAGTAAAATTTATATGAAAAGCACTCAAAAAACTGAGTGAGTAAAGAGTGAACCAAAAAACATACAAAATAAAATTTAGACCGTTCAATACAAAAATTTTCAAAAAAACCTAAATTGATTCAAATATTGTGGAAAATAAAATATTGTTATATTACTCGGTACATATTTATAAATATATCCACTTTTTCTGGAAAACCTCATATTAAAGATTTTATAGTTGATTCCGTTACCTTTTTGGACGAAGTTGTCCACTTACGCTTAAAACCGGACATTAGGATACCTTTGCTGTGTTCTTTAATTCCTTTTTTGCAAGAGCCCAATACCTTTCTACAGGCCGAAGTTCTGGACAGTTGGGTGGATTTTGCTCCGTACCACGGGACATTATTGTTTGAATACCACTCAAGTAATATGAGGGCACTCTGTGCTGTTTTAAGAAACGTAAAACCGTTGCATTAGAAACTCCGTAATATATATTTCTGTGTTTATCGTGCCTGATGTCACAAAACATTGGCTTCTTTTGCCACAACTGCTAATGGCTTGTCACACAAGAAACTTCTTGGGGAATTTCTTGTGTTTTTATACCCTTCACCGAAGATAAAAGGTTTGTATATGTATACAATAATGATCTTAGACTCTATATTCTGGGTCCTAATGAGTAGCGAAGTTGATTTATCGATGTCCGTCTGTCCCTGAGTATGTTGAAATGGGGTTTGCTAAGATCCCAGAAATGCTTGGGCCTGGGTTGTCATATATTTATGCCACATATACTCCGTTAAAGTTTTGACCGAGATATGAGCAAAAACTCTGACTGCCTCTAATTTTCCCTTGTTGTTGTTTTATTTATTTTTGTTTATGTTTATCTGTGCACCGCCTCTCTAAAAATATGGGCGGTATTAGAGAAGACATTATAGATTTCTGTATATCCGGCGAACGGCAAGAACCAAACTTTCCAAATTAGGTACAATCTTCTGGGTTATCAATGCACAATATCCGACAAAATTAAGCGGGATTGAAGAAGTGGGCGTGGCACATAAAATATTTATTTATATCTAAAGAACGGTATTTACATATTTTTCTGTTCTTATCGGAGCATGGTGAAGGGTATATAAGATTCGGCACAGCCGAGTATAGCACTCTTGTTCTGTTCTTGCACATTAACTCGTCCATCAGCCACATAAAAATCTTGACCCAGAAGTTGCGAAGAATCTGCGAGTACATAAGTTTCATCATCCATCACACAACAGGTTTATTTTTTTTTATAAAATTTGAACTCAATTTTTTCGCTCGTTAATTTATTCTAAGTTCTCTACCACATTGCGATCTGGAACTTACTGAACTTTATACAACTTCAACCCTGCACGGGCTTTGGCTCTGCTCACAAAAGAATCAGAGCATTTTACTTAACGAGCTGTTCGACTTATTTTGCCTTACCAATACCTGTTATACCTTTTTCAATCAATGTTTATGTCTTCCTTATAATGAAACAGTGTGACAATGAACCTTCAGATCTTTTGCTTTTTTTTCAAATGTCCATTTTGGATTATTTCGAAGAGTTTTCATTATTTTTTCACGTACGGTAACAAAATGAATGATTTAGAAAAGATAATATCTGACATATTTTTAAAAGCTAACGAAATTAAAAATAATAATAGTTTGTTGGACCCAGGATAAGTTTTGGCTGGAATAGTGTGTATAACACCCAATTTTCACGGGGGCTTTTACGACTTCGTTTTTTCTTCATTCCCAGTTGAAGCAACTTCCAAAAATCCATGCCTTTTTTATTTACTGTATGGCCTTGATTATTCGTAATTCGACTAACCGGCAGCATCAATTAGCCGGGAAATAAAAATAATTTGTTGGCATTGATTTACATTTTTTTACAACGATTACCTCTATTAAAATTAATTGTTTTCTCATATTATTTAAATATTTACATTATATATTTACATAAAATAAAAAACACATAAAAAATTGATAATCCAGAATGTTGCCGGTCTCGCCTGTTATGGATAATCGAGGTCTCACAGTATTTTCAACCTGACACTTCAAAGTAAAGAAAAGAATAAAACGAAGCAAGAAGTTGAAAGAGAAATATAAAAAAACGACATGAAAAAATCCCACCGAGTCTTTTTGTTTACCCCTATTTCTTATCTACACGGCTTGCCAACAAACAAAAAGCGACATCGTAAAAGCCCCCGTGAAAATTGGGTGTAAGTTTTTTCTCACTCGCTATTTATCCAAGGCTTAATCTTTAACTGTAGAGGTGAAATTTTGGGACATACTTAATGACGCGGTGGTAAATTTTACCCCTCTAAATTTTACTAAAAAAAATTTAGATAAAAATATTTTTTTATAATTACTTGTTCTTGAAAAACAAGGTACCACATTTTTAATTACAAAAAATAAAGAAACCAAAAATTGTTTTTATTTGTTTAAACGAAAAAGGTACTTCACAAACTTTTTTTTTTTAATATAAAAAAACGATATATCAAAAACTTATCAAAAAAATATGAATTTAAAAAACACAAAAACTTAAAGGGCATTTTTTTCACAGCCAAATGTATACACTTATAGCCTATTTCCGATGTGCGAAAGAATTCTTTCTTTCGTATAAATATATTGAAAACAAAAACAAATTCTAAAAACAAATTCTAAAAATTTGTTTTTGTTTTCAATATATTTATACGAAAGAAAGAATTCTTTCGCACATCGGAAATAGGCTATTAAAGATATAAAATAGATCATGAAAAAAAAATAGGTGTAGAAACTACAGGTCAACCTTTTGGAGGTTTTTTGCTCATCAAAATTTAAATACCATACACATTGGCTTACTACATTGCAGACAAATCGGCAAGAGCTAAAGCTTCCAACTTTGATCGAAATATCTTGGTTACCAATACACAACATCTGGGCGGTAGAAGTGGGCGTGGCAGCTCTCATACAAAGACCTTATAGATTTCTATATATCTGAATAAGAGTCAAAGTTTCGCAATGAAGTACATTCATCTTGGTTAGCAATAGACAACATCCGACAAAATGTGGGTGGGATAAGAGAATAGAGCGTGGCACAAAAAACATTTTTTTGTATCTAATGAACGGTACAAACAGCTTCCTAAACAATGCAAGAGACCTGTATTTAATAAAATGTACTTATTTTTTTTAATTAGCTTGTATCATATAAAATATCTTTTACTAACAAGAAAACGAACGACTGGTAAAAATAATTCCATGAAAATATTATGTTAATTTTGACGCTAACGCTGACGTGGTGGTAAAATATTTTTAAAGAAAAAATTACGTAAATGATGACGAGTGGTAATTTTTACACCAGCATGACCATAGCTCCGCTCGTGCTAAGTCGAGCTCAGCCAAAACGCATGTGAATAACGACGATCACGATTTGAGAAGATACTAAGAAAATTAAATTTATAAAGCGCAATGGAACAGAGTATTTTGAAAAAATGTAAGGAGAGGGTAAAATTTACCACCACCTCCACAGTTAAAGGTTAAAAATGTTTACGTTGAGTAAATATTTCGTTGAAGGCGTCTTTTTCTGTGCAAAATTGACACCTTGTCAATAAGTATGAGCCCCGAGACTTAAGACAATTGATAAAAAAAATAAATCGCTAATTTTAAAACTCAAATCTTCGATAGCAAAAATATTGTTCGGGGGTAACCTACAATATTTTTTTTTCTATTAATTTTATCAAAGACGCCTAATCCTTTTCTAACGTTTTTATTAAAGTCTTGGAAAATAATTCAGTTTTTTTTTTCGAACAGACTGTAAAAAGTACCAATTTTTTCCCCCCATATATGAAGTTCCAAACATAAGTATCGTACATATGCATCATCACAAAAGATATCAAACAATATTAACTAAGAGTACTCTTATCTAAATGGAGACGAGGGTTTCCATGGCAATTGCATGAGTATTGATATCCTTGAAAATTTGTTATCCTTGTACTTAGTTTACATTTGATTGTTCTTCTATCAGCAAATAGTATTTGATCTATTATTTTGTCTATTTCGCCTTTATATTTAAAAGTTTGGGTGCGAATAAATACGAGTAAACACAAAAAAAAAAAAACAGATATAAAATTTATTGGTTTCTAGTTAAGATAATCTTTAAACCTCAATAGCAATTCCAGACGGAAATTTATACAAGAAAAACAATAACAGTATTTAAAGAAAATTAATTTCGCTTTTGAAAATTCTCCCCCAAAGAAATAATAATAAAGGCAGAAGTGAAAGTTCATATTTGTCAATTGTTACATATTGAATTTGATTGTTTGTAATCTGCCAGTGGTAAATAACTTCATTCCTCTATTTGCAAAATATTTTCATAAACTGTATCTTGTTAACAATTGTTGTTATTTTTTTTTTATCGCAATTAAGTTTAAAATTGGATTATTTTTGTTTTATAATTTCGACTGGGAATGAATTGAAATTTACTTAGATTATCTTTAAGACAATTTTTTTTGGAATAATAAATATTTAAATAATAACAGTGCACTAATAATAAATTTCTTCAACAGGTACTTATTATACAATGACAATGATTGGTCCAGCTGTTGGTTACGTTCTTGGTGGTCAATTACTGCTGATTTATACCGATTTCTTGCACGTCAATGTAACAGAGTAAGTAAAAACTTTTTGTCATTCACAAAAAACCAGGCGACATACAAAGTCACTCTGCATACTCAGTTTTTTTGTAAATTTACATATGGAGGGCCCAGAGCTGAACTGAACCAAGTAAAAAAAAAACAATTTAAAAATATGTTGAGGTTGAGTAAAGCTTCATACAGACGGTGGTCCGGTCTTACAATAAGGAAGGGGTGGCACTGTGCTGACAATATACTGGCAAAGAAAAATTGCAAAAAAAAATCAATTGTCAGTTATGGCGATTGTAAGAAAACCATACAATTTCATTGGCAGACAAATGTCTGACAAGAAATCCATCTGCAAGAATTGCCAGATGTTCATTTTCAATTGCGTGTATTTTTAAAAATTGGAAAAATGAAAATATTGTTATTGAAGGGAAAAAGGAATAGCGAGAATTTTGATATTTATTAAAATTAATTTTAATTTTGCCATATGAAATTTTTGGTTTTTTCTTTTCACTCATGCATACCGGGGATGGAAACCATGGTGCAGTTTTAATTTTATTTGATACATTGGTATCTTTCTTTAAAAAAAATTCATAATTAATAAAATGCTTTTTGTTAAAAATATATATATCAAGAGATAAGCCAGAAAGTATAAAATTGGTACCGTCATTGTCTTAAAACTACGTTTTGCTATTGAAGTTGGTACATAATCCGAAACACCATTTCCACCCCTGATACATATGTGTATGCAGCGGTGCAAATAGAAAATAATCTGACAGAGATGTGCCAATGGCAACAGAGTGTTCACACAATTGTCAGATATCTAACAATATTGTTAGTACATTTTGCTGACAATATGGTTTGATCTGACAACCGTCTGTACGAAGTTTAAGTAAACTGCCAATAACTTGTGTTTATTATCGTTGCCTTGGGAACTCTATTCAGTAATCTATTATATTTAAAACCTAATTTTCGAATTATATGTTTTAATTCAATTCGAAATTTTTAGTTTTTTTTTGTAATATTTTCTTCTTTTAAATTTTATTAAAAAAAAAAATAACAAAATTCTATAAACAGCAAGAAATATACAACACAAACAAATAAATCTTCATATTCTTAACGTCAAATGAAATTGAACATTAGCTGTGTTCATTTACTAAAAATTGTTACGCATTTGTAACAATTGTTACTGGAAAGTGTTCATTAACCCAACAAATTTGCAAGTTGACAGCGTCAAAAGATAGAAAAAAATTGAGAGACAAAAAAATTCTTGCAAATTTTTACTGGTAAAATTTTTTCTTGGAATTTTTGAAACAGCTGTTTCATGTTTTCATTTACAAAACAAACTTTTCCAAAAGAAGTTTTAAATAAAGATATTTTGCAAAATTTATTAGTTAAGATTGATTTTTAAAATTATTAAAAATATTTATGCGATAAGAAATCACACTTTTGTTTAACTTAGGAGAGATATTTCGATATTTTTATTGCTAAATAAATTTAAAAAAATCCCTTATGTATTTTGTTTGCCTGCCTTTAACCGATCAGGTGTTGTTATTACTACCGTGAGTATAATGGTTACCTAGATACCCGATACTTAACACTATTGCAGTATAATACCCCATTAGTTAAAAAATGTGTATGGATATTAAATTATTTACAAAATTAAAGATCCTTATTAATTATAAAATAGTTTGAGATATTCTCATTGTTTACTTTATGACCGTCTTATTTATTTTGAAACAAACACCAAAAAAACGCATTTGGACCAAATAAAACGGCCATAAAGTACATAGTGAGAATATCGAAAATTATTTTTAATTAACAATAATTTAACCCGCTACCTTGTTACCTTTCTTTCGTGGTCATATTTAAAAGCCAAAGTTTATGTTTCTAAGCTTAAAAAAAATGTTCAACGTTTTAGGTTCTCATTCACTCAGGACACTGCACCTATAATTTTATGTTTCTAATATCTATTATAGCAAGTTAAAAAGGTACCATTTGTAAAGCGAAAAAGTAAAACAAGCCCATTTAATTTCCCGCATTTCACCATTTTTTATATTTTTTCTCTCCATTGAAATATAAAAAAAAGTCATTATTGTAGTGAAAGCCCATAATTGAGAACGTATATTGCAAAGAATGGAGATAAATGTTTTGTTAAGAAAGTACCAAAAATAGGTGCAATGTTGACCCCTTAAATGTTTGAATTTCGAAAAAGAAACAAATTTGTATTTTTTTTAATAAGTTACGAATGTAAAACAGTTTTTATTTTTACGTTTATTGGCTTTAATTGAAAAATTAATGGTTTAATTTTAATTCTTGTTCAGAACAAAATGAACTGCGATGCCACTTTTTTCTATTTGTACATAAAAGTTGAATTAAGCTGCCAAATAATATAGTGCGACAGTGGCACAATTGTTTTTTTTTTTTGCTGAATAATTAAATAAAAAATGAATAAAATTAAAAAAAATAAAATCACTTGCCTTTCTTCGTCCATTTTCTTTTAGAAAACAATTCAATACAAGTAGTTTTCCAAAATCTCCCAGTGTGCAATATCATTACAATAAACAAATGCGTTAAAGGGTAATCTTGGGTTTAACTGTTTGTGTTGAGTTTTGTGCTGTGGTGTGTTCTGACATATGTAGTAAAATTTCATGGCCAATATTTTTGTTAAACATTCCATCCCCTTCTTAGAGGTGTTTTTTACGGTTTGTAGGAATAACATTTTTGTACAGTGTTATTAAATCTAGTAAAAATATGCGAAAATGTAGGATTAAAAAGTCGCCAAATGCAAAAATGAGGCCATAGTTAAGCCATGATGAAATCGGAATTTATATGGCGGCGCTATATACAGGACTATCGATTTAGTGGTTTCAAAGACTGGCGAGACTGTCATTTGTTAAATATCTGTCATCCAAAGTTTATTTAGTGAAATGTTTGCCATTTACGATCGTTTAACAACCGAAGAACGCGTTAAAATATGTACAACTTACTACAAAAATGGTGGTTCAAACGGGGCCACTAGTCGGGTAGATTATGTTCGTCATAATCGACCTACTGTTCAAGGAATTGTCAAAATCAAAAAGAAATTTTAAGTGACTTTAAGCGTTACAGATGTGGTAATGTGCGCACTGCCGAAAATATCTCTTCTGTTCACGTTTTGGCGAGATCAATTGCCCACCAAGATCATGCGATTTGACGCAGTTTTTAGGGACTTATTTCATATGAAATAAACCTGAATTTCTATGCTGAAATAAGACCCCAATATATATTGTTCAGTTTTGGTTTTAAAAATTTCGCGATAGGAAACACGGTTGGGCCTTTGGCCGGACGCAAGGATTATCTCCTCTTTGATATAACAAACACCGGCTTCGCTAATTAAAACCTCTCTGCGTAGCCGGTCTTCGGCCGGGCACAAGGATAAATTTAGGAGGTTTAGTTAACAAAGCCGGTGTGTGTAATACCATAGAGGAGATAATCCTTGCGGCCGGCCGAAGACCCAACCGTGCTTCCTATCATTTCTTGAAAAAAAAAAATATTCACAATTTTACAATTTTTAGTAGTCAATATAATCATTTTGGTAATAGGTGCAAAATCAACAGCGAAAGAAATTGGCAAATTTTGAATTTTGAGGTACCATAACTCAGCCGGTTCTTATCAGATAGAAATTTGCGGTATATCGACAAAAAAGGTATTCAATTACCTTTGCAACAATATGCCATTTATCTCGATCGAACTTCTCGGCTGGGCTCCACAAGGGTTTGAGTGGGACCATACACCGAAAAACACAAAAGTACCGTTATCTAAAAAACGGTACTTAGAAAAAAAAATTACAGCGTTTTTCGTGTTCAGGAGGTCCCAATTAACTTATCTAGGCATGTGGCGTTCTTGGTATTTTTCCAAATTAAAAATTTGTAAAGCAGTGTAATCATAATCAACGTATAGAAATTGTTAATACAGCCAAAAACCTTGGAATAAGTTTTAATAACACGCTTACAATGTCTGACCACATAAAATATGCATGTGGTCGAACGTTTTCCATTGTAAGAACACTTTGGCGAACTCAATATTGCACACCAATAAAAATCCGAATGCTACTCGCTAAAACGTATCTAATACCAATTTTATTGTGTGGATGTGAACTTTTTGCAAGCTGTGACACAATAAGTGAAAACAAACTAAACGTAACATTCAATAATATTATTCGTTATGTCTATGGATTAAAACGTCAGGCACGAGTTTCAATATTGGCAATCAAATTATAAGACATGTGTTTCAAAGAAAATGCATATCGTAATTTTTTTGCACAAAATTATCTACAAGAAACAGCCTAAACATTTATATAAAAAACTAAATTTCTCGAACTACGAAAGTCGAGGAAAAAGACTAATACCATATAGACACTATAGCCTTATATCATCGTGGCAATTCTTTACCCACGCCATTCACCTCTGGAACTCAATTCCATATAGTTTTCAACTTTTATGTAACGCACTAGAGTTCAAAAAGTCAATAATTAGATTGTTTTCCACATTTAATTGATTATTATTATTTGATTTTGATAAAATTAATACTTTTTGATTCATGTTTTCAATCTATATCTTTTTTAAAATCTATTTTTTTATAACATATAAATGTTTGATTTTTGTAACTAGTTTTAAGATTTAACATTACAACAATTTGCTAATTCTTAGTTCTGTACTGCAATATGAGACCCTTGGTCTTGTGTATGGATCGACAAATAAATGAATAAATAAAAAGAAAATAAAAATATTATGAATTTGGTACAAATTAACGAAGGGGTTTGAATTCGTTATAACTTTTTATTTAAGAAATAATTATTAATTTTTTTTTTTAATACAGTATATAAATGGGGAATATTTTTAGTTTAGTTATGAAAAATAAAATCTCGTAAGTGGTGGCCATTTTCTGCTTCGCAAATTCGTGCTCTTTCCAACACATTTTCCATAACCTTTCGCAAAACTTCAGGTGTTATGTTGTTTATTTCGCCGCGTATATTGCTTTTTAAATGCTGGATGGTTGTAGGCTTATTAATGTAGACGTTCCTTTCAAATAACCCCAAAGAAAACAGTCTGGGGCGGTTAAATCCGGTGAATGCGGAGGCCAATTAAAATCACTTGTACGCGAAATAATTCGTTCACCAAATATGTCCCGTATGGATCGTTGATTTGAAAAATAAAGCTCAACAATTTGGGCACGTTGTTCAATTGAGTACTGCTCCATTTTAAATTCCCGAAGTCTTCGTTACAAAATACTGAAAAGAAAAGAAAAAAAAAAATATGGTAAAAAAGTTATAAGCAATTCAAACCCCTTCGGTAATTTTGGGGCACCCTGTATAAATTTGGTGATTGGAGAAAATTATTAATTTTTTCTGTGTTAATACCTGCTTTACACTATCACACAAGTCTTACGTTTTAAAAAAAAAATACAACTCTCTCATGAAAGTTGTTTTTGGTTTTGGAAAATGTTTTGACATCGTTTCAAACACTTTTGGAAATACTTTAAAAAACAAAAATAGTTGTATATTGGGGCGTGCTGCACAAAAGACCCTCTGGGTCGCGGCGCTTATTGCCTCTCACGTATATCTTGGGGCGTGGCAAAAAATTTTGTTTTTCTTGGCCAGCCGTAGAAAAGGGACGGTACTGCATGATGCTTGAGAAAGTATATAGGTTAGTCGCGTTTTATGATCACGGGATCACTTCGGTCGACACCGACGAAGGCGCTGTTTGCTATGCTGAACTGGCTACCAGTTGACATCATGGCTGAACAGCTGGCAATGACTTCAGTAATAAGGTTAGGGGCGGTAGGCGTATAGTCTACGCGAAACTACGGTTACGCCAGGATCGCGCTACGCGCATCATATGACCATCGGGACTGGACTATTGCATTCCGGAGCCCTTTTTCGGTGCTTTGTTCACAGTTTATCATGGCAATGGTGAAGAGCTGTTTGGTGACACACAATCTCTGGAATCGGCCCTAAGGGTCTATACTGATGGTTCCAAGATGTGCAGTAGGGTAGGTAGAGTAGGGTATCTTAGGCTGCCGGATAGGAGTAGTGTGCTGCACTCCGAAATCTCTGGCATAAGGCGGACGGCAAACTGACTGAGATACTATCGTATATCGAGGGATATGTGTATATTTACGGACAGCAAGGCTACCATTCCAGCTTTGCCTGGTGTCTTTACGACAGTGGAATGCCGGAGGTCTCTGAACGAGATCGCGGAACATTCCAGAGTATGTCCGGGTAACAAAACTGCAGACGGTCTGTCCAAACAGCGCTGTCTCTGGGACAACATGTTCGTCGACAGCCCATCGGCATTCCAATCGCTCGCTGCAAGACTCTCATGAGGAATAAGTCGTATGGAAGGGCTCGGGAGAGATGGCAGGGGGAGCACACCTGCTCGATGGCAAGGACTTTATGGCCTGGATACGAGGCGGCGAGAGCGCGCGTGCTACGGATAGTGATATCGGTTATTACGGGTCACTGGGTGATAGGGACTCATGCGCGGAGAATGGGTCTTGATTACAATGACTACTGTAGAAGTTGTCATGATGATGAGGAGGAGACGGTGTTTCACTTTCTCTGCCAATGCCCCGGTGTCGGGGATATTAGGTTTATGCATTTCTTGAGACCGGAACTGCCATGTCTGGACGTTATGTCCAATGTGACACTGAAATATATTTCTCTGTTCTGCAGAGAGTCGGGGTGGTTCGATTCTGCAGTGACTTCTGAAGAATATCCGGGTGAATACTGGCTGACTCCTGTCACTGTCTAAGGGTATCACAAAGGGACCACTATAAGGACCCAAGTGAGCCGTCATCGTGTTGGCTGTCCATTGAACCTAACCTAACCTTCCAGGGAGTGGGGGCTTACTGGCATAACTTTTTTCCAACTTATTCAACTTTTCCAACTAATCGAACTTTCTAACTTATTGTACACCTTTCTAACTTATTGTACACCTTAAACGCTCCAAACGCAACCTTGCAAAATGACACTTAAAATAAAGGGGCTCTCATATAAATGTGCGTTTAATAAAAATCGATAAAAAATAAAACAATTTAAAATATGATTCTCATTTGATATAAATTCGATAAGTTTTGCATATTTG
Organism: Pollenia amentaria; assembly: GCA_943735925.1. Taxonomy (NCBI): domain Eukaryota; kingdom Metazoa; phylum Arthropoda; class Insecta; order Diptera; family Polleniidae; genus Pollenia; species Pollenia amentaria. Next base: position 72,180,949 of record OX031007.1, on the reverse strand, counting down.
GCTGCTTATGCTATTGACCAATGTAATTCGCCTCCTTTGGTCCTCATCATACTGTTTAAATTTCAAGTATATTTTCAGCCAGAATATATTCCTTTACCGTTACTTACCGTAGTAACCATAAATACTTATATTTTATTGTAAACCGCATTAAGTCCGTTGTAAATCACTTTCGCACAAATTGTTCCAACTACACAAATAAAAAAACGAAAAATAAAATGTCTGGGGACTAATAAAACAAACTTATTCTTGTGCTTAATACTGATAACTAAATACGTTACACATTACGTGTTGACAGAGCTAAAAAAATATATATAATACAATAGCAACAGCACCAACAAAATGAAACAATTTTACAACCATTATCCTTGCGAGGATAAGGGTGATCATCCCTTGCGCACTTAATTTACGAATTTTTATTTTCTTTTTTATTTGTTTTGGTTACCACAGCAATAGAGTATTTTTTTTAAATTGTATCTTTTGATTTGTGAGTTAGAAATATTTTCTTTTATGATATGAATTTAAAATTTGTTTTACAGTTTTACCTTTAAAAGTGGCGTTGTTTAGTTTTGCCAAGTTTGAAGTGATTGTCACACTTTTAAGCTTTCACTTACAGCACTAAAACAATTATATATATATGTTCCCATCGATCCTATAATTTATTTTTATTTATTTAATTTAAGTCTATGGATAAATTCCTTACAGACTATCTTAGTGTAGTAATATATTTTTTTTTACATATATGCAAAGAAAGAAAGATTATAATAAACATTATTGATTTAAAAATAATATGACATTGGTTTTTATGATGTTAATGTTTAGAGAATAGTCGATAAAGTTATACATTTCATTAAAACAGCTGCATAATTTTCTTAGTGGATCTGACATAGCAAAGTTAGTTCGGCATGTCCTGACATATAGAGGACTGAAAAAACGAAGTGAGCGATGAGGGATATTAAAAGTTACGTTACTTAATAAAAATTCAGAATGTGTGCTACCATTTATAAGACTGAACATAAAAGATATATTAAGCATCTTTCTACGGCTTTTTAAAGTTGGTAAATTAATTTCGGCTAGTCTTGTTGAGTATGAAGGTAGTACCAGGCGTCCTCTATAATTATTTCTTAAGCAGAAAATAAGAAATTGTTTTTGAACTGATTCAATATGATCATTGTGGATATTATAGATCGGGTCCCAAATAATGCTGCCATATTCTAGAATTGGTCTAACGAGCGAAGAAAAAAGCCTTTTTGTGGTTAAGGGATCATTAAATTCCTTTGCCCATCTTTTAATAAAAGCTAGAACACTGCGTGATTTATTTACAGTCATCGTTATATGTTGAATAAAATTAAGTTTTATGTCTAACAATATTCCCAAATCCATTATTTCATTAACAGTTTGTAAATTACAGCCATCAAGAACGTAGGAGTAAGCACTCTTTTTAACTCTAGAAAATTGCATATGCTTGCATTTTTTTAAATTTAGTTCCATCAGGTTAAGTTTACACCATTTGTTAAAACTATCCAGGTCATTTTGTAGATGTTGTTGATCACAAGGAAGTTTAACACTTAAAAATAATTTTACGTCGTCTGCATACATCAACACATTACAATGTTGAATTGCTTCAGGCAAATCATTAATAAAAAGAAGGAACAGAATTTGACCAATATGGCTACCCTGAGGTACTCCAGACTTTACATTGATTTTTTTCGAAACTGCAGAATTAAATTTTACAGATTGAGTTCTACACAACATATATGATTTGATCCAGCTCAGGACGCTACTATTGAAACACATGACGTCCAGTTTTTTTAACAAAAGCGTATGGTTGACTTTGTCGAAAGCCTTGCTGAAATCAGTGTAAATGACGTCAGTGTGGTGTCCGTTGGCAAAAGCTTTATTAACTAACGTTGTAAAGTGGAGAATGTTAGTCATAGTAGAGAATCCTTTCCGAAAGCCATGTTGCAGTGGTGACAACAAGGCAGAAACTTGATGAGTAAGGCAATCCATTAAACATTTTTCAAAAAGTTTTGGTATATCACTTAGTTTAGCTATACCTCTGTAATTGCATATATCTGATTTATTTCCTGATTTAAACAATGGAATTATATAAGAATCTTTCCAAGAAAGTAACCACAGTTTAAAGATGCATTAAAGATTATAGACAAAGGTGTCGCCAAAGCCGGTGCGCAATTTTTTAAAACACAACTTGGTATACCGTCTGGACCACTAAAAGATGATGACTTAGCGCTTTTTAAACAGTTTAGAATATGAGAGGTAGTGATAGTAAAAAAAGATATATTTTGGTTATAAGTTATCTTGTAAGGGTATAAATTACTAGCATCATACTGAGTTTCGGAATATGTAGAAGCAAAGAAGTCAGCAAACATATTACTGATGTTTAATTCATCACATGACTCGGAACATAAGTATTTCATGACCTTTGGAAATCCTGTGGCTTTCCTTTTGGAGTTAACAAACTTAAAGAAAGATTTGGGATCTTGAACAAAGTTTCGCTTAACATTATGGAGATAGATCTTGTACAGTTCTGTGTTAAGCAAATAATATTCTGCACGAGCGACTGAATATTTTTCATAGTAAAAAGAAGCTCTGGTGGTTTTATATTTTTTAAAGTGTTTGTTTTTTATATTCTTAAGAGACGAAAGTTGTTTAGTATTCCAGGGTGGGCCAGATTTATTACGTGGTACGTGCTTGGGGATGCATTCCTCCATATAAATAAACATAGTTTTATAAAAAGTATCAGTCAAATCGTCAACAGAACTAGGTAAGCTATTCGGCGCAGTCAGTAATTGAAGCCAGTTAGTGTTAATTAGACGATTGTTAAGTTCCATGTAATTTGCCCGATTAAAACAGAAAACTTTTTCGTTTTGTGAAGATTTTTTTTTTACTCGGTTAGAAAATAAATTGTAGCTTATTTCAATTGTAGGATGATAAAGATCCTCAGGTAAAGTAATAGGGTCAACACGGTTCACAATACAAGGAGCTTGAAATAAATTAAATGCATGAATTTATAAAGTAATTTTAGCTTTAAATTTTTATTAAAATCCTGGCAGGACAATGTATTACATTTTAATTTTTATAATTCCTTTAATGCATGTTTTAATTTTTTTATTGCTGTTATAAAATTTTGTGTATCCTACACCACAGGTGAAAAGGCTACCCCTGTCAGGTAAATATAAGTATCACCTGAAGTGAATTGAAAGATCTACACGCTGGCCTGAGGCAATACAATTGAATGATATTACGTCAGAATCGGTTGCCAATGCTTTTCTTAGTGGATGGGTATCACGATTTGGCATACCTAACCAACTTTTTACTTACCACGGAAATCAATTTGAATCTTCGTTATTCAAGGACATTTTTAAACTTTTGGTAATTCGTATAACGCATACCACGCCCTACCATCCACAGGCTAATGGACAAATTTAACGTTGGCATCGGACGCTTAAATGAGCGACTATGTGCCATACAAATTCAAATTGGTTAGATGTTTTACCAATAGTTTTGCTGGGTTTAAGGTCTTATATCAATCACGATCTAAACGTATCACCTGCTGGATCCTGTATGGTAAGGAGTTGGCATTGCCAGGCGATTTGTGTCACACTGGATAGTGATGCTTTATAAATTGAATGTATTTAACTTAACTATTTTAACAAATAGAATCTGGGAATTATTTCTTTTCATAAGCTACTTTATTATATTCAACATTTAAAAAAAAAATTTTTTTTTTTAATATAATAAAGTAGCTTATGAAAAGGGCCAACAAATTCAATAGATTCTGCTGGTGTCTAATAATTGTACACCTTCTTTGTTTGTATGAAACAATATTTTCTAAACACATACCGTTTGTATATGAGACAACAAATAATTAAAAACGTTTGCACAATTTGACGTTTTTAATCTTTCAAAGTATGCGACATTCAGTCCTATTCTGATAATAACGTGATTTAAAATCACATGTTTTTAAAACCTCAACTATGAATTTGTGTTGTTTTGAAAAGCATTTTTGTGTTCCTCAGTAATTGAAAATCATACCGAAAAGCACAAAAACGGAACTCTACAACATCAGACCTGTGATTTGAATTAAAGTGATTTTCAGAACAAGCCTGATTGTTTAGTTTTAAAAAGCATTTACCGGTTGCGTTATTTATGTTTTTCCATTCTCATTTAATATAAAGTTTAAACTTTTTTTCATTTGCTTTAAAAATCCACATGAAACAACTGCAGCTTATTTTATTTCGCAATTGTAAAAAACTGTTGCCAGAAACACTTCGTAACTTTTTCACAAATTGAACAGAGTACAACTACATACATATATCAACATAATTTCATAGAAATTCCGCACAAGTTTTTTCATATGAGTTTTGACAGCATTTCTCGTGAAATGTTGAACAGAGTATCGCGCTTTAGAAAATATAAAAAGAAAACAAAAACACTGCTACCAACATTGAAATTAAGTATTTTGATAGTGTTACCATTTTTTGGTCTGATAAAAAATTTTAGTTAACCAATAAACTGTAAATATTGAATGTTAGTTAACCAATAGTTATAATTTTAGTTTACTAACAATTAACTAATGATTAAATTTGGGCCTTAGATATGTAAATTTAATGTCGTAACAGTATATAAATTTTTTTCTTGTATGTCGTAAATATAAATAAATTTTTTTTCTTGTAGATTAAGTTTAACCAGTGACAGCAAGGTTTGGATAGGAGCCTGGTGGCTTGGATTTGTAGTAGCAGCATTCGTTTGCTTCCTTCTAGCCATACCGATTTTTGGGTTTCCTCGAAGTTTGCCTGGCTCTGAAAAGCTACAACAGGAAAAAGTATCGGAGGCATATAATTCTAACAAGAAATCTGGACAGTCCAAGAATTTTACAAAACTTCGGGAATTGCCGATGGCTTTATTGACTCTCTTGAAAAATCCCACATTTGTCTTTTTGAATTTAGCTGGAGCTTCGGAGGGCATGATTATAGCTGGATTTGCTGCTTTTCTGCCGAAACAAATTGAAAATCAATTTAGTATTTCACCCGTTTGGTCGGCATTGCTAATGGGCTTAATAACGGTACCGGCCGGGGGAGGTGGTACATTTCTGGGCGGTTATCTAGTAAAAAGGCTCAATTTAAATTGTGGCGATATAATAAAAATGTGTCTTCTGGTTACAATATTTGCTACGGCCTTTACCAGTTGTTTTCTGTTATCTTGCCCGAATCTACAATTTGCCGGAGTAACCACTCCCTACCAGAGGAAAGTAATAAATTCTGATATATTCATTCCGTTACCAATAACGCTGGAAGCAAATTGTAATACGAATTGTTCATGTAGCAAATTGATGTATGATCCTGTTTGCGGTACAAATAATGTCATGTACTATAATCCATGTTTTGCCGGCTGCGCTTTTGAGTCTTCCAGCAATGAAAGTAAATCCTATAGAGATTGTGAATGTATAGCCATGACAATTCCAAATACAACTATTGTAGGAGACAATGAGTGCCATGCCACCAATACAATGTGTTCTTCATCCTGCCAATATCTTCCATATTTTGTGGCATTATGTTTTATGTTAATGCTATTTACGTTTTTGGCCACCATGCCCGCCCTATCAGCTACTTTACGGTAAGTGAAATGAAGTCCTAAAAAACGGAGTTATAAATTAACTTTCTTTCCAATTTAAGTTGTGTATACGATGAACAACGTTCCTTTGCTTTAGGCATTCAATGGATCAAAGTTCGTTTATTCGGTACGATTCCAGCTCCTATGATCTTTGGAGCTTTAATTGATGAAACTTGTTTATTATGGCAGGAAACGTGCGATGAGGAAGCTGGAGCTTGTTTGGTATATAAGAACTCTTATATGAGCAGGTAAATACATTTAATTTTAAACTGATTTATTAACTAAAATATGTTTATATGGAAATATTTAGTTTTAGAGATAATCAAGGTACATTTACACAAGGTGGCAGGGATCTAGGGATCTAGCTGTCCCCTTTTAAATGTAGTTATATGGATTGTACATATAGAAGGCATATAAAACTATATACAAAAAAAGTGACAGCCAGCATAGACCTCTATAGTGATGTTACCTTGTGCTAATTTGCTTTGGCGATACTCAAAATGTTATTGAGTTTCGCCATACACAGGGAATTTGATTGTGCTAAGTGGAAACAAATTTACTTGAGCTCTAGCCATATGGCATAATCACCATTTGAAGCATTTACCAAGTGCCCCTGTATGTGCACGGATACTTCACAAATAGGTTGCAATTAGAGTGTATAATCCGACAAAAATTATACACTTGCACCTATGAGCTTAAAATCCTGCAACCTCCACAGGCCAAACTTTTCCAAAATGTTTTTGGAGTATAAATCACAGCCACTACGTGATCCCCGAATGTATCTATTCGTCAAGAAAGCTCCCTTCTATTGGCCACCAATTGTGCCAGACGGATATGTTCAATAAAATGTACTTTCCATCAGAAAAGCTAGGCTTCCGCAAAGACAATCATCCCGAAAGGCAAGAAGCATACTAATGGAGGCCTCAGCCAAAAGTCAGTCCGGAGGCAGCTCAGCTGGGGTTACTGAGTCCTGTATCTTCAAATAACAAAATGTACTCTGGCAAGAACCCCGGTCTCAAGAAGACTCCATGAGCTTTGTCATTTTGGATGTTTGTCGCATCCCAGATACGCCTACATCTGATGCGCCCTCCATAAATTTTCAACAAAGCACATTTAACAAGGTAGACATAACAAATAATAATTTAACGTACACATGCACACAGTTTGGCTCATACATACGAAATTTTACAATTTGGTATTACTGCTCTCCCTAATGAGTCTACCATATTAAATTTGCCTTGATTTTGATGTCCGAGAAGAGAATATGAATACAACAGAAACTGCCATGCTCATAGAGCCAATCTACAATATCTCCTTTCAAGAACTTTATGACAGTACGACTATAAAAGGGAATATATAAATTTTTCGATGCCTCCCGACGGCTTTTCTATGGACGCGGTCCTGTTACCAGGCACTGGGTCAATTTGCAGGCATTGACTGAGACGCGCAGCACATCCCCAGGGGGATGTTTTTTTATTGTGCAATATCAATTATTACACAATAATATTGCAAATGTGTGGGTACATTAAGAATGTAAAATGGTCCAACAAACTTTCCGTAAACGTTATCTTCTCTTTATTTATTGCGCCCATTTTTTACATTTCATTATACATATCTCCTTATTATATAAAAGATAATAAGTTCTTCAGATAATGTGCAACCTTCTGTTCCTATTCGCCCGCTTTACCCAGTTACCCATATGCGCATGTTTAATAAAAAAACATAATATTTGCAATAAATTTGAAGAAACTCTTACGTTTAGAAACTGGTTTTGCTAGTGTAGCATTTTATTAAGGACCCATTTTTAAAAACGCTTTAACCAACATAAATATTTTAATTGAGCAAAAGTTACTTTCATATAAATGCATGCATAAACATGCAAAATTTGTACAATGTGTGCTTCGGCAGGTGCGCAATTAACTCTTTAGAGCCACCAACGGAAATCTTACAAATCAAATTTTTTAAATTTTTGTAAATTACCTTTTCACCCTTTTTTAGGGTAACATTTCTCTGCAAAATTAAAAAAAAAAAAACATTTCTCTGCAAAAGAAAACCAAAAATACTACCGCGCTTAACACCATTTTAGCGAATTATTATGTAAATTAACCTGCTGATTGCATATTTGCGGTAATGAGGGAAAACGGAAGTCAAATTCGCGATTAGGAGGTCATTTTATATGAGGATCAACTGAAACAGTCTCAGGGCCGATTTTAATGCCGACCAGTGTAATTAGTTCACAAAGGAGAAGAGTAACCCTTAAATACCCTGTAATACAAAAGGGAAGGAGCAAGTATGCATTGTTAGGCCTTCTTATACCCTCTACCACAACTAGTTATACCCTAAGCTTGTCATTCCGTGTATTCTAGCTCCTTGAGTAATTTTAATTCGATTTAGGCATGTCCTTGTCCTGTTGAAATCTCGATCACTTATGAACGACTCCAAAGAAAAGAACAGTATTCGTCTTAAATCTTTTCTAGTTCTCCTAAGCAGTTTCGGATTGAAATCTAGCAACTCGCACAGTGTAAGATTTATCAAATATGAAAGAGCACTTGTTATAAAATAAGAAAATGCAAAAACGTTGCCTAATTTGTCAACAATAACAATATAACGTTACTTTAAACTTGAATATTTTTGAGTGAATTAAAAACAACAAAAACACTTACATGAAATTGCTCATTTTTAAAAGCGTGTAACTTTTTTTTGGAATGGAATTTTTTAACGATTAATTTTTTTGTTTTGAAGCTCAACTTATTCGCTGTTAATATCATGAGAATTTATATTTAGAACTGGAAAATTCTTTTAGTGCTATTTCATTTAAACAATAACTCTTTTCGTTAAGGAAAAAAAATTAGTTCTATAATCGATAAATTCTTTTCTTCATAACGCTTCAGCACCAAATTAGTTATAAACGAACGTCTGAAGTACCCATTTTAAGGCACCTATTTATAAAATTATCTGCCGAGATAAAAAAAAGAAACAAAAAAAAGAAACAAATAATGAGTGATAATACCACATACCACGACATTTTTGATATATGGCTTAAAACACCCGAAAATGAAAGGCTTGAACGTTCCGTAAGCCATATTTGTGGAAGTACTGAAGTGCTACATTTATTGCAATCTCCAGAAATACCAGAAGAAACCCATTAATATTAACATTTTATTCTTACTTTAATTTATATGTACATATGAAATATATTCTTATTTTAAAATTAATGAAGAAAATTTTAACACTTATTATTACTTCTACCTCTTTATTATTTATTTAAAACATTTTCATGAATACTCGCCGCTTTTTTTGCTTTTCGATTATTCAACGCGAATTAGCCTACCGGGGCACCCTATCAGATATAATTGTTTGCAGTTATATGGGAGGTGGGAGTTCGCCTATTTTTTTGACAATGGACAACTTGTAACAAAATTCATAATTCTAGTTTAATATTTTCCCAAGATATTTAATTTTGTCTGACTAGAACGACTAAATCTTACACTGTGCATCGGTTATGTAGGATAAGAGTTATGAATCAAAATGTGGAACACCCACCCTAAAAAATTTATGTTTTTCTTACAAAAATTAGCATAAATAAAGGCGGAATTCACATATTGATATGAGATTTTGCACAAATTGGTTCTATAAAACTATAAGTCATACCAAAAAATTTCGTGAAGAACGGACAATATTTTACCATAGGTCCCATATAAAGCACTCACTAGAAAAAAAAACTTTAGTACGCCTAAGCTCGTAAAGATTAATGCTATTGTAATACATTTTTTATATGAAGTTTTTCGTGAATTTCGGTCTATAATTTACCATAGGCCCTATATAAAGGCCACTCTCGAAAAACAATTTAGAACGCCTAAAACTATAACATATAATGCTATTATAATAAATTTTATATATGAATAGAAATCACACTGTCGAATTTCATGAAGTTGGGTCCATAATTTACCACAGGTCCGATAAAAAACCCATTCCTGAATTATCGTAGCTGTCGGTGGAGGCTAGGGTTGCCAATCGTACTGTTTTTATCAGTACATGTACGGTTTTTTGTTTAAAGTACTGATTTATGCATTACAAGCAAATCAGTACGCAAATGTACTGATTTTTTCATTAATGTACTGTTATTGTACTGTTATTATATATTAATTTTGTCCAGTATATAGTTTGTCATATTGTCAAATTGTTTGCGATACAAATATTAATATAGATGAGTTATTAACATTAAATATTTTTGCCGAGTCACTTTGGTTATATTTGTAATGTGTTTTACAATTGAAGACTGAAGACAGGAAAGAAATTGTAGACAATGTACAAAAAGGCCATAAATATTTTTAACTTGTAACATTGTAAATATTAATGTCCATACATATGTTAATGTATTATTTATAAAAATAAATAGCATAAGATCGTCTGAAAAACGATTGTGCCTTTTGCAATAATTACAATAATTAATAGTAATTAGTTGTAAATCACTTTTAAATAATTTATTTAAATTATTTTGAAGATAACTACATAACAAGCTTCGTTATTTCAAGTGTTAAAATTGTTTTTTAACATTGTTGTCCTTATATCTAACGCTTGCTGCTAAAAAGGCCAATGTAAAATAATTCATTTTTGAGAAAATTGAAATTTTAGTTTTTTATAGAACAGTTCTAAGTGAAATTGGCTAGCAAAACCTTTTTGAATCTGTTCTCGGTAAAAATTAAACATTGGCTGTTTCCGCAAAATAAAAGAGATTCAGCATGACGTTTTAGTTGCAAAATTAAATTAATTATGCTGGTAGATATAGAAAAAAACTACTTTTATTTAATTTTATGTTGACCTATATTCCAAAAATTTACTAGAATAAAGGAAATACAATTTTTTTGCCTTTATTAAAACTAATGTTTCTTTGAAAAATATTAAACCAAGTAGCTAACAAGATATTAATAATCGAATGTTTAACAATTTGTTGTGTTTTAGATTTTTTAGTTATTCACTTTGTATTCCCGCTAAAAATATATACGGAATTGAATTATTCTTTTGAAAAAAATTCAAATTTATTAATTAAATTTTGTCATTGTTTAAATTATAGAATGAATTCAAGTTTTGATTTAAAAAGATTAAAGCTTTTTATGTTATTAATATGCAATTTTATATTAAAAAAGTATATGTACTGTTTTTTATGCAATTGTACTGATTTTTTTTCTCTTATGTACTGATTTCTCTGATTTCAAAACTGGCAACCCTAGTGGGGGGTATCAAAGATTCGGAAGAGCCGAAAATAGCACTCCAACTTGTTTTTTATTTGAAACATATAAAATTTCAAAATCGGTTGAAAAATGTAAAAATCTTCTAATTAAAAATAGCTGAAATATATCCCTGATTTCTATCACGACTTGTGTTCTTAAAACTTTCGTAATGCGATGAAGATATTGGACAATGATCTTTTGTTGTTTCTAATATCTGAAACATATTCAAAACAATGCAAACTATTATGTTTTATTTTGGTTAAACACCTTTAACCATTTATTTATAAACATTATTACATCTTTTATACTTTTTCATACTATTCTGTACTAGAATATCCCGGAAAATGAAAGGATAAATTTAATGCTCCCCGGGAATAAAAAAAAAAATCATCAGCGAAATTAGAAACCCTAATGCACATTAAATAAAACACGCTTAATTCCCCAAATTTTCTTTATTTACAGATACATGTGGATTTTGGCTTTAACAGGAAAATTGTGTTCGGTGGTGTTTTTCTTTGTGGCATGGTGGTTTTACATACCACCCAAAGAAGTTCCAAATGCTGAGAATGTTAAGGACAGCAGTAATACTACTGTAGCAGCCATTAGCATTGTGGATGGTGGTGGTGGTATTGGTGCTATGACTGTGTCAAGTTAAACAGCTGATGATGCTGTCAGTTTATGGTTGGTGGGTTTGTAAACAACAGTTAATATCAACAACATCTCACCCCCTCGCCTTGTACATCAGCTCCTCCACCTTTATCAACGTCATTATCACACACTGCAATTCAACAAGTGCTTAGATATACACAATCATTGTTGCACTGTCTGTGGCACATGTTGCAAGTACATTTTCGTCATACAGCTGATTTCATTCATTAGAAAAATCTCAAGATCTCATACACATGCGTAATATAATCATATGATATTTATTGTTTTTTTTTTTTGCTTCACAATTGTTTTTAATCTAAATCTACTTATATGTGTGTAGATACATTTGTATCTATCTGAATATCTTAAGTGCATATGTACTCATCAGTTTATGGACGGACCATGGCCTTTAGTGTTTTATATAAAGGACTATTTATATACATACTTATAAATGTTTTTATTAATACATATATCCATCTGTGTCTGTATATTATATATTTATACTCTTTCATTTAAATGTTTGTAGTTAAACTCGAGTAAAAACATGCAAGTCAAAAAAATTTATTCATATTTGTAAGTGCGTAATAATAACGAATAGTTTTAGATTTTATACATACATATTTACATAAAATTGTGTTTGTATAAGTGTTTGCATACTTAAATATTTATAAATAATGTAATAAACCTTTTTAAAAATATTCATATGTTCACTTCCTTAAAGAATTTATTAGTTTAATTTTAGATAAATTATGAATCCTTTAGTTTTTTTGCATTAATTCAGATGGTCTATACAGTGTCTCCCAAAAGTTAGTGAATTTTATAACATCTTATGAAAAAAAAACATATTATGGTCTTTATTAGGTTTCGCTTTAAAGTTACCCTTCTTTTTATATTTATCTGTCAGAGTGTCTTCATACTTGTCATAAAAATTTATTATTTATATCTTTACAACTATAATAGTGAGACTCACTAAATTTCATCTGGGCAACTCTTAAAATAACTGCATCTTGATGGTATAGCAGGGGGAGCATACAAAGTAACTATTGTTTTTCTTGTATCTGCAGAAATACAATATTGAGGTACACTGAATGTGATGTAGGTTATTCTTAGAACAAACTGCAAGTTCCAACAAAATCTTGGAGTTAAAGTAGGGAAGACGGGTACCCTCCATATAAAGTAATTATTTAGTTTTTAATTAATTAATTTTTTTTTATTCACACACGTTCCTGCTTAATTAGCTGTCATTGAATGACTTGAGATACAAATTATACAAAAATAAATTTTTTTTACAAGCCTAGAAAGTTATGCGGTGAGTGCAAAAGATTTAAATTTTTAAAATCGCGCATGCCATTTTTTTTTAATCATTATAAGAATTAAATGTAACCACAGTCACTTCACTAAATCGCAGCGTTTTTTTTTTAATTTCACTTTCCTCTCCCCACCATAAGTCAACCCCTCTTCCCCTGATGTGCAACATAAGCGAAGAAAACAGCTCAACAACCTCTAAGCCCCCCGAGTACTGATTTTGACACGTCTCAAAGCAAAAACAAAGACGCTATGAATTTAGTCAGGTCATTTTTAAGGTTGTCCCAATGTGCAATGGTAAGAACGGCACTGCTAGTGGATCTTCTAGCAACATCAAATAACAAAATAATATAATTAAAACAAAAGATACGAATAATTCAAAACTAAATTAAAGTTTTATATATCGATTATATATCGAAAATATTTTTAAAACTGAGTGTTGTAATAGAAGTTTTTATGCAAACGTTAACGAAATAGTTGAACAGGCAGTCATTTTTTGTTACTTTTTTCCGACAAAACAACTACGCCAATTTAGTTAAAAAAATTTTTGAAAAGAATTATGAGCTGCAATAGAAATGAATTTGACGCAACGTCCCCTTTTATGCCAACGTTTTTCCTTAATTATTTTTATTAATTTATATGCAAAAACTTTAACAAATTATGAAAATTAAAAATATTCTGAAAAAAAGAACTATAATTTTTCTATTACAGTTATTTTCGTCTCTACCGTTTTAGTCATATTAGCGATATATCTTTATTTTCTGACACTATAAGTGAATTTAATAGAAAGTATTTCCGTTATAGTCCGCTTAGCGACACAATCACATGTGACATATGTATATTCCATCCATCAACGGCTAGCAAATGCAAAAAGTAAAGAAATGTTAGCATTTAATTCACATTAGGAAAATGTAACCAGTTCCTTTTAGTTTTCGCAGCCATAAGCCATATAAAAGAAAAAATAATTAAATCGTTTCATTTTTGTCATAAACTGTCCACTAGAAAAAAATTAGTTTTTATCTTTGGTAACTTTGGCAATTCTGTTGCATACGCATAAGCCGCCCTTCAAGAAGGCTACCAGTCATTTTACTAGTGAGATGACCATTAGGGCTCACCGATATATTGGTTATAGTTTCTATTAGTTTATTAAGAGCAAAATTAAAACAACTGACCGAAACATTGTGTACATATGATTTTGCCTCTCTATTTCTCTCTTTCTCATTATGTCTTTCTCTCTCTCTCTCTCTCTCTCTCTCTCTCTCTAACTTATTAACTCAATGTAAAATTATTGCAAGTGTGTTAGTAAAAGTTTTGGTTATTTATTTCTTATAGGGCGCTGTCGGTGTAATAAAAAAAAATTTTTTTTTATATTCACATAAATTGTTTATATGCGTATTTGATTATATGTCTCAAAATGGCATATATGATAACTAGACTTATATTCACATTAGCGATAAAGTCCACGATTTGGCTTCAACTAAAGGAGGTGACTATAAGCGAAAATTACTGTATTTTATTTATCAGATACCACGCCCAGTGTTAATAGTGAAATTATCATCCTATATCCTAGTCTACTATGTATCAGAATCACTGTTGCCAATTTAGCATTTTTAATGCTAGATCTAGACCAAAATTATTAAGCGAAAAGGTTTTATTTTGTTCCATTAATTTATAGCTTTTTACTAGATGTGCCAACATGTACATAAATATTAATACAGGGTTTTCAGATATAAAATGATATTATTATTTTTTATATTTTAAAAATTTATTGCGAACGCAATGAAATTTAATTGTTTTAACCAAGTTAACTTTTAAATGTGATTAAGTATAAGTTTTTTATAGCTGCGTTTTTTTTTATTAACTAAAGGTCAATATTTGCATCTATTTTGATTTATTTTTGATATTAAAAAATAATGTGATTTTTATACTCTCAACCACTAGTGGTGAATGAGGGTATGTATACTAAGTTTGTCATTCCGTGTGAAACTTTTTTAATATTCATCTAAGACCCTTGATTATTGTGTAATTCCTAGTCGATTTAGTTATGTCCGCCTGTCTGTCCGTCAGCTTGAAACACCCATAATTTCGAAAGACTTAACAGAAGAGAACAATGTTTACGTTTAACTCATTCTTGTTCCACTTTGTAGTTTTTCGAATCAAAAACAGTATTGGAAATCTATCTGAAATCGGCTTAGTAGAAAAAGAATTATGAGCCCAAACGAGGAGACAAAAAAATTATATTTTTGTTACAAAAATTAAAAGTTGTGATCGAATGTACAGATTCTCATTAAATTTTGGACAAATTCATTTTATATGACTGGAAATCCTTCGTAAAACCATTGAAAAAAGGATTAAATTCTAATCAAATTGTATTACTATATTGAGATTCGGTTTAATTTAAGTTTTTTTTTTTTTAATATTTTTGATGAGCGATCTATAATTTACGATCGGTTCAATATAAAATCTGCTCGTGAAGAGCAGTTTAATGCGCCTAATAATATTTCTAAAACAAATCAAAACTTTTCATTTAACTTAATCGACGAATTCCACTACTTATAATTTATAGATCGCATATAAAGCCCAATCCGTATTCGAGCTTTCGGTAAAGGGTATTAAAGATTCGGCATAGCCGAATAAAGCACTCTTACTTCTTTTATAGTTTTATTGCCCAATTTAATTGTAAAATACTATAAAATACTAACGGCTTATTTCACTAATCTAGTTATAATTAACTATCAAATATAACTGTCGAAAGCATATTGTTAACTGGAAGTTAAAGAAATTGTTAGTTTTAACTGAACTTGGTAAAATTGGCCGTTATTCATGTAATTGTATACCATGCTAATTATTTTCAAATTAATGTCAAACTAAATAGTTTTTCTTTTTATTTTTATATGATATTTTTAGCACTTTTTCAAGTATTCTTTTTGGCATTTTTTCGCATTTTTTTAGCATTTGTTCACAAAAATTTAGCATTTTTTCTTCATTAAGTTTTGGCAACACTGATCAGAATCTACTTATATGCTAGGAACACAACAGGGACGTACGATGAATTTCTGGCCGCGAATATTCGGCGCCAAAAATAAAACATGTTGGTGTATATGAAAATACACAAAATAATAGCGCCCGCCGAAATTCGTCATACGCGGCGGTGACTTTGCAATAGATTTATTTCTATTTCATTCGCCGGCGAACGACGAACAAATCATTACCAGGTGACCATGTTTGGTTTTAGTTTAGAAGTATTTCAGTAAATAAAGTTACTTTTTACCCAAACAATTTTAACAACATGAACTTAATTAAAATTAATTGATAATTTTTCATTCTTGACTGCTGTGGGACTCGAACCCACGTTCACGGTTAATCTGACGCGTTTCGATAGTAACCACACTATCTCATCAGAGGTCTTTGCCGTTTTACCCTTACCGCTATTGAATATTTATACGGCTGGCAGTCAATAGCCAAACATCAATCTTTTAACCAAATTGTTAGATCGCAATTTGTTTTCGAAAGATTATCTATTTTAATCGATTTACATGGTCCTCCCTACTTATATTTTTCATACTTTTTGTCAAGAATTCTTCTTGAAGGCAAAAGAACATTTTTCTGTTTTTCATGTTTTTGTCTTTCTTATTTTCTCGTTACCCTTTTTCAGCACAACTTGAAGGAGAAATGTAAACATAGAGCTCGTGCCTTAGCTGCTCACAATGAACTATTAAAAATTTGAAAATTAATAATTTGAAAATCTTAATTAAAAAACAGTTCAACGAAATAACCGCAATACTAATTATTATTAGCTTTTACTTTAATAATTGTCTTTTTTTTAATTATATAACATTTTACATAAATATACAAGTATTTTGCTTTAAAAATAGTCTTTAGTTGTGTTTTTGATTTTGTTTAATTTTTAAGCATAATTTTTTTAATGTCTTCACACTACTTTTCTGTCTTTGCACAAGCTGCTATCAACCTTCTCATGTGGCAGCATATATTTTTGACACACAGTAAACAAATACTACAGTGTTTTATTATTTTGATACAACGTTAAAGTATCTTACCGCCCGTTTCAAAATAAGACCACATTGTATGAATTCGCCTTGTGCTTGCCATTTTTATTAGGAAAATTAATAGTGAACATGTGAAAAAAAAGAATTCAGTCTTTTATTCTAGATTTTCTTCGTGTGCTATTATAAATATACAACTCTGGTAAAATATATATCTTATCGTTTAGTCTTTGTCCAGACTTGCAATTTTTGGGTTAATGGGTGCGTGGGGTAAAAAGATTGGAGAGGGGTACTCCGTTTTAAGTACTCTGAAATTCTGTTTTGTTTTGTTATTCTCACAGTATTTAACTTGAAGTTCGATGTAGGTGTATTTTTATTTATAAATATAAAAAGGAGAAGAGGAAAGACAAGATAAAAATACAAAAATTACAAAACTATAATTTCATAATAAAAAATTGCAAGCCCGGACGATGAGTTAGAAAACTTAAAAAGAAAACGGCGAGAGCCTGTCAAATTTCCAGTGTTCTACATTTGTAATTTATTTATGTACTTTAGGTACTTTAATTGCAATTAAAAAGTTTATTATAAAACTTCTGAATCGATCTGACGATGTCCGTTCATCCATGTTAACTTTGTGCAAATTAATTGTAAAACTTGTACTTTAAAAATAAATATCTTCTTTGTGTTTCCTATTTTTTTTTAACTGATAGAAAAAAAAATTATTTTTTACGCATGAGTTTTGAATTTTTCAAATGTAAAACTTAAATTTTAAGTTTTCGGTTCTTAATTTCTGATGCCTGCTTAAAATTTATGGGGCAAAACAAGGAAAAAATTCGTATTTTTGGTACTATATGTAATTACTTTTTATAGATGGTGGAAAAGTGTATAAATAAGTTTGTGATTCCGTTTGTAATTTCAACAATATTAATGGTTGACCCTATAAAGCATATATATTCCGGGTTCTTCTAAGTAGAGAAGTTGATATAACGATGTCTGTCTGTCCGTCTGTACGCTGTCTGAGCCAAAGTTTCCAAATTAGGTACAATCATCTTGGTTATCAATACATAACGTCCGGAATTTTTTTTGGCGAGATTAGACAAGTGGGCGTGGCACTTCCCAAACAAAGACATTCAAGATTTCTGTATATTTGGAGAACGGCAAGAGCCAAAGTTTCCAAATTAGGTTCAAGCATCTTGGTTATCAATTCCCAACATCCGACAAAATGTTGCCGGGTTTGGACAAGTGGGGCGTGGCACAAAGAATGATATATTCGGCGATGCCGAATTGTTTTTAAATTATCTTACGAAATCGTGCCAACTATTTTTATATTAATGTGAAAGTTTGTATGTTTGGATATATGGATGTTAAGATGTTTGTTAAGATCCGTCAAAATGCTTGTCATGCCGGCGCATTCACTCGTGTGCGTGTGCTGGGCGTAATATTCGCCGTCATATCTAAATTTTTTGATTTTACATCCAGCATCGTCGATGTCACACATGCAACCACATTTTCACTAATACTACCATAGCGCTTAATGGGAAATGCTTGACCGTGTACAGACCCCTTTAGTTTGTGGCTCAAACACGCTCAAAACCGCTTAATAATTTTGCATGAAATTTGGTAGACGGAAAGCATATCGTCCAGATTAAAATATAGGGTAGTATTTAAGGATAAAATCGGTATTAAATTGGTACTTTTTCTCGTTTTTCGATAATAGCCGTGTACCGTGTACTCTCTGGGGGTCTAAAATGGGGAAAAGCTGGTACTGTTTACTCTTTTTTCTTGGTATTTTTTCTATTTTCGTAAAATTTGGTAAAAATAATGGGTACTTTTTATACACTTCACCCACACTAGTGGTGAATGAGGGTTTACTCTTATATATACTTTTTATACTTTTTATACCCTCCACCACCACTGTGGTGAATGAGGGTATACTAAGTTTGTCATTCCGTGTGAAACTTTTTTATTATACATCTAAGACCCCATAAAGTATATATATTCTGGGTCCTTGAGTAATTCTAAGTCGATTTAGCCATGTCCGTCTGTCTGTTGAAAACACGCTCACTTTCGAAAAACGCCAAATAAAAGAACAAACTTGGTCTCAAATTGCTTGTAGTTATCCTAAGCAGTTTGGGATTGAAATCCAGCAACATCGGTTTAGTAGGATCATAACTATGAATCAAAATGTGGAACCACTACCCAAAAAATATTGACAATTTTGATACAAAAACCAACATAAATGGTGGAATAATGCACGAATTCGCTTTATACGACTAAAAATCATACTGTTAAATTTCGTGAAGATCGGTCCATAATTTACCATAGGCCCCATATAAACCCTTCTCGCGGAAAACAGTTTAGTACGCCTAAAACCGCAATAAATAACGCTAGCATACTTAAATTTGGTACGTCACAGTTTTATAATACGTCAAATCACACTGTAAAATTTTTTGAAGATCGGTCCATAATTTACACTAGGTTCCATATAAGCCCTACTCCCGGAAAACAGTTTAGTACGCCTAAAACCGTAAAAAATAAAGCTATCATATTAAAATTTGGTACGTCACAGTTTTATAGGACCAGAAATCACACTGTAAAATTTTTTGAAGATCGGTCCACAATTTACAATAGGCCCCATATAAACCCTTCTCGCGGAAAACAGTTTAGTACGCCTATAACCGCAATAAATAACGTTAGCATACTTAAATTTGGTACGTCACAGTTTTATAGGACCAGAAATCACACTGTAAGAGTTTTTGAAGATCGTTCCACAATTTACACTAGGCCCCATATAAACGCTACTCCCGGAAAATCGTTTAGTACGCCTAAAACCGTAATAAATAATGCTATCAAATTGAAGTTCGGTACGTCACAGTTTTATAGGATGAGAAATCACACTGCCAAATTTCGTGAAGATTTGTCCATAATTTACCATAGGCCCCATATAAACCCTACTCTCGGAAAATAGTTTATTGCGCCTAAAACCAAATAAAGCCCACTTTGGGATTTATAGATATTGCGGTGAAATTTTTTACTTAAATTCATATGGCAAGAAAAACTATCATGCAAGTTTGTGAAATTTACTGTTAACGCTAAAACTAATTGCACTGCTGTATTGGAATTTATTCTAATTTATTTTTTGTAATACCAGAAATCAGTCTTCAGAATTTTGGGATGATTTGTCCATAATTTACCCTGGTCCAATACAAATAACGCTCCTAAAAATCATTTTAGTCCGGCTAAAACTGTTACGAATCATGATATTTTACTCAAGCCAGTTCAAAGTTCTTACAAGAAACGAATAACATTTTCTAATTGTCGGTCAATAATTTAATTCAGGTCTAAGCCGCAACCAATTTTAATGCTGACGTTCGTTTTTGTGAAGCTTAGTTAATAATATATATGTATTTATCATATAGAGCCCACTCCAGTCGGTGGAGGGTATCAAAGATTCGGCACAGCCGAATATAGCACTCTAACTTGTTTTTATTCATCTCAGACCCCTTAAAATATATTGAATATTCTGGCTCCTTTGTAATTCTACGTCGATTTCGAAAAACTCAAAAAAAAAAACAATAATCTTGATGTCAAATTGCTTCTAGTTATCATCAGCAGTAAATTAATACCAGCAAAATCTGTTCAGTAAAACAGGATTTATGAATCCAAATGTTGAACCACCACCTCAAAAAAAAAGATCATTTTGTTACAAAAACTAATATAAATGGTGGTATAATGCACGGATTGAAATAAGATTTCGCTCAAATTCGTTCTATATGACTAGAAATTTCGTGAACATCGGTCCATAATTTACCCTAGGCCCCATATAAACTCTACTCCCGGAAAACAGTTAAGTACGGTTTAAACCGTAATAAATAAATCTATCATAATAAAATTTGGTACGTAACAGTTTTATGGGCCTAGAAAAGTCACTAATAAACTTCGTGATGGTCGGTCCATAACATCCCATATACCCCATATAAAGCCCACTATGGGAAATTAACTAAATATGCCTAAAACCGTAGCAGATTTAGATATTGCGGTAAAATTTGTTCCACCTGCTATAATAAGCAGCCTTCTGATATTCACTGTAAATTTTAGGATGATTGGCCCATATTTTTACAATGGCTCCAATATAAGTTATCCTCCTGAAAATCATTTTAGTTCGCCTACAACTGTTACGAATCATGATATTTTACTCAAGCTAGTTCAAATTTCTAAAAAGAAACGCATAAAACATTCCGATTGTCGGTCAACAATTTAATATAGGTCTTAACTAGAGTTTGTTCCCGGGATTTTCCGTTGTTTCCAATTCCCGCTTTCCCGGGAATTTATTGCGGGATTCACGGGAAATTTTGTAGAAAATCTTTTTTTAAAACTTTAGTAAATTTATGTTAGACTTGTCTCTTTTGTTGTTTTATCCAACTTAATTTCACCACAATATTTAAATTTTCTACAGTCTAAGGCTTTTAAACTAATTTTTGAGAATGGGCTTTATATTGGGCCTATGATAAACTATAGACCTATCATCACGAAATTTTATTTCTTGTCCTAGCAAACTGAAGTGTAAATTTTACAACATTATTATAAAGCTTTGCGGTTAAGGGCGTAGTAAAGTGTTTTCCTAGATTGTGTTTTATATGCGGTATTTCAAGTGATTTTGAGCCTTATGAAAGTAGAAATATGTGTACATTTCGCCACAAATTTATGTAAATTTTTGTTGAGTTTTTAGGGAGGTAGTTCCACATTTGAGTGCATAACTCTTTTCCTACTGAAGCGATTCTGCTGGAATTCAATCCCAAAGAGCCTAGAAGATCTAGAAACAATTTGACACCCAAATGGCAAAATTGGCTTAGAATTAATAAAGGACTTATAATACAAATACTTTATGGGATCTTAGATGAATATTAAAAAAATATCACATGGAATGACAAGCTTAGTATACCTTCATACACCACTGCTGATTAAGGGTTATAAAATTGTAAAAAATATGTTATTAAATAAATGTAGTAAATGAAATTGTTTCTTTCTGCTGAATTTGTTAAACGGTAAAATTGTTTCAGAATTCCTACTTCGTAATATTGACCTTTTAGTTCCTAATCACCCTTCCAGAATTTGTATTCCCGTAAGACTAATACTTTCATTCTAATTATTCAAATAAGCTCTGAATTTGACAATGTATATACGTATATTGATTTCTATTATCCTATTGGCATCAATATAACCTCTTAAGTGTCTTTAAATAATTCGAATCTTAAATTTTTTACGTTTTTGTCATATAATAAATACTAGGTTTAATTATGTTAAGCGTAATAGCCAATAAGAAATATAAGTTTCATTGGAGAAATAAGTAAATAAATAAATACAAAATTTTGGGCGGGAATCCCGGGATCCCGGGAATTTGATTTTTATTTCCCGCTTTCCCAGGAACCCAAAAAGTACGGGAATAAAAAAACTCTAGTCTTAACCGCAAACGTCCGAATTTCTAAAGGTTAATTAATAATACAAAGATATCATATAGAGCCCACTTTCGAAATATTCAAAGTGTCGGTGGGAGGTATTAAAGATTCGGCCCAGCCGAATATAGCACGCTAACTTGTTCAGTATATCTTGGCAAATCACCATGCCAAAGATTTACACCAGAACAACGTTTACAAATCGTGGAAATTTATTTCCAAAATTCACGCTCTGTTCGCTAAACTTATAGAGGACTTCACCGGAGATATATATATCTATTATCATATAGTTTCCAAAATATGCAGGATGAAATACAGGCGCTACTCTCAAATGCCCTTAAAGTCGGCGAGCGCATAAACTTCTTTAAAACAAAACTAATGAGGGCGAAGTGTATAAAAAAGGAATCTATATATATAAAAATAAGTCCGTATATGTACGTCGCCGAACTAATCATAAACGCGTCGTGCGATTTCAACCAAACTTATACACTACGTAGGCAGTGGCCCATATATGGTTTATATGAAGTTTGGTTGAAATCCGATAACGCATGTGTGTGCGGTGCTTATGTGAAGTGAGTGTGTTTTTGCCGCAGGCATTTTTTATTAAAAACAAGTGTGTTTCTTTTCTTATTTTGTTTTGCCGTGCGAAGCAGGCAACGGGCCCGCTAGTATTTTTATAAATTTTCAAAATCCGGTTGTCTTTATAATTTGTTCGATATTAATTTTATTCGAATTCGATTTCTAGAACTTGTCCGACCTATTATGAACTTTAAACTATAATTATTAACTTTTTATTTTCGAAATAAAATTTTCTATATTAATTTTGAGAGAAAAAATTTAATTTCGAAGAAAATGTTGATACTTGGTGGAAAGAAAAATTAAAAATTTTTCATCAAAATTTATCATTAATTTATTTTATTTAGAAAAGCTAAAAACATTATACAAATAAGACTATAAAGAGAATACGAATTTTAAACACTCAGGTCTTACTTGTAACAATATGAAATCTTCAACAAAGCCCCAACAATAAACAGTGAATTTTTCTTTTCTTACATTCCCCTACAATTGAAAATAATATTCATTTTGAAAATAATAAACATAAATAAAATTTAACATCCTAACATTTTGCCAAAACTACCAAAATTCCTTCCTTTCGGAAATCTCTCTCCTTATTAATTCTGAAATTTTCAATATAATCATTTCATGTTGTACAACTTCAATCGAACAAAATTGGCGGCTTTTGTTTTCAACTATTACTCTGCTTTTATACGCATCAATTTTCCTTGAAGCAAGTCTTACTTGTACCGGAAAGTTACTGCAGTTATCTTTCGTTATTTCATTCTCATTATGGCGTCATATAAAGCAATTGAACACAGTCTGTCTGGGTGTAAACAATCGGGTAGTTTTAAAAGAGAATTGGAAAGACTTTCTTCAAGAAAAATTTATGTGTGTAAAAGCAGACTTGGACGACATTTATAGGACATATTTTCAGACATGTGTATGGTATTCATTCTCTTTTGAACATGCTATCAAAAACATTTTGCGTTTTCATGATGTCTTTGCAAACATGACTGTTTTCTTGTCTTGTTGATTTATCTTCTTTTTATACAAACATTTTACAAAGCATGAAAAATGAAATTAACAAACTCGTATTTTCATTTTAATATGTAATCATTTTTATATTTTGTGTTAGGCCAGTGATGCCGTTTGGTTACATTTGCTAAATATTTCGTAACTTTTGAAAGCCGGGCGTAACATGTATAATTTTGTTATATTTGTAAAAATTCTCGTTACTTTTCAGAGCGAAGTAATATTTTTAAACAAGTTTCTTAAGTTAAATGGAGCCAAGTCTTGAAAACATTCTTTAGGGTATAATAAATTAAATTAGCTTAAATTGGATTTTTGATGCTTCCTTAACACAGGTGTTCTGGAAATCGAAAACTTATAACGCAATAATTTAAAAGTCGTTTTTTAATAAAATTTTTGTTGAAAAAAAAAATACAAATACAATACAAATAAAAAGAATTCTATAAGAAAATTTAAAAATTTGAATTAAGAGTGTATTAAAAAGAACTTAAAAATATTTGCGTTTTCGATTTCCAGAAGACCTCTGTATATATATATTTTCGTATTTTTGATGTTTGTAAAAATTTACTTTATATTTGATATTGATATTGTCATCAATAGTAATTCGCTTTAAATATTCGCATACATTTTAGCAAAAGCGAATAAATATAGCAAAAATCACTAAAAAAAAATTTCAGTAATTTTTATTCAAGTTTAAAATGGTTTTTTAAAAACCTTTAAAATAGCAAATCCTAGCGAAGCCCAATCTTTCAATCAAAAAGATATAACTGATTTATGAAAGAGATTTTCTAATTTAACTTATTTTGTTGACGAGCGCGCCTTTTATAAAGAATGGCATAATTACACACTTCTCAACCATGAAACATTCAGACTAAGTTCCGATTAAAATCCTCAAGATTATTGGGAAAAAGTTTTCAATCATAGAAACACCCATGGTACAACTACATAAGGTACATAAGGCGCAGATGCTTGTCAGCTGTTTACCCCCAGTTCATTTTTGCTTACTTAAAGTAAGTGCGCGCCATTTTTTTCATTCACGTGTTTTGTTTTTTTTTTTCAATTTGTGTTTTATTTAGTGCTGCTGAAGGCACAATGTTGATCTTCTTTTGACGTCTCGGTAGAAAATACAAAAACAAATTGCCTGTTGTTTTTGTCTTGTTGTACTTGTTGAAGCAACGAGTTTACCTTGAGTAGTTGTACCATGGAAACACCATAGAACCATTGTTCAAAAATTTAAAAAAACAATATGTTTTTTATGCTTCCATTTTTCAATGCGTGTGTAAAACAAAATTTAACTTAAACTTATATAGACTAAACACCGCTTTAATACATTTATATGTATTTATTCTAAGCCTTATTTTTGTTCAATAAATGAATTTGTTGTCTTGTTTTATCACTGAAATATGGAATAAAAATATTAATTTTATATAATTCACATATTCAATATTTATTCAAGGAATATTTCAAAATTTTACCTTTGACGAAAAACATAACTTTTTGAAAGATATGAGTAACTTTTTTATTCTGCAACACTGGCTAAAGCAATCTTTTCTCGAAATTATAAATGGTCCCTACATGAAATGAACAACCAAAACTAGATAAAAAAAACATTAATTTACTAACACACTTGCAGCAATTTTACATTGAATTAATGAATTAGAGAGAGAGAGAGACATAATGAGTTAGAGAGAGAGGCAAAATCACATATACACAAAGTTTCGGTCACTTTTTTCATTTTGCTCTTAATAAACTAACAGAAACTATAAACAATATATCGGATACCACTACCGGTCATCTAACTAGTAAAATGACCGTTAGTCTTCTTATAGGGGTATTTATCATGGCAAGCAGAATAAAACCTTGGTTGTACAAACAAAGTAGTCAATACCTCAGTTGTTACCATAATACCACACAATAAATAAAACCATGGGTAAAATATGCAACATTTTTACATGTTTTTCATGCAACATATTTACAAAAGATATTGAAAATCTTTCCCACAGTTGTTTTTTTTTTTTTAGAAACGAACCCAAAAATGTAGAACATGTAACATGTAATGATTTCTCGTTCTATAAAACTGTGACGTACCGAATTTCAATATGATAGCATTATTAATTACGGTTTTAGGCGTACTAACTGTTTTCCGGAAGTGGAGTTTATATGGGGACTAGTGTTAATTATGGACCGATCTTCAAAAAATTTTACATTGTGATTTTTGGTCATATAAGACTACGACGTACCAAATTTTAGTATGATAGCGTTATTTATTACGGTTTTAGGTTTAGGTTTTTCGGGAGTAGGGTATATAATATATACTATATATGGCCTATGGTCAATTACAAAAGTGAAGATCAGTCCATAAAAATTCGGTTATATAAAGCAAATTCGTGCAAAAATTTTTATCATTCCGTGCATTATTCCACCTTTTATGTTAGTTTTTGTATCAAAATTTTTCTGATCCTACAGAACTGATATTGCTGGATTTCAATCCCAAACTGCTTAGGATAACTACAAGCAATTTGAGACCAAGTTTGTTTTTTTCTTTTGCGTTTTTCGCAAGTGAGCGTCTTTTCAACAGACGTACAGACAGGCGGATATGGCTAAATCGACTTAGAATTACTCAAGGAGCCAGATTATATATACTCTATGGGGTCTTAGATGTATAATAAAAAAGTTTCACACGGAATGACAAACTTAGTATACCCTCATTCACCATTAGTGGTGGTGGAGGTTATAAAAAGACTTTTGATTAAAATTATAAGGTGACCAGATATTTAAATTTTTACAGCTTAATCTGCCATTGGAAAAGGTTAATAAATGCTAAAAAATTTTCAAGATTTAGCTAAATTTATTTGTGATATGAAATTTTATTTAAAAAAAAAAAAATAATAAATTTTAGTGACTCATTTTAAACAAAATTTAAGTAAATGGTAATATTTAAACAAGTGAATAGATTTTGATAAAACATCAGACCATATTTCTAAAACTAAAGCGCAAAAAAGAAAAATGTTATGCAAATAAATCATATTAATACTCGTATATATTTGTACATTGGCTTTGCCGTGATAAGTCAATCACAAGTTTAATTAAAAAATTTAGTCCGTTTTAAGACCAAAATTATTGTTGAAAACTTTTGGAAATTGTAATCTTATTTCTTATTATGAAAAAATTCGGATTTCAAGCAAAAAACCACCATGAACTTAAAGTTAGAAAAGTATTAAGGATAGATATGTCGATAATTGAATAGGAGTGTTTTTCAGAAAACATATTTCTCAGAGAAGATATTGCCATAAAGGTGCTATGATACTTGCTATTTTTTTTCTATTTTGGAGAACAGTGCAAATATATTTGCATAGGAAAACTGACCAAGTATAAAGAGTATGACTATATCATAAAAAAAGTTTGAAAGGTTAAACCAATATACGTGTGTAATTGATAAATTTGCTGAGACTATCAAAAAAATTTACAATTTTTTTACTTTAATAGCATGTTCGCACGGTCCCTCGCGAATGGGTAGTCATCTTGCCGCGATGCGAGGGCTTAAGTACAAGGACGTTTAGAGTCATGCTGGCGGTAGTGACGTTAGTCAAGACCGGTAGGGCCTCCCATGCCAGAAGGGTCTAAACCGAGTACGAACCAAGAACTACCACCCCCCCGTCTATTAGCGTCTGTTTCTCCTAGTTGGAGCGGCTAATGACTAGGTCCGCTGGCCTTTTTACGGTCAATTGTTTGCCTTCTGAAGGCTGTCGGTCCGCAATAAAATCCATCAGCGTCTGTTCTCATAGTGAGCGGCTGATGGTCTGCGTCTGTCTCCAGAGGAGCGGCAGGTATAATTTCGCCTGGCAGTAGGCATAAAATGCAACCCCACCACACCCCCCACGAAATGTCCGAATATTCACGCCCTATGTATCCGGTAAAGGGCTTCATAATCTCCGGAGACCCTACTACTACAGCGTCGGTATCAGGCTGTAGTATGTCGAATGCTACTGAAACCTCGACTAGCAAGGTGGTTGCGCCAGGCTCTGCTAGTCGATTAGCTACTAGTGCGCAAAAACTCACGGCTAAGCCTTCAGGCGGTCGTAAACCAAGCTTGGTACAGGGTTCTTCGAAACCAGGTACCTCCAAGGCTTCCCAGGTCCGGACGGGAGAAAAACCCATCAAAACCCCTTCCTCGGGTGCTGGCTTGACGGTGCAGACTCAGTCTACCGGAAATCCAGTTTCCCATGTGCCGAAACCTGTACAAAGAGAGCATACGAAGAAAGATTCGATGCCCTCTGATGTACCTCCCCCAGCCTCTACGGCAATTATTAAAAAACCCCAAAGGCACATAAACCCATCCAAACGGGCCTTTATAACCAGGCGCTCCGCCTACAAAATCATCAGCCGACTTGGTGAAAAACCGGTTGGTGAGCTCACGGAGCAGGAGAAAACCTCTCTCCAGTGGGCAAAAACCCATATTGAGGGTTTAAAACGTGCACCTCCCTCTGCAGAGGAAGGCAATCCTGAACGGAAGCCAACCGAAGCAGCGCCTAAACGGCAGCGGTCTGGGGAGGACACGCTTCCTGGGACTAAAAGGTCCAAACACACGCCTCAACGGCCGCAAAACAGGTCTTACAAAGATGTGGCTAAAGACCACCTCATTTGGGCGATCATTGACCGCAACGCAAGTGACGGCACCATTTCGTCCAAAAACTGGAAGCTGGTTGTCGTCGCACTTAGTAGGGCGTTCCTGAGTGTTCTAAGGGGAAACCCTGGACCACCACCACAGTGTGAAGATGCCGGTTGGTATCAAGGGCACATTAAATTGATAGCGTGTGCAGATGAGCGTTCAGCGCTGCTGTACAAGGATGCCGTGGAGTCCCTGGGGGAAGTTTGGCAGGGCGCTAAGATTGAGGCAATACCTCTGGCCGATGTACCGCAAAGGCCCAGATCTATTGCCAAGATCCCCGCTGAGCCATCCGACCCCAAGGAGATCCTGGAAATAATACAGCTAAGTAACCCCCAGCTACCCACACAGGACTGGAAAGTAGAGAGGGTTTCTGAATCTGTTGAAGAGTCCAGGAAGGCCACTGTTGTGATAAACAGTGACTCTCTGCCGTCACTTCGGAAGACACAGGGGAAGATTTTCTATGGATTTGGAACTATCTTCCTCCGAGTCTATAAAGGTGACGACAAAGGGAAGCCTCAAGCTCCGGCGACTACCACCACCACAACAACAGCATCAACGGAGCGTATGGAAGACGAATCTGCTACGTCATCGGCCAATGAAGACACCCAATCGGTCTGTGGACTTGTGAGTGACTTCCTTGGTAAGATGGGAGTGGCGGATGATGAGGACATCCTTCTGGAATCGGACGACGATCCAGAGGATGCCAACGTCACAGTCGTCCATAGTGATGAGCTATGATGAAGGTGACACAAATCAACCTTCATCACTCTAAAGCGGCGTCAGCTGCCCTTCTCCTCCGATTAGCTTCAGGCACGGAGGAGCTTATATGCATCCAAGAACCATTGTTGTATAGAGACAGGGTTTGCGGACTCAGATTAGACGGTTACAGTACTCTGTACGCAGCCGATCAAGGTAAGACCAGAGCTTGTGTTATGGTCAAAAACATCCTTAAAGCTTTCATTCTTTCTGATTTTAGCGATAAGGACACATGCACTGTCGCAGTAGAGTGCAAAACCAGTACAGTCTGGTTTATGAGCTGCTACATGGCACACGACCAGGGTGCTAACCCTCCAAACTCCACAACCAGGAAGGCGATGTCGCACGCTAAAAGGCACAACATCCCCCTAGTAATATGTGCAGATGCGAATGCACACCATACCGTCTGGGGCAGCTCGGATGTCAATCCACGAGGTGAGTCGCTTTTGGACTTCATAGTAGAAAATGAACTAACAGTAGTTAATAGGGGTAGTGAGCCCACCTTTATTGTGACTAACAGAAGGGAGGTTCTTGATATTACGCTTATTAGTGATAAGTTCGCGGATATGATTAGCGATTGGAACGTGTCTAAGGACTGTTCCTTCTCTGATCACATGTATGTTGATTTCAATTTTTCCTTTAGAGTTGATTCAGTTAAACCCTACACGAACAGAAGAAGGACTAACTGGTCTATCTATGCGAGTGTACTCGGCGACAAGCTGCCTATGTGCCCAGTTCTCATAGACAGTATGTCCATGCTCGACTCCGCAGTGGAGTCATTGACCGGTGCCTTAATGGAGGCAACTAACGAAGCCTGTAAAATAATGGACAGGAGGGGCAAAGCTAAGCCCATATGGTGGAATGCGGAAATTGCTGAAAAACGCAAGGAAAGCAGGAAGCTCTTTAATGAGGCAAAACGTAATGGTGTTTGGAACAATTACAAGTCCTCAGTTAATGGATTCAAGAATCTTATAAGGAAGGCCAAGAGACAGTCATGGAGGAAATTCTGCAGTGACGTGGAAAACTCATCGGAGACAAGTCGGCTTCGTAAGATTTTATCCTATAATCCAGCTATTCCATCATTTATACGGAAGATGGATGGATCCTGGACCACAAACAGTCGGGACACCCTTGAGGTCCTGATGAATACACACTTCCCTGGTTGCACTGATGATGTGCCTAGGGAGGAAACTTTTAGTGGCGTTTGGGATATCTCTAATATTCCGATAACTCGCCATCGTGTGGAATGGGCGGTCAAAAGCTTCCATCCCTTTAAATCTCCAGGCCCGGATGGCATTATCCCAGCGGACCTACAAAATAACCTGGGAATATTGATGCCATGGCTCTTGGCAATATTTAGAGCCTGCCTGAGTCTCTCACATGTCCCAGCAACGTGGACATCATATAAGATCGTCTTCATCCCCAATAGTGGGAAGACATCTCACACTATGGCTAAAGACTTTAGACCAATTAGTCTATCCTCCTTTCTACTGAAAACACTGGAGAGGATTTTGGATATTCACATTAGATCATCATTAGGACCCAATTCCCTGTCACCGGCTCAGCACGCCTACACGAAGGGAAGGTCCACTGAAACTGCGCTTCACTCATTGGTGGGCCACATAGAGAGATCCCTGCATTACAAGGAATTTGCTTTAGTGGCATTCCTGGATATTGAGGGCGCTTTCAACAATGTTAAACCTGAATCGGTTATTAACGCTATGAGACATTTGGAGATCGACCCAGCGATCATTCAATTTGTCAGCAGTATCTTGCACTTCAGGCGTATCGAATCCAACTTGGGCGCCTCGAACATTTCAAAGGTTGCGACTAGGGGCACCCCGCAAGGTGGTGTACTGTCACCTTTACTTTGGAATCTGAATATAAATACCCTACTCAGAGCCATGGAAAGGACGTGCTGCAGAACGGTCGCATATGCGGATGACGTTGCAGTTGTGGCTATGGGTAAAGATCCCAGACTTTTGTCTGAACTAATGGAGTCCGCACTGGACGTCCTAACAAAATGGTGCCAGGGATGTGGACTGGATGTTAATCCCGCCAAAACAGAACTGGTACTTTTCACAAGGAGATACAAAATTCCCAAATTTAATACCCCGAGGATAAAAGGGGTGTCACTGGAACTGTCTGACAGCGCCAAGTATCTTGGGCTAATATTGGACAGTAAACTGAACTGGAGGATGAACACCAGCTCCAGGACTAATAAAGCGGCTACTGCATTATATTGCTGCAAAAGGGCCATTGGCCTAAACTGGGGAATTAACCCGAGGAATGTATACTGGCTATACGAATGTGTCATTAAACCCATTCTCTTCTACGGGGCAGCTGTTTGGTGGCCGGCGCTCAAGGCGAAGAGTCATCAATCCAGGTTTGAACGTACAATGCCTCTAAGGCATTGTTTACGATTCTGAACTGGTTACCACCGGACATTTTGGCGAAAAGGTTAGCTGCGAACGCGGCGGTAAGACTAAGGGCCACCGGAGCATGGAGGGATTATAATATCGGACATGCCAACATTCTGAATGATATTAATTGGCACATGGATGTTGATTATGTCACACCCGAGCCAATCTTTGATCCTGGCTTCACGGTAAGCATTGTGGATAACGTGGTCCACTATGATGACCTGCAAATCCCCGCGAATACGATTCGAATCTTCACGGACGGGTCTAAAACACTGTATGGTGTCGGTTCTGGCATATACTCCGAGCAGCTAAGCTGGAGCATTCCTATAAGGCTGCCGGACCACTGCAGTGTCATCCAGGCCGAGATAATGGCCATCCACACAGCCGCGAAACGCATCCGGTACGGTGAAATATCTGGAAGGGATATTCACATTATTACCGATAGCAAGGCGGCCATAAGATCCCTGGAGAATGTGTTCATCACATCGAGAATTGTCCGAGAATGTCGGATGTCTCTGGAGGAGATAGCGAGACATTCACTGGTCACCCTTAATTGGGTCCCCGGACACGGGGACATACATGGGAACTGCATGGCGGATTCGTTGGCGCATGCAGGTACCACCTTGAATCGGGACGGTTCCACATATGTAGGTGCTTCACTCCCAAGGTGTAAGCAACTTATAGCGCATAAGTTTCATCTTATCGCCAGTCAGAGGTGGCACGATGAAACCACCTGTGGGGAAACCAGGAAAATCTGGCCCATCATAGATGAAAAAAGGACACGGCGGGCATTACAGCTGTCCAGACATCATCTAAGAAACCTAACTGCGGTTATAACTGGCCACTGGCCAATTGGGAGGCACGCCCAGAGGCTGGGGCTCCCTTATAACGACTTGTGCAGAAGTTGCGGCGATGAGGAGGAGGAAGAGTCAACGGAACATCTTCTCTGTAACTGCCCGGCTTTCGGAGACTTAAGACTCAAAATGTTTGGTCGAAGAACCCTTGGGGACAAAACTTGTCTCTCTGATGTTGACGTAAATAGGATCCACTCCTTTATTGAATCGACCGGTTGGCTGCATGGGAATACTAGCAGCCAGATTTCATAGGACCCATGGGAGACGGCGTGATATGGTAACACAACGGGAACTAAGCAATGGACCCACGTGAGCTGTGCTTGATCACGGCTGCCAATGGAACCTAACCTAACCATGTTCGCACGGTGCTTTGGATTACTTCGCTCTCTGTGTTTATTACTTATTTGGATTACCATGTTCGCACGGCACTTTCGTAATCGGTTTTGACATATCTTCTTCTTCTTATTTTTGTTTATTGCTATACTTGACTGTTTGTTTGATATAACATGTGTTAAGAATGGAAAGAAAAAGTAAGTTAATATTATTATTTTAAAGAAATATATAAAATAATTATTTTTCCAGTAAATAGAAAAGCTGTAAGCAAATGGAGTCAATGCAGCGAGCGGGAATTGTTGGAGATATGGCGAGAAAAAATTGGCGAGCTACGTGGTTGTCAGAAAAAATAGCCATATACTACTTCCAGCTCTTTCTAAAGCTGCAAATATGTTTCCTATACATTCAATAGGTTGTCTATAACCATACTCGTGTCCTCTGACAATTTTGCGAATACCCTTCTTCTTATCAATATTTTTTTGATTTCATTCCTTTTTTTGATTCTATTAAAATTTTATAATTTAAATTAACTTTCTTTACTTTTGTGCTTGCTTACTTTTCTTTGTTCATGTTATTATTTGTTTTTATTTTGTAGTGCTTTGACAGCTGGTGATGGTAAGAAACCGATAAGAATTAGAGCTCACATTGATTTTGAAGTAGTCCACAGGGTAATAGAAATAGGATTACGCACAAATGAGATAATCCGCTCTCAAAATTTTGTATGACGAATTATGTAATTTGGATCATAATTGGGCTGTGAATTACGAATGAGAGATGGAATAACGAAAATACGCAGCCGTGAGAACACGCTATAAATGTTCAGAAAAATTTTAGCACTGTTGCCAATTTGATTAGTTTTTGCTCGAATGTAGCGGGTTTTAACTTGTTTTTTTTTGCGATCGTTAGCCTTTTTTTTACGAGTTTTTGTGGGAACAAAACGTGGCCAATATTATTTGTCATGCTAACATTGTTTGGCTTGTTAACATATCGTGAGCCAAGATGCAAAAAGGCGTAACTAACAACCATTCGACTTTTTAATTGATTATTATGAATGCCATTGAACTACATGTTTACGCTTTTATTAACAAAAAACGTAGGGCCGTAACTACAAGTGTTTTTATTTAATAAATACAAAACGATGTAATTACACATTTTTTCCTAACAAAATATAATGAAATTGTTCTCTTTGAAAATTGTTTGAAGAATTCCAGGGACGACTTATAAATGCATATTTTTTTGACGTGAGAAAAAACTTCTTTTAAAATGTTTTAAGTTTTTTTTTTACAAAATTTTTTGCTTCTTCTGTAAAATTATATTTTTGTTAGTTATGCCTTTTTGGATTTTTTCTAACAATATTGTATTTGAGTTCTTTATCGCATTTGTTGATTCATTCAATCAATCCTTAAAAAATAAATCAAATAAAAAAAGGCTTTTGTTGAAAACAATCAGTGTGACCAGATATTTACATTTCTTACAGCTAAATCTGGCATCGGAACATGTTAAGAAATGCTAAAAATTTTTTCAAGGTTAATTTAAATTTATTCATAGAATAATATAAAATTTTATTGAAAAAAAAATAAATAAAAAAATTTAGTGACTCATTTCAAACAAAATTGAAGTAAATGGTAATATTTAAACAAGTGAATAGATTTTGATAAAACATCAGACCATATTTCTAAAACTAAAAAGCAGAAAAAGAAAAATGCTATGCAAATAAATCATATTAAAACATATTTGTACATTAGCTTGTGAAAGCTTTTAAGGAAATAAAATAAGTACTCGTATTATCAGACTTCATTCACGCCGTTATATTCAAATTTTAGTCTTATAAACTCTCTTCTGGTATTTCAAGGTCTATTATATTATTTTGTTTTAAAATTTTGTAAACTTGGTTATTGTAGCAACACAAATTATTGGATTTAAAAAAAAATCTCTTGCGTGTATTAACGAAGAAAAATTTTCCAATTGTAATCAATTTCGTACTTTGGTTTTTATTAATTTTGCACAGAAAAAACTTTTCCGCCTTTGTGGAAGAATTAGGAATAGATTGTATGCCTTGAGCTATACGAAATATGTTTGAAAAAAGTGGTCCATTAAAACTATTTCTCGCATCTCAGACTTCTTTTCAAAACTCACTCAAAGTATGATCTTTTAATCTTTTAAAAATTGTACAATTATCGGGCCTGTTCTGAAAATCACGTGATTTCAAATCACATGTGCTTTTAAAATCACACGTGTGATTTTGTGGTGTTCTGTAAATCACACCGTTTTTGTGTTTTTCGGTGTGATTTTCAATTTCAATCGAAAGCACCAGCAAACACAAGTTTTTAACACCCGCTTGTTCTACAAACGCTTTTTATGTTATTTTCCGATAATTTGGTTTTTTAACCGATTTGGCGATCTCAAGTTGGTTTTAGGGCTTGTTTAAAATTTTGCAATTTTTCGCGAATTTTAGCCATGTTCGCGATAGAAGCGATTCGTTCTTGTAAGTTTTCTGATTCTTTACAGCTTTGAAGATTTATAATAAATAGAAGACTCTGCTATCTTGCCGCTGTTAGAAAATTTTTGCTAATTTAGCAATTTTTACCGAATTTTTGCCATTCCTTATTGTTTTCGGGACTTTTAATCAATTTTATGGCTTGATGTAATATTAAAAATTTTCGCCAGTTTATATTTTGTTATTTTCCGATATTTTGTGTTTTTTTTTTAGCCTATTTAGCGATTTCAAATAAGTTTTAGGGTTTGTTTACAAGTTTGCAATTTTTCGTGAATTCTAGCCATGTTCGCGAATAGAAGCGACTTTTTCCTGCGATTCTTCACAGCTTTTACGATTTTCAATAAATATTAGACTTTGCTATCATGCCGCTGTTGGCAAATTAGCGATCTTTAATTCAACTAAAAAACAATCCTGAAATTACAACAGAAATCACAAAAGCAAATTTTATTTTTGTACTGTCGTCGAATTTTCTTAATTTTAAATGATTTGTTGTAAATAAAATAGCGTATTGCATAAAATAATTAATAAACAATACATTGAATATTTTATTAAGTAATTTATTATGACGGTCATCTTACAATAGTCGCAAAAATATCAAAGCGATTTTAAAAAGTTGTGTACGTAGCTGAACGTTTTGAAATCACAAAATAATTTGCCGAGAACACCTTTCTTGTGGTTTCAAATCACTTTGATAAAATGTGATTTTCAGAACAGGCCTGTATGTTTGTGGCTCTGCTTAAAACGTGTGTGGTGAAAACATGGGTAACCAGTTTTAACAATAACCTTTAAAGTATATTTCATATTTATTTTTAAATATGTCAAAAATTATGTACATAGGGGGGATTCACAAGGTGTGCTATCAAGTCATATCGTCATAATGTCCTAAATAATATTTTACAATTGTTTAAAAAAAAAATATTGCTCTGTTTTAAACAACATAAAAAAAAAATTTTTTTTTAAACAATTGTAAAATATTATTTAGGACATTATGACGATATGACTTGATAGCACACCTTGTGAATCCCCCCATAATATCTTAATAAAAATAATGTAATATGATTTATTTCAATAATGTTTTACATTTAAAGAATTTTAAGAATACAATTACATTAGAATAAATCATAAAAAGACATAACAAAATGGTTTTGTGTCTGATTGCCATTTTTTTTAAATAAATAATACATATAAATATGTGCTAGAATTTTTAATTATTAAATGGAAACAAAGAATTAGAAAGAAATTTAGTGTACAAATTTATTTAACTACATTATTGGTATTCGGTTACAATAAGCGCTATATATTTCAAGCAAATCTCTAAAAATTTATATAAACGCCTATAATCTTCCCGGTTCAATACTTCAAGGACCTCTTCAAGTAATAGAATATCTTTTCCAAATATACTTAAACGATCATTGGTAAAAGTTCGGCATCTGTCAATAAAGTGGTACGTATTCTCATTTTCATTTGAGTTACAGAATCTACATATGTTTGAAGTGTTGTTAAGAAATGAGCGAGCGTTCAAATTTAACAGCCCATCTCTAGCCTTCATAACAAGACTTACAAGGTGAACTGAATTTTTGTCACGGAAATAAGTTTGAATGCCATATTGCAAACATGATCATGGTATCTCGACTTTCCAGCAATGGGGACAATCAAGAATTATCTTGTGTTGAGAAAGTAAAATGCTACTCCTGGACTCAATATTAATAGTAATACCAACTTTACTATACAAAGTTCTCCAGTGTGTTACCCAGAAAGTATTGTGCTCAACCGTTTTACCTTCTAGAATACCCGGTAGTCTGTTTGCCGGAAGTTGGAATATCTTTCTTATATAACTAAAATGCAGTTGTAGAGTTTCGAGATAAAGTGGAGATGTACCAGTTTCTAGATACAGCATATAATTTGGTGTATTGCGTGGAAGAAAAAGCAATTTCTTAAAAAAATATCTCAACAGTTTCTCAACTTCATTAAAACTAATAAAACTCCATACCTGAGCACCATAAAACATAATGGACTTAGCAGCTGCATGAAAAATTTTCATTTTATTCGAAAGATTTATTCTCGGGTGGTGAATATATTTCGACCATGTGGAATTTATGGCGAATTTTGATGAAGTAAGTTTGGCTGAAATATGTTTCCTAAAAGATAAATTGTAAGTCAGGCAGATACCGAGATATTTGTATTCGTTTACAATATCTATCTGGTTATCACCATATTTGAAAGTCCTGCCCTGGCTTGTTCTTTTACCGGTTCTAAATATCATTATCTTGGACTTGTTCAAATTTAGTTTCTGGCACCATTTAGTGCAGTAATGATACAAAGCATCAATCATATTTTGTAGTATTTTTGGATAGTCCGACAATATAATGATGTCGTCTGCGTGTAGTAGAACTTTTATTACAATCTCATCAAAAATAATGCCACCTGGGAGATGATTATGCAGGTCATTCATGCATAAAGAGAACAAAACTGGACTAAGCAAGCAGCCTTGCTGTACGCCTTGCGGGACAATGAAAGAATCTGATAATGAAGTACCATCCCAAACCTGGCTGGTTGTATTGTCGTAAAGTTTCGTCAATAGACCTACTAATTTACGGAAAAGTCCCAAATTTCCAAGCTTTTAAAACAATAAGTTTCTTAGTATCATATCAAAAGCTGCAGAAAAGTCCACGAAAAAAGCATATGTTTTCTTTTTCTGACTAAAGTTAAAATTAACTATATTGGTAAGATTAAACAGATTATCTAGGGTGGAGTAGTTCCTACGGAATCCCGCTTGAATCTCTTTTATTTTATTATAATAACTCACCCTTGTATTACGCAGGGTATCCACCTGAGATAATATCTGATATAATATCTGAGAGAACGTCGGCGGAATGAGAGAATACATTTCTTCATGTTAATATTAATATTAAGCAAGGGAAACACGTATCTTATAAGATTTAATAATCGACTGATTCTCGTAAAGTAATAAGGCGAATTCATTACAGGTGATCCTAGAAGCCCTGCTGATAACTTTTTTCTTTAGCTTTATAACATTGTACATACAATGATTTTACAAAAACAAATTGCTTGTGGTTTTTGTACGAGTTGTACTTGTTGTACTACCGAGATTACCTGGAATGAATTCGCCTTGTACAGTAAACTTGTTTCGTTTTTATTCTTTTTTTTAGTTTTTTGATTTTTTAGTTTAAAATATTGTTTTTTTTAAAAACTTTTTAATATATTGG
Organism: Pollenia amentaria; assembly: GCA_943735925.1. Lineage (NCBI taxonomy): Eukaryota > Metazoa > Arthropoda > Insecta > Diptera > Polleniidae > Pollenia > Pollenia amentaria. The sequence continues at coordinate 72,142,331 of OX031007.1, read as the reverse complement.
CACTATTTGCATTAATAAATTGCACATTTTAATAATGGTGGCTTATTATTGTTTTATATGTGTGTATGCATGTGTATTTTTGACAGCTCATCTTATAAGATAATTGTTATAAGATTTCTTATAACAACTGTCTCATAACATTTATTATAATATTAATACTAACACTATTTGAGAGTCCACATGAAAGATAATGCTCTCTGCGATTGAATTTGACATTTGCTGATATAAAAGTCTTATATCTTATCTCAGGGGGTGACCCTGTGTTAATGCGGTTGAGAATTAAGCCTGTGAATAGTTTGTTAATAGAGTCGATAAGGGATAATCCCCTATAGTTTGAAACAATCTTTACGTTACCCTTTTTAAACAGCGGGATGATAATGGAACGACGAAAGGACTATGGAATGTCTTCACCTAGAAAAATATTGTTGAGCAAGGTTAGTATTTCGTTTAAAAACTGCTGAGGAGCATTTTTGTAAAACTCATAAGGAGTTCTGTCCTGTCCTGGGGCTTATTTTGGTTTAGCTGCTCCTAATAATAGTACAAGCTCCCTATATTCAAAGGGTGAATCAAGTAATGGGTCGATAATTTCTGTTGTTGTTAATGAAATACTACTACTATCATATGGTACATTTGACAACAGTGCTTTAAAGTATTCATAAAAATTAGCACTGGTTAAAGTGCTTCCTATCTTAAGTTGAAACTTTTTCAATGAATTCGACAATTTCCACCATTCACTGCAATTTTTAACATTATTCAACTTTGCAATATTATCAATTTTATATTTAAGCTTTTTCTCATCACATAACCTTGCATACTTGGACCTACAACACACTTATGATTTTCTGTCGATCTCAGAATTAGATTTACGATAGGCGTTTAGTCTCTTGAGCATACGTTTACGGGCATTTTCGCACTGCGAGTCATACCAGTAGTTTTTAGGGTCACAATGTTTCATAGTTAAGTTATTTCCAGTTGCTGTTCGGATTTTGTCGCTACATGTATTAACCTTCTACTGTATGGATAGATTTGAAGATAAGTACTCAAGATTTGAAAGACCATTTAGCGTTATTTTGTATCTATCTATGTTTTTGGGGGACCACGGGAGCTTTTGAGGTTGCGACAATTCTTTTATGTTAGGGTTGCTTTCAGAATGTAGTGTTAGGACTAAGGGCATGTGATCTGAAAAAGGTTTAGTATGGATTTGGAAATCCACTAATAGTTTTAGAATATCCAACGAGCAAAAACAATAGTCAATAATCGAACTTCCCATAACAGCACAGAAAGTATAAGCGCCTTCTGCGTCACTAGTGACACGACCATTAATGAAAATGCCCCCTGCGTCCTCTAAAAGATCCAGTAACTTTTTACCTTTGCTGTCTAAAATTGTATCCTTTGCTGTACTATACTGCGATACTATGGGCGTATCCAACACAATGTACCTGTCTAAAACTTGTGCATTTGCAACCCGAGCATTCAAATCACCGACAAGAAGCCTGCAGTCTATAAACTAAGTTTACAAGTTTTTCAAAATCGTGTGACCAGTTTGTGCAATTTAAATAGCTTGGTAAAAAAATGAAAAGACGTTCCATTAAAAACAGCAGATAGTGTAACACCGTTTAAATACTCAGAGAATTTCAAGGAATATTTGTTTTGTATTTTCTTCCTGAAACCATAAAATCCACCACCACTGGCACGGCCCATGTTATGGTTTCTGGTAGCATCTACCGACTATAGAATATAGTTTTTAAGGGAACTAGAAAATTGTATGCGTTTATCAGCGTTTACCAGAAGTGTGTCGATTTATCAGCAATCGACACACTTCTGGTTGTTATTTAAATTTAAAGCATTTGATGAGGTAGGTAACGGACCTGTGCTTGTTTTTTGAGATTTGACTTCTATTGTACAGTCAAAATTGGCTTTGGATAGAAGACCACGCAACAATATCGCATCTAAATTATTCGCTGCAATGATTTTTCCGCCAGCCCAAGAAAACGGTTTATCATTTATAAATACACGATGATCGCCATGACGAACTTTTACACTACTATTGGCTATTTTCGCATTTTTGCCTATCTGGCGCAAAAAATATTTTTTGAGCGTTCATCAGCTGTGTAGTCTTTGTCTATGTATATTTTAGACCCCACGAAAAGACGTTTTTGTGCAGTAATTGCTTTTGCTTCCATGGGCGACTAGCAAAAATATAAAAGATTTTCCGTAAGAAATTGTGTGTACATCTACCACATTGACATTAGTTTTAAGAGTGTAGTTGCACATATCTTTGTATTCCGTCAATGCATCAGAACGTTTTTGGCTTTGAGACCACTTATAACAACGTTGTTGCGTCGACTAGCTTTATCAACAACTTCCAGTCTGTTCTTCATTGCTTGTATTTCTTTTTGTAGGCGAGTATTTTCAGTGCGAATCTGTTGAATTTCGGCTGAGATAGGAGTAAGGTCTTCTTTTTTTTTTACCACGCTTTTCAATTTTTCATCTAAAGTTTTGCTTTTGATCAAATATAGACCATGAAAAACAGTCGACAGTTGCCACTGTCGGAGATGCTGTGCTATTATTGCGGATTGCACTGTAGTTTGAAAATGCAGCGTTTGTATTATTTATTTTGTTGGTGGTAAAATTTAGTATTGTGAGAATTTTCTTTGGAGTATTAGCCTTGATAAGTTCTGGTGAAATTTGTTCCAACATTCTTTTGTGTCTGTCCATAAAATTTTATTTATATTTTAGGTTATATTTTTGCACTAATATTTGGTCATTCATGTATTTATTATATATTTAATTGTACAAAAAAATATTAAACAGAATTTGTTCACCAGCGGACGAAGTAATTATTAAGGTGTACCTATAATGTAAATTATTATTATAAATTTATAATTAAAAAAAATTAACGGTGTTTGACGTTTCGGTGCTGCGTTGCCAAGTCCCTACATAATATCATACTGTAAGTATAAATTCTAAAATAGAAATGCATTTTTTTCATAAACAATCGACAAAAATGTAAGTGAATCTAACAAGGGTCAAAGACGGGCGAAAGGGCCATAGGGCCAAGCAACATTCCATAGTGCCAAAAAATTGCCCAATTTTTCCATAAATCCCTAATTTTAAGTGTGAATTTGAGAGGCAAAACATTTTTAATAAAAAGGTAAAAGTAACTAACATACTTCATTTACTTCTCAAAAAGGTAAATTATCTATAAAACAAAATAACTCTGTTTCCAAAAATTAAATACAAACGTGTTTTATAATTGTTTAGTTTAATTTTAAACTATAAAATTTATTTTCCTTAAATTGCCATCGTAACCTTGTTTGCCTAAATATCGGATTTATGCGGTTGCAAAAAATAAATTAATAATATTATGTAACAATAGCTGCGTTCGAGAACACAAAAGTTTTTACTATTTTTTACTGAACTTTACTGCATTTTACTAAATTGCGTTCGCGTACACAAAATACAGTAAATGAGAACACAAATTGGGAGCGTAAAGTGACAGTTCTTGACTGAGTACTTACAAATTTTTACTGCAGAAATTTTCGCAGTAAAATTTAGTAAAACAAAAAAACATATGTTTTAAAAGGTAAACAAACAAAAAAAGCAAACAAAAGGCATACAAATTGTGAAAATATTGTTTAAAAAAAGAAAAGTTTAAATAAAACTAAAATAAAAAGAAAAAATGAATAAATATTAATTAATTAAACTTGTTTGTAAAGAATTTATATGGCTAAACACCAACTTTTGAAACTTTGTTTTGTTATGTTAATTTTTTGGAGTTGTAAAAGTGTCAAGTACTCGGGTACTTAGAACAGCCCTTGTTTTTAAAGTTATCAATAGTAAACAAAAGTATTCGTGTACTATTGATCAAATTTAGCCGGACACAAATTAGCAAATTCAAATAAAATAAAAAACAAACAAATATGGAAGATTACATAAAACAATTTGTTTGTATTTTTCAAAAATATTCGTGTTATAAAAAGTATTTAATCGAGTACCGATAAGAAAACGAGTTAAGTAGTCAAAAGTGTAAACATTTTTCAACACTTCAATTATTTGCCATCAGCTGTTGCCTTTATTTTACGAATTTTTACAAATTTTGCATTCGCGTACTTTTTTGGACAACAGCTTTTTGTGAGAGCAAATTTTTAAGTTTACTCATTTACTGCATTTTACTGTAAAAGTACTCAAACGCACCTAATATATGTTCATATATATAAGGGTATTGCCAGATGTTATAAAAATTATTAAGGCAAATTCAATTACTTTTCAGTAAAAAGTTTCTCACATTTACATAGTTACATACATACTTACATTAATAACGAGATTAAATGAGAAAAGAGAAATAATAATCAATTTCAAAAAATTAAAAAGTGGTGTTTTGAACAGTGCTGACCAGGGATGGCATTATGAATTTTAAAATTGTACCAACAACCTTTAAAAATTTTACTTTTTTGACCTTAATTGTACTAAAAGTTTTTTTTTAGTGAAAATTATTTTTATTTATAAAGGGTGATTGATTGTTAGGTTTGATTTTCAATACGCGGCTTAAATCTAGTTTTCCGACGCAGCTCCAAGTAAAAAGTAAAGTACCCAGGGTAATAGAAAATAAAAAAATAAGAAGAAAAAATTAAATAATAAAGTTGGCGCAAACGCTTAGTTTTCGAGTTATGGACGTTTAAAGTTTTCATATAAATATGTATGTAATTTTGCACTACATTTCCAAATGTATATGGCTAATGTTGGTATCATTGCAAAGCTTTTCACTAGATCTGTATGTGTATTAAAGACCTGCACGAGTGTATCGTAAAGTATTGTCAAAACAGATACACCAGATATGTATCTGTTACTATTGATATAAATGAGAGAATGAGTGTAACTGATATTGTATGGTTTTGCTTTTGTCCACTCACCATATCCAAAAACCAAAGCAGTTGCTTATGGTATTGGATTGAGTATATGGAGTATATCATAACTTTTTTTTTTTGCTCACTCTGTTGTGCTCAATATCTGTTGTCACCATGGTATTTTATCAATACTTGTTGTTATCTGTTGTATTTTCAAATATTGTTGGAGAGTTGATGCAAATAACAGAGCTTATAAAAATTTATATACGATCTCAACCAGGGGTGCCAGATGGTTTTGGTAAGAAATCTGCATATCATCAAAAACAAATCGGCAATTTAATTTAAAAAAATATTGTGTTTAAAAATACCTTTTTTAAACACAATAAAACATATTTTAATGACAAAATATAACAAAGCAACAATTTACCATTACCTAATGCTTTTAACATAAAAATCAATACAAATAAACGTTTTATAAATAAATATTAGTTAATTAAAAATTTATATGAATTTTCCATACTAGAGCCAACGGAGACATACTGTCATATAACAATAGATTCGTATTAAAGTGCTCTTTCAGAATCGATGGTGATTTAGAAAAACCGATCTCAACTCCACAGTTAAGAAAAATTGTTCAACGAATATATAAAAGTTCGGATTAAACAATAAAAGTAGAGTTTTCTCCCTAAAAAAATTAAATAAAACTTGAGGAGTTTTCAGCCTAAAATAAAACTCACTTGGCTGTCAACAAATAAAACTCTTTTAAGGATTTATATTTTTACGTCTTTAATAACACTATGCTAGTTGAAAAAACAGACAAGCCGGGCACAACATATGTTCGTGTAACTCAAAAACGCTTTAGCAAATTCTAATTAATTTTAGGGGGGCTCCCATACAAATATTGCGTTTTATGAAATTCTTAAATTAATTAAAATTTGTCGACTTTTGTGAATAAAATCAAAAGTTGCAAACAGATTTTAATCATTTATGGCTTGTTTTGTTTGGAATTTCGTTTTTTATATGTCTGCAAATTAGAAGCATAGCTGCATTTTCCAATTTTTTATGAATTTTTAAAAAACAAAAATTTCGAAATTTTGTTAAAAAAATTATTTTTTTTTTCCAAAAAAAAAATTATGTTTCTAAAACAAATGCGGATATTAGAAAGAATTTTTACCTTTCTTAAAGGAAATTTTATTTCGGAATTTCGGTTTTTTAAGGTTTCGGTTCGGTTTTTTCCATAAGCTAAAGCGTTTTTGAGATACACGAACATATGTTGTGCAACCTCCTCCATTTTTGAAATAACGGTATATCTCGAAAACCAGAGCCAATCTTAAAAAACCGCGGGCACCACTGGATTCAGCGTACCCGAACTATGTTAAAACGCCAGGTGCCCAGCTTGTCACGAAAAAAAAGTGTCAATTTCGTGCACAGTGTAATTAGTGATGCCATTAGGATACGAAAGGTACATTTTTCGTATCTTTAGATGACTTCAGGTACCATGTATAATCCTGATAATTTTCGTATCTTTTGAATCTGTGCGCAAAATGTACAGAAATCCAATTTTAAACTTTCCTACTCTGACAAAGTTTATTTAAGTTATCATTTCGTTATGAATACTAAAAAAAACAATGACAACTAAATACGAAAATAAAATGTATTTTGTTGTTAGGTTTTCTAAGTTCTTCTGTCGCTTGCTTATTCTTGTGTATGTCTGTTAAGATGAAGAACAATTTATATTAACTTTTTGATATAATCGCCTTAGTATAAACGCCTTAATTCGTATATTAATTTTTACAAACATGAATTTGTTTTGATAACATTAAAATGGATTTTCAAATGTTTTCCAAAATGTATAATTTCGGAAAAAAGCGTATCTCTTTGGAAACTAAAATGTATCCTTCTCGAAATTTCACTGGCAACACTGATAATAACACTCATTTTGTTTTTCTTCTTTTTTTAATGACAATTTAATTGCAGTACAAGCTGATTAGATAATACTGCTATACAAATTGTAAAGATCTGACCAGCGGCAAGCTTTGAGTGTCGATCTTTTATTCCTCAACTGAGTTTTAATTTATGACGGCTAAATCGAACTCCCTTTTTAAGAGTTTAATTTGACCTTTTATATTTACGTTAAATAGGTAACTGTTTAAAAAGGACTTTTTTGTTTTTAATTCACAAAATAACTCCGGGACTGAAAATAATAATAATTATTATTTTGTCGCTACTTATATTTTATTTGAGTTATCGTTGCCAATTAAAGTAACAATTTTTTTTTTGTTATTGATAACCATTATTTCAACCACAAAAATTTTTCGGTTAATACATATTGTATTGTAAAAAAGCATTTATTTTTCCATTATAAACAAATAATTTATTTTTTTGGTTGCAATTATCCATTACAAACAAATAAGAAAGTAGTCTGCATGCCCGACCCTACGATGCTCCCTCCACACCACAATATTTAGAGATAACTTTTCAAGAGTGTAGCTTAGGGACCCATGGGCAATCATGGACCACGCCATTATTTTATGAAGTTAAGATTCATGTCAAAGTTCTCACCATTGACAATATGCTTGTTCCTTAGGACAATTAGAACCTTTGTACCAAATTTCAGCAATTTATCTTCAAAATTGCGACCTGAACTTTACGTACAATGTTTACATAGACAGACATTTTTTGTATGATTTTTTTTGTCGCTTATTTTATAACTGTTACGATCCTTGAAATAACTGTTATTAAAGAACTTTTTTGATAACAGTTATAACTGCCACCGTTCCTGGTTAATTGTTTTTATGGATATAAAAAGTTTTTGTTTTAATTTTTTTAATTATTATACATATATGAGTTTGACACTTTTATTAAATAACTTTAAATATAAGCATAAAAATCGAATTATTAAATTTGAAATAATCTTTAAAAAAAATAATTCCTTGCAAAGATTAATTTTTCAGTGGATATCGAAATTTCATTTTTAAGGCTGAAGAATTCTCGCATTTTAAATCTGATTTTCTTTTTGCAAAAAAACTTGAATATTTACTTTACTTTCTTAAATTAAATTGGCTACCGGAGGTATAAGCCTTATCCTCAATAGCATATAATCCTATAAAATTAAATATTTACATTGACAGTGAATATAAATTAAGCTTAACTTTACTCTTTTGTAAGTAATAACCCCTTTTTCCTTTAGAAAAATAAATTATCTCTTCTTTTAGCTTTGGTCAAAAAATCGTATAGTTTTTTTCTTTCATTTGGAGTTAATTCTTTTATTCTTTATACCTAGTTGAATATTTTTCAAAATGTGTGTGTGTGATGGGTTAGACAACACTACATATATACATATATGGAATAAATCTAACCCATTTTCCTTAAGTATAAGCGCTGAATTAATAACAGTTGTCGCTTTGTAACGTTAAAAGTTACCCAAAATTAAAAATGTATATAACACAAACCAAAAGCTACCGTGTTTTAAGTTTTTATCAAAAAATCGGTAAATTTATTATATTTTCCAATAATTTTTGTCTACATGTCTTTTGAACGAATAAACGCCATCCTTTTAAGGGCATCGAAGAATTTGTTACAAAAACAAAATACATGAGGTTTTTTTTTGGTAATTTTTTTCAATAATTTTTGTCTACATGTCTCTTGAACGAAAAGACCCCATCCTTTTAATGGCATTAAAGAATTTGTTACAAAAACAAAATACATGTGGTTTTTTTTGGTAATTTTTTTCAATAATTTTTGTCTACATGTCTCTTGAACGAAAACAAAAACAAAATATTTTCGTTGAAAGACAATTGAAAATAACGGCATCGTACAATAAGTAACTCATTGTACTCGATCAGTATCAACTAGTATCTGCTTTTGTAAAACAGATATAAACAGATATGTTACTCTCATTCTCTTTTTATCAACTCATATCCACTATGTTACAAAAAATATCCATATCAACTTATATCAGAAATAATCGACAACTCATCCATACACACTCACTTTAGTAAACACACACCCAGCTAGCATTTGGAAGATTATTTGACTAGCGCGATCATTTCACGACTCTTATTTTAATCGTGCAGACGATTGTTGGAGCAAAAATACATTTTACTCGTCCAAATGATGCTTTTGCGATTCATTTTGACGATTGTTAAACGAGTTAATCGCCGCACAGTGGCGCCCGTAGAGCAAACGAGGTTGCAAAAATCAAAATTTTCATAAGCGCCGACGAAGTTTTGAATAAACCCATGTTATAGGAAACTTTTCAACGATTTCAAATATGCCACTCTTAATAATATCACATGTTTAGTTTAGAAGATATAACCGTTCAAAGTTGACCGACTTTCGGTTTTCAAAAAAACACACAATTTTTAGTCAATTTGTTGCGATTTCAGGTGTAATATCGCGAAAAATAGGTAACGAATCGCCTTATTTTTTGTTTGTATTGATTGATGTATTTATTAAATGTATAATGATAAAAAAAAAACTAACTGTTTGCTTTGTGTTTCTCCTGGTAAATCACTATTTAAAAACTATCCGTTTTTTCACTATTTTTCAACTTTGACGGAAAATAAAAAAAATCTATATTTTTCTATATTTGCCATATTTGCAAAACCTGTTCTTTGATTATTTCTTTACATAATTCAAAAGGTTTTATCTGCCCGTACGTGCCCGTTTGGCTTCTAGAGGTAAAAAAGGTTAAAAAGACATGGTTGCAGAAATTGAATGGCGTCAATCCCTTATATGTTTTGACTGACAGTAGTTTGATCTAATAGTTTGAAAAAAACTACTCATTAAAATTAACAGGTACGTACCTCACTTAAACAATACTTTGGCGTACAAATGGTCAAGAACAATATTGACTTATGGTCCCTACAGGTAGGCACAAATCTTATTTGGACACGTGCATAATATCAAAATTGCATTATTCAGCCTAAATCCATATGTATATGGTAGCATAAGCCTATATATTGCAAAATAAGCATAATGCCTGGATTAGTCTACGACTGAAAGTTGGCGGAACAATTACTGAAACCATTAAACAATTTAAGTACTGAAAACATGGCGTTGAACAATTTAAAATTATTTGAACTGTTTAGAAAGTCAACCACACCAAAGTTTTTCGCGGAAGCTGCTTTAGAAGAACTTGATAGCTTATACGGAAATATTGAGAGAAGCGAAATTATAAAAAATAATTTTTATCTGATATATGCAAATATTAAGGCAAAATGGGTGAAATCTAATCGAACCATTCAGAACTCCAAATACGAGGACTGGCTTAATGAAGACACCATCCTGGATATATTGGCAGTAGATAAACCCACCACATCAACCAGAGGAGCAAAAGGAAGGCCAAAAAAAAGTATTGAGAAGTGTTCAATTTTCACAAGAAAGAGGAAACTTGCCGATGCCACCAATGACTTAACCACGAAGCATTTATCGGACGCGCTGTCTATTAAATATACAAAGGATAGTGAACGAGTTAGGTCGCAGATAACCAAATCTGTTGCTGATGCAAGTCCACTGCGACTAAAAAGGATTAAGGAAAGCATTCCCACGCCCACAAACGCACACATTAAAAAGTATGGTTCCGAAGAAGCCTTGGCCTTGTTTATGGACTTAGAACTTTCCAAGGAGAAATATGAGAAACAGCGGGCATCTTTAACGCGACACGGCGCTGACGTTTTACCCGGATACAAGCATATTACGCAAGCCAAAATAAATCCACGCCCACTGCATACGGAGTTTACGGAAGTCTCTGCGAAAGCCAATCTGCAGGATCTCATGGGCCATACAGCAAAACGTTTGTTGGAGAGTCTTCCTGAAAATGAGGTGAAAATTCTTCCTGAGAAGTTGACATTGATCAGCAAATGGGGCTGCGATGGATCATCCGGCGTTTATAAGCAAAGAATATCTTCCGATGACGCTACAATATCGGACGGAAATATGTTTATGGCATCTGTTGTTCCTTTGCGGCTAAAATCTGATGTTTCCCTACACTAAAAAAATCCACGTCCGTCATCAGTGCATTATTGCCGACCAATAATGTTTCAGTTTGCAAGGGAATCGGCAGAACTCATAAGGACCACGGTGAAGGACATTGAAGAACAAATAAGCAGGATTAAGCCTACAAAGCTGCAAATTGGAGAAGGAAAATATATTGAATGCAATTACGAGTTCCACCTGACCCTGGTTGACGGAAAAGTCGTAAACGAACTGACAGGAACAACCTCAACAATGTCATGCCTGATTTGCAAAAAGAGTCAGAAGAACTTTGGTAATTTAAACGATTCTACAAATGAGGAGAATTACGAATATGGAATGTCACCATTGCACGCAAGGATAAGGTGTATGGAATTCTTGCTAAAACTGGCGTATACCCTACCACAAGAGGAGGAAAACTTCGATGAAAAAACATCAATAAAGGATAAGGAAAAGATCAGAAAGAAGCAAATACAGGTTGCTTTTTTTAAACAAGTTGGACTAAAAGTAGACTGTCCCAAGCACGGATACGGTAACTCAAACGATGGAAACACTTCTAGGAGATTTTTTGAAAATAATGAGGCAGTAACTAGAATCACTGGAATTGACAATCAAATCGTGAAAAGATTGGGAACGATCTTGGATGTTTTAAACTGCAAAGAAAATGTCAATTCTACAAAATATGGAGAATATGCGTCGAAAACTGCATCTCTTTTAGCAGAAATGTATCCACAGAAGAAGTTGACCCCGACCGTCCATAAAATATTGGCGCATGGCAAAGATATAATTGAGTACCAGTCTTTGCCAATTGGAGAGTTTTCTAAAGAAGCACAGGAGTCTCTTAACAAATTTAATAAAAAATATAGATTGCAGAACACATTTAAAGCATCAAGGGTAAGGCAAAATGAGGACCTCTTCAACATGTTGGCAGCATCTTCCGAATCACTTATTTCTTCCCTGCGGCATGTGAAGTCACGAATAGAGTTACAAAATAATTATAGTTTAGAAATGGTTAGTCTTTTAGATATACCTTCTCTTACGAATTGTGAGGAATATTTTACAGAAAATTGAAAAATAAATTTAAAAAAAAATTATTTTTTTTTTAATTTGTTAGGTAATATTTAAAACATAAAACCCTAAAGAAAAAAAATAAAAACAATCTAAAAATGTAAAAATAATTATTTTTAGTTACCATAAAATTGATTTTTCTACTAATTTTAACTTTGATAACCCATAAGTAGGCCCCTACAACGCGTAGCACCCTTTCCAAATGCCCATTTCATAGGCTGAACAGTTATCTATCATATGCTGTTTAAACTGTTCAATTATCTTATTAGGTTCAAAAGATATGATTTTTGCAACGAAAAAACTCAAATGGCGCCACTGTGCGCCGTTTACAAATTTTGGCGACCTTTGAACGATTCTTATTTCACCGTAATCGTATATTACTCTTGTAAATTATGTTTTTGCGATCATTATGTTGATTGTTGGATTGCTGTTTTTTTTTTATGTTATTCCACAATCGTTGGTTAAGTATTCTGACGATCATTGAACGATTTTTATTTTACCGTAATCACATATTACTCTTGTAAATTATTTTTTTGCAAATCTTTTTGTTGTTTATGTTTCTTTAAAATCGTCTTATACGCATTCTGGCGATATTTAGGCGAATTTAACCGTTATGTTTTTTAAAATTTTGGCAAAAATAAGTTATTTACTCATTTAAAATAAGTTTTTGATAAAAGCAGACGTGAAGAGTAAGAAAAAAGTGTTTTTTAATTAAAGTGTTTTCTTGTAAATAAAAGTGTAAACTACAGTGAATTTTATATTAATATACAAAAACTTAATAATAACTTAATAATTAAAATATATTTATAATGCTATCGACTAAAGCAATACGATTGAGAAGCAAGCGAGAAGCAAAAAAAAAAAATGATGGAATCTGCTTACAATGAAATAGAATGCAGATCGTCCAAAAAAATAGTTAAAGTCAGTGAAACGTTATCTAATTGTAATGCTGTCCCAGTTGAATATATGGAAGAAAATTTAATAGATCTCAGAGAAATTTTTGAAGATCCCAACAGTGACAATTTTCCAGTGGAATATATGGAAGAAGTGAATTGGCCGAATAATAGTAGTGTTAAAGAAAAAAATTAGACTTTGGGCGGTAAAACATGGATTAACTACAACTGCAGTAAACGAATTATTGGTAATTCTCAGAGAAACTGAAATGAAAGTTCCGAAAGACGTAAGGACCTTAAAAGGTACGCCAAAATAGGTAGTAGCCAAACCAAACTATATATTTCTATCTTTATCTATATCTTTTTTTACAGAAATACATTATTGGTAAAGTTGGTGGCGACTGCTCCAACTCATTTGTCAGGAATGCCATAAAAAAAATACTGAGCGATGATGTGGCTGCAAAGTTAAGCTGGCGGGGAACAAACAGTAAGCCCAGCATTCAACAATATTGCATAAAACAAATTATAACAAGTAAGTGCTTTTTATGGCATGCTCTTACAGCATTCAAATTTTTTTTCTTTTTCTTTTCAAAGATGTCTGTCATTTGAAATTGCCCAAAGCTGACGATGCAGGGATGAACAAAGTTTTACAGCAACACTTTGTACTTCGGAAGGGTAACCGAACCAGAAAGGGTGACGAAATTTAATTTATGATATTAAAATTAATTTAATTTTTACAAATGTTTGATCTCAACATGGATTTTTTTGAATTTATTATTAAAAATATAAAACTTAAAAAATGCTTTTTATTTTATATCTCACTGTTATGCATTTTAGAATCAATTAAAGGTATTTTTGGCGATTGTTTCAAGATTCTTTTAAAGTAGGACTAATAGAATCTTACACGATTGTCTTTGGCACATCGTAGAAGACACATTACGGCGATGTATTCAAGGCTCGTTTAAAGTAGGAATGAAAGAATCTTACACGATTATTTTAGGCGCATCGTAGACGACTCATATTGAAGAGTCGCCGTAAGGACACAGTTTCTTCAGTTGTACTGAACTTGCACGATCGGAGTACGATATCGCGGACGATTAAAGAAAGATTCTTCTACGATCGAAAATGCTAGCTGGGCAGTGTAATGTAATAATTGTTTGATTTGGGGGAAAAACAAAATTTTAAAATTTTTTTCCAAAACCCTTTGCTTCGCGATGGACATTGGCACGCTGGTATATACGGCTGTAGCTCGCCGGGAATGGGGGGTTCGTGTCCATCTAGGTTTACATAATCATTACACGATTTCGTGCCGAGATGAAAACTAAATATCAAAAAAAATGAAGCAATGAAAAAAAACGAGCAACAATAAACTAGATACCTAAAAAAAATAAAAGGTAAAGACCTAAAATTGAACGAACAGACATTTCGATGACCAAAACTTGCACACCGCGATCGAATGGCAGGACTCGAATACTCGGGACAAGATGACATGGTCCCGGTCAGGCTGCCCACCCCATATGACAGGTTAATGTCAACCGTGACATTACTTTTTGCCTGAAAAAAAAATTTAAGTAATGTCCCTAAACGTTACTTACCACTTCACCTTTACGTCTACTACATTTCAACCAGTTGCGTTCAAATTAAAACATTTTTAAATCTTTAATTCAATTTTTAGAAACAAAAAAAATATATTCTATATTTATTCATTTTATCGAGGTTAATACTGTTGAACAATTATTAAAAGATAGCTTAGATTAATATTACTAACATGTCTAAATTCATGTATACAATTTTATTGGCGTTAATCTTCTCAAAAAAAATTATAAATTGACTTTACAAATTTGTATTTGCTATTAAAAGTAAAACTCTCGGACTTATATATTGTAAAAGGAAAACTAGATAATGGGTTAATCACACTAAATTCGATATCTGATTCACGCTTGCTCTTAGATCTACATATACATATATATTTTTACATTACCTATTCAGACGAGATGCATTATTTTTATATAAGGTTCGGTTTCTTTTATTTTTCCTTTTGCGTTGGTTTCGGTTTTCTATTATCATTGAATAAATAACCAGTAAAGTGTTTTCATTTATTAACGTCATGGTAGCACTACCAAAAAAATACTCATAGCAAAATAAAGACAAAAAAAAGGAATCCTGGCAACATTGTTAAGTTTTCCTTGTTTCTCAGGTTCTGTCCGATTTTCAATGCCTATCATCTAGCTACAGTTTTACTACCCGTCACCCTGTTCTTATCTCTTGTCAAAACTTGGTTTATCCCTCTTTGTGCATGGCACAATTTCCCTTTGGGATAAATGCTACAGAATTTTATTTACTTAATATCTCAAACCTCTTTTGATTCTAATTCGGCCGGTTAGAATGACAAAACCTCTAGCAAACGGGGTTTGTTGAAGTTCGGGTAAGTACATACCCAAGCAGAGGGATTCGGGTTTTCTGTATCTTGCTACAAGGGTGGCTACGTCATGGATTTGTTCTTTTTTTTTTCTTTCACCTTTTTTTTGTTTTGGTTAATTATTCAATTTTATACTTCCGCCGCAAAGTATACCTCATAAATTTAGTTATTCTTTGTTTTTTTTTTTCTTGTATTTATCTAACTTAACAATATGTTCACTTAAAGTATTTAATAATCTAGTTCGCTAGGTAATTAACTCTTATTTAATTATTAAATTCTTTATGAAAGTACTTTTTCCTTATGTATAAAATTATTTTTCTTTTATCTGGGTAATTCTTACATCTATCGTTTTAATTTTCATTTTTAATTATTTAT
This sequence comes from Pollenia amentaria, assembly GCA_943735925.1. Classification (NCBI taxonomy): domain Eukaryota; kingdom Metazoa; phylum Arthropoda; class Insecta; order Diptera; family Polleniidae; genus Pollenia; species Pollenia amentaria. The sequence goes on along the minus strand of OX031007.1, from coordinate 72,126,753 downwards.
TACGGTCTTTATATTTCTTGTAGGTTAGTAGTATGGTTTAAATTTCATTTTTTTTTTCTTTTTTCTTCTTTTATTTTTTTTTTTTTTGTTCAAATTTTGAATCTAATTCGCATATGTATATCAGGGGTAATTTTGTAATATTGAAATAATTTATTGAATTTAGACCGAAATATTTTAAATCAGGATCATAGTGTTAGTTCGAATTTTATTCTGAACCCCTTTTAAAACTCTTGGATTCAAATGTTGGATTTGAAATTTGACTAACAAGTTGGATACTGTTTCAGTGTTTCTACTTGGGGTTTAAATTTCAAATTCAGCTTAAGACCGCACATTAAATTTTCGTTTAAGGGTCCAAAATCACCCTAGTTAGTTAGCTTGAGATTCAGTGGTTCTAATGGGATTCAGAATTAGTCTGTCCAGCCAAATCTAAATTTAGCTATCATAAACGAATTGAAATTTAGTTTTAATTGCCAAGACCAAATATCGTTCGTATTGACAACTGCAAATTTGGTTTGGGTCATCTGATTTAAATCAATTCGGTTTAGTTAACTCAGTCGTTAGTTGGAAAATTCAAAAGTTATTTCGCACAATCAGGCTTAAAATTTAGATAAATGAATCAAAATTTGTTTTAGTACAATCAGGTCTAATATCAGGTAAGTGAATCAAAGAAATATGTTTTGTACAATTAGGTTTAAAATTTAGAGAAGTAAATCAAAATTTGTTTTGGTACAATTAGGTTTTATATCAGGTAAGTAAATCAAAGAAATTTGTTTTGTACAATTAGGTTTAATATCAGGTAGGTAAATCAAAATTTGTTTTGTACAATTAGGTTTTATATCAGGTAAGTAAATCAAAGAAATTTGTTTTGTACAATTAGGTTTAATATCAGGTAGGTAAATCAAAATTTGTTTTGTACAATTAGGTTTTATATCAGGTAAGCAAATCAAAGAGATAATTTTTTCCGTATAACTAAATTTGGTAATCCTACCCGCGTATTCAAATTCCAAATTTAGCTACCGTTTGTAAAAACAAATTTAATTTTTGGTGGGTCTAATAGAAATGACTTTTGTTTCGGCAAAATGTGTTTTTGACTTAGGGTGGCCAATTTAATCTGGATCTAGTGTGGATAATCACATCTAAATTTGTTGCGTCCAATCAGATTTGAATTTAGTCAGTATGACTAATTGCAAATTTGATTTGTATAATCGCGTGTAACTTTAGTGTGATTAACCAAATCTAGATCCAGGTCGTGCCTTCGCGTTTAACTTTCAATTGAAAAACGAGTACTACTTATCTTTAATTTCCCGATACGGTGCACTTATTCCATTGGTAGTTAAATTGGTGGTTTTGTTTGTCGTTTTACCAACCCTTGGTGGTCTGTTGGTGGTTTTGTTTGCCGTTTTCCAGCCCTTGATGGTCTGTTGGTGGTTTTGTTTGCCGTTTTACCAGCCCTTGATGGTCTGTTGGTGGTTTTGTTTGCCTATAGTGTGAGAGACATACATTTAAATGTATGCTGTAAAAAAAAATCATCCAAAATGTCTGTGCTGTTTTGCTAATCCTTATGAGGTTGGGTCTCTGTATTTTATAGGATTAAATGAGTAATTTGTTATGTTTTTTCCTTTTACTTAAGATGTGCCTTTACGGCATCATGGTGTCAAGCAAAAACTTATGACCAGGTCTTAAATGATACTTACAAATAAGTGCTGCGAACCGATTTTTTCTCCCTTCTAATCTGTGGAGTTGAAAAATTCTTGCCTTTGTTTAGGTGCATGCACCTAAACTTTCTATTTTATTTCGTTTTTATGCCACCGTCTAATTTTCCTTAGCGTTTTACTGTTTTTCACACTTTCGCGTTTGCTTATTATTTCTTATTTTTTTTTTCAACAACCGTATAGTTTCACAAGAAAGGCAATTTTTTTTTTCTACTCACTAAGCCGTTAATTTCTTCAGTTCAATAACCAAAATCTTTTGGGTGGTCCACCATTTTCGGCCGGCTTTTATATCATGAATGATTCAAAAATGTCTATTCCCACGCCAAGTTTGTTTAAAAAAAACTCATGTGGTAGAGTGGTAATCTTTTGGTACATAATAGGGTTGTATTTTTTTGCATTCAAATTAGTACAAAAGCGCTTAAGTTGCAAATCAACCACAGTGGTTGTCACAACGCCAGCTGTTTTCGCGTAGTCTATGGAGTGAAAAAAGTTGGGAAAGGGGAAATCTTCCGCCCTACGTCCACTACTGTTTTAGATGCTGAGTGTGTATCACTCCAATGAACTGTCCTCTAAGGTTCTCTATCTCATATTGGCTGTTACCTACTGCCCTTCTGATCCTGCACCTGAGCCAAGGTCTGCAAAGTTTCGCGTTTATTCCTTTAGAAAATTTGCTCTGGATAAAGTTTTTCCGGTAGACCTCTTGGCCGGGCAGATATTTTATGACTCTGCTTTTGAGATTGTATGATCTAACATTCCGCAGATAGGCTTCATGTAACTTTTCGCTAACTTTTTGCTGGATCAGTTGCATTTGTGACGATTTCGGCAGGATTAACATTTCTCCTTCCTCGGCTGATTTTAGCTTTCTTAAAATTTCATACGCGTCCGCATGAGTAACCATATTATACCCCGTTAGAGAAAAATAGGGTGTAACACCCGTAGAAGAATGAACCGTAGACCGTAGTGAGCATTCTATTTTAGACAAGTTTTCGTCCCATTTCGTTTGGTCTTGGTCCAGGAAACTGCGAATCGAGCTGAGTATGGTTTGATTTACCCTTTCGCTCGCATTTGATTGTGGTGAATATATAGGAGTACGAATATGTCTAACGCCAAATAGTTGTAAGAACTCTTTAAACGCTTCGGATGTAAATTGTTTGCCGTTGTCCGAGTGTAGCATCTCCGGTACTCCGAATTTATAAAACACCTCGTCCCTTAAAAATTTAATCACCGCTTTGGAGGTGGCTTTAGATAACGCCTTCAATAAAACAAATTTGGTTCGGTGGTCTAACACTATAAAAATAAACGTGTTGCCAGATTTCGTTCTGGTATAGGGTCCTAAAAAGTCAATATAAATTTTTTGAAAAGGTCTTTGAGTTCGAACCTCATTTCCCATTGGTGGACGCAATATTGTTCTAGGGTGTTTTATTTCCTTACATGTTTCGCATTTTCCAACAAGGTCTCGGATCTGCTTCACCATGGACGGCCAGTAAAAATATTCCCTTATGTTGTACAAAGTTTTCGCTATCCCTCCATGTAATGTATTATCAACATGCGATTTCTTTATTAAGCTATCGGTCAGACTTGACGGTACCCATATTCGCCAACATTCGTCTTCACACTCTATGTCATTACGGTTAAATTTTACCCTTTTGTAGAGTATACCATCTTCCACTTTCAAATCTGGAAGCCGACTCGCGTTTTGTTCGACGGTGTCTATGAGTGTAAGATATTCTTTACTCTTGAATTCTTCGGAGTTAAAGTCCATTGCAATGCTAGGGTTTTCTACTACCTCCTCCATATCCTGACGCGATAACATATCAGGGACTACATTTTTACTACCTTTCCTATGCTCGATATTGAATTTGAACCCTTGGAGCTTAAGACTCCATCGAGCAAGTCTACCGTTTAGATCGTTCTGCCGCATTAACCACTTTAAACTGGAATGGTCCGTTATAACTGTGAAGTCCATAAGTTCTATGTATTGTCTAAACCTTTCGATCGCTAGTACCACCGCGAGACACTCTTTCTCTGTCGTTGAATAATTTTTCTGGGCGCTGTTTAGTTTCCTGGAGAAATACTCGATCGGGTGTTCTCCACCCTCATCATCCTTTTGAAATAATACCGCGCCTAAACCAACATTCGATGCGTCACATTGAACAAAGAAAGGCTTTTCAAAGTCGGGGCTTGACAGTATAGGACTGGTTATTAAACGATGTTTCAGTTCCTCGAACGATTTCATGGCTTCGGCAGTGAAAATAAACTTAGGGGCTTTCTTCAGGGTATCCGTCAGAGGTGCGGTGAGCGTTGAAAAGTCGTGGATAAACCGGCGATACCACCCTACGGTGCCTAGGAATCTCCTAACATCCTTTTGATTTTTCGGCGGTTTGATTTCTAAAATCGCCTTTACCTTTTCCTCATCGGGCTTGAGTTTACCCCCACCTACAACGTAACCTAGATATTTTAGTTCCTTATAGCAGAATCTGGATTTGGACATATTGATCGTCAGACCTGCTGCTGTCAACTTCTGACCCACGATTCGGAGCATTTCCATGTGTTCATCGAAATTCGGAGAAACTACCAACAGGTCGTCGAGGTACACGAAAACCCTATCTTTCAGCTCAGACGGTACCACTTTATCCATCAATCGACATAATCTCTGCGCAGCATTACACAGTCCGAAAGGCATAACCTTAAATTGATATTGAGGTCTACCTGGGACTGTGAATGCTGTTTTCGGCCTACTCGCTTCATCTAGCGGGATTTGCCAAAACGCATCCTTTAAGTCGATTGCTGAAATAAAATGTGTATCGCCGAGCCTAGCTAGTAAGCCATCGATGTTAGGGAGAGGATAAGCGTCCTTTTTAGTGACCTTATTCAATTCCCTCGCATCGAGACATAGCCTATTTTTACCGGGTTTCATTACTAACGTTGTCCTATTGTTCCATTCGGCTCCTGTGGTTACTTCTATCACATCTAAATCCAACATTCGGTCCAATTCTGCGAAAATTAATTTTTGTACGGCGGGGCTAACAGGATAATATCGCATTTTTTTGGCGGGTGCATCCCCAGTGTCAATTTTGTGAGTTTCCAAATCAGTTTTACCTAAGCCATATTGAGTATGACACTTGAACGAAAGTTTAACATTTTCAAGAACTCTACGCTGGTGACTAGTCAAGTCGTGAGTTTTTGAGTTTTCTGAACCTTCCTCGGTAAGGGCGTTTATTGTTTCGTTATCGAAACTTATTTTCAATCCAATTTGCCTCCAAAAGTCGCATCCGAGGATTAATTCCTGACTCAAATTAGGTACTAAGTATAAAACTGACTCAACTGACTGGTTTCCTGATTTAATTATTGCCTGTATTTTCCCTACTATCATGTGTTGTTTACCGTCCGCCGTTCTCACTGAAGATTTGTAGTCCAGTATTTTCGCATCCATCTTCCTAACGTTTTCTAAACAATTTTTGCCGAGACAACTTACTGAGGCGCCACTGTCAAGGAGTCCCTGATAATTAAAACCATTTATATTAACCGACATATACGGTCTTATGTCGTCTTTACTGCTTATTATTGTTGATACGATTTTTTTTCTTTCTGCTTTTCTTGCAGCATCTCTTTTTCTGGCGTTAATTATCCTTTGGCTTACCTTTGGTTCGTAGTCAGCAAAAATCTCTGCCCTTTTTTGTTCGTATAATTCTAGGCGTTTGTCGTAAGGAAGATGAGAATTGATGGTGGTTGGTAATTTTGTTTTCTGATGTTCGTCGGGACTATGATTCACTTGTGGGCTATTCTTTTCACTCATTTGGCTGCATTCGGACTTACTCATGTCTGTGGTTGGGTCTAAATTTTGATTTTTGGTTGGTTTGTCGCTAGCTAGTATAAAATTTGAAAAATTGTCATTTACTGGGTTGGGTTTTGGAATGAACACGCCGTCCCAGTCCTCTGCGTGTTCACCTTGATGTTTCCCACACATTTAGGGCAAGTCGGGGTAGTGACATCCTCGAACCCACATTTATAACAAAATACCCTCCTTTGGGTTACAGGACATTCAAAAAACGAGTGGCCGGGAGTTTTACAATTCCAGCAAATAAGCTGTTTTGCCGTGAGTTTTTCCTTTTGTAACTCCTCCACTAGCCGCGCTTGATCGTCGGTTCCCTCGCTGTCAAAAACGTCAACTTCGTATACCCTACGCGTGATTCCTCCAGGCATACGTTGAGAATACCTTTTGGCGATGTTTCTTTCGGCCCTTTTGCATTCCTCGAGAAGTTGGTCTAAATTATCAATTTTAATGGGAAAAACTAGCTGTGCCAAACCATCCTTTAAATTATCTTTCACCATTTTTACTAATTCGCTTTCTAATACGTGGATTCTCATTTGATTTTTGAGTTTGATTATTTCCGTTATGAACGCATCAGCCGATTCATTCGGAGCCTGTCTACGTTCCATTATTTTGCGCTGTATTTCAAAATCGCTTTCAAAGTTGCGGAATTTTGTAATCAGGTGATGTTTAAAAGTATTCCAGTCACATACTGGATGCTTCATACGAAAAGCCCAAAACCAAGTACTAGCAGCTCCAGTAACCAAATGGTGAAAACCCTTCATAACGATGTCCCATGAGCAATTATAATCATGCCTCAAAATTTCTACACGGAAAACGAAATCTTCTACGGTTAATGTTTTGTTAGTACCATCGTACTTTACTCCCCACTTTTCTAACTGGTTAGGACTGATGGTGTTATAACCCTGATTATGCGGCGAGTTTTCAAAGCTAAGAGGTTCAAAATAATTTAGTGGACTATTTCCGAATAATTGTTGTGGTACACGTGACTGAGGTAATCGCTGTTCGAAAGGTCTTTGGGGATTGTTTGGTGGACGAAATTGTGGTTGGCGTCTATCTGGATGGTTAAATGGTGTACGAAAATCGTGATTTGGATTCGCCTGTCCAGTATTTTGCTGATTCGCCTGGTCTAGAGAATAGCTACGCTCGGAACGCAAAGATTCCCTAATTAGCTGCGGTAACATCAACTGCATATTTTGCACCTCCCTCATTATTGAAGCTTGTGCCGCTCCAACCGATGCAGCGACGTAATCCCTAATCGTCAGTCCCTCATCTTCGCCTAAGCCTGGGATAACTTCTTCTGGAATTGGTGGTAAATCTTGATCCTGTTGATCCATGTTGTCAATATCGCGCCTTGCAGTTCTACTTCCTTGTCCGCTTATCTCTCTTGCTGTTATACTGCTATACGTTGGTGTACGGATAGTAATGTCGCTCTCCGGCGAAGAATGTGTCTGTGGTCCAAAACCTGGAGGAAACCTAATTGACATTAACGGCGTAACCGCGTTTGTAGAAATAACCGGTGCAAAATTTAGCGGGGCTGATGTTGTGGCCGAATCACGAGGTTGATTATCGTCACTGGTAACGGGGTTCCGACTAGAGGACCTCAGGTTCCTGGTACTCATCATAAACTACCGTCCAAAATAATTATAATCCCTCAACTAATTCAACACACAAGCAAAAAAAACGATTTGAAATCAATCAGATCTGCTAACTATCAACGAAAGAATACCCGCTTAACTTTCAAGGCAAATACTGAAAACTAAACAACAAATGTCCAAACGAGATAACTGCTCGAGTCGCAATAAAAAAAATCACCAAAAATTCCCGATATCAAAACCAGTACAAATACCGAAAGTAAAAAAAATGACAAGCGTGTCAACCAAAATCCAAAAAAAACCAGATTTACCCAAAAAAAATCCCCAAAACAGTGGACAAATCGATATACCCGATCTCACGATAAGAGACGCAATATTTAAAAATTTAATAAAAAATGTAAAAAAATGTGTTTGAGAACAAAAATAACCTGTATTATTTAAGATTATTTTTTTAATAATTTAACACCCGTATTCACAAGTATGCTTTTAAACTTAACCAAGGTACAAAAAACAGTTTTTTTTTTTTTTTTTTGTATCAATCGTTCGTTTAATAAACGCTAGCCAAGTTCAAGAACCACTTATGAATATGAGGCTTATTATTTTATAATAGTTACGTACGATCCAGTTAAAAACGTATATGTATATAAATTCAAGAAAAATGTAAAAATTGTGTATGCAAAAAAAAAAAATCTATATTATTTTAGATCATCTAATTTTTTTTTCTTTTCTTTTATATTAGTTTAAGTATTGTATACCTTCTACGGTTTAATACTACAAAAGTATAATACTACAATTAATTTCTAATATACAAAAGATTTAACAATGTAATTAGTAAGTAAGTTTACGAATCTACAAAAAAAAATTTAGGTTATTGTTCTTTATGTAACTGTAATTAATAGCTGAATAGGTTGAAATGTGTAGCGCAAAGTGAAATAAAAACTTGTGGTAAAAAGAACTATATAATTCGAGTCCGCGATTCATCAATCGTCTAATCAGAAGATTGAGTACGATATTCATGATCTAGAATAAATTTGCTTTTATGCATTGTTTCCAATAAAAAAAAAACACGAATTAATCTAAATCTTGCCAAACGAAAGAATTTTTATGTTGTGTGAAACGTTGGAATTATTCAGTTTACGGTCATCGAAAAAAAAAACAAAAAAAAACATCTCATCAATTTGAGTCGCCAAATCCCTTTCTCCTCTTCTCAAATACCTGAATCTAATGAACGCTTAGCTATCTAGCCGCTGGATCATGCTCACGGTTTTTTCAAAAGATTTGATCAAGATTCTTTAACTCCCCCAGTACTAAGTTCCCCTGTCCGATGCTGAACGCAACTCAGGCGTGGCACTATTCACGTACCTTCCAGGACATACAATACCGAAAAAAAGTTCCTAATACCGAGATCCCTATACCGAGTTTCCCTATACGATGCCGACGCACTGCAGGCATGGTGTTTACTTCACACCTTCCGCGACATAGTCATTATATAAAAAAACAAGTACGAGATAAAAAAAATTCTAAATTGAAATGTTCGAAATTTTGGAAGCCAGCAAAGATGATTTAAAACACCTTCAGGCTAAATAAATTTAACCCAAAGGGTTAAGTCACTTTCGGGCCCCACGTTGGGCGCCATTATTTGTGTAATGTAATAATTGTTTGATTTGGGGGAAAAACAAAATTTTAAAATTTTTTTCCAAAACCCTTTGCTTCGCGATGGACATTGGCACGCTGGTATATACGGCTGTAGCTCGCCGGGAATGGGGGGTTCGTGTCCATCTAGGTTTACATAATCATTACACGATTTCGTGCCGAGATGAAAACTAAATATCAAAAAAAATGAAGCAATGAAAAAAAACGAGCAACAATAAACTAGATACCTAAAAAAAATAAAAGGTAAAGACCTAAAATTGAACGAACAGACATTTCGATGACCAAAACTTGCACACCGCGATCGAATGGCAGGACTCGAATACTCGGGACAAGATGACATGGTCCCGGTCAGGCTGCCCACCCCATATGACAGGTTAATGTCAACCGTGACATTACTTTTTGCCTGAAAAAAAAATTTAAGTAATGTCCCTAAACGTTACTTACCACTTCACCTTTACGTCTACTACATTTCAACCAGTTGCGTTCAAATTAAAACATTTTTAAATCTTTAATTCAATTTTTAGAAACAAAAAAAATATATTCTATATTTATTCATTTTATCGAGGTTAATACTGTTGAACAATTATTAAAAGATAGCTTAGATTAATATTACTAACATGTCTAAATTCATGTATACAATTTTATTGGCGTTAATCTTCTCAAAAAAAATTATAAATTGACTTTACAAATTTGTATTTGCTATTAAAAGTAAAACTCTCGGACTTATATATTGTAAAAGGAAAACTAGATAATGGGTTAATCACACTAAATTCGATATCTGATTCACGCTTGCTCTTAGATCTACATATACATATATATTTTTACATTACCTATTCAGACGAGATGCATTATTTTTATATAAGGTTCGGTTTCTTTTATTTTTCCTTTTGCGTTGGTTTCGGTTTTCTATTATCATTGAATAAATAACCAGTAAAGTGTTTTCATTTATTAACGTCATGGTAGCACTACCAAAAAAATACTCATAGCAAAATAAAGACAAAAAAAAGGAATCCTGGCAACATTGTTAAGTTTTCCTTGTTTCTCAGGTTCTGTCCGATTTTCAATGCCTATCATCTAGCTACAGTTTTACTACCCGTCACCCTGTTCTTATCTCTTGTCAAAACTTGGTTTATCCCTCTTTGTGCATGGCACAATTTCCCTTTGGGATAAATGCTACAGAATTTTATTTACTTAATATCTCAAACCTCTTTTGATTCTAATTCGGCCGGTTAGAATGACAAAACCTCTAGCAAACGGGGTTTGTTGAAGTTCGGGTAAGTACATACCCAAGCAGAGGGATTCGGGTTTTCTGTATCTTGCTACAAGGGTGGCTACGTCATGGATTTGTTCTTTTTTTTTTCTTTCACCTTTTTTTTGTTTTGGTTAATTATTCAATTTTATACTTCCGCCGCAAAGTATACCTCATAAATTTAGTTATTCTTTGTTTTTTTTTTTCTTGTATTTATCTAACTTAACAATATGTTCACTTAAAGTATTTAATAATCTAGTTCGCTAGGTAATTAACTCTTATTTAATTATTAAATTCTTTATGAAAGTACTTTTTCCTTATGTATAAAATTATTTTTCTTTTATCTGGGTAATTCTTACATCTATCGTTTTAATTTTCATTTTTAATTATTTATTACGGTCTTTATATTTCTTGTAGGTTAGTAGTATGGTTTAAATTTCATTTTTTTTTTCTTTTTTCTTCTTTTATTTTTTTTTTTTTTGTTCAAATTTTGAATCTAATTCGCATATGTATATCAGGGGTAATTTTGTAATATTGAAATAATTTATTGAATTTAGACCGAAATATTTTAAATCAGGATCATAGTGTTAGTTCGAATTTTATTCTGAACCCCTTTTAAAACTCTTGGATTCAAATGTTGGATTTGAAATTTGACTAACAAGTTGGATACTGTTTCAGTGTTTCTACTTGGGGTTTAAATTTCAAATTCAGCTTAAGACCGCACATTAAATTTTCGTTTAAGGGTCCAAAATCACCCTAGTTAGTTAGCTTGAGATTCAGTGGTTCTAATGGGATTCAGAATTAGTCTGTCCAGCCAAATCTAAATTTAGCTATCATAAACGAATTGAAATTTAGTTTTAATTGCCAAGACCAAATATCGTTCGTATTGACAACTGCAAATTTGGTTTGGGTCATCTGATTTAAATCAATTCGGTTTAGTTAACTCAGTCGTTAGTTGGAAAATTCAAAAGTTATTTCGCACAATCAGGCTTAAAATTTAGATAAATGAATCAAAATTTGTTTTAGTACAATCAGGTCTAATATCAGGTAAGTGAATCAAAGAAATATGTTTTGTACAATTAGGTTTAAAATTTAGAGAAGTAAATCAAAATTTGTTTTGGTACAATTAGGTTTTATATCAGGTAAGTAAATCAAAGAAATTTGTTTTGTACAATTAGGTTTAATATCAGGTAGGTAAATCAAAATTTGTTTTGTACAATTAGGTTTTATATCAGGTAAGTAAATCAAAGAAATTTGTTTTGTACAATTAGGTTTAATATCAGGTAGGTAAATCAAAATTTGTTTTGTACAATTAGGTTTTATATCAGGTAAGCAAATCAAAGAGATAATTTTTTCCGTATAACTAAATTTGGTAATCCTACCCGCGTATTCAAATTCCAAATTTAGCTACCGTTTGTAAAAACAAATTTAATTTTTGGTGGGTCTAATAGAAATGACTTTTGTTTCGGCAAAATGTGTTTTTGACTTAGGGTGGCCAATTTAATCTGGATCTAGTGTGGATAATCACATCTAAATTTGTTGCGTCCAATCAGATTTGAATTTAGTCAGTATGACTAATTGCAAATTTGATTTGTATAATCGCGTGTAACTTTAGTGTGATTAACCAAATCTAGATCCAGGTCGTGCCTTCGCGTTTAACTTTCAATTGAAAAACGAGTACTACTTATCTTTAATTTCCCGATACGGTGCACTTATTCCATTGGTAGTTAAATTGGTGGTTTTGTTTGTCGTTTTACCAACCCTTGGTGGTCTGTTGGTGGTTTTGTTTGCCGTTTTCCAGCCCTTGATGGTCTGTTGGTGGTTTTGTTTGCCGTTTTACCAGCCCTTGATGGTCTGTTGGTGGTTTTGTTTGCCTATAGTGTGAGAGACATACATTTAAATGTATGCTGTAAAAAAAAATCATCCAAAATGTCTGTGCTGTTTTGCTAATCCTTATGAGGTTGGGTCTCTGTATTTTATAGGATTAAATGAGTAATTTGTTATGTTTTTTCCTTTTACTTAAGATGTGCCTTTACGGCATCATGGTGTCAAGCAAAAACTTATGACCAGGTCTTAAATGATACTTACAAATAAGTGCTGCGAACCGATTTTTTCTCCCTTCTAATCTGTGGAGTTGAAAAATTCTTGCCTTTGTTTAGGTGCATGCACCTAAACTTTCTATTTTATTTCGTTTTTATGCCACCGTCTAATTTTCCTTAGCGTTTTACTGTTTTTCACACTTTCGCGTTTGCTTATTATTTCTTATTTTTTTTTTCAACAACCGTATAGTTTCACAAGAAAGGCAATTTTTTTTTTCTACTCACTAAGCCGTTAATTTCTTCAGTTCAATAACCAAAATCTTTTGGGTGGTCCACCATTTTCGGCCGGCTTTTATATCATGAATGATTCAAAAATGTCTATTCCCACGCCAAGTTTGTTTAAAAAAAACTCATGTGGTAGAGTGGTAATCTTTTGGTACATAATAGGGTTGTATTTTTTTGCATTCAAATTAGTACAAAAGCGCTTAAGTTGCAAATCAACCACAGTGGTTGTCACAGCAGAAACTTGTACAAACAGATATATCTGTGCACGTCTTTAATGTGTATATGTTTTCCTTTTGTTCTTTACTTTATTTTAATTGTTTATCACCATATTAATTGATATTCTGAGAAGTTTTAGTAAGCGAAGTCGGTGTATGTTATAATGAAAAGAGAGAATCCTAGCGCCCAGGCAAAGGACGGCTATGCAGAATAGCTTTAGTTAGCGAAGCTAGTGTTTGTTATACCATAGAGTAGAAAATCTTTGCGACCGGCCGAAGCCCGGCAATGCAGAGAATCTTTAGTTAGCGAAGCTGGTATTTATTTATACCATAGGGGAGAAAATCCTTGCACCCGTCCGAAGGCCGGCTATGCAGGGAAGTTTTTTTTGCGACGTTGGTATTTGTTTTTTTATAAAATTTGTATTACACTTATTTTAATTAACTATATACTTTCCTAGTGCACTTCCGTTACATTTTTGACGTAAAATGAAAAAAAACTGTTATGTGAGCTAAAGAATTTAAAATTTTGAAATAAATGTTATATATTCAGAAAAATCTGTTCAAGAGCTTTAAAATGATACCAATATTGGCCATATATGTTTAGAATTGTAGTGGAAAATCACATATTTATATGAAAACTTTAAACGTCCATAACTCGAAAACTAAGCGTTTGCGCCAACTTTCTTATTTAATTTTTTCTTCTTATTTTTCCATTTTCTATCACCCTGGGTACTTTACTTTTTAATTGGAGCTGCGTCGGTAAACTAGATTTGTTCCCAATACGCTTTTTTAACAGATCACGCGTGACTCATATCAAACTGTTTTGTCAATTTTGTTCATATGGAAAGACTCACACCACAACAGCGTCTCCAAATTATCACGAAAATCAGCATTCTGTGAGAAATGTTTTTTTCCGTGTTTAATAGTAAAATTTTATTCAGTTGTGCTACCAGTACATCCATTAAAAACAACGGTATGGTGTGGTTTATTGGTTGGTGGAGTTATTGGAAAATCAGAGAGTTACCGTTAACGGTAGCAGTTATTGCACCATGTTAACGGACTATGTGCTTCCTAAAATTCAAGCGCAAAGTCTCGCTGAGCTCTAGTTTTAGCGAGACGGCGCTACGAGCCATACATGGCGTGAAACAAAGACCTTGTTGAGAGACCATGTTTGTGAGCACTTAATTTAACGTTTTAATGATGAAACAGAATTGAGTCTTCAACTTCAGGCAAACATTTTTAAGCCCATAATTAAAACGTCGACCGTAACTGCAATTTTCTCTCATTTCTTTCGTTTTCTTTTGTTCTTTTTTTTCTTTGTTTACAAAATGTATGAAATTGAACGAAAGTATGGTCGCATTGTTGGGAGAATAATTGTCTCTATGTGAGAGCATGAGAAAAAACGTCTTCAAAATAAAATTGATTTTATTTCTCGACCGCATTCTCTGGCATAATTTTATGTCAAATTGTATGGAAAACAACGTTCAGCCCCAGTTCTGTTTCATCATTTACTATGGTAAATTGGCCGCCTTGATCGTGTGATGTCCCACCTTTGGACTATTTGCTCTGGGGATATGTTAAGTCTGGGAATAAGCCAGCTACGATTGATGCTTTAAAAGCCAACGTTACTCGTGGTTTTCGCGAGATACCAGTCGCTATGCTAAAACGAATTGCCCAAAATTTTGGACCATCCGAATAATAAAATTTTCAAATAGTTAATTTTAGATTTTAGATTTACTTTCAAATTTATTTTACATAAATTATAAATCAAACATCACGATGAATCACCCGATATTAATAAAAACAGCACAAAAATTTATTATAAATTGTATTTGTTTATAAACTACTGATTAAGATACAGAATGTACGTACTGGTTTTCAATTATATTACGAGATCAGAATTACAATTTTGGTAATACATTTTTGGTATATTTACATCAAAGCAATTTTAATTTTTTAAATTCAATAAGTTCTTTGTTTGGATTAAGTAACAAATAGTTGCAGTTTTTAGTCTGTTTTTCTCTTTGGTTTTGATCATACATATTTTGGAAAAAAAGCCCCTCTTTTTTGAATTTATTTAAAAAATATGGAAAATAAAACACATTCATTTCAATAGAACAAAAAATAAGAAAAACATAAAACTAATTCCATCAACTTCTAAAATTAAAAATAATATTACCGATTTGATCATCACATAAATCTTTAAATTCAGGCTTCAAAGTAAAATATAAAGTTTATACCAGAGCTGTAAATGAATCATTCTTTTTTTTATTTAAATTCGTTACGAATTGGATAAATTTTTAATTAATTCTTTCCACAACAAAAAAAAAAAATAGAATGTAGTTTGAATCAATTCAAACGAATTAGGCCGAAATAATTTCAATTCGTTTGTAATTCAAATGAATTTGTAAAATGAGTTGCAATTCGTTTCCAATTACAATGAATTTGTTAAAGTAAATTGCAATTCATTCTACAAATTCATTTGAATTGAATTGATTTTGAATTTATCCAAATGAATTAAAACAATGAATTGCATTCAAATGAATGAAATCAAAAATGAGGTGCAATCAATCAAATTCAAGAGCAGATCTAGGAGGAATGAATGGAAATGGGTCCTACCATAATGAACATATTCACTACAAAAACTTAAAAGCCTTGTCCTGCATCCGCGCCTGATCAAAGAAAATATGGTGTTTGGAGTTTGTATCTTCAAGAAGAACCGATTTTTATTTTGAAATACGCTGTCTTTTACATAAAAAATTAGTTAAATAACAAAACGAGAGTAATGCGAGCTGTAGATTTAATTACAAAATCAATTCAAATTTCAATCAATTTAATTCAAATGAGCTGGAAATGTGTGAAAAGAATTAATTCAAAATTTGCTAATTCAGTGCATGAATGATTCGCGAATTAATGCAAAAATGAATGATTCATTATACACAGTTTCATTATACATATAATGGTTCATTACGAGAATATATCGCTCATTTCGTGCAAGACCGTCACAACTCAAAATTTGGCATTTTCGAGTTAGTAATGCAAATCTCTACAAATTGATCTAAGAACGGAGAGAATTATCGAAAAAATAACGGTAATACAGATGCTTGTGACGCTATGACCTCTCGTAACGAACTTGGGCAATTAACATCAACAAGGTCACATTTCAGTTTGTGTTTGGCATTCCTCTTGTACATGTGGTTTTCTTTGTAGCAAAAAAGAAACATTTGATTTTATAACTGTATTTTAGTGAAAGAGAAGGTAAAAAAATAATAGGTTGGAATCTTAAAAAGGCTCTCCTGTAAAGTTTCAAATTTTGAGTTGTGACGGTCTTGCACGAAATGAGCGATATGTACATACACAATTAGTCAATTCACAAGGTATCCTAACATGTCATATTGTCAAAATGTCCTAATATTTCACAATGGTTTAAAAATATTGTTGTACGGCTCAGCCGCTCAGCGCTGGACTTTTCTGATTAATTGCGACAGCACAATAAACACAGCAAGCAAAGTTCTATTTATTTAAGACACTTTTTGTTAACAAACCAACAACAATATTTTTAAACCATTGTGAAATATTAGGACATTTTGACAATATGACATGTTAGGATACCTTGTGAATTGACTAAATATAAATGTTTAGATAATAAGGTATTTTCATATCACAGTGTGTGCTGTCAGTTGAAAATCAATTTTCTATTTTTTTTTTTTGGCATAATAATGTCTTGTTTGACTAATTCGTTTGCAATGTTTAAAATGGCCATGTTCGAAAAACGATCCTGGTTCATCGTTGTCCGGAGCCATGTCTTTTTAATTCGTTTCATTGCTGAAAAACTTCGTTCACAGCCAGCTGCATTTATTAGAAGGCTCATGTCCGCTTGTTAAAGTTTGTAAAAGTTTGGATAAATACTAATTTTTTTTAAAACATGTCATATTCAAAATGTCAGAATTTCGCCGAATTATCCGAATGTGTTGAGTTTATTTCTTCAATATCTCCAAAACTACTTCACACACGAAGATGATTTGTATGTCAATACTTGCAGGAACAAACAGTGTATTAAGTGTAAAAGTGCTACATCTGCAAAATATAAAATTTTAAAAATGGTCAAAAACTTAATTTTTTTTTTGGCTGATTTTTTTTTATATAATGCCTCAGACTGTTCCTTAAAAATCCTGAAACTTTATAGTGGTGTTTTTTTTCTTTTTTAAGATATGATTTTTTTCTTTCGCAATCTGTAAAAAAATAGTCTTTTATATTTGGGGTATTCACAAGGTGTGCTATCATGGTTTATTGTCATAATGTTCTAACATTTTACAATGGTTTAAAAATATTGTTGTTGGTTTGTAAACAAAAAGTGTCTTAAATAAATAGAACGTTGCTTGCTATGTTTATTTTGCTGTCGTAATTAATAGCACATTAAATTATCAGGGGTTGCTCACAACAGTCGTATTTTTTCATGTTATTATTTTTAGACATATGACTTTATGACACCTTGTGAATCCCCCAATGGTAATTTTGAGCAATTAGTTTTTATTAAATCTGATTTTGGGTGTTTACAAAAAGTAACGACATTGATAAAGTTTCTTTTGTTTATTTGTTGCATTTTTTTTTTTGTTGAAGCTCAATATGGGCACTTTCAAAGAAAAGTGCACTTTTTGTCACGTTACGTTTCCAAGAAATGAAATGAGTTTTATACATTACTAGCATTTAACCCGCTACTTCGTTAGCGCCCCTTTTTGTTATGTGGACATATTTTTACGCCAAAGTTTGTGTTTCTAGGTTTAAACCCGCTACTTTGTAATGGGACGATTTGTAACTCTAAATGTTCGTATTTCGAAAATTTTTATTTGTATTTTTTACATACGTTACGAATGTGATATTTTTTTATTTCAATGTTTATTGGTTTAATAGATAGATGTAGTGGCAAAAGGGTCTAATTTCAAAAAAGTACCAGACACCTAACCGCTTATTATTTTAATGAACATCAGGTTAGGGAATTTCCCGTTTTAACCTCTTTTACCCTCTAACCATAACAATTTCCAAAACTCCCATCATAGGTAATCGATTTCGCGACAGGCCAACCTCCCGGGCAAATTTCAGCATTTTAGTTCAGGCGTTTAGGTCGTGCGATGATGAATCACATTACAATTTTATATTATATAGGTAGATGAAGAAAAATGTTTTGAAAAAAATAACACAATTAGGTACGATTTTCACACCTTAAACGTTCGAATTTCGAAACGCATCAAATTTGTATTTTTTAGATAAGTTACGAATGTGATATATTTTTTATTTTAATGTTTATTGGTTTAAAATATAGATGGTATAGCAAAAAAGTTTTAAAATTCATGTTTTACCCGTTTACTCCTTATTTCAAAAAAGTGCTAAACACCTGTCCGCTAATTTTTAATGAACAATAATAGGTTTAAATTTTTTGGTATCCCTTTTAGTTTAGCAGATATGAGGTGAGCGAATTTCCGTTTTCACCGCCTTTTTTTTATTGAACCACAATAAGTATTAAATTTTTTTGTATCTCCTTTAGCTTAGCAGATATGAGGTCAGCGTGATCGATTTGGCGAGGCCTGCCTCAGGTCCAAATGTCAACTTTTTAGCTTCAGGCGTTTAGGCTGTGCAATGAAAATAAATAGATGAAGAAAAAATATCTTGGAAAAATTAACAAAATTACGTACGATTTTTACCCCTTAAACGTTCGAATTCAGAAAAAGGACAACATTTTCACTTGGCATATTTTAGATAAGTTACGAATTTTATATAATTTTTATTTCTATGTGCATTGATTTAAACGGTAGATGGGGGACAAAAAAGAACCAAAATTCAGGTTTTACACTTTTACTCCCTAAAAGAGCCGAATTTCGAAATAGTACCAGACACCTGTTCTCTTTTTTATTTAATGACTAACAATAAAAGCACAAAATAAAGTACAAAAAAGTACCAAAAATTGCCTCTTACAGATGCTCATTCAACGCTTTGCTTGTTTAATTTTATGTTTGTAGCTGCAATACTAACAAAAATTTAATAAGTACCTGTTGGCAAATAATACAGTACGAAAAAGTACCAAAAAACCACTCTTACAGATTCTCATTCAATTGGAAACTTGCATGTTTAATTTTATGTTTATAGGTCCAATTTTAACGGAAATTCAAAAAGTAACTCGTAAATAACAAAAAGTACCAAAACGCCCCTCTTACAGATTCTCATTCACTCAGGACATTGCATTTTTAATTTTATGTTTGTAGATCCAATATTAACGAAAATAAAAAAGGTACCAGTTAAAAAACAAAAAAGTACCAAGAAGATCCCTCTTATAGGTTCTTGTCCACTCAGGACATTTAACCCATATTCGGCCAAGAAAATTCAAACTTGATATTTTTAAAAATGTATACTCTTTTTATAGTAATTTGGGTCTTCTGAATCCAAATCCGTTGTCGGTTTAACGCTGCCTTGTCCATGAGTCCCGGATATGGGTGTTCGCAAGTGCGAACACTGGCTGCTATTTGACATGAATTTGCAATATCAACAAATTTTTGTTCATTTATAAAAATGTTAAAAGTAAGATAATAACAATTGAGCAATGTTTCAAAATATATTTATTAGGGTAATAAAATAACAATGTCGTATTTTATATGAAATTTTTCAAAGCATTTTGGATGCAAATGCACTTTGCATTTATGGCACATCCATTTGATTGGTTTGCCTCATCCTTTAAGTTGGCACCTGCGAGGTTTCCTTTGTGGCTGAACTATTGGCATATGCTCCCCTACAATATTTGGCAATTGATAACGAACGCTTTTGTCGGATCTTTCCTGAGCGGATTCAGCATATGTTTGAGAGCTAAGTAGCAAAGCTTTGCTAACGCTTACTCTGAATTGTTTTTGAGATAACATATTTTTCTTGTATAATTGTTTCAAGAAGCAGTTTTTCCAAGCATTAGTGAGTGAGGAGCTTAGCTCAGAAATAAATAAAGGCCAATACCACTTCTTTGCCAAGTGTTACTCCTTCAGTTCCTGCGAAGGTGACAATGCCTAAAAGGCAACGTTCGGAGGAGGAAGCTGCAGCATTGAAACAGCAATCAGGGACGAAACGTCCAAAAATTGCATCGAAATCGATGAATAATTCCTTCAGCGAGGTGGCAAAAGGTCACCTTGTGCGGGCTATCATCGACAGAAGTGTTGATAATGGTGACATCTCTCATACCAAGTGGGACCTGGTGAAACAAAAATTAATGGGAGTGTTCTGGACGATCCTCAAGGAGAATCCAGAGCCACCTCCTCAATGCGATGATGCTGGAGGACCCAAGTGAGCTGCCTCTCGATGGCTGCCCATGGAATCTAACCTAACCTATATTTATTCTGTAATTTGAGACGGCATTGTCGTAAAGGTCTACGCCTCCCCTCTCATTATTGTAGAAGTTGAGAAGCAATGGTTGTGGTACATTCTCGTATTTTTTTACATCCTTTTTCATCGCTTTACGCTGTGCATCGGTTCAATTTGTTCGAAGTTGGTGAGAACCGTTTTCTCTGCCCAACGACAAACCTACATAGAATTTGTTCTATCATATTGATAGTCACTTTCTCCCCGCTTCAGCTTTTTTCCTATGCGTAGTGGGGCTTTTGTAATTCGATTGGGTCGAACGGTTCGCGTGGCGCAAAACCTTTTTTCATTTAAAAGGCACATCAAATAATATGATTTGAAAAACTTGTCAAAATAAATTTGATAGATAATGTGATCTTTTGCAAATCGCAATAGTCTTAAAACTACCTCTGCACCCAAGCCAATTTGACGATCGTAGTTGTCACTCGAACCAGAATATGGTATACTACTACAAATATCCCCCACTCGAACACAAAGACCAAATCTTGTACCCAAAACTAATTGGTTTTTTCCGGATATATAATTGTGGCTAGTTGCGTGACAGGGGATTCTGTTTTTCTTTATTATCAGCACAGCTTTAAAACAATATTGTATCAAAGAAGCGTATTCTCCAAATAGCAGCCAATGTTCGCGCTTGCGAACAGTGAAACAAACAGCTATAATTTATGTGAAAAATTATTTTTTATTTAGGTTTTTTATTTTTGTTTGGTAATTTTAATTATTTAGACAAATTCTCTTTATTTAGTTTGAGCAATTTTTAGCAATTTATGTTTTTTTGCAGTTACATAAAAATCTTCCTAAAAAGCGTCCCCAAAAATACCTCTGCAGGCAAAACATAAAACACATTTTTTAATTTTTTTATAACGGCTAATTAAAATTAAGACTTTATATCAAATAATGAAAACATTAAATTGTAACAAATAAATGTACAAAATTTGTAACTTGTCAATCAAATTCAGTAAATTTACTGTTCGCAAGTACGAACAGTGGCCGAAAATGGGTTAATGTTGAATTTTATGATTTTAGGTCCAATACTTACGGAACTTCAAATAGTACCAGTTAAAGACCAAAAGGTACCAAGAAGCCCCTCTAACGAATTCTCATTCACTCAGGACTTTGCATGTTTTGTTTTATATTTCTAGGTCTAATACTAACGGAAATTAAAAAAGTACCAGTTAAAGATCAAAAAATACCAAAAAGTACCCTCAGAGGTTCTTATCCATTTAGGACATTGCATGTTGAAGTTTATGTTTCTAGGTCCAATATTAACGATAATTAAAAAAATTGTCAGTTGTGGGACCAAAACCTAAAGTAACAAATAAAATTTTCCGTATTTCCCCTTTTTGGTACTTTTTTCTCCCCATTGAAGCATTAAAAATTTCAATATTGTAGTAGGAGCCCATAATTTAATACGTATATGTCAATGAATAAAAAAAAATGTTTTGTAAAAAAGTACCAAAAATAGTAACGGTTTTTACCCCTTAAACGTCTGAATTTCGAAAAAGTACCAAATTTTTATTTGAATTTTTTAGATAAGTTTCAAATGTAATAAGGGTTATATTTCTATGCTTATTAGTTTAAAAGATAGATGGGGTGACAAAAAAGTACCAATATACAGATTTTACCCGTTTACTCCGTATATCCCCTTTATGGTACTTTTTTTCTCCCCATTGAAGCAAGAAAAATTTCAATATTGTAGTGGGAGCCCATAATTTAATACGTTTATGTCAATAAATAAAAAAAATGTTTTATAAAAAAAGTACCAAAAATAGTTACGCTTTTTACCCCTTAAACGTCCGAATTTCGAAAAAGTACCAAATTCGTATTTGGATTTTTTAGATAAGTTTCAAATGTGATATAACCCTTATTTCTATGTTTATGGGTTTAAAAGATAGATGGGGTGACAAAAAAGTACCAAAATACAGGTTTTACCCGTTTACTCCGTTAAAGGGCTGAATTTCCAAAAAGTACCAGACACCTGTCCGCTTATTTTTATAAAGAACAACGATAAGTATTACATTTTTTTTGTATCTCTTTTAGTTTAAGAGATATAAGGTTACCGAATTTACCCGTTTTTGCCCTTTTTTACCCCCTAAACATTCGAATTTCCAAAAATCCCGTCTTAGTGGATCGATTTGGGGTGAGACCAACCCCTGGTCCAAATTTCAAGTTTTTAGCTTCAGGCGTTTAGGCTGTGCGATGATGAATCAGTCAGTCAGTCAGTTAGTCAGTTAGTCAGTCAGTCAGTCAGTCAGTCAGTCAGTCAGTCAGTCAGTAACGTTACAATTTTATATATATAGATTGCAGCGAAGTCGATTTTTCTTTGTCTCTTTTGCTACCATTCGCGTTATGCAGCCATTCCAAATTCGAATGAGTATATTAAAATAAAAGCTTCATCTTCTTCTAGCGAAGGAGAGGATGCTAAATTGAAAAATACTCTTATCGACAAGTTTTTGAACGAAGTAGGCGTTAAAAATAGGTAAAAAAAAATAACATTTGATTGCAAATATTGCATTTACTTTAAATTTTGCTTTAACGTTCATATCATTTTAAGTAAAAGCCGCCAGGTATCAATAGTAGGAAAAGAGACAAAGAAAAAACGACTTTGCTAAAATCTAAATACATATGTATGTATATATAAAAATTAAATGGTCCATTTTTAATATATTGCCTACTATTCACTTCTCATTCTTTTAAGCATAAGCTAATTTAAGGGGAGACGTTAAATATTTAATATTTTTCTATGTATGAAAAGAGAAACTCGAAGAACTCAACACACTGTCTCCTTTTCATTTCTCATTAGTAAATTGCTTCCGAGCGAGGCCATGTAATATATAAGACTCATTTAATTTCTTGGAAACGTTAAGTGACAAAAAGTGCACTTTTCTTTGAAAGTGCCCACATTGAGCTCCAACAAAAAATAACAAATAAACAAAAGACATTTTTTCAATGTCGTTACTTGTTTTTAAACACCCAAAATGACACAAATCAGATTTAATAAATACTTATTGCTCAAAATTACAATCACCCCTATGGTGAATATTAGTTCGCTCGAAATATTTCCCTTTTCCCTAAAGTTGCAATCGTGAATTATTTCCACGTGAAAAAATTAGCAAGTTCAAAAATAAAATTGGTATTGCCGATTTTTATTCCCGTGGGTTTTTTCCCAAAAAAGATGTGATATTTTCACAAACAGTTCGATTGGGAATAAAAAAGAAAACACAATGTTTATAATTTTCTTGTTATTTTTAAGTGTTTAATTTGATTTCTAAAAGGAGTGGGAATGCAAACAAGCAACAGCTGGCTACACGGCTGAAAAATATTCAAACAATTCTCTGGAAATAGATTTTTTCTTTTTCTTTATTCGGTCAAACCTCGGACAAAGTTTATTTAAAAAATCCGTAAAACTAAGTACATCCAAAACCTCACTACACCTTTTTGATAACCTCCTTCTGCAAAAAAGCGTAGACATGATGCATGCTTCACAACCGGCAGCATCGCTGACGACGTTCTTTCTGGTACTCAGCTCTAAACCAGAGTATCTAAAAGGTATTTTAAAGATGCTTTGTCAACTCTAAAACGTTGTTGAAACTTGCAAAATAATTTATTTTTATAGATACTGCCAACATTTGTTCATGCTTTCACTTACAGTACACTACTTCCGATAAAATCAGTGGAATTGATGCATCTCCTTCTAATAACATTAATCGGAGCGAAATACTATACTTTTACTGAATAATGAGAATTTATTCAGAAAATTACAAAAAAAGCGAAAAAAATAAAAAAGATTTAATTCACAATAGAATGTTAGACTTGCCAACGATGTTTATTTTATTCCCCAACAATTGGCGATACCAAGTTATTGTTCATGGGGATAAATAAATTATTCCCTAGAAGTTATTCCCTTAAGATTCCCCATAAGGCTGAATATTAAATTTTATTTAAGGACTATTTTTTTACAGGTTGCGAAAGAAATAAAATCATATCTTAAAAAAGAAAAAGAACACCTCCTTCAAAGCTGCAGGATTTTTAAAGAACACTTTGAGGTATTATATAAAAAAAAATCAGCCCAAAAAAATTAGGTTTCTGACTTAGTCCATTTTTAAAATTTAATATTTTGCAGATATTACACTTTTTTAAAATTTTTTTTTTAAATACTGTTTGTAGCTGCAAGTATTCTCTGGAAAATGACATACAAATCATCTTCGTGTGTGAAGCAGTTCTGGAGATGTGAAAAAATAAACTTAACACATTCGGCTAATTCGTCGAAATTATGACATTTTGAATATGACATAACTTTAAAAAAAAAAAAAAAATTTATTTATTATCAATGTTGTTTTTGGCAATACAATGATTTATTAAAAGATTTTAATTGTTGTGCTTAATTCCCTTTATTTATTAATTGGTAAAAAATACTGAAATTTATTGTTGGAGGATAAGCTGTTCCTATGCGCATTTTTGAAAAGCCAAAGCTATCAGCAAACAAGACTACAGAGGGAATGAGAATTACCTACACTCAAAAAGTCTAATTTGCATCGTATTTTTGTCAATTATTAAAAAAAGGGAATTAGGCACAACAAACAAAATCTTTGAAATTGATTTAAATAACTTCAAGTTTATACATTTTTCGTAAGATGCATTCTTTAACAAGTTTTTAAAAACTACTGCTTTTAGTGAATCACAGTCAATTTTTAAAACATGTTTGTAATTGTCAATAAATTCTGAGGAGCCATCTAAATATAGACTAAAAAATTAATTAACAGATTTCGCAAAGGGGATAGTTTTAAATCTATATTCTATGTTTAAAGATATGTATATTATCAATTACAGGATAATAAATATTTATTTTCCAATATTCTTCTCTACACGTGCTGCTTGGTAAATCTAGAAACTTACCTTTTCTCAAAGTTGAATATGTGAAGAAATATTTATCTAAAGTGCTTCCTTTTTTATTGTTGATATTCTAAGAGGTTCCAGCGAAATATCATTTTCGTTTGCAAATGTTTCTATTTCATTCCAAATTTTAAAAAAATTATTTCGGCTTTCTAAACGTAACTACAACAACCATTACGGAATCATAAACTTGCCCGAGAGTTGCATATTTTGTTTGAAAAGACTTGCTCAGTACATTAGTAGTTTGAAGTACAAAATAAAAAATGTGTAAATTGACAACGAAGTCGGCGTTTGTAATTAAAGTCCGAATATCAATGGCCTCAATTGCATTATCTCTACCTTCTCGTATTTCCTTTTCCAATGTTTTTTATTTTTTTCGCGAAGCTTTTTGCTTGTTTGCAGGAGACCAGAGTCTCTGGCGGGAATCGAACCCGCAACCCCTGTACTGATAGACTAGCTCACTACCATAAAATTGGTAATGATTGATTTGCAATGGTCTGTAATCCATTTTTGTAGACAGGCATAACATTGGCGCCGTCTGTCCAATAATTGGTATACCAGACAAACCCCTTTTTTCAAAAGAATCTATTATTAAATTCTTAAATAATCGGAATCTCTATTTGAAGAACAATTGACAAATCCTAAAAATCTCTCTTCAACTTCCAGTTCGTTTGTAAATCTTATGAAACACCTCGCCGCATCTATCATGAGAGAATTAAAACCACATTTTTTTACTCCACTCAAAATATTATGTAGCTAAAATCAACGTAAAATTAAATATAAAACAAATGGAAATTCATTTAAAACCCGGTCAACTCATTTTTCCTTTAACTCAGACCAAAAATTAGTTTATTTTTAAATGTTAAAAAATAACTCACTAATTACAGTAACAATTACTGTTTATATCATTTGTTTAAAAATTTTAACTATCAAAAAACAAACCACAATTTCCGTAAAAATTATTGATTTTCACATTTGTCTCTAATTTTTAACTATAACAAGGGTAAGACGGCAAACCCCACTGAAGAGATTGTGTGGTTACAATCGAAACTAGTCTGGGCAACCTGACCGTGAACGCCTTGGTTCAAATCTCAGCGAAGTCAAGAATGAAAGATTATCAATAAAAATTTAAATTAATTTCATGTTGTAAAATTCCTGTCTTCATAAAAATAATTTAATGAAAATTAAATTCAATGAACTTTAGCCTAATAAAAAATATCTAAATTTGGATTAAAATACCAAGTAAATATATAAAATAATAGCAAAAATGGATTACATTGCACGCCATAAAAGGCGATTAGTGAAAAAGTAGTAACATGGAGCACTTTTTAAACTAACCCACTTGAGTACTCCATGGAGTAGTTTAGGGACTACTTCTGTGGGTTGTATGGTCCTCTCCTAGGACATTGTAATGTTAAATAGACCATCTTTTAACCATATATTTGGAGTAGTTTTGGAGTACTCCTGCTCCTTTATGGACTACTCTTTACACGCATGTATGGACTAGTTTCGTTATCTGCAGGGTATAGGTCTGCTTACCGCTACAACAATACAACAATACAAAAAACAACAGGCATTTTGCTTGCGTAATTCCTCACGGTTGTCAAAATCTTACTACTACATATGGAAAACAAAAGGAAAAACGTGTTTTGTATGAATGTATGCGTGGCAAAAAACAAAAAACGTAAACAAAATATACATGTATATGCAAAATGAACACAACTTTTGACATCGTTGAGGAATAAACCAAAAAAACATCTGGATCCTTGCGCAGGCCTAATGGATAGGCCTTGTATGTAACTATTAGCGATCCTGAAAAATGTAGTCTTATTTTGTTGACATATATTCGATATCTTTATAAAAACAATTTATACTTACTTATTGACTTCCATACAATTTTCGAAGTAAAACTGTTTTACTTTTAATAGTATTTTTTTTTCAAACGCACTAGGTTTTTTTTTGTTTTGTTCAGAAATAAATAATTCTTATCGGGCTGGATTTGCCAAAGCATACTTGCTTGGGTGCAAAATGGGGTTATCTGGATCTGGATGAATGCACTGGGTAGACTGTGGCACAATCGAGCGTTGTCCGGGGACATTAATACTTGGCTGGTTGTGGTAGGTCAAGTGTATGTACCCTTATTTTCTGTGGCTCACTGACCACAGTGGCCCCGTTCCACACGGACAAACAAATTCTATGTTTACACCAGCCAGACTCCAATAATACTAATAACAAATTGAAAAAATATAAAATTTTTTTGATTCAAGGAAAAACGAAAATAGCTTAATATTTTAAATGAACGGAAAATCATTTCGCACCCGTTCAACAATAGTGTATTAACTCAAAATTTTTATTTTTTCACTTTTTGAAAGACATCGATACATTGTATTCACATCTACCCGCTGTAAAAATATGGTGCTATTTTGTCTACTTTTTGGTAATGAAACAATTGGTTTTAGAATTCTTTTTCATATGCCTTCAATGTTAAATTAGAAATTGTTTTGCTTTTACTGAAAATATTTAAATTTTGAGTTAATACAGTATTGTTAAACAAGTGCGATTTGTCTTTTTTAATTTGTTTTTTTAACAACGTGCCTAAAAAATTAAAAAATAATTTTTATACGAAAATAACTATATTTTGGTTTAATTTTAACCTAACGGAAAACTTTTAAAATGAACTACAAACAGTAAATGTAAAACTTTTTTGAGTGTCTTATTACATTTACAACAATAGCCGAAATTTCAATAAGTTCATTTTGTATACATACATGGGCTGCAATATTTGTTAGGTTTACCAAAATTTGATTTAAAATCTTCATCATATTTTGCAAAATAATCAGGGAATTCCAAAAAGTTTCCGCTATTATTAGAGCCTTCTCTGTGACCACGTAGAGGAAGCCCTTGGCGTTCTTAAACCAAAATTAAATCAATAATCTTTTTAAGATACGAGTCTGCTCTATTTGTTCTAAATGGTGTTTTAAAACTACAGATTTGTCGTGCTTCACTAAGCGTTTTCCATTTTTCATAACCTGAACTGCAAATTTCTCGTTTTGTTGCCGGCATTCTTTTGTACCGAAATTGCTGCAGACGAAACAATATGCCTTTCGCTTTTCAACACTATATTCAAGCCAATCATACGTGTTATAGTACTTAGTAGAAATAGATGTAATTTGTCCATCAATGAATGTCTGTCTAAAATTTGTTTTTGGCTGCTGTGGCCCGATTACTTTTGTTCCTAAGTCAGATACATCATTTTTATTTCAGCAATCTTTTGATGTTTCAGGAAACTTTTCTCCCTGAAGTGCGGTTCCATTACATAAGTATTTCATTTGTTTGTTGGGTGTCGGAAATTTCGGGAACATTTGCATTTGATTTTGATTTGAAAAATGATCTTATATCATTTATTTTCTTCAAATTTATAAATAAAACTTTTTACGCATTTATTATGTTTAAATCAAATAATTCGTATGTTTTAACTTTTGTACACATCCATACATACATATAATGATAATATACATATTATTGTCAGCTTTTTTATCAATTGTTTTTAACTTTTCTTAAATTTTTTTAGTTTTTAGGCGCGTAACTTCGTTTATTTTTAAATTTTATTAATAATCTGTTGAATCAGCTGTTACACGGAAAAGTTATGTATATGTATGTATATGTGTTAACCCAACCAACCAACAAATATAAAGAAATCTTTAAAGCATACACAGAGTATAACATATTTTAATGAAAGCATTTAGTCAAAGAAATAAAAAACTATACGTAGTTAAGCCTTTTTCAATTATTTCTAGAGTTGAACATTTTTTCGTGATTCAAAAAGGCTTTAACATAAAAGTGTTTTGATTACAAAATTATATGGGGGGGGGGTTAAAAAGTTTCTGGGGGGGGGGACTTTATTGGTTCATTGGAACAATTGGAACACGAAGTTTTATCATTTCTTTGATTTTATTTTCAATAATAAAATTTTTAATAACTTATCTCTAGCCCTCACCAGAAAAATCAAAAATTGCATTATGGTTCATTCGAGATCATGATGTTATACTAAAATAATAAGTACATATATATATATACATAAGACTATCCCTTTAGGAAGCCTGGGATCAAGTGTATCCAAATCGACGCATTTGTCGATTATTTTGGTGACACTGTCTACACTTTTGTCTGCCTTTGACAAATTTTTGCTTCGTCTTGATTATGCACCACAATCGTGGAGAGGGTATTATGCGTTTTTGCTGATGTGTGTAAAACTAAAAAATATTGGTCCTACTCTCTTTTTTAGTATACCGATCGACTCAATATCATTTTTTTAGTCTTTCAACCGGGTGGCTGGCAGGCAGGCTGTTTTCGGTCCATGTAACCTTGTGCGCAAGGTACAGGTCGTAATTTTGAAAGAAATTTGATGAAATTTTGCACTTTAATTTCAATTCATATTGAGAATCGGTTTATAAATATTAAATAAGCTACAAAAACTTTTACGATAGCCACTATGTCACGAAAAATGTTGTGATAGATTATTATTCATAGGTCCCATATAAGCGGCCTTCCTAAAATCACAAAAAAAATCTCATATAGATGAAGATATCTAAATACTATTCGGCACAAAGAACTTTCACATGAATCTTAACCTTTTAACACAATTGTGTGCTGTCTGGTCTACCCGCGGGTCCCAAATGGAGTACTCTCTCGAAAATTTGTATTAATATACTGTGGTGTCAGACATCGAATGGCCAGGCTTGATCGACTATACTTTTTTACTTGTTTTGTTTTTATTTTTTATTGAATAAAAATGTGTTATTAATTACTATGTATGATGTTTATTTTGTAGTAAAATTTTGGGTTTTAGGCGTACTAGGCTCTTTTCTGGGAGTATTGTTTATAGGGGGTCTAGTGTAAATTATGGACCGATATTCAAAAAATTTTACAGTGTTATTTCTGGTTCTATAAAACTGTGACGTACCAAATTTAAGTGTGCTAGCGTAATTTATTGCGATTTTAGGCGTACTAAACTGTTTTCCGCGAGAAGGGTTTATATGGGGCCTATGGTCAATTATGGACCGATCTTCACGAAATTGATGATTTGCAGTCGTATAAAGCGAATTCGTGCAACATTTTATGTCATTCCGTGCATTATTCCACCATTTATGTTAGTTTTCGTATCAAAATTATCCATTTTTTAGGGTGGTGGTTCCACATTTTGATTCATAGTTCTGATTCTACTGAACCGATGTTGCTGGATTTTAATCCCAATTTGAGACCAAGTTTGTTCTTTTCTTTTGCGTTTTTCGACGGACTGGGTGAATCGACTAAGAATTACTGAATATTACCAGAATATATATACTTTATGGGGTCTAACACACTGAATGACAAACATAGTATATTCTCATTCACCACAGTCTTGGTGGAGGGTATAATAACCAAAATATTTGTGTATGAAAAATCTAATATTAAATTCAGTTGACAGGCATGGAAAGCTGGTTATCAGGTTATATGGTTACTATGTTATATTCACAACAACAAAATACATTTATTTAATATTTTTTTTTAAATATATTGTGTTGCTGTTAATATAACTACATAACCATATAACCTTATAATCCGCCTTTCGTGAACAACCGAACCATTTTATTTGCAATTCAATTAAAACATACTCTTTGTTTTTTTTTTGTATTTAATTGACACCTAAGATGTGCTCATGTGTAAAAGGCTATTAAGCCGCTTAAAGGCTAGTTTACACTATCACACAAGTCTTACGTATCCGATAATACTTTGTGAGATAGAAATCTAATGAGTTTTGTTTCGACTGCCAAAAAATATAATTCAACATCACAGTTTCTATTTACACTATCACACATGAACATGCTTTTGTTAAAATGCAATCCTGATCAAATGAAAAGTATTATTGTTTTAAAAAATTTCAAAAAATTATGAAGTCGTATGGGATGTCATATTTTTTTTGTAACACTTGCCATTTTTATAACACATTGCATTCACACTATCACACTTTTACATATTATATAATAGTGTAAACTAACCTTTAGTAGCACACTATTATACCACAACAAGTTCTTAAAAAATATATACATCCTGCTGACTCTAATTACACTGTGCAAGAAATTGACACTTTTTTTCGTGACAAGCTGGGCACCTAGCGTTTAAACATAATTCGGGTACGCTGAATCCAGTGGTTACACTTACCCTTTATCACGATCCCTTAGGGGTGCTCCCATTCAAATATTGCGTTTTATGAAATTCTCAAATGAATTAAAATTTGTCGACTTTTGTGAATAAAATCAAATATTTTTTTTCCAAATTATGTTAAATAAGGTTTTATTTTTCTTAAATGAATTTTTATTGCGGAATTTCGGCCCGGCTTGTCTGTTTTTTCAACTAGCATAGTGTTAATATTAAGGGTTTTCATGATATGGCTTTAAAATCTCGCAATGTGTGCAAACTGTTAATTTTTACACCCTCGCAAATGAAGTGTCAAAATTTGGATAGGAATTCATTAACACAAACTGCCTAACAATTTTGACTCGTAAACTTACGTCGCACAGTGGTTGAAAATTTAATTTCATCGGCCAAAAGTCGAATTTGATGCCATTCTGGAAACATATATTTTATGTTGTTTTAGAAAAAATTTAATTCTGGTAAATTTGATCAGAACTAAATTATGATTTCTCGCAAACTATTAGCAATTATGAGTTGAACTTTCTATACCTGTTCATTTAAGATAAATGCCCAAAAGTTTTGTCATTTGAAAATTATTTTTATTCAAAAAATTAACATTAGCTGCACCAAAATACAAATTTTCTGTAATTATTCTTTAAAATCTTTGTTTACGTGCCTTTTATATACCTGCGTATTTATCATATTTTTGGGCAGCTTTAAAATATTTTCATATAAAACATCAAAGTTAGCTGCACACATGAAAAACATATTGTAGCCACTTTTTTCCATTGATATCCAATTTAAACTGTTAATAAATTTGGTAATATCTTTCATTCTAAAAATGCATAACATATGACTACAGGTTGCTTGACCGTCATTGTTGGGATATTTCATATTCTGAGGTTTTTAGTCTTTAGTTGTCATAAGTTGAGTCCTTAATTCATATTTTTTTATTCTTCCTTTTAACACTTTACTTTAGCTATACATTTATGCAGCTAACCACAATTGTGTACCTGGACATTATGGCAGATAAATAGATTTAAGACACATGCACTTTTGATTTAGCTGCACAAAAAATCGTGCAAAGGAGATTGTACAGCTAAGTCAAAATTACTGTAATGTAAATTAATGAAAAAGCTTTTAATATGAGTGAAAAAATAAAAGCCGTGTTCACTCTTGATAGTTAAACACCCTTGTAGACCTTGTTAATCTTGTTAATAAAGTTAAAGTACTAACATTTACAACACTGCAACGACAAAATGTATTAGACTAAAATTTACGACGCTTTGGTTGAATAATTGCACAAAAACTTGTGTTGATTTTACCAGAATAAGACTATTGACGAAACTCTATCTCTCTCTAAGCAGATTCATTACTTTACAAGCGTTTTTCAAGAAAAATGTGCTCAACAAAAAACCCAACGTTTTGGTTGGTAATCCAAAAATTTGTTGTTATTGTTTTCAATAATTTACAAGAAAAAAATATCAACCTTTTTAAGCACCAAAGCAAAATGTATTAACAATGTGTTATGAGTGCATTCTGGCATCAAAGAATTTTTAACAATAACAAAATACATATCGTTACCCAAAATGCAAAATCCATTTATAATTTTCCTACGTTCTCAATTGCAGTACTGCCTGCGCTGCATCAGAAAAGTAAACTCGTTTCACCATGATGTCAAGCAAACCTAATGATGCTTAAAATTTTGTGATTACAATTTTTATAGGTGCATATAACCACATTTAAATTTACTGTTTAAGCGCAGTATTGCATTTATAACCATGTAATTTATCTTTATATTCTATTATACCTGTAATTTAACAAAAATATTTAATTATTTAATATTTTATATGTTTGTTTTACTTATTCCTATCATACTTTCAGTGATGATGGGTCCTTTTGATTCAGAGAATTACAAATTAAAATAACATAACACATATAACTAAATAAATAACAATAAAAAAATATTTTTCCCTCAAAAATAAATCGAAAATCGAAAATTGCTTTTACTCGTATATCTCAATTAATTTCCATTTTACAACGTTTTTTGCTTCTCATGTAAACTGTGATGTTATATTATTTTGCATTTAAGATGACGATATGTGCAGTTCTTTTACTTTTTTTTCAATAATATTTGCCTACAAAAAATTCAAAACACACTTTGGCTCGTTGCCTTTAATAAAAATATTTTACAAAAACAAAATACATACACAGGCATTTCGTGCTGTAGTCATGCAAACTGCCGAGCAACAACAACATTACGAGTGAGGAGCGTTACGAAAATTTTTTGTTTCCTCATTCTTCATGACTGAAGAGAGACAAAAATTCATTTGTCCTCACCCTCATAAATGAATTGGCGAAAAATTCACAATTCATTAATGGCTGTGCAAAAATATTACACGTTTTA
The DNA here is from genome assembly GCA_943735925.1 of Pollenia amentaria. NCBI lineage: Eukaryota > Metazoa > Arthropoda > Insecta > Diptera > Polleniidae > Pollenia > Pollenia amentaria. The sequence continues at coordinate 72,093,307 of OX031007.1, read as the reverse complement.
AATTCCTCATTCATGAAAAAATTCATGAATGGTTAAATATGAGCGATCATATATGAATTTTTCTGAACTTTGTTAAAAAGTCCTTAAAACAGTTGACTGAAAAACATACCCCTTTTTGAATAAAAAATACCATAATTCTCAATAAATAGCATTTTCATACTAAATGCTGACAAACATCAAAAGTTCAATTTTTACCTTGAATTTCTCAAAAACTGGTAAACAGATTTTTTTAAAATTAAAAATGTTGAAAAATATTCTGTCCAGCAAAATAAAAATTGCAAAAATATCTCTGTCGGATCCAAAGTTACAGACTTTTGGCCGATGAAAAACAATTTTACACCACTGTGCGCCATTCTATTGTGCATATCGCACATGTTTAACAATAGTGTATTAACTCAACATTTTTATTTTGTCACTTTTTGGAGAAAATGCGATACGTTATATTAATAACTAACCGATATAAAAATATCGAGCTATTTTGCCTACTTTTTGGTAATGAAGAGGTTGGTTTAAAAATTATTTTTCATATGCCTTTAATTTAAAATTAAAAATAGTTTTGCTTCTTTTGAAATTTATAAAATTTAAGGTTAATACAGTATTGTTAAACAAGTGCGATATATAAAAACAGATTTTTTATTATGCTAACCGTCGTTTGCAACGAAAAATTTCTTTCTTTTTTTATTTATTTTTGTTTTGACGTTTCTTAAAAACTGTTTTAATTATACAAAATTTAAGGTGGGGCTTAATGATACGAGTCTCCCAAGTTTGCCCATTGCACAAATTGCAATTTTAAGCGATTTCATAAAAACTCTTCTTATTTGCTTATAAAAAAATTATTATATTCGAATGGTTGCGTTTTGTTATGGACATCCTTAATTAATACAAAATAAAATAAAAAAAAAAAATTTACTACTGGCAAATCGTTTTTTTATTTTTATTATTTTGTAGGGAAAGTTCCTTACCCCCTTGAACCCCTCCTGATAAAGACTTTTTACAATAAGCTTGAACAAAACTTTGACATTGTTATTTCCGGCAGAACTTTTTTTAAATAAGAAAAAATTACCCTAAAACTAGAAAAACCCCAATATTTAATAACAATTTCTTGATCTTTCCAAAGAAAATTTGTAACGACCTTAATTATCTATTTGGTACTATAATGTTGCATAATAGTACTTTTTTTACATATCAACAATGATTGTATTAGTAATCATTAGCAATACAGCTTTTTTGATATCACACTCAGCTCTCATAGATACACAAAACACACAACTACATACAAAGAGTACTGACCAACGTTACCATTTGTCACGTTTTTCCTTTTTTTTGCCAGTTTATTGAGATGAAAAAAAGTTTTAAATTATTGGCAAAAAACAAGTATTTTGAAACTATATATAGTTTTTTGTAAATGCATAGTTTAAAATTTGCAGAATATTGGATGAAAATATAGTGAGGTTTTATGCAATTAAACGATTTTAAATGTTCTTTGTCCTTTATTATTGCAATAGTACCTAATTCGGCTTACTTCTTGCTACCTTACAAATCCCAAATATATTTTTTTAGGTTCTGAAGCATCTTTAGAATTAACTCCATCGAAGTTACCTGAAGATGATAATATGTACCTTAGAGTTTATTGTTTAAAGTTTTATATTGAACTTTCTTATGGTCTGCTAAAAAATCGCTATAATAGCGAAACACGTTGAAGTTTTAGCGCCTTTAAGTGTAATAAAAGGTAACCAATTGAGTGCTTCGCAATTATGTGTATTGTGCCAAATGTAGTTGATTAAAGTGATATTCGAGTGAGCAACTTTTTTTTAAATTTTTTTGGAACATAATTTATGGAAAAAACTAAATATTGTGAATTTATGGAAGGGAGAATTCAATGCAAGACGTTCGGAAGAGTCCGTCGTTTTTCTATATTTAAAAAAAAATATTAATATTGTAGTTTGTCGTTACCTTATCTACAGCAAATGTAGAGCGTATTTTATTTATTCAATTAGGTAAAACAAACATAATGTAATAAGCAAGTTAGGCATATTTTTAGAACCATAGACTGTGGAAAAGAACACAAATAGCAGCGATTGTACAAACTTTAAGCAATCAAAAGAAATGACTTAAGATTTTAATAAAACAATTAACAAATGTATTTATAAAAATATTTTTACTTTAAACGCAAATGGCCCGATCTAACAAATAATTAAAAATCGACTTCTCATTGTTTCTAATGTGTTGCATCAACAGAAATGTTCACACATTTTGGAAGCCCTCTGCCAAAATGAGCGATATTATTAAAACCAAAACCCATATAAAAAGCAACAATAACAATCAAGATGTCGTTTATTTATATGGCAATACTGCAGAGATGTTAGACATCGTTGTGCCAACCAGGGTTACCGCTAGGAATTTTTGAAATGTCGCACAAAAGGTCGTTTCATAAAAATAAAGTCGCACAAAAAAGTCGTTTGAGAAAATAAAAGTCGAACATCTTTTTTTTAACGTGTTTTTAATAATAAAAAGCATAGCAAAACAAAAAAAAAATTAAACAAAACAGTCAGTTTCACTCTTTTATTTTCAGAAGCCTCTTTTGCATAAGAGTTTTCAGTGATAAAAAAAAGTCTCACAAAAAGTCGCAGACCACTTAAAAAGGGTCAAATTGCGACATTAGTCGGGCAAACGGTAACGCTGGTGCCAACAACTGTTTTAACAAAAAAACAAAAAAAAAAAATTACAACAGTAGTATTCACTATCTAAATTCATTTGTGCACAAGAAACAGCGATGCCAACTTTTTTAAAACAAAAATCACTTTTAAATTTAAAAAAGCACTATTTCGAGCAAAATAAAGCGTGAAAAAGCCCTAAGCCATTTTTTAAATATAATCGATGATTGAACGCAAAACAAGTAACGTGCAATATGTTAAAAAAAAATGGCGAGGGCGTTGTTGGGGCAGTGATACCAACTTTTTTAGAGCAAAAAGCACTTTAAAATTTTAAAAAGAACTAATATCACTATTTCAAGCAAAAAAAGCGTAATAAAGCACTAAGCCATTTTTTATCTCAATTTTATCGATAATTGATCACCAAACAAGTTACAAATATTTTAATAATGACGAGTGCGTTTTTGGGGGACTATTTTCATACATAAATGAACACAATTTATAAGGTTTTTAAAACTACACATTAAAATTGTTATTTTATTTTAGAACTTAAAATGTAGACAGCTAGAAAAAAGTTTTTATAAAAACATGGTATATAATTTAAACGTAAATAATAAAAATTTTTAGATTTGCATGTACAAATTTTTAAATGTGTTATTAAAAATTATTGTTATCATCTTCAATAAAAATAATATCATCCAAATCATTTGGATCATCAGTTCTTAAGTAATATTTTGTTTTATTGTATGTTTAATTGGAAAATATATCACTGCAGGTACTTGGTGGTAGAGTGTAATCATTACAGCATGAATTACATATGTCGACGAAGTTCATATTTATTGTGAGGAATTGAATTAATAGAGTTCAAGGATTTAGTTCGATGAACTAAATGTTTTTTAAGCTTCCGCGTTAGAGTATGGCAAAATTAAAACTCTTAATACAAAATTGGACAAATCTAAAAATGGATTTTGTCTTATTGAATCTTTAAAATCGTCGACTTCTATCCAAAAAGATCTGTTCGTTGTTTATTTTTCAAAGCAATTTTCTATTTTTGAAAAAGTGTCTACATCTTAAATAAAACGTGTAACGAAAACAATTACATATTTGTTATTACGATAAACAACCACTGTGAGCAAGATTGCAGAGTACACCTCCTCAATCTTCTCGCCTCTCCTACCAATAAACTCAAGAATTACTGCAACAAAAATTGCAAGTCTGGGCGATGCCTTAGTAGTGAGCTTACTAATTAAGCAGTTGCCATACCAAAAATGTTTTTACAATTAACAAAATTGTTTCTGCATAATTAATTTAAAAAATTGTAGAAAAAATTAAAATTGTAAAAAGCCCTAACGAAAAATTGAAAAAGTTTGGCACAAAAGATAAAATTTTGGCGTTTCGAGGCATCAAAAAGTACCATAAATAATACCAATAGCCCTAACTTGGCATCACTGACAATAAATTGTTTGTGGTTTTAAAATTGTAATAAATAAATTTCTAAGCAATGTCGCTTTTGCTTATTCCGACACCATTTTTTAAGAACGCCTAACTTTCGACACAACAACGCCAACCACTATGAGGGTAAATATGTCTTTGAATTCGGAAACAATTTTTAAATAATGATATCTTGTTAGGATTTTACTAATACCAGGACTAAAAATTTTTGAAACATACAGTCTTGGACTATTCTTTTTATTGTGTTGATTTCGTGACATAATATTAAAAAGGGTCAATAAGAATCATGAATTGATTTCATATGATCCAAAAGGCAACATTAAAAAAAGGGACATAAAAAGCGCAAAAGGCCTCAAAAATGGGTCATGCTGCCACTTCAGGGTCACAGCGGCAACACTGACTACTAATGTAAACAGCAGTGTAGCCATTTTTGCAGCTAAATTTAGCATTACAATTTTTTGCTTAGCTGCAAAATTTTCTTGTAGCACTTGGTGTTTTATTTAGCATTTTTAGAAAATGTTTTAAGATTTATTTATTTTAAAAATTTGGAAGAATAGTTTTATTGATTTTACTTAAATTTTTTTATAAATTATAATTAATTTTGACTAAGATAGTTGTATCCAAAATTAAATTTCATATGAAAATGGATAATTCTTATGTTAAGAAACATCTTACCTGTCTTGATAAAAAAAATAGAATATTTAGGGAATATTAGAAATTCCCTTATTATGTTAATTGTAAATATTATTTCCCCTTTGATATTGCGATATAAAAGTACAAGGATATTTCATTTTGTATTTAGATAAAAATTCAATAGCGTAAATGTTTGAAAAAATTGTTTGCTCTAAACTTCTGAAAAATTAATAATTCTAAGGCTTCAACTTTTATTAAACTATAAAAAATTAAATGATTTAAAAAAAATTTTATATCATATAAATAAATCACTTAAATTTTGCATATGGGCAATTCCAGCGAAAAGTCTACTTTTTGTAACGTAACGCCAGATGTAATTTTAATTGTTTCTCGAAAAATTTTATATGTATAATTTACTTTTTTATATTTTGGTGTTAATCACAACTAGCTCTACATTAAGTTACAGAAGGCATAACATTTAAGCAACATGTTCCTAAAATACAAGATTTTTTGCTTACTGAAATTCCCATATGTACCTTAAACGAGCAAATATTTCTAAATTTTATAACTTGGAAAATAAATCTCCAAAAGGCCAAAGCTTACTAAAAAGGTTTTATACAAAAAGTCTTGCTCAACTCGCAGACTTATGCAATTTTGTAATGCAAATCAAAATGTACTTCCGTTTTTTGTTGCTGGCGTGGGCACATATTTTTGCTTATATCTTAAAATCCTTAGGGTTGATTGTTTTTTCTAAATATAGTGCTACTTTATTACTTTGCAAATATAAAAAACCCTGTTTACAAATTTCACTTCTACATTTAATTTTTTACATTTTGTCGTACAAATATCACGTTACGTTAAAATGGAAATGCCCATATATTCAAAATTAAATTTAAAATTAAATCTCAACTACCTGTACTACGTTTTTATATATATCAGATGCCTTATCAAAATCTATCCACTTGTTTAAATGTAACCATTTATTTAAATTTCGTTACAAAATAAGTCACTAAAATGAATTTAGTTTCGAATAAAATTTCATACTGGTAATAAATTTTTAAAATAATCTTGAAGAAATGTTAGCATTGTATTTAGAATTTTTTAAATAACTTTTAGCATTTTTAGGCCATGTCTAATGCCAGATTTCGCTGTAATTTTTTTTTAGATCTGGTCACACTGGTAAACAGCTGTTTCTTTATCTTGTCGCTTTTCGAGTATTCTTTTCAAATTATTTTACAAAACTCTCTTAAAATCTTATGTTTGTTTTTCTTCTCTTCAAATAGTTTTGTTTGCTATTTAAGAGAAACCTAAAGTTGGAAATGAAACAAAACGGTTCAAATAAAATCAGTTTATTGGTGTTAACTCAGTTATTCGGTCGCAAAATCGGGAAAAGAATACGAAAATAGAAAATAAACTACAAAAAAAAATATTTAAAAAAAAACAAAGAAAATCTGTGTGAATTTGAATCATTTATGATTTCTTCTTTTTGGTATAAGAAATACAAAAGAATCTTTAAAGTGAATTGGTGTAAATGTGCTGCTTGTATCTAAAAGGTACATTTTGAAAAAAAAGTCTAGGTACAAAAAAAGCACATGTAGCATTGTGTGTGTTAAATTGAGAAAAAATTGTTATTTTGCATCCAACCATCAACAAATCAATTGCAAAACCAACCAACAACAACTTAATAAAAAATAGTGAAAAGTGGAGAAATAATTTTCATTTTAATTGTATGATTTGTAAACAATTGTGTGCGTTCGTTCTTTAATAGTTGGATGGTTCCGCAACTAAAAGGTCAATCACCTGTGTATTTTTGTGCAAGTGTTTAAATTAGTATCGATGTGTGTGAACTGTTATTGATGTAAATCTGTTGGTGGAAAACAAGTGTATACATTCTAAAACCAGAACGAAAATCGTACAAAAACCAATAAGAATAAAAATCAATAAATTTTAAATTTACCTCAACAATAACAACTCAATATAAAAGACGCAAGCACAAACATGTTCTAGTTTATTGAATTAAAAAAAAAATTAAATATGTAGGTACTTGCAAAGAACTAAAAGAAAAACGCCATGTCGTTTGTGTATTCAAGTGCATTTCAATAAATTCTAGAGTTATAAAAAACTAAAATAAATATTTCATTATTTTATTTTAAATGTGTTTCATTTCAACTCAAAGATACATAATAATAATAATGACAAGAACAAGAACAATTACATACACTAATCATTAACGCCAACACTAAATAATTTCTTAAATCTTTGTTTTATTTCTATTTTCATACAGACATACAGTGGCACAGAAAACTATACATACCCCACCAAAACATGTGTTTTTAGTAAAAATTTATAATATTTTTCAACAAAAACTATATCTATTGTATCATTCCTTGTAAAAAATAAACACATTTTAAAAACAAAAATATTAGGAAAACAAGATATGTATTTATTAAAAAAATTAATTCCAATTTTCAAAGAATTTACACAAATGTTGCCTCTTCGTAATAATGCTTCATGTCTATCAGTAACAATTAAAAAGGCTTGCAATCGGGCGATTTTTATTTTTACAACAATGAGTACAAAAGTTCAAGAAATAAGCTTGGATATTATAAATCTCTACATTTTAAATGTAGCAAAAGACATGGAAATAATGCCGACTGGAAATGTTCATCCACAAATAGTACGCAGTGCATTAAAGGCCCAACCATAATATGCATAGCCTTGCTTAACCTACTGTCAAAAATCTCTCAAATGTATTTAAAAAAAAAAACAAAAACAAAATAAAAAAACATTTGATTACGTACGGAATGTGCGATCAGTTTCGCACTTTGCTTAAGCAAATCACAATTTCATAAAACTTAACAAAACGTTTCCTTAAGTTCAATATGGTTTGCCTCATATGATTTACATGTATTCGCACATTTGCTGAAGACAACTTAAGCACATTATGGTTGAGCCTAAGAATTGATTATTATCATAGCCGACTTCCTCGGAAAAAAGTATTTATAAGTTATTGTAATAAAGTCAAACGAATGGAGTTTGGTAAAAAGTATATATGTATATAATGATAAAATCTCTTAGACAGTAATTTTTCCGATTTAGATGCGATGGGATATAAAAAGTTTGGTTAAAAAAGAATAAAGAGCTGCAACCTTAACACTGATGCCCACAGTAAAACATGGAGAAGGTTCTTTTATGGTTTCAAGCTGAGGGTGGTAATTTGGTTTTATTGAGATGACAGCGGATCTTTTTGTGTATTTGAAGGAATTCAAAAACAATTTGGGAAAGCCGGTGTCTAAAATGGGTCTATCGTACTAAGACAACTGCATTCTTCACCAAAGTCGCCTGACTTTAACCCTATTAAAATTTTATGGGATGAATTGGGTCGCAGAATATGAAAAACTACAATAAGGAATAAACAAGTGCCAACAAATGCTCTTAGAAAGGAATGGTATAAAATCTCCTTGGAAACTAACGCTAAACTTATCTATTCAATAAGAAATCGTCTAAATGCCATGTAAGAAACTAAAGGAAGAGCAACAACATATTATTAAATAAACACTTTTTATTATATAGAATTATTAACTATGAAGTATGTATACTTTTATGCGTACTAAAAACTGAATTTATTTAATTGTTTTTAATAAACATGTAGTTTTCTTAAAATTTTCATTTTAAAATTTTTTTTATTTTTTACAAGGAATGATACAATATAGTTTTTGTTGATAAATAATATAAATTTTAACTTAAAACCAATATTTTGGTAGGGAATGTATAGTTTTCTGTGCCACTGTACATACATATGATATTGTCATTAACAGGAAAACCGTAAATATGCAATTGCAAGTTTTTCCTTGTGCGATCAATGGGGACAGAAACAATATTTGTTTTCACTTTTAGAGATTTTTATAAAATATGTCATCGATTTGTTAGTGCATATTTTACCCCTTGCAGCTTTTTTTTAAATGCTTACAAGTATTTTCGCAGTAGAACAAAACAAATGTATTTAAATTTTGCTTAACAGATTTTTCTATTAAACACACAACAATATGTATGTAGGGAGGGTATTATGAGTTGTGCGTAAAGGTACCCATATACATATGTATTTGCAATATTATTGTTTAGTAATAGATAATGTTTGATAATGGATGTGCAAGGCCTGCTCGCTCCATGCCATACTTTGTTACACACGTTGTCATTGCGGGGAAGGCCTTCCGCTCTCGCTTCTGTGGCAGTTACAAAAGAATGGCAACTGATAAAAAATTGTATTGCTTTGCAAGAAACAAAACAAAAAATTTTACACCTTCTCTTCTCCCTTCTCATAGAAGGGAATGTAGAATGTGTATATTATCTTTTTTATGAGGCCTTCCTTAGCAGGCCCTTAATAAGGGCTGAAGTAAGAAGGTCTTCTGAGTTTTCCCTCTGGGAACTGTACAATTAAATTGGCTGTGTGTATATCATTTAGTGGGTGACACAATATATTGAATAAAATCAAAAGTGTTTTGATTTATATTGTGCAAAAACAATTTTTTTTAATGTGTTGACAACATTGTACGCTGTGTGTTGGCTTTGTTTACTTTTACATGTATTAAATAAAAAATTGCACCATATATTTGTTATATTGCCGAAGTTATTGAATAACGTGGAGCAAATCGACAATAACAACAGCAATCGTCTCATTATCACTTTCTGAATCGATCTAACAATGTCCATTCGGCTGGCTGTTTGTTTGGCCGTGTAATCCATGTGCGCAAAGTACAGATCGCAATTTCGGAAATAAATTGATGGCATTTGGTACATACGTTTCAATTGTCATAAGGGTGAACAATGATGACAACTGGTTTACAATTTCCCATAGTCCCTAAACAAACTTCTTTCCGTTGTAATGGGCCCAAATACCATTATCCACCTAATTATCTAAGTATGTATTTAGAATCCATTCTCACAAAAATATTTTATTTTAACCTAAATTACCTTTTTTGAAATGGCAGGTCCATATAAACCCCGACCCTAAAACTGCTTTAAGACTAAAAATTCTAATTTCTATAAATATTTAGCCCAAATAAGTCTTAAATATAAGAATTTTAATTTCGTAACATTATTTTGTTCCGGTAGGTCCATTACTGCCCATGAGTCCCAAATAGGAAACACTCTAACATTTTTCAGTATATACTGTGGTTACATGGTCGGGCTTGACCGAGAATACTTTTACAATACTATGCAAATACTATTAAATTGTTAAATGTTTGCTTTCAAATTATCCATTTTTTTTTTTTTTTTAGTGCATATTATTTAACAATTTTTAGAGCATATTTTTAAGTTTGTAGGGCGTATTTGATTCGCATAAGACATATTTATTTTTTTTTTTTTGGTTAATATTTCAGGTTTCCCTGGTTATTAAGTTACACGTTTGCTCTAAACAAAAATTCTGAACCAGAGTTAAAAAGAAAATCCTTCAAATTTTCAACCTACCAACAAACAATTTAACCATCAATCAATTCATTCATTCACTTTACCAAGCAAGTTTAAAAAAACATGCGCTTAGACGCCTGCTTCTTTCCCCGGCTATCTTTTCATTTGTAATAAAATTCTTATCGTGGTAGTTCACTTCCCGCGCACAGTCAAGGAGATACGAAATGCCTCCATTTAAAAAAACACACTACTCATCACATATACTGTTATTTACATTGTAATGTACATTAATAAGATATTGGATCCAGCCTGTAGCCGTGAGATATCTCAGCAGGTCGTTTAGTGTAGAACCAACACCAAGGTTGGGTAGTACATATCTAGTAGCTACCCAGGAATCTGTTTGACCTGACAGCTAAAAAAAGTCCAAGTCAACTTGCGTGCTAAACTAGACCCCAATATCCCTTTAATACCTGCCAGTAGTTTTGATATATTCCTTTCATTACGGATTATAAGTTGCAGAGTATGTTTTGCATAAATTACGTATAGCGTTTAGATCGAGAAGAACCACTTGCTTAAATTATATTCAAAAGTGCCGTATTTCTTTAGCTAATTCTATAAGACTTGCGTAATATTTAATTTTTTTTTTTTTTTATGTAAGCGCGATTATTTATTTGCGATCAATAAGAAAACCTTATAAAAGCCATTTATTTCTTTTTAAAATAAAAATAGTAGGATTCCTATATCTCAGAAACATTTGATGTGTAACGGGATCAATGAATTGAGACGAACTCACCGCTTTATTCATGCAAAACATTTAACACATTGTGGAATTAGGTGGGTGTTATTGGCGACATTATACATTTTAAATAAATCATCAATGTCTAACCGCTATTCTTTAGAATTAGATTATTCTTAACCCTCTGCGACTGACGTGGTTGTCTAACAGACACCAATGAAAGAAAAAAGGGATTTTCTCCGTTCTTTTTAAAACATCGGCTCTCACGCATTTAGTACCATCTTAATACGTTTTCATGTGTACATTGATGTGATGAACGCGATAGAGCGCAGAAAAGTGTCTAAAAGACAACCACATCAATATTAAGGTACGTGTCTGAGAAACAACCACATCAATGTTTTTTTTATATTTTTGTAGTGTCTCCTAAACAACACGTCAGTAAAATTACCTAATACAAAATAAACTCTTCATTGTTCTAAGAGAACATCATCTGGAACTTTTAAAAGCCGCGAAGAGCAGACTCTGAGCTTTGGATCAAACAATTTGACATATCCATGTAAGAATGTCTGGTTCAATGGACTAGATAAAATCAGTTGTATCTTTCTATTTAACCATTAAAACATTTAACCATTTAAAATGGGTAGCTCAAATGTGAACTCAACCTAGACTAAAACTTGTAAAAAACAAATAGGAGATTTTTAATTTTTTTTGTTCTGGTTAAGATGTAGTTTTTTAGGGCCATTTTGTGCCATGCGAATAAATATTGTCGTTTTGTTCTCAAAAATAAATTATAGCAAAGAACAAGCTATAACTTTAATCTAAAGTAAAAAAAAAAATTTTTTCGTAGATGATTATTTAGAAAATATGTCATAGATTTACATAAGCACCTGCCAAATGGTCTAATGTCATGGTGAGTCTTAGCCGCTAGGAAGCAATTTATACATTTACCAAACGTCCCAATGTGTGCATTGGCTAGTACACACACTGGCAGCAATCAAGTATATAATCCGGTAAAAACTATAGACTTGACCAGAGTGTCCTAGATTTAAGTTTTTTTTTCATTTAGGGGGTACAAATTCTTAGGAGGAAAATTTGGGTTGCATATATTGCACTATTTGCTTGCCTGTACATAACAATAACTAAGTAATACTAGATACATATATTTTACAGCTTATTTCTGGTTGAGCAAAAATAGTTTTTGAAAAGATAAGAAAAAGAAAGCGTTTTAAGGGACTTATGAGACCATCAGATACATATCGCACTTGTTCAACAATACTGTATTTACTCAAAATATAAAAATTTTCAGTAGAAGCAAAACAAATTTGAATTTTACATTGAAGGCATATGAAAAAGAATTTTTAAGCCAATCATTTCATTACGAAAAAGTTGACTAAATAGCACGATATACTTACAGCGGGTATCTATTTTTTTTCCAAAAAGTGCAAAAATAAAAATGTTGAGTTAGTACACTATTGTTGAACAAGTGCGATATATAGTTTTTATATGATTGTACATCTGTTGTAGTCTTTTTGAAACAGTTTATAAATTGTTTTTAAGATATTTTATTAAATTAAAATATTCAAGAAACTTAAAAAAGAATATTTTTGGGGGAGTTTTAATAAAATGTTAAACATTTTGCGATGTTTGCTTTATTTAGGTATTGATATAAGAAAGTTACTTAAACTGAGTCAAGTTAAATTAACTGAAATGAAGTTGCTATCTAAACTTTTAAATTTGGCGGGATTTTTTCAAAATACGTTAAATTTAGGGTGTTTTTAAATTTGTTTAGGGGGGAAACTACCTGGACTTGACCCGTTGCTTAGGAGCTGGAACCAGCAACATCTTTGAATACCAACGGCACCATCCGGAACTTCCTGCGTATATTTAAGCTTCAACCACACCCACAAAGTTTTACTCTCGGTCAAATTTCTTTGGGAAAAGCACACTTTGTTAATAAGAATCATTCTGTAAAAAATACATTCTATGAGAGTAGTTACCCTCTTCATCCTCCAGGATCTCGACTCTTCACACTCCAAAATCTCAGTCTCACCTACCATCCAACACAACTCGCATCACTAATGCAACCTCCGCAACCACTAAGGCACTCCGATAACTCACCCTTTGATCTGCTTTGAATTTCAGACTCATTCACAGGTTATCCTAACCTTACTATCTTCTAACAAATTATTAAGTCTTCATCACCACCAACGTTCCAACGGGCTCTCGACTCTAAAAGCTAAAATTCAAGTCTCAGTGACCATTAAGCCCAACTCGCACCGTTAACGCAACTTCCACTCGACCAAAGCACATCACACTACTTTATTCTAAGATAGACTACTAAATATTCAGCACAAGCTCACTACCACACAGAATGTACTTATTACAGATGCCGGAACAGATAACAAGCAGTACACTGGTGAGTACCCCGCACTCAAGAAATCAAAAGACCTCAAGAGCTCTGTCACTATGGATATTTATTGCATCCCAGTTATGCATACATCGGTTTTTCCCCAGTGGATGTAACATTATCCTCAAGATGGCTGACTACGCCCTCTGGAAGTGCTGCACATCCCCCTGGGGGATTATTTAGAAAAATGGAAAATAGAGAAGGAGAAAAAATTTGCACTTGCGGTAAAATAAAATTTAATTTAACTTGTTTTAGATACCTTTCCGATTTAAGCACATTTTTGCGTGTAAATCGCGAAATCCTTACGCTGAATAATACAGTTGTCGTTAGCACTTCTAACTCTTATCATCGAAAGCAACCAGTATTAAAATGCGCATAGAAACTGGCTTTCCCTCAACAATAAATTTCAGTGTTTTTATCAATAATAAAAATTGGGAATTTAGCACGTCATAGAGAAATCTTATTAATAATAAATTTTGTATTCCCAAAAATAACTTTTGATTAATTGTCGACTATTTTGAGTACAAACAAATAAGGAATAAGTAGCGGTATTCACCCTTTGTATTAAGTATACAACTCTGTTATATTTAATAAGATTTTATACTTCAAAGCGTGAGTGTCTTTTTCCTATGCACTGTAAATTAATGAATTTGCTGAGTGAGAGAAAGAGACAGATAAAGTTTCTTCAACTGTTTTATTCTGGTAAATTCACACACTTTGTTTACTACTGCTTTTTGTGGGATTTTTCAACCACAGCGTAGTATTTTTTAGTCTAATACATTTTGTTGTTGCAGTGTTGTAAATGTTAGTATTTTTACTAAAATTATAAGATTAACAAGGTCTACAAGGGACTTTACTATCAAGGATGAATTCCGCTAGTATTCTTTTTAGAGTAATTAAGAAAATAACATTTGGTACTTTAAAACTTATCTTGAAAGTACATTTAACTATGGCATTCAGTTCCATTGTTAAACTTGAATTTTCTATCTCTAATAAATCGTGAGCAGAAAATAAACCGCTTTATTGTTGTCGCCATAAACTATTCCACCTTTATTTTTGTATTATGTATTTGTTATTGTTGTTTTAGCTTAAGTGTATTGCTACGTGTCTGATTTGCTCTGGTTACTCACCATGCCTTTGTGGTTGGGTTTTTTTATGTTTGCTGCATTTTTGTACCCTACACAATTTTTAATAAGTCTGATAATTCGGACAGATGGATTCGTTTCATTTTTCTAAGAAATAGTTTAACTTTAAAATATAAGAGAATCGAATTGTGATCTTTACTAAGAAAGTTTTTACCATTTCCATTTGGGTGCCCCGGTAGGCTAGCTGGTAGTGAGCTAGTCTATCAGTGCCGGGGTTGCGGGTTCGATTCCCGCCAAATACAGTTTAAGTGACACTATAACATCGACTTAGAATCCAATATAGTGAAACTGCCCAACGGCAAACGGAAATGAGACTTCCTAATGAAAGGTAATAACCTTTAAGGTAGAAGTACATAACACACGTGAGTGCGCGCGCGCTCTGTAGACTTCTGTTAAAAAGTTAAACTAGTGTTTTTTTCATAGAACAAGTTACACAAAAAACTTTTTGACGCGTACGTCAGAAAGTTGGTTAACTTTGAACTTTTTTACGCGTTGTGTATTTTTGACAAGTAATCAGCTGACAACAATAATAATAATTTAACAAATTTGTAAATCATGGAGGAAAACTTATTGAAGAGTTTATAAAACATAAAGTATCCTATAAACAAAGAGCTTAAGCTTGGATTTCTATAAAAAAAAGTGTTAAACAAATAAAAACAGCTGAAAGAAAAGGCTTTTATAACACGCGTTCTGTAACTTTCCATTTTTCACGCGCTAAAGTTTTTAAACGCACGATACTCGTCAACGAATTAACGCGTGTTATGCACCTCTTTTAAAAGAACAGACTTATTGACATACTGAAAAATATATTAATAGGTCTGCTCCTTATGGGCCAAGAGTCAAAATTTTTAAAGTTTTATGATAAATATTTCAATTATACCAATTTGAATTAAAACAATAAACTCTTTTCCTTATTAAGAAACAAATTAATATCAAATAAAAACCTAGCCGATTAATTTATGAATTAAAAGATCGATAAAGAGTTAAAAGGTCGCTTTCAACGTACTATTATGTTTCATTGACTTGTATCTTTTTACACTTTTCTTTCTGTGTTTTATTTTATTTGTTATTGCGATTTTGCTTTTCTGTAGACGTACATAAAATATTTGAATATATTTGTATTAAAATGTGTAAATGTTCATATGTTTTTAAATATATATATATATATATATATTTTATTTTAAAAAAGACGCGAAGTAATTTTTTAATGTTAAAAGAAAAATGGAGTAAATATTTACCACTTACAGTTGCAACCTTAAGCAGGTCAACATAGTTTTCAATGAATCGACACTTGTTAAAACAACAAAATAAAAAAATAGAATACAACCCACATAAATACATACATATATTAATTGAGTTAATAATACATTTTCTGGCAAACTTTAGTTTATGTTGTCAAAACAGCCAACCGATAGCTTAAGGTAGGATTTTATACTCCGTATAATATCTGTTCTATTATTCCAACTTTGCTTTAACCTTAAGTAAGCGATAAGTTAAAAGGAGGTTCATACTACCAGTACTGAAATTCTGTAACTCTTTAAAAATTTTTTGTTAAATTATTATTATTATTATGACAGGTTCGTAATTAACAATTCAATCGAACTTATGCTAGGAACACAACTGTGACTAACGACGAATTTCGCCCAACACGACGAATTTTTCCGTAAAAATTCGCTGAGTAAATTCGTTGTATGAAGCACAATAACGACGAATAACAAGCAGCTTTTATAAGTGAGAAAGTTGATCACTGTTTTTGCAAAGAGAGAGAAATAGTGTGACCATATTCAAAAAAATAATGCTTAAAAATAAAAACATAATCAAAAACACAACTAAAAACTATTTTTATAGCAAAATACTTTGTATACTTATTTTATGTGTTATACAATAAAAAAAAACTATTATTTAAGTAAAAAGTAACTTTATTTACTAAACAACTTCTTAACTAAAACCAAACATGGTCACCTAGTAGTGATTTGTTCGTCGTTCGCCGGCGTATGAAATAGAATTAAATCCATTTAAAGTTCGCCGCGTCTGGCGAATTTTCGCCGGCGCCCTGATTGTGTGTGTATTTTCATATACACAAACGTCTTTTATTTTTGGCGACGAATATTCGCGGCCAAAAATTCGTCGTTCGCCCCAGTTGTATTCCTAGCATTAGCCTAATCACAAATATATATATTTTTTTTAGAAAGTTCTTCCACTGTGTTCTCTTCTTAGCTATGTTTCGGAGCTGGTAAAAGGGTTTTTTGGTTTCGCTGACAACGGTTCTTCTCCAAGTCGCTCTAGGCCTTCAAACGCCCCGCTGTCCCAGTATCGCGTATGCCCCAACCAGCCTTATTTACGTTTCTTAATTTCATTATCGATAGGAATTTGTCGAGTTATATTTAGTAAACTTTCGTTAGACACTGTTTGAGGCCACTATATTTTTAAAATGTTACGTGTAGGCATCTGTTGATGAATGTTTGCAACTATCGAATAAGTGCTTTGGTAAGGAACCATGTTTCGCAGCCGTATAAGAGAGTTAACTTAAGACAAGACTCAAATATTCTTATCTTCATTGTATTGGAAATAGTGTTTGATCTCCAGACTTTGGTAAACATAGCAAAACTGCCTTATTCTTTCTTCAGCCGGTTCTCTACGTCAAGTTTCGTTCAGTCATCTGGTTAAACTGCCAAGGTATTAAAAGCTTGTAATATCTTCGATTTCCTGTTCGTTTACTGTCAATTTAGAAGAGCTTGTTGCATAAACTCTCATAAACTTTTATTGATTCGTTTGTGAGAGATGATAGAAGCGATTGCATATCGGCCTGCTTATTACAAAATAAAACTACATCGTCAGCATACTCAAGGTGTCGTTCTGTATTGTGCATTTTCCAATTCGGACCCACAGCCAGTGTAGCGATTGCGTCAAATACGATATAAATTACGGTGATAAAAAATAGTGGTGATAAGGCTCATCCTTGTGTCAATCCACTGTTCGTTGCAAAATAATCGCTGAGAGCACCATCATGTAGCACCCTGCACGTTGACTCTTCATAGCTGCTTCTTAAAATATTAATTCTTTTTTGTGGGAATCCTCTTGCGTCGAGTGCCATCCATATGTATTCTCGTTTTAGAGCATCAAAGGCCTTTTCGTAATCAAGGAGTGAGTGTTTTGGCATCAGATATATTTTTAAACAAAAACACTTATAGGCCGTTTACATTACAACGTAAGAAAATAAATTTGATAAATTTGACATCTAATAAATTTGATTAGAAAACTTTCTCAAAATCTAGTGCGTTTACAATGTAATTTTTTGCATTGGTGAGATTTTGTTTGCATAACAAAACAGCTGACTGAAAGTTTTTTGTGTAACACGTACTGACATATAAAATAATAGACATTTAAAAACTTGCATTACCTTTAGCTTACGAGTATAATCAACTTCATTTCTTTTATCACTATTATTCGTCTTTTCCATTTTTTTAAACTATTTTTTTTTTAAATTTTTTTTAACAGTTTAAACATTGTTTTTGTTTTTTTTTTAAATTTAATTTTTTTCCTCTTGTGCAGGGAAGTATTTTTGAGCGCTATATGGAAACAACCATAATTGCATCACTAAGTACTACTAGATTTTGAATATATTGCGGCAAAATCTAGTCAAGAAGTAGATTTAGTTTTGTATGGGATATCAATTCAAAAACAAATAGATTTTGCTCGAAATGTCGCAAGAACATATTAGATTTTGTTGAAGTGTAAATGGGCTATAGACAAATATTTTCGTCCAGATATATTAAGGACAAATGCCAGTTAAAATCAAGATCCATTCGCACAAGGTAGCAGCACTATGAATCTAACTGTTCCTTTTTTTGTTTTTGTATGTTGTTATATGGATCTAACATATAGTCAGTTCATTATTGGTTTGGCGCATATGCCGAAAAGTAGTAGTGGAAAAAAACTACAATGAAAGTTTACATGAAGTTTTCTGAAAATATACCCGATGGATTTTTTTTTTTTTGTATTTTCACCACTGCTTCTGGCATATGTTTTGAAAAAAAAATCCAAATTTTTTGAACGTTCATGAACGAACGTAGAAGTTAATAGTATTTTATTGAATGTGAAAATTATTGTTTTGTGCCGCATACGCCACTTTTCTAAATCTATTTTATTAAAGGAACTTTTTGTGCTGCAAGTGTATACCCTCTGCTGTGTGTGGAGTTGTTGTCATTTTGTTTTGCTTTTGCTACTTTTAATCTTACGGCAAATGAAGCGAAAAAGAGTACAATTTATTTACTTGTTGTCTTTTTTTTTTGCTTTCGGTTTAACTACTTGTTTTTCTTACGGCAATGACTCAAAGCAAGAGTGAAATATATGTACATATTTTGTGCGGTTTTGTATGAGGAATTTGCGGCATTTGCCAAACAGTGGCGTGTAGAGCAAAAGAATACTAAATAAACTTGAAAATTTTTCATTTGGAATAAAACTAATGCTTAATATCTCAGAATCCATAAAAAATTTCGTGCAACAGGTTTTAGCTTCAGAAAGGGTGTATTCAAAATATATATAACACATACCTAAATTTTTTGTAAAAATGGTCGGTAGGTTAAACCAATAATGAGCTGAAGATATAGAAGTCATGGATTTAACATAAAGAAGACATATCAAACTACATAAAAAAAAGGGGGCAACAGTGCAAATTGTTTTACTAATTTCAAATTGAATATTCGTATTCGGCGAATATTGGCGTAGACATTCCTATTCGCGAATATTAAAAATTTATATTCGATGTAACGAAGACTGCGTTCATTTACAAAATAATTATATCGCTCATTTGCTGTAATATCGTCATAACTCAAAAATACATAAGATTTTTATTTATAGACAACATAATAGAAAAAGAAAATTGTATTCTTCTCTCAAGCGTTAGAGAAGAATACAATCCGATTTATCGGCGACACTTTACGTTTGCCGCTATATCGCAAAAATTTCGATATAGCGAAATTTTCGTCAAAGAAAATTTGGATAAGGATGATCCTTTGTCGATCCTACGCTGTGGCTAAGCTAAAGAAGAGACGCAGTTCCGCTTGCTTACTGGCGCAATTAAATGATATACTAAAAATTTAAGATCATGGCGCAGAAATACTTACAGCAATACCTAAACAAGAGCGGAAAGCGTTTTCTAGCTGTCGAAAAACCTCATGCCCATACAATTTGTATGTACCGAAATAACACGGCGGCAAAGCAGCGGAAGTGCTTTGCAATTGGAAAATCCGACTTTGACAGCGCATTTAAATAAGCAGGGTTGCTATATATGTTGTTTGACAACCCTGCTTTTATCGTTTGATAATAAATAATGGCAAATTTAAGGTCAAATTACCGGCTTTCATTCCATTTCCTATATCTATAATTGGGGTTTCAGCAAACACGAAACTTTACACTACTGTTTGTGAGACAACGCTGACGCTCTTGTTAAGTTATGACATATCAGCGTAAAAGCCACGCGAACGAAAACGTTGTCAAATGAGTTCAGTACATCCAAGAGACGATTTTTTACTGCAGCTGTGCTTCAAACTGAGTTGCTAAATTATCTCCGCAAAAGTTGAGAATACTTTGCTTTTTAATCAAAAATCTTATTAATATTAATTTTTTTGTTAAAAAATTAATTACTTTACCATGAATTTAAATTCATTTCGTTGTCATTTTGTATAATAAAGAAATTACTCTACTTGAGTTTTGTTAATTTTACTTTGAATTTAAATGTTATATTCGTATTGGTACCGGTATCGGCGATATTTCTTGAGTATCGGTATAGTATTGGCATATAGGCGTACTTTCCTAGTATTTACTATGCATTAATGATATTAAGTCCAAATTAGCGATATTGACTTATGACGTTGTTGCAGCAAATGAGCAATATGTATATCTTAAAATTTTATTTCAAAAATTATTAATTTTTGTAGTACCTACAAAATAAGAATAATTAATATTTAAAAATCATTCACACTGATAATTCACTTGTTTCTATGGTCATGCACGCATACCAGAGGCGCCAAGTTACGAGTACGAAATATTTTTATATATTCACTTTTTTGTTTCCCGATTTTTAGTTGGTTTGTTTGCTTGTGGATTCGTTGTCAACCAACCTTAGAAAATTGTTATCCATATGTATGTACATATGGATTTGTTTTAGTGTTTATGTGTGTGTATGCATGACATGCATGTGTTTCATTTCATCTATTATCATGTATGATTTTTTTTAATATTGTATATTCTTATACATATTGTACATTTTATTTGGTCTGGTACTAATTATTAGTGGATTGTTGCAATATGAACATGAATGCAATACGGACAGAAAGAAACAACATCTTAAAAACGGATTAGCCTCAATTTAAAAGAAAGAAAAACCTAAATATGTACTCTCTGTACTTACATGCAACAGAACTACTCACATTGACATGCGACATGCACACAAATAAGCCCACACATCAATTCATACTGGTAAATACGAGTATGTACTTGTATTGTACTTTACAACATTGAGGTTTTGCCTTTTATTACAACAACACCAATTCTACATTTTTTGTGCAATCAAGACAGAAAAAGGGGTAATGGGAGGTGGTTGAGAAGGAGCGAATTATGACAGATGTTGATTGATTCGTTACAAATGATAGAAATTAATACCTTTTTGCATACAATAACACCGATAACTTGAAAATCGAGACTAAGATTAATTTTATAGTGCAAAATATTAAATTTTAATTAAAATGATTGCGTTGAAATTAGTTCAAGTTTTTAAATTAAAAATTTTTCCAAAAAAATCATTGTAAACAAAGTTATTTTAAAGCAGTCGTCATGCCAATTGTCAGGAATTTTCACTTGTTGTAGGGAAAAAGGGACAGATTTTTTTTATTTTGAGGCAAATGAAGGGAATTTTCAAAGAGAAATAATTCAAACAATTTTTAAAAAATTTTTTATGAAAACTTTTAAGGATATATTTTTAAAAGATATTTTTTTTTATATTTTTGTTCAGGGCAGCGTTGCCAAGTTTTCCCTTTTTTGCAAGTTTTTTGAGATGCAAAAAAGTTTTTAATTTATATAAAGTTTTTTCAAGTTTTTTATAAATTAATGAAAGTTTTTTTTATAAATACATAATATAAAATTTGCAGTATATTCGATGAAAATATTAAGTGTTTTTGTGCAATGAAGCCATCTTCCTGTATATTTTCTCTGACCTTTATAATTGGAACAGTGTTTAATTGTGTTTACTCCTTCCTACCTAAAATATCCCAACTATATTTTTTAGGTGCTGAAGTATTTTTAACACTAGATTCATATAAATTATCTGAAGGTGACAATGGGCTTTAGAGTTTATTCTTTAAAGTTTAATGTTGACCTTTCTAAAGTTGTTTTACTGATGACTTTCTAAAACATGTAGCACCTTTTAGGTTTTTAATAATAATTGTAAACTAATTTATTGGTTAAGAAGAAAAAAATCATTTTTATTTACTTTTTTCTATATTTTTTAACAAAATGAATTCCAAATACATTTTTTTGTATTTTTTATTTAATTTTTAAATAAAATGAATTCCATATAAATTTTTGTTTTTTCAGATATAAGAAGTTTTTTAAAAAATATATATGGCAACGGTGGTTCAGGGGAACTGAAGTAAATATTTTTTTTCAAATTCTCAAGCAAACTGTGATATAAGCAAAAATGTATTGTTGATCAGAGCTCGTTTGAATTTTAAAATTAGATCACTTCCATTGAAATTTTATAGTTTATAGTTTAAGGAAAATAAAACGCTCAGTATCAGGTAGGGTATTTATTTAATCGGACTTTTGCTTTAAACGGCTAATCGCTGGATTAATTAACCGAAGTTTTGGGTTAATCGGTTAATTTTGCTATTACTCGGTTAATCAATTAATAGAGTTTTTATTTATAAATTAAGTAGTTTCAATAAATTAATGTGTATAAATTGTTTATCTTTTGGAGTTTATTAGTAAAAATAAACAAAAACATAACAAACATAACAATTCTTGAACTTAAACGAGCAAACAAAAAAAAAATAAAAAATATGTAACTGTTAAATCATTTTATTAGTTATTTCAATAGTTTAAGGAGGTCTTATAAAATATTCTTTAAGAAAAATAATTTGGTTTAAATGTTTAGGATTTAAGCGATTGTTTTCTTTAGTTTTGATAAAACTTGACGTGTAAAAAATTCTTTCACTTGTCGTATATGTTGGAGAAATCAAAAGCAGCCCATAATACAGAATATATAATTTCTTAGTCCTTTTCCTGGATTTCTCTAAACATATTAACTTTTCCAATATATCATTATAGATAGTCCTATTGTTTCGGTTAATTCTGTTATAAGATTGCTAACAGATTGATAACACCTTTCATAGCGGTGAAAAATAAATGGCTTTTTAAAATGAATTTCGAAAAGGGCTAATCTCCATATATAATAAGAATATTTGTTTAGCAATGGAAAAACACTTTGTATTCAACATTTTTACAGTTTTGAATATGTATTAATTTGTTATGAAAACTTATTTTTGATTTTGCCAATATTAAAAATATGAGTAGTGAACACCGTTTTATGATAAAAATATAAATGAATACACATTTTTTTTAACTTCATTTTGATAATGAGTGAATCCAGTTGCTCGGAGGATAATGATATCCACATTGCAGATTTCCAAAAATTTTACGAAGGCATTCTGCAGCGGCCAACCGACATGTTTTCAAAGGCAGATATAGAAGATTTCTAATTCATATGTTTATCTTAATGATATATTTTCGTTTTTGATATTTTATGAATGTATGTGTTTTCTAATTTGTAGTCTTAATAAACAGATAAAAATGTACCGTAGTGTTCTTTTTGTTCTATTATATTAAAAAGTTTTCGTTAAAATTTTGTTTTATTTCATAAAAAATTTTCGAGTCACTAATGAATCTTTAATGGGTTAATCTTATCTTCAAATTCAAAATATATATCTATACGTTATAGATTATTTGAATATGCGTGTGTTACAATAAATTGCATACACTAAAAATATGATTTGGCCACTAACACCACGAAAATTAAAAAATAATTTTCGAAAAGGGCTCATCTCCGGAAGCTGTAATGACAATTTTCTCCTTCAAATTTTACTTAAAACTATTTTTTGTTTTTACTATTATAACATAAACAAAGGCTTACAATTTTCTTCAAAAAGTCGGATGGTTTAAGAGATATTCAGTTTTTTGTGTCTCATGAACAGTTTGTATTTTTGTACCTGAGCCCTTTTCGAAATAAACAATTCATGTATATAGTAATTTAAAATGAAGATCACTGAACACCTTCTTTGTTTGTATGAACAAATATTTTCTAAGGACATTCCTTTTGTATATGAGACGAAGCAAATAATTAAAAACACAACAAAATATGTTATAATACCACCAAAAATTCAAAATGTTGTTGCATCGGTTAATCGACTGAAACTAACCGGTTTAATCGTTAATCGAAAAAAGCCAATTTTAAATTAACCGATCAGTTAATCGGGTAGTAATTAATCGGTTAACCGATCAACGGTTAACCGAATGAATACCCTAGTATCAGGCCTGTTCTGAAAATCATTTATATTCAAATCACGTGATTTTAAATGACATGTGCGTTTCAAAATCACACGTGTGATATTCTTGTGTTCCAGTTTTGTGTGTTTCGGTGTGATTTTCAATTGCCGACATCACACTGAGAAACACAAAAACGAAATGATTATCTGAACACCATGATTTGAAATCACTTGATTTTCAGAACAGTCCCGTATGATTTGAAAATATTATTATCAGGTATGTCACATAATTTGTACGAAAGTGAAAATTTTCACATTTTCAATTCGTACCGTTTTTGGTTTGCTTCTTCAGCTTTCGTACGTTTTCATAAATCCGAATAAAAATAAAACGTTGTTTTTTTTTTTTTTTTTGTTAATAAATATGATATCGCTATTAAATATCTGCTTTGTTAACATAAAAAAATAGAAATGTTTGTGGGTACTTCGAAAATAAATTAAAAAACTTTGTAAAAACTAAATTGTATACTTGACAAATTGCTAAATATCGACATTGATCAATATGCCCGGTGCTTCAATAATTGCAGCAATGATTTATTTTCACTTTTTTCTTGTTAAACTTGTAAACTGTAAGAAATATAAAAAAATTGTTGTCTAAACTGGTTTTGTCTATTTTTCAAGGCACAACTGAAAAAATAAGAGGATTCTCTATCATTTAAAATATTTCTTGAACGTTTCTTTTATGTTAGTGCTCTCAAATTATTAATTACACCTCATTATTTTGAAACGAATTTATAACGAAAAATTTTTGCCTTTCACGTTTTCTAGAGAAGGTAAAACCATTTTCATTTTCACTTTCGTACGAATATGGCTTCTGTGACACACCTGTATATATAATATACCTATAGAAGGCCTACTTAAATCCGAATTTCCTTATTTAATACACACCTCTAAAGTTTATTAATATTTGAATTTAAGACAAACGTAAATCACATCTTTGTACAAAAAATTTTTTAGGTAAAATTTACTTTGATTTGCAAACAAGAATAAGATCAGAAATTAAATTAATTATCAGTAAGAATCCTTCCCCTGATAATTTTGTTATTGGTATTCTACATCAGAGATGGATTTCATAGTGCAATTATACTTTTTGCAGTACTGTTAAGACATTGTTGGTTCCATAGTACTACCGCGTCTTATGTAACACAATTTAAAATCGGAAACATTTTTGAATCAATAGGTGCTGTGTATCGTTTTGCATTGACTAGAATTCTGTTTTTAATTGTGATCTTTGGAATTGTGATCTTCTGTTTTTAATTGTGATCTTTGGAGTTGTGATCTTCTGTTTTTAATTGTGATCTTCATTCACTTTCAAAAGTCGGATGCCACAACGTTTTAAAGCATATACATAAGTTAAACAGCGCTCGCAGTGAATTTGTCTCTGTTTTCAATAAGTTTTAAGTGAAATGTCTTGGCTTTTTCCTTTATTAGTTTTAACACATAACACTTTTTTTTCGTAGCAAAAAGTTTAGTTTTAGCGCAGCAAAATTATTGGCACAATATGAAGACTAGACCGTCTCACTTTTCATTTTTTTTTCGAAATTCCTTCATGAACATATATTTTCTTAATCTACTATAAAAACCAAGAATTTTGGTGTATAACACTTAAATATTGATGAACGGGAAGTGGTCTCTCAAATCGATTTTTCATGTTTTTAGGCAAAATGCATTTTTCAAAAAAATTAAAAAATCTTGCTTTAGTACTTTGCCTCAAACTCAAGCAGTTCTGAACGGATTTGAACCTTATTACAGCCATTAGAAAGCTTATTAAGTTTTCTAAATGTTTCTTAGCAATATTGCCATTTTGTTTGATGGTTTTTTATTCATAGCATTACAAATTCAGAATTTCAAATACGAACTTTACTTTTTTTTTTTAATTTTTGCTTACCTTTTCATATATAAAAATTGAACCAGGAAAAACATTTATATTCTGCAAACGCAGTATGGTAGGAAAAATCTGTTTTTCCAACTAGCACTGTGTTATTAATATTTTATTTAAAATATAACAGAAATATAGAAAATTAAACAAAGAATAAGCACATGTTCAGTGACAAATGTTTGGAGGCTTTTATATTTCAATCGAGTTTGATACAAGTTTCTTGGCTCAATTAGTAATAGAGGCTTATTTCGATTTTTGGTTCCAAAATTAGCAAAGTGCCGATTTGCTGATTTTTTTCTAAAAAGTGACGATTTTATTCAATCTTCAAAATAAGACAATTTTAAATCTTTTGATGTTTGTTATTAGGCAGCACAGAAAAAAAAACATTTTTGTTCTTTTCCATAAAAAATTTTAGGAGCAAAAGCAAAATTTTGAGTCAAGTCAATTTAAGTAAAAACTCGTACCAAAACCTTGATTGAGATTTTTTGAGCTATGGACTGATTTGGCTCATTGTTAACATTTAATACTCTATATATGTATATGAAACATTTTTAAGCCAAATTTTATCATCCTAGCTTCATGCCAAAACTATAATTTCGTGAAGAAAGAATATTTCAGGTAAAAAAGGAAAAATAATAATAAATTTAAAGAAGATATAAAGAAGTTAAGGTTTACAGGTCAAAATGAGAGATTTATGGGTATAAATTACAGGCAGTCGTGGTTTTTTGTTGATAACTTAGGCATTTGTAGACCAATCTGGCTGAAATATAATAGCAAACTATTCCGTACTATATCTAATATAAATGTATAGCAATGTTTATATACGAATCTTCGAAAATCCCATTTCAACAAACACATGGTTAGATTGACATCGTTAAACCAACTTTGCTAATCATAAGGATTCAGAATATACATATATACTTTATGGGGCCTAATATTAATATTGTAGCCATTACGAAAGGAATGACAAACTTATTTAAGAATATATACCCTCTGTTGTGAACGGTATACAAATTTGAAATTTTTTAGAAAATGGTCCGATTGAAAGTATCTTTTATTCTTAAGACTTTGGAAAAAACCTTAGATAAATATAATATAGTAATTAAAGGTTTACAAAACAATTTTTTTATGAAAATTTTCCTTAAGAAACGTTTGTTAAATTTAACAAAGAACGTTTCCTGATGATCTGGCCTAAGCAACCAGTGAAATGCGCATACACAGAAAAGTGTTTTATCAATTAAAAAAATGGTTTAAAAAGTATTTAAATTTAATTAATGTGATAATTGAATCATTTATTTTTTTTGTTGAATGAAAATTAAAAATTTACTGCCAGGCCCACAATGTCGACAAGAACATTTCTTTCGCATTTTAATATTGAAAACAATAATAAAAAACTAATACTTGTTTTTGTTTTCAATATAAATATACGAAAGAAATGTTCTTGTCGACATTGTGGGCCAGGCAGTAAATTTTTATTTAATTAACATATTAGTTGTTTTGAAATAAATTTTCAATTAAAATTTTAATTAAATAACAAAAAGTCTTAATTGACTTTTGTTGTTTAAAATAAAATAATTAAAACATGTAGAATTGTTGTTGGGAATTGTCAATATTTATTTAAATAAATTAACACATTGTTTGAAATGGCAAAGTTTTTTGATCACTTTTTTAATTAAAATTAAAAATATAATTTATCGAAAAAAGTTTTTCAAAATTTTAAAATTTTCAGTAATCAATATAATCATTTTGGTAATAGGTGCAAAATCAACAACTTGTTTGCTTAATATTATGAATTTGGAATAAATTTGGTGATTGGAGAAATTTAATAATTTTTTCTGTGTAGGAACAGCTTATCCTCCAACAATAAATTGCAGTATTTTTATGAATTATTTAAAAAAGGGAATTAAGCACAACAAACAAAATCTTTTAATAAGTAATTGTATTCCCAAAAACAACTTTGATAATTTAACAAACAATTTCATTAACATACGGGGATATATGTGTGTATATAATATGTTTTTGTTTGCTTGTTTTTAAATAAAAATCGAACAAACTTTGTTTAAAATCTAAATTTAAATTATCCGATTTTTTTGACGATTATTTAAACAGAAAAAGACGATTTTTTTATTTTTTCTCAGGAAATTGACGATTTTTTCACAATTTTTTCTGGCAGCCCTGGGTGTGACGAAGCTTGAAATAAATCTCGTTCCGCTTAAAAATCCTTCTATAGCTGTTGTTGACTTTTGCATCACCAGGTCGGATTGAAATTAAATTTCCAGCAAAGTGTTCGTAATACTTTTTCGTAAATCTTTTACTTTAAATGGATGACTAAGAAATTCAAGTTTTTTTTAAATAACACATAACACTTTTTGCAGGCTTAAAACATAATTATACAGAGGGGAAAAGAAGGAGTACGGATGTTTTCTAGAAGGCTTCTTCACTCCTTCTTTTGGATGTTCGCCCCATTCCATACACATATCTTTTTTATACACATTATCATTGCGGGGTAGGCCTTCCGCTCTCGCTTCTTCCAAAAAGATTCTGAAATGCATTTAAATAAATGGGTCTTAGAAGGCTTTCCGCATAATGGTTGTTAAAATGCCTTAGAATGAAGCTAGTCTTGAAGGGTTTTAGGAAAGGTATTTTAAAGTTAATTGTCAAAATGCTTTTGATTGAAGGTCATATTGAAATGTTTTTAATAAATGTATGTAAAAAGGCTTTCAATTGCAGGTATTTATTCCCTGCTTATTAGCCTGCCGTTGAAATTCGATTAAAAAATCTAGCCATATTATCACATAGTTTTCAATAAACAATAGCCCAGCTAGCATTTGGGTGATCATTTATTGTAAAAATCTCCTAAATAAATCACCTCACATCACTTTTGATGATTAAAACGGACTAATAAATGCTTCATTATGTTCAAATAATGTTTTCTAAATGTTTTGAACTTTAAAGTGATTTACACTAGATCGATTGAAAAACGAATCAGATATGATTCATTCATATGCTCAAAAAGGAATCAGAAAATTGTATCACAAATGATTATTAGAGGTGGTTCTTCGCTAGGGCACCATTTTCTCACAATGAGAGTATTCTATCATAATCTAATCTTTTAGGAATCAGCTTCAAGAGCAAAATAACCGCATATGCGCTCATTTTTCGATCATAAATGCTACTTGGCTTGTAAGAAAATGGTACCCTACTGATGAATCACCTCAAACAACAATTTGTGGTACAATTTGCTGTTTCCTTTTTGATCATATAAATGAATCATATATTAATCCTTTTTCACACGCTCAAGTGGTAAATCAGCTTTTAATCATCAAAAGTGATCTGTAATGCCAGCTGGGTTCCGTTTTAGAAATTAAAAAGAATACAAAATTATAAATAAAAAAATTCATTTAAAAACACATACAGTCAGTCCAATGCGAATACATACAGGTGCCATGAGATAGAGTTATTTTAGTTATCCTTTTTTTTTTTAAAAACATTATGTATTTTGTTTTTTTTTTAAGTAAGAGTGAATGTCAGAATTATTTGTTGAAAATATAAAAAGGAAATTTTTGTTTGGTTTATAATATTGGTTTGGTTTAGAATATAAATCTTGTTCCTGTATTGCGAATTTATTATGGCTCCACTTATTCCTTACACATTTTGAATTCCTTGTAATTACATTTTATATTCACTTGTTTTGTTTTAAAAAATTTAAATAAGTTTTTTTTCAAGTATTTAAATTTTTATTGAATTCTAAATTTGAACTAATTTTTTCACAAAATGTAAACAAAGATAATAAATAAACAATAAATAGATGACTCGAAAATGTCACCTGTATGCATTCGCCTTGAGTTATGTTCACTTTTCAGGATAGTATTTAAATAAATTTTATGTTAATTTTTATATAAACTTAAATCGTATTTAAATACAGATTAGCGGTTTTCACCCTTGATAGTAAAGTGCCTTGTATACCTTAATAATCTTATTAATTTAGTTAAAGTACAAACGTTTACAACACTGCAACAACAAAATATATTAGACTAAAATTTACTACGCTGTGGTTGAAAAATCCAACAAAAAGCTATAGTAAACACGTTAAATTACCAGAATAAAACAGTTGAAGAAACTCTATTTGTCTCTTTCTCTCACTCAGCAAATTCATTAATTTACAATACATACGAATAAAACACTCACGCTTTGAAGTATAAAATCGTATTAAATATAAAATCGTGGTACACTTAATAAATACAAAGGGTGAAAACCGCTATTGATTTTTTAAATTTTATTTGAAGAGTCTTATTTAATTAAGATAAAAGTATGGTAGCACTACTAAATACAAAAAAATATCAGAAAAAGTGTAATTATTTACAAGGTGGTCTCAAAAAAACAGCTGGTTGTTATTGCTTTGCCTGTTGTTGTTGTGATATTGAGGCCACTGTGATAAGTTAATCCAATGGAAACTTACCTGGCGTTTACACATGCAAGTGCAAGTTCGAAAAACTCAATACACTCACACATTTTTACTAACACCATCACATTTTTCGCACTTGCAGCCCAAGTTGCAAGAGAATTTGCTTGCAAGTAAATTTTTGACACTTGCAGCAAGTAAAATGACAATTAAAGAAACAGTGTTACCGTGGATGCCTTTGGTATCAATTTACTAGTACTTAGCAATATAAAAATTATGTTTATTGTTGATTTTCTGTGTATTTTTAAGAATAAAAACAAACAAAAAAAAACACTACTTCAAAGCAACACATCTTCATTGTATTTTAAAACATAAATTGCAAGCATTTAAAAAAAATTTTTTTAATCAAAATATTTTCTCAGAAAAGTTTATGATATAGGTAACTACGGCAATACTGGATTCACATATTTTAAAAATAAACATAATTTTTTCATCAAGATGGACCAAAAATAAAATAAAGAAATAATTAAATTATTTATATTTAGTATTATTAAATATATTTCGTGATAACATTAACATAATAATGTTTTTTTTAACCCAAAAATGGAGCTTTTTTCATAAGATGTTTTCGCTTCGAGAACATTTGAAAAATAAACCTACAACTGACTGTGTAAACACTCAAGTTAATTGCAAGACTTTCGGCTATTTCTTCGACATTTTCGTTGATAATACATATACACTACTTGCAAGTAATTACTTGCATGTGTAAAGGCAGGGTTAAGTTGAATTAAAATGTACCACATCGGTGAATTAAGTTTCATTTAAGTGTTTAGTTAAGAAGATAACTTTGTATTTAAAACGATTTTAAACATAAATGTGTTTTAATATCAATCCATAAAATTGGCCATTAGTAAAAACATTCTTTTCAAAATAAAAATATTAAAAAATTTATAATTTTGATTTTATAAAAAAACAAAAAATCGTACTCCTTTTATTCTCCCTTCTCATAGAAGAGAACGAGGAATGTGTATCTTATCTTTTATATCGAAGAGTTGATGCCTTCCATGAAACCTTCTTTAGAAGTTACATAAGCACGGTAACTGGATGAGAAAATTAATTCGTTTGGTTTTACTTCTTATAGAAGGAAGTGTGGAATGTGCATATTATCTTTTTTACGGAAGAGCCGATGCCTTCTACAAGGCATTCTTTAGCAGGTTGATCAGAATGGTAATTGAATAAAAAGAAAAATGCCCAAGCAGGCCTCTAATAAGACCTGAAGTCAGAAGGTCTTCCAAGTTTACCCGTTGGGTAGTTAACTATGAGCTTTCCTAACAATTAATAAGTTTTGTTTTTGAATATTTTTTAAAAAAAATTCATCACCAAACGTACAAACTGTCCCCTTTCCAGATGCTATAATATATCAAGTACAAAAAAAAGTTACGCTGCTCCAAAATATGGAGCCGCCCTTTTGGTCTGAAAAGTACATTTTCTTTCAAAAGTTGGTACAAAATCAGAAAAGCTATACATTTTCCATCCCTGTTTCATCACACACATGTACTTACATGGAAATCGATGGTAGAGCAGAGTAGAACGTTACCATAAAGTACTCTTATTTTTTATCGTTGTTTAAAAAAATTATTGCTCTGTATCTCAAACCATGAGCATGTTATTCAGTCCATAATTCATGTTGATGAAGGTGGTTGGTTGGTTGCTTGGCTGGCTGCCTGGTCGGATTTGTTGTTGGTTTAATAAATAAATATTTGGCAGTTTATATGTTGGTAGTTGATTGTGGGAAAAAGACGAAGACGAAAAATCTAGTTAAATAAAAGTGTTTTTATCGTTGTTCCTTTTATTTGTTTTCCCCTTGTTTTTTTCACTCTCCTGGTGTATTTATTACATAAAATATCTTTATTTCATTAATATTCTTTCATTATCTTTTAGTCGCTTTTCACAGCGTTTTGCAAAATTATAAAATATTTTTAAATTTACTAAAGAAAAGTGTTTACCAAAATATGAAATAAGAAATAAAATCAATAAATTATTAAAAAGAATGAAAAAATACAAAAAGAAAAAAAATTCAACACATAATAATTATTTTAGAAAAAATAAAAGTGTGTTGGTTTGTTAATTTAACATTTGACATTTAAATTTGTGAAGAATAAACTGCAAAAAATACAATAACAAAACTACAACATCAACAGAAGAAATATTTAATACAACAAAGAAGAGAAATATACAGACCAAACTGACGGACCCCCTCACTTTTTTATCCCGTTTTTTTAAATCTTGACAAGGTAAGAAATTGTTTTCATTATCTCTGTTTTGCTTTTTAATTTTTTTCATTTGTTATTTATTGTTTTACCAGAATGTTAATTATTTAATTTTTAGTTTATTCGGTCATTTATAATTTTATTGTATTTTTTTATAACCTCCACCAAATGAGAGTACTTTAAGATTGTTTTAAATTAAATTATGTTTCTGCATTTCTAATTGAAGTCTAAAATGTTCTTCATTTTATACATTTTAGTTTTATTAAAAAGGTCTTATTACCAAAATTAAGAAAACATATTTATTTTAGTTATTTTAACACTCTGCGTGTGTGCAGAAGGAATATGGTTGCCAGATGTTAAACAAAATTATTTTCAGTGCTGTATTGATGATTAAAAAACTGTTGGCTAGGAATTATTGATTATGAATATGAATGATAATGAATGCCGATAAAGCATAATGTTAAGCCACCTTTCACGATTAAGGTGGAACATCTTCAAAAGTTACTTCTAGTCCGTACTGAAAGCATACAAAATTCCTAGGTACTAAAACACATCCCCTTTATTCAAACCCTTTTCCCCACGTAACTATTATTTTGTATTAATTTGCGGAGGAGTTCAACCTACTCTGTTCTCCAAGAAATTTGACCATATTTATGGCCCTATTGCATCTTCCGCCCTAAGGAGTTTTTAAGCTAGTCGCAAGGACTGCTTGGCGAACTTTTAAATTGTATACTGCATCCAAATTCTTTGCCGATCTAAGCATAGATGCGATCAAGTTCTCTGCAGTCAGGTTCTCCTTTACGAATGACTCTAGTTGCCGTATCTGGCTTATAAGGCGTAGGCAGTTAAATGTCACGTGTTCTGCCGTCTCGTCTTCGTTTAGACATCTTGGTGAGGTTTCATGTCCGAAGCGGTATAGGTACCACCTGTATCGTCCGTGTTCTGATAGAAACTGAATTATGTTGTAATATATCTTTTCTGTTAGGTATTAGTTTACGTGTTCATCTTGTTGAGTTATGCCACCATTGTTGTCACTTGAATATCGATTTATTTATTTCTACTTAACGCAGAGTTCTTCTCACCGTGCTTGGATTATTACTAAGCGTATGGTATATATCCGATAATTCCTTCGCTGTTATGTCTGATTATGGCGTGATTCCAGCAATAATACTGGCTGCTTCCATAGATATGGTCCTTTATATTAGACTTGTTTTTTTTGCTAAAATCTGCCATACTATTGCTCCATAGTGCTGGTTCAGACAAGGCAGGTTTAGCTGAACATGTTTTCTCTTAATCTCGTTTGAACCTGCGTGTACGTTCATATGCAATAAGTTAGTCTGCGCTCAGACGGCTCATGTCTAACTGACATGACTGCTTCCAGAAACCAGTACACAGTTTCATGTACCGCCAGTATTTTGGTATCTGAGTTAAAATAAACATTCATAAACATTAACCTAACAACGAGTTAACCTCGAACAAGTTTCCCAGCTAGCAAATTAGCCCGACGACTTTCAGATATCTGAGAGAAACATCGACGAAAAGTCGAAAACGAATTCTGTCGAATTTCTGACCCAAAAAATGTATGAAGGGATTGACACGAATTCTTTCAGACATGCCGTGGGGTATTCGGTTTTTTGCTGGCATTTGTAATAGATATCTGACAGAAGTCATACGAAAAAGGCATGGGAAATTCGAAGGTGTTAGCCGACATTCATATTGTTTTCTGGCAGATACCTGAAAGAATATGGAATAAAATTCTTGAAAAAAATTATCGCACGGATTTAAGTAAGAAGTCTTTTATTTAATTGAAAAAAAAGGTTATAAATACAAATTTTACATGTATCTTTATACAATATATAGTACATGCGTACCATTTTTTAAATCTTTTTTTTCAACAAAATAAATTAAAAATTTTTTCAACTTAATGAGAATTGTCAGACACATCTACATAAATTCATTCAAAAATCTATTAGACATATCGGTAAATAAATTCTCCCGGAATATCCATGCGAAATCGATAAGAAAGCTGCTCTGACAGAAATCTCAACGAAGTCTCTAAGAATAAAGTCAGACATTTGCCAGAAATGTCTTACGAACTTGGTACAATCTTCATTTCTATGTTTACTGGTTTAAAAGACAAAGGGGGTGACAAAGAAGTTCCAAAATACTTCCCAAATGTGCCGAATTTAAAAAAGTACCAGGCACCTGTCCGCTTATTTTACTAATGAACAATAATGTTCAATGTGTTTATAAAAAATAAAAATTGGGAATTTAGCACGTCATAGAGAAATCTTATTAATGAGAAATATTAAATTTTTTTTATTTTTTTTTTAGTTTTAGAGATATGAGGTTACCGAATTTATCCGTTTTTACTCTTTTTCCCCCCTTTCAAATGTTGCATTATTTGTTCAAATCGGAGGAAAGCGTTCTTGACTGCCTTAGCCGATTTATATGTTCTAGGACCGCCAGGTGGCCGAAATTCGACCACTTGACATTACAGTTATGGAATATGCAATTCTTATATAAAAGGGCTACTTAAATTTAAGAAAATAACAAATGTCTTTTCATATTTCCTTTTACACGTTATTATTAAAGTATTTATTTACTATTTTAATTTATTTTACTATTTATTTTAACAATGTGTATGTGATAAAGTTTCGAGTATAAAAAGTAAAAAAAATTTAAATTGCCTGTTCTTCAAAATAAAATTAAGAAAATAATATGTATATTGAAACAACAATAAAAAAATATATAAATTTCTGAACGAAAATTTTTATTTTATCAAATAGATATTGGGAATTATTTCTTATTATCAGCAAGTTTATTATATTCAACAATTTTTATTTTTCGAATTTATTCTATGAGTTAAATTTCAGTTATGTATTTTATAAAGCTTTTTGTAATAGTTCTATTCCTTAAATTTTTAGAAATTTAACTCATAAAATAAATTCGAAAAATAAAAAATGTTGAATATTTTTATTTTATTTTCAAAAACAAAAAATGTGTGTGTTTGCAAGCAAATTGAAAACACTCTTTTAACATTTTTATCCTAAAAATTTAGAAAAAATTGTATTGTGCATATCTGCACAAAAAAACCTTTAAATATATATTTCATATATGTATGTATATTTCATTAAAATCGGTGGACGATAAGATCCTTAAAAATCAACTACAAAAAAATTGTTCCCGTATTTATATATAAGATATAGATGAAAGTTACTTATAAATAAATTAAAGTGTTAATAAATTTCTTGCAAATTAAGCTTAAAGAAATTTAAAAAAAATTGTTGTTAGAATTAAGAAAATATTATTATTTTTAACTTTTACTTTTAATATTAAATTGAGTTAACATTTGGCTTGTTCACGAAAAGCTAATTATCAGGTTATATGATTATTAAATTATATTTACAACAACAAAATACATTAATTTAAATGTTGCTGTTAATAAACCTACATAACCATATAACCTGATAATCCGCCTTTCGTGAACAACCCAATTGTTTTAAAACTATAAATAGGTATAAATTTCCCTTGAATTTTTTAGCCTGCAGAAATCCGAGTTAAGATATTTTTATTGATGTTTCTAAATTTAAAAAAATTAATCCACAAATTTAGCATGGCAACATTATACACAGATACCTGTTCCATGTTTCATTCCACATGTATTTGACGCATTTTTGAAGGAAAACTCTTTTGAATGAGTGAAAAATTTGGTCTCTTTCTCTTTAAAAAAATTAATATTCAATTTCTCTTCAACACGAAGCACTGGCCAAATAAGCCATAGAAAACGACCAGAATAGGAAGAGAGAGATAACAAAAACAAGCTCATCTTTCAAAAAATCTAAACTTTAAATATGTGCTAGTAAAGGCTAGTTTACACTATCACACATTTCTTACGTTTTCCATAATACTTTGTGAGATAGAAATCTAATGAGTTTTGTTGTGACTGTTAAAAAATCTAATGTAACATTACAGTTTGTAGACACGCTATCACACATGAATATGCTTTTGTTAAAATGCAACCCTGACCCAATGTAAAGTATTAGCGTTTAGAAAAATTTCAAAATACGATGAAGTCGTATAGGATGTCAAATTTTTTTCGTAATACCTGTCATTTTCATAACACATTGCATTCACACTACCACACTTTTACATATTACTTGTGTTTTTGACATGTATTAATAAAAAGTATAATAGCGTAAACTAGCGTTAAAGGATACTTTACACTTTTATACTTTATTTTAATACATGTCAAAAACTCAAGTTATATGAAAAAGTGTGAGAGTGAGAATTCAATGTTTTATGAAAATGGCCAGTATTACAAAAAAAAAAGTGACATCCCATACGACTTTATCG
Organism: Pollenia amentaria; assembly: GCA_943735925.1. Lineage (NCBI taxonomy): Eukaryota > Metazoa > Arthropoda > Insecta > Diptera > Polleniidae > Pollenia > Pollenia amentaria. The sequence continues at coordinate 72,056,371 of OX031007.1, read as the reverse complement.
TTTTTTTTTAAATTTTTTTAAACAATAATTGTTTATATTTGATCAGGGTTGCAAAAAGCATGTTCATGTACTCTTATGTTAAATTAGATTTTTTGACAGTCGCAACAAAACTCATTAGAATTATATATTACAAAGTACAAGTATTATGGTATACGGAAGACTTATGTAATAGTGTAAAGTACGTTTTTTTTAAGTATTCAAAATACTTTGTAAAATAGAGATCTACTGAGTTTTGTTGCGACTGTCAAAATAAAATAAAAATATTCTCAAAATTCCGTTACAACAACAAAGTGAACAAATTTCTTACTAACTCTTTCTGTTATAGTTAATCTGCTAAAGCTGGCGATACACTATCCAATTCAGTCGTACGACTTGTCAAAAAATCGTGTGTGCTCATAATGTATGACAGTGTGGCTTAAAAATGAATTGAATGACAGATTTTTTTTTAATAAGTCTGTCTGACTTGAAAATTTTTATAACTAATTTCATAAAATGATAGATTCTTTTCGATCATTTTCTTGTAACCTAAGCTGAGTCATTTGAGTTTGCATCTTTTTTGTGGGATAGTCTGGCATTGACAACAGATTTTGCAGAAATTTTTTTAAGGTCGGACATAATTCCGTCAGATTTTCGTGTAATGAACGGAACGAATATGAAGGATAGTGAATACCTTAAATAACCTTAAATACCTTAACAATTACTGAATATTGAAACAAAAAATTTTTCTCTCCCTTTCTATTCTAGTCGTTCTCTATGCAATAAACAAATGTGTGAGTGCGTGCGTTTTATTTACGATTACCATAATATATACTTTTTATCTCTTTATACATTATGTTTCGTAAATATTTTTGTGATTATTTTTCGTTTTGTTTTTATTTTGAAATCTTACAAACAAACTGAGTAGTGACATGTGTTGTCAGCAAAAAAAACAAAAAAACAAAAACAAAAAAAAAATCGTCTACCTTTTGCTTCATGTTGCTTCAAGAAAATTGTTCAAAGTGTAATAAATTTTTGTTCGAAAATAACACAAATAATTGTTAATTAAAATCGAAAAATCGCTTTAACACTGACAATGAAAAATACTTCGATGCATTAAAATAAAAGATTTCATTAAAAAAGATACATATACATACATGAATATATACAAACAAAAGTAAGTTTGCAATAAAAATTGCGCAACTTATTTGAGTGTTTTTAATGGATTTTGATATAAAACAGTGTTAAATAAATTATGTGAAATATACTTTGTACATACACACATGTGTATGTATGCAGATATGTATGTATGCAGATATGTATGTATGAATGTATGTATGTATGTATGTATGTAGGTATGCAGGTATATTCCTATGTATGCCTATAAAAACAGATTTTATTTTAATTATCTTTTAATTAATTCTTAGTAATATTGGTAGGAAAAATATGTTTCAGGCAATAGACGAACGAATTTTTTTAAATGCTCCTATTTTGAAGCTAGACTGTCTCTTGACTGGAACCCCCAGGGAAGTCAACGTAGATGTCGCCCGTCAAATCAAACCCCTAGACATAGATTACATAGATATGGAACTTGCTTGTCTAAAGCCTAAGTCTGTTGTCAAAAAAAAACTCAAGTGATGAGAATGTGTTAGTGAAAATTTTATCATTGGGTTAGTATGAAATAAACATTCCTCCCCACATTCCCAGCAAACACAAAATAAAAGGTATGAAAAAATATGGATTTTATGTGAATTTAATTAAGAAACTAACCAAAAGTTTCCATTTTTTGGAAAATGCTATTAGTTTTGAATGCAAAACTTTAATTTTATACTTTATATACAAAAAAAAAATTAATAATTTTATTCGAAAATACATTAGGAACTCAAAATGTATACTTCAAAAACTGTTAATATAGAAAAAATCACATGTATTAAAAACATATGAATATATCGGGTGATTCATCGTGAGGTTTGATGTATAATGTAAGCATAAAATGAACTTAAAATTTTTATTATCGGTTAAAAGAACAACTTATGGCATTCACTGTTTGAAAATGATATCATGTGGATTATTCCTGAAGACCTCATACTTTACATATCCCCAGAGAAAATAATCCAAAGGTGTGATATCGCAAAACTAGATGGTCAATTTACCGTAGCAAAACGTGAAATACAGTGCTTACCAAAATGATTTATCATCAAGGAAATTGTTTCACGCGCTGTATGGCTCGTAGCGCCGTCTTGTTGATACCAAAGCCCACCGACTTCATGCGCTTGAATTTCAGGAAGCAAATAGTCCGTTAACATGGTGCGATAAAGGTTACCATTGACGGTAACATTCTGATTTTCCTAATTTTTGAAGAAATATGGAACAATAATTCCATCACCCCTTAAACCACACCATACCGTTGTTTTTAATGAATGTAATGGTAACTCTTGGTACTCTTCGGGTTGTTTATCAGCCCTAAAACGGCAATTTAGTTTATTAACGTATCTATTGAGCCAGAAATGTGCTTCATCACTGACAAAATTTCCCTATAAAACACCGGATTTTTATTGAGTTTTTCCAAAGCGCAGCTGAACGATTTGGATGCGCTGTATTGGTGTGAGTCTTACCATAATGCATTGCCAAACAATGCTGAACAAAAATTAAAAAGCGTTTTAATATGAGTCACGCGTGATCTGTAAAAAAAGCATATTTAAAGTTAAACCTTACGATGAATCACCAATTATAAGTAAAAGCACTTCAAAAACTTGCTTGAAATGGGTCCTCAATGCTGTCATCAGGTTGATGAGGTGGGCAGTAACTGCTTGTTGTAAGTCTTGCAATCCGCATCTTAAATTCCACGGTAAGAACAGATACATTAGTTTCATTTTACGATATGTCCTTTGCTTAACAACGAAAATTCGCCTACAGCAAGAACTTACTTGTTTAACTATTACAATAGATTTAGAGTCCAAATCTAACAGCTCAACCAATTCAATTCATTTATTTGTTTGTTTATATTGTAAATAAAAACATAAATTTGCTGTTTAAAAAATAACGAGGTTTGGATTTAATCCTTTGCTACAGGGAACAGTGTGGCCACTTTGTGCGTAATAACCTGAATTGGGTGTAATTTTTAGGGTCGTAGGTAATTTCTCGTGGGTGTAAATCAGGTGCAATTGGAAATTATTTAACTTTAAAAGCTAATAAAAAGCTTCATTTTGCAATTAAATTAAATATAAATACATACATATGTATTATATTGGTATTTCGGTATATGAAGCTTTATCATTCTGTTTCGATATCGAAAGGACAATTATACTTTAAAATTAAAACGAGTTTTCTATTGATGTGGTTTCAGTGATGAAATTTAAACTATTTAAGATATTGAACCTGTTAGAAAGTGCATCATTGCGCTGCATCTGATGAGCATTTGTGATTAGTTTGCGATTCTAATGCAAATCAGCGCATTTTGGTAACATTTTTGACACAATATGCATCAGCCATTTTTGTGAGGCCTGTTTTAAATTTGTTTGAGCATCATTTTCTTTTGTTATGTATTTTCGAACAGCTGACATTTGCAGTGATTCTATTACGAACGTGCCGCGCATCAGATTCAGTGATGCATTTCCGAACAGGCCCATTATAGTTGAACAAACAAATGTTCACTCTTCTTAACCCATCGTTTAATATTTATTTGCAAAACCAGCAGGGACTTTTAGATTTCAATAAATATGAGATTCAGAGTGATTTAAAACCTGAAAATTTTTAGAGAATTGTATTCAAACTTAAAATGAACTTGGGAGAATTTATGTTTCCAATATTACAAAAATTTCAAATGTGTTTAGTTGAGAGAATATTAGCCCCCTTAATATTAATAAACCTGATTTGAGATCGAGACTGTCGCACTAAGCCATTACTGGAATTTTATTCACTAAAGAAGATATAGTTACAAAGTAACGACAATTAACATTTTGAACCTTCCCCTTTTTTACACTTTTTCTCTACCCATTGAAGTATTCAAAAATTTTAATATTGTAGTGGGAGCTCTCAGTTGAGGAGATACGAGTTTAACGAATTTACACGTTTTTACCCCCTAAACAGTCGAATTTCCAATAATCCCGTGATAGTGGATCGATTTGGCGGGAGTCCAACCTCAGGCGTTTAAGCGGTGCGATGATGAATCAGTCAGTCAGTAACGTTACAATTTATCACACTCTTCAAGTTTTAGCTGACGAGTCTTCCCTTCTCTCCACAAAGCTCAACCCTTGACGCCTTAAGCTTGAAGAGTGTGAACAAGCACTTACTTTATGACTAATATTGATTTTCTTTATATGAATTTTTGTTTTCTTTATTATACAAAACGTTTATTTGATATCAGGTGTAATTTCATTTAAATCGGGTAATTTTGCTTTTACTTACGTCTAATTTTAAATTTTTCTGGTGGTAAAACTGGCTTAGATATATTTATATGGCAATGATTTGTTATTGATAATCATAAATTTGGTATGTTAGGAGTTTTTTTCAAAAAACTTAAATGAATAAAAGCTTAACCAAAATCAGCGCTTCAAGCGTTTTCCATCTGTCAAAAATTTTAATGTTCATACTAAATGTATGAAGGAAATAGCGCGGCGTCAACGCTTTATAATTGGGAAATCGACTTAAGGAAGAAGTACATAATACGCGTTAGTGCGTGAGCGCTATGTAGACTACTGTCAAAAAAAGTTAAGCTAGTGTTCTTTCATAGAACAAGTTATACAAAAAAACATTTTGACGCATTGGCGGAAGAAAGTTGGTTAATGTTTAACGCGTTAGTGTATTTTTGACATGTAATCAGCAGACAATAAAAAAAAATAATTTAACAAATTTGTGATTCATGGAGGGAAAACTTATTGAAAAGTTGAACTATTGTATAAAAAAGAGAGTTGAAGCTTAGAACTTTGTAAGAAAATGGTTAACCAAATAAAACACAGCTGAAAGAAATGGCTTTTTGTGTAATTTTTCATACGCTGAACTTTTAAAACGCATGATACTCGTCGACGAATTAACGCGTCCCAGTAAAAAAAACTTGTGTTTTTTGAAGCACATAAGAGAAAAAGCGCATAATCGAGCGCTTCGATAAGAGAGCTCTTATACAGCATTAAATGATAACGAATAAAATATATAAAAAAGCTGCTATTTTAGTGCTGACAACGAAGAAGGTTTTAAAGCAAAAAAAAAAAAATTTAAATATATTATGGTATACGAAAATGAAAAAAGGCATTTAAGCAAATAAAAGCAAAACATAAATGAATATATTAATATAGTTAGCCCTTAAAAAAGCACTTTAGGAGGGCTTTGTTTGCATGTCTTATTTGGTTAAAAGAGGCGCTTATTGTCAGCAGAAAATAGTCCTCCAAACCAGGAACACCCCATACAAAAATTAGGCATGCCATCAGCAGGTCTGAAGCGATTTGAGGTTTAAATTCATACATAAAACCTGCTCCTTTTAGAGTTTATTTTTTTACTGGGGTGTTATGCACTTCTACCTTCAGACATTTTTAGAATTTAAGGTCAATTTAGCGGGTTTTTCTATTTTGTGAGTTTTATTAAACAAGATAAGTAGACATTTTTACTCATGATGCAACGTTGACGCTCTTGTTCAAGTTAAGGCTTGCCACTTAAACGCTTTACTCTTGAAGCGTTAATTAAGTCTGATTGTAAAGCTTCAAATAATAAAGTATACAAAATATTTCATTTGATTTTTTACACCCACACTACAATAGCGGAGAGGTATTATGCATTTGTGCTGATGTGTGTAAAACCTTAAAGTATTGGTCCTAGACCCCGACCGACCCAGAATCACTTTTAATGAAATTTAAAACATAGATAGATGCCTATTCGTATAGCCACATAAGCTCTGCTTTTTTCAAAAATAGGTCCCAAATAGGTACACTTGCAAAAATTTGTTATTATATTCTGTGGTGTCGGGCTTGACCGACTCTACATATTTACTTGTTTTTCATAAAATTTAAAGTTTAAAAATTTCTGCTAATTTAATATTTCTTTGTTTTTATCTTGGCGTTCTTTACACAAAACTTTCACCTACAACCCAAAAATATAAGAATTAAAAAAAACTAAAACTTAAAGATAAAACTAAATTCACAACCAAAATAATATTTATAAATTAAAACAAATATAAATGAAAAAATAAAAACCAAATGACAATAGAAACTCACATGAAATTCCAGCCAAATATTCACATAATTTTTGGTACGAATAGTTTTGTATCTGCTTAACATAAACATACAAACGTACAATGTAGGGTTTTTCATACGGGATTTATCGGGACAAAAATCCCTTTTTTGGTAAATAAATCCTGGGAAATTTGTGTGGGAATTCCTGGATTTTTTTTAATTATTTGATCATTATATCAAGAAATGGATGTAAATTCAAATCAGATTAGTACGGCAATGTTTACTGTTTGGTGCTCTGAAATTTTGAACTAGTAAAAGAAGAGGAGTAAAAATGTACACAATGTAAAGATTTCTAAAGACCCTGATTATTTAATAAAAACGATAAAAAAGTAGTTCCTACTTGCTTCAAAAAACTTCATGATTTTATATGCAGTCCAGCTGCATAAAATATTTTTTTGGATTAGATTTGGAAAATGCGGTAAATAATATTTCTGTAGAGTTGATGACAAAAGTGAAAAATTAACATTTAAGGAAATTTTCAATTTAGCAATTAGTAAAGGAAACGCTAATTCGATTCAAAAAAATAAGTGTTTTTAAAAAAGGAATCACAAATGTTTGAAGGAAGTGGTGAAAAACTAAAAGTTTCCAGAGATTATATAATATTCTTTTGATTATAAAGGCAAACATCTGTAGAAAGGGAACGTGTTTTCTCGTTGACAAGACTTTTCGTGGTTAAAATTTGAAAAAGGCTGTCAAACGATTCTGTGAATGCTTATTCTTTATTAGAATTCTATTTTCGAAGAAATATTTTGTAATATTTTAATTAAATAACTTGAATTTTTTGGTTTTATGTCAACGCTGTTTCTGTTGCATTAAATATAAACTTTTAATGCATTTATAAACTTATCTAATAGATTTCATGAATTGTTTTTGTTATAATAAATTTAATTAACTAATATTCTGCACTGCGTTTTATTGGGCGGGAATTCCTAGCATTTCTCGAGACATTTAAAAATAAATTCCGCTTTCCGGGAAATGAAAAATTCAGGGAAGAGAGAAACTCTAGTACAATGTGCGTTAACCACAGAACACTTACACACAATGTGATACTATTTTTAAATTTGTTTACACTCAAAGAAAGTGTTTGTTTTTGTATTCAAGATTATCACGATTATGTGCGACAAATTAGAATTTTGAAATTTATGTTATACTTGGTTGTCCATTAATAGCGACCCATGTGGGTCACTGGCCGAACTAAAGGCACAGCCCTAATGTGCAATAGCTGGCCTAAGTAACTGTCCGAATACATGTGAATTATATGTGTCAAATCAAGATAAACCTAAGGAATCTTTTTGTTAAGTTTTATGAAACTGTCGTTTGTTTAAGTAAAGTGTGAAACTGATCACACATCGCGTACGGAATCATATGTTATTTTAAATGCATTTGACAGTTTTTTTTTTTGTTAATTTTTTACAGTAGATTAAGCCCTAAGAATGGATTTTCAGCCGCTTCGGTCTTCTGCGCTTCTCCAGTTTCAATCGTTGAGTTTGGAAAGGTACTAAGTCTTTCCAACGGAGTTTCGGTAGTCCTCTTTTGCGTCTTCCCTCATGATTATATTCAAACGCCTTTCTTGCTAGAGCATCGTCATTCATTAGCACAACATAACAAAGCCAGCACAATCTTTGAATTTTTACGCGTTTTGCTACACCGATATCGGCTTATAAATCATACAGCTCTTGACTCGTGCGATACTAATGTTCTCCGCCTTCTCAGATTGGCCCATATATCTTGCAAAGTATTTTTCTCTAGAACACTCTTAGAACAACTTCATCTGCTTGGGCAAGTTAATGCTCATGCCTCTGTGCAGTATAGTAGCAAGGAAAGGTTAAGTGTGTAAGCTTCGCCTGCCTAAAGTAGCCCCCAAAGTTGGATCTATTAACGGTATACACATTCATCTGTTACTTTCAAGTCAAAGTAACCAGCGTTCACAGATTGTCTTTATCTCGTGGATTTTCTATTCGTTAAAACCATCAACTTAGTTTTGTCTTTCTTGAATGCCAAATTATTAAAGTCATTTATGTTTGATTTACAGATTGCTATACAGAAAAAATTATCCAATTAAAGCATTAATTAAAAATTAAATCAGTTGTAATTAAAAATTTTATCAAGTGAATTAAATGTTTAAACAAGTGAATTTAACGTTTAATCAAGTATATTTAAAATTTAATCAATACCAATAATTTGTTTACTGGTTCAAATTTAATTAGTTTTTTAATTAATATCACGAATTTTTTAATTGAAATTTATTTTTATTTTTATCTGTGTGCAGTCAGTGATGCTAACTTTCATTTTAGCATTACCATACGGCCATCTGAAAATTACCACCCTTAAGAAGAATTCACTGTTTTTAGTTAAAAAATTAGCAGCAGTATTCATAAACAATTTGTTTAAATTTTAAATGTGTTTTAAGGAAAATTTGGATGGAAATTTTGGTTATTAGAAACATTTTAAACCAAAATGATTGTATATTTTATGAATACGACAGTAAAATCATTTTGAATAAAATAAGTACTTATGCATATTGTCAGCTGCTTACACAGTGGTACAAAATCGAACTTTCCGAATGGGAATGGGGTAAAATCAATTTCAAGGGGCTTTTTTAGTTCAGTGCGAGCGCAGCGCATTTGAAGTTGGTGATTTTGGAACGCTGTCTAACAAGAAAAATCATTGAAAATTTTATAAAATAAGGCTTATTTATTTTTATTATCCTGGAAATTTGTTGTATCTTACAGTTCGAGGAATTCATTTTTGATATATATTTTTACCTAAGACTCGCGCTAGATGGCACTGTCATACAAATGGTGCTATTTCTTGTAGATTTTCATAGCTAAAACGGTGTATTTACTTTTTTTTAGACGGAAAAAACAATTTTTGATGATGGCTTCATTGTTAAACATATTTCTAATGATATAACGAAGTGCATTTTATTGTTCTCAGTACGAAACTATTACAAAAATTCAATTTTTATGGAAAAAAATTGGCTTTTACACTGGAAAAAAATATTTTTTTATTACGAAAGCAACAAGTATTATTTGTTATTTTATCTTATTTGGATCTCATTTTGGATCCGCTTAATCATCCTCACTATCAATAACAATTTGTATATTTGAAGTAAAAGCAAAAGCTCCAGAAGTAGTAGGTTGTGGATCTCTGTTTATATCTGGTTCTTGCTCATCTCCCGTATCCTCTTCATCGGCTGTTCTCTTTAACCACCAGCACAAATCACCTAACATAAAATATAGTTTCTTTCCTCTGTACCTAGTGTACATGGTTAAAGCTACTTGGTGAAAACGTTCACCTTGCTCATCAGATTCGGTGGAAAGTTGGTTTTTAGACCAATCCATATGGTGATGGAGAAAATGAAATGTTGGATGCAATGAAAATGCTGCAGAGACAATTGGATACGATCCTGCATACGACCCTTCTGAGTTTAACAATCGTGAATAAGTCGAAGCGTGATTCTTGTCCGTAATTTCTACAAAGAGATATCTGGTCGTATTCGTACCTAACAGTCATCTTTATCTTTCCGCTAAAACTATTTTGATAATTTCAACGTTAATTTTGCCTACGTGCAAGGCGAATTCATTACAGGTGATTCTAAAAGCCCTGCCGATAACTTTTTTCTTTAGCTTTATAATTGTTGAATGTCAAAATGTTGTTTATTGTCTTTGTTTCTGTTTTTGAAATTGTACAATGATTTTACAAAAACAAATTGCTTGTGGTTTTTGTACGAGTTGTACTTGTTGTACTACCGAGATTACCTGGAATGAATTCGCCTTTCCTACGTGTTTTTTCCTTCAAGTTTTCTTTTAAAATATGGCAACAAAAAAATATGTATTTATATTAATTTCATAAATTAACTGTCAATAATCGATGGTGTTAAATACACTTCAGTTTAACCAGTAGGTAAGACATAAGTGTTAAAATTAGGAAAAATTCGTTACACCATAGATATCTATACACAGCTAGATAACTATTTGTAGAAATTACGGGCATCAGAGTATGTTGCACGTAATCTAAAGAGAAAAACGACAATGAAGGTTTACATGAAGTTTTCTGATAATATAAACGATAGATTTTTTTCGTATTTTCACGACTGCTTCTGGCATATCTTTAAAAAAAAAACTGAATAACAAGTTAATAGTATTTTATTAAAACTGCAAATTATTGTTTTGAGCCGCATACGCCACTTTTCTAAATTTACTTCTAAAAAGGAGCATTTTTTGCTGCATACGTATACTAACAGATGTATATTGAGTTGTTGACATTTTATTTTGATTTTTCTTTTACTGCCCTAAGTTTTTCTTAGCGCAAGAGTGAAATTTATTTTATACATTTTTGTATGAGGAAATTGGAGCATTCGCCAAACAGTGGCGTGTAGAGCAAAACAATACTCAATAATTTTAAAAATAGTTGATATGGATCAAAACTAATGCTTAGTATCTCATAAACCATACAAAATTTCGTGAAACAGGTTCTAGATTCAGATAGGGGGTATGCAAAATATATATACCCCATACCTAACTCCATTTTTTTTGTAAAATGATCGGTGGGTCCAACCAACAATGAGCTGACGATATGTTAAATTATTAACAGACAATCAGAAAGCTTTATGTTTTATTTCTAGTCTTATAAAACTTAATTTGAGTAAAATATCGTGATTCGTAACGAAAGGGGAATTTATATTGGACCCGTGGTAAATTATGGATAAATTATCACTAAATTCTGAATAGCGTTTTCGAGTGTAATTGGTTATAGAGTTTTATAGATTTCAAGTGGTTTTCAGAAGCCCGTTTAATATGAAACCTAAGGTAAATTATGGACCGATTATCACAAAATTACGTGGTATTGTTTCTGGCCATATGACGCTAAATTGGACCAAATTTTAGTGGACATTATGTGGGGAATATGGTAATTTGTGGACCGATCTTCACATTTTGTGCTGGGATTTACAGCCTTATGAAACTACGAAGGTCGATATGTATATGTACAATAAAAATCCAAATGTTACTTTTGGGGCCCACAACGGCCGTACAAAACGGTAGTTGCCGTACGGTTATCATCACTGACTATATTACTGAACCAAAAATATAATATTATTTAACAGAAAAAATATATACATAATTCAAAAAGCTCATCTTTAAAGAGCTATATCTGCTAATCTATTGGGCGTATCTTAAAAATATTTTAGATATGCCTTGCCTAGAAAGTTTTCTTTAGAAAGCATTCATTAGTTGTAGTTTTAGACCTTAAGTTGGACCATTTATAGCCACCCTTACAACACTCAGCGGCATACTTTTCTTTTAGTTTTGTTTAATTTTATTGTAAAATTTAAAATTACTTAACTTTTTATTGTTTTATCTTTTTAGTTCTCTGAACTGAATTTTCGATAAAAATTTTTGGGTTGTTTATTTTTGCTTTTTTTTTAGTTTAAATTAAAAGTGAACCATTTTGGTCTTCAGCATTTGTCAAGTCATGCACACTTTTTTTAAGTAGTTTAATAACTGGACAGATGGTTCTTTTTGATAAAAAATATTTGATGGGGGTTTGATTTAAAGTTTAGTATTTATTTATTTACTAATAAATATTAAGGGAATTCTTTTTTGTTTAAAATTTACATATTTGCAAGTACAAGTTTGTGTTACCAAAGATCAGGGTTTGCCGGTATCTTTTGTTTCAGAATTTTTTCTTTTTTGCGGACCTCAGCATTTATTTTAATTATTTAATTTAAAATCCTAAAGAATCAAGTTAAATTACTTAGCTCAACAAGAACGAATTTTCTGTAACCGATAGTAACGAACTTTTGGAAAATATTTAATTACAATATCATTATTTATAATCGTTTCAGGTGTATTTATGTGATATTCGAGAGATGGATTTAAATAGAACCTTTGAGGAATTATGAAACGACCATCACAAAATTTTTTTGTGTGATTTCCAGTCTTATTTTTTTTAATTTAAAATATTTTAAAATTTATATGAATACTGTTACGTTATCGTTCGCTAACATTGTCGATCGACTTGTCGTGCTGAAAATGTTAAGTGCAAAAGAACGATAGCGGTCGATATCGTCAGACCATCGCCAGACTGTAAAATTCAAATCTCTTAAAAAGCAGAACTTGTTATTTATTTACTTTGTGGTTACGATTTTCTTAAAACAACACAAAAGACCATTGAAAATAATATCAGAAAAATTATTAAAGGTCTTGAGAATTCTTAAAGGCCTTTTATGGACAAAAATAATCTAGATAAAAATTTCTTAGAAATATCCGGTAAATTAAACAAAATTATGGCATATTTCCAAGATTTTATAGTAATAACTATTGCAGAAAATTCTTTATTGTTAAAAATGGTACAATAGCAATTTTTTTTTTTACTAATTTTATAGTAAATTTAATTTCAGTAAGAAAATTAAATAATACTTAGCACAAAATTTATTATATTTACAAGATACTTTTAAAAATATTTTTTTATTTTTATCTTTGAAATACAAAAGAAAAACAAACAGCCGTTTGCTTAAACTTTGTTGCATAAATCAAGAGATTCTTATGTAATAGTGTGGTTTTTGTTGTTTGTTTTTGTCGTTTATTATTAATATTTGTTTTATGTATCTTAAAGATAAAAATTAGAAAAACAAAATAAAACAAAACATACACATCCGTTTGCAAATAAATTTTTTTACAATCGCAGACAGAATTGTAAAATTTAAATTTTATCTTTATTGTTGAAGTTCTTGTTGTCGTTATTTCTGTTGTTGTTTTAGTTCTTGCAGTTATTGCTTTCTACTTCTGTTTCGTTTCTATTTCTTAGTTCTTTGTTTTTTTTTTGCCCTTTTCTCTTGATGCTGTTGTAGTTGAAATGATTTGTTATCAATTTAGATATTAAAAAAAACTAAACATTAAGTAAATATTTTTTTTAACGAAAAAGAAATATGTATTTACTCGTACGTCACTTAAAGTGCTTCTTTATGGAGGTACAATTCACATTTAAATAATTTACGATCTTAAACCAGTGAGAACAAAAGACTGTCCGTCCGATATTTAATTTTTAAAATACCTCCATAGCTCTGGCAACAATGCTGCACACCCACATTGTTTCTTAATAATAATTAAGGCCCTAATTGTGTAAAACGCAACGTAATGACAAAATTACATTGAAAGCAAAAACAAAGTCAAAAATATTTCATAATTTTGTTGTTGCTTTCTAAGGAAATTCATACTGCTTTTTAAAATTTCAAACGCTGCATGAATTAAGACGCAGTATGAATTTCTGTAGAAAGCAACAACTTTCCATATAATTTTTGGCGTTGCGTTGCGTTTTACACAATCAGGGTCTAAATTAACGTACCATAACCATAATCATAGAAAACAGTAGTTCGAAACTACCGTATGGGCATCATTGTATTTGATTAAAGTTGAATCGCCATAACGCCATAACCATAGAAACTATTTAAATTTTAATTTTTCGGCATAATCATAAGCAGCTGTTAGGGTTGTGGGAAGGATACTCCATGGTGGATCTTAATCATTGGGTGATAATCAATGCGTTTAGCAACCGCCTCCCGAGTGCGAACGCAACCAACGCACACAGGTAGCAATTTGAGTGCATAATCCGGCAAGATTATGCACTCTTGCCTTGTTTAGGAGCTGGAGCTATCTTACCTGCGCTGCTTTTGGAAAAATGCTAGCAGCATCTGTTGAGTAGCAACAGCACCTAGGGATAGTCCTCACTCAGGCCGAAATCTCCCACAAGTTCGATTTTCAGGATATTTCTTGCCGGGACTTTGGGTAGCAAACCACAACCACCACTTGATCCCCGGAAGTATATTTTAAACGGAAAAGCGAAACTTCCGCAAAGACAATCTTACTTAAAGACAAAAAGTATTTCCCCCAATTAGCATACTAAAGGAGGTCTACACCAATAGTCAATCCTGTGCCGTGCCAACGGGGACTACTGACCCCCGTGGTATTTAATGGGATCTCTAGTTAGTCGCGATCGCAAAAGATGGTGAAGATCTCCTGTGACCTTCTAATTTTGGATTTTTTCCGTATCCCAGTTATTGGCTGCACCTGAATTTGCCCCGGAGGTTGTAACACCAAAAGGTAAAATACAATTGAGATGAGATCATCTCGCTACCAGGAGTAGCTGTTACGGCTATATCATTATGGTAGTCACGCTGTATTTGAGCTTAAATTATGGGTCCAGAAATTATATAAAAAAAATTTGTTTATATAAATTTCTGACTTTGTTTCAAACTGTTTTTTATTATAATGTTTAGTTACGGATATTTCTTTTGCGGAAAATTCATAAAATTTAAGATATTAAGGACAACATTAACAGTGGAATTAAGTGCGAGATCGCACTTTTTAATAAGATAATTTTTAAAAAGTCTCGTTTTTCATTTCACAGAGTTTGTACTTTAATAAAATTGATTGCGATAACTGGTCCATTTTTCTCTCCCTGCTCCTATGCAGAGAAGCCCTCTTCTTTTTGGTCGTAAATTTTCTAAAAATTTTGATATTTGTATTGGATTTTTTACTCGGAAAACTTTTACCGGGAATTTTGTAGATTAAAGCAATTTATTTTGGGAAGTATTAAGTACTTTGAGGAAAATTCAACTCTGACATGACAAGTTGTTATTGTTTTTTTTTGACAATTTTCAAACAATAATTAGATCAGGGAAGCATTTTCGTCAAAATACTTAAGACTTAAAGCGTAATAACTCTAGACGGCAGTTCTGAAGAGGACGTTAATTCTCACATACACAAGGCCGCGTACCATGAGCTTCAATATATCTGGAAATCTTACACCCTCACACCTAAAACTAAATAAACGTATACAACACCTGCGTTAAAACAGTTGTTGTATACGGATCAGAAACCAGGAGTTTAACTTACAGCCTCAAACTCAAAATAAAGCCGTTCACTAATAGATGCCTAAGAAACATCCTGAAAATCTGGTGGCCCCGTAGAGATTCTACGCACACAACCTATTTTGTTGATGGAATTTGCTGAATATATATATGTATATACATAAACATATATCTTTATATACATAAAAACCTTTATATACAAATATTCTTTTACTCTGGCCACGAGTAAAACTAATTTACTGTTGATTAATATTTTACTTAAAGAAGAGGTGAAATGTTAGTTTTAGTTTGTGAAACTTTTGGTTCTACATTACAAACATTATTTCAGCTCAATTTTGTTGTCCATTTTTATTTGAAAGTCTTCAGTTCGGGAGTTCTTACCCATCGCTTAATCATTTTACAGCCTGACTCATAATATCGACTGCTATCGCTCGCTTGCATTTTCAATGACAAACAGCTGATTTGCTCCCCATTTTAAAAGATCAGCACGACAAGTTGATTGACAATGCAAAAGAACGTAGCGTAATATTTTTCATACAAATTTGCACCCCACCACGAAATATTATGCGACCACAAATGTCAAAATCAGTAACTTGTATTGTGGTTGTCGACAGAGGCATTTTGTTGGTATCGTAAATACCAGCACTAAATAATTTTTTTTTTATTATATTTTTTTAACTAATTAAATTTTATTGTTTTATGAAATACTTTTAAAAAATTCCATTGCTGAAAACAGATTTGGTTTTTGTTTACTGCTTTGTTGTCATTTTTTGCAAATCAAGTAGCACAGAGTTATATTTTGCCAATTTTAATTTTTAAACTAGCGTTTTATTTGTGGAATTGTTGATGTGGCAATATAGGGCCTGTTCGGAAATGCATCACTGCGCTGCATCTGATGCGCATCTGTGATTAGTTTGCGATGCTGATGCAAATCAGCTGATGCTGATGCGCAGACGAAAAATAAATAAATTGTTTACAATAACGACGCGGGAATATTAAAAATGGACAAATTAATTATTAATTTATTTATTGACTTGGATGAAACCAAAAATGTTTCAAAATTGTGCAAACAGCAATATAAAAGGCACTTGAGATATAAAAAAAGGCATGTATTGCTTAAAACTTTGTGTTCCAAAAACAGGCAAATCCCAAAAGTAATGGAATATGTTTATATTATAAAGCAATATCCGGATGATATATTTTTTGCCCACTTTCGAATGAACCGCTCAACATTTGAGGTATGTATGTCCATAGAAATACAATGATTAAAAATGTTCACAAATTTGGTTTTCAGGCTTTGTCGATAGCTATAAAACCATTCTGGAATACTTTTCACAGAGGCCGATTAGCATATGATTTGGAGCTATGCTTGTACATAACGTTGTGGAAGCTAAGTAACAATGGAGTAACATTTCGACTTATAAGCGATCGTTTTAATGTGGGAAAGGGCACTGCACACACAATTTTTTACAAAACTATCAAAACTATCTGCCGTTTAAAAAAAGAAATTTCATGGCCATCATTAGCGCAGCAACAAAATGTTATGGAGAGTTTCCAAAACGCAAGAGAGAACCCTTTCCCATATGTTATTGGATGTGTAGACGGAACACACATAAAAATACCAAAACCTAGAGTTGATCCAATAAGTTATTATAACAGAAAAGGATTTTATTCCACAAATGTACAGGTAAGTAGTAGACGCAATAAATATTATATAGCAATTATTGTAAAATGTAAACTGGTTCATTTTTAGGCAATATGCGACAGTAAATTTCGTTTCCTGGACGTTTTTATTGGCTACCCTGGTAGTTGCCACGATGCAAATGTGTGGAAAAATAGTCCAATATACAAGAAAATATTAGCACGAGAAGTGCAACTTGCTCCTGGTGCCCTAATTCTAGGCGATTCAGCATATCCTATTTCAAAATTCTTACTAACTCCATATAGGGATAACGGCCATCTCACGCGCGAGCAAAAAAAATTCAATTATTGCCTGAGCTCTACAAGAGTGTTTATCGAACAAGCCTTTGGAATTTTAAAAAATAAATTCAGAATTTTGGATCGTCTAGATAGCTTAAACCTCAAAAATGTTTCTGAAATAATTTTAGGTTGTACAATTCTCCATAACTTCATTATAAATAAGGGAAGTGCTAACGAGTACATATTACCAGATATACATAAGTTTAATAGAGAATGAGAGTATACCAAACCAGATAACAAATGAAATAACAGCTGAAGATGAAGATGGAATTTCCTTACGAAATTATTTAACAACTTTGTTCTCATGTTAATTCATTTCCTTTTTCTGTTTATTTTATTTAATAAAAAATCTTATAACTATTTAAAAACAAAACATAAACTTTAATTTTAAACAAAAACATAACATAAAACATTTCATGTTTATCAGTCTTCTAAATAATTATAAATTTAGTTATAATTATTATTTATTGGCAATTGCCTTTTCTAACACATTTTTCAGTTCAATCATTGCAGTTATTCGCTTTTCTTCTAATTGTAACTTTTTTTCTTCTAATGCCAGGATTTCTTCGTGTCTTTTTTGTTCTTGCACGGATTCTTCTTCCAAATACATTAAAATATCCTTTTTAGTTTTTTTCTTTTTGGGTGGCGGTTCCGGAGAGCTTTCTATTTCTTCACACATTTCAATTAATTCTTCATTATCTTCCAGTGTGGAGATCAAATGTGTTGTTGGAGGATTTACAGAATGCCTGGTGCCGTAAATTTCATCAAAATCTTCAAAAAACAACCAAGTTGTTGCATTTCTTCCAGATTCTTTATTCCTGGATTTTATTCTTCTATACGTTGTAAGCAGGTTTAAAAACTTTCTGTTAATTTGATCTTTTGTAAAATTTACGTTAGGTACTTGCTCCTTCATTTTTTCCAACGCCTTTCCCCAGAGCACAGATTTTTTCTTCCTTCCTGAAGAAAATTCTTCCTCCATGTCCAAACGTACTCTCACCAACAATTTGGAGAATTTTGCATCACATTCTATTCTAAAGAAGATATAAAAACTTAATTAACAAAATAAAAAAATTTATAAAAAAATTTAATACTTACTCTTCCATTGCATCAGCCATTTTTGTGATGCTTGTTTGATGTTTTTTTGCGCATCATCTGTTTCACTGATGCATTTTAGAACTCAAGACATTTGCAGTGTTGCCAGCTTTTGCTTTTTAGAACGTACTGCGCATCAGATGCAGCGCAGTGATGCATTTCCGAACAGGCCCATAGTCTTTTGACAATAAAGAAATGAATAACGAGTTTACTTCCGCTATGAATTCTGTACAAATGGCTCTAAAGCAGTGGTGGACAACGCACATAATACGATATTTTTCACAGCAAACAATTTATTTGTACTTCTTAAATAAAAGTATTATTTATTAGAAGAGGAACTTTTCATTATAGAAAAAGGTACCCAATCTAAAGAGTGGTACACAAATAAAAAAAAAATACATACATTAATATTAAAAACACCAATATAATATGATGTGACATACAAAACAGTGTATATTGTCACTTTCAACAAGCTTTTCATGCAATCTTATCTTTCTACTTTTAGTTTGAGGGTATTTTTTTCGTTGTAATTTATTTTCATTTCTTGTCTTTGTAAATATATTTTTTGTGTTTACAAAGGAAAAGATATCGAATCAAATACTTAACCCTTTAAGTTTTTAGTTTTCTTTGTGTATGTTCTCTTCTATGATTTTCCAGTT
Organism: Pollenia amentaria; assembly: GCA_943735925.1. Classification (NCBI taxonomy): domain Eukaryota; kingdom Metazoa; phylum Arthropoda; class Insecta; order Diptera; family Polleniidae; genus Pollenia; species Pollenia amentaria. The sequence continues at coordinate 72,037,571 of OX031007.1, read as the reverse complement.
CTTTACTCTTTGATTTAAATATTATTTTTATGTGTTATGAGGACGCTGTTGTCATTAAAAGGAAAATGCTTTTATGAAAAACTAATTTTTTTTTTCATTTATTTATTTATCTTGTTCATTAAAATTTTAAAATTGTTTATGTCACCTTTATTTTAGAAAAAACGCTAAAATCTTTTTTATGAACTTTTTTTTGGTTGTCGCAAAATATTTCACTCATTTATTGAGAAAAATATGACACCCTTTAAATTTTTTCGTTGACTTAAATCCGAGAAGTAAAACATTTAATCACTCTGCAACAAACATCGATCAATAACAGGTTATTGGCATCTTCTTAGAGCGCTTCACATGAAAAAGTCTGGAAGGGACAAATCGGTAACCGCTTTTCCGACATGTATCCCTACCCTAAATAAAACAGGCTAATAAAAGGTTCATTGGACAAACCTTTTATTAACCTGTTTTATTTTTTATGAATAAGGCCGTTTATCTCTATGTAGAGTGTAATAAAATAATGCATAGGTAACGGCGTGGTGTATTAGTTCAAGTGTTTGCCTACAAAACCAAAAGCACCTTCACCCCTGGAAAAGATGTTAGCATTCTAAATTTACATTATTTCCATTAGTTTATTTTAATATATTGAAATACCCATAGGCATTTTGAAGATTATTGAAAAATTAATTGTTATATAATCTACAATTTAAGAATTTATGGAATTTCATGTAAGAAAATGGCGTGAATTTAAGAATCGCAAAATCTCCAAATGTAAATTTCCAAATTTCCATCGCCAAAAGGATTAAAAAATCGGCACATTTTACAGCCCTGCCACTGACAGTTAAAAAGCGGAAACAATTTAATTTTTCCTTTTCTGTTGTTTATAACTGTGAAGTACAAATTTCGTTTGATGGAAAGGACATATTAAAAAAAATTAAAAAATTTTCTTTATTAACTTTCAATATACTGAATTTTGTGTGGATATTTGACGGGTTTAAGGTCCAGAACAAACGGTGAAACGCAACTGCAACTTGTTGTATTTCCGAGTTTCATTGAGTTAATGCCATAGACTCTTTGAGCGACCACACATGAATCGACCATTTGGAAACCGGTTTGAAACGCATTGGAAATCAGTTGCAATGAAACCAGCGTGTAAGAAACTCGTGTTTGCGTTTTATCTGTTCTCATAGAATACCGAAATGGTTCTGATAATTTTATTACATTCTCGTACAATTATGGCTGCATAGTGTGGAAAACGGTTGATAGTGATTTCAAAACAATAAATTCTAAAGGGTTTCTTTGCAGTTGCGTTTCACTGTCTGTTCTGGGCCTAACTCTTATAAAATAAGAATATTTTTTATGAAAAAAAGTCTAAAATAAATGAAAACTTTTAATTGAAATTTCTCGTTATATTTTCAATATGCACAATTTCTTAAATTGTAATTAATATATTCCTATTTCCAAGTAACCTTTGCTTTAAATAAGAAATTTTTATGGTTTTCTCAATTAACAAAAGGCATTTCTAATTTGGTTATTTCACATTTGGTAACTTTTTAAAAAAATTTTGGTTGTAAAAATTTTATAAGTCGTGGCAGCACTGGTCATACCATTCAAAGTAACCACTTGTTTACGATTAATAAGGTAAGAGGAAATGAGTTTGTTAGCCGAATTAGAAAAATTAAAAACTTTTTTGAGTTTAGTGAGTAGAATCGAGTGATCAACAGTATCGAAAGCCTTACTGTGATCTAGAAGCACAAGAAAAGAAAACATATTATTGTTCAATTTAGATCTAATTTCTTCTACTACATCGATCAGAACTACTACATCGAATAAAACCCACAAAATAGAAATAAAAATAAAGATAAAACCTCTAGATTTTACCAAAAATGTCTAAATTGTCATTACATTTTAATAATAATTGAGTTTTTTGCAGCCAACTTCACACTACTTAACGCGCTCTCTAAATCGGATGTTCCACTTTTAAAGCCTTTATGGTACGCTATTTGGGTTTGCTTTATACATTTTGTATGAGTATTTTTGACAGATAGAAAACGCTTGACGCACTAATTTAGGTTGGTCTGTACGAAAGTCCAAGTTATTCTATAAGGCAATAAGTATTTAGACAATTTGGGTTTCTCAACTATATTTGCATGACTAAGGGAGATTCACGGCTGATCTGGTATTTCTTTGAATTCCGAGCATTGACTTCTTGCTTGACGAACCGGTTGTTTCTAATATGGCTTCTAATAGTTGGAGAAAAGACTTTGAATGCCAATAAATAAAAGATAAACCGACAAGATCATCAAAGATGCTCAACGTAGAAAACATAGAAAAAAAGGTCAGGCAAAATATAATATATTGAGTGCAATCTTCTTAAGCGGACACCCTCTTTCGACGCACGGTGTTGCCTGGACCCGTCAGCAATCTCTAAGCAAGGCATTGAGTTTTTCGAAAGAATATCCCTTTATTATTAGGCGATGAAAGATATTTCTGTACATACGTCAAATCATTTAAAAACGTTTAAAGCACAGATCCATTACATTTGCGTTCCTCCAATTCCTTTTTAATGAATTTTAAATCGGTTTCAAGACTAATGAAAATTCTTTATTTTTTCAATTAATCTTTTAATCGCTAATTAATGGGATTTGTTAATAGAACTTGACTTTTTTTCGTTGTAATGATTAAAATCAATCAAATAAATTTAATTAAACCCTTTATTTTTTATAGGTTTCAATTACAAAGTTGTTATCTTTTGTAGAGTTCTTAAGTCATTTCTAGCACGACATTTTTATAAATATCTTGCACATAATTTTCACAATTTTTACAAATAAAAATACGCATAAATTTACATAAATATCAGCAATCAAGAATAAACATTTAAACTTATTTCAACAAATGCTTTAGTCGACTTTTTTAATGAGAATAATTAAATGTTGTATTTAAACAGAGTCTCAAAGGAATGCGTTTTTTCATTAACCTCATACTAATGTAAAATAAACTATAAAAATTAGACTCTCTAAAAAATTTACCTTTTTTTGGTACATTTATATATTTTTAATTTAATATTCCAAAAACAATTACAAATTGTATTCAAATTTTATTTATTGGGCAACAGTAACTTTGATCCGAAGTCAGTTGTAGTGAAAGAGGCCAAAATCTCTGGCGGAACTGCTCGCACTGATAGACTAGCTCACTATCTACTACAGTCAAAATAAAAATCAATCCGTCCGTACCCAAACCAATCCAAAGCGGTATCAATAGTACGTTGAGTACCGATTTTCTTAAATCAAGTACAGAAAGATTGATTCAAGTACGAATTATTTAATCGCGAAATACTAAACTTATCCATATTCAAGCCCGAATTCGTACTTGAAATAATCCGAAAATGAGATTCATTTAAGTAAATCTGAGATTGAATCAATCTCAAAATGCGCTTGTTTCAAGTGTTATAAAGTCGATTTAATCCCGAATTCGTACTTGAAATAAACCAAAAGTGAAATTTAAAGAAGAATATTATTGTGATTAATTTACTTACCCGTTTCACACCTTGCAAAGTTCCAATTATAAAACATGAGAATCACGCCCGATATGATTTTAACTTTAAAAATTTAACATATTTAACTAAAAATATAAACTAAATGAGAACTCTTGCTTTCAATTTTAATTTTTAAAGCTTAAAAAGTGAAATTGATTAAGATTTTAACATGAAAATAATGTGTTTTCTTCTTGTTGTGTTGTTTTTGTTGCTTCTACACACAAAAATCCAATCGTTCTTTTAGCTACTTGTGTGGTGTTCTTGTAGTGGCTACAACAAATTTTGATTAGTTATATGAGATGAAAACGCTCATTTTGTAATTTTACTCTCAGAGTGGCAATACCAACGAAAAGTTCAATCTTTTTTCGACTTGGTTTAAGAATTTTATACTTATTTTAAGAAATTACGGGATTGATTTTGAAAGTTATCCCATTTAGGATTGTTATGAGTACGTTTTCGTGTTATTCGTACTTGAATTTTGAGCACGACTCGTACTTAAAAAAAGTATAAAAAGCTTAATTTATCCCAAGTATTTTTCTTTCTGTGTAGCCTACAGGGGCTTCTGATTTTTAGTGCATTTGTATTTACTACATATAATTAAGAATTTTAAACTTTGCTCTAGACAGGGTTTTCCAAAAACCCTTGTACGTCATACCCATATATTTTTATAATGTACTTCTATATTTACAGCCAATTTCACCAAGTTCAGTTATAATTAGCTACACATATAAATGTCAATTAACAATAAGTTTTTGACAGTTATAGCAATAGTTAGTTAGAACAATTTAGTTGTCTGTAAGTCACGTTTTTCCGCATTATAAAGTAGCAATTAAGTCGTAGGTCATTATAGCCGGTGTACTGATTAAGTAATTAAAGATTACTAAATACTAGGGTCTTGAATAATATGCAAATACACATTTTTTCTTCAATGTTATTTGGTCATTTATTCGGATCACAGTTTTTGCTAAGAAATAACAGCGACACATCCACCCATCCATCGATACATATTAACAGTTTTTTGGATGGCATATTTTTGGCTCATAGGGTTGTTAGATCTGGCAACTCTTTTATCATTTGCTATTTTGGGGTTGTGTGAAACGGTTGCAAACTTCTATGGTGAATTAAAAGTTTCAAACATTTCTACGCAAACATGTCAAAATTTATACTTGCTCCCAGGGCTAGTTAAATTTTGTTCACTTCAACAGTGGCAAAATTTTACTTCCATGAGTATTTTACTACAGTTTCACACACATCCTTTATTATAAAAACTTATATTAACATTCGTAGTTCAGTTCGTGAATGTCAATCCATTGTCTTATCACAATATTCTATCAAATATGAGAAAGAATTTCATTTATCGGTCCTGTCGAATTAGCGCATTTGGAATGAGGAAAATCTACCAGAAATTATATGCAAACTAAAAGTCGCCAAACAAAATTGTAATTAGAGCGTGCTCGTCATTGTATACAACTAGTATGCCGACTCGAGAGAGCGTTCTCAATTTTTGATTTCACCCATTACACATAAATGTAGATTCTGTGTGAATTCAACACACCTAAAAACAACAAAAACCAAACCAAATTTTATGTTTTTCACAATATAACACTTTTTAACACTTTAATTCAATGCCACAAACACATAATTAATAATTTTTTTCCAACACGTTTTGCTTATTTGCTTTTACAAAATTTTTTTATTTTTTTCAAACTAAAAATTTTTAAGTATATTTTCTTGACTCTTATATTTTTTTGTTGTTAATATGATTTAAGCCAGCAGAGTAGTATGAAAAAAATATTTGAAATCTTAAATAAAATCAATATTTCCAGATATTGCAGAATAAAAATTAATTAAAAAATGTTTTTAAAAGTTTATGAATGCAGACAGCGATAAATAAATTGAAAATTTTTCAAATTAGGAAAATCTTATTTTAGGAAAATAAAAATTTTTTCCACATTCTATACAATTTTATGCAACATTTGAAAAAATTCTTACTAATACAAACATATACTATATTGATATTTGAGTAAGGTACCCGTCAAAGAGTCGGCATACTAGTTGTGCTCGTCGGTCGATTAAATCCTACCTTTGGCTATCGGTAAGCTGTGGCGAGCCTAAGGCCCGTTTCAACAACTTACCGATAGCTAAAGGCAGGATTTTATGGTCCGTATAAAAAGTGTTCAATTATTACAATTTAACTTTTACGTAAATTCAGTGATAAGTTAAAGGAAGATTAATCTACCTGTACGGTTAAAGTTAAGTTGTTATAATGGAACACTTTTTTAACGGCCGATAAAATCCAACCTTTAGCTATCGATAAGTTGTGAAAACGAGCCTAAGAGTGATAAATTCGGCTATGCCTTATCTAATGTACCCTTCACCATGTTGCGATAAGAAGAGAGAGTTATATAAATTTCTTTCGTTAGATAGAAACAAATTTATTTTGTGCCACGCCCACTTCTACAATCCCGCCCAGATTTAGTCGGATGTTGTTTATTAATAAGCAAGATGCTTGTACATAATTTGGAAACTTTTTTCTTGCCGTTCTTACAGATATATATATATATGTATATATATGTGTATAAAAAAACTATTTTGTGCCACGCCCACTTCTGCAATCCCGCCCACATTTTGTGGTACGTTGTGTGTTGATATCTGAGATATTTGAACCTAATTTAGAAACATTGGCTCCTCCCGTTCTCCAGATATACAGACATTTATAATGTCTTTGCATGGGAAGGGCCACGCCCACTTCTCCAATCCCATACATTTATTTTAGAAAGGTTGTGTATTGATAACCGAGTTGCTTGTACCAAATTTGAAAATTTTGGCTGCTGCCGTTCACCAGATATATAGAAAAAGGAATTAAAAACAACAACAACAAGGAATTTTTGGGTTAACTTAGAAGCAGTCGTGAGTTTTGCTCATATCTCAGCCATTTCTGGACCGATCAGGCTGAATTTCAATAGCAAAATTATAATGAGCATATCTGACATAAATATATACCAACCAATTCCCCATCATATATTCGGAAAACTCATTTCAACTCACAGACGGATAGACGGAAAACCTGATTTGAACTTCTCTTCTAAGTCAGAATATAAAAAGTATTTATAGCGTCTTATATCAATATTGTAGAAATTTCAAACATAATGACGAAAGTATCTATACCATTTTACCTTCAGTGAATGGTACCAACATTTTTAAAATGACTTAACTGTTTTAAAAACACTTCTGTAGCGGCGGCACAGCATTTTGAAACCGAGGACAACTTAAGTGTCTGAAAACACTTTACGAAAAAAGTAGAAACTATGCCAGAAGCAATTGGCATGTACGTTTGTGCCCGAATTTTATAAATCTTCTGTAAAACAACAATTTTGAAGGACATTCAGAATGTTTGTATAGACATTTCAAATGTAAAAAACATGTCGTGTATGGTGGGCTTAAATATATATTTTGCTTTTGAATATTTTTAATGGATTACATCATCAGCTTATGGCGTAAAAGTCTTAATTTTATATTATGGTCTTGTCACACAGTACTTTAAACGCCAGATGAAAACGCCCACATGTTTGGAAACACAATTTCAGTACATCTCTAACTGCCTCGACAATGAATTTAAACTTTTGCTTAGCGCTCTAAAATCAGCTTCTCTTGAATAGCAACACTAGAGTGAGACTTGCAGCATGTTTTTCGCATTAAATTGTGGGTAAAAATTACCCCCTTAATTGGCATCTATAACAGCCATTACGTGAGTTGGAAAGGTTGGTACTATTGTACTTTTTTTGGACTACTCGATTTTTGAAAATAAAATGGTATAATTTAAAACATTCCAAATTTATTTACTGTTATAAATACAAATGCAATTAAATAAGGGAAATTTATTTTTCTCCATACAGGATATTTTGATGTGAACTTTTCATAAATTCCAATGAAACTATCAGCGCACTGTTTCTGGTCAAAAATTAAAATGTATAACATTTACATCCATTATCGAGAATTTATAAAGTTCCAAAGGCTACAGTTTTCAGTGGTAGTAAATTAGATTCTAGGCAATCTGGCTGACTTAAATCCCCTAAAGTACAATTCCAATTAATAGGTCACTCCCTCCTCTTAAGACCAATCCGTACAACCTCTGAGAGAAGGACGTCTTGTTAGATAACATTGTTCGAACCCAAGTTTAGATAAAGACCCAAAAGTATAAACAATTCAGTATTTGACAAATTTTTAATTCCTTTAAAACTCTGCATTTATGTAGAAATATTATGGCCTTATGACATTTGTGCAGAGACTGCACTAAATATCAAACACGGCAGTTGAATTTAAAGTAATTTTAACATGTGAATCGCTTTCAAAATGCAATTGTGCTTAAAAAAATAAATAAAAAAAAAGTAAATAAATAAAATGAAAATTACAAACGAACAGAGAAGAATAAAAATTAATTTATAAAGTTTAATTACAATTATTAATAACCACACCACATTTATTTATTTGTTTAAATTTTTTATCTTTGTAGTTAAAACGTTTCCATGACGATTTGCAATATTTATGGTTAAGATAGCGTTTAAACGTCACTTAATCTCAGATGGGGAAAAGGATTAAATATAATTTTAATAATAAATTAAATTGACAGCAAATATTGTTAAGTACATACGCACAAACATTTTGAAAAATATCGGAGACTTTTTTAGGTATGTACGCTCTGTTTGATAAATGACTTAAAATCGGGCTATTGCTGCAAAAGTAATAGTATGAACACACGACGAATTCGTCGGCAATAATTCGTCAAATGAGACACAATAAGTGCGTAAAGAACAGGATCTACCAATTTTCCCCAGATCTCTGCCTTTTTCTGGACATTTTTGTAGTCCTTAGACAACAGATTTTTTAAACATTTGTTTTTCTTCTCCTTTTAAAATCACCAATTTTTATTTAAGTTTCGTTGTAAATAAAGTTTTATTATTTGTTTGTTAATAACCAATTATAGTGTGACCATATCTCAAAAAAAAAAAAAAAAAAAAAATAAATTATTCAGTAGAATCTTAAAAAAGTTAACCAAAATGTCCCAAGGGGTATTAACTTTTCTGAACTTTTACTGCCCGTTCGCCGATATCGAACGTTAACGTTCGCATAGTAAATAACATTTAAAACAAAAACAAAATTTCAAAAATTGTTTTTGTCTTAAATGTAATTTTCTACGCGAACGTTAACGTTCGATATCGGCGAAAAGCAAGTTAACTTTTCTAATTTCCTTTTTTAGTCGAAAAACGGAATAACTAAAGTTTCTAATAAATTTTAAATGTAATACACAACTTTTTTTAGAAACGAAATGTTTTGTTTTTTATTATTTATTATTAAAAGGCTTAAATAGTTTTCATTATTACAAATAAGAAACTTATGTTTAATTTGTTTATTTTCTTTTGTATAATAACTCTTGATCATTTTCGTGCGCATATTGGCCAGGTCTGCCACTTGATTTGAATCCTTGTTGCTTTCAAACCATTTTATAACGTTATTGATGCTTTCAACTGCTTTCGAGAAACTTACTTTAGATCGTTGAACATCTCCCTCGATAATTGACACGTCGTTTTCATTATCGGTAACTTCGGAATCATCGTTATTTTCTGAAATTTCGTCATTGTTCCAAGTTATGATTTCATTAATGCCGATGTCAACATTATCCCCAACCTTTGATATCAACAATTGAACTTCACGAAGTGTATCGTTGTATGGACTATTTGATAGAAAGGGAATTTCGTCTTCGCTCTCATACTGATCGTTATCCCTCTTTTTTATCTTGCTCCATGCTTTTGTCAGGACTTCTTGAGGTAGTTCATCGCAGACTAATTTTAGTAGCAAAACAGCATCACGGGTTGTATATCAAAATATTTTCGACCGGAACGGTTTCTTATACGACAATTTGCACAACAATTTCGATGGATATCCTAACTTGACAGTCTTATTGGATTTTGATCCATGGGTTGCAAAACCGCAGTTACGTTACGTGCCCATCATCGGATTGTAACATATCAATTGGCTAATGGGCAGTACAGTTATCAATCAGGCACAATGCCTTCGGTGGTAAATTATTATCAGCCGAAAATTTCCGAACCTGCAAAATTGTTCCTGCATAAACCTAAACACATTAATGTAAATTTAAAAAATAAAGTTCACATACTTTATAAAATATTGATGAAACCAATTGAAAAAAAGCTCTGAGGTCATCCACGACTTCTTCGAATTTGCGTACTCCAATGGGTTTTCAAATCCATTACAACAACGAGGATTTGCAGATTTAACAGTTGCCAACGATTTCAATTTGTGCGAACCATCTGCGTTCGCACACAGCAAAAGAGTTATTCTTTCCTTTGCAATTTTTCGGCCCGGTGCTGTCTTTTCGCTTGCTACCACAAATGTTTTGTCAGGCAGAAAACGATAAAAAAAAGTCCAGTTTCATCTGCGTTGTAAAGTTGTGAATCGGATAACTTCATTTCATTGATTTTTGCTCTTAAATTATGAATAAAAGGTGCAACACCTGAGGTTTCACTTGAAAGGATTTCGCCAAAAAATTTTAGATTGCGAATACCGAACCTCCTTTTAAAATTTGCTAGCCACCCATAACTGATATTAAATTTTTTTCAAGGGTGCATTTTTGCGAATTCATACTTGACCCTGGTTTTGAAAAATGGTCCATTCAATGCACAGTTACGCTGTCGTTGGTTTAAAAACCACTTGTACAACTTTGACTCAAGATCAGCACATCCCGGTTTATGAAGAGTTTTCCTGTTAGATTTCTCATATGTGTTCACAGCCTCCAAGATTTCTTTACGTTTTTTCTTTATCTTTGATATGGCTACTTTGGATACACCATAATGCAATGCCAATCGCTTTCCTTGTTCAAATATTTTTAAAATCTGCACTTTTTGCTGCAAATCCAACCTGGTTTGTGATGATTTCTTCTGTTTGGCAACACTCACAAGCTAAACACTGACGACTAACAAGAACTTCAGTAGCAATGTTGAAAATAGGCAACATTTTTGGCAGCTCAAAATAAAAAGAAAGTTCGGGGAATACCATAATCTATTAAACAAAAGAAAAACAAAAAGACTTTGATTTAAAAAAAATGTACTCGCTCTAAAAAGTTAACAGAAAAGTTAACGTTTTAGAGCTGCACGTTGATAACGAAAAACTGTTAACTTATTCGCGTGTTTAACTTTTACGCGAGTAAACTTTTCTAAGATTCTACTGTCATACTAATAAAAAAAGAAATATCGACAAAAATTTGTTTAAAAGAATGTTTATACATACATATATAATAATTAAACAAGTAAGAAAGTATAGGCTGTCAAGCCCGATTATTTGATACCCTACAACAAATTTTTGCAAGTGTACCTATTTGGAAACTAGTTTTGAAAAATTCATAGCTAATGTGGCTATATCAATTAGGGATCCATCTATGTTTTAAAATTCTCTGAAATCTGCAAAGATCTTTCCAGAGAAGCAGAAATCGTCCCCTAGCTCCTGTCGAAGTTTTTCTGAGTCGATCGGTATACTTTAAGGTGGGTCTAGGACCAATATTCTAAGGTGTTACACACATCAGCACAAATGCATAATACCCTCTCCACTATTGTGGTGTGGGTATAAAAAGTGGAAATTCAATTTATATGGTATAAAAATAAATAAAATAGAAATAATTGAAGTGTTTGATATTTTAATTAGGCTCAAGTTCATCAAATTTAATTTTCATTAAATTATTTTTATTGAAGGAAAGAATTTACAACATGAAATGAATTAAATTTTTTTTTGATAATTCTTGACTGAACACGAGATTGACCTCGGGTCGAATTTACATTTTTCGAGAATAATCATATTCCCATCATCAGAATTCTTTGCGTTCTACCGTTTGCGCCACTCCGGAGCCTGCCAGTCTATAGTCAAACATCAATCTATAACCAATGTCACTGATAGATCGAAATTTGCTGTAATTGATTATCAATTTTAATTTTTTTTATTATTATATCAAAAAATGTTTAATTCTTTTCATGTTGTAAATTTCTTCCTGTAATAAAAATAATTTAATGGAAATTAACGGTAATCAAATTATCAAACACTTCAATTAAAAACCAACAGTTCAATTAAAAATCACAATTGTTATAAAATAGCTATAGCACAAGCTCTATATGTTTACATTTGTCCTTCAAGTTGTACAAAGAAAGGTCAACTAGAAAAAGACAAAAAGAAAAAAAACATTGCATTTTCACTGACTTTACTAACTTTACTTTGATAATTCTACTAAAGTGTCTTTTGCTCTGTGCTGTTGTTGGATTGTTGTTGTTTTCAAACACTTTTTGCTTTGTCGCCGTATTTGCGGTGGTACCAGCATACTTCATTTGATTCGGCGTTACGGGGGCGGGATCTGCAGCGTGGATGTTGGAAAATCTTTGTTTTCAACTCAGCCAGATTTTGGACAAGTAAGCCGATCTGTTGTTTTAGTGTTGATTGTGCTGAAGATACTGTTTGTGGCACAGAAACTGCATTGACTTTTGGTGAATCGCTTACCTAAAATTTTTTGTTTGCGAGTAAACGAGTAGCTTATTTGTCAAGCGGTTGACTAATTTTTTAAATTACGATACGCACATTTGGTGGTAGTCGGCTCATCCAGACATATTTGAGCATGTTGTCGTTCATTTCGTTGCCGGGAAAATCTCACATCTCGCACAGAAATTGTGTTAGACACATGTCGCCAAGTTTTAAATCCAGCATAATATCCCAAGAGGCGTGACTTCATTGTGTCGTACAAGTTATAAGGGAGATTTAGCATGATGGCTGTATGGTATTGCGTGTTGCCGTTAGTTATACCAGCGGCAGCAACATTCCAGAATGTAGGAATACGTACTGAAACTCTTGCGATTTGCGCAGCTTCGTTATTGCCAACATGTTGTTGTCTGTTGGTGTCGGCAGCAGCCACTGCGGTAGCACCCACAATATCATCGTCACCGACCAAAATATGTCCAACATTTTGATTAGTTTACTTATTTGGCTGTGTTTTTCAATCGTGGTCTGGCCAGACCATGAGGTGCACTTAGTGTTACTAAGTTTATAGAACATCGAAGGGTTAATGCAAAAGAGGCTTTTGAAAATGAAAAAATGCAACTGACTGTTTTGTTTAAGTTTTGTTATGCTTTTTATTAAAAAAAAACATTAAGAAAAGATGTGCGACTTTTATTTTCTCAAACGACATTTTTGTGCGACTTTATTTTTATGAAACGACCTTGTGCGACTTTTAAAAAATTCCTAGCGCTAACCCTGGTCTTAAGTATAACAGTAAGTTTTAAAATAATACTTTAAGGTTTTGAAACTTCTGGAAGTGTAAAGTGAAATAAAAAAAACATTTTTTTATCAATTTAAACTTATTAGTATAAGTCTGACGTTCCGTTTCTACAATATTGATCTTAAATCCCAAAAAGTATTTATATTTTCAATCTCTATTGAAACCCCCATTTTCAAACACCTCAGATAAGCTGGAAACTGTGATGTCATAAATTTCTATGGCAAATAGTTGAATAAATTTTGCTATTTAAAGAGTGCACAAAAAGGCTAAAAAAGTAACTGCAATTTCAGAACACAGCATCCCAGAAAAAATTGCTTAAAGATTTTGAGGGAACTTCACAATCATACTACTTATTATGGCGTGCAACTAGAAATCTTAAAAGGCCAGTTATCTTTAAGCTCCCACTAAGAAACCTGAATGGAAGTTGGTCAAGGAATGATATTGAAAAATTAAATCTGTTTGTTAAACATTAAAAAACGTATTAACCCCAAATATATCTCTAGATATAGCAGTCGAGTTAGACCAGCTACTCCTCTAAGATTTGAGTGAAGACAAATCGAAAGGTTTTTTTTTTTTATTTAAACTCCAAGAACGGCCCTAGTATTGATAAGATCAGTAACAAAATGCTTTTGGAGCTACCCCGCGTACCAACGAAAATTATTCTTTTTATTTTAAATGCGATTTTACGCCTTGAATACAACCCTCAAGAATGGAAGGTTTCCACAGTTACCATGATACCAAAGCCAGGAAAAGATCATACAATAGGTGATGCATATAGGCCTATTAGCTTATTATTTAATATAGAAACTATTAGTGTCAAAATTAACACCAATTTGAAATCAATTCGGAAAACACATCCCATTTGAACAAACCCATAGAATTGTAAACGTAATAAGAAAAGCCTTTGAAGAAAGAAAATATTTCTCTGCACTCTTTATCGATGTTTCGCAAGCTGGCTTAAAGGCTTGTTATATAAATTGAAGCGAAACTTATTAGTAAATGCACAGAAGCTATTAGAATGCTTCTTAGTCGGTCGTAAATTAATTATTAAAGAAGGCGATCTTTTAATTTATCCTCATTCAATTGTCGCTGGAGTTCCGAAAGGAAGCATCTTGGGCCCTATATTGTACTTAATATCTACTTAATATAAGAATTATATTTTTGAGATACCAAATAGAGCCCACTCGAGCACTTATTCGAACTATTGGCGGTGTGCATTAACGATTCTGAACTGCCAAATATAGCACTATTACTTGTTGTATAAGTAATTGGTAGGCACTCCTTTATCGCCATAAATAAATATTTCACTTTTGCAAATTATCTATGTGTTTTTTTCAATTTTCAAAATCCAATCGGTAAAAAAATCAACCGTTATATGCAGGAATAAGGGGGCTGAGGTTTTTGTACCGATTCGGAGTCGAAGTACCCACAAAAACTCGCGACTCCGAGAGAAAACGTGGCGCCCTGATTTTGCCGATCGCAGGTTTAAAGTCAAATAAGGACCAGTCTCATGTACAATCAGCGTTACCGTTTGCCCGACTAAAGTCGCAATTTGACCCTTTTTAAGCGGTCAGCGACTTTTTGTGAGACTTTTTTTATCACCGACTTTTGCGACTTATTTAATTTTGTTGCCACTTTTTACCCTTTTTTTGTAAAGTATCTAACTTGTAGTAAATCGTTGAAAAAAAAGTCGTTAAAATTTCAAAGCAATTCACAGATTTTTATTCATTTGACAACACTTTTATCACTTTTGTGCAACCTTTTCATGTGTTGAACAAATTCTTCGCAAATTTTCAGTAAAAGTTTCAAAATAACGTTTTAGCAAAAAGGCTTTTAAAAAAATTGCAGTGTTTATTTTACAAAATAATTTTTAGCAACCGCGTCAATGAAAGATGAAGTTTTCGTAAAACATGGACAGGCATGTACGAACATGAGAATATTTTGCTTTAACTTAAAAAATAAAATTTATTTTTTTCTTTAAAAAAGGATTTCTTGTTAAAAAGAAAAGGAAATTTGAAAACGAAAAATAAATTGGAGCTAGAAATACGCGTTCAGAGGCAGATAAAACCACGGAGTCTGCGACGGATAACGTTAACATCGCTGTTGGTATTCAAGAGACTGGGCTTAAGCATGACATGGAGTCATAGCGGCCTTTTTGCAGTGTTTGTGAACAGCTTTTAGTGAACCAAAACAATCATCTTCAGAGACATGGAAAAAACCCGAATAATAATAGGGGGTTTCATGGACAAACTTGCGAGACTTATTTCAAGAATCGCCTTTTTAACTATTGTGTAACTTTTTACAATTAATGTCAATATTTAAGAAACGCCAATCCAAAAAAATTATATAATAAAATTAAAAAAAAAAATATATAGTATATAAGAAACTTGAAATTTTTGTCTAAAAATTAAATGCGTGCTTAAAAATAACTAGATAAAGCCAAAAGACTAAATTGCTCAGATTAGTCCAAGAATTTGTTGTTTTAATTGTTGAATTTTTCGTTGAAAACGACGGTAATCATAAAAAAAAATGTTTGTATAAATGCACAATTGATAAGCGCAATTGTTAGACAAATTTTGACAGTTCATTTGCGAGAGTGTAAAAATATACAGTTTGCCCAGGTTGCGAGACTTTTAAGCGATATCAGGAAAACTCTTATGCAAAAGAGGCTTCTGAAAATAAAAAAGTGAAACTGACTGTTTTGTTAAATTTTTTTTGTTTTGCTATGCTTTTTATTATTAAAAAACGTTAAAAAAAGATGTTCGACTTTTATTTTCTCAAACGACTTTTTTGTGCGGCTTTATTTTTATGAAACGACCTTTTGTGCGACTTTTCAAAAAATCCTAGCGGTAACCCTGTGTACAATTAGCATCAAAACTATTACATTGAGTCGGAATCGGACTTAAAAAAGTTGAAGTCAGAGTTTGAACGACGCCACAGCCCTGGATGTATTTATATGTATGCTAGTGTTGCATATAGGCTGCTTTAACTAAAACCAAATTTCGTTTAAATTCATGACCTTAAAAATGTATAAAACTATTTAAAATAAAAAATCAGTTTTTATTTTTATTACCCACAGAACTGATATTGTTATATTTTCTAGTCTAATGTTTTTGTTAAGTAAATGAAAGATAGTGAAACGGAAAATCGCAATTGCTGGTTAAAAGGTGCTTGTTAACCTGACCGACATTTTGCTTATTTTCTTGATTAATTAATATAATTATATATTGTTGGAAGGTCTATTAATATAATTATTTTTTTGTTTTTCATTGCAGGTAATTTTCCAAAGTGAAATGTACGAGTAATAATAAAAAATCGTATGTTAATCGTATATTACAGATGTACTCTTATCTAAAAAATATTTTTCTATACACTATATATCGCTTAATTTAAATTCTTTTAATTTGCGATGAAACGAAAATATACCCCCAGTTGTTATCGACAGGCTTTGAAAATAGGAAAATGTATTTCGTCTAAGGGCCATTATTACAACTGGGCGTTAGTTGAAAGCAGGTTCTTATCGGACGTATAAAAAGTTCTTTATTATTATAAGATTTCTTAAGCAATGTTTAAGTGCGTAAATTAAGAAGATTTTTTTCTAATGTATTTAAAAATAAGTCATAACGTTTTGGTAACACTGCCCATCACACACCTGTCGCAAGAGTGCTTTATTCGGCTTTGCCGAATATAATACACCTCTACCATAGTATTGACAAGCGCAATTAAACCTTAAATTCGGGTGAACACTAATATGGGTCTCAAGAAGGCTTGCCAAATTTATAAATAATTTATAAAATTCCTGACATTCACTTATAAAATCTTGATTTTGAAAAGAATTCTTGACATATAAAAACTTCCTAAAAGAAAAAAATAAAAGCAAATGTACCCACCATTCGCACCAACAATTTCTTTCCCCTTTCGTTTTGCGTCAACTGTTTAATGTTTTTAATTGTTAGGCTTGAGTGTTGATATGGGTTTCTGTTTCAAATCAACATCTCAGTGTTTTTAAATTAGTAGTGCTGAATAAAGAAAGGAACCGTAATATAGATGGATTTTTAAATAAATATATTAAAACAGCTTTGTGTAGGGAAAACTATAAACTATTTTAGTTGGGCTTTAAAAATCTAGACAAAACCAATATTTTCTTGATTCTTCATGATCAGTGAAAATTATTGTAAATAAAGAAAAATCAAGACATTTTGGCAAGCCTAGAGCCAAGTAAAACAATAGGCCGATTATATATTTTATATATTATTAGTAGAAAATATTCTTTATATACAAACATACAAATGTATAAGAAATATCAAAGCCTCATTTAGTTCTCCAGCGCATATGGTATGCGCGCTACTGTACCAATACCATTTTTAGGAAAAAAAAAATAAAGTTCATAAACTAAAAGCAGACATTATAAAAATCGGTAAAAAAAAAAATTAGAGGCATTCGTTGGTTTATGCTCAAATCTAATGCATTTGTGAGCCGATCTAGCTTAATTTCAATAGCAAAGATATTTAGATACGAGTATATACTAAGCAACATAGTGTGCCAAATTTGGTACAATCGAAACTTTATTGGTACACTGGTACAATTCGTCCTTTTTTGGTACAATTAAAAGAAAATACCCACGAAGTTTTATCATTTCTTTGAGGTGGATGAGGTGGACTTTTCTTTTCAGCAATAAAATTTCTAAAAACAATTCCCTGACAGGAAATACTAAAAATTACACTGGAGCCCCGATTTGCGTCGTAACTGGTGACCGGGGAATTGCTACGCAAACCGAAGCGACGAAATTCGGATCACTTTTTTCCATATAAATGCACAGAGTTTTTGTTGATTGGGTCAAAAATTTAATTACATATTTAGCAAAAAATTATATTTATGATACTAAAAAGTCATATGATCCCATTTAATTTTTTTTTAATTTAGCAAGTGGGCTTAATTATGATAAAGAAATAAATAAAAATATATTGATGCATATTAAAAGAAATATAAAAACTTGCAGACATACGTATGTATAAAAAAACATTTAAGAAAAAATATATTTTCATAAAAACATAACAAAATTTAATTTATTTCATTTACCCATATTCACATAAACATAAAATAAAAACTATTCTCATTTGCGATTAACTCGAGCCATCGTCAAAGGATTAATTTTTAACGCTTCCTCTGTTGCAAATTGTTTTTACTGTTGAAGATACTAAACCGACGGTTGGTTCTGTCCACAGAGTACAAAACAGATCTGTAAAAAGTGACGTGTGAAAAAGGCCCAAGTCAGTTGCGAGGGCAACTTTCGAAGAAAGAGACAAAAAGAGTTTTTTGGTACTGAAGTGGCAATGTGTAAAAACAGTGCACTACAATCAACACAAATTGAGTTATCAAGACAAAAATAACAAAACACAAACCACGTTAAACAAAAACATTGGTTCAACAAAAGTTTTGTTTTGTGCAAAAAAAAATGTATTTAGTAATATTGATTTGTTTTATAAAGTTAAAAGTTAATTTTTACAACAGTTTTGCAAGTAAATCTCATTACATTTCGGCATAAAAGATGGTGCAAAGAAAAATGCAAAAGCGCAGCTTTCTAAGAAAGAGACAAAATAAAAACGCAACATCTTCCGTCTCTTGACATATATGTATAACAATCTGTTGTTCTGTCTATTTCAACAGCTTTTTTATCCGACTTGAAACGTTTTAATACCTCCAATTTTAGTTCCAAACAAATGGATTTTCTTTTCCTTGCACTCATTTTATTAATAACTAAATTCTTGCTTCCTAACACGCAACTATGCTTAGAATAACGTACCTAACGGAATAAAATTAATCCAGAATAAATTTTTGCACGTAAATAGAAAAATTGTTCACATGTGATTATGACTTCAGTGAAAAAAAATCGAATCGTATGTATCGGCGCAAATCGGAATCAAAACGACAACAAGCGCATTTAACCAAATTTTAAAAAGCGACGCAAATCGAAACAATGCAAATAGGATCGACGCAAAACGGGGCAGTGTATTGTTAATTTATGTTCATGATAATATATTAAGTACATATACCGACTTAGAATCACTTCCTGAGTCGATTTAACGTACATGTCGCAATTTTGAAGGTAATATGATTAAGTTAAGTTTCAATTCATTAAGACGAAGCCCAATGAAAATGGTGAGAATCGGTCCACACAGGGCCTCCATACAAACTTCTTTCCGGAATAAACCATTTAATTCAGCCTTATTTCGGTTCTCATTGTCGTATACGGCTGTGTCGTTTTTTATAATAGATGAAAGTAAAACATAACCTGTATTCTTTTAACTACTACAAAAAAACTACACAGTCGTATAAGACAACGACAACCGCAATTAGGCTAATTATGTTGACATTTAGATTAAATTTGACCCAAACTCAATTTAATGCAATCTAATCATCTTACCGAAATTTATTGGAATCGGTCCATATTTGACGATTGCTCCCATATAAATACTGCTCCCGGAGACAGCTTTTAATGCCATAACTTCTTTATAAATGTTGGTATTGACATACACATTGGCGACAAAAACTTTTACGATAGAACTATGTCAGAACAAAATATTGGGCTAGTAGGTCCAAAATCAAACATATGTCCCATATAAGCCGCCTTCCTAAAATCATAAGGGCAAACAAATCTCATACCGATGTTGATATTTTAATAATATTCGTCACAATGAGCTCTTACATGAATCTAATCTCATAAAATAATTTTGTTTTGGCAGGTCCATGATTGCCCATGGGTATCAAATCGAAAATTTTTCTTTATATACTGTGGTGTAGGGTATGTAGGGTCGGGCTTGACCGACTATACTTCTTTACGTTTTTTTGTTTTTATTGAATAAAAAAGTGTTATGAATTCTTACTATGTCAGCTTTTTTAATTTATAGGGAAATTTTGGTGCAATTTTTTTATTGAGACGGTACAATTAAAGAATTTTCAGATCCCAACAGTGATAAACACAGAGGTTATTCGTGCTGTGGTCGAGCAAAAACCCAAGCAACAATAATAGTGAGAAGCGTTGCTAACATTTTTGGCTTGCCCACTCCATCATCAATGTGAAAAAAATCACTACAGAACATTAACAACAAAACCACAACAATTGTACTGTTTTATACATAATATGAACGGTATTAAGGGTCTTGTACTGATACACAAACACTAAAAAAAAGATATCGTTTCTGGGTGTGTGTGTACCGTATTTTCGAACACTGATGTTAAGTAATATTTTTAACTTCGAAAAAAAACAAAAGATTTAACATTTGTGTAAACAAATATCTATAAGAAATACAAAATTCAAAACAAAAAAAAATACAATGAAATAAGTAAATAAATAAAAAAACAGACATTTAAAATTCACTGATAAGACTGCGGGAATTATGAAACATGCGTCAGTCAGTTCTGGGTTTTATTTCTATAAAATCGTTGTTTCTTTTCAATTTCAAATCGCGAAAATCAGATGAAATAAAAAGTTTTTCAAGTGTGTGTGTGTTTATTTACATATTTAAATATTAATATATTAATATATTAAATATATTAATTATAATAATTAAAATATAAAAAAAAAAACAAATACATACATAATTTATGTAATAACTGATAAGAGTATATGACGATTTTAGATTCTCAAGAAGAGCGAAAAAGAAACCCACTTTTAAGTTTCCTTAGAACAATGTAAATTTCATTTTATTACTTCATTTTAGTCTGTTGCATTGTGGCTAATAATCTTTTGATAAAAAGGTTCAATTAATTCAATTAAAAACAAATTTAATCAACAGGCAATTAAAAATTCCACACATGAGCATTCATGACTCGACTGTGACTACGGAATCGCAGAAACTCGTATGAAAAATGATTAAATTTATTCATAATACGAATTTGTTTTTCTGCAATTTTTTTTATGGGCTTAAAACAATTAATAAGGAGACAATAGACAATAAGTTTTTTCTTCTTTTTTTGTGTTAATTTCGGGGTAACAATGAATGAATAAAAATGTTTCATTCGTTTCTCTTTCTTGGACTCACTAAAAATAACTTTAATTAATGATTCATAAGACCATTTTTTTAATTCAACGGATGCCAAATATTTAACGTTGCAATTTTTAATGAATGTTTTCCTTTAACTTCATTTAAGGCTGTGAGTAAATTCCTATAAAATTAGTTTTATTAGTATAACACTTTAAATTTACATGTTTACGATATCGAAAAGTTTGCCTTTTTAAGATCCTTTTTATTGTTTGATTTAATATACCAGTTTATAAATATAATGGGTCGATTACGGATGGAAACTGAAATGAAGTTGTGTTGCCAGCAGCGAAATGTTAAAATATACAATTAATTTTTTTCATTCTATATTTTAACATCAGCGGGTTTCCTTATTTCGCTGCTGGCAACGCAACTTCAGTTCAGTTGCCATCCGTAATCGACCCATAAATAATTTGATTGATATTTGAATAAAATTCATAATTAACAGAATGAATTCGATACTGATCAAAATTACAATTAATTTTAAATGGAAATTTCAATCGATATCGACTGCCGTAATTTGCCTTAGAAATAACTTTCAGATCAAATCAATTGGGATGTTCACGGAAGTCTGATTATCAGTTTATATGGTTATTTAATTATATAAACAACAACAAAATACATTAATATAATTTTTTAAATATATGTTGTTGCTGTTAATATAACTACATAATCCCCAAATATATTTAACTACCCAAACCGAAACTTTACCAGCCAAAGTGTGCCAACAGTTTTTTCGTTGCAAATTCATTGAGATAAAAATTAGTAAAAACAAATGAATTTTAAGTTATCTTATATAATTTAACTATCAAAAAATTCAGTTATATATTTATAGATCTGTGGCAAAAAGTAAAAGGAAAAAACGATTTGCTTGTATTGTGTAGAAAATTCCCATATTCTTTTTGTTAAAATTATTTAGTTAATTTCTTCAAATTTTTAAGGCATGCCAAATCGGGCATGCTGCTGGTGTCTAAAGGCCGTGTCAGATACAACTTTGTCGCTTTGCGTGACGTTTCTACCTTTGGCAAAAAAAAAAAAAAACGCAAAGCAAAAGGTGTATGACACAATGAAAACTTTGACAACACTCACGCATTGTTTGTTTACTTATAAAAGCGGTTGGTAATTTGTACATTTAATTATTTGTTATAAAAATAAAAGTTAAATATTTAATTGGGCGGTTTTTTGGAATTGAATTTGGCAAAAAAAAAAAATAAAAAAAGAGAAAATTATACTAGCCAATTGTCAAAGCGCTCAAAAAGATGAGAGTTGGCTAACTTTTTGCTTCGCTCCGCTTTGAAAGTACTTTATGTGACATGATTCGTATAAGTATGTATATTTTATCTTAGATGTCAAAGCGAATCGGTAACGCAACGCGAAGCAAAAGTTTTATCTGACATGGCCTTTATAATTGAAAGTTCTTCTGTAAACAAAGTGGTCAGTACAACAAAAGTAAAACAAACATGTATAACGGGGTAAGTGAATAAAAATAAATATTCTCTCTCTCTCCTTAAAAGAAGTTGAATTTTGACAGTAAAAATTAAATGAACTTTTCGTTAAAAATAACTGAAAAATAAGTAGACCGGTTTTTAACTGAATATGGGCATTTCCTCCGAATGGTCAACCAGGCTGGAAAAATTAAATGTTGATAATCTTCGTGTTTTATTGTTTATAATTATAAAAAAGTCTATGTTTTTATAATAGAATGGTTAATATGCTATGCTACGATATCTATCTGTTTTACTTGAGGAAATTGGGCTGGAACTGCAAAATTTAATATTTTCATTTTAAGGTACTTCTAAAGACATTTTTATATTTAATTATTTTACATGCAAAAAAATTTGTTATGTTTGCACTCTTTCTTTAAAATATCTCTATTACAATCAATTAAGAAGATAAAATTATAAGGAGAACAAAAATAGGTCGATTACCGGTTAATTAACGGTTAAAACATATGGAAAAATCGTACGTTCGCGACCGGTACTTAAGCCAAATTAACAAAAACAAATAGAGATATTTTATTGTGTAGATACTGGATAGAGACCTATTCCGTTCCATTTCGCAGATTTTTACCTTTCACTGACTTCTATTTTGCGTACGTTCGTGACCACATGTTTGTCACTATCATTATGAAAACTTAAACTCGACGAAATCCATCTTTTGCATTAAATAAAGAGCTACCAAAGTGTTATCAAATAGCAAAAAAAAGCTAGGAAAAGTTTTGTTTTCTATATTATTTGTACATCAAAAGCGTACGAACGTACGTTCGTGATCCCAGGAAATGCCCAAATTCATTTGTTTTATATTACAATTTCAGTTAATTTTACTTACAGAATATTGTGAGTGTAGTTTTTAAAAACAACGAATTGAAATTGGATTCATAGTAAAATTAACAAAAATTTGTTTATTTTTGGAACAAAAAAAAGTTAAAAGATGATTAATATTTAAAATTAATATTAATAAAATTTTTGTTTAAAAAACATAGTATTTTTATACTTTACACGAAGATAGAAGGTTTCGCAACTCCGCTTAGAACAAGCAGGCCTGCAGTGGAAAATGCATTCAGATGTGACTGAACTCATTTGACAACTTAAGTATTTCTGCACCCTGTTCTTAAATTTTGGGTAAAACTTTTAATTGCGCCAGTAAACAAGTGGATTTGCGTCTCTTAAAAAAAATATAAGATCTAAGGAACATATATCTAGATTTCTTCTTTAGCTAAACCACACCGTAGGATGGACAGAGGGTCATCAATATGTTCTTTTAAGATTTTCACAAACGCTCTAAAGGTCAGATCTTATAAAAACTTTTACTAGGTGTAGGGGTGACCGTGGCTTCAATACTTTCGGAATGCAGAGTCATGTTAAGTAGCCCAAGAATACGTTTTTTCGATCTCTTGTCTTTGAAATTTTCTAGTTTTGTATCAAATTATTCTCTAAACCCTTAAATCTTTCATTCACAAAAAAAAAATTTCAGTAATTTTTTATTAATTAAATACTTATTTATTAATGTTATAATTTAATCAATTATTTTTTTGTTGAAAAAAAAAATTAAAAATATCATTTTGATTTCATTAAAATTATAAACAGGTATAATCGGGAATTTAAGTTCTCATGTTGAGTAACATTTTTATTTAATTTTTCCTTAAGTTATATTTTTATTTGGCCTTTAAAATTCAATATTAAATTTTTATATTAGATAATTCGAATGTGTATTCTAAGTTAAATAACAATTTGTAAAGCTTTCATTCTTTAATAGTCTTAGTTTTCAAATATTTTCCAGGAATATTTTTTTTTTTAGTGCATAGAAAATATTCCTGGCAAATATTAAAGAAATAAAACTATTCAATACATTTTTAATTAAAATTTTAATTAATAACAAAAAATCTTAATTGATTTTTTTCGTCTAAAATAAAATAATTTAAACTTGTAGATTTGTTTTTGGATTTGTGAAAACCTGAGCTATATTTAATTAAATCAATTAAAACATTGTTTGAAACGGCAATATTTTTTGGTAATTTTTTTATTTAAAAATAAAAATTTAAAAGGAAAATATTCAATATATTAAATTTTTACAATTTTATGTAATCTATTTAATCATTTTGGTAATAATCTGAACTATTCTGCATCTCAGTTTATTCATTTATTGTATTTTCTTACAATGCTCGAAGACTGTTAAGGCCATGTCAGATAAAACTTTTGCTTCGCGTTGCGTTACCGATTCGCTTTGACATCTAAGATAAAATATACATACTTATACGAAACATATCACATAAAGTACTTTCAAAGCGGAGCGAAGCAAAAAGTTAGCCAACTCTCATCTTTTTGAGCGCTTTGACAATTGGCTAGTATAATTTTCTTTTGTTTTTAAATTTTTTTGCCAAATTCAATTCCAAAAAACCGCCCAATTAAATTTTTAACTTTTATTTTTATAACAAATAATTAAATGTTCAAATTACCAACCGCTTTTTTAAGTAAACAAATAATGCGTGAGTGTTGTCAAAGTTTCCATTGTGTCATACATCTTTTGCTTTGTGTTTTTCAGCCAAAGGTAGAAACGTCACGCAAAGCAACAAAGTTGTATCTGACACGGCCTTTAGCTAGCCGAATAGCGTCAGACAATGTGATAGTGGCTTTGCTTATGGATTTTGATGTCTCTTCGAAGTAACCCAAAATTTGTAGCAAAATGATTTTTATTTTCACAAAAATCATTAACGTCCTAACGGATTTTCATACAAAATCCATTTCATAAACCCTTTATTAACCCGTTATATTTTTTATAACTTAATGTTGAAACAGAATTGAGTCTGCAACTTCAGGCAAAAATTTTTAAGCCCATAATTAAAACGTCGACCGTAACTGCAATTTTCTCTCATTTCTTTCGTGTTCTTTTGTTCTTTTTTTTTCTTTGTTTACAAAATGTATGAAATTGAACGAAAGTATGGTAGCATTGTTGGGAGAATAATTGCCTCTATGTGAGAGCATGAGAAAAAACGTCTTCAAAATAAAATTGATTTTATTTCTCGACCGCATTCTCTGGCATAATTTTATGTCAAACTGTATGGAAAACAACGTTCAGCCCCAGTTCTGTTTCATCATTTAGGCGGTAAATATTTAGTAGTGTAAAATTGTAATTGCAAGTTACACATCAAACGCGTAGTCATGTGTAACTCTCTGCAGTCATGTACGCATCGAAAGCATAAAGTAGAACACTTTCTACTTTAGCATGCGTCTATATCGGCAAAGTATTGCCGATATATCGCTATCGGCAATCTTTACATCCCTACAAAAAATAGTTGAGAAATAAGCAATAAAGTAAAGTACATACGGGCTTGACCGGCTACACGATACCCTACACTACAGTATATACAGACAGGCCCCTAATCATAGTTAAACAATAAAATTTGGTTCTTTTTAGAAACAACTTTAAATTAAAAGTTTGTTTTTAATTTGTAATCTACTACACTCATAGAAAAATTCATCTTCATATTGATGATGCCCTAACATCAGAATTGTGACATCAATGTTATTACAAATGGCATCAATAAGACAATCAAATCAAATCAAATGTGCACGAACGTCATCATAAAATGTTGTCATATTTTATGCGTCATCTATGCTATGACTACAGTGACATCAATTCGATGCCACACTTTGTGTATTATTAACATTATTTTCAAAATAAGAAGCAAAAAATCCCATATTCTATTTTTTAAATTATTTAGTTTAATGCATAAAATTTTCAAAGTAAAATGATAACGAAAACCATATTCGGACATGCTGCTGGTGTCTGATAATTGAGAGTTCTCCTGTAAACAAAAGGCAGAATGCAACAAACGTGAAACAAACATGTGTAACGGGAAAGTAAATTCTAATATTCTCTCACTTTGACTTAAGTCAATCCCAATGTCAAACTGCCATTAAATTGAGCCTAATGAGTCGTTTCTACGATGTTACTGAGTCATCGCACTTATGACATGTTTAATTAAACTGACTGCGTTTCGTCATTTTTGTGATGCCGATGGCGTTATTTTAATTGTTGACCCTGATGACAATTTGGCCAAGTGATATTAAGGTTGACTTCACAATGATGTAAAGTGTCATGAGGTCAAAAATGAAGACATTTATCGTAGTGCTGATGTAAAATACATCAGCGTCAGGGTATAGTCAGAATTAAAGTAGGTTTTAAGTTGAACCAGCTTTAAGTGGGTGCCTCATCAAATGTCATTTCTAATCAGCAGCCATTAAATTAAAAAATTAAAGCCGTAACAAAACAAGATTATTTTTGGGGCAAACGTAAAGGAAAAGAGCAAGTTGAAAAACGAATATTTTGTTTCTAAATTTGATATTCTTTTTATTATTAGTCAATTCACAAGGTATCATAACATGTCATATTGTCAAAATGTCCTAATATTTCACAATGGTTTAAAAATATTGTTATACGGCTCAGCCGCTCAGCGCTGGACTTTTCTGATTAATTACGACAGCACAATAAACACAGCAAGCAACGTTCTATTTATTTAAGACACTTTTTGTTAACAAACCAACAACAATATTTTTAAACCATTGTGAAATATTAGGACATTTTGACAATATGACATGTTATGATACCTTGTGAATTGACTATATGTATTTATGTATTTATCTGATATTTATTTTTGTGCTAAGTACATGAATAAAGGCTTTATGACACTACATTTTTAATGCATTGTTCTAGTTTTGAGGAACAGTGTAAATATAATGTAATAGAAAAATTTACCAAGTGCAAAGAGTTCAGCTGTATTAAGATAAATAGCAAACTGTCAAAAATTTTACTAAAGTTATCGATAAAAAATTAAGTTATGTCAAAAACAATGTAAAATTGTTCAACTTAAAATTGACATTTCAAGCTTGAAATATTAAAAGTGTTGCTGAATCAGCGGTTAATGGGGAAATTCAGCGATTAACCGCTTTTTGTTTGTTTTGTTTTTATGTTTCCTATAAACGAAAAGTTGACAACATTTAATAAAATGAATAAAATCAAAACAAAAGAAAAACTAAAAAAAAATTTCTGTTTATATTTTATATAGTTTTCTCTTTCCAACATTTACTGTTTCTTTCCATCAATTCTATATCAATTCAATGAATAAAAAATGTAGTGTCATAAGGGCTTAATAATGATTTTTTCATTTCTTTACATTAACAGCAGATGTGGTGTTCACTTTTGGGTTTTTAAACGCGTAAAATGTTGATTAATTTAAATACATTATTACATCTGAGATGATTAAGATGACAGTTGATTGATAAATAAAACACAACAAACAAATTTATATTTCTTTAAAGTATTAGAAATTTATAAAAATGCTTTAATAAAGTTATCAAAAGAATATTTTAAACACATTAATTATGAAATTGTGAAAATTTATGAATTGCTTTTTGATATAAATTTTTGCAAGTGCACGTGCATAAAAAAAACTGAGCTGGCAAATTGCTTTTATTTTGATTTCTTGCGAATACAATAAACGCCATTTGTTTTTGTTTTTAATCTGTTTTTTCTTACCCACTTACAAAAACAATTATTGTTGGGAGAATTCCAACTAATTGTAGTGGGGAATGTAAGAAAAGGTAAACACACTGTTTTATTGTTGGTATTTTGTTTAAGCCTTTATATCGTTGCAAATGAGACTTTTTGAGTGTATGTAGGTAATTCTCATTCCCTCTGCAGTCTTGTTTGCTGATATCTTTGTCTTTGGCCTAAGCAACCAGTGAAATGCACATAGGAACAGCTTATCCTCCAACAACAAATTCTAGTATTTTTATCAATTAAAAAAAGGGAATTAAGCACAAAAAATTAAATCTTTTAATGAAAAAAAAAAAAAACATAAATAAGA
The DNA here is from genome assembly GCA_943735925.1 of Pollenia amentaria. Taxonomy (NCBI): domain Eukaryota; kingdom Metazoa; phylum Arthropoda; class Insecta; order Diptera; family Polleniidae; genus Pollenia; species Pollenia amentaria. The sequence continues at coordinate 72,009,312 of OX031007.1, read as the reverse complement.
AATTGTGATCGGTTGTAACGTGCGAAGTTTTAAAACAGAATTGTAAACAAAGTACTAAATTAGTTAAATCCAATGTCAGGTAGTTTTAAGATTAAAACCGATTTTAACGTATAGAGTATGTTTTACTTGTCTATAGTAGATCAAAAGCATATTTTTAATAAAAGTTTACTTTAGTACTCTTAGGCCCATTATTATAACTTGCCGTTAGGTAACAGTAAGATTTTGTCGGACGCATGACAAGTTATTTATTTTTCTACTTAACTTTAGTCTACCCGGTAGGATGAACTTGCCTTTTACATATGGCTCACTTTAATTAAAAGCAATTTTGTTATAGTGAAAAACGTTTTACACGTGGGACAAAATGCAACCTTTAACTATCGGCAAGTTGTAATAATGGCCCTTAAAGTAAACTTTTTTTATTACTATGATAATGGGCCACAATTTTTCGAGGGCGTACCATATCTGTGAACCATTGGCAATCATGGACTTAACAAAACAAAATTGTGGTATGAAGTTTAAATTCATATATCAGTACTTTGTGCCGAATATTATCTAAATATCAACAGCTGTAAGTTTTTTTTTTTTCTTCCGAAAGCGATTTTGAAGATGGGTATTATATTCTGGAACTAACTGTTATATGACACGCAGCTGTAACGAGAAATTGTATAGTTATACCAACATTTAATAGGAAATAATGACATTTAAAGCTGTTTTTGGGAGTGGGTTTTGTATGGGAGGTGTGGTTAAATATGGACCGGTTTAAAAACATTTGTAAGACAATTTTTGTTGCAATAAGATATTATTGGACCAAATTTAATCTTAATACCGAAATAATAAGAAAGTTTATGGGCACAAAGACTCTTTTGCGGAAGGAAGTTTGTATAGGGGCCAAGCAAAATAATGGACCGATTCTTAAATTTGCAGTGGACTTGGTTTTTGTGGCAATTATAACATATGTACCAAATTTTATCAAATTACCTCCAACATTGCGACCCTTGCTTCGTGCACAAAGTTTACATGGACAACCCTCCTGCCAACCGGGCGAAGATCGTTACATCAATTAAAAAAGTAATTCGGTGGGTAAAGGACCAATATTTTAAGATGTTGCTCACATCAGCACAAACGCATAATACCCTCTTTACTATTGTGGTGTGGGTATAATGAACAGCGTTGCTCACGTTCTTTTCACTAATGAATAATATCAAATATCAATAAATCGTAATTGCTCACATATGAACAGTTCAAAAATGTCAATATCGTAATTGCTGACATATGAAAAATTCACATATCAAATATTTTTTTTTTTTTGCTTACCATGACAAACATTTTTTATTCTTTATACTCATGAATGAAAAAAGGCATACAAATTTTAAAACGTTCACACTCACTAATGAACGAGTGTACGTGTCGTTACTGTGGTATAAACGTTACACTGCACAACGGCCCCTTTTGGCAAATAGGTTCTGTGGAAATACTTTAAACTTAGCCGTATTAGGAAAATAATTCTTCGTTTTACTTTAGGGTCACTGGCCGATCCGAAGCACGCTATCAAACTCGATCTTCCTTTTAATGAATACTGCCGCAACTGCAGAGAACCTGAAAATAAGGAGACAGTATTTCATCTCATATATAATTGTCCAACATTTAATGCAACACAACATGGATTATTGGGTAATTGCCTTCTTCATGGTCTCTCTGTGATATCGCGGTTGAGACTCGGCCATTTGGTGAAATATTTCAACACAACGGTCTGGCTCTAGCCACCTCAGTATTTCCCTGGGTAACGCTTGATTCGGGGTTCCTACTCTTAGCGAGTTGAGTGGTGTCAAAACGGAGTCACTGTCGACTCTATTTGCAGCACCCTTAGTTTTCTTTTTTGGCGTGCTACCACGTTAACCAACCAACCAAATCCTTCGTTTCATATGATCTATTAAAGTATTAAAGATTGCGCGTATGTATCTTGAGAGGCAGCATTATTTTTTGTGGTTGATTTGGCCCTTTAGTTATATGTAGTGGTTTTTACCTTAATCGTAGGAAGAGATACTAAAAATATCTGGTTAGGGACAGCTACCTCGATGGGTGGTGAGTCCCATTTCCTGTGTGGGACGAAACCATTACAAAAGCATAACCCATTTGCAACGCTATAGGTTTGTAGGTCCCCACAAGTTTGGTAGCCTGAGAGAAAGCCCGAAGGTTTAACTGGCGAAAGTATACTCCACACTTGAACTTTAGCCCTGAGTTGTCTGTAAAACAAGGATGGTCGGCCATGTCCTGGAGATTAAATTCCAATGAAACTTAAATTGAACAAATTTTTAAAACGGCCCTGTTTAGAATGTTTGAAACTTTAAGTACCAACTATTTTTACTAGAACTTCTCTTAAAACCAGCAAAAACTACGTTTATTTTTAAAATAATTGAACAAAAAATTTAAATTTCACTCGGTTTAGATGTCAAGAACATGGCTGGGAATGATTTTTTTTGTTGTAGCTTCAAATGAGTTGCTGAAGGTGTGGCTTTTATTTATCAAACAGCAAACAAAAACACGCCTTGACATTCCAAGTACAGTTAGGATTCCAATGCCACCTCAAAACTCTCCACTTGGAACCACTGATTGTCCGCGATACATTTACTTCCGTAAGTTGTAGAATGAGCAACTTACTTAACCAAAACCATAAGTCTATTTTCGTACACTGCTCATTCCACTCCTGACGTACAGTGAGAAATTTAGGAAGTTTAGCGGAACTTTATTCAATTTTTGAAATGCATTAAATGCATAAGATTATTCATTATTTCGGTATCTTAATGTCCCACCTCAAAAACCTCATACTAAGTTTGGGGATTAACCCTGCGAAGCAACTGCAAAATGCATCTGAAAGTTGCATTACTTATTCAATCATACTTTTTGCCTACAAAATGGGTTTCGATTTCTTTAAGTTAATAGAGTGGTACATAACCACGACAATCTAGTGGGCCATGATTATTTCATCATTTATTTCTTCATTTACTTCTTCAATTACTTTATGATTTGTTTGTGAAAAAAGAGATTTCTATGAAGTAAGTAAAATTTAAATTTTTAACGTTGTTGGAGACTTTAAAAGGTGATACCACATATTACCATCTTCAAACGCATAAAATATGAAGGGTAGTTTATTCCTCTCTTAAGAACACAAAAGATCTTCTGCGATATTTTGTGATATATAACTGCATTATCCAAAAGTGGAAGGAAGGTAGAACCGGCATCGGACGCCATCATTGGTTTTGTTTTTTGCAAAAATATGCTCACCAATGCTGACAGCTGACGCTCGTTGCAGTTTAAAGGTAATTCTTCGTTCTTCGGCATTACTTCTTTTTAGTTTATATTGCTTCTTAAAAGTTTTTAAGGGCCCCTAGATCAATGAAACTTGGCAGAAATATGTGTTATGGTCATAGGCTGGTAAAGCTCTAAAATAAATAAAATCGGACCATGGAGGAGAAAGTTCCCCCTAGAAAAACTAATCCTACCTGTAAAGAATTCAATTTAGTTTATTCAAGTTTTTTCATTCTTTTGCCGTCGGCGAAAGTTAAAAAACTTAAAATTGGACCTAGGAAATCGTAAAATGCTCCGCCTCCTTTTGTGGGCGGTTAATTAAAATGATATTTGCAAAAATAATGTAAATATTAAAAGAAATAGGATTCTTACGCCTCAATACCATAAAAATCAAAATTTTGAGCTTTTATGGGTAGGGGGAGGTATCCCCCAAATCCCACCCCACGAACGACCCTGTTTTTTGGGCTAATTTCCACAAAATATTAAGTTTTAAGCTTTTATGTCGCTTGTGTGCTTTATAGTATTTAATTTATCTGAAAATAATATATTTATTCATAATTATAACTTTTTTATAATAGTAACAATAAACAGAATGTGGGAATTTTTTCTTTTTGATAAATTGTTATCTTTTAATTACGTACATATATTACCCATTATTTTTTTTTTAATAGGATTATATGAACCAAATTTTAATTTAAAAAGCTTTTTGCAAAAGTCTTATTCGCTCAATATTTTACATACTTTTTTGCTTAAGCCCACCTTCGGTTAACATTGAAGCTGCCTCCGAACATCGCTAGTCTTAGTAAAGCACCCAAAATTACTCCGGAAGTTTTAGAGAAGATAAAAACATTTTCACACCCATGTAAAGAGTATAAGTCTTCAAACGATTGCAATTACTCCAGTTTTGAATATATGTTCTAAATGTTGTTACAAAATTTATGTTTTTTTAATTTTTCTATACTCAAAAACTTTAACTAAAAAACTTTAATTTTTATTAAAAATTTTAAAAAACTATTAAATAATTAAGTTCCACTAAACTCAAGAAATTTCGCACTGTGTGAAGCGGGAAATTCTTATAACCCATCTTAAATAAAACATTACAGTTTGGACCCTGATATACAGTCCCATATATTTTACAATAATTATGACATATTGTTAATTTAAACATAAACATTTTTAAACATTTATTTTTGTTATAAATTCAAAATAAATTGAAAAACTTCCTTTGTAGCCCAGACTGTGACAATTGATTTTTCTTAAAAAAAAGAAATTTTACATGAAAATTGATTTAAATGACTTGTTCTGATTTAAAAAAAAACTACATAAATATGAATTTTTCAATTAAAATTTATGTCAAGTGTTCGTTATTGATTGTTTTATGGTCTACTTTAAAAAAAACACGTTAAATAAATTTTTTTATTGAAATCAAGAAAAATTTCATTGAAAATATAATTAAACTGTAGTTGGAATTTGTAACATTTGGGAGACTACAGTAACAATTAATTTGCAACTCTTTAAATATTGTAACGGAAGTGATAATTTGTTTACTTTTTACAACCGACCGAGCGACTTATCAAATTATTTGACATTGGTGTTATAACAGTTACATCTCTATACTTAAAATGTTTTGTTGAGCGTATGAGTTGGTAACATGTACATCAGCCACAGTGTTGTCAATTTAGCCATTTAGTTGCTAGACTTAGCCATTTTTCATTTAACAAAATTTTCTTTAAGCATTTAAAAGTGTGAAACAAAAAAAATCGTGATAAATGCTAAGAGTGTTACAGGGTGGTGCAAAAGTAATGTAATAAGTTTGTTTGTTTGATCGAAGAAAGGGCACAGCTGGAATCGATTTTTCTAAATCAAAAAAGTAAATCAATGTTGGTATGGCAGAAAATGGTACATTTTAAAAGTTGGTAAAAATTAAATTTTGAGTACATTTTTATCAACCCTATTTAAGCTGCAAAATTTAAAATGTTCAATTAATTTATCGCCTAAACAATCATCCGCCCATAACTTGTTGGCAACCGATTCTTTATATATCTACTATCGAATATCGAAGATATTTTGATCGAATAATTAGAACATACAATTTCAAATAAAGAATAAACTGAACAATTTCGAGCGCATGCTATTAAAAGGCTCCTTGAAGATATCAACGTAAACAAGTCCCCGAGGCCGGATGGTGTTACGGCTGTAGTCCTAAAGAAGTGTGCATTGTCATTGTCTCGTCCTTTGGTAACATTAGTTACCATTCCTACTGGAAGGTTACCAACGTCCAGCCAATCCCAAAAAAGGGTGGGGCTACAATAGCAATTTTATCTACACTCTCGAAGGTCATGGAGAGCATGATAAATCACCACTTGGTAAATTATCTGGAGCCTAATTCTCTTTTGTGTGATAGACAGTATGGCTTTCGTAGATGTCGTTCTACGGGAGACCTGTTAGCGTTTATCTCTGAACGTCGTAGTCGTGCTAATCACCAATTTGGCGAAAGCAAAGTGGCTGCTCTAGATATTTTTAAAGCGTTTGATCGTGTGCGGCACGGTGCACTCGTTACTAAGCTTATTCCGTTTGGTCTCGGTAGTGATTTCTGTCGATTTGTATCGAGCTTTCTCAAGGGCCGCTCTATACGTGTTGTTATAGATGGGTTTTCATCGGAGGAGTTTCACTTGAATGCAGGGGTACCGCAAGGCTCTATTCTCTCTCCTACACTTTTCTTATTTTTCATAACGACCTCCTAGGTGTAACTTCCAATTATATCTACTTTTTCGCAGATGACAGCAGCCTTTGTTATTCATTTTTCCTTTAATCAAAGACCAAGCTTAACTGAGGTTGAAGTTATGAGGCAGAATATGAGCGACACACTCAATATTGAAAATACGATAATCTCCGAGTGAAGTCTTGCGAATAGGTTCGATTTTACTGCTCGTAAAACCCAATATTGTATGTTAATCTGTATCCATGGTATAGCTATTGAGGAATCACACACTCTTGATGTTCTGGGCATGAAAATTTAGTGTGATGTTCATTGGAACCAAAATGTTCTAAAGTGTCGAAAGAAGCATTAAAGTGTCTTGGTTTCTTAAAACGGTGCAAAAACTACTTCACTCCGTCTGATCTCCTCACTATTTATACCGCCTATGTCTGACCGAATATGGAATACAACTCCCATATTTAGGCATGTGCTTCAATGTCTGTCTTGAAGATTCTGGATCGGGTGCAAAGGAATGCATTGAAGCTCATCTAGCTCTAATGACTCATTGGAGTATTATCGGAATGTGGGTTGTGTGACATTGTTCTATCGCTATTACCACGGTAAGTGTTCAGCGTCTCATCCCTGAGACGCGGGTGCATGGCCTTAGTACTCGTCTTTCCAGCAGATCACATCCGTTCATTGTCGAGTGTCCAATGGCAGGTCCTATGGGCAGGAAATCATGCTCAGCATGGACATATCTGTCCAATAAATCGCTCAACGCATTACAGAGAAAATTCGTTTCTTGGTCGAACTAGCCGTATGTGGAAGAGACTGCAGAATTCTTCCCAGTTGGCTACAATTTGGAGAAGTTCAAATTAAATGTCCACAGACACTACTCCCAACACAATGCATTGTATTAGTAGGGGGCATCCACTGAGTGAGTGGCTAAAAAAAATGTATGTTAATCGATTCAAATTAATTTCTTAGAACATTTTATTTTTTAAGATAAAAATATTTTTTTTATATTTCTAACTGGGCAAATACTTAAAATAAAATATTATATTGTTGCATTTTGCATTTACTTTCATTACACATACTTTTGAACATATTTTAGTCACTTTTTAGATGTATTTGTGACAAATTATGGCGATCACGATAAAATTCAAATTCCATAAGTAAGAAACTTAGCACTAAAATACTCGTAGCGCATTTTTCATATTTAGTTTGACTTTTATTGTAAATCTCCGTTTATAAATATGAAAATTATGCACTGTCAGAATATTGGTTACCTGTTTTCACACGACTGCACAAAGTTGGTCGGCTTAGCTGGGCTTAAGAGTAGTGTCGTGCGGATGAGGGTCGATTTAGTAGACTGTAGGCAATACCAAACGCAGCTAACTAGAATCCTATAATAGGGTGTTTGTGGAATTAACTTTGCTGCTCAATGCTTTATAAACTTTAAGCTTTCGCTTGGAAATATTATAAAGGAATCAGCGTGACGTTGAGACACAGAGAAACAAAAGTATAAGCGCTTGTTGAAATTCAATATAATGTTTTATATCAGCTCACCGTTGGAGTTTAACATAAGATTGCAATTAGTTCAAAAGTTTTAGATTATGTTGATTTGATTTGAACGCTAGCTTGTTAGTACAAACTAAAGAAGATTCTTGCTAACAGGAAACTTGCTTTTCACAAAAAAAAAAAAAAATATATGATTTCGAATTTTAGGCACTTAAGCCATTATTAATAATTCACAATAGTTTTTATGTAACGATTAACAAATAGTCATTACCCTAACGAATGTCTAAATAAGCAGTAATAATAATTCAAATCGACTATAAGATAGATATTTGGTTCAGCTACGTTTGAGTTCAAATAAATGAAAAATAAAAATAATGAAAAAGATTGTTTAAAATATTTTGATTTTAAACAACGACTATTAATATATTTATTACCGCATATCGTTAAATTTGTCTTAATTCGAAAAAGAAAAAAACAGAGTAGAACTTTAAAATAAAGAAAATGTTCTGCAAATCGAATGCATAAGAGTGAAATCGGAATAGAACAAAATTTAAAAACGATCCTGTTTTAAAAGTTTATAAAAATCACTTTTATATACTTCATAATTTGAGTTCTTATCAGCAAAGACTACGGTGATTTAAAAAATTTTACTGAGTGTTTTTTGATTTACATTTCCAGGAGTAATAAATTGGCTTATTTTAATTGCGAATAATGAATTGTTTTAAATAGTTTTTCATAACAGGCTGGGGCCTCCAAAAAGAGTGCCGCGACAAAAAAGTCTAAAATAAAATAAATAATAAAAATAATAAATAATAATAAATAAAAGCTTTTAAAATAGTAATTGGACTTAGAATACACATTCGAATTAATATAAAAATTTATAATAAAAATGAAACTCAACATGAGAACTAAAATTCCCAGATTCTATTTGTTAAAATATTAAAGTTAAAAAAATAAAATTTACAATAAGCACTATCAAGATATAAGATACAAAGAACGCTGACGAAGGCCGTATCGGGCCAGAAAATGCATTACATTCTGCTGGTATCTAATAGATGTATAAGTTTTGTACAATTTACTTCATTTCTAGCCAAAGGATAACTAAAGTAATCCTCGTAATAGAAATATACAAACAAACAAAATTCTGATAGTGCATAGAAAATATTCCTGTAAAATTTCAATATTTTACTAACTAAGACTATTAAAGTATTAAAGCTTTCTATATTGTAATTTGACTTTGAATACACATTCTAATTAATATAAAAATTTATAATGAAAATGAAAAACTCAACATGAGAAAATGGAAACTCAACATGAGAACTAAATTCCCAAATTATATTTGTTAAAATAAATAATTTTAAAAAATATGAGCTGAAAGCGTTACCAGACGGGACACAATTGCAAATAATACACCGGAATAAAATATTCCGAAAATAATACCTGCTACTAAAACTTATGCATGTAGTAAACTTTGGCCCTCAGATCATTTAATAGCCAAAGTATGATTAAATTTTCGAGCTTGAAAATTTAATCATACATTGATAATTTATTTTAATTTTGTTTCCATAATCTTGTTTCGATCTTTTAAGTGCATTGAAAACTGAATGTTTTGCACCCGGATTTTTGATTTTTGTAATTATTTATTTTATTCAAAAGTTTTAGAACTGCAGTCGTAGTACAAATAAATTCTTATTTTATTGTTTAACGTAATTTTTGTTTTATTGTTTTTTTCTTGTTTATTAAAAGGGTTATCACGATGGTCATTGTGCAAATTTGCAATTTGTAAACTTTCAGTGCATATTACGATTGATCGTGAGTATACCACTTTTATTTTTGGCACAAATGTGCTATTTATCTAAAAATTTGTTCTGGCAACACAAGAGACTTCTGGCAGAACTATCATAAGTTGTCAATAATCTTCATTTGCTTACAATTACGCTAGGAACACAACTGGAACGAACGACGAATTTCGCCCAACACGACGAATTTTTTAGTAAAAATTCGCTGAGTAAATTCTTCGTATGAAGCACAAAAACGACGAATAACACAACTGGGACGAACGACGAATTTCTCCCAACACTACGAATTTTGTAGTAAAAATTCGCTGAGTAAATTCTTTGTATGAAGCACAAAAACGACGAATAACTAGCAGCTTTTGTAATTGAAAAAGTTAATTGCTTTTTGTGCAAAGAGAGAGAAAATAGTGTGACCATATTAAAAAAATTATTCTTAAAAAGTAATCAAAAATAGAACTAAAAACTATTTGTATAGAAAATACTTTCTATATTTATTTTAAATGCTATACGCATAGAAAAAAGATGTTAGAAAACATGTTAGCATATGGTCACCTCCAACAAAACTATTTTTAAAGAAAATGTTAAACATATTGTGTTTAATTTAACCATATCTAATATTGTCACCAACAACTATATTATGGTTAAATTAGACCTCCATCAAGAAGCCATGTTTTTTCTCTGGGTGCATACAAAAAAAAAACAATTATTGAAGTCTAAACTAACTTTATTCACTAAAATACTTCTAAATTAAATCCAAACATGATCATCTAGTACTGATTTGTTCGTCGTTCGCCGGCGTATGAAATATAAATAAATCTATTGCAAAGTCGCCTCGTATGACGAATTCCGGCGGACGCTATTACTGTGTGTATTTTCATATACACCAATATGTTTTATTTTTGGCGACGAATATTTGCGTCCAAAAATTCGTCGTTCGTCCCAGTTGTGTTCTTAGCATTATGCACAAGCATAAGTATTTAATTAAATTTTTTAACAAATTAGAATGCCTAAAGCCAATTAAAAATAATATTATTTTTACAAATAAACATTTTGTTGTTGTGTTGTGCAATTGTGTGTAATTTTGCATACATTTGCATTATTTGCACACTTTGCACTACATATCGTGACCACCCTAATATAATAAATGTACCATATCAAATGTACATGTATGTTTTTAGCATTGGATACAATTATTTGATTTTTTCGAGTTAACCGATTAACTCAAAACTCTTATTCGATTAATCAAGTAATCATAAAATTTAAAAATCGTTTAATTCCTTATTCGAACAAAACCTAAAGTCAAATAATTGGGTAGCGAATATCGACATCATAAATGGCAAAGCCATGTAGAAAAATTACAACAAATTCAAATTATACAATACTTGTGTGCCACTCAACGTTAAAATTTAATTCTATCGAACATTTAAATTTTTCGGTATTAAAAAATTTTTCCTTTTACTAAAAAATTGTTAGTTTTTTTATTTTAATGCACATAATTTTATGAGTTCTTGTAATAGAATCTTGTTAACTAAATTGTTGCTCTAAATCATTTTTTATTGTTAAGAGTTAGCAGCACTGATCAGCCATAAATGATTGAGCTAAACCGCTTGCTGTTCACTTTTTGTTCCGGTAACAAAATCAGGCTTAACTGTTGATTTATATGTTTTTGTTACAACAAACCTTTTTATTTATATAATAACGGATTCACTGGACCACGACTCAAAAACAAGCTCAATGGCCAAATGCTTACCAAAATATTATTTAATTTATATGTACAAATATTTTATTTAAATGTTTGTGTGTATATGTGTATGCATGTCAAAATACCAGTTTTAAACAAATTGTTTGATGTTTGTAACCAGTTGACTGGCTGTAAAGCTAAATAAAGACTTTTAATGACTCACAAAGTCGTCATTTCTTAAACGTCAACATTTATGAAATAATAATCGTAAAGTTAAACAAATTACTTTTAAAAACCAATTAGAAAGTAAATAAATATTTAGGCTCTTAGATAAAATTAAAGTTAGACAAAAAGAAAAATTAATCTTAACCAAATCAATTTTAACTCGAAGACTTTAGTCACAGTCTTAAGTAAACATATCTCTACCTTTAACTTCAGTTATGAGTTTCAGATGTCGTAGTGTTTTTGCTGTAATATGAATTAAATAACACAGTGTTACAGTTAATAAAACTTGTAGGCCTCTTTAGCCCTTTTATGCACCAACCGTTTTTGGGGCTGCTTTTTTTCAAAAGTTAAATATGAAACACAAAAAGTATTTATTATGCACAATTTGAAAGCAAAGACGAAGTAAAGCTGGAGGTCCAATTACACAAATTTGTGTAAGTGCGAGCGGTTTTGAGAGAATAACGTTTTTCTTCTTCCTACACAAAACAGCCCAGACTTTTTTTTCGTGCAAATTGTGTAAAAATTAAATTATCAATCAAACTGTCTGCATATTTAATAAAATAAAAGATTTTGTGTTAAAAAACGTTAACAATTTGTTTTTTTTTTTTTTTTTTGTTTCCGTACTTTTGTCTTTTTATGAGAGAAATGTAATCTTACTCCTATTTTCACGATAAATATACGTTTGTCGGCGTTTTGAAAGATCAAATGGGATTTTTTCCAGTTTAACATTTTCGTGCAGCATATCGGTATATGAAACCATGCGTTCCTTTCATTTGGGGTATAAAGTTTATTTTGCAACTTTGTAGAAAAGGTTAAGGCACATGTTTTTAAGGAACATATTAACCCTCTAACTCTACCTCCATAATTGTAATCTGTAAATGGTTGTTTTACAAATATATTGGCCATGAATTTTTTACTGCATTAGTCGGAACACACCAAAGGCCAAAACTTAACACAAACAGCCAATCCCAATAGTCAATAAAAATGCGCCAATCGGCTCAATTGTTCTGTATGCTAATTTCATTCTTTAAGCATATACATACGTACCGCCCTGCTACACAGAAAAAATAAAAATTGTCTCTAATCACCAAACTCATACCAAATTCATAGAATCAACCAAACAATTTGTTGATTTAGCACCTATTACTAAAATGATTATATTGATTACTAAAAATTGTAAAAATTTAAAATTGTGGGTATTTTTTTTTTTCAATAAATAGCATTAATAATATTCAATAAAAAAATGATCAAAAAAATTTTTAAAAAATGTGTTAATTTATTTAATTATCTATAGCTCAGGTTTTGACAATTCCCAAAAACAATTCTACAAGTTTAAATTATTTTATTTTTAGCGAAAAAATCAATTAAGATTGTTTATTATTTAATTAAATATTTATTTCAAAACAACTAAAATGTTATTTAAATCAAAATTATATATTTAATAGTCTTCCAACTAAAAAAAATAATTGATTCAATTATCACATTAATTTAATTGAAATACTTTTTAAACAATTTTTTTAATTGATAATCTTAGTTAAAAAATAAAAATAAAACTCGCGAGCATAAATTTTATAACGAAAAATTTACTCGAATTGTTCTCACGAGTAGATTATTTCCGACCCTGCTCAAAACTACTAAACTGGAGATGTGACTTTCTTTCTTAGGAGGGCAGTATAACGCACAGTGGGGAGGTAGAAATATTCAACCATGTCAAAATTCCGTGCGGAAACGGAATTCAATCCGTATTTTGGTACTTTAGAAATTTAATTACTAAAAAATTTTTCGGATTGAAACCACTTTTGTTTTCATAAACGGAATGGGAGTCTGTATCTTAACTGGCAAATAACTATCAAAAAATCTTTCTATCAATAAAGAAATATGTTTCTTTAGTTATTTTTCAAAAAAAGTATATTTTAAATAATTTTTAGCACTTTATTTTACAAATATTTAAAACTGTAGGTTATATTTGGTTCGGCTTGAGGTCATTTATTATAAATTAAAAAACAATTTTGAATTTAATTTTTAATATTTTTATTTTTGTACCCAATATTTCGAGGCAACTCCGTTGCTCATCTTCAGGGGATTTATTTAAATAAAAAACAAATTAAAAAATTAAAAAATTCTTGTTGTAGCAATCCAAAGCTTACAGCGCACAGTGACAACAAGAATTTTTTTATTTTTTAATTTGTTTTTTATTTAAATAAATCCCCTGAAGATGAGCAACGGAGTTGCCTCGAAATTTTGGGTACAAAAATAAAAATATTAAAAATTATATTCAAAATTGTTTTTTAATTTATAATAAATGACCTCAAGCCGAACCAAATATAACCTACAACAACAAAAAAGGTCAACAATACATACTGTTAAAATATTTAAAACTCTAAGCAAAAATTTTACAAGAAATCCAAATTTTCGTAATGGTTTTATGAAGCTTTGCATATCGCACTTAATCAACAAGAGGGTATTAACTCAAAATTTAAACATTTTCAGTAGAAGCAAAACAATTTTTAATTTAACATTGAAAGCATATGGAAATTAATTTTTAAACCAACCGTTTCATTACCAAAAAGTATACAAAATAGCAAGATATTTTTACAGCGGGCAGATATGAATATAGCGTGTAGATTTTTTCGAAAAAGTGGAAAAATAAAAATTTTGAGATAATACCCTCTTGTTGATTAAGTGCGATATCTCTTTTATTTTTTTTTTTTTTTTGTCATATTTTGGCAAAATTTACATACAGGCAACCAATGCAGCAATTATTGATATGCCTGACATATTTACTTTTTAAATTTCACAAATTTTAAAGTTTATCACTGTACACAAATAAAAACTTAAATGTAAATGTTTTTTGTACAGCTGTTTTTTGTTTTGCTAAAGCCTCTAGTACACGGCATGTAAAAAGCCACATGCGCATGTAGCTCTGACGTAATTTTGACGTCATCACACAACACGCAATGCTTATTGTGGCTTTGCATTGACGTCAAAATTACGTCAGAACCACATGCACATCTGGCTTTTTACATTCCGTGTACTAGAGGATTCACTCCTAGGGGGATAAAATGTATGACCGACCTTCAATGCTTATTGTTCTTAACATTTTTTTAAAACATTGCCATATATCTCCACCCCTTAGGGGGGCTCCCATACAAATATGGCCGTTTAATGAAATTTTTAAATTTGGCCCCTGCAGCGCCTATGATGCCCCGAGATGGGTCAAATGTATGACCAACCCACTTTATTTTTCATCTCAATCATTTATTTCTAACATACCCACCCGCTATCTCCATTCCTTAAGGGGGCTTCCATACAAAATGTTCAATGCAGACTAGAAATATATTGAAGAAAAAGTCCCATAAATTCCCGGAAGTCGCCCCTAGTGGAATATAATATATGACCTCAATTAATTTTTTGCCCTTAACATTTTCTCGAGACATACTTGCCCCTTATCTTCACTTCTTAGGGGGGCTCCCATACAAATATTGCGTTTTAAGAAATTCTTAAATTAATTAAAATTTGTCGACTTTTGTGAATAAAATCAAAAGTTGCAAACAGATTTTAATCATTTATTTCTTGTTTTGTTTGGAATTTCGTTTTTTATACGTAAAAAAAAGTAGCTGCATTTTCCAATTTTTTATGAATTTTTAAAAAACAAAAATTTCGAAATTTTTATAAAAAAATTATTTTTTTTTCCAAAAAAAATTATGTTTCTAAAACGACTGCGAATATTAGAAAGAAGTTTTACTTTTCTTAAAGGAAATTTTCGGAATTTCGGTTTTTTAAGTTTTTTCAATAAGCTGAAGCGGTTTTGAGTTACGCGAACATATGTTGTGCAACCTCCTCCATTTTTGAAATAACGGTATATCTCGAAAACCAGAGCCAATTTTAAAAAACCGCGGGCACCACTGCATTCAGCGTACCCGAATTATATTAAAACGCCAGGCTTGTCAAGAAAAAAAAGTGTAAATTTCTTGCACAGTGTTATTTATGCAATAACCTTATTAACTATTATTATTTAAAGAAATTTTAAATTGAATAGATTTTTCCATGCTTAATACAAGCCAGCTAAAATTTCGTTTAAAATTTTAAAAGGAATCCCACAATTCCCACATAACCTCCAAAAATCACCAAAAATAATTTTTTTTCGGAATGTTTTCCCTACCAAAATTAAGTCTCAGGATTCCCATAACAAAATTATTGGGTCATGCACACAGTTCCTAATATTTTCTATTTTTGCTTTGCGATTGAAGAAAATGTAACATAAATTTTAAATTCTAAAAGAAAATTTTTCTATTTCAGGAGTGCTATTTCGAGAGTGAAACATGTAGTAATTGAAATTTTTTTTTATTATTATTTCAACATAGCAATATTTCTTGTTTAACAATTTTTTTTTTATAAAAAAAATAATGAAAATAATCTTTTAAACAAAAAATGGCGGAAAAGCGAATTTTAACTTCTACACTAAAAAGACAAAACGATACATCCGTACTTAAATCAAGCCGAAGCGGTGTCGGTAGTGCGGTAAAAACAGATTTCATTAAATCAACTACAGAATACTAGATTCAAGTTCGGATTATTCAAGTGCCATTCGTACTTGATATAATCCGAAAGTGAGTTTCTTACCTACCTAAACACTGACCGCAGAGAACCAGAGATAGAGAAATTATTATAATTTACTTACTTGTTACACAGATTTGTTCCACTTTTGTTCCGCCCTTTTTTACAGAAGAACTCTTAACTACGAAACACCAAAAGCATTCCCGATATGGTTTTCGTAATAATTCTACTTTGAAAATTTTTTGTACTTAACTAAATAATTTTAACAAATAGAATATGGGAATTATTGCTTCTTATTTTACTTTTTAAGCATGAAAATAATCTGAATTTATCTTCTTCTTCTTTTGTTTCTACAACAAATTTTTAAAAACACATGCGTATGCACGCATATTCTTTTTCGACAGTTATGTTTTAAGTATTTTTAGTGTTATTCTACTTCAATTTTTAAGAACGACTCGTACTAAAGTAAGTGGAAAAAACTAATATTGAGTCCGACTTTAATCTTTCTGTGTAATAACTTTTTAATTGCATGAGATTTTTTGCACAATTCTTTCCGTAGAATATTTATCGATCTGCTGGTAATGCACAAAAAAATATTTCAAAAAAATCATGATAACTATCAATCCTTTTTAATTTTTGTAATACCCAAGTTGCCCTACTTTTGAAAGCTATTGCCGCCCTTCTGAAATGGCTGTAGACACTACATCCAAAACTTAAACTCAAACGCAAGTCCTTAATTGACACTTGAAATTTTATGTAAATCCGACTAACCGTTCACAAAATCCAGACTATTTTATTTTTTTTCTTCCAAAATCACCCATTGTGCAATGTCATTACAATAAACAAATGTGTTAAAGGGTAATGTTGAGTTTCCCTGTTTTTTGCTGTTTGTGTTAAGTTTTTGGCTTTGGTGAGTTCTGAAATATCTAGTAAAATTCATGGTAAATATTTTTGTAAAACATTCCATCCCCGCCCTTTTTTATGATTTGTTAGAATAAAACCAAAAATAACCGTTGTGAAGGGGAGTCAGAGGGTAAATATGTTCCACTAAAATATTTGCGTAACATTTACTACAAAGATGCAAAATGAACTTTATATCTGCAAAGAACACATAGTTCCAAATAATTCGATATGCTGCAGGATATTCCGATGAGGTCTTTAAAAACGGCGACACACGCATCTCTTTTTTGTCTCCTCTACCAGAATCCATTGACAGAACACCGTTATTTTTTCCTTGTTAAACGATCGTCACAAAATGTGGTGGTGTGATTTCTATGTAGTCTTTTGAAACTATGATAGACTACATTTTTCTACAGTAGATTGATTCGTTGTGGTCTTGTGAGTACCAAAGTGGTTTCCGAGAGTTGGCTTTATATGAGACATATGGTAAAGAATAGTCCAATCTTGACGAAATTTAGTAATATGACAATCGGCGCATTCCGCCAACTGGGCAAGGAATTGGCTAAATTATAAAGAAATTTTAAGAGACTGGAAGCTTAACAATGTGCGCATAATCCGAATTTGTCGATTCCACGGCTTTCTCAGCAATGGCCGCATAATAACGTCATAATTGAATAATTATCAATAAATTTTAATTCATTTCGTGTTGTAAAATTCCTTTCTTCATAAAAATAATTTAATGAAAATTTAATCTACTGAACTTTAGCCTGAATAAAATATTAAAAATTTGGATTAAGACCTTAAACAGTTCAATAAAATAAACACAATAATAATTGTCATACACAGTTTAGCTTACTCCATAAGAGTTTCACAGTGTGAAAAAGGAAATAAGTGTTCTGTATGCATGTGTGCGTGTGTGGCAAAAAACCAAAAACGCAAACAAAAATGTACATGTATCAGCTAATGCAAACAACTTTTAACATATTTAGGCAATAATCATCTGGATTCTTGCGCAGTCCTAATGGATGGACCTTTGTGGCATTTTAGTTGCCAAATGTCAAAACAGTGCCCATGTTCTGTAACTCTCGCGTCAAGAAACTTTTCGATTGAAATGTAAGAAATGAAACAAAAATGCCATAAATTGAAACAAACAGCTGTTTTTCTCACTTAACTGCGTCTGTAACATTGGGTACGTTCATAAGACGTAGCTGTTGAGCTCAACTGCTAGAAAACTGTTGACAACTGTTGAGCCGAACATTTTCGTCTTAGAAACGGCATTATGAGTATAATGCAAAATTAACAGCTGATAAACATAAACAATTGAAAAAAAATAAAGGCTGAGGTTGAGCACAACATGTTGACTTTAGGTAGCTAAAAAATTTTATGATGGAATAAATGGCCTCAAATACCCAACTGATGTGTTGAGCGAAAGTGCTCACCTATGCGTTTCTAAGACAAACACTAAACGGTTAAACAACAGTTAGGCCTTATGAACGTGCCCATTGTTGACGAGTCATAACTGTCACGTATGGAAATTTCTCGCCAATATACTGAAAAAGTGTGTCTATAAAATTTTTGTGAGAAAGTTCCCGCTTTGAACTGTCAAATAAACTCACTCGTAAAACGGGGTGATAAAAATTCTGAAAACTAAAAAATTAATTAAAAATGCAATGAATATTAATACGGAAGAGATAAGTATTATGTTCTTGGCAGATTTTTTCATTTCTTAATTATTTTGCTTTTAAAATTTTTTAAAAATATATGAATGCTGTTTTCTCGCCGCCGTCGTTGAAAATATTTCAATTTTAATAAAATTTGGTCGCCGTCAACGATATGTTTGACGGGCGTTCACAACATCTGTAATTTCTAATCGGCTTCGAGTGGAATATTATGACATTTATAACGTAACGACGTAATCTCTTTTGATAGTTTTCGACATGAGTTACAGACTCATCTCACTTTTCGAGAAACGATGGAATATTTTGTTTCACATATTTTCGATGCGAGAAGTTCTCACCAAAGTTACAGAACATGGGTACAGGTTGCTTAGTGAATTGTGTTTTGCTCACTAAACAGTGTTGCATTTTAATTTAACTCAATCGTATAAATTGAACAATAACTAAATTGAAATTTTATATGGATAATTGAGCTCAATAATGGCATTTATTGCGCAAAACTCAATTAAGGTGCGTATATGAACACGGTATTACGCATGTTTGTTTCACTTTCGTTGTATTCCGCCCATTGTTTACAGAAGAACTCTCAATTATAAGACACCAGCAGAATGCCTGCTTTGGTTTTCGTAATCATTCTATATGGAAAAATTTAATGTTTTTAACTTAATAACTTAAGAAAATTTAATATGGGAACTTTTGATTCTCATTTTACTTTTTAAGCATAAAAATAATGTTAACAATACACAAAATTTGGCATCGATTTAATGTCACTGAAGTCATAGCATAGATGTCGCATAAAATATAAAAATTTTATGATGACGTTCGTCATTGGATTGATGTCACTTATTGCCTCATTGATGCCATTTCTAATAACATTGATGTCACAATTCTGATGTTAGGGCATCATCAACGTTGATTAATCGCGAAGAATTCCCAAACACTGCAGTGTTTTTTTAAAGCGGAAATACATTTCGTTGACGTTCGTGGTATGTGAAACAACTCGGTTCCTAACCGTGGACATATTTAGAACGTGTGAAATAATTAATGACCAATCAATTTCAAATTACTGTTTTTGTTTGCCCAATTGTCTCTTTAAACTTTTTAGCTTACATAATTTTTTATTATTCTTAAAACTTCTCATTAAGTTAAACCCACTCCAAAAACTGGCATCCTAAAATGAGAGACCACTTATTAAGTGCTTTTTTCAACAATGTTGCATGTTGTTTTAGATTTAAGTATTTTACAATGTTTACACACTTTTTATTTATGTAAATTTACTTAATAAACAACACGAGTACACTGTTCTTTAGTTGCTGCAACTTCCTATAGATGAATGCATTTTATACAATTTATTACTAATGTATGACAAGTTCAATGAACTTTCTCTCTTTGCCATCTTCTTCTTTGTTTCTAATTCTAAACAAGGAAACAAAAGAAGAGTATGAAACAAAATTTTTGTGTTAATACCAGTGGTGTTGGTCGATGACTAATAAAGAAATAAGGAGTTGGAAAAACCAAGTAAAAATAAGTTTTACAAAGTTAGAATTATAAAATAGGGGTAAAAGATTAAGATTGTCATAAAAGAATAATAAAATAATGCCCAAAAGCCAAAAAGACAGTCAGTTAATCGTGTTGTTTGCATGTACAATATGTAATATTTGACATTTTTAAAAATAAAAATAAATTTAATAATAAATACTTCAAGAAAAACGACTGTAGGGACTTTATCGTAACGACAACATTTTGCCTACACCCAGAAAAAAATTTTTTTCAATATAATCACCTCCAACAAAACTATTCTAAAAGAAAATTTTTAAGCATATTATGGTAAATTGAAGCATATTATTGCCACCGGCAACCATATAGTTAAATAAGTCCACCAACAAGAAGACATAATCGTGTTGATGGAACACTAATTTACACATAGTATGGTTGCCGGTAACAATAACATGATTAAACTAACCATAATATGTTTAAAAATGTTCATTAAAATAGTTTTGTTGGAGGTGACCGACCAAATTGAAAAATGTTTTTTCCTGCTTGCTTAAATGTAAAACCTTTAAAATAAAATTTAGTTTTTTCTGGTTTAGCCAATCATTATACGAGTATTCATTAAATATTGTAAAATTTACTTTAAAAATGCGAGCCGAATAATGTAAAGAATTTTTCTAAAAACATTGGCAACACTGCATCGCTGACATAATGCCAGGGATATCAGATGCGGCGATTTTTCGTCAAACGTGGAGTATAAAAACCTATTTGGCGATTAAATGTGTGTTTGGCGATATGGCGATTTTTTTCTTGGCGATTATTTTGCCGATTTCTGAAAAGCATTTAAACTCCTTTTTTTCATTTTTATATGAAAAATTTATGAGTACGGGGAGAGTTTTTTCTTTGAATTTTTAATAATATTTAGAATCAAAATTAAATGATAATTTGTGAGTATTGCCAGATAATTACCTTGAAAACATTAAAAAGTTTTTGCTATAGAAATTTGGAATAAAGTTTTAGTTTTTTTTAGATTTTCAGATGTTTTCCTTATCAGAAGTTCATTTGTTCAAGTATTTAAATATACACACAGTATGCAATATTCCGAGTTAATGTCATTTTCTTATCAGTCATCGGCTATTTACGGAAAAACTAGTAAATTTTTAATTTATTTTGGAAAATAAATTTTATAGCCTATTTCTAATGTGCGAAAGAATTCTTTCTTTCGTATAACTACATTGAAAACAAAAACAAATTTTTAGAATTTGTTTTTGTTTTCAATGTAGTTATTCGAACGAAAGAATTCTTTCGCACATCGGAAATAGGCTATTAAAAATTAAATAGGTTTTGATTGCATATGAAATTTAATTTTCAACATTTTAACAATAAAAATGTATACTGGGAAGTATGCAAAAATAGTTGAATCCATATCGAAAGTATCTGATTGACATCAGGTTCTGTAAAATCGTATCAAGCGTATTTTTCAATGCGGTGTGCAGAGCGAACATAAGTCGCAGTTTTGTGTACTTTTTTGCTGTATTTTTAACGAAATAAAACAGGGACCGGAACCGTCATCCTTTTTTCATAAAAGTCAGATGATAACAGTTATTTTTTGATTTTTATTTTTTTTAACAAAAATAACAGTTATTTTATAATTTTTAGTTTTTAAAACAAAAGTAACAGTTATTTTTTGATTTTTTATTTCTTCGATCAACAGTAACAGTTATTTTTTGATTTTTATTTTTTCGAGCAAAAATAAAAGTTATTGTTTAATGAAATGTACGTGTTATAATTATTAAGTTGACTTTAAATATTTATTTTAATGAGCATAAGAAATCCCAATGATGATCACACATTTAAATAAATATTTAAAGACAACTCAATAATTATAACACGTACATTTCATTAAAGAACTTTTAGGAGATAAGGGAAGAGAATGCCATTTATTTTCCTCTTTCTCCTAAAAACTGTGTGAACCAGCACTTAAAACGATATTAATATACATACAATTTTTTATTTTAATATGTCAACATTTTTATATATAGTTTTTAAGCAATCTTTTCACAAAGTTCTAAGCAATTTGTGTTATGACAAACAAAATAAAACCTTCGTTGTACGAACAAAGTAGAAGTGCCAAAGTTATAAAACAGGGCAGTTTAAACACCTAAAGTAAAAGTGTGCGTAAAATATGCAACATGTTTCACATGTTTTTTATCAACATATCCACAAAAGAACCTGAACATTTTTCCCATAGTTTTATTTTTTCTACAAACGAACACAAAAATGTAGAACATGTAACACATTTATGCAACATATTCCTCAGAGAAAAAAAATCGTCATTAGATAGTATTCCGAAAATAAAAAATAAAATAACTTTTCTATCATTGGTAAATTTTCCAAGTTTTTAAGTAATTTTAACAAAGTATTAAGATACTTTTTCGAACATAGAAATTAGCTTATTTAATATGTAGCTATATTACCTAAGAAACTTAGATAATTCCATGCTTCCCTTGCGCTTATTTAATTTTATACCATATTTTTAAGTTATTAAACCCATGTATTTTCTTGTGTGTATGTATGAATGTATTTATAATATTTTCCTTTAAATATGTGACAATTTATGACAATTTATGTGTTTTATAACAATAATGTTATTAAAAAGTTAACATAATAATTATTTCCAACTTTCGCCCTATAAATTTGTGTATGTCATAACGTTGGCAACTCTCATTAGGTAGTAAACAAAAAAAGACAAATGAAGGCAAAATTAAACCACCAAAGTACAATTAAATTAATAAATTTATAATGTGCATACCCAATTTTATGGGATATGAATAATAAATCATAAATAAATCACTTTTTAATTCTAGAAGTAAAATTATTTTTGCAACTTTTCGCTTTGAAGACATTTTTAAAATTTCTGTTCCTGTGTAACCGAACAAGAAATTTTCAAGAAAGTCGTCTATTTCATTAAAATCTTTATTTGCAATACGTATACAGAAATTTCATGAAAGTACTTTCATGTGTAAATGCAGCGTTAATGATTTCACAAATCCTAAGTTGTAAGATATTTATTTTTTAACGTCTAAAATACTACAATATAAATACACTACTAGAACTAGGGGCTAAATATAAAAAATTTTAATAAAGGTTAAACTAATATTGTTAACTTTTTTATTCAAAACTTCCAATTGGCGATTTTTTCCACAAAAAATCTAAAAAAAAATAGAGTTTTGGCGATTTTCGATATACTATTTGGCGATGAAGATGAAAAAAATTCTGACAGCCCTGGTGACAGCCAATACGTACGAGTTACCCCCCGTTACCACTTACCACATGCAAGGGCAAGTGGTAACGGGCGGAGCAAACTCATTCCACTCACACTTTTTTACTAACACCATCACATTTTTTGTACTTTCAGCTCAACTTGCAAGAGAATTTGCAAGGCGATTTCATGTATAAGGTGGTGTCGATACTACAACAAGTAACAACACCAAAAACACAACAATGTGTTTTTTGTTGCTTTCGTTGATCGTTATGTCAAAAACACAAGCAACTTTTGACATTTCTCTCTCTAAGTAAGAAAAAAAAAAGTAGCTCTGCTGTGCTTTCAACGCCACCTGATAAATGAATTCGCGTTGAGAATTTGTTTGCAAATAAATTTTTGACACATGCAGAAAGTACAATGAGAAATGAAGAAACAGTGTTACCGTAGATGAGTTTTGTATCAATTTACTGGTACTTAGTACAATAAAAATTATGTTCCTATCTGATTTTCTATGTACAAATTTATAGAATATAAAAAACATGTATATAAAGAATATTTAGAAATAGCAAAGAGAATAATTTTGAAGGGAAGTTTTACCATTAATATCACCTTTTTATAAAAAAAATATATAACTAAATAATGTGTCTACAGGTAACGGTAAATATTGAATACTTGGCAACACTTCGTTAACAATTGAGAAATTAAAGTTTTGCTAGCAGTTTAGTTGTTGACGACATTTTAAAAATTAACTTGCACTGTGCTGTGTATCCACTCAAAAAATGTTTTTGTTTTTTTTTTTTGACATTTCTCCTGATTTTCGTAAGTAATATTTAACACCACTTGCAAGTAATTACTTGCTGGTGGCAACGTAGGGTTAGAAAAAGTATGTTTAAATGCTTTAATTTTTTGCATACAAATTCTATTTATCTGTAGAGGTAGGCACTCGCATGTACCCCTGTACATGTGTATGTATGTACATATTTATGAGTATCAAATGTCGTCGTGCTCCAAGTGTTATTTGGGTAAAGAAGTACTTGTTTCAAGTAGTATTACTTTAACTAACTACTCAGAAGCAAACTCACTCCCTAATATTGTAGCCGGATTTTCCTCATATTACTTGCGTTAAAAGATAATGTAAACTTATTTATAAAATGACAATTCTGTTCACTAAAAGGGCTTATTGCTATTGTAAATGCATCGTTATGTTGGGAACATTACATATTATTTAAAGACAAGTAAAATATATTTTGCTATAACTTCGGTTTAGTTTGATATATAATACTGATTATTTTCACATGCATATAAAGAAAGTATGACGGAGTATTTTTGCTGAAATAACTTGAAATTATTGATTTTTTTAAAGTATGACTACGTTGCAATAAAGTAGCGATATGACTTTATGACTACCGTTTGAAATTCCCAATTATTTGTTTGATTATTATTCACTATTGAAGTGAATAATTTCATATTGTCAATTTTAAAATTGAAATCGTTGTACGCAGTTTTAATAATATTCTTTATTAAAGAAATATTTCATATACATGAGAACAAGTTGATACATTTAATTCTACTTCAAAACACATTTTTTATGACCCTGGCTCCGAAATAAAAAAATAATGAAAAATTTTACTCTTAATTTTTTTTTTTTTTGGTTTAGTGCAGCATTTTCGCGCAGATATAAATTCATTTGTGTTTTTCGTACTAATTTTATAATGCAGTGCACAATTGCCTTCCTAACTGACTGTTCGCCTGCTATAGAACTTTCATGGAATGTCATGGCTGCAGTTTATATTTTTTATAAAAGAAAATAATTTTATTCATTTCTTCCATTATTGTTTTTGTTGATTTTGTGGGAAGCTGGTACTTTGGCATAAGAAAGTATTGAAGCAAAAAAAAAAAAATTTAAAAATTAAAAATGCCAAAAACAGAAAATTCAAATCAAATGTCCTTACGTGACCATGAAAATTCTTTATAGACATTTTAGTGTGTATAAATATCCTTGATACATAATACCAGTAGTGTGTAAAGACACTAGAAAATACAACATTTGTACTAAGTATGGATTTAGAAACAGCAAAGTGCCAAATTATAGCATTTCAGTGAGTAGATTAATGGGTCGATTACGGATGGCAACACAACCTTAAAAGCAACGCAACTGACATTTAAATTTGTATTAGGTACGGCAACATTGTTTAGTTGCCAAAAAGTTATCGATAATGCTATTTTTACAGTTTGGCAACTAAAAACAAGAACGAAAGTAAAGTCAGTCAAGCCCGACCATACACCACAGTATATAAAACTCCTTGACTCCCTTGAGCACCGTCGCAATGTGGGCTGTATTTGCCTACAACGGGATGTGTTCTGATGAAATTAGGGACTTGTTTCCCGAAATCCATACCTTTGTTTGTTATACACGTTATTCCTTAAGAGCCCATCATTTTGTGGTCGATTGGCCGGTGAATCGTACAATGCATTACAGGGAAAATTCGTTTTTTGGCCGGACTGTTCCTATGTGGAATAAACTTTCTGCTGAAGTCTTCCCTCTTACTTTCAACATGAATATATTGAAGTCGAATGTTCACAAGCTATACTCCCTCTTTCCTCCTCCCCATAACCTATTTTCCTAGTTCCAACACAATGCAATGCATTAGTAGGGGTCATCCCCTGAGTGCCTTACCAAAAAAAAAAAAAAAAAAAAAATTAGCTAGTCTCCCCTATTTGGGACCCTGGGCAATTATGGACCCGCCTAAGCAAAATAATGTTTTGAGGTTAAGATTCATGTAAAACTTCTATGTGCTGATTATTATTTAGACATCTTCATTAAGTGTATGAGATTTAAAGATGGGGGTTTATATTGGACATATGGGTAATTAAGACCTACTAGAACAATATTTTGTCATGACATAGAAGCTATCGTAAAAGCTATTATCGAAAATTTTTATGTTAATACCAACATTTATAAGGAAGTTATGGCATTAAAATCTATTTTCGGGAGTAGTATTTGCATGGGAGCTTTGGTCAAATATGGACCGATTCGAATAAAATTTGTTAAGACGATTTTGATTGCAATAAAATAAGTTTGCACCAAATTTAATATAAATCCCAAAATAATAAGATGGTTTACGGGCACCAAGACACTATTTCGGAAAGAAGCTTGTAGGGGGGGGGGGGGGGGGGGGGTATGTGAAATGACGAACAGATTCGGCTTGGTCCTTTTGCCAGTTAAAACCTATGTACCAATTTTGCTATTTTGAAAGCTTAAATAAAAGAAATATATACATAACCTTAAACACCACAAACATTTTATAAAAAATGTTGCCGCCTTCTTTACTTTAAAAAATATAAGCAGCGACTAAAAGTTTGTGGTTGCCAATGTATAACAAGATGGCAACTGAAACAGAAAGCTGTTAGTTAACCTTTGCAACACGTAATATAAATTTGCCAATCCGTAATCGAACCATTATTTTTTTTTTTTTGCTTTGCGTACTAATATTGTGTGCTAAATTTTTGCTCTTAAATGTAAATATTTGAAATATTTTGTTTTCTTTTTGGCCAGGCAATTTTACACATTCTTCGTCATTTCTTTTCACTTGGGAAAGTTATTTCAAACCAAGTGCACGCGCTCATTGGGTTACTGCATTGCCGTAAAGTACAATATAAAGAAATTTACCCAATAAAATCAAAATTACTTTTTTTTTGCTTTTAAAATGAGAAGGACATTGATTTCTTGCATGTTTTAAATTGAAAAAATACATTTCAATAGGTTTATACTCAAGGGGAAACATGTACGAGATTAGTTCGAAAATTTAGTTTATAAAAAAAAAAACAAATGAGAAGGATATATTCGGCCGTGTCAGAAATATTTTTTAATTAGCGTATGAATATCAATACAGTAAAAAGTTCGACTATGCAGAGAAGCTTTCGTTAGAGGAGAAATTCCTTAAGTCCGGACGAAGTCCTGCTTTGCACACAAGGTTTAGTTAACGATTCGGGATTTAAATGAATAATAGTATGTATGTCAATTACTGAAAATAAAAATTCTTTTACTAGATCTTACAGTCGTTATTTTTTACTATCTCATTGAAGATTTTATTAAGATAAGAAAACGAGAAATCGCCAAAAAATGTTTCTACGATATGGCAGAATGTTATTATTACCCAAAAATAACGAAAAGTCGTCCAAAAAAGGGTAATAATTCTTATGCAAAATCATCCGAAATTTGTATGGAAAATTTTTGGGCAGTACGGGTCGTCATCAACGTGTGAATGGTTTAGGCGATTTTGATTATGATCATTTTACTGGCAGGCAGTTATTCTAAGTCGATTTAGCCATATCCGGCTTACTTCCAAATTTTTTTTTTTTTTTGGTAAAATGCTTTTTTGATTGCCTTCTATTCAATGCAAATGGATAAAATTTTGCAGGCATTAATACTCCCTATGGCAGTACACGAATACATGGGCGTAGCCAGGATGAAATCTAGGGGGGAGAGGCTGAATTTTTTTTTGTAAAATGCTTATTTTACCCGCCTTTTACTCAATGCAAATGGATGAAACTTTGCAGGAATTCATACTCCCGATGACATTACACGAATACATGGGCGTAGCCAAGATGAAATTTAGGGGGGGGGGGGGGCAAAATGTTTTTAAATGCTT
This sequence comes from Pollenia amentaria, assembly GCA_943735925.1. NCBI lineage: Eukaryota > Metazoa > Arthropoda > Insecta > Diptera > Polleniidae > Pollenia > Pollenia amentaria. The sequence goes on along the minus strand of OX031007.1, from coordinate 71,981,544 downwards.
TTTTAACTGCCTTTTACTCAATGCAAATGAATAAAACGAATACATGGGCGTAGCCAGGATGAAATCTAGGGGGGCAGATTTTTTTTTTGTAAAATGCTTTTTCAACCGCTTTTACTCAATGCAAATGGATGAAACTTTGCAGGCAAACATACTCCCGATGGCAATACACGAATACATGGGCGTAGCCAGGATGAAATGTAGGGGGGGCAGAATTTTTTTTGTTGTAAAATGGTTTTTTTTTAACCTTCTTTTACTCAATGCAAATGTATGAAACTTTGCAGGCATTCATACTCCCGATGACAATACACGAATACATGCGTAGCCAGGATGAAATCTAAGGGGGGGGGGGGCAAAATTTATTTTTGGAAAATGCTTTTCTCTGTCATGGGCTTCAACTATACACAAAATGCAAGGTTCGAGTGTCGATCATGCTGTTATTGATTGGGGACCAAAAATATTTGCAGAAGGACAGGCTTACGTTGCATTGAGCCGTGTACGATCATTGGACGGCTTACGAATCGAAGCACTACAATGCGAAAAATTAACAAGGTCTAAACCGTGCAACATTAAAGCATTGGAAGAGACAGTAAATACTAATCCACAAGTGTAAAGTTTTATTATATGAATATAAATTTTTTTTTATTATATGAATATAAGATACAAGACATGTAAAAAAATTTTCTTATTTAGCATGGAAATTGTAATGTATTAGTTAAAGCTATTCGTTACTAAAAAGTAAATAATAAAATAAAAAATAAAAATTTTAAGAAACGCTTTTCTTTACCTTAATATATTGATCAGTTGTGAACACAAAATGAATATGAATACTACAAAAATAGACGAAAAGTAAAAAAATAAGAACATTTCAAACAACATAAACTTTTAAATCAAAGTGGAAAAAATCTCACACATCCCTTAAAGAAAAGCGTGGGGCGCGTTGTTATGAAACAAAATGCTCAATTATTGAAAATTCGTAGCTTTAAACATGATTGGTTGTATTTCTTTCGGTCTAAATTTTAAAATGTACTCACGGCAGTCATGTTTTTTAAGTTCAGGTTGGTATGGGCGCCCCACGCTTTTTCTTTTGTGTTCACAACTGATCAATATATTAAGGTAAAGAAAAGCGTTTCTTAAAATTTTTTTTTTTTATATTATTTACATTCTGAACTTTTATGCAAATCCTTTTTGCTAAAAAAGAATTTTGTTCCATAAGGAAAACGAACCTTTCCAATCTGTGTACGACCTTACATTGCATTTGTTTTCGTTGAAAAATTCGATGCCCAGCGAAATTTTCGACAGTGCTGCCAACTCATAATACAAAATGTACATTCGATGTACGATAGTCAGTGAAAATCATTTCTCGAATTTAACTTATAATAATGGCTTTCAACCACAACAAATATTGATATTGTGGCGAAATTTGGTTAGACTAAAGACATGAAGTCCCACACAGATTTACTAAAGTTTTTGTTCGAAATTCCCGCAGGAATTGAAAAAAATCCTGGAAAAAACTCTGGTTGTAACCAACTTGTAATAAATTGTTGCATTTTGTAATCTAGGGAAAATATTTTTTAAGCATATTTTGTAGTGAAAACATGCTTTTAATGAAATTACAGCTTTTATTTAATTCCCATTCAATATCAGTGCGATTTTGTAAATACACAATAAAATATTTATAAAACTTTTAAGATTGACACTGTATTTAGACAAATATTGAACTAATCATGTTTAGTTTTGCCTCCGATTGTCATTATCTACTACATCGTGTTTGCCCTTTATACTTAAATTATTGCTTTCTTACGTGTTATATGAATTAGAAAATCTAAGGCCTTGAAAAAGTAGGATTTTTCGATATGAAAACAATTATTAATTTAGTATGAAATGAATGTAAAAATTTAGGAAAACTCGGGTTACGTTAGGCAGATATATACTTATGTATAACACCTACTAACACTAAAAATGTAACACATAGAAAAAGTGTTACGTTGCTTTGTTAGTAACTCAAAATAATAGCCTTAAAATACATTCAGACCTAACAAATATTTGACAAAAAAAATCCAAATAAAGCATAACCAGCTGATTGATCAAACTTTAGGTGTATTTTTAACAGTTTTTATTGACTTCCTTATCTTTATTTGTAAGATGGTAATTGTATAATGCAAGTAAGAAACTGTTAAATGGTGTTTGATGCAGCAAACGTTTTGCAAAAGCAAGCAATTTTTTACTAAAACTAGTGGTTACTTTGAGGACGTCAAATATTTAATAGGTGTGAACATATCTTTAGTTAAGCTTACGAATTTTTATTTATGTAAATTCATGCATACATGAAAAATTAAACATAAAGTATGTAAGCTAAGTATTTTATAAGGTGTCCCACTTATGATGTGAGTAGCTGTACTATATAGATTTCAATGCAACCATTTAAAACTTTCCTAGAAAATTTAAAATAAAATTTGATAAAAGCTTTCATTGGTACAATAACAATCCATTATTTGAACTAGACCTCATCTAACCGGATTTGTAAGTCCATGTGCACACTTACACTTTTTTTTTGTTTTTGCAAACTGTCTGGATTTTGTTGGTGAGAGGTAAGACGATTGGGAAAAGGTACACAGTTTCGTGTACTTTGCAATTCGTGCTTCTTTGAAACTCGCACATTTCAACTTGAATTTGGCTGTAGGTGTATTTGGCGTTTTATATATAAAATATTATGAGATAAAAGAAAGCATAAAAATACAAAAAGTGCAAAACTAGAATTTTAGAATGTGAACACAAATGCAATTTCAAAGCAGAATTTTAAAAATGTTTGCAACAACAATTTCAATTCTGGACGATTCTGGAATCTGGAAAACAATAGTGGGTCCATTTTTGACAATAAGTTTAACTAAATGCTTACTTCCAAAAAGCAATATTACTATAGTAAATTATGTTTAAAGTGAACTGTCACTAATGGCTAGTTTACACGATCACACAAGTCTTACGTATTTTGAGGAAAATACAACGCTGTCGTGATAATTTGTTATTGTTTTTGAGAAATGTTTAAACAATAATTAAATCAGGAAAGCATTTTCGTCAAAATACGTAAAACTTGTGTAAAAGTGTAAAGTAGCCATAATAACTTAGATCTGTTTAAAAATCTGTATTTCATTAGATAAAATGTTTATCAATATTATCACGAAAATTACATAGTCGAGTAAATTTTCGTGTAGAAAAACAAATTCTCTTAAAACAAGTTATAAAGTAAAATCGGCCAAGCCAGTCCTTTTGATAAGCCGTATAAACATACGATTTTTCGAGTCTACCATATCTAGGGTGGGCTGTATTTGCCTGTTTTATCGTTACTACAATGAGATGTGTTCGAATCAAATAAGGGATCTGGTTTCCGAAACCCATACGTTTGTTCGACCCATCCTTTGGTGGTCGATTGGCCGGTAAATAGTACAACGCAATACAGGGAAAAAATTCGTTTTTTGGCCGGACTGTTCGTATGTTGAACAACCCTCCTTCTGAAGTATTCCCTCTCACTTTCAACATGAATAAGTTCAAGTTGAATGTTCATAAACATTTCTATACTCCCTCTATCCTCCTTCTCATAGCCTTTTTTCCTAGTTCCAACACAATGCATTGCATTTGTAGGGGTCATCCATCACCTGAGTGCTGGTCCTAACCGAAAATAAAAACCATATCTAGGACACATGGGCCATAATGGACCTAGCAAATCAAAATTATGGTACATATGAAATTCATATCAGAGTTCTTTGTGCCGAATATTATTTTAGTATCAACATCTATAAAATATTGGAAAAGGGGCTTATTTGAAACCTATGGGCCGATTTTAAAAAAATTTGGCAACATGATTTAACTTTCAAAAATATATTTTTTGAACCAAAAAAAAAAAAAAAGAAATAGTTTATTGGCACAAGGACTCCAATCCGGATGCAAGTTTTTATAAGTGCTATGTTAAATTGTGGACCGTGTCTTACCATTTTCAATAGGCTTCGTCCCTATGAAAAATTTGTTTGGAATGTTTGGAGACAACCATAATATGATTATGGCTTTTGGATGGATGAATTTAACCATATTGTGGTTGCCGGTGACCATAATATGGTTAAATTAACCGTTATATGTTTAACCGCTTAGCCGCCAAAATAAAACTGGCAGTGATAATGTAAAAAAAAGTTTAATTTTATATTCATTGCAACATTAAGGTATGAAAAAATTTTAAAAAACTAGAAATAGTTGGAGTAGGAGGGTTTTACTCAACTGAGTACAGCAGAGAATTATAGGTGAAACTTTTTAAAACAGTGTTATTTCATACATAATGCTGTTAAACATATTTTGCATAATGCTGTTAAGCGAATTCTTGCATGATACAAAAAACATTTTAATTGCTTTTCTTTCTTTTTGGGGTAGTAACCATCTTGAGGTAACCCTAGTTCCAATGATAAAAGATGAGCTGTCTTGCGTGTTTTGTGCTGTCGTCAACAGTACCTTGCAATAGAACATCGGAATAAATGTTGATCCATGATATCAAGACTTATTTAATGCAAGCAACTCATTAATTAAAATGAAGAAATGGTTTAATAAAGATATCACCTAATGCCCGAATTTTTAACATGTTTAGCTTCGTCATTGCTTACAAGATGCAGCTTCAGTTTTGTCTTGATATATCTGCCTGGACATTGATTTTTATACTATTTCTATTGTTCACATTACCGTAAGACCAATATAAATATCCATTGGGTAACGGATATCCGCACATTATCAATACGTCTGGGGTCACGTGGGAAGTTATTCACTTGTTTTATTAAGCATTTACAGTATTATTGATAAACAAACTACAAATTCAGTTGCTTATAAATATCTTCATATGTAAGTATTCGGTTCAGATTACTAAAAAACTTCTTTTTCAAACATCTTCGTGTTTGTGCTAGCCTTATCAGTCGTACTACAGTACGTTTGTAACCACTTGCGCTGGTAGTTTACTGTGGCTTCCTTTTACCTTTTTGGCAATGGATCATCATCGCTGCCGTTCAATGTTACCTGGAATATTTCGGCAAGTTGTCAGTAACCATTAGGAAATTGATCATTCGACTTTTTTCAATAACCGGTTTTCGAATATTACGAATAGTTGCTATTTTAAAAAACCCGGTTTTCGGTTAAACATTTTTAAAATAACCAGTTAACCGGTTTTAATTCGAATACATTCAGACCTAACAAATATTTGACGATAAAATCCAAAAAAAACGAGACCAGTAAATTGATCTAACATTAATCTTCTTTTTAACAATTATTTTTTACTATTAAATGATGTTTAATCTAGCCAAATGTTTTACAAAAGCAAATAAAATATTACAGAAAATATATTTATTATTTGAGATATTCTGCTAAATTTATTTTAAATGAGTTTTAATTTGTTGGTGGTTAAGCATCTCTATATGAATCAGACGACTTCAACCATATTTATGAAAACTTGCAAACAAACCTCTTAGACTGGATTATATATATCAAACGATTTCGTTGCAGCAATTTATAAACGATTAGTAATATGAACATGCTTTTTGTATGAAATGTTTCTCAATTCGTCGATTACAATTTGAAACCTTCCATGACAATCTTTGATTTCTTCAATTTTGTTTTTTAAGTTCTTGGTGTTTTAATAAATAAAACTGATTCCGCCGGAATGTTGTAGTTTTAAGCATAAGGAAATGCTGGAACTATTTAAGAGTTTTTAGTACCTTAAGGGGCATTCCGTCCTCGGCAACACAGCGTTTTAATATTTCACCGAATGATTCATTTTTGGCAGCGTATTTTAGTAAAGTACTATTTTTCGACTATGTAGAACTACTTCGAACGGGGTTAAGTTTTATTTGGGGAACATCAAGCTTATGGACTAATTAAAGGTGATTAGTAAATTGTGACGTGGAAAACCCTTCGCCACTTATCATTTTAGGGCACTTCAAGCACCTTTCTTTGTCTTTTTAATCCCGTTCGAAATATCTCCAGAAAAAACATTTATATATTTAAAAAAATTGTTAATATTTAGAATACTCTCATACAAATTAGTATTTAATTTTTAGCTGCACACGTTTTTGTAGTATTTTGAATATTTTTTTTTTTTTTTACAAGATCACACGGTTTTATAAGCGATTTATATTGACATTGTTCATAACGTTTTTTGACTTTAGTTACATTTTGTTTTTACATTCTTCATAAAAAGTTCAAGTTTGTCCAATATTAAGTTAGAAAGATACTTAAATTACGGGTACATTTGCAACAAGAGTAAGGAAGACGTATATAAATTACACATTATTAAAATAACCGGTTTATTATACCAAAATAGACGGTTTATTCGGTATTCGAAAAATTGACATTTTAAAATAAACGACTTGGGCAAAGCTAAAATAACCGGCTAAAACCGGTCGAATAATAACCGTTCGATCTTCCTAGTAACCATGTTTACAACAGCAACTCTTCCTCAACTGCTTACATGCTCGGGCCGGCGTAATGATTTCTAAATCATACAAAGAATCGCTATCAACACATAATTCAAGCCTTAAAACGATTGGAACTCATCGCATTTATAACAACTACGGTATGCCACAGTTTGTATATGGATTCCGCCGCCGTACTCAATTGAGCACAGTTGTATTTTTATAACGATAACTTTGTAAAAATAAGCGGCAGACTAATTCTTATCCACTTATTTCAAAAATAATAAAAAAGAAATAAGCCATACAATTAAAGATAAAAAAGAGAAACGTATGTGGTTATCTCAACACATTTATTTTGTATAAGTTTAGGTCCATTTTGTGGCACTTAGGGCTAATAAATCAGAGCAGGTTAATCTCTGTTTTTGGCTTAATATGTGTTTAAACCAATAAATCTATAAATCATTAAACATATTTACTGCCTGTTTTTCAAAATAAAATACAAATTTTCACTTGGGAATTTATATTGAAACAACAATAAAGAAAACTAAAATTTCTGTTTGTTTTCAATCATGGCCCAATTAGAAGGTCTGCGCAGAACTACAACAATGCAATAATAGGAAAAACAGCACGCATTTTGTTTGTGTAAATTATTTTAATGATGTCAGAAACCAATGTATTTGTTGTGTACAAAATGGGCAAGATGTCAAAAGCAATTGCTCGTAAAAAACTCAACTCTGCAAAAAATCAGCAGGCGTTTCGAGCAGACCTACTTATTGGGCCATGGTTTTCAATATAAATTTCTAAACAAAAATTTTTATTTTATACTGACAAACAGCCAGTTAATATGAACTAACAAACATTAATCAAATTTTATTCTAATACGTACTTTAAGTTATGTCCTGCCAGTGCCCGACGAAAATGTTCTCCATTACGGCTTGTGTTCACGTATGTAGGGTCTTAGCGCTCTTCTAATCGGAAAAGTGCTGCATTATCTCTTCTCATTAAGCGAGTATGGCCGTCATCATTTAAAATATATTGAGCTAGTAGATTTGTATGAACTCAAGTCTTTCTATATGTTTAACTGCATATTTCTTTATCATAGTTTTTACTAATGGCACATTGAGATCACAGCAACCCCCCCTGGTATGTTCAAAACTCAAATATTCAAGAGTTTTGAATATACCAGGGTTCGGCTGTAATTATTCGAAGAAGTTTATTTTGGCGCCTTTGTCTTTTCGATATTAGAGGCCGAGGCAGTGCCCCATAATGAAATAACGTAGCACCATACTGAATTTAAGATAGAGTTGTAAAGTATAAGTTTGCGATCGAGACTAAGTACAGAATTTCTTCCAATAGGCCAATTAACTTGAATTGCATTAAGTTTCATTTGTTTTAACCACATTTCCAGTTGAAAAATATGATCCTGTAAGTAACGAGATTATTCATGAAGATTTTCATGCACGCTCAGAAAAGATGTATCATCTGCAAAAGTTGAAGTTTGTGTGTAGTTGTTTGTTAACATGGCCGAAGAATATGTATTAAGTATAATAGAGGGTCCAAAATATTTCCTTGTGGGACTCCAGTGTCAATTGTCTAAGGAGAACTTAAGAAATCGCCTTCTTTAATAGTAAATGAATTTTCGACCCACTAATGGCTTACAAATCAGAGCAAGTTAAACTCTCTTTTTGGTTTAAAATGTATTGAAACCAACAAATCTATAAATCAGTAAACATATAAACCATCTTTAAACGCATAAGATTGGGCGTTTAAACTACCAATACAGGCCATATGAACTTGACAACATTTATCGTAGTGCTGCCACATGTTGCTTTTTAAACTAAATTTAATACATGGGACACTGATTTACAACTGTTGAGTTTAAACTACATATGTATAAATTTAAGTTTAGTTCAACTAAACCAGCGTTAAAGCACTCACTGATTCATTAGCCATTAATATTTAAATATAGATATTTTTTATTTTATTTTTAATAAAATGCACGCTTCTTTTAAGCTAACAACGTAAAAATTCCCTTAAAATTTAAGAATTTGAAAATTGTTGCTTAAAGTTAAGCTGTACTCCATCGAGTACAGAGGCACCAAATGGGTTAAGTGTATGGTTGTAGCTTTATTTTATTAAAACTACATTTATAACTAAATATATTTAAAGTTTCAAGGGAGTTAAAAACTGTATTGCTAAATAGAAACAAAATATTATTAATCGTGAAAAAATTTATGTTAAAAACAAAAATAGTGTGCTTGTTGTCATTGCGGGGGCCATAATATAATTTTTTTTTAACAATTCTTCAGCCATGTTTTTCTCTGCGTGTACGTAAGATTAAATCAAAATTAAAACAGTTAAATCCAAAAATTTCAACTTTTCTATTTATAATCTTTATATCGGTTGTTTATTTAAGAGGCGGCGAACATATACATAATTTCCCGTATTGTCTTCTGATACAGCTGATTTAACAATTATCGCTTGTTTTAATGTTATTTGGTTTTGGCAATTCATCATGAATAGACTACCGCCAGAGCAACGTTTTCAAATTGATCAATTTTATTTTGAATAAAGCACATTTTTGGTTTAATGACTGTGCCAATAAAGAGATTTGTGTTAAAGTATTAAAATGAATAACGGAAATACCGAAATTTCGGTATTTAAATAGTTCAAATTTGAAATACCGATTTCTTAATACCCTAAATAAGGAACATTTACACAAGATAACAGCAATAGACATGATAAAATAAACAGGTGGCATTACCACGCCAGATGATGATTTTTTTTCTCTTGAATATTTTGTTTAATCTTATGCCAAAGTTTTGTTTATGTTAACAAAAAGTCCACGTTTTGTGTTGTGATTAGTGTATTTTTGATAATTTTAATTAAAACTAAATAAAATATTGATCGTAGTTAAAAGAAATTGACTAAAAATTTATTTATTTCGTCATGTTCAGCGGCCCGCTTTGATTTTTGCTTAAAATATTTTTTGACATTTGCTGGGACTAATTTCCATTTTTGTTGTAATGTTGTATTTTTTGCCGTAGCGATGCAACCTGCATTATGTCACGCGTGTCTGCAGGAGAACAGATTCTCTGGTGGCAATCGAACCAGTAACACCGGGGCTGATAGACCAGCTCACTACAAACTAGCCTACACGCAGAGAAAAAATATGATTGGGCATGGTTACAGCAACTACACTATGTTTATTGTTACAATATATTGTTGTCGTACACACAATATTGTTATTTTTATTTAATATTAACAATATTATAGTTACTGTAAACATGTCACTGTTTTTCGCAATTATAAATTTAAGTATGGTTCACTGAAAAATAATCATTTTTATAGCATCTAAATAATGATAACTTTGAAAACATATTATATTCCTCACATACATTTAATGATATTTAATAGCCAAACATGATCACTTTCTACACATGTACTCATAATATGTTAAAGATGCAAAGAAAATATCTTTACTCTAATAATATTTTGTTATCGCCATTTGTAAAATAATTTTGCATCAGTTTGTCGTTTGTTTTACATATTTAAACAATTAAAAAAAAAAAATACCGATTAAAAAAACAAAGCTTAAAGAAATTAAAAAATAAATAAATTGTTGGTACATGAAAAAAAGTGTAAAGTGCCACAAAATAAAATATCAATGATAAAAAAATTTTAATATTGTTTGAAAATGGAGCACAAATATTGACCACTGTTTTGTGTTATTTTAGAGAAAACGAATGAAAATTCTATAAAATAATTGCGAACTACGACAAAAATATGATGTGTAATATCTGTAACAGTTTTACGTTAAGCATAAATAAATATTAAAAATATATTTTTAGATTAAATATACATATTATTTTTATATGTTTTATATATATGATTACTTCTTAACTTATTATGATTAACATGATAAAAAATATGATTACATTTAATTATAATATGATGTTTTAAAAACAAATTAGGATTAAGGAAAAAATATTATGATGTAATATTACGAATATATTTGGTCATAATATGATTCGATAATAATCATGAATCTTATCATAATATGTTGCTCTTAGAATATGTTTACCACAACCATATTTTTTCTTTGCGTATACCTACTAGCACCCCTCGGTATGTCAGATCCAAATAGCTACATTCAAAAAAAGGGAGAGCTAGAATCCGTGTGCTGCTACCTTGTGTAAATGTAACCTGACCCTAATCATCAGTACCTAAACATCTAAGAAGATTTTATTTGAAATATATATATTTTTTTATCGAAAACTCTAAATGAGAAATAAGAGAAAACGCAGTGCTGAATTTAAGACTATTATGCAATTTTGACTTCCAAATAAAACGAATTATCTAATACTGTTACTCCATTTTTTTAATTCTCAAACCATATAAAGTGTTTGGAGATATTAAGTCTGGCCTGGCCCATTGATGCAAAACATTTATTAATTCGTTTTTTCCGTTATTTTAAATCTATTCCTAACTATTTTGGAAAGATTTAGAAAAAAATTTATTTTCATGTGACAAAAAGCGAACTTGACTAAAAAAGTGAGCGTGGAACCATCGAAGGACAAAAGTATTGCCTAAATATCTGGAGAAGAATAATTGTAGAAGTTTGAAATTCGGTACAAATTGCATCGTTATCAATACACGATCTCTGTTTAAAAATAAAAATTTACTAATTTAATTTTAAAGGGGATGACGCAGCGCACCGGGTTAAGCTGGTTGCTCAAAAAATTAATTGCCTGGCCTCCAATGTCGACAAGAACATTTCTTTCAAATATTTATCTTGAAAACAAAAATAAATTGTAGTTCTTTATTATTGTTTTCAATGTAAATATACGAAAGAAATGTTCTTGTCGACATTTTGGGCCTGGCAGTGAAACTTTTGAAAACTTCTCATTATAAAAATTCATAGACTTTCTTGAATATTTTCTCTTTAAGTCTAATAAGTGACTTTGTGAAATTAGAGTACTAAAAGTCTCGCCATTGACTTATTAATATTTTTGGGTGGGAAAGATGTGCATTTGATTAGGTTTCAATCATCTGGAACTATTTGTATTTTGTATTGACTTTCAAAATCTTCAGCAAATTTTTATCTAAAGCGTTATTAAATATTTTTGGCAATTTTAAATAACTCTGACAATATTCATGATGTCTTCGACATCAATTTAAATTACAATTTAGCACGAACATAAAATTTCGTCAAATCGACAATAAAAAAAAGAACCACAAATTTCACACAATTCATTTGTGAAATAGGGTGTATCAAATTGTGTATGATGCGTTTAACAATTTACTTTGAGGTTTTTTCTTTTTTTTTTTTTTTCGCAAAATGTCTAAATTCGCATGTCTGTCTGATACAGTACATTAAAACCAGAAGTTCAACATGGAAAAATGTTGGCGTGAATTTGTGTGTTTTGAAAAACTTCAGCTGTATGAAATGAAGGTGCTTGAAAATTATGAAAAGAAAATAATTTTACCGCATGTATAATACGCTCTAATTATTACGAAAAACGTAAGATACTTTGATGGGTATACACTATATTAAATTATTTTTCTATTAAAAATTAAGTTAAAAAGCTTTAGCAAATATGACTTTAGAAAAACTGTAATTAATATGAGAGTTAAAATATTGAAATAAATAGAAAACCCAGTACACATAAAATGTGTACATAATTGTAACTTTTTTTTACCAAAAAAAAAAAAACATTTTTGTGATTACTCTTATCCAGTTTTATATTCAATACCTTAATTTAGCATACCTTTTTAACTATCTAACGTATAAAATTTGTAATTAAATCTAAAAATTCCCAAATTGTTGACGAAATTTTAACTGTTTTGCTAATTGTGCCGTACACTATCATTGGTGGGGAATACCGTTTGTACTAGAGTTTTTAAAGCTTAAAAATGTCAGACATAGACTAAGGCCCTAAACATGTAAAACGCAACGCAACGCTAAATAATAAAAAAATAAAAACAAAGTCTCTTTCTGTAGAAAGAGAAATTTAAACTGCGTTTTATAATGTGAAACGCTGCATAGCTTGTGGCGTTGAAAATTTTAAAACGGTACATGAGTTTCTGTAGAAAGCAACAACAAAATTATAAAATATTTATGACATTGTTTGTGCTTTCAATGTAATTATTTGGCGTTGCGTTGTGTTTTACATGATAAGGGCCTTAATTTTTGGTGTACCCGGTTAAAATTACATACGCAGAGAAAAATTATTTTTCAATATGGTCACCTCTAACAAAACTTTTTTTAACGAAAATTTTTTAATATATTATGGTTAGCTTTACCATATTTTTGTCACCGGCAACCATATTATGATTGAATTAGTCATTCATCACGAGGCCACAACCATATAATGGTTGCCTCTAAGCATGTTATGGTTAAATATGACAATAATTTGTTTTCAAATTAACAATAGTATTTTCCTCATTTCTAAGAGCAACATGATATGGTTGAAAAACAAGCATGATATTAACTATAACCATAACATACTCGGAAGCAACCATATTTATTAATTAAAAATATCGGAGTATCGATCGTATTAAGCTGAAATTATTAACAATTTTAAAAACTTAATATACCTATGTCAATACATATTTACATATGTACGAACATATTACATGTAATTCCATTCTAACTTTTTATTGTTTCTTTTAATTTCAAATTTACTGCCTGTCCCTCGTTTTCGAACGAAACTTTTATTCGCTTTACTTTTATTTAAAACAAAAACCAATGTTAGAAAAAAGCCAGCCAATTGTAGGGGAATGTAAGAAAGAAAAAATTCACTGTTTATTGTTGTGTCTTTGTTGAAGCTTTGTATTGTTACAAGTAAGAGCTGAGTGTTTAAAATTCTTATTCACTTTATGGTCTTACTTGTATAATATTTTTAGCAACCCACTAACCCAAGCTTTCCCACAACAATAAATTTCAGTGTTTTTTTTTTATCATAAATTGGGATTATTAGCACATCATTAATAAATGAATTATTTAATAAATATTTAATTCCCGAAAATAATTTTTGATTTAAAAATTTAGATTTTAAGGTAAATTATGCGAACGAAGTTTTCGTTTGAAATCGAGGGACCGGCAGTTAATAATAATATAATAATAATACAATAAATAAAAAGTAAAGAATACAAAAAAAAATTTATTTTTTCGCCACATGAAATCTAAAAAAAAAAATTATTGGGATTATATAATGCCGGATTATATACTGTCGGTAATCGAAACTTGTGACACATACTATACAAGTAAACTGTGCAATATTTTATTTTAAATATATAAGAACATGCTCAAAAAAAATATTCCAACTTTCATGAGGTATTGCTGCTAATAGGCCATAATTAAGGCGATTCTTTGCCCTTTACCCTTTCCAGAATATTTTTTCCGCGCTTATTTTTTTGTTGTCATCTCTTAAAAAACCAAGGCAAAACTGATTAATGAACTGTGTAATCTATGAAAATGTTCACGGGTAAAGCGCCGTTATTTACTTCATACTAGCTAAAACATATGATGCAATTCTTAAAAAACATCAGTATTGTAAGTAGTTGAGCAACGGTTAAAATGTTGAATTTTATTATAAAGAGATCTTAAAAATATCGAATTCGATAGTCGTAGATAAATATCGATGTATCGATATATGGGTATTTTTAATATCGGCGATATATATCGATTATACTTTTTTTAAATATCGATATTTTGATATATTCAATTGACTAACTTATCGAGTATTGCGTGCATTTTATACTGCATATAACAGAGTGTAACATTTTTATGGTCATCAAATGTGCACTTCATTTTAATTTCGGCTTCTGATAGTACAAGCAAAAGCCCGTTCGAGTTTTTCTGGCTAAGCTCTTACTTAGATTTTACAGCAGCATATTTTCAAAGAAAACTTTATATTTCAAACTGCATCTATTGTTTCATCGCAAAAACTTCACTTTTTTTTTTGCAAATTTTTAGCTCAAGGATCCCAATCTAATCACAAATATCTTCCGAGCTAACCCAAACGAATTATTGCTTCGACTAGTACTTTCAGAGAATGAGGTCAAAATGAAGTGCACATTTTAAGTGTTGCACTGTGTGTCGGCCATAATGTTTATACCATCGAACAGAGTTGCCACATTTGGAGCGATGATAGCCCTCAAGCTGGTAGTGAGCTGGTCTATTAGTACCGGGGTTGCGGGTTCGATTTCCGCCAGAGACTCTGGTCTCCTGCAGACAAGCGAAGAGCTTCGAGGGATTAGCGTAGGAATTTAATTTAAAAACTTCTAGAAAAACGCACTGATTGCTGCGCTCCATGGGCCCGGGGGAATTATTGATCTTTACAAATAACGATTGTCAGAACGTTACCGTCAATGGTGAACGGTATAGGAATATGGTTACTTGGTTTTGTTTGTGCCTCAGTTGGTAGGCATAGTGAGTATTGTACACATGAGGTTTCAGCAGCATAGTGCCACATGTCACACGGCGCTTGATACAATCACTTTACTGAGAGAAACATTTGGAAAACGAACAATTTTACGAAATGGCCTTAATAACATATCACCTCGTTTATGTGGATTGATGCCATTAGATAATATGTAAAGTCTCAGTACTAAACAGATAAACCAGAAACAATCGAGCACTTGGAAGCAAGTTTTTAAAACACAGCCTGTAGAGAGAATGCTTACGCCATGTAAGCGCTAGCCATGTAAGTCACGAGCCCAAAATCATATTTAAACAAATAATGCCAAACATTTTCCTAAACTCCATAGGTATTTTTGTTTCCCTATTATTCGGGCGCATTTGAGGCACTATTGACATACTGAACCTTCCAATTCGCTCCCAATCCCCTTGCAACGGATTTGCTTTTATTTGAGTATCATAGACGTCTTGAAAGGATAGAAACCGCTGATTCAACCATATAATTTATATAATTTTTTTTTATTGGGCACATAAAATTATTACTGCAGTGGCTGTAGCAAGTTTTTTCTCTTCTAGGTTTTGATTTTAATATTTATTGTAAAAAAATAACCTTGACTGTCCATATATCAAATACCGAAGTGTTGGGAAATGCACTGCGGAGGGGAGCTTTTTTCCGTCATAAATAAAAGGAAGACATTATACCTGGGACGTATTATGAGGAACCCAAATGTTAAGCTGTTATAATCCATAACACGAGCGAATATTAAAGGAAAAGCTGTTAGAGAAGTAAAGAAATACCATGGATTGATAATATTAAAGAATGGAGTGATATCGGAGATATGGGCAGACTTCTGAGCGAAACAGGAGATAGAGATGCTTTTGCGGAGGTGTAAAAATATATATAAAATGATTTTATTTTTTGATATATAAATACGTTAACAAATTTTAATTGTATTGCTCTCTAAAATTCGAAGAATAAATTGTCAAATTAAGAAGAAGTAGATTTCTAGTTAGAAAGATTAAAAAAATTAATTAATTATATTTAAAAGGCAATTTCTTGGAGATTAAAAACGTTTTTCAGTTCTCCTTTCAATATTAGACCATAGTTCCCATATAAAGATCACTCCTGAACGTTACTTTTGCCGCCTTAAATCCTTCCATGTGAATGCTGGTATTGAGATAAAATTTGGTACAAATAAGTTTACTAATAACTTTTATATAATGACAAAATTTTGTGGTGGTAGGTCTAGAATTTACTATAAATTCAATACGAAAATCACTTTATAACGAATTAATCTCTCAAAAATATTGATAACTAGTTCAGACTTAGATCCATAATTCCTCAAACATTCCATCTAGGATTCTATGCCGCAAATGCCTTCAATTTTCCACAAATAATTTATATATAAACTTCCACCTCGCTAAACATTGTGTTACGATAGGGCCCATAGTTGCCAAAATCCCCATTTAGAGTCTATTTTGGAAATTCTTGGCGTGTAGGGTATCATAAAAACGACCTGGCATGACTAAGCTTCCTTAGGTGTTTTTTTCGCAACAACTTCAAAACATAAAATCTTTAATACATCATTTAAATTCGAATCACAATTTTATTATAAAAACTTTATTAACATAAAATCACTCCGACAAAGTCGTCATTTAATTTTGAAAATAGAATTCATTCAAATGTTTTTGTCGTATTCGTTTAAAAACTTTTATCAGATAAAATCAATGTGCTTTTTAAAAGGCACTAGAATATTTAAATGGAAGTAATTGAAGAACGTAAAAATATGAGGATGTCTTCATACATTCATTTTTTTTTTTCAAGAAACACACAACTTTAATTAATTTTTTATTATTAAATTCTTGAGTTAAAATTAAATTTTTTTCGATAAAAGCATAAAATGATTATTAAAATTAACGTGTATTTTACATGTGTATGTAGACCTGTGAGTATTAAAAGTATGAGTTTATATAATTAGGAAATGTATTTAATTGTTCCTGTTTTTAGGCGAGTTTTGCGTGGTTAGTTCAAATTATTCACCAGTTAAAGCTAAACTGGATAAAGATGAAAAACAAAAATGTTAAAACAAGTGTGTGTGTGTTAATAAACGAAACACATTGTGTTATGAAATGAAACCCAATTAGACCCCTTTCAGACAAGCAAAGTTTACTTTGCAAAGTCTTGAGTTTATAGAAGAGAAGGGAAAAGAGAATAGCGGGGGAGTATATACTTTGCTGTACTCAGATTCGTAGATTATACCTGAATTTGGCTGCAACTTAATATTTATATACAGCGTTACCAGAATCTTTGGAATGAAAATTGTCATATGGCGAAAGAAATCATATTTTGGAGAGGAAAATCTTAATTTTTTTTTCTTTATTTAAATTTTTTAAAACAAGAGCAAAATAGTAAGAATTATTAATTTTTTATAAAAACAGACTTCTTATTATTTAAATTGAAATACATAATAACATAATTCGTCAGTATATGAAACTTTATAAAAAAAAATTTTTTCTTTCCACAAATATTTTTTTTTATCAATATTCTAACTGCATATTTCCGATGTGCGAAAGAATTATTTACTTCGTACAAATACAAATTCTAATAAAAACTTTGTTTTTGTTTTAAATGTAGTTGTACGAAAGAAGGAATTCTTTCGCACATTGGAAATAGGTTATAATATGCCTTTTTTAATATTTTTTATGTCCAGAAATAATGATGCAATTTTTTGTATTCTAGATACTGGGTACAAAACTGTACAGCACCAATACACATCAAGCTGATGCAAAACTTTATTGTTTTAAAAATTGACTGTTTAAATAATCGTGTATTTTGTATAAGCAAAATTAAGGAAAAATCAGAATTTCTAAAAATAAAAAAATGATCATTTGAGAAAAATATCTTTAATCATTTATTTGTTTAAAAAAATAATCCAAAATATGATCAAATCATCATTCTGGCAACGCCGTTTATATATTATATGGTGGCATGTCATAACGTCCAGTGTCATAGTGTCCATGGACGTTATGACACCCCAAAAAGTGTCATAGTGTCCATGGACATTATGACACTTTCAAAAGTGTCATAACGTCCGCGGACACTATGACACTTTGGAAATGGACATTACGACACTTTCAAAAGTGTCATTAGGTCCATTATTACTAAATAAGTTAAATACAAAAAAATTATCTGCATACACGCAGAGAAAAACATGTTTCATTATGGTCCCAACCAACAAAACTATTTTTAAAGAAACTAGTTTAACCATAATATGGTTGTCGGTGACAATGATTTTTTTAGATGAAACATAATATGGTAAAAAATTTTTTAAAAATGGTTTTCCTGCTTTTTCTCTGGGAGTAAATATTAAATATATAACGAAAACACTTTTGGGCGCAAGGATTTCCTCCTCTATAGTATAACAAATACCGGCTTCGCTAACTAAGGATTCTCTGCACAGCCGGCCTTCGGCCGGGCGCAAGGATTTTTTTCTCTATGGTATAACGAATACCGGCTTCGCTAACTAAAGCTTCTCTGCATAGTCGGCTTTCGTTCGGAAACAAGGCAGATTTTAGAAGCTTTACTTAGCGAAGCCGGTGTTTGTTATACCATAGAGGAGAAAATCCTATAACGTCCGCGGACGCTATGACACTATGACACTTTCAAAAGTGTCATAACGTCCATGGACACTATGACACTGGACGTTATGACATGCCACCTATTATATTCAAACAAGAGAAAACAAAAATTTGTCAAATTAAACTTGTGTCTGAGCATGAAACAAAGTTTAAAAGAGATTTCAACAGACTTTGTCAAAGTAAACTTTGCCTGTCTAAAAGGGGACTTAGCAAGGCGAATTCATGTATACGGTGGTGTCGATACTACAACAAATAACAACACCAAAAGCACACCAATGTATTTTTTGTTGCTTTCGTTGATCAATATGTCAAAAACACAAGCAACTTTTGACATTTCTCTCTCTAAGTAAGAAAAAAAAGTAGCACAGCTGTGCTTTCAATGCCACTTGATAAATGAATTCGCCTTGTCTTCATTAGGCTTCATTATTTCCTGGAATATTTCCATTCCAAAAAGCGCATAAGAGAAGAGATACTGCAGCACTGATCAGTATCCGTCCGGCATTGGCAGAACCCATTAAGATTAGATTAAGATTTAATTAATTAAATCACACTGTGCTAGTTAAAAAAAACTATCAATCGGGGCACCCGACCGGTAAACCTAATTTGAGTACTCTGAATTCAGTGGTGTAAGCCGTTTTTTAGGTTAGCTCTTGTTTTCGAGATATAAAGCTATTCCGAATTCCGAAAATGGATGATGCAAAGCTAACCTTTTTTTTAAATTTCGTTTTTGAAACGGCATAAAAATTTGGAAAATGTGATCTTAATTTTCTACACGTATAGAAATCCAAAAAAAAAAGGGGGTGGGGGGCTAGATGTCCTTTCAGACATGTCTTACAAACACTCTTGTTTTGTTTGTTGTTTTCATGTTTGTTAATATGATTTTTCATGTTTTTCAATATTTATAAAAAGAAGATTAGATAATTATACATGAAAACATACATCCATGTTTTGAAATACAATGTGTAAATGCAAAAGGTTCTTGGTAGCATGTTCAAAAGAGAATGAATAAAACATACATGTCGCAAACGACATCGTTTAAATGCAATTTTTACAAAATTCACAAAAAATCTCTAACCAAAAGCACTTTACACAAGTAATTCACACGACTGAAAGGTAATTAACCTTTCCTTTATGTCAGGAAATTAATAGATGCTTTTATTCAAAAACGTTAACTACAAAAACACATTTGTTTGTTTGTATTAAATCACACCATCTACATGGCAAAAATTTTAAAATTGCTAATTTCCTAGACAACAACCATTATTTTTAACGGATTCTAATGATAAATTTCAAGGCCTACTAGATTTTTAAAATAAGACTGAATTATGTATTTCCCCAAAAATTATATAAATTGCATTCAGTCGTGTGAATTACTTGTGTAAAGTGCTTTTGGTTAGAGATTTTTTGTGAATTTTGTAAAAATATATAACAATGCCCTCGTTAAGGGAAGAAATATTTTTAATAGGCAATTCAAAACACCAAATAGTTGGTTCTAAACTTCCCTCGAAGGGGGACTGCCTCAAAGTTTTTTTTTCATAATATGAGGACAACGAAATTAACTGCAAAAGATAGTGCTGATCATGTGGTAAGAGAGTGTATAATTTTTTGGGAAAAGGCCCGTATTCCTGTTCACGATTTGCACTGGTGTACAAAAAAAATGTTGCGTCTGTATAAGGAATGGAAAGATTTAAAAAAAAATATATCTAGAGTGTCCGACATTCATAAAAACAGAAGAAAACTGTGGAGCTATAATTTAGGCGATCTCTTCGATATTGCTCGTACCGATGCACTGGAACTAATAGATTTAGAAGAAGACAAGCAATTTTTAATTTAACAAAGAATGAAAGGTCGCGAAGGTTGTATGTTGGGAGTCGACTGTAATCTAAAAAAAAAAGAGGAAAGAAAAAGAAATCGCAAAAAACAAGAAGAGTTGCGTAAAAAATTAAGTGACGAATTACCATCAACTTCATCAGGTAAAAATTTAATTAAATGTTAAATAACGTTGTTTTAAATTTTTGTTGGAAGTACTGAACTGTGACAAAATTTATTTCAGCCTGCAATATGATTGAATTTTCCGCGTCTGAAGATGCTGCAACATCAGAGGAAGAATATTCTGAATGTTCGATTGAGGCAAAACGTTTTCGCAGTACTTCTTGTACGAAAAAGCAAAGTGTCTTAACGTCAAGACTAGCTGCAGTTTTCGACAAGTTAAAAATAAGTCAGAGAGATGCTGTACACTTATTGGTTGCAGTTATTGACGCCGTCGGACTTAACACATCCGATTATATTTTAAATCGAACTTCCATAAGTCGGGAAAGAGCGCAATTAAGATTAACGCAAAGTGAAAAAATTATTGAAAAGTTTACTGCAAGTGATCAACCTTTGACCATCCATTGGGACACTAAACTGTTATCGACAATAACAGGAAAATCAGAAGACCGTTTGGCTATAATTGCTACGGCTCCATGCCTAGAGCAAATTATAGATATGCCTGATATTCCCTCTGGGACTAGAGCGGAAATTTCTTCTGCAGTTTATGATGCATTAGAAGACAAACATATTTCGGAACGAACGGAAGCGTTTGTTTTTGATACAACATCATCCAACACTGGTAGATTGAAAGGTGCATGTGTGCTTTTGGAGAGATCAATTGGAAGAGAAATTCTATTTCTAGGCTGCAGACACCATATTTTCGAAATTGTTTTGGCAGCAGTTTTTACGGAGGCCAATGTTGGAGTGTCGTCTGGACCGGACATAACGATTTTTAAAAAATTCAAAAAACATTGGCCAGAAATAAATACAGATAGTTTTGTGCCAGGAATAGCTCATCCACGAATTATGGAAATTATAGGCGATAATGTTGGTGAACTTTTAGATTTTGCTTTAGTAAAAATTAACGATTCATTCCCGAGAAATGATTATAAAGAATTTTTGGAGTTAGTAATTATATTCCTTGGTGGCAATCCTCCTTCAGGAATAAAATTCAGAAAACCCGGTGCACTGCACTACGCAAGATGGATGGCCAAGGCTATATACTCTTTAAAGATAGTGATTTTTCGCAATCAATTTCCTGAAGTGACAGATTTTGAAATCAGTGCTTTGATAGAAGTAACAGGTTTCATTGTAAGTTGTTATTCAAATTTTTGGTTTGATTCAAATAAAGCGGATAAAGCTGCTTTAAATGATATTATGTTTTTGAGAAAATTGGAAAACTACAAAAGAGTCAATCAAAATATTGCGGACAAAGCCATTTCAAAGGTATTAAATCATCTGTATTACTTAAGCGAAGAATGTGTGGGCTTTTCTTTGTTTAACGAAAGGATAGACAACATAACAAAAAGCAAGCTAGTAGCGAAGATGTCTGTAGATATATCTGGAAATGAGGATGAAGAGATAGCAATGAAGCTAATAATAAAGAAGGAAAACTTAAAAAGTTTTATTTTCAGAGACAACTCTGATATTTTACAAGATTTGTTTTCAAAAAATACCAAAAAAGTTTTCAAGAGATTTGGAATTTCAATAGAGTTTTTCAGCAACGATCCACGTTCTTGGAGTGTTACAGGAGAGTACCTAAGAGCGAAACAAATTATTCAAAACTTGGCTGTTGTTAATGATTGTGCTGAAAGAGGCATTCAGTTAATTCAAGAATACCATGACAAAATAACAAAATATGAGGGACAGAAACAACATTTAATGAAAGTAACTATCATATATTATAACTTTTTTAATTTTTTTTTCTCTTGACATGGTTTAATATTTTACAGGTGGTACAAAAATATAGGCAGCTGTATTCAAAAAATGCTAATCTATATTCTCTGCAAAAAGATTTTGATCTGTAGATTTTAAAAGAAAAAAAAACCTACCAAATCACCGATCATAATTTTTGTTTTTAAAATTAGAAAAAGTAGTAGATTGACCATTGAATGCGGTCGACGCTGGTAGCGCAGCAGAAAATATATGCATATTCCATCCTGAAATGTAAAAACTTTATGTTAACTGAAAATTTTTCCTGCAATATTTTTAAGTTATTTTATCAAAAGTACACAGAATTTATATACATTGCCAATAATGGCATACATATATTAAACATTTTTGAAATAAAATAGTTTGTGGATCACTTTGACGCAAGGGAAATTTGAGAGTTAGTTCCCAAAAAAACTATTTGAGTGTCCTCTTTATTAAAAGTCTACAGAATCCAGATGTTTTTGTAAAATAAAGTAGAAAATATATGAGTTTCTCAACTTTATTTCATACTAGCTGTGAAATATGCAAATACCTGACCTTTGACCTGGATGCGCGTCCAGAAAACGTTGTCCGATTTGGCTCAAATTTTCGGCACAAAACTCTTGGACCTATTAGCACAATATTCCGTTGAAAAAACTTTAAAATTCGAACAAAAATTTTTTTACATACAAACCATTGTCACCCTAGTGACCATATTTAAACATGTTTTTTCTCTGGGTGTATCTTGTCGAATCTTAGGCGGGTCATACTAGCAGATAATGATGGAATACAATAAGTTACTTATTGTACAATCCCTTTTCCAATTATTTTTTAACAAAAAAAAAACCGCTGGCTGGTAAAAACAACCAAATAATATTTTACAAAAACAAAATACATATGTTCAGTTATATTCCAGAAAATGCATTACATTCTGCTGGTGTCTAATAATTGTAAATTTTTCTGTACATAAATATACTTCATTGCTATCCAACGGAAAGCTAAGGTAAAATGTAACAAGAAAATACAATATAATAGTCTGGTAGTGTATAATTTCATTTATAAAAAAAAAAAAAAAAAAAAAAAAAAAAAAAAAAAATTTAAGGAATAGAGCTATTACAAAAAGCTTTATAAAATACATAACTGAAATTTAACTCATAGAATAAATTCGAAAAAATGAAAAATGTTGAATATAATAAAGTTGCTTATGAAAAAGAAATAATTCCCAAAATCTATATGTTCAGTTATTTTAGTTATTTTTTTAATGAGTTAAGAGCGAAAAGAACCCAAACAAAAAAATTTTACAAAAACAAAACTTGCACCAAATACATACACAGGATATTCTATGGTATAACCAATGACGGCTTCGCTAACTGAAGCTTCTCTGCATAGCTGGCCTAAGGCCGGGCGCAAGGATTCCCTAGTCTATTGAATAACCTTTAGTTAGTTAGCGAAGCCGGTAAATGTTATACTATAGAGGAGATAATCTTTGCGCCCGGCCCAATGCTAGCTATGCAGAGAAGCTTAACTTAGCGAAGCCGGGGTTTGTTAAATCATAGAGGAGGAAATTCTTGGGCACAAAAAAGTTTTCGTTATAAATTTAAAAATGAAATAGTCTCCCAAAAATATATTGGGGCTTTACTTTTTTTGGAATTTGGGTGCAAGATATATTTAAAATATCTTCATGTAATGGCAAAGCTTTGAGCTTATATGCCAGGACTAAAAATATTATGTCTTCTTTTTTCACATATAACTGCTTTCCAAACAAAACGAAGGTGCTCCAAGGATTGCACAGAACGACCTATTCCGTCGTATAGGAAGATGGAAATCCTGAAGTGTACTCCATAGATTATCTTTAATTAAGGTTCGAATGGGCCTCCACCAGTAGTTAGTTTTTTAAATTAAATTTTGAATTGTCCTTCAGCAATAGTTAAGAGTTTTAAATGGTCCTCCACCAATATCTAATTAAATTAAGTCTAAAATAGGCTGCCACTTATTTCCACATGGTCTCCGCCAAGTAAAAAACAAGGTTAAAACGAATGCATGTGGTTAATATTGAAACAGGAAACCCGTAACCCATTACAGTTATGCGACGCCACACATTAACCAATGCGGCGAAACGTAAAACGCACGAAAGACGGACAAACAAGAGCGATCTGACTGTCCTTAAAAAATAATGACAACGAGTGCGAGCTGCTTCTCCGACCACAGCAGTTTTACGAACCGGGGGCTTTACTTTATAATAATTTTCTCACAAAATCGTTGTTGTTATTCTCTGAACAAACTTTTGGGGGGTTATTTCATGGCGCCATATGGTATATGTAACTGCACGTCTTTAATTCGTATTTATCTCGACACATACCAAAAAAATTAAATAAAAGTTTTTAACACTTTTTATTAAAACTTTGTTATTTATTAAATAAATTATGCCCTAAGGAAACACATACATATCAACAAAAATATTTAGATACATTTATTTTACAAGGGTTTCCCTTAAAAAAAATTTTAACTTTTAATTTTTTAAATTTAAAAAAAAAATTTTAAATATTTCCTGCTTTTGTTATGTAATAGTGTTTTCACGCTTAAGGTTTTAACAGAAATTTCGGTTTTAACGATATACCCAATCAATAAAAATGGTTTTACCACACAAAATAATTTTGTTGAAACCATCTTTAAACTTTTTTGATTTGGTTTTGAGTAGCTTTTATGAAATACAACCATGTGTTCGTTGTACTAAATTCAGTGCAACCAAGTTAAAACTACAGCTGATAGTTTTTATCCCAGCTATCATTTTAAATTACAATCGAATATTTTAGGAATCAGCTTCCTTCACATAACCGCAAATGAGCTCAGTTTTTGATCATAAATTTTATTCTCGTTGTGAGAAAATGCTACTCTACCGATGAATCACTTCAAAGAATCATTTGTGACACAATTTTCAACAATATCAGCTTGTCAATTTATAATTGCAAATTTAAAGGTCGAATTGACAATCTTGCACATTTGTGTTGATGCAATACCTCAATGAATCAATCAATTAAAAACCCGATTTTTAATATTTGGTTCGTAAGGAAGTTTTGCATTTTGGGTAACGATATATGAATTCTTTTTCAGTCGCTCAAGTGAAAAACTAGTTAAAATGCAAAACATTTAGACTTCATTATTTGTACATACGAGTATCAATGAATCATATAAAAATAAAATATCAAAAACTGCAATAAATGAATCATATAATAAATAAATAAAAAATAAAGCAAAAAATCGTCAAACGGATGAAATATTATAAAATAAATTTTTTATACTGTTTGATTCCCAAGCACTTCACTCATTAGTTTCGTATACAAATTCACTTGTTTCTACGTGAAATGAATTTTTTCCACAATATTATTAGACAAAGTGTGAGTTAAAACCTGATTTCTGAAACCTGTAATCAGCTGTTAATAGTTTTAAGGTTTAAACCATGTTTGACCTTTAGGCGTGAAAACACCATAGTCCAATTCACAATCTTTTGCAAATGGTCTTGCACCGCAGCATTTGCAAGATGGTACAGTATTTACTATAATGCTAAAAGTGTACTATAGTATTTACTATACAATTTTGCAAATGCTACGATGGAAGACCATTTTCACAAGATTGTGAATTGAGCTCATATGAATTAAGGCTGAGTTAGGCGAACGTTGCTGTACCCGTAACGCACTGCCAGCACGTTGGTGCCACTTATAAAGCATCTAAAAACGAGTCATTTGTTTTTCACATACATAAACAAAATATCAATAGTACACATAAAACAACACATACTGTGATGGGAAATTTAAACCTATTGAATGGGACCGCTGTGCAGAAAAAGGACCAAGTGATTTATATGGTATTAGGTGTATGTAAAAAACATTAACAATTTAATATCTGATATTTATATTATTGATTTACAATAAACAAACATGTATTTTTTTACATAATTGCATAGACAAAATAATGTTTTGTAACCATTTAGATTATATACATCTAAGCCTATGTTTATTTAAATATATGGAAGTATGTTGTATTGTAAGAAGTTTTGTCGAAAGTCCATTTATATACTGAAAAAAGTACCAAAAAAAAAAGCGACAATACCCACCTTAAATATAAAAGAGAAGCAACGCATCACAGGTTTACAAATGTCACGTTACAACGGTATTAAGGCCATGTCAGATAAAACTTTTGCTTCGCGTTGCTTTACCGATTCGCTTTGACATCTAAGATAAAATATACGTACTTATACGAAACATGTCACATAAAGTACTTTCAAAGCGGAGCGAAGCAAAAAGTTAGCCAACTCTCATCTTTTTGCGCGCTTTGACAATTGGCTAGTATAATTTTCTTTTTTTTTAATTTTTTTTGCCAAATTCAATTCCAAAAAACCGTCCAATTAAATTTTTAACTTTTCTTTTTGTAACAAATAAATAAATGTACAAATTACCAACCGCTTTTATAAGTAAACAAACAATGCGTGAGTGTTGTCAAAGTTTTCATTGTGGCATACACCTTTTGTTTTGCGTTTTTCTGCCGAAGGTAGAAACGTCACGCAAAGCGACAAAGTTGTATCTGACACGGCCTTTAAATTCTATTCTACGGTATATTACATTTCGGTAAGCTTTTGCATTCCTTTTAATATAACAAAAAGCGCACAGCTGATTGCTACAGTACAGATGCGGTAGAGCAACGTAAGCCTAACTGAGCCTTAATTGCGTAAAACGCAACGCAACGCCAAAATAGACATTGAAAGCAAACGCAAAGTCAAACATTTTTTATAATATTGTCGTTGCTTCCACAGACATGCATATTGAATTTTTAAATTTCAAACGCTGCATATCTTGTGGCGGTGAAAATTTTAAAACGCAATAAGAATTTTTGTGGAAAGCAACAACAAAAATATAAAATATTTTTGGCTCTCATGTAATTTTTGGCGTTGCGTTGCGTTGTACACAATTAGGGCCTTAATTGTCTCTGAAAGTCAAATTATTAAAATATTAAGGGAGATCCTAGTAACTGTATTCACTATACATATTTATTTACTACATATTTTGTTGTACAGTATAACTGTTATTTTACACTTTAATTACAATTAATTTAAACAAAGAGATTAGATTTAATTGTTATTAGCAGGTAATTAATAACATTATCAGACAACAATCTAAGCGGGCGTACTAGCGTTAGAAATGTCTGGTAAAATGGGACATGTGTGTAAAATAAAATCAAATACATACATACGACTAAATCGCAACGCGCACATTAGGGCCAAAGGCGGTAATTTGACGGCTTAATAAAAGGCAATAAAATAGATGTCAAATTTGTTACAGTGAAAAAAGTGAAAACTAGGAAAAAAAAGCTAAAAAAAATAAGAGTAATCAAATCCTTAAAACTATGTACAAGTACATTTGAAAAATAATAAATCTAAGGCGCCATGAAATAAGTCCTCAGAAATTAAGTCCCCAAAAACAAAATTAAATAAGTCCCAAAAAAAGTACAGGAGGCCACAACAACGTTTTTTGGGAGTTATTTCTTGTTTTTTTGGGGATTAATTTCGTGTTTGTTTTTGGGTACTTATTTCAAAAGTATCTAATGAAAAAAAAAGCCGCAAAAAATCATTTAATTTTTAAATTACATATTTTAAAAATCATAATGAATGCATACGTTTGTCATACATAAAAAATGGGATAATATCAAAAAATCTCTAATTTCAGAATCCTAAAAAATCAGGATTATTTTTAAATTCCGAATTTCAGAAATGGGAATCTCTAAATCTCGAATTCGAAAATTTCGATTTTTAAATAGAAATTGGGGTTCCATATTATATGAAATGACTCCCTAAAAATTTGGGTATTATTTCCTTTCTGCTTGGGGCGTTATTTTATTCCGTTGGGGGTTTATTTCATTTTTAAAATTGGGGATTAATTTCAAATGAAAGAAGACCCAAAAATTGTGGAGTTATTTCAATTTGTTTTTGGGGTATTATTTCCTAGGGCTTTATTTCATGCCGCCAAATCTAACCAAGAACCATCTAGTTCAGGTATTTATACAAATGTTTTGCTTTAATTTGCAAAAAAAATTATGTGGGGAAGTGATTTTTTTATGTTTATAAGGGAAATGCAAAAAAAAATATATTTTCTCAGTGTAAGTGTGCAAAAAGTTATTAATTGGGCTCAATTCAGTAGAGATTTTAACTTTATTTTAAAGGTTGAACAAATGGGCGCTATTTTAGAAAATTTTATGCTGCGCATCTTTGCCTCTTCGAAGTTATGTAAGAGTAAGTACCAACAAGTGTTGAGTTTACCAACACCTGCTATAACTTTTATTGCTGTTATTGTTGTCATTGTCTTAGGTGTTTTTATAAGAGATGTACAAGTCCCTTGATTTGATAAGCGTGAGTCACGCATGAGTCATGCGTAACCGTGGTTATTTTTATATATTATAATTTTTTTAAAAATGAGTGCGTGAATATAACGCACTCACGAACTAACTTTGGTTTATAAAAAAAGAATTATTTTTCGAGTGATTCGTAACGGATCTCATTCAATAGCAGACGATTCAGCGGAAACGTGCGTGATTACAAAATCGCGTTTTTTAATTAATTAATAATTTTTTTTCCATAGGGGTACCTGTCTCCCCCTGCTATACCTCTAATATTTTATTGGAACATGCATTTTTCCAAGCGTCACACTCATCAAATTTATTGTTCCTCACTATTGTATATGAGGAGATATGAATTGATGCGCGAAAAAAGTGCTTTTGGCCCCAGTGTGCGGCGGCAGGAGAATATTTGCAATAAAATAATTAAATTGCATGTAAACTTTAAACTTAATTGAACATGATAATGTGTTTTTTTTAATATCAAAACATTGAAAATAATTAATAAACTCATCTTTTATAATTTTGTTTGTATTTGCAGGAGTAAATGCAAAAGTCGATGCCACAACAATATTTAAACAATCGTATTGCAAACTGCGAATGAGTTTATAATGACTGGAAAAAAACCGGAAAAGTCCGGTCATTGCAGTTGCTCAACGGATCAACAATATGTGAATCCCTCTTTTGAACAGGATGTTGGCAGTACAGCGACTGCTAGCAATGCTGGTGGCCTTGCTGCCACTTATAATAGCAGGCGACCTAGTGGTGGCAATTTTACACAAACAGTAGACAACGGAACTGGAGGTGTTAGTGGTTCAAAGGATTGCATCACAAATGACAGCGGATGTTGTGCAATGCATAATAATACAAATAGTACTTCACATCGTAAGGGTCACAGGTATGTACTTTTTTAAAGTTTTTTTTTCCTTTTAGAACTCGTCTTCCGTACTGTTTACCTATTGTTTGGTATTCTTTCTGCAAGTACTTACGAATAAGTGGTTATATGGAAAAGTAACTTAAGTCGATATAAGACAAAATTGATTTATCACAAGTAGAAAAGGTGTAAAATCTTTTATATTTCATAATTGTTTTTTTTTTCATTTGATTTTAGCCTCTTGAAGTTTAAATAAAATTGGTAATATACAGACTTAAAGCAAAAACTTCAACAAAACCAAATTTATCTCGAAACTACAAAATTCGACATAAGCTAATTTACCAAATTGGCACGGATACATTGTAAAATCGGACAAAGAAAAAATGAAAGATTTTAGCATAAAGAAGATGCTTTATAAAAATCAGAAACTGGCTTAATTACAATTTAGTTTCATATCCTACTGCTTCCTTAACTTTGAAAGAATCAATGAACAACTTCGATTTTTATGTATGGTATTTTCTTTTATACAGAAAATGTTGCATTTTATTTAAAAAATGCAATGTGTGATTCGCTTCTTAAAAATGTTTTGCTCTATAAGTCTGTATTAATACGGCTCATGTCCTATTGACATGAATCTTACTTTTTCTTCTTTGAACTTTCATTGGCGTTCAAGCAATTCATGTCATGTTGACGGCATGTTATTTTTTTGTATATTCTATAAATGCGAATAAGATGGGAAAAAAGAGCGAATGTGGAAGCAAAACGTTCTGACAATACATGAAACTATGAACTCGTTACTTTTCCCCTCGTCTCACTCGCCAACAAAGTAGCTATCATGACAATAAGACGGTTGCATGTGTTATCCTAAAAAATGCATCCTTTTAATGGCGTTAGGTATTGATTGCCCTTTTTACCCCGTATAAATCGACAGTGTCGATGTAGCCCTGTAAAATAGAACACTTCGAGTTATATATGGTGCTATTGATATAACTGCGACAATTGCTTAAAAAAATAACAAAGTTACGCGAATATGGCAACAATTCGAAAAATAGCGAAAGTGCGAAAATTTTTAATATTTCAAACAAGTCATAAAATTTAATAAAATGGCAAAACTTCGTTAAAAATTCAAAAATTGGTAACAGATCATAAAATTTACTTGAAATCGCTAAATCGGTAAAAAAAATAAAATGAAGTTAAATAACATAAAAAGCGTTAAAAAATGAGCGTAAATTATGAAGAACAAACTTATTGTCAGGTGTTTAAAAGAGGGCATTCCACTTTTTAATTACTTGTGTTTTGTTCTCGCCAAATAACAAGTAACATAATTACAGGGTTAGCAAGACATTTTATACATGTACCTTTAGAGAAGGTGATATTTTTTTATGTGTAAAAGAAAACACCATTCCCTAGGGGAAAGGCAACTAACACGAAACTTGTCACGTGACAAGTCACGTTAACATGGCGATGTCCTACGAGTGGTTAATTGGCACCTTTTTGACACTTTGTAACAGGACACGGAAATAACCTTAATGGACACATCCAGTTTCGGTTAAAATAATGCCTGTCACAGATAATGACACAAATGAACCATGTCAATATGATAGATCCCCTTCATATAAAGTAAAGTACACGTACAAAATCCAGTCACATGAATAGTTTTGTGCAAATTACCTTTCCTCTGGACCAACTACACTCTAAACATATTATCACCAGTTAAGTGACAGGTCTTGTTTTCACCTATCTCAATTGGTTCCTTTTAATTATAAAGTTTTGTTCACTGGTCACGGGATAAGTGCTTCCAGAGCAATTGTCACAAATTTCCCGCAGGGTTAGTATATCTGATCAGATTGAAAGTTTGTACTTATATTTAACAAAGATACATACGATTTCCTTTGCGTATCTGTCTCTTCTATCTGTAGGGGCAAATTTATTTCTCTTTTAAAGCTAGATATTGACTGGTTTTTGTCCTCTTAATCTAGTGTAGCCAGATTTAAAATTCGGAAAAACAGGCAATGAACACAAAAAAAACAGTACAAGCAAGAAAAAAACAGTACATATTTTATTTTTGGAAGAAAACGTATGTTACTATTTATTTAAATTATTAAATATTTTTTTAACTTTTGATTCAATATGTAACAACAATAATATAAAGAAATGCACTTGAAAAGTAAAGGAAATATTTAAATTTTATTGCATTTCATATACGAATAGACCATTTGCGTTTATAAAGCAAACATCACAAACGAAACATTTGGCCATAGTTCATGTTCCAATGTATAGATAATGTTTAAATAAGGGATGTTACGAATACTGATACCGATATATCGGCGGTACTTCACGTTTGCCGATATATTTCGTAACTGTGATATTTTACTGTCGATACGCCAATACTTTTTTATGGTTTTTTTGAACAAACAATTATATTTTTAATTCTTATTTTTTGCATAACAACTAATACCAAAAAAACGAACAGAGTAATAAATTGCTGGAGGGCGGTCCACACCACGCGTTTTTTCGTTTCTTCGAGACGCATGCTAATGTAGAAAGTAATCTTACTTCATGCTTTCGTTACGTATATGCATTTAACGCGTTTTCTGTGTAATTTATTAACACAATTTTACACTACGACTTTTTGGACTAATGCATAAACGCACTGAACGCTTGATGTGGACCTGCAGCATCAGCCGTTTTGTTTTTCACCATATTGGTAAAACGTTTTCCCATCGGTAAATCAATGCACGTTTTAAAAATTGTCTGCAAATTTTTAATGATTTTTGTAAAAACAAAAATAATTTCAAAACTTATTTTTGGGAATACAAAATTCATTATTAATATGATTTCTCTATGATGTGCTTAATTCCAAATTTGTATTTTTTATAAATACACTGAAATTTACTGTTGAAGGAAAGCCAGTTTATATGCGCATTTCGTTGGTTCGTAAGGCAAGATCGTCAGGAAACCTTTTCTCAAAGACTTTAGAAAAGCTAAAAATATTATACTAATAAACCTGTAAAGCGAATAAGAATTTTAAACGCTCAGGTTTTACTTGTAACAATATTAAAGCTTAAACTAAACAACAACAATAAGCAGTGAGTTTATCTTTTCTTACATTCCCCTACATTTAGCTGATTTTTTCCTATTCGAATTGTAGTTCTAAAAGGGTAAATAGAAACACAAAAAACTAAATATGCTAAAAGTGTTGTGTAACTTCAAAGAGGCTACAAGATCCATAAGAAAATCCACTGCTACATTTTCTAACGCTATATCGCTAGTTAACAGTCTTCGAACATTTAAAAAAAATACGATAAATGAATAAATTGTGCTGCAGAATAATTCAGATTCCCAAAAATTGCCGATTTACGAAGCATTAGCTCTGAATGAAAGATTTGAGTGTTTTGGGAATAATGAAATCTATTGTTTATCTACAATTCTTTACCTTCTATACAAAACTAGAAAATTTAAAAGACAATAGATCGAAAAAACGTCTTATTGAGCTACTCAATATTACTCTACATTCCGAAAGTGTTGAAGCCACGGCCACCCCTACACCTAGTAAATGTTCTAATAAGTCTACAAGAACTGGCCTTTGTCGCCTTGGGGAAAATCTTAAAAGAAAATTTGGAGAAGAATAATCCTCTGTCCCTCATACGTTGTGGTTCAGCTAAATAAGAAGTCTAGATATACCTTAGATCTCCTAATTTTTCTAAAAACGTTTGATTACTGGCGCTATTAAATATTATACTGAAAAATTAAGACCATGGCGCAGAAATACTTAAGTTGTCAAATGAGTTTAGTCACATCTGAGAGTTATGACTTGTTACTGCAGGTCTGCTTCAAGTTGCGAAAATATCTCCGCAAAAGTTGAGAATACTTTGTTTTTCAAACAAAAATCTTATTAATAATAATGTGGAATATTAATTATCTCTTACATTGTTTTTTTGGTTAAAAAATAAATGAATTTTACCATGAATTTAAATTAATTTCGTTGTTTTTAAAACCTTATTAAAATCAATTTTTAATGTTAATAATCTCTTACACAGTAATTTTGTTTAATAACGAAATTGCTCTACTTGAGTTGTGTTAATTTTACCTTGAATTTATATGTAATAGTCGTATTGGTATCGGTATCGGCGATATTTCTTCTTGAGTATCGGTATCGTATCGGCAAAGAGGCGTATCGTTACATCCCTATTCTAGAATTTAGCCCATACTGGTGCACCATTTAGTAGAATAGACATTGTGACTTTATGTAATAACATATTTTTCCTTTGGCTAGGACGTCCAGTATTGAGCATAACCCTTCAAAGAGCGCTGTTAACTTAAGCGACATTTTACATGCGTAAAATTTAGCCTTTCAGGCATCAATGCTTCCGATGCTTATTTAATCTCTGCTTCTTCCACGTTGTTGCTATAAAATTATTTTCTCGCCGGCTACTAATTAAAATCACCCAAAGCAATATGTGAAAAATCGCCCAAACGAAAAATGGCCCAACGTAAACGAAAAATGGCCCAACTTAAACGACAAATAGCCCAAAAAATAAAATTGGAAATTATATCAAAAAATGGTGAAAAAAGCCAAAAAAAAAAATTAAAAATTATCCTATTTTTATTTAAAAAGTAGTAATATGCCCGAAACTTAAAATCCCGAATCCAAACTTCTTAATTTCCGATTCCGGTCTCACCACCTGAAGCTTTTCTGCATAGCCAGAACTCGGCCGGGCGCAAGTATTATCCCCACTATGGTATAACAAACAACGCCTTCACTAACGAAAGCGTCCATGGGCTAGTTGGTAGTGTGCGGGTTCGGTTCCCTCCAGAGACTCTAGTCTACTGCAGACAAGCATAGAGCTTCACGGGATTAGCTTAGGAAAAAAAGCCGATGTTTGTCATACCATGGAGAAGAATATCCTTGCGCTGTGCCGAAGGCCGGCTATGCTAAAAATCTTTAGTTAGCGAAGCCAAATTAATTTATTTGTTTCAATTGTTTTCCTTATTTTCTTTTGTTTGACGTTATATGGGCTTTAAGATTGAGAACAACATTTCTAATGCATATACGAGTACCTCGCACTTATTCTACCATGCTGAAATCAAAATTTGTTTTATTAGATCTTACAGCCATTATTTTTACTCCTCTCTCATTTATTAATATAAGAAAACGAAAAATGTTAAAAGTGATTCCTAATGATTCCTATGCAAAATCACCCAAATTTGTATGAAACAATTTTGGGCGATTTTTCACATACTACTTTGAGCGATTTCGCTGGCAGCTTTTTTATTATGCAATATAATCACATTTTTTTAAAAAAATGTTACCTCAAAATTATAAAAAATAGCCCTAAACATAAAATAGAATATGCTCATAAATTTGGGGTAATTCTTATTTATAAAAAACCCCCTTAAAGTTTTTAATGAATATTTACCCCAAAAAAGAGTTAAAATTAAAAAATCCATAATTTCAGAATTCTGAATCTCAATATCCCGAACTTTATAATCCTGAATTTTGAAATCCTAGATTTAAAAATCCCGATATCAAATCCCAAATTCAGGAGCTTTAGTCGGTGAAGCCAGTGGTTGTTATATTACAGAGGAGAAAGTGCGTGCGCCCGGCTGAAGGGCGTCTATGCAGGGAAGCTTTAGTTAGCCAAACGGAAAGGATATTCTCCTCTATGGTATAGCAAGTCCTTGCTCCTCACTGCTAGAAGAAACACCGTCTTCGCTAACTGAAGCTTCTCTACAAAGTCGGTCTTAGCGCCTTCTCCCTTTCCACCTCCTATACCCTATTTTTCTAACGATTGATAATAGCAACTTATTTTTTTTTGGCAATATGTAACAATTAAACTGTTATGGCGCTATTTCCACTTTGGTTGCAAAACGTTTATGGTGTAAGTACACTTGGGTGTTGGTAATTGCTCACTCCATTGAAAAGTGAGGCCTTTGGGATGTTTTGTGGTACTGTTTTTCCTAGTTTTATACTAAAGGGTTCTGTTAAAAAAATAATGTTTTGGTTATCGAAGAATTGCATAATGTGGTTCCATTCTGTACTATAAAACGTATTTTGTATGGCTTAGAAATTGATAGAGCGATATTTCTTATGTGCACCCTTTCCATTTATGTCTACTTCCGCCATATTCCTTACTTCCCTAATTGTATCGATTGTTAGTCGAGCCTTTCGAAATCCATATTGTCTTTCTAAGAGATTTTTTTTTGTTGTGTTTTGGTATTAAAACTTATAGCCTATTTCACGATTTCGAAAGAATGATTTCGTTCGCAGTCTAAGCGAAAGAAAATTGATTTGGATTTCTCTAAGCATACTTTTGTGCGAACGCTCACTCGAACGATAAAGCAAAAGAAAACGTATGTGCTATCATACAAAAATGGATTTCACAATGTCGAAAAGGTTGTCAACACTGCGAACGTAACTGTCAAAATCAAGCACTTGTTGTTTTGTTTTCGTTTAGAAAGTTCAGAAGAAGAAATTTAAACAAATTTAAAAAAATATAACATACAAAATAAAAATTAATTTAAAAAATATAAGTAAATTAGGAAAAAAATATAAGCAATGGGTAAGTAAAAAATTTAGCAATTTTGTTTTACCTTATTAACAGTTTTTTATTATTAAAGGATAAAAAAATCAACAATCCAGCAGTTGAAGACTCTTGTTGAGCATATGGAACAAAATCCAGTATTAGCTAAAGGTGCCCCAGTGTTCGGAGCTACCAAGCTTTCGACAGAGGAGGAGTGGAAAAATGTATGTCAAAAATTTAATTCCCTCGGGCCTCCTACACGTAGTCTTGCTGAATGGAAAAAGGTTTGTGTGTTGATATTTTTATGAGCGGTTAATTTTTCATTTTAATTGCAGACTTGGGCTGATTTAAAGTGTCGAACCAAAAAAAAAATTGGGGAAAATAACAAGAGTATGCGGGAAACTGGTGGCGGTCTCTACCGCTTCAATTATTTAACTGACCTGGAGCAAATTATAGACCGAACTTTGTGTTTGTCTTCAGCTGCAGCACCTAGTGGTAGGGTGTTTGGTATAGGCGTAGAAAATACAGCAACTGAATCAGTCGAAGAAAGCTTTCAGTTGTTGGTAAAGACACCGCCAAAAAAAAATCCGTAGTGGCGGTGATTACACCAAACCGTGCAAAAGAAGCTGAAGTGCGACCGTCAAAAAATATTGATGAAGAACTGCCACAGTGCTCAAAAATGCAGCCACAACAACAGACACCAGACGCTGGTACGTAACAAAAAGCTTCCAAGAGTGAACAAAGTTTGTTAAATGACAGAGAAGATCCAGTTTTCTCCTCTGCTAAAAAAAGAAAAACAAACTTCGATGCCCAGTTGTCTCTCATACGTCGCCAAATTAGGGTGTCCGAGCAAACTGCTGCAACATCCATAGACCAGGTTGATGCAGTAAAAAAGTTGGCTGATGCTATTGAAAGGTTGGCTGACGCTGCTGAGGTACAAGCTGAATCATCGAGGAGAAGTGCGGACTCAGCTCAAGCAACAGCAGCTTCTATGAGGGCGATTCAGCAAAGTACACATCAAATAGAGGGTATGCTCAACAATTATTTAAAAAATAAAAAATAGAATAAAAATGTATATACATTGCTACATATAGCTAATTTTAATTTTAATATAATAAAATATAACGCTTTGTGAATTGCCTAATAATGAAATATAAAACTTTTTATCAAAATAAAATAGACAGACAATTTTTTTTAATATGCATAATCAAATATAATTTTTTTATTTAATCATAAATAATACTACATATGTATGTACATATATTGCTTTTATTTTTGAGTGTTAAAAATAATTTATTTTACAAATTCATGGCAATGGATCTTCTTATTACATTTGCACCTTCTTCGACTTCTCCCAACACTTCTTCAATCTCTCCACCAAACACCTCTTCATCGTCCACTTGTTCAGGCTCTTCACATTTGTAAAATATGCACATGTTGTGAAGTGCACAACATGCATTTATTATTTTTGTTGCTTTTTCAGGATCGTAGTGAAGCCCTCGTGATCCTATAATACACCTAAACCTATTTTTCAGCACACCAAAGCAGCGTTCGACTACATTTCGCGTACTTGCGTGTTTTTTGTTATAGCGCCTTTCTTCTAGGCTGCTAGGATTTCTAAATGGAGTCATGAGAAAGGGTTTTAGCTTGTAACCACTATCCCCTATTTTGAAAAAATTAAAATAGAATTAAAGGACTTCATATTTTGCATAACGTACCAATAATCCACGTATTCCTTTGCCCGTTGTCATAGTTTGTTGTGTAATCATAAATAATGTAAATGTAAAATATAACTATTCAATAAACA
This sequence comes from Pollenia amentaria, assembly GCA_943735925.1. Lineage (NCBI taxonomy): Eukaryota > Metazoa > Arthropoda > Insecta > Diptera > Polleniidae > Pollenia > Pollenia amentaria. The sequence goes on along the minus strand of OX031007.1, from coordinate 71,943,737 downwards.
TTTAAGTAATCTATGAAACACCCTATTGTTAATAAGTTAAGTTATCGATATTATTATACCATCTGTATAAAAAGATATTAATATAATAAAGACTGAATTCAACATGGTGTCAGGTAGTTGAAAGAAAAAAATATAGAGAAAATTAAAAGAAAAAAAAGGTAAAAGTCGAACAGAAAATTAAAAATAAAAAAAAGTCAAGTTAAGTAAAAATAAATAAAAGTTAAGTACATGGTGTCAGGTAGTTGAAAGAAAAAAATATAGAGAAAATTAAAAGAAAAAAAAGGTAAAAGTCGAACAGAAAATTAAAAATAAAAAAAAGTCAAGTTAAGTAAAAATAAATAAAAGTTAAGTACAAATAAAAGTCAACAAAGATGTCTACAAAAAAATTTGGTGGTATTTCCAAAATAAATTTAAAGGCATCCAACATGGCCGCTGAATGGAAGAATTGGCTTGCCCAATTTAAAATATTCATGACGGCGTCGAATCTAGATCAAGAATCAGATGGCAGAAAGGTCGCGCTACTACTTCATCATTTAGGACCGGAAAGTTTCCATATATTTACTGCCTTTAATAAAAGTGCCGATGAAGTCAAGTATAATGATTTAATTAAATTGTTTGATGGCTATTTTATACCAAAAGTTAATTTGGCAATGGAGCGCCACGCGTTTTTTACAAGGAAACAAAATGGCGGCGAAAGTATAGACGATTACGTTACGGTATTGAAAAATCTTAGTCTTACTTGTGACTTTGGAACGTTGAGAGAAGATCTCGTCAAAGATATTTTTATTTGTGGAATATCTACAAATTTTCAACATATAAAGGAAAGGCTTTTAAGCGAAGGTGCTATACAATTGTACAAGGCCGTAACAATAGCTAAAAGCATTGAGGCAGCACGTGACAACGCTAATCAATTGGATGGAATCGCTATGAATGTACTGGTAAGCAGAAATAAAAATCAAGAAAGTTTTTCTAAAAAATGTACCAAATGTGGGCAAGTACATAAAACAAAATGTCCGGCTGAAAATGCCATGTGCCACAATTGCAACAAGAAGGGTCATTATGCCAAAATGTGCTTTAGTAAAAAACAACAACAAACTACCGTTAGTAATAAAAATAGTCGCCAAAAACAATATCAACAATATGGAAAAAAAAATACATAAGAAATTTGTCGAATGAAGAGCCAAGCGAATTGTTTATTGGGACATTGTCATTGTGTACCCAACAACAACAACATCTTCAACTTTTGAGTTATGCTGATGAACAACAAAGAAATGTTAATCAGGAACAGCAACAAAATGGTAATAGTGAACCACACGATGAATTACAGCGCCGAAATCGTAGCGGAGAACATATACAACAACAAACGATAAGTTATAGTGATGATTTTAGTCAGCAAACTGTACAACAAAATAGTGTAATTTGTACTTTATCCAATACTCAACGAAATGGTGGAACAAAAACAACAACAACAAATAAGGGTTGGATTATTATTGTGCAAATAGGCGATGAAAAGGTCGAGTTCCAGGTTGATACAAGTGCAGATGCTAACGTGTTGTCGCAATGGTATGCTGAATGTTTGGGTCTCGCTGGTCGTGAAAAATCAACAGAAACAACAATAAGAACGTTTAGTGGTGAGAGGTTACCAATCACTGGTAAGGTCGAAATGGATTTTATATATCAAAATAGAAAGTATTGTGATTGTTTTTATATAGTAAATCTAAATTGTAGAAATATAATAGGACTTAATTTGGCTGTAAAAATGAATTTGGTGAAGACTGTAGGAATGTTATATACTGGGAATATTGTTGAGGAAAATTCGGATATTTTTGAAGGTCTAGGGTTAATAGAAAATGAGTGTAATCTGGTGCTAAAACCAAATGTAAATTCTGTGGTAGATCCTCCTAGGAGAATTCCATTTTCATTATACAATGATTTAAGGGAGGAATTAGATAGGATGGTTGATCTTAAAGTAATAGAACGTGTTGAGGAACCAACAGAATGGGTTAGCTCAATCGTTTTGGTATCTAAACCTAATGGCAAGTTAAGAGTTTGTTTAGATCCTAGGAATTTAAACAAGGCTATTTTGCGACCCCATTTTCAGTTCCCTAACGTTGATGACTGTAAGGCAAAGTTAAGTGGTTCACGTTTTTTTAGCACTTTAGATGCAAATAGTGGGTTTTGGATGATTCCTCTTAATAAGAGTTCTTCAAAATTATGCACTTTCAATACTCCTTTTGGGAGATACAGATTTTTAAGGCTACCTTTCGGCATAAATGCCGCTCCGGAAATTTTTCATGCGGAAATGATGAAACTTTTTGGGGATATCGATGGGTTAATGATATACATCGATGATTTTTTGATTTATGCAAAGACAGTTGAAGATCACAACAATATTTTGAAAATTGTAATTGAGAGAGCCAGAGAAGTAGGTATTAAGTTCAATAAAACAAAGTCTAAATTTCTATTAAATGAAATAAAGTTTATTGGACACATTTTTGATAAAGATGGTGTTAAGCCTGATAAACACAAGATTAGCGCCATTTTAGGGATGCCAGTTCCAAATAATGTCACGGAACTACAACGGTTTTTGGGTATGATAAATTACCTTGATAGCTTTATCGAAAATTTGTCGTTGAAGAACAAAAATTTACGTCAACTTTTAAGAAAAGACATAGCTTGGCATTGGAGTGAAACTCACGACAGGGTGTTTAATGACCAAAAACTAGAGATAACAAAGACACCTGTATTGACATATTTTGATCCCAACAAACAATTAACATTAACAGTCGATGCGTCCAAGCATGCCGTTGGAGCAGCGATTTTACATGAGAAAAACCCTATCGCTTATGCTTCAGCGTCTTTAACAAGTGCACAAACGAATTATGCACAAATTGAGAAAGAATTGTTTGCGATATTGTTCGGTTGTATAAGGTTTCATCAATATACTTATGGAAATAAAGTAAATGTTGAAACGGATCATAAGCCTTTAGTAACATTATTTGATAAGCCGTTATATAAGATACCCGCAAGGTTACAACGTTTTATGCTAAGGCTTCAATGTTACAATTTAAATGTGGCTTTTAAACCAGGGAAATATTTATTTATCGCTGATACCTTATCCAGGTGTCCTTTAAAGGAAAATGCATTAGTTGATTTTGATAGTGACGTGGCACTTCATTGTAACTTTTTGAAGACGCATATGGAAGTTCATTTTTCTAATGTAGACAAAATTAGACAAGAAGTTGAAAATGATCAAATATGCCAGAAAATTAAACAATATATAGGAATTGGGTGGCCGAAAAGTCAGAAAATAGTGGACAAAATGGTCGGGCCTTATTTTAAAGTTAAGGATGAATTAACAATTTTTAATGATTTGATTCTTAAGGGAAATCAAATTTTAGTTCCTAATAGTTTACGTCGTACAATACTCAATGCTCTACATGAAGGACACATGGGCATTCAAAGATGTCAAAGTTTGGCACGTCAAACTGTTTACTGGCCCAATATGTACAATGATATTTCAAATATAGTTAATAGCTGTGAAACTTGTTTAAAATATCGTAACTCTAATCCGAAATCTGAAATGATACCACATGAAATTTATAACATTCCATGGTTTAAAGTAGGGAGTGATATTTTTGAGTTTAATGGACAACAATATTTAATGGTAGTTGACTACTATACAAAATATTTTGAGATAGAATTATTAAATAATGGTTACTCAAGTGCTCATGTTATTATTAAACTTAAATCCATTTACGCCAGGCATGGAATACCTCAGATATTAATTTCTGACAATGGTCCGCCATATAATTCGAAAGAATTTAAAAACTTTTGTAAGGAATGGGGCGTTGAACATAAGACCTCTAACCCATACCTTCCAAGATCAAATGGACTCGCAGAGAGATCAATACTGACGGTTAAAAAAATACAGTACAAATGTAAAGATAGTGGATCAGATCCATATATAGCTCTTTTGCATTATAGGACGACGCCAAAGGGTAATATGCCAAGTCCGGCAGAATTATTGATGTCAAGGAGCTTAAGAACAAAAATACCATCTATTTCAGAACATTTTCAATCTAAGTTAATAAATAAACAACAATACGAGGAACGATTAAAAAATCGCACTATGAAATCGGCTTAACGTTATGATGGAAATACAATTACTAGAAAAACAATCAAACCAGGTGATGGTGTAATGTTTAAAAAGAATAATAATTCCTTCTGGTTTCAAGGGGAAGTAGTTGAAAACTGTAAGGAACCTAGATCTTATCTCGTAAAGGATAATGAAGGTGTATTATATAGGAGAAACGAACAACATATTTCATTAAAACCCGAACCCTCTAAAAGCCCTGAACCCTCTAAAAGGCCTGAACCCTTAACAAGCTCTGAAATTGATAACACTGTTACAGTCACAAATGATAATAAGAATTCTAATAACCAAGATTACAATAGGAACGCTTATAGAACTAGGACAGGTAGGATGGTAAATCCACCATCAAGATTCGATTGTTACACAGAGTTTGATTAGAAATATTGTAATGAATTTTTGTAATGTATTTCGTATGTATTAAAATTAAATCTTGATCCAATTAAAAAAAAAAAAAAAAAAAAAAATAAAACAATTTTATTACAAATTACTTTATAATAAAGACTGAATTCAACATAGTTATATTGCAGCTTTTGATCTATGACGCTCTGATCCCATCATGGTTGGCTCCAGGATGCCGAGCATCGACGTGCAACATAGAGGTTTTGTGATCACAAATCTGAAAAACATGAAAGTATCTTTTAATAAAACTGTGGTAGCTAAAAAAATTGTCAAGCGGTGCACCTTGCGTTTCAACTTAATTCGGGTACGCGGAATCCAGTGGTGCTAGCCGTTTTTTATGTTAGCTCTTGTTTTCGCGATATACCGTTAAGGCTTAGAAGTGCTTACCTTTTTTCCAAAAAATTTCGAAATTTTTCTAATAAACTATTTTTTGTTTGCCCAAAAAATTATGTTTTAAAAACGACTGCGCAGATTAGAAAAAAGTTAATCCTAACTTAAAGGTAATTTGATTGCGGAGTTTCGGTTTTTTAGTTTGTTCAATAAACTAAAATGGTTTTGTGTTACGCGAATATATGTTTAGCAACCTCCTCCATTTTCGAAATAACGGTATATCTTGCAAACAAGAGCTAACATAGAAAACGGTTAGCACCACTGGATTCAGCATACCTGAATTGGGTTGAAACGCCAGTTGCCCGCTAGTCACAAAAAAGTGTCAAATTCTAGCACAGTGTAATCAATAAAATTATTAATTGAACTTTAAATTTTACCACCATAACATTCATGCTGTAATACCCTTTTCGGTTATAGTACAAGTGTTTACGGTCATCTCCTGGCGATTTTATGCGGACGTGTGTTCCGTCTACACAACCAATAATTCCAGGAAAACCAGCGGTTTCAAAAAAAGCTTGTTTAATATCGTTTTCATCTTCAGGACGACTGTCTTTAATCCATTCTGAACAAATGTCATTTTCAAAGAAATTTAGACATTCCGTAATAATTCTGCAGACTGAAGATGTACTTGATGACGAAAGAACTTCATTCCCAATAGTCTGCTGATAGCTCCCAGTTGCTAAGAAGCGCAAAAAGGTAGCTAGTTTCACGTCAGCATGTATATAGGAAAAATATCTTTAGAAACCCGAAAATTTGATATAAATCTAATAAAAATGTACACTGGTCATTTTTTATAAGTACATATGTAAGTCACATACTTACTGCTTTGAGGGCAGCTCCAACACATTATACATATCTCTTAGCTCTTTACGACTTACTTGCACTCTTTCACCGTCTTCCTGGGAATCATCCATAAAATACACTGCGATTGTTAAATCCATTTAAAATTAATGTTATAATTTATCAACTTTTTGATCCCAAATTTATTTTTTTGTTATGTTTAATTATTATTGCTGAATTTATTGTTTTGTTTTTATTTGTATTTATTTTTTTTTATTTACTTTAAATGTCATTTGCACTAGGTCACTATTATGAAGTGTTGCATTCATTTACAAACAATTTAGTAGTTTTTTGTTTGGTATTTAAAAAAATCGTTAAAATAATACAATCTGTCGATCTGGCATTGATGTAACGTAAAATAATTAATTTGACACACGTAAACTCAAGCGAAAGAAAGCATTCGAAATAGTGAAATACAAATTGATTCGAATTCGAGTGAGTAGCTTTCGTTCGCTAAAGTTTTCATTCGAAATCGTGAAAAAGGCTATTATATTTGCTTTTTTCCAGATAGCAGAAAATTCCTCCTTTCGAAGGCAGTTGTAAAATACATGAGGGAATATGTTGGTATTTTTCCTTCAAAGCTTTATTTGGAATGTTATTTAGGCCAGAAACGATCTTGTCATCCATTTTTGCCGATGTGTCTTTCTTTGTTTGGTTGTCCTTTTAAAAAAAGTTGTTACACAATTTTTGTCCAATAGATATTCTGTCGCTTAAGAGGTTTCATTATTATTTGGTATGCATTTCCCCAATGGATTTTAGTCAACTTCTCTACAGAGTTGTCATAAACATTCGTGTTTACTTCTTTGGATTGCCATTTAAAGGTCTCGTCCTGTTATCTTCTACAACTGTCGTCGTAATTTAAAATCTTCTTCTGACGCGATTAAAAGGCCTTGTTGCTTTAAGATATTTTCTATTCAGTTCTGCGTTTTCAGATTTGCACCAATATTTTGGTTGTCATTTAACCTTTTGCTTTGGAGAATCATCTATCAAACTAAGGGGTGTTTTTTTTAGAGCCATAGAGCTTTTATAAGAAATAAAACCCAACAAATGTAATGGAATTTTGGCAAATTTATCACACAAATTTCATGGCATTTAATGTTTAAAAATTATTTCTGGCATATGGCCTCCGCGACTGCACCTTATGAACGCCCATCCGGTCGGTCCTATTTTGCACATCTTTTGCGAGAATACCTAGTCTTTTTTTTCATTTAAAGTGCGTCGAATGTTGGCTTCTAAATGACCAATCGTTGCTCGTTTATCAGCAAAGACTAGACATTTGATGTACACTCATAAAAAGTAGTCCAAAGGTTTCAAATCATAAGAACGAGGAGGTTAATTCACAGGTCCATTTGTTGAGATACTTCGATCACCAAACGTTTGGCTTAACAAAGTGATGGTTTCACACGCTGTATGGCATATTGCGCCATCTTGTTGGAACTATTTCTCTTTTAAATTATTTGCAATGGCATGGAGAATACAAACATTACGAGTCATATGTCTGCATCGTTCGCCATTCACGGTAATTTTGGTACCAAATTCGGATTTAAAGACAAGTGGGCCAATTACGTCTTTGGCATGTAAACCGCACTAGACAGTATTTTTCTTCAGGATGTAATGTAATTCATGAAGATTGTGTTCGCTCTAAAAACGACAATTCTACTTATTTACATGCCCATTAAAAAGAAATAAGCTTTATCTCTGAAAAGGGATGTCAATGCACGTAGAGAAAAATTATGTTTAGATATGGTCACCTCCAACAAAACTATATTTAGACAAAATTTTAAACATATTATGTTTAAATTTAACCATATTATTGTCACCGACAAACATATAATTGTTAAATTAGTCCTCTATCAAGAAGCCACAACCATATTATGGTTGCCTCTAAACATGTTATGGTTAAATATGACAATAATTTGTTTTTAAATTAACAATAGTATTTTCCTCTTTTCTAAGAGCAACATGCTTTGGTTGAAAATCAACCGTGCTAATTATAAGTGTTAAACATATTTTAGTTATTACTAACCAAAAGATGTTCGGAGGCAACCATAATATGGTTGTGCCTTCTTGATGGAGAACTAATTTAACAATAATATGTTTGTCGGTGACAATAGTATGGTTAAATTTAAACATAATATGTTTGCAATTCTCTTAAAAATAGTTTTGTTGGAGGTGACCAAATTTAAACATATTTTTTCTCTGGGTGTGGGGACGGGTTTTTACAAATCGCGGGATTTTATTTCTTAAAATTAAAATGTATCCCGGTATTTTTCGGGATACATACATATCGGGATTTTTGCGATTCTGGCTTTTTGAAAGTTAAGAGATAAATGCTTTTTATAAATAAGTATTTATTAAATAAACGTCTTTAAAAAAAATGTTTACAAATAAAAGTTGTAATATTTAATGAAATTAAAAATTTAATATTATGATTTTTTTTTAAGTAATGATTAATTTAATAAAAAATATGATAAAAAAAAAAGCAACGTACGATTTCCAACAATGTGTTAATTGATTCAATTAAAAAATAATTAACATAAAATCTTTATTTTATTCAACTACCTCAGTTGATTCAAACTAAACCAAACAAAATAAATAAAGCAATTGAATAGAGCAAACTATTAACTGATTTATTTGTAAGATTCTTTTATAATTTTTATTAAATGAATTAAGATGAATTTTGAATTCGAAATTGTTGTTTATTGATTTAATTATTATTATTTATTTGAACTCAAAAATGGTGTTTACAATTCAAAGGTTTATAAAGGAATGAATAACAAAAGAAACGTGTCAAAATACAAAGATGTAGGAATGAAATAAAAAGGAATAGAAACATTCACGTTGTGTGGTTGCCATACTTTCATCACGCCCCCTCAACGTGGATGTATCTTTACATAAATTTTATTTTATATACATCTCATTAATACAATAATTATGTTTTGGTTTAGGCAAATTCTTTGTCAGAATATCCGCTACCATATTGTTCGTCGGACAATATTGTAAAATAATTTCGTTTGCCTTAACCACTTCTCTGATATGATGGTACTTTATATCCACATGTTTACTTCGTCTGTGGTATACGGGGTTGGTTGCCAGTTTCTGTGCACCCTGGTTATCAATATGAAGAGTCACTGGTTCACCTTTGGAATAACCAATTTCCATTAGAAGTCGTCGTAAATATACTGCCTCTTTTGCTGCTTCAGATGCGGCCATGTACTCTGCCTCAGTACTGCTTAGCGCCACAGAATGTTGTTTCCTCGACTCCCATGACACCAAACATCTGCCGACAAAAAACGAAAAACCGGTGTATGACTTTCGATCAGAAACGTCACCGCCCCAATCAGCATCAACGTAGCCAGTTAACAAACAATCTTCCGAATTCGTGTAATTCAATTTATAATCAGCTGTACCTGCCAAGTATCTTAATATGTGCTTTACTGCCTGTAAATGTTCACGATGGGGATCAGAATTTCGTTGAGCCAGTTTTGATACTGAATGTAAAATATCTGGTCGAGTAGTGATGGCCAAATACATTAACGCGCCAATCATTGATTGATATTGCTGCTGATCAAACTTCTCGCAATTATCCGTGCACTGTGGTTGATAACCGGCCTCAAGAGGTGTCGAAACCTTTTTACAGTCACTCATACCATATTTTTTCAACAAATTCACGATGTAATTCGTCTGACCAAATTTTATCGCACCAGTCTCGCCACATCGATCAATTTCAATGCCCAAAAAATGGTGTAATGGTCCCTTGTCAGTCACATCGAATTCACTGCATATTTGCATTTTTACCTCCAACACAATTTGATTATCTACACATCCGATAATAATATCGTCTACATAAACTGCCACCAACACTAAACGATTTTTAAAGTTACGCTTATACAGACAGGGGTCAGCTTCAGTTGGTTTAAAACCAAAATTTTTCAGTACTGCATCAAGTTTGGAATTCCATTCCCTACCCGACTGCTTTAAGCCATATATTGCCTTATTTAGGCGTAGAACCTTATTAGGGTATTTTTCATTTTTAAAGCACTGTGGCTGCTTTATGTAGATTTCATCATGCAAATCGCTGTTCAGGTATGCGGTACTTACATCAATCTGATGTAGGTACATTTTGTACTTAACGGATAAAGCCAACAAAATTCTTATAGTTGAGTGCCTGGCTACCGGGGAAAATGTTTCCATGTAGTTAATCCCGTATTGCTGGCTGCACCCCTTTGCCACGAGACGAGCCTTATGACGTTCAACATTGCCCTGCTTGTCTCTCTTTAGAGCATAAACCCACTTACACGAAATTGCCTTATGACCATCAGGTAGATCTGATAATATCCAAGTGTTGTTTCTTTCTAAAGAAGAAATTTCCGCATTCATAGCATCTAACCATAAATCTTTTTCATTACAGGTAATCGCCTCTTCTGTTGTCTGTGGAATTTTGATCTCCACTAAACTATTTAATTCATTAAACTGTTTGCGTGGTCTGCCGGGTTTACCATCTCTCACAATTTTCGGTCTGCCCTTACCAATTACCGTTGGTTTTTGCTCAACCTCTTTCAACTCAGATTGGCTGTCTTCATCTGCTGTATTAAATTCTTCTTCCTCATTTTTCAAATTTTCTGCAACATTTTCGACGCTATCAACATTTCTTGCTTGATTATCAACATTTTCAATTTGTTGTGGCTCCTCAACATTTTCTACGTCATCTGTTACTTTCAAACATAATGTTAAATAATTATTATCAGTTACACAATTATTTTCATTACTGCACTGTTCTTGCCCATCTGTATTGTTATTGTTATTAAAAACATTCTCATCAAACAAAACATCTCTTTTTTCATATATACGATGCGTTTTTCTGTCATACAGTCTGTACGCCTTCGCTACTGCCGAATAGCCAACCATTATCAGTTGCTCACCCTTTGGTTCGAACTTTGACTTCTTTGTTTTGTCCAATGCAACCGCAAAAGATCCAAATGTACGTAAATGTTTAACAGCAGGTTTTCTGCTGTACCATAGCTCACATGGCGTTTTAAAATTATTTGCTTTTGTTGGGCATCTGTTACGAATATAAGCTGCTGTGTTAACAGCCTCTGCCCATAAATGCTGCGGTACGCCAGAATGAAACATCATAGAACGGCTCATCTCAACAAGTGTTCTGTTACAGCGCTCAGCTACGCCGTTTTGCTGTGGTGTGTACGGCACTGTTAGCTGACGTTGTATGCCTTGTTGTTGTAGAAATCTTTCAAACTCACAGTTTACGTATTCCTTGCCGTTGTCTGTGCGTAAAGTCACGATTTTATGGCCACTCTCATTTTCCACCTGTAGTTTAAATTGCTTAAATTTTTCCAACGCCTCACTCTTCGCTTTCATGAAATATACAAATATTCTTCTTGACTTGTCGTCAATGAAAGTAATAAAGTACTTGGCGCCCCCTAGCGATTGTGTTTTAAATGGTCCGCACACGTCAGAGTGTACCAATTGCAACAGATTTGTTGATACATGCTTACTTTCATTGGGGAATGGTAGGACATGTATTTTGCACATCATACATGTTCTGCATGGTTTGTTGTCTCTGTCGACGTTTACAGCTGTCACGATGCCTGCTTTAACTAGCTCGTTTAAGCTATTGTAGTTTAAATGACCGAACCTGTTGTGCCATAGTTGACTTGTATCAGTCATACTTAACAGCGACTCTGTTGTTCTGTACACAGCAAAAAGATTGTCTTCCCTTTTAGCACGAAATACAATCGTACCATCTTGCCGTCTGGCCGTTGCCATGTTCGCGTCAAACTTTACAGTGATACCTCTGTCAACGACCCTAGTGACAGAAATGAAATTTCCCTGCAACTCAGAAGAATACAGTACATCTTCGAACGTAATATTCATATTATTTAACTTTAAATATACATCACCTTTTCCTGTTGCTGTTATGAATTTGTTGCCTGCTAACGCTATCTGTTCATTATGCTGCTCAAACCTTGCGAACATATTTCTATCATTGCACATGTGCGCCGTTGCGCCACTATCGACATACCAAGCACTTGATTTTATTTTACGATCTGCCTCTGCTACTGTAGATAATGCTGTTGTTTTTGTCACCATAGACAATGCCTGTTGTTGTTGCCTTTGCTGTTTTTTCTTTTTCTCGCATTGACTTGCAAAATGTCCCGCTACATTACAAATAAAACATTTACCAGTGAAAGGCTTTTTGTTGTTGTTTGGTTTTTTCTGTTTTTGCGTAGAGCGAACGTTAAATGCTTGTTGTTGCTGACTACTTGTAGTTGTTTCTTCTTCCACTATTTCTTTTCGTCTCTCTGCTTCTTCCAGAAGTTTTTGCTTGATGACGCTAAGACTAGGAAGGTTGTCCCGCGTTTCCATTGCGATCACAAAATTTTCAAAATCTTTTGGCAGACTGCATAACAACATTATACTTAAGAGCTCTTCCTGCATTTCTATGCCCGTTTCAGCCAATTTTTCCACTGTCTCAGAAAACTTTTTAACATGCAGCATCACGTTGGTACCTTCCTTCATATGGAGACTTAGCAAACGTTTATACAGAGATACTTTCTGTATGGGGCCCTTTGGCTGGTACGTTGACTGTAAAGTCAACCAAGCTTCATGGGATGTTTTTGCGTTCCTTATATAACCAAGTTGAGTTGGTTTCACACTCAATATTATAGACGCCAGTGCCCTTTCGTCATCTGTGTCCCATTTTTCTCTCTCCTTGTCAGTTGTAAACGATTCCCTTACAACCCTGCCGGATGCATTGTGCCAATAGCCACTATGTATTAGCACACTTTTCATCTGCACCGACCAGCTCTCATAATTGGAGTCTTCCAACTTTTCAATTTGTAAAACGCCACTCATTTTACTTTTTCCTTTAGCACAAAATAATTTCAACTTTTGAGGTTACGTCGTCTGGGCCCATAACCTGTTGTTTATTGATTTAATTATTATTATTTATTTGAACTCAAAAATGGTGTTTACAATTCAAAGGTTTATAAAGGAATGAATAACAAAAGAAACGTGTCAAAATACAAAGATGTAGGAATGAAATAAAAAGGAATAGAAACATTCACGTTGTGTGGTTGCCATACTTTCATCAGAAATTAATTAACAAAATCAATTTTTTAGTTAACCATAAAAATCTTATTTTGACAAAAACACATTTTTATACCCACCACCACCAGTGGTAGAAATGATGTAGTATATAAACTGCAGTACTTAATTGTGGAAATCGCTCCATAAATTACCGTAGGTCACATGCCCACTCTCGGAAAACACTTTAATAAGCCTAAAGCTGTAAATAGTACAGTTGAAATGTTGCATTTGGTGCACCAGCAAAATCAATTAGAAAATGATACCACACGGAACTTTTGGTTCTTCTTTTTGTTTTGTGCATTTAAAAAGACGTTTCTTTCTTTAATTAATTTTCTTCTTTAAGTATTTTCAACACTTCTCACATAAAAATGTCTTAACAATTGGTAAACGCGCTTAAAAAGAATAGCAAAGTTTAACTTTTCAATGACAGTATCAGGAATTACTCTATCAGTAGTGATCTGAGCTTTGTCGAATTGGTTATTCAATTAATTACACTAGTTTACACCGAAAATGTACATTTGCTGAGAGGTGATTTTCCTTATGTATTTTCTCCCGCTGAATTCGAAAATTAATGTTAAATTTTTTTATGGAAGAGTTTTTGAGATTTTGTAATTTTTGAATTTTTGATCTTTTTTCACTTGACAAATCATATCTCGAGCTAGAAATGTCCGATTGGGTCGTACCCTGATACAAGGTATGGTGATGACGAAAAAAATCATATTTTACAGTGATTCTGTGCCGACGGAAAAGTACAAATCGTTGTAAAAGTTTCTTGTTTCTCTTCATGTACGTAAAGATGATACTTTTACGTAAGAACTGACACCAACCCGAAGAAAATCGACCAACAAATGACAAAGTTATAAGCAATTGAGTGAATAAATCTAAATCCCATATTTTCCGAATATTTTATTTTTTTCCACAATTTATTGGGTTTAAACGCGCAATACATTCTCGACATTTTTGTGTATAAGATATAGTTGTGGCTCTTGCTTTCTCTCGGGATACGTTTGCTTTTGGGATACGTTTCTCTAGTGAAAAACCATACATAGTCTCCCAACATTGCTGCATCCCAAAATCCTTGATAGCGCCGCTCAATGGTCTTAATTTGCTGGTGAAATCTCTCGCCGTGATCGTCACTTGCGTCACCAAGATTGTCCGGAAAGAAACTCAAATGCGAATGTAAGAAATGGATTTTTAGAGACATTTTTACACCTGTAAGAAATAAAATGGTAAAAACAATACAATAGAAAACAAACAGGAATAAAATTAGTAATTCCCTCGTAGTTAGGGCTTTTATTGTTCCCAAGAAAATTGGTGACAACCCGCTGAAATGAATTCCAGGCCTCGTTTTCAACGGGTGTTAAATATTTTGGAAAATCTGTGCTTTTTAGCAATTTCTTTATGTGTGGACCATCGAAGACGCCTTCCTTGATTTTTGCTGAAGAAAGCTGCGGGAAAAGGATTTTCAAATAGGAAAATACTTGGCCTTCCTCTTCTAAGGCCTTCACAAAATTTTTAATGAGGTCAAGTTTAATGTGAAACGCTGGAAGGATTATATTTTCTATTGTGACAAGAGGCATGTTTTCTCCCTTTTTGGCCAGTGTTTTCTTCTATAATGATGTTCACGAGCACGACCATCTCAGAGGCATAGAAAGCAGCAATATTTTGTATATCCACCCTGCATTCCGCACAACATTCCGATGACTTTGTGATCGGAACATATTTTCCAGTTGTGATGCTCCGTCTTGCTGAAACCAAATGTCGCCGAGATCACGAGGTTCAATTTCAGGCATCAAATAGTCTGTTATCATGGCACGATAACGGCCTGAGTTGCTGCCAACGCACATTGGTCTGGCGAGCCACATTTTTTGGCCAAAACTAAAATATTCACTTATATACATGAATTCAAATAAAATACATAATTAATAACAAAAAAAAAACATCTATTTTATTAAGTTTTCAATAATTTAAATCAATTTTTCAACCCATCTAGAGCCAAATGAACATTTTATTTACTTCATGTTTTACTATTTTTTAACTATAATTAAATAATATTATTTGTACTTTTTTGTTGATTATAATGATTGTGTTTAAATGAAATCTTCAAGATATTATATTTAAAAATTATTTTCTTACATAAACTATGTCAAAAAACAAAAAACAAACTTTTTGACTAATTTACATATGTGTTATAAAAATACTTTTTACCTAATAAACCACTGAAGATTTCCAGTCCATGCTTAAGTAATACTTGAATTGCACTTTAATTCAATAGCAATCTTCAGCAAAACATATATTGGAATTCAAAACTGTTTTTACACTTTTCAAATAATGATTAGGTTGTAAAAACAGTTTTGAATTCCAATATATGTTTTGCTGAAAAATGCTATTGAATTCAAGTGTAATTCAAGAATTACTTAAGCATGGACTGGAAATTAGGGCTTAATTTACACTTGATTTATTTTTGAATTCCATTAAATGTTCAAGTGGTTAATTAGGTAAGAAGTATTTTTACAACACATATGTAAATTAGTCAATTAGTTCGTTTTCCAAAATTAAATAATATTCTTCAGTTTGTTCTTCAGGTTCATCGTCTGAATTTTCTTCACTATCTATATTTTCTTCATGAGCTGAAATTTCAGGAAGATCCTCACAGCTTAATAGAGCAATAACTTCTGGTGGAAATGTTAAGCGCTTTCTTTGATATATGCGCGTGTGTAAACGGAAAAATGATATTAACGGGTCTGAGGTATCTAGAGCTCTATTAAAAACATCAGATAGATTTTCGGTGCGGCGAGTTCTGCGAGCGTGACATAATCTGTCTCTCTTGTATACCTTATTTCTGGACTCAGCCGCATCCTCTCCAAAACAACCCACCGGCAGCAACGTGTTTAACATTATTTCTTTAGAATGAATAAGGACCTTATGGACCGTTGGCGTCATGGGACACCAGGCGTAAATATTTTGAATATTTTTCAAACTTTTCTAACTGAAGGGGAAATTGACTCGATAAGCAAATTAGAACAATTTTTAAACGAAAAATGACTTGGATGTCAATCCCAGTTACTTCAGAAAATTTTTCATGATCCAGGAACGCACGTCGAGAGGTGTTGCCGTCGTTTGTTGATCCAAATCGTCCTATTTTTGGCATATCAACACGAAGTCCAAGCTTGGACCAAAATTCGTTTTGAATGCGCTTTTTTTTTGCCTTTACATTCTCTTTGTAATTCTCCACTTTTTAATGTCGCTTTTATACGCCAGGTGTAGTATGAATTAAAAAAAACCTAATGTGGCAGTGTAATGGACTTATACCATAATTCAAATTTGGTTCTTTTGGTTGGAATCTTTCGGATTTATAGTCTTTAATCTTAATAAAATCCGAAGAAGACGCTCCACATATGGGACAAGATTGTGTTGATTTGGTTCCTGTCAGAATATTTAAAACTTTTACATCGATCATGGTCAAACTCATCCTGAATGATATGTTCACTGTCTTGAATTCTTCTATTTGTATTGTAAGGTTTTCCAGCTCTTCAATCTGTTTGCTTAATTCAGCACCCTCATTTAATACAACTTCTTTCGTCTCCTTTACGAATTCCAGTTTTAGTGGTCCACAAAATCTTGTAGATTGGGGAGTTCTATTGCACCAAATCACTCTTCCTGAGACATCAACAAGTCTCAAAGGAATTACCGTGGTTGCTAAAAGGGATGAATCTGGCTCATGAAAAGATTGCTTGAATTGAGCTTGGCCCGTGCAGCTATCAAACCCATAACTTAAAATTAACTCTGCTGAGATGTAGTCGCTTTTGTTGATATTCATTACTGATAAAATTACATCTTTCTGCAATTCAACTAACCTGGTTGCAGTGTATATTAAAAGCTGTTGTAGAGGAACGTAGCAATGTAGCAACGGTTTCACTTACACAAACGCCATTTGGTCTACAGCTTTGTTTTGCTGCCAATAGTCTCATATAAGACGGAAATATATCTGAGTTCCTTTGCTTACTTTCCAGTCTTAAGTTGCAATATTGCCTCTTTGTGGAATTATTTTCAAACACAGTTTTCGTATTTTAGATGGTCTCGTGGGACTTTCCATAGCTTTTTTTAAAGCAACGACTAAATCTTTCTTACCTTCTTTTCGAGCCGACATTATTGATGCTTTCATTAATAATTCAGTTTCATTTGCTGTAGACTTTGATAGCTCCGCCGCCGCTCTTCTTTTACTGCGTTCAGACAGGCCCGAAAAATGCATACGAGGACGTCCACACGATGATGAAGGTTTGTTTTCTTCACTTGAGTCACATGTTTTGGTATTTTTAAATATAACAACAGATTTCTGCCATTTCACATCCAGTCTCACGCAATACACCCGAATTTTTTTAATAAGATATTTCTTATATTCATTATTGAATATTGAATGTATTTAAGAAAACTGTCCATTGTGGCGTATGATTCTTTAGTATTGATGGCATGATCGATGGAGATAGATGGTATTTCATTTCCAATATGCAGTATGACTGCTTTCAAACTCTCCTTACTACAGTCAATAAACAAGCGCCACTCATTTGGATCATAAGGCTCTCCGAGTTCCTCAAACAGTGTAGGAATATCGTTGCAGTAGCATATGTCGTTATCCCTCATAAAATTTTATGCATAAGGTTTATCACGGTTTCTGTAAAATGTTCCATTTACTCCCGGAGCCAAACAGTTCCATTGCAATTGCGACTCTTTTTGAAATTCATTATAACTTGTGTATAATTATTCTACCTAATCTGTTGATAAGATTTACTTTTAGTTTTTTTGTTTACCAGTGCTAAGTTCTCCTTAAAAATGATAAAATTTATTAAAGATACAAGCAAAGCGAAAATCACACATTATTTTATGCAGTTCTTATAAGTATTCCGTGGATAGTTGAGGTGATATCTACCAAAGAAAGTTGATATGCATTTCAACCCATCTACTAAAATCAATAATAATAACTAAAAAGTAAAATAAATTTTTAGTTACTTACCAAGAAGCATTTTGGTCAACGACAATACGTACTCGAATAACAGTACTACAAACGTGTCAGGATAAACATGCCAGCGAGCATGTGAAACCATAAAAAGACCTCCTCCTACTCCCGCTAGTTACGTCTGCGAAGAGTTGCAGGTATAAGAGTTGTATGTTTGTAGATGTAGTTTGGTTGATTATTGGAAAAACAAAGCCTGAAATGTATGAGAGTTAAAATTTGGGTTCATGCCATTTTTAATTTCAATATTTCGTGCTTGTAGCTTTTTTCTTCTCTGTCAATAGTATTTAAACGTTTGAATGTCCCCCATTTAAATTTTATTATTTTTAAATTGAACTTTTGAAGAAGTAGTGTTATAACTGTAAAACGACAAAAAAAAGAGGGACATAAATTCAAAGACCATTTATTTCCTTATCCTTTAGAAATAAATAGGATGTGTAAGAAGACGTTGTTCGCATTAAAACAATTACTACATATTATTCTTATGGTTTTAAACAATTAGATTTAATTAAATATTAAAATTTAGTATAGATCATTTAAGGTCGGTTTACTTTTACTTTCACTCGGACCTCGGAAATTTATTCACTATAATTTAATTGAACCTTATTTCTTAAATTTTGCAGACGTCAAGAATCAATGTATCAGATGACTGGTCTGTACTCGGAAACAAATAGTGGCGATGATAGCAGCATCGATTTAGCTGAAGATCACATTGGAACTTCGAATGCAATTGGCAGCACAGCGACTACGACGACGTCATCAATGCTGCCTATGACTGCTGCCAATGCAAGTGTGCTCGCCAATAACGCCCGCAATTTACACACTAAAACGTCCTCCTGCTCTGACACCGTTATCAAATGTCATAGTCGCCAGTCGTCGGCAGTACTTGGTAATACACAGCATAACCATAGTAATTTGCATGGTGGCCAACACAATACAACAAGCAATAACCCTACAACATGTGGCCTTAACGATGACGACGATGATGACTTGCGTTCACAAGACTGTGGCATATTAAAATGTCGACCAGGGGGTATACAAAAATTTGCCCGCATAAAAATATTCGTTTGGTTACTGTCCATGTTAGTTATGCTGCAGCAGGCCTTGAGTTCGGGCTATATTAATTCCGTGATAACAACAATTGAGAAACGTTTTGAAATACCCTCCAGTTATTCGGGTCTAATAGCGTCCAGTTATGAAATTGGTAATGTAATCACCGTAATATTTGTCAGTTACTTGGGTAGTCGACGGCATATACCAGTGTGGATTGGAATTGGTAAGTTGGTTTTAAATGGTTCTCATCAAAACATTAAATATAAAAATATTTTGTTTAAGGTGCCGTTATTATGGGCATTGGCTCATTGGTTTTTATGGTACCCCATTTCACCAGTGAACCTAATCCTGGAGTATCAATTGCCAATGAAACAAGTGACAATATATGTCGTAGTGCTTTAGTGCGTAATCAAGATATGGATTTGGGTAGACTTTCAAGTGGTCTTTCAAATCCACCTTTGGCGCCACATACCCTACGTGAGGATAATTGCCTTGAGGGCAAACTATCGACATTTGGCCCAGTGTTACTTTTTGTCATTGCCCAATTGCTGTTGGGTTGTGGTGGCAGTCCTTTATTTACTTTGGGCACGACATATGTTGATGACCATGTCAAGACGGAAAGTTCTTCCATGTATATTGGTTGCATGTATAGTATGGCAGCTTTTGGTCCTGTTGTTGGTTTTCTATTAGGTGCATATTTATTATCGTTTCACATGGATTCGCTTTCTTCATCTACAATTTCCATTGGTAAGTAGAGTATGCAAATTGCATGGACGTGTTTACCTGTTCTGTATATGCACATTAATTTGCTATAAAGTTTGCATGTTTCTTATTTATTTATTTTTTTTTATTAAACTTCGTCTTTTCAGATCCTGGAGATCGCCGTTGGGTTGGCATGTGGTGGGGTGGCTTTTTGTTATGCGGTGTTTTACTGCTAATTGTTGCCATACCCTTTTTCTCATTTCCTAAGGTAAATATTTACTTAATCTATTCCAGATTACGTTTTTTGTAAATGTCATTTTACATGTAGCCAATTAAATTGGTCCGTCAGAATAGTGTTCAAAAAGTATATTTTTAAATTAAATGAGTAATGATTCATTTTCTAATAACGTTTGTAAAAAATATGCCCGATTTATATCAAGCGCGGAAATGAGTTGATAAGTTTCCAGCAATGATTTGGCCAGACCATCAGGAAACCTTTTTCCAAAGACTTGGCTAACTTCGCTTTGAGCCTGGTCGGCTCGTGATTATGGCCTGGTCGCCCGGATACTCTATCACTCGATTGCCCCTGGCGGGATAGAGAACTGCACCACGGAACATTTCTTCAGTGCATTGAGATGACTTTCCTAAAACCGACCCAAAGGGTTTATACGGACTGTTCGAAGAAAGGAAGTAGATTTTGCGGGGGTTTCTACACAGAGGAACTGGATAAAAAAAAGTTTATTTTTCGTCTGCCGGATGACTGAAGTGTCCTGCAAGCGGAAATTTCTGTTATAACGCGCGCGGCTATCTGGCTAAGGTATTACGCATATCGATAGATATATGTATATTTACTGATAGCAAAGCTTCCATTGCATCCATAATGAGTATCTGTTCGACATCTGGGTTAACTGCAGAGTGTCGGATGTTTTTAATGAGATTGGGAAGCATTCGAAAGTAACGCTAATATGGATACTAGCGCATGTGAACTGCGGAGGTAACTAAATAGCATAGATGACAGATTTATTGATCAATTCCAAGGCGAATTTCAGGTTGCGTTGAAAACACAGCTGAGCTACTTTTTTTCTTACTTAGAGAGAGAAATATCAAAAGTTGCTTGTGTTTTTGACATATCGACGTACGATAGCAACAAATAAAATATAATGTTGTGTTTTTGGTGTTGTACTTGTTGTAAAGAGTGGTCCAAATAAAACGCACGATGTTAATTGTATATAAAACAAAAAGTTTTCAATGAATTATCTTTATATTTTCTTTTATAATAGAAGGGTCTATGGCAATTATGTGTGCAACAAAATATCGACCAAATGTACGCCACATGGCATACCTCTATTCGATGGTCAATATTTTCAATCTCGTTAATGTGCCGAATTATCTCATCCTTTAGCTCTTAAATTGTTCTTGCGAACACCATTCACGAAATCTGCTTGACCGTTCTCATTTTCGAAGAAGTACGGCCCGATGACGCTGCCAGCCCATAAGCCGCACGAAACAGTCACTCTTTGTGGATGCATCGGCTTTTCAACAATCACCCGTGGATTCTCATTTGCCAAAATGTGGCAATTCTGCTTGTTAATGAATCCTCTGAGGTGAAATTGTGTCTCGTCGCTGAAGATGATGATATTTGTAAATTAACCAATCATTTCTGTCTCTTCAACCAACCATACGGCGTACTTACGACGCTTGAAATGGTCAGTAGCGAATTTGTCAAACATTGAAACTAAGACATGTTAAATTAAGTTGGGCAAAAAACTTAACGTTAAGGTGTGAGACAATTAACATTGTCCATTATGGTTGGACCACCCTTTAGTATCGCATCACCGTTTACATGAATTCGCCATGATCAATTCGTTTGCTTTCCAATGGCTCACTGTAAGTCACTCATTTATCACGAGTCTTATAGACTTGCACAGTTAGGGTGACTCGTGAATCCACCTGCTCCATATACAAGGCATTGTGACTGGCTATGAGGAACGGAAGACATGCTTTCTACCTATGTTCAATTGGGAACAGATTAGAATAGTGATATCAGTGATAACTGGGCACTAGCCGGTAGGGACTCATGCGAAGGAGAATGGATCTCTAATTTAATGACTAATGCAGGACATTAGGGAGAGATATCTGGGAAAACCAGTGTTTGGATGATCTATCTTAGATAGAATAAAGATTTCTTATAAGAACGACGAATTGGTTGAAATATGCAGTAACGTCTATCGAGTAACTGCTCTGTAGTATGTGCATTGTTGCTGGTTATCACCAAGGGAACTCTAGAGTAGCCAAGTGAGCTGTCTTCTGAATGGCTGTCCAAGCAACCTTACCTAACCTACTCTAAGTTTTCCTAAAGTAAAGAAACAGCACTATAAAGTGGGGAACATAATAGTCGATAAAGTACAACGTTACGCATAGCGCTGCAAGCTGTAAAAAGTTTAAAATAGCAGTTTCAAAGTAGTGTCAACAGAAAACGTAGTTTTATTAGTCGTAGCAGTTGAAGTTGAAGCGCAAAGTTCGAAGTTTTGAACTTTGTTGCACTACAGAGCATTCGTCAGCTTCAGCTACTACTACAACTACTTTCCTAAGTTTTATCACACAAGTCAAATTTCATCTGTATTCCAAAATTAAAAAGAGATTTAATATAAAAATTTTATATTAAAATATTCATAACTGGGTTCAAATCCCAGTCAAGAATGAAAAATTATCAATAAAAAAATTTTAATTAATTTTATGTTGTAAAATTCCTGTCTTCATAAAAATAATTTAATTAAAATTAAATTCAATGAACTTAAGCCTAATTAAAAATATCTAAATTTGGATTAAAAACCATTAACAGTTCAATAAAATAACCACAATACTAATTAATATTCATAACTTTAATATGCACAAAAACTTTTTCCTGAAAAATCTTTGTATGAGAGGTGAATTCATTGACCCCATTGTCATGATTTCTTTTCTTAAGTTAACAAAAAATGTATTGCAAATTTTGTGAGCTTGACGCACAAAAAAGGATACATCAGAATCGACACCGAGAGCAATTCAGATATTTATCACCCTTATCGTGGTTGGCGAATTTAAAATATGACTGCGACTATTTGGTAATAGATTAAAGAGACTGTTTACTTTTTTCCGTTAATCTATTACCAAACAGTCACAGGCGTATTTTGAGTTCGCCAACCACGATAAGGGTGAATAATTCAATTTAAAATAGTATACAAAATATGAATCAAGATTTTATATTTTAATAAATTTTATTCCTTTTGCAGGTTTTAACACACGAAAAGAAAAAAATACGCAAAGCTTCTGTAGTTATACAGCCAGCTGTACCCAATAATTCCAACAGCTTGCCACGTAATACCGATGAAATGGGAAAAATTAAAAAAGAAATTCTTTCGGTAGCTACCAAAGAGGAACCAGAAAGACCCAAAGTAGATACCGGTTATGGAAAGGATATAAAAGGTAAAGAAAATAACTTCAAAATAACCAAAGGAAATAATTCCACTAAATTTTCATATCAATTACAGATATACCACAATCTATGCTACGCCTTGTAACTAATCCCATTTATATTGTCACTTGTCTGGGTGCCTGTATGGAACTAATGATTGTTTCCGGTTTTGTGGTATTTTTGCCAAAATATTTGGAAACTCAATTTAGTTTGGGCAAAAGTCAGGCAAGTGTTTTTACTGGATCCATAGCAATACCAGGTGCTTGCATTGGCATCTTTGTTGGCGGCTGTATACTTAAACGTTTTCAATTGAAACCCAAAGGAGCAGTGACATTTGTACTCATTTCAAATGTCTTTTGTTTGTGTCTCTTTGCTATGTTGTTCTTTTTGGGGTGTGACAATTTAAAAATGGCCGGTACTACCATACCATATTACAATAATACAAAACCGGGATCGCTGGAGCCATTTCAAGTTAATTTGACGGCTGCTTGTAATTTTGGTTGCGAGTGTTTGACCAGTGATGTGGAACCGGTTTGTGGAAATAATGGTCTCACCTATTTTAGTCCCTGCCATGCGGGTTGTACGGCTTTCTCGTCCAGTTCAAATTACACAAATTGTGCATGTGAGTACATTCGACAACTATTTAATAAAAATTACAATTTTTTGAATTTTGATTATGATTGTTCTTTTTTAATATTTGTTAGGTGTTCACGCTAATATCTCTAGCAGCATTTATTTGGGTGCCGGAGGTAGCCAGGCTCAAGCCCTTAATGCCAATGAAAATTTCGCTGAAGTTACTGTAGTTCCTGTTGCCACTGCCGGTCCTTGTGCCAATCCCTGCCGCAATATATATCCATTCCTTATCTTACTATTCTTTATGACTTTTATTGTAGCTGCCACTCAAATGCCTCTACTTATGATTGTCCTGCGTTCTGTGTCGGAAGAAGAGCGTTCCTTTGCTTTAGGCATGCAGTTTGTTATATTCCGTCTATTTGGTTATATACCTGCACCCATACTTTTTGGCAATCTCATCGATTCCACCTGTTTGCTATGGAAGTCGTCGTGTGGTCAGAAGGGAGGTCGTTGTTTGATTTATGACATTGAGAAGTTTCGTTATAAGTAAGTTAATCTTAATATTTTTAGTTATTAAAGCTTCGAAATTTTGAATTTATTTTTTATTACCAGATATGTCGGACTTTGTGCTTCAGTTAAAATCATTGCTTTAGCCATATTTATGATCGATTGGTGGTTGGTTCGACGTCGCAAACAGTTGGACAAAATGAAGCCATTGAATGTAACTGACCCTGTCATTGGATCCATTATAAGTTTAGATAAACGTGAGCTTACCAAATTTCAAAAAAAAATGTTTCTAACATGAATAAAAAAAATACAATTTTGATTGAATTCATACGATTCTCCCTAACTATTCCTTTCAAAAGTTTTTTCTTGGGTTTGAAATAAAAGTTTCTTTCTTTCGTTTGCAGTTTTTGAAGAAAAATTGTCGGGCCATGACAATAATCCCAACTATGATGATGGTGAATTGGCTTTAAAGTCAGACTATTATAGACATTCTCGTAATAATTCCCGCACAATACATCTTGAATATGGGTAAGTATTTCCACCTAAAGTGTGACGTTAAAAATAGGCATACATACATATACAAATTTCTCTTTAACACATAGCAAATGTAACAATGCAATGGTGGCTAACAGCCAAGCAGTTCCCCAAACCAAATCTAAAAAACATTTCCGTAGTGCTTCGTGCGATGTCAAAATGATACGGAGCTTTGCCAAGGATCATAATACAAATCCAACAATGGATGTTTGTGACACTTCCAAATTCAAGAATTTGAAAAAGCTTCATACACATTCCCGAAACAATTCAAGTGACCTTAATGCAGAATTACGGCATAAGCTGGTGGCTCACTCGAATTCCTGTTCCCGAGATGATCCAAATTTCAGTATACGCTTTATACAAAATCAACTTAAGCCCCAAGAAGACGAAGAGGATGAGGATGAATTGATCACTGGCTGTGGTCATTTTGTACGCAAACATTCACGCAATCACTCATACGATCAAATCTATATGCCGAATAATATAAGATTTGATCCAGAATTCTTCCGTGGTCATAATAATCACCACCACAATAACCATCTCCATCACAATAATAACCAAAAGAAAAATGTTAATTTGCTCAAAAATGTGGTGGAGAGTAAATTGAAAAATTCAAACGAGACTAATGAATCCGCCTCACGCGGTCATTCACGCAATAATTCAAAGGACTTAAACGTTAAGGTTTCACAAACAAATACCAGTAGCAGCAATACTGGGCCCACTAGTACCGCTTTATTAACGGAATCGACTTTAAGCATATTAAGACATCGCCGTACAAATTCGAAAGACTTAAATCATATAACTAACACTAGCGCCAATGATCATCCGATAGCTACGGGTGTTGTAGCCTTAGGATCGGGTGCCCTAAGTAACAACAACAACAAAAAGCATTCTCGCAACTCTTCTCATCAGAAAATAGAAATAGATGACGATCGCAGTGGTCTTATAGACAATGATAACAACAAAAACGAAGACGAAGATGATGATGACGGTGGCGATGAGGTAGTTCAACAGCAGCCAGAAATTGTTAATATCTAAGGAGGACTTTTCTTTTCTGTTTTTTTTAATGTGCAATACATTCCCACTTAAAATTTTTAATAATAACGAAGAGAGGGCTTTTTTTTTTTTTTTTTTTTTGTCTATTGTGAGGAGTGGCAAGTCAAACTTTGAATATTATTTTAAGTTAAATTTTAAGTCGTTATTAATTGAGGACTTATAACTATTATAATGTTTCTTTACTTTTTGAGTAAAGTTCGAACAACTTAGGCTGGGTTTTTGAGATCTCAGTTAAACTTGGTTTAGTTATTCTGAAAACAGAATTGTGCCGCCATTACCATAATATAAAATTTTATAAAATTATATAATATAGTATATAAAATTTTGACGAAATAGGTTAGTTTTGCTTAAAATGTTGTTCTTTAATGAAATAGTAAAACAAAAATCACATTTCGCCGGAAAAATCCGAGTTTCGGAATACGTTAAACTGAGTTTAGAGGCCTTAGAGTAAACGCAAATTAATCTGAAATGATATCAAAAACAGAATACGGGAAGGGGAAGACTAAATGTTTTTATCAAATCTTCGTTGCAAACTTATTCAGCCCTATCGGAAATAAAATGTTCCTCAAAATTTATTCCCATTTCCCAAAAAAAATGGATGGGAAAAAGCAAAATTTCGAAGGAAAACTGTTCACTGTTTATTCATGTTAAGCGCGATTTTGAATTTTAGACAATATTGAGTACTTTCGGTGCTTTAAACGCTTTGCAACACTTGATTATTGTAGACGCTTCATAGACATCACAGAAAGATGTTTAATGCATATCGAAAACAATGAAGTTGGTTTTAATTATGAGGAACTTTTCTTTTAAATGAAATAAATTATAACAATAGATACTCTGTAAATGGATTAAAAAAAGATAACATTTATAAGAGCTCGTTCACACCATGACTGATGAAACTGCTGTATAAGCACGATTTTTTATTACTCGGTGGGAGGTGAAGATAATCCTTCACGGTATTAAAAGATACACGAATTAAAAACTGGTGCGTCAGATTGGTTAATTTTACGTAAGGT
Organism: Pollenia amentaria; assembly: GCA_943735925.1. NCBI lineage: Eukaryota > Metazoa > Arthropoda > Insecta > Diptera > Polleniidae > Pollenia > Pollenia amentaria. The sequence goes on along the minus strand of OX031007.1, from coordinate 71,916,939 downwards.
CTGCTGAATTTCGAGCGAATCCATCTCTGATATAATCAGGGGGCTAATTCTGGCAGTCGTGATCGAATACTTTTTCGATTCCAAAGCAATTTTATTTCTAATCCTTTCAGTCGCTACTAAACGAATCGAATTTATTTTTTCAGTGTTGTACAGCATTTATTTGATTTTCAAAACACTGAAAAATAATTTCGATTCGTCCAGTATCGACTAAAAGAATAAGAAATAAAATTACTTTCGAATTAAAAAAATATTCGATCACGAATGCCATAATTAGCCCTCAGGTGTGCCACACAATTTGTATGAAAGAGAAAATGTACACTTTTTTCACTTCGTACCGTTTTTGGTTTGCTTCTTCAGCTTTCATACGTTTTCATAAATTCAAAAAAATCAAAATGTTGTTTTATTTTCTTTTTAAATATAAAAAAATAAAATAGTTGTGGGTACTTCGAATATAAATTAAAAAACTTGGTTTAAACTAAATTTTATTGTTAAAAAAAATTTTAAAATATAGATATGGCCGGTCTTCAACCACCTTTATCGTGGTTGGCCTAGGCGTATTTAGACGATAATTTTTACATACGTTGTTGTGATTAAAAAACTTAACGACACTTTTTACAGCAAATACGTGGTTGTAATGGATTTGTTAATCGTTTCGTACTTGTTAAACGGTAAAACGTTTTAATTTTCACTTTCGAATTAATTTGGTCTCTGTGGCAAACCGAATAGTCTTCTTTTTTTTTGTACAAAATACAGTTGAACCAACATTTATAGTAAAAAAATATAAAAGAATATAGACAGGAAGTAAAGAGAAAATGTATTAGAAATCAATTTTTAAGATACTGAAAACGATCGATGCACGAGGTTCAATGAAAAAAAAACAAATTTTACATCAATCATGATATGAACGTGCTTAAACAGATGGCCATAAGCAGGGAGAAGAAGATAATAATCGAACTGAATGTAATTAAAATTAACAAATAGGTCCAGGTTCATTACAGCACACCCTGTAATAAACAAGATGGTTATAATCTTCTCGAATAGAAAACTTCTCGCTTTAGCTATCGATTTCCGAAACTAGTCGATAATATTCATATCGTTTATGGAACTGGCTTATTTTGACCTGACCAAAATTATATCACATTTTAAAAGAAATATCACACTCTTTACAGAGTTTCTAAAGAGTTTTAATTACATTTTTGAATTATACTATGAAATATGTGAATTAAATTGTAAAGCTAAATTTTATACAAATTACTTTTTTTGTACTTTAAAATTATATGGCTGAGCTTATTTTTTTTTTTTACCCACATCACAATAGTGGAGAGGGTATTACGCGTTTGTGCTGACGTGTGTAACTCATCCACCTTTTAGTATACCAATCGACTTGGAATCACTTTCTGGGTCGATCCAACGATGTCCGTCAGCTGACTGGCTGGTTGTCTGTTCATGTAAACTTGTCCGCAAGGCACGGTTCGAAATCACAAAGATAAATTGTTGAACTTTGTTACATACGTTTCAATTGTTATAAGGACGAAGCCTATTGAAAATTGTGCAAATCGGTCCATAGTTTCATATGGCTTCCATACAAACTACTTTGTGCCCATAAGCCATCTTTTTATGTTGTTATTTAGAAAAAATTTCATTGAAATCGGTCCATTTAATACCATAGCTCCCATAAAAAATACTACTCCCGAAATTATCTCGTAATGCCATAACTTCCTTATAAATACCGGTATTGACATGAAATCGACGGCGCATAAGAAATCAATGGACAGACAAAATTAACAAAACCAAAGAACATTTTATAAATTTCATATATTTGATAAAAAGAAAACATATTTAATTTAATTTATCCCGTACTCAACGTTGCTGAAAACTGTTCTCATACTCAAAGTTTGGTAAAGTGAGAGAACTTGTAAAAGAAAAATATTCTTCTTCTTCTGGCACGAAGTAGCCCGTACTTTTTCTTGGGACAGATTGGGAAAATTGTTAAACAATCAGCTGTTTCAAAAAATAAACAATAAAACACTATATACAAATTTTACCAAAAGTATTAAAATAAAAAATATTAATAGAAAAAACAATAGACAATGGTGGAAAATTTATGTATGCTTGAATTTTACTTTCATACTTGCTAATGTATAATTTATGTATTTATTTGAACATATTTCATATTGACGTTTTCTTTTGGGTTAGAAATTTGGTTTTTATTGTTCCCGTACTATTTATTGTACATTTTTGTCTTTTAGTGAGAGACATTTTGTCATTTTACCGAACTTTATCCAAAAAGTACGGGATCGCACCTATTATTCCTTTGATGCTTAGTTTATGCTTAAGGCCCAGCTGTAATATTTAAAAAAAACATGTGATCCCGTACGGAATGTGCTATCAGCTTTACACTTTGCTGAAGCAAATGACAGTTTCATAAAACTTATCATTAACATGTATTCGCACAATTGCCTAAGCCAGATTATGCACATTATAATTTGGGCCTTAAATTCATCAGTTCACTTCAGTCTACTCTTGCGACTTGAAGTCGCCAAGTGGGTTGCGATTGCGATTTACAGAACACCTCTCTTGCGAGTTCAAGTCACAATCGCAAATGCAATGAAAATTTAATATAAAAAAAATTTCCCACCCTCCTCAAATTGATCACTCTTCTTAACTGTTCAATTGATTTGTACTTAATTTTTTAATGGTTCTTCCTTTTTTGTTCAACAAATGTTAATATGCAATTTCTTTTAATAAAATTAAGAAAAAAAACCGACAAAGTCAATTCTGCACATTTTAGAGTAAAATGGTATTCATTTGAAATGTGCACGATAAAGTTAGAGAATGTGTAATAAAAAAAAAAACAATAATTATTAAGTAAATAACAATAATTATGTTTAGCTATTAGTTATTATAAATTACATAATTGTAAGGCAAAATTAATAATAATTATTTTAATTGCAATTAGTTTTATTTTATAGATTTTAAGTAGAAGGATACTGTCTGTATGCGTGTGATATGAATGAAACTGAAGCAAATTTAACTTAAAAATCGTAATACAAACGAAAATTTAATGATAAATTCTTTAATTCAGAAGGAATAAAACTGAGAATACATCATACAACTATTTTAAATATTTAGAAAAATAATTTTAAACATAATTTTACACCCATTATTTATATGAAAATTAAAAGAAAAGTTAAAGATTATAAAATAATTTAAATATTTACTACGATTCAAATATTTACATATGTACATCCCGAGAGTACTAAATATTTATATTTAATAAAAAAAAAAAACTAACAACACTTAAGACAAATATACAAAAACATAGAAAATAAAAAACACAATTCATTTGTTTGCAATGGTATTTATAACAAATCTCCCAAAAAAAGATATAAGAAACTAAATAGAATCTGGGGTTTTGTTTACAATTTAAAAAAAAAACATACCTATCCCTATTATGCAAGTCGACGTCGACGGCAGCCGAACTATAATTGTATTTTCTTAATCGTTGTTGACAACAAATAATTGCTATTGACAGTCGCTGGATATTTTCTATGGCGCTTTTAAGTCGACCTCGAGTAGAATTGACACTGTTTTAGTCAACAGGAAATTTTAAATGTTAATTTGAGAGAAATTATGGACACATATTTTTTTAAGCAAAATTGTTAAAATTTACTGTTTAAACTACATTTACCACCATTACTACAATGCGAACACAATTTAGGAACGAAAGCGAAATGTGAAAAGATACCAATTTTGTACACTCAAAATTTTTTGAAAACGAATCAACACTGGCAATAAAAATTAAGGAGTGAGCAGATTGACAGTAATGCAATGTCAAAATATTAAAAAAAAAATAAATTGAAAGTTAAACCGCTTAACGTAATTTTGTTCGAAAATTTCAATAAAATAAATAGTGATGGATTGCGAAAAAGAAAAAAGTTGCTTAAAAGCATTAAAGAGCTGTAGAGTCGGAGTTGAGGTTTAAGTACCGGAGTCGGAGCCGAAGTAGAAACTCACGACTCCGATGAAAAATTTTCGAATATTTTCCCAAATAAAAATTCTTCGAAATTGGCGATGCAATATTTTGCAGATCACTATGATTGAGTAGATTTTAATTTATTTTATATTAAAACTCAATGCGGCACGTGTAAGAATGAAAATATCGATTTGAAATTTTTACAGAATAATTTTCTTGTTTAAATTTAACCATTTAAAAGGTACTGCAATAAAAAAAAGAGTTTTAAGTCAAATAAGGACCAGTCTCATACAAATTTTTTTAACCAAGTTTAGAGTAGGAGTCGGAGTCGGACTTAAAAAATTTCAGCGTTTGGAGTCGGATTTAGAACTATTTTTCAGCGACTCCACAGCACTGGTACCAATCACTCGCTTTGCTACCATTTTTCTTTTGCATTGCAATAGAGAGTAGCCCCCCTGAGTTATAAATTCATAAAAGAAATTGTAGACTTTGGCCAAATGCCCACTATGCAGTAACACTTGAAAAACTAAATTCGGCAGGATGAGTGCTTTACTTTTAGTTTTTTTTTTTACTTTAAGTTTTCAAAAAATACACTTTGTGATTTATTTAATTTTAATAAAAATTAATTCAAAACCCAAACACAAGCTTCAAAAGAAGAAAATAATTTGAGATGGGATTCTTTTTGTCAGATTTTCCATAAATAGCGGACATCGACACAACATTCTTAGCAAATACCAAATACCAACAACTTAAAATTGACGTCGGCATCGACAACGAGTTAGTATACAGATTATAGGGGTGATTGTAATATCTTACATAAAAAAGTAAATGAAATTAAATGATAAAATGAATAATTATTAACAATTGTCAATGAAATAAAGTGCTGTGAACAGATATCTGAGTAAAATCAGTTTAACCAGTAGTAAAAAAAAAATAATTAACAAATGCATTAAAAAAAAAATCATACTTATAATATTTAATAATCCAAAATAAAAATAAAACACAATAAATAAACTGATTTTATTAAAAAAAAAAAAGATTTTAAAAAGCATAAGCAAACAAATAATACAATTTAAAAATATCATCAACCTGATTTATAAAGTTAAAAAGATGTTTGAATCAATTTCGTATGAAAAGAAATAATTTTATTCGTTTGTTTGTTTGTTTTGTGCAAAATAAAATATATATAAAACAATTTTAAAAACAATTAAAGTTATAAACAAAAATAAGTATAAAAAATTTTAAATTTTTTTAAACAAAAAGAGAATTTAAATTTTACACAACATGAATATTTTGTAATTAGTTAAAAATTATGCCTTAATTAAAACTAATTTATATAAATTATAAAAAAAATAATTGTATTTTAAGTAAAATATTAGCCAAAAAAAAAACGAAAAACTTTAAATGTGTTTTATTTCTTATTCGAGAAAAATTAAGTACCCCTTGTTAATCGGTATATAATATAAAGCAAAGGGTCCGATTGCAAGAACAAACGTTTTCAAAATAATTTCAATAGGACGGGGAATTACCAGTGTAGATCAGGTGTAAATTGAAATTCTTTCATTTTAAAACAAATAATATAAGGATTTGATTTTAGTTATAAAATTTATACCATTTTAGATATTGTTGATCTAAAAAATTTACACTATATTCAACCAAAGATATTAAGTTCGTCGTAGAATCGACACATCTTTCTCAACTTATCTAAAAAAGTAATTCTTCAGAAACATCGTTTTAATAATATTACAAAAAAATAGAAACCTTTTACAGTAGAAACGCCGTCAGCTTCAAGCAAACCTGATCCGGTGGATTTTCTCCATGTCTCTGCTTTATTGTAACTTGTTTTAAGGTTCTTAACTTTCCAACGTACAATATCCCAAGATGCGTCGATTGGTGCTGATTCCAATAACTTTCTGTAGAAAATTTGGGCCGTGGGTTTCTTAAATGTACATAAAAATCAATAAAAACATTACACTTAAAATAATTAAACTTACCTCAAAATCTGGATGCTCCTGCAAATATTCTAATAGCTGTTGAATTTCATTATCAGTCCACCTCTTATTAAAACTTTTCTCGCGTTTTCTTTTTAAATTAAGGTTTTTATCCATATTTCACTAAACTCGTTTAATAGTTATCGCAAAATTTAAAGTTAAAAATCAAACAAAATATTTTTGCCGGCAAAACGATCAGCTGTTTTATTCTGGTAAATTCACACACTTGTTTACTACTGCTTTTTGTGGGATTTTTCAACCACAGCGTAGTATATTTTAGTCTAATACATTTTGTTGTTGCAGTGTTGTAAATGTTAGTATTTTTACTAAAATTATAAGATTAACAAGGTCTACAAGGGACTTTACTATCAAGGGTGAATTCCGCTACAAGCGGAATGTATTGCAAATTAATGAATTTGCTGAGTGAGAGAAAGATACAGATATAGTTTTGTCAACTGGTAAATTAACATACGTGTTTACTACAGCTTTTTGTTTGATTTTTCAACCACAGCATGCAGAAATTTAACCTTACACCCAATGTGATTAAAATGAAAAATATCATTTATTGAAAAAAATATTCACAATTTTACAATTTTTAGTTATCAATATAATCATTTTAGTAATAAGTGCAAAATAAACAAATTGTTTACTTGATATTAAGAAAGTATATCGAACAACTTAGAATCAGTATCAGAGTTGTCTGTTCTGCTGGCTGGTTGTCTGTCCATGTAGACCTTCTGCTCAAAGTACAGGTCGCAATTTTTAAGATAATTTCCGGTCCATAATTTAACATAGCCCCCATACGATCTTTTTTCCTAAAAGAGTCTTTTTGCCTATAAACCATCTTATTTGGACAAAATTTGGCCCAAATATATTGGTGCAATCTCCGGTCTGAAATGGCATTTGATGGGTGGGCCAATCAGTTTACCAGCTGTGTCGCCAAATACGTCACCGTACAAATTTAAACCTTGTTGATGGGATTCACTCTGATTCGGTGTTAATGATGGCGTTGCCAATTTGACAGTATTTACTCGATCGGACACAGCAAATATTTCCTTGAAATCTATTTCGTCAACAAAATGTGAAATCCATTCCCTTCCGAACAATAAGTCGAACTGACCATCAACAACATAGACGTGCAGTCTGCGAACAGTTGAGCCCACTTTAACGTTCACCGGGGTACGGCCGAAGCATTCTATGCCGTGGCCCGTGTAGCTACAAAAATGCCTCTCGGCCTTCTGCAGAGGACCCTTGTTTCGAATCTTGGCGAACGTGGCCCTACTTATCATGCTACATGGGGCACCGGTGTCCAGTTCCATTTGAACGCTGAAACCATTTATTGTTCTATTAATCATACTCTTACCTGGCCTACTGGTGTTTACTTTATGGATTCTCTCAACAACATCGAATTGGGCTAATGTTTATAAAAATAAAATTCGTTTCATGACCCTTTTTATACCCTTGACCTAAATTAAAAGGGCATACATAAATATGCCATTCCGTTTGTAACTTCCACATTATTGATCCTAGACCCTATAAAGTATTTATATATATTCTGGATCCTTGGCATGTTATGTATATTCTGGACATCGGTCCAGAAATAAATTAGGTATGAGCAAAAAATCACGACTGCCTCTTATTTTACCCATAATTCCCTTGTTGTTGTTGTTTTTATATAACTTCTTCTTTGTATTTCTGGAGAACGGCAAGAGCCAAAGTTTCAAAAAAAAGGTAAAACATGTCGGTTATCAGTACAAAACCTTTCTAAAAAAATGGGATAAGGGAAGTCGGCATTGCACAAAATAGTTTTTTTATATCTAAAGAACAGTAGGAGAAATATACATACATACACACATATATTGAAGTGTATATATGTAGATTTATGTTTATTTTGAGAAAGGTAGGAGCCAAAGTTTTCAAAATCGATGCAAGCATCTTGGTTATCAATATACAACATCCGAAGAACGGTATTTATATATTTTTCTGTTTTTACTATTTTTCAAAAAAAAAAAAAAAAAATTGCTTATTTATCTAAAAATTGTCATTATAATCTAAAGTGGAATATTTTTTTATTTTATTGAACTGTTTGTTAATGGTTTTTAATCCAAATTTTTATATTTTAACCAGGCTTAAGTTCATCAAATTTAATTTTCTTTAAATTATTTTTAATGAAGAAGAAATATTTTTTTTCATATATTCTCAGCCAACACTAGTGGTGAATGAGGGTATACTGAGTAAGTTATTCCATGGTTTTATACCACAATCGTGGAGAGGGCATTATTCATTTGTGCTGATGTTTGGTCTTAGACCCACCCTTAAGTATACCGATCGACTCAGAATCACTTTCTGAGTCATACATACAAGGTTCTTTCCGGAATAGGGTATTTGTGCCCATAAACCGTCTTATTATGTTTATATTACGAATTAATTTGGTCCAAACTCATTTTATTGTAATCAAAATCATCTTAGCAAATTTTATTGGAATCGGTCCATATTTGACCATAGCTCCCATACAAATACTGCTCCCGAAAATAGCGTTTAATGCCATAACTTCCTTATACATACATGTTAGTATTTAGCTACTATGCATGACAAAATTTTGTGCTGGTGGGTCCAAAATTAACCATAGGTCTCATTTAAACCCCCTTCCTAAAATCACTTATAGACCAACATATTTCTACTAGAGCAAGATGAAGATATCTAAATAATAAAAAAGTTTTATATGAATCTTAAACTTAATTTCAAAATTTTGTTCTGACGGGTCCATGATTGCCCATGGGTCCTAAAAAGGACACGCTTGCAAAAATGTATTCTTATATACTGTGGTGTAGGGTATCGCAATGTCGGGCTTGACGACTATACTTTCTTACTTGCTTAATATTCATCTATTACTAAACAGCGCCAACTCAAAATTTTTTAATTTTCACTTTTTGCAAGAAAACGATAAACAGTGGCCATATCTACCCACTGTAAAAATCTTAGATCTATTTCTCTAGTATTTTGCCTAAAAAAATGCAGTCTTATCCCCATTTGTAATATAAGAATACATATGTATAAAAACAAAAGTTTTTTGTCTCTACTGAAAATTTATTAATTTTGAGTTGACTCTGTTTCGAGGAACAAGTGCGATATATTCTTAGTAATTGAGTGATGAGTAACTCTAATGTCTAATTTTCTGGAGAGTACGTAAATCTATGTTTTGTTAATATTCATATAAACTTAAATGGTATTTAAATACAGTTTGATTTGTTTCAGTGTTATTTGAAAAGTCTTATTTAATTAAGATACAAGTATGGTAGCACTACTAAAAACAAACAAAACAAGTAAGAAAGAATAGTATGATACCCTGCACCACAGTATATAAAAACAATTCTTCCAGGTGTGCCCTATTTGGGACCTATAGGCAATCATGGACCCGCCTAAACAAAATTATGTTATGAGGTTAAGATTCATGTTAAAGTTCTTTGTGCCGATTCTTATCAAGATATATTTATCTCTGTACATATGTATGAGATTTTAGGATGGGGGTTTATATGGCACCTATGTTTAACTGTAGACCTACCAGGACAACATTCATGATATAGTACCTATCGTTTAATTTGTTATCTCCAATTTTTATGTTAATACCAATATTTACATGGAAGTTATGGCATTAAAAGCCGATTTAGGGAGTAGTATTTTATGGGAGCTTTGTTCAAATATAGACCGATTCCAATAAAATTTGGTTATATGATTTGGATTGCAATAAAATACGTTCTTCCCAAATTTAATCTAAATATTAACATAATAAGATCTTTTTAGCCACAAGGACCCTATTCCGGAACGAAGCTTGTATGGGGGCTATGTGAAATTATAGTCCGATTCGCCTCATTTTCAATAGGCTTGGTCCTTGTACCAAATTTCATCAAATGATATCCAAAATTGCGAGCTGTACTTTTCGCACAAGGTTAACATGGACAGCCAGCCGGACGGACATCGTTAATTCGGCTCAGAAAGTGATTCTGAGTCGATCGGTATACTTAAAGGTTAATATTGGACCAATATTTTAAGGTGTTACAAACATAAGAACAAATGCATAACACATACCCTCTCCACTATTGTGGTGTGGGTATATAAAGTGTAATTATTTACAAGGTGGTCTGAAAAAATAGATGATACTTATTTCTTTGCCTGTTGTTGTTGTTGGTATTGTTGTGATATTAACAATAGAAACTCAAGTTGAATTTAAATCACTGGTGTTCAAAAATGTTTTGCATATGTATTCTGAGAGAATTGTTTAAGTACAGTGACACGCAAAACTAAACGCACAATTTTTATTAATATTAAATCACAAAAATTTTTTTTGGTTATATAAAATTTATAATAATGCAGTTCACTCTGAATTAAGTGTATGTGATAAACTTCCGTTGATTAGAGGTTTCTGTAGAGTTGGTAATTAGGGATTAATTAAGAAAATTATGATTCTTTTCATAGCTATATGACTAGGTATACCGATGAGAAAAAAAAACCTTTTCATTAGAAATAAAATTTTTTGTTTTTAAATTAAGGAATGGCTATCAGGGGAAGAAAATATTGAAAATAAATCATATTTTATATTAAAAAATTTTTCCAAAAAAATCTTTTTATTTCTAATAAAAAGGTTTTTTTTTTCTTCATCGGTATATCCAGTCATATTGCTATGAAAAGAATCGTAATGCCTCTTAATAACATTTTCCCAATGTCCTTAAAATGTTTGATAACATAAAAGACATTGGGCATTACCAAAGGCATTTTTAATCATAAAATAGTTTTGCATTTTAATATTTTTTAGCAACAAACTAGCGTAGCTTCCGCGCATGTGCATTCGTCGCTGTCTGACGAACAACTAAATTAATTTCATTATTATTTATTTTACACACTGTATTTGAACAAATATCAATGCATCTATCGTACATGTGCGCTTGTTGCTCTCACACGTACGACAAAAATAATGAGCGTAAAAAACAAAGGGGTGGGGCTTCTAAACAATTGTTTGCCTGAATGAGCATCACTGATTTAAATCAGTGATGCTTTATATAATGCTATAAAACGCTATAGAAAATTTAACTTTTATATCGAAATTTTTTCTAATTTAGTTTTTTTAATACCAGAAATCATCTAAAGAATTTAGTGATGATTGGTCTATAATTTACCATGGGCTCAATATAAATTCCCCTTTCGAAACAGCACATCATTAATAAATGAATTAATTAATAAATATTTCATTCCCGAAAATAATTTTTGATAATAAATTTGCATGTGCCCGGCAAATAAAAAACTGAAATGGCAAGCTGCTTTATTTAGCAACTTGTTTTTTTTTTAATTTTGTTTTTTTCTATCCTCTTACAACTACAATTCGTGTTGGAAAAAACCCAGCCAATTGTAGGGGAATGTAAGAAAGAAAAAATTCACTGTTTATTGTTGTGTCTTTGTTGAAGCTTTGATATTGTTACAAGTAAGAGCTGAGTGTTTAAAATTCTTATTTACTTTATGGTCTTACTTGTATAATATTTTTAGCTTTTCTAAAGTATTTGGAAAAAGTTTCCTGACGAGCTGGCCTAAGCAACCAGCGAAATGCGCATAGAAACTATCTTTCCCACAACAATAAATTTCAGTGTTTTTTATCATAAATTGGGATTATTAGCACATCATTAATAAATGAATTAATTAATGAAAATAATTTTAGTTCGGTTAAACCTGTTACGAATCATGATGTTTTACTCAAGTTAAAATTTATATGATTAGAAATAAAAGCATAAAGCTTTAAAGTCTTAGCCGCAAACGATTTTAATACTGACGTCCGTTTTTATAAAAATTAATTAATAAATATTCTAACTGTCGGTGGAATGTATCAAAGATTCGATACAGCTGAATATATCACTCTTACTAGTTTTAATTTAACTAACATTTGCATAACTATTTAAAGCTGAAATGGGTAATATTATTTTGAAGTGTAATAATCCATTTTTGACGAAATTATGTCTTAAATTACTTTTTTCGGGTGTAATTATAAAGTTTTTTTCCCCGAATTTATTCTCGCAGAATTTTCATTTCAATGTTACCATACAAACAAAATATTAAAAATCAACTCTGTTGAAGGTGGAATAATCAAGTTTTGAAAGAACATCCTCAATTTAAGTGATTATTTTTAAACACAAAAATATATTATTGCCAAAACTGTATATGTACCACATAAAGTTCTTTTTCACCATTATGGTTTGAATACTCGCTAAAAAGTGGACGGTGGTGAATAAAGTCACTACACCAGTGAATCATATTGAGGTGTTTTCATTCTCAGCAAATTCGGATACAATTTTTGTTTACTCACCATTTCTTATCAATTAACTACTTTTTTATTGATAACAGAGAATAAAAATTTTGTTTATTGGTTGTTTGTTATTTGATAAACAGAAACTTAGAAAATTTCTATTAAATATTTCATTTATGTAGATACAATAATTCTTAAAGAGCGAATTTTACTTAAAATTAAAACGGAATACAATTACTAAAACCAAATGGCCATGGAAAATGAAAGATCATCAAAGGTGAATTTCTGGAAAGTCCAGTTGGAAGTTGGTAAGAAAAAAATATTTTTTTTGCGATACTTACAAATACATAGTATGTACATATATATGAACTTATTATTTTTTTTTTTTTTTTTATAGCAAATGCCCAAAATGTTCGTTTAACGCAAGAGAATTCTTTGTTGCGTCAAAAACTTCAAAATTTAGCAGCCGAGGAACATTCGAACTCCTCTCTGCACATTGAGGCCAAATTACAAGCTTTTAAATTTGAGGAGGATCGAGATCGAATGTATGAAAAATTAGAGAAGACTAAACGGAAATATAATCAATTGTATGAAGCCTATTTGCAAAAAGTCAAGCGTTGTAGGGCTTATGAAGATGTGTTTAACCGCCAGAAGACTCTGAATGGACTTGTCATGAAATCAGCCATAGATCAGAGGCAAAAAGGTATTCAAGTTTTAGATTCATACACATGTTTGTCTTTTTCAGGAGACCAAAATTCGAAATAAAAGATTTTATATTTATTTTTTACACTGTGCAGCAGAAAGTTTTTAAAGAAATCATAAAGAGTGTCCTAAAAATGATTTTGTTGCCATTTGTGCATTAATGTGTTGGAAACCATTAAAAAAACAATTTCTCAGCTGACTGTTTAAGATCAGTAAGTACAAATGTAGCGTTACACGACTGAAAATAAAGTTTCTGTTATTACCGCCTGTTTTTAGATAATGAAAGCAAAATTTCCTGTGTGAAATTATATTGAAAAAAATAATAAGTTACGAAAATTTTTTTTTATTTTCAATATAAAAATAGGCAGTTAATTCAGCCGGCGATTGCTTATTATTCCTATTTCTCAAATGAAATTATGTTTTAATTTTCTAAAAACAGGCTATTAATTAAGCGGGCAATTTACTATCCTATTCAGTCGTACGATCTGTCAAAAAAAAAATTGTGTGTGTTCATAAAGTATGATAGTGTGACCTAAAAATTTAAATGAGTGACAGATTTCTTTGACCAGTCTCTCCGACTTGCAAATTTTTTTAAAAATGTTCATAAACTGATCGATTGTATGCGATTAGAGTTGCATTTTCCTGTAAAGTAGCCGAGTCATTTGAGTTTGCATCTTTATTGTGTGATAGTGTGAAATTGTTTATGTTGGATAGAATTCTGTCAGATTTTCATGAGAATGAATCGTACGATTATGTAGGATAGTTTATTGATATCTTCAAAATAATAAAACTTTTAATTTTTGGACTTTTGGATGTTGGACTATAGGGATAACTGGACCACACCTTTTTTTTAAATGATGCTGGTCAAGCAATGACCGTTATTTTTTTTTTTTTTTGGTTTTGCGGCATGATAATAAAATTCTTTCTTCCAAAATAGGATTTTGTTAGTGTGACCCATTAAGTGCTGGTTCAGACTCTTCAAGTTTCAAGTCTTGAGTTTTTATTAGAGAGAGGAACATAAATGGCATTCTCTTTTCCCTTCTCTCCAAAAAGCTCAAGACTTGACGGATAAAACTTGAAGAGTGTGAACCAGCACTAAGTAACAAACGCATTCATCTTTTTAAAATGTAACTCTACTGCGCATGACTCAAAATTACGCCACAAAACACTAACGGGTATGCGATTTTTTTTTTAAACAAGCACTGAGGTCTTTGTCCACGTCACTTAAAAAAGCGGACCTGGTTAATGCGCCATCTTGTATGTTTGACTCATAAAGCCACATTGTTTACAGCCTGCGAACACAATTGCTAAATTTGCAGATTTTTAAAAAATTCTCAACTGAGTTTTGCTGTAAATTTAGTAGATTTGACAGTTTGAGCATTAAACTATTATACATACTTTTAATTTTGTTGTAATTGTTCTAAATACTTATTGCATAATATTAAACCGTTTGTTAAATAAGTTTTGATGTATAAAATTTGCCTAATTTGATAATTCCAAAGCGAATTCATTACAGGTAATCTCGGTACTAAAACAAGTATAACTCCTACAAAAACAACAAGCATTTTTTTTTTTTTTTGAAAAACATTATGCAATGTCAAAAACAGAAACAAAAGAAAACATAAAAAAAACTAATAAACAAAATTTTGACATCCAAAAGTTATTAAGCCAAACAAAAGTTAACAGCAATCCTTATAACACCACCTGTAATGAATTTCCCTTGGATATTTCATAAAAAACTTATCCTATTTAACACATTTTTGTCCCTTCGATTAAAACTTTTGCATTTATTTTGGCATACCCTTAAAGACAAATGAAAGCTTCCAATAGTCCCCAAATAGTCTGATCATTTAAGGATGAGAGCTAATCATTTTATGATTTTAATATATTTTTTTTTTTCAGAGCAAGAAGTTGCACTTGAAAGATGTCAATTTCAATATACTGAAAATCAAACAATAGAGAGTTTAGAGGCCAAGTTAAGCAAATTGCAAACTGCCTTAGATGAGGCATACGACATTATCGATGAACTTGAATTTGAATTGGAAAGTGTAAGTTGTTGCATTAAATTTAAAGTGACCATTATTACTCAAAGAGTTGTTAAGGCATAAAACATTACAGAAGCCAGTTTTTTCTTCTTCTCTGTTTTACTTTCCCAACGTTATTTTTAGGTGGATTTTCTTGAAGTGGAAAATCAACGTTTGCGAAACGAGTTGGAGACACACAAAAAGGAAAAATCAAACTTAAGAAGAGTTAATGATCGCAGTCATCTTATGGAATATGCACCACCAGTAGATAAACAGACAGTGGATGACAATTATGAAGAACCGCCTGAATACAGGGAAAACGATGATACGGGGTCGATATATCAAACCGATTCAAATGCTTCATCTTTAGCTGACTCTATTGTGGGTGATGTAGATCCAGCCACCATGGAAAGATCAGTTTTAACAGAAAGTGTAAGTTTTAATGCAAAAAATAATTTTAACCGTCTAGATAATTTTAGGTCTTAATTATTACAGTTAATAAAGACGGCCGAAAGTGAAAGCAATTGTCTAAGACGTGAACTATTGCGATCTCGTTTGCAAAAAACATTTAGATCTCCTAGACCAACAAGTAGTGATGCATAGTGTTCTTGCTATAATTGAAAATAAACTAACCGTCTGTTATTATTTTCAGTTTTAATAAATACATATATTTAGATCAATTAAATTAAAGTAACAATTTCATAAACCAATTTTTATTTTATTTTATTTGTATGGTCAACAAAGAATGTGTTATTTTTTTCTATATTCAGCATTAAACTTTTAACCTAAAATAATTAATCACATTAGCCTGATTTTTTTTTTTTTTTTTTTGTTTTGTTTAAAACCTCTGCAGGTTATTGAGTTTTAAACGATACAATGTTCTAAATAAAATCGAATTTCTTTAGTATGCAAAAAATATTTAAAATAAAACTTACTATGTATTAATTATTATAAGTGAGCATACAGTGCGCACTAGAAGAAAGTGTACGCATTATATTGTTTAGCTTGATTACTTCACAAGAAGTTCTAATATGAGTTAAATATGTTGAAAAATTTTTAAAAATTAATTGGAACAATTTTTAAAATAAACTTCTTAAGACATGTCACAGGTTGAATTATTTCCTTTCTGAATCAATAAATCTCACATTGAAAACAATTTAATACAAATCGCGATCGCTTCTCTATAAATAAATATATATCTATTAGAGCGACTCAAAAAAAAAAAAGTGATTTTGTTACCCCTGTGGAAATAAAGGTTGATATGTTTTATGATGATTCCCAAAATGCGAAAGCTGGACCATTTTTAAAAAAGGTCTTTCTTCTCAGTTTTTCGAATTTTTTTGTACTTTGCTCCAAGACGACATAAATAAAATTTGTTATCATCGAAAAGGGTTTTTGAAGCAGCATCCAATGGTATATAAAACTTTACCACTTGCGACCTACTAATTGAGATATTTAACTAAATACATATTTTGGTTTCGGGTTTTCATACAAATTCATGCAAAAAAATTCGAAAACGGAAAAAAAGACCTTTTTTAAAAATGGTCCAGCTTACGGATGGTCAACGGTAGAACCAAAATATTTTGGGAATCATCATAAAACATATTTACAGAGGGGTAACTAAAACACTTTTTTCGGCTCCATGCAACTGGAGTCGGTCTAATATATAACAAGTAAGAAAGTATAGTTGGCCAAGCGCAACGATATGATACCCTACATCACAGTATATGGGGCGTATGGGCAATCATGGACCCGCCAGAACAAAATTATGAAATTGAGTTTAAAATTATATATAAAATTTCTTTGTGCCAAATATTATTTAGATATCTTGATCTATATAAAATTTGTTTGCATTTATGTGATTTTAGGAAGGGGCTTATGTGGGACCTGTGTAGGGATATAACGATACGAGTTGTTGCTGATATTTACGATACCGATACTCAAAATAAAATATCGGCGATATCTGTACCGATAAGCATATTTAATTTGAATTCAGGTTAAAATTAACAAAACTCAAGTAGAGTTTTTTTTTATACAAAATTACAGTGTTAGAGATTATTACCCCCATATTCATTAAAAATATTTTAGGTTTACAGCAGGTTTTGAAACGCATTTTTTATGAGAATTTGTTAAATAAACCTTTGAATATAAAAATATTTAAAATTTAATTAGATTTAAAAAACAAATAATCTAAACTGAATATAATGATAAAAATAACAAAAAATAAAAATAAAAATTACAAGACTAACAATGTAAGAAATTTTTTATTAATATTAAAAATTTACATTAACAAACTTTTTGTTTAAAAATAAAGTATTCTCAACTTGCGGATATGAACGATTTCACAAATCCATTTCAACCAGACCTGCAGTGGAAAATAGTCTGTCAGATGCGATAGAACTTATTTGAAAACTTAAGTATTTCTACGCCATTTTCTTTAAGTTTGGTATAACATATCACTGCTCCCATGAACAAGCGCATATGTGTCTCTAGATATATTGAGAGATCGTAGGTATTTCTCGTCTTCTTCTTTATCTGAATCACAGCTAAGGCCCATCCTTCTCGGATTCGCTTATAATTTTTTAACAAACGCTCCAAAGGCCAGTTCTTTTAGACTTATCAAAACTGGTAACACCTATACAATGCAAAAACATGTTGAGTAGTTCTATAACATGTTTTTTCGATACGGTTGAGATCGATTGTCTTTGAAAAACTCAAGCATTGCATCGAGGGTCAAGAATTGTAGACAATCAATAGGTTTCATTATTTTCTAATGCCTTAAATTTTTTATTTATCGTAGTTTTGGGACTATTCCCCATCTCTGCTGGTTCATTTATTATATGAAATTATTTAATTATTTTGCTTTTTATGTGTTATTTCTCTTAGTTGCTATGCAAAAAATTGCCATAGAAAATAAATTTTTTTCTTCAAAAACACAACACAGAAAAATAAAAAGTATAGTCGTACTACAACAAAATATCGCGGATACCAAATATGGACCGATTCCAATAAACGATAATTTTGATTGTAATTAAATATGCTTGGACCAAATTTAATCTAAATACCAACATAATGGGCACAAAAACCCTATTCCGGAAAGAAGCTTGTCTGGGATCCATGCGAAATTATGGACTGATTCGCCCCATTTTCAAAAGGCTTGGTCCTTGTGGCAACTAGAACTTACACTGTGGGAAATTTGTGTAAATTGCCCTTGAAGCACTTATCCCGTGACCAGTGAACAAAATTTTTTAATTAAAAGGAACGAATTGTAATAGGTGAAAACAAGACATATCACTTAACTGGAGATGTTTAGAGCGTAGTTGGTCCAGAGGAAAGGTAATTGGCACAAAACTATACATGTGACTGGATCTTGTGCGGCTAGTGGCTGATTCTCTCTAGTTCTATTACTTTATATGAAGGGGATCTATCATATTGACATGGTTCATTTGTGAATATATCTGCGACAGGCATTTTTTTTAACAGAAATTGGATGTGTCCATTGAGGTCATTTCAGTGACCTGTTACAAAGTGTCAAAAAGGTGCCAATTAACCCCTCGTAGGACATCGGCATGTTAAATTGACTTGTCACGTGACAAGTTTAGTGTTAGTTTCCTTTCCCCTAGGGTATGTACCAAATTTTATCCAGCAGGCTGAATTAAACTGCGCAATCGTTTTTACACGTATAGAAAACAAAGTCCAAAAAAAATATATCTACAACTTTTGTTTTCATTCACAAAAGGTCCTCTTTTCAAATGGTCCCCATAGGGGGGCACCCATACAAATATGGCGTTATATGAAATGCTTAACCCATTTTTCGCCGCATCAAGTAAACTGACAATATAATGAAATAATATCTTAAGTAACTGACAGAAAAAAACATTGCAACCAACAAAAAAAAAAAAAATTATGAGTGCTGTTGATTATTATCAGCGGTCGGCGAAAAATGGTTTAAATTTAAATAAAATTGTTCATCTTTCATAAATAAAATTACAAGTTGTAGGCAGATTTTACTCATGTATGGCTTGTTTTGTTTGGAACTTTATTTTCTATAGGTGTAGACATTTTTAATGCCTTTTTAAAAAAACAAGAATTTTGGAATTTTGCTACAAAGGTTGTGTGTGAAACGGTAGCAAAGTACTCATGAAAGTAAAGTTTTGACACTGTTGAGGTGAATAAAACTTCATTTGCCCAGGGGGGCTAGTATAAATTTTGACATTAGCGTAGAAAAGAAAGTTTTGACAACCACACAATTATCGTAGACAAACTCCCAGTTCGTACACCTCAAAGTCGAATCCAAGCCGCCGCCGAATTTAAATTTTGCGTTGAAGTCGCCGCCGGTTCTAACAGCATATTTTTATTTGCAAACTTTTCTTTTAAACCGTGTTGCATATTTATATATGCTATTACAAAATCAAAAAAAATTATATGGGGAATTTCATGTCAAGTGACCCAACTTTTGAAATCGATAGCTTCCGATTTGGATGAAATTTCCACCAAGGTTAGTCCTATTAATTAGTAGTTTAGACACAAATTTTTAACAAGATCGGTCAAAAAGTTTCTGAGTTAGAGGGGGTCAAAATTTGACATTTTGGCCAAACCGGTGTTCTTTCTCATCCATGTAACTTATTATCTATTGGTGTTAGCAAAATTTGTTGTGAGTTAGAAATTATTTTTTTTTATACATATCCCACTCGCATCCCACTAAGCGACCAAAACTACCTGAAAGGAAAAGACCTAAGCTTTCTTTTGAGCAAAAAAAATAAAAAAATACCCTATTCAAAAAAAAAAATACAAAAATTGTTTTAAATTTAAAAAAAAAAAATTTATTAAAGGACTTATATGATTAAGATTAAATTTGTTATATATTATATTAATTTAACATCAACATCTCAATAGAAAAAGTGATTTTATTCCTGGGATTAACATATTGTGGGTATTACAGTATTGAGGGAAAGAAATGCTAGTTAGGTATGTTATATACCGTCGGAGAGGTTAATTTGTCTAGTTTCTTAGCATAAGTTTTATTTTTAAGATTTTAGAAACACTTGCACACAAAAAGGAAGAAATTCAACATAGTGCATATTCTAAAAATTGAAAAAATCCTCGTCTTGACTTAGAAATTATTTTTTTTATACATAACACACTCGCGACCCAAATAGCGACCAGAACTAACTTAAAGGAAAAGACCTAATGCTTTCTTTTGAGCATAAAAAAAATACCCTTTTCAAAAAAAATAAGTTTTAAATTAAAAAAAAAACAAAAAAAAAAATGTCCTTCGAAAGCTTGAAGAAATAGCTATCTAATTTGTTAGGGACAAATTTTGCTAACACCAATAGATAATAAGTTACATGGATGAGAAAGAACACCGGTTTGGCCAAAATGTCAAATTTTGACCCCCTCTAACTCAGAAACTTTTTGATCGATCTTGTTGAAAATTTGTGTCTAAACTACTAATCAATAGAACTAACCTTGGTGCAAATTTCATCCAAATCGGAACACATCGATTTCAAAAGTTGGGTCACTTGACATGAAATCCCCCATATATATAATTGTTATACTAATAACGTTTTTTGCTTTTATAATTTGTGCTGAAGAGATTGTGTGGTTACAATCGAAACTAGTCTGGGCAACCTGTCCATGAAAACCTGGGTTCAATTCCCAGCTCAGTCAAGAATGAAAAATTCCCTTCTTTATCAAAATAATTTAATGAAAATTAAATTCAATGAACTTAAGGCTGATTAAAATATCAAAATTTGCATTAAACTCTTTATTTAAAAATATAAAAAAGTGTATTTCAAAGCATATCCGTACAAAGTACGTGCATATGTATGTATGTAGATACCTGCATAATAAGCATTGCATACCTACATACACAAAGAAATGTTGAAACAATTTCTGAGACTGTGTAATAGCGTTATAAGTTTTTGAGTTTTTTGCAAATATCAGTTCTCCCAAGGTAAAATCGTGTAGGGCATGGAAAAATATTAAGAACTGTATTTTTAGTTTTTTGCTATCGTGAAACGCCATTAAGTTTTTAATTAAAATTGACTTTTTATTATTGAAATAATTTAATATTTATTTAAAAATACTTTGCATTTCATTTTATTTTGTGACTTCTTTGTAATTTTATGACTTCTTGGTAAATCATTCAATAATAAAAAAAAATTAAAACATCGATGTATCGTAAAATGAACACTTAATTATTTTTAAAACCGGGGTTTTCAAAAAACTACGTAGTCCGCGTCCACATATCCAATTTTTGGTGTAGCAATTATTGGGTTTGTTGGTGGGAAAGATAAGAAGATTGGAGAGTAGTTAACCACAGTTTCGTGTACTCTGCAATTTTCTCTAGTTTTAACTTGAAGTTGGCTGTAGGTTTATTTGACTTTTTATATATGTAATATAATAATCAGAAGAAAAAAGAAGGCATAAAAATACCAAAATTGCAAAACGAGAACTTTATAATGTAGACACTAATGCAATATCAAAGCAGCAAAATTTTAAAAATTGTTGCAACAAAAATTACAATTAAGGGTTTTTTCTCGTTTCGACAAGAAAAAATGAATTTAGGCTTTTTTATTTAGCTTAATTTCTGTCAAGTTTTTAAAGATTTTAAGCTACGGTCACACTTGCAAACATTTGACGAAAAGGCGTGACCAATAGGCAACCTAATATATAATCTTCTTTAATTCCAATATTTATTTGGATCATATTAAAACATCTTACAAAAAACAGGTTTTTGCTATGTCTAGCAGTAAATTAGCTTTAGTTTGTGATATTAAGACTACCTATATGAATCTTACTAAATATTAACAAAAGTTGTGGTTATGCTTATTTGGTCAAATGTTTAATAAATGTGACCGTAGCTTTAGACCAAAAAATTTTATAAAACGCTTCATTGCTTGTGTTTTAACGTTGAACTTTTGTTAATTTGTTAACGCAAATGACTCTATCCTTACCTCCCCTCGTGGTCCTATATAAATAGGGATTTGTTTATGTTAAAAATTTCTTTAAAATCTGTTCGATAGATTTTTGGAGGCAGGAATTGCCACATAACTCCCCTCGTGGTTCTAGTTTTGAAAAAATATACAGCCTAAACCATCTAAACAAAATTGCCTTTCTGATGAAACCGGTTTCGAAGACATCTGTTGAATGGTTTCAGGGACTATTAAGGACATATCGCAATGGTTCCTCTAAAAAGAGTCAACTCAAAATTTACAAATTTTCAGTAGAGGCGAAAAACTGTTTTTCTAATATTAACCAGTGTTTAAAAAACTGCAATAACTTTCATTTCTTTTGATTTGACTTCTGCTTGTGCTTCTGAAATCAACAACATTTTCAGTCAAAGCAAAATCACAAAACGAAAAACAAACAGTTGAACGAAACTTTTTGCCAGCAGTTGTTTTAAAAATTGTGATTTTGATTTTCTTTTCTTTTGAACAGTTTCGCAAGTAAAAGTAAAATCAATCTCTTTGCTTTTGTAAGTCGCAAACAGTCGCAGAAGCAAAAAGTTATTTGTATTTGCAAATGATAAGTCCCAATCAGGGTTGTCAGATTGATTTTGAACTTTTTCGACAAATTCAATGTCAAAAATCGCCAAAATCGACATAGCATTTATTTTTTAGTTTTTGACAAAAATATTTGTATTTTAAGAATAATTAAAAATATTTTTTTATAAATCCCAAAAAAAAAATTTGTTCCGTATCGCTAAAATCCGCTTAATTGAATTTTTCATTGAATGTAAATAAATAAGGCTGAACTTTACAATATATAAATTTACATAAGCCGTTGTAAAACGTTTACTTTTTATATGTAATGCTGAATTTTTCGATTTTGTTATTAAAAATATGTTTTTTTGTGTTTAAAATAGACATTTTTAATTTGCCGATTTTTTTTTTTTTTTTAAATATGCCGATTTTTTACCAACACCATCTGGCACCCCTATGTGTGAGTAAGTATAAATGTAAAAAAAAACAGAAGAGAAAAGAGAATATTTTTCTGTTAAAAATGTACAAAACTAAAAGACTGCCTGCTTTTAGGACTGCGACTTCTGACAACTTTCAAAAGCAAAGACACTGCTTGCGATTTTGATATTTTTAACTTATCAAAAGCAGAAGAAAACTTAGCACACGACTGCCGATTGTTTTCATAAGTTTTAACAGGATCGATGTTTGATTTTAAAACGCAGAGAAAAGTAAAAGCATTAAAAAGTTAAAATTTTGCGACTTTTCGACTTTTGACTTAAGTTTTTTAAACACTGATATTAACAATGAAAGTTGAAAAACTATGTAAGTAAGAGTAAGAAGTATAAAACGGTAGCTGTAAAATTTGCTCATTTTTACAACCCACCAAACAATTTTCGGAGCGCTCCTAAATATGACTCTTAAAAGATTCCTTTTCTTGAGGGTTTTATGATTACCCTCCTAATTTATGAGCAATTCTGATTGTTTTCCGAGCCTGTAGAATTCAGCACTCCGAAAAGACTCATTTTTATGAGCAATTTAGGAGCACACTCCTTAAAAACTCTTATTTATGAGGGTTTTCTGAGGGGCAACGGTTGTTTGTTTTCTTTTTCTTGATCATTATTGTCTATCATTATTGTGATCATTTTGCGCGGTTCGGTTGTGGTTTTGATAAAATCTTTGAGAAAACAAATGCTTATTATTCATTTATTTTATTTATTTTTTAACTTTTTCACTAATGTTTTTTGTGTACTTTATGTGTGAATATTTGACTAAACAATGCCCTTGTAAATCTTTTCACTAGACAAAACTATCCATTTGAACTCCTTGTAAAAAGAAAATTATGTGGTTTTGTCCGTTGAAATTTGTTTAAAATGATTATTATTTCTATGCACAAAACATATATTAATAAAACTTTTCCATTAAAAGCGTACAAGCAAAAATTTACATAAAAATGAATACCCTAATTTCAAGAAAAAAAAAAAAACACTCCTATATCACTCTTTTTTGGCTCCGAAATCCCTCTTTTGTGACTCTTTTAAGAGGTTGTTATGATTGATTTGTGAGCAAAAATGCTTTTCTTCTTTGAACCTAAATTGGCGTTCAAATGATTCATGTTTTTTTTTGTATAGTCATTAAATATGAATAAGAAAGAACAAAAAATAGCGAATCAGAAAGCAAAGCGTACTGACAGTACATGCATGTGTGTAGTCGTTTCTTTTCCTCTCGTCTCTCTTACCATAAAGTAGCAATCATGTCAATAAAACATGAGCTGTTTGAACACAGACTTAAGAGCGGAACGCGTTTTCTAGCTGTAAAAAATTGTCATGAACATACAATTGGTATGAAGCATTCCTAACACAGGATCTCCACCTGAGATAAGATATAAGAATTTTATATCAGCAAACATCAAATTCAATCGCAGAGAGTATTATCTTACGTGTGGGTTTTCAAATAGTGTTAGTATTAATAGCTGTGTTCATTTACTTAAAATTGTTACGAATTTGTAACAATTGTTACTGGAAAGTGTTCATTAACCCAAAAAATTTGCAAGTTGAGAAACAGCTGTTTCATATTTTTGTTTACATAACAAACTTTTCCAAAAGAAGTTTTCAATAAGGAAATTTGGCAAAATTTATAAGCTTGATTTTTAAAATTATTAAAAATATTTATGCGATAAGAAATCATACTTTAGTTTAACTTAGGACAGATATTTCGATATTTTTATTGCTAAATAAAATAACGAACTTGTTAAAAAAAATCCCTTATGTATTTTGTTTTGCTTTTAACCGATCAGGTGTTATTAGTACTGTGAGTATAAAGGTTACCTAGATACCCGATACTTAACACTGTTGCAGTATAATACCCCATTAGTTAAAAAATTTTTTTGCAAATTAAATTATTTACAAAATGAAAGATTCTTATTAATTATAAAATAATTTGAGATATTCTCATTGTTTACTTTATGACCGTCTTGTTTATTATGAAACAAACACCAAAGAAATGCATTTGGACCAGATAAAAAGTCCATAAAGTAGATAATGAGAATATCTGAAATTATTTTATAATTAACAATAATTTAACCCGCTACCTCGTTATCTTTCTTTCGTGTTCATATTTAACTGCCAAAGTTTATGTTTCTAAGTTTTAAAACAAATTACCAACGTTATAGGTTCTCCTCATTTACTCAGGACCCTGCACCTATAATTTTATGTTTCTAATATCTATTACAGCAAATTAAAAAGGTACCACTTGTAGAACGAAAAAGTAAAACAAAGACATTTAATTTCCCGCATTTCACCATTTTTTATATTTTTCTCCCCATTGAAATATAAAAAAATTCATTATTGTAGTGGAAGCCCATAATTGAGAACGTATATTTCAAAGAATAGAGAAAAATGTTTTGTTAAGAAACTAAAAATAGGTAAAATTGTCAACCCTTAAATGTTTGAATTTCGAAATAGAAACAAATTTGTATTTTTTGGATAAGTTATGAATGTAAAACAGTTTTTATTTCTATGTTTATTTGCTTTAATTGAAAAATTAATGGTTTAATTTAAATTCTTGTTCAGAACAAAATGAACTGCGATTCCACTTTTTTTCTATTTTTACATAAAAGTTGAACAATGTTTTTTTTTTGCTGAATAATTAAATAAAAAAATAAATACAATTAAAAATAATAAAATCACTTCCCTTTTTTGGTCCATTTTCTTAACACACTTTTAGAAAACAATTTAGTATAAGTACCCTACAAGAAATGCATAACCAAAACTAAAAAAAAAACAATTTACTAACACACTTGCAACAATTTTACATTCGTTGCTCCACTCTAACACATATGTTAACACAAATAACAAAACCCAAATAATGCCAATTTTTTAATATAATTTTTTCACACGCGTGGCCTGTCGATTCTTGTAAAAAATTGAATTGTTTAAATTTAAGTTCTGTGGTTTAAATTAAATATTACAAACGTTATTTGCCATGTTAAGTTAAAAAATTAATTTGCTTATCTCCTTTGCAAATACGTTGCGTATTAAAGTAAAGGAGGGCGTACTGATGGCGGCTCCAGAAAACGTGGTGGTAAATTTTCTGGAAATAACAGGTCATGAACGAAACAGTCGTCTTAAAAGATGTGGTCTTCCAACAGGTAGCGGTCATTCGGGTTTTTGCTTTGGCCGGGATACTCGTTAAAGATTTGGTGGTGATAATAAAGGAGCAAATTATACCACATTTTTAAAATCCTGATGACTTTTCAAGTATGTATGCATGTATGTATTCGGCTTTTTAGTCACAAGTTTTTAACAAAATAATATTTCTTTATATGTTCTACGAGAAATTCATTGGTAATGAATACGTTTACCTCCATTACAAAATAACTTTTATAAATAAGATCCCAAAACGAAATCCAGACCCATGTGAGAAAGGAACGTTATAGAGCAACCAAGGAAATGACGTTACGTGGTCCCGCACCCACACCTATTATATACTTTAATGAAACCTGCTTGATTATATTTTTTTAATAAAAACTATTTTAAAACTAAAATAAAACAAAAACATTATTGTATAAAGGTTAGTACTAACCAATTTTTACGCTATGAATAACTAGTTAGTGCTAACCGCTATTTACGTTATGACTAACTAGTTAGTGTTAACCATTATTTACGCGATTACTAACTAATATAAAGCATAGTAGTAAGCAGTACAGATATATGTTCCGTAGTCGAGTGGAATTAATTAGTTAGAAAGAGAGGCAAAATCACATGTACACAAGAGTTTCGGTTAGTTTTTTCATTTTACTCTTAATAAACTAATAGAAACTTTATCCAATATAGTGGTCAAAACTACCTCTTCTTGCAGGGTAGTTTGCTAGTTGTGCTGCCAGTTTGTATAATTGTTTACGTCTGTAAACCATATGTTAGCTTTGTTTTTCCGGGCAAATTTTCCGAAATAGGTGAATCGTTCTAAAAAACACTCTCAATAAAAAAATATTATTCGGACAAAAATATTGTTCGGAACGCATGGATGAATCCACGGATAGTTTAGGAGTTATGAGGTTAGCGCATTTACTCGTTTTTACGCTATTTATCCCCTAAACATTCGAATTTCCATTAGCATTTACACATGAAAGTAGTTGCTTGCGAGTCGCAATGCACTAACTTTGTTCACTAACACACCCACAATTTTCGTACTATTACGCAATTTCTTCGATTTTTAGTGGATCGATTTAGCGAGAGACCAGCATCCGGTTCAAATTTCAACCTTATAACTCACGGTGTTAAGGCTGTGCGAAGATGAATCTGTCAGTCAGTCCGTAACGTTGAAATTTTATATACCTATATTAGAGTTTTTTTATTCCCGCACTTTTTGGATTACCGGGAAGGCGGGAAATAAATATCAAATTCCCGGGATTCCCGCACAAAATTTTTTATTTATTTATTTACTTATTTCTCCAATGAAACTAACATTTCTTACTGGCTATTACGCTTAAAATAATAAAATCTAGTATCTATTATATAACAAAAACGTAAAAAATTTAAGGATTGACATTAAATATGTTTTAATGTCAATCCTGAAAATTGGCTCAAATATTCCTGTATATTCGTCACTAATTTAACTTGCAAATTTTGGATGGCAAAGTGTTCATTTACTTTTTAGTATTTTTGAGAGCAGTTTCTTTAAATTCCTACTAACTCTCTATTTGCAAGTTTCTGCTAGTAAGGTAAATGAACACACCTAATATTAAAATAAATGTTATGAGACAGTTGTTATGAGAAATCTTATAACAACTATCTAATAAGGTGAGCTGTCAAAAATACAACACATACATACATATTAATTAATAATAAGACGCTATCATTTAAATGTTAATTTTTTTAGTGCAAATAGTGTTAATCTTGTAAAAAGTACTTAAAAAACAATATTACTAAAAACAAAGAAAAAACTAAAAAATAATAAAAAACGACACAAGTTTACTGTACGAAAATCAGTTAATTATGAAATCTTATAAGATACATGTTCCCCTTGTTTCAGATCAAGGCGAATTCAACTACAGGTGGTGTCGATACTACAACAATCCAAAAACAACAGAAACAACACAGGGTTTTTTGCATTGCATTGTTAGTGCTTACTGTCCAAAATGTCAACCATTCCTAACAAAGCACTAACAAATCAACGCTTTGTAATTGGAAAATCCGATTTTGACAGCGCGTTAAAATAAGCAGGGTTGCTATATTTATGGTTTTGACAACCCTGTTTTTAACGTTTGATAATAAATAATGGCAAATTAGCTATTTTTAGGTTTTGATTTCATTTCTTTTTTCTTTTATGAGGGTTTTAGTAAGCACGAAAGTTAAGAATACTGTTTGTGATAAAACGCTTACGCTCTTTTTTAGGTTTGACATATCAGCGCAAAAGCTACGCGGAAGAAAACGTTCTGCCTTCCGCTCTTGTTTAGGTACGGCTGACATAGAACATCATCAACGTTAACCGTTTTGAAATAACCAGTAGCATAACTTAAAATATTTTGTTTAGTTGAAACCAAGGCGAATTTATTTATCAGGTGGCGTGGAAAGCACAGCTGTGCTACTTTTTTTTCTAACTTAGAGAGAGAAATGTCAAAAGTTGCTTGTGTTTTTGACATATCGATCAATGAAAGCAACAAAAAAATACATTGCTGTGTTTTTGGTGTTGTTACTTGTTGTAGTATTGACACCACCGTATACATGAATTCGCCTTGGTTGAAACAAAACTGATATGAGTTCGGCTTACATTTGGGGACAACTCAGATTACATTATCTGTAGTTGACTCTGGAGAAGCTACTTTTGTATTTTTTGAAGAAGAGGGATACAACTGTATTTTTTGGCGGAAGAGTAGAGAAAATTATGTGAGATTTTACAGTGAGTAGATATCACTGTACATCGATTATTTGCAAAAAGTGAAAATTTAAAAATTTCGAGTTAACTGTCTTAAGAGGAACCAGTGCGATAACATGTTTTGTGTTCTATGTACATATCCCTTTCAGACAAGACGCTAAACTAATGGTACTGTTTTCATAATTTTTGGAATATAAATCGTATGAAAATATAATCAATGCTTAGGTTTTACCTTTTGTATATCCTTCAAGGATTTTCAGGTCACGCACAATTGATGCAATTGGGTAACATGTTAAGCTAAATCTAATTTTTATTGCAAACACAACTTCTTCTACGGCTCATTTTGACAAAACTGAAATGTGTGAGGAACGGAATGATGTGAGAACCAAACATAAATAACAGTCAGTGCAATCGATGCATGCTGGTCTATTTGTCATAGCGAAAATATTGAGACCGAAATCCATCCGCACAATCGATACATCATGGTCTGAAAGGGATATCGAGCCTTTGCTGCAATAGAGTCTTAACTCAAAAACACTGATTTTTAAGCTAATGCTTTTAACTCCCAGTAGAACATAGGGCCGCCTACTAGCTTATAGTGTGGAGTTAATCGCCATATCGTTATATTGTTATATTGTGTATCTTTATATTGTGTAAACATTTCATACAAATATCTTATACACTCAACTCTAGAGAGAAGAATTAAATTTAAAGGTGCTAGAAAATTATATTATGACTCTATTGCAGCAAAGGCTCGAGATATAGATTTGAATTTTTCGTTATTCAAAGATTTTTCTTATGTTTATTTTCTAAGACTATTAAAAATAATACGCTATAACAAGTTTTAAAGTTATTTTTTATTGCATCAAGAATCTCAAAATTAATTGACTTAAAACAAAATAACGTTCAAGTGTAATGAAATAATAAATAAAAAAGAAAAATTTGGTCTAATGGTTGTTCTTCTGTTTTGTTTATCTGTTATATATTTTAAATGCCGGAACTCTCAAAAAAATATATACATTTTTACAACACCAAATTTTCTATTTTGGATCGAATATCTCTTCAAAAAGATTAAAGAAGAAAAACTCAAAATATTGCAAAACGAATAACTGTTTACAACAAAAGTCAATAAGAGAAAATTTTTATTTAAAAAAATCGCATTCGTTTCCTTTTTACGCTACAAGAGGGCGCTGAAGTTACAAATTAGGTAGTTTTTAATGTTTTAGAAAATTAACTGCAAAATATTTGTTTTTTTGAAATAAGTCACTAAAATATCGTAATTTTATAGATAAATATATTTTCTATAAAATGCATATGCATTTTAAATAAAAAGTAACTTTCCAATGATTTTTAATTGCTTTAAAAATCTCATTTAATTTAATTGGCTCCAAAAAATAACCAAAATTTGAAAAAAATAAATAAAAAAAGAAAAATATGCTCTTCTGTTTTTTTATTTTGAAGTCCAATAATCTGTTCTATTAACGCGCATAAAAAAATTTATAAAATTCGAAGTGGAACTAAAAAAAAAAAATTCAAAAAGTGCATATTTTGCTTTTTTGCCCAATTTTCAATAGCTTACAAAATTAAGTAAAGAACAACAAAACTTCACAAATTATTAAAAAAAAAAAATTCATTTTAGTTATGTTGAAAAGAAGACAATAATTTTTAAGCAAAAAATAGAAGAAAAGATTTGTTTATTGTATTCTAAATCAAAAGAGGGCGCTGAAATCATTAATGCAAAATGCATTTTATTGCAGCATAAAACAAAATTAAGACAAAAGAGTTGCTGTAAATCAATTGAACTAGAGGTCAACTAAAGTAGCAAAAGTCATTTAATTGTTGTTAATATTTGAGGAAAATAATTGTTAAAATTTCACTTCTTTTCTTTTGTCCTTTATATTTCAGCTGAAATTAGGAATGGGAGAGTGAAACATTTGTTTGAATCAAATTTTGGTTTATTTGTAAAAAAATATATTTAAGTAAAGGGTGGTCCAACCAAAACGCACGATGTGAATTGTAAATAAAACAAAAAATTTTCAGAGAAATATCTTAATATTTTTTATTATGATAGAAGGATCCATGACAATTATGTGTAAACAAAATATCGGACAAATGCTCCCCACGGCTTCGGTGGCATACCTCTATCCGATGGTCCATATTTTCAATGACTCTGAGACGTAATTGAGGTTAAATGTCGTTAATGTGCAGAAATGATCTCATCCATTAGCTTTTGAAATGTTCTTGGCTAATTGACGTACACTTTTTCTTTAAAATATCGCAAAAGAATGAAGTCCAACGGTGTCAATCACATGATCGTGGCGGCCAATTAACTTCGCCACAACGTGAGATAACACTGCCATTGAATTTCTCGTGTAAAAAAACATTGTTTCGTTGGCTGTGTGGCAAGTGGCACAATCCTGTTGGAACCACGTACCGTCCAGTTCGATATCCTCAATTTCTAACCACAAGAAGTCCGTTATAATCTCGTGATAGCGAACACCATTCACGGTAACTGCTTAGGCGACCTCATTTTTGAAGAAGTATGGCCCGATGACGCCGCCAGCCCAGAACGAACTGGGCGAGCATGCAAAGGTGTTTTTATATTTCCAACAGACCCGGTTTTCTGAAACTTGAGCACAATTCTCCCTATTGTGAAAACATTATGCTGACCAAAAAAATCACAAAGAGCACAAAATGCATTTTGATTTGAACACACATTTTCGTAAAGGGCTTCAACAATCTTAACGCGCTGATTAATTGTAAACCTCGCCATGGTTGAATTTGTCAACACTGAAACAAATAAATGCCAAATTAAGTTGTGCAAAATCCTTGACGTGAAGGTGTAAAAAATTTTCTATTAAATATTTTCTTCTGAAGTGTCGTTTATGATGTTTAGAGCGTTTCAAGTATTGATCTTATTGAAATTAAAATCTGAAAATAAAATAATTTTAATAAGTCCTTGAAACAAAATGTATTGATTTTTTCTTTTATGAACTTGGTTTACTAATTTATATGATATTTAAAAATTTCTTTTTGATATATAAAAAAAAGAGTATTTTTTATTTTAACGTGAGAGTAAGTGACAACAAAAATACATGATTGCATAATTATGCCCATGCCTTATAAGTGTATACTTAAGGCAATCTTTCGGACAACTTTAGCCGGTGTGGAATTCATCGTACATGTCAAGACGTACAAAGATAAATCTATTTAACTCAAACGTAAAATCCACACTGTTGTACGGATGCTAAACGTGGAATGCAGCATCACGTGACGTACTATCCGTACAAGTTTTTATAAATAAATGCCTAAGGAAGATCTTACATATATATTGGGCCAGAACAATTTCGAAAAACGAGCTGTGGCTAGGAACCAGACAACAACCGATCCATCTAGAAATTCGAAAACGTAAATGGTGTTGGATTGGACATACATTACGGAAACCATCGAAAGATATTGCAAAACAAGCAATAGACTGGAATCCACAGGGCATAGGAATAGGGAATAGGAAGACCGTCACATACCTGGAAACAACAAGTCGAAATAGAAACATTTCACCTTCGTCTGCATTGGAATGAAATAAGACATCGTGTATCCGACCGAGTATATTGGAATAATCTTGTTGCGGGCCTATGCTCCTTGTAGGAGTTTAAAGAAATTAATATAAATATATATATGCATAAAGGGTATTCCAAACTGAAACATTTTTAAGTTAATTGAGCGTAATCATGCGAGAGTAATTATGTTCTCATCGAAAGTTATCGTGACAGTGAATTAAAAACAGTCACGCGCACATGAGTGAATATATATATTTTCATAATGAGCGTGCGTGACCGTTATTCAAAAACTGACACGCCTACTTCTGTGCTTACATATTTTTTCAAATATGCCAACTTTTGTAAAATTCGGATCATTTTTGTTAAAGTTCTTGCATATTTTCTTCAAATGATCCTTGACAGGACCAAAAGGCCTTTCCGCAATTAGCGTTTAAGCATAACTCACAAATTATGATTGGTATAATAAATATAAGTTAATACAATTTGAATACAATTGAATTATTTATGAAATACAAAAGTTTTTACTTTTTTGGAACATGGGTAGGCGTGTCCTTTGTTCTATTTTTTCAAAATTTGAATTTTTTTTAACTAAGGTAAAAGCAACTACTGTGCGAAATTTTCGAAGTCTGCGTCTGCTTCTTTTTTTTTGTCCCATAGTTATATGGGAATATTGATGCCATGGCTCTTGGCAATATTTAGAGCCTGCCTGAGTCTCTCACATGTCCCAGCAACGTGGACATCATATAAGATCGTCTTCATCCCCAAGAGTGGGAAGACATCTCACACTATGGCTAAAGACTTTAGACCAATTAGTCTATCCTCCTTTCTACTGAAAACACTGGAGAGGATTTTGGATATTCACATTAGATCATCATTAGGACCCAATTCCCTGTCACCGGCTCAGCACGCCTACACGAAGGGAAGGTCCACTGAAACTGCGCTTCACTCATTGGTGGGCCACATAGAGAGATCCCTGCATTACAAGGAATTTGCTTTAGTGGCATTCCTGGATATTGAGGGCGCTTTCAACAATGTTAAACCTGAATCGGTTATTAACGCTATGAGACATTTGGAGATCGACCCAGCGATCATTCAATTTGTCAGCAGTATCTTGCACTTCAGGCGTATCGAATCCAACTTGGGCGCCTCGAACATTTCAAAGGTTGCGACTAGGGGCACCCCGCAAGGTGGTGTACTGTCACCTTTACTTTGGAATCTGAATATGAATACCCTACTCAGAGCCATGGAAAGGACGTGCTGCAGAACGGTCGCATATGCGGATGACGTTGCAGTTGTGGCTATGGGTAAAGATCCCAGACTTTTGTCTGAACTAATGGAGTCCGCACTGGACGTCCTAACAAAATGGTGCCAGGGATGTGGACTGGATGTAAATCCCGCCAAAACAGAACTGGTACTTTTCACAAGGAGATACAAAATTCCCAAATTTAATACCCCGAGGATAAAAGGGGTGTCACTGGAACTGTCTGACAGCGCCAAGTATCTTGGGCTAATATTGGACAGTAAACTGAACTGGAGGATGAACACCAGCTCCAGGACTAATAAAGCGGCTACTGCATTATATTGCTGCAAAAGGGCCATTGGCCTAAACTGGGGAATTAACCCGAGGAATGTATACTGGCTATACGAATGTGTCATTAAACCCATTCTCTTCTACGGGGCAGCTGTTTGGTGGCCGGCGCTCAAGGCGAAGAGTCATCAATCCAGGTTTGAACGTACAATGAGAATGGTGGCGATAGCGGTAACAGGTGCCATTAGAACAACCCCCTCTAAGGCATTGTTTACGATTCTAAACTGGTTACCACCAGACATTTTGGCGAAAAGGTTAGCTGCGAACGCGGCGGTAAGACTAAGGGCCACCGGAGCATGGAGAGATTATAATATCGGACATGCTAACATTCTGAATGATATTAATTGGCACATGGATGTTGATTATGTCACACCCGAGCCAATCTTTGATCCTGGCTTCACGGTAAGCATTATGGATAACGTGGTCCACTATGATGACCTGCAAATCCCCGCGAATACGATTCGAATCTTCACGGACGGGTCTAAAACACTGTATGGTGTCGGTTCTGGCATATACTCCGAGCAGCTAAACTGGAGCATTCCTATAAGGCTGCCGGACCACTGCAGTGTAATCCAGGCCGAGATAATGGCCATCCACACAGCCGCGAAACGCATCCGGTACGGTGAAATATCTGGAAGGGATATTCACATTATTACCGATAGCAAGGCGGCCATAAGATCCCTGGAGAATGTGTTCATCACATCGAGAATTGTCCGAGAATGCCGGATGTCTCTGGAGGAGATAGCGAGACATTCACTGGTCACCCTTAATTGGGTCCCCGGACACGGGGACATACATGGGAACTGCATGGCGGATTCGTTGGCGCATGCAGGTACCACCTTGAATCGGGACGGTTCCACATATGTAGGTGCTTCACTCCCAAGGTGTAAGCAACTTATAGCGCATAAGTTTCATCTTATCGCCAGTCAGAGGTGGCACGATGAAACCACCTGTGGGGAAACCAGGAAAATCTGGCCCATCATAGATGAAAAAAGGACACGGCGGGCATTACAGCTGTCCAGACATCATCTAAGAAACCTAACTGCGGTTATAACTGGCCACTGGCCAATTGGGAGGCACGCCCAGAGGCTGGGGCTCCCTTATAACGACTTGTGCAGAAGTTGCGGCGATGAGGAGGAGGAAGAGTCAACGGAACATCTTCTCTGTAACTGCCCGGCTTTCGGAGACTTAAGACTCAAAATGTTTGGTCGAAGAACCCTTGGGGACAAAACTTGTCTCTCTGATGTTGACGTAAATAGGATCCACTCCTTTATTGAATCGACCGGTTGGCTGCATGGGAATACTAGCAGCCAGATTTCATAGGACCCATGGGAGACGGCGTGATATGGTAACACAACGGGAACTAAGCAATGGACCCACGTGAGCTGTGCTTGATCACGGCTGCCAATGGAACCTAACCTAACCTATATGGTGCGTCGTAAGTGCCACACAGCTCATGCCACATTGTAAATCGAGCAATACAAGGTCATGGTCGGTCGTCTCACGTGGATCGTTCCATTTGACCCGTTAGACTTTTTCTTCTGGGGTTTTCATAAGCCGCATGTCTATGTGAATAAGCTACAAGCCAAAGCGCAACCCAAAGCCAATATAACCCATGCCATCGGTATGTTTGATGAGCCAGAGTAATGGAAAATTGGATATTTCGGATGCGAGCCGGCCAGCGAAGCCGCCACGGATTTCACTATGTTGCATTCCATAAATAATGGCTTCGATAGGCGATAATATCCCACACATACTTTGTTTTTAATTATTATTAAACGATGGGAAGCGCTTAAGGTGGAAGTGATTATCACGCGTAATGCTCGAGCGCTCTGTAGACTTTTGTCAAAAAAAAAAAATTAAACTAGTGTCTTTTCATAAAACAAGTTACATAAAAAAATTTTGACGCGTTTGCGGCAGAAAGTTGGTTAACTTTGAACTTTTAGCGCGTTGTGTATTTCTAACAAGTAATCAGCTGAAATTAAAAACGAATTATTTAAACAAATTTAAGAATCATGGAGGAAACACTTATTGAAGAGTTTATAAAACATACAGTATTGTATTAAAAAAAAAGTTGAAGCTTGAAATTCTTTAAAACAAATTTTAAACAAATAAAAAAAATAGCTGAAAGAATCATTTTTTAACTTGCCATTTTACATGCGCTAAAGTTTTTAAACGCACGATACTCGTCGACGAGTTAACGCGTGTTATGTACTTCTATCCTGTATCCTTTCTTAGGGTATTTCCGATCCACTTACCTTTTCTTTCCTTTATAATTGTGACAATTGGTTGAATTTTACATTTCCTATATACATAAATTGTCATTGCTTATCACATTGGGCCACCATATTCTCAATATATACCGTAGGTAACGGTTTGTGAAGCTCTGAAGCCTAGAGGGGAGGGCATCTG
Source organism: Pollenia amentaria (assembly GCA_943735925.1). NCBI lineage: Eukaryota > Metazoa > Arthropoda > Insecta > Diptera > Polleniidae > Pollenia > Pollenia amentaria. Next base: position 71,880,565 of record OX031007.1, on the reverse strand, counting down.
GTGACAGCCATGTCTCACAGCTATAAAGCAGTTCTGTCAATACATTTGATTTTAAAATGTTGACTTTCGTTTTCATTGATAATAATGTAGATTTCCATATGTTTCGTAACTGGAAGAATGCGCTATTTGCCTTCCCGATTCTGGATAATATATCTGCAGGGGAAATATACCGACAAGCGCTAAAATGGAATCCGTAAGGCACTATAATAAGAGGTCGACCAAAAACGGAAAGATAACAGAAGAGCGAAATATCGTGCAACGAGATTAAAGCGAAGTCATCCGACAGAAGAAAGGCCCCATGCTCCGATAGGAGTTAAGCGGATGGAAGAAGTATACTTCTACCTTTAATACAAGACCCTTTATATGCATCCAAAAGAGTTATTGTGGCTTTAAATTTTTATCTAGATAAAAGCCAATAAGACAATGCCTAATGGGAAAAGAGCATGGTACAAAGAATCCAAGATAGCGCATTTAGCTTTATAACGTGAAATGTTTCTGCGCTTATACGTCACATCAGCTGATCAGTACAGCTAAAGGGGGACTTAGACGGTAAAACAAGTTAGACAAGTAAGATTTGTGTGTAGAAGAGAGCGGATTCTATCGTGTAAATCTAATATGAAATGAGAGCGTACGACATTAAAAAAAATACGGATAAATGCTTGGCAGTCAAAAATATCACACTTTATTAGATCAAGGATGTAGTTTTATGTAAACAAATAAAATATGCAAATGACAACATACGTATGTGAATAGTTAAAATAAAAAAGGCGTGAAATAAACAATTATGCCAATGGTTTGTTTTTTAAGTCTACATTCACACGTTTCATCTTTTGATGTTCAACTCTTATGTTTTAAGGAGAGGAAAGCAAGAAGACAAGGGGTTGGTACAGAGGTGCCTGAACTTGGGCAGTAAGCTTTGTGTTCTCATTCGTAGGTATATGCACAACAATGGCTGCATGTAAATTTTTTTTTCTTTTTTTCTCTTTGGTTAAATTGAGACTAACCAATCTTGTGATAGCCTTTTCACACTTATCCATATCTAACATCTACCATCTATTTGCGAAAATGTTAACATGAGAAAAACATAGAGCTAAAAATAAACATCTTTGCAAGATGTCCTTATCGCATTTAATTTCGTTCTACATCATTCGATTATTTAAGTGTCATCACTAGAAAAGTGCCAATAAATTATATTATAATTGTGGCATCACTGACAAAATGACATTTGTTTTAAACGCAGCGTTGCCATTTGTCCAGTTTTCCTTTTTTTCAAGTTTCTTTGTTTCATTTTTTTTATAATTTTTAAACAAAATGCCTAGAGGGGCACCAAATCCATTTTGGTGTTTTCTTTAAAAAAAAGGTTTTAAAAAAATAAGTTTATTTCGGAAATGGTGACATTTTTTATTGATAGTAGATGTTAAGGTACATGTACACGACATGTTTTTACATCTGACTTGTCAAATTTCCTACTGCAAAATACATACATGTCGTGTGTTTCCTTTATAACATTGCTTCTGTAAAAGTCAGATGCAAAGTCATCTGACAAAATTTAAATTACATTGTGCTCTAGTTTCTTCTGGCAAATCATCTGACATCATCTGTGTCAGAAATCTATGCCGGGAGGAAACCGGCTGTCTATTATTGACGGAATCATTAGCCGTCTGAAGTTAATATTTTAAAATACCGTGCATTTTTGATCATTTTACTATTGAATAGAGTTTATGTAAAACTATATGTATAAGAATGTTTTTGCCGGGTATGTGTTCCTAAAACTCAAGAACCGCTGGACCGATTGACACCAAACTTGGACAAAAAATTAGTTTGGTCTGGAACCAGATTTCTCTTAAGTTTTGTCCCGGTGGATAGCGCTCGGGTCAAGTTATTAACCAAATTCTTCATTTTAGTCTAATTTGCGGCCCTTCAGAATGTATTTACTTGTTTTTTTTTTTTTTTTTTTTTTGTTTGTATGAATGGACCTGATATGTAGCGCTATGGTGATGCTATTTAGATAATCATATTTGCGGAGACAGTTTACTTAAGCTAAGAATGTTTGTATTTTTCCTGATGACCAATTTGTTTTATTGACGTTCGAAAAAATACATTTCAGAAATATAAAAATTTTTCTTACAACAAATTTTAAAAGAATTTTAGTTTCCATGAAAAAAAAACTATTTTAAATACCGGAAAATTCAATTACGTTTATAATTATGACGACCCGATGTAGAGGAGGAAACATTGGTCAGAAAGTGATTGTGGATCTTTCGGTACATTAAAAGCACAATACTTCTCTGGTATTACAAGTCTAAGTTTTACTAATTTGAGGCCGCTGATTTCAAATCGAATCGTCATTTTTCTCTATCAGCTCGGGATTTCGAGATATACCGTTATCTCCAAAATTAAGGCACTTTCACTACATATATTGGAATAACTTAAAAACGGTTCCCCATATTCGGTTTCAGTGCTTTCAGAAAGGTTTCGTTATTATCAGGCCTGTCACAGAAATCAATTCCGATCGAAAGTGGAAGTGATTTCGTTCTTTCTTCTGCAAAAACGAAATCACTTTCGATAGCAAATATGTTCTACTAAAAATGTCCAATCTTTTGATATATAAGACGTATCCATAGGTTATGTAACAGCTATAAAAATTTAGTTTTTATAAAAATTTTGATGCTTTTTAGCCCATTTTTGGAGTATTTTGCTAATAACTTAACCATTTCTTAACCGATTTGGCAGATTTATATACCCACGTCTTTAAGAAGAAAAAACCATTTACTTAGATTATAAAACTTGGACTCGCGAAGATCTATTGTTCCCGAAAATGGGTATGATTAAAAAAAAAATTTTATTTTGGGCATTACTCTTCCATTTTTGGGAGAAAAGTTTCAGGGTTTTCGGGAAATATATGCTGATTTTGGTATATAAAACGTGTTCATATGCCATACTAGAGCCCTAAAATTTAAAATTTTGAGTATTTTCAATAATGTCTTTGTACGGGAGGTACCACGCCCACTTTTCCAATCGCGCCCATATTTTGTGGGATACTGTGTATTGACAACCGATATGTTTGTACCTAATTTGGGAACTTTAGCTCGTTTCGTTCTCCAGATATACATAAATGTATAACGTCTTTGTATGGGAAGTACCACACCCACTTCTCCAATCCCGCCCATTTTTTTTTAGAGAGTTTGTGTATTGGCAAGCAACATGTTTGTACTAAATTTGAAAGCCGTAGGTCTTGCCGCTCTCGCGATATGCAGAAAAAAAGAATTTAAAAAACAACAACAACATGGGATTTATAGAAAAAAAAATTAGAGGTAGTCGTGGTTTTTTGCTCATATCTCATCCATTTATGGACCAATCTTCCAGAATTTCAATTCCGGACTATATGTGACATAAATGTATAACAACCTAGCCTTCATCATATCTGGGGTCTTCGGAAAACCCATTTCAACGGACGGACAGACGGACAACCGGATTTGAAGAAGCCAAAATATATACACTTTATATGGTCTGAGATCAATATTGTAGAAATTACAAACGGAATGACAAAGTTATATATACCCTTTTACCTTCGGTGAAGGGTATAAAAATTAAATTGGCTGAACTCTCTTACGGCGAAAATAAATAAAAATAAATAAAATGTTTGTGGCGGCAGGACGCTATTTTAAACCAAGAACTACTTTGGTTTCTGCAAAGATAAACAGAGACTATGTCAGAGGCAAATTACATGTACCCTTGTGACCGAATATTTTTAACCTTCTGTCAAACAGCAATTTTGGCAATTCCATGTGTCTTGAAAATTTGACAAATCAGATGTTAAAAAACTTGTCGTGTACAGGAACCTTTAGATGCTGCAAGTGTGAATGCATGTTTCACATTGTCAAAATTTTCCATTCGTTCCTCCGAAATGAATGCAACTGTGAATAGGCTATAAACGTGTAAAATTTCTCGTAAGATTTTTACTCTCATTTTTAAAATACAGATAGAATTTTATAATATTTTTCTCTTTGGGTATACGTACGTAAAGTTTTACTAGGGAGAACAAGGCCGATTATTTTAAAATGTTAATTTTTCGAATATTGAATAAACCGGTTATTTTAATAATGTATAATTAATCAAAACAAAATGTAATAAAGTCAAAAAACTTTATGAACAATGTAAATACCAATCGCTTATCAAAGCGTGTGGCCTTGAAAAAACCAAAAACAATTCAAAATTCTACAAAAGTTTGTTCAGTTAAAAAGTAAATAGTAATTTGTGCGAGAGTAGTCTTAATATTAAAAATATTTTATATAGATGTTGTCTCCGGAGATATTTCGAATGGAATTAAAAAGACAAAGTTACTTATTAATCACCTTTAATTAGTCCACATGATTGTCATTAATGTACTCCAAATAAAACTTAACTGCGTTCGAAGCAGTTTCAAAGAGACGATAAATAATTCTTTAATAAATTACGCTGCCAAAAATTTATATTAGCCCGTTGTGTTACCGAGGGCGGAATTTCCGTTAAGGCACTAAAAATGAAAACACCAAAAACTTAAAAAAAAATTGAAGAAATCAAACAGTCATGGAAGGTTTTAGTTAATAGTGAATGACGAATTGACAAATATTTTATAAGAAAACATGTTCATATTACTGTTCGTGTCTATAATGCTGAAAGAAAATAACTTGAAATATATAATCCTGTACCCAGAGAGTTACAGAACATGGGCACTGGCTAAGAGGTTTTGTTTGAAACTTTTCAAAAATATGGTTGAACAGATTAAAACTTATTTAAAATAAATTTGGGGGAATATCTCATATAAAAAATTTATTAATTTATTATAATATTTAATTTGCTTTTGCAAAACGTTTGTCTAGATCAAACATCATTTAACAGTTTCTAAATTACATTATGCAATTAATTATCTCCTTACAAAAAAAGTTTAATAAATAAATAGAAATTGTAAAAAATAAAGCTAAAGTTTGATCAATTTCCTGGTCACACTTTTCTTGGATTTTATAGTCAAATATTTGTTAGGTCTGAAGTCATAACTCTGTATTTTGACGGTTCCTTACCGTTGCGAACTGTTTTTTTTTTTATTCAAATTGACGTTTTATTATAAAAACTTATTTAATTTTTGTGTTTTTATGTATTCGAATTAAAACAGGTTAACCGGTTATTTTAAAAATGCTTAAATTAAATCCGGTTTTTTAAAATAGCAACTATTCGGAATATTCGAAACCGGTTTTTGAAAAAGTCGAATAACCGATCTCCCTAAGTTTTGCCGTCTTAACCAGCTTTGCCATTTTAACGCATTTCGCGCTAGATTTAACGCGTTTTTCGTCTTAGCACGTTGTATGTAACGTGTGATTTTTTAGCTTTTATCTTTTTGGCAACACTGGTTTAAACAGCTGACGCACGTTTCGTGTTTTGTTTCACTGTCAAACATCTTCAGTTTGGTCTATAATTTAACCATGAATCGTCTTACAAACGAACAACGCTTGCAACTTGAACTTTATTATCAAAATGCGTGCTCTGTTAAGAAAGTTCATCGCGCGCTTCTTCCATTTTATGGTCAGTATAATCGACCAAAATTTTTAGCTCAATGGGTACGTTAATAAGCAGAATTGTCGATTTTGGAGTGAAGATCAGCCAGAAGCATTGCAAGAGCTACCAATGCATCCAGAAAAAGTCACAATTTGGTGTGGCTTATGGGCTGGTGGCATTATTGGACCGTACTTCTTCAAAGATGATGCGAATCGTAACGTAACTGTGAATGGTGAGTGCTACCGTGAGATGATATCCAACTTTTTTTTTGCACAAAATGCAAGAGCTTGACTTGCATGACATGTGGTTTCAACAAGACGGTGCCACATGCCACACAGCACGCTTAACAATGGACTTATTGAGAGGCGAGTTCAGTGAACATTTTATTTCACGTTCGGGACCGGTCAATTGGCCGCCTAGGTCGTGCGATTTAACGCCTTTAGACTATTTTTTGTGGGGCTATGTTAAAGCTCATGTCTATACACACATGCCCGCTTCAATTGACGCATTGGAAGACAACATTGAAGCATTTATTCATGAGATACCGGCCGAAATGTTGGAAAGAGTATGCCAAAATTGGACTAAGCGGATGGACCATTTGAGGCGCAGTCACGGTCAGCATTTGCATGAAATAATCTTCAAACATTAAATTATATGGACCGTACTATCGATTCAAATTAAGATTTCATGCATTTTTCTGAATTTTATGTGTTTTTTTTAACTTTCCTATAGCTCTTAAAAAATCACCCATTATAAAAAACGCGCTATTTATTGTTAGCGATAGGGCACCTAGTATTGAATTTGCCTTGATTCATGATGTATTTATTTATGCATGATGTAAAACTTCTGTAATTTATCGGTTTCTCTAAAGAGGATTATCTCAAGATTTATAAATTTTCAGTAGAGGCATTAGACTGTATTTTTAATACGTGCTCTTATATTACAAAGAGGCAAAGAATTGTATTTTTTTTAGACAGAGTAAAGAAAAGGTAAGATTTTTACAAATTTAATTTACCGCGCTAAAAATAGAGCCTTTTGGTTATAAATATTTTTCAACGCTTTGATTTAGCGCATTTTTAGAAGGGGAATAGCGCGTTTTGCTTATAAAACCCTTAATAAATAGAAACACACGTAAACAAACATGTGCATGATGTGCTGATGTGACGTTACAAAAATGTGTGCAGAGATAACGGACTTGCGTAATGCGCTATCTTCTTTTGCTTGTATCATGGAAAAACAGTAACATCTTCTCTACTCTGGATATAACGATTATTTCTGCCCTGGATCCTTTGGTTGGTGCTATGGGTACAGCTGTTTGTTGCAATGGATACATGAGCGTATGTAAATTTCGAGTAGATATATTTACGTATCTGTCCTTGAAATGTGTCATTTAATGCGTTCTAAATTTCAATTAAATTTTCACAAATTTATTTACATATAAACATACACATGTAACTACATTCATAATATATTCGCCAAATTATAAAAGCTATTGTAAGCACATCAATCATTTTTAAAAATTCTTTGAAGGTTTTAAATAATTGTATAATTATTTTGATATGCATATAAAATTGTTCACAATATATGAGATTAATACAATAATCCATACTCCATCAATCACTTAAAATTTAACATTAATGTGTATTAAAAAAAAACGTTTGGACACGTCAATAGTTTTTAAACATATGGATTAAGGTCAAATTAGAAACTTGTGGAAGTTTAATTGAAACTGTTTCAAAAAAAACATTTATCTCTTTTTGTAAAGTACTCAGAAATTTGTTTTTATAAGAAATAGTTGGGAATTTCTTTTCTTCAATTTATTGCTTTTAGATCTGTATTGAGGAAACTTTTACATGAGCAGATATTTTCGACATGTTATTTTTCTTATGCACAGCCGGAACCACCTTAATGTATAAACTTAAACATACTCTATTTATCTAAGAATACAATTAAATATAAATTTTAATCAAATTGAGTGGCATTTGGAATTAATGACCCTGACTACAAGATTTACTTAGTCGAGAAGATTTCTGTAAAACTAATTTCAAAAAAAAAATAAATGTTTATTGAAATGCATAATGAAATAAAAGATCAACTAAAATAATACAAATCGACACCCATTAATAACGCTTAAATTTGTTTGCCAAAAAAGTGTGGGATATTAATTTTTTTAATTTTGTTACATATACAATGAATTAATCTGATGATCTAGAAAGTATATAAATTCTAGGTCCTTTTGAAGTTCTAGGATTATCTTGCTTTTCTCGTCATCTGAAATCATGATACTAGAACGACTCATCAGAAAGAGGAAAGTTAAGCGTATTTTTTGCCCAACAGATACATTAAGCATTTAATCTAGTCCCAATACTAATGTCGTCCCCGAATAAGAGATAGAATTATATTCACACAGGACAAGCCTTTTTATACACCCAGAGAAAAAACATGTTTAAATATGGTCACCTCCAACAAAACTATTTTTAAATAAAATTTTAAACATACTATGGTTAAATAAGTCCTCCATTAAAAAGGCACAACCATATTATGGTTGCCTCCGAATATGTTTAAGTTAGTAATAACTAAAATATGTTTTACACTTATAATAGCATGGTTGGTTTTCAACCATAGCAAGTTGCTCTTGGAAAAGAGGAAAATACTATTGTTAATTTAAAAACAAATAATTGTCATATTTAACCTTGAAATGTTTAGTGGTAACCATAATATGGTGGTGGCTTCTTAATAGTCGACTAATTTAACAATAATATGGTTGTCGGAGACACTAATATGATTAAATTAAACATGATATGTTTAAATTTTTTTTAAAAATAGTTTTGTTGGAGGTGACCATATTTAAACATGTTTTTTCTCTGCGTGTATACAAATATTTTGAATAAAAAAGTCGTAAAATATAAGATATGAAATCTGTGAACACGTAAATAAAAAAGTTTGAATGGATATTGGTCACAAGAGAAGAACCCCGTTTCCGTTTAAGCCAATGCTACAGCGATTAATACCGATACCGCTTAAATACCTTTTAAATTGAATACAGGTATTGACAACGATACTGAAATAACAAATACTTTAATACCGATACAACCATATTATGATTGCCTCTAAACATGTTATGGTTAAATATGACAAAAAATTGTTTACCACAGATAATTGCTTGGCTTTAAAATAAGAAAAGTATTTTCATCTATTCCAAGACGAATACGCTGTGGCTGAAAAACATATTATTGTTATTACTAGCCATAACATGTTGGGAGGCAACCATAATATCGTTGTGACTTATTGATGGAGGACTAACTTAACGATAATATGTTGCCGGTGAAAATAATATAATTAAATTAACCATAATATGTTTAAAAATGTTCACTAAAAATAGTTTGGTTGGAGGTGACCATATTAAAATATGTTTTTTATGTGGATGCAGACATCCCTTTTAACTTTTTTCGATACCCATCTAATGCTTATACATACATATTTACCGTAGGGAAATATCATCATCTAAAAATGATGTTCAGTAAAGAGTATGTAGATCGGCTACGACAACATTCGGCAAAAACTATAGACGATACCAATTTAAGACCGAAATTTTCAAAATGATTTCGCTACAAAGAATTGTCCAAAAAATCAAATATTAAAAAAGTTCAATTAAATAGTTTCGTCCTTCGATAGGCATTTTATTGTCATACTGTGCCACTTTATTCACAAAATCACAGATCTTTTTAGGAATGTCAACATATTTTCTTATCATAATATTCTGATTTGTAATGTTTTGGACTTTTGGACCAAAGAAGTTATCGAAGCTTCCTTTTTAAAATTAGAGCTAAAAATAAAATAACGGTCCTTAAATTGGATGGGGTGTTATATGAAATATGAAAACATCTGAAATATCAAACAATCGACTCACTGTTTCTCAAATGGTGCAGTATATTGCCCACCGACATCGTGCGATTTAACGCCTTCGGGCTATTTTCTTTGGATTTGCGGTAATTTATTGGCTTAAGCAAATAAATTAGAAGCTTTGGAAGAAAATGGATGATGTTGAGTGAACCACAGCCAAGATTAGTCATTGGTTATTTAAAAAACCGGCCTACAAATCAAAATTATTCGCCCGGGAACAATTAAGAAAATTTTTTATCCAAAGCAACATCTTTTAAATATTTGCACATTTTTTTTATATAAAAAAATATTTATGTGAGTTCCCGGAAATAGTAAAAGTCCGAGATATTAGAAACCCAAATGTGAACCAAAAAGCACTCGAGTTTAACAGATTTTCTGCGGATGGCTCAACTTGCTGCATTCTTTAAGGTGCCACCAATAAAATTCAAATATGCTCAAAAAATCAATCATTGAACACTTGATATATATGATATATGACCTGCCTAGTGATTTAGACCATGAGTCAAATAATACCGATTACGCATTATGTAATTCCGTTATGTTTTTAACCATTGCACATATTATTTTTTGGGTCTAACTAAAATATTTTTGAAGTTTCAAGAATATGGAACGATTGGTTTATGAGATATGAGTTGGTAAGTTTACTTACCAGTGGGCCGATATGTTAAGTATTTTTGAAATAATACAAGAATCAATCCTCGCAGATTAAAAAGCGATAAAAAAGAAAATTCCTCGTTTTTCAGGTCGATTTAAGTGAGAATCAATCCACATAAGGAGAACTGACAACTAGGTAGCGTTATTACCTCAACGGATTATAGGGTGATTCATCGTTATGTTTGATTTATATCTTCTTTCTATATACATATCGCTCATTTCGTGCAAGACCGTCACAACTCAAAATTCGGCATTTTCGAGTTAGTAATGCAGAAATGTTCTCCTCTTAAATCTCTACAAATTGATCTAAGAACGGAGAGAATTATCGAAAAAATAACGGTAATACAGATGCTTTTGACGCTATGACCTCTTGTAACAAACTTGAGCAATTAACATCAACAAGGTCACATTTCAGTTTTTTTGTTGGCATTCCTCTTGTACATGTGGTTTTCTTTGTAGCAAAAAAGAAACATTTGATTTTATAACTGTATATAAAATAAATAATAAAATAAATAATAATAGGTTGGAATCTTAAAAAGGCTCTCCTGTAAAGTTTCAAATTTTGAGTTGTGACGGTCTTGCACGAAATGAGCGATATATAAAAGAAAGTGGCGTTAGTTACTACGTTTATAACTAAAGAACGGCTGGACCGATTTCGATGATTCGTACCAATTCGGAATGGTCTCTGACCAAGTAAGAAGAATAGCAAACAAATCTAAAAAAGGTGGCGCCATTGAAAATTACTCGGTATGAATTAAATCGTAAACTCTGCATTTGACGATGCTATGATCTTTAGCAAAGTTGTTGAGCATGAGCCGGCGAAGCTTTATAAGTTGATATGACCAATTTCAGACAGGTGGCGCCACTGAAAATGACTCGAAATGAGTTAAATCATAAACTGTTCATTTGATCATGCTATGATCCTTATCACAGCTGTTGAGCATTAGCATACAAAGGTTTCTAGGTTGGTATGACCAATTTCCGATAGGCGGCACCATTGAAAATTACTCAAAATAAATTATATGGTCTTTAGTAAAGTTGTTGCGCATGAGCCGGCAAAGGTTTCTATGTTGGTATGAACATTTTCCGACAAGAAGTGCCATTGAAAATTAATCAAATCGTAAGCTATGCAATTGATCATGCTTTGATCTGTATCAAAGTAGTTGTGCATGAGCCGACGGAGGTTTCTAAATTGATGTGATTAATCTCCTATATTTATATTTAAAAAAAGTGGCGTTAGTTACTACGTTTATAACTCAAGAACGACTGAACCGGGCAAAACAACGTTTGCCGGGTCAGCTAGTATAAAATAAAACACATAAATTTTGCAATGAACTTAAAATTTTTATTATTGGCTAAAAACCCGTTAATGGCATTTACTTTTTGAAAATTATATCATGTAAATATAAGCCAAGACTACGGTTCATTCGGAAATCCATGAAAATCCGGTGTGTTATCGTGAAATTTTTTTCAGTGATGCAACACATTTCTGGCTCAATGGATACGTTGAACCCGAAGAGTACCAAGAGCTAAAACTACATCCATTAAAACAATGGCATGGTGTGATTTATCGAATGAGGAAGATCAGAATGTTTCCGTCATTTGTAATCTTTATTGCACCATGTTAACGGTATGGTTTCAACAAGATGGCGCTACAAGCAATAAAGTGCTACCTAGATCGTGCGGACTATTTTCTCTGGGCTACAATTGACGCTTTGGAGGCCAACAGTACTCGCGCTATTTGCGAGATATGTAGATGTCGCTATGCTCGAACGAGTCGCCCTAAATTATAACTTTCGAATGGACCACATCAGACGAAGTCATGGCCAACATTTACATGATATCATTTTCAAACAGTAAATGCCAAAAATTATTAAGCTCACTTTCAAATGTATGTGTTTTATTTTACATTATAAATCAAACCTCACGATGATTCACTCCAAAAAACCTTAGGCAAGTTAAAATTGTTGGAAAACTTACAAGGCAAATTAGAACAAAATACACGATGCAAAAAATAGTCAGCTGATCTTTTCATTTCACATGTTGAAAATTTGCATTGAATTTTTACGGCGAATTGCCACTACCTCATTTAATGCGCCTTGAATCAACTATGGTATATTAAAAAAAGTGAAAAGCATACAGCATTTCAAACTTTTAGTAGAACTAAATTAAATTGAATTATGTACATAATAAAAGTAGCCGAAGTGAGGGTTTAGAAACAGTTAGTACAAAACAAATTTTATTTTTTATATAATTTTTGTATTTGATTCAAAATATGGTCTTTTGGACCTTAGCGAAAATCCTTCCGAAAAGCGAAAGGATAACAAAAAATAAATATCCTTCAAATAGTGTTCTTCAAATACATTAAGTTCAAGTGTAAACCAAGGCGAATTCATACAGGTGACATTTTCGAGTCATCTGTTTATTGTTTATTCATTTGTCAACCTTTGTTCACATTTTGTGGAAAAATTTGTTAAAATTTAAAATTTAATAAAAATCCAAATACTTGAAAAAACTTATTTAAATTTTATAAAACAAAAAAAGTGAATATAAAATATAAAGTCAGTGAATTAAAAGTGCCGTAAGGAATAAATGGCGCTACAAAAAATTTGCAATACAGGAAAAAGTTTTACCTTCTAAAGCACTTGGGTATATTTTATAAACAAAAAAACTTCCTTGTTTATATTTCCAACAATTAATTTTGACATTCACTCTAACTTTTTACAAAAACAAAATACATAGTATTTTAAAAAAAAAAAAGAGATAGCTAGCATAACTCTATCTCATGATGCGGTCACCTGTATGAATTCGCCTGGGTATAAACCAAACAAAAGTTAGTTATTATTTTACGATGGGATTTATACTCGCTTAAAGTGCTGGTAAGTAAAATGACTGGCTGGGTAATAATGGGTTAATGTGAATAACCTGTTTCTGTGACGTAAAAAAGACCATTGTGTGTTTCATATACAAAATCATATAAATTTTTTCATAAAACCCAAGTAGTTGTGGTCTTTTGTGATGGCATGTGCAGAAGAAAAATATTTTGAAAATATAAATGCGTCATCTGTCCATGATCCAGACCTGATTTCCTTTACCAAAGTAACTTCAGTCGCTTACAATCAGTTTAAAAAAAATTTTTTTTTGAACGAAATGCTGCCAAAAGATGGATAGATTGACACGAAACGATAATCAATATAATATTTTGAAACATATTATAACAAAAAAAAGAATTTTTTCATTGTTAACGATTATTTAAGATGACTTAAAAACTTTCTTTTGAATTTACTTTTTCCAATAACTTTTATTATTTGCTTGATTAAAAAAACGAACAAAAAATTGAAAAAAAGCGGAAACGGAAATGGCACAAATTTATAAATGTCAACTGTTAACGAACGCCTCTCCACAAAAGTAAAAAGTGTGGACGAGCATTTTGTCGTACATATTTGAGGCCACAACGACGATACTTGAATTAATTTAACAAGACACGAATCCTGTTTAGCAAAACTAATTTGTTTATCATCCTAATCCTTGAAATGTAGAGCAACGCGTTGCGAAATAAAATAAATTTCATGTTTTATTTTCTGCACTCACATTAAAACTTTGTTGCAATAAAATCAAGTCTGCTGGTCCACATGCAACGAATGAGTGACTTTAGACACAAGACGCATTAATTACAAATTTTTGTTAATGCAATCGCTTCACCAACAATTTCAAGTGACACAAATAAAAAAAATTATTTTAATTTTTTGTAAAAGAAAAATAAACTACAAAGTTTTAGAAATGTTTATTTAAGTATTTTGTTAATTTTTTCTTTCTGTTTAAACGCTAATTAAAAAAAAAAGAAAATGTCTACACGCATTTTTCTAAAAATATTTGAGTGCACACCGAAATGTATCTACAACATATTTATTTACTTGATTATTACAAATGCTGCAGTATAAAATAAAACAAGATTAACGATTTTTTTTTATTTGTTTTGAAATTAAACTAAATTTTAAAATTATTTTGTCATTATTTGTTGGTGTTTAATTCATTTTTGTTTTTCTTTAATTTTATTTTTATAAAATGCTTTAGTTTTCTTTTTTATGAATTTAACCCAGATTTGCTGGCACAAGTTGCCAGTAAACCAGAACGAGAAAATCCACTTACAATTTCATTTGATTTGGTATCAAAACTGATCGCTGAGACCATTTGCAATGAACGCATATGATAAAGACATGCAGAGATAACTAAATGCGAGGATAAACCCAAAAAAATATGTTAAAAAAATTAGTTGGGCAAGTCGAACCATAACATTTCCTACACCACTTAGGAGTTCATAGCGATGATCAAATATGGACCTATTGCCATAAATGTTAAGGCTTAGATTCAAAAATAAACCCCCCATACAACAACAGGAAAGGAAGTTTAGCCGGTCAAGCCCGACCATGCACCACAGTAATTAAAAAACAAATTTTCAAGTATGAACTCTTTTTGGGGACTATGGGCTATCATGGACCCGACATGAATAAAATAATGTTACGCGGTTAAGATTCATCTAAAAGTTCATTGTGCCGAATATTATTTAGATATCTTCAACAACATGGCATGGCAATGAGGGACATGCGGGCAACGAAAGGGCTGACTGCTTGGCGAATAGGCCCTGAGCCTTTCTTCTGTGTCCCTGTCGGACATATTAGAGGGACGCTGCAAAAATGGTCCGAACGTGAATTCCCTCACACATGGACGTCCACTTCTGGATTAAGACAGTCCAGAAGATTTGTGACACTGTCCTGTAGCAGGGCATGTAATCTTCTTCTGCTTGAGAAGGCGGAACTTATACTGCCTGTTGGCCTATTACGGGGCACTGTGGTTTTAGATACCACCAGTTTACAATGGGTAATGCATTTACCAAGATATGCAGATTTTGTGATGTGGATGATGAAACGTCAGAACATCTGCTCTGCTACTCTTCCGCCTTGGGGACTTCTAGCCAGAAATTTTGAGGGAGGCAAATTATGAGCCCAACTGATGTTTATAATATTTCACCAGGCAGGGTAATAGGCTTTATAAGTAGCCTGAACCTGACATGGGTAGATTTATGGGCGGCACAAAAGATCCTCTGGATCGTGGTGCTTATGGCCTCCTTTCTTACATACAAACATATCCGCCCAATATTATGTCATAACATTGTAGCTATCGTAAAAGTTATTGTCGCCAATTTGCATATCAATTTGTAATGAAGTTATTGCATTAAAATCTATTTTTGGCAGTAGTTTTTGTATGGGAGCTGTGTGTTTCGGGTCCAAAACGCAGTTAATAAAATAATTAACGCACAATGTTTATATAAAACTTATTTATTAAAGACTATATGAACAAAAGGTTTTAAAACGTAAAACAAAAGTAATAATAATTTTCATAGGAAAAAACTTTACATATACTATCAAAACCTACTCGGTTACAATTAAATTCCAGCAGTACAGTTTGCTTGCGCCAAGTCGAAAACGCGCGTTCTCCCACACTATGGTCAAATATGGACCGATTCCAATACAATTTTGTAAAATTATTATGATTGTAATAAAACAAGTTTGAACCAAATTTAGGTCGGTTTTCACAACTTACCGGTAGCTAAAGGACGGATTTTATGGACCGCATAAAAAGTGTTCCATTATTACAACTTTACTTTAACCTACCGGGAAGGATGACTTTTTCCTTAACTTATCGCTCACTTTAGTTTAAAATAAAGTTTTAATAACGGAACACTTTTTAAGTGGCTGATAAAATCTTACCTTTAGCTATTGGTAAGTTGTGAAAACGGGCCTTAATCTTAATAACACTTTAATAAAATGGCTTTTTGGCAACGGCTTACGCTCGAAGTGAAGTCTAAGACTAAAATGTTTATACCTAGCCCTCGTAGTGATATTTAGTCAAAGAGAATCGCAAAACGAAATGCATTAATGGAAACCGAACCTTAAGAAAAAAAATGCCAGCTGCTTAATGGTCTTTGATTACTAAACATTTTTAATATAACCCTCGTATATATTTATTTACATACTTACATATATTTCAAAATAATTGATACTCCTATATAAAATATTTGATTGCAAAAAAGCACAAGCCAAATCCGCGAGTAATATTTATAATAAACAGATAATTTGTGATTTTTAGTACTTCATATTTATCTACTAGTACTCGTACTTACAATTATTTCTTGCTTGAGGTTGAAAAGCAAAAGGGGAACTTGTGGATAAAAATAAAAATATAAATAAATTTGCATTAAGAAGTCAACGCATTAAATAAGCAAACAGTGGGCTTGTCAATAGATTTTAAATATGTACCTAAGTAGAACATTTGATTGAGTTCACCCTACTTTACACCCCGTTTCACTAGTCATCGATTTGTTTGAACAATAAACAGCTTCTTATTCACAAATGAATTCCTATCGTTGGTGTGCTTTTGCAATTAAGTTGAAATGAAAAATAACCTCAAATAAAATCGCAATTTTTACTTTGGGATTTTTTTTTTATTTACTAAAATTGAATGCTTTAGCTAGCGAAGCCGGTGTTTGTCATACCATAGAAAAATAAGAAACTTAAAGAATTTTCGGCAAATGGTTCGATATGGGCATTTTTAATGCATTTTTTTATTTAACCGTGTTTGCATAAAAAAATTTAATATATTTTTCTGTGCAACGAAAATACATAAAACCAGATTTTTAATACGGGTGGCTGTCCTTACAATGAATTCTTTATTTCTAATTTTTTACTTCAGTTTAGATCTCAACAAAATTATTAAAAGTATTAATTATTTTTTAAACTGCACAATATAGTTGCATTTATTTAACGTGAGGAACCTAATTTAACTTTAAATAAAAAATTATTCAATTATATAAAATACATATTTCGTAAGCTGAAATGCAAAGTCACGTGACTAACAAAAAATGCAAAATCAGGTTGTCGATTGATTATGATGCATATCAGCATCATCCATGTTTAATTTAAGCATATTATTGTCACCGACAACCATATTATTGTTAAATTAGTCCACCATCAACAAGCCACAACCATATTATGGTTGCCTCTAAACATGTTATAGTTAAATATGACAATAATTTGTTTTTAAATTAACAATAGTATTTTCCTATTTTCCAAGACCAACATTCTATGGTTGAAAAATCAAACATTCTATTATAAATGTTAAACATATTTTAGTTATTATTAACCAAAGAATGTTCAGAGGCAACCATAATATGGTTGTTCCTTCTAGATGGAGGACTAATTTAACCATAATATGGTTGTCGATGAAAATATTTTGGTTAAAATAACCATAGTATGTTTACAATTTTATTTAAATATAGTTTTGTTGGAAGTGACCATATTTAAACATATGTTTTCTCTGGGTCTACAGGTGCAAGATTTTTTAAACCAAAAGCACGTAAGTACATACGTGTTGCTTGAAAATATTTATAACACGATTTTATTTCCACTGAGTCTTAGAGATCGTACTGTTAATACTCGTATGTGTGGAATCATTTATTTTAAAAGGTAACAGAATAGTGTAAGGAACTTCCGTAAAGAATTGGAAATAAACAGCTTTTAAACCTTAAAAGTTGCGTTTACAAAGAATAAAAGCTTTATGCAAGAAATATCAACAGCTACAGAACTTTAACCGTAGAAACACAATTGCACCGTATGAACGTAGTAGATACCTGGTCAATTAAAACATATACTATTTTATACAAAGGCACACAATAGCTGACGTAAACGTTAGGTTAATTCTATTTCATAGTCAGGTCTAATTCTATTTCATATGCTAGTTGCGACCGTATTGTCATAGAAATAGAAAAAATAAAAATATAACATGAATTTATTTTTATGTTTTCAAATTGATTATTTAAAAAGAAAATAAAAGAAAAAATAATAAACAACAATTGGAATAAATTTGGAATTTTCTAAGATTATTTTCAATAGAAAACAAAATACGTTTACGGCGGAATTGTGGGTAAGTGAAACGTGTTTGTAAATATTTACGTCGATACGTCCTACGTCGCACATAGGGGCTTTTTGCCAATCTAGCCGGACATTAGGCGAAAAATTAAATTTAAGAAATGTAAAAATGTAAGTACGCAGCTCGACAGACAACAAAATTCTGCATCGTATAGTGAATTTTCAAGTCATTTGCTTGAGACTTGTGGTTTTGGGACACTGTTAAAGTCAAGAAAGTTGAGTAAATTGGATGCGTGTTTATTGACTTTTTACGGTTTTGGGAGGTTTACAATATATTTTTTTGTGGGTAAACGAATAAAGATTTTACATTGATTTTTTTTTCTCTGAAAGACTATATTAACAGCTACTTATAAAAATTTTTATAAAAATTTTATTAGCAATTTTTATGGTAAAAAAATTCGTTCGAAATTAAAAAAACGATTTTTTTGTTCACTTTTTTGTAAAAAAAAAAAAATTTAAAGGTTTTTGAAGGTGCAACCCTTAGAGTCAATAAAAATGTTAAACATCACGTTAAAATTTGAGATCTCTACTTTTAAATTCAAGAAAAAAACCTTGCGCGTTGTTGCGCCATTTTTTTTAATGATTTTTTGAAAATTTCACCTTTTTTCTGTTTTTGCTCATCTTGCATAGGTACATATGATATAAACCCTTTCGTCAGTCATAAAATGTTTTGGTTGTACGTAGATATTTTTTATTTAAATTATTACATCTAAGAGTAATATTACCTGTGTAAAAAAAGGAATGTGCGAACAGTACGTAACGGTTTTTAACCACCTGTGCGGCAGCTAAATGACGTTATTTTATGGAGCAAAATAAATGTACCTGTTTTGCATAACTTTTAAAATTATTAACCACAAAAATAATATTTAAAAAATCAAATCTGGGGTCCAGGTACTTAGTTTTTTTACTATATACCAACTCCAAAAAAAAAGTCATTACCCTTTACGAAAGAAGCAATTTCTTTTATGCTTCCACCTGTACTTGGCTCTGAAGAGAATTCCGATTCGGAAGAGGATTTTGAAGAAACAGACGAAGAAGAACCATGGCACTCATCATCATCTTAGTTCAAAAGAGAAGTTATTGTAAATATATATATATATATGTTCCTTTAACTCCCACTGGAGCATAGGGCGCCTTGTAAATAAATAAGTTATTATTTTAAATAAAATTAGTTGTCACTATTATAAATTAGTTATAATTACGAATAAATAAATTCTTTTCATATAAATTAAATACTATAAAATACATAAAAGTCACATAAAATCTTAAAAATGAATATTTTTTGGAAATTAGCAAAAAAAAATTTTTTTTTGACAGGGTCGTTCCGGTTGGTGGTTAGGAGGGATACCTCCCCCTGCCCATAAAAGTTCAAAAATTTTATTTTTATAGAATTAAGGCGTTAGTAACCTTTTTCTTTTAATATTTACATTTTTTTTTAAATATTATTTTATGTAACCGCCCACAAAAAGGGCGGGGAGAAAAGTGAAATTTTACGATCTCATGGGTCCAATTTTAGGGTTTTTAATTTTTGCCGATGTTAAAAGTTGTATTTGCCAAACAAAAGTATAGGAAAACTTTAAAAAAATTGAATTTTTCAGAGGTAGGACTAGTTTTTCTATGGGGAACTTTTTCCCCCTTGGTCCGATTTTAAGTATTTTTGATCTTTACCTGCCTATGACAATAACACATATTTCTGCCAAGTTTCATCAATCTAGGGTCACTCAATAACTTTTAAGAAGCAATATAAGCTAAAAAAAAAAGTAATGTCCGGCTAGATTGGCAAAAAGCCGCTATGTGCGTCGGCCCAATTGAGTTCCTAGCATAAAGCATTTCTTCCACTCGATTATCATTCTTTTTACAATGAAGTTCTATTTGAGAAGTAGTATTTTGCCTCTCATTTCTATTGTTGTATTGTTGAATTTTGCAAAAAAAAAAATAAAAAGAAGAAGACAAGGTTTGCAGTTTTGCTATGAAACGTATGACATCGAAACAGAAAAAATTCGACATTTTGTAAACATTTTAATAAAAAAGTTAAATTTAGTTCAAAAAAGTAATAAAATAAATAAAATAAAAAAAATTTTATATATATAGTGAAAAAATTAATTGAATAAATTTGCCGGCTTTTTCTCACACACCTGTTTCTGTATTTTAACTTTGCGAGAATTATCTGCCATTTAAATAATTTTCCACCAATTATTTGAAAGATGTGAGAAAAAGTGTTTCTGTAAAAATATTTTGCGAAAAGTTTCTCACAAGAACTGTCAAAAAAAGTTGGAGCGAGAAAAAACAAACTTGTAAAAATATAGATATTTTAAATTAAAAATGTGTTTGTCAACTATTTTTTTAATTTAAAAGAATTTAAATGATGAATGAATATTTGAAATGATAAAAATAAATAAAAACAATTGTTATGTTTTGATACTTTAATTTTTTTTTTTTTTTTGCCTTAATTTTTTTTGGTTTTATAATCAGAGTAACCATTTTAGCATATTTTCTGCTAGATTAAGCAGATTGAGTTGAGGAATTGGAGAACTGCTTTTTGGCATATTTCCTTGTCCAAAAGCAGATTTTTTTAACATATTTTTATATATATGTATATCGCTATTGTTCAACAATGCTGTATTACCTCAAAATTTAAAAATTTTTAGTAGAAGCGAAACAATTTTTAGTTTAACATTAAAGGCATATGAAAAAGAATTTTTAAACCAACCGTTTCATAACCAAAAAGTAGAAAAAAAGCATGAAATTTTTACAGCGGGTAGATGTGAATACAATGTATAAATTTTTTCCAAAAAGTGAAAAAATTAAAATTTTGAGTTAATTGAATTTGAGTGCGATATACTAAAAATCCTTGTTATTTAGCAGAATTTTAGCATAATTTTTCTTTTTATTTTTTTGTAAAAATTTAGCAAATTTGAATTTTTAAAAATGTTGTGTCTTAATTTTAGAAAATGTTTAGCTTATTTTCTTTAGTTTACGATTAAGCTAATTTTTTGAAGTTTTGGCATATTCTCATCAAACAGTGTTTAAAATTTATTTATTTCTAGTCGTAGTGCTAACACTTTATATGAATTATTACTATTACTTTTACATGGGGTTGTAATTGAAGGGGGTTAATTGACACCTAACAGCCACCATTTGACTAGTCACACATCTGTTCTCAAAAAACGTGTTTCGTGTTAGTTACTACAATGCAAGTCCTTGGTATTCTTCCAATAAAAAAGTCCTAGAATTAATTTTAAGAACAAATTTTTAAATAGTCCCAAAGAAATGTATTGCACCACCGGTAAATACAGAACCTGTTATTAAAACAAAATTAATACAAATTAAAAAAATCTACCTTTTTGTTCTTACATACCAGTTAAGTGGTTAGTTCTCCTCACATTAGTTATTTATTTTTGTTATTATTCTATTTTTACAAATCCCAACCCAGATCTGATGGAACAATTGATACAAATTTGCCGCAGGGAATCTTAGTAACGCGTGACAGTACAATTTGTTTATAATTATAAATTTTTTTAACACAAACAAATCTTTATGTCATTAGAAGGATGCCCTGGTAGTGCTCTAGTCTAAAGGTGTGAGGGTTGCGGGTTCGATTCCCGCCACAAAATCTGAACTGTTTCACTACAACAGGCTGATACTCTATGTTACTGTTGCTCGAAAATATAAACATGTATGTATTACATATAATAAATAAAAAATTAATAAATACATGTTAATAGGAAATGATTTTGTATATTCCGCTTTTTTTAAGTTTGGCTTTCTTTATCTCGTAAAATGTACCTTTTATTATTGTTTATAGTCAGAAAATTACTTTTATTTTTGCTCAGTAAAATAAAACAACCGTAATTTTTGCTTGATAAAATTAAATCGAAAAAACCTATGATTTTTAGGATTTTATTGAAACAAACAGTTGTTTTTCTCACTTACCTGCGTCTGTAACATTTTTGGCGAGTAATAGCTGTCAAGCAAGGAAAATACTCGCCAATATACTGAAAAGGTGTGTCTGTAAAATTTTTGTTAGAAAGTTCCCGCTATGAACTGTCAAATAAGCTCACGGAAAAAAACGAGTGAGAAAAATTTTTAACAATAAAAAATATAATAAAAATGCAAAATGCAATGAATAATAACACGGAAGATGTAAGTATTTTGTTCTTGGTCGATTTTTTCATTGTTTAACTATGTATTTTGCTTTTAACATTTTAAAGCAATATAGGAATGTTTTTAAAGGTTTTTTGTAAACAACGAACGTTAAAGTCGCAATTTACATTATTTGGTATAACTATCCGGCTGTATTTTCGCTGCCGTCGTTGAAAATGTTTCAATTTTAGTAAATTGTTGGTTGCCGTCAACGATATTTGTCCTTGGCGTTCCCAATATCTTTCTTTTGATAGTTTTCGACATGAGTTACAGACACACTTTTTTCTTACTTTTCGAGAAACGATGCAATATTTTGTTTTACATCTTTTAGGTGCGAGACAGTGTTGCCAGGTAATTATTTTTCTTCCCCCAAAAAAAATTTTAAAACCTCCCAAATGTAACGTATTTTGAAAAAAATCCCCCGAAATGTAAAAGTTTTAATAATAATTTCATTTTAATTAGTTAAACTTGACTCAATTTTAATTTGCGTTCTAATATCAATACCTAAATAAAGCAAAAATTGCAAAATGTTTAACATTTTATTGAAACTCCCCCAAAAATATTTTTTTTTAAGTTTCTTACATATGTAAAACAAAACAGAGTTTGTAGAAATCTACTGCTTTTAAATATTGGAATAAAGTTTCTTCAAAAATATCGAGTGTTGCCAAATCATTTTCGTTATCATTGTACATATATTCAGAATAAAAAAGTTTGAGCATTTCAGGTGTTAGATTAAAGTTGTGGCACGTATATTTCCATGACTACTTCACCCTTAAACGTTTTTTTTTTTAATATTTTTAATAACGATTTTTGCTCAACAAAAACAAGCTGTAAAGTTTATTTTGTATTGCTTAGTTATCGTTATGTATAGACAAGCAAATACTAAAAGCCCTTAAAATGTATGTCCCCAAATTTTCTTCCTGAGAATTTGTACCCCCTAAATTTGCCCCTTAATGAAATAAAACCCCTTAATCTGGGGGAAAAGCCCTAACCTAAGCACTCTGGTACGAGAAGTTCTTACCAAAGTTACATAACATGGGTACTTTATGTATGTGTAAACATTTTTTCAACATGTTACTTTTGACGAAAAACGTAACTTTTTTGAAAGAAAAGCGTAACTTTTTTTCTTCCCCTGGTTACACTGATACATATGTTTTTAGATTACGAATATAGATTTTGATGAAAATTTAAATTGAATATACAAGATATCGGTGCAATGAAAATGCGCTATAAGGGTATATCTTATAAAAATCGTCAGAGATTCTGCGCAATGGATCAAGATTAGCATAGTTTGCAGAATATTAATATTTTAAACTTAGAAAACTTTAATTGTTGATGGACGGGCAGAGAAATTAAGAATTGGCGCTGCCATTCATATGCTTTAGCACAAAAGTAATGTTAAGCCTTTGCCGACGGCTTTTTTATGTTGATAATTTGATAAGTACGAGGCGATTTTAATAAGACGGCAACATTGTGTGAGAATTTGAGTGTAGAGATTATTTTGGCTCGCATATCACAGATCCATAAACAAAAAGCGTTCAAACCAATGTAATAAATAACACTGTCCAACACACAAAAAAATAACAATGTTCTGCCAACTAATTCTTGAAGAGGGGACAAAAAAAGATATACGTATATCATCATTTTAAAAGTTTATATCTGAAACTCATTTTACGGCCTATTTAAAGTTGCACCCTTGTGTAGTAAAAAAACGTAGAAAGTCGTGTGATACTTAGGTTTTTGTAACATAGTGTCTTCAGATGGTTTATTCAGAACATAACAAGCAACATTTTGTTGGTATAAATTAACCCTTTGAACCTTCTGAAAACGGGTCTTTTTATATCTTTTATAGACCCCTCTATAAGAATCAGAACATTGTTATTTTGAAAAAAATTTAATATTGTTGCATAAGGATCAAAAAACTATCCAGCTTAACGGTAAATAAATTCCAGGATATCATATTTGTTAGCTGTTGAGACTATGTGATTCCTGAAAACAAATTTTCTGTTCAAAATAATCCCTTCATTGAAGGCATCTATTCAGTGTTGCCAAATGCCAAAAGTCATATAACAAGAATCGAAAAAAATCATCTGGATTTAAAAAAAGCTGAAATAATGTACTTTTATTTCAAAAAATAATATTCAGTCTTACGTCATACATACTATTATATTAATTTAAATTACGCTGGAGTTCCACAGAGTAGCATCTTGGGCACTCTTTTATAATTCATATATAATTCATGCCAGCAAACAACCACAAGCCAACTTAAATTTCAGCTGATGATACAGTTCAAGGCGATTCTTGCACACGGTGACAGCATTACTACAGCACAATACAGAAGCAGCAACGGTTTTTTGCATTGCATTGCTTGTGTTAACGGCTCGAAATATCATCCATTTCTAAGCGAACTGTCGAAGTCAGCGCTACTGTTACTGTCAGCTAACTGGGGCTTTAATTTAAAAATACATAAGTATGTTTTATAATACTAGTTTCGCACGGTGGTCGAAATTCGACCACTTGACATTTTCTTAAGAGAGAACCAGTGCGTTATACAACAAAAATGTACACATTTTAAGAAAACAACAAAATAAACTCTTTTCACACATGTCTGTTTGCACGTAGAAAACAACGAAAACATTTTAAAACAACAAATAAAATTGGATTTTTGAACCACCGTTAATACACACACGTATGTTTGTAAAATAAATTAAAACGCTTTCAAGCACTTTAGTTCTAAAAATTTAGAAAGGAAATTTATATTGTGCATATCTACACACAAATACCTTTTAATCGATATATGTTTCATTAAAACCGGTGGACGATAAGAAACTTAAAAATCAAGTTGATCCCGGGAAGAGATACAAGGCAAAATAACAAAAATTAATTGCATTTATTATTATAATAATCAATTTCTGTTCCATGTTTATGTTTTAAGCCAAAAATTGTTTATGTGTCTTATACTTAAAGTCCAAGTTATATATTAAGGCCATGTCAGATAAAACTTTTGCTTCGCGTTGCGTTACCGATTCGCTTTGACATCTAAGATAAAATATACATACTTATACGAAACATGTCACATAAAGTACTTTCAAAGCAGAGCGAAGCAAAAAGTTAGCCAACTCTCATCTTTTTGCGCGCTTTGACAATTGGCTAGTATAATTTTCTTTTGTTTTTTAATTTGTTTGCCAAATTCAATTCCAAAAAACCGTCCAATTAAGTTTTTACCATTTATTCTTATTACAAATAATTAAATTTACAAATTACTAACCGCTTTTATAAGTAAACAAACAATGCGTGAGTGTTGTCAAAGTTTTCATTGTGTCATACACCTTTTGCTTTGCGTTTTTCTGCCAAAGGTAGAAACGTCACGCAAAGCAACAAAGTTGTATCTGACACGGACTTTAGCTCTGTTTCTTTACTCTACTTTGGGATCCCTCGGAATCCCAATTTGCAGGAAAAGCGTTCCCGTACTTAATATTTGTGTAAATGAGAGTGCGTTTGAGAGAATAGAATTCTTTTTCTTGCACGAAACAGCCCAAACTTTTTCTTCGTGCAAATTGTGTAATTGTTCGCACAGCTGTAAAACATAAACAGAACAATTAAAAGCAAAGAAAACAAAGTTCATGAACAAAATTCTGGAAAGTGTTGTTGAATAAAATAGTGTACTATCAAAGTTGTTTGTGGGAATACTATTATTTATTAAGCAACTAGTGAAATGCGCAGCTTATCCTCCAACAATAAATTTCAGTATTTTTTATTAATTATTTAAAAAGGAATTTAAGCACAACAAAATAGTGTACTTATTTAAGAAAGTTTTGTATTGAAAAATTAAGAAAAGTAATGAAAGTTATTGTCAAGTGTTTGTGTTATTTTATTTTTGGTAACAGTAGTTATTTTCTACAGACAATATACAATTTTTCAAAAGTTTTTGTTTTGTTCAAAAAACTTTGACTTTTTATTTTGGGCTTAAAACTATGTTTTCTTTTTTTTGTTTTGGTCCCGTACTTTTGTGTAATTTTGTCTCTTTTTGAGAGAAATATATGTTTGCTCTCATTTTTTACGCAGCGTAACGCAAAAAATAAAGAAACATAAATTTGATAATTTGTAACCAGGCTTGCCGATTTTTTGCCTTAAAATTATCAAAGTGCCGATTTGCCAATTTTTCCTCCAAAAATGCCGATTTTTGGATAAACACTTAAACCACGGCTACTTTGCTTGTTAACGGGTAAATTATTAATTTTGGGTAACTTTGGGGCATTTTTCATAAACTTTACAACCAAATGAAAAGTTTTTTTAAAACTGTATTAACTAATTTTATAAAAAACGATTACAAAATTAAATTTACTTAACGGAATTTATGAACACAAAGAATTTTTTGAACTTTGATGCGAAGTATTTGGGCTTATTGGCTAATGAGTTACTAACAAAATTAAACTCAAGAATAGCGAAATTTACAAAATTTTTATTATTTATTATTATTATTATTATTTATTAATTACATAATACAATTATTATAACTAATATATGTGAAAGAGAAAAGAGTACTAGCAGCATAGGCTTTCGACTCCGTGGTTAACTGTTTATTTAAATTTGAGTTAGTAGTCCATTTTCTGACAAAAATTTACAGATAAGTCTTATGTTACTATCACAGACATTTGTTAAGAGTTTAGTTGGTGAAATTGATCCGAATAATTTTTTTCTGGAAGTGCTGTAAGCTGGGCATACATCTAAAATGTGGGTACTATTAAGGAGCGTGTTGCAAGTTGTACATTGTGGTGCTGTGTTTTTTTCCAATAGGTACTTATGCGAGAATTGGCAATGTCCCATTCTTAGGCGTACTATGGCATTTGTTTCTTTCCTTGTCGCTTTTTTTGGATATGTTTGTTTTTTTCCAGTAGGGTTAAAGTTTTTGTACACGTGTTGATAATTCGACCATTTTTGGTTGTATGTATCTTCCAAATAGTTTGAGATTGAATTATAAGTATCTCGGTACTCCCAGGTGGCGACTTTTAGAAGAGGTCTACGTTTAGCTTCTGTAGCAGCGGCATCTGCATATTCGTTGCCAGTTATACCAACGTGAGATGGTACCCACATTAGTTTTATTTTATTGGGGTGTAGGCTTAGAGTATTTCTTATCTGATTTATCAAAGGGGAATCGTGTAACGAGTTTTTTGTGGCGAGAATAGTGGAAAGGCTGTCGGTGCATATTATATGTTTCATGTCATTTTTGGCTGCGAATTCTGCTGCAAAAAGTATGGCAAGTGCTTCAGCGGTAAAGTTGGAACAGAGGTTATCAATATAGCCAGTTATTATTTGTTGGCCATTACTTTGCACTACTGCAAATGTTGTAGAGTCGCTTGACTTGGAGCCATCCGTAAACAAAAATTTCCAGTTTTTTCCAGCAAATAGATCAACAATGTTGTTAAAAGTTTGGATATAAACTGTTGGAGGTGTAGTAGTTTTAGAGAGTTTAACCAGGTTTAGAATAAAGGACGATCTTTCCAGCAACCAAGGTGGTTCGGGTTGTTGTTTAATAAGAAGTGGTTTAAGTTGTAACTCAGTTTTACGGGAAAAGTTTATGCATTTTACGATGGTGGACTCAAGCCTAGGAATTCTTCTGTAAGTAGTTGCTTTTGTTACTTCTTGAAACAGTAGTTTATTACGACAGATAAAGAGCTTAGGTATTAACTTCAAAGTAAGGTGTGTAGTTCGGTCTTCAATGGATGGTAAGCCTGCTTCAGCTAGTATATTTGTAACTGGGCTAGTGCGAAAAGCGCCAATGCTACGGCGAATTGCTGAATGATATGGTCCTTTGATAAGTTTCATGTGTGACGGTGCACACCATCCGTATATTGCCAAAGCGTAGTCAATTTTGGAGAGGATAATGCTGCGGGTGATATTTATCATTGTGGAGATATGGATCACGAAGTTTTTTGATGTAAGGAATTTTATAATGTTTAGTCGAGAATTCAGATTTTTTCTTAACTGTAGGCAATGCTCTTTGAAGGTGAAACTCTTATCACAGATAACGCCTAGTATTCGAAGATGGTCGACATTTTGTATTCTTATATTATTATATTCCAAATCGGTCATATCACAGTTATGTTTTTTGCAGATGTGTAATAGACTGCATTTGTCAATGGAAAGTTTAGCCCCTGATGTAAGACACCAATTATCAATGTTTCTTAACACGTTTGAAAACATTTCTTTAACTTTATTATTATCTTTGACTTTAGAGAAAATAATTGCGTCATCCGCATATATGGCGTGTTCAACATTTTTTTGTGTTGAAAGGATTTTGCTAAATTGGTTGAATGCAATGATAAATAATACGACTGATAATGGAGATCCTTGAGGTATTCCATTGTACAGTGGGAAAGTATTGGATTGTTGGTTGTTTATACTAACTTTGAACTTACGGTTGATTAGAAAGCTTTTAATTAAGGAGTACATTCTTTTTCCGATATGCCAATCTGATAGTTGTTGCAGTATTACGTGAATTCCAATGCGGTCAAAGGCTCTTTCGAAATCGGTGGAAAGAATGTTGACATGATTTTTATTAGATAGTGCTCTAGTGACAAAATGTTGAACATATAGTAAGACATCGTCAGTACCTTGTTTTTTCATAAAGGCTACTTGATTAGGTGAAATGAAGTTGTTTGCCTTTAGAAACCACATTAATCTTCTAGCAATGATTTTTTCTAATATTTTGCTTATACAAGGCAGTAACGAAATTGGTCTATATCCAGCAACTGAGTAATGATCTTTGCCTGGTTTCGGAATGGGGATAACAGTTGCAATTTTCCAAGCTTGTGGGTAAACACTGGATAAAAATATGTTGTTGTAAATTGTAGAGAGGTGTTTCTTTGCTGAAGTTGGTAAATTTTTTAACATTGGGTATGATATACGATCATCACCAGGGGTTTTACCCTTTGCTGAATGTAAGGCGTCTTCTAGTTCTATCATATTTATCGGGGTTTCTATTTTTGTTGCATATGTGTTTAAAAATTGTGGATTATAGGTTTGATTTGTGAGAATAGATTTTCTGTATTGAAAACTGGGAGAAAAGTTTTTATCTGCGGACAGAGATGACCAGTGCTTGGCGAAACAATTAGCAATATCCGTCGGAAGTGACAGCATGCTGGATCCAGACTGTAAGTATTGAATTGAATTAGAACGTTTACCACCAGTAATGTGTTTAATATCATTCCATATGCGTTGGGGTGTTGATGTCGGATTGATATTAGAGGTGAAAGTTTGCATGCAAGCCGCTTTACTTTCTTTGACAGCCCTTCTAAATTTTGCATTATACTTTTTATATAGTATTAAATTTGCGTCACTTCTTGTTCCTTTGTAATTGTGCCAAAGGGTTTGTTTTAGGTCTCTAAGTTTTTGTAGGTTAGAGTTCCACCATATTACCCGGAAGTGGGATGCCCTATTTTTTGTCTGAGGGATGCTTATATTTGCTGCCGATTTTATGCATTTTGCCATGGATGCTGCTTGTTGGTTTACATTCCCAAAGGTTTTGGTTTTGGAAGAATTGATCTCGCATTGTTTTTGGTACAAGAACCAGTTGGCATAGCTGGTTTTATATTTAGCTTTATGTTTTGTGTTAGGATATGGACTGTTTTTTTCGATCTCTATAAGTATAGGATAGTGATCGCTGCTGTGTAAATCGCTAAGAGTTTTCCATGAGCATAAAGGGGCAAGTTGGGAGGAGCATAGAGATATGTCGATATGAGAAAAAGTGTTGTGTGTGGAGAAATATGTAGGGTTACCGTTGTTTAATATAACAAGATCCTCGTTCAGAATAAAGTTTTCAATTATTTTACCACGTCTGTTTGATTCAGTGGAACCCCAGAGTGTACTCCAAGAGTTCAAGTCACCGGTAAAAATAACGGGAGGGTTGCTGTTGTTAAGAATGTGTTTCAAATTCCTCTCAGAGACGGGCTGATGTGGCGGTATATACGTATTTATAAAGGTGAATTTTAGGCCAATATCGACTTCAATTGCGATAGAAGCTGTGCTGTAATCTGAAAAAATTAATTTATGTGGTAGGTTTTTCTTGATTAATGTTGCTATACCCTGCTTGGTAGTGGTGTTGTGTGGTAGATTTAGAAAAAAGCCAATGTATTGTTTGGGGTAATTGACGTTTTTGCAGTTGTAGGGAATATGTGTTTCCTGAAGAGAAATAATATCTGGGTTATGGTTCTTAATAATGAGTTGTAGTTCGTGGAAGTTGTTATATAAACCATTAATATTCCACTGTATAATTTTAAAATCCATTTTGAAAAAGTAGGGAAAAGATTATTCGTTGTCTACAAACATTATATCTTCTTGTTCATTAAAAGAATTGTTACTTGTTGTTGCTGTAAACTCAGGCAAAGCCAGGTTTTGATTTTGTGTTAAATTAAGAGTTGATGTGCTATTTTTGTTGTTTATTGTTGTTGCTGATTTATTAGCTAAAGCCTTAGCTGTTGAACGAGTTATAATTGTTGATGTTGTTTTTATGTTATTATTTTTTGTTGACGTTTTTTGTATTTTATGTACTTCTGTAGTTTTATTTGTTGTAACCTTGGAATTGTCACTTGTGGTTTTTGGTTTTTCTGTTTGTTGTTTGTTTGATTGTGAAGATGTTGATGGTAAATTTAAATTGTTTTTATCAAAAGAGTTATTTATTTCTTCAGTAATATTTTTGTTAAGTGTTTTATTGTTATTTTTGTTTGTTATGTCGGCGAAGGACTGGACTAGCAGCGGGGTTTGTGTTTTTTGTTGATATTTTTCTTTAGCAACTTTTAACGAACATTTTTCTATTGTTTTAATTTTAAGAATTTCTTTTTGTTGTTTAAATTTTTTGCAGTCTCTAGAAGAAGAGGGGTGATCTTCTGAACAGTTAACGCAAAAAATCCGCGTACACTCTTCTGGTGTATGGGGGGCTAGCGCACAGTTTTCGCATAGACGGCTATTTTTGCACCATTTTTTTGTGTGTCCAAGTAATTGGCACGATTTGCAACGCATAGGGTTTGGTATATATTGCCTTACTTTCACTTTATGCCAGGAAATATCCATTTTTTCTGGGATAGAATAGCGATCAAATGTTAAAAGGACGACACCACAAGGGGTCAGTTTACCTTCTACATTTTTTTTTGATATTTATAGATTTCAACAACTCCTTGAGACTTTAGTTCTTCTACTATTTCAGCGTCAGGCACATTATTTAAGTACGGCGCGTAAATAGTGCCCTTAGAAAAGTTTAAATTGGGGTGATATGAACATTGAATGTTACATACGCCTGGCAGGGTTTTTGTGGCAATTAATTTGTCAGCTGCTGGTTTGTTACTAACAATAATTAGGAGATTACCATCCCTTAATTCAGAGACTGATACTATGTCGGAGCATATCAATTTTAGTGATCGGTGAACTGCGAAACAGGAATATTGTTGAAGGGTTTTATCACCAGTGGATGCAGAAATTACAATATACTTTGGATCGGATTTTTGGATTAATGGAAGTTCTGGAAATATTTCTAGGATGTTTTGATTAGAGCGTTTTTTTTTTGAACGGGGGCCGTCCGCTAATAAAGAAAAGCGGTTGTCCCCCCAATTGGGCGGACCGGACATGTCACTGCACAATAAAGTGTATATATATTTTTAGCACTACTGAGTGAGTATTATTGCTGTTCACTGTATTTAAAAAAAAAAAAATGGAATGCAAAGATATATAAAAAGAAAAAAACCACTGAACTTCAATCGCCAAAAAGTCAAACCGCGCGACAAGAGAGCTAGTCGAAGACTGACAAAATTTTTAATAAATTAATAAAATTATGAAAAAAGAAAAACAAATTTTAGACCCTGAATTTAGAGAGTTAAAATTTTTAAACTTTTAAGAAGATTTAGAAGGAATTGAAGTTAATTTGCAAGCTTTTTGGCAAACAATTTCAGACTTTAAACGTGAGGATTCTACGGATGCATTTACAGTGTTGTCAAAGTTTGTACAACAAATTATGGTCCTTCCATATTCTTCCGCAAATGTCAACCTTAATAAAACTAAATTTCGATGTTCCCTGGAGAATGAATCCTTTCAAGGAATTCTTTTTTCTAAAGATTACTTAACACAAACTGTTTTGATGTTGCTATTAAAATGGATTTAATTAAACTATTAAACTCATATCGTCGTTGTTTTTACTAACTGACCTCAATGAATTTTTTTTTTTTTATTTTGAAAATCGATTTTAGTACAAAAACTTAAATTATTTGTCTTTTTCTTTATTTAACACATAACAAAAGATGCTATACTACATAACAAATAATGCATAAACCCAATTTCATTCCTATTTTGGTAAGGAAATGACTACATTTAAGACAAAAACCATTAAAAGTGCTCTCCTGTAAAATTCGTTATATGTTAGTTAGGTCAGTTAGTTAAAACAGCGACGATATATGTACCTATAAAATATTTGTTAAAATAAAATGTTGTTTTTATAGTTGAAGTATAAAAACAATTTTAACCTAATGTACAAAATTTTTTTAAATTAACTACAATTTATTTACAAAACTATTCTTTCTTTTTAATATTAATGTTTTTATATGGGTTATATGTAGGGAGATCGAACGGTTATTATTCGTCCGGTTTTAACCGGTTATTTTAGCTTTGCCCAAGTCGGTTATTTTAAAATGTCCATTTTTCGAATACCGAATAAACCGGCTATTTTGGTATAATAAACCGGTTATTTTAATAATGTGTAATTTATATACGTCTTCCTTACTCTTGTTGCAAATGTACCTACCCGTAATTTAAGTATCTTTCGTACTTAATATTGGACAAACTTGAACTTTTTATGAAGAATGTCAAAACAAAATGTAACTAAAGTCAAAAAACGTTATGAACAATGTCAATATAAATCGCTTATAAAAGCGTGTGTTCTTGTAAAAAGTAAATACTAATTTGTACGAGAGTATTCTAAACATTAAAATAATTTTTATATAGATGTTACTTCTGGAGATATTTCGAAGACAAAAAAGGTGCTTGAAGCGCCCTAAAATGATAAGTGGCGAAGGGTTATCCACGTCACGATTTATTAATCACCTTTAATTAGTCCACAAGCTTGACATTATTGTTCTCCAAATAAAACTTAACCCCGTTCGAAGTAGTTCTAAATAGTCGAAAAATAGTACTTTACTAAAATACGCTGCCAAAAATAAATCATTTGGTGAAATATTAACCCGTTGTGCAGGACCGAATGCCTCTTAAGGTACTTAAAACTCTTAAATAGTGTCAGCATTTCTACAACACTCCAGCGGAATCAGTTTTATTTATTAAAACACCAAGAACTAAAAAACAAAATTGAAGAAATCAAACAATGTCATGGAAGGTTTCAAATTGTAATCGACGAATTGACTAGGATTGTGTCGTTCATGAATGAATTACTTCAACTGCATGATTCACTTAAGTGAAAGAATGAAATATTTCTGTATTTTCTTTCAATTTCTTTCATCATTCGGTTTCATCTTTTTTTCTTTCATATTTATTTCATTCTCTGTTTTATGTCAAATACGTTCATGCGTCTCCCTGCCAGTTGTTTGGACAATGTTGCATATTATGCTGTTAGTTAAGTCTTTGCCATTTATAATATTTTTTTTTTGTAGATGTGCCGTTTGCTTTTTGTTAATAAAATCGCTAATTTTGGTCGAAAGATTTCATAATTTGTTGTAGCAGAAATTTGTGTTGATGCAATAAATCAGAATCAATAGTAGGTTTTTATTTTTTTGTAAGTTAGGGTCTTCTGCGTTTAAGGTAACTATATGTACATTCTAAATGCATGCATAATTTATATTTCTTAAACAACTCTTTTTTAAATTAAAAAGAAAATCTAGGTACATATAATCAATTTATAATAAAAAATCGTTTTTTGTTTTTAAAATAACAATTTAAACATTCATTAAAAAGATAGGCACTTCATTCTGAAAGCTG
Organism: Pollenia amentaria; assembly: GCA_943735925.1. Taxonomy (NCBI): domain Eukaryota; kingdom Metazoa; phylum Arthropoda; class Insecta; order Diptera; family Polleniidae; genus Pollenia; species Pollenia amentaria. The sequence goes on along the minus strand of OX031007.1, from coordinate 71,846,378 downwards.
TGTGTCTTTGAGAAAGGTGAAAGAAAAGAATGAATTAATTCACTTAACCTTTCTGAAAGAGAATGAAAGATTCGCATAAATGAAAGATGTTGCCCAATACTAGAATTGACAAATATTTCATACAAAAAGCATGTTCATTATACTTATTGTTTATGAATTGCTGCAACAAAGTCGCTAGATATATATAATCCAGTCTAAGAGGTTTTGTTTGCAACTTTTCAAAAATATGGTTGAAGTCGTCTGATTCATATAGAGATGCTTTACTACCAACATATTAAAACTCATTTAAAATAAATTTAGCAGAATATCTCAAATAATAAATTTATTTGCTATAATATTTTATTTGTTCTTGCAAAACATTTGGCTAGATTAAACATCATTTAATAGTTAAAATAATTGTTAAAAATAACATTAATGTTAGATCAATTTACTGGTCTCGTTTTTTTTTTTTGGATTTTATGGTCAAATATTTGTTAGGTCTGAACATACCTTAACTCATATCTATGTATTGATGTATTTTGTTGGTTTCATGCCTTTTTGAATTGTTTTGTTTTTTTTTTAAATTAACGTTTTACTACAACAACTTATTTAATTTTTGCGTTTTTATGTATTCGAATTAAAACCGGTTAAGCGGTTATTTTATAAATGTTTAACCGAACACAGGTTTTTTTAAATAGCAACTATTCGTAATATTCGAAAACCAGTTATTTAAAAAAATCGATCTCCCTAGTTATATGTAAGTAAATGCTGAATTAATCTGTTTTTTTTTTTGTGTTAATAAAAATATGCTTTATTGTTCTTAAAAGGAATATTTTTAATTTGCCGGTTTTTTGCCGATTTTCTTTAATTGAAATGCTGATAATGCCGTTTTTTTTTGGAAAATATGCCGACTTTTTATCAAAATTTTCTGGCACCCCTGTTTGTAACTCTAGTAAAGGAGAAGTGCGTTTAGAATATCACAAACTAACTTAACAGAACTCATTCAATTTTCAATAGCTTTTAGAAAGCTATTTTAATAAAGGGGGTGGTCCAATCAAAACGTATGATGTTAATTGTAAATAAAAAAAAAAGTTTTTAGAGAATTATCTTAATATCTTTTATTATGATGGAAGGATCTATGATAGTTATGTGTGAAACAAAATATTGGCTAAATGCTCGCCACGGCTACGGTGGAATACCTCTATCCGATGGCCCACATTTTCAATGACTGTGAGACATAATTGAGGTTAAATGTCGTTAATGTGCCGAAATTATCTCATCCTTTAGCTCTCGAATTAATTAACATCGCCACGACTTGAGATAACACGGCCATTGAATTTCTCTTGCAAAAGAGCCATTGTTTCTTTGGCTGTGTGGCAAGTGGGACCATCCTGTTGGAACCACATACCGTGCAGGTCCATATCCTCAATTTCTGGCCACAAGAAGTCCGTATTCATCTCGCGATAGCGAACACCATTCACGGTAACTGCTTGGCCGACCTCATTTTCGAAGAAGTACGACCCGATAACGCCGCCAGCCCAGAACCAACAGGGCGAGCATGCAAAGGTTTTTTCACATTTCCAACAGACCCTGAAATTTGAGCACAATTCTTTCGAAGAAATCGCGCCCATTTTCGTAAAAGGCTTCAACAATCACAACGCGCTGCTCAATTGTGTACCTCTCGATGGAATTGAATGTGTCAAACACTGAAACAATGAAATGTCAAATTAAGTTGGACAAAAAACTTTACGTTAAAGTGTGACTAACAATAAACTAAAGCACGATGTTGTTCGCCCACCCTTTATAATTTTTCATAGAGTTAAAAAAGCACAATTGCCTCCCAGCTGATCAACATTGAACGTGAAGTAAATAAAAATTTGTAATTTTTTTACTTAAACAATCATTACTCAGCCATTTTTTTTGTGATTTAAAAAATTTAACGGTTTTTTCCAAGGTAACAATTACATTTAAAAAAAAAATTAATTTTGAAAATCGCTTAATGAAGAGTAAAGTTATGATTTTTTGATCTTTTCATTTTTGGAAAAAAAGCCAAAATACGATTAGTACTTATAACTTAAAAATGCAAGCTGTTAGAAAAAATGGAAATTAGATTTGAAATCAGCGTCCTCAAGTTAGTAAAAAAAAATGCAATAAATTTCCAGCCAACACAAAAAAAAGTTAAATTTTTTTCCCTTGTGTTATTTTTAGTTGGAGACTATAAAACTCGAATTGTCAGAGGTTTGGCTTTTTACTCAAAGGTCCATAGATAAATTTTTTAGAGGCTCCTCTATGTGTATAAGCCTGTAATTTAACTATAAAAATTTGCTTTTAGAATTAAAACAAAAACAAATAGATTTTGGCTTTCAAATTGCACATGCTTTAGTTAAAAATGTTTTATTTTCGAATCTTAAATCTTATAAACAATAATTCGAGTCCCGTGATTTGAATTTTTTAATCCCGGCATTTTCCGGATTTAGTCAATCCCGAAATCGTTAACTTAATTTTTTTGTTTTACCTTTTTTTATATAAAAATAAATTTATCATGACATTCTCCCTTGAGAGGATAGGGAACGGAATATTGATCTTTTATATTTATTTGATTAACTCCGTTAATATTGTCATTGAAAACGAAAGAACAATTAAACTTTGTTATTCTTTTTAAGCGTGTCCAACAATTATAAAGAAATTTTAATGTGAAAGTGCTGAAAATAACCAAAAAAGAAGATAAATTAATTTTCTTTATTATCTAATTGATTCCACTGGTGCACCAAATGCAAAATTTAAACTTTTTTCTTTACAGGTTTAGGCTTATTAAAGTGTTTTCTGAGAATGGGCATGGGACCTAAAGTAATTTATGGAGCGATTTCACGAAATTAAGTAGTGTAATTTAAACACTACATAATTCCTACCACCAGGGGTGGTGGGTATAAAAATGTGTTTTGTTAAAATAAAATTTCTATGGTTAACTAAAAAATTGACCTTGTTAATTAAATTCGAATTCAATTTTCAATTATTCATCTTAATTCATTAGATAAAATGTTTAATAGAATATTAGTAACAAATCAATAACTAATTTGCTCTATTCAATTACTATATTAATTATTTTTTTTTATTAAGTTTGAAAGAACTGAGGTTATTACGAAAATATAGATTTTATGTTGGAAATCGTTTGTTGTTTTTTTTTTATCATATTCTTAATTAAATTAATCATTAACACAGTACAACATTTTTCAGTTAATTGATTGCCAACTCAATTCTGTGAACTGTATGTGAAATTAGACCCAAAAAGAAGAATTTCTGCATCATTCGTTTTGTCTTCTTACCTGCGATTTGAAGTTATTATCGATTTGAAGTTAGTACTATCGTATAGGGGAATTTATCACGTTTTAGGCCCTGTTGTTTGACATAGCTCGACAACCACTAGCCCAATTTAGTTGAAATAAATTTTAAAAAATTAAGAATTACAATTCCCTTAATCTGTTCATATATTGTTTTCCTATACAAGTAACACTTTCGAAGTTAAAAATGAATGTATGAAGGGAAAAAATTATTTTTTGCCTAAAAATTTAAATTTTTTTTTTTAAAAATACATAAAAAATGCAAAATGGAAAAAAGTTTCAAGTCTAGTTATTTTTTCGCAAAGTCACATAACCTATGAGCAAAATGAGACAAAGATCATAAAAATCGATGCACGCGTTTCGCTTTTATTCGCAATTGAGTAAATGTATGAATTTCAAAAATTTGCTCGAGATATGCACAACATTATTTGGAGAAAACATTGACACCTTTTTCATGATTCTGAGAATTAAAAAAAAAGGAATAAACAAAAGGTTATTTGATTTTTATGATTGCGGTAATAAATTTACGTGGACAATTAAACGGAAAGTGGACCTTTTTATTATTTGGGTTTTTCCGGTGGCTACCTATATGATTTTTTTACAGAAATTGCACCCACATTTAAGGGTGGTCATTATTTGGAAAGTTTTGCACAGTTTGAAACGTACAAGTGCTGAATCAGGTATATAGCCAGCCGCCCTTAAAATATGCGCCCATTTATAAGTACCTGTCAGTAAAATATTCAAAAATACGTAGTATTTATAGGTGTGCATTGATCGATTTTTGACATTCAGCCAGTGCCGACGAACGCGAACAGTAAAAGTAATTTTTCTCCAGTTTTTTAAAAGTGAATAACAACAAAACATAAAATATATCAATATGGAAAACAACAAGTGCCCATATTTGTATGAATATTGTTACGTTTGTGGTCATATCGTCCGAAAAATACAGAAAAAAGATCGAAAAAATTTGTTTACTGAGCAATTCAAAACCGCGTATTGTAATTATTTCGATGAAGCAGATTTAAGTGGTGCAAATTTTACGCCGAACACAGTGTGCAACAGTTGTTATACTACCCTTCTAAAATGGATTCACGGAAAAAGTATAAAGTTATCTTTTATGAAGCCAGTAATTTGGGTGGAAGACACAACTGGACATGATGAATCCAGGTGCTATGCATGCATAAATTTTCGTCCTGGATTAAACAGACAACAATTGAAAACAAAAGTATACACTGCTGCATTTACTGCCACACTTCCAGTGCAACGCCCTGCTGATACCGATGCACCTAAACCTCCGAGTGCGGATACTGTGTCCCTGCTAGCCGAAACCGTTTTCACCAATCCGACCGATTTGGATGATGCTGATTGGATACCCGATATTGAAAATAGTGCACCACAACCGCTACCACAAATCGAAATGGATTACATTGTGGCCAAGCTGGGACTATCACAACACGACTCCGAATGGCTGACATCATTTTTGAAGAGAAGAAAACTCACACAGCAAAATGTCAGCGCAACATCATACCGACAACGACACAGTGAAAGAAACACGCCCTTGAATAGTATGTGTATCTCGGATGACGATACAGACTCAGACCATGAATATGAACAACCTACGAAGAAAACAAGATCATCAGAACCACAAGCGTCAACTTCTACAAGGATGGATATTGCCAATAATTGAAAAAATGTTCTAAATTTTGTTTTTATGCATATTATAATTGCGTATTAATTGCATATTATTTTATTTTCATTAAGTTTTTATAAATAAAGTTTTTTTTTGCATGATAATTTTTTAATTTATATTTTTATTTTAAGGGTGGTGGCTATAACTGATTTTTGAAATTCATACCTTTACTCAATTGCGAATAAAAGCGAAACGCGTGCATCGATTTTTATGATCTTTGTCTCATTTTGCTCAGAGGTTATGTGACTTTGCGAAAAAATAACTAGACTTGAAACTTTTTTCCATTTTGGATTTTTTATGTATTTTTAAAAAAAAAAAATTAAATTTTTAGGCAAAAAATAATTTTTTCCCTTCATACATTCATTTTTAACTTCGAAAGTGTTACTTGTATAGGAAAACAATATATGAACAGATTAAGGGAATTGTAATTCTTAATTTTTTAAAATTTATTTCAACTAAATTGGGCTAGGGGTTGTCGAGCTATGTCAAACAACAGGGCCTAAAACGTGATAAATTCCCCTATACGATAGTACTAACTTCAAATCGATACTAACTTCAAATCGCAGGTAAGAAGACAAAACGAATGATGCAGAAATTCTTCTTTTTGGGTCTAATTTCACATACAGTTCACAGAATTGAGTTGGCAAATCATGTGTTGTACTGTGTAATTGAGCAAAATATCACAATTTAAAATTTTTACAAATTTTAGTAATCATTAAACAACTTTGTAATATTAAATGAGTTATAAAACTTTTGTTTGTAAACCTCTTTTACAGACGTTTCTTTTTAATTAATATCTATAAAAAACCTTTATCTTTTGACTTTCAAAAATTCCGAAAATTCCCGTTATCCCGAAAAATCCTGGGTTCCCGATTTTTCGAAATCCTGAATCCCGGGATTTGCGAAAACCAGTCCCGATTGGCACCCCTAGTACTAAATCACTTACATGGATATATATTAACATTTAAATCCTAAATGTGAAAAGTTGTGAAAAAAAACGATCAGTATGTATTAAAGAACTCAACAGGGCCCACATCTATATCGTCTGGTCACCTGATGCTAAACAAGATAAAGATTTTAATGTTTATGGCAACAGTTCGTTTGGCACGAGGCAAATTCTAAGCGCAACAATTTATAAAAATAACAAAATAAATCAAAATTAAGTGGTAATAATTTTGTCATATAAAAATATTTGATATCCATGTTGCCAAAATTAATAAAAAAAAAAAATGCTGGCTAAAACCAAGTGAATAAAGAAACTACAAACTGACCATAATGACAAATTTCTGTCAATTACGGACACCCAGCCACAGTCTTAATACTAAACTAATAGACAAAACAGTCAACGACGTTACTCGGAACTTGTCAACCCCAGAATCATATACAAGATGTTGAATTGTGTTCGTCTAGTTTATCTCGAATGCAATAAACGCAACAACACACAGTGGGACGAATCTCGAATCTAGCTGGACAACATTTTTTGATGGGCAGTGTATATGGTTTTGGGGTTGCTGATTTAGAAAAAAATAGTTAAAAAATTCTAGCTTAATTTTGTGGAAGTGTTTTGATTTTTCCGCCCGATGCACTCCATTAATTTTAAGAAGAAGGTCTGACGAAATAAAAAACATGTGAATAATATCATCCATACCTTTTGTCCTATCGTATTTTCTGGTGTAATGCTCCTCTCATCATCTATGATCTTTGGTCTGAATTTACACGTTTCATCTTTTGATGCTGAACTTATTTTCCATTCTCTTTTGAAGATGCCAATATGATCACGCGCAACAATTGGTTTCAACTTTTTTTACTTCAAAAAAAAGAGATACAAAAACACAAAAAGAAACACGAATGAAAACACAAAGCGTACTGACCGAGTACATGCATATCCGTACGTAACCCCTTTCTTCTTTCTTCCCTCTCCCAAAAACATAAGAGTTGAAAATCAAAAGATGAAACGTGAAATGCAGACTTGTTGCTGTGCAATTGAGCCTCTTCGACAATATTCCAATTGAAAGAATTGCTTCCTCAACTATTTGATTCCCATGTATAAGTAGCTTGTGTATATTTTGGTGCATAAAGTACCAGCTATCATTCTCTAGAAACAAATCAAAAGCTTCAAAGCAATATTTTTCGAATTTGTTAATGTAAGTTTATGGCACATTTACTTATTCTTATTTTTATAAGGGTTTCATCAACTCCCGCTATGTCCGAAGCCAAAGAATGATTGCCAAAGAATATTCCAACAGTTTTCTGTCATTTGTGGTTCCAAATCCATACTTAGGTCGGTATACAAAAAGTTACATCTCATTTCGAAATCAATCTTGGATTTGTTTTTTTTTCAGCATCGGTAAATTCTTTTTTGCTCTTTTGAGCTTGCCAAGATTTTATTTCTTGTGTATATGAGTTTTGAATGCACGCAAGGCATTTTATCCAAGCAGGCAGGCTAGACAAACCCAATTCTCAAGCAGATTTATTACGAACAACATCTAGTTTGCTCATTTATTTAGGTTTCGCTCTGTAAACATGACAGTTTTGTGGACCCATTTTCATCACAATACTACAAACTTTTACATAGATTATATTGAGAATTAATTTGTGGTTTACTTGCACTTTACTATTATCTATTTCTACGACATTTTGTAACAAATTTTTAATTTGAGTTCGTACGTTTTCTGTATTCTCTTTCTTTAAAAAAATTAAAATTTTAAATTTAAATTTAAAATATTATCAATATATAAATATAGATAATTACGTAACTAAACATCACATTGCGAACGTTGAATCATGTGACGAATTGTTACGTCACGGAAAATAACACAACAACAGTCACGGTTAAAGTTTAACCAAATTTTTATTCTTTTTTTTCATTTTATTATTGGTAAAACATTATCTATTTTTAGAGGACACATCATTTTAACAAAGAGAATTTTACACTCAAAAAAAAAACAGCGGAATTGGTTACAAATTATATGTACATAAAATTATTCTCTGATAAATTGTCTAACACTGTACTAGTACCCGATAGCCTTTTCTTTTGGCACACTTTTACAGATTGTAAATATTACAATTTTGGACCAAACTGTATAAAAAGCAATAAATATGTACATATTGCTCAAATATTTTACCTAAATAACTTATAATCCTCGATATCATAGCAGCAATAACTTGTTTTAGAAACAATTCAAATATGTGCAAAATTTCTCGGCTGGCTGTTAGGGCTTCCAATCGGGAAATCCCGGGATTTTCGGGATGAAGAAAATCCCGAAAATCCTGGGATTAAAGAGCAGAAATCCCGCGATTTTCGGGATCCCAATTTTTTATATTTCTTTTTATTATATTTACATTTTTTTTCAATAATTTGTATAAATATTTTTTTGTACGCGTTTTGAATTTAAATTTTAAATATTTAGAAACAATTTTATTAATGAGTGTTGATTGAGTGCGAAAGATGTTTTCCAACTGCATCATATCTTAACAACAAAATTCGTTCGTGTTTAGCAGATACAACATTGAATGTTTTAATATTCTGAATAAACTACTTGAACTTAGAATTAAATACACTCCTTTTAAAAGATTGAAATACATAATTTCCAATTCTCTTTTAAAAGCTTCCAAAATAAACTCACTGTTTTATTGTTGGTATTTTGTTTAAGCCCTGGCCTCGTTGCAAATAAAACTTATGTAATTCTCATTCCCTCTGTAGTCATGTTTGCTAATAGCTTCGGCTTTTCTAAAATTATTTAGGAGAACGTTTCCTGATGATATCGCCTAAGCACCAGTGAAATGCGCATAGGAACAGCTTATGCTCATACAATAAATTTAAAATTATTCAAAAGTATTTTTAAATTTGCCTGATTGATATTTAACATTTTGCAACTTTGTTTTTTTTTTTTTTGTTGAAATTGCCCAATTGTATTTTTAAAATACATTTGGACAATTTTAAAATACATTCAAAAAAATTTGAACTACATTTGTAAAATTTTGAAACACATTTATATAATTTTGAAATACATATGGTCAATTTAAAAATTAATATGGAAAATTTTAAATTGTATTTGAAAATTTTAAATATTGTTTGGACAATATTAATGTACAAATATTTGGACAATTTGAAAGTACATTTAGAAAACTTAAGATTTATTCGGGCAATTTTAAAATGCATTTGGAAAATTTGAAAATACATTTGGAAATTTTAAAAAAAAATTGGAAATGGCGTAATTTTTTATATCAATAATCAAATATGGATAAAAATTAGATTTTTATGTTTTTTGTTTTGTTTTTAAATACGTGATCATTATGAATTGTGACAATTAATAATTTAAATTTGTTTTTATTGTTTTTTTTTTTTTCAAATAAATAATATACAATCTTCATGAAATATGTACTTTTACTGGAAAATTAAGTTGTTTTTCAAACAGCTTAAAAAGTTTTATATATTGGGTATAATTAATAAAAATAATTTTAAAAAATCCCGAAAAAAAATTTCGAAGTCCCGTGAATCCCGGTATTTAAAATATCTCGAAAATTCCAGGATCCCGGAAACGGGATCCCGAAATATTTTCTTCAATCCCGTTTCCCGGGATTTAGAAAAACCAGCCCCGATTGGAAGCCCTACTGGCAATACATACAAGTTGATCGAATACACTCTGTTTTTCTTGGCAATCTACAAAAAAAAAACCATAAATCGAAAATTAAAAATTTATTAGTATATACTTTTAGAGCAGGCTCTTAGCTTTCCAGAAGTCCACTTTTTTGAACCGCTAACATTAATGACTTTTGTCCAGCTAGATTCAGGATTCGTACCAGTGTGCAATGTTAACATACATATTTTGTGATATACGAGTACAAAAATGCCACGTTCAGACAGACTCAGTCAAGAATAAATACATTTGGGTTCGCATATTGTAAATTTTATATTTAATCTGCATTATAAATTTTGTAATTGCAATGAAAACAAAATTAAAATTGAATTGTAAACACACACGTACAGTATTGATGTTTGAAAAATAATCTCATTAATGTGTTACTTATTAAAATACACTCAACAGCGCACTTAACTGAGGCGGAATTTATGAAGTACTATTTTTGGTACTTTTTTCATAATATTGACTTTGTTTTACTGTTTGTAACAAATCTAAATTACTTAAATAATAACGATAAATATACGTACAGTGGATACAGGCTGCACAATAATTCCTATTTGAGTGCTTATTATTTTTTATTTGGAAAACTTTAGAAGGTGGATCTTCCAATCTTTTACGGTACTAATATATTTTTTAATTTATTATTGTACATGTACAATAGAGCGGGCCGATTTGTAAGGACAAAAATTTGTCGATATTGTGCCATTGATTTTTCGATAGCTTTTGGCATGATGAAAAAAAATTTCACAAACAAGTCCATTTTCTGAATTTTCTCAACTTTAATTTTTGAGGTTTTTCAGTAGGTAATAAAAAAAATCTGCTGCTTTAATTTTTTTTTTTTAATATTACCTTTCTAAGGTGAAATTGTGCGGTAAAAACGATTTTCTTGAGGTTTAAGACGAGTTTTTGTCGAAAAATTTATTTTTTACGCGATCATTTTTAAGGTTTCTTTCAGTAGGCATGTTAAATAAAATGTGTTATTGTACAATTACGTATTTTATTCTAACTAACTTTACCAACAAAAGTAACCTTTTAGTCCGTTCTTGTGAAACGGACTGGAGTCTTTGGCTAAAATCGAACTCGCAACCCTCCCACTGATAGACTAGCTTAATTCCAACTAGCATATCGAGGTCCTCAAACTTATTATTGTTTATTTAGGTTGATTTTTCAAGATCTCAGTTAAAATAGTTTAAGTTAATCAAAAACTTATTTGTCATTACCAAGTTTGTATACAAGATTTTGACGGAACAGCTTAGTTTTGCTTAAAATCTTGCTGCCGTATTCATAAAAAACTAAAATGGATATGAAATCTGTTTTAAGAAAAATTTGTATGGAAATTTAGTTTTAAAATACGTTTGAAATCTGTTTTATTTTTTATGAATACGGCAGTTGGTCTTTAATGAAATATTGAAAAAATCACGTTTCGCCAGAAAAATTCCAGTTTCAGAGTAGGTTAAACGAAGTTTAAACTTAATCCACATCTACAAACCGCGGCATTATAGAACTATAATTTCCTGAGCGTTAATAGAACATAAACAATATATCGAATCGGCAGGAACTGGACAAAATTTATATCTTGTCCTTTATTTAGAAACCTATTTAAGCTGGTCATTTTAAACTTCCTAAGCATTGATATGGTATCAATCTACATCAAAATGTTTTAAATTGTCGCGATGTACAAGTTAACTTTACACCAGCTAGTGATGAGTTCTAAATGGTTTATGTTTTTGTTAACCGTACTTACACAGGGTTGTTAACAATAATACAAAATTGTAAAAATTTGACGGAGTGAAGTCCGGGATTCACTATCTTACATAATCGTGCGATTCATTTGGACGAAAATCTGACGGAATTCCATCCGACATAAAATAAATGGGTGCAAAATCTGCTATCAATGCCACACTATCCCACAAAAAAGGTGCAAACTCAAATATTTCTGCTACTTTACAAGAAAATGCAACTCTGATCGCATATGAAAATTTTCGTTAATATTGCAAGTCGAACAGATTTGTAAAATAAATCAAGAACTCAATTCATTTTTAAGCCTCACTATCATACTTTACCACCAAACCCCCTTTTTTTTTTTTTTTTTTTTTTTTTTTTTTTTTGACAACGTCTGAATAGGATAGTGTATGGTTGCTTTTTTTATTGCTAAATTTCAAAAATGAAAAATATTAATTCAATGTACATACATTGTCAATTCAATTTGAGTAAACTATTTAAGAAGATTAACAAATTTCTTTTTACCAAATAATAAAAGAAATGTCAAAAATGAAACTAAAAAAAAGTTATTTAACATTATTTAATTTAAGTTATTTTTAACTTCACTCTTGGTTTTAATTTATTTTTTCTTCTTCTTTAATAAAAGTTGCCATTCACATTTGTTGATACCATTAAATAAAACCAGGTATGGGAGTTTTCATTTGAGAAGATATGGTAATAAATATTAATTGATAAGCAATTTTAATTCAAATAGTTGAAAAAAATTAAATGAATCAAACATATATTAATCATTCAGACGAATTAAATTTGTGGTGGAAGCTATCACATGCTAATTCACAATGGACCGCATTGGTCTCCGAGTGGAAGTGTGCCTTTGGGCGCATAACCCTTTTAACCTGACATAAACCTATCACGTTCTAACAAGACTTTTACAAATTCAACATTTTTCAAAACACATAAAAATCATTCGTATAATGAGGCAACACTTTTGTATGAAAATTATTAACAACATAATAACAATATTTGGAGGATTCACAAGGTAGTCATAAAGTTGTAAAGTCATATGTCTTTAAATAATTACAAGAAATATATATGTATCACTGCTGTGGGCAACCGCTTATAATTAAGATTTCTACTGTACATTTATGACAAATCAATGAACACAGCATTAAAAATTTTATTTTGTTTGAAACATAACAATATTTTTTTTAACAATTGTTAAATATTATTTAGGACATTATGACGATATTACTTGGTAGCACACCTTGTGAACCCCCCAATTGTATAATTAGACGATTATATAACGAATACGAGGATACTATCAGCGTGTGAATTGGAAATATGATTCGTGTACAATATTGTATAACTAGACGATTTTACAACGACATACATATAAGTTTTCAACCAAGCCTTAATATACACTGAAAAATTCGTTGTGTCTTAAGGCGTATTTCAAAAGTACGTTTTCGAAAATCAGCTTTATATATAGCCTATGGTAAATTATTGATAGTCTAATAAGACTAAAAATTCGTGTTGCGATTTTTAGTCTTATTAGACTATAAAATACCAAATTTTACTGCAATAGCTGTATTCGTTAAGTCTGGGTTCGCATTATGAAAGTTTTCTCTCAGAAAGACTGAGTTTATGGGTGAGAGGGGAGAGAGCAATAGCCTGTTCTCTTCCCCTCTCAACAATAAACTCAGACTTTCTGAAAGAAAACTTTCATAGTTTGCACCCATACCTAAAGGGCTCGCTCTTTATATGGGCCTATTGTATAAACTGATCTTCACGAAATTTGTTTGTATGGTTTCTAGTCATAAAAAACGAATGTGTGCAAAATTTAATGACAACCGGTTCATTCCGCCTCAATTTATGTTAGTTTTTTTTTTTAATAGAAATAAGAATTTTGTAGGGTGTTTGTTCCACATTTAGGTCTATAACTCTTTTCATACTGAACCGATTGTACTGTATTGCAATTCCAAGCTGTTTAGAAACAATTTTACATCTGATTTGTTCTTTTCTGTTGAGGCTTTCGAAAGTGAGAGTCTTTTTAACAGACGGGCATGACTAAATCGGCTAAAACTTACTCAAAGACTCAGAATATATACACTTTATGAGTTTTAGATACATAAATATTAAAATAGTTTCACACGAAACGACCATCTCTATATACCCTCGGCACATCTGGCTGTGGAGGGTATTAAAATTTTCTTCTAAATCTTAGTTTGCCATCACCGTTACTTTAGTGGGGTATTTTTTGTGTTTGGTTGTATGTAACCAAATTTAAAGTATGTGTGTTATATGTAGTGCAAGAAGTTCTACCAGTATCATGTGGTAAGTTTTCTTGTCGTTAACGTACTAAAAATGTGTACATATTTTAAAAACCAGTGTCACAAATTAGAGTAGAATTGCATCAGATGCCATCCACTAGCATCAACATTTTATTTATTTATTTCTTTATTAAAATAAAGTTAAACATGCATTTTCCTCCAATACACAAACACAGTTACAATTGTATGTACGTTCATTTACTAACGACTCTGGTTGCATGCCGCACTACCATGCATTTTAGCACGGGCATGTAATTATGTATGTAAGATTGTGTTCGGATGTATGCGGTAATAAGATGCATGAATTTATGAATTTAATCTTAAGTTCTGCATGTTGTCTAAGCGAATGTGATGGGGTGAATGCATCCCAACAAAACTCAGAGGTTTCATATCATATTGAAAATTATTTAAAATCAAACTTTGTCTCAAGCGATAAACGTTTGATAATGATTTGAAAACTATAGCATTCTCAACAAATAGGGAAATTATTATCAAATTGAGAAATTGATTTATTTTCAACTTGCTTTTAAACGTTAATCTCAAATGTTTTCCAAATGTGGATTTTAATACAATGTGGAACATAAATAGGTCTGTCTGCGTACACATATTTTGCATAATTTTGTACAAAATGTCGCAAAATCTTGCAAAATGTTGTCTGCGTACTCCAAATCTCTTACAGCGTGAGAGCCAAAAAGAGAATTTTTTGACAGTTGGAAAATAGAGAACTTGCAAAATGTTACTGGAGAAATTTCCTCTGGTAAGATTTTGCAACTAGTTTGAACAGATGTTTTTATATACTGTTTGAATGAAAGAGTTTACGTGTGCCAAGATAGCGTCGACGAAATAGCGTCGAATTTGGGAATTTAAAAACCGGGAAACCAAAATACCCAAATAATGGGGATTTACAGTATATGAACAAAAAGTTAGCGTCGAATTTAGGAAGGAATTTAAAAAGGAGAAGTAAAAATATATTTATATTTTTAATAAAAATACTAAAAATATTTACCACAGGCTTTTGCACGGTATAAACTGTATATTTTCTGAAAGTAAATAGTTTTCTGGACAAAATGAGCGATATTAGTTATATAGGGGAGAAAATATTTGCGCCCGGCCGAAGGCCGGCTATGCAAGGAAGCTTTAGTAAGCGAAACCGGTGTTTATTATACCATAGAGAAGAACATCCTTGCGTCAGGCCAAAGGCTGGCTATGCAAAGAATTTTTTTTGCGATGCAAGTGTTTGTTATTTTATAAAATTTGTATTACACTTTTATTTAAATAAACTACATTCTTTCCTAGTGCACTTCCGTAACATTTCGACGTAAAATGAAAAAAACTGTAATGTGATTTAAAGAGTTTAATATTTTGAAATAAATTAAGTTTATCCAGAAAAATCTGTTCAAGAGCTTTAAAATTATACCAATATTGGCCATATACGTTTAGAATTGTAGTAGAAAATCACATATTTATATGAAAACTTTAAACGTCCATAACTCGAAAACTAAGCGTTTGCGCCAACTTTTTTATTTTATTTTTTCTTCTTATTTTTTCATTTTCCATCACCCTGGGTTTTTTTTTTATTTGGAGCTGCGTCGGTAAACTAGATTTGTTCCTATATTTGTACTTCCCTATTTTAAATTCCTAAATTCGACGCTAACTTTTTGTTTATACTGCAAATACCCATTATTTGGGTATTTTGGTTTCCCGGTTTTTAAATTCCCAAATTGGACGCTATTTCTTCAACGCTATCTTAGCTCACGTTTGTTATTTCAATTGTTTATACACCGGTCAGCTGTTTTCTTGCAAGATTTCACTGGATACTGTCTGCGTACTTTTTGAGATATTCGCAGCCGAAAGAGTAAAATTTGTCTTACTCTCCCAAAAAAATTTACTGAGTATTTGCTACTGGAAAAGTACCCAGACAGACCTAATGAAAAATATTTATTTTTTAAATTCCTTATTTATTTTTTAAAAAAAACTGTGACCTAAAGGCACTATAGCTAAAAAGATGATATAGTATTCTTTCCGACCCCAAATTCATGGAAGACGCAATACTTGGTTCATTTTTGTTTTTAGGAATGTCATGCCGTAGCACCGCGATCGTATAACAATTACATTTTCTTCACTTTTCCGGTTTATGTTTATTAGCATACTCACAAATAATTTCTATTTTTCACAAGAATTTAAGGTTTTCTAAAGATGAATTCACTTTACGTTATATGTAAATTTTCTTTATTTATAAAACACATTTAACTTTAATCTCTATTTTTTTATTATTTACATTTATTTTTCGCTTCAGTTCTGTTAAGTTCGTTTTTGATTTTAGAATAAAATGTCAAATGTTGATATTCAAATCATTATCAATTTGAATTCAAATATTAAAATCAAACAATTGAAAAATATTTGAGAATTGTGTTTGATGGCAAATGATAGTTTTTTCATATCAAATTATTGAATTCGTGTTTGTTGGGATAATACAAGTACTACAAATGGATTTATGTATCTATGTAGGTATGCTTTTGTATGTGTTTTGGCAAAACGCATTTAAATATTATCAAACCACTTGTTGCCACCACTTCTATGTTACGTACAACAAACAAAATTGGTCTAAATCACTTTAAATTTAAAATAAGTAAATAAATTGCAGAAAAAAAAGTTTAAATGAGTTTGCCGAACGCCTTCTTCATTTCTACCACAAACGACTTTTTTGGGGTAGAATTCATCTACAAATCACACTTAAAATTTTCATTTTTCTGTGTTTTATTTATTCATTAAGTCTCTGGCCAATTCGACTATATAAACATGCACAGGATTTCATTTTAATTATAAGCACTTAAGCACTTGTTCTGTCAACACATTCAGTTGCAATCATTCCTAAAGGACTCAAAAAAGTAATTTAAATTTTGTGATATAATATATTGAATAAACATACAAAATAAATTAAAATGGCTTTGAAGGTAAGAAATTAATATAAGAACTCTGTAAATTTTCTTCTTTTAAGCATTGGATCCCATAAGACAAAAAATAAAAGTTGGAATATATTTTAATCCTAATTATCTTGCAAAATCAAATCTTCGCAATATCAAAATTATTTAGAATGTGTTATTTAAATAAGTCGCAATTGACATTTCTTGCCGGACAGACGAATTTTGTTGGTAAGGGGGAGACGATGTTTGCTTAATCTTTTCCTCTCTCGCCAACAAATTTCGCCGGTCCGGCAAGAAAAGTCCAAAGTGTAAGTTGGAACTAAGTACAAATTAGTCATCTTCCAGACTTGCAATTCTTTTTGCAACAATTATTGAGTTTATGAGAGAGATGAGAAGATTGGGGATGGCTGCTCAGTTTCATATACTCTGCAATTCTGTTTTGTTTTCTAATTCTTACACTTTTCAACTTGAAGTTGGCTGCAGGTGTATTTGTATTTATATATAAAAAATAAGAAGGGCAAAATAAAAATACAAAAATTGCAACCCTAGAACTTCATAATCTGGACACTAGTGCAGGTTCAATGCAGAATTTTAAAAATTTACTGCAAAAAAGGTTCCAAGTCTGGACGATGACTTAAAGATAATAACGGCCAATTTCACCAGGTTCAGTTATAAATAATAGCATTTTAATTGACAGTTAAAGTAATAGTTAATTATAACTCAGCGTAGAAAAATGTTTCTTTCTGTTTCGAACTCATTTTCATCCAAAATATCTTACAGAATATTTAAAAAATTAATTTTTTGTATTTATTGAAATATTTAAATTTTTACGCTTTTCTCTTATTACTTATTATTTGACAGATTCTTGATGCTACATAAGCAGATAATTTGACCATTGTGCGCAAAAGAAACAGGAGTCATTGGTCTACTTTTACAGTACTGAGTTATTTTGTTTCTTAATAGTAAAATGTCCTTAAGTCATCCATATTAAAGTTTATGTTTGTTCAAATGTAAGAACAACATATTTATTTACCTTAAGATAAGATTGAGAGAGCTTTTATAATGTCCAAACATTAAATTTCGTCCAATCAATCGTTCTATCGACATTGGTTGCGGTTTCAGTCATAAAAGATTTTGAGACAAAGCGACTTATTTGGCCACCTTCCTCTAGGAAGGCTAACAGTAAAGCGGTAACCGAATTGCTTAGTTTCAGCGATTGTTCCACGTTGCATGTTACCTAATTGTCTGAGACTCATTGGCTTCCCTCTGCCATTTAGGCTACTCAACTGTCCGCCTTCTCACTTTGGCTGCAGTCAGACCGATGTCTGAACCACATTACCAGGGAATACTTGGTGTAAACCGAAAAAAGTGAACTGTTGAGGAAATTGGAAAGAAAGTAATCATTTCTTGTAGCTTGTAGCCGCGGTGGACACATGCCGGAAATAATATTAAAAAAAATGCCATGAAATTATATTGTATATTAGATTGTAATAAAAAAATATAGTTCCAACAATATTTCATGTTCTCATGTAGCTAACCCTTAAGGCTACTTTAGACTATCACACAAGTCTTACGTATTTTGACGAAAATACAATCCTGTCATTATGTTATGGTATTTTTAAAAATGTCAAACAATAATAAGATCAGGGAAGCATTTTCGTCAAAATACGTAAGACGTGTGTGAGAGTGTTAAGTACCCTTTAATAAGTATAAAATCGATCTTTTTATTTAATCGGATCTATTAAATTGATTGAACGATAAGTTCGTATGATAAGTGAAGAACAGTGAAATAAATTATATTTTATTTATTTATCATCTCTTTTTAACCCAATACCCATTTTCATATTTACATTACTTTTTAAGTTCATCGTTAAGGCAAAATTTTCTGTGCTCTGATGTGAAGTAAAGAAATTTTTTTTTGTATTGACCGTTACTAATTATTTTTCGGTTGGTTTTAAAAGCGAAACATTTTGGAGTTTTTTTTTAAATATTTGTTAGTGCTGGTTCACACAGTTCAAGTTTTAGCCGTCATGTCTTGAGCTTTTAGTAGAGAAGGGAAAAGATAATGCCATTTCTTTTCCTAAAAACTCAAGACATGCCGGCTAAGACTTGAACAGTGTGAACCAGCACTTACATCAACATCTATGCACCACAATAAAACTGTAGACTTATCAATAATTTCCCCAAATTTAAGTAAATGTGTTTTCTTTTTATAACATTTCGTTTTTCCAAAATGCAGTAATTTGATTAATTTAATAAGCGAAAATTTCCTTAAATTGTCATTCTGATAGAAGAACATGAATAATAAAATTTTTTTTGTGTTCAAACTTTTTACTTACAGATTGTTATTTGCTTAATCGCTATTGCTCACATTGCCGTCGGCATTGAACTTAAAGCTGAACATGACCATGGACCAGTTGCCTACGAATTCCACTACTCCGTACACGATCCCCATACCGGGGATATTAAGAGCCAAAAAGAAGTTCGCAAAGATGACAAGGTCGAAGGAAGTTACGAATTAATTGATTCCGATGGACATCGTCGTTTGGTTAAATACAAGGCGGACGACCATAGCGGTTTTGAGGCAATCGTTTTGCGTGAACCAACCGATATTAAAATACCAATTCCAGAACCCCATCATGTTGGTAAAATATTGACCGCCACAAAATACTTGGCACCAGCACCTTTAGTACATTATGCTCACAAGCCGCTGCATTTGGCTAAGTCATCATCGGCTCATGCTCCCGAATATGGAAACTTTGTTTCTTTCTCAGGACCCTCACACAATTATAAATATTAAGCGAAAGCCATACTAAAATAAGCCACTAATAAGTTACCAAAATCAAGTTAATTGAAAGCAATTGTGTAAATGACCAGACTTCAATAAGAGAATAATCATCCGATTTACAAATGTACGAGGATAAGGATGAAATGTTTTACATTAAAATAATCTCATTTACCTAAGATACTATTCTACATTACTCAATCACATAACTCAAGTATACTTTTCTTCTACTTTTTTTTATTATCATTTTGCATACATGATATGTTTTTTCCATCCGTCATCCTCTAATAGCCATAATACCCATTCCTTATATCCATGTAAATTTTCATTTAATCGAGCCTAATCATCCGTACACTCCATTAACTCATCCGATGACAACTGACTCCAACTGTGAAAAGAAACAATTTTGCAAAGTGCTGAATTGTTTTCTACTTGTATTTTTATGAAGATATTAAATTTTTATAGGTTAAGAAACAAAATTTATTTGTAAATAAAGAACTGCAATGGAACTGCATCGTTAAATGTGTATAAGAACGCAAAATATATTATCTTTTATTTTAAAGCAAGAAAGTTTTGATATAAAATATCCCGATGTTTTGAAGTGCTATTTAACATTATGATTATAGTTTTAATGTTTCATTTTACCGTTAAATTATTAAAATATATTCCAAAAGATCTTTTATGCAAGAGGCAGTCAGCCAACTTTGACATTCTTTGGAAGTAAGAGCTCTTGTGTTAAGAGAACTTGTGTCTCAGAAACAAAAAATTAATATCCCAGAACATTTACTACATGTAACTCGGCTAAAAAGCCTTTTTTATTATTTTTTTTATTCGACTTGGGAGCATTGGGCTTCTACAATGAAATTATAACAATTTTATCATTGCAAATTAATTAAAATTCATCAAAAGATTTGTTTACTTCTTAAGTTCATTTTAAATTGTTCTACGTGATGTATTTTTGGACAATCGGTTCGCCGACTTCCTTTAGGATTCCATTCTAAGGCGGCCCTCGTAACGCTGCCAATATGTTTACACAGAGTATGTCCTATTCATCTCCACACGCAAAGAAAAAACATGGTTGATACAATCACAATCGCAAACTATCATAAATGTTTGTGGTTATGATTGTGTCAAATACGTCTTCAGTAACAATATATGTTCAGACATGTTTATATCTTATTATTGTCTCAAAAATATTATTATGTTTAGAAGAAAAACACAAATGATCTTCCTAACCATGTTTCTATTCTTCCCAACACCATAAAAAATGTCTATTTGAAAATATTATAAGGTTCTCAAAATAAAGTTAATAAAAAAATGTATTTAAAAAATGTTATGTCTTATTAAAAATACTCGTACATACATATACTTTGCAACATACATGCATATACAGCTTAGCATATATTAATAAATAAAATAAAATAATTACATTTATATATATATATTGGGAATTATTTCTTTTTCATAAGCAACTTTATTATATTCAACATTTTTCATTTTTCGAATTTATTCTATGAGTTAAATTTCAGTTATGTATTTTATAAAGCTTTTTGTAATAGCTCTATTCCTTAAATTTTTTAGAAATGGCTTTATACACTACCAGACTATTATATTGTATTTTCTTGTTACATTTTACCTTAGCTTTCCGTTGGATAGCAATGAAGTATATTTATGTACAGAAAATGCATTACATTCTGCTGGTGTCTAAAATTTGTAAATTTTTCTGTACATAAATATACTTCATTGCTATCCAACGGAAAGCTAAGGTAAAATGTAACAAGAAAATACAATATAATATATAGTGAATTAAAAAATGTTAAGAAGAAAAACTATTTTTTCAAGTTAAAAAACGATTATAATAAATTTATAAGGGTAAACATATTAAGCAAATATGAATAAAAATGGTCGTAGTGACCATTTATTAATCATGTTTTTTCTCTGCGTGCATCATTTTCTTCTTGTTATTTGACGAACTATTTTTTTCCTTTGTTTGCATCCAGAGCTCTGGGCATGTGATTTTATTTGGCCAAAATATTCGATATATTATCTTAAAAGCTTAAAGGTTCCATATTTATTATCACTTTTACAATTTCAAAAAACTCTTACTTGGAAGCTTAATCATTTTCATCAACCAATCACTTTGTCTCTTATGCTACACTGCCTCTCACTTGAAAAGGTTCTCTTTTTTTACATCAAAATTAGTTGTTTTTTGTTAAATAATAAAGTAATTACTCGTAGTTATAAAAATTTTTAAATATTTAAATATTGCATTATATATCGTTAAGAAGAAAAAAAAATGACAGCAACAATTGGTATCTGATTTTTATGGAGACGATTTGGGATGCAGTTATAAAGATTCGCAATTGATGTCAACGAAATTCAGGCCCCAGCTTTTTTAAGTCCTTCAATTAAAGCTTCTTTTATTGCATATAGTATGACTAACTCATACACTTTGCGAGAAAGTAATCCCCATACATTTGCTATAATATTCAGGTCAGGAGAATACGGAGGTCACTCCAAAAGTTTGACATTCTGCCTTCGAATCCATTCTTTTACAACTCTTGCTATTTGGATCGGGGAATTATCTTGTAAAAATATGCACGGAATAGGTCCACAACATTAGAAAATGTGGAAAAGCCTTCTCAACTACAGTTTTGTAACTATTGGCGTTCATTCTAGATGAAAGAAATTGAAGCTCACATCTTCCATAGTATGAAATTGTTCTTTCATGTTTTTTCCATAATCTGACCTCGTCCTAATTTTTTTTTTTTTTTTTTTTTTGCAATATTTCTATGACTAAAGCCTGATACTCTGTTCAACATTTCACGTGAAATGCTGTCAAAACTCATATGAAAAAAAACTTGTACGGAATATCTATGAAATAATGTTGATACTCTGTTCAGTTTTTGAAAAAGTTGCGAAATGTTTCTGGCAACATTTTTTTACAGCTGTGAAATAAAGCAAATGCTCTTTATTTCTTACGGAATTTTGACAGCTGTAAATAAAGTTTTTTATAAAGTTTTTACAAAGATTATCAGCAACCAGCAATGAATTTTGAAAATGACTTTCTATTTTATTTAATTTTTTATTAAAAAAAAACAATGTCGCATACTTTGAAAGATTAAAAACTTCAAATTGTGCAAACTCGCGAGATAGATAACATTGATACATGTCAAATTTTTCGTATGAAATAATAGATGTTGCTGAACATTTTTCACAAATTGGAACAGAGTACTAGGCTTTACAGAGTTAATTAACTCAAACGTGATTAAGCTCTGATCCCATCAAAATCGAGATGATTATCCATACATTTAAGTGATTTGCTTATCAGTTCAAATTGAAATTATTAAAACTTAATAATTTCATAAATCGCATAGAATCCTCAGAACATACGTCACACTGGCGAGTATGAAATAGCGTCGGCTACAATAAACGCACCTTTCAGGTGTACGACCGACGAAGCTTTTTTCTACATTTATTTTTTTAATTCGTTTTAAAATAATCCATTAATGATCACAATTGCATCATTAATAAGCTTTAAATAATCTTCTGATAATTTTATTAAAGTATTTATTTTTATTTTTAATATCAATTTGTTTGCTGTTTTCAATTTATTAATGTCTTTTACTATCAACTTAATCATTTCAAATGTAATGTGAACAATTTGATTAACTTAATCAACATTTTGCCGTTACGTACAAATTTGGAGGTTCGCTATCTTATTCACGGTTCTAGCACGCATCTTGATTATACAAAAATGTTTCGGCGCATAAAATTTTAAGACCGAAATATTTTGGATTATTCTAAATTTTTTCCGAACAACGAAAAACTGCTATCATCTCTTATATTGATAAAAAATTATCGCAAGTCAATCTGAACTAGCAATCAAGAGAAAATTAAGAAAGAAAAAAATTAAGAGTGCGATATTCGGCTATGCCGAATCTTATATACCCTTCATCATGGTTCGATAATAATAGAAAGTTATATAAACACCGGTCTTCAGATATAAATAAATCAACTTTGTGCAAGCCCACTTCTTCAATCCTTTGTATGGGAAGTGCCACGCCCACTTATTCAATCTCGCCCACATTTGGCGGATGTTGTGAATTGATAACCAAGATGCTTTTCCCTAACTTGGAAAGTTTGACTCTTGCCGTTTTCCAGATATACACAAGAATAAAATAAAAATAAGAAAAAAATTAGATGCAGTCGTGGTTTTTTGCTCATATCTAAGCCTTTTCTGTATCGATCAGGCTGAATTTCAACAGCACACAATTCCGGACTATATGTGACATAAAAATTAATATCCATTAAGTTCCCATCATAACTGGGGTCTTCGGAAACCCCATTTCAACGGAGACTAATGTTCGTTCGTTTCAGTTGTGGTTAGTGCCGTTTTGGCTGGTAAAAAAAATAAGCAAAAAAAATTTTACCAAAACAAAATACATATACGAAAAAAAGCAAAAAGCCAGCGAAAAAATTTTACACAAACAAAACATGTGCAAGAGACACACACAAGCTATTCGTGCTGTGGTCGTTGCTTAAATTTTGGGTTTGCTCATTTCTTTATCAACAAAGAACAGAACACTATATAATGTTCGTTACTTTCTTGAAAATAGTTACGAACGGTTTAAGGGTTGTGTTCCTCTACCCAAACACTAAAAAAAAGATATCGTCTCTGGATGTGTGAGCCGAACGCTAAATAGTGCTCTGTTTATTTTCGTTAAAATTCACCAGTAATGAATCGTATGAGCACCATTGTTGACAATCTAGATTCGGAGAGCGAACCATGTGGTTAATATTGTCGTGTGAACATAGCAAGCAACTCGATATCGCAAATTCAATGTTACTTGTAAACTTCGCCGGCCCATGGTTAGGTTTGGTTTCACAAGAATTCCAAAGACTGCAAATTTATTTGTACAATTAATGATGCACAATTCTCGATATATATTAGGCATACATATTAGGCATATACGTTTTTACAATTTTTTGCTAATACACTCATAGAAAAATTAATCTTCATATTAATGATGCCCTAACATCAGAATTGCTACATCAATGTTAATATAAGGGGCATTAATGAGGCAAAAGTGATATCAATGACGTCCAATGACGAACGCAAATGAGGAGCAGAAATTCCCAAATTCCATTTTTTGTAAATTATTTAGTTAAATACATAATTTTTTCAAAAAAGAATGATTACGAAAAACATATCGGGCTTGCTGCTGGGATCTTATAACTGAGAGTTTCTGAAAACAAAGGGCGGAAAAAAAAACAAAAGTGAAACTAAGATGTGTAACGTGTAAGTAAATAATAATTTTTCTCTCACTTTGACTTAAGGCAATCCCAATAACTCAATATAATCACAGTTCGTCATTAAATTGAGCCTAATTAGTCATTTCAACGATGTTACTGAGTCATAGCACTGATGACATGTTTTATTAAATTGACTCCGATTCGTCATTTCTGTGATGCCGATGTGTCATCCCATGGATGACATAATTAAAGTTTTTGACCCTAATGACTTTTTGGTCAAGTGATGTTAAGGCTGACAATGATAAAAAATGCAATGGAGTCAAAACCGAAACCACTTGTCACAGTACTGATGTCAAAATACATCAGCGTTATGACGCCTTTTCTATCAGTGTAGGAAAATGGCATAGCACAGTCGAAAAGAGCCTAAAAAAGTATGAAGATCTATAAATTTTTTTTTTTCGAAATCGCATTAAAGTTTCCGCACCAAACGCAATTACTTTTTGTATAAGATCATAGAGCCATTTTCTTCATCATTAAATATAGAAACTTGATCAAATATCATTTGTGTAAAAATTTTTAAAAATATGATATAAGTGTGTCATGCAATATATATGTATATGAAATGGTCCCAGCCTTTAAACAGTTTTCGGAAATGCTTCAAAAATCATTGTCCGGCTCTACAAAAGCAAATGAATGTTTTCTCAGACATTGGGTCAAAACCCCATCAACTATACCATTTAGTGGTATGTCAAATTTTTCCGAAAATTTTGTTATATGCCTAATACATATATACAATATGAGGATTTCTTTATGGAGTTAAGTTATTTTTGAAATTTGAAAATTTCTATTAACCGATGTAAATTGTTTGGCCTTGTAGTCCTCTTCATGTCTCAAATATTATTGGAAATCATAGGGTTTCCAAAAATAAACGATAGATTTAAGTTTGTCGGCATTTCTACAGTAAAGTGGTGGCAACTCTTAACAAATTCGACAGCTGACATTCATTATTGAACAATATTTAAAAAAAATTACTTCAAAGAATGATTTCAAAAATTAACTTCGTCAACTGTGAAAAGATTAACTGAAAAATTCAGGGAAACTGGACCTGCTTCGACAATGACATTTTAATGGCTTGTTTTTGGACGACCAGTACGTTTGACGCCACCAACGGATCATTCTCTCTGAATTTTTCAATTAATCAACTAATTCCAACCATATTTTGTAATTTTCGAACTGCAGCCGCCAACCTTTCATTATTTTTCAAATATTGTTCAATAATGAAGACACGCTGTTCTATCGTGTAAGGTTCCAATTTTACTAACCCTAAACTTTCAGCTGCCGAATTTTTTTATGGTCGCCAAGACTTTACTGCAGAAATGACGATAAATTCAAATCGATCGTTAATTTTGGGACACCCTCTATAAGCAAAATTTTGCTTAATTACATCCGTGGTAGCCAACACACATGCTACGATATTTACGATTATTTGTGAAATCTGATATTTTTGTAATTTTATTAAAAAAAAATAGTGTGAGCAAGAAAATGTGCCCTACACTGATCTGCATTAAAAAAATCTTTAAAATAATTTTACCAATTAAATTTCTGTGTCTTAAACCATCATATGAAAATTAACATGTATTTTTTTTTTTTTTTTTTTTTTTCACTGAATTTAAGATCTCTATAGAGCACTTCTGAATCGTTGTTTATCGTTTACAATTATTTTTAAATACAAGTGATAAACAACGTTCTTCATCAATGGTTGAAAACTTATGCATTTACAAGAAAAAAAGATAGTAAAAAATTTACTACTGATTCAGACGAAAACTCATGGCTATAAAACCGGAAGAAAGCACGCTTCGAATTTAGAAGTTTTTACCCAGTGCTCGAGTTAAAAACAAATAAACAATTCCGCATTCATAAAGAAACAACACACAAAGAAAAATGAAATTTAAATTTATTTCAAGTGGTTTAACAAAAATAGTTTGTGCTTTTATAATTTTTAATACCAATTTAATACTAAGTCTCAGCTACCATATGCCACAAGCATCAAAGCACTTGCAACATTATCCGCATTATCGATATTTACATCAGCGGCTTCGGAGACAGCATGAAACTGAACATTTAAAAAACAACGAGGAGTTTTTAGCAAAGGAATCGAAAAGTCTTGGATATGGTACTCGTTACTCAAATAAACCATTAATAAGTGATCATTACAGCCCCCACCATCATCATTCTCATCTTCATACCCAACTGAAGCAAAAGTATTATTTTAGCGATGCACATTTAAACGAGTTAACGGAGTCAGCTAAGGATCCAAAAAATTTAAGAAATGGAATTTATCATGATGGTGCTATTACTTACGACTTGGGTTTGCCCAACTATGAAATCTTAAATCCCTACGAGACTCCAGAAATTATTACTTCCGATCATCCCCACTACCAAGAACAATTAAATGAAATTGAGAAGACCAACAATTTTGCCATTGAAGATTTTGGTGTTACATCAGTGCCAGATAGTGATAGCATTTTTGAAACGACTACTGTTGTAAATTCTATAACTACAACTACAACCTCTGTCGATAATGTCAACACAACCGATTTGCCTGAAACAACAACAAGAAATAAGCAACTCTTAGCAACCGGCATAACCTCAACTACACCATCGACTGCGGAAATATTCAACATAAACATAAAATATGACATTGAAAGACATTTAAATGAAACCAAAGAAAAATTACGTATTTTGCACGACGAACTGGATATGAAAAATCGCGAACATAAAATTGTCTCATCTCCTAATATGACGGATGTAAAATTTGTGATTGTTAGGAAACATGATAATCAACTGAAGAAACAAAAACCTACACCATTTCGAATTTCCAATTCCCAAAATTTCTCAAACATCCATTCGCATCTATCCCTTCCACAAGAGTTTCGATCAAATAAACTAAAAGCAGACGATACTTATGCAAAACTATCAGCAAATTCGAAATATCCAAAGAGTATCTATAGACAGTCAGTTCTGTTGCCAGTGGAGCATGTACGTTTTCCCTATTACATCCAAAGATCTAGGAACGCACTACATCCACCAGAGTATTATAACCAACATATTGCATATCCCTCATATGCAAGCGAACATCAAATTCAATCTCCAGAATCGGCTGACAAACAAAGTCATTTGTACTCATATCTTTCTTCTCCTTATTTATCAGATGCTGCTGAAAGTGATTTAATAAGTTCACCCATTTCCTCTTCGTCATCCTTTTCTGCTGTAAAATAGGCTTTAGGTTTTTGTTTGAGGTATTTTTTAATTAGTTTTAGCAACTTTAATTTAAGTGTTTTAAAGACTGGATTTTTGTAAATAAATTTTAATATTTAAGCAATACTCACATGGAAAAGTTCTTATTATTCCATAATAATCGGCCATGTCATGGAAATCGAAATCACGTGAAATTGAAATCGAACGTATTCAAAGTTCATAAAAATATTTCCTTTTATATACCTCATACTTTGAGGACACTTTATGTAGAAGAATAAACTACTTTTGAAATCAGAAAAAGCTGCGTTCATTTTTACAAAAACTCAATTTAAAACTTTCGTCGATTTCACTTTCATGTGATTTCGATTTAAATGACTTCGCCGAATGTTTCAATAATATCAATCAGATAAAATTCTTCTCTTCCAGGACCTTTTTTAATTTAATAGCACCATCAAGAAAATTAAGCGGTTAGTACTTGATATTACAGTGACCTGTAATTTTAAAGAAATTATATTATCCAACACCATATGCCGATGTACAATAAGGAACCGCAAATTGTTTTGCATCTACGTTCATTAAGAAATACAGAGCATGTTCGTAAATGCATCACCCTAAAATACTTTTCTAAAGCAAATGACGCACAAACCAGTTTCATATACAGAGTAGAAAAATTGTTCCTGCCATAAAAGATCATCGGCAAATTTGCATTGGCAGTATAAGCAGTGTTTGCTTATACATAAAAACAAACAAAAGCGCATTTGGCATAGCGAAATCGCACTAAGTTGTAATCGCTGTGTTCAAGCTTTTATAGTGTGACAAAGCACAAATAAAGGAAGTTGCAACTGAAATACAATACAATTTTTTTTGGAAATGTATTCCATTCGGGAATACATTGTTGTCGTTAATAACTGTGTCCTTTTTTGTAGTATATTCGGAATTATTGTGTAAGGCGTTGTCGTAAACACGTGAGTCGTTTCCTAACCTGTGTTCTTTAATCTATAATTAAATACAACCTACGCGTTAAGGACAACGCCTTGCACAATAATGCCGATTAAGGAACACAGATTGTGTGTCACATTAATCTATTACAAAAAACGACACAATCGTAGACGACTACGACAACCGTAATAAGGCTGAATAGTTTGTCACAATAGAATAAAATTTAATCGAACCCCTCAATTTACACGGCCCCTGGGTTGAAATGATGTTTAATTACTTTTAAAACAGATTTGCCGATTTCTGTGTAATTATTTAAAAATGAGACAAACTTTTTTTTGGCTATTTTTTTATCTTAAAATTTTTGTTAAATTTCGACGCAACATTTTTTCATATATCCAAGCAGTTTTTTTAATTACTAATTTAATACCAAAATATTTCAGGCTTAGATATTCAGCCTTATTTTGGTTGTCGTTGTCGTAAACGCTTGATTCTCTATAATTCTCTATAAGCTTCAATTAACCGGGAAACAAGAAGAAATTGCTTGCATTGATTTACATTTTTTGTTGCAAGGATAACCTTTATTTTACTTCATTACCTCTGTTATCCGTTTTTCGTTTACTTTTAAGCAATCAATGTAAATTAACGAAGAAAGTAAATTCCCAAAATTACTTTTTTTCTCAAATTTTTTAAATATTTACATTAAGTAGGAAACACATAAAAAATGGATTACCCAGAATGTTGACGGTCCCGTCTGTTATGAATAATCGAGGTCTCACTGTATTTTCAACCTGACACTTCAAAGTAAGAAAAAAGAATAAAACGTAACAAGAAGAATAGAAATTAGTTTTAAAAGAAATATAAGAAAACGACAAGAAAACACAAGCCGAATCTCTTCGTTACCCCTATTTTTTCCTACACCGCTCGCCCCCAAACAAAGAGACGTCGAAAAAGCAACGTCATAAAAGCCCCCGTGTGAATGGGTTGTTAGTCTTTTTTTTTTTGTAGTAGATTAAAGGACACAAGTTGTGTGCTACTGTTATCCATTACAGAGAACTACAAAGTTATTAACGACAAGGACACCCAAATAAGTCCGATTACTTCATAACTTTAATCGTTTGGTCTGCTTTCTTCTAGTTAAAACTCTTTTACAAAATCAAAAGCTAACAGGCACATCTGCGTTCATTGATTGCCAATAAAAAAAAATTAGTTCAAAAAGGGGAAAAAAATACAAAAGGGGGTTTGAAAAGAAGGGGAAAACAAACGGCAATGCTGTCAAAAAAGGGGCAAAATGCGACTTTAATCGCATAACGGTAACGCTGCATACATATTATATAAAAATATGTTTTTGATTTATTTAAATTAAAAAAAAGAAGTGCGTAAAGCATGTTTAAACCTTTTTTAATTCTCATATAATAAACATGGGTTTGAAACTTATACAGCTGTACGTGTATATCTCTTATTTTCAAATTTACGTTTTCACACGTTTATCTAGCTTTATTCTAATTTATGCTTGTGTTTAACAAATTAATTTGTTGTGTTGCTATTATCACTGACATATGGTATTAAAATATTTGTTTTATATTAATCACATAAATTTACTTTTTATAAAAGAAATTTTTCAAAATTTAACTTTTGACAAAAAACGTAACTTTTTTGAACGACAAGCAAAACTTTTTTTATTCTTACCCTGGCAACACTCATTTGTATGTTGATCCAAGAATGATAGAATACAATATTACGCCATGCGCATTATTTCCCATTAGATGACGTAGTTTGGGCGTGGCAGGGGCTGCCAAGTATTAGATTTGTGAATTTGTTTATAAGAAATGTTTATAAGCACCGCAATTAAACAACAAATATCTAAAGTTTGCCAGCTTGAAATGTTTAGTCAATAGGAATGCATTTCAAGTGATGCCATTTGTGCGACATGCGCAGAAGATTTTAACTTTTTTTTTTTTGGATGACGTAATCTTTATTTAGTCATCGTCCAGAGTTTATTGGTGAAAGAGGTGAGAAGATTGGGGTGGGGTACTCAGTTTCATGTACTCTGCAATTCTGTTTTGTTTTGTTATTTTCACACTTTTTAACTTGTAGTTGGCTGTAGGTGTATTTGTTTTTACATATAAAATATAAAAAGGAAAAGATGAAAGACTTTCCTGTTCATATTCATAAAAAATATGGGGGTTAACTTTTTGTTCAAACTACAGCTCAATTTACATTTTTAATATAAAACTTTAAAGAATATAGTTTGGTTTTCAAAATCGTTTTCCATCACATATCTTACGATAATTTCGCATAAAAAAAATAATAAAAAATTTACTCCCTTTGAGTTTCGTTAACTTTAACTAGAATTCAAATTAAATATTCTTCTCATCTCACGATAGCGAACACCATTCACAGTAACTGCCTGACCGGCCTCATTTTGGAAAAAATACGGCCCATATGATGCCGCCAGCCCATAAACCGCACCAAACTGTCACTCTTTGTAGGTGCATTGGTTTTTTGACAATCACTCTTGGATTATCATTCGCCCAAATGCGGCAATTCGGCTTATTGACGAATCCACTGACATGAAAATGTGCCTCATCACTGAAGATGATTTTCACGATATGCAGTTTGATTTGAACGCCCATTTTCATAATAACGCGATGCTTGATTGTGTATATTTCCATGGTTCAAATTGATTTAGTCTTAATTTGAGAACTGTCAAATAAAATGAAGGAAAAAAATGGATGTTTAGGTGTGGTTCACATTCAACATCGGCCATACAAATTTAACCACCCGTTAAATAAATACTTCTTCATAATTAATAAAAAGAATATTTGAATCAACGTAAAGACAGTATTTTTACAACTCTTGTCCATTATTTAATAGCTTCGATATCGTTCCAAATAAGACTTAAGTGTTTGTAATTCTCATTCGCTTTACAGTTTCATTTTTATATCTTTAGTTTTCCAAAATCTAGAATCTAGCTTATCCCCCAACAATAAATTTTAGTGTTCTTATCAAAAAATAAAAATTGGGAATTTAGCACATCATAATTAATGAATAAATAAATAAAGATTCGATAAACATTTTGTTTGATTTATTCAACATTTCCTACAATTTATTTTAACAAATCACGTAAGCCTTTTGTTAAAAAAATAATTTTGGGCAACAACTTTTTTTATTGACTCAATTAACTTGGTTGTTGACTAAATATGCAATAACTGTACCTACAAATTTTCTATCGATACCGTAAAAATCGTCATTGTAGGAAAAATGTTTATCAAATATGCGATTTTCGTATTCAAATATGATTATTATTTTTTTTCTGTGTACACAAAATAGCACGAAATTTTACAGCGGTTAGATATGAATAAAATAAAAATTTTAAGTTAATACACTATTGTTGAACAAGTGTGATATCCAAATTCAACAACTTGCTAACAACATTTTTGTAATCACGCACGTTTAATAACGAATAATTTCCAAAGTTTCACAATCTCGCATAGAATTTTCAGCTTAAAATTCTGAAAATTTGGACAATTATATACAAATATTTTCAATTTCTATGTAATAGTGTTTTAAGAAAGTCTTCGTGAGAGATTTTGCTAATGCACAGCAACTTTATATTAATAATAATTACACATAATCGCGAGTGATTCACGCGTGACACAAATAATTGAAGGCACGACGAAAAGCTAAAAAAAAAATCCACAAAGAAAAAAAATTCAAGTTCAAATAAATTTACAAATATTTAGATTTCTACTTGAATGTGAAAATTATTTGTTAACAGTCGAACAAAAAATACGGGCGTAAAGCAGTGAGTTAGATTAAAGACTAAAAGACATTCTTTATTATACCTAGTCTGTTTTTAAGTCTCAGCTCAGCCAAATTGTTTTTTCTTTACGTGTATATTACAAAAAGGTTCTCTATAGAAAAATAAAAATGCGCCTAAATGGGGTCACTCCTTTTAAAAAAAAAATTATATTGCACTTGAAAAGTAAATAGTGTTTATCGAAATGTCTCATTACAATATACATTACTCAGTAAGCAAAGTTTGTAAGTGGGATAAATTGTGTTGAGGTTTTGTTTGCACAATGGAATACCTCTATTTTGCGTTGAAAAAAGAGGGGGTTAGTTACCGCATTTTTCGATTTAAAAGAAATAATTTACGACCTTAAACAATTTGTACTACTATTACGATTTTTGTACTATTTATTACGAATGAACGGAAATGAACTTAATCAAAAACAAAATATCTCTATTAAAACAGTAACTCTGCCAACGTTTTTAATGAGTACGAAAATCATAATACACAAGTCAAAATGTTCGCACTTGTAAATTATTTCTTGCAAATCGTAATACGCGGTAACCTTCCTAAAATTTTTAAATAGTGTGGTTACTAAAAATTAATTCTAACTCAGCAGAATTTTATCTAAATATGTATGTCATTTCGTTAAAACATTACATTCTCGTTTAAAAAATACTCAAAAATATATTTACCACAAAGATGTCTACGGAAATATTTTTTCAGTAGGAAAATGTTTGTCAGTCTATTTCAAACGTTAAAAGGTTACACTGTTGAAAACTTTAAATCGTTTAAACAAAAAACATTATAAATAATTTGTTAAAAAAAAATCTGATAACGGGGGTCAGATTTATAATTACAGTTCGTTCTCTTTCTCCCTCTCTCTCTCTCTCTCTCTCTC
The DNA here is from genome assembly GCA_943735925.1 of Pollenia amentaria. Taxonomy (NCBI): domain Eukaryota; kingdom Metazoa; phylum Arthropoda; class Insecta; order Diptera; family Polleniidae; genus Pollenia; species Pollenia amentaria. Next base: position 71,812,820 of record OX031007.1, on the reverse strand, counting down.
TCTCGCTCTCTTCCATTAGCATTATTCTTGTATCAATGTCAAGAATTTATACAATTGACCATAAATTTAAAAATCTTTACACTGTGTGACGGAAGTGGAGTAATAGTTATCTGACCAACACATAATTTCTGCACGTTTTACTATTTAACCTGCAGATTTTGCTTAAAAAGAACGTCTGCCAACAAATCACTAATCAAAACTAAAAACTTGTCTGAACCTTCCACACAATTCATTTAAATACAATACGATTTGTTCCCTTAACGCAATTGTGTCACTGGTTGCAAGTGCAAGTATTACAATTTTTTAACCATGCAGCCTCTTTTAAAAATTATTGTGGGTGTTTTTGTGGTGCCACATTTAAAACTGAACTTATTATTTCTAAGTTGCAGTAGCGCATTTAAATATGCAATATCTAAAACAATCGTACGTGTTTATTGAATAAACTTCCGTTCTTAATTGTAGATCTGCAATGCGCCGCAATGTGTTCGCATTTTTTTTAGAACATTTAAAAAAAAGCAAAAAAAAAAGAAACAATACAGAAAAAAATGAGACAACAAATGAAAGTTATTTGTTATAAAAAGTCTGTATTGAACATAAGCTCAATTTAGAATTGTGTGGCTGACGTCTTGTTAACAACTCTGCGTAACTGCCTCAGTTACCGTGACCACGATCACCTCCACTACCACCATCATTTTTCTTCTCATACTCTATTAATTTAATTGGTAATTAATTAACTAGTTACGACTTTGTTGAATTTAAAGAATTTCTTAAACTTTATGGAACGTGCAAAATGCAATTAAAGGTAAGTTTTTAGTTGATTTCGTCGTCTAGTAGGTGAATGTGATTTGGTAAATATTATTTTTATTCCATACAGATCACTACACTTTTAGTACTAGTCTCATGCTTGGTGTCGTCTCTGAGTGGTAAAGCCTTATATCGCAAAGGATGTTATGAGTGTGAAGAGGAGGTATGGGAGGAAGTTCCATGTGATGACATACCTTCTAATTTTACAACAGTATCTCCACTTTATTATACTTCAACGCCAACCTATAAATTAACAACTGCCAGTCCTATGCCTACAACAAGTAAACCAACTACTGCACCACCCACACCTAAGCCGTATCCGACCGCGCCTTCGTCTTCGTCATCGCCCATCATACTGCAAACAACTACAATAAGTCCAGATTTGACGACACTAAAAGAACCATTTAAGAAATGCTACTGTGAATGTAAGCTCGGTTGCAAAGAATTCTGCCGTAAAGTGGTAATCAATTCTCCTGAGCAACAAATCGTACAGGTATCAAAAACTTCAGTACCTGTGGAGAAAGGACATATTGAATCTACCCACTATTTACAGCGAGAACTTATACCAAAAAGTGACATAAGTTACAAGAATGACGATAATTATGTACCATCTTATAATAATGATGAACCAGAAAATGAGAAATATGCAACTCCATCTCCTCCACCTGTGCCAACAGTACCGGATTATGAGGAGGAAAGACCGATAAATTCTGTTGCTTATGCAGCGTATCATAGCAGGCCAAATCTTCCCGCTATTACTCACTATTCCAAGCAAATCGCCGCACCAAATGAACCCATTTACCATAGTCCCTATGCAAGAGCTGAGGCAGGTGTTAACAACATCCATTCATATGGCTCCTATCCACCAAAACCACCACATGATGCGTACTATAATGCACCCAGCTCTGATCCTGCGTACTACAATGCACCCAGCTCTGATAGCTACGATTTTCCAATTCCTTTTGAAAATGTTTTTACCAAGGTGTCAAAAACTCTTCTAAACCCCATAGAAAAAGTTCAAATTTCATTAGATGGTAAAATTGGACAACCAACTCACTCCAAATGTCTTAGTTATCCAACATCCTCATATGCGTCACCCACACCAGTGAAAGTTTCCCAATTGGAAACACGTACATCTTTGGACAACGCTTTGCATTTTGAAGATTCATTTGATTCCCTTATTAAGGAATATTTGGACAACAATCCTTCAAATGAAGTACCATATCAAGCGTACCCCAAACCTTTCTACTCAGTGTCCTATAGTAGATAATCGTCTGTGGTGGATACTTCCCATTTTGGATGGATCAATTAGTTTCATAAACTTTGTACACTTTAGTCTTAAGCATAACTGTTAAATCACGATTACGATTAGTAATTAGTTGAGTAGTAAGGAATCGTTATGATTATATGTGTTATCCTGTGGAATAATTGTTAATTACTAATTGATTGTTATTACACAAAAATCTAAAAGTTGTCACGACTATTTTAAATTATTACAAGCTGTTTGAAACCGACGCTTTCCGGGTTTCACTAAAATAATATAAATGCCGGTTAATATAACTTGTTGAGATCTACTATTTTTATAAGGTTTTTTTTTAAAGTAATTTAATCTTCAAAGTTTTGTGAATTCATCGATCTTTTAAGAAAAATGTTATTTGGTTAAAAAAATATAAGTGATGAAATAAAAGCGACCACCGATTTTTTTAATCGGTGTTGCTTAAAGGCCCTTAATTTTAGCAAATAAAGTTTTTAAATCTTGTTATATATCTATTTTTTGTAAAAGCACTAAAAACTTTTTTTTTTTTTTTTTTTAAATAAAAGTTGCATACAAAAATTCATTACTTTTGCTCTTAATGCGTTTTCATGTTTTAAAATAAAATTTAAATGTCAAATTTTGGAGAACAAAAAAATGAATAGAGATTTTTCATCCTTTTCACTCTGGGACCTTTAGTAATTTATTATTAAAAATCTATTTGGTAAAAAAATACTGTTTTCCAAAACATTTTTTTAAAGACGATTGTTTAATAAGGCTGGATTTTTGAGATCTCAGTTAAGCTAGGCTTAGTTAATCTAAAAGCTTAGTTTGGCTTCAAATGTTAGTCTTTTTTAATATAATAATAAAAAAAATACCATTTCGACGGAAAACTCCGAGTTTAAGAGTTTAAACTTAATGCACATCTCAAAAACCCGGGCTAAGAGTTACAACTACTGAGCCCAGAAGTTCTGTAGCATACAAATCTGGAGCCAAATCGTGGCATTCGTCTTTCTTGACGTATGGAAAGGCGGACTGTGGCATTCGATAGCGTTCGAATCATAACTTTGGGAAACAGTCATTTTGCGGCCTGGAACTTTATTGCAAATTTTTACTAATTTGAGATCGCTGATTTCAAATCTAATCTCCATTTTTTCTATCAGCTCTACTTTTCGAGATATACGGTTATGTCAAAAATTAAGGCACACATACATATATTGGAATAACTTGACAGCGGTTCACCATATTCAGTCAAAAAAAAAACCGAAGCTCGGAGCTTTATTTCATTGGAATCGGTGCACAACTTTTGATTTATTCACAATATAAAGTTTCAGTCAACACAAAAAAGCTAAATTTTGTTCCAACATACACATTAATTGCCGTATTCATAAAAAATAAAATAGATTTCAAACGTATTTAAAAACAAAATTTCCATACAAATTTTCCTTAAAATAGATTTCATATCCAATTTAGTTTTTTATGAATACGGCAATAAAAATTAATTTTTTTTATTTTATGGAAATCGCGATGTTTTTAATTCAGTTTTCTCAGTAAATTGGGAACAAAATCAAAAGTTGTGCACCGATTGCAATGAAATAAAGCTCATTTTATTCGAAATACATTTAATTAAATGTTTTTAGCCCAAAACTTCAACGATATCTCTGAAACTACTGGGCAAATTTAAAAACAATGCAAGCACGGCTTAAAGATAATATTGGGGTCGAGTTTTGGATTGTTTTTTGACTGAATATTGTGAACCGTTTTCAGATATCTCGAAAAGTCGAGCTGATAGAGGAAAATGTAGATTAGATTTGAAATCAGCGATCTCAAATTAGTAAAAATTTGCAAAAAAAAGTTTCAGGCCGCACAAAAAAAGTTCAATGTAATTTCTTTAAAAATGTAAAAGATTTTTTTGCTTGGCAGTTGAACAAAAACCTATCGCCTATGTGCTAGAAACCGCCAATCGCAAGAAATCGAAAAAAAGGTGAGCTGGAATTCGTAGTCACCTTAAATTTGGCGATTTGAAATCGCAAGCCTACAGAAATGTGATCTGCAAGTGAACTTGTAAATTTCACCACTAGTGGTAAAAGCAGCATTCCGTGTGAAACTTTTTTATTATACATCTAAGACCCCATAAAGTGTATATATTCTGGCTCCTTGAGTAATTCTAAGTTGTTTTAGCCATTTCCGTCTGTTTGTCCGTCTGTCCGTCTGTTTAAACACGCTCACCTTCGAAATACAGCAAAATCGGTTCAGTAGGATCAGAGCTATGAATCCATATGTTACAAAAATATATGCTACATAAACTAACATAAAATTAGTTCTATCTGACTAGAAATGATGTTGTGAAATTTCATGAAGATCGGTCCATAATTTACTACGCGTAAAACCGTAATAAATAATGTTATTATAATAAAATTTAATACTTCACAGTTTTATATTTCTAGAAATCACACTAATAAATTTCGTGATCATCGGTCCATAATTTAATAAATATAGATGTTGCAGTAAAATTTGTCCAACTAAGGTTCATATTGCTAGATTTTTGGACAATTTTGTGATATACGGCCCTTAATTTACCTTAGATCCCACATTAAGCAGCCTTCTGAAATTCACTGTAAGCGCTAAAACTGATATGAATGGTGATATTTTACTCAAGTCAGTTCAAATTTCTAAAAAGAAAAGCATAACACTTTCCGATTGTCGGTCAATAATTTAATATTAGAGTATACAAATTTAAATGCTGATGTCCGTTTTTATAAAAATTAATTAATTATATACCTCCATATATACATATGGAGGTAATCAAAGATTCAGCACACCCAAAAATAAAGCACTCTGAATATTTTTTTATTTTTATCAGTTTTAAAAACTTGATCTGAAAAATACTTACACTCTGTTATGTTGTATTATTATTTTAATTTTAAATATTAAAATCCACTTTTTTATAAAAACAATATTTACTGCCTGTTCGGCTATTTCCGAACGAAGACTTCGTTCGCTTAACTTACATTTAAAACAAAAACAAATTATAAAATATTGTTTTTATTTTACATGTTAGTTAAGCGAACGAAATCTTCGTTCGAAATCGATTAACAGGCCATTATTTTACAATAAATTTTAATTAAATTTAACATTTAATGCATTTTCTGGCCCGCTACGTCCTTCGTCAGCATTCTTTGTAGCGGGCCAGAAAATGCATTACATTCTGCTGGTGTCTAAAATTTGTAAATTTTTCTGTACATAAATATACTTCATTGCTATCCAACGGAAAGCTAAGGTAAAATGTAACAAGAAAATACAATATAATAGTCTGGTAGTGTATAAAGTTATTTCTAGAAAATGTATGGAATAGAGCTATTACAAAAAAGCTTTAAAAAATACATAACTGAAATTTAACTCATAGAATAAATTCAAGAAAATAAAAAATGTTGAATATAATAAAGTTGCTTATGAAAAAGAAATAATTCCCAATATCAATTTTAATTAAAGTTAAGAATTTAGTGCTTTTTTCCAAAAATATGCTTTTTTCTCGATTTTGGTGCGTTTTGAAATTTAAAAGTTGACATTGCTCTTGTTTTCATTCATAGTTTTATAAGATTTATTTTATTTTGCAAGAAAAAAGGGTTTGTATCGCAAAATATTTTAATATATTAAATATTTTGCTATTTTCTTGCTTTTTTCAATTGTTTTATAGTTATTCGATATTCTTTGGACTAAAGTTTGCAACAGTGACAATAAAGTCAAACAAAACAATAAAATAATCGTTAATTGAGCACACGAAATTTTGTTTTCATTTTCTAAAAACAGGCAGTAAATTAGTTATAAGCAGGGCAAGTTTTTAATGCTTTTTTTAATGAAAAACATGCATGTTCATATTTAATAATTTTTTTTCAAAAGATATATACTTTGCATATATTTGCATAATACGTAGGTTGTCAGCCGTTTCATAACAAAACAATTGCATTTGAGTCAATTGTTGCAGTTGCAAAATAAAAAATATCGGTCCTTTTCTTTTATATGCATTTTCTTATATCGAAATTTTAAGCAAAAACGAAAAGAAATTATATCGGGTTAAGTTTTCCAAAATAAACGGTTACTGAACAATTTTGAATGTCATGTTTTTGCTACGGATTTAATTAAAAATGCAAAAAAAAGACTTGCATACATTTTTGAGAAACGCATGGAAGATGTTAAAAATGTGAAACATTAAACATCTACTATCAATCAAAAATGTCACCATATCTGAAAAAAAAACTTTTTTTTTTTGTTAAATACTTTTTCTAAATATGTCCAAAATTTTAAAATAAAACACAGAAATGTGTTTGCAATTAATTTTGTTTAATAATATACAAAAATAAAACAAAATAAAATTGGAAAAAACAGAAACTTGACAAATGGTAACGCTGCTTTCAAAACGTTTGCCATTTTGTCAGTGATGCTACAGTAATCAGAAGATGTAGAATGGAATACAATGAGATAGGAACATCTTGCAACGATGTAGATTTTTTGCTCTATGTATTTCTTATGGGAAGATGTTAACATCTTCGCAAATGGATGAAAGATGTTGATCAGTGTAAAAAGCCTATTATAGATGTGGATATTTAGAAAATATTCTGCACAAGGAGCTCTTTAATTTTTCAACAAATGGCTGAGATATGAACAAAAACCATCAACCTTTACATTTGTAAGTATTCTTAAAATATCGCCTATGCGAATCACAACAAAATAAACCTAAACAAAGACAAGAAAATCAAAATGGCCAGAAAAGTCGATTACTTGCATGACGCGGAAATAGGATTATTGCATTCGGAACATGGAACATAAGAAGTTTTAATAGCAAAGAGGTGAAGCGTGTTGAAACTATCAAGAATACCAAGGTAAAATACCTGTATCTAACTAAGGCAAGGTAAGCCGGAGGGTTCTTATTACTGTGCTCGGGAGTTCCATTTATGGACAGGGCAAAAGCAGGTGAAGGCTTCCAGGTACATAAGGATCACATGAATTATATGTTAATACAATTAATGCATATGCACCGAACGACGATGACAACTCGGAAGCCAAAGATACATTTTTTGACACACTACAAAATATGATGGACCAGATAACTGCGAATGTTATTATACTTGGTGATTTTAATGGAAAGGTAGCTGTAAATACTGAAGGATCCGGAAGGGTAATTGGCGTACGCGGGGAAGATGTTAGGAATAACAATGGACATTATTGTAAGGAGAGATTAATTACCGTCATATAGGGGTCCGAAAGTAATGCGCGGTCCAGAAGTTGGAAGTGACCGCCACTAAGACGCATTACATTATGTAACAATTATGCTCCTGAAGGGGAAACAGACAAGAAAGCGAAGACTAAAGAGGAAGATTAAAGTGGCAAATCTAAAACAACAGGAACTACGGAACACAAAGCAGGAAAGAGTATCCAGTAAAGTGATTAACACAACCCAAACTAAATCTGGAAGATACGTGTAGAAATATTGAAAGTGCTGTTTAATACTATGCAATTGGCTGAATCGCTCTTATCTGTCGAAGAAACTAGAAAGTTTCTACCACACTTGTCGGAATTATATAAGAACAGGCAATACAACATCAGTGAAGTTAAGGACATGTCAATGTCAAGGAATTAAAAGTCAACATGCGTCAAGGAATGTAGGCTAGTGCAAAATAAACCCACAAAACTCTCAATACTGACATATGTGGACAACATTGTCCTTCTGCCAGACTCAGCTGAAAATCTACAACTTAACCAAAATATTATTGTGATGGAAGACCCAAAAGAGGTCTGATATATATCGTATCAATATTTTTTAAGAGTGTCGATATTTACTAATATAAATATCGATATATCGATGTTTCGAACGTATTAAGCTGAAATGATTACCTAATTTAAAAACTTAATATACCTATGTCAATACATATTTACATATGTACGAACATATTAAATGTAATTCCATTGTAACTTTTGATTGTTTGTTTTAATTTCAAATTTACTTCCTGTCCCTCGCTTTCATTCGCTTAACTTTTATTTAAAGCAAAAATAAATTTTAAAATTTAGTTTTTAAGGTAAATTATGCGAACGAAGTTTTCGTTTGAAATCGAGGGACCAGCAGTTAATTCTACAATAAAAAAAAATTAAAAAAAAAAATAAAGAATACAAAAAAAATTTTATTTATTCGCCATATGAAATCTAAAAAAAAAAAATTTTTGGGATTATATAATGCCGGATTATATACTGTCGGTAAACGAAACTTGTGACACATACTATACATGTAAACTGTGCAATATTTTATTTTTAATACATAAGAACATGCTGAAATAAAGCAAAAAAAAAACACAAAATGTTTTTTTTATTATTAACATTCCAACTTTCATGAGTCTATTCCTGCTAATACGCCATGATTAAGGTGATTCTTTGCATAATTCTAGGAACCCTTTCCAGAATATTTTTCCGCGCTTATTTATTTGTTGCCATCTCTTAAAAACCCGAGGCAAAACTGAACTGTATAATCTATGAAAATTTAAAATGGAAGAGCGCCGTTGTTTTCTTAATATTAGTTAATAAACATATGATGCATTTCTTAAAAAACAACAGTATTGTAAGCAGTTGAGCAACAGTTAAAATGTTAAATTTTATTATAAAGAGATCTTAAAAATATCGAATTCGATAGTCGTAGAAAAATACCGATGTATCGATATATGGGTATTTTTAATATCGGCGAAATATATCGATTATAATTTTTTTAAATATCGATATTTTGATATATCGATATTTATTGCCCATCCCTACCAGCTGTCATCAAATTGAGTCATTGTAATTGGCCTTAAGTAAAATTATGAGAATATCATTATTCACTTACCCGTTACACATGTTTGTTACCAGCAGCATTCCCGATATGGTTTTCATAATAATTCTACTTTAAAAAGTGGATGCATTTAAATAAATAATTAAAAAAAAAAAAGAATATGGGAAGTTTTGCTTCTAATTTTACTATTTGAACATGAAAATAATGTTAATGATATATTATATCAGCGCAGTGATGACAGTTTGTCATCACATTGATGACAGTTTGTTATTGCACTGATGAAATGATAGATTATGTCATCGCACTGATGACAGTTTGTCGGTACTGATGTCAAAATACATCAGCTTTATGACGCTTTCTATCAGTGTACACAAAATGTGGCGTCGAATTGATGTCATTGTAGTCATATCGTAGATGACACATAAAATATGACAACATTTTAGGATGACGTTGGTCATTGGATTGATGTCACTTTTTGCCTCATTGATGCCATTTTGTAATAACATTGATGTCACAAATCTGATGTTAGGGTATCATTAATATGAAGATGCAAATCTCTATGAGTGTACCCCGCTCTAAACAAGAATTTAATAGGAAAACTAGAAGTATCAATGAAAACTAAATTATCGGTATACAATTCAATAATAGCCCTACGGTAACCTAAGGCTGTGAATTCTGGGCCTATATCTCATCGAGAAGTCAGGCTACAGAACTAAAATACCTACGTTGAGTAGCTAGAAATCCCATTAGGAATATAATCAGAAATGAACGATTAGAAACAATCTGGAAGTTGTAGCACTCGATAAACGAAAAGAAAAATTAAACTGAGATGGTTTAAGCATGTAATAAGGAAAAAAGACTTTAGAATACCGAAGCTTGTGTTCCAGACAAAGCCAAGCGGGGTGTGGCAAAGAGGACAAAGACGAGTATTCTGGTGGGATAATATGACAGATTTGTTTACGAAACACGGTATTTATTGATCCTTACAATGCGAAAACTATAGCTCAGAGCCTTTGCCTTTACAAGGCAAGGCAGAAAAGGAACGGAATAAGTAAGAATAAGCCATGAAAAAAACTAAGAAGTATACTGGTAGTGAAAGTCGACAAAATCGGTTCATAAATGACCAAGTTATATTTAAATAACGACATTTTTCTTCCCGATATAATGGTTTTGACACAGTAGCGGCCACACTGTATGAGCTAGAAGAGCCATATTTTTAATATTTAATATAAAGAGTATTAAATTACTCACGTTTTTCCAACACGAGCGAAAACCTCATTCGTTTAATTTAAATTTAAAACAAAAACAAACATTTAAGTTAAACGAACGAGTTTTGCACTCGTTTTCTAAAAAAAGAGGCAGTAAGATTTTGGTACCATTTTAAATGCTGTGGTGAAGGGCATATAAAATGCGGCAAAGCCGAATAAAGCACTTTTACTTGTTTTAATATTTAACAGAAAAAAGAATGGCAATTTGTCACCCAATAACAATAGTCGTAATATTTTATATTGCGTTTGACACTGCATTTGTCACGATCAATCGTAAAGTGTATTAGATACGACAACTTGTATTAGCAACATATAGGGTTTCTCTCCGCGGCAAAAAAAAAAAAACTACAGGAAAAATATTTTTTATATCTTCCAACAAAATTTCTAACTAAACATTAAGTTTTTGTGTTTATCAATATAAAATACATAATATAATTTTTTGACGGGGGCAAATGATAACGTAGTTTATTTTGGCGCAATTTAAAAAACTCAACAAATACTAACGTTTGTCAAGAGGGTATCTAGTTTTTAACATCATGCCAACACTATAGCGGCAAAGAAAGTCTATGTATGTATATGGCTTTTGGGCAAGGCCATGATGTCCGATAGAATCTTTTTTAAATGTTTAACATTTGTAAAATAGAAATGACAACTCTTCTTCAAGCAAAATGCTGAAAAATATCTCCTCATATCTTTCATAAATAGTTTTCTGAAATCTTTTGTAGTGCGATTAGGAGAATTGATGACGATGCCAAGCATTTTTAGTTTTTTCTGATTAAACTTGTTTTGTTGCATTATTGCCAATTAATCTCATATTCTTTTTTTTTAATTATTATTCACATAAAATTCCCAGAAATAGAATGAACATTTTACATTCCGGGGAAATTAGAAACCCTAGCTACAGCCCACGCTTTACTTTTTTATGTGCCGAATTTTTGTGTAAATATTTTCGTACCTACACGTTTTAAGTGTAATTTTTTTTTCTTTTTTTTTTTTTTTTTTTTTTTTTTTTTGTATTGCGAAACTATCGAAAAATACTCACAGTAAAAATATGCATAAAAACGGTAAACACCAATTTTCAAATGCACCCTAAATACAAAAGCCAAATTAGATATTCAGATAATTAAAAGAAAAGTTTCTCAACTAAAAAAGTTTATAAAGCATAAAAATAAAATGTCAGTTCCAAAATAACAATGTAAGTTCAGATTTTCGCTAAATTATATAGATATGTTTCAAAATTGGTGCGAAATTCTCCGCAAAGTTTAGCTTTATTTAGTTTTGTAAAGGACTTAAAGGAATTAAAAAGTGTTTAGTTCCTAAGCTAACGGTTAATGGTTACAGAAATTAACGGCAGTTCACTTTCTCAAACTCAAAATACTTTCGATTTTATTTTCTTTTTTACTTGATTCGCTTCAGCTCTGAAGCATCCATATGCATGTAAGACCCAATTTACAATGTGGACATTTCTTGCCAGACAGACGAAGCGGCGACACTATATGCGTGACACACTTTACTTTTTTCCTCTCTCGCCAACAAACTTCGTCTATCTGGCAAGAAATGTCCACATTTTAAATTGGGTATATGCAACATACAAACACAAAAGAAATTGCAAGTTTTTCCCACAGTTGTATTTTTTGTTCAAACGAATACAAAAGAACATGTAACATATTGTTAAGAAATTAGATTTATCTAAGAATAATTAGTATTGTGGTTATTTTATTGAACTGTTTATGGTTTTTAGTCCAAATTTCGATATTTTAATCCGGCTTAAGTTCATTGAATTTAATTTTCATTAAATTATTTTTATGAAGAAAGGAATTTTACAACATGAAATGAATTAAACTTTATTGATAATTTTTCATCCTTGACTGAGCTGGGAATTGAACCAGGTTTTCACGGACAGGTTGCCCAGACTAGTTTCGATTGTAACCACACAATCTCTTCAGTGGGGTTTGCCGTTTAGCACTCACCGCCATTGACGACGGATGACGTCATTAGTCAAACATCAATCTTTAAGCCAAATGCTATTTTAACTTGGTAGATATAAATTTCTTTACATTTGTCCTTCAAGTTGTGCTGAAAAAGGTCAACAAGAAAAAGAAAGACAAAAACATGAAAAACAAAAAATGTACTTTGGATTTCAAGAAGAATTCTTGACAAAAAGTAAGAAAAACAGAAGTAAGGAAGCAGCGTTACCGTTCAAAATTTTCAAAAAGGGGCATTAAAAGGGGATTTTCCAAAAAAAAGTGGCACAAAAAGGGGAATTCTGAGAAAAAAGGGCCAACTATAAAAATACGAAAATGTTCAATTAACAAACATATTTATTAAGTTATTTTCATTGAAAACTAAACATAACAAAAAATTAACTTCTTATTTATAAAAATTTGCGTTGAATTTGGCCAATTTGTACATTGATTTGAACGATTGGTTGCAGCTGATCATTCTAAGGACTTGCTTTATTTCAGCTATAACCACTTTTTTCGAAAATCGGTGTTTTTTTTTTGGTAAAAACTTGTAAATCTTAACATTATTTATTTGCTTTTCATTGGTCACATGTTTGACAGTTCCAGCATGGCGTTCTAAATGGTTTCGTTGGCAGATAAGCTATTGCTTGCAAAGAACACAAAAGGTTTTTTTTTGTTTCTATTTCAAACCATGTCCATTTTTAACCACTTATATTGTCTTTCCCAATTTAAACAATATTTTCGCGATGCGGCTTTCTTCTTCTTGTGTTTTTTTTCGGACATTGATTCATCCGTTGAACTTATTTCCACATCTGGACTTAATTGAATTGAACCACTTGTTGATGGGAATTCAACATGTTTTTTTGATTTTATGACGAACCTTAAACATAACCAAATAAAATTATATTCATGTACCTATGTATATTTTTTTAGAACACTTTTATATGAAATACTTACTTGTCCATAATGAATTTACAATATTCTTTGACACGAGATTTTTCACATATACAAAGTTATTATTCCAGTTTAACACATTTTTTTAAATTTTACAAATATTCACAAAAAGCAGTTAGAATTGCTGTATTTTTCATAGATCCAACTTATTTTCAATAAAAAAAATTTAAACCTTACACAAATAAGCTTATTCTACGAAGGCATTTTTACACCATGTGGTCACGGCTTAAATAGCCGTTACTTAAATAGATTTAGTACTTTTTTTGTGCAAGAGATATATATCAAAGCTGGCAGTAACATCATTTTTATTGACTACCAATCTTAAAAAAAAATTAGTTCAAAAAGGTGCAAAAGGGATACAAAAAAAAGCAAAATGATACTAAAGGGGATTTGAAAATAAAGGAGCAGAGAAAGTGGCAAGGCAGTCAAAAAGGGGCAAAAATGCGACCTTATTCGCATAACGGTAACGCTGTAAGGAAGAACATGAAAATCAATTTAAATAAATAATCATTCATTCAAAGACAATTTCGATCTACCAACCTAAAATAGCATTTTGGTTTAAAGATTGATGTTTGAATAAAAGGCAAACCCCTCTGAAGAGATTGTGTGGTTACAATCGCAACTAGTCAGAGCCACCTGTCCATGAAAATCTTGGTTCAATTCCCAGCTCAGTCAAGAAAGAAAAATTATCAATACATTTTAATTCATTTCATGTTGTGAAATTCCTTTCTTCATAAAAATAATTTAATGAAAATTGAACTTAAGCCTGATTAAAAATATCGAAATTTATCTAAGAATAATTAATAGTTTTAGTTATAAGTTATCATGTAAATTATAATCTTATGCCGTATTAGCTGAATCTTTTAATGAACACCACACATAATATTCTTTTACGCCTAAAAGCAGACTTTAGATTTAGATGTATAACAGTTATTTTAAAATAATAAGAATAGAAAGTTTTGGAAGCGACTAGAAATGGTTGTGAACTATAAATGCTCATATACTCATAAAGGTGAGTTGGCTTCGTTACTTGCAAAAGTGAACATTATAATTAATTTCAATAAAGTTTGTTATGTTAAATGAATGGCTGTGTGAGTACTTTTTGGGTTTATTTTTTTTCAAATTAATGAACTCAAAGGTTTATTAAAAAGGGAATAAACCGAAACACGTTTTAGAAAGTAAAAAACGCTACAATATGCATATGTAACAATATTCATATGCAACATATTTCTCAGAAAAGAAAATACCATTGCAAAATTTTCAACTGTAGGGTGTAATTTAAGTTAAATGTAATCATATCACATACACGTCTGTATAAAATGTTTATTAAAAAAATCAAATGGGTTGGCCGTTTAAAACGACATCAGACGCGTGCTCTTGTTTTCTGCGGCATAGTTTATTTATTATAAGTTAAAACTTTATAGCGGGGTACACACACACTATCGAACACGAATGAAAGTTTTGCTCCAATTTTCGCTTGCTCGATAGTGTGGCCGCTAATTTTCGTCAGTCAACCACAAATTATTTTATGTTTGGCTGTTGACTGATAAAAATGTTGACCGTCACTCAAATTCGATGGTGTGCACCCCGCTTAAAGGCTTTCCTAAAAAATTCTTTAAGAATTGGAAGTGCATGTGGAAATATAAATAAAATTTCACCACGTTTAAGAATACATGCTCTAAGATTTGTTGCCCTTTTAAATATTTTATATCTTATTTCGCTGCATTCGTATTTTTATATTTAAAATTTTTGTTTTCTTAGTTATTTTCTTAGCACAAGTATGGACTAGGGATCCTGTTTTTCATGATTTTTTTTCATTACCAGAAACGTATAATTTTTTTTTACTCTGGAAATTTTTCCATAATAGTAATGATAAAAAGTATGAAAAATTTCTAGTGTTATAGAGTAGTCCGTCTAAATAAAAGTATTTTCAAACATCAGAGTCCAACAGAAAAGAAAATCCATTATCCTTTTCTTTTTACATTTTAACGATTGTCGTCAAATTTTAAAAAACCGGAATAGAAATAAAGCGAATTAATTATAAAAAATGTTGCAGGTAATATCTTCTTGTACTTGGTTAAAATCGAAAGGTATTAATAAAGTGACCTCACTACTACAACAATGCAACAATAGAAAAAACAACAGTCATTTTGGTGCTAGAATAGCGACGGTAAATGTAAAAATGCCTTTATAAAAAATGTAAGTAAACAAAATAACGACACCAAACGTCAAAACACGAAGAAAAACATGTATGTCGTTTTTTGTTTTTGTGGAACTGAGGCCACTTTATAAGTTGAGGACACTTTATACGTTCTGTTTAAAATAGGTAAATATTTTTTTTAAAACTTTCTGACCTGTGAACACTAGATCAAACATGACCACCTGTAGTTCGATTCAATAACTTTTTTTACGAGAATCATGTCGTTAAAATAAATATAAAGAATATTTACCGAGTTTGCTATTCAGCAACCATTTTAACAATATTCGCTGTCACTTGAAGTTAGCTGTTACGAAATAAATACTGCTTAAGTTAAAAATTTTGTTTCATCGGCTAATCGACTGAAATTAACCGGCTTAATCGTTAATCGAAAATAGACAATTTTAAATTAACGGATCAGTTAATCGGATAGTAATTAATGAATATCCTAGTAAGTGTCCATATTACCAAGATATGCAGATTTTGTGGGGTTGACGAAACGTCAGAACATCTGCTCTGCTGTTTTTTACCCGCCTTGAGGACTTCTAGGCGGAAATTTTTCTGGGGGCAAATGATTATCCCAACTGAAATCTACGATCTTTCACTGGGCAGGGTAATGGGCTTATTGCGTAGCCTGAACCTGTCATGGTGAGACACATAGGCTGCACAAAATATCCTCTGGGTAGTGGTGTTTATGGCCTTCTTTCTACATACATACAAGTGCCCATTTACATTATACGATTTTTGTCGTTGAGAGACGAATTAAAAGGGGTATACAAGCGAGTGTACTATTCGATTCGTTTTGTTTCCTCATTCGTTCTCTCATTTAACGAAGAAGAAACAAAGAAGAAACGGCAATAATCGCAAAGACAAAAATCGTATAATGTAAATGCACACTAAAAAAACAATAACAGTGTTTAAAACGTAGAGAGTCGAGGTAACAAACATATTTGTCATTAGCACAAGAGTTGAAACTTCTAATTTTTTTCTATTTGAAAAATTATATTATTTTTTAATACCGAAACCAAGGCGAATTCATTACAGGTGATACTAAAAGCCCTGCCGATAACTTTTTTTCTTTAGCTTTATAATTGTTGGATGTCAAAATTTTGTTTCTTATCTTTGTTTCTGTTTTTGAAATTGTACAATGATTTTACAAAAACAAATTGCTTGTGGTTTTTGTACGAGTTGTACTTGTTGTACTACCGAGATTACCTGGAATGAATTCGCCTTGACCGAAACGATTATACCGGTAGAATACCGGTATTAAGGGAAACGGTATACGTATACCGGTATTTTATGCAAAACACTAACTAATTTAAATACCGGTATTCAATTGAAACGCTATTTAAGCGGTATTGGTATCGGTATCAGTTGCCAACCTTGGTATTTTGTGTTTAAAATGGCTTTTGAGTATTTGGCATTTGCATATTTTGACATTTTTCCTCAATTACCGCAACTTTAAGAGCAATGGGCATTTTGTGTATTTTTCATTTTATTTTATATGCAGCAAAGAATAGACAAAACATATAATACACAAAAATACAAATCTTAGCGCAGAAATCTTTAAAAGAAGAATAAATCCTTGAATATATATAATTGGTCATAGCATTGTACAACCTAAAAAAATGGTTGAGAGCTATCGAAGGCCTTAGAAGAGAATAATACCGGCAAAGACTATAAGTACTTAGTGGTCTTGCAAGAGCTTTGAGGAATTTATGTTGAAAAAATATTTCATGTAATAATAAAAATAAAAATATTAATGTTCTTTATGGAGTACCTCAAGGAAGCCACCTTGGACCGCCGCTTTTCTCATTGTTTATTATTGACTTGCCTAATGTTATAAAATTCTCAAATATTTTAATGTTTGCTAATGACGTGAAAGTCTATGTAAGCTATAACCAACTTTTGGACCACCATCGACTTCAAAAGAACTTAAACTCATTTAATGAATAGCGGAACATCAACGTTGTGGAGCTGAATTTAGAGAAATGTAAATTATTGCGCTTTATAAGAAACAACCCAATTGCTGCTGAGTATTTTCTGGCTGATTATTTAGTAGAATTAGTGAACAGGTTCCAAGATCTTGTAATATTACTTATTTAACCTTAAATTGAGTTTTACTGTACATAGAACAACTATAGTACACAGGGTTATATAAAACGGCTAAAGTGTTTGATGATCCGTATATTGGTAAAACATTATTCATGGCACTAGTTCGACCTATTCTTTTGAATATGGATCGATAATATGGGACCCTATTTACCAAATTCATTCCAATGGAATTGATTCGGTACAAAAACAATTCCTGTTGTTTTGTCTTCCCCCTGAACTTGCCTTCATTTGCTGCTCGAATTGCTCTTATTAAACTACCTACATTAAAAAGTCTTAGAACTATGCTCAATGTGTCATTTTTATTTAATGTTATTAATGGTGACATCTGCTGTGCATTTTGATTAATGATATTTCTTTCAACATTCCTCAACGTCCATTCCGGAATTTCATACCTTTATCGGTTAAATTTTGTAGACCTAAATATGCTGATGCTGACCATCTCAGAAGAAGGCGCAATACATTTAACAAATAATATAGATTAATCGACTTTTTATCAAATCCTTTAATTAAATAAAAAGGGCAATAATCATATTTCTTAACTCTTAGTAGTAATAATTGTCAACTTATGTGTGTTATTTTTATGTGTATATTTTTGTAATCAATCATTTTTTTAAATGTCTGTAAGGAATACAATTCCATAGACATTTAATAATAATTAAATTAAAAAAATTAATATGTAATTAAATAAATCAACCATTTTACACTTTTTTCGTTAAAAATACACAAAGAATGCTGACGAAGGCCGTACCGGACCAGAAAATGCATTACATTCTGCTGGTGTCTAATAATTGTAAATTTTTCTGTACATACAATATACTTCTTGCTTCCTCAAGAATATATAATTATATTTTATATTTATTGGTTTTTCTATATTTTAATCAAAATAAATAAATTCAGTTTAAAAGTAACATTTGATTAATTTTTTTAACAAAACTTTTATTTGGCTTAAATTAATTAAGCTCTTTAATCCAAAAAGAGGCATAGATATTATTGGCTCGGTTTTGGCAACTCCCTAGCTTTTTATTGGTTGTTTTAACCGAGGTTTCACTGTAAATAATTTTTTTTTTTTTTTTTTTTGCTGAAGAGTTGTTTATATTCTTCAAACAGTTTTTTTTTTTTAATTACTAATATGTAGACGCAAAATGTTTAAATAATGTTTTTTATTTGATTTTTTTGGCAATCAGACCAAAAATCATCAGATTTTGTGAGAACAAAAATTTCAAATTTTATAATAGTGTAAAAGGGGCTTTAATATCATTTTGATATACACACTCTTCAACAAAGTTCTCAGGAATTATAAATACAAATCTTTAGTTAAGATTTATTTTTAACGAAAACGAAAAGCTGAAGAAGCTTAAGATTAATTACGTAAAAGGCCTATCCTAAAAGGTCTATCATAATTTTTAAAATTTTCTTCAGGAGTGATAAGAAACTTAATTAAAAGCTAACTGTTGTGATAACAAGAACAGCTTTTACAGGAAATTAAAATTAATTCATAATTTGTTAACGATATTAACCAGAAAAGTTGTTATAATCACAATCAAGGGTGTCATAGAATCCAATTCGGTTTTGCTAATTGTCGGGTTTTCAAACCAATATTGGTTTCATTTGCTGTCATAAAAACAAGTCGGTGTTCTTATTTTCGAATACAAATAAAACTGACATTGGAATCAGGTGTTGTATATTTTGGCTTATAATGCAATTTTACAGCTTTAAATGCAATTTTTGTTTGATAATTTTCTAAATTATGATTTTTGCGCTAAAATATTGTTAAAATTTTTTTCATTAAAAGAAAAATTATAGAAAAGAAAATGAGAATGGTAATACACTAAACATATGAAATAAATGCCATTATTGCATTACATGCATTTGTAGTTTACATTTGTGTAATTTTATTGCTTTGTAAAAATATAAAGCGAATTTATTAAAAATACAGCTATAACTATAATTTAAGAACAATTTTGGGGATAGTTGGAAATAACTATCAAGGTTTTAAAATTTGCCACTTGAACGCGAGAAGTCTTAATTCTACTAAAATAGATTATTTGAATTTTATACTTTCAAATTGTAATATCGATCTGCTTTGTGTTTCTGAAACATGGTTTCATCATGAATCTGATGATGATATTCACAACCTTTTGAACTTTAATTTAATTCGTCATGACAGAAGATCTGGTGAAAGGGGGGGAGGAGTTGCTATTTATTATAAAAAAGGGTTGAAGTATAAAATTGTATTGAAATCTGATGTAGATAATGTGATTGAGTTTGTTGGCGTTGAGTTTCAGGGCTCTAACTCCACTAAATGTTGTGTGGTGTGTGTCTATAATCGTCATAGACTAAATGCACTCGACGACTTTTTTGAAAAGTTAAATTTGATTGCAATGGATTATGAAAATCTAATTGTATGTGGTGACTTTAATATAGATTTGTCGTGCAACAATGCAAGATCAAATCATCTGTTGGATGGTATGAATGGATGTGGCTTGAATGTAATTAACTCTTGCTATACCAGATTCGCGCCCAATGTTAATCCCGCTCTTCTTGACCTTATGTGTACGTCTAATAGCGCATTAACTATTCACTTTGATCAGTTTTCACTTGCCGGAATTTCAGACCATGACATGCTGTTTCTTGTTAATAATTTCGACCTGCACTGCACTGAAACAAACACTCACTACTATTCGCGCAATTATAGACAGATCAATGCACAGCTTTTAAGCCTTGATGCGGCTAATGTAAACTGGAATGAATGCTGGTTCTATGAGAATATTAATGACAAATTAGCCTGCATCTCTAGAAACGTATTAATGCTTTTTGAGAAACATGTTCCTTTAAAAAGAATAAAAATTAGCAAATTTAATCAGCCTTGGTTTAATGAGGAATTTAAATCTGCAATAAGGTTACGGAATAGACTATATGCCATTTGGAAGAATAGACCGTGTGGGTTTAACTGGGAGAGGTATAGGTTAGCCAGAAATCGAGTGCATGTTGTTACTAAAAATAAGAAATGTGATTACTTTAGGAGTAAATTGAACACAAATATTTCGTCTAGTGAGCTATGGAAAAATTTTGAGCAACTTGGTTTGAGAAAAAAGAAAAGTGAATGTGATATATGTCCAGAGGCCATGAATCAATTCTTTCTAAAACCATCTGTCGTAAATAGTACTGATAACTACCATGTTAATCCAAACATTTTATATGAGGGTGACCTGTTTTCCTTCAGCACTTTTAGCACTGAGGAGGTTGGCAGATCAATTTCGGCAATTAAGTCCACTGCAGTTGGTTATGACGGGATAAGTATAAAATTCATAAAGCTCATTTTACCATTCATACTCCCTGCAATTACTCATTTTTTTAACCACATTGTTACATCATCAACATTTCCTAATGATTGGAAAATTACTAATGTTATTCCAATCGCGAAAAAGACTCAGCCTACTGGTTCCGAAGACTATCGACCTATTAGCATCCTACCATCTCTTTCTAAAGCTTTTGAAAGATTGGTTTCTAACCAAATTGTAAATCACCTACAATGCCAAAACCTCTTATCTGAGAATCAATCTGGCTACCGCACGGGGAAAAGTTGCGCTACTGCCATAGTAAAAGTCTTGGAGGATATTCGTCCATATTTTGATAAAGGTGAACTTACTATTGTAGTTCTCATTGATTTTTCAAAAGCTTTTGATACTGTCAACTATGATGTGCTATTACTTAAACTGAAAAAGTACTTTGGTTTTAGCAATTATTCTGCCAATCTTATCAGATCATATCTTACGGATCGCTACCAACGAGTTAGTTCAAAGTCGTCATTCTCAACAGTTAAACCTGTGTTATCTGGAGTTCCACAGGGATCAATACTTGGCCCTTTACTCTTTAGCATGTTTATTAATGACATCGTTCACTGTTGTAAAAATTCTAGTATTCATTTATATGCAGATGATGCTCAAATTTATCTTTCACGGCCTGTGGGACTTACAGAGGACTTAGTTTTTCGTCTTAATGAAGATCTTAATGAGATTTGCGAATGGTCCATCAAGAACAATCTTAAAATAAACACATCAAAAACGCAAGCTCTTTCCATTCATGTAAGGGGATACCCTGGAAATATCTTGCCAGAAATTTGTATGCATAATGAAGTTGTGAAATATATTAGGGTTGTGAAAAATCTTGGTATTGTTATTAACTCTGAACTTACCTGTAAGGACCATGTCAGCTATTCCATTACTAGAATGTATAATGTTCTTAGGAAACTATGGTATTCATCGGCATTTATTACGAGTGATATAAAACTCAAACTAGTTAAAACTCTCATAGTTCCCATCATAACATACGGTGCTATTGTTTTTGGCGAACTTGATGCAACTTCAAAATATAAATTACAGAAAGTCATCAATAATTGTGCCAGATACGTGTTTAACAAAAGAAAATATGATAGAATATCTCAGTACTCAATACAGATTCTGGGATGCAGTTTGACATCGTACCTAAATATACGTAACTTAGTTTTTCTTCACAGGGTTATATATTCGCGTGAACCTGGTTATATTTTCGAAAAACTATGCTTCTCTAGATCTGGTCGCACTTCTAACCTGATTATACCCAACTATAGCTATTTATCGTCCTCAAGATTGTTCTTTATTAGTTCTGTGAAATTATGGAATAACTTACCCAATTATATAAAAGCCGATCCCCGTGCATCGTCTTTCAAAATGGCAGTCAAAAAACTTTTTAGTAATAAGTAATTAATTTTCTTGTTCATATGATTATTTTGTTTATATAATTTAAAATTTTTGTTTTTTTTTTTTAAATCTAGTACTTAAGTTTATTATAGATGTAATTCTATTAAATATTTACATTTGTTTGAGGTGCTTTAAGAGACTTCGAGTCTTATTTGTACTAATTATGGTTTAAATAAATAAATAAAAAATAAAATAAATAAAATAAAATTGTTTTCTTATCTCTCCTGAAAATTTTTTTAAATTGATGATACCCCTTTTGCATTTTATATAACGATATATATGTTTATGTGCTCTTTATATAAAGTATAATTTTTATTGGATAAAGCCATTATTCAATTTTTTGTAAAAAAGCAATTTATAATCAAAACAAAAAAGTTACAAAAACAAAGGGTATATAACAATTCATTAAATAACGCTTATAAACTAGATTTATTCATTGAACATATGCAATAATACATATAAAAAACACATAATAAAAAACTATTCCCAATTTGTAAGCTTAAGTTTGTACAATTTTTCAAAAATAGTATTTAATTTTATAAGACAAATGCTGAGCTCCAAAACATCGTAATAATTTAAAGACAAAAGAAATGTATCGAAGAGTTTAACAATGCATAGTTCACTTATTGTTTATACACGGTTGCATTGTAGTTGCTCTGTGACGTTTTGAAACCCACCCATTCTCTCTGCAAGTTCTGCGGTTCTTTTACTATTGACTTTATAAAAACATGATAGAAAATACAGTATCAAAACATCCTAATAAATAAAAAAGTTTCTTATTTTGCGAAGCACTAATGGTTCATTTTAAAAAGTAAGCACATATTTATGCGCTACGCAATAAACATCTGCATGAAACTTAATAATGATGTTCATGAAACTTTCATTATAATTTTGTATTTCTTTCGTTTGTATTCAGTGCAATAATAACTACGAAATGAAAGCAACAAACACACGAAATTTAAGAGAAAAATAAGATGCAGTGTTTTTGTTTACTTAAGCAAGAGAATATGAATACAAACAACTCTGAAACAAAACAACCACTGAATAAATGTCGAATAAGTTCATGGAATAACACATTTATTTTAAAGTCAGTATTGCCAGCATAGCTGCCAGATTTGACGATTTATCGTCATTTTGACGATTTTTAGGTACAAAATTGGTCTTTTGACGATGGGACGATTTATACCCTGAATTTGACGATTTTTCATATGAAAAATTTTGTTCAAATTTACAAATCTTTTTAATATACGGGTATGTGATGAAAATCGATATATTTCAAAACGAACGTTTTTAAAAGGTGTGATGAATTTCGAGTGATTTAAAAATCAATTTCTGAATTATAATCTTAAGTTTTTGTTCAAAATAGAGTACATTAAACTCATGTAATACAAAATTTAAAAGAATATGGACTGGAAATAAGAGGAATATGTATAAGAAATCAATTTGAAAAGATTCTAAAAACGATATTATCGTTTTCAAATAGTTTCGTTTTTCAAATCGATTTCCATCACATACCTGATAATTTCACATTTTTTACCTATGCTAGTCCCGCGAAGCTAGCTCTTCGCTTGTCTGCAGGAGACCAGAGTCTCTGGCGGGAATCGAACCCGCAGCCCCGGCACTGATAGACTAGCTCACTACCAGCTAGCCAACCGGGGCACCTGTTTGTTTATTTGCATTATTTGATTGGCAGTAATGTTCATGTCTTAAGCCCAGTACTCTGTCCAAATCTGTGAAAAATGTTCAGCAACATCTATTATTTCATACGAAAAATTTGACACGTATCAATGCTACCTATCTCGAGAGTTTGCAAAATTTGAAGCGTTTAATCTTTCAAAAAAAAAAAAAATGCGTATATAAACAAAACCTACATGTATTTTACTAAAAAGCGTTTTTTTTAATAAAAAATTAAATAAAATAGAAAGTAATTTTCAAAATACATTGCTGGTTGCTGGTAATCTTCTTTCACACAATTTATTATAAACTTTATTTACAGCTGTCAAAATTCCGTATAAAATAAAAAGCATTTGCTTTATTTCACAGTTGTAAAAAAATGTTGCCAGAAACATTTCGCAACTTTTTTACAAAATGAACAGAGTACTACTCTATCAACATTATTTCATAGATATTCCGTACACGTTTTTTTTTTCAAATGAGTTTCGACAGCATTTCACGTGAAATGTTGAACAAAGTATTAGATGTTCATCATATAAAATACGATTGTTTTTTTTAGCACGATTCATATTCTTTATTACACGCATTTTACAACTACTCTCTTTAATCTGGGTTCACATTACGAAACTTTTTTTTCAGAAAGTGTGATTTTATTGGTGTTTACCAGACTTAAGTCCTTAAGCAGGATTTTCGACGTGAAAAATAAGTGTTTGATATTTCTTGGTTTTAGTTTATTCTCTTACTTTTCTTATGAATTCCAATACTTTAAAAAATGTTTGGTTGTGTTACTTCAATTATAAGTTGCTTAACGAAACTTTTTATTTAATTTAAAAAAACAGGCAGAATATATTAAAATTTTATTAGCAACGGAAACTAAAAATAACAATTCATTTTTAAAACTTATAAAAAATTAGTAATTTTTTACAATGACGATTTTTGTGCCGATTTAGCTTAGTCAATTTGACGATTTTGACGATATTTTCCTCAAAATTTGACGATTTTTTACCAATTTTATCTGGCAGCTATGATTGCCAGTTGAAAAAAATGAAAAACATTAGGAAAAATAAAAAAAAAACAAAAATATCCATGAAGAGTAAAAGCAACAAGATAAGGAAGTACATTAATATTAAAATAATAAAAATAATACAACTTTGACTTTGTTTTCAATGTAAATTAATTGTTTTTAATGTAAATTTTAAAACTTCAAAAAAATTTTATTTTATTTTCATAAACATTTTTAGCAATGTGTTTCGCTTGGAAGTACATAAAAAAGTTGTTAGAAAAAAAATTTAAATTTAATTTAAAAAATGCATTACAAATTATTGTAAAGGTAACAAAAAAGAAAAAATTACATAAATTTACTAAGTGGCAACATTGCTATTGAGTATTTATATAAAAAAAATTAAAGAGAGAGTAAAAACTGTAAAACAAAAGTCGTTTCATTGAAAAAAGTCTTTGTGTTTGCCATATGAAACGAAATGAGTTTGCTAGTAGCATGAATAAAACAACAGTTTGTTCAGTGGTCTGAAGTTTGTTTGAATACGAACTTCATTGAATAAACATTTCAGTATGCTTATAAATGAAGTTATTCATGCAGCCCTTTACTACGCAATAAGACATGCAGAGATGCAGTAACGTAAGTAAACAAATTCTTAAGAAATTTAAATAAAAATATAACATTTGCGCTTTCAATGTCAAAAATGGTTTGCATCAAAGTGGGAACTCTCCATATAAAATTCATGTCTTCCGTAAGCGAAACTTTTACGTTTCTCCCTTACAAACCTGATTCAATTGAATTTCCATTTTTATTGGGATCCCACTATTCTATAATTCTTACAATATATCTCCAAAGAAGTCTACCTGTATAAGAAACACCTATTATATTTTGGGGTGGTACAATTCTTTTATTAAAGTTATTCTTTTAGGACTTTGAAAAAAAACTTTTGTCAATGCTGAGTAAGATTTAAGCTTAAGTGTCATTTGTTGCCAATCTGATAAAAAAAATTTAAAGGAATATTGTTGATACAAAGTTTTTTATAAGAAAAATTTAAACGGCATCTGACCTGATAAGTTCAAAAAGGCTGACAAAACTTTTCTTTATAAAACTAACACCGTCAAAGTAACTAGCTACTAAAGTTTTACAATTTTATTTCCATACGGCATCCATAGTTTCATCTACAATCAAAATCAATGTTGCGTTGTTGAAAAAGATATTAGATTTACACTTGTCTTTTTTGGGACGAGTGTTCTAATTTTGTTAAAATAAATATATTACTTTTTCTCAACCCGACCAAA
The DNA here is from genome assembly GCA_943735925.1 of Pollenia amentaria. Taxonomy (NCBI): domain Eukaryota; kingdom Metazoa; phylum Arthropoda; class Insecta; order Diptera; family Polleniidae; genus Pollenia; species Pollenia amentaria. The sequence continues at coordinate 71,786,744 of OX031007.1, read as the reverse complement.
ATTAGGTTTGGCCTACCATCCGACCAAACGAAAAATATCCGACCAAATGTGGTCGGAAAAGGCCAAGTTCGGCAACCTTGTGTTAGTTCACGAATGATTTCGCCTTCAGGCGAGTAGGGAAAAGAGAATGCCATTTCTTTTCCTCTCTCTCTCCTAAAAACTCAAGACTTGATGGCTAAGACTTGAAGAGTGTGAACCAGCACTAATTTGCATGAGGTCGCTTAAGTCAACTTAAGGAACTGTTTGAATACATATAAAACATATGTGGCCAACTATAATGTACTTAATGAAACTTTTCGTTAAGATTTCGTCAAATGTCATTTGTTAAAAAAATTAAATTAATTGAAATGAATAAAGATAAATAGAAATAAAAGAAAAAAATGATTTTGATTGCAATGATATATTTATTTTAATTTAATTTAAATATTGACATAACAAGATAGCTTATGAAATGAATAACTCTATTCCGGAAAGAAGTTTCTATTGAAGCTATATGAAATTATAGACCGACTTTCACAAAATTTCATCGAAAAATCTCCAAAATTGGAGAGACAAACAGCAAGCTGGACGGACGGCCATTGTTAGATCGATTCAGAAAGTGATTATAAGCCAATCGGTATGCCAATATTTTTACGTGTTACACACATCAGCTCAACCGCATAATACCCTCTCCATCTATTCTGGGAAAAGTTAAAAAATCACAAGGGACTTTTTTATTAATATTTGGGTTGATCGTATTTTTATTCAAAGGTGAACTTCAATACAGACCATTAGTAAAAGGGCGGCATTTGATACCGATCGAAATTACATCACAAGTAATATAGGGATGCCGATCGTCATCGAATGCCTTAATTAGCCAGTGTTATCAATATTAGCTATATTGATATATTCTTATGCAATATGGAAAAGGTAAATAATTCTTTTTTCTTCTTCAGAGCAGTGTGATTAAAACTGCTCTAAGGTAGAACTGCTCAACGAAAACTTAGTACCATCAGAAACTTGAAATAAATTGTCAATAAAAAAAAGCCTTAAAAAGGCAGATATAGTAAAAATGTTTCTCCTTGCCTTTTATTACAATTTTTGTCTTATGCTGCTCACATTGTTTACACTATTTATCAAAACAGTGTTTTGACTACTTTAAAAAAAAATTTTTTTATTGGTTTGAAAAGAAAAGAAAAACTATTCTTTTATCTTAATTAAATCATTTTTTTGTGTGTCGCCATTTTTCTATTGATTTGATTGCATATGCAAACATATTGATTTAATCTTGATTAAAGTAACAATGTTTTATCTCAAAAGAAAAAAAGGAAACGAAAACACGCGTAAATTTTTACAATTCAAACATAAATCAAAACAAATGCAAAATAGTCGAAGTACAATACATTTTCAGCAGGGCTGGCAACCGATACCGTTTTAAATACTGATACCGTTTAAATACCGGTATTGATACCCATACCAAAATAACAAATACAGTCAAACTGCGATTATACGTACCCCGTTAATTCAAAAGCCTCAACAACTCGAAATAAACTGCTGGTCTCTTGAGAAAAACTCTTTAATTTGTAAAAATCCGATCTCGTTAGTTCGTATTTTTTTTTTTTTTTTTTTTTTTTTTGTGATTCAAAATCTGAGTAGACTCGTTCAAATCGTACCTACTAGTAAGCAACTTCTTATAATTTTTAATAAAAAACAATCATCCATGTTCTGACAATCGCACGATTTTAAATCGCAAAACGCCAGATTTGTTTTATGGTGTTTTGAATCTCGTGCGCTTTGCTTGCGATCTGCCAGAGTTTCTTAAAAATATTATAGCTCCTTTTAAGCATACTTTAACAAGTCAGAATCGCAAATGTTAAGCGTTTTGCTATTGTCAGTATTTTTACAAGGTTGTTTACAAGTCATTAAAATCAAACCTCTATAAATGGTTTTTTATACCCACAATAAATTTGTGCTGATCCGAAAGCCACCTTTAAGTATACCGATCGACTCAGCATCACTTTCTGAATCGATCTTACGATGTCCGCCCGGCTGGCACAAGATTTACATGAACAGCCATCCAGACCATGTAAACCTTGTGCTTAAAGTACAGCTCGCAATTTTGGAGATAATTTTGTGAAATTTGGCACATATATTCTAAACTGGATAAGGACGAAACCTATTGAAAATGGGTCGAATGGGTCCATAGTTTCATATAGCTCCATACAAGATTCCTTCCGGAATAGGGTCTTTGTGCCCATAAAGCATCCAATTATGGTGGCATTTAGATTAAATTTGGTTCAAACTAATTTAATTGCAATTTAAATCATCTTACCGATTGTAATGGAATTGGTCCATATATGGCCATGGCTCCTTTACAAATAATACTCCCGAGAATAGATTTTAGCGCCGTAACTTCTTTATAAATGTTAGAATTTAAATAAAAATTGGCGAGAATGACTTTTACGACAGCTACTTTGTGATGAAAAAATGTTGTGCTGGTAAACGCAAAATTAACCATAGGTCCCATAAAACCGCCTTTCATTAAGGCAACAAATTCAATATAAATGAAGATATCTAAATAATATTCGGCACAGAGAACTTTTATATGAATCTTTAACTCAATTGTTCTGGTCGGTCTATGATTGGACATGGGTCAATCACACTTGCAAAAATTTGTTTTTATGTACTGTTTCTTAGTCGGCATTCACACGTTTCATTTTGTGATGCTCAACTCTTTTGTTTCTAGGAGAGGGAGGAAATAAGAAAGGCGGTTGGTACGGAGCTGCCTGTACTCGGTCAGTACGCTTTGTGTTTTCATTCTTACTTGTTTAATTTCAACCTCGTTTAATCGAAATCTTTTTATTTCAAAAACTCCTATAATTCGTAAAAAAAAGAGTCATTCCCTTCGATTATGAATTATCAGGATTCTAATGTGGCTTAATACCGTTACCGAAATTCGTTTCATCTGCCAACAAACATTTTTTCCAATAGCATAAGTGTTGAAAAGTTTAATAAAAAATAATATATCGCACTTGTTCATCAATAATGTATTAACTCGAAATTTTTATTTTTTCACTTTTTGCAAAAAAATCGACTCGTAATATTCATATCTAACCGCTGTAAAAATATCGTGCTATTTTGTCAATATTTTGGTAATAAAACGGTTGGTTCAAATGATCTCTTATATTCCTTTAATGTAAAATTAAAAAATGTTTTGCTTCTACTGAAAATGTTTATATTTGTAATACAGTATTGTTGAACAAGTGCGATATATTTTGAAAATATAATACAGTTTTTACAATATTTCAGAGAAGACTACCTTTGACAACATTAAAAAAAATTGCCATCTAAGTCGTTAAGACCCTTTTTGCGTTTATTTTTAAACATTCTTGTTTGGTTAATTAAATTGTAAAACCGATATACATATACCGATATAAAAGTTTCTGTATCGGTATACCGATATCGATATTATTAATATACCGATACCGACTAGTTCAATACAGAAATTCGTATCGGTTGCCAACCTTGATTTTCAGTTTCAACGTTTAACACTTACACTTAAGCACATACTTTTCGTGTAGAAAATATGTGGAATTTTTAAAAAGTAAGGTTACAATCAAACACAACAGCAAAAAATAAAAATAAATAAAAAATCCATATCTAATTGAGTAATATAGTGCTAGTAGAGAAAAAAAAATAACAAATTTTTTATATATATGGGGGATTTCATGTCAAGTGACCCAACTTTTGAAATCGATGTCTTTTGATTTGGATGAAATTTGCACCAAGGTTAGTCTTAGTAGTTTAGACACAAATTTTCAACAAGATCGGTCAAAAAGTTTCTGAGTTAGAGGGGGTCAAAATTTGAAAATTTGTGTCTAAACTACTAAGACTAACCTTGGTGCAAATTTCATCCAAATCAAAAGACATCGATTTCAAAAGTTGGGTCACTTGACATGAAATCCCCCATATATATATATATTTTTTTTTTTTTTTTTGTAAAACAAGTCCATAGCAGTACACGAACTCAACTTACTCAGTCACACTTCCAACAAACAAAAAAATGCTCTAAATAAAATTAAAAAATTTTAAGAACAATAACAACAAATATTTACGCAAATATCAAAAAAAAAAAAGCATTAATAATAAGTTTGTAAAAAACCCAACTAACACGAATTCGCCAATACAAATTTTCATTTCTTAATTGGTTATTGACGACTGCACAATTCCCTACTACATTGTATATTATTGCCGCTACAAGAAAATTTACGCGGTTTCTTTTTTTCTTTTTTTGTTATACATTATTTTTTTAGTAAAACTTTCAATTACAGTCCATCCTTCTTTAAGACGACATTCTTCGAAAAATGGCATCAAAATTGCGATGGTTATACACACAAAACGCTTTTTGTAAAATTTGTTTGAAAACGTTTGGTTTAAAGACTTCGTTCCCTACATTTGTAAGTTATAGCTTGCAACGTTCTTAAGGCGCGTATCGATTGTAGGTTAGGTTAGGTTGCATTGGCAGCCATACTCAAGCACGGCTCACTTGGTTCCATTGATTAGTTCCGGTTGTGCTACCATGTCACACCGTCTCCCAAGGGTCCTATGTTAACTGTCTGCTAATATTCTCACTCAGCCACCCAGTCGATTCAATAAAAGAGTGGATCCTGTTTAAATCAATATAAGAGAGACACGTTTTATCTCCAAGAGCTCTTCGACCAAACAGTTTATGTCCGAGATCTCCGAAAGCCGGACAATGACACAGAAGATGCTCCGTTGACTCTTCCTCCTCCTCGTCACCGCAACTTCTACATAGGTTATTGTAAGGGAGACCTAGCCTTTAACCATGCCTCCCAATGGGCCAGTGGCCCGTTACCCGTTCCTGATGTGATGTCTGGAAAGCTGTAATGCCCGCCCAATCCTTTTTTCATCTTTAATGGGCCAAATTTTTCTGGTTTCCGCACAGGTGGTTTCATCAAGCCATCTCTGACCGGCAATAAGATGACACTTGTGTGAAATAAGTTGCTTACTTCTTGGGAGCGAAACACCTATATCATATGTTGCATCGTTTTGATTCAAAGTGTTGCCTGCATGCGTTATCGCTGTTCCCCTGTGTCCGGGGACCCACTCAAGGGTAACCACTGAATGTCTCGCTATCTCCTCCAGAGACATCCGGCATTCTTGGACAATTTTCGATGTGATGAACACATTCTCCATGGATCTTATGGCCGCGTATCGATTGTAAAAACGGGCATAAAGTGATTAAAGTTATCTGAAAAAAAACAAGAATAATATTAAGATATGTATAATGTAATGACGACTATAATAAACTTTAATTAACAAAACATTTTATAATTTATTTAGTAAAACTTGTTTTTAAGAATTTGCATCACACATACTCATTTTTTTCTTTACTGTCTTTCTATGTAGAAGTAAACAGTGACATTTGATGTACTTAGTGTAGAGTACTAACAAATAAATACACGCATACTCATGCATAAACACAAATATTACGCTTACGCATTTTGGGGGCCTACTGCAATTGACCGGCCGGCCACACCACACAAATCCAAGAAGCAGATCTAAATGATACGAAGAAACAATTTCATATATAAATGTCTGCATCTAATTGACAAGAATCGTAGTTCACCTCAGGAGTTTCAAGTGATACAACAAACAAGCAACAAATTCCTTGCGTTGCCACAAGAAATCCAATAAACCACCAGCCGCGAATACTACAGAGTCAGTTTTTCTTGAAAGAAAAAAAAAACAGTTTTTTAAGTACAAACACAGAATCTATTCAAAATGTTTAAGGTAAGTTTAAAATTATAAGCCAGGAATACATTTTAAAATTATGTTTTCTTTCTGCAGTTTATTGCTATTTTACTTGTTGGTATAAGTGCTGTTCTTGCAATTGAGTATCCTTTGTTGCACCAGCCAGCCTTAATTAAGCCCTTGGTAAAGACTATCGAAGTTGAAGCTCCTGCTCACTATGATTTTTCCTATTCGGTACATGACGAACACACCGGTGATGTCAAGAGCCAAACCGAATCTCGCAAGGGAGACGTAGTACATGGCCAGTACACTTTGATTGATGCCGACGGTTTTTTGCGTACTGTTGACTACACATCAGATGCCCACAACGGCTTCAATGCTATTGTGCGTCGTGATCCTTTAGGTCATAAAGTGAAAGCTATTGCCCCCGTTGCCAAAGTACTAGTAGGAGCACCAAAATTGGCCCTCCCCTTAGCTTACCACTAAACACCTGAAATCCTTGACGATTTAAAAAAGAATAATTCATACTTGTACATCGAATCAACCAATCATTGCGCCCAAGTAAATATAAATCACATTTATAACAAGAACTGCCATTTTCATTATTTTTTTTTTTTTTTATTAAATTTATTTAAATTGTTAAACAAAATTCAAATGTCAACGAAATTGTAATAACAATCTAAAATGAGATTGTACTGTTAAGTAACTATGTTTATATTCTCTTTAAGCCTTTCCTCATTAAGCGAATTCCGAATGCCAATTATAAATGACACTCTTCTGCAAATTCTATCACACAGCAGACTTTTTAAATCATTTTTGTACAGATCAAACTTTCTGCTTATTCCTTACATTTTGCTCACATACATGATGATCTCCTTCCTACTTCCTTTCCAAAAACAAAAAAAAAAAAATAAAACAACTCCAGGGGTTCTCAATTTCCAACTATTCCTGTTATTCTCTTTCTACTCTTTAACACTATAGTAGATGGAAATGTTGGGGGAGGGCTGAAGGGGAATTGGCATTCATTTTGAAGTGTTTTTACTATTTTATTTTGAATCATATTGTAAATATTTTATTTTTTGTGTTAAATATTAATCTAATTTACTATATACTTTATACATACATTTATGTATTTGTATCACTCACGCAATTGCATGTGTGAGTGTTTATGCAATGTACAAATACACCAACACATGCCATATAAATTGCAAAAAAGCATTTAAAAGTGAATAAAAATTTAAAATGCAACTTGAAAAGAAAACTGTTATTTGCGCTTCTTTTTGTTTTAACTTTCAAAGCATACTTTTTGGCTTAAAAAAATATATGCAGTTCTCATAGATGGGAGTATGGCAATCGATTTTGGATTTATTTTTTACAATTAGATATTTTGGGTAAAAATTTGCAGAAAACAAGAAGATAGTTAAGGTTCAATAAGGGATCTTCTTACTGAAGACCTGATAAGAAAAATTTTAACTATTAAAGAATAATTGCGATTAGATTTTTGTTACGGTTTTATTATTTATTCAGGGGGATAATTCTGGCAGTCGTCATCGAATACTTTTTCAATTCGAATACAATTTTATTTCTAATTCAGACGTAACTAAACGAATCGAAATTATTTTTTCAGTGCTGTAAAGAATTTTTTTGAGTTCTCACAACACTGAAAAAATAATTTCGATTTGTTCAGTATCGACTGGAAGAATTATAAATAAAAGCGACTGGTATCTTGCGAATGACACGAGTAATGTTGCCTTCCAAAGCGTCAATCGTAGTTGACTCATTCTCAGACTTTACATATCCCCAGAGAAAATCGTCCAAAGGTGTCATATCGCACGATCAAGGTTGCGAATTAACCGCAGCAAAACGCGAAATGAAGTGCTCACCAAAATGATTTTTAACAAGGTCATTGTTTCACACGCTGTATGGCTCGTAGCTCCATCTTGTTGAAGCCAGAGCTCACCGAGACAATGCGCTAAAACAGTAACATTCCGATTTTCCTCGTTTTTGAAGAAATATGGACCAATGATTTCACCAGCCCATTAACAACACCATACCGTTGTTTTTAATGGATGTAATGGTAGCTATTGGTATTCTTCGGGTTGCTCATCAGCCCAAATACGGAAATGCTTCAAGTGCTTCATCACTGACCAAAAGTTCGCGATAAAACACCGGTGATTTTCGTTATACAGCTAAACAATTTCGAGACGCTGTTGTGGTGTAAGTCTTTCCATGATGACTTGTCAAACGATACTGAACTAAAATGGCACGCGTGATCTGTAAAAAAAGCATATTGAAATTATATTGCCAACAATTCCACAAATGAAGTGCTAGTTTGGAAAAAAAAGTCGGCAACACATGTAAATTAAGCCATTAAAATACAACTATGTGCCACAAACAAAGCAGTAAACAAAATAAAGTAAAGAAAAATTTAACGAAGGAGTAAACAAAAAATATAAACTACAATTTTGTTAAAAATATTTTATAAAACTATATAATTTTATTAGTGTTGTTGTTATAAAAAAATATAATTATACAAAATATTTAGTGTTGGTGTTTCAAGAAATAATTTCGTTATATATTTCAACAAGATGCCTCTGTCGGCAACCACAACACAAGTGGCTGATTATGATATTTGTGGTTGCATAATATTTCTGAGTGGGGCGCAAATTCGCGGAAATCTATCAATGTCATAAATAATTAGTAATTTTGTTGTTGCTTTCTACAGGGTCAATTCTCGTTCAGTGATAAATTGAAGTGAAAAAAAACTATTCATTTTAGTTTTCACAAGTACTTTTCGCTGTATTTTTTAAAAAATATCTATTTTCTGACTCTCGTTGTTATTATGATTAAAGTGTTTCATTCCATGTGCTGCTATAAAACTTTTGCAACTATGCTAAGAAAATTTGTAAATAAATGTCAAGCCATAATAAAGAATAAAAAAAATATATCGGCATTACTAATTTTATTTGATTTATCGCAAAGAAATTGGTATTAACAAAGGTAAGAATATGCTATAGACAACTTATATTAAATATTTATAAAATAAAACAAATAATAAAAGTTTTAAATAAGTTAATTAAAGATTATACTATGTATGTATATAATTAATGAAACTATACTTTATCTTTTGCCACGTCAACATTTTTCACTAAAAGCTTCTTCCGATTTTTACAAATAATTTGTGTAAAAAATATTTTAACCCATTTTGGGCACCGGTCGATTTTTCGACCAGTACCCTTATTAACGTATATCTTTAAAGTTGACTATAATTTTTTTGATCGGCTTTCACAAAAATAAAATCTGGAATGATTTTTAATATATTAGTAATAAATTGATTTTCTAAAGACTTTATAAAATATTTTGGTTAGATGATTAAAAAAATATTTATATAAAAAAAAATATAAAATTAAATTTTTTTATTTTTCATTATTTTTAAAGCATAAATAGTATAACGGGAACTCATGGAGGTATTCACATTAAGGCTGTTTTGGGTACCCGGACACTGCAAGGTGGATGACAATGAGGTGGCGGACGAACTCGTGAGAGAGGGTTCGAGTCTGGACTAAATGGTAAGGGACGGGGGTAAAGGCCCCATTATGTCACTACGTTAATCGATCCTGGAAAGACAGAGCGGATTGCAGGGTGTCTAGGGCACCATGGCCTGGATTGGACGCAGGGGCAACCAAGGATCTGCTGGGATTGGATAGGAGTGGTATCAGGACTCTTATAGGGTTCTTGACGGGTCATTGTTCTGTTAAGGCATTAACGAGTAAATGGGACAATGCCATACTTCTGCAGATTATGCGATGATTCTGAGGAGCTAGAGACGGTTGAGCATGTACTGTTGCACTGTATTAAAATGCAGGGTCTCATACAGAAATGTCTGGGGACCAAATTTGTACTTGCAATGAAAAAAGCTGCATATAAACAGACTCTCACTAAAATTTAAAAAATTTAATTTTGTATGCGCATAGTTTTTGATTTTTGTGATGATGGCTTTAATTATAAAAAAAAAATTTTTTTTTTTAAATTTAGTGCAAAGTTTTAAGTTGCACTCAAATGAGTGAAGAACGAATAACTGATGAATGTTTTTTCTTAAATCGAACAATTTTTTTTCGAGTGCAAAATTTTTTAACATCACTGTAACTCATGTTTAGTTGTGTACTGCAGGCGGAAATCTCTGCCATAATGCGGTCGGAAAACTGCTGAGATACTATTGTATATCGAGGGATATATGTATATTTACGGACATCAAGGCTGCCATTGCAGCTCTGGCTGGTGTCTTCGCGGCATCTACGTTAACAGTGGAATGCCGGAGGCCTCTAAATGAGTTCACAGAACATTCCAGGGTAACGCTGATATGGGTACCAGAGCACAGTAGATGCCCGGGCAACCAAACTGCAGACGGTCTGGCTAAACAAGGCTGTCTCTAGGTCGACATGTTCGCCGACGGCCTGATCGGCATTCCAATGGCTCACTGCAAGACTATCATAAGGAGTGAGACGTACAGAAAAGTTCAGGAGAGATGGCAGGGGGAGCACACCTACTCGATGACAAGGACTTTATGGCCTGGCTACGACGCGGCGAGAACGCGCGTGCTACTTGGTCTCGGTAGGGACCGCATAAGGACAGTGATATCGGTCATTACGAGCATCAACAAAATGATTGCAATAATTTAGCACTATCACTAACGGTTAGTTGACTATACAAAATTCGTGCACTACCCCCATCTATGCCCACTGGTTCGGAATATTTTGGATTTTAAACACTGAAAAGAATTGGGTTGTTATTATTTATTGATTTTTAAATCAAATTTGTTGGCACATTGAATCGGTAATGCTGGACATTTTCGGACAAAGTAACTTATTTATTTTTTATCAGCTTTATTGAACGCGTTTTCATTATATATATGCTATTTTCGTTAGGGTTTAGAAGCGTAAATACAGAAATGATCTTGCATTGAAAACTTTTCTAAATCTTTATAGAGATACAAGAAAAGTATACCCGAGTAACCCTGAAATTTTTGTGGAACCTTAGGTACTAAATACAAAACACTACGTAAATTATTGTCGCTTAAATAAAGATAAAAACACTGCTTAAAGTAAAAATTTACTAAATAGCTGTGATAGCGGACCTATGAAATTACATTTTTATTTAATTTTTCGTTTGGGTGTAAAGAAATTTACTCTATTGGAAATTTTTTGAGAATTATTTTACAATTGTGTTTTTTATTGAATAGACTTTGATCTTCTTTTATTTTGAATATCTTCAAAACTTGAAAAATATATAATCATATATTGAAAACTTATCAGCAGGGAAACAGGGAAAAGGCAGAAACAATATATTTATCCGTTTCAGAACTTTTTATGAATTTTGGCATCGATTTGTTAGTGCATATTTTTGCATATTTTACCCTTTACAGCATTTTTTTCATAATTGGGTTAAATGATCAGTTTTGCAGCATTTTTTAAGTTTAAAGCGCATATTTTGCCTTTTTGATGCATATTTTTTTCATGTAAAATTTTTTTAGATGCTTACAAGAGCTTTTTCACAAATTTCTGGTTTTGCTGTTTTAAATATCTATCTGTATACCGAACGTGTTGCTTCAACTTTCGAAATCTAGACCAATCTTTAAGTATACCGAGCGACGGACGCATGGATCTAACGATGTCCATCTGTCCGTCTGGCATGTTGTCTGTCCATGTTAACTTTGTGCGCAAAGTACAAGTTGCAATTTTGTAGGTAATTTTATCAAATTTGGTAAACACATTTTATTTGTACTTAGGACCAAGTCTATGTTAATGCTGAAAATCGGTCTATAATTTCACATATTAACCACACAAGCTTTTTTCCTAATAAGACTTTTTGCGTCCGTAAACCATCTAATTATGTTGGAATTTACATTCAATTCGCTGCAAAAATATTTTTCTGCAAATTAAATTCTTCAAGAATCGCGTCACATTTGCCAAAAGCTCCCATCTATAAATAGCTTTAACTTCCTTTTAAATGTTAACATTAATAAACCATTTGGCGACTGTCCCTAAAAATCCCATATTGTTAATAAAATCTAGATAATATTCGCCACAAATAACTCTTATAAGAATTTTAACCTCATAATATAACTTTGTTTTTGTGAGCCCATGACTGCCCATCGTTTTCAAATAGGGTAAAATCTCGAAAATTCGTCTGTAAATACTTTGGTGTCTGATCTTTAACGATTATAATTTAAGGATTTTTTTTTCTAAATTTAAATGTTTTTAAATTGTTGAAGATTTTGTTTTCAAATGAGTAATTTTTGATTTTTTTGATTTTTTTGGGACATATTTTTAACAATTTTGAGGGCATATAAAATGCGTTTTTAGAGCATGTTTCTGGTTTCCCTGCTTATCAATTTAAACAGTCGTACTTTGGAAATTTTAATAATTAAACTTTGGCAAATTCGTTTTGATTTCTGAAAGGTGTTTAAGAACGCAGATACAAATAGTTCAATAAAATTGGTAAGGATCTTTTTTTTTTATATATATAAATTTTGTGGTTAACGAAGTTATTTTGGAATACCTTTTAGAAATTTTTCATATACATATTGTTGCATCAGTGAATTTTGGTTAACTAAGATACGAGTATCTCACACAGGAGAAAGTTAAATATCCTGAGGCAACGTTCAAACAAGCCAATTTCTTGTGACAATTGTATCATAAGAACCTGAAATTTATACCGAACAAGGAAATACAAAGACCAATCTTCCTATTGAAGCTTGTATTCCCTTGATTAGAATTACTCTGAAATTCAAATTTACACATTGATTCTGAGTCGTCTTTATTAAATCCATCACCATCCACATTTTTTTTGTTTTGTTTTGATAATTCGGTACCATAAAATGTATCTTATTCATTTAATCTAATTTCTTGTTTTCTAAATTTAAAAGTTTCTTAAGTTTCTTAATTTTAAATCTCTAATTTCCTAATTCTTCATAATTCTATAAGTAACTAAATTTCAAATTCTCAAAATTCTAAATTGCATATCGTCGATATCCTGTCCTAAGTCACGTAATTGTGTTTCTGAGTTAAAAATCTGAGTTAAAAATCTGAGGAAAAATCTTTAAATAGCTTAGATTTGAAAATTTATATTAGAATTAAATGGCATAACTTTAAAATTAAAGCAAAAAATTTCATTCAGTTTCATTTATTTAATTTTTTTTATACAAAAATTAAATGCATCTTGGTAATAGGCTTTTTTTGCATCTACAAATGTTATTATATGGACATAGACTTTTTTCAAGAAAATGGTTTTTTTATCTTTGTATTGAATTGGTTCATCTTGGTCTGATTCTGATTCATCATATATATCCGGTTCTGGGGCCTTATTTTTGACGAGTTTGCATGCCTTTAAGCTTTAGTAGCAGTGATAAAACTCCTCCGGTATGGCTCCTGATGTCAAAGATTAAGTAAATCTTTCTTCTTTTCGATACTAATAGGAAGGTTGCTTTTTACACCATTTTAATGTCGACTTTTTTCAAATTCATGGACCGACCTTTACCAAAAACACGTCTTTCTTTATAGGTTTCACTATGGGCGTATTTATACTCTATTACACCAGTTTTACTCTTTTGATACCTAAAAGATTTTACTTGCAACCAGTTTATTTTATCCCCATTTTCGTCTAAATTCTTGTTTTTTATGAACTCCGATAGCTTTGATAAATCCAGAAAATCGGAAATCCGTATTTGAGTTATAATATAAGGATTTCCTTTACTTCTAGGTCGTTTGAAGCTTGCGAGTCTGAATATAGTTATCCAGCCTTGAATGGTATATAGTGGAACATTTTTCTTCTGCTTTTCGATAGCACTGTGCATACTACCATGTAACTGTGTTCACTTTCTAAAAATTTGTGTTCAATTATATACGAATTCAGAACTTGAATCAAATGGAGGAACAATGCTGACATATTTTTGTTTCTATTTTGGCCTCTACAAGTATCAGAAAAAAAGTACTTATTTTATTTCCGGTGATAGTTGATGCAAGTATTTATACAAGCATGAAGCAATTTCATTACTTTCTCTTTTTCCATTGTTGGATATTAGCATAATTTGTGTTAATATTGTAAATATCTGGCAACTCACTTCTTTAGTCTTAAGATTTGACATGAATTAAATACACTTTTTTATATGAATTCTGAAGGTATACACGTAAGTCCCCTTTTAGACAGGCAAAGTTTACTTTGACAAAGTCTGTTTAATTCTCTTTTAAACTTTGTTTGGTGCTCAGACACAAAAAGTTTAATTTGACAAATTTTTGTTTTCTCTTGCTTGAGTATAATATATAAACAGCGTTGCCAGAATGATGATTTTATCATATATTGGATTATTTTTTTTAACAAAAATATGATTAAAGATTTTTATCTCAAATGATGATTTTTTATTTTTAGAAATTCTGATTTTTACTTTAATTTTGCTTATAGAATATACACGACAGTCAATTTTTAAAACAATGAAGTTTTGCATCAGCTTGATGTGTGTTGGTGCTGCACACTTTTGTACCCAGTATCTAGAATACATAAAATTGCATCATTATTTCCGGACATAAAAATATTAAAAAAAGGCATATTATAACCTATTTCCAATGTGCGAAAGAATTCCTTCTTTCGAACAACTACATTTAAAACAAAAACCAATTCTAAAAACTTTGTTTTTGTTTTAAATATATTTGTAAAGGTACGTTCAGGCTGATGAAATATTTGAAAGCAAACATCAAATATTTCATTAACGTAGTCTGAACACAAAATATTTTTGAGTATCAAATAAAATAACAGCTGATTTTGAGCAAGTTAAGTTAAGTTAAGTTTATTTGAGACTTTAAAACAATCATACATAAGAAGAAAAAAGTATATAAGTCAAATTACAAAGAATACTTAAAACTATAATGTTTTGTATTAATAAATATTATTGTTTTACAGTAACAAACTTATCAGGTTTTGTGAAAGATTACTAACAATGAGGTTTAAAGTGATTGCTCCCGGCACAACATTTTGGGGTAGTAAAAATTTATTGACTTAAAAACTAAACTTAAAACTAAAAATAATAAGAGAAGGAAAAAAAATTATCCCCTGTGGGCACCTGTAATTTTTGAAACGTAAAATTTTGGTAATAAGTTATTTACACATATAGTTTCATGTTCCACATAACCTAAGGGTGAGTAATAGTTGGTATTGAGCCAATTGAATCCTACTTGATCATTTAAGACATTTTGAATTAAAACATTATCCAAATTATGTAAAGAGTCAATAAAGCGTTTCATTAAATCAAAACCATACGAGGCTAACGGTTTAACCTTAGCTAAATCATATATGTATATATTCATTAGAAAATTTCCTATGAACCCGCTCAAAGTGTTTGTCAACGCAAAGCCTAAGAATTTTACGTTCTCATTACCGAAGGTGAGAATGAAAACCAAATGGAGAATGCATACATAAGAACCGGCCTTATACTTAATTTATTAATTAATTAACAATTTTGTCTTTTCTGGTAAATAGCTGCTATTAAATATTTTTCCAAAAGAAATTTTGATTCTTCGGGCTTTGTTAAGACAAATTCTAGCATTAAATATTATATTAAATATTAAATATTTAATATTGTCTACAAAAGGAATATCCTGTCCATCAAGGGACAAACTAAGCTGCTTGCTCTCAGGTACCACAAAATATTTGCATTTTCCAGAAGCATTCCTTAAACAAATGGCTTCACTTTTAGATGCATTTATCTTTACACCCCAAATGAGCAAATAAAAGTATTTGCCGGCAAACAAATATTTGTCCAATGTGAACATAGTGTGAACACAAAAAATCAAATATTTTAGTAATTTTTGAGAAAACATTTATTTAATATTACAAAAAAATTGTAAGAGCAAACAACGACAAATAATTTTAGCCATGTTCCGGATAGAAGCAATTTTTCGTGTAAGTTTTCGGATTCTTTACAATTTTAAAGATTTTTTATAATAATTAGACTTTGCTATCGTGCCGCTATTAGCAAATTTTTGCGAATTACCGCTAATTTAGCAATTGTTATAGAATTTTTGCCATTCCTTATAGTTTTAGGCACTTTTGCTAAATTGTATGGCTTGTTTGAAATATCTAAATTTTTCGCGAATTTTCGCTATTTTTGCAAAAATTTTTTTTCCCGACATTTTGTTTTTTAACTGATTTTGCGACTTCAAATATATTTAAGGGATTGTTTCCAAGTTTGCAATTTTTCGCAAATTTTAGCCATGTTCCCGTTACCCAGTGGCTTCCAGTTTTTTTTATCTTTAACATTCTCCTGTTCTAACACTAGAAAAGATGCTGCTCCACAGAATAAAAAAAATAAATTAGCTTTTGCGCTCTTTTTACTATTTGTGAAATATATTATTATTTTTTAGCACTTTCATTAAATAATTAATTGATGCAAATATTTATTTTAGTCTGAACGCATGGCAAACAAAATTTAATTTATTTTATTTGAAACTATTTGCCAACTGTTTCAACAAACAAAAATTATCAAATATTTGAGCTTAGTTTGAACATTAAACAAAATATTTTTTTGTTTCACACAGTTTGAAGCAAATATCAGAACAAATATTTTCGTTAAATATTTCATTAGTCTGAACGTACCTTAAGAAGTAAATAATTCTTTCGCACATCGGAAATAGGCAGTTAGAATATTGATAAAAAAATATTTGTGAAAAGAAAAAATGTATTTTTAAAAAGTTTCATATACTGACGAATTATGTTTTTATGTATTTCAATTTAAATAATAAGAAGTATGTTTTTATAAAAAGTTAATAATTCTTACTATTTTGCCCTTGTTTTACAAAATTTAAATTAAGAAAAAAAAGTTTAAGATTTTCCTCTTCAAAATATGATTTCTTTCGCCATATGACAATTTTTATTCCAAAGATTCTGGTAGCGCTGTATATAAATATAAAGTTGCAGCCAACTTCAGGTATAATCTACGAACGAAAAACAAAACGAATTTGTGAGTACAGCAAAGTATGTACTCCCCCGCTATGCTCTTTTCCCTTCTCTTCTATAAACTCAAGACTTTGCAAAGTAAACTTTGCTTGTCTGAAAGGGGTCATAGCATCCATCAATCTCTGTCCAAAAATAGCAAAAAGCATCGTTTGGTGACGCAGCGTTGGTTCAATTGTATGCAAACAATTTTCGGCTATAGAACATTGAGCTTACGTCACTTGATGGAATTTGTAACACAGATTGTAAGTCGAATGTGCATGACATGAAATTAGGCTCATTAATGGCTCTAAGGATTTCGCAGCTGAACATTCGTCTTTTCTCTTTAAATGAGACAGATAGTCTTCATTTTGAGTTTCTTTATCTTTTCGCATATTTGACATTGGTCTTTTTTTGGATGGAAGAACGATAAATTGTAATACTCACCGGAAACTTTCCTGTAGATTCATGATGAAGGAAGCTTCATTGACGTGTCACTATTATATTTTTATAATATAAGGAATACATTTTTATTATACTTAGATTGGCATAAATACATCCTATATGAAGTTTTGCGGCAGTAGTTTGACTCTACAGTTGGGAAACTTTCGATGAGATCTTTAATGCGTGCTATAATTTCATCCGACGTTTTGTTTGGAGGCTTTTATCTGCCCCTTCCATCTTTTTTAGAAAAAGCTCCAGCGGGTCCATTATATTTAAATGCCATTTTAATTGTACTAGCTGAAATACTTAGCGTTTCACAAAAAAAATATGCGGCAGACTCGTTACGGTTGATTTTCTGTATTGAAGACCTCGCTCGTGGCCTTTGTATTTGATTTCGATGACCGATTTTAAAATAAAAACTCTCTGGCAATCGTATGAAAATTTTCCAAATTCCTTGCAAGCCCACTTGGGACTTTTTTGTTCTACATGTTTGGGTGTTTTGGACAAAGAACAATTTGTTTTAATACAATACCTACAAAAATATTCTAAAAAAGACATGGAATTTTTTTTTCAGCACATAGAATATGACTTTTGGTACACTTCTGCATCATTAACTCCATTTCGCAAATAAATGGACTTAGAACTTTTTTGCAGGATACCGACGATATGGTTTCCTAAATTTATTTGAGTTGGAAATGCAAAAAAAGTTTTATTCATATTTTATTCATATCCCACTTACACAGGGTCTCCACCTGAGATAAGATATAAGATTTGTATATTAGCAAACGTCAAATTCAATCGCAGAGAGTATTATCTTACGTGTGGACTCTCAAATAGTGTTAGTATTAATATCATAATAAATGTAATGAGACAGTTGTTAGAGAAATCTTATAACAACTATCTTATAAGATGAGCTGTCAAAAATACACATACATACATACATATAAACCAGGGATTTCCATTTCTTTGCACAATTGTGCACACCAATACTAACACATATTTTTATGCTCTTCAATTCTGTCGTCGATGTGACTTCGACAAGTGTACATGTCTAGCGGATGCTATGTTATTTTGTTTCAGCTTAACACTCAAAAAATATTGTCTGGTCAAAAATGCTTTTGGTAACATCCAATGCCTTGCGTGCAATATTTATTTTTTATGTATTTTTAATACACAAAAATCTTATTTTTTTTACAAATTGTTTGATAAGATATTTGAAACTGATTTAGAGTCAGTCGTGTTATACAACTTATAAAATAACAACTTAAAAAATATATTACTAACATTTTTCTGCGGCTGTAAATAAATGCATTCTCTCAATTTTTTTACTCTCTGGTACTCACTAACAGCCATACCTAAACAAGAGCGGAACGCGTTTTCTAGCTGTCAAAAATCCTCATGCCCATACAATTTGTATGTAGCATACCGAAACAACGCGACGGCAACGCAACGGTAGCGCTTTGCAATTGGAAAATCCGATTTTGACAGCGCGTTAAAATAAACAGGGCTGCTATATTTGTTGTTTTGACAACCCTGTTTTTATTGTTTGATAATAAATAATGGCAAATTAGCTATTTTTAGGTCAAACTAGCGGTTTTAATTCAATTTCTTATGTCTTTTATGAGGGTTTTAGTCGGCACGAAAGTTAACACTACTGTTTATGGCACAACGCTGACGCTCTTTTTTAGGTATGGCATATCAGCGTAAAAGCTACGCTGAAGAAAACGTTCCGCCTTCCGCTCTTGTTTAGGTACGGCTGTAATACACAACCAAAAAATTTTTGGAAATCCCTGATATAAACTAATAATAAGACGCTATCATTAAAATGTTTAATTTTTTAAGTGAAAATAGTGGAAATCTTGAGAAAAGTGCTTAAAAACAATATTAAACACTAAAAACAGAGAAAAAACTAAAAAAAAAGAGTAAAAAAACGACACAAGTTTACTGTACGAAAATCAGTAAATTATGAAATCTTATAAGATACATGTTCCCCTTGTTTAAGATTAAGATTAACATGAAGAAATGTGCTCTCTCATTCTGCCGACGTTCTCTCACATATTAGCTCTGTTTCTTTACTCTACTTTGGGATCCCACGGGCAAGGTTGCCAACTCGACAGTTAAAAAAAGGCTAGAATTGAAACCAAAAATAGCTAGAAATGGCTAGATTTTTAAAATATTAAAAACTGCATTATTTAACCCAGGAATTATATATTTAAAATTTTTTTTTAAATTTAACCATTTATGCCCACAGCGATCTGGACTATATATATATATATATGAATGAAATTTTGTACAGCAATTTACCTTAGTCAAAGAACCTGCTGCAAAGTCAAACTGCTGCATACGAGGAATATAAGAATGCGTAGTGTAGTTGAATTAGGCCTAATGCAGTCAATATTTAATTTATCAGGAGAGTCTTGCAATATCTTTTCTAGCAATATATATTCTATGTCTTCCTTATTATCACCGGCACTTGATTCGGACTTTCGAATTGAATTTATCATGGTTGTATAAGCAGTGCGTTGGGCAAGGTTTGCGGAAACCCACTAGCATATTCATATCCAGGAATACTTAGCTCTATGTGGTTCTATAACAAGTAACGTTAATATTTCAAGGTAGCTAAATCTGTCCTTTGATGTAAATGATATTGCTGCGTTTTTAAGTATGAAAGGTATATCAACGTCAAAGTTATAACAGCACATTTAATAAGAAAATGCCAAAAAATTGTCATAAACAAATATTACAAAAATGAAAAAAATGGCTATGAAGAAAAAAAAATGGCAAGATCTTCCGGCTAGATCAAATCTAGCTATTATTTTATCGCTAGATGAAAAAAAAACCGCCAGATCTAGCCGGAAAATGGCTAAATTGGCAACCTTGCCCACGGGATCCCAATTTGCACGAAAAGCGTTCCCGTACTTTAAATTTGTGTAAAAGAGAGCGAGTTTGAGAGAATAAAATTCTTCTTCTTGCACGAAACAGCCCAAACTTTTTCTTCGTGTAAATTGTTAAACAGCTGTAAAACATAAACAAAACAGAAAAAGGTATGGAAAAAATGCTAATGAACAAAATTTTGGAAAGTGTTGTGGAATAAAATAGTGCTATTAAATAAAAAGGTTTTATATTAAAATATCAAGAAAAATAATATAAGTTATTAGAAAAGTGTTTGTATTGTTCTATTTTTGGTAATAAATAGTTTTTTTCTACAGATAATATACAATTTTTCAAAAACAAATTATAAATTTAATTAAGAAAAAAATAAAAAATATTTTTATTATGATAAATGTAAAAAGTAAATCTTATTATTCTTAAGGACAAGTATGAGATGCTAATTACATATATTTATAAAAAAGTAGAAAATAAAAAAGGTCGTTCATCATAAAATAAGATTGAAATTTAAGAAGATGAGTCTTTTAGATTTCGCTTTTTAACGTACATATTAAGGGAGTGGCTGTAAACATAAAAAAGAAGGAAAAAACAGTATACTTTTTATAAAATAGACTATTATTACTCGTATAATGGGTTGGAGCTAAAAGGGACAATGTCAATAGTTTACTGTTTTGAGGCAATCGTTGCATTAGGTCTCTTTTCTAAACTTATATTCAGACGTAAAAAATATTTGACGGAAAAAATAAAAAAAACGTAACTCGTAAATTGACCAAACTTGACCATTATTTTTAACAGTTTTATTCACTTACTTAACCTTATATAATGTTAAAACTGTTAAATGATGTTTTATATAGCAAACGTTTTGCAAAAGCAACATTTTTTTAACAAGACTAGTGGTTACGTATATGACGTTAAATATTTAAAAGGTGTGAACATAGCTTTAGTCTCTTCTATTTTGCTGAAACAGCCAATGTATAATTTAAACCATAACAGCTTCATAAGGGCACTGCTACACTTTCAATATATATTGTGATATTCGTATCGCGCTCCATTGATAGATCACATAAAATAAGGCTATTCTGCGATATGGATCCATCAATACTGCATTTTGCACGTTCAATAAATATCGCAGTGTAGCAAGGCCCTAAAATGTTTGCAAACCAATGTTGCTACAAACTCATTACATATGGAAGTTAAACTTCAATTGAAATTTTCTTTAAAGCGAATGTTTAGCCATTGGCCTTTTTAGTTCCAAGCCACGGGTTATTTACCATATATAAAATAAACTGCATATTAGTTATTTTTTGCTGTGTTTAATCTTGTAATTTAAAAAATTGTTCAAAAATTACCAATTTTTTAACTACAAATTTTAAAATGTTTATATTTTGTTTTCTATTTTGTTTTACAATGTTTTTGTTTACTTTATTTGACGTTGATGATACACATAAAACAAAAACAAATTACCTGTTCATGTTGTATTATTGTGTTTGTTGTATTACCGAGGCCACCTTTTAGTAATTTCACCATGCTAGTAGCGATCACTTTCTCTCATACATCCGGAAAGTTAAAGTTTCTAAATATTAAATATTTTCTAAATATACTGGTAAAATATTTTCTTTTTATAATTGACTTAAGGCTATAAAACAGTTCTATAATATACATATCGTCACCTAAAATGCAAACCGACGTAACTACACAAAAATTCAAAATTGAGTTTTAGATTGATTTTTGTTAGTTTTATTAACCAACACACAAATCTTTAAGCCCCTGCGTTAAAAAAATGTTGACTATTAAAAAAATGCAAGGGCCCAGAACACTTTAATATTAACGATTTGCCAAAGTTTGTTGCTTCTCCTGTAAATAAAAAAAAAATTTTTTGTTACGTCCATTTGCATTTTAGGTAACGATATGTATATTATAGAACTGTTTTATAGCCTTAAGTCAATTATAAAAAGAAAATATTTTACCAGTATATTTAGAAAATATTCCTTCTTGGCTTCTTGACAGGTTAACAAATAAATTTTTTTGCAACAAATAAGTCAACATAGACATCAACGGAAGTCTTAAAAACTGGAAATGAAAATTAAGTTTAAAACGTGGGAAATTTGAGATCTTGTCGGCAAAACCAAATTGAGTCAGTAGACTACTGAGGTAAATGTGTGCCTCTGAATAAAGAGAACAATATGAATGTATGAGTGTAAATTTTTAAGGGCCGACACACACATACCCGCAAATAAAATTTTAATATTAATTAAAATTGTTATAAACCACTTTGTGCAGACACCTTCAACCAAATAAATGACAAACTGACTGTGTCATCGCGTCTAAGGTAATGACTGGTTGACTGATCAAATGAGCGGCTGGCTGACTGACTGGCTTTTTTTGCAATGACAAAAGGTAGATCGCACATAAATGCGATCGAATGTTTGATATTGGATATCATTTCCTCTTTGAAGTGAGCTGAATAGATGTGGCTGCTGGTGGTTGGTTGTGTGTGCAACACAAATATTGCATAATGTCTTCATTTTTATGTTTTTGGTACAAATTTTTGCAACAAATATGAAAATCATACGTCTGTTAGTTTAACACATGATGGGGGTATCAATATACACATTATTCATTCTCGTATAGGCCAAACATTTGAGCCAACATTTTGCAAGATGATCAAAAGTGTAACAGCAAATCTTTGTCGCTGGAATAATTATGATGAAGATGGAGGTATAAAAAGAACCAGCATGACAAATATTCACCATAAGACATCTTCTATTCAAATAGTTATCATCCTTTACCAACTCTGAAACATTTCAATCATGAAACTTATTGTAAGTATTCGGATGAGGGTTCTTTGCCCGTAGCATCACTAACTTAACAAGGATTACAATTATTTGTTGCAGTGCTTCTCATTTGTCTTGGCTGTTGTGTGTGTTTTTGGAAATGCCAGTATCATTGGACATCCCGCAACAATTGAGTTGGAGGAACACAGTCCACCACATTATGAATTTCAATATGCTGTACATGACAGCCACACTGGAGATATAAAAGATCAATTCGAACATCGTCGTGGTGAATACGTAACTGGACGTTATTCCCTTGTCGAACCCGATGGTCAACGTCGTATTGTTGATTATAGCTCTGATCCACTATTGGGTTTCTCAGCACAAGTGCGTCGTGAGTCACCCACTTTGGTGACAGGACATGCTGTTGTAGCACCGGTTGTCGAAGAATGGCCAGCACCAACACATCGTCGTTAAATGGAAATTTTAACTTTCTAAATAATAGCAAAACAATAACAAACATCTTCACAAGAAAACAAACAACTGATTTTTGTAATTTTCGAACATTAACAATAATATTTTATTTACAATTTGTTTTGTTTTTATTTTTTTATCTCTAGCTCTCTTAAATTCTATCTATCTCTTACTTACATTACAATAAACGAATAGTAATTTTACTACAATCATCATTATACATACAAAACATAATTTTTTTTTTTTTTTTTTTTTTTTGTTTAAATTTAAAATGTTCTTTTTTTATTTAATATTAAATTTGGTTTTGTTTTTATCACAGAAACACTTAATTCACGTACATAATTCATAGTACAATTTAGTTTTTTATACCGACCACATAGACATAATTAGCGAAAAATCTAGAAAGCTACAATTAATTATTGCTTGTGACGTTCTAAGACGATCCAGTAATGCTCTATGTCTATCTTGTCGCCTTTCGAAAGAAACTATAGGGAGAATTTTAGAAAAAATAGAGGAAAATTCAAACAAGTATTTTTTATTCTTTCGGTATTGTTATAGAAATAATTCGACCAATACCCAATGCAATTGAAGGTGGATGAAATTCAAAATTAATTTGAACGAAATTGAAAAAGTTTAATTTTCATTATTTCATTAAAACGCATTTATCAGTTTGCAGTGCTCCCAAAGGTAGTCTTCATACATCGTTCATTTGCTCCAACGTTGTCATTACTCAAAAAAAATTAATTTAAGAATTAGGTTCACACTATGAAAGTTTTCTTTCAGAAAGTCTGAGTTTATTGGTGAAAGCGGAGAAATGTTCCCTTCCCCTTTTCACCAATAAATACTCAGACTTTCTGAAAGAAAACTTTCATAGTGTAGTTTCTTTATATTCAGGTATGTGTTTACTAACTTATTCACACCTTAATTAGTTGCAATAATCTTGCTGACATGTCATTTCAATAGGACGGAGCCACACAGCGCTTGCAACAAATAACTTAGTTTTACCTCAACAAACTTTTCATGAATAAATAATTTAACGTAATGATCCTGTTATTTGGCCCCCAAGATCGTGTGATTTAACCCTATTGGAATTTTTCTTCAGGGACTATGTCTACGCTGATAAGCCAGAGACAATTAAACACCTGGAAATCAACATTCTTCGAATCATTGGCAAAAAACGACCGAAAATTCTACAACATGTGTGGAAATTGGAGTTACAGATCGTAACGTTAATGACATAATATTATTTATTTACTAAAGTCAGTTTGGTTATGAAAATATATTTTTCTTTTCTGTATTTCAATCAAATGTTCTGCAACTCTAAAAAAAACACCCTGTATATTAGTCAATAATCTGGGTCAAGGCGAATATATACAAGTGGTCTTATTTTGAAAACCGATACAACCAAGGACCGGAAAACGTTTTTTTTAAGTTTTTTAAAAAATATTTATCATTGGTGTTCGAAAAATATTTTAAATTGTACAATAACCAAAAATAGATAAAAATATTTTGTTTGAAAATAATAAAGTTTTCAAAAAAAAAGTTTTTTAGAAAAATATTTTTTTTTTGTACTTTTGTACAAAAAATTACGAACCGAAAATTTAATATTTTCTTTTTAAAAATTTAAAAGTCATGCGTACAAAATAATTTTTTTCTCTTCAGTTTATAAAAATAAAAGCAAACACAAAAAAAAGATATTTATTTTTTCAGTACAATATTATTTTGTACCTGAAAAGAAAAAAATTAACCGAAAACTTAAAATTGAACTTTTTTAATTGCCAAAATTTAAACTCATACGTAAAAAATTATAGTAAAAAATATAAAGCTAATTAATAATAAGTAGTTATAACATGATAAAGATTATCCTAGAACCAAATAGTAATCTTATCAATTATCTTGATGTTGAGTTTGAGCAACAATAAATTTTCTACATTCTCAGAACTTAAATTCCTTCTATTTTTGGTCATAATAATTGGCAAAACACTGAAGGCTGTCTCCACAGATACCTGTGTTGCAGGTACAGGTAATGCAACAGCAGCTAGTTTTGATAATTCTGTGGTTTTCACGAATAATCGCGTAAGTTATAAAACCAAACTTTTCAGGAGAGCAAAAACAATTATTTTTTTCAATTGCGGCTTCTGTAGATACTTTTTTAAACTTTTTTCTTTACTATCCTCTTAACAGTGACTTTCTACGTATTATACATAGTTTTCATGAAAAAATCCTCACAGGATCACAATCTGTAAAAGGATTAAAAATGCATATGTTTGATTGACTCATTAAGTGTTTGCAATATAACATCATATCTCCTCATAAGTTCTTTTTTGTGAAAATAAATGTTATCATTTTAATCACACATGACGACTTACGTTGTTATTTTTACGACTTTAGTTGTTATTAATAGAAAAATTTTCAAAAAATACTTTCATATTTTTTGCACGAATAACAACATAACATCACATATGCTTTTTATTTGGAAACATATTCAGCAATTTTACAATTTTTGGCGATGTATGTCGACATAAATCGTTATAATAGCAAAATATTTTATTAAACAGTTAACTTAAGTTGTTTTTAGCAGAAAAAAATTAATAATACTACATTATATTCTAAAAAGCTTAATACTTATAAAAACCTAATGTAACATTTTGACATCATTACCTCAATTTCGGTAAAAACCGACTTACGCGATTATTCGTGAAAACCACAGAATTAAGAATCTCTAAAGATTTTTTGTAATTGCAATTTTATATTATAATTTTAATTAAAATTCACAATTTTAACTTCAAATTGTGTTTTTATTGTTATTTTCTAAAAACAAAAAAAAAATATTTTTCTCAAAAACGTTTTTTTAAGAACTTAATTATTTTGAACTTTAAAGAACAAATAAAACAAAATAATTTTTATTTTGTTTTTTTTTTTGTACAGTTGAAAACATATTTTGAACACCAATGATAAATATTTTTCAAAAAAAAAAAAAATAATAATAAATAAATAAACGTTTATAAATATAAATAAAACGTTTTTGTAAACCATTTAAATTTCAAAATTCTATGTGAAAATTATAGAATTCATGAAAGATTATTCAGAACCACCAGAACGGTATACCATTTTTCCATATGGTTAGTTAATTGTAATTGAATATTATTTTTCGAAGACTTTCTATAAAAAATTTGATTTGTATGAAATTTTTTTCAAAAATCCAAATTATTTCAGCCAAGATTCATTTGGCCTTATTATAAAGGCCAATAAATCAGTGCAAGTTAAACTCTATTTTTGGTTTAAATGTGTTTATACCAACAAATATATAAATCAGGGGGCTAATTCTGGCAATCGTGATCGAGCACTTTCTCGATTCGAACGCAATTTTATTTCTCCTTTATTCCGTCGATACTGAACGAATCGAAATAATTTTTTCAGCGTTGTGAAAACTCAAATAAATGCTTTGCAACACTGAAAAAATAATTTTGATTCGTTCAGTATCGACTGAAAGAATTAGTAATAAAATTGCTTTCGAATCGAGAAAGTGCTCGATCACGACTGCCAGAATTAGCCCCCAGTAAACATATAAACCATCTCTAAACGGATATAATTGGTCTTTTAAAATTTTAAACTTCATAAAATACATGGGACCCTGATTTACAACTAAAACAGCGTTTAAACGCTCCTTGATTTATTAGCCATTAGTGGCGTTGTCGTAGTTGAAAACCTGTCGTTTTTATAAATTGAGACAACTCGAGGTTTATTCACTCCAAAAAACGAAAAACTAGTACTAAAACCCCAATGCGGTGGTGGTCGACTTAATAAATTAAGGGCCAAATAATAATTTTAGGACTTGCAGTTAATTGCTCTACAACTTTTTGGCTAAAAGATTTCAGCTTCTACAAAAATGCTAAGAATGAAAATTCTACTTAAAGTCAACTCATGGGGTATTTATTTAAGTTGGCCTTGGTACTACAACAAAAACATTTTGTGCATTTTTTTATATGTAGTTAGATATTTATAATATACCAAAATGACGTGCATAACCCAACAAACACGAAATCAAACCTTTGATATTTTTAAATATTTTAAATTTTAAATTATTTTTAATATTATTTATTTTTTCTTTCCTATACTAGTCCCGCGAAGCTCTATGCTTGTCTGCAGGAAAGAAAACCAGAGTCTCTGGCGGGAATCGAGCCCGCGACCCCGGGGCTGATAGACTAGCTCACTACCAACTAGTCTACCGGGGCACCCACTTTATCATTTTACGTCAAACACAATTCTCAAACCTTTTTCAATTGTTTGATTTAACATTTGAATTCAAATTGATAAAGATTTGAATATAAGCATTTGATATAAAATGTTTTATCAATTTAATACTAAATTGTTAACAAATGTTATTCTCAAATCAAAAATAAACTTACCAACACTAAAGCGAAAAATAAATGTAAACATGAAAAAATGGCGATTAAAGTCTAATGTGTTTTACAATTAAAGAAAAATTACATGTTATTTGAAGTGAATTCGCCTTCAGAAAACCTTAATTTCTTGTGAAAAAATATAAATCATTTGTGAGTAAAAAATTTATTATAAAGTGTAAGAATGTAAATAAAAATTAAACGTGAAAGTGAAGAAAATATAATTTGTTGTACGATTGCGGTGCTACGCCAGGAAAATCCTTAAAAAAAGCTATGGTGCCAATGTTTAGCGGACAGTTTATTTAAATAAACAATAAGTTTATATTAAAAAAAAATATTTTTCTTTTATGTTCCACATTGTATTAAAATCACATTTGAAAAACATTTTAGAATAACGTTTGAAAGCAAGTTGAAAATAAATGCATTTCTTAATTTGAAAATAATTTCCCCTTTCTCCACCTGTCAACTTCAATCACAGGGAGTATTATCTTACGTGTGGACTCTCAAATAGTGTTAAGGCTCTAGTACACGGCATGTAAAAAGCCACATGCGCATGTGGTTCTGACGTAATTTTGACGTCATCACACAACACGCAATGCTTATTGTGGCTTTGCATTGACGTCAAAATTACGTCAGAACCACATGCGCATGTGGCTTTTTACATTTCGTGTACTAGAGGCTTTAGTATAAATAGTACAATAAATGTTATGAGACAGTTGTTATGAGAAATCTTATAACAACTATCTTATAAAATGAGCTGTCAAAAAAACACATACAGACATACATATAAAATAATAGTAAGACGCTAGCTATCATTAAAATTATTGTGAAAAGTGCTAAAAAAAAAACAATATTTTCCACTAAAAACAAAGAAAAAACTAAAAATAAAATACGACGCAAGTTTACTGTAAGAAAATCAGTAAATAATGAAATCTTATAAGATACATGTTCCCTTTGCTTAAGATTAAGACTAACATGAGGAAATGTGCTCTCTCATTCTGTCTCTCATATATTGTATCAGATAATATCTCAGGTGAAGACCCCATGTTATAGATAAACAAATAAATACATATCGCACTTAATCAACAAGAGGGTATTAACTCAAAATTTAAAAATTTTCAGTAGAAGCAAAACAGTTTTTAATTTAACATTGAAGGCATATGAAGAACAAATTTTAAAACCAACCGTTTTATTACCAAAAAAGGGACAAAATAGCACGATATTTCTAGTGATTAGATATGAATGTAACGTGTCGATTTTTTCGAAAAAGTGCAAAAATGAAAATTTTGAGTTAATACCCTCTTGTTGATTAAGTGCGATATGTACAAGCAATTAATAAACACGTTTTATATATCAAAATATAAGACATTTTTAGCAGAATATATATAATATATGGGGGATTTCATGTCAAGTGACCCAACTTTTGAAATCGATGTCTTCCGATTTGAATGAAATCTGCACCAAGGTTAGTCCTATTGATTAGTAGTTTAGACACAAATTTTCAACAAGATCGGTCAAAAAGTTTCTGAGTTAGAGGGGTCAAAATTTTACATTTTGGCCAAACCGGTGTTCTTTCGCATCCATGTAACCTCTTATCTATTGGTGTTAGCAAAATTTGTCCCTAACAAATTAGATAGCTATTTCTTCAAGCTTTCGAAAAAATTTTTTTGTTTTTTTTGAAATTTTTTAAAATTTTTTTTTTAAATTTAAAACTTATTTTTTATTTTATTTTTTTGAAAACGGTATTTTTTTTTTTTTTTTTTTTGCTCAAAAGAAAGCTTATGCATTTTCTTTTTAGGTAGTTTTGGTCGCTTAGTGGGATGAGAGTGGGATATGTATAAAAAAAAATAATTTCTAATGCAAATTTCATTCATATCGGAAGACAACGATTTTAAAAGTTGGGTCACTTGACATGAAATCCCCCATATATATAAGTTTGACATTTTTTTCCCAGAAATGGAGGAGTTATGCCCAAAATAAAAATTTGTTTTAAACATACCCATTTTCGGGAACCATAGATCTTCCCGAGTCCAAGTTTTATAATCTAAGTAAAATGGGCTAGAAAGCATCAACATGTTTATAAAAACAAAATTTTAGAGCTGTTTTATGACCTATGGATACGTCTAATATATCAATCTTTAGTAGAACATATTTGCTGAAAAACTCGGAAAACCCGGCTTTTTTTTGAAAATTACTCATTTTCCGGAATCATAGATTTTTTAGAGTACAAGTTTTTTTACCAAGCTAAATTTCTTCCTAAAGACGTCTGTATATAAATCTATCAAATCGGTTGAAAAATGCCCGTGTTATGACCAAAATACTGAAATCCCAATATTTTTTGTTTTTATATAATTCGGTTGTTGTACAACTGGCTTTTCGAGGTCACCTTCTAATAATTACACCGTGTATTATCTCAAATAATGTAATGAATATAGTGTTCATAATTAATTAACTACCCTATATAATCTTATTACAATATCATCCTTAAATAATTACGAATATTTCGTTGCATTTAAATATTTTTTTTAAGCTTAAACATTTATTTTAATTGTTCAGGTACGAGGATGATGTCCTTGATGATTTAAATTGACTACAATACGGTTGATGTTTTTGTTGTTGCGGCGACCGCTTCTGTTGTTGTTGATGGTGATGATAAAAATGTGGTGATCCATTAAAAGTATAATTTTCTAAAAGTGATCCTAATCCTAAATGAGATCAAATTACAACATATACATATATTTGTATCCCCGTCTTATTAATAATTCCACAATGAAAAGCTAGTCTAAAGGTGAGTATCTACCTACTTCTTGTGGCAACTACTGGGTCTACAGTTCAAATTGTTTGCTTTTTTATTTACATATGTACATATGTACTCGTATTTATTTATGTACATTAGGGTCATAACAAAATTTTTCGCATAGCACCAAGAGGTGGGCACTTGTGTTATTAACGAAAAACATTATCTTGGGATAATTTGGAAAAAAAACACACGCACCAAATTCGTTTTCTAAGTTAATACAAAAAATTTTTTTACAGTTCTACAGTTTTGTTTTTGTTGTCCAGGCAGCTTTTACAATTAGACGTGTATTCGAGAATAGCCAGCAATATACTATATATTTTATTTGGGTAGGTGAGTTGCAAGACTCGTTCGTTGTAGCCTTTTCGCACTTGTCAACATCTAACATCTACCATCAATTTGCGAAGATGTTCCCATATGAAATACGTAGAGTTAACAATCAACATCTTTATCAATATGTATTCCATTCTACATCTTCCGATTATTTAAGTGTCATGACTAGAAAAGTGGCAATATATTCTATTATTACTTTGGCATCACTGACAAAATGGCGTTTGTTTTGAATGCAGAGTTACCAATTGTCAAGTTTTTCCTATTTGCAAGGTTTTTTTTGTTTAATTTTTTATATTATTAAACAAAATGAATTCCAAATACGTTTTGGTGTTTTGTTTTAAAATTTTGGTGGCACTTTTGTTAAAAAAAAAGTATTTAAAAAAACAAAAAGTTTTTGACACTAAAACTAAATTAATTAAAAGATGTAGAATGGAATACCATAAGATAAGAACATCTTGTAAATATGTTGATTTTTACCTTTATGCATATATTATGGGCAAATTTCAACATACAATTAATGGTAGATGTTAGATGTTTACAAGTGTGAAAAGGCCATTACAAAATGAAAAAGCGAAATGACAATTGACGGTTCCGTTGGTCGGTTTATGAGAAGAAATATTCTGATTCTATCAATGCATTGATGCAGTTAGTATATTTCTTATCATAGACCACCCAACGGAACCGTGATGTCAGATCATTTTTTAATTTTGTAACGAACAAGTTTTGCATCTCACCTACTCATTTGAATAAATTGCATCTTTAAAATTAAAATTTCATCGCTGTTGGTGTGTGAACTTTTTTAACGCCAGCGAAAAATTTCATATTTGCAAAAAATGCTAAAAAGTTATTACCCTAATGTACATGTGTTGACTAGTTACGTATTTTGGTGATTAGAATAAACAATTAAATATAGTTAACTTTGAGTGATTATTTTAATTAGAATTTATTCCTTAAGACGATTGACCGGCTTGTGTTGAGTGCCTACTTTCTTTAAATGTTGTTAGCGTACTTTAATTTACCATTGTCAGACACCATCCAGGCTGTAAGTTTTTCATCTTCCGTTTTATTCGTTTCATCCCAGGGGAATTGCGTGTTTGGATTTCCCTGAAATTTTGCCCTATAAATACAATGCAAAATGAAATCAATTGTATATAGAAAAATAATAAAAATCATTAATCAATTAAAGTGGAATAATAAAGATGGATTATGAAATAAAGTGCGAGTATAATCAACTGGAATTTGTTGTAATAAAATTTCAGTTAGCTTTAACTAATGAAAGAATCAAACCTTCTGTGTATTAAAATTATATTGAAAATATTAAAATATTGTCTGCAGGCAAGAAAAAAAATAACAAGATTATTTTTGTTAACAGAAAAGATCGTTTAAAATCAATTGCTTTTATTCTTTTTGCTAGTTTGACAACACTGATATCACGTTTTCATATTCGAGTCGTATCAAAGCCAGGATACACATATACATATATATCTTATTAATTAAATCGATTGACAGTTGAAGAATCCTACTGGGGAAAATTTTTTAAATTTCCGGGAATTTCTTTGCATATAATGGGGTTTATGACATTTTCACAAAAAATGTTAGAGTTTTAGTAGATAAGCGAAAATGTATGTAAGTATAAAGAAACCAAAGCTTCTAAATTTGACAAAAATTTTAAAACGCTTTTTGGACGAGAACGAAATGCTAAACTTAGGCTGGGTTTTTAAGATCTCAGTTAAGCTTGGTTTAGTCAATTATAAAACAGGTTTGTTCCGCCATTACCAAGTTTGTATACAAAATTTTGTCGGAGCAACTAAGTTTGCTTAAGATGTTGGCCTTTAATGAAATAACAAAAAAAATCACATTTCGCCGGAAAAATTTAAGATGCAGGTTACGTTACTTAAACTTATTCCACATCTCAAAAACCCGGCCTTATTGCGTGCCATAATCGATGTGGAAATCATGTTTAACCAGGGTTGGCAAAACTGTACTTTTTTTGGTACTATTTAAACTCGAAAAGTACAATGGTATGCCAATGGCTAATGAAGCACAATAAAGGAAGCTTCCGAGTTTAAGTAATTTCATATTGAAGCTCATCATTTCAGTCATTTTACTGTAAATGGATGCATACATACTAGGGAGACCGAACGGTTATTATTTGACCGGATTTAACCGTTTATTTTAGTGCGTCCAAGCCGGTTATTTTAAAATGTCCATTTTTCGAATATCGAATAAACCGTTTATTTTGGTAAATTAAGCCGGTTATTTTATTAATGTGTAATTTATATATGTACGTTTTCCTCACTCTTTCCTTAATTGGTCTGCGCGAAACTACAACAATGCAACAATAGAAAAAACGACACGCATTTTGTTTGTGCAAATTATGTTAAAGATGTAAAGATGTTTGTGTAATAAATGGACAAGATGTCAAAAACAATTGCTACAAAAACAATTGCACGATAAAAATACAACTCTACAAAAAATCAGCAGGTCTTTCGTGCATACCTACTAATTGGGCCATGGGCAAACTTAAACTTTTTATGAAGAATGTCAAAACAAAATGTAACAAAAGTTAAAAAACATTATGAGCAATGTTAAACAAATCGCTAATTAAAGCGTGTGTTCTTGTAAAAACCAAAAACAATTCAAAATTCTACAAAAAATTGTTCAGTTAAAAGGTAAATAGTAATTTGTGCGAGAATAGTCTAAATACTAAATATATTTTTATATAGATTGTCATCTCTGGAGAAATTTTGAACGGGATTAAAAAGACAAAGTTATAAGCCTGAAGCGCCCCAAAATGAAAAGTTAATCACCTTTAATTATTCCACATGCATGACATTAATGTACTCCTTTTTTTTTGTTTGTCTAATTCAAACATCATTTTTCTAAATAACATTATACAATTATCTACTTACTATCAAAGTTGTTTGTGGGAATACTATTATTTATTAAAAGATTTTGTTTGTTGTGCTTAATTCCCTTTTTAAATAATTGATAAAAAGTACTGAAATTTATTGTTGGAGGATAAGCTGTTCCTATGCGCATTTCACTGGTTGCTTAGGCCAGATCATCAGGAAACGTTCTCCTAAATAATTTTAGAAAAGCCAAAGCTATCAGCAAACAAAACTACAGAGGGAATGAGAATTACCTACAAACACTCAAAAAGTCTTGTTTGCAACGATATCAAAGCTTACACTGCAGCCACACGATCAACTTTTTGTTGATAGTCTTTTACATATACTGTTTGTCAAAATTTACATAAATTGAAAGCTGTGACGTAGGCTGCACGCAATTTTTAAGCAATTTACTTTCAAGATGTCATCAAGAAAACAATTTATACTGACAAACGAAAAATTTGCTCACTAAACTTCTAATCAGCTGTTAAATTGAGCGTAAAATTGCCAAACAAATGGATAGTTAAAATTGAGAGCAATCTGGTGATCAATTTAAAAAGTGTGAGTGTGTTAGTAAAAAAAATGAGAGTAAGAGCAAATTGAAAGGAATTGAAAGACAAAAATTGATCGTGTGGCCTCCAAGTTAAACAAAATACCAAACAATAAATCAGTGTTGAGTTTTTATCTTTGTAGTGTTTGTAGGTAATTCTCATTCCCTCTGTAGTTTTGTTTGCTGATAGCTTTGGCTTTTCTAAAATTATTTAGGAGAACGTTTCCTGATGATCTGGCCTAAGCAACCAGTGAAATGCGCATAGGAACAGCTTATCCTCCAACAATAAATTTCAGTACTTTTTATCAATTATTTAAAAAGGGAATTAAGCACAACAAACAAAATCTTTTAATAAATAATAGTATTCCCACAAACAACTTTGATAATAAATTTTAGCTAGTGCACGTGCATAAAAAACTGAACTGGCAAATTGTTTTTATTTTGATTTCTTGCGAAAACAATAAAAGCACTTTGTTTTTGTTTTTAATATGTTTTTTCTTTACCCATTTACAACTACAATTAATGTTGGGAGAATTCTAACTAATTGTAGCGGGAAATGTAAAAAAGATAAAAACTCAACACTGATTTATTGTTTGGTATTTTGTTTAAGCTTTGATATCGTTGCAAACAAGACTTTTTGAGTGTTTGTAGGTAATTCTCATTCCCTCTGTAGTTTTGTTTGCTGATAGCTTTGGCTTTTCTAAAATTATTTAGGAGAACGTTTCCTGATGATCTGGCCTAAGCAACCAGTGAAATGCGCATAGGAACAGCTTATCCTCCAACAATAAATTTCAGTACTTTTTATCAATTATTTAAAAAGGGAATTAAGCACAACAAACAAAATCTTTTAATTATCTACTTACAAATAAAGTTTAGTAGATAAAAAGAAATTGTAAAAAATAAAGCTAAATTTTGATCAATTAAGTGTTCCGGTTTTTTTGGATTTCATCGTCAAATATTTGTTAGGTCCGAATATACCTTAAGTCATAAATATGTATTTTGTTGGATTCTTCCAATTGTGAATTGTTTTGTTTTTATTCAAATTAACTTTTTATTAAAAAAGCTTTTAAAAAGCCGGTTATTTTAAAAATGCTTAACCGAAAACGGATTTTTTAAATAGCTACTATTCAGTATATTCGAAACCCGGTTTTTGAAAAAAGTCTAATAATCGATCTCCCTAATACATACATGGTAAATAAAAGTATGTACAACCCTGCAGCTAAAATCTTAACTAGTAAAGTTTTGGACTAGTTTATTACTAGTTTTTAGGTGTCACCAAATGAGAAAGATGATAAAATTTCGGCAGCGCAGCTTTATACGTGACGCCGTTTGCTGTAGAAACAACAACGCAACAAAAGTTGTAAAAACGATTTACAACTTCGTTGTAGAAAAAACAACAACTCTACAAATGTTGATAAAAAAAAACAATTTACTTGTCTGTTGTAGAAACAACAACAACACTAAAAGAAGAAAAACTTTCGTTTTTGGTTGGTTTGAGAGTTGAAAAGTTATTTTCTTGTTAAAAAAATAAATAAAAAGAAGGAAAATTCCCGTATGCTTTTTACTAGAACTATTTATTTAAATACATCAAATTCTACAATGTAGAATGATGACAGGGCATTGCGCTGGTATATTATAATTTAAGTGCTCGGTAGGCTAATTGGTAGTGAACTAGTCTATCTGTGTGTGGGTTGCGGCTTCGATTCCCTCCAGAGACTCTGGTCTCCTGCAGACAAGCGTAGAGCTTTGAGGGATTAGCATAGGAAAAAAAGATCCTTTTGTATACAAAGGAGAAAACATAACCGCATGTTTCACTTTTGTTGAATAAATAATATAATATTCTCTCTCTCTTTCTGGTTTTACGGGTAGCTGCTTAGGATTATACACAAGGCCTGACACGTCAAATAAAGGCATACCAACTCAAACAGGCAAGGATCCTAGGGACTACGTTTCGAAATCCGACCACAAAAAGTCTAAAGAAGGTTCTTCCTGCTCGTCAAGAAACAATACGCACACAGGCGTTAAGTCTTCTACTAGTCAGCGTAGTGGTCGTAGGCTCACCACTAACTTCCTGGATATATGTTTCATCCAGCAACCGTCAGTTTATTCTGAGACCACACAGGGGGGGCCTAGAGCCGCTCTCCTCGTCAGAAAAGATTTAATTTATTTACCTCTTTCAGAATTACTTAACGGGGATCTAGTGGCAATTAGGACAAGGAACCACACCCTCTCGGGCTAGCTGGAATTCGTAACCGCTTATGCCTACCTGCCAGGAGACATTGAAAGTGATCGTAGGTCAATGAGATGGTATCGTATTGCCAAAAACTTGGCCTCGGCTGGATTATTGGATGTGATGCAAATGCTCAACACAATGTCTGAGGTAGCACGGTCATAAACAAACGCCGCTCCTCCGTTTGTAGTAAATAGGGGCGATGCGCCCACTTTTAGGAACGTTACTAGACTTTACGTTTTATATCGTACACTTAGTAGTAAAAATCTTTCTTATGCTATTAAAAACGGTCAGGTGTCGAGTGATATATTGTTGTACGACATTCAAGAGAACCGCAATCCTAGGAAAGCGAACTGGGACATTTTTCGTCATCACTTGAATCTTAATGAGGACTTGTGCAATTGCATTGCAACGTGCTCGGGGGACATTGATTTTGAATCCGATATATGAGAAGAGCTGCCGACTCCGGATCTAAGCCAAAAAAGGACGTTCCCTGGTGGCATGAGTATCTAGAAAAACCCAGGGCTAATGCCAGGGGTTTACTTATCAAACTTAGGAAACTGGAGCATTTACAAAGCTGCACTCACTGAATATGATAAAGAAATTAATAAGTCCATAAGGTCAACGAAGCGCATTTACTGCAGCAAAGTAGACAACCTTCCTGAGTCACTTCGACTGCAAAAGACTTTATCACAAGATCACACAAATGGCGTATGGTGACACTGGGCGGGCATTATGTGCCCGGGTTTCTAAAGGGCGATAAGCCTATCATCTTTCAGGCGGAGTTCTGCCTTATCCTTATATGCCCTGGGGAATGTCTGAGGAGGGCAAAAAGGTTGAGAATTTTTATCATGGCGGTTTACATGGACGCTCTTGGAGTACTTTCTTCTTTAGATGTGAAGTCCAGGTTATGCAAGGACTCTTTTGCATCTTATGGCAAAGGGCTATGCGGGCAAAATGAAAGGGCTGATTGCTTGACAAACAGGGGTACTCGCCGTTCAATAAAAAAATATTTTTTAACAAAATGTTTGATTGATTTGTTAAAATAAATTTTTGGAAATGTTGAATATATCAAAAAAAATGTTTATCAAATCTATTATTATTTATTCATTAATTATGATGTACTAATTTTTTATTTTTTGATAAGAACAATAAAATTTATTATTGTGGGATAAGATAATTCCTATGCGCATTTCGCTGGTTACTAAGGCCAGATCATCAGGAAACCTTTTTCCAAACACTTTGGAAAACTAAAGATATACAAATAAAACTGTAAAGCGAATGAGAATTGCAAACACTCAAGTCTTATTTTCAACGATATCGAAGCTTTTAAAAAAAGAACAAGAATAGTAAAAATACCGTCTTCACTTTGATCCAAATATTTTTTTTATTGAATATGAAGACATATCGCTCATTTCGTGCAAGACCGTCACAACTCAAAATTTGAAACTTTACAGTAGAGCCTTTTTAAGATTCCAACCTATTATTTTTTACCTTCTCTTTCACTAAAATACAGTTATAAAATCAAATGTTTCTTTTTTGCTACAAAGAAAACCACATGTACAAGAGGAATGCCAAACACAAACTGAAATGTGACCTTGTTGATGTTAATTGCTCAAGCTTGTTACGAGAGGTCATAGCGTCACAAGCATCTGTATTACCGTTATTTTTTCGATAATTCTCTCCGTTCTTAGATCAATTTGTAGAGATTTAAGAGAAGAACATTTCTACATTACTAACTCGAAAATGCCAAATTTTGAGTTGTGACGGTCTTGCACGAAATGAGCGATATGTATTTCATTATTAAATGTGTTTTATTGAGTGCAATTTTGATAAATTTTTTCATTTAATTAAATAAAAAGTTCGTTGACCAAAAATTTTATTTTTAACAAACTGTGTTGATTTTTAAAGTAAAAATTAACAAAAATTCCTTTAGTTAAGCATTTTATTAAAAAATAAAATAAAGTAAATCATAAAAAATAAAAGTTATTCTATCTCATTTGATACGAATTTTCACAGGGTAATTTGAATCTTATATATAAATACGGGAACAATTTTTTTGTAGTTAATTTTTAAGTATCTTATCGTCCATCGATTTTAATGAAATATATATCGTTTCAAAGGTGTTTGTGCGTAGATATGCACAATATAAACTTCTTTTTTTTAAAACTTAAGTGTTTAAAAGCATTTTAATTAATTTTGCAAACAACCGTACACACATGTTGATAAATCTAATGTTTTTTGTTGCTGTTTTCGTTTTTTTTTTTAAAGAATGCATTTTGTTGCTTTCTTAAAATGTATACGCGTTTGTTGTATAATGCACTGATTCTCTCGCAAGTAAATGTCAAGTGGTCGAATTTCGGCCACCGGTCAAAACTAATACACATAAAAAAGTTATATGATAAAGTTAAATGATCTTCGTCAATTCGACGAAGAGTAACCATCCAGGGCTAAGCGATTTTCAAAATTTTAATTTTTTTAAACATGTAATAATAAGCTTTTAAAAACAGTAAAAATTTTGACGTGCTAAATCCCAATTTTATTTTTGATAAATACACTGAAATTTATTGTTGAGGAAAAGTTTCTATGCGCGTTTCACTGGTTGCTTAGGCCTGGTCGTCAGGAAATATTTTTCCAAAGACTTTAGATAAGCTAAAAATATTATATAAATAAAACTGTAAAGCGAATAAGAATTTTAAGCACTCAGGTTTTACTTGTAACAATATCAAAGCTTAAATAAAACAACAACAATAAACAGTGAATTTATCTTTTTTACATTCCCTTACAATTAGGTAGTTTCTTCCGACTCGTTGTTTTTTTCTCTTTACAACTACAATTAGTGTAAGAAAAGAATAAAAGAAAAGATAAACTCACTGTCTATTGTTGTTGTTTTGTTTAAGCTTTGATGTTGTTACAAGTAAGACCTGAGTGTTTAAAATTCTTATTTGTATTATTTTTTTAGATTTTCTAAAGTCTTTGGAAAAAGGTTTCGTGACGATCTGGCCTAAGCAACCCTCAACCATAAATTTCGGTGAATTTATCAAAAATAAAAATAAGAAACTTAGCACGTCATAGAGAAATCTTATTAATAATAAATTTTGTATTTCCAAAAAATAGCTTTTAATAAAAAAAATGTACTTTTAAAAATCATGAAATATCTAAAACTGGAAAAAGTTAAAGTCTAATTACTTTTGCGTAAAGGCACATAACCTATGAACAAAATGAGATATAGATCATAAAAGGCGATGAACGTGTTTCGTTTTCATTCACAATTAAGTGAAGGTACACTCATAGAAAAATGCATCTCCATATTGATGATACCCTTACATCAAATTTTTGACATCAATGCTATTACAAATGGCATCAATGAGGCAAAAAGTGGCATCAATCCAATGACGAACGTCATCCTAAGATATTGTCATATTTTATGAGTCATCTACGCTATGAATACAGTGACATCAATTCGACGCCACATTTTGTGTACACTGATAGAAAAGGCGTCATAATTCTGATGTAGTTTGACGTCAGTACAGACAAACTAACATCAGTGCGATGACATAATATATCATTTTATCAGCGTGTCATCAGTGAAATGACAAAATGTCATCAGTGCAATGACAAATTGCCATCAGTGCGCTGACATAATATATCATGTCATAATATATTATTAACATTATTTTCCTGTTTAAAAAGTAAAATTAGAAGCAAAAATTCCCATATTCTATTTTTAATAATTATTTATTTAAATACATCAAATTTTTAAAGGAGAATTATTACGAAAACCATATCGGGCATGCTACTGATGTCTTATAATTGAGAGTTATTTTGTAAACAAAGGGCGGAATACAAAAACATGTGTAAAGGGTACGATATTCTCTCAATTTGACTTACGGCCAATTACAATGACTCAATTAAATGACAGCTTGTCATCGTGCTGATGACATATTTTATACAACCGACTCCGATTTGTCATTTCTGTGACGCCAATGTGTGATCCCATTGATGACATAATTTCAATTTTGGACCTTGATGATAATTGGGCCAAATGACGTTAAGACTGACATCACAGTGATGTAAAGTGTCATGGGGACAAAAACGAAGACACTTGTGATAGTACTGATGCCAAAACACATCAGCGTTAGGACGCCTTTTCTATCAGTCTACCACATTTTTAAGTGAAGAGAGAAATAGAACATTAGCAAACACACACACACTAAAAAATTTTGTTTTTGTATGGAAATTGCTATTTTTATCAATTAAATTGTCTCAGTAAATTGTGAATATAATCAAAAGTTGTGCACCGATTTCAATGAAATGAAGCTCATTTTATTCGATATATATTTAACTAAATAATTTTAGGCTATTATTTTTGATGTAATTTTATTTTTGAAAAATATTTCTTTTTTTTTCAAAACTTTAACGATATCTCAAAAACTACAAGCCAAACTTAAAATCAATGCAAGCACGGCTTAAAGGTAATATTGTTGACGAATTTTTAATTTTTTTTTTTAACTGAATGTGGGCAACCGTTTTTAAGTTATTCCAATATATGTAGCGGAAGTGCCTTAATTCTGGACATCACGGTATATTGCAAAAAGTCGAGCTGATTAAAAACTAAGTGCAGATTTGGATTCAGCGTCCCAAGAAACCTTAAAAACAGCATTCAGTTCTTAATCAACAAAAACCTTGTTCTCTTGTGTAATAAAACAAAAAGTACAACTTTCGCATCCCTAAACTATAGATTTCATTAGGAACTCTTTTAAAAGGACTTCTATAAATTTAAATTTTTATTTGCATGTTTTTCCATAAAAAAAATGTTTTATATACTAAAAAATTTCATCACGGCTGTTTAAGTTCCATAAAAAAAAATGTTTTCTAAATTAAAAAATTTCATCACGGCTGTTTAAGGATTGCAAGAAATATAAGAAATATATGGAAGCAAGGATTTAAAATTGAGTAACCCATATACATATAAGATATGTTAAGGGGATTGTGGATCCCACAATACTTAACACCACTTATGGTCAATAAATCAGTGAGTGCTTAAACGCTGGTTTAGTTGAACTAAACTTGAATTTATATGTAGTCAACAGAGACCGATATTTAATTGTTGTGTGAAAACTAGTTTAGAAATCTTATTAATTATTTATTTTGTATTCCCAAAAATAATTTTTGATATACGCCATTTATTTTTCATCTTAATGGAACAATTTAAACTAATCCTTTTTGACAAAACGTCTAAAAATAAAATTTTTAATGTTTTAAGGCCTGTAACTCAATACATTTTAATCCGATCAACATATTCGTTGTATTGGCTCAAAGAATAGAGAAAATTTATTGAACTGATTTAATAAACTGTTCCGGGAATTTTCGCAAATAAACAAAAGAGCCAAAAAAAACATTTTTTTGCGAATATCTCCAAAACGCGTATCATGGCAAATAAATGAACTTCATATTCGTTTTCAGCGACCTCATATTCTCAGAGAAAATGTTTTTTTATTAAAGAAACGACAAAAATTTAGGAATTAAAAAATCTGAAATCTGACCTTTTATGCATAAAACTACTGGATATTTTGAGTGTAATGAGTTACGACAACGATGTATAAAAAATGTTTAATGATGCATCATAATTTGATCTCATTTTCAAAATCTTGATGCCACGGCAGAGAGATAAAATTATGTTCCTAATTTTTGTTCATGTTTTCCCCATGTACACCCAGAGAAAAAATATGTTTAAATTTGGTCACCTCCAACAAAACTATTTTTAAAGAGTATTGCAAACATATTATGTTTAAATCTAACCATATTATTGTCACCGACAAACATATAATTGTTAAATTAGTCCTCCATCAAGAAGGCACAACCATATTATGGTTGCCTCCGAACATCTTTTGGTTAGTAATAACTAAAATATGTTTAACATTAATAATAGCATGGTTGATTTTCAACCAAAGCATGTTGCTCTTAGAAAAGAGGAAAATACTATTGTTAATTAAAAAAAAAATTATTGTCATATTTAACCATAACATGTTTAGAGGCAACCATAATATGGTTGTGGCTTCTTGATGGAGGACTAATTTAACAATTATATGTTTGTCGGTGACAATAATATGGTTAGATTTAAACATAATATGTTTGCAATTTTGTCTAAAAATAGTTTTGTTGGAGGTGACCATATCTAAACTTATTATTTCTCTGCGTGTATCTGAGAATAAAATCCAACGTTTACGTGCTTTTCGAAAATTAAATTCGCAAAAACATTATGACCCTCCATCGTATTGTACATCCTCACATTCATGCTTGTTAAAAAAAATCATGACTTTAATACATATTTTCTTTGGGATTCAAAATTTTGTTTTAAGCTGTAGAAAATTAGTGTGGCCTCTGGTGTTATAGCGAAAAGAAATTCATCAAAAATTTCTAAAAAGTCAATTATTGTTAAAATCAGAAACAAACTGGGAAATTGCCAAGATCTTTTAAGGAAAAACGCATAAAACCAGGTTTTCAGTTCGGGTGGCTTATGATGCTTTTACAATAAGCCCTTCGTTTAGTTTTTAATTTTTGTGTTCAAATAAAGTACAACAAACTACTGATCAATTAGGTTTGTATCTACAGTTACACTATAATAAAATCGAAATTATTTAAATTTATTTTAGCTGTGTTTACCTTATAGGCCAAAATTGGCAATCGTCTTCATCATTTGAACTTATATTGTTGAGGTCTTTGGGTGAAAGGTCTCTAAGCATAACACAAAACACAAACACACAAAATGATCAATGAGGTAAAAATTATGTTTAAATTAAACAAAAAAAAAAAAAAAAGAAATAATAATAATGAATGACTTTTGGTGAAACATCAATTTAAGATGATCGTAATAATTTATTTACAATATTAAACTTACGCATTTGTGGCAAAAGAGTCTGTGCGACTGCCATTGTTCACTTCAATGCTACTCAATGGATTCGTATGCTTTTTTAACGGTATTTTAGATATACGATCCGTCACAAATTGATCGGGAAATTTTCCATCACTCACATCTGAATCCAGGGAGAGATGACCAAAAAGATCTTCCAACAGAATGTTTGATTTGGTATTCCTTTGCTTTTTAGCAGAGCTTTTTAGTTTGGTACTATAAAATTAAAACAAAAACAAAAAATACACTATTTTCTATTGTATTTCAGAATTTTAGTAATTTATTTAAAAATGTAAGTGTTATATTTCAGAAATTTTCAATTTGCATAGTTGGAAAGTTTTAAATTCTGTTTGTGAGTCACATTATTTTTATTGATTGGAAATTTCTTAAACAAATTTAAGAGAATTCCAGTTATCGAATTGTTTAATTATCTAATAAAAATTGATCGTGTTTAGAGGGTGTGATAAATTTCGAGCAACCAAATTTCAACCAAATTCTGAATAAAAGTCCTAATTTTTTGGTTCAATATACAGCTTTATTAACGTAAACTTACTTATATTATTAAATTTGAAAGAATATCTGCCGTATTCATAAAAATATTTTTAATTTTATAAAAGTTTGCAAGACCAATTTTCTATAAAAGTTTCACTTAACAAACGTTTGTTAAACATAATATCGTTTATGAATACGGTGGTATATGTTTATTCATTCGCTTAACCGATTAATTACTACTCGATTAACTGATCGGTTAATTTAAAATTGCCTATTTTCGTCTAATGATTAAACCGGTTAATTTCGGTCGATTAACCGATGTAAAAAACTTTTTAATTTGTTGTGGTATTATAACATCTTTTTTGTGTTTTTAATTATTTGTTAAATTATTTGGTATGTGTTTAGAAAATATTTTTTTATACAGACAAAGAAGGTAATCTTAATTTTAAATAAGTGTTTGCTGTCAACAGCTTTTTGTTTACGTACTATATGTATGCGTTTAGTTATGGGTTTCTTCTCATATCAATCTTTTAACAAAATTAGCCGAAACAATTAAAAGTGATAAAAATCTTAAAAATTAAAACAGGACCCTAATGACACAATATAATACTTTATATTTTAAGAGAAATCCAGGAAAAGGACTGAGAAATAAGATATTCTGTATTATTGGTTGTTCTCGATTTCTCCAACATTTTCGATAAGTGAAAGAGTTTTTTTCAAATCAAGTTTTATCAAAACTAAAGAAAATCATCGCTTAAATCCTAAATATTTTAATCAAATAATTTTTCTAAACGATT
Organism: Pollenia amentaria; assembly: GCA_943735925.1. NCBI lineage: Eukaryota > Metazoa > Arthropoda > Insecta > Diptera > Polleniidae > Pollenia > Pollenia amentaria. Next base: position 71,742,023 of record OX031007.1, on the reverse strand, counting down.
ATTTTATAAGATCTCCTTAAACTATTGAAATAACTAAGAAAATTATCTAACAGTAGGCTAGGTGATAGTGAGATAGTCTATCAGTACCGGGGTTGCGGGTTCGATTCCCGCCAGAGACTCTGGTTTCCTGCAGACAAGCGTAGAGCTTCGCGGGATTAGCATAGGGAAACAAAAAAAAATTAATACATAATATTTATGTATTAATTTAAAAATATGTATTACATATTTATGAATTATTTTTTTGTTTGCTCGTTTTAGTTCAAGAATTGTTATGTTATGTTTGTTTTTAATAATAAAATTCAAAAAATAAAGAAATTATGCATATTTATTTACTGAAATTACTTAATTTATAAAATAGAACTCTATTAATCGGTTAACGGATCAATATCAAAATTAGCCGATTATTAACCGATTTAACCAAAACCTAGGTTATTTAATCGAGCGATTAGCCGATTAAAGCAAAAGTCCGATTAAATGAATACGCTAATGTTTACAGGAAATAAAAGGAGAATGTATTAGAAATCAATTTATAAAGATACTTTAAATCGGTTCGTTTTCAAACCCGATTTCCATCGAATATCTGTAAAGAAATTTCTAAAAAAAATTCTAATTATAAAAATTATGCTTTTAGAATTAGAAAAAGAAGAATAAATTAAGAATAATATTCTCTCTAAGCAAGACTGAATCATACAGGAGAATTATGCAAGGCGAATTCAGTACGTGTGACCTCGGAGATCCGCTAACAACTTTTTGCTCAGTGCATTTTGATGTAATTTGTCTTGTTAGTGCTGGTTCACACTCATCATGTTTTAGCCGCCAAGTCTTGAGTTTTTAGACAGAGAGGAAAAGAAGTGGCAGTCTCTTTTTCCTTCTCTCCTAAAAGCTCAAGACTTGACGGCTAAAATTGAGGAGTGTGAACCAGCACTTAGTTTTCCTTGGGTTTAACAAAGGCGAATTCATTTTTCAGGTGGCGTTGAAAGCACAGCTGTGCTCCTTTTTTCCTTACTTAGAGAGAGGAATGTCAAAAGTTGCTTGTGTTTTGGACATATCGACCAACGAAAGCAACAAATAAAATACAATGTTGTACTTGTTGTAGTATCGACACTACCGTTTACATGAATTCGCCTTGTGTTTAACATTTAACAGGAGAACTAATTTTGACAACTAATGCCAGGTTCATACGACGATATAAACCACTTGTTTCGCTCTCTGAAACTAGATTGTCAAACATGCTGTTCATACGATTCATTCTTGTTTCATTTTGACATTTTTTTTGTGTTGAAAATAGATTAAAATGTAAGTAAAAATTAAAATTATATTATTTAATACTTTTATTAATATTAAGGGTAATCACGATGGGTAGTGCCAAGGCGAATTTACTATAGGTGGCGGCGAGACTACAACAAGTCAACAACACAAAAAACAACAGGGTGTTTTATTGTTGCTTTAGTTGGTCGGCATGTCAACAAACGTAAACAAGGCGAATTTAATTGTAAATAACTTGTGACGTTTCTCTGCATAAGTTTGAAAGAAGTTGTCTACAGCACATCTAAAAAAATTTATTTCCTAATTATTTTATTATTAAAGTTAAAAATTATTGCTTATTTTGTTCAAAAAAAAATAGTTCAAGGACTCTAAAAGAATAGTGAAAAATGTTGAGCAGTAATAAATAAATTTATCACATTGTGTTATATAAAAATTGCAAGTTTATTTAAAACGTATTTAATACTGGTATGCTTTGATACCAGTGTACATGGCCGCTTAATAGGATTGATTTGTGGATTTCACTATTTATCATTGGGCTGTCGCTTATTTGTGCTACAAAGAAGCATCCCCAGAAACTATGCAGTCACTTTAGGTAAGCTTCCTATTACATGAAGCCAACGGTTTTATTAAAATTTGGATATGTTTCAGGTGGGACCACCGTTTCAATAAGGTACTTGGTTCAACAGGGCCACATCAAGGCAATACCCATTAAAGAGAAATTTGTTCGCATGCATGAACAGCAAAAAAGGACAACAACAGGAGATCTAAAAAATAAATGATCTTCTGAAAATTACAATGCAAATTAAAATCGAAGACACCAAAAAATAAGCTGTGTTAGAAAAGTTTGCAGTGTGTAATCGTAAAAAAGAAAAGTTTGTTCAACATGGAGTCAAGAAATATTTCCAAACACTCATCATCTTGATTTTTCCCTTAAGCAATATAAACGCGATGTTACAAACAGAATGTATTGCATTAGTTTTAAATTTTTAAACATGGAGATGGCTGTTTTACTATTTCTTCCTTTAAAAATCATCTTCATTCCTATGTATATTTAAACACTTTTTTTAACACTTTTTATTATTTTTTTATAAATAAATAAATAATATATATGTACACATAACATAATAAAATTTTCACCATCACAGCTTTTTTGGGCAGAATTAGTAGTGCATATTTTGCAAATTAAAGCACAATGACCATCGTGATTACCCTTATTGTTATTTAATAATTATCACTTTATTTTATTTAACATGAATTTTTATTTTGTTTATTTCTTTGTTTTGATTCTTTTTGAGAGCTAGTTAAGATAAACTAACGATAATTGTTATCAAAATTGGAGATGATAGAACATTTTTCCTGTTTCGCAGCATGTTTCAAAATGAAACGACCTGCTACGCTCTCATAATTTTGTACGGCAAACATGTTGTTTCAGTCATGTTTGGGGCGCGAAACATCAGTGGAAGAGCGAAACACGAATATTGCCGTCCGTGTGAACATGGTTTCAACTACATTTATATTTTTCAGAGCGAATTCGGGCGATTTATACCTGTTATGAATTTCCCTTGGAGCTGACACTCCCATTTTTTGGCATGTATGAATATCTCTGTTACACATGCATAACGAAACAGTCCGGACTTGCACAAAGTTACCCAAAAGCGTTCCAAATAACAATTTTTGTGCAATTAAGAGAGTAATTTTTGTAATTTCCTGTACAAATTTGCATGAAATTTTTCTTTGGGTAAGTTCGGACAAGAACTAAGCAATCAGCTGTTTTTTGTTTACATATCAAACTGATAAATTCATCAGAAAATTTTTGCTTTTAATAAAAATATATTAAAAAGGAAAATGGAAGGTTTCACTGAAAAAGTCAAGTAAATACATAAATGCTTACATATTTCCTCTGTCCCTTAATATAAAAAAAAATAAAATATAAAAAATTACAATAATGTAAATTTTTTTTTTTTTTTTTTTTTTGTAATAGCGGTATTCAGTATTTGGTTCGTTTTAGGTTGCAACGGATTGTGTTATTGCAAAAATTTTGTCATTGACAGTGAGCGGTATTTAAAGCAACTGCAATGCTAGTTGCAAGTTAGGTAACAGCTGATGTAGAGAATTATTGGTCATGATAATTTACAAATATGAGTTTGATTATTTTCTAAAATTGTTTTAAAATACCACGAAGAAGTGTAAAAGAATATTATAAAAAAATTTTATCGCAGCATTAGTAGATTTTTTTGCAAATGTCAGCTGTTCGAGTACCAGGGATGCAAACGCAATACACGTATTAGAAAAAGCTATGCAGTTTAAGTATTGCGCAAAAGCAGTGATGTGCAAACAAACATTAATTGCAAACAAAAGCTAAAATATTTTTCATTTGCACTTTTGCAAGACAGTTTGCATCAAACACGGAACACCGCTAATGTTATGACTTTTAAGCATCTAAAATCACTTAAATAAATCTTAATTTAAAAGGTTAGCAGAGTATATCAAGAAGTGCAAAAAATTTGTTTGGCGTTCCAAAAATTGTGGGTCACTTTCAGCCGTACCTTAACAAGAACGGAAGGTGCACCGTTTTCTTCCGCTTAGCTTTTACGCTGATATGCAATACCTAAACAAGAGCGTCAACGTCGTGTCAAGAATTTATTATAAAAAGAGGAATGCGCCATGCCATCTGTGTTTGTTGCGTCATGACTTGTATGAATTCGCCTTGCTTTTGTATATTGAACGATTCCAGTATTATTGCAAAGAAATTGTTCAACATTTTAATGTTAAAATTTTAGTAAGAAATTCCAAATTCATAATTCTTTGCTTTTGAAATGTTTTATCGAAAACAAAACGTCTTCAGAAATTCTAAAAGAAAATATACAATTTTAAGCAAATTAAACTTTTCTGAAATATTTAACAAAACATATAAAAACCGCATTTGGAATTATAAAGTCCTGAAATACAATATTAGCACCGATATACATATTTTTAAATATAAATGTTATAAAAATTTATAATAAATGAAACTGTTTATAATTACCAACCCCAATATTGTATCCAATTCATCGTCATTATCATCCTTTTTGGCATTGTTTTCGTAGATTGAATCCTCATTTATCGTCAATTTATCATTTTCTCTCTCCTTACGATTTAGCTCGTAACGACCGATCTGTGATCGTGCCGACAAAAGCTCGTTATTAGTTAAAACTTTAGTACCCATCAATGTTGTCGGTTCATAAGAACTTCGTACGATCAGTTCGGCAGGTGAATTATTTTGTTGCATTGCCACCTTCGAGAACATATTGTACACTTTGCTCGTATCGTTGATCGCATAATCTTGATTTGGCCTTGTGTAAACATAGTAACCGCCAATTTTAGCGGAGTTTTTGGCATTTTTAGCTGCTGTCTCTAACAGCGCATAATTTCGAGTGCCATTAACATAAAGAGCATTACTGCCTCTATTACTGTTGCCCATTATGTTGGCATTATGAAATGAGACATTTGGATGGTGTGGCTGAAGGTTAGAAACTGGTGTTTGATTAACACCAAAAAGCTGCGATATATTACGATTCAAAAATATATCGTTAATCGATTCAGAACGTGTCAAGTTTTCAGTACTATGATTAAGATTTCCGGTACTTAGATAAATGTTACTGGAGGGTGCCAGTATCGTGTTGTATCTTATTGTTTCACTTTTCACCGAGCCCGATTCATTTAGCGATTTCTGTTGAAATTTATTTTGTTGTGGAGTTATAAGATCGTTCGTGTTCATTGTTAGAAAGCTTATTTTCGGTATTTGGCTGACATTTTTGGCTTGTTGTATAATGACATGACCGTTTTTCGAACTACTTAAATTGGCCGCTGAGATCTCAGTATTGTTAATGTTATTATTGATGTTATTATTATTATTCAGTTTATTACTATGTTGTATGATTTCTGTAAGAGTTTGTAGTTTTTCTTGTACCGGAAGCACATTATTTGACAAGTTTTGTGTCAAATTTGAATTATTGCCATATTTGGCGGTCAACTTCACATTGGCTTTTGTAGCTGCTGCTGGCGATATACGTTTCATTACATTGAAATAGGGATACTTAAGACTCTGCTGTGCTGTGGGTCTTTTATCAGGCTCATAAAGCAATAAATCTTCAAGCAAATCTAAACCAGATTGACTACATCGTGTCACTATAGAGTTTAAAGGTACTCGCACGCAATCAGGATATCGGAAATGTATAGCAGCTGCTAGTCTATAACCGTCTGGCCAGTCATTCTATAAATAAGAATAATATGTAATTTAAAATGCATTTCTTCAATTATTTAATTTGGAATTAATCGCAACAGAAACCTAAGAACACGTTAAACACTAAAACTAGGATTTGGCATGATTATTGTAATCGTAATCGTAACCGCAACTAATCGTAATCGCATAATATTACACACGATAACGATTGGAACATTTTTAAATCCCTGTTTCTTTTACAATTTAAGTTAAAAATATATAAATACACGAATTACTTTTTAACATTTTTTGTAATGAAATAAGCAGTTACGAAAAATAAAGTCCAACTATGAATGAGTGGACAGTAGAGCGGCTCAAAAAATAAAGTGATTTTGTTACCCCTCTGAAAATAAAGGTTGATATGTTTTATGATGATTCCCAAAATATTTTGGTTCTAGCGTTGACCATCAGTGAGCTGGACCATTTGTAAAAAAGGTCTTTTTTCAGTTTTTCGAATTTTTTTGTACTTTGCTCCAAGACGACCTAAATAAAATTTGTTATCATCGATAAGGGTTTTTGAAGCAGCATCCAATGGTATATAAAACTTTACCACTTGCGACCTACTTATTGAGATATTTAACTAAATACATATTTTCGTTTCGGGTTTTCATATAAATTCTACGTATGTGGAAGTAATGTTCTGCTTTTCAAATTGAATCTGTTTTAAAATAATGTTAATTTTTTTTTTTTTTTTTGTAATTATTCACATAAAACACGAAAATCGCGATATATTTTATCTTTTTTTCATATATAGGCAATATGGGTATAAAATTTTTTCATTTTTAAATTTATCGAAATGTGAAAAATACAATAAAAAAATATAAAATTAATAAAAAAATACGTAGAATTTGTATGAAAACCCGAAACGAAAATATGCATTTAGTTAAATATTTCAATAAGTAGGTCGCAAGTGGTAAAGTTTTATATACCATTGGATGCAGCTTCAAAAACTCTTTTCGATGATAATAAATTTCATTTATATCGTCTTGGGGCAAAGTACAAAAAAATTCCAAAAACTGAAAAAAATACCTTTTTTAAAAATGATCCAGCTCACGGATGGTCAACGCTAGAACCAAAATATTTTGGGACACATCATAAAACATATCAACCTTTATTTTCAAAAGGGTAACTAAAACACTTTTTTCGGCTCCATACAACTTGAGTCGGTCTAGTGGACAGGTATTCGTAGGAGGAGATATTCTTATATACAAGATTATTAAAAAATACAGAAAAAGGAACTTATGTGATATTATAACATGACATCGAAATTTAAAAAGTGTTTGCTAAGCCTTGTCTTAAAAAAGATTTCGATTTATTGCGCCTAGAGTTTGTTTTCTACCGTAGAACAAATAAATAAAATATTCATATATCCTTATTTTACACTGCAATTCAAATAGTAAATCCATATTTAAAGAAATAAAAGAGAGCATTTTCTATAGCGAATAGGATTTTTTTACTTAAATAATTTTTAAACTTATGAGCGAATCGTGCTTAAAATTTTTATTGACCATTTTGGATGAACCCAGACTTGTCGGGAGCAGACCGAACGATTTTAAGCACGATTCGGTAATTTTGTTCCAAAAAGTATATTTTTTAATATGTCTTAACTATTTTTTGTACTTTTATTAAAAATATTAAATATTTTTTCTTCCGCTTTTTAAATTCCTAAATTCGACGCTAAGTTTTTGTTCTTATTCTGCGAATCCCCATAATTTGTGTATTTTGGTTTCCCGGTTTTTAAATTTCCAAAATCGACGCTATCTTGGCCCACGGTTTTTTTTAACCCTAGAAAGATAATCACATCAAGACATACGTTAAAGATTATCATACGTAAAACTGACGCTTTATTTTAACTTGTTATATTGTTGAATTTTTTGATTGATTAGGAACAAACTTATGTGGATTATATTTTTACATATATCGCACTGGTTCCAGGAGGTTACTCAAAATTTATAAATTTGTTGTTTTCTTTTTATATGTATTTTTAAATAGCAAAGGGGGATACAATTGCACTTTTTTTTTTGACCAAATACTACAGAAGCTGATGTTAGATTTTTACAGTGAGTAGATATGACCACTGTACATCGATTCATTGCATAAAGTGAACATTTAAAAACTTTGAGTTGACTCTCTTTAGAGGAACCAGTGCGATATATCAAATAAAACAAGTTAGAGTGATATATTCGGCTGTGCCGAATCTTTGATACCCTCCACCGACAGGATTGGGCTCTATATGATAAATCTATATATATAAAAATAAGTCCGTATATGTACGTCGCCGAACTAATCATAAACGCGTCATGCGATTTTAACCAAACTTATACACTACGTAGGCAGTGGTTTATATGAAGTTTGGTTGAAATCCGATAACGCATGTGTGTGCGGTGCGTATGTGAAGTTTTGCCGTGCGAAGCAGGCAACGGGCCCGCTAGTACATATATATTATTAACTAAGCTTCACAAAAAAGAACGTCAGCATTAAAATTGGTTGTGGTTTAGACCTATATTCAATTATTGACCGACAATAAGAAAGTTTTATGCGATTCTTGTTAGAAGTTTGAACTGGCTTGAGTAAAACATCATGACTCGTAACAGTTTTAGCCGAACTAAGATGATTTTTAGGAGGGTAATTTGTATTGGACCTATGGTAAATTATGGACCAATCACCCCAAATTTCTAAAGACTGATTTCTGGTTTAACAAAAAATAAATTAAAATAAATTTCAATACAGCAGTGTACTCGTAATTAGTTTTAGCGTTAACATTGAATTTCAAAAAATTGCATAATATTTTTTCTGGCCATATGAATCTAAGTTGGAAGAAATTCTACCGCAATATAAATGTCTGTTATGGTTTAAGGCGAATTTAATTATTTTCCCAATGTGGGCTTTATTTGGTTTTAGGCGCAATAAACTGTTTCCGAGAGTAGGATTTATATGGGGCCAGAGCTGCCGATTTTGGTTAATTCTAACCAAAATTGGTAATTTTTTTTCTCAATGTGGAGAACAAGTTTGTACTTTTCATTTGCGTTTCTCGCAAGTGAGCGTGTTTTCAACAGACGGACAGACAGACAGACGGCCATGGCTAAATCGACTTAGAATTACTCAAGGAGCCAGAATATATATACTTTATGGGGTCTTAGATGTATAATAAAAAAAGTTTCACACGGAATGACAAAAAAAAATGTGACATTTTATTTTAAAAAAAATGCAATTTTGTGTTCGTTTCTTAAAAATGCTTCGCTCTCTAAAAGGGTGGCTTGTTTTATTCTAAAAAATGCACCCTTAATAATGGCAAAAGGCATGGCACTTTAAGCCTCGTATTAATCGACAGTGGTGATAATGCCCTGTAAAAAGATGGCTTCTGCTTATATATGTATAGGGCTACCAGACGAAGTTGGGAAAAAATCGCCTCTAATCAGCACAGTCAAAATTTAAATAGTTATTTTTTCTATTATTTAATAGTAAAAACATAAGAAATCATTACATTGTTAATGATAGGTTGTCAGTGATATAAAATTTAGGTGGATTCGTTGTTATAAAATTATTTTTTAAAAAAAAAAACGTCGAATCAAGAAATCTGAAAAACTTTGTGTTAATAAATCAGCAATCTGGCAAAGGTATTTTCTTGTTTACATATTTTATAAAAACAAACTAAAGAAATTGGAATTTCGTCATTAATTTTGTTCATTTATTTATTTATTTAATATCAATATGTTAACAAATTTTGGTTTATGTATAATTTTTTTATATTTTGAAGAACAAACTCTTTGTCAGCTGTTAAAAACAGGGCGGTCCAATTTTGTGTTTTGTTCTCGTCAAATAAAAAGTTGCATTATTACAGGGTCGGAAAGACATTTTATACATGAACCTTTTAACAAGGTGGCATTTTTTTGTAGAAAAGAAAACACCATTAGTATACTATCATTCACCACTAGTGGTGGTGGAGGGTATAAAAACCGAAATTTAAAATATGTTTAGACGTATTCCTGCTAATTAAAAAGAAATAGCCATATTTCGAAAGTGCATGTGTAAAATTAGGCAGATTATTTCTCTACACTCATAGAAAAATGCATCTTCATATTGATGATACCCTAATATCTGAATTGTGACATCAATGTTATTACAAATGGCATCATCGAGGCAAAAAGTGACATCAATCCAATGACAAACGTAATCCTAAAATTGTGTCATATTTTATGCGTCATTACGCTATAACTACAGTGACATCAGTTCGATGCCACATTTTGATAGAAAAGGCGTCATAACGCTGATGTATTTTGACATCAGTATAGACAAACTGTCTTCAGTGCGATGACATAATATATCATGTCATAATATATTATTAACATTATTTTCATGATTAAAAAGTAAAATTAGAAGCAAAAATTCCCAAAGTCTATTTTTAATAATTATTTATTTAAATACATCAAATTTTTAAAGGAGAATTTTTACGAAAACCCTTATCGGGCATGCTGCTGGTGTCTTATAATTGGAAGTTACTCTGTAAACAAAGGGCGGAATACAATAATATTAAAATAAACATGTGTAACGGGTAAGAAAATAATTATATTCTCTCAATTTGACTTAAGGTCAATTACAATGACTCAATTTGATGACAGTTTGTCATCGCACTGATGACATGCTTTATTAAACCGACTCCGATTTGTCATTTCTGTGATGCCAATGTATCATCCCATTTATGACATAATTTAAATTTTTGACCTTGATGACAATTTGGCCAAGTGATGCTAAGGCTGACTTCATTCACAGTGATGTAAAGTGTCATTGGGTCAAAAACGAAGACACTTGTCAAAATACATCAGCGTTATGACGCTTTTTCTATCAGTGTAGGGTTAAACTAAACAAAAATGAGCAATCATCATAATGAACAACTATTCCCAAGACCAATTCATAAGCGAAGAAGACAACCTGTGCAAATATAAAAAAAAGAAAACATATTTGCATTTTTCATTAACATTTTCCTTAATTTTCGACTTTTATGAGTCTTATGCTGCTTTTAATGCGCCATAAATAAAACCTTGTCCATAAGTTCATTGTTCAGTTTTACAAACTTGAAAACATATTCGTTTTAATTTTAGCTCAGTTGCGTAAATAGCAAAAATATCACCATACACTACGCAAACACCCTGTACAGTGGCAGACTACAGCACTGAAATTGCGTAGTGTATGGCTGGCATAAGCTAAAAAGTTTTGCCGGCCATACTCTAAATAAGCTTTATTTAATCAAATATTGTAGAAGAATTAGTTTATTAGGGCAAAAAAAGCTCCATGTAAGGCCATCTCTTATATAAAATAAAATTTACTGGAAATCAGCTTAAAAATTAAAACATATGGCCAAAGAGGTACTACAACACTTGAAAATACATAATTATGCTAAAAATCCTCAAAAGCAGAATTGTGTTTATTAAAGATTCGGCGTGTATGAGAATTTTCTCCTGTATTAATTCAACAAACATTTACCTTATCTGGAGTCCCTAAAACGGAACATATTTTATACAGTTGATCAATTTCGCTGCTACCAGGAAATAATGGCCGAAAAGTGTATAATTCTGACATGATACAACCCATGGCCCACATATCAATAGAACTCCCATATGTTGTCGAGTGTAATAAAACTTCAGGAGCTCTATACCTAAAATAAAAAAAAGCAAATAAATATTTAAAAAAATAACAATTATTTATAATCAATATTCACCATCTTGTTGATACGTAATCGGTAAAGGGTGGCCTTGAGCGTATTTCCCTAGCTAATCCAAAATCTGCAATTTTTATTAATTCTGGACCAGAGCATAACAAATTTTCTGGTTTTAAGTCACGATGAAAAAACCCATGACGATGCATAAAAGCCAAACCAGTGAAAACCTTTAATTACAAATATAAATCAAAAATTGCAATATTTAAAAAAATATTCTTTTTTGGAAAACTTACTTGAAATAATATACTTTTTAAAGTTGGTTCTGGTAAATGTGTTTCGCGATCTTTAATCATCTGATACAGATTTTCTTTCATATATTCGAATACAAAATATAATGTATCATTTTCTCTTATCACTTCTTTTAGTTTGACAATATTTGGATGGGATAATTTTTTAAGAGACTGCAATTTAAAGTTTGTTTTTTTAATTTTGGACTTTTTTTTTAAAAAATAAATGAAGTCTTACCTTAACCTCTCGAAGATTCATTGCCTCCTCCCATGAATAATATTTTCGTTTCATGCGCTTAATGGCAACTTTCTCCCCCGTGTCTTTCCGTTGTCCCAGTACAACGGTGCCATAGGTCCCATCACCCAGTTGACTTAAAGTTATATAACGATTCATGGTTTATTCATTTAAATGCTGAAATTAATTTGGAAAAAAATTATTTTGCTACTGACAGTGGTACAGAGTAAATGGCACAAAACTTAAAAATTAATTGTTCATTACATATTAAAAATTTCCTTGTATTTTATACAAGTAAAAAATTTCAAGTATACGAATCGTCTCAGAATCTTTTTTTTTTATTCCGATCTTAAGGCCCGTATTCACTACCCTATTTAGTCGCACGATATGTCAAAAAAATCGTGTGTGCTCATAATGTATGACAGTGTGGCTTAAAAATAAATTGAGTGACAGATTTTTGTGACAAGTCTGTCCGACTTGCAAATGTTTATGAAAATTTTCATAAAATGATAGACTATATGCGATGAGAGTTGCATTTTCTTGTAAAGTAGATGAGTCATTTGAGTTTGCATCTTTTTTGTGGGATAGTGTGGCATTGACAGCAGATTTTGCAGACATTTTTTTATGTCGGATAGAATTTCGTCAGATTTTCGTGTGAATGAATCGTACGATTATGTAGGATAGTGAACACCGGCCTTTACAAAGTCTAACCAGTGCAACCACGTAAAGCTTAAAACAATTTTACAAAATTCTGGTCACCCATATTTCAGCTTCAGGACAGAGACGAATGAAATTGGTGAAAACGCGTCCATGCCCCCTTCACAAATGACCTACTGAAATTACATAATTTTTTTTATATACCAAATTCTACAAACAAATATGTTTAAATTGTAAATTTAAAGCATGATAACAGTTTTAATGGATCAGTCTATACTTGCCCATAGTTTCAATATAAAAAAATCTCTTTTAATATGAAAATTAGCTCGCAGCACACAGTGGGAGATTTTGCAAAAAACAAATGGAAATAATTCTGGATTTTGTAAGCGGTTAGCCCGATTGCAATGAAATTTTTGGTTGTAATTAAGGACTTGTATTCAAGTATAAATTTTGAATTTGGGATATAGACATATTTATTTTGTATCAATGGAATGTACAGTGAAACTTCGACATTACGAACTTCGGTAAGGGGAAGTCCCTTTTAAAAACAACGAAAGGTACACAAATGTCTTTGCATATGTAAAGCGCCACGTAGTCAGTTCTGTTTTGGTTCTTTGCCAAAATGAGTGTATTAAAGCGTAAATCAATTTCGAGATTGATCAAATCAATTCAAAGCGAGAACCAATTTCTATACATAATTGATGCTGTTGATCGTGGTGACAAATCTAAGCAAGAAATTGCTAAACAATTTAATATACCGTCGAGTACTCTTTCTACAATTTTAATAAAATCGGGAGATTATTTGCAACACGAAAACTTTAAAGTGCAAAAGATTGCGCCTTGCAGAATATAAAGACGTTGAGCAATGTTTATCTAAATGGTTTACACAATGTCGAAATCAAAACATTCCTTTAGGAGGACCGATGGTAAAAACCAAAGCTGAACAGCTTGCAGCACGTCTGGAACACAACGATTTTAAAGCTAGTAACGGTTGGCTTGATAATTTTAAAAAGCGCCATGATATCGGATTTCGAAAAGTGAGTGGAGAAAGTGCCAGTGTAAGTGATGAAGTTTGTTCTGAATGGAAAGCATTGTTACCAATTTTGTTTGCAGAATATGAGCCGCACAATATTTTTAATGAAGACGGAACTGGACTATGTTTTAAATGCGCACCAGACCGAACAATGGCGCTTAAATCCGAAAAATTTCACGGTGGAAAACATAGTAAAGAAAGATTATCTTTTTTATTTACTGTTAACAGTACAGGCTCTGAGAAGAGAAAACTGCTCATAATCGGAAAATCGACTAACCCAAGATGTTTTAAAAACATAAAAAGCTCACCAGTGGACTACACTGCGAACAAAAAAGCTTGGATGACCAGCGATATATGGCTTGATTACTTACAAAAATTTGACAACGATATGACTAAAGCCAATCGGAAAGTTTTACTGTTTGTGGATAACTGCACTGCACATAAAAATGCTCCATCACTTAAATCCATCAAATTACAATTTTTACCGCCAAACGCAACATCGAAACACTTTTATCGCAAAGAGGTAGTCAAAATTTTAATCAACAATCTTGAAGAGGGGCGCAAAAGCTCTATAAACGTTTTACAAGGAATAAGAATGGCACACAAGGCGTGGGAAAGTGTCGAAAAATAAACAATTACTAACTGTTTTGCAACTTGTGGCTTTGCCGAGCGCCCAAATATTTGGATTACAGAAAATGTTTGCCTCCAAGACAGCGAAGAATGGCTTATTCTAAAAAATCATTTTAATTTAACAGAACGGTTTGATGATTTTGTGAATTTCGATGACATTACTTTTACCGGGTCCCTTACCGACATTATTACTAGTGTAACGAAACCACAAAATAATGGTGAGAAGGAGGATGAAGAAACTGAAGAAATCGAAAATGTTGTAACCGCTAGAGAGGCTAAAATTATTGTCGGAAAACTGCAAACATTTTTTGAGCCACAGGATTCTACACCGCAAAATACATTCGACAGCTTAGCATCTGTCGAAAAACATTTTGATGGTTGCATTCTGAACTTGCGTAAACAAACAAAAATTACACAATATTTTACTAAAATAAAAAATAATAAAAACATATGTATTTTTTTATTTACCTCTTAAATAGTGAATTTTTATTATGTATGTACATAGTATTTTGGACAAAAAAAAAATAGTTATAACGAATTTTTTTCATATTTCTTTAAATTTCGTTATACCAAGGTTTCACAATGCATATGTATAACGAATCAATAGCTATAACGAAGTATTTTTCGATCCCCTCTAGATTCGTTATATCGAAGTTTCACTGTACTAGTAGTGATCTCCCAAAAAATTTTGCAATATGCATAGTTTGTTTCTTATACATAATTTACGAAATATCCGACTTTGAAAGTTTTTGCTTTCAAAGTAATTTGTTGGCGTAGCGTTGCGTTTTACATGATTAGGGCCTAGAATTCGCTATTTTTGACATACCTGTGTCTAGTATTTTGCAAATATAAGATTTAAATTTGTCTTTTGTAATAAAAAAGTTAAATACAGTTGAATTTAAAATAATGTTTGCCATTTTTTACCCAAAAGAGTATTTACATTCTTTTTTTTTCATAAAAAAAATTAAAATTAGTAAATGACCGTAGTAGCCGTATACTCACACTTTAAATGTGACACATAGAAAAAGTCTTATGTTGATATGTTTGGAAATCAACATAAAAACCTTTTGAAATCACATTTAAATTTAAAATTGTTAAAAATACAAAATTCTGTTCTTCACGAAACATTTAAATGACCTAATTCACCAAGCTGGTACATTTAAATTCAATTTAAGTTACTATTGTGTATAAGTTAGTATGGGTTCACACTATGAAAGTTTTCTTTCACAAAGTTTATTGGTGAGAGGGGAAGAGAACATGCTATTCTTTTCTCCTCTCTCACCAATAAACTCAGACTTTTTAAAAGAAAACTTTCATAGTGTGAACCCAGATTTAGTAAGGTCGCCTCAATATCACAACAATACAACAACAGACAAACAAATAACAGTCAGCTGTTTTTAGAGACCACCTTGTAAATAAATACACTTTTTATGATTTTTTTTTAATATAGCAGTGCTTTAATCTTAATTAAATAAGATTTTTTAAATAACACTGAAAAAATCACACTGTACTTTAATACGCCAAAAATTTACAAAATATAGATTAAAATAATATCCTTGAAATTGGACATTAGTTCCATTGAAGAATTCTCATTCAATATATGTACTTCATTTTATATAAAATAAATTATATAAATTTAATTCATACATACACAAAATAAATAACACAAAAATTAAAACTAGGTTTTTTTTTTATAAGGTGTCCGTCCCATTTATAGTGGGAGTAGCTGTAATGGGTGATTCAAGTAGAGATACTTTTTTCAATAGCCTTTTTTGACAGATCACGTGTGAGTCGTGTCATGCTGTCATGTTATTTTTGTTTAGTATTGTTTGACATTTCATAATGGAAAGACTTACGCATGAACAACGTTTACAAATCGCTGAACTTATGGTCAACATAATCGGTCTACTGAGCGTACTATTCGCAACCCCATCAACCATTTTGAGATCCAGCATTCATTATTGGATAATATTCGACCGAATAGACCACGTCCAGCACACTGTGAAGAAAATACAGCGGCCGTAGCTGAGAGTGTACACGAAGACCGTGGAGAGTCGATTCGGCGCCGTTCGCAGCAACTCGGACAGACGTATGGAACGACTTGGCGCATTAACGTCGAGATCTTAAATTGAAAGCGTACAAAATACAGCTTGTGCAACAACTGAAGCCGCTCGACCTTCCCAAGCGACATCGCTTCGCTCTATGGGCTCTTGAAAAGTTCCAAGAAGATAAGACGTTTTCGAGGCAAATTTTGTTCAGCGGTGAGGTCCATTTCTGGCTCAATGTGTATGAAAACAAACAAAATTGCCGCATTTGGGACGAAGAGTAACATAAAGAGATTCTGCCACTTCATCCAGAAATAAACAACGGTTTGATGTGGTTTGTGGGCCGGTGGAACCATCGGTCCGTATTTCTTTAATAATGATGTAGGTGCCACGTAACCGTTATCGTGCCATGATAACCGACTATTTGATGCCTGAAATTGAAGCTCGTAATCTCGCCGACATTGGGTTCCAGCAAGACGGCGCCACTTCCCACACATCGCATTAATCAATGGATTTATTGAGAGAACACTTCGGTGAGCACATAATTTCACGTTTTGGGCCGGTCGATTGGCCACCAAGATCGTGTGATATCACACCGTTAGACTTTTTCCTGTAGGGATATGTAAAGTCTATTCATTCCTTTGAGGAAAACTTCACGCGTGTCATTCGCCAGTTACCAGTCGAAATGCTCGAACGAGTCATCGAAAATTGAACTCAACGGATGGACCATCTGCGACGTAGCAACGGCCAACATTTGATAGACATAATCTTCAAAAAATAAATGCCAAAAAATGTTCTTTCAAATGATTATAAACATTCCCCATTAAATTTGAATTTTCTGAGTTTTTTTTTTTTTTTCTTTAAAAAAGTAGGGAACCTCGAAATGGATCACGCTTTTTTCTTTTAAATTTACTTATAGCGGCAGAAAAAAAAAGATAAAATGGACTATATCGCTTATGTGACTAAAAACGGTAGTGACTATAAACCAAAAGTAGTGTGTTATTTAATTTTAAGTAAAAGAGAGGAACATTCTGAACAATATGGATCTAAAATACCAGATTAATTGTTTGGTGACGTAACGTGACATTTCTGTGGAAGTGCCCATATATAATTCTGTTATTCCGCCTGTAATTTCTACATTATTGATGTTAACGATGTCTGAACGTCTGTCCGTTGAAATGGGTTTTCTGAAGATCCCAAATATGATGGGAACTAAAAAAAAACCCTTGTTTTTTTTTCTTTTTTTTTGTATATCAAGAGAAAAAGTTTCCAAATAAGATAATCTTGGTCATCAATAGACACCTTCCAACAAAATGTGGGCGGGATTGGAGAATTGACGTGGCACAAAATAGATTTATTTATATAAAAATAACGTTAAAAGAAAAAATTTTAAAATTTTGTACACATAGCTGGGTTATCAATTCTCAACTTCTTTAAAGAAATGGGCGGCATTGGATAAGTGAGAGTGACCCATACAAACTCTTCTCTTTATAATATTAATCAATTAACTGATCTTACAAGTTCTAGATTTGAAGATATTCAGCCTTGAAGATAATCAGCTAGGTACGTAAGCAAGTAATATTGAAGACATATTAACACTATTTATTTTTCGGCTGAATAACTACTTATTGTTGCACGAGTTGCCCACAGAATTCAGTACTTACAATATACTTACTAGAAGCCAAAAAATTACTAGTTTTTATTTTATTGGCGCTAGTTAATAGACCTTATAAGCAGGGCTGTGGAGTCGGAGTCGGAGTTGAGGTTTTTGTACCGGAGTCGGAGTCGCAGTACCCAAAAAAACGCGCGACTCCGACTCCAAAATTTTTCGGCATAAAAAATTTAAAAAAATTTCTAATATTTTCCAATATAAAAATTCTTCGAAATTGGCGATGCAATATTTTGCAGATCAATATGAATAAGTAGATTTTAATTTATTTTATGAGAAATAGTTGATTCAAGTACTTTACTATTTAAGTATATTTAGGTATATTTTTTATACGTGTGGGAAAAAGTCTAAATTACATTAGCAAAACTTATACTCAGTTATTGATCTAGTTGAAAAAGATGTGTGATTTTTTAAATAATTTACTCATGCTAAAAAATGTTAATGACAGGAATTGCCAATAATTTTAATATCAGAATTTTTTAACCATCAACGCTGAAATATTTTCAACATTGTACAGAATAAGTGTTGCTATAGCGCATAAATACTAGTATGTATTAGAAAAATTGTGACGTAAAATTATTTCTCTTTTGTGTAGAAACAACTTTATCGGCCCGCCTTTAATTCCTACCATAACACTCATGTTTTTCTTATGCACATTACGCGGAGATTCCCATAATTCGTTTAATAAAGATGTTTCTACACAAAAGAGAAATAATTTTACGTCTCATTCATTTCGCATCACGGTTAGAGTAGGAGTCGGAGTCGTGAGTCGGAGTCGGACTTAAAAAATGTCAGCGTTTGGAGTCGGAGTCGGAGCTAGTACTTTTTTCGGACGACTCCACAGCTCTGCTTATAAGTAGTTATTGAGCTCGTTGGCAGTAACTTAATAATCAGTACTGAAAACAACACAACTAATAAGTAGGTATTGAGCTGATTATTAGTAAGAAAATATTTAGTAGTGAAAATAATAGTA
The DNA here is from genome assembly GCA_943735925.1 of Pollenia amentaria. NCBI lineage: Eukaryota > Metazoa > Arthropoda > Insecta > Diptera > Polleniidae > Pollenia > Pollenia amentaria. Next base: position 71,723,311 of record OX031007.1, on the reverse strand, counting down.
GAATAATGGCAATTGTAATGGCAAGTACTTACCAGGTAACGTATGAAATAAATACTACCTATTGCCAAAATTCAAAAAGTTCTTCCCGGGTCTTATGGATATTCTAGTTCACTTCAGCATACTTTTTCAATTTGAAGTCGCCAAACTTCTTCTGATTGCGATTTACAGAACACGTATTATGCGATTTCAAGTCAAAATCGCAAATATTAAGCGTTTTGCAATTGTCAGAACATGTCCGATTTATTTTAAAACGTTGAAAATACCATAATATAAACACACTACTAGAATAAGGCTAAACATTGAAAATGTTAATAAAGGTAAAATTTTGTTGTATACTCTTTTTTATATAAAACTCCTATTTAGCGATTTATGGAGAATTTTTTTCCCCCGAAAAATCTAAAAAAAATTAATTTTTGGCAATTTTCGATATGCTATTTGGCGATGAAGATGAAAAAATCTGACATCCCTGCTGGGGCCAAATTACGGCACCCGATATCGATCGAAATTCCCATTTAAAATTTATTGTAATTTCGTTCGATATCGAATGCCATATGCCACTGTATTCTACTTTGTATTTAACATAATGAATTTGATCAAGTTTTTATTATTGTTAAATCTGTTTTAGGATATTGAAATTTTTTACTTGCATACTTCAAATATAATTTTCAACCTTTTTGTATATTTTTGGATACACGCAACGCTGTTTTAATTACAATAGTCCGTCCTTCCAGCTTACTGGCAGTCCATGTAAACCTTGTCCCAAATTGGATACAGTCCCGAAAATTCTTTTTTAAATACTGTGGTGTAGGGTATCATTTTGTCGGGCTTGACTGTCTATACTTTTTCACTTGTTTTAAGGTAAGATAAAATCATAAAATCGATCTCAATATCATATCACATACTTCTTCGGTTAATGTTAATGCCGCAAACCCCATAACACTGCCCGCCCCTATTTTGATTCTTCCAAATTGCATATGGAATGAGTAAATGAAATAATAAGAAATCAATAGGTATAAAATATTGATAATTTTCTGGCCGAAGATTACCAAAATATACACATAAACAATTTTTTTGTTTTAACCACCGTTTTTTATATGAATGTTTTTTAGGACATTAAACTTGATAATTATAAATTCATTCTATTAAGAATATTAAGTCTGTCTTTCCACTTGATTTAGAGCACGAATTAATATTTTGTTTAATAATTAATATAAAAAAAATACTCTGGTTCTATATACAAATTTTCCAAATTTTCTTTTATTTTTAATTCGTAAAATCGCCAAGTATCGATTGGATCCAGTTTAATCGCTGTATATATAATTTTAGGATTTCTTTTAAAAAACTGAAATAGAAGAGTTCTACTTACTCATTATTAGAATAGCACCCAATTAGAACTGAAAAAAATAGACACAATTGAATGGCTGGTTGTTGTTTTTTCGTACTTTTCAGCTGGATTTAATTGCTGCTTTTATCGATTAAATCAAAATTAATTTCTAATTACAATCAAATTATGTATTTTGTGTGTGTTTTTTTTTTTAATTTTCAACACTTTTATTCAACAATCAATAATACATTCGGTATATTTTTACTTTTTTTTTTTTTTTTTTTAAATATTTAAAAATTTGAATAAAAGTCTTCTTTAACAATTTGTGGCTTTTGAAAATAATTTTTAACAAGAAGGATAAAACTCATAGCACAACAACTGCGAATGTAACTAATACCAGTATAGTCGTTGCCAAGACATTTTCAGCGGATCTAGCCATTAAAGAGTTTCATTACGCTTAAAACGAAAACAACGACACGGACAACAAAACCCGTTTTTAATAAGACGTCAAGAGCGAAAGGACAAAAATAAGTTTGTATTTTTTAGTGTATGGGTTAATTAGTGCGAATGAATGTGCTGCTTTGTGTGTGAGCCGGATGAGTAAATAAGGCAACAAACGAAGGAGCTTGGTGTTGTCTATAAGGACTAGACACGCATACAGGATGTTACATGAAATAAAAGTAACAACCACCCCGTTTTAAAATGCAACACCAAGACGGAGAAACGAGCGACCAACCGAGCGACCACGCACGCTACTTTACCAAAATCTATAACAACAGCAGCAGCGGTGAACTATTTGCACCTGTTTGTACTGTTTTAGTGACTTTTTTGAGTATCTGGACTCTTATTATTTCTTTTTTTAAATTTAGACAATAATAAATTGCAAGAACACCTTAAGGTAAGTGACAGTAAACTAAACAATGTGGAAGACTTCTACAGGCAAGGGTGGTTTATTTAAAAAAGGAAATTTAGTCACAAAACTATTCCCTGCCGTTGCCATTGGAAACAGTGTTAATACTGTATTGGTCAAAACAATACCAGAATTTGTAATTTTTCTGCATTGAGTAATCGGTATCACTATCAGTTACATTTACTTTTATGAAATACAAATCTGGACTTGTAGTCAATATATTAACCTGTTATTTGTTTTTTATCTCTTAAAAGCATTTTTAAAGTTTTTCAATCCTACTTTTTATTTTTCATGATATACATATTTTGAATCTTTAAAAACTAAATACTTTTTGACCTTAATTGTACTAATAGATTTTTATACCCTCCACCACCACTAGTGGTAAATGAGGGTATACTAAGTTCGTCATTCCGTGTGAAACTTTTTTATTATACGTCTAAGGCCCCACAAAGTATATATATTCTGGCTCCTTGAGTAATTCTAAGTCGATTTAGCCATGTCCGTCTGTCTGCCTGTCCGTCTGTTGAAAACACGCTAAATTTCGAAAAACGCAAAAGAATAGAACAACCTTGATCCCAAATTGCTTGTAGTTATCCTAAGCAGTTTGGGATTGAAATCCAGCAACATCGGCTAAGTAGGATCATAACTATGAATCAAAATGTGGAACCTCCACCCTAAAAAAATTGATAATTTTGACACAAAAACATAACATAAATGGTGGAATAATGCACGGAATGATATAAAATTTTGCACGAATTCGCTTTATATGACTGCAAATCATTACTGTTTCGTGAAGATCGGTCTTTAATTGACCACAGGCCCCATATAAAAACTACACGTGGAAAACAGTTTAGTACGCCTAAAACCGTAATAATTAACGCTATCATACTAAAATTTGGTACGGCACAGTTTTATAGGACCAGAAATCACACTGTAAAATTTTTTGAAGATCGGTCCATAATTTACACTAGTCCCCATACAAACCCTACTCCCGGAAAACAGTTTACAACACATAAAACCAAATAAAGCCCACTTTTGGAAAATAATTAAATTCGCCTAAAACCATAACAGATATAGATATTGCGGTAGAATTTCTTCCAACTTAGATTCATATGGCCAGAAAAAATATCATGCAATTATGTGAAATTCAATGTTAACGCTAAAACTAATAACACTGCTGTATTAAAATTTATTCTAAATTATTTTTTGTAAAACCAGAAATCAGTCTTTAGAATCTTGGTAATCAGGGTATCAAAGATTCGGCACAGCCGAATATAGCAATCTAACTTGTTTTTAGTTCAAGGCGAATTCATTCCATGTAATATCGGTAGTACAACAAGTACAACTCGTACAAAAAACACAAGCAATTTGTTTTTATAAAATCATTGTACAATGTCAAAAACCGAAACAAATCAAAACGGAAACAAAGATTTACAATAAACAAAATTTTGACATCCAACAATTATAAAGCTAAAGAAAAAAAGTAATCAGCAGGGCTTTTAGGATTAGGACAATCAAGGCGAATTCATTACAGGTGATCCTAAAAGCCCTGCTGATAACTTTTTTCTCTAGTTTTATAAATGTTGGATGTCAAAATTTTGTTTATTATCTTTGTTTCTGCTTTCAATTGTTTTTGACATTGTACAATGATTTTACAAAAACAAATTGCTTGTGGTTTTTGTACGAGTTGTACTTGTTGTACTACCGAGATTACCTGGAATGAATTCGCCTTGACTATAATAAAAAAAAAACAATTCAATTTGTTATATAAACTATTTATTAAAGCTATGCTTTAATAGGTGTAAATATTTCACGTCCTACACGTAACCACTATTTTTTTTAAAAAAATTATTTGCTTTTGCAAAACGTTTGGCTATACCAAACATCATTCAATAGTTTCTTATCTACATTATACAAGTATTTTCTTAAAAATAAAGATTAGTAAATCAATAGAAATTGTTAAACATAAAGCTCTAGTTTGATCATTTTACTACTGTTCACGCTTTTTAAGATTTTTGTTTCATCAAATATTTTTTAGTCATCGTCCAGACTTGTAGTTTTTGTTGCAGCAATTCTTGAGTTTATTGGTAAACGAGGTGAGAAGATTGGGCACGGATACTCAGTTCCACGTACTCTGCAATTCTGTTTTGTATTGTTATTCTGACACTTTTCAACTTGAAGTTGGCTGTAAGTGTAACATGAGAGGAAAGACAAGACAAGAATACAAAAATTGCAAGACTAGAATTTATATTCTGGATACTAATGCAATTTCAAAGCAGAATTTTAAAAAATGGCAGCAACAAAAATTGCAAGTCTGGATGCTGACAAAAATAAAGAAGGTACGCACTGGGTTTCAATTAGATTTCGAGATCAGAACTACAATTTTGATAATAAAGTATTTGGTATATGTATTAACATCATAACTATTGCAATTTTCTGGGCTCTATAAGTCCTTTGTTTGGATTTAGTCGCAAGGAGTTGCGGTTTTTAGTATGTTTCTCTCTTTGGTGCGGATAATATTTAGTAAGAAAAGATTCTTTCCACATTTGCAGATGAATGTGGAACTGATTATATTCCTCGCACAATTTTCGACAATCCTGGAAACATTGAGCCTTATTAAAGTTGTCGTTGTCGTAAACGGCTGTGTGGTTTTTTGCAATAGATTTAAGTAGCACACACAACCTGTGCTCTTTAATCTACTACTAAAAACGACTTAGCCGTTTGCAACAACGACAACCGTAATAAGTAGACCTCGGATTTTGCGTTCATATTGAAATTTTATTAATTATTGTTAGATATTAAAGTAAAGCAAATTATATATTTAATACATACGATATTTTATAGGTTTAAAAATTATTCAAGATAATTGATGTTACAGTATACAACCATAATATTCTATAAATTATTAATTGAGAAGCTTTTACCTTTCGCTATCATTTTTAAGCGGAAACGTTTCTTTCAACGCCAAGGAAAGTAATTGGAGCAAATTTATATTTAATAATATTTATATTTGTAACGGGTTCAAGTCCAGAAACATCTGCAGCATTTAGACTAAAAATATTTATTTTTGAAATTATATTTAAATCTGGGCTTCTTTTCAAAATGGCCTTAAATTTCTCTTTTAAATCCATTCTAAAATCACCAGCTGTGTTATAATCAGGGCAAGTTTAAAATTTCACGAAAAACGGTTAAAAATGGCTGGCAAAATGGCACGAAAAAGTATAAAAAATTGCACGAAAAATGGCACAAAATGGCAAAACTGGCAAAAATAAAAACATGTTGTTATTAAGAAGCATTTATATTATTAAGTTATTTTATTTAAGTTATTTTATAAGTTATAAACAATATTTTCAGCCTCCTTAAATAAAGGCATTGACTTTGCTAATGGCAGAACCTTCGCTTCCAAGGAAGTTATGATAATGCGCTGGACAGGGGAAAGTGGTACAGTGGCTTCTCTTTGTTGATTGTTTTTACACCAAGGACATAATTGTCTGTATTGCTCGCACTTAACTATTTTACGAGGGTAATTCAATTTTTCTGTGAAATTCGTTTGCACATATTTTGCACATCGATGGCTTAATATAAAAAAGGCGTAACTGAATTTTTTTTCAAAATAGAGTTTTTTTTGTGTTTTCTGGTAGGCAAATTTGCGATGCACCTTGTCTCAAAATTTCAAGGAGATATAATTGCAAGCAACAGATTTATAACGATTTCAAAAAAAGCCCTAAGTCAAGTCAAAGAATTTTTGAAAGTAAAAGCCCTAACTCGTTTTTTTGTTTTATTACATTAGTTTTCACCATGACACAATAATACAAGGTAAATCTGTCAGCGAAGCTGTAATTGTGCGTTTATATTTTCCAAGTATTAAATTCGCTTTAGCGGAGAAATGAGTTGATGAAGAAATTGCGGCGGAGGCTAAAAATTTGACTACAAGCCGCCGGTTACAAATGAACTTTTAAATGAAAATTCGTGTATGAATTATCTGCTGTAAAGAAAAATCCTATTGTATATTGCGTAAATTAAAATAAACAATACTGCTTTTTAAGCTAAACTCCATTTAAAAATCGTAATAAGCTGATGTATTTGGCGGCGGCTCGAGGTTTCATAAACGACGGCGGTGGCCGGCTGTAAGTCGATCGACTTGTTTCTCTGTTTTTAGCATTTTATATTAACAAAACTTTGTAAAATCTTTAAATGTCCATGTGTATTTCTATATATTGAAATCTCTTAATTAAGATATTTTAATCAGATTAAAGTTCATTGAATTTAATTTTCATTAAATTATTTTTATGAAGAAAGGAATTTTACAACATGAAATTAAATCAAGTTTCTTAAAAATTTTACATTCTTGACTTAGCTGGGAATTAAACCCAGGTTTTTACGGACAGATTGCCCTGACATGTTTCGATTGTAACGACACAATCTCTTAAGACTCTTAACAGTTCAATAAAATAATAACAATACTAATTAATATTTAAACATCCTACTGGAAATAATTGAAATTTAGAACATTTTAATTATATTCAAGTTTTTAGAAACACTAAAACTACTTTTGTGTACTTTTCAGTCATGTTCTGAAATCGGTTCCGCGTGATATAAGGCCGTTCCTACTTCAAGTTCCACTTATCTCTACTACTCTTAAAATAAGGATAAACTACTACGCTTATTAAAAAAAATTTATTGAAAATCTCCATCGAAAAACGTCATTTGATTTCCGAACATGGCCGTTTTTAATATAAAAATCACATTTGGCAATTTTTTTTTCTTAACCAAAATCTTAAAAAAAACGCCATTTTGTAAGTGATTTTTTGTTTTCGATAAAGTGTAAAAGACTTCCGTTCATTTGAAACTAAAATTGCGAAAATCATAGTGCAAAGTACACATTATTCGAAGTCGTAATTCGCGACTAAAAACTAATAAAAAGTTTTAAATAAAAACTTTAAAATTTTAAAAAACATAAATTGAAATTCTATCTAGAAAAACATATTCATCGGTATTTCATATTTTAGAAAAAAAGTAACCAAAATGAAAAAAATATTCACATCTTCACAATGAGAAAAAAAAGTAACCAATTTTGGTTAGAAATAACCAAAAACAGCAGTTTTGGATATGAATATAACGTGTCGATTTTTTCCAAAAAGTGAAAAATACAAATTTTGAGTTAATACCCTCTTGTTGATCAAGTTTGATATGTATATCAAGTCATTACCCCAAAAAAAGCATAAGCGACAAAAACAAAATGTTACAGGAGAAGGTTTTTTTTATTATATTTTATAAAAATGTTGTATGAAAATTGGCGTTTAAACTAAAATTCTGTCGCTATAAAACCGTAACGGTACCTTTTGAGGCCGTGTGATTTATAAAAAAAAACGAAAATTGAAAATGATGTCGCTTAAGCTTTTTTGTGGTTGTGTCTGGATATTATAGTAAAACAAATATGTTTGGGAAAATTCCTTGGCAACCAACAAACTTTTTTTATTTTTCGTTTAAAAGACACTTACCGACAACATTTATTTTATAGTTTAGACTGAAAATGGCACAAACAAACATGGACAATAATAAAAAGATAGAAAATATAAAATCTCTGAATGAGATAATTTATCCAGAAATCGAACCTGGTATTATAAGTAAACAAATGATTGAGAAATCATATTTGGATGATGGCTATAAAGGTGAAGAAGCGAGATTGCATCAAATGGAGCCCGTAGTTTACGAACGAATAACAACTCTGCGTTTAGACTTTAGAAGTAAGTGGACACCGAGCATTTAGTAAGATGTTGAGTTATCGTACATATCGCACCTCCATTGCAATATCGTCGTAGGTGTAATTTTCCTAGATGTTATGGAACCACGTTAAAAGTTTTCTTGCTTATTCAAAATACAATGACGCCCTCAAATAGGCCTACAGAATTGACTTCAAGAGTCTTAAAAATAGCTGACTGTTCTGTTAGCTAAAATTGAGCGATGCCGTAAAAGTGATTTTTTTTTTGTTAGTTGAGGCTTTTACACAATAAATTATTGGGCATTTATGTCATTGTTTCCCTTAGATTTACAACAATTTATTTTACTATTGTGTCTTTTCTGCATGGAGAAGCTTTGTCGTTTAAGCTTTTGTGGCGCGTAAAGGACTTAAGTATATGACTTTGCTGCTTTGAAAAGCTCTGTCGTTGCTACATTTGTGTCAAACAAAATAAGTGGTCTCATACCAAAGATACAATTTTGTCACTTCTACACCATATAAAATTTGACATTTTGGAAATCATGGCGTTCTTAACTCAATTTCGGAAAAACTTGAAATAACGTCGATATTTCTATAGAGGTGCCATATAAGAATTAATTTTGAGAAAAACTTAAAAAAAATTAACAAAAAAAATTAAAGTTATAAATTAATAAGATTTATTTATAAGATACATAGTAACAATTTTTATATTTTTTTTTTATCTTGCAGATATTTTACGCATAGATCATTTATGGATATTGCCCAATATAACTAAATTGTCTTTAAATTGCAATAAAATCGAAGTTATTGAAAACATTGAAATGTTGGTAAATCTAAAAGAACTTGATCTCAGTTTCAACTATATAGAACGTATTGAAAATCTAGATAACTTAATAAATTTAGAAGTTTTATCATTATTCAGTAATCTAATAACAAAATTGGAAAATTTGGACACATTAGAGAAATTGATTATTTTTAGTGTTGGTAATAATCTCATAAATTCCACGAAAGGAGTAAGTTTTTTTTTTATTTTTTACTGAGAGTTAAGAAAGACGTAAATTAAACGTACATATATTGGCAGATCGAACGCTTACGATTTCTAACGGATTTAAAAGTTCTTAATTTAGAGGGAAATCCTATAGCAAACAATCCCGAGTTTCGTTTGTCAGACTATATTGCCGCTATTTTACCCCATGTAAAATATTATGAGTATGTGTCCATTAAAAATGGGGATCGTCAGAAGGCTAAGGAGCGTTATTAGTAAGTATATAGTTTTAAACGAGTTTGGTTATAAATTTAAATTTCTCGAAATTTTTCTGAAGTATTTCAGAGTTTATCAAATTCATTTAAGAAATGTTGTATTTAACCAGGGCTTTGGAGTCGTCAAAAAATAGTTCTAACTCCGACTCCAACCGCTTAAATTTTTAAATGATTAAATAATGCAAGAAAATGCTTCTGTAAAAATTTCGTATCAATCAAGACGAATTCATACAATGTGACCTTGGCTTGCTACGTAAGCAACAGCTGATAACTAACCATGTGTCAAAATGATATGCCGTTACTTTTTTGACATTTCTATTTAAATGTTTATTTAAATACAAATAAAATTTCAAGATTTATAAAATTATATAAAGTATAATAAATTAAAAATGCGTGTGTGTTCTGTTTGAAAAAAAAAACATACTCCTACATATGCCCACAGATTTAATGATGGGATAACCACGCACTTCGTGTTACATATGGCAGCGGCTTTAAAATCCGGTTTTGTACCTTTACTTTTGCCACACTTCTAAACTAAAAGAAAATTAACAAGGAACATAAAATATTACAAACATTTTTTCACTTTAAAGTACTGGCAAAGTTTTGAATGTTTAGGAATAAAACTTCAGTCTTCCTATGATTCCCAGGGGGTTTCTGGTGGTATGGCGCTGGTGGTTCTTTTGATTATTTTCACTTAGAATTATGAATTTTTAAACGTTTTTAAATTATTACATTCCAAAACATAAGATTTAAAATTAAAAACTAAATGCAAAATGACAGCATATATTTTTGACACACAGCAATTTTGTTTACTACAGTGTTGTATTATTTTGACACAACGTTAAAGTATTTTACAGTGCTGTATCCATTTTCAAAATAAGACCACCTTGTATCAATTCGCCTTGGGATCAGTATTTTAATATAAAATGTTTATCCTTGGATAACTAACAATATTTTATTAAAACAAACAGCTGTATCTTTATTGAAAAATTTAAATATTTTTAGAAGATATTTTACAAACAAAAGTTCATGAACTAATATGTTGATTTTTAATAAACTTTTTAAACAAGTAAAAACATATCATAATACTAACACGTGCCGCATTAAGCTTTAATAGTTATTTCCATAACTAAAGTAGAAAAATCTTGGAGTCGGAGTCACTAGTTTTTGTGGGTACTCCGACTTCGACTCCGGTATAAAAACCTCTCCTCCGACTCTACAACTCCGACTCCACAGCCCGGCTTTAAACGTTGTAATTTTATTGAACAAATGTTTAGAAACGTTCAAGATCTTTATCTCAATAAAACTTTTTTCTCTGTTAAAAATAGTTTTGAATACCAATACTTATCTAAAAAATGCATACCCTGCAAATAATATTGGACTACTTAATCCATTTTAAATAAAATGGACTACTTACAACATGGTCCAATCTGATGGAATCATGGACCATGTCATGGCTAAAATAGACATGTTTTCGTTTTTAAACTATTTAAAAACCAATCCTCTGGAGTATACCATGGAGTAGTTTTAAAACTACTCCGTTGTAATGCAAAGCTGAGTTATATGGTCCAGCCCTAGGACATCGTAATGTTAAATATGCCATGTTTTTTTTTTTCAATACATTTGGGTTGCCTTTGGACTATCCCTAGTCCCTTATGGACTATATTTTTCATTCGTGTATGGACTAGTCGTTTTATTTGTAGGGTACTTTTTAGGGAAATCGATTATTCGACTTTTTTAAAAAACCCGGTTTTCGTATATTCCGAATAGTTGGTACTTTAAAAAGCTAATTAAGCATTTTTTAAATAACCGGCTATCCAGCTTTAATTCAAATACTTAAAAACACAAAAATCAAATAAGATTTTGTAATAACACGTTAATTTGAATAAAAACAACACAATTCACAAAGGAAAGAAGCCAACAAAATTCATAGATATGACTCAAGGTCTTGCATAGACCTAAAACATATTTGACGATGAAATCTAAGAAAAGTGTGGCCAGAAAATTGATCAAACGTTAGCTACAAATATTTGTTACAATTTTTATTTATTTACTAAACATTATTTGTAAAAGGTTAATTCAAGTAGAGATACTTTTTTCAATAGAATTTTTTGAGAGATCACGTGTGAGTCGTGTCATGCTGTCATGTTATTTTTGTTTAGTATTGTTTGGCATTTCATAATAGAAAGACTTAAGCCTGAACAACGTTTACAAATCGTTAAACTTTATTACGAAAATTCACGTTCTGTAAGGAATGTGTTTCGTGCACTTCGTTCAACTTTTGGTCAATATAATCGGCCACCTGTTTCACCCAGTCAAAATGCTCGAACGAGTCATCAAAAATTGGACTCAACGGATGGAGCATCTGCGGCGTAGCAACGGCCAACATTTGATAGACATAATCTTCAAAAAATAAATGCCAAAGAATGTTCTTTCAAATGATAATAAACATTCCCCATTAAATTTGAATTTTCTGTGTTTTTTTCTTTAAAAAAGTAGGGAACCTCGAAATGGATCACGCTTTATAATGTAATTAAGAAACTGTTAAATGATGTTTGATCTAGACAAACATTTTGCAAAAGCAAATTTCTCATTTGAGATATTCTCCAAAATTTATTTTAAATGAGTTTTAATTTGTTGGTGGTTAAGCATCTCTATATGAATCACTAGACTTCAGCCATATTTTTGAAAAGTTGCAAACAAAACCTCTTAGCCAGGATTATGTATTTCAAATTATTTTGTTTTGGCATTATAGAAACGAATAACAATATAAACAGGATTTTTGTATGAAATATCTGTCCATTCGTCGACCACAATTTTTATCCTTCCAGGACATGGTTTGATTTCTTCAATTTTGTTTTTTTTCTTGGTGTTTTAGTAAATAAAACTGATGAATTTTGTTCCACATCGTTGATTCCGGAATGTTGTAGTTTAAGGCATGAAGATGTGCTAGAACTACTTAAGAGTTTTTAGTGCCTTAACGGACATTTCGTCCTCGACAACACAACAGGCCAATTTTTTCACCCAATGATTCATTTTTGCGTATTTCAGTAAAGTATTATTTGTCGTCTCTTTAGAACTACTTCGAGTACATTTATTTGGAGTACATTTATGTCAATAGGGATGCCATTCGTACCATTTTTATCAGTACATGTACTGTTTTTTGTTTAAAGTACTTATTTATGCATTACAAGCAAATCAGTACGCAAATGTACTGATTTTATCATTAATGTACTGATTTTGTTCAGTATATAGTTTGTCATATTGGCAAATTGTTTGCAATACAAATATTAATATAGGTGTTCTTATCGATGAGTTATTAACAGTAAAGATTTTTGCCGAGTCAGTACGAAAAAAGAAGACAGAAGAGGAAAAATGGAAAGTGTTTTTAAATGGTGGTGCGTTTACAAATTTGAGGAAATGTGTAATTTTATTTCTTCCATTCCACATTTAAACGCTTTTACAGAACGAGTCTTTAGTTTTCAAAGCGGGGAAAAGAGAGAAAAACGATTTTGACTTTTGCAATAATTATAACTATTAATAGAAATTAGTTGTAAATCAATTTTAAATGATTTTTTAAAATTATTTTGAAGCTAAATACATAACAAGCTTCGTTATTTCAAGTGTTTAATTTGTTTTTTAACATTGTTGTCCTTATATCTGTAGCTTGGTCAAATTATTAATTTTTGAGAAAAATTTTATTTTTAGTTTTTTATAGAAGAGTTCTAAGTGAAAATGGCTAGCAAAACCATTTTGAAGCTGTTCTCGGTTAAATTACACATTTCTTGTTTCCACAAAATAAAAGAGATTCAGCATAACCTTTTAATTGCAAAATAAAATTAATTACACTGGTAGATATAGCAAAAAACCACTTTTATTTAATTTTATGTTGACCTATATTAAAAAAAATATAATAGAATAAAGGAAATAAAATTTTAGTTCACATGTTGGTCACGTTTTGTTCGTCAAATATTTGCTAGGTGTGACCGTAGCTTAAGAAAAGACCTAATGCAACAATCAACTCAAAACAACAAAATATTGACATTTTAGTATGTACCAAGCTTCAGACATAATGAACTCAAATTTTGCTTTTAATAAAATTAATGTTTCTTTTGAAAAATATAAAACCAAGTAGCTAACAAGAAATTAAGAATCGAATTTTTAACAACTTGTGTTTTAGAGTTTTTTTGTTATTCACTTTGTTTTTCCGCTAAAAATATATACGGAATTGAATTATTGTTTAAAAAAAATTCAGTTTTAGTTATTTAATTTTGTCACTGTTTAAATTATAGAATGAATTCAAGTTTTGTTTTAAAAAAGATTAAAGCTCTTATGTTATTAATATGCATTTTTATATAAAAAAGTATATGTACTGTTTTTTATGCAATTGTACTGATTTTTTTTCTCTTATGTACTGATTTCTCTGATTTAAAAACTGGCAACCCTAAATGTCAACCATGTGGACTAATTAAAGGTGATTAATAAGTCGTGATGTGGAAGAAGCCTTGCAACTTATCATTTTAGGGTACTTCAGGCACTTAACTTTGACTTTTTAATCCCGTTCGAAATATCTCCAGAGATAACATCTATATAAATTATTATTTACTTTTTAACTGAACACGTTTTTGAAGTATTTTGAATAGTTTTTGGTTTTTTACAAGAACGAACGCTTTTATACGCTATTTGTATTTACAATGTTTTTTGACTTTTGTTACATGTTGTTTTGACATTCTTCATATTCAATTAGAAAAATACTTAAATTACGGGTACATTACGGGCAAGAGTAAGGAAAACGTATATAAATGACACATTATTGAAATAACCGGTTTATTATACCAAAATAAGCGGTTTATTTGATATTCGAAAAATGTGCATTAAAAATAACCGGTTTGGGCAAAACTTAAATTTAAATTTATTTACATAAAATTATAAGTAGAGCATTTTTAAGTGTGTGTCTAATAAAAACGATATATTTGTGTCTAATAAATACGATATATTTGAATACTTCTAGTAGAGAACTTCGTGAAATCGAAGCTAATGAAGAAATTGAACTTCGAACTCGAGCACAAAAAGCGAAAGAAGAACAAGATGCAAAACGTTTATCATCAAGTTTTGTCGAACATTTAAATGAACATCAACTCTACGAATCATTATGGAGGAGTGACGATGATGGTCGCATACTTATGATGGTGGGCGCACCAGCCGAAGACTTGGCTGAAGAATACGATAACGATATTTTTGAATTAACCCAGGAAATTTATAAACTTGGCTTGCAGAAATACGAAGAACGCCAAAAAGAAATTCAAGAATTTAATAAAAGTATGGAAGAAGGTCACTTAGAGGTACAACGTATGGGCCATCAAATATTAGATGACTTTCAGCAGTTTAAAGAGAATATATTCGAAGAAGCAATTGCAAGCCACAAGTACTTGGAGAGTAAAGTATTGAGGGGCGAAGAGGAGGAAACTGAAGAGATTATTGAATATTCAGACAAATTGGACCGTTTGGTTGCGCAATTCGATGATATGGTTAATAATGTATGGCAGCAATTAATGAGCCAAGAACTACATTTGCATGAGACAACTGAGGTAAAATGTTAAACATTTAACTGACAAAACCTTTTATTCTTAACAAAACTTGCTTCCTCTTTTTGTAGAAAATATTTTATTTATAATAATTTTTTATATTAATTCGAATGTGTATTCTAGGTCAAATTACAACATGAGAACGAAAATTCCCAGATTCTGTTTTATTAAAATTTTTTTATTTAAAGGAAACCATCGTTATCTTCCAAAGACGTCTCCAGGAAATGATAGCTAAATTTATAGAACAAGCACAAACATATTTTGGACAACTGCGTGATATTGCTTTGCATTTTTCGGAAAATTTAGGCGAAATTGTCAACCGTTATATTGCGACAAAATTGGCTTTACAAGATTTCGATGGAGTGCCTGAACCACTTCGTAAGTGCATGGAAGATCGTGAAGCAATAGCCAATTTAATAGCTGGAATGAAGGACTCTCATACACAGCGCATCGACGAACGTGAAGATCTCCTAATGACTCGTAGCAAGGGATTTATTGAAGACATGATTGATAAATTGAATAAGTAAGTTATAATGTCCTATCAGTACCGCAATTTTAAAATGTTTCAAATGTTGAGTAATGAAAATTATGTTTCTCTATTTACCATATCAAGTTAAGGATTTTTTGCATTGATCAAAGCCAAGGCACATTCATATGAGTGTAGCACGTTCGTAAATACAAAATTTATGGCCGTTTTCTCATTAGGCGATGATCTTTTTTCCAACGAAAAACTGCACATTAAAGAAATTTGGTTTTCTCAGTATCCCATTCAGGGTTACTTTTTGAAATATTCGAAAAGGGTCACAAAAAGGGGCCAAAAATGGGTATTTCAATTTAAAAGGGTCAAGTTTTTTATAAGATATTTATTTTATAGCCAATTTACATTACAACGAAATCTAGTACTTTCGAGATTTCGAGCCAAATCTAGTTGTTTTTGGCTAGATTTCCCGTACAAAACAAAATCTACTCCGTGACTAGATTTTGACGAAATCTATTCGAAACCTAGTAGTACTTATTGATGCAACTATGTTTTTCCCCATATAGCACTAAAAACTACTTCCCTGCACAAGAAAAAAATGACTTTTTAACAAAAAACACAACAAAAACAATAATAGCTGTTTTTTAAAATTGTTAAAAAATTCAAAAATTTTGTAAAATAATAAAAAGAAATGCAAATGACAAATAATATTGATAAAATAAATGAAGTTAATTATAAAGAAAATTTAATACAAATTTTTAAATGCCTATTTCTTTATATAATATAGTATGTGTTACACAAAAAAATTTCAGTCGGCGGTTTTTGTTGTGAAAACCAAATCTCGCTAATGTCAAACAAGTATAATGTAAACGAACTAGATTTGGAGGAAGATTTCAAATGAAATCTACTAGATTTCGATGTAATGTAAATGCCCTATTAGGTAAGAAGTGCTCAAAACAATTTTTTATCGAATGCCCTTACCTGGTTTCAGCACCTGACAAAAAGATTGTTCTTTATCATTACAGCTTATTTGTTAATGATTTTTATGCTATTTTCCGACAATTTCTTTTTTATTACCGATTAAGCGATTTCAAATAAATTTTAGGGGTTGTTTCCAAATTTGCAATATTCGCGAATTTTAGACATGTGCGCGATATAAGCGATTTTCACCTGTAAGTTTTCAGATTCTTTAAAGCTTTTAAAATGTTAAATAAATATGAGGCTTTGTTATCATACCGCTGTTATACATTTTTGGAGATTTCCGCTAATTTAGCAATTTTTACAGAATTTTTGCTATTATTTAAGTTTTAGGGACTTTAATAAATTGTATGGCTTATTTGAAATATAAAAAATGTTCGCTAATTTTTCCAAACGTTTCCGAATTTTTAAATTGTTGCGTAGCTTCGTTGCTTTTTGAGACTATCGTCGTCGTTTTAAAAATAGCCCCATATACATATAAACCGAAGTCACCTATTTTACAGGGCTTTATCAATACTGTCGATTTATACGGGGCAAAAAGTGCAATGCCTTATGCCATTTAATTTTTTAAAATAAAACATTCTTCCCTTTTGGAGAGCAAAACATTTTTAAGAAACGAACACAAAAATGCATTTTTTAATAAGAAAATACAATAAATTATTCAATAAATAAAAAATATATACCTACATATGTATAAAAAATATGTATGTATGCATATGAGCTATGTATGTTTGCTATAAGGGAAATCCCAGCTAACATTTTTGGAAATTTCTAATCATTTTCTGATCGTTTTTGACTCTTCAGTGCGATTTAAAAACCAGAATATGCGCTCATTTTCCGATCATAAATGATACTTTCGTCGGGAGAAAATGGTACCCTACTTGCGACTCTTCTTGATGAGTCATTTATAACTCGTTTTTCTATTAGTTAAGAGTCATTTTTGATTCTTTTGTAATGGTATTTATAGTCATTTTCGGATAGTTTTCTAGTCATTTATCAGTCTTTTCTAACTTCATTGCTGATTCTTTTTCGATTCGATTCGACTCATATTTCTAATCGCTAAAGAGTAATTTTTTAGTAATTTTTCTATTCATTTAAGAGTCTTTTTCGCGTTATTTGCGATCATTTTTGCAGTCATTTATAAGTCTTGTATTGCTTTACATTTGAGTAATTTTCGAGTCCTTTATTAGTCATGTTTCTAATCGCTTACGATTCTTTTTATAACTTTTTATCAGCCGTATTTCAATTCATTAAAGAGTAATTTCTACATCATTTTTTATCGTTTTTCCAGTCAGTTATCATTAGTATTGGTGATCTCATTTGACATTTTTCAGACGTTTTTCCAAAAGATTCCTTAATTAAAACAAAACATTTAATTAATTTTTCATATATGCATATATGCCGTGTATTAAAAATAAGAAATAAAAAAAAACAAATAGTTAAATTATTTAAAAACTCGCACAAGTAACGTTAAAATAAGAAATTAGTCAAAGAACAAAAAAACCAAATTCATAGTTCATTCATAAATAATTTAAAAAAAATAACAAACATGTATAATACTAATAATAATAATTTCAGTAATGATAATAAAAATAATACTAATATAACGGTGTTATAACAAATTAATATATTTATAAAAAATAAAACAGGTTTTTAAAATGTTTGTGTAAAATATTTGTCCATGTGGTTGTTGGTATGTTTTTGTAGTTTTGGTTTTTTGCAAGGGTACAACTTGTGACTTGAACGGACTTAATATAATAAAAGCAATAAAAATTAAAACACTAATTTGCTCTTTTTCTTTTTGCCAATCTATCTGTAGCGTGAACAAAATGCTTTTGTAAAATACCGTTTATTTCTTTATCGGTGGTTTTAAATTTACGATGACAAATATCTGAAATGAAAAATATATGTAATATTTTTTTTTAATAACACAATTATAGACCTACTTTTAATTAATGTTATGAGAAAACACTTTTCGGCGCTGGGCTTATTGGTGGTCCCTTTCCAGCTGTACAAAGAAGCTAAATCGTCTGAAAATAATTTCCGAACTGCAGCTCTTAAAAATTGAGCCGGTCTTTCTGAAAATGCAAAAGTTTGTTAAGAAATTAGTATAACTAATAATAAGTAAATTACTTTAATCTCTTTTTTTTAAATTTCTAAACTTACAAATTGTTGGAGCTTTTCTTCATTTGCCTGCACTGAAACATCAAAAGTATTTAAATCCGTGATATTTATGAGAGGAAGTTTTTGGGCGTCTTGAAATTCATCCACTAAAATATTGTCGCTGTGGTGTTTTCGACCCTCTAGTTTTACGTCATTAACTTCTTCTGGTACTTTTATAAAAGACCGCTTATTTTCGTCTTTCATCTCATGAACTTCATTTTGTAAGTTTAATATATTTTAAAAAGCGAACATTTTTATTCTATTTTGAAAAACAGGCAGTAAGTCCACTTTTATTTAATACAATTTCAAAATATTACTTACAATTTTTAAATATATAGGTATGTAGTTTTTATTATCCTTCTTGCATAAGAACATTAAGTTCTGCTATAAATTCTTGTAGGAAGTCATTTGTGCAATTGGGTTTTGAAGTTCCCTCATATACACCAATAAAAAAAACATAGCTTGATTCTACAACACTTGCTAAAATCGGCCAAACTTGTTTGGAGCTACTTTTGAAAAGAGGCAGGCCATCAATGCCGAAATCTAAAGTTATGTTCAATAACTTCCAATCATTTTTTACCAAGAAATCGGTTAATCCGTTTTTTAATCCATAGTGAATATACGTGCCTTCACCAACCTTTCTCTCAACAATAGAACCAGGCGTTTTTAAAGGAGTTATTGCATCTCTTGGAACTTTAATATTGCATTTTATTAACAATAATAATAGTGCATTAATTGCAACAAAGCTAACTTGGAATTTAATAGTCCATTTAGCCAGTTCTTCACACAAATTGTATTCATTTTGTTCACTTTCACTGATATCTCTGCTATCACCTGAATCGTTAAATTTATCACTTTCAAAACAGGTTTCAATCGTACTTTGCCTTAATTCTTCATATTTCTCGATGTTTCTTTCCACTATTTGATTCCTTATGTTTTTTTCTAAATACCTTTGTTTATTTATTGGCGAAATTTAATTGTTAGCTTCTTTTTTGGCCAACCTCTTTATTTGTCTTGTTGACATTGCCTTTTGGTCCAAATTAAATTATAATTTTAAAATCTTACTTCCACTTTTTAAGTATATACACTGCGCGTTATCAGGTTAGCGCCTCCCGTATGAGCTTATTATATCGAGCCTTAACCCCAAAAACGAAAATTGAAAATGATGCTTAAGCTATTTTTGCGGTTATGGCCCGATATTTGCTCTTGTTGAGAATACATTATTACTTTTTGGTGTTCCATTGTACTCGTCACTGTATTTACTGATTCTGAAATTTGGTGTTGATACCCCTTCAAATCATAAAGAAAATGGAAAAATAAATTGCAGGCGCTAACCTGATGACGCAAAAACTAGGTCAGCTTTTCCATCAAAAATAAAATAAAATAGAATAAACTATGTAACGGTACATTTTCGTAACATGGTTTCTTTACCAGAATCAGTGAATAGTGACGAGTAGAATTGAACACCAAAAAATATTAATGTATTTTCAACAAGAGCAAATATAATAACTTCATAGGGGAGGCGCTAACCTCATGACCAGTAGTGTATATAGAGGTTTAGTTATTTATAAATAATTTTAAAACACAATTTAATTGCCTCTTTTTCAAACTAAAATAAATATTCTCGCTTAGAAATTTATTAAAACAAAAACAAATTTGAGTTTTTTTTGATGTTGTTTTAACCCTCTAGTGCCCAAGACCGCCTGTAGACGGGTTAAGTTCATTGAGCACTTATTCGCTCTTCAAATTCAGTTTCGCCTCAGTTTTTATTTTTTTAATTCGGGGAATCCCAAAAATTTGTGTTTTTTGTATTTGCAAAATATGCTGATGCTTTGGGTAGCTATTATTGTCATTTGAAGTTGAAAAATTGTGAAGTAAGGACAAAATAATTATTTTTCAAAAAGTGCGAATTTAAAAAAAACAAAAAAAGTATTAAAGTGGTCAAAGTGTAAAGAAAACAAAAAAAAAATAAAAATCAAGGAAAAAAACTTTTACAAGATTTTTATTGATCTTGCAAGGTAGCCCGTCTAGAGGCGGTCTTAGGACAATTCAACAAAAAATATAGTAGGTGAATTTTGAAGTGCAAGATTTCAGGAGATAGAAAATTGTGGTTCATAGTCATGGAACGTCGGGAAATGCAAAAGTTATCATCGCTTTCTGATGAAGAAATTGGGAAAATATTGGATTTAATGAATTTCGATAGCGATACTGACGTAGAAGAAGATATGGACGACGACGTGGATGATGATGCTTGCGAGACCAACAGCCATATCAACGTTGGATTTGATGAGGCGATAAATAGAGCAGTTAATATGTCAGATTCAATGCTGTTATCAGAGATTTGCGTTACTCCAAGCCGAAGTCCCTCGATTGATTCAATTACTCCTCGGTCACAGAAACGCAAACGCAATGTGCCTGCAGAGCAGAATATCACTCAGCCTGGTGATAGCTTTATATGTGAAACAGGGGAGTTTATTGGGTCCGTTTCTGATATATGTAGATCCTAAATCCAACAATTTCAAAAGGATCTTGTGGCGCCAAAAGAACTTAGTGCTGGATAGCTCTGTAATAGCATTTTCTGAGACGGAACTAGGTGGAGATCTCAGAAAGCTTGATACGCCTTTCAAATGCTTCGAGTATTTTTTGAGTGAAACTTTTATTGAGCACATTGTTGCACAAACAAATTTATATGCCACTCAAAAAGATATCAGAACTTCCTTCTGAACAAAGAATTCGGAACTTCGTCAGTATATTGGCATTTTATTTTTGATGTCAGTTTTTCGCTATCCGAGTGTCCGTGCATATTGGGGCGAATATGCATTTCAAACAATACAAAATACTATGGCAAGAAATCGATTTGAGAAAATACGAAGTAATTTGCATTTTAATGACAATAGTAAACAGCCCCCTAAGAATTCTGCTGAACACGATCCTTTATATAAAATACGACCAATTGTAAATCATTTCAATGAAAAATTTCAATCCGTCCCAATGACTCAACGTTTATGTGTGGATGAGCAAATGTGCGCGACGAAGATGAAGACTTTTCTTCGACAATATTTGCCAGATAAGCCACACAAATGGGGAATAAAACTTTTTGTTTTATGTGACTCCTTCGGCTTTTGCTATAACTTCGAAATATATTGCGGCGCAGGAGACAATGTTGTGCAAAATGGATCACCAGACCTTGGAGCGTCAGCAAATGTAGTTGTTCGGTTGTCACGCAATGTTCCAGATTATAAAAACCACATAGTATATTTTGATAACTATTACACTTCACTGCCACTTCTTGTATATCTCAAATCACGTGGAATTTATTCTTTGGGGACTATACGTTCAAATCGTATTCCGAGTTGTAAGCTGCCAACCGACAAAGATCTGAAGAAACAACCACGAGGATATTCTACTGAGTTTTGTGGATCTACCTACGGAGTAGAAATTTCTTTATCACTTTGGAAAGATAATAAGGCAGTGCGACTAGCATCAACTTACGCAGCAACGAAACCTTTTCAGAATAAAACAAACCCAATAACGCAAGTATCACGTTTTGTTCGCTCTGAAAAAAAGTTTGTTGACGTCGATTGCCCCAATATAATCCTTGAGTATAAAAGCCACATGGGTGGTGTCGATCTCATGGATGGTCTTATTGGTCGGTATAAAATTCCAGTGAAGAGCAACAAGTATACCAATCGACTGTTCATTCATTTGCTTGACTTAGCCATGGTAAACGCCTATATTTTGTTCAACAGAATCAACAAGCCTAACGCCAATGATAGGCGATACCAGCTTCCAAACTTCCGAGCAGAGATTGCTGCCGTACTTTGCATGCATTTGCTGAACTCACAAATTCGTTTTGTTTTTCGTCCGTAGATTATACCTGAAGTGGGCTGCAACTTTATATTTATATACAGCGTTACCAGAATCTTTGGAATGAAAATTGTCATATGGCGAAAGAAATCAAATTTTGAAGAGGAAAATCTTAAATTTTTTTTTCTTAATTTAAATTTTTTAAAACAAGGGCCAAATAGTAAGAATTATAAATTTTTTATAAAAACATACTTCTTATTACTTAAATTGAAATACATAAAAACATAATTCATCAGTATATGAAACTTTATAAAAATACATTTTTTCTTTTCACAAATATTTTTTTTATCAATATTCTAACTGCCTATTTCCGATGTGCGAAAGAATTATTTACTTCCTACAAATACATTTTAAACAAAAACAAAGTTTTTGGAATTTGTTTTTGTTTTAAATGTAGTTGTTCGAAAGAAGGAATTCTTTCGCACATTGGAAATAGGTTATAATATGCCTTTTTTAATATTTTTTTATGTCCAGAAATAATGATGCAATTTTGTGTATTCTAGATACTGGGTATAAAAGTGTGCATCAAGTTTGGCATGATGCCAAACTTCATTGTTTTAAAAAGTGACTGTTTAAATAATCGTGTATTTTGTACAAGCAAAGTTAAAGTAAAAATCAGAATTTCTTAAAATAAAAAATCATCATTTGAGAAAAAAATCTTTAATCATATTTTTGTTTAAAAAATAATCCAAAATATGATAAAATCATCATTCTGGCAACGCTGTTTATATTTTATATTCAAACAAGAGAAAACAAAAATTTGTCAAAATAAACTTTGTGTGTCTGAGCACCAAACAAAGTTTAAAAGAGAATTCAACAGGCTTTGTCAAAGTAAACTTTGCCTAAACTTTTTGAAATTCTGATTTTTACTTTAATTTTGCTTATACAAAATACACGATTATTTAAACAGTAACTTTCTAAAACAATGAAGTTTTGCATCAGCTTGATGTGTGTTGGTGCTGCACACTTTTGTACCCAGTATTTAGAATACACAAAATTGCATCATTATTTCTGGACATAAAAATATTAAAAAAGGCATATTATAACCTATTTCCAATGTGCGAAAGAGTTCCTTCTTTCGAACAACTACATTTAAAACAAAAACAAATTCTAAAAACTTTGTTTTTGTTTTAAATGTATTTGTAAAGGTACGTTCAGACTGATGAAATATTTGAAAGCAAACATCAAATATTTCATTAACGTAGTCTGAAGACAAAATATTTTTGAGTATCAAATAAAATAACAGCTGATTTTGAGCAAATAAAAGTATTTGCCGGCAAACAAATATTTGTCCAATGTGAACATAGTGTGAACACAAAAAATCAAATATTTTAGTAATTTTTGAGAAAACATTTATTTGATATTACAAAAAAATTGTAAGAGCAAACAACTACAAATAATTTTAGCCATGTTCCGGATAGAAGCAATTTTTCCTGTAAGTTTTCGGATTCTTTACAATTTTAAATATTTTTTATAATGATTAGACTTTGCTATCGTGCCGCTATTAGCAAATTTTTGCGAATTACCGCTAATTTAGCAATTTTTATAGAATTTTTGCCATTCCTTATAGTTTTAGGCACTTTTACTAAATTTTATGGCTTGTTTGAAATATTAAAATGGTTCGCGAATTTTCGCTATTTTGCAACTTTTTTTTTTGTTTTTCCCCTAAATTTGGTTTTTTAACTGATTTAGCGACTTCAAATATATTTAAGGGTTTGTTTCCAACTTTGCAATTTTTCACAAATTTTAGCCATGTTCCCGTTACCCAGTGGCTTCCATTTTTTTCTTCTTCTACATTCTCCTGTTCTAACACTAAAAGAAATGCTGATCCACAGAATAAAATAAAAAAAATTAGCTTTTGCGCTCATTTTTACCATTTAAGAAATAGGTATATTTTTATTTTTGAACACTTTCATTAAATAATTATTTGATGCAAATATTTCTTTTAGTCTGAACGCATGGCAAACATGAATTAATTTATTTTATTAACACTGTTTGCCAACTGTTTCATCAAACAAAAATTATCAAATATTTAAGCTTAGTTTGAACATTAACAAAATATTTTTTTGTTTCACACAGTTTGAAGCAAATATCAGAACAAATATTTTCGTTAAATATTTCATTAGTCTGAACGTACCTTAAGAAGTAAATACTTCTTTCGTACATCGGAAATAGGCAGTTAGAATATTGATAAAAAAAATATTTGTGAAAAGAAAAAATGTATTTTTATAAAGTTTCATATACTGACGAATTATGTTTTTATGTATTTCAATTTAAATAATAAGAAGTATGGTTTTATAAAAAATTAATAATTCTTAATATTTTGCCCTTGTTTTAAAAAATTTAAATTAAGAAAAAAAAATTTAAGATTTTCCTCTTCAAAATATGATTTCTTTCGCCATATGACAATTTTTATTCCAAAGATTCTGGTAACGCTGTATATAAATATAAAGTTGCAGCCAACTTCAGGTATAATCTACGAACGAAAAACAAAACGACCTTGCGAGTACAGCAAAGTATGTACTCCCCCGCTATACTCTTTTCCCTTCTCTTCTATAAACTCAAGACTTTGCAAAGTAAACTTTGCTTGTCTGAAAGGGGTCCAAGTCTATGTATAAATAGGTACTCTTACGTAAACGTAACGTTGCGTTGCGGACGAACCTGATAAAATTAAAATTTCTCTCCGTTTTTACGTATCCGCTCTCAAGAATTTTATTTTTGTTTTCAAGCAGTGTTGTCAACAAAACGTATTAGCCGGCGGTTTACTTTTAGATTTTATTAATAAGATTCTCTTTTTAAAATATAAATTTAAAGAATATAAACATTACATACATACATACATACATAAACATATATAAATAAATATAAATATATGTATATTAGTTTATTTGTTTTTGATTAAACTTGGTAAGAAGATAGAATGTTACAGCGAAATTACTATAGGCTATATTTTTCCGGAATTTTGGAGCAGGGAGGAATAAAATGGTTAAAAATTAGCAAAAACCGATTTTTTGGAAATAACCCTACAATCATAAATCCAAATTTTTTTCGTACGAATTCCTAATCGGAAAATCGGCATTAAAAAGGCAAATTTCAGGTCAATTTTGATCAATTTTAACTACAAAATTTTAAAAGTAAATTTATTTTTTTGGCTTAAACTACCATTAGGCATATAGGTTTGAAAAATGTTAACTTAACGGGACAAAACAGGGTAAAACTTTGTTTTAAATATTTTGGCGATGTTTGAATGAATTTTACATTGTCGCATAAAAGTACATTTTGAAAGTCGTCGCCTTTAAGTGGGTAATATAAGGAATTTTTGGGATATTTTAATTAAGCTCATTTATACTGCAAAATTTTAAAAGTTTACGGCTTATTTCCGATGTGCGAAAGAATTCTTTCGTTCGTACAACTGCATTCGTACAAGTTCTAAAGTTTGTTTTTGTTTTAAATGTAGTTGTTCGAAAGAAAGAATTCTTTCAAACATCGGAAATAGGCTATTAATTATTTCATGCTAAAACTATCACTAGGGACATACATATATAACAAATACTAAATTTTTTCACATAGAGGTAGTAAAGAAATAAAGTATATTTTAGGGCAAACAGGGTAAAAATTCGTACTCTTGGTACTTTTTTGTGAACTCGTTTTTTGCAGTAATTTTGACTGTTTTTCTCCGGGCATCTCCGGAATTTATCCCATATAAGTGAGGTCAACTTTGTACTTAAAGAGATATTAATAAAGTCTTAAAAAAATTTTTAAGTTAATAACTCCTTAACTAGCTGCTTAGGTGCAAAAACACTATATCAAAAGTTTTTATGTTATAGCATTTTTCAGTGCTGTACATACAAACATATCTGTGAATATACATATACACATATATTTTACTTCTTTTTTAGAAAACCGTCGATATCGTTATGTATTGGCGATTTCAAACAAGAACATTAACAACATGCTTTAAACCAACACTGAGTGCAAAATCAAAACAAAACAAAATTTTTTATTTCATTCTCTTTGTTTTTTTAACACACTTTAAGAACATATGATACGTTTACGTATTTTTAGTAACTATCAACCATTGACGTCGACCGCAACGTTTACGTATCCGCAACATTTACGTAAAGAGTAACGAGGCCTTAAAAGGGGACCAAGAATGGAATTGTAAGTTTCTACTTTCAGTCTGTTCCAAAGTTTATTTTTAAGCAATGCTAATTTCAAAAACACTAGTTTAGCTGAAGCACTGCTGTTCAGCAATGTTGACAAAATACAAAATGTGAGTGCTATTTCTAAAAAGTGGCACAAAATACATAGTTAAAAATTATACAAAAGGGTTATTTAAAAAAAGGGTCATAAAGAGTATCAAGATTGTCGAAAAAGGGTCAAATTTATACATACTTTAGTAACCCAGCGGTAACTTTGGTCCCATTTGATTCTATTCTGTCGCAAAGCTAACCGGCACTCATCCGCGAATTACATAAGTATTTATTTGCCATACAGATAAATTCAATAAGCTGACTCCCAACCAGGGATGTTAAAGTTGGTACAATTGTACTTGTTTTGGTACATTTTGACCTTCTAAAGTACCGTGGTACTACCGTGTCTAATCTTGTACAATTTTAAAATTTTTCATAGTTCCCCCTTTTAGAATTTTAAGTATAGCAAACAAATTATTGAGTCCTGTTCATTGCAATATGCACTTAAAATTATTAACATGGTTAATTTAGAAATGCAATCAGCAGATGCTCGAATGCATGTATTTTTACAAAGGCTAACTTTTTGTTCCGCCAAATTGCACGTAATTTCATGAATTAAATTTTCACGTAATATCATGAATAAAAATGTTTTGGATGAATGTGATATCTCTATCGTAGACTTTTATAAAAATCACATGCCCTTTGAAGAAGTGGATTTAAATATCTCTACAAATAATATCAATATTGATATTGTTAAAGAAATGAAAGAAATACATTTGTCAACACACGTGTTACTATTTATGTTTCAGTTTTTACCACATACGATTACACTAAAAATGAAACATCAGTGTTTTTTGAATATACAACTACAAAACACAAAAAAAAATTTATTTATTTTCTGAATGAGAATGAGAAAGAAAAAACAGTCAACATCGCCACACACGATGAAACATTGTGTTTGGAAACATTAAATATCAAAAATGTTTGATATTTGAGAAACCGAAAAGGTAACAAGAATTTCAACCGGGAACATCCCCACACGTAGCAACATTTAGTAAAACATGTTTCGACATGGGTTTGGGTAACTTTATGTACCTTATTTTATTCATACATATAATGAATGTTAATGTTCGGTTTTGTTTTTTTTTTTTTTTTTTGTGTACAATTGAATGTACTTTTTTGCTGTTCTAATAAATTTAAAAAAGTGGTACTATGACGGTGCAAAAAGTACATTTTTTTGGAAGTTGGTACAAAATTTACAACCCCATTTAACATCCCTGCTACCAACTGTTACACGTATTTTGAGAGGTGTTGCCAGCTGAAAACAATGTTTTTGTCGGTACATTGAGAAAACCAAAATCGTTAACAGACAGTTTATCGGTTCAATAAATTTATGTCGACATTAAGAAAGGCAGTTTGTCGATACATTAAGAAAATGGTCATTAAACGACAAATAAATTAGATAAAAAAAAACAACAAAGTGTTAAGCTGCAATCACACTTGTAAAATATTCGACGAAAAAACGGGACCAACAGGCAAAGTATAAAATAAAATAAAATGTAATTTCCCTTATTTTTAATATTTGTTTTGTTTATAATATCACATCTTACATTAAACAGTTTTTTTCTATGTCTAGCAGTATAATTAGTTTTATTTTATGATATTAAGACAATTCTGAATCTCATTCCCTATTAATAAAAGTAGTGGTTTTGCTTATTTGATCAAATATTTAATAAGTGTGACCGTAGCTTTAGAATATTAACAATTAAAAACATTCCTTTTGTAATTTCTACAATATCGATTTCGAAGGTTAATCGTTGAACAGGCCGTTTTTGTTTAAATTATTTTCATTAATAGTGAATATAAATTTAGCTTACCTTTACTCTTGTAAGTTCCTATCCATTTTCAAGCATATATAAAGTACTTGATGCCACTTTTTTTCCTCTCTCTCCTAAAAACTCCAGACTTGACGGCTAAAGTTTAGAGTGTGAACTAGCACTATTTCGATAAAAATTATAGGTGGTTGAGCTGCTAAAAGTCGACAATTTTTTAGAAAGCAAAAAAAGGTGATTCTAAAAAAAATGCACTTTAGAATTGAAGTGTCAGGAATATTGCCGTTTGATCACTATTTTTTTGGTATGTATTTAAAGATGTGTTTATTTTTTACTAAAATAAGTAACAAAATGTTCACCAGATTCCCTACTCTTTCGGCAGTAGCCGTTTTTCAGATACCCTATATTTAGGTCATCTTAACAAATAAAATAGAGCATATCTAAAAATTTCCAAAACTGGTCTCGCCCATATTTTCTGTGCATATTTGCTTCACAATACTTTAAATAATTTAAGTAAGCTTGACCACAACAAGTTGCAGCTTTAGGTGAAATAAGAAGAAAACTGATACAATTTAATGGCGTAAACTGAATAATTTTTTTCTCATTTTTAAAGTACGTAACGAAGATGTGTTCAAAATGTGAAAGGAAATAAAAAAGGCTCACCAAAAATGTTTTTCCTGCAGCAATCTAAGTGCAAAATAAAGTTACTTGTTACATATTTTTATTGATTCTCGTTAAATAATAAACAATATTTTGCTCTGCCAATCAAGTAGGCATAACTATTGCAACTTTTTTATTTATTTAAATTTGAAAACACCATAAGGGTGGTTAAATTTTAAGGGCCGATGTCGATTTTGAATGAAACACAAATTATTTAGGAAATTATTGTCATTTCTTTTTATTCTGATAATATTGGTATGGTTCAATTATGTATGGAACAAAATATCGGCCAAATGGCCGCCGCCACCTCGGCGGCACACCTCCGATGGTCCAAATTTTCGATGACGCTGAGGCATAATTGAAGTTCTATGACGTTAATGTGCCGAATTTTTTTATTTTTATTTATTTATAAATATCGAATTTCTAATACAAGATAATATATCTTATAAATTACAGCATTAGAATCAGAATAGTTAAAGACAAATATAAGATGACAAAAGTTTAACAAAAGTGTTTTACTAAAACCAAAATATATAAAAGACAATTAATTCAAATACATAAATTTAACTAATTCAATTAAAAGGAAAAAATTTATATTAAAATGGGAAATTACTTTAAAATTTCGGTAAGCATTTTCTTAAAATTTATTGCGTTGTTTGTGTTTTGGATGTGACTTGGGAGTTGATTCCAGAGACGTATGCTAAAGACAAAGAATTGGCATTAAGATGCATGACTTCGATGTCGAAATTGAATTATATATCTTCCTCTACGCGATCTGGCAAATCGTATTCGATTAAATAGGTATTCTGGTTCTTTTGTCATGATTATTTTATGAAGAAAAATTAGGCATTTCATTTTTAATATGTTATTGAAAGATAAATCCATAAATCTACTTGCGTATGCCGAGACTCTATTGTATCTTTTTAAACCAAAAACATAACGAATAATGTTATTATAAGTGGTGTTAAGCTTCCTCTTATCTATAGAGGAACATCCAGCGAATATTTCAGAGCCGTATAATAGAGTAGGCAGAAGATAAGTTCTTGCTAACAAAGTTCTTATCGTTAGTAGGGTGAACTTTTGAGTGGCCCGTAATTACGTAACAAGCCATATATTTTACCACATACCTGATTATTATGGTCAGACCAAGTTAATGTTTTGTTGAATATTAGACCCAGATTTCTTGCGGTATTTACAAGTTCAATTCTCGAATGTCCAATTGAAACATTCAACCATTTGCAGAAGCTCACACAAAAATACTATTTAAGTCAGAATTCAGTTCATTTAACTTCCTTGGTACTGCTAAGGTATAGCTAAACATCATCAGCATACATCTGTATATTACAAAAACGAAGCTGTTCCGGTAGATCATTAGAATATAGACTATATAATCGTGGCCCGAGAATTGACACCTGTGGGACTCCTCTAGTGACGGGTAGAGAGCGAGAAGTCAGTCCATTATTAACAACTGACTGACTTCTGCCTGTAAGGTAAGATTGAATCAATTTAACTGCAACTGAAGAGAAGCCAAGCTGATTTAAAAGTTTCCTACAAAGAGTAGAATGGTGAACAGTATCAAATGCTTTTGAATGGTCAATAAAGGGCTGCATGAATAACTTCATTCATAAGCATACTGAAATGTTTATTCAATGAAGTTCGTATTCAAACAAACTTCAGACCACTGAACAAACTGTTGTTTTATTCATGCTACTAGCAAACACATTTCGTTTCATATGCCAAACACAAAGACTTTGTTCAATGAAACGACTTTTGTTTTACAGTTTTCACTCTCTCTCAATTTTTTTATATAAATACTCAATTGCTATGTTGCCACTTAGTAAATTTATGTATTTTTTTTTTCTTTTTTGTTACTTTTACAATATATATGTATATATATATATATGTAATTTGTAAAGCATTTTTTAAATTACATTTAAATTTTTTTTTCTAACAACTTTTTTATGTACTTCCAAGCAAAATACATTGCTAAAAATTTTTATGAAAATAAAATGAAATTTGTTTGAAATTTAAAAATTTACATTAAAAACAACTAATTTACATTGAAAACAAAGTCAAATTTGTATTAGTTTTATTATTTTAATATTAATGTACTTCCTTATCTTGTTGCTTTTACTCTTCATGGATATTTTTGTTTTTTTTTTTATTTTTCCTAATGTTTTTCATTTTTTTCAACTGGCAATACTGACTTTAAAATAAATGTGTTATTCCATGAACTTTTTCGACATTTATTCAGTGGTTGTTTTGTTTCAGAGTTGTTTGTATTCATATTCTCTTGCTTAAGTAAACAAAAATACTGCATCTTATTCGTCTCTTAAATTTCGTGTGTTTGTTGCTTTCATTTCGTAGTTATTCATTGTACTGAATACAAACGAAGCAAATACAAAATTATAATGAAAGTTTCATGAACATCATTATTAAGTTTCATGCAGATGTTTAATGGTCAAGCAGTACCATTAATGCTAATTTACCATCATCTAAGTTACTCCTTACTTCTTCTACTACGTCAACCAAAGCTGAAATACAGCTCCGTCGTGTTCTAAAGCTTGATTGACGATCTGTTAACACATTATTGATATTCACATACTTGTATATTCGTTTATGCATTAAGTGTTCAAAGACCTTGGAAAAATAAGGTAGAATAGCAATTGGGCGATAATCATTTCCCTTTTTAGGGACTGGAATAATTTTGGCATGTTTCCATACTATTGGAAAAGTACTGGTCATGAAAATAGTACATATTAAAAAAGTGAGTTAAGTATGGAACTATCCATGGCAGTATAATCTTTATAAATTTTGGATCAAAACCATCCAAACCAATTGAGTTAGGTAATAAAAGTTTTTTTGAGACATTAGGTAATGGTATTTCAACGAAATTTTCATAGAGCAAATTAACGTCCGCATCGACTTGTTGATGCCCGATTTTACCAATACCAATTTCTTTTATACATTTCAAGGTTTTCTTGCTGCCAACTACAGTGTTAAATTTATTATGATAATAAGAGGTCTTATTATGTCGTATTTTCGATCCTACCGCCTTTCTGGCCCTACGGTATTCAGATAGATATTCTAGGGTTATATAACGCTTCCAAACTCTATGCAATCTGTCACGATGCTCAATTATCAATACAATTTCATTGGTAAACCAAGGCTTATGTCCAGTTTTTAACCTTTTTGTAGTAATCGGAACGCTTTGATTTAAGAACTTTAGTTTTACGTCAACATTTGGTAAAGAGTATATTGAATTCCAGTTTGTATGTTCAATGCTATATTGTAAATTTTGGTAATCAATATTATTAAAGTTACGAAAACTATAGCTTAGATCCTGTTACGTAGTTGAAAAATTATAAGAAAGAAAAATTGCATCATGTTTAGAAAAAGAAGACACTGAAAGTTGTTCATAATGAACTATATTTTCCCTTTTAGTAACGAAAAACAAATCCAATAACGTAGACGAGGTGGCTGAATAGTGTGTAGGTCTAGTTACATTTACGGAAAATAAGTAAAAAGTCGACATTATCGTCGGAAGTTCACTTGTAGCCAGTAAATTACTATTGAAATCACCCGAAATGATGATATCAGAGTATATTGCCGACAAAATTTCGAGTCTTTCAATAAGGCTATCTAGCCTTATATTCCTATTCGATCTGTAAACGCAACCCAATAAAACTTTATTTCGACGACAGCTTAATTCGACAAAAATATTTTCAGTGTCGTTACTTTCAGAAGAGGAAGATTTAAATTTACAGGAAATGTGGTTCCTAACGTATATTGCAACGCCACCTCCATTTCCAGTTCTATCCGAACGAAAAAGACGATATCCAACTACGGCATACATACTATCCCCCATTTTCTTCTTGAACCACGTTTCTGAAATACAAACTGCATAAATTCCAGAATTCTCTATTAAATAACAAAACTCGTCAATTTTTGGTAGTAGGCTTTGTGCATTGAGATGGAAAATATTAAAAGTTTTGTTACGATTACATAAAATTCGGATCATATTGTAATTACTGTCTCTAGAATCAATTTGATCATAATCTAAATCTAACAATACAACGCAATAGATAAAAGAAAATTTTGAGAATAATAAGATAACTGTATCATAAAAGCTACGAGCTAAAATTATAATTGTGTGCAATAAAGTTAATAGCATATTTTTAAAAAAATTTTAACAGAAAAAGGTTTCAAGTTCTCATCCACGAAAAAGCTTCTCAAGATCATCCAGAAATTCTATTAGTATAAGGTCATCTGTATCATTTTTTTTAATGTAAACGAGGCCTCGAAGGGTAAAAGTTGATTTTATGTTATGCCTTTTTTTAGGTTTATCTCATCCTTTCGCTCTTAAATTGTTGCTGGCTTATCGACGTACACCTTTTCTTTCAAATAACCCCAAAGAAAGAAATCCAACGGTGTCAAATCACATGATCTTGGCGGCCAATTGACATCGCCACCACGTGAGATAACACGGCCATTGAATTCGTCGCGCAAAAGAGCCATTGTTTCACCATTCACAGTAACTGCCTGACCGGCCTCATTTTGGAAAAAAAATACGGCCCGATGATGCCGCCAGCCCATTAACCGCACCAAACAGTCACTCTTTGTGGGTGCATTGGTTTTTCGACAATTAATATTGGATTTTCATTCGCCCAAATGCGGCAATTCTGCTTATTGACGAATTCACTGAAGATGATTTTCTTCGAAAACTGACTATATCCATTTTGATTTGAACCTATTTTCATAATAAGCCTGAATAACTTTAACGCGTTGCTCGATTGTGTATATTTGCATGGTTCAAATTGAGTTAGTCTGAAATTGAGAAATGTCAAATGAAATGCAGAAAAAACTTCACGTTTAGGTGTGGTTCACATTCAACATCGGCCCTTAAAATTTAACCACCCGTTGTTATCAGAATAGGCAAGTATTTTTAAAACTATTTGTTATACAGAGTTAAATATAAACTGCAGTTATATAATCTATTTACTTTTTTTTTTTTTTGCTGAAATTATTTAGTTTAAACCCTTTTTCTTATTTTTGGGTATATATTAAGCCGCAATTGAGTAATGCAGCCAGTTAAGTTTTTTCTTTGTAAAAGTAGTGATCAGTAGCAGAACTTATAGAATTTTATTTTAAAGTATGATAATGTCATTTAAAAATTTGGGGGAGCTTGAGTTATTCAGAAACTCAGATAATGTAAATGTATTTAAATCGGCTATTTTGCGAAAACTACACGATTTACCAGGATACCACGAACTGGATGTTTAAAGCAAAATTCACTTCTTTTACTTAACAAATAATAAAAATATGGCTTGCCTTACACCGTGCGAGAAAATATTTATGAAAAACAACCCAGACTGGCTAAATGCAGTAACAACTTTTGAAAACATCGAAAAACCGCATACATCTCCTGACAGCAAAAGAGGAGGACCTACAAAAACTATAAACGAGTGTTCTGAGTACACAATAAAGCGTAATCTTCAAAATACCACAAAAGATATATCTAAATCACATCTTTCAGAAGCATTATGTCTTAAGTATGTAAATGATAAAGATACTCGTAAATCAAGGTCCGACATTACAAAAGCTGTGGTGCTTGCAAGCCCAGTTCGACTGCAGAGGATCAAAGAGAGTATTCCAACTCCTCCAAATGCTTTGCCCACAAAGTATAGCATAGAAGAAGCCTTAGCGTTGTTTATGGACTTGGGATTAGCAAAGGAAAAATATGAAATGTGAAAATTCTTCCTGGACACAAAAAGGTTACATCTGCCAAAAAAGAAGCAGTGCCATCTAATGTAAAGCTTACTGAAATATCAGTAGAGGTAAAATGCAAGACTTGATGGATCATACAGACAAACGCCTTATTCAAAGTATCACTTCCAGATCGACTTACATTGATAAATAAGTGGAGACGTGATGGATCATTCGGTCAAAGTGCTACAAAAAAAAAACTATATCGACAAATGGCACAATTACAGTTGCAAATATGTTTATGGCTTCTGTAGTTCCTTTACGTCTTAAAAGTGAAATCTCTGAGCATTGGAAAAATCCTCGCCCATCTATGGATGCCAGACGTGCTCTTTTGAAGAGAACATGTGCTCTATTTTATAAAAAGTGATCTAAAAACATGAAAGTACAAAAGAGCACGCCAAAGCGCTCTTTTCACAGTGCTCTTTTTCATAAAAATTATACTTATATCATGAAAATTATAAAAGTACTTGATAACACAATGTTATGTTATTTAATTTTTGTAATAATTGGTTATGCACAGAGAAACTTTTTTTTTTATTTTTAATTATTTAACCCCTACTTACATATTTAATTATTTATTTAGTTTTAATGTAATTTACTTTAACTTTATGTTTATAAGCTATTGACATTTTTTTTAATTATTATTTTTTTTATTTGCACGTTTGATAGATTTATTTATGTAATTATTTGTATTTTTAATTATTTTATTTATTTATTATATTTTTTATTTCACTGTTCGTACATGTCTACATTTTCTTTATTTATTATTGCATGACTTTTTATATAATACAATTGATTGTTTTATTTAATTTATTTCATGATGTATTGATATTTTAATATTTGTATGCTTTCAATGATTTGCATGTACATATATATTATTAGTATTTTTATTTATATTAAATTCTATTTAGCCATTAAAATTTAAATATTTACTTCAAAATCGCCAATTCACATAAAAACGTTAAAAATAAAATGCTTACACTCACACACAAAATTATAGTTTCACCCAAAAATTTTAATTTTGATAAATTTAAAAAAAAAAATTTTTTTTTTGTTTTACAAAAAAATTTCCGTCCTGTCAGGAATATTTGCGGCCAAAAAATTGCGACTGTTATGACCAGCCATTTTTTTTTTTATAAATTAGCCGAAACTTGATCATGCTTTCCACTAGAGTCTTTTGATATGGGTCAGTTAGCATGGACTTTAATATTCACGTAGGAACTTTTAAATATGTATTAATATCACCAGATATCAAGAAAATAATTTTAAATTTTTAATTGCCTAAAAATAACAAGTGATAAAGAAATAAATTGTGCAATAGTAGAGCTTAAGACAAAATAATGTTGGAATCAATATGTATTGACTTAAATAGTTTTTTTACACTTTGTACCAAAGAGAGCCAATTAAAAAAATGATATCTGTGATATAAGTACCTGATAGCAGGAGGAAGTGTGGGTTTAAAATGTTTGCTTAATTTAAGTTAGTCGATTAGTGCAATATTAGTTATAGGAAACCGCAATAAAAGTCTTACGAAAATACTGTGATCGAAATCTGTGATATGCATAAATATTTAATTTGTGATGTCCTTTTTTTTACGTTGGTTGTGTCGGTGCAATATAGGTTAATTTATCTCTATTGTGTCGGATTATTCAAACTTTTTAATTCTAAAAAAAAGGAAAGGATTCACAAAGTAAACTCTACATTATAGATTATTGATTGAGTATACTTCCCGTAAGAAATTAAGCGGCGATAGAACCGATGATATTCCCAAAATCTCTGATTTTCTTTTTGTTTAAAGATTTTAGAGATTTCTGGCCAGTAAAGGATATAGTACCCGAGTGTTAGGAAGGGGAAACTAGAGGTGTAGCCCGATTAAATAAGTGATATATTTAGTTTTAGTTTAATATGTTTGCCTCAAACTTTCAGATTTTGTGGGCCTTCGATTTTATAGACACGTAAAATACGTGAACTACTGGTAAATCCGGTAACATGAAGATTATTTATAATATAAGATGGGTTGCCTCTACGTTTTTTTTTCCTACCAGAGAAAAAATTCGGCAGAGTGCTAGTTTTTACAAAGGCCCTTGGGAAATATTCACTTTGGAACAAACTGCGAGGTTTCCTGGGAAAAATAAATGAGACATTTTATTTATACTTATATTCGAATTAAAAATTTTATGATACTTATAGTGTTGTATGGCCCGGCTAACTCAGGATAGAGTATTAGACTCTTTCAGGGTCATGGGAGTTCCCCACGTTGCGCTCTCGGCAAATATTAACCCGCACACCGTTCCCTCTTGCTGATGCCAGCGAAACCGGAGTTTTGTTGCGGGTGAACTGACCATACGTGTTATATGTCTGTAGTGTAAGGAAAATTCATGTTTTGTTGTGTGTGTTTGGTTGTGTTTCTTCTTTCTTCTTTGTAGGTGTTTATTTGGCCCTTTTGTTTTCCTTAGTGTTGTTGTTGTCTGTACGTTTGCTAAAATTACCAAAATATTAATGTTAGCTATTAATAAATAAATGTATACTTACTTGTTTTAACTTTTTGTTGTCCATTGTCCAGTGCATGGGCAATTTTGTGGAATTAAATTGTTTCATTATCTTCATATGTTTGTTTGTCTTATTTGTTTTGTTCGTCTTATTTGTAAGTGTGGTAAGGCAGTGTTGCGTGCAATTGTCTTTCCTTTTGCGACCAATGAAGGCAGGAACAATATACTTACCCGCTGTAGAGCTTTTAATAAATTTTGGCATCGATTTGTATTTTACCCTTGCCGCATTTGTCTGCATAATTAAGCCAAAATATAATTTTTACAGCATTTCACCTTTTTGAAACATATTTTGATTTCGCATCGACTTAGAATAAAATAGGTGCGTTCGTTTACCCCAAAATTTGGACAAATTTGTGCAAGTTTTTACTGAATTTTACTGAATTGCGTTCGCTTACACAAAAATTTGCAAAAGAGAGCATCTACTGAGAGAGTAAAGTGGCAGTTGTAAGCAAAGAGTCTGCAAATTTTTACTGAACAAATTTTTACCGGTAAAAACCAGTAGAAAACAAAAACATACATATGTATGTTTCATTTAAGTAAACAAACAAAAGTACGCAAACAAAAAGCATACAATTTGTAATAAAAACATTTAAAAGAACAAAAGCTGAATTAAAAGTGCAACAAAAACCAAAAATATTTTCATATTACATCCTAAACAATTTTACTTACCACTTTGTACCTTCCCAAATGTTCCGGGAGAGCATGAAATATTAAGTTTTCATTTTTTTGGCATCCATGGTAAAATTTGTGTTAATTGTTCAATATTACTTATTTTGGTTTTTGTTTACATTAATATTTTAGAGATGTAAAGCTAATGAATATATGATTACTTCTTATTGCATATTATTGAGGGTACCAAATATCAAAAATCAAATATTGATGTAGTTTCGTATGTAATTCAACTAGAAACAAAATTAAAAGTCATGTACAAAATAAACAAGTCTTAAAACTTGCACAGAAGCTCATTTAATAAATAAATTTGCTACGAATTTATAATCATTACAATGCATTTCATCAAGTACCAAAAACATTATGTACTGGGTAGTCTAAACAACACATATTTTACAACACTAAGCTTTTTAGCGATCAGCTGTTTGAATTAACCTGCAAGTTTTTGCAATTTTTCCGTTCGTTTACTTTTTTGTGCAAGAGACATTTTTGAGAATAAAATTTTCATATTGCCCAAAATTTACTCAACTACTGGATTTTACTGGAAAAGTAAACAAACGCACCTAATTGTTTGAAATTCTGGTTAACAGATGGCTTATCTTTTTTAAATATCTATTTGCCACACGTGTTGCCTCAATTTCGCCTTCTAAATTAATTTGTTACTCTATTATTGTTAGCCAAAGCAGGTTGCCATTTAAGATACATTTTATTCCAAGCTGTAAAATTCTATACATAAGTAAAAATTAAGGAAAAAGCACATAAATTAAATTCGTTTGGTCTGATGTGTGTAATACGAAAAAATCTAGATCCATCTTTTGGTATACCGATCAACTCAGAAACCCTTTTAAAGCGATTTTTCCAGGTCCGTCCGTCTGACGGTCTGTCCATGGAAACCTTGTCATAAGGACGAAGTAAATGTAAATGGTAAGAATCGGTCTATAATTACACATAGTAAGAAATAAGTAGATTCCTTGTGTCCATAAATCATCTAATTATGATCGCATTTATTTTCAATTCACCTCAAAAATATTTTACTGCAAATAAAACTTTTATTTGGAATCGGTTCACATTTGACAATAGCTTCCATCCGTAAATAGCTTTTTTTTTTTTTAAAACATTAATAAGAAATTAAGCGACGGTCCCTGAAATCCCTTTAAGACACAAAATTCTTATGTCGATAATATTCTGCACAAATAATTCATTTGAATTTTATCATCACAACATAACCATGTTTTGGGGAACCGATTGATTCGAAATAGGGTACAATTTTGAAAATTCGGCTGTTAATAATATTGTGTATTTGCTTTACGGATAATGATTTTCAATTTTTTTTTAAATACAAATCAAATTAAATTGTTTAAAATTTTGTTTTCAAATAAGCCATATTGGGGCATATTTTGTACAATTTTTTCTTCATATTAAATGAGCATCAAATGCTCTTTTAGAGCAATTTCCGGTTTCTTTGCTTATGTTCATTAGTGTGTACCAAAAAAAAAATATTATTTTATGCCCCACCTTTTTTGAAAGCTTATAGTGTGAAGTATTTTTGTGATTTTTTCCAGATTTTTCGGAAGAGGTTTAGAGGTCGCTTAAATCGAATTTATCCCAAAAATCGGGTTTTCTCGACTTTTTTGAATTTTGCTGATTACTCGGCCCATTAGCACGATTTTTACTAAGTCAATTTTTTTAAAGAAAACTCCTCAAACTTTACTTCTCTGTGCAGATATTAAAAGTTTCGGTTATTATTTTGCTCATTTGGGTCCCCTTAGTCACATTTTTTGTAAATTTAGCATAAATTTAAAAAATAATGCTTTGTAACTTTTAACATTTATATTGAAGTTAAAAAAAACTAATGATTCAGTTTAAAAGGTGGATAAATTCTGAGTTATTGCAAAAAAAAATAATTTAATTTGCTTTTAATGTTCCAAAGTTATACCCTTTTTAAGTTTTGTACCCATTTTGTGAAATTAAAAATATTGTAATGTGTTTGCCAGTTATGCTTCGGATTTGTTTTAATGTTAGATATTTAGATATTAGGTATTCTTTCAATATATTAAATATGGGTGGATTTTTAACTTTCAATTATTTATTAGAGCTTTTACGATAAAGCTCTATGCCCTGCAATAAATTCTGAAAGTCTGTTGCAGAGGTTGTTAGATTAATGTAAGTATTAGCTAAGGCCACGCCGCGTTCTGCGACATCATTTACCACTTGCAATTGCTGAACTTTGTTCTTTGCTTCATTAAATGATTTGTTTGTATGCCATTTTTCCAATTGGATGAATACAAAAGCTTTAACGAATCAATCGCACGCGCCACGTTGAAAACTCTTCTGCGGCATCAGTGGTACTTATCCTGCCTTAGCATTTTTTGATGAACGTATCGACACCAAAACTTTGCATTTAATGGTCCAAAATCTACACGCACTAAGCAACGGTAAAGAATTAGTAAAAGCTGAATTATCCGAAAACATGCTTAATAACAAACAAATTCAAGATTTAATATCCAAAGCCAGCAACATTTCAGTTGATTTTTTACAAACAGATCCGGAAAAATGGAATACAAACAAATCATTTAATAAAGCAAAGAACAAAGTTCAGCAATTGCAAGTTTTTTGGGACACACAAATGTACATATGTAATAGAAATTGATTTATTTCAAAATAAATTCTTATAAACTCACAAAACTTGTTATGGTTTTCTATTTAGTTATATTTGTTTATGATATTCTATTACAATATAATAATCTTCGTAATTTTGAAAAGTGCAAGACACATTAAATGTACATTGGAAAAGTGTGCTCTTTTTTAGATTATTAACCAAATGTGCTCTTTTCACCTCTTCAACATCTGGCATCCCTACGCCCATCATCAGTTAATTTTTGTCGTCCGATATTTTTCCAATATGCAAAGGATTCTTCAGAAATAATCAAATCTACAGTACACGATAAAAAAAGCAAATTTCTGAACTAAAGCCTTTTGTTATTGAAATGAAGAATGGACAAACTGTTTCTATTGACTATGAATTTTTTCTAACGCTGATTGATGGTAAAGTCTTAAATGTAATAACAGATACCTCGTCAACTTTAAAGTGTGCAATTTGCAAAAAGTCACAGAAAGACTTTTAATATGTTGATGATTCTAGTGATGAGCAAAACAATGAATATGGAATTTCTCCGTTACATGCCAGAATTAGGTTCATGTCGTTACTGGTGAATACAATTCCGCGAGAAGGAGAATGTTTTGCCAAAAAAAACTATCTGCTCGAAAAAAAATTATACAAAATAAATTTCTTAAGAAGCTCGGACTAAAGGTAGACTGCCGAAAGCAGGGGTATGAAAATACTAACGATGGTAATATGTCCAGAGAATTTTTTTTAAATGATGAGGTAACAGCACGAATTACTGGGGTCTACAATAATATTATAAAACGGTTGGCAGTTATCCTAAATGTTATAAACTCTAGATAAATGGTAAATGGCCCCAAATTTAATGATTATGCATAAAAACCTGCTCAACTTTTGGCTCAAATGTACCCTAAGAAGAAACTAACTTCTTCATAACGGCAAAGAATTCTGATGATAAGAATGTGGTTATTCTCGAAACATGTTAATTCGACCCGAGTGAGTTCAATCCCGCGTTCAGTCAAGAATTATCAAAAAAAAAAAAAAAAAATTTATTCATTGCATGTTGTAAATTCCTTCCTTCAATAAAAATAATTAAATGAAAATTAAATTTGATGAACTTAAGCCTAATTAAAATATCAAAAACTTCAAAAGCTTAACATTTCATTAAAAAAAATGTAAAAGCCACCAAAAACACTTTTTTATCAAAAATTATTTTCGGGAATTAAATATTTATTATTAATTAGTTCATTTATTAATGATGTGCTAATAATCCCAATTTTTGAATGAAAACACTGAAATTTATTGTTGTGGGAAAGCTAGTTTCTATGCGCATTTCGCTGGTTGCTTAGGCCAGCTCGTCAGGAAACTTTTTACAATACTTTTTTTTTGTTTTTACATTTTTTTTCTTTATTTTACAGATAACACTATGTCACAAATTTTCAACAAAGTCGTGACCAAATGAATCTGACAGCTACTCCTTATGTAAAATTACGCTGAATCCGAATATGAAGTCAGAATGGTCAAAAGTAGAACAGTTTTCGAGATATTGCAAAAGATCATGTCACTTTTATAAAAATATCTTCGAAAATATGCAATGGCTATTTTATACATATGTTTTTTTTTAATTAGTATTGTGGTTATTTTGTTGAACTATTTTTTTTTTTACCAAAACAACCACTGACTTACAAATTTAAAATTGCACAAAAATTTTATTGATTTTTTGGAATTTAGCAATTTTCAAATTCTTTTTTTTAAACCAAACAATGAATTTTCTTAAGTGTTATCAATTATGACGATAGTTTATTTCAATACGAACATTTTGTGCCCCGTAGGATCTAGAGATGGCAAAGTTACAGTAGATAAATTGAATTATCCCACTTTTCGATTTTTATCAAATAAAAAAAAAAAAACAGAACAGTAAATATACAAAGCTAATGGTAGTAACAATTAATATTCAAATTGGCTTAAAACTGTTAAATGGCTTTGCATATTGTGATTGTTTGTCGCACAGCGAACCAATAATAGTCGCCGAACATCGCCTCATCATACGCCCCTTCCGACGCTCCATTTCTTGTATTTGTTGGTGAAGGCTCTCACCATACTCGTCACTTTCATCGCCAAGGTTATTTGGGAAGAAATTTAAGTGGGAATGCAGAAGGTGTATTTCTAAAGACATATTTTAAGTAAGATATAAAAATTAATATTAATTTAATTCAGGCATATGAGGAGTTGGTTTTGTGAATGAGTTTACATCTGCATATTGAACAGGCTTATGACGTCCATTTTGCTTTACCTTGGCTAAGCAAAAATAACAGTCAATGTCGTTTTTCGTAGGTTCACGACAAATTGCAGGATAATCAAATGGCATATACCGACTGCTGTATAGGAAATTAACTTAAGATTCTGAAGGCAAATTTTTTAAACACAAAATTAAGAAATGCATACTTACTTTGCGACCGACATCCACATAGTTTAACGGGTTAGCATGAATTGCATAAAGTATTTGGGGTCCAAGATTTCGAAATATTTTGCGGATTGACAGCCAAAATGCGTTTTGTAATTGCGTTGAAAAATTTGATGTCTGCGCAAAATTATAAACTCCACAAGCAAAATAAAAGTTGTTTAGATTGTTCTTGCAGATAAAAACACGTTTTGCACTATGCATTTTGTTCTTGTTAGATCGAATTCTACGTTACAAGAAAATCAAAACGTTTACTTCCTTTGCG
Source organism: Pollenia amentaria (assembly GCA_943735925.1). Classification (NCBI taxonomy): domain Eukaryota; kingdom Metazoa; phylum Arthropoda; class Insecta; order Diptera; family Polleniidae; genus Pollenia; species Pollenia amentaria. The sequence goes on along the minus strand of OX031007.1, from coordinate 71,680,009 downwards.
TTTTTTATTCGATAAAAAGCGAAAAGTGGGTTAATTCATTAAATCTTCTGTAACTTTGTCATTTTTGCAGAAATGAGTCTCGTTGGGCGCAAAATATTCGTATCAAAATAAACTAATGTCCCATGTAATAAAACATTAAACTTTTGATTTGTTTGGTTTAAAAAAAATAACTTCAAAAGAACAAAATTGCAAAAAATCATGACATTTTTCATAAATTTTAAAATTTTGTCCACTGTAATTCTGTCATTTCTTGACCAATGTTTACAAGCGTCCCGTGGTTATTTTAGTAATTTTATTATCTTTCATAAAAACCAAACACATACATAATCCGTCTAACTTTTTTTGAAAATATTTGCATTTAAGTGACATCATCTTTTTTAAAAATACAAATTACGGTTTTTCGGAATATCTCGAAAACTGTTCTACTTTTGACAATTCTGACTTCATATTCGGATTCAGCGGACAATTTAACATATGTATCAGATTCATTTGGTCAAAAAACTCACGTAGTGTAATTGTACAAACATTTAACTTAACATAAAGTCGTTTTGTGATGTAATTCCCAATTTACATTATACGATTTTTGTCGTTGCGATTATTGTCGTTTGTTCTTTGAAGTCGGTCTTATGTTTACATTGTACGATTTTTGTCGTTACAACTTCTTGTGTATACATATACAGCCTGTTTTTAGAAAATGAAAATATTTGTTCGTTCGTAAAAAAAACGAACGAAAACTGATTTAGGTTTTCATAAAATTAAAACACATTTTAGGTGAGTGACTGAAAAAGCTTTCCTTTTTTCTACACACGTTTGGTTCTTATAAAATGAACATCTTCGTAATAAATGAACACAAATGCCAAAATAAGACGATAAGTAAAAGGCATTCGTTTAAAAAAATAAGTAGAAAATAAAAAGGATATTTTACTGAAAGAACCCTTAATTATTTACAATATTATTAAAGGTTTGTGTATCTATATATATATGTATTGTATATGTATATAGCATTGTAACATTATTGACTGATTGATTTATGATCGCACAGCCTAAACGCCTGAAGCTAAAAACTTGAAATTTGTACCGCTGGCTGGACTCTTCCCAAATAGATCCACTAAAACGGTATTTTTGGAAAGTAGAATGTTTAGGGGGTAACAAGGGTAAATTCGGTGACCTTATATTTCCAAAACTTAGAGAGATACAATGAAATGTAATACCTATCGTTGTCTTTAAAAAAAATAAGTGGACGAGTGTCTGGTACTTTTTTGAAATTCTCCTCTTTCAGGGAGTATTTTGGTACTTTTTTGTCATCCCCCTATCTTTTAAGCCAATAAACATAGAAATAAAAGTTATATCACATTCGAAACTTATTTTAAAAAATGCAAAGCCAAACTTGGCACTTTTTCGAAATTATAACGTTTAAGGGGCGAAAATCGTAATTTCTTTTTTGGTACTTTGAAGAGACTCAAAATAAAGCTGCAAGGTCCTGAGTGATTATTAACCCCTAAGATAAAAAATGAGCAGAACTATAACCTTAGGCACACAAATATGATCATAAAAAGGGCCGGACAAAGTAGCGAATTAAATGCTAGTAAAAACCTAGAAAAAATTAAAATTAATAAAGTAGCGGGTTAAATTCTACTAATTACATAAATATGTATTTACAGGTTCAAAAAATTCTAGAAACAAGTATGTACATAAGTATGTACATATGTATGTGTGTATGTTAGTTCTTCCGTATGTTTTAAAAAATTAGTGCTTCACGCAAATACCTTCACCATTTCTATATGTTGATGTGTAGCAAAAAATCGTCTTCATATATTGCGTTTATTTATTGCAATTTTTGTAAACATTTTAATTCAACATTTTTAGTTTTAACATTTACTAAAATTTTTTTATAGAAGTTTTTGTTTTTTAAATTTATAATTTATTTTTGTAAACAAAAGACAGGGTTAACCTTGAACACAAAATCCTTATATGCAAAAAGCATAAAAAGGTACGAAAATAAACGCATTGGCAATAATGTTATTTAATGATAGAAAAAAGCTCTATTCATGTCAAACATGAATAGACGAAAGCTTTTAAATGTTTTTTAAAAACCATATTTAAAACGTTTTCGTTTTAATACGAAAACTTCAAGTGAGAACACTTGTGTTTTACAAAAACAGGCTGATAATTTGACACTACGAATGAATGAACAAAACGAATCGTAGAGTACACTCACTTGTGTACCCCTTTTAACAGCCTGTTTTTAGAAAATGAAAATATTTATTCGTTCGTAAAAAAAACGAACGAAAACTGATTTAGGTTTTCATAAAATTAAAACACATTTTAGGTGAGTGACTAAAAAAGCTTTAAATTTTTCCACATACGTTTGGTTCTTATAAAATGAACATCTTCGTAATAAATGAACACTAATGCCAAAATAAGACGATAAATAAAAGGCATTCGTTTAAAAAAATAAATAAAAAAAATAGAAAATAAAAAGGATATTTTACTAAAGGACCCAAAATTATTTACAATATTATTAAAGGTGTGTGTATCTATATATATATATATGTATATAGAATTGTAACATTATTGACTCATTGATTCATGATCGCACAGCCTAAACGCCTGAAGCTAAAAATTTGAAATTTGATTTCGTGAAATCGTAATTTCTTTTTTGGTACTTTTTTTAAAAAAACATTTTTCTCCATTCCCACTACAATATTGAAATTGTTAATAGTTCAACGGGGAGAAAAAAGTATCAAAAAGGATATATATGAGAAATTAAATGTCTTTCTTTTACTCTTGTGTTCTGCGTATGGTGCTTTTTGGATTTGTTATAATATTGAAGAGACTCAAAATTAAGCTGATAGGTCCTGAGTGATTATCATCCCATTAGATAAAAAATGTTAGTAGCAGAACTATAACCTTTGGCACACAAATATGATCATAAAAAAGGACCGGACAAAGTAGCGAATTAAATGCTAGCATTTAAACAAGATAAAACCTAGAAAAATAAACTTTCGCATAAAAATATGCTTTCGAAAGAAAAGGAGACGTTAATAAAGTAGCGGGTTAAATGCTACTAATTACATAAATATGTATTAACAGGTTCAAAAAATTCTAAAAAAAGTATGTATGTATGTGTGTATGTAAGTTCTTCCGTACCCAGCTAGCATAGGCTGTTTGTTAGACGAATATGTTCAATATACAACTCCTAAAAGAGACTTCTGATGATTATCTGACGAGTTACAAAAACAAAAACATCTAATTTTTTTATTTTAAATTTTTTTTTTTACATTTTTGACACGCTCGTCTTTTAATCTTGGAATGAGCCTTTTGAGACTCTCTGTAAAGGCCTCGTTACTCTTACGTAAACGTATACGTTGCTGATCAGCTGTTCCGTTTTCCTTACCAAATCTATGTATAAATAGGTACTCTTACGTAAACGTAACGTTGCGTTTCGGATGAACCTGATAAAATTAAAATTTCTCTCCGTTTTTACGTATCCGCTCTTAAGAATTTTATTTTTGTTTTCAAACAGTGTTGCCAACAAAACTTATTAGCCAACGGTTTACTTTTAGATTTTATTAATAAGATTCTCTTTTTAAAGCATAAATTTAAAGAATATACACATTACATACATACATACATACATATACGTACATATATATAAATAAATATAAGTATATATTAAAAATTAGGTATAAGTTTGTTTGTTTTACAATAACGCCCAAAACCCGTTTTTGATTAAACTTGGTTAGAAGATAGAATGTTAAAGCGAAATTGCTATCGGCTATATTTTTCTGGAATTTTGGAGCGGGGAGGAATATAATGGTAAAAAATTAGCAAAACCCAATTTTTTGAAATCTTAAATCCAAATTTTTTTTCGTACTAATTTCTAATCGGAAAATAGGCATTAAAAAGGCAAACTTTGGGTAAATTTTGACCAATTTAGACTGCAAAATTTTCAAAGTTAATTTATTTTTTTGGCTTAAACTACCATTAGGGATATAGGTTTAAAAAATGTTAACTTAAAGGGACAAAACAGGGTAAAACTTTGTTTTAAATATTTTGGCGTTCTTTGAATGAATTTTAAAATGTCGGATAAAAGTTCATTTTGAAAGTCGTCGCCTTTAAGGCTTACCCCCTTGAAGTAGGTAAAATAGGGAATTTTTGGGATATTTTAATTTAGCTCATTTGTACTGCAAAATTTGAAAAGTTAACGGCCTATTTTCGCTGTGAGAGAGAATTCTTTCGTTCGTAAAACTACATTCGTACAAATTATAAATACTTTGTTTTTGTTTCAATGTAGTTGTTCGAAAGAAAGAATTCTTTCGAATATCGGAAATAGGCTATTAATTATTTCATGCTAAAACTATAACTAGGGACATACATATATAACAAATATTTAATTCTGGGCAGAAAACGGTAAAAATTCGACATTTTTGTAAACACGTTTTCTTTTTTTTAAAAAATAATTTTGAGCAAACTTGAAACCTATTTTCTTTCACATAAAGATAGTAAACAAATAAAGTGCATTTAAGGGCAAACAGGATAAAAATTCGTACTTTTGGTACTTTTTTGTGAACACGGTTTTTGCAGTAATATTGATGGGGTGTCACCGGGCATCTCCGAAAATTAACAGCGTGTATACACATATATAGGTGAGGATTTAGTAGCACTTTTTACTGATACCCATATAAGTGAGTTCAAATTTGTACTTAAAGAGATATTAATAAAGTCTTAAAAAAATTTTAAGGTCCATTACTCCTTAACTATGTGATTAGGTTAAAAACTATATCAAAAGTTTTTATGTAATAGGATTTTTCAAAGCTGTACATACAAACATATCTGTAAATATACTATGTACATATATTTTACTTTTCTACTTCTTTTTTAGAAAAGCGTTGATATCGTTATGAATTGGCGACTTCAAACAAGAACATTAATAACATGCTTTAAAGCAACACTGAGTACAAAATCAAAGCAAAACAAAATTTTTTTTTTTTATATATATATTTTTTTTTTTTTATATATATATTTTTTTTATATACATATAATACGTTTACGTATTTTTAGTAACTACCAACCATTGAAGTGGACCGCAACGTTTACGTATCCGCAACATTTACGTAAAGAGTAACGAGGCCTTAAGAGTCATATAAGAATTACTGAGCTACCTAAATAAGAGCGTTTTTGAAATACGAAAATTCTATTGTCAATACAATTTCAATAAAACAAACCGACCTAAGGATCTATAAAATAAGATTTTCCGGCAGGATGATGTTGATTTACCGACCTTAAGGTTTGTTTGATATAAATTGTATGAAAATTATAAGTTTTGACATGAAAAACACGCTTGATGCCCTTATTTAGGTAGCTCAGTTATACGGATGAGCATTTCACGAGTTGTAAAATAATCTCTTTATGAGTCTCATACGACTCTTGGCATGATTTTTGAAAGACTCATTAGATAATCTCTACATACATACATCGTAAACGATTCCCTTTAGGATTAATATAAGAGTCGTTTGCTGTGTTATGGAAGAATCTCTCATACGAATCAGCACGTGTAACAGTTTCTCCCGTGCGAGGAATCGTCTACAATTAAAAAATGAGCTCGTCGACGATCAAAAACACTCGTCATAAGATTCCCAGTAGACTCCTAGACGATTGAAAATGCTAGCTGGGTATGTTTTAAAAAATTAGTGCTATTACGCAATTACCTTCACCATTTCTATATGTTGATGTGTAGAAAAAAATCGTCTTCATATATTGCGTTTATTTATTGCAATTTTTGTAAACATTTTAATTTAACATTTTTAGTTTTTACCAATTTACTAAAATTTTTAATAGTAGTTTTTGTTTTTTAAATTTAGAATTTATTTTTGTAAACAAAAGCCAGGGTTAACCTTGAACACAAAATCTTTATATGCAAGAAGCATGAAAAGGTACGAAAATAAACGCATTGGCAATAATGTTGTTTAACGATAGAAAAAAGCTCTATTTATGTATGTCAAACAAGAATAGACGAAAGCTTTTAAATGTTTTTTAAAAACCAATTTTAAAACGTTTTCGTTTTAATACGAAAATTTCAAGTAAGTACACAAGTGTTTTACAAAAACAGGCTGTAATTCCTCTCTCCCCTCTTGCCAATAAGGTAAGAATCGCAACGACAAAAATCGTATAATGTAAATTGGGACTAACAAAGATGACTGAGTATTAGTAGTGCTATATTTGTTTAGGCCTATCCAATAGGTCTGCTTACCGCTACAACAATACAACAGTACAAAAAACAACAGGCATTTTGTTTGTGTAAATTTCCTCGCGGTTGTCAAAATCTTACTACTACATAGGGAAAACAAAAGGAAAAACGTGTTTCGTATGCATGTGTGTGTGGCAAAAAACAAAAAAATGTAAACAAAAATATACATGTATGTATAAGCAAAATGTAAACAACTTTTGACAACCTAAGGGAGAAAGCAAAATAAACATCTGGCTCCTGGTCGGCTCGAAACGCCTGCTGATTTTTTGTAGAGTTGTATTTTTACCGTGGAATTGTTTTTGTGGCAATTGTTTTTGACATCTTGTCAATTTATTACACAAAAAAATGCATTGGGTTTTGACATCTTTAACATAATTTACACAAACAAAATGCGTGTTGTTTTTTCTATTGTTGCATTGTTGTAGTTTCGCGCAGACCTTCTAATTGGGCCATGCGCAGACCTATTGGATAGGCCTTGAGTAAAAATATGAAGTCTAGAAATGAATTTTGTATTCCTATAATTTGCTTGTTGGATTAAATGATGTTTACAACTACCATACGACGCTGAATACATCGGTTCTCGTCCGATCACCAAAAAATAACATTTCGCCGGTATAAGCCGAGTTTCAGAGTACGTTAAACTAAGTTTAAACGTCATCCGCATCTTAAAAACCCGGCCTTACTTGTTAAGGCATAAATGATTTTTTTTTATAAATTTATTTATTTGCAATCTATCTACTATAAGACAATAAGCAAATGTGATAACTTAAATAATATATAACAGGAGTTATGTAGACCCAAAGGAGAACATAACTATATATGTATGTACAATTAAACTTAGATGAAATTATATCAGTACATGTATGTACATATTTATAAAAAGCAGACTAGCCTAGTCAAGTCAAGTACATGAAATCTACGTGTGTCAATGCTGTCGTCTAATAGCGCAACAGTCAGAGGGTTATTATGGTTACTTAATCTTTGAAGGTAGTTTTTACTGAACCTTTAAATTTCTTCTCGTACTGAGCACATATTTAAGTCTTTACGAATATTTTTGTTTGTGACAAACTATGGCAACTTAAATTGTTTAAACTTACATATGTATGAATTTCATGAGTTCAAAAACTTATAAATCTTTCATTTAAATTACTACAGTTTGTTCCTTTACAATTATTGTTATGTCTTAACGGAATCTTTCTTCTAGTAGTTATATGACCGACAAAAATAGTTCACTATCGACTTCGATGAACGAAAATGTTCACCACAAAACAGCACTTTACGGCACATCGTTTACTATCGAATTTTTACGATGCTACGCCAAATTTTTGTCCTTAAAAATTACAAAATTTCGGTGCAGCCGATTTGTTGTACAACTAATGTGACAATAAGTTTAATTAATATTGAAAATATCCGATTTAATAAAACTTTGTGTAATTAGAAATATACGAAATACAATAGATATATTTAGAATAAGCTTTTGAAATATACACCTTAAACAACATTATTTTCCAACTTCACTTGTTTTTTTTTTTTATAGAGAAGAACTGGAGAGAAATCGCGCAAAAGTTTTAGAAATAAATACATTTCTGGATTTGATGACTGAAAATCTACAATCATTGCAGCAACAAGTACGGGAGGAACTTCTCAACGAAGAAGTCTAAAATAAATATGCTATTAATTATTTGAATATATTCTTTTTTATTAAAATGTATGTGTATAATTCTAAGTAATAAAAACATACAAATAAATGCATTATAATAGTCGACCTTTTCACAATATCCGTTTACGTAATCGAAGTTGTCGTTTAAAATTTTTTTCTGGTGTTATTTAGAATAATGCCCATCACACAGCAACACAATGGTATTAAAAGTCGTTATAGTACAGAATAAAACCAATTTTTATAAACTATTGGTTTTCAACTACGACAACGACAATCAATTTAAGCGCGAATAGATTCTTACAACTTTAAAACCTATTTATAACTTCAATATCCAAATTAGATGTTTTGTTTTTACTTAGATTTCTGCTTTAAACTTTCCAAATAAATTCCTAAGCCTTTTTGAACACTAGGTTGATTAATGAAGAATAGAAAAGATTCTAGATCTTTCTGTCTTTCATCTTCGAATTCTTTCAAATCTCTCGATCTAAACTGTTGCTTTGTCATAGCACGAGCAAATGGATTAGTCGTCGAAAATGTGGCGAAAAATTTTTCACATTTAGCTAAAGCTTCTTCTTTATTTTGAGAAACTTCATCAACAAGACCGACTTTTAAGGCTTCTTCAGTCGTAAACATTTTGCCCTGGGTCAAGGCCATTTCAGCAATACGGCTGGGCAAAACATTACAAAATGTAGCCATAAACCATTTTGGAGCCACTATTCCCAATTTTGTTTCATTAAGGCCAATAGTAAATTTAGGCAACATTACACGATATTCACAGCTGGACGCTAACAAACAACCACCAGCCGGTGAATGGCCCTGTAAATATAAAATTAATAATCAAAAAATTGTCATTTTAATAAAGTGAACTACAAATTATACGTTTATAGCAGCTGCTGTTGGAACACTTGATCCATACAAGGCCAACCAGGTGTCTTGCAAAGTAGTCCAAAATTCTTTCAGTCTGTCTTGATTGGGTTTATACATTTCCATAATATCTAAACCGGCTGAGAAAATTGTGTTGGAAGACTAAAAATAAACATCATATTAACATGGATTAGTAATATGAATTAATCGCCTTATTTTCTAAAACACTTCACCATAATTTAAAATTTTTAATATAGTTTTAAAAATTAAAGAAAAAAAATATTGAAAGTTTACTCAAGTTTATCAGAAAATGTTTTACGGGGGTCGTAATATTAATTTTTCACAACAAAAAGAATTTAAAAAAAAAGATGTCGGCGACTCATGTTATCCAGAGTCTTCGAAATCTCGAAAACATGTTTGGTGATATCTAAATTTACCATCTTTTCCTAGAATACTATATGTATCATAAAATCGCTTATAATACTAAAAGATGACTGAAAATGTATCGAAAAATAAATAACCCAGTGTAATGTTGATTATTAGGTATGTATGTATGTGATGGATTTTTAGAACAAAACGGTTCGATACATATAAAATATTGTTTTCAGTATTTGTTAAAATTGATTTCTAATACATTTTCCTCTTGTTCATTCAAAAATGGATTTAAAAATCGCTCGAAATTTATCACACATGCGAAATATTATCGTTTTGAAATCGAAAGATTTTCATCACTTATGTATGTATGTACCTAAATTTTTATTTTTTGTATGCTTCATTAAATAGAGATATAAATTCTTATATGTATAAGTAAATATATATTTGAGAATATAAATAAGTCGCATTAAATCCTTATGGGTTAATCATAGAAAAGATATTATTTAACCTACCGTTCCGAGTAATAAGTGAATAAATTTTAATGAAATAATATGGGTATCATAATAATACCGTTGTCAGTATCTTTAAAAATTGATTTCTAATACCTACATTTTCTCTTATTTTTTGTATTTATTATTTAAATTTTATATGTATTAAAGATGTTAATTGAACAGTATTTTGAACAAAAAATTAAAACTTTCGGGCATGTTCTATAAATTGAAATGAAATGGATTAAAAATCGAACAAATTTTGAAAACAAGCCTGTAAAGAAAGTTCATAAAAACATTTTTTTTTAAATACTTCATACCTACTCTGAGTACCAATTATCTTTACAAGAACAACTCGTAAAAATCTTTACAACTATAGTCATTTTGTAAATAATTGCAATCGAAATTTTGTTCGTTTTCAAATTCACTTTATATCGATTTCTAAAACATGCCCGTTTAAGAAAGAAGCGGATTTTAAAATCACCCGAAATTCATCACACTTTTATTTATTTATTTATTTGAATCAATACAAAGAAAGCCTATAAGGCAAATTATACATGTACTGTAAGATAAATATCCATGTTAAATACAAGACATATTAATAATCAAACTAAAAATAATGAGATTCATTGAGTTAAGGTATTACATAAGTAAGGTTTTATATTATATTATATTTTTTTAACTCGATCGATTTTCATCCCATACCTGAATATAAAATTAAGCAGATCAAGACAGGAAAATATATTAGAAATCAATTTTTAAAGATACTGAAAACGAAATTTTCGATTTCAATCAAAGGGCCGAATATCTTAAGATCTTGGATAAACTAGATTTTAACCAAATTAATTATATAAAAAAATTCTTAACGAAGTGAATAAAACATAAGCCCCTTAACAAAAAAAAACGGCTTAAATCTAGTTTACCGACGCAGCTCCAAGTAAAAAAAAAAGTATCTAGGGTAATAGAAAATGGAAAAATAAGAAGAAAAAATAAATAAGAAAGTTGGCGCAAACGCTTAGTTTTCGAGTTATGGACGTTTAAAGTTTTCATATAAATATGTGATTTTGCACTACATTTCCAAATGTATATGGCTAATATTGGTATCATTGCAAAGCTTTTCACTAGATCTGTATGTGTATATGTTTTCCTGTTGTTCTTTACTTTATTTTAATTGTTTATCACCGTATTAATTTATATTCTGAGAAGTTTAAGTAAGCGAATCGGTGTGTTATAATAAAAAGAGAGAATCCTAGCGCCCGGGCAAAGGCCGGCTATGCAGAATAGCTTTAGTTAGCGAAGCTAGTGTTTGTTATACCATGGAGTAGAAAATCTTTGCGCCCGGCCGAAGGCCGGCAATTCAGAGAATCTTTAGTTAGCGAAGCCGGTATTTTTTTATACCATAGGGGAGAAAATCCTTGCGCCCGGCCAAAGGCAGGCTATGCAGGGACGTTTTTTTTCGACGTTGGTATTTGTTATTTTATAAAATTTGTATTACACTTATTTAAATTAACTATATACTTTCCTAGAGCACTTCCGTTACATTTTGACGTAAAATGAAAAAAAAAACTGTTATGTGAGCTAAAGAATTTAACATTTTGAAATAAATGTTGTATATTCAGAAAAATCTGTTAAGAGCTTTAAAATGATACCAATATTGGCCATATATGTTTCGAATTGTAGTGGAAAATCGCATATTTATATGAAAACTTTAAACGTCCATAACTCGAAAACTAAGCATTAGCACCAACTTTCTTATTTTATTTTTTCTTCTTATTTTTCCAATTTCTATCACCCTGGGTACCTTATTTTTTAATTGGAGCTGGGTCGGTAAACTAGATTTGTTCCAAAAAAAACTTACCGACGTCAAAATTAAGCCGCGACATTTGTTAGATTCGATTTCATCAATAGAATTTTGAATATCACGTAATAACTCCAAATTCAAACCATTAACCGGGGGACGGTTCATGGTTAACACAGCCACTCCGGTTTTATTATTTACTTCAACTATGGTCAATTTCCCTTCAGAGGATGAGGACATACAACGCAAGAGATTCACTGGCTTGCGCAGAATTGCTGAGCATGTTTTTAGAGTTACAAACTGCATTTTGAAACTGACGGCAGCAAATAAATAAAAATTGGACTTTGAACACACTTTTTACAAATTGGGTTAATAATAAATTAATCGAAATATTTTAATTAAAAAATAAAAACTTGAGATAAATATTTATCTTTTTTATATTTTTAATTATAAAACAAAATTGATTTAAAAATAAACTTTTATAAAATTAAAATGTAAAGGAATTTATACAAATGAAAAAAAAAAACACTTTTGTTCCAATAAAACACAGATTACTCTGTCACAGAACTAACACTCTGTGCAATAAAATATAAATGAATATACGTGGGCCAAGATAGCAACGATAGTTGTTGTTTTTGTGGTATTGAAATATAAATGGGAATTTAATGCTTTTGGGAATTAAAATGACAATTGGAGTCTTGCTTTTGGGAATTTTAAAAAATTAGGGATCCAAATAAAAATGAGAAATTGTAATATTAAGCAAATAATTACGCAAAACTGAAAAAAAAATTAATAAACAATAATAAATATATAAAAAAGTATTAAAATAAGAGAAATGTATTTATAATTAAAAAAACATTTTTACTGATAATAAAAATAAGACTTTTTAGCATAAAAAAGGACAAATCATAAACACGTAAAAAAAAATTATTTATAAAAATATGAAGAATGAATGTACACATTAAAATTATTAAAACCGAATTTGGTATTTTTTTGGCCTTATAGGTAACGTCAAGATTTTTTTCTTCTCTTCTTTATATTTTTTATTTAAAGACTTTAAGTTTAATAAACTAATAGCCTTCAAACATATAAATATATGAATAATCTTTTAAGCCTTAGTGAATATTCGGGGTTTAGAAGTAACGTCAAGGAAAAATCGCCATATATTATGAAAGTAGGTGTACTATAGAATATTAAATGCTTTCCGAGCAAAAAATCGCCGGGCCAGTTTTCAAGAAATCTGGTTTCATCCAAATTGGCCAGTAAAAACTGGGATTAATTTGTTCGGGATTTAGAGGTAACGTCAATAAAAAAATATAGATTATGGAATTGAGTGTACTATAGAATGTAAAATGCTTTCTGAGCAACAAATCGCCAGGCCAGATTTCAAGATATCTGGTTTCATCCAAATTGTCCAGTAAAAACTGGGATTAATTTGTTCGGGATTTAGAGGTAACGACAATTAAAAACTATAGATTATGGAATTGAGTGTTCTATAGAATGTAAAATGCTTTCATTTAAATTGGTCAGTAAAAACTGGTATTAATTTGTTCGGGATTTAGAGGTAACGTCAATGAAAAATCTATAGATTATGGAAGTAGGTGTACTATAGAATATAAAATGCCTTTTTAGAAATCTGGTTTCATCCAAATTGGTTAATAAAACTGGGATTAATTTTTTTCGGGGCTTAAATTAAAGATTATTAATAATTAGTACTCTGTGATAAAGTCACAGAGTACTATATGTTGTATTATTTATAAGAAAAAATCATTAAAATATGTTTGAGAGTTTTATTTTCTTAAACCATTTTGTGCGACGTTTTAATAATTAGGAACGGAAGCCCTTCAAACATGTGAAATAGTTTGCAAGGCGGGCTTACTATACTTGGTGGCCACACGATCAAGTTTTGCCTTTCAATTTGCAAAACACTCTTTTTTACTAACACACTTATACTACATTTACACCTACACAAAATCTAATAGATTTTAGTTAAAATCTTAAAGAAATTTTTTGGCGTTTACACCAGTGCTTTTTGACATATTGTCGGATTTCATATTCATAATAAAAACAGCTGATTGAAAAAGGAAAGAAATTGTATTGTAAACTCTTATTAGCAAAATGGAAAGCCAAAAACTAATTTTATTATATTTAAAATATAGAATAGGAGTTAAGATTGTTGCGTAAAAAAACACCAGCATTTGTTAAATATAAGGTTTCACAAACTGTTGCAAATATACTACCCGCAAGAAGTGGTCTTCCAACAGGTAGCGGTCATTCGGGTTTTTGCTTTGGCCGGGATACTCGTTAAAGATTTGGTGGTGATAATAAAGGAGCAAATTATACCAAATTTTTAAAATCCTGATGACTTTTCAAGTATGAATGCATGTATGTATTCGGCTTTTTAGTCACAAATTTTTAACAAAATAATATTTCTTTATATGATCTACGAGAAATTAATTGGTAATGAGTACGTTTACCTCCATTACAAAAGAATTTTTATAAATAAGATCCCAAAACGAAATCCAGACCCATGTGAGAAAGGAACGCTATAGAGCAACCAAGGAAATGACGTTACGTGGTCCCGCACCCACACCTATTATGTATATACTTTAATGAAACCTGCTTGATTATATATTTTTAATAAAAACTATTTTTAAACTAAAATAAAACAAAAACATTATTGTATAGAGGTTAGTACTAACCAATTTTTACGCTATGAATAACTAGTTAGTGCTAAACGCTATTTACGTTATGACTAACTAGTTAGTGTTAACCATTATTTACGCGATTACTAACTAATATAAAGCATAGTAGTAAGCAGTACAGATATATGTTCCGTAGTCGAGTGGCATTAATTAGTTAGAAAGAGAGGCAAAATCACATGTACACAAGAGTTTCGGTTAGTTTTTTCATTTTACTCTTAATAAACTAATAGAAACTTTATCCAATATAGTGGTCAAAACTACCGGTCATTTTACTAGTCTTCTTGCAGGGAAGTTTACCCTTTGACGACATTTTGAAAATGAAATTTCACTTTCATGAAAGTTTATTATTTTTATTGGGAATTATTTTTTTTTTTATAGGCAACTTTATTATATTCAACATTTTTTATTTTTCGAATTTATTCTATGAGTTAAATTTTAGTTATGTATTTTATAAAGCTTTTTGTAATAGCTCTATTCCTTAAATTTTTTTAGGAATGACTTTATACACTACCAGACTATTATATTGTATTTTCTTGTTACATTTTACCTTAGCTTTCCGTTGGATAGCAATGAAGTATATTTATGTACAGAAAAATTTACAATTATTAGACACCAGCAGAATGTAATGCATTTTCTGGCCCGCTACGGCCTTCGTCAGCATTCTTTGTGTCACACTGGATAGTGATACTTTATAAATTGAATGTATTTAACTCAACTATTTTAAAGGGCATAATATTATTATTATTATTCATTTATTTAATCTACAGAATTAATTCTAAGACTAAATTTAAATTTTAGAGCACTGGCTGCATAGGCCATCAGCTCTAGGCTACGATATCATGCCATATACATAGATACAAATGTATTGCAGGGTTGTGTATAAATAAGTGTTATTGCGATATGTTTTGTTAAGTTTTTAAATTAGTTATTTTAATAAATTCGTATATTTTGCTGATGTTGGTGGGTGAGGGTTCCTTGAGTAGGTCGATGGCTGATGTGTTGCTGAATATTTTGTTCCTTTGGTTGTGGAAAAGTGGTCACTCTAGCAAGACGTGTTTGATTGTTAAAGAACAATTACATCTGCTACAACTAGGGCGTGTTGTTTTCATTAGTAACCATTCATGTGAGAAGCTGGTGTGACCCAGACGCAGTCTTGAATATATTTTAATTTTGTTTTTTGGGATATTGGTCGGATATAACGGTGAAATGTGTTGCGGATTTATTGTTGAATAATGGTAGTGGTTGATAGGGGTTTCTTTAGTTTTGACTTTTATATAGTTTGTAATATGACGGCGAATGTCTGTTTTTTCTGATGTTCTATCCATTATGAGCCGCGCAAGAGAGGCGTATTTAGCTGCTGCGTCAGCAGCTTCATTTCCCAAGATTCCGATGTGGCTAGGTATCCAATAAATTCTGATTCTGTTGTCACTGCCTATGAGCGCCCTAGCAGCTTGGTGATATATGGGCTTGATGATATTGATATTAGTCTTGCTGCTGGTTCCATAAATGAATAATCCGTAATCGATTTTGCTTATTACTAGGGTTTTTGTAAGGTATGGCAGTGTATTGATGTGGACAAAACTCTTATTTGCCAAGTATCGGATTATGTTGACTCTGGAGATTAGTGAGTTTTTTAGTGCCAACAAATGATCTTTCCAGGTATAGTTGGATGAGAATGTCAACCCCAGGATTTTCAGTTTCTTCACGTTTCCATCTGGTGATTATTGATTTGAATCTTGTTAGAGTCGGAGTCGCAATGGTGTTTTCTGCAGATATGAAATTTTTTTGTTTTTTGAGTGGAGATTTTTGCACCGGAATATTTGGTTAATTTATCAATATCATGTAGAGTATTTTCTAGAATTTTTGTAGTCTCTTTATTGTTGTTTCTTTTACAAAGGATGTACAAATCGTCCGCGTACAGACAGTGGTCAACAAAGCGTTGTTTGTTTACAATTTTGCTAATTTCGTTGAAGGCTATTTGGAACAAGATCACTGAAAGAGGTGAGCCTTGAGGAATACCGTTTTTGAGGAGAAATGGTTTTGATGTGTGACCGTTGACTATTACCTTAAATTGTCTATTCGACAAAAAGGATTTTACGTAGTTGAAGATTTTGCAACCGACTGACCAAGATTTTAAAATGTTTAAGATAACGTGGGGGCCAATTCTGTCAAAAGCTTTTTCAAAGTCGATTGATAGAATGGTTACGTGATTTTTTGCTGACAAGGCTTTTGTTATGTAATGGTCCATGTGAAGTAGTGCGTCATCACAACCTTTATTTGCTTTAAATGCGACTTGTTCAATTGCAATCAGTTTTTTCTTTGTCATGAACCAAGACAGTCTAATGGCTATAATTCGCTCGATGATTTTCGATAGACATGATAGCAAAGATATTGGCCTGTATTCTCCAACCGAGGTTGCGTTCTTATTTTTGGGAATTGGTACTATAAGAGCAATTTTCCAAGAGTGTGGAATAACCCCGCTGTTGAAAATTGTGTTGTAAGTATTAAGCAGTTTGGTTTTACTAGCATACGAAAGATTTTGTATCATGTGGTAAGAGATGCGGTCGAATCCGGGCGAGGTACCTTTGACCTTACTTAAACAGTGGCTGAGCTCTATCATGGTGATTGGCTCGTCTATAAGGCGGGCGTCTTTGTCTTTAGTATTTTCTACGGCTGCAATCAGTGAGTTTTTGGCTGTTTTGAATAATGCTGAAAAATTTTCGTCCGAGGCATATTTTGCCCATTCTTTTCCAAAGTGTTGTGCGATTTCAAGTTTGTCGGTTAGGCTATCGTTATTTGTATTGATGACATTAATACTAGTAGAGGAATACTTCCGTGAAATTTTATTCCACATATCAGACGTTGTTGTATCTCGATTGATCGTTTTGGTGAAGTTTTCAAAGCATAAACGTTTGGCCTTTTTCATTTCGTACTTGAACTTAGCATTTTGTTTTTTGTAAGGTACAAGGTTTTCTTGAGTAGGGTTAGATTTATATTTTTTCCACTTTTCCATTTTCAGATTTCGCAGACTTGCTAGTGTTGAGTTCCACCAAGGAATCGGAGATCGATGAATTTTTATGCTTCCCTTCGATTGCGGTATGTAGAGGTTTGCTGCCGTGCGTATTGCTTTGGTTACTGTAGCTGCGTCTTTATTGCTCGATGATGACAAGCGCCTTTTAGACATTTCACTTTCTACTTTGCGGGAAAAGTTAGACCAGTTGGCTAAATGAATTAAAAATTTTTTTGTTTTTTCCGGGGGGTTATGTTTATCTGATAATTTTATTGTGATTCTAATTGGGAAGTGATCACTGCCGTGTAAGTCG
Source organism: Pollenia amentaria (assembly GCA_943735925.1). Classification (NCBI taxonomy): domain Eukaryota; kingdom Metazoa; phylum Arthropoda; class Insecta; order Diptera; family Polleniidae; genus Pollenia; species Pollenia amentaria. The sequence goes on along the minus strand of OX031007.1, from coordinate 71,662,546 downwards.
TTAAGAGTGCTCCAGGTGGTTAGGGGAAGTAAATTTAATGAGCAAAATGAGACGTCTATATGGGAGAAAGTGTTATGTGTTGAGAAATGAGTGGGACTTCCATCATTTATTACTCACATCCCCGCGCGTGCTATTATGTTTTCCAGCAGTGTTCCCCTGTTATTGTTGGAAGTGGATCCCCAAATAGTGTTCCAACCGTTGAAATCCCCAACGACTACCAGGGGGGTTGTGAATGATGCAAGGATATTTGATAATACTCGAACGGAAATATCCTGATTAGGAGGGATATAGAAAGACAGGATGGTGAATCTTATATTGAGATTTATTTCAATAGCTACAATTTGATACTCGGAGTTTGTGTGGATTTGTTTATGAGGAATATCCGATTTAATAAATATTCCAGTACCTTGCTTTGATGTGGTGTTTAGAATAGAGTTTGTGAAGTATGCATTGTAGTTTTTAGGGGGGATTGGCGTAGAATTGAAAGCACAGTGCGTTTCTTGCAGAGCAATGATGCTGGGATTTAAATCCTTTATGAGTAATTGGAGCTCAGTATAATTGTTTATTAGACCATGTATATTCCATTGCAGAAGCACCAAGTCCATAATACAGACATTTATTAATAATAAAGAGCGGGTCATGGGATTGGGGATGTAGTGGTCCACTTTACACTTGTACCACGCAACGTCTACAGTTGTAGGTAAGCGGTATAGGTCAAACGTTAATATCATCTTGCCGGTTGGGGTACGTGAGGTTCCGTCTTCGCTGGGTCTAGTAAATTTATAAACATCTGTTACACCTTGGTCTTTCATTTCCTGTATAATTTCACTTTCTGTAACGTGTATTAAGCACGGAGCGTATATGACTCCTTTTACAGAATTGAGCGTTTCGTGAAGCTTACATGAGATCGGGCATAGATTTGCTAGATTTTTTGTTTTTAAAAATTTTTCTGCAATGCGCGCATTGTGGGCAAGTACTAGAAGGCTCCCGTCACGGAGCGACGATATCGAGTTGATTTCTGTGGAAATACTTTCTATTCCTTTTTTTATAGCAAAAGGGCTAAGTTTCGACAATTGTTTATTAGTATCACTGGATGATATTAGAACATATTTCGGAGTGTTTTTATTGTTGTTGATTGGTGTGGGCAAATCTGGATATACATTAGTTTTTTTCTTCTTGGAGGGGTTTTCTATAAAATCCCCAAGAACATGGAACCTGTTATTGGATAACCTGTCCGGAGGGCCCGGGGCCATGATTAAATTAAATTGTAATCGTCTCTATGTATAAATATATGTGTTTACAAGAGCGAAATTAAGTAAAATAAAGAAAGGAATAATCACTTATTAATAATAATAAAATTATCAACCGTTATTCTATATGGAATTTTTGTTATTTTGTAATGAGAAAGAGCAAAAACAACCGTACGTTTTGAAAGTTAGTCGGAGACTGTGAAAGGGCATAATAAATCACACAATTTGTTTGGCAAACATGTCAAAACTTTACGTTTGTACAAATATTTTGTGTTGTTAATTGGGGTGTTTGCTGTTTGGACAAACATTTGAAACAAAGTTTGTAGAAATATTAAAAATTTTTAATATTTGGCAGACATGTTGGATATTTGTCAAACTTTTTGTGGTGTCTAGTGCTAAAAGTAATCATTTAAGGGAAAACTTTGCAGAGTAAAGACGTAGAAGAAGAAGCAATAAAATCATTTTTAGCCGTTAATTCTAATTTCAGCGTATGTTGCTACCGCGTTTATATCCTCACATCAATCACCAACTGAAGCTTCAAGATTATTGCAATTACAACTTGACAATCTACAACACTGGCTTACTAAATGGAATATTATAGTTAACACCCAAAAATATAGTCACATTACTTTTACGTTAAGAAGGGAAAACTGCCCACCTGTAAGCCTCAATGGCACCCCAATACCCAGCAAAGAAAATGTCAAATATCTTGGGCTCCATTTGGACCGACGACTTACATGGAAAGTGCACATAAAGGCCAAGAGAAAACAACTCGATATGAAATTTAAGCAAATGTACTGGCTTCTGGGGCCCAAATCACAACTATCACTCGAAAATAAGGTACTTCTTCTAAAAACAATATTAAAGCCAATTTGGACCTATGGCATAGAATTATGGGGAACAGCCAGCACATCAAATATAGAAATTTTGCAAAGATTTCAATCTAAGGCTTTAAGATCAATTACAAACGCTCCTTTTTACGTTACCAATAAAGCATTACATAATGACCTCCAAATACCTTTTGTAAAAACTGAAATACAAAAATTTAGCTGCAACTATTTAAAAAGACTCAGCAATCACTCTAACATACTGGCAATCACACTATTAGACGAGACTGACGAAGTACGAAGACTTAAAAGAAAACACATATTAGATCTCCCATTTGTATAAAATGTGATTTATATAAGTTAATTTATAACTATATTTTGTAAAAATATAAATCATCTCTAAATATGTATTATAACTAGTACATGCATATTTTATATTGTTGTTTCCGATGGGAATCAATAAATTATGTTAATATTTATATATTATTCAAATTTGCTTATTATTGTAAAATAGATCGCAAATAAAGAAATGGAAAAAAAAAAAAAAAAAAAAAATTCTAATTTTTTAGCAGTTTGCCGCAAAACAGCTTTTTGTTAAAGGCACTCTTTACTAGAAATTATTTTTCTTTATTTTATATTTCTTCTGCGTTTTAAACAAATAGTGAGCATAATTGCCGCAGCACAATCGTCGTCAGCATTCACTGAATGCAAGACAAAAATAAAAAATTAATGTTTGAACGAAATATGATTGTGCTGTTTATTGGCAAACAGAAGCAAAAACAAAGTGAATGTTTGCCAAGCAATTTGTGTCGTTTATTATGCCCTTAAGTCAACAACACAAAAACAACAGTAGTGCGATTCTGTCAAATTTTTTAACAATAGTTGACATTGTTCAAAAATTTAACAAGCAAATCAACGATTTTGCCATTCTGTAACATTTTATACAGCACTTGTTATCGTAAAGTCAGCTGTTTCTGTTAAGTAAATTACAACTTTTTTAGTGTTGTTTATTAATTGTTTAATATCGAAAAAAAAATTTTGTTTAAAGAAAAAATACAACTTGCAAATGGCCATTGAATACTTTGCATTTAATTTTACAGTTAACATGTTTTACTTTCCTTCTTTAATAAAGAAAAATATTTATATATTTCTTATATCTGAATTTGAAAATGTTAAAAATTACCCTAAGGCTTTTATTACAAATTTAAGTTGTTAGAAAGAAAATCCAATGATAAATTATAGAAATACATTTTTTAAATTACACATGCTGATCAGTTTTGGCATACAGTAGAAAGCTTAAAAAATGCTTCAAATGAGCCATTGTACCTTAACTTATATAAATTGGGGGCGCATGTATTAACTCTACCGCTTAGCAATGCGTGTGCAGAAATTCTTTATCAAAATAAGGATTAATGAAAAATAAATTAGCCAACAGGTTTAAAGTAAAAACTTGCGAGTTCATGATAGAGCTGATAAACTCTAAATTTGCTAGATACCGAAATAGAAGGTTGGAAGCCAAGTAATGAACTTGTGCGAAAACAAAGAGACGAAATTACAAAAAAAAAAATAAAACGTAAAATGTATATACAAGTAAACTATATCGTCATCTTAAATGCAAACGGACGTAACTACACATGAAGTGAGTTTTTGTTTGATTTTTGTTCGTTTTATTGAACTACATGTTCATTTATAGACCCCCTGCGATCAATAATGACGACTTTATTAAAGAAATTTAAACTCCAGGAACACCTTGTTACATAGATTTTGTAAAGTTTTTTGCTTCTCCTGTCAAAAAAATAAAAATGTTTTTACGTCCGTTTTCATCTTAAGGGCATAATAAACCACACAAATTGCTTGGCAAACATGTCAAAATATTACGTTTGTACAAATTTTTGTATTGTTAATTGGGGTGTTTGCTGTTTGGACAAACATTTGAAGCAATGTTTGTAGAAATATTAAAAAATTTTAATATTTGGCAGACATGTTGGATATTTGTCAAACTTTTTGTGGTGTCTAGTGCTAAAAATAATCATTAAAGCGAAAACTTTGCAGAGTAAAGACGTAGAAGAAGAAGCAATAAAATCATTTTCAGCCGTAAATTCTAATTTTTTTTAGCAGAATTGTTTGCCCCAAAACAGTTTTTTGTTATTTTATATTTCTTCTGCGTTTTAAATAAAGAGCGAGCAAAATTGCCGCAGCACAATCGTCGTCAGTATTCATTGAAATCAAAACAAATATGAAAAATTAATGTTTGTACGAAATATGATTGCGCTGTTTATTGGCAAACAGAAGCAAAAACAAAGTGCATGTTTGCCAAGCAATTTGCGTGGTTTATTATGCCCTTTAGGTGAAAGTATTTAAATACATTATTAAAAATTAATATTCAATTTAGAAAGCTTTTTGTAATAGTTCTATTCCTAATAAAAAAATGTAGAATATAATACAGTAACTTATGAAAAAGAAATAATTCCCAGATTCTATTTGTTTAATAAAAAAAATGTTAAAAAAAATAGTGTGAGCCTTTAATTAGAAAAAAACGACTTTGTCGTCCAACTGCGACTTTTTCAAAATTCTCAAGCCTGCATGAAATTACAAAAATAAGACGAATTAATATATAAATGAACTCGGTTTGCATCAAGGCGAATTCACCTTGGTTTGCATAAAACAGTTGACTAAAGCAGGGCTACCAGACTTATAATCTTAAATTAGATTAAAAAACTCATTTCGGGTTTATGTTGGGGATTTTATTTAACCCTGCCCTTACATATGCAAGTAATTACTTGCAAGTAGTGTATATGTATTATCAACGAAAATGTCGAAGATATAGCCGAAAGTCTTGCAAGTAGGTCCCAATTTACATTATACGATTTTTGTCGTTGCGATTATGGTCGTTTCTTCATTGAAGTCGGTCTAATGTTTACATTGTACGATTTTTGTCGTTACAACGAATGAATGAACAAAACGCATCGAAGAGTACACTCGCTTGTGTACCCCTTTTAATGCCTCTCTCACCTCTCACCTATAAGGTAAGAATCGCAACCACAAAAATCGTATAATGCATGATGAAATAAACAGGTGGCATTACTACGCCAGATGACGATTTTTTGCTCTTGTATTGTTTGTCTAGTCTTATGTCAAAGTATTGTTTATGTTTACAAAAAGTCCACGTTTTTTGCTGTAATTATTGTATTGTATTAAAGTTTTTGATTATTTAAATTAAAATTAAATAAGATAGTAACCATAGTGAAATAAAAATTGGCTAAAAATTAATTTATTTCAATGCGTTCGGAAGCAAAATTTGATTTTAGTTTAATATAATTTTTGACGTAAACGGAGACTTATTTTTCATTTTTGTTGTAATGTATTTGTTGCCGTAGCGCACCATTTTGTACATAGTTGTATGTATATACCTAGTGTATCTTAATGAAATTTGAAAAAAAATATGTAAATAGATAGTTATATATAGACAATTCCAAAAGTCTAAGTAATAGATCGACTTCTTTGCAAATTATAATTTAGCGCTCAAAAAAATAGCGCGTTTTGTCTATACACATTTTTCAACATTGTGACTTAGCGCGTTTTGAGATGGGATGAGCTCGGTTTGGTTGTTTAAAGTTGACAGCGCTGACGGCGAATATTACGTGCATCACACGTAATTGAGTGAATTCGCCTACAGGGCAAGCATTTTGACCGTGAACAGACCCCGTACATAATTGCAGAATGCCAATTCAGCGCTTTATGCGCTAGAATTATCGCTTTTAAACTGTCAAAAAGGCGCATATTTTTCTCTTACCGCTTTTTTGTAAAGAGCGCTAGATTAGCGCTTTTCTGTTAAAATTTTTTGAAATTATAGATACCCAACATTTTTAATAATAAGAGTTTTATTTGCATACAATAAAATTAAGGCACATTAAACTAAAATTTGTTACAGTTTTTTTAAATACTTTTGATATATAGAATAAATAGATATTTGATATATAGATACTGAAAAGTATACTATAAAACTACATACATATCGTCTGGTGGTTATTGGTATGCCGCTTGGCATTAATCTTTTAAAAGCCCTAATCCATGTTGTGTATATCTCGAACATTCATATGTATTAAGTGATATCGAGACCTATTATTGCCTCATGTCCACAATTTAAGAGTTCGGCACTTTTTGTGCTATGCAGAAAATGAACAATGTAAAAAATATATACATATATTAATATTTATAATTGTTATGCTGCACTGTCTATTTAAGGAATTTAGATGAAAATACTTTATTTTATTTTTTCATATAGAAGACTAATTTGTATATCTAAATTTTAAAGAACTCAAGAATTTTCAAATTGTTTGGTAAGTGTTTCCTAGTATTATAAATATTTGTTGATATTATATTACTTTATATTTCATATTAATTATATTTTTTAACTTTGCCTGAAATGTCAGAAAAAGCTTTGTAAAAATGTTAATGTTTTAATAACACTGGTCGGCAAAAAAATGTCGGGGGAAAGAACTCTATTATAATCCAAATCTGTTCGCAGTTTGATTCAATCACGTCTAGTTATGATTTCATGGCTTATTTTATACGTAATATACTTGGATTTCTTTTTTAATAATGAATTAATTTTTTTTCAATGCGTTTTTGAAAAGAAATTTCTTAATTAGTGGCGTTAATTTCGAATATAAAAAACAATTACTTAGAAGACTCAAAGGAAATTTTATTCCTAATCATTTTGTTAATTATCACAATAGCACAAAGTTTAAAAGTGCTCCTACTCCTTTTTGGACTACTCTTTACGCGCATGTATGGACTAGTCTCATTATCTGCAGGGCATGCAAACAAAATATAATATTGTTTGCGAATTTGTTCTTATAAACTGCTTAAATTGCTGATTTATGTGAAAAAGTGGCTACCATATTTCATGTGTGCAGCCAACCATGGTGGAATAAGTAGGTGGCAGCGCTACGGCAACAAATACAACATTACAACAAAAATGAAAGATAAGTCTCCGTATACGTCAAAAATTATATTAAACTAAAATCAAATTTTGCCGCCGAACGCAATGAAATAAATTAATTTTCAGCCAATTTTTATTTCACTATGGTTACTATCTTATTTAATTTTAATTGAAATAATCAAAAACTTTAATACAATACAATAATCACAGCACAAAACGTTTACTTTTTGTAAACATAAACAAAACTTTGACATAAGACTAGACAAACAATACAAGAGCAAAAAATCGTCATCTGGCGTAGTAATGTCACCTGGTTATTTCATCATGCAGCCAACTATGATGTTTTATTTTAAAGATGCCCAAAAATATGATAAATATGCAAATATACAAAATGCTCGTAATGATTTTGAAAAATAATTACAGAAAATATGTACATACATAAATACATATTATGGGCAGTTAAGTCAAAGTGCAGCTAACTTAAATTTGTTGTATGAAAATAATTTTAACCCTAGAGTACTAAACATATTTTATGTACGTTGTCACTAATGATCGTCGATTCGACGATGTATTTTTTAATTGCCTATAACTTTGGCTTTAAACCAAATTTACTTTTTCAATAAATATAGATAAAATAAATATTTAATTTCTTTACTAACTCATTTTATGTTTCACATATTTTTGGGATCATAAAAAAGAACCTAAAAATTATTGTAGGTAAAACTGAAAAACTAAAAAAGAGTCAACACTTAAAAAATAAAGTTTTGGCTTTAATAAAAATACAAATTTTTTTTTAAATAACACTTTGAGAAAGAGTCACAAAGCTCAACTTTGTGCTCTCCGCATATGGGGTTTTCGCATATATCACATTATGATTTTGACATTCGGCATTTTTTCCTATGGGCATGATCTACACATACTTCGTTTGTTTCCTTTTTTGTATTTTCACCTTAGCTGGTCATTGTTGCCACTATTGCTTGGAGTAACAACATTTGCAATATTTTCTCACAAAATTGGAAAAAAGTCATGTTAATACTAACCTTCGACGATTCGACGAGTACAAAAGCAATTTTCCAGCAATTCCGTTTAAAAACCACAATTACACACATCAAAAGTAAATCATCTTCTTAAGGGAGCGATGCTCGTCGAAACGTCGATCATTAGTACTCTAGGGCTAAAATGCCAAAAATTTTGGGCATTTCTCTTAAATGTGCAGGTATAGAATATGCAGATAAAAAAAATTGTATACGATTTTAAAGAATTATGAAAGAAATTAAATTTTGTGCATTTCAGTCAAAAGTGCACTTAAACAAGAGGCAGCTAAGTCAAAACTACTGTACTTTGATCTTTATCGAGCTTTAACTCCTAAGCTAGGAGCGTTGGCGCGAAAAGCATCTTCCTCTAGAACTTTTTTACTTGGAGGCCACACGATCAAGTTTTATCTTTCGATTCCTTTCAATTCGCTTTCGCTCTCATTTTTTACTGACACACTCATACTTTTTAAATTGACCACGGGATTGCACTAAATTTTAACTTTCCATTTGTTTGGCAATTTTACGGTCAATTTAACAGCTGAATAGAAGTAAAGTGAGCTATTTATTCGTTTGTCTTTATAAATTGTTTTCTTGATAACATCTTGAAAGTAAATTGCTTAAAAATTGCGGGCAGCCTACGTCACAGCTTTCAGTTTATATAAATTTTGACAAACAGTGAATGTAAAAAGACTATCAAGAAAATCTTGATCCAGTGGCTGCAGGGTTTAGGATAATAAAATTTGATGTTGAACTATGTATATATTCTTTGTTTCAATAATGTTCTAGTAAATTCGCCTACTATTCAACTGAATTCGCCTTGGCCAATGCGAAGTTACATAAAATTATGGTATTTCTCCAGACTTGTAACATTCACATCAAGATGTCTCTGTAAGCAACAGCTAAATTAAATTTTCTTTTACAAAAGATGGCGCGCCTCTTGTCACCAAACTTGGCAACTCTGCTAACACGTCACTTCAGGTTTTTGACAGCCAAATGATTTCGTATTTGTATTCGTCGTCTGGTGAGTTCGGTCACACAGAAAATACTTTCTCTTCAAATAACCGCTTTATATTTACATTTGTTTGATTTTCAACAAATTGTTTTTATTAAATAAATAAAATGGGCGCCGACAAGAAACAACAAAAAGTCCAATCCTCTGGATTTACCAAGGAAGAAGAGCTTCTCTTGCAAGATTTCAGCCGAAATGTCAGCACTAAATCATCAGCTTTATTCTATGGCAATGCATTCATCGTTTCTGCTGTCCCCATCTGTAAGTAGTTTCCGACACGTCGATAAGCCTGCACACAGACAGACGGCCACTTTTTACGTTTCTTTTTTAATTAAAATTTATTATTTTTACGATTTTAGGGCTTTTCTGGCGTGTCCACAGCATGGATTTATTATCCAGTGCAATATTCTTCACCTTAATGACTGGTGCCAGCACCTATCTGATGGCCATGGCCTATAAAAATGTTAAATTCCAATTAAAACATAAAATCGCGGTACGTCGTGAAGCTGCTGTAACTCGTGAAGTCAATCGCCAAATGGGTGATGACAAGAAAGTGACACGCAAGGAAAAGGAGGAACGCATTTTGTGGAAAAAGAATGAAGTTGCTGACTATGAGGCCACCACGTATTCCATATTCTACAACAATGCCCTCTTCTTGGCCATCACAATTTTCATAAGTTTCTTCTTGTTGAAGAACTCTGCTCCCCTCTTAAACTACATTTTATCTATTGGTTTGGCCAGCGGTGCTTTGGCGCTCTTCTCAACCAGCACACAGTCTAACTGAAATGCTATATGTTGCGACGTGTCGTCATCGTCTTCTTTAGTTTTAAATATTAATTTTTTAATTATTATGTAGAGATTAACATTTTGTTCGTTCCTAGGGGTAAAACGATCGAACTTTTTTATAATTCCCTTTGTTTAAATTAAAACCTGTGTTTGTATAGTGTACGAAGAGTGGACAATGTATTTTTTCATTACATATTCGTCGATATTTTTGCCTGTGGCAAAAATATGAAAAATATTTCTTCTAAGGAGAACACAAATAAATTAAATAAAAAAAAATTGCTAATAAAACAAAAAACTTTTTGAAAATAAGTAAAACAACTGCCTGTGTGATGTGGCAAGTATGAATAATTATGTCGATATGTGTATGAAGATTTCCTATTACTGTATGCATAATGTAAAGGTGCCAGACGTACTGTTCTTAGCAGTACATGCACTGATTTCTTTCAATTGTACTGTTTTATGCACAACACCCCAAACAGTACGCAAATGTAGTGCAAAGGCATACTTAAAAAATCTCCATGTCTTAAATATGTACGAAAACTGTCGCACATTCTACTAAATCGTTTGTAATTTCGCACCACGAAATTCTTGCGTACAATGTACGAAAGAACTAAACGCTTGTATGATTGTGAAAAAATTGCCGTATGTCGGAAACACTAAAAAATTAATTTTTAAAATTTATTATTTCATAAATTGAAAAACTAAATTTTAGCAATTCCAACATATTAAATTAAAGTAAAAAAAACGACATGTAAAAAAGGAGGCAAAATACATCAAAATTAAATAAAAGAAAATAGTGATAAAAAATCAACTACATCATTAAAGTTGGTATTTGACTACCTGTTTAAGTAGGCTGGGGAAAAATGTGTTTAAACATAATCTTTTTCAACATTTTCAACGGTTGTTCTTTGTATGCATAACTAGACAAAAATGACAATTAAAATAACATGTTGCTGCCAACAAAAATACAAAAGAAATAAAAGCGTTAAATTGTTAATCGACTGCTATTAAGCGTTTATAAATTAGAATTTTTATTATAGGGTTATAAAACAAAAAGTTTTTGAAGTTAAAATAAGAAATATTTATGAATTAGACCGTCAGAGATTATTTTTAACTTCTTTACTACCAAGTTGCTAATATTCCCAGTTCTCAGAATTGTAAGCTTTCGCTTACTACATACTTATTTTACCATGTACATGGTACAGAACTGCATGCAGAGAAATTGTTTTTAAAATTTTTGTAAAAATAAAAGCAGTTTTTTTTTTTGTTGGAAAACATTCATTTGTTTGTCAAATGTAAAAATGTCATTAAAACCAATTTGAAAAAAAAATGAATTTTTTCCAAACAATTATTTGAAGGGCATTTCAGCATTTCAAACCGTTTTTCATCTGGAAATTTAAGAGCAAATACAAATTGTGGAGCGTCTTTCAGAAGAACATAAAAGAGAAATGGTACATTTGTTCTCATTTTTAACAAATTGTGCTCTATAATTTTCTTCATTTGTTTTTTAATTATCACTGCCTTCCAGATAACTTGCAAAACGAATTTTGAATCCTGGAGAATTATGCAAGAATTTTCATGACTCCTTGAGAAGAAGTTTATACTTTCGATGGCTTGAACAACAATAAAGTCTTAAGAGATTATAAGTCTTTGAAAGCTGCAATTTTCGGTAAGTAACAGTAAACATATTTTAATAACTTTACTTTAAATTTTTTCTTTTTATTTTTCACAGAAGTATTTAAAAATAATGGCTACACGTATACTGATTACGTCAAAGATATTCCTAAATATATAAAGACGCTCAAGAACGGGATTCACAAGAAAGTATTAACACGAGTTAAGTTTTTCTTTACTTAGTATTATTTAGTATTTACTTAGGACTATATTCATAAAAATTTTTTAAATTGAACATAGGTATACAAAACAAATTTTGTATAAAAATTGTCCTTAATAAACGTTTGTTAAATTTAATACTCGTTGATAAATACGGTAGTATATAAAAAGAATTTTATTTGTTCGATAAATATGAATTGAGATTTAAGTGTTTATATTAAAGGCATTCACATCAAAAGTTGCACTCTTGGGAAAAAGCAGAATTGCAAAAACAACAACAACCACACAGACATTTATTTCGTACAACTATTTGTGGTTGCTGTTATATTTTTGTAACGTTGCCTTTTCGCAAGAGTGCACCTGACGGGAATACATTTATCGTACAGGCTTTTCAAAACAAGCAATGGTTTAGTTTATGCAAAATAATTTGTTTTATTTTCTTTGTAATTAAAGATTTAAGTTGTTTAATCTATGTATGTATGTATAATCAAATTGTTTTAGTATTATTATAATTCATTAAAAAAAGTACAAATTATAAATAAATAATTAGTATTGTGGTTATTTTATTGAACTGTTAATGGTTTTTAATCCAAATTTAGATATTTTTAATTAGGCTTAAGTTCATTGAAATTAATTTTCATTAAATTATTTTTATGAAGACAGGAACTTTTACAACATTGTGGTTGTTGTTATGCTTTTCGCAAGAGTACAATTTTTGACGTGAATACCTTTAATAATATTATAAGGTTTTGCCGCTAAGGGCGTAGTAAAATGTTTTCCTAGATTGTGCTTTATATGCGACATTTCAAGTTATTTTGAGCCTTATGAAAGTGGAATATGCTAAATTGCATCACAAAAGCAGTATTCGTTACGCTTTTAGCCATACTTACATGATTTACAAAACTGGTCTAAACATGGAGCCGTAGGTAAATTATGGACCGACATTCACGAAATTTGGTGCCTTATAAAACGAATTTGTGGAAATTTAATGACAAAAGGTATGCACCTCCACATATTTATGTTAGTTTTTATGGAGTTTCTTTCCCTACTCAGGCGATTCTACTGGAATTCACCCCCCATACAGCATAGAAGATCTAGAAACAATTTGACACCCATATGACTAAATCGGCTTAGAATTAATAAAGGATTCACAATAATATTAAAAATAGGATTCACATGGAATGACAAACTTAGTATACCTACATACACCACTGCTGATTAAGGGTTATAACACTGTAAAAAATATTATATTATATATATAGTAAATAACATTTCTCCTTCCTGCTAAATTTGTTAAACGGTAAAATTGTTTCAGAATTCCTATTTCGACATGTTGTGCTTTCAGTTCCTAATCGCCCTTTCAGAAATGTTATTCCACTAAGCCTTCAATACTTTCATTCTAATTATGCAAATGAGCTCTGAATTTGACAATGTATATACGTATATTGATTTCTATGATCCTATTGGCATCAAAATAACCTCTTAAGTGTCTTAAAATTACTTTTATCTTACATTTTTTACGTTTTTGTTATATAATAGATTTTATTATTTTAAGCGTAATAGCCAGTAAGAAATATTAATTAGCATTGGAGAAATAAGGAGAACGTTTCCTGACGATCTGGCCTAAGCAACCAGTGAAATGCGCATAGGAACAGCTTATCCTCCAACAATAAATTTCAGTATTTTTTATCAATTATTAAAAAAGGGAATTAAGCACAACAAACAAAATCTTTTAATAAATATTTTTATTCCCAAAAACAACTTTGATAATAAATTTTTGCAAGTGCACGTGCATAAAAAACTGAACGGACAAATTGTTTTTATTTTGTTTTCTTACGAAAACAATAAAAGTACTTTGTTTTTGTTTTTAATATGTTTTTTCTTTACCCACTTACAGCTACAATTAATGTTGGGAGAATTCTAACTAATTGTAGTGGGAATTGTAAGAAAAGATAAAAACTCATCACTGTTTTATTGTTTGGTATTTTGTTTAAGCTTTGATATCGTTGCAAATAAAACTTTTTGAGGGTATTGTAGGTAATTCTCATTCCTTCTGTAGTTTTGTTTGCTGATAGCTTTGGCTTTTCTAAAATTATTTAGGAGAACGTTTCCTGACGTTCTGGCCTAAGCAACCAGTGAAATGCGCATAGGAACAGCTTATCCTCCAACAATAAATTTCAGTATTTTTTATCAATTATTAAAAAAGGGAATTAGAAATAAAATAAAAATTATCGATCACGACTGCCAGAATTAGCCGCCTGATCAATTCAAATGCTTAAATAAAAATATCCTACTACAGAAGGGTTGTTAAGAAATAAATTGATTGCGGGGCATGTTTTTTAGAAATTCACGGCGCTTTGTCCTATGTTCTTACGACGTACGACCCAATTGTGTTCCTAGCATAAGTTTTTTCATAAAATAATCATGAAAAATGAATTCGCCTTGGGTCACCCTATAATCAAATGACAAAATAATTTAATAATTTATACATCAAAAATTATTAAACAAAATTTAAATTTCTTTTAACTGTTAATTCCAGCAATGCACGCGTACGAAGTTATTCTGCTGGAAACCCAAACAATTGTTAATTGTTTATATATTCTTGTTGTTGGTATACTACCATTATTATGGTTTGGAGATTGCAAAAAATCCATGTCTTTACTTTTTAAAAGAATACGTTTGCCAGATTTATACGATATATCCCATGAACAAATTGAAATTTTTAATAGTCGTTTAGTTCTTATTATAGTATTGGGAGTTATGGTATACGTCCTTCACAGACGCTGGAGAAATTATTTGCTAGACTTGCGATGTGCCATTCTAAAGCAAGAAATTGAACTAACTGATAATAAAGAAGTAAACGATTTGAAAATAAAGCTTTTACAATCGATAAACAGTCTAATTGAAAGGAAAACAAATAATGAATGATATACATAGTTAAAGAAGCGACTACAAATGAAAATTCTACTGGTCTGAATACTTTAGATTATTAAGATTCCTTTTTTTTCTATAAATTTTTAATTGAATATATCGAAAAAATCTCTTTTTTTTACATACATACATTGTGCATACATTTATTTTCTTAGCAACCAAACATTTATATATCGTCACCGAAAATGCAAAAGGCCATAAACAACAGAAAATTCAATATCAACTTTTTGATTGATTATGATCTCATTTACCAAAATACATCTTAATTAATCAATAAATTTTTGGATTTAAGGTGACGAAATATAAAACTTTAATTATAAAAAGATACTATTAACAGATATTTAAATAAACTTATACTAAAGGTATTATTTTTGCTTGGATTTTAAAGATAAATAAATGCATTTTACAAAAAAAAAAAAAAAGTAAAAATTTAATTTAACAGGATTCAATCAACAAAGCAATACCCTGGCCACCACCAATGCAAGCTGAACCAATGGCGTATTTGAGTTTTTTACGTCTAAATAAAAAATAAGAGCATTAACATTCATGATACTGTTTGCATTTTTGTTTCTTTTTTATATACAATACTTACTGCAACTCGTGTGCTAAATGACCAGTAATACGATTACCACTAGCACCTAAAGGATGACCCAAAGCAATGGCACCACCATTGACATTCAATTTGTTTATGTCCAAACCCAATACATCAGCACAGGCAAGAGTTTGAGCGGCAAAGGCTTCGTTAATCTAGTTTTCAATTTAACAAATAAAACATTTATACTAAAAAAAAAATATGATTTAAAACTCACTTCAAATAAATCGATATCTTCCTTCTTAATACCACTAATCTTTAAAACATTTTGTATGGCAGAAACTGGGCCAATACCCATAATTTCAGGAGGACAACCTACGTAAGAGTAGGCAACTAAACGGGCCAGAGGTTTCAAGTTATATTCCTTAAGTGCCTCCTCAGAAGCGATGACAACAGATGCAGCACCATCGCAGATACCCTAGACAATAAATATTCTTTATATTACACCACAACGCGAATTAACAAATGTTATAAACATACCGAAGCTGTACCGGCAGTAACTACGCCATTCTTCTTAAACAATGATGGCAATTTAGCCAAACCTTCCAATGTAGTCTTTGGCCTGGGATGTTCATCAACAACAAAATCGACTTCCTTTCCTTTTACCTTCAATTTAATGGGTGTAATTTCAGCATTAAATGCACCTTCATTTTGACCCTTCTCCCAGTTCTTTTGAGACCGCAAAGCGAATTCATCAACACGTTCACGAGAAATTTTGTATTGATCAGCCAAATTTTCAGCAGTCAAAGCCATAGGTAATTTGCAGTAGGAATCTGTAAGACCAGCCCACAAGGAATCCTCCAATTGATAATTGTTGCCCAATGTAGTGCCGAAACGCATATTGCGTGCTATAAATGGAGCTTGGGACATGTTCTCGACACCACCAGTGAGAGACACCTTAGCGCTACCCACAATTATATCTTGAGCCCCATTAACAATTGATTGGAAACCGGAACCACACAGACGATTGACACCAAGAGCGGGTTTTTCAATTGGCACACCACATCCAAGACTTACGTGACGTGGCAAGAAAGTACCATCGGTGGACGATGACTTTAAAAATAACAAAAAGTTGGAGTAGTATGTATTTATTTTTAATTTAGTAATAATTGAGACTTTTTAATCGAATAACAAAAACTGAAAGCAAGTATCATAGATAAACAACCAAAGTTTAATTAAATAACTATGTAGATCTTATTTAATTGATAAAAATATATACCTATTAACCTCCTTCGCACATAAAGGAACCAGTGTTTAAAAAACTGCAATAACTTTCGTTTCTTTTGATTTGACTTCTGCTTGTGCTTCTGAAATCAACAACAGTTTCAGTCAAAGCAACATCACAAAACGAAAAACAAACAGTTGAACGAAACGTTTGGCAGCAGTTGTTTTAAAAATTGTGATTTTGATTTTCTTTTCTTTTGAACAGTTTCGCAAGTAAAAGTAAAATCAATCTCTTTGCTTTTGTAAGTCGCAAACAGTCGCAGAAGCAAAAAGTTCTTTGTATTTGCAAATTATAAGTCCCAATCAGGGTTGTCAGATTGATTTTGAACTTTTTCGCCAAATTCAATGTCAAAAATCGCCAAAATCGCTGTAGCATTTATTTTTTAGTTTTTGACAAAAATATTTGTATTTTTAGAATAATTAAAAATATTTTTTTTATAAATCCCAAAAAAAATTTGTTCCGTATCGCTAAAATCCGCATAATTGAATTTTTCATTAAATGTAATTAAATAGGGCTGAACTTTACAATATATAATTTTACATAAGCCGTTGTAAAACGTTTACTTTTTTACTTTTTATATGTAATGCTGAATTTTTCGATTTTGTTATTAAAAACATGTTTTTTTGTGTTTAAAATAGACATTTTTAAATATGCCGATTTTTTACCAACACCATCTGGCACCCCTGTGTGTGAGTAAGTATAAATGTAAAAAAAAAAACAGAAGAGAAAAGAGAATATTTTTCTGTTAAAAATGTACAAAACTAAAGGGCATAATCAAGGCCTATCCAATAGGTCTGCTTACCGCTACAACAATACAACAGTACAAAAAACAACAGGCATTTTGTTTGTGCAATTTTCCTCACGGTTGTCAAAATCTTACTACTACATAGGGAAAACAAAAGGAAAAACGTGTTTTGTATGCATGTATGTGTGGCAAAAAACAAAAAACGTAAACAAAAATATACATGTATAAGCAAAATGTAAACAACTTTTGACATGGTTGAGGAAAAAACCAAATAAACATCTGGCTCCTTAAGCAGACCTAATGGATAGACCTTGGGCATAATAAACCACACAAATTGCTTGGCAAACATGCACTTTTTTCTTGCTTCTGTTTGCCAATAAACGACACAATCTTATCTCGTACAAACATAAATTTTTCATTTTGGTTTTGTTTTCAATGCATGCAGACGACGATTGTGCTGCGGCAATTTTGCTCGCGATTTGTTAAAAACGGAGAAGAAATAAAAAAAAGAAAAATAATTTGGAGTAGAGAGTGCCTTAAGTAACAAGTTGTTTTGGGGAAACAATGCTGCTAAAAAAATTTAAATTTACGGCTGAAATTGATTTTACTGCTTCTTCTTCTACGTCTTTACTCTGCAAAGTTTTCGCTGAAATGATTACTTTTAGCACTAGACACCACAAAAAGTTTGACAAATATCTAACATGTCTGCCAAATATTAAAAATTTTTAATATTTCTGCAAACATTGCTTCAAATGCTTGTCCAAACAGCAAACACCCCAATAAACAACACAAAATATTTGTACAAACGTAAAATTTTGACATGTTTGCCAAGCTATTTGTGTGGTTTATTATGCCCTTAAAAGACTGCCTGCTTTTAGGACTGCGACTTCTGACAACTTTCAAAAGCAAAGACACTGCTTGTGATTTTGATTTTTTTAACTTATCAAAAGCAGAAGAAAACTTAGCACACGACTGCCGATTGTTTTCATAAGTTTTAACATCAATGTTTGATTTTAAAAAGCAGAGAAAAGTAAAAGCATTGAAAAGTTAAAATTTTGCGACTTTTCGACTTTTGACTTAAGTTTTTTAAACACTGAAAGGAACTGTGTGAATTCAACACACTTGTAAAAGTTCTCCTTAATTTTTTGACAAATATTTCGTAAACAATAAACTGTAATCCATGCAATAAACAATTGAAAAATTAATTTTTTTCATTTTTAAAAAGAAATTTTAATTAATAAGATTTTGTTTGTTGTGCTAAATTCCCAATTTTCATTCTTGATAAATACAGTGTTTGTGTGGAAATAAGTTTTGCAATCGTACTAGCTTTTGTTTTTATAGTATATTTGTATATTTGTATAGTATATTTGAATTGATTTAACGTTATTTCTATTTAAATTGCTTCCATATTAACTTTATGTGTCCTTATTTTATCCGATTTTTTTTTTTGGTAGTAATAGTAGTTTGATTAAAAAACTTTAAATTAAGCATATAATAATTGTTTCACAATTTTTGTTGTTTTCATCTCATTGATTCTACTGAATTATGTTGCTTACATTACTTCTAACAAATATTGCAATATTTCTTTTGAAAACATTAGTATTTCTTTCTATTTTAAGATAGTTAGGGATCAAATTATATAATTTTAAGGCGTTAAAGAAAAGCGATCTTTGCATTGCTGTTGATGTCACCTTTTGTAGCCTAAAGCTTTCTGCGTTTCTCAAATAATACGGTTGAACTTCTCGAACGTATGTTAATTGATCAAGTAAATAGTCTGGAGCATTTCCCATCTTCATTTTCTAACCAAAATTTAATGTATTAAATTCTAGTCTTTGTTGTATATTCAGCCATTGAAGTGTGTCAAGCATCTGTCTATAGGCGTATATCTGTTGCATTTTAATATGGAACGCATAGCTTTGTTTTGAAGTTTATGTAGTCTTTCTAACTGTGTTTTTGTGCAGCAAGTGTATAAAATTGTTGATCCAAATTCGAGGTGTGGTCTTTTAAAAAAGCCAATTTTTTACCAATTTTTTTACATATGTATATATTCAACGTGTTGTTTAAATTTTAAGTCTTTGTCGATTATGAACCCGAGATATTTCATTTGACTAACTTTTTCAATTGTTTCATTATTTATTTTTAAAATTACGTTACTGTTCATGTTTATTTCCATTAATTTAGTTTTACTTTCATTTAATTTTAGTTTGTTCATTTTTTAGCCAGTTGTTTATGTTGTTAATATTATTTGGCACGTTATCTATACATTGTATCTCGGTATCTCATTCAGCATATATTAAAGTGTCATCAGCATACAAATCTACTTCGCTTTTATATATAATGTTCGGCATATCGTTAATATATATTATAAAAAGTAATGCTCCTAAAATAGAACCCTGCGGCACCCGAAATTCGATATCAATTTCTTCGGATTTAACACCGTTTACTTTTGTAATTTTTTCCAGGTTTTTTAAATAAGATTTAAACCACTCTAATTTTTTCTAATGCCATACATATAAAGTTTTTTAATCAATAAATCTCTATCAATAGTCTCGAATGCCCTTTTAAAGTCCAAAAAAACTGCCATTATCTTTTTTTTTTTGCATATCGATACTTCCATTTATTAATAACACAATTAACTGCGGTTTCACATGAGTATTTTTTACGAAAACCAGATTGGTATTTAGATATCAAATTATGTTGTTCTATATATTTTTCTAACTGTTCTTTGACAATTTTCTCTATAATTTTTTCACAAGTTTTTAAGGTATTTATTGGCCTGAATTCTTCAAATTTAATTGTTTTTGACACTTTTTCTATTGGTGTTTCCATTGAATATTTCCAACTTTCAGGAAATATGCCAGTTTGAAGGGATTTATTTATAACTTGTAGCAAATTTTTACCTATAATTTTCCAGTTGTCTAATGTGCTGTTTCCAGGTGACAGGCAATAAATTGTGTAGTAAAATTTATATGAAAACCACTTTTGAGTGCTTTTCATATAAATTTTCCTACACAATCAGTTGTCTGTCACTTGGAAACAACACATAAGATTATTTTAACTGATACTTTATTAAAGTCTGGCTTGTTTTTTAGACATTTACAAATGGTTTTAAGTTCCATTATAGTTATTGATTGAAATTTAAATCTAGAATATATTACAGGCGAATTTAAAATACGCCTGCGACTGTTTGGTAATAGATTAAAGAAAATAATTTAACGTTCTCTTTAATCTATTACCATACAGTCGAAGGCGTATTTTAAATTCTTCAACCACGATAAGGCTGATTTTGTATTTCGGATTTTAAATACCAATTTTTTTTTTAAGTTTTAACTTACAGTCATAATGTGTCCAATGACCACGGTATCAACTTGTTCAGGACTTAAACCTGAAGCAGCAAGAGCTGCCTTGGCTGCTGTGGTCTGCAATTGTGTCTGATTGATGTTTTTTAGAGCGCCTCCAAAAGTGCCGAATGCTGTGCGCTTAGCGGCAACAATGTAAACACCTTAACAATTAAAAGCAATAAAAGTTTATGTACTTTAAATTCATTGTTATTGTAAATTAAATAAATATATATAAAATATATAATAACAAAAACAACAATAATGTTCAATTTTATTTTAATTTGTTCCATACATATACATATGTATGCACATGTTTTGAAATTGAGCAACACAATCTCAATACTGTGTTCAAAGTTCATTTGTTTTTTTTTCTGTTTGTGCAACCGTTGCAAAGAGAGCTGCCGTCTTTTGTTACTTTCAACGTGGAGGTGCGAATATTTTTTTCATTTGGTTACTATTTTTAAAAAAATAATAGTACATACAAGGCGAATTCAACAAGGTAAGTGCAACTCGTCAGCCGCTCATCAGCTGTTTCCACGGCGAATTTGCCAAACGTCAGAAAATACTTTTGTTGTCATGTTTTTCGCCAAAATAACCGAAATATTTTCTGACAAGGCGCATTCATTGCTATGTAATACGTTTTTTTGGCCTTAATGGCTTTATATTACAATATTTATTAATAAATAAATTAATTTTATCGTACGAAAATTTTTGCCTTGGTCAATTGTTTTTGACAACAAGCAAACAAAATACATGTGGCTTTTTGTAGTTGTAGAGTTGCACTTACCTTGTTGAATTCGCCTTGAGTACATAGATATAACATTAAAAAAGCAAAATAAAAACAAAATATTTACAATCGTAAGCAAAATACCTTTCATTCGAGTACCCACACATAGTTATAAGGGTGGGAGGGGCAATTTTGTTTACCCCCAGAGGGACCCAGAAGTCCCGCTCGACCTAAATGTTATTAATTTCGTATTTTTTACACAATTAGCTTTAATTTGAGTACCCACACATACCACTAAGTGGGCGGGTCGCTTTTTTTGATCCATGGGGTCCCAGGGGCCTCAGCCCCCTTAAATTTTAATTTTGGATTTTTTCTTTTTTTTATTCCAGAGGGGGTCCAATTATTTTTTTCCGTACGGCCCGTAATGTGCACTTTTGCCCATTAATACAAGTGTTAATTTTCTAGTCTTTGAAAAATTTATATTATTTTTTAATACTAAAACGCCTATACCGGTATTAAGCCAAACGTGCACCGCAAATAATTTCGTTACTGACATCAATACCGGTAGTCAAATTAAAAGAAATTGGTATCGGTTGCCAACCTTGGTAAATTTTTACAAAATTTATCATTTTTTAAAATCGTATAAAATTATAAAAAAATTAACTACTGACAATTGGACATTTTCTACTATAATACTACATTTGTAGTTGTACCATGAAATGATTCTTGTAACACTTACATAGTCTTATCAAAATGCATTTTTTTGTTTTGTTTTTCTAACTTATTTTATAACGAAAAATATATTTTATAAAAAGTACCGAAATGTGGAAAGTACTATTTTGCTTGGTGGTCACTACCGTCTCAGTTTTTAATTTTCCATCACTGAATATCGAGGTAAAAGTCCAAAGTACAAAAAAACAAACAACTTTGTTAAACATCATCAAATAAAGCAAAACATCATTATACACATTTTTGTTTGTGATTAAAAATTGTATTAATACCTTTTGTAACAGCAGACATATTTACACACTTCCTTTTACGAAAAAAAAGTTTATTTAAATCGTCTAAAAAAATATTGGCCTCCCGAACCGAACTCTCTGACTAGCAAATAACGTCTATTTCTTCGATTGTTTCATGCACAGATTACTCTGTGGTTTCATGATCGGTTGACGAATAGGAACAAATACTCAATTCCAAGGCGAATTCAATTACAGGTGGTCTCGATGCTACAACAATCCAAAAACATCATATGTTTTTTGCATTGCATTATTAGTGTTTACGGTTGAAATGTCAACCATTCCTAACAAAACATGAACAAATCAAAATTCCTTGGTTCGAAATGTCAAAATCAGATGGTGTTTTGACACCACCTGTAGTTCAATTCGGCTTGCTCAACTCCATAAATATATTTCTCGCTCATCTCAAAATCTCTTTTTTCATGGGTAAAATCAGTGCTGCCGTTTTTGGTTATTTCTAACCAATTTTTTTTTTATATTAGGTCTGTCTGCGTACACATATTTTGCATAATTTTGTACAAAATGTCGCAAAATCTTGCAAAATGTTGTATGCGTACTCCAAATCTCTTACAGCGAGAGAGCCAAAAAGAGAATTTTTTGACAGTTGCAAGCATAGCTGCCAGATTTGACGATTTATCGTCATTTTGACGATTTTTAGGTGTAAAAATGGTCTATTGACGATCGGACGATTTATACCCTAATTTTGACGATTTTTCACATGAAAAATTTTGTTCAAATTTACAAATGTATTTAATATACATTATTTCAGTTTTTTAGCTTTTTATATAATTTGATTTATTTGCATTATTTGATTGGCAGTAATTTTCATGTCTTAGCTGTTCATTAGGGAGATCGATTATTCGACTTTTTCCATAACCGGTTTTCGAATATTACGAATAGTTGCTATTTTAAAAAAACCCGATTTTCGGTTAAGCATTTTTTAAATAACCGGTTAACCGGTTTTAATTCGAATGCATAAAAACACAAAAATCAAAAAGTTTTTGTAATTAAACGTTAATTTGAATAAAAACAAAACAATTTGCAAAGGTAAGGAACCAACAAAATACATAGATATGACTTAAGCTAGATTTACACGATTGAAATTTTCTTCAAAATTGCTCTTCAAAATGCTTCAAACTCGTGTAAACAGCAACATTTCTTCAAAATTTATTTCAATAATATTGATCAATAAATTTTGCTGTTTACACGAGTTTGAAGCATTTTGAAGAGCAATTTTGAAGAAAATTTCAATCGTGTAAATCTAGCTTTAGATCAGACTTAACAAATATTTGACGATAAAATCCAAGAAAAGTTGGACCAGTAAATTTATCAAACTTAAGCTTAATTTTCAACAATTTTTTATTGATTTACTAAACTTTATTTGTAAGAAGATATTTGTTTTATGTAATTTATAAACGGTTGAATGATATTTGATCTAGACAAACGTTTTACAAAAGCAAATATATTATAGGAATTTAATTAAGTTATTATTTGAAATATTCTCCCAAATTTATTTTGAATGAGTTTTAATTTGTTGGTGGTTAAGCATGTATATATAAAACAACCATATTTTGGAAAAGTTGCAAACAAAACCTCTTAGCCAAGATTATTTATTTCAAATTATTTTGTTTCAGCATTATAGAAACGAATAGTAAAATGAACATGATTTTTGTGTGAAATATTTGTCGATTCATCGACTACAATTTAAGACCTTCCATGACATTGTTTGATTTCTTCAATTTTGTTTTTTAGTTCTTGGTGTTTTAATAAATAAAACTGGTAGAAATTTTTCCAATATCGTTGATTCCGCCGGAATGTTGTAGTTTTCAGCATGAAGAGACGCTAGAAATACTTCAGAGTTTTTAGTGCCTTAAAGGGCATTTCGTCCTCGGCAACAAAAGGGGATATTATTTCACCAATGATTTTTATAATCGCTTTTATAAGCGATTTGTATTTACAGTGTTCATAATGTTTTTTTGA
Organism: Pollenia amentaria; assembly: GCA_943735925.1. NCBI lineage: Eukaryota > Metazoa > Arthropoda > Insecta > Diptera > Polleniidae > Pollenia > Pollenia amentaria. The sequence continues at coordinate 71,638,305 of OX031007.1, read as the reverse complement.
CCTTTGTTACATTTTGTTTTGACATTCTTCGTTAAAAGTTTAAGTTTGACCAATATTCAATTCGAAAATACTTAAATTACGGGTACATCTACAACAGGAGTAAGGAAAATGTATATTAATTACACATTATTAAAATAACCGGTTTATGCGATATTCGAAAAATGGGCATTTTAAAATAACCGACTTGGACAAAGCTAAAATAACCGGTTAAAACCGGTCGAATAATAACCGTTCGATCTCCCTACTGTTCATCATATAAAATACGATTTTTTTCTAGCACGATACATATTTTTAAGAGTTATATTTGAGCAGTTAGTACTGCTTTATTAAAGGCATTCTACAACCACTTTCTTTAGTCCGCGTTCACATTAAAAACCCAGACTTATATCTTAAACAGGATTTTCGACGTAAAAAGTAGGTGTTTTGTTGGTTTTAGTTTATTTTCTTACTTTTCTTATGAATGCCAATATATTTGAAAACTTTTTGGTTGTGTTTCTTCAATAATAATTTTCTTAACGAAAATTTTTATTTAGGGGGTTATTTTCTAAATCACCTAACCTTGCGTTGAGAAATTTTTCATATAAAATTTTTTGGAATTTTTAAAAATTTGTATGAAAACATTTTTCAAGTGAGGTGAAATGTTTTAGAAAATAACCCCCTTAATTTCAAAAACAGGCGGAATATATTAAAATTTCATTGGCAACGGAATTTAAAAATAACATTTATAGCTTATTTTTAATGTGCGAAAGAATTCTTTCCTTCGCATAACTACATTGAAAACAAAAACAAAGTCTAAAAGAAAGAACTCTTTCGCACATCGGAAATAGGCTGTTAATATTTAAAACTTCTTTAAAATTAGTTGTTTTTTACAATGACGATTTTTGTGACGATTTAGCTTAATCAACTTGACGATTCTGACGATATTTTCTTAAAAATTTGACGATATTCAACCAATTTTATCTGGCAGCTATGGTTGCAAGTTAGAGAACTTGGAAAATGTTACTGTAAGATTTTGCAACTAGTTTGCACAGCTGTTTTTATATACTGTTTGAATGAAAGAGTTTACGTGTGCCAAGATAGCGTCGACGAAATAGCGTTGAATTTGGGAATTTAAAAACCGGGAAACCAAAATACCCAAATAATGGGGATTTACAGTATATGAACAAAAAGTTTGCGTCGAATTAAGGAATTTAAAAAGGGGAAGTAAAAATATATTTATATTTTTAATAAAAATATTAAAAATATTTACCACAGGCTTTTGCACGGTATAAACTGTATATTTTCTGAATGTAAATAGCTTTCTGGATAAAATGAGCGATGCGTGCAAAAAATATATAGTTTATACCGTGCAAAAGCCTGTGGTTCATTGCATAAATCAGTAAAGATTTTTACTGACCATTTTGGATGAACCCAGATTTCTCGGAAACTGTCCGAACGATTTTTTGCACGCATCGCTCATTTTGTCCAGAAAACTATTTACTTTCAGAAAATATACAGTTTATACCGTGCAAAAGCCTGTGGTAAATATTTTTTGTATTTTTATTAAAAATATAAATATATTTGGGCTTAAATCTGGTTTACCGACGCAGCTCCAAATAAAAAAAAAGTACCTAGGGTGATAGAAAATGGAAAAATAAGAAGAAAAAATAAAAATAAGAAAGTTGGCGCAAACGCTTAGTTTTCGAGTTATGGGCGTTTTAAGTTTTTATATAAATATGTGATTTTGCAGAACATTTCCAAATGTATATGGCTAATATTGGTATCATTGCAAAGCATTTCACTAGATCTTTCTGGACATACAGAATTTATTTTAATATTTTTAGTTTATTAAGAAGTGGGACGAGTTTGCAAAGTACAAAAGTTTTTTAGTAAGCATAAAAACAAATTTATTAATTTTTTCTAATTCTTTAATGTATGTATATACTACATACTAATTTATTTAAGAATTTTAATTAAAATACAAGTAAAACCTTCTTTATGTTTATGTTGTACTAGTGAGGAGAGAATCCTTGCCCATGGGCAAAGGCCGTCTATGCAGAGAATCTTTAGTTAGCGATGCCGGTATTAGTTATACCATAGGGGAGAAAATATTTGCGCCCGGCCGAAGGCCGGCTATGCAAGGAAGCTTTAGTAAGCGAAACCGGTGTTTATTATACCATAGAGAAGAACATCCTTGCGTCCGGCCAAAGGCTGGCTATGCAAAGAATTTTTTTTTTGCGATGCTAGTGTCTGTTATTTTATAAAATTTGTATTACACTTTTATTTAAATAAACTACATTCTTTCCTAGTGCACTTCCGTAACATTTCGACGTAAAATAAAAAAAAAACGGTAATGTGATCTAAAGAGTTTAATATTTTGAAATAAATTATGTATATCCAGAAAAATCTGTTCAAGAGCTTTAAAATGATACCAATATTGGCCATATACGTTTAGAATTGTAGTGGAAAATCACATATTTATATGAAACTTTAAACGTCCATAACTCGAAAACTAAGCGTTTGCGCCAACTTTTTTATTTCATTTTTTCTTCTTATTTTTCCATTTTCCATCACCCTGGGTACTTTTTTTTTATTTGGAGCTGCGTCGGTAAACTAGATTTGTTCCTATATTTGTACTTCCCTATTTTAAATTCATAAATTCGACGCTAACTTTTTGTTTATACTGCAAATACCCATTATTTGGGTATTTTGGTTTACCGGTTTTTAAATTTCCAAATTGTACGCTATTTCTTCAACGCTATCTTGGCTTACGTTTGTTATTTCAATTGTTTACACGCCGATCAGCTGTTTTCTTGCAAGATTTCACTGGATACTGTCTGCGTACTTTTTGAGATATTCTCAGCCGAAAGAGTAAAATTTGTCTTACTCTCCCAAAAAAATTTACTGAGTATTTGCTACTGGAAAAGTACGCAGACAGACCTATTAATGCCCAATTGTGTAAAACGAAACGCAACTCAAAAAATTAGTCTACATTCACACGTTTCATCTTTTGATGCTCAACTCTTGTGTTTTATGGAAATAGATTCATTTTGTTTGTTATCATTTATTAAACTTACTTTTAAAGTTCGTAAGAAAAATTTGTGATTTGTGTTAATTGTGTAAGAAAATATTTTTTTTATTTAATTTTGATATGAACATCAAACATAAAAACAATTGAATATAAGCTTTATATTAAAATAAATGTGTTTTTTTTCGGAAAAAGTTCCATTTCCATATTTTTGTGTTTTTTTTTTGGCACACACTACACTTTCTCATCTTTTGTCTTTAAATTAGTCTTTTTTCTAATTATATATTTAAGTCTATACCCAAAATTCTTATTTATTATAAATCACTTTGATTTTCTTTTTAATTTGGTCACTTTTTTACTTTGATTAAAAAACTTGTTTACTTTTTAAGCTAGAAATTTAACACGTGTTGAAAAAAACATAAACAATATTTGACAGTTCGTACCACAAAACAAGCAAATAAAAAAATAATCAGCAGACTTTCATAGACTACCAGTTATAAATATACCTTGGTATTAATATTATAATAAATGTTATGAGACAGTTGTTATAATGCGGCTAAAAATTTTCAACGCCACAAAATATGCTGCGTTTTAACAAGAAAATTAAAAAGTATTTTTGACTTTGTTTTTGCTTTCGATGTAAGTCTCAATTTACACGTTTCATCTTTTAATACTCAAATTCTTTTCGATTCCCTTTTGAAGATGGCATTATGATTACACGCAGCAACCGGTTTCAACTTTTTTTGCTTCAAAACAACAACACTTTTATTCAAAGCGAACCAAAGAGAAAAAGAAAAAAAAAGTTTACATGCAGCCCAAGGTATATTTATAGCAGGTAGTCTCTGAAAGCCTGCTGATTATTTTCGTATTTGCTTGTTTTGTGATACGAACTGTCAAATGTTGTTTATGCTTTTTTCAACACGTGTTAACTATCTAGCCTAAAAAGTAAAAAAATTTGTTTTTGATCAAAGTAAAAAGTGATAAAATTAAAAAGAAAATCAAAGTGATTTATAATAAATAACAATTTTTGGTAAAGACTTAAATATATAATTAGAAAAAAATAACAAACAAAATTAATCTATTTTCCTTTAAGGGCGGGTTTTCTTGCTTGTTTGTTTTTCATTTCTCTTTTATCAATTCCTTTGCAATAAAAATAAAAATAAAATCGTATATATGTATATGAAAACATCAGAGGTACATAGCTCGAAAACTATGTTTTTCCGAGACTTTTATCGCATAATATTTTCTTCTTATTTTTAAATTTTCTATCACTTAATATAGTAATTAAGGTCTATCCATTAGGTCTGCTTAAGGAGCCAGATTTTTATTTGGTTTATTCCTCAACCATGTCAAAAGTTGTTTACATTTTGCTTATACATGTATATTTTTGTTTACGTTTTTTGTTTTTTGCCACACATACATGCATACAAAACACGTTTTTCCTTTTGTTTTCCCTATGTAGTAGTAAGATTTTGGAACATAAAAGTAATAATTAATTAATTAGCTTACTAACGCAGCTCCAAGCAAAAAAATTACTATCAAGGCCTATCCAATAGGTCTCCTTACCGCTACAACAATACAACAGTACAAAAAACAACAGGCATTTTGTTCGTGTAATTTTCCTCACGGTTGTCAAAATCTTACTACTACATAGGGAAAACAAAGGAAAAACTTGTTTTGTATGCATGTATGTATGTGTGGCAAAAAACAAAAAACGTAAACAGAAATATGCATGTATAAGCAAAATGTAATAAACTTTTGACATGGTTGAGGAATAAGCCAAATAAACATCTGTCTCCTCAAGCGGACCTAATGGATAGACCTTGGACTAAATAATGAAACAGAATTGATTCTTCAACTTCAGGCAAATTTTCTCTCATTTCTTTCGTTTTCTTATGTTCTTTTTTTTTTGTTTACAAAATGTATGAAATTGAACGAAAGTATGGTAGCATTGTTGGGAGAATAGCACAGTACAACATTTTTCAGTTAATTGATTGCCAACTCAATTCTGTGAACTGTATGTGAAATTAGACCCAAAAAGAAGAATTTCTGCATCATTCGTTTTGTCTTCTTACCTGCGATTTGAAGTTAGTATCGATTTGAAGTTAGTACTATCGTATAGGGGAATTTATCACGTTTTAGGCCCTGTTGTTTGACATAGCTCGACAACCACTAGCCCAATTTAGTTGAAATAAATTTTAAAAAATTAAGAATTACAATTCCCTTAATCTGTTCATATATTGTTTTCCTATACAAGTAACACTTTCGAAGTTATAAATGAATGTATGAAGGGAAAAAATTATTTTTTGCCTAAAAATTTAAATTTTTTTTTTAAAAATACATAAAAAATGCAAAATGGAAAAAAGTTTCAAGTCTAGTTATTTTTTCGCAAAGTCACATAACCTATGAGCAAAATGAGACAAAGATCATAAAAATCGATGCACGCGTTTCGCTTTTATGTATGAATTTCAAAAATTTGCTCGAGATATGCACAACATTATTTGGAGAAAACATTGACACCTTTTTCATGATTCTGAGAATTAAAAAAAAAAGGAATAAACAAAAGGTTATTTGATTTTTATGATTGCGGTAATAAATGTACGTGGACAATTAAACGGAAAGTGGACCTTTTTATTATTTGGGTTTTTCCGGTGGCTACCTAAATGATTTTTTTACAGAAATTGCACCCACATTTAAGGGTGGTCATTATTTGGAAAGTTTTGCACAGTTTGAAACGTAGAAGTGCTGAATCAGGTATATAGCCAGCCGCCCTTAAAATATGCGCCCATTTATAAGTACCTGGCAGTAAAATATTCAAAAATACGTAGTATTTATAGGTGTGCATTGATCGATTTTTGGCATTCAGCCAGTGCCGACGAACGCGAACAGTAAAAGTGATTTTTCTCCAGTTTTTTAAAAGTGAATAACAACAAAACATAAAATATATCAATATGGAAAACAACAAGTGCCCATATTTGGATGAATATTGTTACGTTTGTGGTCATATCGTCCGAAAAATACAGAAAAAAGATCGAAAAAATTTGTTTACTGAGCAATTCAAAACCGCGTATTGTAATTATTTCGATGAAGCAGATTTAAGTGGTGCAAATTTTACGCCGAACACAGTGTGCAACAGTTGTTATACTACCCTTCTAAAATGGATTCACAGAAAAAGTAGAAAGTTGTCTTTTATGAAGCCAGTAATTTGGGTGGAAGACACAACTGGACATGATGAATCCAGGTGCTATGCATGCATAAATTTTCGTCCTGGATTAAACAGACAACAATTGAAAACAAAAGTATACACTGCTGCATTTACTGCCACACTTCCAGTGCAACGCCCTGCTGATACCGATGCACCTAAACCTCCGAGTGCGGATACTGTGTTCCTGCTAGCCGAAACCGTTTTCACCAATCCGACCGATTTGGATGATGCTGATTGGATACCCGATATTGAAAATAGTGCACCACAACCGCTACCACAAATCGAAATGGATTACATTGTGGCCAAGCTGGGACTATCACAACACGACTCCGAATGGCTGACATCATTTTTGAAGAGAAGAAAACTCACACAGCAAAATGTCAGCGCAACATCATACCGACAACGCCAAGCTGATTTTCAGAAATTTTATTCCGTTGACGAAGCAAATACGTTCACGTACTGCCATGATATCCCAGGTTTAGTGAAAAAATTGGGAATGGATTATATCGCTGGCGACTGGCGTTTATTCATCGATGGTTCAGTTACTAGTTTGAAGGCTGTGCTGCTGCACAAAAAAAATAAAAAACCATGCATTCCATTGGGATTCAGCACAACTATGAAGGAAACTTATGAAGCATTGGGCGAAATTTTGAAGAAAATCAAATACGATGAACACAAATGGAACATTTGTTGCGATCTGAAGGTGGTCAACATACTACAAGGGATTATAGAAAAGGGCGGATATCCAAAATACTTCTGCTTCCTTTGTAATTGGGATTCACGATACAAAGGAAATCAATATCAATGTAAAGATTGGAAAGGAAGAACTCCCGAGCTCAACAAACAATTAAAATTACGCAATGAACCTATGATAAAGGACCTGGATGATATTTTGTTGCCACCGTTCCACATGAAACTGGGAATAGCTGGGAAATTCGTTGAAGTGGTGGTCAAAAAAGTTAACGGCGCCTTTGACTGTTTGAAATCCATCTTTCCGAAACTCAGTGATGAGAAAATTAAAAACGGTACGTATCGTACTCTGTATTTCAATATTGTCATATCTAAATTTGTTAATTTCTATACATTCGCATTACCAATAATTTTTTCGTTTTTCTTATGTATTTAAAACAGGTATTCTCAATGGACCTGATATTCGGAAATTGATCAAAAGTGATTCTTTCACACATTTGCTTTCAGAGCATCACGACCACCAACATGCATGGAACGCATTGAAAGAAGTAATAGAAGGCGTTCTAGGAAAGAACCGTGTCCAGCGAGAAGAGATACAGCAACGAGTGGACAGGTTGCTGTTTTATTTCGAAAAAATCGGTGCATCCATGACGCTGAAATTGCATTTCTTGCACCACCACCTCGATACTTTTTTGGCACAATCACCTCAGGAATCAGACGAACAAGGAGAGAGGTTCCACCAGGTGACCATGCCATTTGAAAAGCGGTTCAAAAGCAAAAAATTGGATGCATTGCTTGCGGAGGATTGTTGGTGGAGTTCCACAATTATGCAGTTTGAGGAAAGCACCGAAGATAAAGACATTGAAATTGGTGGACACAGTGAAAGAAACACGCCCTTGAAAAGTATGTGTATCTCGGATGACGATACAGACTCAGACCATGAATATGAACAACCTACGAAGAAAACAAGATCATCAGAACCACAAGCGTCAACTTCTACAAGGATGGATATTGCCAATAATTGAAAAAATGTTCTAAATTTTGTTTTTATGCATATTATAATTGCGTATTAATTGCATATTATTTTATTTTCATTAAGTTTTTATAAATAAAGTTTTTTTTTGCATGATAATTTTTTAATTTATATTTTTATTTTTATTTTAAGGGTGGTGGCTATAACTGATTTTTGAAATTCATACCTTTACTCAATTGCGAATAAAAGCGAAACGCGTGCATCGATTTTTATGCTCTTTGTCTCATTTTGCTCATAGGTTATGTGACTTTGCGAAAAAATAACTAGACTTGAAACTTTTTTCCATTTTGCATTTTTTATGTATTTTTAAAAAAAAAAATTTAAATTTTTAGGCAAAAAATAATTTTTTCCCTTCATACATTCATTTTTAACTTCGAAAGTGTTACTTGTATAGGAAAACAATATATGAACAGATTAAGGGAATTGTAATTCTTAATTTTTTAAAATTTATTTCAACTAAATTGGGCTAGTGGTTGTCGAGCTATGTCAAACAACAGGGCCTAAAACGTGATAAATTCCCCTATACGATAGTACTAACTTCAAATCGATACTAACTTCAAATCGCAGGTAAGAAGACAAAACGAATGATGCAGAAATTCTTCTTTTTGGGTCTAATTTCACATACAGTTCACAGAATTGAGTTGGCAAATCATGTGTTGTACTGTGTAATTGTCTCTATGTGAGAGCATGAGAAAAAACGTTTTCAAAATAAAATTGATTTTATTTCTCGACCGCATTCTCTGGCATAATATTATGTCAAACTATATAGAAAAATCGTTCAGCCCCAGTTCTGTTTCATCATTAAGAGCAGGGTTACCGCTAGGAATTTTTGAAAAGTCGCACAAAAGGTCGTTTCATAAAAATAAAGTCGCACAAAAAAGTCGTTTGAGAAAATAAAAGTCGAACATCTTTTTTTTAACGTTTTTTTTAATAATAAAAAGCATAACAAAACCAAAAAAAATTAACAATACAGTCAGTTTCCCTTTTTTATTTTCAGAAGCCTCTTTTGCATAAGAGTTTTCATGATATCGCTTAAAAGTCTCGCAACCTGGGCAAACTGTATATTTTTACACTCTCGCAAATGAACTGTCAAAATTTTTATGAGAATTCAATAACACAAACTTCGTAAATTTGCCTAACAATTGCGCTTATCAATTGTGCATTTATACGAACAGATTTTTTTTTATGATTACCGTCGTTTTCAACGAAAAATTCAACAATTAAAACAACAAATTCTTGGACTGATCTGAGCAATTTAGTCTTTTGGCTTTATCTAGTTATTAAAGCCTTTTTGCTTAAACGTTATTTTGAAACTTTTACTGAAAATTTGCAAAGAATTTGTTAAACACATGAAAAGGTTGCAAAAAAGTGATAAAAGTGCTGTCAAATGAACAAAAATCTGTGAATTGCTTTAAAATTTTAACGATTTAAATAAGTCGCAAAAGTCGGTGATAAAAAAAAGTCTCACAAAAAGTCGCAGACCGCTTAAAAAGTGTCAAATTGCGACTTTAGTCGGGCAAACGGTAACGCTGATTAAGAGCCTGCAAATTTTTACTGAACAAATTTTTGCCAGTAAAATACAGTAGAGCACAAAAACATATGATTCAATCAGGGATACAAAATGAGAATTTTCAAATTGTACCACCATGTTAATAAAATTGTACTTTTTGGACCCCAATTGTCCTAAAAAAATTTTTGTGCAATTTCTTTTTTAATTTTAATTTTAACAACAGAAACTTCGTGCATAACAATTTACTAATACATTTATTAATATTTTTAATAAAAGCTTATAGTTTTTACATATTTAAATAAAATTTACAAAACATCGTACAAAAAAAAATCACTTGTACGTTAAAAGAACATAAAAAACTAAAATATAAATATTTATTTTTTAAATATTTAAAAGGTACAAAACGGCTTACAATTGAGATCGATCATATATTTGTGAATAAAATATAATTTGATTTTTAAAATTATGGCAACAAGAATTTGTAGAAAGTATCGAATCTTTTTCTTGTATGTATCTGGTTATAAACTGTAGAAACATACAGCCTATTTCATTTTTTAGCTTTTATTTTGATATGAAAAGGCTCTTTCTACATTAGCAGATTAATGTGGAATTGATAATATTCGACAAACAACTTTTAATAGATCTTTAAACATTATTTCGTTCAATTAATTTTTTACAAATATTGTTACAAATACTGTAGTTTTTAAACGTTTTTAATAATAATAAGTAAAATAAAAGTGAAAAACTGGGAAATTTTATAAAATGTACCAAACATGCAATTGGTGTACCATTGTACTTTTTATAACTCGATTGTACCAAAAATGGTACAATTGTACCAACTTTTTCATCCCTGGATTCAATTAAGTAAATAAACAGAAGTAAGCAAACAAGTAGCATACAATTATTATTAAACACATTTGAAACACTCAAGTAAGAGTGCAGCAATAATTAAAAATAATTATTTTCTACGTGAAGAAAATTAAAGTAGTATATATAACACATGGTATACAACAATAACCTTTTTTTTTGATCATCTGTTTGTCTGATTTTTCCGTTCGCTTACTTTTTTCTGCAAGAGCCATTCTGGAGAGTAAAATTTGTATTTGCCCAAAATTTACTAACCTACTGGATTTTACTGGAAAAGTAAGCAAACGAACCTATTGTATGCAAAAAACGCTAGTACCCTAGTACTTGGCAAATTTGGTCATAACTGGGATTCGTGAATCACAGGTACATAAATACCGCTCATCCCGAAGATACATATTTCTCTTGTAAAAGCGAATTAATAAAATAGTCTTATATGCCATTATTTAGTTTTAACTCAAACATTACTTTCCGACGGTCTATATTCAATAGGTGCTATCAGGGCTGTGGATTCGGAGTTGAGGTTTTTGTACCGGAGTCGGAGTCGTAGTACCCACAAAAAGTCGAGACTCCGACTCCAAAATTTTTCGGCATAACAATTTTAATTTTTTTTTAATATATTCCAAAATAAAAATTCTTCGAAATTGGCGATGCTATTTCAAATATCGATATCGTACTAAGCTGTTTCCGAGTGTAGGGTTTATAAGGGGCCTATGGTAAGTTATGAACCGATCTTTACGAAATTCGACAGTGAGATTTCTAGTCCTATTAAACTATGATGTAACACATTTTAATATGATAGCAATATTTATTACGGTTTTAGGCGTAGATTTCCAGTCATATAGAACGAGTTTGTGCAAAATCGTATATCATGCCGCGCATTATGCCACCTTTTATATTAGTTTTTGTAACAAAATTGTAAATTTTTTAGGATGGTGGTTCAACATTTTGATTCATAACTCTGATCCTACTGATCTCCAAAAAGAACAAGACAAAAAATTTCTGAAAATTTGTAACTGAGCCCTATTCGAAATTTATGATTCAATTGAAAATAGAAGTCTTGATAAAGTTATTTTTAGTAGATAACTGTCTACATATCCATACATACATAATTTGTTATTTTAAATTTAATTTATTATTGTAACCGTATCCGTTTATTTAGCGTTTTCCTACAGAGCTGTAATTTTGGTACTAATTGAAAGTACTAAAAATATACAACTGTTCTCAACTTTTGTTGTTCGCATCAACACGAGCGGGATAATATTACAAACAGAGAAAAACGCTCGTACGAATTGTCTCACAAAAAGAAAAGCAAAAACTAGAAGAAAATTTTACAAATGTGTTAAAAGAAAAAAAAAACGAAACTTAGAAAATCAACTAAAATTGTTTTAATTTTTGTTAATATTTGAAAAAAAAAAAAATTAAGAATTATAAAACAAAATCACATAGACGGAAAATAAATAAAAAATCTATAAAATGTCTGAAGCCGAATCAACTTCAGTGGTTAATCCACCACCACCAAAAACTAGCCTCAGCGATCTAAGACAATTTCGTATTAACAAAAATGCCGCAACAGCAATGGCACAACCGTCAAAAACTGGTAATTTTTTAAAAAATGCTAACAAATTTTTTTTGTACTTAATATTAAAATTTGCAATAATTAGAGCGCGTTCCAGGTAAGAAGCGTATACAGGTAATGCCAGACAGTGACACCGATGAGGCTGATGTCAATTGTCCTAAGAAAACTAAATTAGAACTGACTGTAAAAGAAAAGGAAGAGCGCTTTTTAGCGGCAGCAAAAGTATCAACCGAATATGATACCATGGTAAGTAGGGGTTTAAAAATGTTTATTTTTCAAATCAAATTAACATGATAAAATTTAAGGATATACAAGATGCACTGGTGCATAACGATTGGGATGTCTCCTCGGCTTTGGTTCATCTTAAAGAGAAATGTCAACCAAAAAAGACCGGACTAAATACGGCCAGGCCTGCAGTAGATGCTGCAAAAAATGCCACAAATGGCAGTTCAAAACATCACTCTTCAAAATCTAAGAAGTCTTCTCATTACGATTCCGATGGTGATGATTCGGGCGATGATGCCTATGCAAAAGGTCAAGTCTACGACAGTGAGGACAGCGACGGCGAAGAATCAAAAGAGATTACGGGCCAAAGAAAAAAAGTATTCGAATTTATGAACACTGCCTCCTTGATGGAACTGCAAACCGTTAAAACTCTGTCGGAAAAGAAAGCCAGCTTAATTTTCGATTTAAGGCCCTTTAAAGATTGGGCGGATCTACGCAAAAAACTAGAATCAAACAAAGCTTTGTCTGCCGAATTGCTAAACAATGCCCAAGAACTTATCAATAAACAAAACAATGTGGCAAACATTTTAACAAAATGCAACAAGCTGGTACAACGGCTAGAAGCAGCCATAGAGGCTGGAGCAGGCATTGTGGAGCAACCTAAAATTCTCAATGAGAAATTCAAATTGGCTGATTACCAATTAATCGGTCTTAATTGGCTGACCGTGATGAATAAACAGCAAATGAATGGTATTTTGGCTGATGAAATGGGCCTTGGAAAAACTATACAAGTTATAGCATTTTTGGCATATCTCAAAGAAAACAAACTCTCTAAGGCAGCTCATTTGATTGTCGTTCCTTCGTCCACCCTTGACAATTGGGCCGCTGAGCTGTCTCGATGGTGCCCCAGTATGAAATTTGAAAAATATCATGGGTCTCAGGAAGAAAGAAGGCGCATGCGTATACGTTTTGCTAAAGAAGGGTTCACTGGTTTTGATGTCTTACTCACAACGTAAGTTTTAGTTAATTTTATAAAACAAAATGTTTACACCTATGTAATTTTTTGTAGGTACCACATTGTCGCCAGTACCCCTGAGGAACGAAAAATGTTCCGTGTTTGTAAATTGCATTATGTAATATTTGATGAGGCACACATGTTAAAAAATATGACAACAGCGCGTTATGCCAATTTAATTACAATTAATGCCGAAATGCGCATTTTATTAACGGGCACACCACTGCAAAATAATCTTTTAGAGCTGATGTCACTGCTGTGTTTTGTTATGCCTAGTTTCTTTGGAAAAAATGTGGAGGATATTAAAAGTTTATTTGGCAAGGTAAATAGATTAAATAAAGAACTTTTTATGCAGTATGCACTAATTTAATATTTGAACAAAAAGACAAAACTAGATTTTTAGCTTTACATTCAGAAAACAACATTAAAATTAAAATTTTTTTTAATTTAATCCCAAAGTAAATTAAATGAAAGTGATATTTTTTAGTTCGACTTCAGAAAAAGTCAACATTAGGGCGTATAATATCCATGCATTTATTATTGGAAAATTTGTGCATAAAACATGCTTAAAAAATTGAAAATATGCTTTCAAAATTAAGAAAATTTGCATTTATTATTTAAAGAAAAACTGTCAGTTTACTTACTTAATTTGTTTCTTTTTTAAAATTTTTCATACATTTAAAAAAATTCAAATTATTTTAACTAACAAACATCAAATTTTTGAAAAGCAAACTTAATTTGTTGGCTGTAGGAAAAACTATATACAGCGATTTTTTTAACAAGATTCATTTAAGAACAAAATTTAATTGAAAAAATTTTTGTTGTGAATTTGTTTTATTAAAAAAAATGATACAGAAATTCTATCTATTCACGAGGAATTTTAAACCATGCATTTTTTCTTTCTGTAACCTAGTGTAGGTTGTGCGTTTAACACTACATAAATTGAGACAATAGTTTGCAGATTTTTGTCAAACACAAAATATCTTTCAAAATCATTAAAAATAACAGCAGATAGAAATCGGAAGCATTAAAGAAACAGTACTTTGAAATTTTAATAAAGTCTGTCGTCAATTTTTTAAATAATTTAATAAATTTTTGTTTTGATAACACCAAAAATCATTTGAAAGCCAAAAAAAAAAAATATGGAAAAAATTGTAATTTTCAACAAATAATAATGTGCGAATTTATATGCATTCTTAAAAATTATATGACAAAAAATGCATTTACGATAAAATATCCAAAAATATGCATTAACAAATAAATCCATGCCATCCATCCATGATTCGGATAAATAACTTATTCACTTAATATTTTAATCTTTGAGGAAAAACATGCATTTGCATCAAATTCCCGCCATATTCGTAATTTACATATAGTCCGGGCAATAAGGGTCAAAGGTCAAGAAAAATGGGATTTCTTAATAATCTCTCTAACGGCGACACCTATCGAAAAAATACTAAATATCAAAGGTGTAGCTACAAAAACATGCACCGAAAATAATTACAAAAGTTTTGAACTTATATCTTTGAATGGGTACCACACCCACTTTTCCAATCCCGCATAGATTTTTTGAGATGTGTATTGATAATCAAGATATTCGTACTACATTTGGAAACTTTAGCTCTCGTCGTTGCCAGTGTGACCAGATGTTAAAATTTTTTACAGCTAAATCTGCCATTAGACACGGCCAAAAACTGCTAAAACTGATTTTAAAAAATGCTAAAAATAATGCTAAATTTTTGTAAAGCTTTTCTTTAAAAATGTATTACCAGTATGAGATTTTACTCGAAAGTAAATACATTTAGCGAGTTATTTTTTAACGGAATTGAAATAAATGGTTATATCTAAACAATTGGGTAGATTTGGGTAACGCATCTGATACATATAAATATGTGGCACAGGTAGTTGAGATTAAATTTTAAATTTAGGGGGCCCGCAAACGCCTGATACACGCAAAATTTAAACGATTTTATTTCTTTACTATACAACATTTTTTAGATAAATTTATTTCTTATAGTTTAAGAAAAGTTGAAGTTCTAAAACTATTATTTTTTCTACAGCTTAAAGCAAAAATTTTTTTAAGCATTTACCGCCATATTCATAAAAAATATTTTAGGTTTATAGCAGGTTTATGAAACGAATTTTCTATGAAAATTAGTTTAATAAACCATTTAACACTATAGAATGTAAGGAAATTTCTAATATTTCCTTTCTTCACAAAATAATTATCCATTTCCCTGCGAAATTTCATTTTGGTTTCAATAGTTTTTAATTAAAATTTATAAAAAAATTTAGGTAAACTCAATTAATTTTTTTTGTAATTTGAATTATTAAAAAAATAAAACAATTATTTATTTTAATTTATATGCGTTGCTCTATAGAAATTACATCTTGCCGGCCAACGTTCTACAATTTGAAGTTGGGTTTTTCTACACTCTATAATTTGAATTCATTATTTGATTTTGCCTACTTTTGAAACAAACAAAAATTTAAATCGTTTGCCACGCTTTTAGCATACACCACAACATCGGCAGTTGTTTTAATATAAAATAAAACTTTCCTTCTTTGCTTTTGCTCATTTGCGGAATGTAGTGATTGGTATTAAAATGGATTCGCCAGTGCAGAGACCAAAATTTTCCTTTGGGTGGTTTCATCTTGAAGGAGAAAGCCAAGTCCTTTGCGGGGAGATTTCGAGCGTGTATAACTTGATTTGTTCTGATTGGACGTACAACCTTAAGGTAGAAGTACGTCTAAAAACTAGCGCATGAAAAATGGCACGTACGCGCTTTATAAAAACCTGTTCTTTCAGCTGTTTTTTTATTCGTTTGACACTTTTCTTATAGAATTCCAAGCTTCAATACTGTATGTTTTATAAACTTTTCAACAAGTTTTTCCTCCATAATTTACAAATTTGTTAAATTATTCCTTTTTCATTGTCAACTGATTATTTTCAAAAATACACAACGCGTGTAACTTGTTCTATGAAAAACACTAGTTTAACTTTTTTTGACAGAAGTCTACAGAGCGCTTGCGCAATAACGCGTTTTATGTACTTCTACCTGAAAATGGGAATTCAGCGATATTTGCTTAACCGAAAAACAAGCTTTATAATATAGTATTACTTGGTAATTGTACAGACAAGCAAATAGTGAAAACCCCTAATGAAATAAAATCCCATAAATCTGGGCGGAAACCCCTAAACTGCCAACTCTGGTCTGAACGCAGACTTAGTGCTAGCTCACACTGTTCAAGTCTTACTGAGCTACCTAAATAAGGGCGGCAAGCGTTGTTTTAAAAATGAACATTCTATTTCAAATACATTTTCAATAACACAAATCGACATAGCGATTTGTCAAATAGGATTTTCCAGCCGGGTGGTATCGAATTCCCGTTCTAAAGGTTTTTTACGTATAATCTTTATATAAATTAAAAGTTTTGACATACAAAAAACGCTTGCCGCTCTTATTTAGGTAGCTCAGTTAGCCGTCAAGTCTTGAGCAGGGGTTCCAGATAGTTTTGTTAAAAAATCAACTTTTTTTTAAAAAAAATCGGCATTATCGGGACTTCAATTAAAAAAATCGGCAAAATTCGGCAAATTAATAATATCCATTTTAAGAACAATAAAACATATTTTTATTAACACAAAAAATAACAAAACAAAATAATTCAGCATTAACTTACATATAAACCATATAAAAACATAAAAATTAATGAAAAAGAATATTTTTATAAATAAATAGGCCTGTTCTGAAAATCACTTTAACTCAAATCAGGTGATTTCAAATCTCATGGTCCTTTAAAAATCACACATGTGATATTTTGGTGTTCCGATTTTGTTTGTTTCTGTGTGATTTTCAATTGTCGAAAGCACACCTAGAAACACAAAACGGTATTACTTTCAGAACCCCACAAAATCACACATCTAATTTTAAAAGTACGTTGTTTGAAATCACGTGATTTTTAGTACATACCCGAAATTGCTGTTAATTTAAAAAAGATTAAAATTGTTTTTATAGTTGAACAATTTTTTTCAACATTTTATTTTAACAAATATTTTATAGATACATATTTGAGTTTAATACTCGTAGTTTAATTAAATCCATTTAAAAAAGATTTTCCATTTAGTTGTATAGGTTATGTATGACAAGCGCTCCAAAGTTGCCAAAAATTAAAAAATTACACGTTAACAAGCAAAGTTATCGTGGTTTAAGTGTTTATCAAAAAATCGGCATTTTTGGAGCAAAAATCGGCTAATCGAAACTTTGCTAATTTTAAGGGAAAAAATCGGCAAAATGCCGATAAATCGGCAAATATGGTAGGCCTGGTCTTGAGCTTTTAGGCGAGAAGGGAAAGAGGAATGCATTTCTTTCCTCTCTTTCATAAAAACTCAAGACTTGACGGCTAAGTCTTAAAGAGTAGGGAAAGGCAATAAATATCGATATATCAAAATATCGATATTTAAAAAATTATAATCGATATATATCGCCGATATTAAAAATACCCATCGATATTTATCTACGACTATCGAATTCGATATTTTTAAGATCTCTTTATAATAAAATTTAACATTTTAACCATTGCTCAACTGCTTACAATTCTGTTGTTTTTTAAGAATTGCATCATATGTTTTTAAACTAATATTAAGAAAGAAGAAGAACGGCGCTTTTCCATTGTACATTTTCATGGATTACACAGTTCAGTGTTTTCTCGGTTTTTTAAGAGATGACTACAACAAAAATAAGCGCGGAAAAAATATTCTGGAAAGTATTCCTAGAATTATGAAAAGAATCGCCTTAATTATCGCGTATTAGCAGCAATAGACTCATGAAAGTTGGAATGCTAATAATAAAAGAAAAATATTTAGTTTTTTTTTTATTTGAGCATGTTCTTATATATTAAAAATAAAATATTGCACAGTTTACTTGTATAGTATGTGTCACAAGTTTCGTTTACCGGCAGTGTATAATCCGGCATTATATAATCCCAATTAATTTTTTTTTTTTTTAGATTTCATATGGCGAATAAATAAAAATTTTTTTGTATTCTTTACTCTTTTTTATATTTTTTTTTATTGTAGAATTAACTGACGGTCCCTCGATTTCAAACGAAAACTTCGTTCGCATAACTTACCTTAAAAATTTTTAATTAGGCTTAATTTCATTGAATTTAATTTTCATTAAATTATTTTTATGAAGACAGGAATTTTACAACATGAAATTAATTAAAATTTTTTTTTATTGATAATTTTTCATTCTTAGCGCAGTAAAAAAAAAATTTTTAATTAATTTCATGTTGAAAAATTCCTGTCTTCATAAAAATAATTTAATGAAAATTAAATTCAATGAAATTAAGCCTAATTAAAAATATCTAAATTTGGATTAAAAACCATTAACAGTTTAATAAAATAACCACAATACTAATTATTGTTACCTTAAAAATTAAATTTTAAAATTGGTTTTTGCTTTAAATAAAAGTTAATCGAATGAATGTTTTGTACGAAATCGAGGGAGAGGCAGTAAATTTAAAATTAAAAGACACAATAAAAAATTAGAATGAATCTAAATGTTGTATGTTTGTACATATGTAAATTTGTATTGTAATAAGTATATTAAGTTTTTAAATTTGGTAATAATTTCAGCTTAATACGTTCGATACATTCGATATATCGATATTTTTAATTAATAAATATCGATACTCTTAAAAAATATCGATACGATATATATCGATATATTTTTTCAATTGCTCTTTTGCAGTTAATTTGCACTCAAGATTTAATTGCAATTTTCTTTTCAATATTTTAATAATTATAATTAACAAATATAATTTTGTAAAGAATTTTTGCGTCTTTTAAATCCGATATTACATAACACAGTATATCATTTGCATATCATTCCGTTCACCTTTATATTGTTCAGATCGTTGATGTAAATTTCACCAGGAAGTTCTCTATTTGAATATACTTTGACTACATCTACTTGGTGAAAATGATTTACATGTTTTACAGCTGAAGCAATATCATTCGTATTGTTGCATACCGAACTAAAGGCGAGAGTGTTTCATGCTATACCTTTTGCATCGAGACGTGCTTTATGGTATTTCTTTAAATCATAAATCCATTTAAACTTTAATACTTTATGTCCACTTGATATATTTTTTTTACTAGATAATGCTTCTTTATAAGTTTTAGGAATTTGCTCACCACCAGTTTTAGGAACCTGCCTATCTCCACATTATTTTGCAAATTTTTTACTTTTCTTGGACGTCCAGTTTTCGAATGATTTTTGGTTTACCAATACTAGGTATATTGCTGCTTTTATTTCCTTTATCAGAGAATTTAATGCATCCATGTTCAAAAAGCCTTCAGAAAACCATCATTTACTATGAACTTCTTAATTATTTTTTGTTTCGTTAGCCTGAGTTACGTTATCTTCAACTAAATTTTCAGATTCAGCGCTTTTATTTGTATATATTTAATCAAAACTGCTTTTATCAATTCTGGGGCCACATTTTTCATCAAATAATGTATCACCTCGTTCAATTTCTACATTTGTTTCCTTGTTCTATAATCTATAAAAGTGAAATTTAAGATGAATTGCTGGAAATAATACTACTGTGAAGTCTTCCGAAGAACTTTGAATTTTTTTCGATGATTAAAGAAACAAGAAATACGTTACCTTCATTGACAGTTCTTAAACTCAAGCTTTTAGAAGAGACCGATCGTAGAAATAATCAAGAACACGAGGTGGCAAATAATCAATAAGCATTTGGGGCGGCAAAAAAAAAAGAAAAGTACATCTTTTTATTTCAAATGTTTTCTGATTTTGAATTAACAATTTAGAACTTGGTATTAAAATTCAATAAGATTATGAATCTTCAATGAAAAGCATTTCAAAAAGAATGATATACAGCCCAATTATGAATAAAAATTCCCTGGGAGTTTTTTCCCTTTTCCCATTTCTACAATTGAATTAACATAGGAAAAATGGGAGAAGGGAGAAAACTCCCGGGGAGTTTTTCTTTCATAATTGGGCTGATACTCTCTTTTATGCTTAAGTTTTAAATTTGTGTGTTTGTATTTATCTATCTATTCCTTAATACAGAAAGGAAAAACAGAGAATGGCAATGAGGAAGTCTCGCAGTTTCAGGAAACACAAATTGAGAGAGCCAAGCGTATTATGAAACCCTTTGTTTTAAGACGTTTGAAGAAAGATGTCTTAGGCAATTTGCCCAAAAAAACTTCTCATATTGTAAGTGAAAAGTAGAACAAGAAATAATAAATTTATGAAAATGTTTCTTAAATTTTTATAGAATTTTTAATTTTGCTAATAATAACTTTTGAATATTAAATTATGTTTATTTATATTGCATAGGAAAAAGTGACAATGACCGACACTCAGAAGCGTTATTACAACGAATTAGTTGAATATTATTCAACAAATCGGGCACAACTGTGTAGTGGTGACCGCGCAGGCGTAACAATTATGATGGAAATGCGCAAATTGGCTAATCATCCACTGTTGGCTCGTTATTATTTCAGCGATGAAAAGCTAAGGGAGTTTTCAAAGCGTTTGGCGTCTGTAGCGACATATAAGAAAACAAATCCCCAATATATATTTGAAGAATTGGCGGTAATGTCTGATTTTCAAGTGTGGCAACTATGTAATAAACATGTATGTATTGTAAATGATTATAAATCCTTAACTTATTCAAATGTAATACAAATTCTTTTGTGTGGTTTTTAGGAACTTTATGATGTCAAGATACCTGATAGACTTATATTGGAATCCGGTAAATTTCAACTTTTAGACGTATTACTGCCGAAACTAAAGAATGAAGGTCATCGCGTTCTGATTTTTAGCCAATTTACCATGATGTTGGATGTTGTGGAACGATATTTGACAATTCGTAAGCATGGCTTTTTACGCCTTGATGGCTCAACGGCAGTAGAAGAGCGTCAGGATATGATAAATGATTTCAACACGGATTCCGACATTTTCATTTTTCTTTTGTCCACTAAGGCAGGCGGTGTTGGTATAAATTTAACTGCGGCCGATACTTGTATAATACACGATATTGACTTTAACCCCTACAATGACAAACAAGCTGAAGATCGTTGTCATCGTATGGGACAGAG
Organism: Pollenia amentaria; assembly: GCA_943735925.1. Taxonomy (NCBI): domain Eukaryota; kingdom Metazoa; phylum Arthropoda; class Insecta; order Diptera; family Polleniidae; genus Pollenia; species Pollenia amentaria. The sequence continues at coordinate 71,617,043 of OX031007.1, read as the reverse complement.
AAGACCTGTGACCATTTATCGTTTAATAACCGAAGGCACAATTGAGGAAGGCATGTTAATGGTAGCTGAGGAAAAACTTAAACTGGAACAAGATATCACAGCAAATGAAAAGGGAGAGGTTCAGGAAACAAAATGCGTTGTGAGGCTATTAACTATGGCATTAGGCCTGGATAAAGATGAAGAGGAACAATTAAATAAATCAATCAATAATTCAATAACATCTCCTTCCAAGTAGATTTTTTTTTGATTATACAAAAATCTATTAAAACTATACGAAACTAATTATTATTAATCTATTACTTAATTTAATTAATTTGGTACAAACTAAAATTTTTATTTTACTCATTGTAAGTGCTACAGTTTGATTTACAACTTTATTCTCCTTGCTCTTCTATCTTCTAGTAATAGGCATTTTATATCACCTCACCCCCTTTTTCTTTATTAAGTAAAGCAAAAGTACGTATTAAATATTTGTTTTGTTTTTTAATTGTTAATAATATTTGGCTGTATTCCACTACGTTTAAACAATCTTGTAATTATTCAATTCGTAAAAATGATTTTTTTAATAATACAATAGACTTTTTTTAATAATATTATTTATGATATTGTTAATAAACAAAAGTGAAATTATACATTTGATAATATTGGAAATAACGAATATTTTTACCCATTTAAAAGAACATTACATATTATTTTTCATTAATATATGCTATTATTTATTAAAACAACACAAATCAATTCCCACTACATTATTTAAGAAAGTACTATAAATAAAGAATATACAACTAGATACAGAATTTACTTTTTTTTACATATAAATAGATTTGATTTAAGAAAAGACTACATATTAACGTTTTTTTATTAAACGATTGGAAAAACATTTATTTATAGTAATGGTATTCACGTCAAAAGTTGCACTCTTGCGAAAAAGCATAATTGCAAAAACATAACAACAACCACATATAAAATAATATTTGCGAAATAATTGTGACGTGAATACCTACTGATTATTAGCAAAAAAGTGAAACTAAGGCCTCCATTACGGTTCACAACTCAACTCAGTTGAGTTGTAATTTCTTAATTTTTATTTATGGTTTACAACTTTGCTATATTGCGGCGAACAAAAACATCAAAAACTTACAACTGAGTTGAGTTGTAAACCGTAATAGGTGCCTAAACTATACACCCCTTATTGGGCGATTCGATTCGGATTGAATTTTTTTCCTTTTGGCAACATTGGTATTCTGCGTTACGTTTTGTTGCGTATATATTCTGCATTACGATCGTAGCTACGTTTTATCAAATTGTTTATTTACTGACGAAAAGTTCTTTGATTTTTTGTTTATTTCCTTTAAAAACTAATTAAAAAATTGTTAGTAAAATGAAGGACAATAAATTTTTTTTTATATACACATTAGGTGTGTTCATTAGAGTGACCGGATCTTATGTGGGGGAATAAAAATGTCGGAATTTTTTGGTCTTAAACCCACAAAACAATTCCCTTTTCCAGATATTGAGAAAGCCAAAATTTGAGCTCGATTAAACAACGCTAACCCATGCCGCTCGTCGTTCAAAATTTGGAAAAATCGATATTTTTGGGCAAAAATCTGACATATGGAGCCATAACTCTAGAACTGTAAATAATAAAAACACGCGGAGTTACAACAGCTTTTATCCCCAAAAACGTGACCTGGTACCACTAGGAGCATACTTCGTATATTTTGTTATTAAGTAAAACATTTTTGGTTTTTTTTTGGCATATTTTTGAGTTTAAACTAGAAATATAATAAAAAACAAGTAATACTGATAAGTCTAATGAAATATTTTATTTTAATATATAAAAAGCAGGGATATAATACATACAAAACAGACACAGAAAAGGTACAGAGTTGGTAATTTTACATAGTTATGTAATCTATTTTAGATCTTTTGTTAAACTAGATTTGCAACGTCAGGATATAATGCTCGGCATTTGTTTACAACTATTTAATCAGTTTAGTTTTTAAAGTGCCTTTGAGCTGGTTAGATCGAACATTTACTCTATGCAACAAATGGGAAGTTTTTTTTTCCTTGAATAACCACTATATTTTTTGATCCGCTATAATCACCTAACTGCAAAATTCATCATTATTTCAAATTCTATGGTAAGGTTTTAAAAATTTTTTTCTAAAGATTGAGATTTTTGAAAAGGCTGCTCTTAACATCTTATCGTAACTTTGGAACGACGTACCCGATTTTTTTATGCAATCCGTCAACACATTTTAAATTACGCCAGATTAAAATGTATCACTTAATAACAAAATATACGATGTATGCTCCTAGTGGTACAAGGTCACGTTTTTGGGGATTAAAGCTGTTGTAACTCGGTTTGACTTAAAAAACTAACAATTATGAAAAAAAACAAATTCCAACATCGATTTTTTGTGGTCACTCTAGTGTATTTACAGAAAATTATTGCTTATTTTCAACAATTGTTAATAGTAACTGTTCAAGTACCCGAAAAAGAAATCGAGAAAGTGAAAAAAGAATATAGAGCAATTCCATATGAAAGCGATCACCTTTTGGACGACCCCTCTCCGATTTTAAAATAAATAGTCTCAATCGATTGCCCAGCAAAAAATAATGTACCTACATATTTTTTTTTTTTTTTATAGTGACTGGTTTAGTGGTGGTGTACACCACTGTCATGTGAAAAATTGAAGAATTCTTCATAAGGGACCTCATTGAAATTTGTTTTAAAAAAAAACTACTAAAGCGATCGCAACGAGTGATAGCTCGTTGGAAAGGTTTTCCTAATTTTTCTTAGAAATTTACCTTTAAATTTTCCCAAGAAAATTTAATTTTCCGATTTTCCACAGAAGCTCTTAAATTTTCCGGCTAATTTTTTTTTTTTGGATTCCTCATAATTTTTGCTTTAAGAATCAGCAATAAAAAAATGGGCCCCGACTCCTTGTTTGGACAGGAGAAGAGCATTTAAGAGACCACCTTGTTAAAAATACATTTTAAAAATTACACTGTGCACGAAATTGACACTTTTTTTTCGTGACAAGCTGGGCACCTGGCGTTTTAACATAATTCGGGTACGCTGAATCCAGTGGTGCCCTCGGTTTTTTAAGATTGGCTCTGGTTTTCGAGATATACCGTTATTTCTAAAATGGAGGAGGTTGCACAACATATGTTCGCGTAACTCAAAAACGCTTTAGCTTATTGAAAAAACTTAAAAAACCGAAATTCCGCAATAAAATTTTCTTTGAGAAAAGTAAAACTTCGTTCTAATATTCGCATTTGTTTTAGAAACATAATTTTTTTTTTGAAAAAAAAAATAATTTTTTTTATCAAAATTTTGAAATTTTTGTTTTTTAAAAATTCATAAAAAATTGAAAAATGCAGCGAGGCTTCTAATTTTTTGCAGGCATATAAAAAACGAAGCTGCAAACAAAACAAGCCATAAGCGATTAAAATCTGTTAGCAACTTTTGATTTTATTCACAAAAGTCGACAAATTTTGATTAATTTAAGAATCTTAAATATTAATTTAATTATTAATTTAAGAATCTTAAATTAATCAAAATTTGTCGACTTTTGTGAATAAAATCAAAAGTTGCTAACAGATTTTAATCGCTTATGGCTTGTTTTGTTTGCAGCTTCGTTTTTTATATGCCTGCAAAAAATTAGAAGCCTCGCTGCATTTTTCAATTTTTTATGAATTTTTAAAAAACAAAAATTTCAAAATTTTGATAAAAAAAATTATTTTTTTTTTCAAAAAAAAAATTATGTTTCTAAAACAAATGCGAATATTAGAACGAAACTTTACTTTTCTCAAAGAAAATTTTATTGCGGAATTTCGGTTTTTTAAGTTTTTTCAATAAGCTAAAGCGTTTTTGAGTTACGCGAACATATGTTGTGCAACCTCCTCCATTTTAGAAATAACGGTATATCTCGAAAACCAGAGCCAATCTTTAAAAACCGAGGGCACCACTGGATTCAGCGTACCCGAATTATGTTAAAACGCCAGGTGCCCAGCTTGTCACGAAAAAAAAGTGTCAATTTCGTGCAAAGTGTAATTTTTAAAATGTATTTTTAACAAGGTGGTCTCTTAAATGCTCTTCTCCTGTCCAAACAAGGAGTCGGGGCCCATTTTTTTATTGCTGATTCTTAAAGCAAAAATTATGAGGAATCCAAAAAAAAAAAAATTATCCGGAAAATTTAAGAGCTTCTGTGGAAAATCGGAAAATTAAATTTTCTTGGGAAAATTTAAAGGTAAATTTCTAAGAAAAATTAGGAAAATTTTATTTTTATTAAAGCCTGATTCAATACCTTTCCAACGAGCTATCACTCGTTGCGATCGCTTTAGTAGTTTTTTTTTAAAACAAATTTCAATGAGGTCCCTTATGAAGAATTCTTCAATTTTTCACATGACAGTGGTGTACACCACCACTAAACCAGTCACTATAAAAAAAAAAAAAATATGTAGGTACATTATTTTTTGCTGGGCAATCGATTGAGACTATTTATTTTAAAATCGGAGAGGGGTCGTCCAAAAATTTGCCAATTTTGATCGTTTTCATATGGAATTGCTCTATAGAAATTTGAGACATTTTTTTTTAAATTTCTGATAGTCAAATTTTTACTAGCGAAAATTATTCAACCACCTGTTTCATGTTTTTGTTTAAAAAATAAAAACCATTTTCATAATTTTTAAATTAAACATTTTTCAATAACTTCAAATATTTATTTTTCCAAAATTTAGGAACAATATTCTTGCGCAAATTGTTCTAAATAATTGAATAGTGTCAATATGTCTAACTTGCTAGTGTTTGCTGGTAAAGTGTTCATTAACTTTTTTTATTTATTTGAGCAATTGGGAGAAAAATTTTGTAAATTTTAAATTTACTCTCTCGTTGAAAGTTTCTGCTAGTAAAGTAAATGAACACACCTATTAATTTTTTTGTAATCAGGCCTGTTCTGCAAATCACTTTTATTCAAATCACGTGATTTCAAATCACACGTGCCTTTTAAAATCACACGTTTGATATTTTTGTGTTCCGTTTTTGTATGTTTCGGCGTGATTTTCAACTGCCGAATAGTGTATAGATCAATTTAAATTCAGCCACAGTGTTAATGCATAATGATATTCGCTGTAAGATAATAAAATCTCGATTCGCCCAGAAATGTCGAAAATGTTACAGACATTTTGCCGAGTAGAATGATCTAGAGACATCTAGATGTCAGCGAACAGAGTATAAATACTCGCGAAGGTTGGCATCGATAATCAGTATTAGTACGATTATTGAAGTGTGTACATCGCAATTATAAGTGGTAAAATTGACTAAGTTCTAAATAAAGTGGCGTGAATAGTTTATAGTACAGCTATAAAGTAAAGTATCTAAAGTGTTTTATTTATTTTATTAAAGTTGCAATAAAAGAACTCAAGAGGTTTATTATAAAGGAAATAAACCAAAAACGTTATTGAAAAGGCAGTAACGTAACAATTGGTGTCAGAAGTGGGATTGCAAAAATAAAATAATAATAAAAAAAAAAAAAAAAAAAAAATAGACAGCAATGAAATTTGAAAAACTTAAAGTGGACCAGCAAGAAAGAGTTGAGCAAGTTAGATCTACCAACTGCAGGAAATGAAGCAGAGCTGCAGAAGAGGTTAATAAATAGATGAATTCGAACGACGCAATATTGACATTGGTAGCCACGAATTCGAGGAAAAAGAAGAAATAGAGGTATGTACACGTGCAGTTGCTAGCAGTATGGATTTAAACACAATGTTTGCTGTTATGATGGAAAAGATTGCTGAAACCTCTAGAAAAATGGACGATAACTCCAGAAGCCTGGTGATGATGGTAAAAGAAAATACGGATGAAACTTCTAGAAAAATGGACGAAACTTCTAGAAAAATTGAAGAGAAATCGAGCACCATCCTGGCTGAAATACAAGAGAATTCTAAAATTACCAATGATAAGCTTCAGGCTACTAATGAAAAACTTGAGAAGCTGCAAGAGATTTCAACTATTATAAATGAAAGAGTTGACGATCTGGAAATAGAATTTAACCATAAGCTGTCTGATGTAAAAACACAAGTCACGGTTTTTGATGAAAAACTACACCACCTGGAATCAAGAGTTAATAACATTCAATGCCAGGAGGCAGCGGTGCGGGTTATACTAGAAGTTTCTAGCAGAGTACAGGCCCCTTGTTTTGATGGTAGTGTTCCATTTAATGTTTTTAAGTTCCAGTTTGATACAGTTGCTAACAGAAATGCATGGAACAGTGATGAAAAGGCCATAGAGTTAATTCATGCACTAAAGGGGACTGCAGCTGAAATTCTAGAAAGTATACCAGTAAGTTGCAGAAACAATTATGATGACGTGATGATGGCACTGCAGCGTAAATATGGTGGCGACCACAAAAAGGAAATCTACAAAATGGAATTACGTGGTAGAATGCAAAAGGCTAATGAGACATTACAGGACTTTGCACTGGAGATTGAGCGGTTGGTGCAGCTTACCTATCCTGGTGAGAGTCATTCATTCTTGGATCACTTCAAAACTGAGGCATTTGTAAACGGTATTCGGGATGCAGATATAAAAATTGCGGTATGTACGTCACAAAAGTCTACCTTTGCAGAAACTGTTTCATTTGCCGTAGCCCAGAAAACCGCCAGAATTATTTCAAGACCACAAGTAGGCAAGGTGCGAAGGCTCGATTTGACCACCAAAGGTGAAAGGGATATTGTGCAGGATCTAAAAGAGGCAGTTATGGAAGCTTTAAGCGAGAAGCAAAGTAAAACTAAAGTAAAATGCTATTACTGCGGAAAGATTGGTCACATGCAGAGAAACTGTAGAGCACCAAGAAAGCCAAGAAGATCAGCTTCACGGCCAATAAACAGCCAGCGGGCTAATTATCAGTCATCACAGGAGTCTTCGTTAAGTATGGAGGGAGTGCTACCATTCGCATCTGAGGACTCGACAATAAATTTGGTAGTGCAAAAGAGCAATAGAAGTGTTACAACATGTGGTTACATCGATGGCAAAGAGCGCATTTTGACTATCGACACTAGTGCAGGATTTTCAATTATCAGGCCTGACTTAGTGAGCGGAGCTGTCGAACCACTAAGCGGAGTAAGCTTGCGAACAGCAACAGGTGAGCCTGCTACTGTCTATGGAAAAACACGTGTGGTGTTAAGAATTGCTGATATAGTCACTTTTTATGAGTTGCTTGTGGCTGACATTGTAGACGAAGTACTGATTGGCGCAGATTTTATGATTCGTCAAAACATAAGTCTGGATATGGGAAAACACATCATGTATTTGGGTGATGATGAAATACCCCTTGATGTTGGGTATGGAAGCGAGGCTCGTGTGGGACAGCCTCTCGCTTGTACTCGTACGAAATCGTCAGCTCGCAGAAAAATTGATAAACGTGGAAAGGCGGTTGCTTATGTAAGACAGCTAAGTAAATTGGAGGACAGGCACTATACGGAGTCCGATAGAAGGGAAAGCATCAGTGAAGGTTGCTCATTGCAGGTAGAGCCCAGTAAACACTGGATAACGGCGCAGAGAAGTGATCCTGTATTGGCTAAGATTATGAGGGACAAAATGGCAGGTAGAAGACCAACTTCTGAAGATATTGCATCGGATGGTCCACTGATGAAAGCATATTGGGTACAGTGGAATAGTCTTCGAATGGCAAATGGTTGCATATACCGAACATGGGAGGGCGCCGAAGGCAAGGCAGTTAAAAGCCTAATGGTTGTGCCGTCTACTAAGGTGTGTGAAGTGGTGCGGAAGATTCATCACGGCACTAGTGGAGATCACCTGTAAGGAAAACCGTAGAAAGGTTGAAGGAACGTTTCTACTGGGTTGGATGTAAACAAGCCGTGAAGGACTGGAAATTAAGCTGCAAAAAGTGTGTTGTAGCCAGGGGTACAACAAATATAAGTTGTGCGCCGCTCCAGCAGTGCAACTCTGGTGCACTTAATGTACAGGAAGTTAATGAAGTATCTTCCTTGGAGTGGAGAAGTCCTTACAAACTTCGTAAGTACGAACGTGTGAGCACTTAATTGTCCAGATATGATCGGGCCGTGAACTCCAAGGGCAAAAATGAAAGTTGTTCCTTTGGACCGATTAGCCCCTTATGGAATAGGTGATTCTGAGCCTACTCGGGACGAACAGGCTTAAGTGGGGGGCAGTGTTACGAAAGTAACTTTAGTTAAGAATAAGTTTCGTTTATTAGTAATTTTATTAGTTTAAAATGTTATTGTATAAGTTTCGCATATTTTTAATGTAAACCCACTGTACAGAATTTTCTGGTACAAATGTAATGTTATGATTGTTATAGATAAATGTATAACATAATAGTGTTGAGATTATCTTTAACCCATAAAGTATGCTTTAGTTTATTGATGTATAAATCAATTTAAATTCAGCCACAGTGTTAATGCATAATGATATTCGCTGTAAGATAATAAAATCTCGATTCGCCCAGAAATGTCGAAAATGTTACAGACATTTCGCCGAGTAGAATGATCTAGAGACATCTAGATGTCAGCGAACAGAGTATAAATACTCGCGAAGGTTGGCATCGATAATCAGTATTAGTACGATTATTGAAGTGTGTACATCGCAATTATAAGTGGTAAAATTGACTAAGTTCTAAATAAAGTGGCGTGAATAGTTTATAGTACAGCTATAAAGTAAAGTGTTTTATTTATTTTATTAAAGTTGCAATAAAAGAACTCAAGAGGTTTATTATAAAGGAAATAAACCAAAAACGTTATTGAAAAGGCGGTAACGTAACAATATATAAATTATTTAAACTTGAAATCTGTTTTAATAAACATTTGTATAAACTTTTTGTTTTAAAATAAATTTCAAACGTACTTAAATTATTGATTATGAATCTCGCCCTCACCCTGGAGGTGTACTGCACTGTAGTCGACATAGTTTTACAGTTTTTAACTCAGCTATCGATATCGATGAGGGACTACACTTTGCAGTGTATTAGTGTCGTCACAACTTCCCTGCAAACAATTTCGATCGAAAAATAATCTAAATAGTTTCCCCATTTAGCAAAAATCTATCGCTTTTGCTATTCAATTCTTATTGATGTAGTTACATCGTTCGGGAAGAAGTGTCCCCCTATGGTAATATTAACTTTAAGAATCCACTTAGTGTCTATATTATATGACGGATTAGAGCGCTTTGGAAGTGTAATATCAATTAAATTTAGTAGTATCGCTGTTGGCTCCAAAAAGCACTCTTTTGAAGTTACATTTTTTCTTATTGTTCTTTATAATAAAAAGTGGATCATTTTACTGTTTATCTTTGTTTGATTTTGTAAGGGAAATCTAAGTAAAATATAAAATAAATGAGCTTAAAGTTAAACAAATATTAAAAAATCTACGTAACATTTAATCAAAATAGCTGCTAATATTTTAAAGTTAAAAACCTAATGTGGACAAATTTTGTTATAGAAAACTACACAAAATCACAAATTTGTTCAAACACTGACTTTGTAAACTTTCATCATATTATAACTAGCATATCTTTTTATTGCTTTACAAAATTTCTTTTACAAATTTTTTTCACTCAACGTTATTGTTGATCTTCACTAGAAAAATTTAACAAAAACACTAATTTTCACACTAAAATTTTTAAAGTCATTAAATAAACAGACAGTTTAAAAAATCACTAATATCCTTTAAAAAAAGATAATTATCAAATTATTATTTTTAATATCATTTTCATTTGCTCTAAAAAAATATGCATTAGATATTATTAAAACTTTAACCAATCTAACCGATGAATAAGTTTGGGCTGTTTTGTGCACTCATATATACAACTTTCGTGAACATTTTTTTCGGTAACATTTGGATTCCGCGGAGTCCTAATTTTAAGTACAATACTATAACTATTTCATTTTTCAAATATTAAAAATTTCACTCTATTTTACATAATTTTATAAATTATATATATTTTTTTACACGCACGTAGCACCGATCACATGGCAACTTAAATACAAACTGTGCTCTTTTACGCATTTTGCTTTTGTAATATTCACTATTAAACAGCAAATCGTTGCGAAGAAGTCAATATAATATGTGAAATATTCAATTGTGCCATTGTTGCAGTTGTATAACTGTTACAATTATCTGAACAACTCATTAAAGTGACGAAAAAGTATAATTTAAGAACTCATAATGCGATTCTACCGTATTTTGTTGTTGTTAAATTCCGAAAAATCTACTGTTTAACTACCAAATGTGACGATGTAGTTAAAATTCGTAGATAATCGAAAAACACTCTACCAATTGCTTGGAGGGTTAATTCACATTAAAAATTTAATTGCTGTTAAAAAACCAAAATGAATTGATATAGAAAAACTAAGAGATACGTATTTTTTAAGCTTTTTTCAGAATCTGATCAGTTTGATCATGTGTGAGGCCAGTGTTATAAACATATGTATAAAATAAATTGTTTTGTTGTTTTCATTTTTAAAAATTTATGTTACGTATGTATATAAAACCTTTTGAATATTCAAAAAGTGTTGTTTATTAGAAAAAAAGTAGCATCTTAAAGAAACACATTGATACCGAAAAATCCCGGGATCCCGGAATCCCGAAAATCCTGGGATTTTCAAAAATCAGTCCCGATTGGCATCCCTAGTATTTACACACCTGGGGGCTAATTCTGGAAGTCGTGATCGAATAATTTTTCGATTCGAAAGCAATTTTATTTCTTATTCTTTCAGTCGATACTGAATGTATCGAAGTTATTTTTTCAGTGTTGTGATAACTCAAATAAATATTTTACAACACTGAAAACATAGTTTCGATTCGTTCAGTATCGACTGGAAGAATTAGAAATAAAATTGCTTTCGAATCGAAAAAGTATTCGATCACGACTGACAGAATAAGCCCTCTAATTAGTTATATATTCTGGCTCCTTGAGTAATTCTAAGTCGATTAAGCCATGTCCGTCTGTCTGCCTGAAAACACGCTCACTTTCGAAAAACGCAAAAGAAAAGAACAAACTTGGTCTCAAATTGCTTGTAGTTATCCTAAGCAGTTTGGAATTGAAATCCAGCAACATCGGTTCAGTAGGATCAGAACTATAAATCAAAATGTGGAACCGTTACCCTAAAAAAATTGATAATTTTGATACAAAAACTAACATAAATGGTGGAATAATGCACGGAATGATATAAAATTTTGCACGAATTTGCTTTATACGACTGCAAATCATACTGTTAAATTCCGTGAAGATCGGTCCATAAGTGACCATAGGCTCCATATAAACCCTACTCGCAGAAAACAGTTTAGTACGCCTAATACTGTAATCAATAACGCTATCATACTAAAATTTGGTACGTCACAGTTTCATAGGACCTGAAATCACACTGCCAAATTTCGTGAAGATCGGTCCATAATTTACTCTATGCCCCATATAAATCCTACTACCGGAAAACAGTTTAGTACGCCTAAAACCAAATAAAGCCCATTTTGGGAAAATAATTAAATTCGCCTTAATCCATAACAGATATAGATATTTCGGTAAAATTTCTTCCAACTTAGATTCATATGGGCAGAAAAATTATCATGCAATTTTGTGAAATTCACTATTAACGCTAAAACTAATTACACTGCTGTATTGAAATTTATTCTAATTTATTTTTTGTAATACCAGAAATCAGTGTTCAGAATTTTGGGAGGATTGGTCCATAATATACCATAGGTTCAATACAAATTACCTTCCTAAAAATTATTTTAGTTCGGCTAAAACTTTTACGAATCATGATATTTTACTCAAGCCAGTTCAAAGTTCTAACAAGAAATGCCTAAAACTTTCTTATTGTCGGTCAAGAATTTAATTTAGGTCTAAACCGCAACCAATTTTAATGCTGACGTTCGTTGTTATGAAGATTAGTTAATAATATATATGTACTTATCATATAGAACCCACTCCTGTCGGTGGAGGGTATCGAAGATTCGGCACAGCCGAATATAGCAATCTAACTTGTTTTTATTACAGTTTTTTTTGAACTAAATTTAACTTTTTTCAAAATGGCTTATTCTTTCTGTTCTGATTTCAAACGTTTCATATCAAAACTGCAAATCTTGTCTTCTTTTTCTCTCGATTCAGTTTTTTGCTGAATGCGGGAACGTAATCAAAATGCAGAATTGTTGAATTTTAGATCGTTTCATTTTCGTAAAAGAAGTATATTTTTACACAAGTGGCTTATGTAGCTCCAACATTTCCCACCCTCGAGAATCAATTAGATTCACCTTAAGCACTGCAAGTTATCATGTTGGACGTCAAATTATTCCATTTTTTGTTTTAAAATCCACAAGCCAAACTTGTAAATTGACTATACGTTTTCTTATTTATGGAAAGGTAACCACCATGACTAAGGCTCCTCCTAGCGACTGCAGTTTTCTGTCCTTCTGCAGTGAGACCTTCAGCTAGCAGAACTAAAAAATCAGGAAATGGTTCCTTTTTACGATGTTAATTCATATACATATATGATCCACGAATTTACAGCTGACATCATTACCAATCTATAAAAACACTTTCTTCCACCATTTCTGTGATTTATGATCTAGTTCATACATTTCGGATAACTGATCAGCTGGATCTACGTCTCCCAGTATATTACGGTAAAATTTTATTATTTCCGGACACTGTACAACTTCAATTTCACCATTCCTTTCCTTCTTGTTTATTGATGCCATTGAAGAACTATGGCAGTTGCTGATAGCTGCTACATCCTTGGTATCATGCCATTTTGTGTACATAGCTCCGGAAAAAACGATTTGAAAATAGCTTCACCCTTTGGAAGTTTTTAACAGAAACGACACGTGTTATGATAATAAGCAAGACTTTTTTCAATTACTGTACTTAAACGTCTAAATAACTAAATGGGACATTTAAAAATCATTTAAAGTAAAAAACTTAAATACTAGGGCTCTGTGAACATTCAGTGGCACACATATGTCGCAATAGGCACGAAGGGTTAATAAAACTTTATCCGAATATTTTACATTATCATAAAAATAATGGATATTCTTGCGAAATAACAGGCTTCAATGCTTTTAAATGCTTCCATTTGCTTAGTTGAATAAGATGTGGGCCAGATTGTTAGGGAATCACTTCAATTTATATGACTGCTGCACAGTGGGTGAAATTTGGAAAAAATGGAAAGAAATACTTTTATATTTTGCAAACAGTTGGTCCGAATGGAATGCAATTTGATTTGACAATTCTGCGGTTTTTATGGGTAACCACCAGAGTTTTTTTATTCCCGCACTTTTTCGATCCCCAGGAAAGCGTGGAAAAAGATCAAATTCCCGCCCAAAATTTTGCATTTATTTATTTACTTATTTCTCCAATGAAACTAATATTTCTTATTGGCTATAACGCTTAAAAGAGTTAAATCTAGTATCTATTATATAACAAGAACGTAAAAATATTAAGATTAAAATTATTTTAAGACACTTAAGAGGTTATATTAATGCCAATAGGATAATAGAAATCAATATACGTATATACATTGTCAAATTCAGAGCTTATTTGCATAATTAGAATGAAAGTATTAGTCTTACGCGAATAAAAATTCTGGAAGGGTGATAAGGAACTAAAAACTCAACATTACGAAGTAGGAAGTCTGAAACAATTTTACCATATAACAAATTCAGTAGGAAGGAGAAATTTTAATTACTACATATATTTAATAACATATTTTTTTATAATTGTATAACCCTTAATCAGCAGGGGTGTATGAAGGTATACTAAGTTTTTCATTCCATGTGATATTTTTTTAATATTCATCTAAGGCCCCAAAAGTATTTTTATTATAAGTTTTTTATTAATTCTAAGCCGATTTTGCCATTGTCAATTGGGTGTCAAACTGTTTATAGATCTTCTAGACTGTTTGGTATTGAATTCCAGCAGAATCGCTTCAGAGGAAAAGAATTATTCATCCAAATGTGGAACTACCTCCATAAAAACTCAACTAAAATTAACATACATAAATTTGTGGCGAAATGCACACAAATTTCTACTTTCTACTTTTATAAGACTCAAAATCACTTGAAAATCCGCATATGAAACACAATCTAGGAAAACAATTTACTACGCCCTTAACCGCAAAGCTTTATAATAATGTAGTAAAATATACACTTCAATTTGCTAGGACAAGAAATCAAATTTCGTGATGATAGGTTTATAATTTATCATAGGCCCAATATAAAGTCCATTCTCAAAAATTAGCTTAAAAGCCTTAAACTGTAGAAAATTTAAATATTGTGGTGAAATAAAGTTGAATAAAACAACTAAAGACACATGCCTGACATAAATTTACTAAAGTTTTAAAAAAAGGTTTTCTTTAAAATTTCCCGGGAATCCCGCAATAAATTCCCGGGAAAGCGGGAATTGAAAACTCTAGTAACCACGTATGTTCATTTATTTTAAACGCTCTCTACATGGTTCTGAAAAAATGCACCAATTCAGATTTTTTTTACATAATGACCAATTTCAAAAAGTTCAATACCTATCCCATAGTTCGATTTAGAATGTTTTTTCCCCTCTTCTGATAAATTTGATTTTTAGACTTACGCGGTAACCCATGAAAACCCATGAAACCACAGAATTAAAGAGTTGTAGGCGAGTTATCAGGAGAGGCGCCATAGGTTCCCAAAGTAGGCCACCTCGGGTATTACAAAAATAAAAAACGATTCTAATTTTGGCTCGATGTTAAAAATTATTTTTCAGTTAAATGCGCTTGCTGAGCTCTTCAAAATTAAGCTCTTGGGTTGGGGTTTTGAGATCTCAGTTAAACTAGGTTTAGTTAAACTGAAAACAGATTTGTGCCGCTATTACCAAGTTTGTATACAAAATTTTTACGGAACAGCTTAGTTATGCTAAAAATGTTGATCTTTAATGAAATAATAAGAAACAAATCACATTTCGCCTGAAAAATCCGAGTTTCAGAGTACATTAATCTAAGTTAAAGCTTAATCCACATCTCAAAAACCCGGCCTTATAAAGTTTAGGAAATATCTGATTTTGAAAATTACAACTTGCCATTTTTGGTCTAGTATTTTGCAAATATAAAACTCAATTTTATCTTCATTTTTTTAAATATTTTTTTTGTGAATTAACTTACAACAAATCAATTAATATTCTTCATTTTGCAAATAGTGAAAAAATCTTTTGTAATTAAAAAGTTATACACATTTGAAGTTAAAATTCTGTCGATTTTTTTTTTGTAATTTTTATAAAAAAAAAAAAAAAAAAATTTTAAGCGACATACATACATGTATGTTCATCTGTATGTATGTATATCAGTGATGGATTTTGAAAATTTTCATTTTGTATTTCAATTGTAACGAAAACGGGCCAAAGTGACTGAAAAGGGGGCAACTCCAAATTAAAGTTTGAAAATTTTGTTGAAATTTTGAATTTTTAACACAGAAAAAATAAAAAATTATCTCTAATCACCAAATCTATACCAAATTTTTTTTTTTTTTTTTTTTTTTTTTTCTCTTTATTAAAATTATAATTAAAATTATAATTTACAAAATTTATACATTTTAAAATCTGGGCCCCAGCGCCATAAGGGCATTTTTGAGGCAAGTTGGCAAATATCTTAACAGTACAATATACAAAGAAAAAAAATTTTTTTTTTTTTTTTTTTTTTTTTTTTTTTTTTTTTTTTTTTTATATGCATAGATAATAGTAACATATGTACATATTTACAAACAATTTGTTGATTTTGCACCTATTACCAAAATGATTACATGGATTCTAAAAATTGTAAAATTGTGAATATTTTTTCAATAAATTATATTTTTAATTTTAATAAAAAAAATTATCAACAAACTTTGCCATTTCAAACAATGTGTTATTTTATTTAATTAAATATTTACAATTCCCAACAACAATTCTACAAGTTTATTAAGATCGAATAAGATTTTCCAACCGGGTGGAGTTTCATTCGCGATCTACGTATAAAATTGTATGAAAATGAGAAGAGTATACATGAAAAATGCGCTTCATGTTTTATTTAGTTAGTTCTATTATGCGGCTGAGCATTTCATGAGTTGTACGATAATCTATATATGAGTCTTATACGATTCCTAACATTTTTCTGAAAGACTCGTTAGATAATCTTTACACACATCGCAAACGATTCCCTCTACGATTAATATAAGCGTCTTCCGCTGTGTTGTAGAAGTATCTCACAGAGGAATCAGCTTGTGTAACAGTTTCTCCCGTGCGAGGAATCTTCTACGATTAAAAAATGCGCTCATAGACGATCAAAAACGCTCTTCTTGAGATCCCCAGGAGACTCTCATACGATTGCAAATGCTAGCTGGGAATATTTGTATTGTAATGTATTTGTATTTATTTTACTACAAAAATCTTATTAAAAAAATTACTTTTAAATTCTTCGTTTTGCATTTTCGATATCCAGAACACCTCTGATAAAATTGTTTTTAAATTGCTTATTTTCAGTTTCCCTGACAAGAATCAATCTTAGGTTAAAGTTTTTTATTATTTTATTTCTTCTTCGTATATACAATACAAATAAGATTGCATAGTCGTCTGAAATGCAAAAGGACCTAACAACCCTAAAATAAATGTGAATCTAAAAAAGGGGAAAAAAAAAAAACGAAAGGGCCAAAGAGCCGCATAACATTCAATAGTGCTAAAAATGGCCCAATTGTGCAATAAATCCCATCACTGATGTATATTATTTATACTTTCTTTAAAAGGCATCTTCATGAATAATATTGCTATGCATAAAATTTTCATCACTCCGGGCTAGGGTTGCCAGTCTTTAAATCAGAGAAATCAGTACATAAGAGAAAAAATCACTACAGTTGAAAAAAACAGTACATATAATTTTTAAATATAAAATTACATTTTAATAACGTAAAAAGCTTAAATTTTTTTAAAAAAAAAAACGAGTTCATTTTATAATTTGTACCGATACACAATTGTATTAAAAAATTTATTAATAAAACTAAAACTTATTATATATATAGCGAGAATACAAAGTGAACAACGAATAACTTAAACACAACAATTTGTTTAAAATTCGATTTTTAATTTCCTGTAAGCTACTTGGTTTAGTATTTTACAAAGAAACCTAAATTCATCATGACTGTCCCTGTATAAAGGTTTTGCTAGCCAATTTCACTAAGAACTCATTACAATTATGTATAACCAAAGTTTGCATTTATCAGCAAATCACTTTCTAGATTTTATATTAAGAGTTTTTTGTTTCTCTTTTCTCTACCTTGAAAAAAAAAACAACTAAAGATTCGCTCTCTAAAATCGCCTGAATGTGGAATTAAAGAAATAACCAGTGCTACCACCAGCAAAATTCAAAATTACATTTGAGATGAAGACAAATTACCCGATTTTACTAAAATTACACCTGATAGTTATAAAATTAACGTTTTATTTTATAAAAACGCCATATTATCAAAATTAACTTTAATAATCCGGCGACTTTATGATTTTTATAGCGGACATAATCATCTATCGGACCAGGTTTGTTATGAACAAAAAGGATTTTACGGTAAAAAAAATAATTTTTTTATAAAGAAACACTTTTTGACGTATTCATAAAAAAATAATTTAAACTCGAAATCTGTTTAAAGAAACATTTGCATAAACATTTTTTTTTAAAATAAATTTCAAACGTACTTAAATTATTTATTATGAATCTCTCCCTCACCCTGGAGGTGTACTGCACTGCAGTCGACATAGTGTTACAGTTTTTAACTCAGCTATCGAGATCGATGAGGGACTACACTTTATAGTGTATTAATGTCTTCACAACTTAATTCACATTAAAAATTTAATTGCTGTAAAAAAACCGAAATGAATTGATCTAGAAAAACTAAGAGATACGTATATTTTTTTAAGCTTTCTTCAGAATCTGATCAGTTTGATCATGGGTGAGGCCAGTGCTATAAACATATGTATAAAAAAATTGTTTTGTTGTTTTCATTTTTAAAAATTTATGTTACGTATATAAAACCTTTTGAGTATTCAAAAAGTGTTGTTTATAAAAAAAGTAGCATCTTAAAGAAACACATTAATCCCGAATCCCAAAAAATCCCGAAAATCCCGGGATTTTGGGATCGGGATTTTCAAAAACCAGTCCCGATTGGCATCCCTACCTGGTACCTTTTGAATTTCCGTAAGTATTAGACCTAGAAACATAAAATTAAACATACAAAGTCCTGAGTAAATGATAATCTATCAGAAGGCTATTTTTGGTTATTTTTCGTTCTTCAACTGGTACTTTAAATGTTTTTATTTATACTGAACCTAGAAACATAAAATTCAACTTGCAGAGTATAGAGAGATTCTGGAACTTTTTTGATTTTCAGGTGGCACTTTCTGATTTTTTATTTATATTATTAAAGTTACACAACTAAACTAAACATTCACGGATTTGAGTGGTATGGAAGTGGGTCCCTCGACAAATCAATCCACTACGACAAAAAAAAATTAGTGATCGAAACATATAAATTAATTTATGATTATTTGAATGTTTTCTTCATATTTGCATAAAAAAATTATGGTCGAATTTCGACCACAAGGCAAACATTTTAAATTACAAGTAACATCGTGCGTTTTAGTTGGACCACCCTTTATATTGTCTTTGTATAGGAGGTACCCGCCCACTTCTCAAAATCAACCCACTTTAGACAGATGTTGTGTATTGATAACCAAACTATTTGTACCAAATTACCAAATCGATAATGTGTATGTATGTGATATGCCACACCCACTTATCAACTCCAGTTTACTTTTTTACAGATGTTGTGTATTGATATCCCAGCCATTTCCACCAATTTTGGAAACTTTAGCTATTGCCTTTCCTCAGATATACAGAATTTTATTTGGTGCCACGCACACTTCTTTAATTCCACCGTCTTTTTGACAGATGTTGTGCATTGATTTTTAAAAAATTTTAACCAAATTTGTATACTTCACATAAACGGAAACCAAAGCCTATAACCTTCCCGAAGGTGCTCAGAATTAGCGATCGGTTAAGCGGTTTGGCCGCGCATAACATACGAACAAACAAATATAAATTTTTATTATCAAAGTTGTTTTTTGGAATACAATTATTTATTAAAAGATTTTATTTGTTGTGCTTAATTCCCTATTTTTATTCTTGATAGAACAATTGAAAATTTATTGTTTTATTCTAAAAAAAAATGGCCGAAGAGAAAAAAGGACAGATATTTTGAAATCATTAAAACCTTGGGACTTTTCAAAAATGTGGCAAAACTCTATATATATCGTTTTCGATTTATGACAAAATACTAATAAAATTATTGATACGGCAACATTACAAATTGTTAAATTTCTTTGAGTAATCGCTTGTCCCCATTTCAACAATGATTTTAAGGGCATCAAAAATTTTTGGAGTAAAGTCAACAAAATGAAAAATTTTAATTTGTTTAAGCTTTGATATCGTTGCAAACAAGACGTTTTGAGTGTAGATAATTCTCATTCCCTCTGTAGTCTTAAAATTATTTAGGAGAACGTTTCCTGATGATCTGACCTAAGCAACCAGTGAAATGTGCATAGGAACAGCTTATCCTTCAATAATAAATTTCAGTATTTTTATCAATTATATAAAAAAGGGAATTAAGCACAATAAATAAAATCTTTTAATGAAGTTTCCCCCTTCTGTGATTTATCACTGCCATATGATAATACAGATAACGATCTTAAAAATTAAGTTTAATAAATCAATAGAATTTGTTAAAAACAAAGCTAAAATTTTATTGACTTACTGGTCACGCTTTTTTTTTTAGATTTTTCCGTCAAATATTTGTTAGGTCTGAATATATCTTTAGTCATTAAATTGTATCTTGAATTTGCATTATCCGCTCTTTTTTACAAGACGAACGTTCTTTCCAGAGCACGGAAAATCATTTAAAACACCTGTACGATTGTTAGGAAATCACGGTCTTATTTGCATTAATATATTATCATTTAAAAGTTGTAGGGATTGTTGTAGGGACAATTTTTTGAGCGCGTAGGGAAATATAGGATTTTTTTCGTGCTGCGTATAGACTTTTCAAAAAAGTCTATAACATCACTGAGCCAGAGTGTGTTTTGTTAAGAACTGCCGCGGTGCTCGTAGGGTCAAATACATTTTCAGATGTTAATGTCGTGGAATTGTCTTTTGAATAAAATCTATTTTTTGTAACAATTTCCAGTTTTATGGGCTTTAAGAAATATCCTTTATGGTTTTAGACAATAGTCTGTTTCTTAAATCAGTGTTACAACTTTTAAGGGCCCTAAATATGCCCCCAAATAAAGTATTTGGAAGTGACAAAATTATATGACATATATTTTAGTTTGAATACCTTTTTCCAATAAGCTTCGGCTTCAAAACCGATTGAAACATTTTCGTAATAAGATTTTAAATGATATACATTTTTTTCTAATATTAAGGAATTAAATTTTTTGTTTTAAAACGAAAGAATTACACCTGATATATGTATACCTGTAACCAATAACCCACGCTCTATCCACGAAAGTAAAAAATAACCTTTCACATTTTTTCAAACTCGTAAACGCAACACCATTTAGAAACTCTTTATATTTTTCTTCTACTATTTTCACTTTTCGTACTGACTAGGCAAAAACCTTTGATGTTAAGAACTCTTCGAAAAGAACATCCATATTGATATTTGTTTTGTAAACAATTTGACAATATGACAAACTTTTGTATGTGTTGAACAAAATTAATTTAAAAAAAAAGCAGTAAAAACAGTACATTAATGAAGAAATCAGTACTTTTGCGTACTGATTTGCTTGTTATGCATAAATCAGCACTTTAGACAAAAACAGTACATGTACTGATAAAAACAGTACGACTGGCAACCCTAATCCGGGCGCAAGGCTCTGTCGAAATAGACCTAATTTTTTCACAAATTTCCACCTTATGACACTTTTTCCAATCGCAAAGCAAGAATCAAACATTTTTGGACAGTTTGTATGACCCACCCAATGTGTTTATACTAATTGTGCTATAGCAATCCTGAGACCCGTGGTAGCCATTAATTTTCAAAAAAAAAAAACAAAAAAAAATAATTTTTAGGGATATTCGGGGGTTTTCTTGGAATTGTGGGATTAGTTTGGAACGTTAAAATTAAACAAGTTTCTGAGAAACAACCATCTCAATATTTTTGTTATATTTTTGATATATTTTTGAAGTGTCCCCTTAACAACACGTAAATAAAAGTCCTTCGATATCTTATATCTCTTATTATTTATGTTTTGGTGGATCACTCTAATACAAAACAAATTCTTCAATGTTCTAAGAGAACATCATCTGGAACTTTTAAAAGCCGCGAAGAACAGATTAAGAGGTTTGAAGCAAACTATTTGACATATCCATGTAAGAATGTTTGGTTCAATGCTCCAGATAAAATAAGTTGGATCTTTTTATTAAACCATTAATATGATCTAATTTTTTCTATACTGGTTAGCTCAGATGTGTACCAAAACTAGTGTAAAACTGGTTAAAAAAACAAATACGAATTTGTTTTATTTTATTACCTTCACGAGTATTTATACTCCGTTCGAGCGTTGACATCTATATGGCTCTAGAACATTCGACGTTTTTGAACTGTCTGTAACATTTTCGAACTGTCTAGACCATTCGAGCTTTTATTATCTTTACGGCTAATATCATTATGCATTTAAACTATGGTTGAATTTAAATTGAGCTATTATACATCAATAAGCTAAAGCATACTTTAAGGATTAACAATAATTTTAAGATTATTATCGAATATTCAAGAATTACAGTGGGGTTGAAGTTAATAATGTAAAACAATTTTAATATTACATTTGTACTAGAATATTCTGTACATTGATTTTTACATTAGAAATATGCATAACTAATACAAAAACAATTTAAACTAATAAAATTATTAACGAATACAAAATAACTAATAAATACAAGATAACTAATAAATTAAGCCAGTTCTTAAGTAAAGTTACTTTCGTAACAATATTTATTTGAAATAAAGAATGATTTCAGAAGGTTTACATAGCAGAACTTGGAAAATATAAGCCGTCGAAATGGTGTCTAGCGTACTACCACGTCATTGGAAATGTTATTATAAAGTCACGTCAGTCGCAGAGGTTTGAATGAGACAGATATCTGAAGTGCAGTATTAATCTATATATATTATTAGGGAGATCGAATGGTTATTATTAGACTGGTTTTAAGCTTTTGGCCAAGCTATTTTTCGAATATCGAATTAGCCGGTTATTTTTGTATATTAAACCGGTTGTTTTAATAATGTGTAATTTATATACATACATACTTTTTCCTTACTCGTTGTAAATGTACGCGTAATTTCTGTTTACAGTAGTGCTCTTATTATTTATTGTTTATCAACACCGAGAATAAAAAATAAAAAATATTTTTGCTCAAAATGTGTATGTTTATGTATGTATGCACATTACACCGACGTGCAGAAAACACGTTTTATTAATATATTTAGCTAAATTAACCCGTTCATGACCAATATTTTTAAGAGGGCATTAAAAAAAATTGTGGAAAATATTTAAGAGCAGTTGTTTACTTAAAAAAAAACAATATATTATTGATATCAAGGCACATTTAACCAGTCATCACTAAAAACCATCTGTTTATCTGCAAAAAGTGTATCTCGTTTAGGAAATACTTTCATTTGATATTAAATAATGACAAAAATTAACCCTTTTACGGCCAAAATTCTTTTGATGATATTTTAAGGAATATTTTTGATAAGCATTGAATAATTACTCTTCTGTGCCACTAGCTGAAATATTATTTACCAAGAGTTGACAAAATTATTAATTTATTCCCTACAACCACAACAAAAATGTTTTAAGGCTATTCAGGTTTTTTTAATTGAATTTTAGGCAAATTTTAACTTTTTTTTTAAGAATTTCGAAGCAAAATGTTAAAGAAGTCTAAAAATATACAGGAGTGTAATGAAAATCGGTCAATTTAAAATCGATATTTTTGAAAGGTGCGATGCATTTCGAGCGATCTTAAAACCCATTTCTGAATTAAGGACTTAATTTTTTTTTTGTTAAAAACACAGTTCAGTTAACATATATAAAATAAAATTTTTAAGAAAATATAGAAATAAAAGGAGGAAAATGTATTAGAAATCAATTTCCAAAGATACTGAAAACGATATTATCGATTTTAAACCGTTTCTCTTTCAAAATTTAATTCCATAACATACCTAATATCGTCAAATATTTGTTAAGTCTGAACATTCCTTAAGTCATATCTGTGTATTTTGTTGGTTCCTTACCTTTTTAAATTGTTTTGTCTTTATTCAAATTAACTTTTTATTATAAAATCCAATTTTATTTTTGTGTTTGAATATATTCGAACTAAAACCGGATTGCCGGTTAGTTTTAAAATGGTTAACCGAAAACCGGATTTTAAAAATATCAACTATTCGATATATACGAAAACCGGTTTTTAAAAAAGTCGAATAATTGATCATCCTTGTATACATGTATTCATATCAACATATTGTTACGAAAGTAACTTTAGTTAAGAATTAGTTTAATTTATTAGTTATATTTGGGGGATTCACAAGGTGTCATAAAGTCATATGTCTTAAAATAATAACATGAAAAAATACGACTGTTGTGAGCAACCCCTCATAATTTAATGTGCTATTAATTACGACAGCACAATAAACATAGCAAGCAACGTTATATTTATTTAAGACACTTTTTGTTTACAAACCAACAACAATATTTTTAAACCATTGTAAAATGTTAGAACATTATGACAATAAACCATGATAGCACACCTTGTGAATACCCCAATTGTATTTATTAGTTATTTTGTATTTGTTATTAATGTTATTGTATTAGTTTTGCATATTTCTAATGTAAAAATCACTGTACAGAATTTTCTAGTACAAATGTAATGTAAAAACTGTTATACATAATTGTATTTTAATTCTATTATTATTCTCGAATATTCGATAAAAATCTTAAAATTATTGTTACCCCTTAAAGTATGCTTTAGTTTATTGATGTATAATAGCTCAATTTCTTCTATATCCTCGCATTCGTGGCAAACAATGTCGATATTGCGTCGCTCGAATTCATCTATTAACCTCTTCTGCAGCTCTTCTTTATTTCCTGCAGTTGGTAGATCTAACTTGCTCAATAGGGTGGGTCACTGATGTCTGAGAAAAAATAAAACTTCTCGAATCATATTCTAATAGCAATATTTTGTTGTCTTACGTTAAAACAAATAAAAAATGCTAAAAAAAAGTTTAAAAAAGTCACATCTTGAGCCCGCGCCGGAGCTCCTAAGAATTAAGTATTTAAAAAAAGCCATTTCTTAAATTTTAATATTTTATTTACTATATATTATTTATTATTAATTAAAACTAAACACATTTTTAATTACACATAAAAAAATAAAACTTTGGTTTCTATACAACATAAAATAATAAAAACACGAAATTTTATTAGTTATTTTTTGGTCACAAAAGCTTGTATACTGTCAAATCTGGGCATTTCAAAAAATTAGACTGTCACTTCTTGACACTCAAATGCCGCATTTATTTCTTCAGAAGTGATGTTCCGAAGAAGTGGTGGATCGAAAAACTTTTGATTCCAATTTATAACTTCAAAGTAGTTACTTCCGTCAAAATTGATAGAAGGGGCCTCAAAGACGCGAGGTTGTTTTCGGGTATGAGGTGGGCTTCGTGCTTCATGAACACGTCTGGCTGCCAGTTCTCTCACTATTTCACCCAACAACATCGACAGAAGCAAGTTTTTCGAAGTTTTCTAATAAGTTGCCAATAGACCAGCATGCGAATATGGTCCCTTGGTTACACCATATAGCATGTTAAATGGATGTTTTAATGGCAATTCGTTCAAATGTAAATAATCCATTGCAGTGGGCGCTGAAGTCTTTTTACCAATACTCTTATTACTCCGTTAAATTTCCCAGTGTTAGTGACTGTACTATCACAACCAATTGCCATCAAATTTTCTTTATTCATTTTTTGAGACGAAGGAAGTTCAATTATTGACATTTCAATATTTTAAGAAGCACTTCGATCTTGTGTTGCATAGCCAACACAAACTGAATCTGGCTCCTTAACGGATACATGTTCCTCAATCAGTATTTGTCTATATTTCCTAGCTCCCTTTTAAATAATATTAAGCGCCTTATCTTTTCGGCCGTCAAAGTATAAAGCTAGTAGGTCTAGCTGCTTCTGGTCTTGAATACATTCATTACGTACTTTTTTCTTTCCCGTCTTATTTTTGATTTAGCAATTGGTTCACTGCTAGGAGAGATATCTTGCAATACAGACGAAGCAATAGCAGCCGCTGCGCTATCGGAAACACTGTAACGGTTACAATATAGGCAAACTAAAATTTTTTTTCTTTCTGCCTCTGAAGTGGAAGGTAAATTAAAAGAGTCGTCACAAGAAGCACTGGAATTACTTACAGATAACTCCTGCTGTTTTAAATTAATTTTGTCGTGACTTTTATTTATGTTTTTTTCTGTATTTGGTGCTTGGCTGCTCTTTTTTGCAATTTAGTTGGAAGATCTCGAACTACTCCTCCAATACGCATCTTTCTCGCCCTCGAATCTCCCTCAAAAACTCCTGTTCTTCTTTGGGTACCTTATATTGCCTTGGACATCAAAACAAGTTCAATTTGTTTACATCTACAGGAATAAATATGAAACAAAACTCTGCTACGTCAGAGAAAATTTTATTTCAAATAAACGGACATTTTTTTTAACGACTATGAGATTTTTGTAATTTATATGATATTACTTGTATGACTATTGTATTTAACACTGTAGGAAGAGACGATTTTCTCCAAACGCATTCTATCCTTTGAGCTACAAGTTTTGCAATATCTAAACACGATGGTTCTTTGGTAGTATTCCTTGTTATTTTTAGTTGCTCCCTATTCCAATCATAGTATTTCGTAACATATTCGTAAGTTGGTAAAACATTATCATTAATATTTTCTACATTTTCGAATCTCATGCAGAAACAATCTTGACTTCTGGTTTTCATAATAACGGTTAGAAGTTAAAACAGTTCAAATAAAAACATAAACACACAACTTCACTGTCCGCGTAGTAAACCCAAACTGATCTTTTTATTGTGCATAATTTTATATGTATTCTATCAAAAATATTTCCTGGAAGAATATATACTTTTCAATGAATGTATTGCTTGTGACTGAATCCTCGAGATCTTAAGAATTGTTAGGATACAGTAATGTGCTTTTTTGCAATACAATGCTATTGCTGTTATATAACAAATTCAACAAAATGAAGATCAAAGCGCGGGCTCTTACACTAAAAATAAATTAATATTTTTTTACAGGGGTGCAGACAAATATACAACATATTTTTTGACCCACCCTATTGCTCAACTCTTTCTTGAGGTGTTCCACTTTAAGTCATTTGTAGTTAATGTACACAATTCAATTATTATCAAGTTTAATGATACACGTTTTGCTTATTGTGTTCTAGGGAGATCGATTATTCGACATTTTTCAAAAACTGTGTTTCGAATATTCCGAACAGTTGCTATTTTTTGTAATAAAAATTTAATTTCAATAAAAACATAACAATTCGCAACGGTAAGTAACCAACAAAATACAAAGATATGACTTAAGGTATGTTCAGACCTAACAAATATTTGACGAAAATCCAAGAAAAGTGTGACCAGTAAACTGATCAAACTTTAGCTCTTAATTTTTTTTTAATAATTTCTATTTATTTACTAAACATCATTTGTTGGTAGATAATTAATGTAATTTATAAACTGTTAAATGATGTTTGATCTAGATAAACGTTTTGCAAAAGCAAATACAAAATTATAGGAATTTAATAAATATATTATTTGAAATATTCTCCAAAAATTTATTTAAAATGAGTTTTAATTTGTTGTTGGTTAAGCATGTCTACATATGTGACGCGCAAAATAGAAAGGGGCCGAAGGGTTTTGTTCAGGAGAGCCATTTTAAAGATTTTAATACGTGTACCTTTGGTGTACCATTACTGAGCGTGTTGGTATTGGTCTCATGACGTCAGGAACGTGTTGGTCAACCTTGAAAACGCGTGTAGGTCGTCCCTACCTCTTGTTTTGTGTAGTTGGTTTTTACTGTTCCCTTTACCTTACAGGTCCCTTTCTCTATGCGCTGTCACACATATGAACACGTAGACTTCAACCACATTTTTGAGAAGTGCAAACAAAACCTCTTAGCCGGAATTATGTATTTCAAATTGTTTTGTTTTGGCATTATAAATAGAAACGAATAGTAATATGAACATGCTTTTTGTATGAAATATTTGTCAATTCGTCGACCACAATTAAAAACCTTCATTGACATTGTTTGATTTCTTCAATTTTGTTTTTTAATTCTTGGTGTTTTAATAAATAAAACTGATGAATTTTCTTCCATATCGTTGATCCCGAAATGTTGTAGTTTAAGGCATGAAGATGTGCTAGAACTACTTAAGAGTTTTTAGTGCCTTAACAGGCATTCCGTCCTCGACAACACAACAGGCTTATATTTCACCCAATGATTCCTACTTCGAAAGGAGTAAAGTTATATTTGGAGTACATTAATGTCACGCATGAGTATTAATCAAAGGTGATTTATAAGTCGTGACGTGTAAAAACATTTGCAACTTATTATTTTAGGGCACTTCAGGCACTTAACGTTGTCTTTTTTATCCCGTTCGATATATCTCGAGAGATAATATCTATAGAAAAATATATTTAATATTTAGAATACTCTCGTACAAATCACGTTTACTTTTTAACTGAACACTTTTTTGCAGTACATATTTTGAATTATTTTTGGTTTTTTTTACAAGAACACACGCTTTTATAAGCGATTTGTATTTACATTGTTCATAATGTTTTTTGACCTGTTACATTATCTTTCGACATTCTTCATAAGAAGCTTAAGTTTGCCCAATATTCAATTAGAAAAATACTTAAATTATGGGTACATTTACAACAAGAGTAAGGAAAACGTATATTAATTACAGATATTAAAATAATCGGTTTATTCGATATTCGAAAAATTTACATTTTAAAATAACTGGCTTGGGCAGAACTAAAATAACCGGTTAAAGCCGGTTGAATAATAACCGTTCGATTCCTTATTGTGTACGCATCGATCACTTTTTTTTTGTGAGTTTTCGGACAGACAACATTCACACCTATCGTGAATAACAAGTGAAATTTTTGTTCCCCTCGAATGGAAAAATGTTATCGTTAAGTTCCCGTGAACAATTTTAAAAATAAAAGAAATGTTTGTTGAAAAATATACACGTACATATATAATATTTTAAAGAAAAGTTAAAACGAACAAAGCAAAATGTTTTGTATTGGAGTGATAGTTTGATTTATGTAATAAAATAATTTCTAAAATTCTGCCACCACACCAGATATTTTGAGAGTTTCACAAATGCCCAGGCAATCGACCTGATGTTTTGTAGTTTGTTGAGTAATATATAAGTTAAAGCCTTTTTAACAGATATTGAATTTATTTTGTTAACTTCAATATTCGGATTATGAGAAGAACTACTTAAGGGACATTTACATGGTGTCTTTTCCAACGACGTGGTCGCAGAATTTTAGAAATTATTTTACCACATAAAAGTGCAATAAGCTAATGCTGCAATCAAACTATCACTCCAATATAATATATATTTAACTAACGTGTATATTTTCGAACAAAATTTTCTTTGATTTTTAATGTTTTTTAATCTTTCTTCTTTTTTACATTCACTGAGAACTGATAGCGTAGCAAATTGTCCACTGGAGTATCATAATAGCATTATTCCCTTCGAGGGGAATAAAAATTTCATGGGACCAAAAATTCCACCTAAAGGTTGCCCCCAGGGTGGCGTCCTATCGCCGCTTCCGTGGACCTTGGTCATCGATGAGCTATTAGACAAGGCCTGTCCCACTCAGGCTTTAGGAGCTATACTGCACATTCCTCCGTTATACATATCTGTAAAGGATGAGGCCTGCAGTTGTGCCAGCAGGATGGCGCGCGTTGCTGAATATAGGCAGGTGACTATGTTGATCACATGCGGATCCTTGAAATTCTCAAAAATTATCCATCTATCTTGGTTAGTGATCACATGCTGCATAGGAAGTTCAGGTTGATAATGGATTGTTTTGCATCTCTGAACGATATGGGGAAACACAATGAGTTGAATCTGTGTTGGGTACCCGGCCATGAGGGCCATGTGGGCAACGAAAAGGGATGACTGTTTGCAAACAGAGGTACACGTCTCCCACTTATAGGTCCTGACCCTTTCGTCGGCATCCCTGCCAGTCACATTAAAGGGACGTTGCAAGCATGGTCCGAACGTGAATTCCTTCATCAGAAATGGATTAAGGAGGTCCAAGAGATTTTTGACTCTGTTCCGTAGCAGGGCAGGTAGGCTACTTATTCTTGAGAAGGGGAACCTATGCTACTTGTGGGCCTATAAACGTGACACTGCGGTCTCAGATACTATCAATATATAATGGGTAATGTTAGTACCACGATATGCATATTTGCGAGGTTGCTGACGAAACGTCGGAATATCTCCTTTGCTGCTGTCCCGCTTTGGGGACTTCCGGACGCCAATTTTGCTAGGGGCCAAATAATGGGCAAAACTGAAATCAACGATCTTTCCCGGGCAGGGTGATAGGCTTTATACGCAGCCTGAACTTGACGTGGTGATGTACACAAGCTGCACAAAAGATCCTCCGTGTCGCGGTACGTATGGTCTTCTTTATATCTATCTATCTTTCAACACAAAGCATAAGCGCGATTACGATTGCGTAATCGTGTTTATTTAATTCATAATGTGTGAAGGGTATAACAAAATACTCAGGTTTACAGCTCTGAAGGAAATTTCAATAAATCTATTGGTTTTTTCAAATACAAGAATTAATAAAATTAAAGCATCGACATAATCGAATATAAAGTTTATATTTATTATATACACACCCAGTTAAAGGTAAAAATTAGAATACAAAATTAACACACTGACATAAAAATTAAAAAATAAGATCTTTCAGATATAAAGAGAAATTCAGCAAAGTTATAGTAAGAGAAATAAGAACCAGCAACGACAAATGCACTAAATTGATGAGTGTTTCTTTTTTATTCTTTAGAATCGTTTATTGCAGAGAACAAGAAGTATAAAAATAAAAACAAAAAATAACAACACGAGTAATAAATGCGTGACTCATTAAATGATTACTTCATTCATACAAATCGACAAACCGATCAGCGAATTATTTAAAATTTTACTGCCAAAACTACGACATTAAAAAAACAAATGAAAAAAAAGAAGAAAAAACTTGATCAAACAACTTATAAAAACTGAACAGCTGAGAAAAAGTCTGAGATCAAGAACAATAACAAGAGCAGTTAAATAAAATATTATTAAAGATTTTATTTCTGTATTTAACAAAAGTAAAAAAATACGAATCAAACATGTGTATGAGACTGCAAATCATCGGAGTAGCCAGATCAAGGGATTTATTTATTATTTATTTGAAAGAGAAAAGCGATAGAAAAAAACGACTTTCTCTAAATTGTTTATTTTTTTAATATGTATCTAAGTGTTATTAGATTCTAAGACGATATCGTGAAAATTTCCAGTTACCGACGAATGAATCTTTATATCTTAAAAGGTAGCGAAAGAATTAATTTAGTTAAAAAAGTCACGACTAATTATTCCATTTGCCTTTATTTACAACAAATTTGTAATATATGTATGTGTTTGTGCTGAAGTTTGTAACACATTAAAACATTAAAGCCCAACTATAATATGCAAGAGCAAGGTTAAGCTAATTCCAAAAATTAGCTAACAACCTCTTAAATCCATTACACAGGGTCTCCACCTGAGATAGTATCTGATATAATATGTGAGATAACGTCGGCAGAATGAGACAGCACATTTCTTCATGTTAATATTAATCATAAAAAAGGGGAACATGTATCTTATAAGGTTTCATAATTTAAGCCTATAGTACACGGCATGTAAAACGACACATGCGCATGTGGTTCTGACGTAATTTTGACGTCAATGCAAAGCCACAATAAACATTGCGTATTGTGTGATGACGTCAAAATTACGTCAGAACCACATGCGCATGTGTCTTTTTACATGCCGTGTACTATAGGCTTTACTTATTTTCGTACAGTAAACTTGTGTCGTGTTTGATTCTTTTTTTAGTTTTTTTTTCTGTTTTTAGTGTTTAATATTGTTTTTTAAGCACTTTTCACAAGAATTCAACTATTTTCACTTAAAAAATTAAACATTTTAATGATAGCGTCTTATTATTAATTTATATGTATGTATGTATGTGTATTTTTCACAGCTCATCTTATAAGATAGTTGTTATAAGATTTCTCATAACAACTGTCTCATAACATTTATTATAATATTAATACTAACACTATTTGAGAGTCCACAGATAATACTCTCTGCGATTGAATTTGACGTTTGCTAATATAAAAATCTTATATCTTATCTCAGGTGGAGACCCTGTGTTAGAAAGAACAAAACAAAACATCTGATTCCGTACGGGTTGTGCGATCAGTTTCGCACTTTGCTTAATCAAATGAAAGTTTCCCTAAGCTCAATATGGTTTGACACATATGACTTACGTGTATTTGCACAGTTGCTTAAGCCAGCTTATGCATATTATAGTTTGGCATGTAGTCCTAGAACTTTAAGTTTACCGATCGAGTCAGAATTAGTTGTCGCTCCATAATTTACCATATCCCACTCTCGGAAAACACTTTAGTACGCCAAAATTCTTAGCGAATAACGCTATTGTAGTCAAATTTGGTATGCCATAAATCACTCTACCAAATTTCGTAAAGATGAGTGCGTGATTTACCATAGGCCCCATATAAAGCCCTCTCAGAAAACACTTTAGTACGCCTTAAATAGTAATCAGAGTGGCCAGGCCTTAAGAATTTTTACAACTAAATCTGGCATTAGACGGGGCAAAAAAATGCTAAAATTGATTTTAAAAAGATGCTAAAATTAAAATAATGCTAAAATTTTTAAAGATTTTTGTTAAAAATTTACTACCAGTATAAAATTTTATTCGAAACTAAATACATTTCAGTGACTAATTTTAAAAGTGGATAGATTTTTGGTTAAGCATACATATAAATAGGTAGCACAGGTAGTTGAGATTAAATTTTAAATTTAGGTGGCCTGCAAACCTCTGATATATGCAAAATTTAAAAGACTATTGTCTATGATTTACAAAATTTTTTAGATTATTTTATTTTTTATAGTTTAAGTTTAACTTAAAAATAATTATTATTTCAGCTGTTTAGAGCAAACAGTTTTTTCAAACATTTACATCATTTATATCGTTATATCAAAGGGCAAATAATATTTACAATCGACATGATAAGGGCATTTCTAATATTCCCTGAATATTCCATTGCTTTCAATAAGCCAGGTTTCTTAACATAACAATTATCCATTTTCATACGAAATTAATTTTGGGTACAACTATTTCTTGTCAAAATTCGTTATAATTTATAAAAAGTTTTTAGTAAAATCAATAAAACTATTCGTCCAAATTTTTAAAATAAATAATGCTAAAAAGGCTAAAAACATTTTCCAAAAATGCTAAATAAAATGCCAAGTGCTAAATGAAAATTTTGCAGCTAAACAGAAATTTTTAATGCTAAATTTAGCTGCAAAAATGCCAAAATGGCCACATGATCGTAATAAATAATGGCCTTGTATTAAATTTTTTTTTAAAATTGGTCCATAATTTACCATAAGCCCCATGTAAAGCGTACTTTTGAATACGCCTAAAACGCTACGAATTATAATAATGTGAATTCAGTACTTATTAACATAGGACATAATTTAGCCAACGATGTTACCTATTGGAAATTATAAGAATCGGTCAAGGAGAATTAACTTTATAGGTGGCGTTGAAAGCACAGAGTACACGGTCAAAATTTCTCATCAAGCGCTATGGTAGTATTTGTGAAAATGTGTTTGTATATGTGACACTGACGATGCTGGATCGAAAATTAAAAAAATTTAGACATGACGGCGGATATTACGTCCAGCACACGTACACTAGTGAAGTCTGCAGGCGAATGACAAGCATTTTGACCGTGACAAGCATTTTGACCGTGTACAGATAGATCCCTTCAGACAACGAAATGTCAAAAGTTGCTTGTATTTTTGACGTATCAACTAGGGTATACATTTAATCGGGATTTTGCTGTAATCGGTTAATCGCTCGATTAAATAGCCGAGATTTTGGTTTTATCGGTTAATAATTGGTTAATTTTATTATTGATCGGTTAACCGATTAATAAAGTTTTTTTTTAAATTAAGTAGCGTCAATAAATAAAATTGCATATATATTTATTATTTGGAGTTTATTAGCAAAAACAAAAACAATAACATTACGAAGATAACAAACCTTGAACTAAAACGAGCGAACAAAAAAAATAATTCATAAATATGTTATACATATTTTTTAATAATTACATATTGGTGGCTATTCTTAAAAACGCGTCGAAGGAGTGAAAATTAACATGAAAACAAAAACAAATTTACAAAAAATTTACAAGAATTGTTTTTGTTTATCATACAAAATTTACTGTTTTTAAAAGAGACATAAACGCGTTAAATCTCTCACGTTAATTTCATTTTAAAAGAGTATAGATAACAAAAACAATTTTCGTAAATTTTGTTTTTGTTTTCATGTAAATGTTCACTCCTTCGACGCGTTTTTAAGAATAGCCACCATTATGTATTAATTAAAAGAACTGTGAAATCACTTAATTAGTTATTTCAAAAGTTTAAGCAGATCTTATCAAATAATCTTTTAGAAAAAATATTTGATTTAAATGTTTAAGATTTTGGTGATTCTTTTCTTTAGTTTTGATAAAACTTGACTTGGAAAAAATTCTTTCACTTATCGTAGATGTTGGAGAAATCGGAAGCAACCCCCCAGTAAAAAACATGCTCCAAAAGGGGCAGATTTTATGTATGAATTCATAACTCAATTCGCTTCAAACCTGCTGATGGGATGCCTGATTTTTGTATGTGGTCTTCCCGGTTTGGAGGACTATTTTCTTCTGACAATAAGCGCTTCTTTTAACCTAATAAAACATGCAAACAAAGCACTCCTTTTTAAGGGCTTACTATAGTAACATATTCATTAATGTTTTGCTTTTCCTTGTTTAAATGCCTTTTTCATTAATTTTCGTATAACATAATATATTTTTATTTTTTTCGCCTTAAAACCTGCTTCGCTGTCAGCACTAAACTAGCAGCTTTTTTGTATATTTAATTCGTTATAATTTACTGTTGTATAAGAGCTTAAGTGCTTCAAAAACCACAAATTATTTTACTGGGACATAATACAGAATATCTAATTTCTCATCCCTTTGCCTGTATTTCTCTAAACATATAAAATCTTCCATTATACCAGTAGAGTCCAGTTTTAATTATTTTCAATTTTTAACTCTAATTGTTATGGTTAATTCTATTAAAAGATTGATATGAGAAGAAACAAATAAATAAATGCATACTTATAACATGCAAAAACTAAAAAATGTATTACAAATATATATTTACAATTAGTCAATTCACAAGGTATCCTAACATGTCATATTGTCAAAATGTCCTAATATTTCACAATGGTTTAAAAATATTGTTGTACGGCTCAGCCGCTCAGCGCTGGACTTTTCTGATTAATTACGACAGCACAATAAACACAGCAAGCAACGTTCTATTTATTTAAGACACTTTTTGTTAACAAACCAACAACAATATTTTTAAACCATTGTGAAATATTAGGACATTTTGACAATATGACATGTTAGGATACCTTGTGAATTGACTAAATGAAATTGCAAGAATATGAATGTATTTATATTAAAATATGCAAAAACAAATCGATGCCATTTAATCACAAAATTTGTTGATTCGCAACGATATTTTATTTACGTTGAACTACATCCAACAAAAAAAAAAACTGTTTATTACTAAGAGCAATTCTTTTTAAAGTAGTTGCTTTGCTTAAGCAGAGAACATATACATTGTGAGATTAAGCCAATTATTTACTCTCTCTTTAAGCAAAGCAAACATTTTAGTGCTGTTGCTATTTTGAAGCAAGCAATTTTAACAATTTTTTTTTAACAAATTCTTCCATTTTGCCAATGATATCATTTCCCTCCAGGATACCTCATGTTGTAATAGCTCGGCCTCGATTTGACGTCTCTAATTATAAGCGGTCTTACCGGGTCTTCTGGAGCCTTAGGGAGTATATAAAATTGACTGCCGCGTGACATCATCTGTACATTTTCTTATCGTGTGCCGCAGCCATTAAAAATTTCGAGAGCGTATATCCGCTTCCAGTGGGGTTTGGTGAGTTCGATTCCATAGCTATTACTTGGAAATAGTTACTATCCAATATTTGCGTCGTATATGCCGGAAACAATCGATTTATAAACTCTTGCAAATGTTCCATTTTGCGTTTGGATATGATCCACGATTTGCAGCCATATAGAAACACAGATTTAACGTACGAGTTGAACGCTTTTATTTTTGTGTAAGCTGCGATGTTTCGGGATCTTAATAATTAGTTTAAGGTTCTGTACGCATGCTTTGCTTTGCATAACCTGTTCTCAAAAGTCACTTTTGCTCGCGTTCTACAAACAGGCAGTTGAATTTGATAGACGAAAATGAGATAAAATTTATCTGGTAACACTAAATAGAAGTTTAGTGGAGGCATGTAGGTAGACTCTACATTGTAGTTAATGTATATTCGTTGATTGTAGACAAGCAGTGCAATGCTCTTTTAAATTTAAGCGCTGAACTGCGAATACAAAGAGTCAACTGAGCATAAAATACTTTTTTATGTTTATAAAAATTTAATGATTTTTTTATTACAATGAGTATGAGGGAAAACAAATTATTTACTCTAAAAAAAGACAATTTTTTGTTGGGTATTTCGTTTGTTTAGCCATTGCAAAACGAATGACAAAACAAATTTGTTTTTTTAAATCAGTCTATCTCTGATCGCCCAATGATTAAATTTAAATATTTTTAAGTACGAAGTGATTTTTTTTATCTAAAAAGCAAGAAAATTTCGAGAAGAAAATTTTTCCTAAAAAAATCTATATGCAATATTAATAGAAAAAAAAATAAATAAAATAGAAACAGCAACGAAACGAAAATTACGTCAATTTAACAAAAGGTATAAAAAACGGATACGCAAATTTAAAAAAATAATCTACTATATAAAAAATAATGAAACGGTTATTCAACAACAGTTTTTTTCTAAAATAAATAAAAGTGAAAATATTTAATAAAAGTTTTAAATATAAGTTTTCAAAAATATATATTATTAATATACATTTCTAATCATAAGTATGTACATGTGTATAGTTTTTAAAATTTATTCTGTATATTTATATATAAATTAAAAAATATTTTTACACATCCATATTTATACATACGAATATATGTATAGATTAATATATTTTTATAAATTAGTACGTCTGTATTTTTATTGTAAAAAACCTATTAAATTGCCAAAAAAAAAAAATTCTATTAAATTAAAAGACATTTTCAATACGTGACAAGATCTAAAAATATATTTATGTACATTAATTTTATAATTAACGGAAATTTTAAAAATAATTAGATTTTAATTATTTTATATTAAAATCGCAAAAGAGCCAAATAATGGCCAACAATAACAACATCAATGACTGCACCACCATTTATTTTTTTTTTATTTTATTGAAAAAAAAAAAACTAAAATAGCGTGAAAATAATTTGTTAAATACGTCATCATCGGTCACACAGATACATACATACATACTAACATAAATAAGTGTACTTGGAGGTAAAAGATACATACAAACAACATACAAGATGTACATACTTAAAAACTACTCATATCAATACAATTGTTATTTTATGGAAGACAAAGCGAAAAAATTATTATTCTCTAGTTTTAATTTATTTATAAATTAGTTCCTTTTTTAAAGCGATCACCAGTAATAATCACCAACCAAAATAGATGGATTCGAAGAGACAATAAAAAAAAAAAAATACAGTGAAACAAAAAATAAAGGCACATTTTCTGATTATAACGAATTAAAATTTTAATTACTTGTTAAAAAACAAAACTTTTAAACGAACTTTAAATGATTTTCTTGCTTTTCAAAATACAATTTCACATAAACATATTGACTATGACAATAAGTGTGGGTTTACACTACTCTCTCACCAATAATCTCTGAATTTCGGAAAGAAAACTTTCAGAGTGTAAACACAGACATATAACAAACCTTTTTCAAATCTTCTTTTTGAAATCAAATTAAAATTTTTATTTATCCAATGTTTGGTTAGCAACAAAACTTAAGATATATATTGTAATAATTCTACCAGAATGCTATATATCTTGCTCCCTGTTCCATTTTTTTACTTTAACTATCTTTTAGATAGCAATTAAGGAATTTGTCCGTACTGACATACGAGTATTTCAACTATTAGACAATAACAGAATACCGGTGTGTTTTTTCGTAAACTTAATGTTTTGTTAAAACTTATTTATTTTATTTCATTTATGTTACCAATGCCATCTATATATATTAGGGAAGTAACGATATGCCTTTTTGCCGATACGATATCGATAGCGATACTCAAGAAGAAATATCGCCGATACCAATACGAATATAAAATTTAAATTCAAGTTAAATTTAACAAAACTCAAGTAGAGTGATTTCTTTATTATACAAAATTACAGTGTAAGAGATTATTAATATTAAAAATTGATTTTCATAAGATTTTAAAAACAACGAAATAAATTTGAATTCATGGTAAAATTAATTTATTTTTTAAACAAAAAACAGTCTAAGAGATTAATATTCAAAATTAATATTAATTATATTTTTTTTTAAAAGTAAAGTATTCTCAACTCTTGCGAAGATAATTTCGCAACTCCATTTGAAGCAGAGCTGCAGTGGAAAAATCGTCTCTCAGATGTGACTGAACTTATTTGACAACTTAAGAATTTTTGCGGCTGGTCTTAAGTTTTGAGTACAACATTTAATTGCGCCAGTATCTAGAAATATTAGAATATCTAAGGTATATCTAGACTTCTTCTTTTGCTGAGCCACAGCGTAGGATCACCAAATTTTCTTTTAAGATTTGCACAAACGCTCCAAAGGTCAGTTTCACATTTTCGGAATGAAGAATCATTTTGAGTAAAACGTTTTTTCGATCTATTGTCTTTAAATTTTCTAGCTTTGTATCGAAGGTAGAGAATTGTAGATAAACAATAAATTTCATTATTATCTAAACACTCAAATCTTTCATTCAGAGCTAATGCTACGTAAATCGCCATTGTTTGGGACTCTAAATTATCCTGCATCGCAATTTATTCATTTATCGTATTTTCTTTTAATGTTCGAAGAATGTTAACTAGCGAAATAGCATCAGAAAATGTAGCAGTGACTTTGTTTATGGATTTTGTGGTCTCTTCGAAGTCAACCAAAAGTTGTAGCGAAGTAATTTTTATTTTCACAAAAATCATTACAAATTAGCAGATAGTTCTGTTGCAGGTCCAAAACAAGCGTTTAATGCGTTTATGCATCAGTCCAAAAAGTCGTAGTGCAAAATTGTATTGACAAGTTACAGAGCAAACATGTAAAATGCATATACGTATCGAAAGCATAAAGTAGGATTAATTTATACTTTAGCATACGTCTCGAAAAAACGTGGTGTGCACCGAACTCCAGCTTAAGAACTAAAAGAACAATTTATTATTCTGTTTGATTTTTTGCTATATGTTGTTATGCAAATAATAGGCATTGAAAATTAAACTGTTTGTTCAAAAAAACTATAAAAAAAGTATCGGCGTATCGAAAGTAAAATATCGCCAATACCGATATATCGGCATCGGTATTCGTTACTTCCTTAATATATATATATATATATATAAACGTTTGTGCCGTGTATGTGCTCCTAAAACTCAAGAACCGCTTGCCAACAAACTCGGACAATAAATTAACTTAGTCGGGAGCTAAGTTTCTCTTAAGTTTAATTCCGATACGTGGCGCTGTTGTCATGATATTACAATTTTTTTATTTATGGTATGATTTGGCTGAAATTCACAACATATATTTATTAATTTTTTTTTTTATCAAAAAAGTTATTTTTGGGAATACATATTTTTTTTTTTTCAATAAAAGATTTAATTTGTTGTGCTTAATTCCCTTTTGATAAAAAATCCTGAAATTTATTGTTGGAGGATAAGCTGTTCCTATGCGCCTTTCACTGGTTGCTTAGGCCAGATCATCAGGAAACGTTCTCCTAAATAATTTTAGAAAAGCCACAGTTATCAGCAAACAAGACTTTAGGATTCGATTCACGCCAACGACTCTATTCTGTTTCACTACAACGGGCTGATGTATAAGTTATTACATACATATACTTATATTGTAACTAGCTATAAAAATAAAAAATTAAATACTGGAGAAGTTGGTAATAACTTGACCCCAGCGCTATCTACCGGGTCAAATTTATATCAGGAAACTTATTTTTGTTTAATAAATATATATATATATTTTTTTTTCATTAAAAGATTTTATTTGTTATTATCAATATTACCCGATTTAAGGAAGAATTTATACCCAGAGTCCGTTGGAGAATTTTTTTTTATATTTTGTTCAATTTAAAAATTACGTTTTCTAAGCAAACAATTAAAGTCAAAAAATAATTCCTATTTCTGAGGAAACTTAAGAAATAAAGTAAAATTTTTTAATAAAACTTGAAAAAAAAATTAGAAATGAATGCATCTAAATCTGCGATAGGACAAATCAGGATGCCACCTTTTCTCTTTTCTATTTTATTACGTACGTGTGCAAATGTCTGACTTCTTTCTTAGAGGCTTCGATCAGATTTCTTTCAGACATTGATTATACGAACTGGATGGCCGCTTTCTGATCGTTTTTGTATGGATCTATCGCAGGGAATTTATGTACCGATATGTCTAATAGATTTCTGATTAAATTCATATATATGCGTCTAATTTGTTATGTGTGTTTCTTTTCTTTAAATTATTACAATTCTCAAGTTAAAAGTTAAGTTAAAAATATTTTTATTTTATATATTTTGTTGTTTAGAAAAGTCTAAAAAAATGGTACGTATGTATGTATGTAAATTTTTCTATTATAAACTTTTATTTTCCAATAAAATAAAAGCCTTCTTACAGAAATCTGTCCAATTATTAGATAAGAATTTTATTCCATATTCTTTCAGCTGTTTGCCAGAAAACAATTAGAATGTCGGATAACACATCAGAATTTCCCATACCTTTTTCACTAGATTTCTGTTAGATTTCTATCAGAAATGCCGGATAAAAATCCGAATTTCCCACGACATGTCTGCCAGAATTCGTGTCAACTACTACATACATTTTTGGGTGAGAAATCGACGTTTCTCTTATCTGGAAGACGTCGGGCTATTTTGCTGGCTGAGTAAAATGCATACAGCGCATACAATCGCAACATGTAATAGTAAAGGCTGCATATCGCAGATCTAAATGTAGTCCATGTACCAAGGATTATCTTTGTTTATATACAGAAATCTTTAATATCTTTGTGTGGAAAGTGCAACGCCCACTTTTCCAATTTGGTCCATTTGTCGAATGTTCTGTTTCGATAATAGATATACATAAAAATTAAATAAAAAACAACAAAAACAAGGGATTTTTGGGTAAAATTCGAGGCCTTCGTAGTTTTTTGAGCATGTCTCAGCCATATGTGGACCTATCAGGCTGAATTTCAATTTAAACAATTCCGGACTATATGTGACATAAATTACAACTACCAAGTCTCCGTCATATCTGCGGTCTTCATAAAACCCATTTCAACGGTCACAATGACAGACGGACATCGTTAAATCAACTTCTTATAAGGACCCAGAATATATGTACTTTATAGGGTCATTGTTTTGTAGACATTATAAACGGAATGACAAACTTATATACATATACCCTTATACCTTCGGTGAAGGGTATAACTAACGAGAATTCATGTGATTGCAATTAAGTCGAATCTATTAAAAATTAAATATTATGTTGATCACAAGAGGCCACTTAAAGAATTTACAATGTAGACGATACTGATATTGACCTGTTTGCCAATAATAATGATTTTTAGAAAAACAAAAATATGGATGGAATAAGTTCGTATATTTATTAAAGAAAGAAAGCAATTTTCCATGTAGCGTTATTTGATATCTAGTAGATATAATCTAATTAAGATTAGATAATATCTGTAATTGCTACA
Source organism: Pollenia amentaria (assembly GCA_943735925.1). NCBI lineage: Eukaryota > Metazoa > Arthropoda > Insecta > Diptera > Polleniidae > Pollenia > Pollenia amentaria. Next base: position 71,575,576 of record OX031007.1, on the reverse strand, counting down.
ATATTGATCTCAGACCGTAAAAAAAATATATATTCTGAGCAGCGAAGTTGATTTTACGATGTCCGTCTGTGTGTGTGTTCGTAGAAGTGGGGCTTCCGAAGACCCCAGAAATTATAGGGACTAGGTGTAAAATATTTATGTCACACATACTCTGCTAAAGCTTGCTATTGAAATTCAGTCAGATCGGTCCATTAATTGCTGAGATACAAGCCAAATCCCTTGTTGTTGTTTTTTTTATCTTTTTCTATGTATCCAAAGTTTCCAAATGTGGTATGGCTCTTCCCATACAAAGACATTAAAAATTTCTGTATATCTAGAGAACGGAAAGAGGCAAAATCTCTTGGTTATCAATACACAACATCCGACAAAATGTGTGCGGGGTTGGAATAGTGGGTGAGGCACAAAATAGATTTATTTATATCTAACGAATGGTACGAGAAAAACTGTCCAAATTTAGTATACATAACTGGGTGATCAATACACAACCTCTCTAAAAAATTGGTGGGACCAGATAACTGGGAATGGCGAAAGTTTAACGGGATTGAAGAAGTTTGCATGGCACAAAAAAGATTTATTTATATCTAAAGAAGGGTATTTATTAGGGGATTCATTTAATCGGGCTTTTTAAATCGGGCTTTTTTAATCGGTTAATTGCTCGATTAACTAACCGAGGTTTTGGTTTAATCAGCTTATAATCGGTTAATTTTGTTATTGATCGGTTAGCCAATTAATAAAGTTTTTTTTTATAAATTAAGTAATTTCAATATACAAAACTGCATAAATTATTTATTATATGGAGTTAATTAGTAAAAAAAAAAAACATTAAAAAACATAACAATTCTATGTTATAGTTTAAGAAGATCTTATAAAATAATCTTTTACACAAATAAAATGGCTTTAAATAATTAAAAACAGAAAAAATTATGTTATAAAACTATAAAAAGTTAAAAATTTTGTTACATCGATTAATCGGCTAATCGACTAAAATTAACCGGCTTAATCGTTAATCGAAAATAGGCAATTTTAAATTAACCGATCAGTTAATCGGGTAGTAATTAATCGATTAACTGATTAACGGCTAACCGAATGAATACCCTAGTATTTATATAACTTTCTGTTCTTATCGCACCATGGCACTATGGCTCCAAATCGGTTTTTTTTGGCATAAATTAAAACAATCATGTCAGAGCTTTTAGTTTCTGCACATTAAATGGCCATGGCATATAAATAAACTTAAAAAATAGTCAAACATATTAATAACATAATTTATCGAAACCCACATAGAATGGGCTTGTTGAAACCGCTCTACTTTTTAATTGTACTTCGGTTTTTTTATATGTGAAAGAAAATTATACACATTTTGTTTTATTAGACTTTTTTTGTTAATCTTCAAATTTTTATTGATTTTTTGAAGAATTTACTCTATTAGTACATCATCTATGCGGCCGTTTGTTTACCAAAGCAAAAGCATTTCGGCACGGTTAATCAAAAATTGCGCTAAAATAAAATGACAATTGTGGGATTTTGCTCAAAATGCTGGCGAGATATGAATTTACACTTTGACGAACACTTCCATATTTAAACTTTCTTGGAGTGCTGACATTAAGAAAATAAATTTTTCAACAATTAAAAATTTTTTTTTTTAATATTATAAAAAAAAAACAATCGATTTGAAACCAATGTGCATGGTGAAGGGTATATAAGATTCGGTACAGCCGAAAATAGCACTCTTACTTGTTAATTATTATGCTTCTGCCCTACCAATGCCGGACAAACACTTACCTCAACAGGGGTTTTATTTACTTACGTTTTTAGCGTTTCTCTATTCGCTTCTTCTTAAGCGGATATGGCCACCATCATAGTAACAGTGAATCCCGGCATTCAGCTACATTGACAGATATCTTTAGATATACATAGAATATAACATATCGGCGTTGCTTAGCGAATTGAAAGCTTGGATCCCATACCTGACTTAGCTTGAATCCAAAATTAAACAAATTTAAAATTAAACAGATCTCTATCATTACCTTTAAGAACTTAAATTTTATATATACATAAAAACAAAATCAATTTATTAAGCTGCAAAAATCCTTAAATTTTTTTAAGTTATTATTTAATAAAATAAAATAAAAAATAATTAACTGCACGGTTTATAATAAAAATAAAATCATGTGATGTCTATATACAATAAATCTTTTTTTTAAGATGTATTTAAAATGTGCAAAAACCTACACACAAAATTAGAAAACTAATTAACAATTATCAAAGTACATACACATAACGGGTGTTTTTTTTACAGGTTTGTTTTTCGAATAGAGATAAAACTGGCATTTTGTGGTCAAATCTGGCAACTCTAATGTCATTTTTGTTCAGTTTGGTTTGCCATTTCATCATGAACAGGTTGACAAAAGAACAACGCTTGCAAATCGTGCAAATTTATTTCGAAAATAACGGTTCAGTTCGCGAAGTTTACCGCAAGCTCCGTCCATTTTATGGTCGACATAATCGTCCATCAGAGCAATTAATTCGGTTAACCATGGATCGTTTTCGCACTACGTTTACTCTATGTGATGAAGTCGCTCGTCTACGCCAACAAACCAGAAACGTAAGGGGAATTGGAAGCCAGCATTCGTGGCGTTATTGCCGACATACGGCCCCATATGCTCGAAAAAGTGGTTGAATATTGGACCTGTAGAATTGGCTTTATTCGAGCCAGCCGCGGCGGCCACATGCCTGAAATCATATTTAAACATTAATGGCATAAAATTATCCTTCCAATAAAGCCAAATTGATGGTCATTAAAACGATTTTATTGTGTTTTATTTCAATTCGAAGTTCTATACCACTGAAAAAAACACCCGATATCTACAAATGAATTGTATTTGCAGAAACTGACTCATTAATGACATCAGTGCATTCTGGTTAAAAAGAAACAAGTTAGAAAATATAGTCGATGAAACAAGACCATAGGACACCGTACACCACAGTATTTAAAGACACATTTTCTAGATGGACACTATTTTGGATTAATGGGCACTCATGGACTAGCCAGAACAAAATTATGTAATAGGCTTAAGATTGATATAAAAGTTATTTGTATTGAATATTATCAAAATATCTAGACATCTACATACATGCGATTTTTTCGCCATTAAGTGATTTTAGGGATGGGGTTTATATGGGACTTATGGTCAGAGTTTTAACAGCAATCTGTCTTGAAAGCTCCTTTATAACACAATTTCTTAACATCATTTCATGACTCATGAATATGAGGTGAAATATAAACCTGCAATTAAAATGTTTCTGTAGCTGTCAAACCAGAATAATTTGGTTTTTAAGTTAATAATTTTTATTTTCAGTATGTTTATATGTACATATTATTTAGCTTTCTTTTAAAATTTGTACAATAAAATAAATATTTCTATTTCTTTTTACATATGTATTTAGCAAGATTTAAAGAAAAGTTTTCTTCAATAAACAATTTACAGAAATGTTATCTTATTATCTACATCTATACTTATTTTATGTCAAAATATTTCTTTAAACAACATTATAAGATTTATTATTTTCCGCCCAGACATACAGTAGTGGTCAAAATATCTGCAACTACTACTTTCATGTAATAAATCGGGCCGATATTTAAAAAAAAAAAATACTGGTTTTATAATTCATTCACATAATATATGATATGATTTGTTGTCGATAGTCTAAGAACGATGTCGAATTTGCGTTAAAAAGGCATCGATTTGTTTTTGCATTTTGTTGCATATTTTGCAATTTAGGTAACAATTTGTCTTTAAATATTTAAAAAATTGGCCAGTGTTAAAGGATTTTAGTTGGTTTTATAGACAATTTTGGTCCGATAGAAAATTTTGAAAAGGCAACTCTGATGATGTCTTTGGAAGATTTACATATAAAATCCTACAAGGCCCATAACTTTGAAACATTTTACCCCTTTAACTCTTCAACTTATAGCTCTTTTTTGTCCCATTCTGAAAAAGCGCTTAAAAGTAGTTCTTAATAGGAATATAATGGGTTAAATTACAGTTCCAGTCTCTGAATAAGCCAAGGCTCAAAATTCAACTTGAATACCAGAAATTATCAAAAAAAAAAAAAAAAAAGTTAAAGCGTTAATTTTATACTTTTCCACAATTGAAGTTAAAACTTCACAAAAAATTTAATTTTTGGGGCTTTTTCCAGATAACGCCGCACGCTGGCTTCAAATGGTATCAAAGTGGCGATTAATTCAAATTTAGAAATATTGTTTTTATAATAAATTTTGGTACAGGGTAAAAGCAACTAAGTTGTTTACTTTTTTTTCAGTGAGCGGTCGGTCAAAGTTAACAAATTATTGCTGTTTCAAAAGAGAGTGAACAAATTGGAAATTTATAAATTCAAGAGATTATTATTAGTGTTAAATCTATTAAAAGAAAATCTTTTATAATGGAACCTTCAACATCAGGTATTAAAGTATATAGCAAATTTTTTTTTTTGTAAAAATAATGTGTAAATATTTTTAATAATTTTTTAAAAAAAGGTCCAAAATAGGGATAATTTCCGCATTTAACGGGCCACAAGTATTAAGTTAGTAAGAGTTGGAACTGGTTTTATGGATTTTAGAGAAGTATAGGATATCAGCTTATATTTAAAAAAAAGTCCAGACAATGCCCGGCCCTTTTTTTATTTTCATTTTTGTGTAAAAACTCTCGAAAACAAAGATTTTCCAAAAAGTTTGATATATTTTATTTTTTTAGACAAATTTTTTTACTGAATTTAGTGAAAGCAAAAACTGGATACAAATTTATACTAATAAGAATACTTACTATTAAGTTATTTTTTATACCCTTCACCGAAGGTAAAAGGGTATATATAACTTTGTCATTCCGTTTGTAAGTTCTACAATATTGATCTTAGACCCTATATAGTATATATATTCTGGCTCCTTATGAGAAGGGAAGTTTAAATCCGGTTGTCCGTCTGTCCGTTCGTTGATATGTGTTTTCCGAAGACCCCAGATATGATGGAGGCTAGGTTGTTCTACATTTATGTCGCATATAGTCCGGAACTGTTTGCTGTTAAAATTCAGTAAGATCGGTCCATAAATGGCTGAGATATGAGCAAAAACCCACGACTACCTCTAATTTTTCCCATAAATCCCATGTTGTTGTTGTTTTTTGTACTTTTTTTTCTATATATAAGGAGAACGGCAAAAGCTAGGGCTTTCAAATTTGGTACAAACATCTTGGTTATCAATACTTGAGAAGTGGGCGTGGCGATTCCCATACAAAGACGCTATACATTTCTGTATATCTGGAGAAAGAAACGAGCTACTGTTCCCAAATTAGGTACAAACATATCGGTTATCAATATACAGCATCCCAAAATTTGGGCGGGGTTAGAAAAGTGGGCGTGGTACCTCCCGTACAAAGACATTATTGAAAATACTCAAAATTTTAAATTTTAGGGCTCTAGTATGACACATAGACACGTTTTATATATAATATATATAATATCAGAAATGTTTACCAGAATATATTTCCTGAAAAATCTGAAATTTTTTGCCAGAAATGGAAGAGTTATGCCCAAAATAAAATTTTTTTTAAACATACCCATTTTCGAGAACAATAGTTCTTCCCGTTTTATAGTCTGAGTAAATGGTGAATTTCTTCCTGAAGACATCGGTTAAAAAATGGTTACGTTAATAGCAAAATACTCCAAAAAAAATTTAGAGCTGTTATCTGACCTATGGATAAGTCTAATATATCAAAAGATCGGAAATCTTTAGTATAAAATATTTGCTAAAAAGCTCGAAAAATTGATTCAGATATAAAAAAAAGTTATTAGCAAAATATAATTTTTTTTTAAAAAAAAAATACCTATTTTCGGGAACCGTAGATCTTTCCGAGTCCAAGTTTTATTATCAAGGTAAATGGTAAATTTCTTCCTAAAGACGTCGGTATATATGTAAATCTATCAAATCGGTTGAAAAATGCCCGAGTTATGACCAAAATACAGAAATCCTAAATATCTTTTTTTTTTTATATAATTCAGTTGTTGTATTTGCACACCATAACTCGACAAATAAACATCATACAAAAACAAGTTAGAGTGCTATATTCGGCTTAGCCGAATGTTTGATATCCTCCGCCGACAGGAGTGGGATCTATATGATAAATACATATATATTATTAGCTAAGCTTCACAAAAGAAGACAATAAGAAAGTTTTATGCGTTTCTTGTTAGAACTTTGAACTGGCCTTAGTAAAATATCATGATTCGTAACAGTTTTAGCCGAACTAAAATGATTTTTAGGAGGGTAATTTGTATTGGACCTATGGTAAATTAAGAACCAATTCTCCCAAAATTTTGAAGACTGATTTCTGGTATTACAAAAAATAAATTTCAGTACAGCAGTGTACTTGTAATTAGTTTTAGCGTTAACAGTGAATTTTACAAAACTGCATGATATTTTTTCTGTCCATATGAATCTAACTAAGTTGGAAGAAATTTTAGCGCAGGAGTTTTAGTCTGTTATGGTTTAAGGCGAATTTAATTATATTCACAAAGTGGGCTTTATTTGGTTTTAAGCGCAATAAACTGTTTTCCGATAGTAGGGCTTATATAGGGTCTAGGGTAAATTATGGACCGATCTTCACGATATTTTTGTCGTCCTATAAAACTGTGACGTACCGAATTTCATTATGATATCATTATGTATTACGGTTTTAGGCGTACTAAACTGTTTGCCGGTGTAGGGTTTATATGGGGCCTAGGGTAAATTATGGACCGATCTTCAAAAAATTTTACAGTGTGATTTCTGCACCTATAAAACTTCAAACAATTTTACAGTGTGTTTTCAGGTCCTATAAAACTGTGACGTACCAAAATTTAGTATGATAGCGTTATTTATTACAGTTTTAGGCAAACTAAACTGTTTTCCAGGAGAAGGTTTTATATGCGGCATATGGTAAATTATGACTTGATCTTCATGAAATTGAACAGTATGATTTTCAGTCGTATAAAACGAATTTTTGCAAAATCTTATATCATTCCGTGTATTATTCCACCATTGGTGTTATTTTTTGTAACAAAATTATCAATTTTTTAGGGTGGTGGCTCCACATTTTGATTCATAACTCTGATCCTTTTGAACCGATGTTGCTCAATCCCAAACTGTTTAGGATAATTGCAAGCAATTTGAGACCAATTTTGTTCTTTTCTTTTGCGTTTTTCGAAAGTGAGCGTGTTTTCAACAGATGGACAGACGGACATGGCTAAATCGACTTAGAATTACTCAAGGAGCCAGAATATATATACTTTATGGGGTCTTAGATGTAAAATAAAAAAGTTTCACACGGAATGACAAACTTAGTTTACCCTCATTCACCACTAGCGGTGGTGGTGACCATAAAAAAACATTTGGTACATACAAACATATCTACTTGTTGTATTAATTGTTATGCCAAATTTAAAAGAATTTCGTCAAAATATTTTTTTGCTATTTCCGCTTCACGAATAATGCCTCATATGCAACAATTATAATTTTTGACAAAAAGGTATTTATGTATATTAATTTTTTTTTATATTTTCCAGTAACATTCCAGTTTTTAATATTCAAATTAAGTATATTTGTATAAAATTTGCCATTATTTTTCTTAGTTCACTGTGCCTACATATCTATTTTTGTAATTGTACTTTGCAGATATATTTTCAACTACAACAACAAAACCACACAATAATACGTAGATATGTATAGAGAAAAATTATAAGTAGATACAAAAATAAATACATATTGCCTGCAAAAGAACATAAAAAATTGGAGATACAATAGACAGTAAACGAAACGAATAAAAAAAAACGCCTACATTCGCATCAATACAAGAGAACGATCGATACACATAAAAAAACTTATAAGAGAAGTATGTAATTGCTGTTACTCTTAGTATACAATTGAACTGTTTCAAAAAATAAAAAAAGAGTGCACAGAGAAGAGAAATCAATTAAAAATTTTTTATTTAAACATTATGATTATATCGAACGAAAATTAAATAAATTTTTATTTAACAATTTGCAGAGCGATTATACGAACGAAACTTTAATGCATTAAGGAAAAATAGAACATAAAAAAGAAAATTAACAACGAACGCAAAACAAGAAAAGTGAAGCGATTCTTATAAATTAGAAAATCAACGTCATATTATTAAAAGAAATTTATTCTTTTTAGTATTTTAGATTTTAAATAAAAAACCGCTACATTCACTTGACTTCTCACCAACAAATAGAAGAATAAATTGCATCACACAATTCTATAGCTGTTAAAACAAGCAACAACAAGTGAGTAAATAACAGTTAAAGGCAAAAAATATTTTAAATATAAAAAAGAGAAAAAATTAAAGCAGAATAAAAGATCGATCGCCTAGTCAGCTGCCGGCACGTATTATTTAATATTTTTTCTATTCATTTATTAATGTTTGCTTAATTATAGTATTGGACATTTTTGTTTAAACGAAATTTTTGAAAAAAATAATTAATTAAAAAAAACGAAAAAATTTTCTCTGAAAAAAACCACCGTCTAAAAAAGAATATAATAAAAATAATATACTACAACAGTTTTAAAAAGTAAATACAAGAACTATAAGTAAAAGCAAAGAATGACTTCCATCAATTATTGCAACAAAAATAAACAACTACAATTCAGCAATTGTCTAATGTTAAATTAAAACCAAATAAATACAATCTCTAATCTATAATCAATCAAAGAATTATTTAATAAAACAAAAAAAACATAGTCAACACAAACGCACACACCTGACAACGACTACGACGAAAACACAAGAAATTTAAAAAAGGGTGCGAGAAACAGAGGAGAAGAGAGCGACATCGAGAGCCAAAACGACAAAAGAAAAAAAAAACAAGCAAATGATTAAAATATTTGTATTTTAGTTTAAATCGGAAGAATCGCAAGAAAGCCAAAACTACAAAATCCTAACAAAAAAGGTAAACAAAAATACTTATTTAACCATTTTAGTTAATAGAATTAATTTTATTTAAATAAAATATATAAATAGAATTACAATAACTAACACCAATTACCCGTCGCGACGTATGAGTAGTAATTGAAAAAGAAAATATTATTTTCGTATCAAGTATACGCAACATCAACTACAAATTGACAAGTACTGGTAGAAGCAGTGCTTCCCAAATATGGTGAGATTGTGTTAGGCCGACATTGACTTTTATTGATTTAACAGAATTTTTAATGCCCGACAAGAATAAAAAAAAATATTTTGTCAAGATTTTTTAAAGCCCAACCAAAAAACACGTTATTATTTTTTAAATTTGTTTTTAGTTTTCCCTAAACAAAGTTGTGTAAAAAGCAAACAAATATAACAGCGTTTTGTTACAAATACACTAATTGCTTAAAAATCTACCCCCATATTCATAAAAAATATTTTTGATTAATAAAAGGTTTATTAAACAAATTTTCATAGAAAATTCGTTTCATAAAACTGCTATAAACCTAAAATATTTTTTATGAATATGGGGGTAAGAATAAAAGAAAAAATATTAAGAATCGCATCTGGAAATTATTTCTTTTCATAAGCTACTTTATTATATTCAACATTTTTTATTTTTCGAATTTATTCTATGAGCTAAATTTCAGTTATATATTTTATAAAGCTTTTTGTTATAGTTCTATTCCTTAAATTTTTAGTGTAGTCTGGTAGTGTATAAAGTTATTCCTAAAAATTTTAAGGAAAAGAACTATTACAAAAAGCTTTATAAAATACATAGCTGAAATTTAGCTCATAGAATAAATTCGAAAAATACAAAATGTTGAATATAATATTAAGAATATAAATATTTTAAAGCGCTTAACTCTAACCGGTTTTCAGTTTGTTTTTCTATCGGGCTCAGATTTTTTTATGGGCATGACGAATATTTCGCCCGAAACAAGGCAGTTATGCATCAGAACTTAAGAGTGATTTGTCTGATTTTTATCAAAAGACCAACAGATAATTAGGAATATAATATAAACATATAAATAATAATTTGCTTTAATTTATCCAGATAATGTTTTTGTGTATTTTCAACTGTTTCGGAGTTATTCAGAAGTTATTGGCAATAATTTTTTTCCATGCAAAATTAGATTTTTTTGTTTGTAAAAATTCATAAAAAAAAAAATTAAATGGCATACATTTTACATTTCTTATCATTTATCAGAAAGTCCGGTATAACGCAGAGAAAATAAGCCATAAATCAAGAAAATTGATGGACAAATGTTGATTTAATTCATTATTATGGGTATGACTAAAATTGCCCGAAATAAAGCGGACGTTAGCACCGCTTTGGCTAAATTACTAGCAAAATATTTGGAATTGAATACCTTTTAAGTGATCTTAGCAATAGTTTTCTTTATTTTCAAAAGTTTCGAAGCTATTTAAAAATAAGTGGCGATAAATTTTTTTTTAGCTTTTTGATAAATAATAAAAAAAGTAGAGTACAATATGGATGTTATGACACACCAAAAAGTGTCATAATGTGCAAGAATATAGTGTTTATGGCCCATCGACTTTATGACACTTTTTTGTGTGTTATAAGCAATAAGTTGTTGGTTTCATTATTGTCAAGGTCTGGGACTAAAGACTAAGCGAAATAATCAATTGATAATTTGGGATGGGAAGTCCCGAAATGTCAAAATCCTGATTTTTTCTTAAATTTCAGAATCTTAACATTACGAACTTTATAATCCCGAATTTTGAAATCCTAAATTTAAAAATCCCAATGTCAAATTCCGAATTTAGAAACCATTGAAGAGAGAAATTTCTCGTCTATGATATGTCAAAAATAGTTCTAGTAGTGGAGCCTCATTTATAAATGTTGTTTAAAACATAAGCAATCAACCGAAGAGGAAAAAATAGATGTAAAGGCTTAAAGGGAAAATAATAACAAAAAGACTTAAAAAACAAAACGTAAAAATTTCTAAAACGGTCATTAAAATTACAGCTCAAATTGAACAAAATCATCCTATGCGGCCCGCCCCCTACACGTTGCAACTTGTTGTACAATTTGGTCAAGTCGTACAACCAATTGTTACGTTAAAGGTGTGGTTAGCCTACGGTTGGTCATCGGTGGAATACAAAATCAAACAATATGATTTTCATTCAACTGACGATCAACTTAGCTATCAAATTTGTACGTGTGATGGCGACTTTTTCTTTTTTCGTTTTTTAATTTTAATTCTGACGTAAGCAATTCTTTACTGAGCAATATGTGTGAAAAACAAGAAGAAATACTAATTCGCAATTTAATTTATGCATAAAATCATGCCGAAATTATGGAATATTTAAAGCGGTAAATATAAAAATTAAAATACAATAAAGTCAATTAGGCTAAACAAATCGGAACTCGTGCAAAATAATTTTCTAATGAAGTTTAAAAAAAAGTTTATTTTATAATTTATTTTATGGTTTATTTAACGACAAGTTGCAACGTAAAATTTTTAAATAATCTTAAACATTATTCTTTATGTTAAATTCCTAAGATTTCTGGGACTGAATATTTTATTTTTTTAAATAATAAGTCCTGAAAAAGGTCAACAAGAAAAAAGAAAGACAAAAACATAAAAAACAAAAAAATGTACTTTGGATTTCAAGAAGAATTCTTGACAAAAAGTACGAAAAACAGAAGTTAAGAAGAGCATGTAAATCAATTAAATAGATAATCATTCATTCAAAGCAAATTTCGATCTACCAAGGTAAAATACCATTTGGTTTAAAGATTGATGTTTGACTATTGACGTCATCCGTCTTCAATGGCGGTGTGAGTAAAACGGCAAACCCCTCCTAAGAGGTTGGTTACAATCAAAACAAGTCAGGGCAACCTGTCCATGGAAGCCTGGGTTCAATTCCCAGCTCAGTCAAGAATGAAAAAATTATCAATAAATTTTAATTAATTTCATGTTGTAAAATGCCTGTCTTCATAAAAATAATTTAATGAAAATTTAATTCAATGAACTTAAGTCAATTAAAAATATCGAAATTAGGATTAAAAACCATTAACAATTCAATAAAATAACCACAATACTAATTAATAATTTAACTATATAAAATATTCGGCCCAATTATGAATAAAAACTCCCCGGGAGTTTTCTCCCTTCTCCCATTTTTTCTATGTAAATTCAAATGAAAATGTTCCTGGATTTTTAAAAAATTCGCAAATCCCCCCTTTGGAAAATCTGTCACCAAACTTATATGGAAATCTTTAATTTGGGCACAAATCTCCTTATCTGGTCAAACGTAATTTTATTATAAATTCATTTATTAATGACGTGCTAAATTCTCAATTTTAATATTATTTTTATATTTTAAAACACTGAAATTTATTGCTGGTAATTGTATGAAATCTAACGAAAACTCTGTGTATTCTTTTGTTGACTATCACAAAAGAGCTCCAATATTTTTCATTTGCTATAAACACTGAATACCGCTACTCTGTACTATAGGAAATGTTTCCTCTTTTTAGGCCAAAACTATTTTATAACCAAACGACAGGGCCAAATATAATGCTTTTTTAGATTCGGTCTTTCCTTTCCCTCCCTCCTAAAGCCCATAATTTTTTTGTTACACACGAATTTCTGTGGAAATTTCGTTTTATAATAAAAATCTTGATCACAAACGTTCACGTGCGAAAATTTTAATACACTTCGATTAAGCTCTAACTTTTTTATTCGCACATAAAAGAAACTTTTGTCGTAAACCAGATTTCCTGTTGGTAGTTTTCAACAAAATCGGTTTGCTTTGATCTTAATAGATCGATTACTTTTGGTGAAGGCTTTAATATCTTTTGGTAGCGAATGTTTTTCTCCACCGAAAGGATGGAGATAGGTGGATCTGATGTATGAATGATCTACTAAAAATGTCTGCTAAGTTATCCACGCCATCTATTAATGAGATTTGAACGAAATACCCACGATTGCTTTTTGAAATGTTGTTTAAGATCTTCAAAAGGCTTGCCTATATATGACATAAAGTTAACATAAACAGCGGCCCGTTTGTCAGCTTCGTTACGTTTTACTCGGCATAAATTAAATAGCTCTGAATTCGGCACTGAAGTCACCTAGAAAAACACGCTTTTTTAAAGAGATTTGCAAGTAATTGCAGCTCGTGTATTTATTAGGGTATTCATTTAATCGGACATTTGCTTTAATCGGGTAATCGCTCGATTATTAAAGCGAGGTTTTTATTTAATCGATTAATAAAGTTTTTTTTAAATTAAGTAATTTTCATAAATAAAAATGAATAAATTATTTATTATTTGGAGCTTATTAGTAAAAAAAAAACAATAACAATTCTTTAACTAAAACGAGCAAACAAAAGAATAATTCACAAATATGTAATAAATAATTTTTAATTAATACACACAAAAAAAAAATGTACAGTAGTTTTTATCAATTAAAAAATTGTTTGAAAGTATATCAATTTATTAAATGTGTTAATTGAATCAATTATTTTTTTAGTTGAAAAAAGGTTAATAATATAATTTTGATTTATTTAACATTTTAGTTGTTTTGAAATAAATTTTGAATTAAAATTTTAATTAAATAACAAAAAAACTGAATTGATTTTTTTGCTTAAAATGAAATAATTTAAACTTGTATAATTGTTGTTGGGAATTTTGAAAACCTGAGCTATATTTAATTAAATCAATGAACACATTGCTTGAAATGGAAAAATTTTTTGATAATTTTTGTAATTAAAATTAAAAATATCATTTATTAAAAAAAAATTGATAATTTTAAATTTTTATGCAAAATCAACAAATTGTTTGCTTGATTTTATGAATTTGGTGATTAGAGACAATTTTTTTTGTGCATAAATATTATGTATTAATTTAAGCGATTCTTTTCTTTAGTTTTGATAAAACTTGGCTTAAAAAAAATTCATTCACTTATCGCAGATGTTGGAGAAAGCGAAAGCAACCCATAATACAGAATATCGAATTTCTCAGTATTTTCTAAGCCCATACTTTTTGTATATGAGACGAAACAAATAATTAATAATAAACACAAAAAAAAAAGTGTTATAATACTACAAAAAATTCAAAATTTTGTTATATCAGTTAATCGGTCAATCGACTGAAATTAACCGGTTAACGGCTAACCGAATGAATACCTTAGTATTTATGGAAGATATTTTATTATCCTAGAGAAAAAGAATCAAGTTTTATTACTATCAATTGTAATCAATTTTTTTAAGGACCAAATAACATTCCAATCAGTGTTGTCATATCGTAAGTTTTATCTGTTTTTGCAAGTTTTTGGGTAGCAAAAACGTTTTTAAGTTTTTTTAAAAAAAATTTTTTTTTTCTGAAGTTTTAAGTAGCTTACATAAGTTCAGTTATAATTTGTAAATAATAAATCTTTTATCAGTTTATTTAAGGATTTAATTCGTTAGATAAACCAAATGGAGGAAATTTTATTTTGATTTATACATACATATGTATATGTATTTAATATATATTATTATATATTAGCATTATGTCCCTACCCAGCCTGGTAGGGACGTGCTTGAGAAACCTTGTCATGTCTCTTCTCAGCCGGTCACAAGCCCGGACAAATTGGCGAGTGTTGGAGGCAAAGGAGTGGTCTGATCCTCTATAAAATTTTTACCGTACTGCTGATTCTAGTCCGACTGGTCCATATGTAAATATGACGTCTCGGGGGGTAGGTGTGTAACATTTTCACTAAGTAGAATCAGCTCGAATCCGACCGCTCAGCGGTATAACTGAGTTTAACATCTTTGGGTCTGGAGTAAATGCCGACAACAAATATATCAAATCCGTGGCATGTTTGGATACCAAGGGATCCATCAACATAAATAACTTAAGGTAGCAGCCCTATCACCAAACTAGGGACTGTAGGCTAATCAACTGCGGTTACCCGAACTCAATATGATTCGCGTTTTCACAAATGGTAATAATAATAAAACTAAACGATCCCGAAACTTAGATGACGACTTAGGCAATGTAAAAAGGACACGATTTGCGCAATGGAATGTTAGGACTATGTATCAACCTGGTAAACTAGCAATATTAGAAAAGGAGTGCGATAGGCTTCGTATAGATGTTATAGGCTTAAGCGAGGTGAGGTGGAATGGTTGTGGCGAGTTTAAGAACAACAAGGGCGGAGTGTTAATGTACTCGGCTATGCCCAATGAAGGGGACCCCCATGTACGGGGCGTAGCCATATACGTAAGAAAAAGACTCCAAAAATCGATTATTAGTTGGAAAGCCATATCCGAACGCATCATAATCGTACGTTTCCGCTCAAAAACCTCCAACATTTCAATAATTCAATGCTATGCCCCCACGGAAGAAAGCCATTTAGACGATAAAGAAATATTTTACAACATGCTTTAGAAGACTTTACAAGATATAACGAGGAACGACGTCAAAATACTCATGGGAGACTTTAATGCACAAATAGGTGCCGATAATACTGGTTACGAGACGATAATGGGGACGCATGCTTTGGGGAAGTGCAATGAAAATGGTGAGCTGTTTTTGGAGTTATGTTTGAATAATGATCTTAAAGTAGGAGGGTCCATATTCCCTCACAAGAAATCCCACAAGACAACTTGGAAGTCACCGGGAAATGTATACGAGACACAAATTGACCACATCCGCATTTCTCGAGAGTGGTGTAACCTCCTTTGCGATGTCAGAAATAAAAAGAGTGGTGAAATTGGTAGTGATCACTACTTAGTGGTTGCGAAATGAAACTCAAGTTATGGCCAAAAAGGCATAATACGTTACAAAATCATAGACCTTACAATATCCAAAAACTAAAATCTACTTCTGTTAAAGAAAGATTTATTGAAGGTATACACAACATCAACACCCAAACCAACGAAGTTGTTGCTACTGAAGATACATGGTTATCCATAAAGAAAAATCTACAAGATCTGTGCAAAGAAACTTTAGGTTACCGACAATCAGAACAGAAGGAGTGGACATCTGTAGGTTCGTGGGATTTGATTGAACAGAGAAGAATTCTCAAAACAACAATGCTAGGAGAGAACGACCCGCAAGCAAAAGAGAGACACAACGTAGCGTACAGCAGATTAAGTAAACTTATTAAACGACAAATAAAACAAGACAAGAAAACGTTTTATGATAACAAGGGTACTAAAGCTCAGACAGCGGCAGAAAAAGGTGATATGAAGGAGCTATTTAAAATAACAAGAAAACTTGCTGGAAGCAACTTCAGTGGGTGCTCTCCTGTTTTAGATGATGTAAACGGCGTTTTAGTGACAGCTAAAAAAGAACAACTACAAGTTTGGAAAAAGCACTTCGAAAAGACCCTTAACATTGTACATAGTGAAGAAGATAGATTTCAAATAAGAAGGCGACTAAGTCAAAATATTCGAATTAACGTTAATTCTCCCGATGTAAATGAGATATGTGCGGCAATTAAGAGCATGAAATGTGGGAAGGCTGCAGGTAATGACGGTCTGCCAATAGAGTGTTTCAAAGCTGAACCATACGTGATGGCAGAAATTTTGTACCCCCTCTTCAGTCGAATTTGGAGTACTGAAAGTTTTCCAATAGAATGGAAAGAATCAATAATCGTCAAGCTTCCCAAAAAGGGTGATAAGAAAAAATGCAATAACTGGAGGGGAATTTCCTTACTCCCTGTGGTTTTTAAAATATTTAATAAAGTCGTCCTTGAAAGAATTGCAGAAACACTTAATGATAGTATACGTAACACACAGGCAGGTTTCCGCCCTGGAAGATCGTGCACAGACCAAATCAGTACTGTGCGTATCTTAATTGAGCAAGCAGCAGAATTTAATTCGACAATGTACCTTGTTTTTATAGACTACGAGAAAGCCTTTGATGCCCTAAAAAGAGAGTACATATGGATGGCATTGGACGCAAGGGGAATCCCCCAAAAAATAATAAACATCTTAAAAAGCAGTTACGAAAATTCAACATGTAGGGTGTTACATGATGGTGCTCTTAGTGATACTTTTACAACAATCAGCGGCGTAAGACAAGGATGTGCGTTATCACCACTACTATTTATCACAGTAATGGATATCGTATTTGATGCTATAGACGAATTGCCTGTGGGTTTAAATTGGAGAATATACCAAAGATTAGGTCATCTTGAATACGCAGATGATGTGGTTCTGTTAAGCAACAAACAGACCGATATGCAAACCCTTATAACATCTCTTACAACTGAATCAATGAAAGTAGGTCTGAAGGCAAACATATTAAAGACGAAGGCAATGAGAGTTAACACAACAAATTCCGATAAATTCGCAGTTAACGCTCAAGAAATCGATGATGTTACCAGTTTTGAATATCTTGGCAGCATAATTAGCACAGATGGCGGGACGTTGCTAGATGTACAAAACAGATTAAAAAAAGCCAAGGGCAGTTTTGCAATGTTAAGCAAGGTATGGCGATCCAACACAATCACCAATTCAACGAAAATTCGTATATTTGAATCATGTGTTAAATCTACACTGTTGTTCGGTTGCGAAACCTGGTTCCTAACCGAAGCACTCAGCAGGAAGTTGCAAACGTTCATCAATAGATGTTTACGCAATATCCTAAGAATTTGGTGGCCGCAAACTGTGTCAAACGAGGATTTACTTAATAGAACCAGACAACTACCAATTAAAAACAAAATACAGAAACGTAAATATTTTTGAAAAAAAAAATATATGACAACACTCATTCCAATTCATAGTTCTATTTATTAATTTTCAAATCGCTTTAATTCTTTCGATATGATCGCACTAATAGTAGAATTCACCAATATTTCAATCAAAATTAAAAAATACACAATTTCGACATTATTTTTCATTTTTTATTTTTTTGTTATTACAAGTCATCGTACAGACTTGCAATTTTTGTTGCAGCAATTCTTGAGTTTATGGGTCATAGTGGTGAAAAGATTGGAGAGGGGAACTCAGTCTAGTATTCTCTGCAATTCTGTTTTGTTTTGTTATTCTCAGCTTAAACTTTAAGTTGGCTGTAGGTGTATTTGTATGTATATAAAAAATATAAAAAGGAGACGAGGAAAGACAAGATAAAAATATAAAAAGTGCAAACCCATAATTTTATAATCTGGACACTAATGCAATTTCAAAACAGAATCTTTAAAAATTGCAGCAACAAAAATTGCAAGTCTGGAAGATGACTAAGTTATTTGTATCAAAACTTTTATTTAAAACTACTTTTATTTTACTGCTCTCAATTGATAATTTAAACTCGGTAACAAATCACATGTGGTTGCATTTTTAAAATAACGGTAAATCCATATAGTAAAATAATACACACTGATGCTTATTTTGGTATATTTTAAGTGAACTTAATAGAGAAAAATCAAAATTACAAAAAATATATTCCTTTAATGCTCTGGTACATAAATAGGACAACCTGATATTCCTCGGAAATTCTTTATAAGGTTTTTAATCCATGATATGCGCGGCAGACATACTACATAAGTTTCATATTCTTTAGATTCATTTTCCCTTCACATACACTCAAGATTTTTCAAAGTTAACATTGCGTGTGCAAAGGGGTTTTTTCTTAGTCCTTCTTATTAAATGTGTGCGCAAGACGCTATAAAATTTACAATATTGAATTTTTTTAATCGCTAATACTGATTGCAGTGTTAGTTGTAGTTAAGTGTGAAGCAAAAAAAGGGAAAACATAACCAACAGAGCAATTGTAAAATAAATAAAAACCCAGTTGTGTTAAGTGTACAATGAAATTACTGGGTATTTCAACGTGTACCTGCTGTGAAGTGAATTTTTTTTTATTTTTTTTAACGCAATTTTATTTAATTTTCTTACCTATAAAAAAAGAAGCAAAATATTTGTATGCATAATATAATACAAATCTTTTTAGTACATACATATTATATATTTTTTAGAATGAGAACAACAGCAATAATAAAAGAAAACAAGTTAGAGTGCTACATTCGCCTGTGCCGAATCTTTGATACCCTCCACCCGCAGCTCGAATATTTCAGAAGTGGATTCTATATGATATCTTTATATAATTAATTAATTTTTATAAAAATGGACATCAGCATTAAAATTAGTTGCGGCTTAGACCTTTATTAAATTATTGAACGACAATTAGAAAGTTGTATGCTTTTCTTTTTAGAAATTTTAACTAGCTTAAGTAAAATATCATGATTTTAACCGAATTTAAATGATTTTCAGGAGAGGAATTTATTTTGGACCCATGGTAAAATATTGACCAATCATCCCAAAATTCTGTAGAGGGTTTTCTGGTATTAAAAAACATAAATACGAATAAATTCCAATACAGCAGTGAAATTAGTTTTAGAGTTTACAGTGAATTTCAGAAGGCTGCTTAATATGGGATCTAAGGTAAATTATGGGCCGTACACTCAGAAGAAAAATCAATCCACCCGTACTCAAATCAATCCGAATCGGTATCAATAGTACGATGCGTACGGATTTTCTTAAATCAAGTACAGAAAGATTGATTCAAGCACGGATTAGTCAATTTCGAAATACTTAAATTATCCATATTTGATCCCGAATTGGTACTTGAAATAATCCGAAAACGAGGTAGTTTTAAGTAAAACTAAGATTGAATCAATCTCAAAATACGCTTGATTCAAGAATTATAAAGAAAAGTAAAGTGAAATTAGAAGGATATTATTATTGCAGCTGATTAACTTACCCGTTTCACACCTTACAGAATTTCAATTATAAAACACCTGCATCATGCCCGATATGGGTTTTACTTTAACAACTTACCCCCATATTCATAAAAAATATTTTCGAATCGTTTAATAAACCTGCTATAAAGCTTAAATATTTTTTATGAATATGGGGGTTAATGTACAAATTTATCTAGAAATATACTTTTTAAACATGAAAATAATGTATTTTCTTCTTGTTATATTGTTTTTGTTGTTGCTACACACAACAAACGAATCGTTTTTTAACTTCTTGTGTGGTGTTGTTGTAGTGTCTACAACAAACTTTTGATCAGTTATATGAAATTAAAACGGTCACTTTATAATTTTACTCTCAGAGTGGCACTACCAATGAAAAGTTCAATCTTTTTTGTGCTTGATTTAAGAATTTTATACTTATTTTAAGAAATTCCGGGATTGATTTTCGAAAGTTATTCCATTTAGGATTGTTTTAAGTACGTTTTAGTGATATTCGTACTTGAATTTTTGAGTACGACTCGTACTTAAAGTAAGTATAAAAAACTTAATTTATCCCGAGTATTTTTCTTTCTGTGTATACCACAAAATTGCATTGCGTATTCAGTTTACTTCCTGGAGTGGGGTTATATGGGGCCTACGGTAGATTAAAGACCGATCATCACGAAATTTATTAGTATGATTTCTAGTCCTATAAAACTGTGACGTACCAAGTTTTATTATGATAGCGTTATTTATTACGGTTTTAGGAGTAGTAAACTGTTTTCCGGGAGTAGGCTTTATATGGGGCATATGGTAAATTATTTTAAAACATGATTTCTAGAACGTGCTATTTAAGCCCGATTTTAAGCATTTTATAATAAATAAATCTTCTGGTCGAGTTCTACAAACAAGTTAAGGACATATGTACATTGTCGCTAGTTCAAATCTAAAACTTATACTCCAATACATGTACTTAACACTGTTGCCACTTTAGCGTTTTTAATGCTAGATCTAGCACCTTTAAAACTCATTTAGCACAAAAAAAAAAACGTTTCTAGCATATTGCACTTTTTTCAGCATTTTCCCAAAATTATTTAGCACTTTTTTTTTTTTAGCATTTTTTTAGTTTAAGTGATAAATTTTTATTTTTTCCATTAATTTATAGCTTTTTACTAGATTTAAAAACATGTACATAAATATTAATACTGTTTTTTTTTCAGATATAAAATGACATTATTATTTTTAACATTTTAAAAATAAATTGTGAAGGTAATGAATGGAATTTAATTGTTTTAAACAAGTTAACTTTGAAAAAGGATTCAATATAAATTTTTAAAGCTGCGTTATATTTTTATTAACTAAAGATCAATTTTTGCATCTATTTTGATTTAGTTTTAATGTTAAAAAACATGTGATTTTTATATCCTCTTCCACTAGTGGCGAATGAGGGTATACTTAGTTTGTCATTCCGTGTGAAACTTTTTTAATATACATCTAAGACCCTTGACTCTAGTGTAATTCTTAGTCGATTTAGTCATGTCCTCCTGCCTGTCCGTCTGTTTGAAGCACGCTTACTTCCGAAGTACTCAATATAAAAGAACAATATTGATGTTAAGCTCATTCTTGTTTCCCTAAGCAGCTTGGTATTGAAGTCTATCTGAAATCGGCTTAGAAAAAAAAGAGTTATGAACCCAAATTTTGAACAACCTGCCTAAAAAATTTATGTTTTTGGTATAAAAATTAACAAAAATTAAAAGTGGTGACAGAATGTACCGATTCTCATTAAATGTTGGACAAATTCGTTTTATATGACTGGAAATAGAACTAACATTTTATGAGGAGGGCCCATTACTTACGATAGGCTCCATGTAAAGCGTCCCTCCTTAAATCATTTAAAAAAGCAATTAATTCTAATAAAATTGTATAACTGTATAGAGATTCGATTTCATTTAATTTGTTTTTATATTTTTTAATGAGCGATCTTAGGGCCACGATCGGTTCAATAAAATCTGCTCCTGAAAATCCCTTTAATGTGCCTAATAATATTTCTGAAACCAATCGGAATATTTAATTTCAATTAGGCAACGAATTATACTGCTGTGATGTCAGGTTTTATGAAGATTGGCTTATAATTTATAGATCCCATATAAAGCCCACTCTTGAATTATTCGAACTCACGGTGAAGGGTATTAAAGCCGAATATGGCACTCTTACTGCTTTTACATTTTATATCCCAATTTAATTGTAAAAGACTATAAAATACCAACGGACGATTTCACCAAGTTCAGTTATAATTTACTATCAGTTATAACTGTCGAAAACTTATCGTTTACTGAACGTTAAAGTAATCGTTAGTTTTAACTGAACTTGGTAAAGTTGGCTGAAATTCATGAAATTTTATATCATGCTTATTATTTTCAAATTAATTTCAAATTAAATTATTTTTCTTTTTATATAATATTTCTTAAGCCTTTTTTTTGGCATTTTTTAGCATCTCTTTCACCAAAATCTAACCTTTTTTCTTCATTCAATTTTGGCAACACTGGTCCTTAATTGCCTGCCACGTGGAATTTGATCCATTTGATCCTAACTGGTTACAAAATACAGAATTGTTTTAATTTTTCTTTCGAAATCTTCTACAGCGCGTTGATTGTTTTCTTTCACATACATATTAGCGGAGTTCAGTGTTTGGTGCTAATGGTTTTGTGAAAGAGCAAATTCAAAATATCGTATCTAACGGAAACTTCGTGCATTCTGAGTTGGCTTTACCAAAAGAGCTAGGACATTTTTCATTTGATCTTTCGCAAGACCATTTACACCAAACACTGAACTCCGCTTTTGTTTCAATAGAGAACACATTTCAAAATTAGTTTACACTGTTGTAAATTGAAAAACATTAATGAGATTTGCTTCAAGGATACATAATTAATAATGTCCTTGGTTGGTAAATGAATGAATGTTGTTGCATGATTTTTATAGAGGAATCGGCAGTTTTATTGTACTAAAGTCAAGGCCTATAAACAGAGTACAATTCGGTAATGCACATTATGACGACTAGCCAGCAAAAAATCTTCTGCTCGCTCACCTTTCTTTACTTTTTATATACGTACATAAAAATATTAAGATACAATTTTTAAGAAATTCATTCAAAACATGATGTTAATAGAATAAAGACGTATTGAGAATATTATTAAAGTTAAATATTTGTTTATGTTAATTGAGAGCTAAGATCCACTGTAATGAAACCAGAAAATTAACAATAAATAAGTCATAAAGAAAAATACCGCAAATCACACTGTAAAACCATAATAAAAATAAACATGACTCATAGTTGTACTAGTATATAAGTATTTAAAATGTATTTTTATAAATGACAATAAAACCAGTAACCGATTTCGACTAAAATTTTAATTGAGAACAAGATAAAGTTGGCACAATGAGTGCACATTGTTTAAGCCATAAACTAAATCACAATAGTACTTTTTTATCGAATGTGTGCCATAATACCCAATGAAAATTTGTTCGATCAAATTATTTGACTGCTGTCGAAATTAGGCACCATTAAAACGTTTGATTTCTCATAACGTGTGCCCTACACAAATCGGCTATTCTTACGACTAAAGTCATGTTTACACTTAACAAATATTTGACGAAAAAATCCGACAAAAGAATGACCACTACATTAATCAACCTTTTACTTTCTCTTTTTAACAATTTTATTTGTAAAAAACGTAGTAAATATAATTAATACACTGTTAAATACTGCTTGATCTAGCACACGTTATGCGAAATCAAACGTCTTAATGGTGCCTATTATGAAATTAATTCCATTTTCGACAGCAGTCGAATAAGTTGATCGAACGAATTTTCATTTCGTATTATGGCACACATTCGATAAAAAAGTACTATTGTGATTTAGTTTATTCACAG
This sequence comes from Pollenia amentaria, assembly GCA_943735925.1. Classification (NCBI taxonomy): domain Eukaryota; kingdom Metazoa; phylum Arthropoda; class Insecta; order Diptera; family Polleniidae; genus Pollenia; species Pollenia amentaria. The sequence goes on along the minus strand of OX031007.1, from coordinate 71,551,929 downwards.
TAGTACATTTTCTATAAGTTGTCAGTTTAAATTAAAAATTTTTGTTAACAATTTAAAAAATATAACTAATATAAATCATGACTACGAAGGAAGTATTGTACGGGTGGTCCCAAACAATTCAGCTCCTGCGAGATTTCATCCCATTTTTTTGTAGCCTGAACTTTTGTAAAAATTCCTTTTGCCAACAAAGGATTTTGTTCAATAAGGGAAACAAGCTTTTCCAACTGCTGCTTACTACTGACGACCTTAAACCTGCATAAAATAACCAAAAATAATTAAGAATGTGGATTTTGCACACCAAAGCTAATAAATTAACAAAAACTTACATCTTCAAAAAGTTTTTTTTTAAATTATTTACACCGTTGAAAGCAAATTTGCACAAAGCCTCATTTTAAAATGAAGCCGTTATAGATTCCATTTTGTTAAAAAAAAAAAAAAATCCAACTCTGAAAGTATTGAGTTACTACTTTGAATCATTTAGTACTGAAAAAAGTACAAAAACTTGATACTCGGTACCCACTAGAGATCTGCAACACGCCCACTTATAGTATTTTTACACTTGTCAACATCTACCATCAATTTGCGAAAATTTTGAAATTTTCCCATAAGAAATGTACAAAGCTGAAAATCAACATCTTTGCATGATGTTCCTATCTCATTTGGTTACATTTTCAATCTTTCGATATTTCTAGTGTCATCTCCAAAAGAGTGGCCAAAAATTCTAATATATTATTGTGGCAAACGAAAGAAAATCTTTTTTTTTTTTTTTTTTTTTGTATCATTTTATTTGCTATACCCAACAAACATGAAGTCAAACCTTTGATATGAAATGACTGTATCATTTGATATGAAGCACAATTCTCAAACCATTTTCAATTGCTTGATTTTAACATTCGAATTCGAATTGATAATAATTTGAATATAAGCATTTGAGATACAATTTTAAATCAGTATCAAATGGTTATCGTTTGAGAATAGGTTTGATATCAAATCATTTTCAGTTTGAAATCAAACCTCCGTGCTTGTTGGGTATGTATTAATTTTTGTTTTTGTTTGCAAAATTTGATTTTTGTACATATTACAAAAATTTCAATTCATTCGATTTATTGTGTGCGTAAGTTGAAATGATTTGTAAGTGGGCTTGTATCAGTCATCTAGTTCCTGCTCTGCTCTACACTTTTCCAACACTTTTTTTTTATTTTATTTTTTTTTATTTTATTATTGTGTATTTATTATTTATCCAATATTTCGCTATCTCGATGGATAGCTTCTTCAGGGATATATATTTTTTTAAATTTAAAAACCAAATATCCCTGAAGAAGCTATCCATTGAGATTTGATATGTTATATTTGATAAATTAAGGTGTGCGCACGAAAAAAACTAGGCATACTTTAAGGCTTATAACTTTTACAATAATTACAAAAAATTAATAACGTTACATTGGTTTTGTTGCTCATTTGTCTCATTAGCCACGTGATAAATGTCATAATTATAACGAAATTAGTTTTTTTGAAAATAGACCCCAAACAAGAATATCGGAAGCAAATAATTGAAATTTTAAATAAAAAACCGCGCTGTTCGCAAAAAACAATAGCTAGGCTCGTAGGTGTTAACCGAAATGCAGTTTCTAAAGTAATAAAACAATACAAAGAGCTTTTTAGCATTGAAAGAAAACGTGGAAGTGGAAGAAAGAAAGGATTTTCTGATCAAAAGAAAGCAAACAAAATAATACGGACTTTTTCAATACACCCTAATATTTCAGGGAGAAAAGTAGCACAAAAAGTTGGGTGCTCTGAAGCTTTTGTCAGAAAGGTTAAAAAGAAAGTTGGCCTTAAGACATTTAAAGTGCAAAAAGTGCATGACAGAAATGCAAAGAAAAATTTTGAGGCTAAAAAAAGAGCAAAAACTTTACAAAAAGAATTTTTCGATAATCGTGAGTGCTGTGTAATGGATGATGAAACATATGTATTGGCTGATTTTTCGCAGCTTCCAGGTCAAGAATTCTATATTGCCAATTCTAGAGGAAACGTTGAAGAAAATTTTCGCGTACAAAAAAAATCGAAGTTCCCGAAAAAATTTTTGGTATGGCAAGCAATTTGCACATGCGGTGAAAGAAGCCCCTCCTTCATTACTAACGGCTCTATTAACTCCGATATTTACATTAGCGAGTGTCTCCAGAAGCGCTTGCTACCATTTTTAAATAAACATAGGGTAACCACATTTTTCGGGCCAGATCTTGCAACTTGTCACTATAGCAAAAAAGCTTTTGAGTGGTACAATACCAATAATGTTATTTATGGACCTAAAGAAGCTAATCCACCAAATTGCCCAGAACTCCGCCCTATTGAGAGGTATTGGGCATAAACAAAAAACATTTGAGGGACACAAAAGGTCTTGTTAAAAATTAAAATGAATTTAAGAGAAAGTGGACAATTGCCTGCAAAATGGTAACAAATGGACACAATAAAAGCCCTAATGAAAGGAATTAAAGAAAAAATAAATTTTTTTGTTAAAACACATTGAAGTTATAATTATTTTGGATATAAATGAATTTGAATACTATTTGCTTTTATCTAAATATAAAATAAAAAAAATTTATCACTTCGTTTTATTCCTATAAAGAAAATAAGTTGCATATTTTTTTTTGTACGCACTCCTTATAAATATAATTGGTAAAATATTGACCTTAAGCTTGAAGATTTATTACAAGGAAATAATATTAAAAATGTCGAAGAAATTATACTCAATAAATTATAAAAAAAAATTCAATATATAAAAATTGTCTTGAAGAAAATCTGTCATTCAATATATTGAAGGTATAATTGACATAAATTTATACTTAAGACACGGTACTGGAAAATTTAAAATAATAGAAACTTTAGATTTTTTTCAATGCATTTCGGTAATTAATTTCATGGAACCTTTTTTTAATTTTATTAGTATTTTTGTATTTCACAGTTTATAATGTTTACTTTCATTTTTCTTTTCAGGATTATCTACAAAAAATACTCTTCGAAAATAAATACGACGACAAATATGTAAAACATACAATTAAAATTAAAACAAATTAAGTACGATACATTATATCAATATTATTTAAATCTAACGTAAACATATACTGTGTATATAAACAAAAAATCTTAAAAAACAAAAAATCTTAAAAAGATATAAAAGAAAAATAATTCGAACTACAACTTGTTTTTAGTTTTATAATGAAACATTGAATGTGATATTTGAAATTATTAATTTACACGTACAGTAAATACTACCAACTAATCTACTTATACAGATGAAATAAAAAGAACAATTTAAAAAAAACTATTTAAAAAAAACATTTTTTCATCATTTTTTTTTTTTTACTTATTAACACCAAAGAATTGTAAATCTAAGAGATTTTTGGTAAAAAAAGCAAATAAAAATAAAAATTTTAAACGAAAATAAAAATAAAAAATAAAAATTAAATATGGCTGAAAAAGTAGAACAAACTCAACAGATGAACAATAATCAAAATGATGGGCGGAAAATTCGTAAATCCCCAGAATTTCAAACGCAACAGGTTTTCGTACCTGCCAGTATAACGAGAGAAAGAAGTTTTGTGCGCACTTCGAATCATCAGGTAAATAATAATTCTACCAAATAAATAAATAATCTACACACAGCGCCAAAAGTGAGTCAAGATCGACACTAACTTTCTATATTTAATCATAATCACATATTAATGGAAATTAAATAAATTTTTGTATTTTAAATATGAGAACTATTCTAGTGTAGAAGCCGGAAACCGGTTACTAGGGTTTTTGTTAAAAAGAAATACCCGTCCGGATTGTAGTTAATATTTTCAAACAGCCAAAATGCGGGTTATTTTGATTCGAATAACCGGGTTTTTAATAAATTTACTTTTTATATTTTTCTTAAAAAATATGTTACTTTTTTCTGAAAAATCAAATTTGAGAAGTTTTAAAGGACTCAGCAACTTTATTGAATGCAGTTTATTAAACAATTCATAAAAAATTTACACCCAATATGCGAAAAAGTTTAGTAATTGAGGATAATCACGATGGGCAGTTTAAAGGGTGCAAACGATGCAAATGTGTCTAAAAATATCCACATTTGCAGAACACAACAACAAAATGTACTTTTTGCAATTGGCTTCATTTTACTTCGTTTGCACTAAAAAAACTTTAAAAAAATAGAAGTGCATTTTTTCTATTTGTAAAAAAAATTATTAGGCACGAGCTATGTTTACATTTGTCCTTTAAGTTGTGCTGAAAAAGGTCAACAAGAAAAAAGAAAGACAAAAACATGAAAAAAAAATGTACTTTGGATTTCAAGAATAATTCTTGACAAAAAGTACGAAAAAACAGAAGTTAGGAAGAACATGTAAGTCAATTAAAATAGATAATCATTCATTCAAAAGCAAATTTCGATCTACCAAGATCAAATACCATTTGGTTTAAAGATTGATGTTTGACTATTGACGTCATCCGGCTGCAATAGCCGATTGAGTAAGAAGGCAAACCCCATTGAAGAGATTGTGTGGTTACAATCGACAGGGGCAACCTGTCTGTGAACGCCTGGGTTCAAATCTCAGCGCAGTCAAGAATGAAAAATTATCAATAAAAATTTTAATTATAGCAGTTCATCCGGCAATTTCTTCCTTCAACTTATGTAGCTCGAGTTTAATGGCATTGTATCAAATATTTTGACCGGATCGTCGTTCTCTATTTAACGATTTTCAACTTTCGAAAGATTTTAAAGTCTTCAAAATAAAAGATGTTTTGAATTGGTTTTCAGAAAAGTGAATTATGATTATTTTAACAAATTTTACAAATTAACTGGCGACGTTTTTATTCGTTTAATAAAATTTTTACTACCTAATATCAATTTATTGAATTGATCTCTAGCAACATAATTATAGACTTAGTGGCGTTAATTTTTTATATTACGTGTAAACGACACGCAAGGCAACTTTGCTTTCTTTTTCACCTTCTCTTCTATAAAATGAAGACTTTCGTCTGAAAAATCTAGAAGATCACGTAAGAAGGTGCAAATAAAAATAAAATATTTACAAATGTCGTTGCGGTTGAAATTTATCTAAGATTATACCGAAATCTGAAGTTTCTTAGTTAAGTATAATTAGAGATAATAAATTTACTATAAATTCTAAGATTTATTACCACAAATGATTAATAATGGCTGAGACTATTTTTATGCTATTTTATCATTAAAATAATTTTCTATAGAAATTACTGATTAAACTTCAGATATTTTTCAAACGTTATTCTCTCTCTAAGCAATTTGCAATAAAAAAAAATCAAGTAAATAAACTTAATATAATTTAAAATTTAAATACATTTTACTTAAAGTGTAACAATTTCTGTTTATTTTATTCTCTTAAAACGGAAAAACAAATTGTTCCCACTCTAATCGTTAGTATAACTACAACAAACCCATAAAAATCGCTTTAATTTGAAAACAACTACCGGATGGCAAAATTTTCCTGTTAAAATGTTTCTGTTATAATGAAGATTTTGTGTGAAAATATTTTATAGTTGGCTACATTCCAAACAAATTTGTATTTGTAGATACATAGATAATAAATATTCGTATGTGACCTCAATTATTATATTAATATTTCTAATAATTTTGTCGTTTTTGTTTGAGGGTCATAAAAAATTTCAAATAAAAGTGTTTAGTGTTTACCAAGTACTCAACTTAAATTAATTGAAGGTCAAAATTCTGTAACTTTTTTAACGATAGAGATAATTTTGCTGGAGAGAAGACTTCCTGAACTTTGTTACAGTTTTCATTTTATTATAATCGGTTTAGCAGTTCTTGAGAAATTTAAGGTCAAAGTTGAACTTTTGATGTTTTTAGCATTTATTATGAAAATGCTTTTGACTGAGTTTGAGAATTATTGTAATTTTTATTCATAAAGAGGGATGATTTTAGGTGCACTGTTTTCATTACTTTTTAATCTACATAACTGCCAAATCTTATTATGATCTCTTTATTCATGTCAGATTTATAGAATGTCTAATCTTAAAATTACTATTTTGTTTATTCATATTGAACGCCGCACAGTGGCGCCATTTGAGTTTTTTCGTTGCAAAAATCATATCTTTTGAACCGAATAAGATAATTGAACAGTTTAAACAGCATATGATAGATAACTGTTCAGCCTATGAAATGAGCGTTTGGAAAGGGTGCTACGCTTTGTAGGGGCCTACTTATGGGTTATCAAAGTTAAAATTAGTAGAAAAATCAATTTTATGGTAACTAAAAAAAATTATTTTTACATTTTTAGATTGTTTTTATTTTTTTTCTTAAGGGTTTTATGTTTTAAATTATTACCCAACAAATTAAAAAAAAAAATTATTTATTTTTTTAAATTTATTTTTTCAATTTTCTGTAAAATATTCATCACAATTCGTAAGAGAAGGTATATCTAAAAGACTAACCATTTCTAAACTATAATTATTTTGTAACTCTATTCGTGACTTCACATGCCGCAGGGAAGAAATAAGTGGATCGGAAGATGCTGCCAACATGTTGAAGAGGTCCTTATTTTGCCTTACCCTTGATGCTTTGAATGTGTTCTGCAATCTATATTTTTTATAAAATTTGTTAAGAGACTCCTGTGCTTCTTCAGAAAGCTCTCCAATTGGCAAAGACTGGTACTCAATTATATCTTTGCCATGCGCCAATATTTTATGGACGGTCGGGGTCAACTTCTTCTGTGGATACATTTCTGCTAAAAGAGATGCAGTTTTCGACGCATATTCTCCATATTTTGTAGAATTGACATTTTCTTTGCAGTTTAAAACATCCAAGATCGTTCCCAATCTTTTCACGATTTGATTGTCAATTCCAATGATTCTAGTTACTGCCTCATCATTTTCAAAAAATCTCCTAGAAGTGTTTCCATCGTTAGAGTTACCGTATCCGTGCTTGGGACAGTCTACTTTTAGTCCAACTTGTTTCAAAAAAACCATCCTGTATTTGCTTCTTTCTGATCTTTTCCTTATCCTTTATTGATGTATTTTCATCGAAGTTTTCCTCCTCTTGTGGTAGGGTATATGCCAGTTTTAGCAAGAATTCCATACACCTTCTCCTTGCGTGCAATGGTGACATTCCATATTCGTAATTCTCCTCATTTGTAGAATCGTTTAAATTACCAAAGTTCTTCTGACAAATAATAATATAAAATCGATAAAAAAAATATAAAAATAATACGAAAAAAGGGGTTTAGATAGGTTTTTGCTAAATTTTTACCTCCAATATAATTCTGTCTATGATAACTAATTGAAATATATTATAATTAAGCAGAAAAAGATACTAATCTTAAACTCTTTACAACTAATTATATAAAATTGAGATGTAACATATTATATATGAAATAAATTGAATTGAATTGAAAAAAGTTCTTCTGACTCTTTTTGCAAATCGGGCATGACATTGTTGAGGTTGTTCCTGTCAGTTCGTTTACGACTTTTCCGTCAACCATGGTCAGGTGGAACTCGTAATTGCATTCAATATATTTTCCTTCTCCAATTTGCAGCTTTGTAGGCTTAATCTTGCTTATTTGTTCTTCAATGTCCTTCACCGTAGTCCTTATGAGTTCTGCCGATTCCCTTGCAAACTGAAACATTATTGGTCGGCAATAATGCACTGATGACGGACGTGGATTTTTCCAGTGTAGGGAATCATCCGATTTTAGCCGCAAAGGAACAACAGATGCCATAAACATATTTCCGTCCGATATTGTAGCGTCATCGAAAGATATCCTTTGCTTATAAACGCTTTGTCCGGATGATCCATCGCAGCCCCATTTGCTGATCAATGTCAACTTCTCAGGAAGAATTTTCACTTCCGTGAAAAACTTTGGTGTGGTTGACTTTCTAAACAGTTCAAATAATTTTAAATTGTTCAACGCCATGTTTTCAGTACTTAAATTGTTTAATGGTTTCAGTAATTGTTGCGCCAACTTTCAGGCGTAGACTAATCCAGGCATTATGCTTATTTTGCAATATATAGGCTTATGCTACCATGCCTAAAAATTTACCTGTTCCCTGCATACATATGGATTTAGGCTAAATAATGCAATTTTGATATTATGCACGTGTCCAAATAAGATTTGTGCCTACCTGTAGGGACCATAAGTCAATATTGTTCCTGACCATTTGTACGCCAAAGTATTGTTTATGTGAGGTACGTACCTGCTAATTTCAATGAGTAGTTTTTTTCAAACTATTAGATCAAACTACTGTCAGTCAAAACATATAAGGGATGGACGCCATACAATTTCTGCAACCATGTCTTTTTGAACTTTTTTACCTCTAGAAGCCAAACGGGCACGTACGGGCAGATAAAACCTTTTGAATTATGTAAAGAAATAATCAAAGAACAGGTTTTGCACGTATGGCAAATATAGAAAAATATAGTTTTTTTTTATTTTCCGTCAAAGTTGAAAAATAGTGAAAAAACGGATAGTTTTTAAATAGTGATTTACCAGGAGAAACACAAAGCAAACAGTTAATTTTTTTTTTTATCATTATACATTTAATAAATACATCAATCAATACAAATAAAAAATAAGGCGATTCGTTACCTATTTTTCGTGATATTACACCTGAAATCGCAACAAATTGACTAAAAATTGTGTGTTTTTTTGAAAACCGAAAGTCGGTCAACTTTGAACGGTTATATCTTCTAAACTAAAAATGTGATATTATTAAGAGTGGCATATTTGAAATCGTTGAAAAGTTTCCTATAACATGGGTTTATTCAAAACTTCGTCGGCACTCATGAAAATTTTGATTTTTGCAACCTCGCTTGCTCTACGGGCGCCACTGTGTGCCGTTTTATTCATTTAAACTATAGAAAAACATAATAATTTTAATGTTTGACATTCCATGAATCTGACATGTATAGAGATATCACAATGAAATTTTTAAGTTTTTTAGACCAAAAAGAACCTAAAACAGTGGACAAAAAGCATGCCCATTTTTGATTAAGAAATACCCCAAATTCCCAATACCGGAAATATGCTTTAAAAACAAGTTAGAGTGCTATATTCGGCTGTGCCGAATATTTGATACCCTCCACCGAAAGGAGTGGGATTTATATGATAAATACATAAATGTTATTAACTACAAAAACGAACGTCAGCATTAAAATTAGTTGCGGCTTAGACCTGAAATAAATTATTGACTGACAATAAGAAAATTGTATGCGTTTCTTGTTAGAACTTTGAACTGGCTTGAGTAAAATATCATGATTCGTAAAATTTTTAGCCGAACTAAAAAAATTTTTAGGAGGGTAATTTGTATTGGACCTATGGTAAGTTATTGACCAATCATCCCAAAATTCTGAAGACTGATTTCTGGTATTACAAAAATATATTAGAATAAATTTCAATACAGCATTGTTATTAGTTTTACCGTTAATAGTGAATTTCACAAAATTGCATGATAATTTTTCTGCCCATATGAATCTAAGTTGGAAGAAATTTTACCGCAATATCTATATCTGTTATGGTTTTAGGCGAATTTAATTATTTTCCTAAAGTGAGCTTTATTTGGTTTTAGGTGCAATAAACTGTTTTCTGAGATTAGGGTTTATATGGGGCCTAGAGTAAATTATTGACCGAACTTCACGAAATTTAGCAGTATGATTTCTAGTCCTACAAAATTGTACCGTACCGAATTTTATTATGATAGTATTATTTATTACGGTTTTAGGCGTACTTAACTGTTCTCCGGGAGTAGGGGACTAGTGTAAATTATGGACCGATCTTCAAAAAAATTTACACTGTGATTTCTGGTCCTATAAAACTTTGACGTAGCAAATTTTAGTATGATACCGTTATTTATTATGGTTTTAGGCGTTCTAAACTGTTTTCCGCGAGTAGGGGTTTTTAGGGGGTATGGTCAATTATAGACCGATCTTTACGAAATTGAACAGTATGATTTGCAGTCATGTATATCTTTCCGTGCATTATTCCACCATTTATGTTAGTTTTTCTATCAAATTATCAATTTTATTAGAGTAACGGTTCCACATTTGGATTCACAGTTCTGATCCTACTGAACAGCTGTTGCTGGTTTCAATCCCAAACTGCTTAGGATAACTACAAGCACTTTGAAACCAAGTTTGTTCTTTTCTTTTGCGTTTTTCAAAAGTATGTATAGATGTATAATAAAAGAGTTTGACAGGAATGATAAACTTAGTATACCCTCATTCACCACTAGTGGTGGTGGAGGGTATAAAAATTATTTTTGTTTACAAAAATGGCAATACTGTCACTATTTACCACTCGATATTGATCAGAATTTTCCAGAAAATTATGGACATATTAAAAAACAATACTGTTCTAATTTTATTAAAATCGGTGGTGTGTTGAATAATTAGAATTTGTGACTGAAATGAATTTTTTTTTGTTTGAAAAATTTGATTTATTTTTTTCTTCTAGGGCGTGTGGGAGAAAAAAATGTCAAGCTGGCTAAAATTTGCTTCAACAAATATACTCATAACGTTTTCTTTCGAAATATACAAACATTTTAATATATTTCTTTAGAAAATATTTTTTGTTAGCGAAAGAAAATAGCCATCTTTTGGTAAGATAATAAAAATGATTTATCATATGTATTACCTTTATTCACATATACATTCGCCTCGAATATTCCACTACACTTATAGAAAAATGCATAAGCATTTAAATAATACAACAAACCATTGCTTAAAGTCTACTTTCCTGCCAATATAAAAAATGTTTAACCCACTATAAATAGAAGTTTGATACTAAACATAATCCACCCAATTAAAAACCTCGAAAAATCGTTAAAAAAATCAACATAAAAAAATCCGATTTATCCGAATATCTCTAAAGGCAGATAACATAAGCATTAAAGCGTATTTATTTGTAGGTCAGCTTGAGTCTAATTTTTTTTGCAATCCATAATACATATATTTTTGGCCAATTTTTTTAAAGTTCAAAAATCCGAGGTAAGCAATTTTAGAGGTCCACAAGTCACTCTCCCGACCCTCTATGGACCCGTGTTCTTTTAAACCATCTCAAAAGCTGCCAGGCTACGACAGTTTTAAGAATTGCATCGGGTGCTGAATTATTTTTCAAAACAAAAAGTAAGTAAGCCATTGATTAATATTTCAGTTAAATAAAAAAGCAAAAAAAAAAAATGTTGCGACTAATTTCATTCAAATCAAAAGAGTGTTCTACTGTCAGTTTCCAATGGGTTTGAAAAGGACAGAAAGTTCTATTTCTCTGAAAATCGAATTTAACTTAAATAAAGAGCCTGGGAAAACATTTAATAGCACATCATTTTTAAATGCTATAGTGATACAACGAACCATTTCTTAAAGACTACTCCCACTAAATATAACAAAAAAGACTTCCACTAAATATAACAAAAAAAAAATGTCAACCCATTATTGAAAAAACTTTGCGAGAAATCATAATTTAATTGTGATCAAATTTACAAAAATTAAATTTTTTCTATAATAACGAAAAATATTTGTTTCCAGCTGAAATGCCACAATAACCAATATTTTGATCCAGTTTTTTTTTTGCTATCAAATGACATTAACATTTTTGAAGTCGACGATAACAAATATTGGACTTTTGCCCGATGGAATTGAATTTTCAGTCACTGTGCGCCTTACAGTATGATATGCTTCAGTGTTAACAAATTGTCGATTGTGCGCCCTTTTGGAGACCATCTAGAATATTTTCAGTTATTAACATCTACGAGTATAACGGAAGTTTTTCGTCTAAAAGTGATTTTATGAAAATAATTTTTATGGGATTTTTTGTCAATTCTGGCCCTATCATCACAACATTTTGACATGACATTGCAGCTATTAAAAAAAATGTTTGTTATATTTAAAATCCGAACCCTCGTATTCAAAATCGATTCTTAAATTTAATAATCGTTTTATTAAGTGAAATTTACATAGAAAATTTCTTTAGTAAACTTTTATTTAATTAAAAATATTTTTATGAATACGGCAGTTAGTGTTTTACATAACATATAAAATAGATAAGTTTTTATAAAAGTTTTCACCAGTTTACAGCACTTCCAGAAGTTATTGAATTGGGGTATTGAGACTTTAATTCCGTTTTTGTTTCTTGCGATTTTCGAGAAAATTAAACTTTATTTTAAAAATAGTTATGTATTGTGCTAAAAATTGTCAAACCTGTTTGAAAGGATAGTTAAAGCGTCGCAATAAGAAGGTTTGAGGTAATATATAGAAACTCGATCAAGAGAATATTTCGGATGAATTTTGCTTATACTATATAACAGCCATGCCCGGATCCAGAGGCATGGACCCCATATGAAAAGTCTATAAATTTCTTACATATTTTTATTGCGATGTGTGTAAAATATTTGTTCCCATGCACAACCGATCACCAAACTCCCTGATCCCTCCTCCACCCGACCATAAAAAGTCAGAAACATAAAAAAAGTTAGATTATGTACGGCTTGAAAAAACAGTAGAAAAAATAATTTGCATTATGCACATTTGCACAACCCACCAATATATATCATGACTTCGTACTAATATTTATATTTGGGTAATGATAAATATATGTATTTATATATATATATATGTATATATGTATGTATATTTATGTATGTATATCGAGGGCTTATATTCATATAGTGCTATTTGCAATTTTACGAAAATGAGTTTATTATAGCAACGTGTTTACTGACTGAATTGTCATCTGCCATTTAATATAAAGAAAAACAAGTAAAAGAGCTATTTGGCTGTGCCGAATCTTTGATACCCTCCCCCTACAGCTAGAAATTCTTACTAAGAAAATTTCCGGAGTGGCCTTTATATGGGAACTATGGTAAATTATGGGTCGATCTTCACTAAATTTGACAAAGTTATTTAAAGTCTTATAAAACGATGATTGTCCAAATTTTATTATATTTAATAGCATTATTCGTTACGGTCTTACGCGTACTAAACTTGTTTGCGAGTCTAGCCTTTATACAGGTCCTATGGTAAAACATCGACCGATTTTTACGAAAGCTAACGGTGGGATTTCTAGTCATATAAAACTGTAACATGCTAAAATTTATTATGATAGTATTATTGGTTACAGTATTGGGCGTACTAAAGTGATTTCCTAGTGGGCTTTATATATTGGGCCGATTGAAAATTGTGGACCGATCTTCACGAAATTTTTGTTATTTCTAGCCATATAGAACGAATTTGTGCACTATTTATGCTACACCCAAAATATTATGTAGCTAAATTCCACAGAAAATTCATTTTAAAATGAATTTTCCATAAGTTTTAAAATAGTTTTTTATTTAACATTATATTCCGTAAAATTTAACAGTTGTATCTTTAAAAATATATAATTTAACCGACAAAAAATCAAACTACATAATAATATTAGTACGGAATAATATTATTTTTTGGTAGATTCTTTTTTTGAATAACAAAAATAAATGTTAAAAAATAAAGTTATTCGTAAAATAACTATAATTTTATTAAATTTTAACAGTACGAAAAGCGAATTTAATAACCCACAATCATTTACTGTAATAATTTTATGAGTGAAGTCTTATTTATCAAAATTATACAATTTTATGGTGATTGTTCCACATTTTGATTCATAACTTTTATCCTACTGAACCGATTTTTCTGGATTTCTAAGAATTACTCAAGGACCCATACTTTACCGCAGGGATGATAAATGACATATTCAAAATCGTACTTTATTCAGTAAAAAAAATTGTACTTTTTACACCCTCATTATACTAAAACCGAAAAAATAAATTTTTTACTAGTTTCATTTTTCGAATAACAAAAAATGTACCAACATAAATTAAAGTTCACTTGTACCATACATTTATATTTGAAATATTAATTTGGTAATTAAAAAAAAAAAAAAAAAACTTGATAAATAAGAAGAGCTTATGTATAGTTTGAGAACAATAAGAGCAATAATAGGAAATGGAAGTTTTTCAACTTTGGCTGGTAGTTTTTTAAACGCTGGGTTTCTTCATAACTTCTGCAAAACCACGATTTTCTTGACTTTTGAGGAAACAATTTTAAAAAAAATTTCCAAGCTTTATATTTGTGTATATGTGTGTTATAAGTTTTTGCACTGAATTTCTTATTTAGGCACCCAACATTACAATTGTTCGTAATTTTTCCATAAATTTGGTAAATAACGCTTTATAACTTTTAACATTTTTATAAAAATTAAAAAACTAACAATGCAGTTTAAAAGATAAATTAATTCTAAATAATTTAGAAACCACTATTTTTGAATTTGCTCTTACCTTTCCTGAGTTATACCGGTTTTCAGCTTTGTACCCAGTTTATGATATTATTATTTTACACTTAGGCCGAGTTTTTGAGATGTGGATTAAGTTTAAACCCAGTTTAACGTACTACGAAACTCGGATTTTTCTGGCGAAAAGTGATTTTTTTTTTACTATTTCATTAAAGACCAATATTTTAAGCAAAACTAAGCTATTCCATCAAAATTTTAGACACAGTCTTAGTAATGGCGGCACAAATCCGTTTTCAGATTAACTAAACCTAGTTTAACAGAGATCTCAAAAAGTCAGCCTTATACCCAACAAATAAATAAAAAATCAAACGTTTCAGAATATTTCATAACCATTAAATAAATAAAAATCAAACGTTTCAGAATATTTCATACCCAACAAATAAATAAAAATAAATAAAAAAGAAGAATAGCATGTTCTCTTCCCCGCTCACCAATAAGCTTAGACTTTCTAAAATAAAACTTTCATTGGTGTGATCCCAGACTTACGTACGAAGTGCAATGTTATTTACACGACCGTATCTAGATTGGTTGTGGAAGTCGAGCCTTTCGAAGTAGGTTTTGATTGCTTTTTCGCACATTTCGGGCGGTATCCTTCGATAACTTAACGAATGTTGATTTGCAAATGCACCATCGTTAGGGGATTAATAGCGTAGACACGGTCTTTGACGCAGCTCTGCAAAAAAAGCTAACGGCCTCGATCTTCGCCAAAACTGTCAGTTAGCATATGGCCACAGCGCTCTAAATTGACGGTAAGGGTTCTTCAAGCGTCGTTTTCGAACCAATACGGCCCGGCCCAATGACACCTCCAGACCATAATGCGCACCATACACTTTCTTTTTCATGATGCAATGGCCTTTCCACAGCCACTTCTGGGTTCTCCGAGCTCCATACGCGACCATTTTGCTTGTTGACTTAACCACCGAGTAGAATTGAACATCATCGCTGAAGACAATTTTGTGCGAAAAATTAGCATTGAAAGTCTGGTACCCGATCAAATATCTACGGATTTGTGAATAGTCAGCCGGCTATAATTGTTACGTGAGTTAAACTTTATATGGATGGAGGTGCAAATCAAAATGTACTATACGCCATAATGAGCCGTAAGATGGGCACGGTCCAATTCTTGAGAACTTCGTTGAATCGACAAATTTGTATTATCCGCCACACTTTCACTAACATAATCGATTATTTCGCACATTGTGATGAAGCACAGCCCTGACCAAATCTATAACACTTTCAGACTCTTCAAATTTCTTTATAATCTGATAGCCTTGCCAGACTGGTGGTTTTGAAACCACTAAATGTATAACCCTGCATATTAAAAATTGTTTTCCTAAAAAAACTTATAATTTTAATAAAAATTCGTGCTACTTAAAGTTAAAGAGTCAATTGGTTTTCATTACAGCATATTTGTATTTTTGTTCAAATATTGCGATCTGCTTATGCAAATGTTTGAATCGAAGCTTTAACTTGTAAAATATGATATAAAACTTATAAGCGCGAATATCTGGAATTAATAAAAAATTACCATATGCAGGATTTATAAGTGGTTTTTAAATTACATTGTAAAATAAAGTTTAGTTATTACTCTTAAAGTTAACGAACAGTTATTTCGCTCTCCTATAAAATTGGGGTTTTAAAGTTAGCACTTTATGAATATAAGCCCTCGATATGCAAAAAATAAATATTTTATGTGATAAACTGAAAATTAGAAATGCATTTTCCTTTTTACTAAATTTTCTTTAGATTTAAAAAAATATTAATAGTCTTGTGCTAACAACTTTAATAAACAAATTTAAATAACCCAAAAAAAAATCCTTTGAATATCTCTTGGAATGCTTCCTATTCTAGCCTTAATATTGCACCATTCGAACCATGGGCTAGGTATGGAAATGGGTCATTACGTAAAACAATCGGAATATTTTCACCGGACCCTAATGCGTGTGTAAAAAAGAATGGTTCCCTTGAAGGGAATCATTATATTGCATTTAAAGCGAAGTTTGAATCTATGGTTTTCATGGGTAATCACGTATGTCTTAAAATAAAATTTTTCAGGAGAGCGGAAAAAACATTCTAGATCGAACAATGGGCTAGGTATGGAAATTGGTCATTACATAAAACAATCGGAATATTGGTCCATATTTTTTCAAAAATTTCAAGAACCATGCAAAGAGCATTTAAAATTAAGCAATATGGCATCAACATCTCAAAAGCTAAATAAATGGACATACGCGGTTACCCATGAAAACCACAGAAATTGTGTGCCAAGTTTCATAAGATTCAGTTGAGTAGAAGTAGTTTAAAAGAATTATTTCCATTGAATATATATTAATCTGTCACAGGTAGCGAATGTTTCTACAAAATTTCATAGAAAGCGATAAAGAACTTGAAATTAAAAATATTTTTTTCAGTAACAGCCTCAGCGCAAAACTGGTATTTTTTTTAAATGTAAAGCTCGATAGAAATTACGAAAGGGATGACTGTCAAACGAACTGTCATACTGCGCTCACTATTTGAAATTTATGATCAGTAAACTCTGGCAAATCATCATGAACAGATTCACTATTGAAGAACTCTGCAAAATAATAAAAATTTACTTTGAAAATTAGTCATCGACTTGCGCAACTTATAGACGACTTTGTGAGTATTATGGCGCACGGCGCATTTTTGTCTTAAATGGTATTTTAGTAAACAGCTCCAACAGACCCTTCAGACTCCTTTACATCCAGAGAAATGCACCGTCTGATGTGGTTCACATGCTAGTGGCATTATCTGACCTTATTTCTTCAAAAATAAAAAATATTTAATCTCCAAAATGAGCTTTCAAGTTCTATCGTTGAATTGTATACTCCTTGTTGTAATCAATGCATAATTATTGTGTCAAATAAAATTACCTTCTCCATTCCAATGAATGCATTATTATTCTTTCGAAAATAATACATAATTTTTTAGTTATATGTGTAATCAATGGTCTCTTTCCCGCTGTATTAGATCTCAGCTGAGCAGTTCTATCTCTCTTTCAGTACTTCGTTTCCTTTTTGTACACATATACAGCCGTACATAACACAGGGTCTACACCTAAGATAAGATATAAGATTTTTATATCAGCAAACGTCATGAAACAGAGAAAACAAAATAGTGCATTGTGCAGGTCCGTTAACTTTGTGCTCTCATTTTGACGTCATATTTACATTCAGCCCACCATATGCACGTTATTGTGTGATGGAGAGTGTGCTTATTTACTACTGTGACATACGTAAAAAAGTAATGTTTTCAAAACTTAAATTTTTTTTTCTTTTTCTCAGTATTAATTTATTGAATCTTCATATACTAAATATGAACTAACAATAATTAATCAAATCTTAACCTAATATTTGATTTATGTCCTGCCAGTGCCGGACAAAAAAGATTTCGTCATCACGGTTTCTGTTCACATATGTAGGTGTTTACCGCTCATCTGATTGGGTGAGTGCTGCAGTGTCTCTTCTTCTTAATCGAGTGTGGCCGCCATAATTTAAAATATTTCGTGCTAATGGGTTTGGGTGCAGTTCCAGCCTTTTTAAATATTTTACTGCATATTTCGTTATCATAGTTTTTACTAATGGCACATTGAGATCCTTGTGGATATTTGAGTTTTTGACGTACCAGGGGGCGGCTGTGATTATTCGAAGAAGTTTATTTTGGCGTCTTTGAATTTTTTCGATTTTAGAAGCCGAGGCAGTGCCCCATAACTGAATACCGTAGCACCAAATTGGCTTTAAGATAGAGTTGTAATGTAGAAGTTTGCAATCGAGGCTGAGAACAGAATGTCTTCCAATAAGCCAATTTATTTGAATTGCTTTTAGTTTCATTTGAGTTAATTTAGCTTCTATATGCCATTTCCACGTTAAACGCCGATCTAGATGTATACCGAGGTATTTTACATGCGAGTGTTGGGATATTATTTGATTATTGATTTTAATAGGGGGGCATGTTTCTCGACGCAATGTGAATGTTATATGTGCGCATTTTTGCTCATTGATCTTTATCCTCCATTGTTTTAACCACCTTTCCAGTTCAAATATGTGATCCTGTAAGTAACGAGATGCTTCTTGACAGTTTGCGTGTACGCTTAGAAAAGCTGTATCGTCCGCAAATGTTGAGGTATGGGTGTAGCTGTTTGTTGGCAAGTCCGAAGTATAAATTAAGTATAATAGAGGGCCCAGGATGCTGCCTTGTGGGACTCCGGCGTTAATTGGCTGAGGAGAACTTAAAAAATCGCCTTCTTTAATAATAAAATGACGCCCGACTAAGTAGCTTTCTAACAGCTTGTGTATGTTTGCTGGTAAGTTTTGATGCAACTTCAGTAGTAACCCTTTATGCCAGACTTTATCAAAAGCTTGAGACACATCGATGAAGAGTGCAGAGCAATATTTTTTTCTTCAAAGGCTTTTCTTATGACATTTACTATTCGATGAGTTTGTTCAATTGTGCTGTGTTTTCTTCTAAAACCGAACTGATGATTGGGAATACATCTGTTTTCATTTAAAATCGGCGTTAATTTTGACACTAGTAGTTTCTCAAATAGCTTTGATATATTAGACAATAGGCTTATAGGTCTATATGACTCAACTTTTGTGGGATCCTTTCCTGGTTTAGGTATCATGGTAACTAAAGATACTTTCCACTCTTGTGGGTAGTATTCAAGGCGTAAAATAGCATTAAAAATTAGTAGAATAATTTTCTTTGCTATGCGGGGTAGCTCCAAAAGCATTTTGTTACTGATGTTATCAAAACCAGGGGCTTTCTTGGGGTTTAAATCATGAATAGCCTTTTCGATTTCTCTTATCTCAAATCTTAGTGGAACAGCTGATCTAACAACAACAGGTGGTAACTCGACCGCAGTATCGAAAGATGTATGAGGGGTAAATACGGTTTTCAAATGATTAACAAAAATATTTCCTTTTTCTATATCATTTCGTGCCCAACTTCCATTTAAGTTTCTTAATGGCGGTTTAGTGATAACTGGTCTTTTTAGATTTCTAGCTGCACGCCATAATGAGTAATCAGATTGAGAAGTTGCATCGAGTTCCTTAAGATATTTTTCCAGAGAAGCCGTTTTTTGAGACTGCAGTAAGATTCTTAGCCTTTTTGTGCACTCTTTTAGTAAATTTTTAAGTTGAGGGGATGTGTGCAATTGCCACTCCCTTCGAGCTCTCCTTTTTTCAGTCAAGAGACGCTCGACATCTGTAGAATATATTTTACTATTTTTGATGTTTTTACGGGCTATGCTAGAATGTTGAACAGCTAGTTTGAGATAATTGTCAAAATTTACAATAGAAAGATTCACATTCTCCGGTGTTCTAAGCGGAATATTTTCAGTGCAGTGGGTACTGAGATATTTTTTATATTTTAACCAATTTATTTGTGTTGCTGACGTCACTAAGTATCCACACGGAGATACAATTCTATTAGGGTTTGCTATAGTTAGAAGTGTAGGTGTGTGATCAGAAGATAATTCTAAAGAAGCTTCAACATGAATCGTTTCTGCGGGGATGTTTTTAACCACGCCAAAATCGATGACATCTGGAATTTTTTTTTTCGCGACCACATTTAAATCCATTTTAGACATTGTATTGTACAAAACACGACCCTTTGGTGTTATGAGCCGTGACCCCCAGAAGGTATGTTTAGCGTTGTAATCGCCAGCGGCTAGGAAACAGGGTCCTAATGATTTAAAATATTTATAATATTGGCTTTCTGATATTGAAAATCTAGGTGGAGAGTATAATGATGAAAGTACTAAGTTTCGATTTAGCTCTTCAACACAAATGTTCGTTGCTTGCAGATAATCTTCACGATAATCACACATTAAGTAGTGTTTGATTCGGGCTTTTATCAAAATAGCAGAGCCTCCACAAGCTCTATCTCGAGGGTCCTTGGTATCATATAATATATAACCATTAATTTTAAACGTATTTCTTGAGGTCAAATGAGTTTCAGAAACCATCATTACATCAATTTGTTTACTTTTAAGAAAGTATTCTAGTTCATTTTTATGTTGGCGAATGCCGTTTGCGTTCCAAAAACAAATTTTTAAACAATTCATGGCTTGTTTAGTACAGCCTGCAATAACATCGATTGCATTCTTAACATTTCCTGCATCATGTTACCCATTGTGTTCGTAAAGTTAGTTACTGTTTGCACTAGTTAGTAACTTAAATGCGCTAGCTTGTTTACTTTGTTTCATGAGCAAACGTCAAATTCAATCGCAGAGGACTCTCAAATAGTCTCAAATAGTAGCGGCGTCCAAGCTTTTTAATTGGAAAATCCGATCTTGAGAGCGCGTTTAATACTGAAGTTGGCCACTATTGTTAATAAATAATGGAAATGTAGATATTTTTTGGTCAATCTGGCGGCTTTATCTTAATTTCTTATTTATATTATGTCTTAAATTCAAGAATTACGTTCTTGTTTTAAAGAATGCGTTCTTAAATTGACCCCGTTCTTAAATTGAAGATTACGATATTAAAATTAAGATTACGTTCTTGATTTTTAGAATTCATTCTAAAATATTGTGTGCAACCACTTAGAAAAACCAAGTCTGATTTGATTTTCAAGTTGATTTTTGCAGGCCTCTAATCAGGCGCGGATCCAGCTTGAGCCTTAGGGAGGGGAAATTTTTTATGGTACTAAACAAGTAAAAAATTTGTTTTTAAAAGTTTATTAAAAACGATATGTTTATATTATATTAAAAAAAAACTTAACAATAAGGTAAAATAGAATATAAGATCAGTTCAATATAAATTAAAATAAATTAAAAAGATTAATAATAACGTTTTGGCTATAAAAATAATTTTATTTATATTTAATGTTTTTTTTTGTATTTGAAACAATTTATTTGACTTCATCATACATACTAAATTGTTTGACCAATTTTTCGACCAAAAAAAAACATATGCAATTGTTAACAAAATTTTGGAAGAAGGAATATGCTTCACTAATTTTAAAATTAAGTAATGAATTTAAGTCGAACTGTTTGGGTTTTAATCTAAAGATACATATATAATTATTCTGGTTTAAGTTGATTACAGCTAATTTTTTTATTTAAATTATTTTTATTTAGAAAGGAATTTTAAAGCTTATAACAATGGAGAGACAAAAATAATTTTGGCTGCACATACATACGTACATATTAGACCGTCTCACTTTTAATTTTTTTTCGAAATTTCTTCATGAACATCGATTTTCTTTATCTACTATAAAAACCAAGAAATTTGGTGTATAACACTTAAATATTGATGAATGGGAAGTGGTCTCTCAAATCGTTTTTTCATTTTTTTAGGCAAAATACCTTTTTTTCAAAAAATGGAAAAATCTTGATTTAGTAATTTGCCTCAAACTCAAGCAGTTCTGAATGGATTTGAACATCATTTCATGCATTAGAAAGCTTATTAAATTTCCTAAATGTTTCTTAAAGCAACATTGCCAGTTTGTTCGATGGTTTTTTATTCATAGCACTACAAATTCAGATTTTCAAATACAAACTTAACATTTTTCTTAATTTTTGCTTACCTTTTCATATATAAAAATTGAACGAGGCAAAACTTTTATATTATGTAAATGCAGTATGGTAGGAAATTTTAAAATAAAGATTTTGGTGTAAATAACAGTAGTATTCTGTTAAGAAAAACTGCAGTTTTAGTTGAAAAGTTGAAAGTTGTTTATTTCTAAATATAAAAAAAAAAAATAATATTTTGGTAATAACTTTTTTGTATCTGAACCGATTTTTCCGAGTTTTTCAGCAAATATGTTTTACTAAAGATTTCCGATCTTTTGATATATTAGACGTATCCATAGGTCACATAACCATTTCTTAACCAATTTGGCAGATTTATATACCCACGTCTTAAGGAAGAAATTTACCATTTACTTAGATTTAATTTTAAAATAAAGATTTTGGTGTAAATAACAGTCGTATTCTGTTAAGAAAAACTGCAGTTTTAGTTGAAATGTGTAAAGTTGTTTATTTCTAAATTTTCTTCTATTGCATAAATATATTATAAAGTAAGAACATATTGGTTTTTTTATTTTTTAAAATTTGGTAAAATTATGCTTTTGTTGGAGTTTGGATGCGTTTTGTCAAAATGCTCGACGACTTAAATTAAATCATTTTGGGTGTGGCACTTCCCATACAAAGACGTTATACATTTCTGTATATCTGGAGAACGAAGCGATTTAAAGTTCCCAAATTAGGTACAAACATATCGGTTATCAATACACAGCATCCCTCAAAATATGGGCGGGATTGGTAAAGTGGGCATGGTACCTCCCGTACAAAGATATTATTGAAAATACTTAAAATTTTAAATTTAAGGGCTCTAGTATGACATATGAACACGTTTTATATATCAAAATATCAGAAATTTTTAGCAGAATATATTTCCCGAAAACCCTGCAAGTTTTTTCCCAAAAATGGAAGAGTAATGCCCAAAATAAAATTTTTTATTTAAACATACCCATTTTCGGAAACAATAGATCTCTCCGAGTCCAGGCGTTATAATCTAAGTAAATGGTAAATTTCTTCCTTAAGACGTGGGTATATAAATCTGCCAAATTGGTTAAGAAATGGTTAAGTTATTAGCAAAATACTCCAAAAATGGGCTAAAAAGCATCCACATTTTTATAAAAACTTAAATTTTAGAGCTGTTATGTGACCTATGGATACGTCTGATATATCAAAAGATCGGAAATCTTTAGTAAAACATATTTGCTGAAAAACTCGGAAAAATCGGTTCAGATACAAAAAAGTTATTACCAAAATATTCTTTTTTTTTTTTTATATTTAGAAATAAACAACTTTCAACTTTTCAACTAAAACTGCAGTTTTTCTTAACAGAATACTACTGTTATTTACACCAAAATCTTTATTTTAAAATTTCCTACCATACTACATTTACATAATATAAAAGTTTTGCCTCGTTCAATTTTTATATATGAAAAGGTAAGCAAAAATTAAGAAAAATGTTAAGTTTGTATTTGAAAATCTGAATTTGTAGTGCTATGAATAAAAAACCATCGAACAAACTGGCAATGTTGCTTTAAGAAACATTTAGGAAATTTAATAAGCTTTCTAATGCATGAAATGATGTTCAAATCCATTCAGAACTGCTTGAGTTTGAGGCAAATTACTAAATCAAGATTTTTCCATTTTTTGAAAAAAAGGTATTTTGCCTAAAAAAATGAAAAAACGATTTGAGAGACCACTTCCCATTCATCAATATTTAAGTGTTATACACCAAATTTCTTGGTTTTTATAGTAGATAAAGAAAATCGATGTTCATGAAGAAATTTCGAAAAAAAATTAAAAGTGAGACGGTCTAATATGTACGTATGTATGTGCAGCCGTAAATGTGCTAATGCCACAATTTTTGAAAATTAAGTTTTTGATGCAGTTCAATAGAGTTAACAAAAATACATCGTTTGCAGAAAAAATACAAATATTTTTTTCTAGTTCTTGTTTTGCAACGATATGTAAAAGTTCTAAGTCCAAAAATGCTAAAGAAATTTAAAAAAAAAAAATTTTGAAAATTTCAAAAAAAAATTATTTATATTTGTTTAATAGTCAACATTGAAATAAATAAAATAATTTTATAGTATATTGACATACTAAAATGTACATTAAAAGTATAAAATATATAATAGAAAAGGTGATAAGTCATAAAAATGTAAATAATACATTTATGTAAAACAGTACAAATAGTTGGTTTGCAAGCCAATAAAGAGTCATCAATGAAGCAAAACTGGATTTACAGACTTCAAATATATTCAGAACTAAAGACCTTAGAAAATTTTTTCTCTCTCCTATAAAATTTATACATTGGACTAAATCTTTTTCGACTGAAGGTAATGATATATACTTATATAGGTACATTATATTAAAAAAAAAATTACTGACTCTCCATTGTTTCACTTATTTTTATGTAATTTTTGTATATCAAAGAACTTTTCTTATTAATGCACTTGAAATTTGACAGTTATATAATTCTTCTTTGTTGAACTTTTACTAGACCAATACATATATTCATATGTATATATGGGAAGGTAGAATGACAATGCATATAAAATTCCAATTCAAATCCTACTATGATGAAAATATGATACGAAAAACGGTTATATTCAAATTTATATAATAAATAATTATCATAACACAAATACAAATATTGCATATACTAAGACTTATTAATAATTCAACCGCTCGCATATTCAACCCAAACGTTTATTTTTCGGAAATAGATGGCACTTGCTGGGATTGAATGTAGAATAATATGTATTTAAATACAGTAAACTAGATGTTTCATTGGAAATATATAATAAATAACTATTAGGATAAATACTTGGATACTTATTGAAAATTTGATTAGAGATTCTATAAAAAACAAACAAAAAAAACTTGATGGGATTTCCAAAAATTTTGTACATTCGGAAATTCGTGTATTATCGAAATAAGCAAAACATATTTTTATAATTTAGGGGGGGGGGGGAAATATCCTTTCCCCCCCCTGAATCCGCGCCTGCCTCTTATACATATTAAAGAGTCGGAAAAGCATCATAAACAGAGTTTAGCATATTTGAGGAATATTATTGAGGAATAAAAAAAAATTAACATTTATTCGGCCATGAGCAATGAACTAACACAATGGGTAACATGATGCAAGAAATGTTAAGAATGCAATCGATGTTATTGCAAGCTGTACTAAACAAGCCATGAACTGTTTAAAAATTTGCTTTTGGAACGCAAACGGCATCCGCCAACACAAAAATGAACTAGAATACTTCCTTAAAAATAAACAAATTGATGTTATGATGGTTTCTAGAACTCATCTGACCTCAAGAAATACGTTTAAAATCAATGGTTATATATTATATGATACCAAAGACCCTCGAGACAGGGCTTGTGGCGGTTCTGCCATTTTGATAAAAACCAGAGTAAAACACTACTTAATGAGTGATCATCGTGAAGATTATCTCCAAGCAACGAACATTTGCGTTGAGGAATTAAATCGAAACATAGTAATTTCATCATTATACTCCCCACCTAGATTTTCTATATCAGAAAGCCAATATAATAGATATTTTAAGTCATTAGGACCCTGCTTCCTGGCTGCTGGCGATTATAACGCTAAACAAACTTTCTGGGGGTCACTGGTTATTACATCAAAGCGTCGTGTTTTGTTTAACACAATTTGTAAAATGGATCTAAATGTGGTCGCGAGCGGACAACCAACATATTGGCCTACTGATCAGCAAAAAGTTCCAGATGTCATCGATTTTGGAGTGGTTAAAAACATCCCCGCAGAAACGATTTATGTTGAAGCTTCCCTAGAATTATCTTCTGATCACACACCTACAACTCTTACCATATCAAACCCTTATAGAATTGTATCTCCGTCTGATAACTTATTGACGTCAGCCACTCAAATAAATTGGTTAAAATATAAAAAATATCTCAGTACCCACTGCACTGAAAATATTCCGCTTAGTATACCGGAGAATGTGGATATTTCTATTGTAAATTTTGACAGTTATCTTAAACTAGCTGCTCAACATTCCAGCATAACCCTAAAAAAAAACCAAAAATAGTAAAATATATTCTGCAGAGACGCTCAACACTCTTGACTGAAAAAAGGAGAGCTCGAAGAGAATGGCAATTGCATAGATCCCCTCAACTTAAGAATTTACTAAAAGAGTGCACAAAAAGGCTAAGAAAGTTACTGCAGTCTCAGAAAACGGCTTCTCTGGAAAAATATCTTAAGGAACTTGATGCAACTTCTCAATCAGACTACTCATTATGGCGTGCAGCTAGAAGGGTGGCACGAAGGCTTATTACATAAATTGAAGTTAAACTTACCAGTAAACACACACAAGCTGTTAGAAAGCTACTTAGTCGGTCGAAGGTTTATTATTAAAGAGTGTGATTTTATAAGTTCTCCTCAGCCAATTGACGCTGGAGTCTCTCAGGGAAGCATCATGGGCCCACTTTTATACTTACTATATACCTCAGACATGCCAACAAACAACCACACCCTAAAGGCAGAATTAGTTTGTACGTTCTGTTCTGTTACGAATCAGCTGTTTTGTTTCTGTTCAATTGAAAGTCTGTATGTGTGGTTTGTTTTTACTTTCTCGTTTGTTCTGTTGCGGACAAATCTGTTGATAATAGAATTCAACGTTAAGTTGCCGCTAAAGTGTGTATGTATTAGTTTGTTGTGATATGAAAAATCTGTAATTTTTTGTTTAAAGCTAGAAAAATTGGTTTTAATTATATTTAATTAATTATATTTTTGACACAAAATAGTTTTTTTATTTTTTACGAAAAGTTTTTTTAAAATTTCAATGCTTTTCTTTAAAAAGCAGATGATTCCTTTCACAGAATATTACAAAATATTTGCTACAGAAATGAACGAAACAGAACGGCAACGGAAAGTAACAACTAATAAGGCCTTAACTTCAACATTTGCTGGTGATACAGCTTTTTTAAGCGTACACGAAAATTGTCATGAACCATCTCGTTAATTGCAGAATCATATATTTGAATTGGAAAAGGTCAATGAGCAAAAATGCGTACATATAACATTCACCTTGCGTCGGGAGTCATGTCCCCCTATTAAAATCAATAATCAATTAGTGCCCCAACAATCGCATGTAAAATATCTCGGTATTCATCTAAATCGGCGTTTAACATGGAAATGCCATATAGAAGCAAAACTAACACAAATTAAACTAAAGGCAATTCAAATTTATTTGCTTATTGGAAGAAATTCTGTTCTTAGTCTCGATTGCAAACTTCTACTTTACAACTCTATCTTAAAGCCGATTTGGTGCTACGGTATTCAGTTATGGGGCACTGCCTCGGCGTCTAACATCGAAAAAATTCAAAGGCGCCAAAATAAACTTCTTCGAATAATTACAGCCGCTCCCTGGTATGTCAAAAACTCAAATATTCACAAGGATCTCCATGTTCCATTAGTAAAAACTATGATTACGAAATAGGCCGTAAAATATTTTAAAAGACTGGAACTGCACCCAAATCCACTAGCTCGAAAATTTTTAAATGACAGTGGCCACTCTAGATTAAGGAGAAGAGATACTGCAGGACTCCTCCGCCGAGAAGAGCGCTAAGCATCTACATTTGTGAACAGAAACCGTGATGAGAAAAACTTTCATCTAGCATTGGCCGGACAAAAATAAAGTATTATTATAAGATTTGATTAATAATTGTTAGTTCATATTTAATATATGTAAATTCAATAAATAAATAATGAAAAAAAAAAAAAATATTTTCTCTTAACAACTCGTGTTGTGTATGCTACTAGTTTTTTCTCATACAGTGCACGTGACTAATTTCAATTGTGCGAAGCACATCGCAGTTCACGTAGTATTAAGTGGGGAACAGAATAGACGCTGTAGTATAACGTCACGAATAGCGCTGCAAGCTGTGAAAATTTAAAAATAGCGGTTTCAAAGTAGTGTGAACAGAATACGTAGTTGAAGTAGTGGTTACAGTTGAAGTTGAAGCGCAAAGTTCGAAATTTTGAACTTTGTTGCGCTACAGAGCATTCGTCAACTTCAGCTACTACTACAACTACTTTATTCTGTTCCAGGCCTTAGTCTTTTTTTATACGTATGTTGTGTGCAACCACTTAAAAAATCCAAGAGTGATTTGAATTTCCAAGTTGATTTGTGCAGGCCTCTAATACATATTAAAGATTCGGAAAAGCATCATAAGTAGAGTTTAGCATATTTCATATACGAGCGGTCATATTTATTCTTTAATGAATTTGCTTGCGAATAATATTTTAAAATTTTTTTCCTTTTTTACAGACATGAAAGAAACTTGCACCCACTCATTCATGTTTATGAGGAATAAAACAAAATTAACATTTGTTCGGTCATGAGCAATGAAAAATCAAAAATTATTCGCATATACATTTTTTATGTGTGAACAATTCGGATTTTTTTTATTTTTAAATTGTTCATAAATGAATAAACATGAGCAACGCTGCTCGGTTGTGTGTATTGTGTACATATCTATTATGTTTTGTAAATATTTTTTTCCATTGGCTTTACCAGCCAAAATATGTGGTGTTTTTTGGGTAAAAATAATTGAAAAATACATGAATGAACGATGAGAAAACATTTTGTTTCTTATACAAATTTTCTATTCAATACCAAGAATTATTTATAAAAAGGTGAAGATTATAATTTTGTTAACACATTTGTCTCTCCGATATTTTTTTCAGAATATTAATAAAAGACGGAGCCTGGCTTTCAATCTACAGACCGGAGGCAACTCCCAGACTGTACAAATGCGTGGTAAGCCAGCAATGGACATTTATAGGCCACCAAGTAAGTTAAATATAAAATAAGCTAGAAAAAAAGTAAACTACAGATCCTAAATAAGCTTTTATATTTTTAAATTCTGGTGTGAAACGAATGTGATAAAATTCTGCTTGTAAAATTTTGCTAATATCATATGCATCTTAGACCCATATGCCAATTATAATTCTTCAATTTTGATTGTTTCTGTCTAAATATGTACATTCACGTTTCTGTATTCCTGTTAAAATGCTTTTTAAATTTGTTTATTTAAATTAACTGCCAGGCCTACAATGTCGACAAGAACATTTCTTTCGTATATTTACATATCGTTACCTAAAACGCAAAAGGCCCTAACTAACGAAAAATTAAAAATCGACTTTTTCATTGATTCTGATGTATTGCATCAATACAAATGTCCACAACAAATTTTGGAATCTTCCGAAGAAAATAAGCGATTTTATTAGATATAACTAACAGCTTGCATTATATGCAACATTGTTATTTGTCAAAACCACTGGTAGGTTTAACAAGAAAAATAGAAGAAAATTAATTATAAACAGTTTAAGGCAATTTATCAATTTACCATTTTAAATAGTGTTTTGCTTCTCCTGTAAAATTTTCAAAATGTTAGATAGGGCCTTTTGCGTTTTAGGTAACGATATATTGAAAACTATAATAAAAAACTAAAATTAGTTTTTGCTTTCAATATAAATATACGAAAGAAATGTTCTTGTCGACATTGTGGGCCAGGCAGTAAATTTTCAAAATTATAGCTTTTCTATCAATAAATCTTTAGGATAAAAATTATTAAGATCCAAACCATTCTAAATGTAGACTTCCTCTCTTCTCTCTTTTTTTTTTCTTTTTTTCTTAAAAAACACTCTTTTTAAAATAAAAATAATTATTTTTCGTAATGTATGTGTTGTACAATCAATGATGTTTTTGAGATAATGGCAATATTTACTTAATTAAAAGATGTCCACAATGAAAATGTTAATAAGCTAAATGTTAACGCTCAGGAATTTAACTATTCGGTCACTTCAGATACAAGATCCACTATACAACCACTGCAATCACCTGTGCAAATGGCGGCACCAACAGAAACAATTGAGACCCGGTATGGCTTGTAATTAAACAACTAATTAGAAACATTTAATTTTTATTTCCAGAATTAAACTACAATCTACAACATTCTTCCAGTTCATCCATGGTTTTCCCTATAAACTCTCCTACTGGACTGCAGCCACAAATGCAGTACGTGATGAATCGTCGACAAGCCGGTCTGTCTTTGGGTAGCATGCCCTTGGGTACAATGAATCATAATAAACAGCATATGACAGGTGGACATCGTCCCATTCTCGTAACACACTCCCATCCTATGCAAATGGGCCATATGACACATGGTGTCTCACAGCAGGTTCCTTTAATCACTTCACCATCAAGTGGAAATATTTTACATGTAAGTACCCTGTAGTAAATGTCATAGTTAAACTGTACTGAATCACTATTGACTTTATGACGAGTACTTCTAATGAACTGTAGACCTGACAATGCTTTCTGCTATAGACATCTATCATGTGCTTGTTAACGGAAAATCCACTACTGACCTGAGAACTAATGACTAGATAGTTCTTGTTGGATCATATGGAGACATTGGAACCAGAGATTCAATAGTACATTATTATAATAGTTCTAGACTACGATTTGCATAAATGTGGCTTAAATAAGATGTTTAAAAAATAAAAGGTACTGTCAATTCTAGATTTACAGCTGTCAAAAATGTAGACGCTTTGTCACAAAAAATACCATAACAATCGTAAAAAGTGGAGACTTGCTCAGAAATAAATAAAAATTGATTTCAATTAAAAAATTTGTGATATTAATTAAAAAATTAATTAAATTTTCACCAGTTAACAAATTAATAGTATAAGGTAAACGTTTAATTCTCTTGATTAAATTTTTAATTACAAATGATTTTATATTTGATATTAATCCTTTAATTGGTGAAAATGTTTGCAGAATTTTTTCTGTGTGAAGACACTTGATCCAAGGTTTCCTGCAGGGTAGTTGGCTTTGTTTTTATCGTGTTCGTACAACAAGAAGAAGATACACAAACTTTTTTAAAAAAATTTCCTGTACTAAAAAATTGGTGTAATGAACAGTGTGGCCATTTTGGCTTTTTTTTAGCATTATTTAATTTAAAATTTGGACTAATAGTTTTATTGATTTTACTAAAAAAATTTTATAAATTATAATAAATTTTGACTAGAAATAGTTGTACCCAAAATGAAATTTCGTATGAAAATGGATAATTCTTATGTTAAGAAAAAAAAATAAAAAAAATAAAAAATAAATAAAAGAAACATGTCTTGTTATAAAAATAGAATATTCAGGGAATATTAGAAATGCTCTTATCATGTCGATTGTAAATATTATTTGCCCTTTGATATTACGATATAAAAGTACAAGGAAATTTCCCTGGTATTTAGATAAACTTTTTTTCGAAAAAAATTGTTTGCTCTTAACTGCTGAAAAAACAATTATTTTAAAGATTCAACTTTTCTGAAACTATAAAAAATAAAATAATCTAAAAAATGTTGTATATCATAGAAATAAATCGTTTAAATTTTGCATACATCAGAGGTTTGCAGGCCATCTAAATTTAAAATTTAGTCTCATCTATCTGCGCTACCTATTTATATGTATGCTTTACCAAAAATCAAGCCACTTTTCCCAAATTCAGCCACTTGCTTATACATATATAACAATTTATTTCAATTTCGTTACAAAATTAGTCACTAAAATGTATTTAGTTTCGAATAAAATTTTATACTGGTAATACATTTTTAACAACAATCTTTAAAAATTTTAGCATTTTTTTAAAATCATTTTTAGCATTTTTTTGGCCTTGTCTAATGCGCGATTTAGCTGCAAAAAAATTTTAGAGCTGGCCACACTGGTAATGGAAGAGTTCAGAGAGAGTAATTTTGATTCTCTACTTTCTTGTCCAAAGTTATCGGCAGAATATGCTAATAAAGTGGGCGGCATGAAATAACCCCCCAAAAGTTTGTACAGAGAACAACAACAACGACTTTTGGGGGGTTATTTAATTTTTTTGGGGTGTTACTTGATTTTTTTAATGAGGTATTATTTCATATGAAATAGTCCCCCACAAAATTTTTATGAAATAAAGCCCCAATATATTTTTCTGGGGAATTATTTAATTTTTAAATATGTACGAAAGTATGTAATAAAATAAATCCGCAAAAAAATATTTGGGGGCTTATTTAATTTTTGAATTACATATGTATTTTAAAAGTCATAATGAATGCAAATTATATTCTGTTATATTTACTGCATACGTTTACTATACATGAAAAAGTGGTACTACCAAAATCTCTTATTTCAGAATCCCAAAAAATTAGGGTAATTTTAAAATCCCAAATTTCAGAAATCGGAATCTCGAAGTCCCGAACTATATAATATCGAATTTTAAAATTCCGGATCTAATAATCCCAAATCACTAAATAAAGCTTATCTGTAAAAACTTCGGCCGGGCGCACGGATTTTCCTCTCTATGGTTTTTCGAGAATTGGCTTTATATTAGGCTTATAGTAATTTATTCACCGATCATCGCGAAATTTAGTGGTGTGATTTCTAGTCTTAGGGAACTACAACAGACACAACTTTATTACAAAAGCATTATTTGTTACAGTGTAATGCGTACTAAAATATATTCTAAGAGTTGTCTTTATATGGGGCCTATGGTTAATTCAAGAGGGATCTTCACTATGATTTCTAATCATATAAAACCAGTTTGTGCAAAATTTAATTTAATAACGATGCATTCCGCCCCCAATTTATTTTTTTAAGAGAAATGAAAGGTTTATTTAAGGTTGATTGTTCTAGATTTGGGTCTATAACTCTGAATTAAAAGCTGAATTTCAATCTCTGCTTACGATAACTAGAAACCATTTGACCCAGAAGATATATACACTTTATGGGGTCTTAGTTGAATGTTAAAAAGTTTTACACGGAATGGCAAACTTAGTATACCCTTATTCACAACTAGTGGTGGAGTGTATAATAGCTTACTGAAACATGAGTTTTCTATGTTTATCCGTTAATTAGTTTCAAAAATGTGGCATGTCATAACCTCCGTGGCTGTTATGGCAAACTAAAAAGTGTCATAATTCACATGAACGGAGTGTCTATGGCCCATGGACATGATGCCACTTTTTGATGTGTTGTAATTTATTTTGTTGTTGGTTCCACTATTATCAAGCTCTGGGGCGAAAGATTTAACAAAATAACAAATAAATAATTTATGAAGGTATGAAAATCCCGAATTGCTTAATATCTCGAATTTCAGAATTCTGAATTTCGAAATCCTGAACTTAATAATCCCAAATTTCGAAATACTTACCTTATTCAAAAGCCCCGAATTTAGAAGCTGTAATGAGCGAAGCCAGGGTTTGTCATAACTTAGAGGAGATAACCCTTGCGCCCAGCCAAAGGCCAGCTATGCAGAGTAGCTTTAGTTAGCGAAGCTGATATGTGTTATACCATAGAGTAGAAAATCCTTGCGCCTGGACAAACGCAGGCTATGCAGGGAAGCTTTTGTTAGCGAAGACGGAATTTGTTATATTAATGAGGAGAAATTCTTTGTGTAACAGAACCGGCTTCGCTAACTAAAGCTTCTCCGCATAGCAGGCCCTAGGTCGAGCGCAAGGATTTTCTACTCTATGGTAGGTATAACAATTGCCAGCTTCACAAGCTTAAGGTTCTTAATTCGGTTAAAAATATACATAAGTAAAGAGAAATAATTTTAAAGAAAGCAATTCCAAAAATTTAGACAGACTTCAGATGCCTTGTGGAACCGAAGAATGTATAACTTATGCAATGTAAACATTAAAAAAGTTGCTTCAGGTGTTTTAAAATGTTTAATATCAAATTAAAAAGAAAAAAACTTCAAAATATAACGTTATTTCCTTTTGTTTTTTAAAAAGAGGGCATTGCGATATATTTAAAGTTGTACCAAAAAGTGTCATAATTTCCGTAGACGTTATGACACTTTTTGGGGTGCCTTGGACATTAAAGCGTGTCGCAATTTAGAAAAATTTTAATAGCTTGTCCCATTTGAATATTGTTCTAAAACTCTTAAGGCCCTACCAATAATTACATGAGCTGACTTAAGCAACTGTGCGAATACATGTATCAAACCACAACTTAAGGAAACTTTTCGCTAAATTTTATGAAATTAACATTTGCTTAAGCAAAGTGCGAAACTAATCGCACATTCAGTACGGAATTATGTATATGTTTTTTTATTTTGTTTTTTAAATGTATTTGACGTCTTTTTGATATTTTTGACAGAAGCTTATACATATTATGGTTGGACATTTATTTCAGGGGAAAATTATAAAGACGAATGGGTGAAACAATTCCCAAGTTTTGCCTATTTTCTTCTATTCCGGGCTATCTCGTTTTGATATTTCATAAGGAATTGATTGTTTTGGCGAGTTTTGGGATTGGTATTGAAATGGGATTTTGGGAGTTTTCAAATGTGCTTATTTTTAAGGTTTTAAGATTGTCAACGACAAATCTATAAATCTTACTCAAAATTTTATCCAATAGTTTAACTTTAACCAACTGTGAGATTTGGTTAAAAAGCAACTGATATTTTTATATTCGTTTTACATATTAAAATTTTCTATTTATTATTCCGAACAAATTCTTTATTTTTTTAGCAAGCTACAACAAACCGAGTAAAATTTGCCCCAGAACCCCAAAAACATCATCATGCTAAGGGACAAATGAATATGGTGCAGATAAATAACAATTTAAATCAAAACTATCAGCAACATCAACAAATGAACACCATGAATCCATATATTATAGGCAATAATCAGATGGGAAATGGACTTGCGGACGCATACATGAATATAACACCATTACAGCGATCCAAATCTCTATCATCAGCTGATGCTTTGACCCGTGGTATTGCCGGTCTGGGTTTGGGTCTTGGCAATGAGGTAACCGACATTGGTCAATTTACAACCGAAATACAAACTTTGATTGATACGGCTCTCGAAGATCCAAATAAATTGAATTCGCGCAGTCTAATGGAATTGACTTCGCACTTCATAAAACGTGCTGTCGAGGGACGTCGTTATGCTTTGCCCATATCAAGACTCTGCCTTAATATAATTGGCAAAGAGCAAAAGGAGACATTTTTGGAGGCACTGTTGAATACTTGTCGTCAATGGTATCAGGAAAGAGAAAAGGTAAGTTGAATAAAGAAAATATTTTAACTTCTAATTACAATTTTATCGTTGTATAGCTTCTATTCACAATCCAGGGAATGAAATCACCATCTAGAGCTCGTTTTACCGCTTTCATGGCATTTCTAACAGAAATGTTTTGTCAATTAAAGCGGCGTCAATTGCAATTGCGCACCCAATGTGAAGGGGCACCTCCACCACTTGTTCTACTTACACTTTTGTCAAAATGTTGTGAAGACTGTGTCAAGCCGCCAATCAGATCTTTATCTGAGGTAATTGCAATGCAAAAATTCGTTGTGCTTAGTAATTAATAAAAAAATTATTATGTATAAATATTTCAGATTGAATGTCTCTTCTATGTCTTGACATGTATTGGCCAAGATCTGGAAATGCAATTACCACAACAGTTGGAATTACTCTTGTCTATGATAAGGGATGCCTTTTTAAGCGCCAGTGACTCGGCACCTGCCATTCGTCGTACTCTCTTGCAGCTGATTGAATTACAAGCATCCCATTGGCAGTTACCAGGCAACACGGTGCTCTACTATTATCCCTCAAACAAATAAGATATAAATCCAAAATTTGATTCTTTAGTTAAACCAACAATTGGAACACTTTTGGATCATATTAAAGTTGAAATTTTTATTTTTGTTTGTTATTAACAAAAAAACTACCTAAATAATTATCGAACATATAATTGCATTTATAACAGATGCAAATGTTTTGTTGGAGCAATGATCCCTCATAGAAATCCTACAGTACATTGTACATTAAGTTATTAAACTCTATATTTTTTTTAATGCTACTAACAGATATTTTTGATCATGATCAAACATTTTTATGCTTAAATATTTTATTATTTTTAAATATTACTACTTTACTATAACTTTTTCGTATTTTAATCTTAAACTTATTTATATTTGTAGTATCTAATTATTTATAATACCCGTATGATATAGTTTATAAAAAAAACACATACATATACACATATTTGTATATAAGACATCGTTAGATGTAAATCCATCGTTTAATGAAAAAGTAATTCAATCTCTCACTGACGTATAGAATTTTAAAAAACATTTTTGAGCTCAAAAATACTTTTTTCTCAAGATATTAAAAACATATAGAGACTTTAACATCACAAAAAAAAAATTATTTAATAGTCCCAAATTTATTAATATCTAATACTAGTCAAAAAAAACAAAAAAAAAAATATTTTTAAAATAAACTGATCTAAACAAAAAGAAAAAAATTTTTTTTATATAATTTATTTATTGAATATTAAATTTTCCGCAAGACGTAGCCTTTCCCCTACTCTATTTATTATTTATTTTAATGACCTCCTACTTCAAACTTCCAAACCTATCTGCTCTTTTGCAGATGACAGCAAACTTTGCCATTCGCATTAATTTGATTATGGAACAAGCGCATCTGATGTTGATGCTCTGAGGAAGAACATGAATGATACGCTTGGCCGAGCCCTTGACATTATCTCGGAATGGTGTCATGAAAATGAGTGCCTCGGTTTTAAAACGGTGTAAGATATACTTTACTCCATCGGATCTCCCTAATATTTATACCAACTATATCCGACAACTCTCTTGCGTGGGCCGGTTTTAAAGTCTATTTTGAAGGTTCACATTGATAACAGTAGGGTATCCAACTCTATTGACTCTCTTGAACACCGTCGCAATGTGAGTTGTATTTGCCTGTTTTATCGTTACAAATACGCCTTACAGGGAAAATTCGTTTTTTTTACCGGACTATTCCTATGTGGAATAAACCTCCTGCTGAAGTCTTCTCACCTTCAACATCAATAAGTTCAAGTCGAATTACGGGGTAAAAATGGGTATAAAGGGTAAATTCGGTAAAATTATATCTCCAAAGCTAAAAGAGGTACAAACAAATTTAATACTTATCGTTGTTCTTAATAAAAAATAAGCGGACAGGTGTTTGTTACTTTTACGGAGTAAACGGACAAAACCTGTATTTTTGGTACTTTTGGCACCCCATCTATCTTTTAAACTCATAAACATAGGAATTAAGGTTATATCACATTTGAAACTAATCTAAAAATTACAAATACAAGTTTGGTGCTTTTTTGAAATTCTTTAAGGAGTGAAAAACTATTTTTGGTGCTTTTTTAACATTTTTCTCCATTCATTGACAAAATTATGGGCTCCCCCTACAATATTGAAATTTTTGATGCTTCAATGGTGAGAAAAAAGTACTTAAAAGGGGAAATACGGAAAATTCAATTTCTTTTTTAAGCTTTTTGGTTCTACAAATGGTAATTTTTTAAATTTTCGTTAATATATTAATATTGGACTTACGTAAATAAAATTAAGCATGCAATGCCATGAGTGAATGAGAATTTGTAAGAGGGGCTTTTTGGTACTTTTTTGTTTTTTGCCTAGTACTTTTAGAAATTCCGTATATTGGGCCTAGAAACATAAATTTAAACATGCAATTTCTCGAGTGAATGCGAATCTCTAAAGATGATTTTTTTATACTCTTTCGTGCTTTATTGTTTTTCAGCAGGTACTTTTTGAATTTTCTTTAGTATTGAACCTACAAACATTAAATTAAACAAGCAATGCGTTGAGTGAATGAGAATCTGTAAGAGGCACTTTTTTGTGCTTTACCTGGTAGTTTTAAATTTGCCGTTAGTATTGGACATAGAAACATAAAATAAAACATGCAAGTTTCTGAGGGAATGAGAATCTGTAAGGGGGATTTTTGGTACTTTTTCGTTCTCTAACTGGTACTTTTTAGTTTAATACCTATTGTTGTTCATTAAATACAGAAGCGAACAGGTTTATGGTACTATTATGAAATTCGCCCCTTTTTGGGAGTAAAGGGGTATAGCCTGGATTTTGTAACTTATTTGTCCCCCATCTATTTTTTAAATCAATACACATACAGGGGTGTTCTGGAAATCGAAAAGAATTTTGAAGTTCTTTTTAATACACTCTTAATCCAATTTTTTATAAATTTCTTATAGAATTCTGTTTAATAGAGACATATTTCTATTGTATTGTATTTGTATTTCTTTTACTACAAGAATCTTGTCAAAAAAAGACTTTTAAATTCTGGCGTTTTGCGTTTTCAATTTTCAGATAGAAAGAAAAATTATATAACATTCGAAACTTATCTAAAAAATGCAAATTTGATACTTTTTCGAAATTCAAACGGTTAAGGGGTGAATATCGTACCTAACTTTGTTACTTTTTCAAAAGATTTTTTCTCCATCTATTTATCTTTCATCACACTGCCTAACCGCCTGAAGCTATAAGGCTGGCCCATCGCCAAATCGATCTTGCTAACCTCATATCTCCTAAGCTAAAAGAGATACAAAAAAATGTAATACCTGTAATTGTTCATTAAGAATTTTTGTCACGCCATCTATCTTTTAAACAAATAAACATTGAAATTAATATTATATCACATTTGTAACTTATCTAAAAATTACAAATACAAATTTGGTACTATTTCCAAATTCGATCCTTTAAGGCGTGAAAATCGTACCTAATTTTGTTTCTTTTTTTAAATAGTTTTCTTCATCAATCTATCCATAAATATTAAATTGTAACGTTACTGACTGATTCATCATCACTTATCCTAAATTCCAGAAGCTAAAAAGTTGACACTTGGACCGGAGGCTGGCTCTCGCCAAAATAATCCCGCTTATCTCATATCTCCTAAGCTAAAAAAAGATAAATAAAATTAATACTTATTTTTGTTCAATAAAAAATAAGCGGACAGGTGCCTGGTACTCTTTTGAAATTCGACCTTTTTGGGGAGAAAACTGCGAAAACCTATATATTAAAACTTTTGTGCATGCCAATAAACATTGAAATAAAAAATATGTCGAATTCGTAACTTATCTAAAAAAAAAAAAATTTTAATGCTTTTCGAAATTCGTACGTTTAATGAGTGAAAATCGTACATAATTTTGTTACTTTTTTAAAAACATTTTTCTTCCTCTATCTACATATACATTTAATATAAAATTGTAACGTTTCTGACTGATTCGTAATCGCACGTAAATACGTTAAAACCTAGAAACATAAACTTTGGCGTAAAAATATGAACACGAAAGAATAGGACGCTTACGAAGTAGCGGGTTAAATGCTAGAATAATAGTATTTCTGAATGCTATCTAGTAGACAGTGTAGTGTCTACGTATAGCAAAGAGTTATATTTGCAAATAAGAAATGCGTTCAACCGCGTAGATATGACATTTCCACGTTAAGCGTCGATCGAGAGCAGGGATGGAAAAACTTAATAATGTTATAGTCGACATTAATTTATCTTATTTATGCGCGATCGACTTCAAAAAGTGGGTTAAACTTAAAGCAAATAAAAGTTTAATTAAGGTATTTCTTAAAAATAATATACATATTAAATTATTTGTTTTTACTATTAAGTGCAGTGTGACCAGATCTTAAAAATTTTTACAGCTAAATCTGGCATTCTACATGGCCAACGAATGCTAAAAAAAAATTCTATCATTTTTCAAAGATTTTTGTTAAACATGTATTACCAATATGAAATTTTATTCGAAACTAAATACATTTTAGTGTCTTATTTTTAAACGAAATGGAAATAAATGAGA
This sequence comes from Pollenia amentaria, assembly GCA_943735925.1. NCBI lineage: Eukaryota > Metazoa > Arthropoda > Insecta > Diptera > Polleniidae > Pollenia > Pollenia amentaria. Next base: position 71,512,324 of record OX031007.1, on the reverse strand, counting down.
GTATTTAAACAGCTGGGTAGATTTTGGTAAAACATCGGATACGAGTATATATGTTTAAATATATAGCGCAGGTAGTTGATTAAATTTTAAATTTAGAGGGCCCACAAGCCTCTGATACATGCAAATTTGAAACGATTTTATTTCTGTGCTATACAAAATTCTTTAGATCATTTTATTTCTTATAGTCTAAAAAAAGTTGAAGTTTTAAAATTATTATTTTTTTTTAGCAGTTTAGAGAAAAAAATGCATTCAAACATTAACGCTATAGAATTTTTATCTAAATACAAAGTGAAATTTCTTGTACATTAATTTTGTAATATTAAAGAGCAAGCAGTTTTTACAATCAACATGATGAGGGCATTTTTAATATTCTCTTTCATAACATAAGAACTATACATTTTCATACGAAATTTTATTTTGGATACAACTATTTTTTGTCAAAATTTATTATAATTTATAAAAAATTTAAGTAAAATCAATAAAACTATTCGAAATAATGCTAAATTTACCTGCAAAAATGCCAAAATTGTCAAACTGATTTAGTGCAATGTACTTTATTAACATATATTTTTTGATTGACATTCAATTTAATCAACAAATCCTGTAATGTTAGGCACAATCGAATACATTCCATAAAGCGATCATCAGAGAACGCATAAATTTCGATTTTATATTTTTCATTTGAGAAAACACTACCGGCCATGTGCTGAAAATCGCATGATTTGAAAATCACAAGCGATCGGAAAATCGCCAATTTTATTTAAGCATGTGCTAGAGTTCACGCGTTTTGTTTTTTTTTTCGAAGTAGTGGTCGAAAAATAAAACATGTGTTTTAGCTGTCAAATTTGAACAAAAAAAAATAATTATTTACATGAAAAATGCCGGCAGCTTTTATATTACGTGTTATTTCATTAAAAAAAAACTGTATTTTCAAAAAGAACGTATCAGAAAACGTCTTCTAAGGGATTATTACAACCCAAGAGATATTCCTGAACTGTAAAAAGTCAATTTCTCAAGTTCATTTACACGTCTGAATGTCTGGCACCATATTTTTTTCGAAGTTAAATAGAAACAGCTGCTCACAATCAAAACGCAAATTTAAAAGAAATTGTTAAGCAACAATCAGTATTAAAACAATGTTGTTTTTTAATTTTATATTTTCTATGAAAATTTTCTCAAAAGATTATGAGTTTTTAAAATAAATGGAAAAGAAAAACATTAAATTTCCTTTTTATATGCTACTAGCTTAACCCGGTGCGCTTCGCTACACTGACCCCGCACATTTTTATATTGAAATTTATAGTTTACTATAATAGTAGCTTTAACCACGTTTGAAGACTCTCCCTTTAATAGTTCTTCAGTTGAGCGATATTTAATGTATGCATCCTATGGGAGGTATTTCCCCCCCTGCGCCTACCCGCTTTATTTTTATTTTCAAAAGTGTAGTATACCATAAGAGTGACTTTTAGAAAGTTTGAACATTCTCACTATTACAGTTCTTAAGATATGCGATGTTAAACATTGGCGTCCTATGGGGTATTCCTATACCCCCGCTGCTATTTTATTTCAATTCCGGGGCTCAGAAGATCCTACTACAAAAAGTTCAGCAAAATGCGTGCAGCGGCTCTTAAGATATGCGATAATTAATATTGGCATCCTATGGGGGGTACCAATTCCAATGCCCCTATCGAAAAAATAAGTAGCCTATTTTATTTTTAGGGCTCACGTGATGTTACTGTAAAAATTTCAGGAAAATCGTGCGATAATTAATATTGGCATCCTATGGGGGGTACCAATTCCCCTGCCCCTATCGAAAAAATAAGTAGCCTATTTTATTTTTAGGGCTCACGTGATGTTACTGTAAAAATTTCAGGAAAATCGTGCGATAATTAACATTGGCATCCTATGGGGGTACCAATTCCCCTGCCCCTATCAAAAAAATAAGTAGCCTATTTTATTTTTAGGGCTCACGTGATGTTACTGTAAAAATTTCAGGAAAATCGTGCGATAATTAACATTGGCATCCTATGGGGGGTACCAATTCCCCTGCCCCTATCGAAAAAATAAGTACCCTATTTTATTTTTAGGGCTCACGTGATGTTACTGTAAAAATTTCAGGAAAATCGGTTCAGTAGTTTCGGAGTCTATAAAGCGACAAACAAACAAACAAACAAACATACATAATCCATTTTTATATATATAGAAGATTTATTGATGTTGAAAATAAATTTTGAAGGAAATTTATAAGTACACATGTGGATCACATTACTGTAGGCTTGTGATTTAAAATCGCCAAATTTAAGGCGATTACGAACTCCAGCACACCTTCTTTGCGATTTCAAATCGTAATCACAACTTTCTTGCGATTTGCGATTTCTAGCACATAGGCGTACATCAAATATATAAGTGGAACAATAAATACAAATATCCTCATTGCCACCCATCTCAACAATTGATATTTTTCTTCCGGTAAAAAATTCCAAAAATAAATTTTATGTTTACAATGAAAAGAAAAATTAATAAATCCTTACTTAAATGAAGCCGGAGAGGTGTCAATAGTACAGGACAGTACGGTAGTTGATTCAATAATTTCAAGGGTGGCTTAATCCCGCATTCGTACTTGAAATAATCCGAAAGTGGATTTGATTCTAACCTAAGCACTTATCCGAGAGAACCAGAGAGAAAGAATATTATTATTTATTTACTTTACTTACCTGCCGTTCGTTACACATGTTTGTTTCACCTTTGTTGAAATATAAGACACCAGAAGCATGCCCAATATGTTTTTCGTAATCATTCTACTTTGAAAATTTTGTGTATTTAACCTAATAATTTTAACAAATAGAATACGGGGATTGTTGCTTATATTACTTTTTAAACCTATAAATAATGAATATTTTGCCTTATTTACTTAAATTTAGCACGATTTGTTTCTTTCTGTGCACGTGCTTTCAGAATTATATCTAATTGTATTGTTGAAATTTCTATCTCTAGATTAGATGAATTCGACTAAAAATTGTGAGCAAGATTTGATGAAATACCCTCGTTATCGATTTCTCCAAAAAGAAATTAAATTAGTTCAAAAATCGGTTGAAGAATTTTGAGATTTTGATATTTATTGAACGTATAGCATGCAGTATTGATGGGTCCATATTGCAGATTAGTCTGATTTTATCTGATCTATCAATACAATGAAATAGATCGCGATCCAAATATCACAATATAATGTATTGTATATATATCGAACGTGTAGCAGTGCCCTAAGATTTATATGTTTTCCAAATATGGGAAATATTTAAAATTTTGCCTTTTCAATTGTGAATCAGAAGGTTTTCATTTTGCTTTTAAATCCATTTATCGAACTCAACAATTCAATAATATGTTTTCTTTTTCCTTGAAATGGCCGATAAAGCTCGAAAGGAATGCACATTTTTTTACACATACAATTGTTCATGGTTTTCTCCCAAAAATGCCCTAAAATTCAATAAATAATTTCAAGAAGAAGATTAAGAAATTATTCCAAAAAGCTTTCTCGACTAACATGACAAATATTCCGGGCCATATTCAATTTTTTTTGTTCATTATTTATTTATTAAATCTTCATATCACTGTTGGCAGAACTGCAGATTTATATGCATTTTGCAGATTTTATGCCCCTAAAATATAGAAATGCAGATTTAAAGATTTTTGACCGAAAAATGCAGATCTTTTAAATAATCTAAACGATAAAAATAAAATGTATTTATCTTTTTTTAAATACATTTAGGGTATAATTAATAATATAAATAGAATGTTACATAGCGAAGCGTCTGTAGATTACAAAAATTATTGAAGTGGTTATCTCGGAATTGATGCAGCTGAAATACTTTTAAAATCAAGTTTGTCTCCATTCGATTTACAAAAAATAACTACTGATTGTACATTTAGTTCGTTGTTAGATTAATGTCCCAATTCTGTTAGACGATTTATGGCGAATTTTATTGTCTAAATATTTGACTTTTTATTTTCAAATTCTATAAATCAATAATGGTTATAATCTATGATTATTGCACATAATATCGTTAAATATTTGATTCAGTAAAATTTTTGTGGAAGTTTTTATATTTTAAAATAGACAAAAACAATTTTGTAGTCTTCTTGAATATTTTAATATTGAAAATTTTTTCTATTGTTAGATTTTTGATTGAACAAGGAAGTATTCCAAAATTAATTGCATTTGGTAACCCCGCACACGGCAAAAGCCTACAGACAGACTGCAATACACCCAACACTAAAAGCGGCAATATTTTTAAAGTTTTTAGAGACAGGTATCCATGCAGAAAAAGACGTTATTGCGATGGTTAAGTTACAACTAACATCATTTGTACACACTATTTACCAAAATTACAGTGCATTCACAGTGCTAAAATGATAACGCCAAATATAGGGTACTTTCGTAAATGCATCACTGCGCTGCATCAGAAAAGCAAACTTTTTTTAGTTCCGAAAAAAGGCAATTATATTTTTTTTTATTGTGTGGCTATTATTTTTGTGGAGTATATACTTGTTATATATATGACAATTTCTTGGTCCACATCTACTTTATTCATATATATATAAACATTTGAGATCACTGATACGAACCTACCCATAGTCACAATATTGAATTTAAAACTGAATTACCATATTTTGGCTATTGCGTTCAACGTCGCTAAAATACATACATATAAGTTTAATGCGTTAGTTTAACATATTGATGACATTAGCAACACAGAAAAAATTATTAAATTTCTCCAATCACCAAATTTGTTCCAAATTCATAATATTAAGTAAACAAGTAGTTGATTTTGCACCTATAACCAAAATGATTACATTGATTACTTAAAATTTTGAAAAAATATTTTCAATAAATGGTATTTTTAATTTTAATTAAAAAAGTGATAAAAAAAACTTTGCCATTTCAAACAATGTGTTAATTTATTTAAATAAATAAAATATGTTATTATTCGACCTTTCCAATTTTACGATTTAGTGGAAGAAATGTTTAAACATAATATAATCTCTGAAAGAGAGAAGAGAAGACTTAAAACTGAAGTGTCGGTAGCTCCAAGGATATATGGACTCCCAAAAATACACAAGGAAAATTACCCGTTAAGACCCATATGTTCCTCTATAAATTCCCCAGCAAGTGAACTTTGCAAATATATCACGGTGATATTAAAAATAATTACGGAAAATTCGATATATAACGTTAAGGATTCGGTGCAATTTAGGAATAAGATAAAAGACTTGACTATACAGGACGATGAAAGATTAATATCGTTTGATGTTGTTTCTCTGTTCCCCAGTGTCCCTGTTGATTTAGCGTTAAATATTATTGAAGAAAAATGGGAGGAAATTGAAAAGTTTACAAATATGACAAAAGGACTATTTCTACGTATTGTGAAATTCTGTATAAAGGACAATCGGTATTTTAAGTATGATGGTAAAATATTTACTCAAAGGAAGGGTCTACCGATGGGATCACCAGCATCGCCAATAGTTGCAGATATTGTAATGGAGAAATTGTTGGAGACGGTGTTTGAAAGGCTAGCGGAAAAACCAAAGATTTTGACGAAATATGTGGATGACATCTTTAGTATAGTAAGGGAAAGTGCAATTGAGGAGATACTGACAAATTTAAATAGTTTTCACCATAGTATTAAGTTTACAGCTGAAAAAGAGTCCAATTTTAGATTACCGTATCTGGATACCGTTGTAATCAGAGATGGGAATAACTTAAAAATGGATTGGTACCAAAAACAGACAGCTTCCGGTAGAATTATTAACTACTTTTCGAAACATCCAAAAAGGGTTATCATTAATACGGCTAAAAACTTAATAATAAGAGTGTTGAATCTTAGTGACTTGGAGTTCCATAAAAATAATATAATTTAAATTAGAAACATCCTTCTTGACAACAATTTTCCTACAAAACTTACGAATAAACTTATTCGTGACTATGAAAATAGAATTGTAAACCGTTCGAAAGTTACTGACATATCAATGATTTATAAATCCCTTACCTATGTACCTGAAATATCAGAGAGATTTGAAAAATCCAAACTTTTTAATGGTGAAAACTTTAGAATGGCACACAAAACGGACAACAATCTCTCTAAAATATACAGCAAAACTAAAGATAAAATTCAGAACATGGAAAAATCAAATGTTATATATAATATACCCTGTATTGGAAATTTAAACGAAAGTTGTGACAAGGTTTATATCGGAACCACAAAAAACAAGCTAAAAACTAGGATTGCAGGCCATAAATCTGATCAGAAATTAAAACTCGGTAGAGAAACACCAAAAACAGCACTTGTGGACCACTGTGTCAAAAACAAACACTCGCCTGATTTTAGTAATGTAGGTGTGTTACAAACAGAGCCGAATTACAAACGTCGATACATGCTTGAGATGCTTCACATCATAGCAACAAAAAAGAGCGTCAACTTTAAGAGCGACGTAGAGTGTTCGTGTGCTAATAACTACAGAGGCTTAGTAAATAAGATCAAACTGCAGTAATAATTTTTAAGTTTAGTGTTATTTTAGATGTTGATACGTACACAATGTATTTTTAAGTTTTTGTATTAATAAAAATTCACTGTGAGTGTGTGAATATATTGTGAACGTATAAAACTGTTTAAAAAAGCAAAATTTGTGTGATTGTTGTCTATATATGTTGTTGTTATTTGTATGTTTATAATAATGATGCTTATACTTATGTTTTATTGTTCTTTTAATTAAATTTAAGGAAACAATCCCTGATGATGATCTTCAACGAAGATCGAAATATCGGAATTAAATAAAAAGGAATATTTATTTACAAAAAAACACTGGCCTCGAGCTTTAAATAAATATTGACAATTTCCAACAACAATTCTACATGTTTAAATTATTTTAATTTAGGGGGGGGGATTTCCTTTTTTCACCCCCCCCCCCTGAATCCGCGCCTGGGATGTAATAATGGCAATATGACTTGAAAGCATACCATTTGAAACAGTACAAGTTGTAAAAAAAGTACATTTGCGTACTGTTTTTGGTGTTATGCATAAACCAGTGCAATTGAAAAAAATCAGTACATGTACTGCTAAAAACAGTACGTCTGGCGCCCCTAATTATAATCCATATGAGAATTTGTCTTAAAGGGGTATCAGGAACGGTCGCTAAATTGTTTGTTAATGTTAACATTTAGAAGGAAGTTAAAACTATTTATAGATGGAAGCTTTGGCAAATTGGAGCCGATTATAAAAGAATTTAATCTTATAAGCATCTAAAAAAATTTTAAATGCATAAAAATATGCCTAAAAAAGGCAAAATGTGCGTTTTAAGCTTAAAAAATGCTGCAAAAATTATCTTTTAACTAAATTATGCAAAAAAATGCTGTAAAGGGTAAAATATGCAAAAATATGCACTTACAAATCAATGCCAATATTCATAAAGAGCTCTTAAACGGATAAATAGATAAATTGTTTCTGCCTTCATTGCTCGCACAAGGAAAAACATTCAATTGCATATTTATGGTTTTCCTGGTTATCAGCCATATTCTGTAAATCGAGTTCATACGAGTGAAATTTAAGGCAAACAAACTTTTAAACCAAAGTGCTTAACAAGTTTATAAAAAAGTCCCTTTTAAATGCTTTATACTTTAAGTTCTTAATTTTACCTGTACTTCTCTTAAAATCAGGAAAAACTGTACGGTAATAAAAAAAATTTTAACTGAGAATCTCCATCGATTTAAATTTGACTCGATTTTTAGGAATAATAAATTGGTTTATTTTAATTACGAATAATAAATTGGTTTAAATAGTTTCTCCTAACAAAAATAAAATTAATAATTACAAAAATAATTTAAAAAATATGAGCTGAAAGCCTGTGTTAAATATCCGCGTTAAGTTAAGCAGCGGGTTACAATGGCAAATTATACTCCGAAATAAAACTAATGGATCCCGCCTGCTACTAAGACTTATGCATGTACGAGTATTAAACTTTGGTTTTCAGATAATTTTATAGTTTGTTAAACACATGTAGTGTTCACTTTGTTTTTAATTTATTTTTCTTTTCTTAGTCTGGTTACGGTCCTGCTAGTGAATTAAAAACTGTATTTTTTGTAGTCGGATTTTGATTTTTTAAATTATTTATTTTATTCAAAACCTGTATACGTAGTATAAATGAATTGTTATTTTAATAGTTATTATATAACTACGTTTTTGTTTTATTGTTTTTTTTCGGTTTATTCATATAATAAAAATATTAAATCAAATAAGGGTTGCCATTCGTACTGTTTTTATCAGTACATGTACTGTTTTTTGTTTAAAGTACTGATTTATGCATTACAAGCAAATCAGTACGCAAATGTACTGATTTTTTCATTAATGTACTGTTTTTGTACTGTTATTATATATTAATTTTGTTCAGTATATAGTTTGTCATATTGTAAAATTGTTTGCAATACAAATATTAATATAGATGTTCTTATCGATGAGTTATTAATATTAAAGGTTTTTGCCGAGTCAGTACGAAAAAAGAAGAGAGTAGAAGAAAAATGGAAAGTGTTTCTAAATGGTGGTGCCCTTACGAATTTGAAGAAATGTGTTATTTTATTTTTTCCATTCCACATTGAAACACTTTTACAGAAAGGGTCTTTAGTTTTCAAAGTGGAGAAAAGCGAGAAACAGGCTGTTAATATAAAACCTAGAAAGGGAGTTGCAGATAAAGACAAACTTTGGTTATAGTTGTAATGAGCTTTACAATTTTTTGAAGAATGAACCATCATTGAAATTGTGGACAACGTATAAAAAGGCCATAAATATTTTTAACTTGCAACATTGTAAATATTTAATATATATTACTTATGTTGTAACGTGACGTTACAAACCTACATATACTATATACATAACTTTAATATTATTTACCTGTCCTTACACTGTGAACACCCTTACTATTCTGTTTAACATCATGAATGCCCCTACTGCCCCTGCTTACTAATACCTAATAATTCTCATTGAGTTTATTTTATTTTTAAATAAATAGTCAAAGTTTGTTCAGAACAAACAGAGTAGATATTGCCCTTAACCCCAGTATATACTCTTAGTAGTTAGTATTAACAAGTAGTTTGCCGTATCTAGACGAACACTAGAGCTCCCGAATTCTTCTAGTGTCCGAAGTATTTACTTATAAACCGTAGTTAATCGAACGCCACGGTCTCCGAATTCTCGTAGTGTTCGAAGTAGTTAGCCGAACGCCAAGGCCCCCGAATTCTCTTGGTGTCCGAAGTATTTACGAAGTAGTTAGCCGAACGCCAAGGCTCCCGAATTCTCTTGGTGTCCGAAGTATTTACGAAGTAGTTAGCCGACCGCCACGGCCTCCGAATTCTCGTGGTGTCCGAAGTAGTTAGCCGAACGCCAAGGCTCCCGAATTCTCTTGGTGTCCGAAGTATTTACGAAGTAGTTAACCGCCACGGCCTCCGAATTCTCGTGGTGTCCGAAGTAGTTAGCCGAACGCCAAGGCTCCCGAATTCTCTTGGTGTCCGAAGTATGTATTTACGAAGTAGTTCGCCGACCGCCACGGCCTCCGAATTCTCGTGGTGTCCGAAGTAGTTAGCCGAACGCCAAGGCTCCCGAATTCTCTTGGTGTCCGAAATATTTACGAAGTAGTTAGCCGAACGCCACGGCCTCCGAATTCTCGTGGTGTCCGAAGTAGTTAGCCGAACGCCAAGGCTCCCGAATTCTCTTGGTGTCCGAAGTATTTAAGAAGTAGTTAGCCGACCGCCACGGCCTCCGAATTCTCGTGGTGTCCGAAGTAGTTAGCCGAACGCCAAGGCTCCCGAATTCTCTTGGTGTCCGAAGTATTCACGAAGTAGTTAGCCGAACGCCACGGCCTCCGAATTCTCGTGGTGTCCGAAGTAGTTAGCCGAACGCAAAGGCTCCCGAATTCTCGTGGTGTCCGAAGGATCTACGAAGTAGTTAGCCGAACGCCACGGCCTCCGAATTCTCGTGGTGCCCGAAGTAGTTAACGTATTCTTGCCAAACGCCAGCAGCCCGCATTTCGCTGGTATTCGTAACCGTAGTTAGTCGTACTGAGCCGACCGCCAGCGGCTCCGCATTCCGTTGGCCACCGACTCAGCGGCCCCGTAGCTCAACCCACATTTAATAATTTAACCCCATCTGTTTAACACTCTTTTACCAGATAAGTTCCTGTGCTTCCACCTGAACCCCGCACGCTAGCCGCATCCTCCGTCCAGCCCGTACACGTCGCCAGATCAGTCGTTCCCGTACTCGTTCCCGCCTACGTCCAATCACCAGAGTAGTCATAAGTATCTAGAGTAGATTAAGATTTTGTAAATAAAGCTTTGTTAAATTATTGTAAGCGAACATACACGAAAACACCCCGTATTTCATTCAAAGGAAGCAGACCTTCGAATTGACCCTGGACAGACTGAGTCATACCTCAGCTGGGAAAGAAAACTGCGTTACAATGTCCATACATATGTAAATATTTGGGGCCCTATGCTATAGGAGCCTCGGAAACTTATATATATATATATATATATATATATATAATATACATATTATGTAAATATATTATTTATAAAAAACTATACTATAAGATCGTCTGAAAAACGATTGTGCCTTTTGCAATAATTAGAATTATTAAAAGAAATTAGTTGTAAATCACTTTTAAATAATTTTTTTAAATTATTTTAAATTATTTATTTGCCCTTTTAATTGCAAAATGAAATTAATTATGCTGGTAGATATAGCAAAAAACTACTTTTATTTAATTTCAGGTTGACCTTTATTAAAAAAATAAAATAGAATAAAGGAAATACAATTTTTGTTCACAAGTTGGTCACGTTTTTTTCGTCAAATATTTGCTAGGTATGACCGTTGCTTAAAAAAGCCCTAATGAAAAAATTAACTCAAAACAGCTATATATATATTTCCCGCTAAAAATATTTACGAAATTGAATTAATGTTTGGAAAAAATTTAGATTTTTAACTAAATTTTGACACTGTTTAAATTATAGAATGAGATTTTGTTTTAAAAAAAGATTAAAACTTTTCATGATATTAATATGCAATTTTTTATTAAAAAGTATATGTACTGTTTTTAATGCAATTGTACTGATTTTTTTTCTCTTATGTACTAATTTGTCTGATTTCAAAACTGGCAACCCTAAATCAAATAGACATGTATTTTTTTATTGGATAAAATTTATTGATTAATTCGAGTTATTCGAACAAATTAAAACTCTTAATCGATTACTCGAGCAAAAATAAAGTTTAAAAATCGATTAATTCCTTACTCGAGTACAACCAAAAGTCAGAAAACTGGATACTCTAGCTGTTCTAGAGGTTATGGCTTCCAAATTAACTATTAGTTACGAAATTGTTTAGGAAGCTATGCCATTAAAAGCTTTTTCGGGAGTGGTATTTGTATAGAATCTATTTTCAAATATACCGATTCCAATAAAATTTGGTAAAATGATTAAGGTCGCAACAAAATATTTGCGCGCCCAATTTAATGGAAATACCAACATAAAAAAATGGTTAATGGGCAAACAATTATACTCTGGAACAGGGATGATAAATGTCATTTTCAAAATTGTACTTAAATCAGTAAAAGATTGAACTTTTTACAGCCTAATTGTACTAAAACCCAAAAATACATATATTTTTTACAAGTTTAATTTTTCGAATAACAAAAAATGTACCAACATAAATTAAAATTCACTTGTACCATACATTTATATTTGAAATATTAACTTGGTAATTAAAAAAAACGAATCTTGATAATAAGAATATATAAAAGAGCTTATGTATAGTTTGAGAACAATAAGAACATTAATAGGAAACGTTTTACTAAATTTAGGAAATGTTCTACATTTCTTATAGTTCTAAAACTCTACATAAGCTTTTTATATATTCTTTTTTTTATCAACTTAAATGTCTTAAATTTAAAAAAATTTGAAAAAAAGAGAACTGCACATATCGTCATCCTTAATGCAGAATAATATAACATCACAGTTTACATGATAAACAAAAACCGTTGTAAAATGTAAATTAATTGATATATAAAAGCAATTTTCAAAAAATTAGGATAAAAATGCGATAACCGATATATTTTTGAGAAGAAAATATTTTTTTTATTGTTATTTAATTAGTTATGTGTGTTACGTTATTTTATTTGTAATTCTCTGAAACAAAATGACGTATCATCAACGAAAGTATGTTAGTATTAAGTAAAACAAATATTTAAAATATTAAACAATTAAATATTTTGTTAAATTACAGGTATAATAGAATATTAAGATAGAGTACATGGCTATAAATGCCATACTGCTCTAAAACAATAAATTTAAATGCGGTTAAATGTACCTATAATTAGTATTGTTTAAACACAAAAATGTACTTGCTTAAATTTATCTATAAATGGATTGTAAAAAGCCAACTTTTTCATTATAATTTACATCTATTTTGATTTCCTTATAATGAACTTACATGCATATATATTGCATTTTTCTTTACAACGTACACATTTTGCAAATAAAACTTTGACTCATATACATACATAAAAACATATTTGCCTCCATATAAGGAATTATTTCAAAAAAAAAAAACTTCTGAAGCACATACTTACAACACTATGTATTTTAATTAGATCATTTCTGAACAATTAAAATAAGAAGAAGGAAAGAATAGTGCAATTAAGAGCAGTATTGATAGCAGCCCCCGTATTCAATAAAGAAAAATGTTGAAGAAAGTAGTATTTCCCCTAAAAAAAGTATCAGTAGTTAATAAAGCTGAAGAAAGGGATAAACACAAAATATAGCTAAACATTTTATATTCCAGCACTTTATAAAAAATTAAAAAATGCAGTTAGTCTAAAAACGTAGAATAAATGTCTTTTTGAGGATATGGATTAGGCCCTAACAAAAATACGAGATTATTTTACTGGGCATTTACACATGAAAGTAGTTTCTTGAAAGTCGCAATACACTCACACTTTTTCACTAATACATTTTTCTTGTACTTTCAGTCCAACTTTCAGCTAGCTTTCAATGAGAATTTCAAGAAAGCGATTTCATGAAAGTGAATGACAAAGTGTGGCCAATTGAAATTTTTTTTTCGCATATATAAAGAATTTTAATATATTTTTTCACCGAAATATTAAGAGCACAATGATTTTAATTAAAATTTATAAATATCATGAAAACTAATAAAAAAAAATATTATTTTGAACGAATGCCTGAAGTTCGGCGTGAATAATTGGCTCGGCAGCTCTGAAACTTGAAATAAGCAAAACAATAAAAGGAGAAGAAGAGAAATTTGTGATAGAAGTTTGCCCTTTGACGACATTTTGAAAATGGAATTTCACTTTCATGTGAATTTTCATGAAATTTTATTATTTTTTTGTGAAATTTATGGTGATAATACGTATACAGAAATTTCATGAAAGTACTTTCATGTGTAAATGCAGCGTTAAATAAAAGTGACAAAATATGTCTTCTGTAATATAAAACAGATTCATTATAGGGAAGTTCGATGGTATTTAAATTTACTAAAACGGATATACAGTACTTTTCGCATATCGTCACATCCTTAAGTTGCTGCCAAATCGCAAATTTGACTATAAGTCTTATCCACATATATGCCCCTATGAGGTATATTAGGGGGTTCAAATACAATCAATTAATGTGAATTAAGAAAATAAAAAATCATATTTATTACACGACAGCAGGCTTATTGTTTTGTATAAAAAAATAAAATATTTCATACCTCAAAACTATTTTTTTTTTTTAAATTGAGAGCTAATGACAAAAATTAAACAGTTTAAGTATTAGGTCTTTTATATGGGTTGTGGCTTCGAAAACTAAATAGAACTTGGCACATATTGCTTATGTGACCATAACGCTAATAATTTGCTTTACTTTTGCCTTTGCTACTCGTAGATAGATGGAATATATGTCAAATGTTCTTATGTCGCTAAACGGACTATAACGGAAATACTTCCTATTAAATTTAATTATAGTGGCAGAAAAAAAAGATTAAATGGACTATATCGCTAATGTGACTACAAATGGAAGTCTTAAGGCCATGTCAGATAAAACTTTTGCTTCGCGTTGCGTTACAGATTCGCTTTGACATCTTAGATAAACTATACATACTTATACGAAACTTGTCACATAAAGTACTTTTGAAGCAGAGCGAAGCGAAAAGTTAGGCAACTTTCATCTTTTTGCGCGCTTTGACAATCAGCTATTATAATTTTCTTTTATTTTATATATTTTTTTTTTCCAAATTCAATTCCAATAAATCTTCTAATAAAATGTTTAACTTTTATTTTTATAACAAATAATTAAATGTATAATTTACCAACCCCTATTAAAGGTAACCAAACAATGCCTGAGTGTGGCCAAAGTTTTTATTGTGCCATACACCTTTTGCTTTGCAGAAAACTAATATCTACCTAAATAAAGCAAAAATTGACAAATTTTTAAAATGTTATTGAAATTCCCAAAAAATTTTTTTTTTAAGTTTCTTGAATATTTTTTTTAATAATAAATCTAAAAACCAAATTATAAACAGTTTAAAAAAGACTGTAACATATGGATGTGTCCAAAGCTTAAAGGCCTAACTCCACAAAATAATAAGTAGAGCAAATTAGTGATGCTTCAAAAAAGAAGTTGCCGAATACGCGAAGCGTAGTAATTTATATTACAGCAATATATAAAGGCCTAATTTTTTATGTATGTTTTCATATTATCGGCTATTAGCTTCTGAAATAAATAAGATGCAATCCCTATACCAATTTTTTAAATAACAGAAGAACAAAATAATTTTAAAAGAGTTCAAAACTAATTAGATAGTAAGTAATGTAACGGAATTAAAAAATTTTCGAAAAGTGGAGTTAGGCCTTTAAGCTTCTGACAGGCACATCCATTAGTAGATTTATAAATTATATATCTAACTAGCTTAACCCGGTGCGCTTCGCTACACTGGCATCCTATTTGAGGTATTTCCCCCCCTGCGCCTACCCGCTTTATTTTTATTTTCAAAAGTGTAGTATACCATAAGAGTGACTTTTAGAAAGTTTGAACATTCTCACTATTACAGTTCTTAAGATATGCGATGTTAAACATTGGCGTCCTATGGGGTATTCCTATACCCCCGCTGCTATTTTATTTCAATTCCGGGGCTCAGAAGATTCTACTACAAAAAGTTCAGCAAAATGCGTGCAGCGGCTCTTAAGATATGCGATAATTAATATTGCCATCCTATGGGGGGTACCAATTCCCCTGCCCCTATCGAAAAAATAAGTAGCCTATTTTATTTTTAGGGCTCACGTGATGTTACTGTAAAAATTTCAGGAAAATCGGTTCAGTATAATATTGGCATCCTATGGGGGGTACCAATTCCCCTGCCCCTATCGAAAAAATAAGTAGCCTATTTTATTTTTAGGGCTCACGTGATGTAACTGTAAAAATTTCAGGAAAATCGGTTCAGTATAATATTGGCATCCTATGGGGGGTACCGATTCCCCTGCCCCTATCGAAAAAATAAGTAGCCTATTTTATTTTTAGGGCTCACGTGATGTTACTGTAAAAATTTCAGGAAAATCGGTTCAGTATAATATTGGCATCCTATGGGGGGTACCAATTCCCCTGCCCCTATCGAAAAAATAAGTAGCCTATTTTATTTTTAGGGCTCACGTGATGTTACTGTAAAAATTTCACGAAAATCGGTACAGTAGTTTCGGAGTCTATAAAGCGACAAACATACAAACATACAAACATACAAACACACATAATTTCATTTTTATATATATAGATAAAATTAGAGTTATAAACATTGGAATCAAGTTTCTTTAAAAATGTCGAGTGTTGCGAAATCATTTTCGTTAACTTTGTCTTAATAACCGGAATTTTAAAGATTGAGCATTTCTGGTGTTGAGTTAAAGTTGTGTGTCGTATTATTTAATGAATACTTCGCCTTTAAAATGCTTTCTTTTAATGTCTTTTCAAAAAGCTTTACTTTGTAAATTTTAAAATGTTGATACTAAATTATCTACATTGAGGACAATCTCGAGGTACTTTTAGATATTTGATTCAAAGATGGTAATTTAGGTATTTTCCCTTGAAATCAAGTGATAAAAGGTGAGTACATGGTATATTACACTGATCTTCAAGAAGTGACTTTCTATCTTGATGTAAAACGGGAAGTGTAAATCCACCTGCAGAAATGGTGGGATAGGACCATTGCATATGTTTTCCAAAACCGCTTTTACTATTTAAACAAAAATAGCAATCAGATCCATGGCTCGATGTTTCTCTTTACAGCATAGGTTGTATAATTTTCTTGTGTGTTCTATAAGTAGGAAAAAGTAACAGTATACACATATTTAAAACTTTACTTAGAAGTACTTACTGAGAGATCGATGAAGATTGATTTTTTAAAATAACTCTGCAATTTTCACATATTGAACTGGGTGTACAGTATTGGCCAATGTTTTCTACCTTTATTTGAAAATAATCTTCGTATTTAATTTGGTACACAATTGAGAAATTTCGCCGTTTATTTTTGGTCATAAATTTGCCGCACACATAACAAAATATATCTGGCTCATTTTTACACGAGATCTTTCTAAGTTTTTTGCTAATTTTTTATTTTTATATTTTAAATCAATACTTGTCTTGTCTACAATCACTTGTTAAGTAATGCAGATTGTGCAAGGTTTTGCTTTTATATACCTTTTTAAAATAATGAAATTTTGGCTCTACACAAATTTACGATTAAAAATTGCACAACTAGGTACTTTTACTTTATCGATAATAAAATAATTAATAACCCATCGATTTTCCTGTAGCTTTAAGAAAAAATAATAAAACTATTTAATATGTTGTATGTACCTGATTTCCATTATTCCAATACAAATGAAAATAAAATAGGCATACACGCAGGTAGTCACAACTAGAACATGATATACCGATAGTCGCAAATAGGACGCATGTAAGTAAATTATGTAAAGACAACACAATAAAAAGGATTAAAAATAGTGTGTAATAAATAGGATTAAACCGTTAACAAATCACTAATTTTTTAGCTCCACACAAATTTGCGATAACAAATGTCAAAAGTAGGTACTCTCACTTTATATCGGGAATAAAACAGGAATTTATCCATGGATTTTCATGAAATAAAATTTATTTTACTTCTAATACATGCAGCTTTGAGCTTAAGTACTAAAACTGGTAAGTATTTGTTGATTTCAATTTTTTATGAATTTTTTGAATTCAAAAATTTTACAAAAAAACAAAAAACAAATATTTTTTTTGCCACTTCGTCCTCAATAACTCCAAAAATAATGGCTAAATTAAACAATGATATTAGAGAAACTTAAATCTGGTGTAATTTAAAATGTTTTGACGGATTGCATAAAAAAATCGGGTACGTCGTTCTAAAGTTACGATAAGATGTAAGGAGCAGCCTTTTCAAATATATCAATTATTAGAAAAAAATTTTTTAAAAAAAACCTTACCATAGAATTTGAAATAATGATGATTTTTGCAGTTAGGTGACTATAGCGGATCAAAAAAATTTAGTGGTTATTCAAGGAAAAAAAACTTCCCATTTGTTGCATAGTGTAATCAGTCCAGCGCTGTAAATGAAATTAATAATAATGATAATAATAATGATAATCTAAGTTTACACATTAAGTTAGTTGATTGGTACCGAAAAATAGTTAAGCATTTTGACGATGACAAAATAGTATATCACACGTACCAACTAAAGCAAGAACGGGCTTTCACTGTTATAAAGAGTCTTCATCATACCACGTCAATTGTTGATATAAAAGCCAATTTGCTATTATTAGGACACCAAGTTAGAAGTGTAAGAAATATAATTAGTCGTGAGACAAAGAACCCACTGCCAATGTTTTTTGTGGACTTACAACCTAATGCTAACAACTGTGAAATTTTTAACATAAGGACGTTTGGTCACGCTATTGTTGTTGTAGAAGCTCCCAAAAAGTTAAATGATATAGTACAATGTCATAGATGTCAACAATTTGGTCACACTAAGTCTTACTGCAAAATAACACATTCATGCGTTAAATGTGGCCTATAGCATCCAACCAATGAATGGACTAAGTCGCCAAGTACACCACCACAATGCGTCCATTGCTTAGGAAATCACACTGCGAACTATAAGGGCTGTGTAGTTTATCAGAAACTCATCAATAAACGCACATATATAGGTTCAAGGAATGTAAATGAAAATGGCAGTTTCAGTGTAAACGCTAACTACTCAGCTGCTACTCAGAATAGTGGCCAGACAACCTATGCCCAGGCTGTAAGAGGCACAAATTATGGAGTAAATAATGTTCTTCAAAAAATTGAGGCGATGCTTGAAAAACAAATTGAGTTAACTAATACACTGATGAATATGATGTCAATGTTAATGACAAAACTATGCAAATAAACCTAATAATTGCAGAATGGAATGCTAATGGCATTTTGAATCATATAAATGAAGTAGAAATTTTCCTGAAAAATAATTTTATTGATATTTTACTAATTTCCGAAACACATCTTACCAGTAAATCCCTTTTTCGAATAAGAGGATTTGATTTTATAACAGCTAATCAACCTTAGGACAGAGCGCATGCCGGTGCGGCTATCGTCATCAAATCAACTATTAAGTATGAAATATTAGAACCAATAACTGAATTATACATGGAAGCAGCCGGAGTTAAAATAATGTGCAATAATTGTAGTGTATCGATTTACTCTGGGTATAACCCTCCTAGATATAGTATCAAATGTGATCAATATGAAAACTTTTTCAAGAAACTTGGTAATAGATTCTTAGTTGGTGGCGACTACAATGCTAAACACTCCTGGTGGGGATCACGTTTAATAAACCCAAAAGGCAGAGAACTTTTTATATGTAAATCTAAAAACAATTACAGTTCGTTATCAACTGGAGCGCCCACTTCCTGGCCAGCTGATATTTTCAAAATACCAGATCTTTTAGATTTTTTTGTTTTTAAAGGAATTCCTGCTACCTCTCTTGATATTGTATCTAGTGATAACTTAAGTTCTGACAACAGTCCTATTATTGTAAGCTATACCACTGTATGTAAAGAACGATACAAAACTCAAAATCTAATTGCAACAAACGCTGACCTCAATTATTTCCAACAATTCATTGAAGCAGAACTTGATTTAAATTTGTCGTTGAAAACTGGATACGAGATTGACTTGGCTATTGAAAATTGTTCAAAACCAATACATGAAGCCACATTTGCATCAACTCCACAAGTAATTAATCGCATCAGATGTCTTTCTAAATAAGGAAACTAATCGCTTGGAAAAGGAGGCTTCGAAAAATTTGGAAAGGAACCCGGTTACCCCTAGATAAAATGAACTTCAATCGTGCTGCTTATAATTTGAAGAGAAGATTAAAAGATCTTAAGAATGAGTCTATTAGTAGATATTTGGGTAAATTACGTCCGTATAATAAAAATGAGCATAATCTTTGGAAAGCTACAAAACATGCTCAAAAGCGAAATGTTCCAATCAAACGTAAGTAAAGCTGATTATTTTAATTCGCACCTTGAAAACATCTTTACTCCTTTTTGTTTTTGCACATCACAAGAGGACGCAGAAATAATAATTTTTTAGATGTTGCGTGTCAAATGAGTAAACCAATCAAACCTTTCAGAAATCGCGAAATTGAGGCTGAAATTAGTAAGCTTAACCCTAAAATGTCTCCTGGTTATGACAACATAGATGCAAAAGTTCTTAAAAATTTACCAAAAAAAAGCTGTGATTTTTCTCACGGTTGTGTTTAATGCTGTTTTGCGTCTATCACACTTCCCAACACAATGGAAACATGCAAAAATTATAATGATTCAAAATGAAAATTCCATTGAATCATACAGATGCCGACATTAGATTCTCTACAGGTTATACCCGATCATCAATTTGGATTTCGAAACAAACATGGAACTCCTGAGCAATGTCACAGAGTTATTAGAACAATAAGAGATTCCCTAGAAAACAAACAATACTGTTCATCGGTATTTCTCGATATAAAACAAGCGTTCGACAGAGTGTGGCATAATGGCCTTCCATTTACCTCCTACTTAAGTCCTATCTCAGTGACCGCAGTTTTTATGTCAACATCAATGATGAAAATTCGGAAATCGGTGATATAAAGCCTGGTGTTCCACAGGGAAGCGTATTGGGTCCAACTCTTTACACTTTATTTACTTCAGATATGCCTACAAATAATGACGTAGTTATTGCAACTTACGCTGATGATACTGCTATGCTAGCAGTCAACGAATCTGCAACAATAGCATCTAACATTATACAAACGCAGCTTGACTCAGTTAACAGTTGGTTAAAAAGATTGAACATTAAAGTCAATGCAGACAAATCAACCCATGTAACATTCACACTCAGAAATGGTGATTGTCCCTCTGTCAACTTAAACGAAGTCGTAATACCCAAATCAAATGAAGTAATATATTTAGGTCTTATGATTGATAGGCGTTCAACTTGGAAAACACGTTTAAAAATAAAGAGAAAACAACTAAAAACTAAAACCAGTAGGATGTACTGGCTTCTTGGGCCAAGATACCAAGATGAATTAAGTATTAATAATAAATTATTATTGTATAAAACAGTATTAAAACCTATATGGACCTATGGTATTCAATCATGGGGAACCGCTTCTTACTCCAACATTGATAACATTCAAAAATATCAGTCCAAAACTCTACGGCTTATAAAAGGCGCTCCTTGGTTCGTTAGAAACACTACAAATCACACTGATCTGAAAGTTCCATATGTAAAGAATGAAATCAAAAAGTATAGCACAAATTACCTGAAAAGGCTTAGCGAACACCAAAACATTCTTGCGATATCACTTTTAGATGACGATGATGAAGTTAGACGGTTAACAAGGCTGCACATATTAGATCTTCCCTTTATTTCTTAAGTCTTTATCTTTTTTTACTTTTTTTTCTCTTTGTTTTGCTTTATTGTATAAATAGTAAAATTCTCGAAATTATACAATTTTAATTTGTTAAATTCAATGGAATTTAACGCTGCTGTTATTTTATTGTTAATATAGTTAGTAGATTTGCTTATTATTTTCTTTGTAAATAGATTGCAAATAAAATAAATTATAAAAAAAAGATTTTTGTTAAAATCCAAATTTCGATATTTTTAATAAGGCTTAAGTTCATTAAATTTAATTTTCATCAAATTATTTTTATGAAGACAGGAATTTTAAACCATGAAATTAATTAAAATTTTTTTGTTAATTTTTTATTCTTGACTGCGCTGAGAATTGAACCCAGGCTTTCACGGACAGGTTGCCCTGACTAGTTTCGATTGTAACCACACAATCTCTTCGGAGGGGTTTGCCGTTTTACTCACACCGTTATGGCTGCAGCAAATGCTCGATCACTGATGGGATTTGTGGTACAACTTTACCAAATTTTGTACAATCGCAACATTATTAGATCACTAATAATATAACTACGAAGTTTTATCTATTCTTTAAGGTGGATTAACTCACTTTTCTTTAATAATACAATTTCTAATAACATATATCCAGCCTGACCAGAACTACCAAAAATTGCATTATAATTAATTTATGTTCATGATGTTATACTCTTATATTAAGTACATACATACAAACTGTAAAAACTGCAAATCGCTTTTGTCGACTGTTTTGGTGTCAATGTTAACCAAACGTCTACATTTTTGTCGGCTTTTGAGAAAGAAGAGAAATATATACATTTTTGCTTCTTTTTAATTTTTTTTACCCACACCTCAATAGTGGAGAGGGTATTATGCGTTTGTGCTGATATGTGTAAAACTAAAATATATAAATAGTTTACCGATCAACTTAGAATCACTTTTTGAGTCGGTTTAATGATGTCCCTCGTCTGGCTGGATGAGTGGTTGTCTGATTACTGAATGACCCACAATTTAAATCATCTAACCAAATTTTATTGGAGTCGGTCCATATTTGATGATAGCTCCCATACAAAGACTATTCCCCAAAATAGCTCTTAATGCCATAACTTTCTTATAAATGTTGGTATTGATATAAAAATTTGCGACAGTAACTTTTTTATTAGCTGCTATGTCATGTTGAAATATTGTGCTAGTAGGTCCAAAATTAACCATATCGAGCCTTTGGTGCAATACCGTAGTAAGTCAAAAAATCGTGAACTGAGAAAAATGCATTTGAAGTTTTGAATCACCTTTTTGATAGTATTTTCGTTTACTAAAGTTATTTTTTTACAAGTTTTTTAATAAAGAATAATGTTTTATAATTAAATTAGGTAAAAAATTACTAAAAATATGAAATATTTATTTATATTTAAGTATTTTGTATCAACCTATCAATTATGTATCGTTATTGTCACAAAAT
The DNA here is from genome assembly GCA_943735925.1 of Pollenia amentaria. NCBI lineage: Eukaryota > Metazoa > Arthropoda > Insecta > Diptera > Polleniidae > Pollenia > Pollenia amentaria. The sequence continues at coordinate 71,489,840 of OX031007.1, read as the reverse complement.
TAACGACAAAATTATGAATTAATTCGGAATATATCGATATAGCAAATAAAGCATAAGAAGAAATGATAACTAATTTTTTTTCAACAAAGATGAATTGTGAAATAATACGAACAAGTAAAAATGAACACAAATTATGCAGTTGTGTTTTTGTGCCTAAAACGTAGCAAAAAAAATTATTGCCTTATTGTTTTTTCACAATTTGTTTTCTGTTTGTAAGTTAAAGGAAATATTTCATTATTGCAAATAAATATTGTTGGACAAAGCTAGAGGCAATAAAGCCATTTTTAGCTGTAAAATCTGAACAGTTAGAGATAGAACCATAATCTTTTTTTCTTCAGATAGATATATCCCCAAAGATCATTACTGCATACCCAGTTCAAAAAATTCAAATTTTGAGTTACTACGGTCTTGCACCAAAGGCTCGATATGTCCCATGTAAGCACTTTTCCTAAAATCACTTAAGGGCAAAAAAATCTCATATAGATGAAGATATCTAAATTATATTAGGCACAAAGAACTTTTATTTGAATCTTAACCTCATTTTTTGTTAAGCCGGCGAAGAGGAAAATTGTAACCAACGCACATAGGGGCTTTTTGCCAATCTAGCCGGACATTACTTTTTTTCTAGCTTATATTGCTTCTTAAAAGTTATTGAGTGACCCTAGATGGATGAAACTTGGCAGAAATATGTGTTATTGTCATAGGCAGGTAAAGATCAAAAATACTTAAAATCGGACCAAGGGGGAAAAAGTTCCCCATAGAAAAACTAGTCCTACCTCTGAAAAATTCAATTTTTTTAAAGTTTTCCTATACTTTTGTTTGGCAAATACAACTTTTAACATCGGCAAAAATTAAAAACCCTAAAATTGGACCCATGAGATCGTAAAATTTCACTTTTCTCCCCGCCCTTTTTGTGGGCGGTTACATAAAATAATATTTAAAAAAAAATGTAAATATTAAAAGAAAAAGGTTACTAACGCCTTAATTCTATAAAAATTAAATTTTTGAACTTTTATGGGCAGGGGGAGGTATCCCTCCTAACCCACCCCCCGGAACGACCCTGTCAAAAAAAAATTTTTTTTTGCTAATTTCCAAAAAATATTCATTTTTAAGATTTTATGTGACTTTTATGTATTTTATAGTATTTAATTTATATGAAAAGAATTTATTTATTCGTAATTATAACTAATTTATAATAGTGACAACTAATTTTATTTAAAATAATAACTTATTTATTTACAAGGCGCCCTATGCTCCAGTGGGAGTTAAAGGAACATATATATATATATATTTACAATAACTTCTCTTTTGCACTAAGATGATGATGAGTGCCATGGTTCTTCTTCGTCTGTTTCTTCAAAATCCTCTTCCGAATCGGAATTCTCTTCAGAGCCAAGTACAGGTGGAAGCATAAAAGAAATTGCTTCTTTCGTAAAGGGTAATGACTTTTTTTTTGGAGTTGGTATATAGTAAAAAAACTAAGTACCTGGACCCCAGATTTGATTTTTTAAATATTATTTTTGTGGTTAATAATTTTAAAAGTTATGCAAAACAGGTACATTTATTTTGCTCCATAAAATAACGTCATTTAGCTGCCGCACAGGTGGTTAAAAACCGTTACGTACTGTTCGCACATTCCTTTTTTTACACAGGTAATATTATTCTAAGATGTAATAATTTAAATAAAAAATATCTACGTACAACCAAAACATTTTATGACTGACGAAAGGGTTTATATCATATGTACCTATGCAAGATGAGCAAAAACAGAAAAAAGGTGAAATTTTCAAAAAATCATTAAAAAAAATGGCGCAACAACGCGCAAGGTTTTTTTCTTGAATTTAAAAGTAGAGATCTCAAATTTTAACGTGATGTTTAACATTTTTATGGACTCTAAGGGTTGCACCTTCAAAAACCTTTAAATTTTTTTTTTTTTACAAAAAAGTGAACAAAAAAATCGTTTTTTTAATTACGAACGATTTTTTTTACCATAAAAATTGCTAATAAAATTTTTCTAAAAATTTTTTTAAGTAGCTGTTAATATAGTCTTTCAGAGAAAAAAAAAATCAATGTAAAATCTTTATTCGTTTACCCACAAAAAAATATATTGTAAACCTCCCAAAACCGTAAAAAGTCAATAAACAGGCATCCAATTTACTCAACTTTCTTGACTTTAACAGTGTCCCAAAACCACAAGTCTCAAGCAAATGACTTGAAAATTCACTATACGATGCAGAATTTTGTTGTCTGTCGAGCTGCGTACTGACATTTTTACATTTCTTAAATTTAATTTTTCGCCTAATGTCCGGCTAGATTGGCAAAAAGCCCCTATGTGCAACGGTTAAAAAGTTTTTGTTAAACCAACCGAAAGTTTGTTAATTTCCCCGTTAAATTAAAGTAAATACTTTGTAAAAAGGGCCGTAATAAACTATTTAGTTTAGTCTAAAAGATAATTTTTTGATATTTAAAAAAGAAGTTTATTAAATTAAAAAAAAATTATACTAAACTAATAGTACAATAGGTGCGTTCTAGAACCCAAAAGTTGTTACTACTTTATACTGAACTTTACTGCATTTACTAAATTGCGTTCGCGTGCACAAAATGCAATTAATGAGAACACAAAGTGATAGAATGTTCTTGACTGAGTTTTGAAAAATTTTTGCAGTAAAATTAAGTAAAGCAAAAAAACATATATTTCAAAAGGCAAACAAACAAAAAGCATACAGATTGTGAAAAGAATTGTTGAATGAAACAAAAACAAAAAGTAAAAAAATATTAATAAATTAAAAAAATTAATAAATTAAATGTTAATACCAACTTTTGAAACTTTTTTTGTCATGTTTATTTTTTAGAGTTGTAAAAGTGTAAAGTATTTTGTACTTAACACTGCCCTTGTTTTTTAAGTCATCAATAGCAAATAAATTAATTATGTTCATTTTAATAAATTAACCCAGACAAAAATTAGCAAAATAAAAATAAACAAATATGAAAGATGACATAAAATAATTAGTTTGTATTTTCCTAAACTGTTCGTGTTATAAAAAGTATTTAACCATAATAAGAAAACGAGTAAAGTGGTCAAAAGTGTAAAACTTTGTCAACATTAATTTCATTTATTGTTCCCTAAATTTTACGAATTTCTTTAATGGGCAACAGCTTGTTTGAGAGTAATTTTTCAGTTAACTCAGTAATTACACATTTACTGCATTTAACTATTAAAGAACTCGAACGCACCTAATATTGTTTTAAATATTAACAAGTGTTTCCAAATATAATAAACAATTTTATGCAACTTAATCGTTGTTTGGGTAGGAAAAACAGCAATAACTTGCCATGTATGAATGAATAAACACATCCAAATAAATAAACTTATTGAAAGAAAAAAAGATACAAAAATTAAGGAAACCGAATATTAATCAAAGTTTTAAAAATATGTATAAGTAAAACTAAATTTATATTATACATGGGCACTCATTTGTATTGTGTGCTAATTTAATTCCTCCTTAATTATAACACACACACACACCCACTCATAATCACATGTTTTGAGTCTATGTCTGAAGTGTAGTACTAGGATTACAAACGAGTCTGTTTCAGTGTTCGACAGCAGTCAAATTTAGATTAGGAAACGCTTTGTTCAACCAACCGTACGGTACCGGGATAACCGAAATATAAATTATCATGCATACGAGGATAGTCTGTAATGTTATTTTAATACCTTTAAGCAGAAAAGTTAAATGAATAATAAAAATGTGCAAAAATTTTGTTTATCTTGCATTGAATTCGGAGCAATAATAAAAATTTGTATATAATAGATGTATATTAAAAATCGGTCCTTGCTAAATTAGAATATCAATTGGAGCCTTTAAACAATTGCAAAACAAAAAATTTTTTCAAGACTTTTTAACTAATTTCAAGAGTTTTTTAGTTTTAAACTTGTTGGTATTATTTTAATGATTTTTAAAGAATAAAAATACTTATATTTCAGAAAATAAAACAATTCTTAAATAAATGTAAGCCTTCAGCTTTTTTAACCGTTAATCGGCTAACCAATTAATTACTACCCGATTGACTGATCGGTTAATTTAAAATTGGCTATTTTCGATTAACGATTTAACCGGTTAATTTTGCTCGATTTACCGACGCACAGTGGCGCCATTTGAGTTTTTTCGTTGCAAAAATCATATCTTTTGAACCGAATAAGATAATTGAACAGTTTAAACAGCATATGATAGATAACTGTTCAGCCTATGAAATGAGCGTTTGGAAAGGGTGCTACGCTTTGTAGGGGCCTACTTATGGGTTATCAAAGTTAAAATTAGTAGAAAAATCAATTTTATGGTAACTAAAAAAAATTTTTTTTACATTTTTAGATTGTTTTTATTTTTTTTCTTAAGGGTTTTATGTTTTAAATTATTACCCAACAAATTAAAAAAAAAATTATTTTTTTTTTTAAATTTATTTTTTCAATTTTCTGTAAAATATTCATCACAATTCGTAAGAGAAGGTATATCTAAAAGACTAACCATTTCTAAACTATAATTATTTTGTAACTCTATTCGTGACTTCACATGCCGCAGGGAAGAAATAAGTGGATCGGAAGATGCTGCCAACATGTTGAAGAGGTCCTCATTTTGCCTTACCCTTGATGCTTTGAATGTGTTCTGCAATCTATATTTTTTATAAAATTTGTTAAGGGACTCCTGTGCTTCTTCAGAAAGCTCTCCAATTGGCAAAGACTGGTACTCAATTATATCTTTACCATGCGCCAATATTTTATGGACGGTCGGGGTCAACTTCTTCTGTGGATACATTTCTGCTAAAAGAGATGCAGTTTTCGACGCATATTCTCCATATTTTGTAGAATTGACATTTTCTTTGCAGTTTAAAACATCCAAGATCGTTCCCAATCTTTTCACGATTTGATTGTCAATTCCAATGATTCTAGTTACTGCCTCATCATTTTCAAAAAATCTCCTAGAAGTGTTTCCATCGTTTGAGTTACCGTATCCGTGCTTGGGACAGTCTACTTTTAGTCCAACTTGTTTAAAAAAAGCATCCTGTATTTGCTTCTTTCTGATCTTTTCCTTATCCTTTATTGATGTATTTTCATCGAAGTTTTCTTCCTCTTGTGGTAGGCTATATGCCAGTTTTAGCAAGAATTCCATACACCTTATCCTTGCGTGCAATGGTGACATTCCATATTCGTAATTATCCTCATTTGTAGAATCGTTTAAATTACCAAAGTACCTCTGACAAATAATAATATAAAATCGATAAAAAAAATATAAAAATAAAACGAAAAAAAGGGGTTTAAATAGGTTTTTGCTAAATTTTTACCTCCCATATAATTCTGTCTATATATATGTATATGATAACTAATTGAAATATGTTATAATTAAGCAGAAAAAGATACTAATCTTAAACTCTTTACAACTAATTATATAAAATTGAGATGTAACATATTATATATGAAATAAATTGAATTGAATTGAAAAAAGTTCTTCTGACTCTTTTTGCAAATCGGGCATGACATTGTTGAGGTTGTTCCTGTCAGTTCGTTTACGACTTTTCCGTCAACCATGGTCAGGTGGAACTCGTAATTGCATTCAATATATTTTCCTTCTCCAATTTGCAGCTTTGTAGGCTTAATCTTGCTTATTTGTTCTTTAATGTCCTTCACCGTAGTCCTTATGAGTTCTGCCGATTCCCTTGCAAACTGAAACATTATTGGTCGGCAATAATGCACTGATGACGGACGTGGATTTTTCCAGTGTAGGGAATCATCCGATTTTAGCCGCAAAGGAACAACAGATGCCATAAACATATTTCCGTCCGATATTGTAGCGTCATCGGGAGATATCCTTTGCTTATAAACGCTTTGTCCGGATGATCCATCGCAGCCTCATTTGCTGATCAATGTCAACTTCTCAGGAAGAATTTTCACTTCCGTGAAAAACTTTGGTGTGGTTGACTTTCTAAACAGTTCAAATAATTTTAAATTGTACAACGCCATGTTTTCAGTACTTAAATTGTTAAATGGTTTCAGTAATTGTTGCGCCAACTTTCAGGCGTAGACTAATCCAGGCATTATGCTTATTTTGCAACCTGTTCCCTGCATACATATGGATTTAGGCTGAATAATGCAATTTTGATATTATGCACGTGTCCAAATAAGATTTGTGCCTACCTGTAGGGACCATAAGTCAATATTGTTCCTGACCATTTGTACGCCAAAGTATTGTTTATGTGAGGTACGTACCTGCTAATTTCAATGAGTAGTTTTTTTCAAACTATTAGATCAAACTACTGTCAGTCAAAACATATAAGGGATGGACGCCATACAATTTCTGCAACCATGTCTTTTTAAACTTTTTTACCTCTAGAAGCCAAACGGGCACGTACGGGCAGATAAAACCTTTTGAATTATGTAAAGAAATAATCAAAGAACAGGTTTTGCAAATATGGCAAATATAGAAAAATATAGTTTTTTTTTATTTTCCGTCAAAGTTGAAAAATAGTGAAAAAACGGATAGTTTTTAAATAGTGATTTACCAGGAGAAACACAAAGCAAACAGTTAATTTTTTTTTATCATTATACATTTAATAAATACATCAATCAATACAAACAAAAAATAAGGCGATTCGTTACCTATTTTTCGTGATATTACACCTGAAATCGCAACAAATTGACTAAAAATTGTGTGTTTTTTTGAAACCCGAAAGTCGGTCAACTTTGAACGGTTATATCTTCTAAACTAAAAATGTGATATTATTAAGAGTGGCATATTTGAAATCGTTGAAAAGTTTCCTATAACATGGGTTTATTCAAAACTTCGTCGGCATTCATGAAAATTTTGATTTTTGCAACCTCGCTTGCTCTACGGGCGCCACTGTGCGACGTAACAAAGTTTTTAATTTTTTGTAGTAAATTTTAAGGGTCGATGTTGAATGTGAACCATACCTAAACGTCAAGTTTTTTTCTGCGTTTCAGTTGACATTTCTCAATTTCAAACTAACTCAATTGGAACCATGGAAAGATTCACAATCAAGCAACGCGTTAAAGTTATTCAGGCTTATTATGAAAATGGACGTTCAAATCAAAATGCATATCGTGAAAATCATCTTCAGTGATGAGGCACATTTTCACCTCAGTGGACTCGTCAATAAGCAGAATTGCCGCATTTGGGCGAATGATAATCTAAGAGTGATTGTCGAAAAACCAATGCAGCCACAAAGAGTGACTGTTTGGTGCGGTCAATGGGTTGGCGGCATCATCAGGCCGTATTTTTTCCAAAATGAGGCCGGTCAGGCAGTTACTGTGAATGTTGTTCGCTATCGTGAGATGATAACAATCTTTTTATGGCCCGAATTGGAATGTGGACGATATGTGGTTTCAACAGGACGGTGCCACTAGCCACACAGCAAGCGAAACAATGGCTCTTTTGCGCGACAAATTCAATGGCCGTTTTATCTCACGTGGTGGCGATGTCAATTGGCCGCCAAGATAATGTGATTTGGCACCGTTGGACTTCTTTCTTTGGAGTTATTTGAAAGAAAATGTGTACGTCGATAAGCCAGCAACAATTCAAGAGCTAAAGGATGAAGTAATTCGGCACATTAACGACATAGAACCTCAATTATGCCTCAGCCTCATCGGAAATTTGGACCCTCGGATGGAGGTGTTTTGTTCCATACATAAATGAATCATACCAATATTATCATAATAAAAAGAAATGACAATAATTTCGTAAATAATTTGTGTTTTATTCAAAATCAGCATCGGTCCTTAAAATTTAACCACCCATTAGCAAATTTTTTGAGTTTTTAATTATTTGTTTCTGCTCATATACAAAAGTTATGTTTAAAGTTTGTGTTAAGAATATATTTTTTCATACAAACAAAGAAGGTGTTCAACAGCTTTTTGTTGCACGTACGTTTTATATGTATGTGTTTAGTTATTTGTTTCTTCTCATATTTCTTCTCATATCAATATTTTAACAGAATTAACCGAAATCATTAGAAGACTTAAAAATTAAAAAAAAAATAAAATAAAACAGGACTCTAATGGCATAATGAAAGATTTTATACGTTAAGAGTAATCCAGGAAAAAGACAGAGAAATTATATATTCTGTATTATGGGTTGCTTTCGGTTCCTCCAACATAAACGATGAGTGAAAAACTTTCCAAGTCAAGTTTTATCAAAATTAAAGAAAAGAATCGCTTAAATCCTAAAGATTTAAGCCAAATTATTTTTCTAAAAGATTATTTTTTAAGGTCTCCTTAAACTATAGCAATAACTAATAAAATTATCCTACAGTTTGTGTTTTAATTACGACACAATATTTATGTTTTAATTAAGAAATATGTATTACATATTTATGACTTATTGTTTTTGTTTGCTCGTTTTAGTTCAAGAACTTTTATGTTATTGTTTTTTTTTGCTAGTACCTAAACTCCAAATAATAAAATTTATACATTTTTATTTAATGAAGTTACTTAATTTAAAAAAATATATTAATCGGTTAACCGATTAATTACAAAATTAGCCGATTTTTAACCTATTAAACCAAAACCTCGGTTAATTAATCGAGCGATTAACAGATTAAAGCAAAGGCCCGATTAAATGAATACCCTATTACTTACACAATGGAATATGAGCACTTACAACTCTGAAACAAAACAATCACTGAATAAATGTCGAATAAGTTCACGGAAAAACACATTGACTTAAAGATCAGTATTGCCAGTTGAAGGAGAAGAAAAACATAAGGAAAGATAAAAAAATAACCATCAAGAGTAAAAGCAACAAGATTATGAACATAGTTTACAACCAGTATGCCGACTCTTTGACAGGTACCTTACTCAACTCTAATATAAACAATAGAAAAAATTAGTGTCAAAAAAATACATTTAAAAATGTTTAGTTTGTAAAAAATAAAACAATTTTGCAAAAGCATGTAAGCAAAAAGTGTTATATTGTGAAAAAATTTTAATATTATAATTAAAAAGTTTGTTTTTGTTGTTTTAATGTGTGTGGAATTCACACAGAACCTATATGTGTGAAGGGTGATCTAAAAAATTGAGAACGCTCTCTCCAGTCGGCAGACTAGTTGTACACTATGATTATGAAGGAACATTAATATTGAAATAACAAAAAAAAAAAATAATACAAAATTTGCCTTTGTTTTCAATGTAAATTTTAAAATTTCAAAAAAAAATTATTTTATTCTTAAAAACATTCGCTAACTTCAGAAACATTTCAAGCAATATGTTTTGCGTGGAAGTACACAAAAAAAGTTCTTAGCCAAAAAATTCAAAATGCACATACATATATTATTGTAAAGATAACAAAAGAGAAAAAATAACATAAATTTACTAAAGTGGCAACATTGCTGAGTTGAGTATTTATAAAAAAGATGAGAAAAAGTGAGAACTGTCAAACAAAAACGGTTTCATTGAATAACGGGATGTGTTTGCCATATGCAACGAAATATGTTTGTTAGTAGCATTTGTTCAGTAATCTTAATTTTATTTGAATACGAACTTCATTAGATAAACATTTCATTATGTTTATGAATGAAGTTGTTCATGCAGCCCTTTAATACAGATGAACAAAAAATTTTCAAAGAAATCTTTGCGTGTGCAGAAGTGAAAGAGGAATGCGTAAAACCCTTTGTTGGAGTTAAATTTTCGTCTGCCAAAGGTCTCACAGTGGAGAATAATTTTTTAAGTTAAAAAAAAATATTTGGACAGTTTCGTTTTCATGTATTTTATAACGGAGCTTTAAATGACACGAAATGAAGTGGTATGATTTTTAGTCAAATAAAACGAATTTTTACTAAATATAATGAGAATCGATGCATTCCGCCCCCAATTTATGTTTGCTTATAAACCGAAATACCAATTTTTAATGAAAGTTGTTCCACATTTGAGTTCATAACTCCCATGCTGCTTAGGCTAACTAGAAACAATATGACACCGAAAGTGTTCTTTTCTGTTGGGACTTTCAGATGTGAGCGTCTTTATAACAGACGGACATGGCAAAATCGACTAAGGACTACTCAAGGACTCTGAATATATAATTACTTAATGGGGTCTGAGATGAATATTAAAAAAGTTTCAAACCTTGTATACCCTCATACACCACTGGGATTGAGGGAATAATAAAAAAATAAATAATAAAATAATAATAAAATTACAAATAAGTCAAGAAAGTACCATCAGACGTAAGTACTTTAAACATTTACATTTGTCTAAAAATTTTACAATAATTTATAGCAAGTTAATGGAATGGTATTTCGCTTCTTGTAGGTTGTAGGTGTATTTGTATTTATCGCTCACTTACTTCAATAGTAACATAACTCAAAAAATTAAATTTTGGAGTTAGTGATGTCAAATTGTTCTCTATATTATTCTTTATATTGTGTATACAATTCATCTTTATATATTTTATACTTTCCCCGTATGAATATGAAATGTGTCGTTATATTTTCTAAGTGTTTAGAGCAAATTAAAAACTTTAAACGCGTTTCTTGAAGTAAATGGGCGATATGTATAAAAAAAAGAATTAATGGAAGGACGGCATAAAAACACAAAAATTGTAAAATTGGAGTTTCATAAGCAGATGTGTAAGGGAGAGAAGCACAATTCCCGAATTCCTACTGGGAATCACTATTTTTTATCTTTGCCCAAAAACAATTTGATGACTGATTGCTTAAAAAAATATGTAATTTTAAGCATCTCTTGTCGGTAAAATTTCGGGAATTATCGTAAACACATTTTAATATTATTGCAATACAACCTGATTCAATATACAGTGAAGGACTAAAGTCTACATGCAACCTACTTTTTTTACGATTTTTGGGAATTGGTAACGATAATGAAAAATGTTTTTATACAACTAATTAAGACACTACTAAACAAGATTATTTAAAAAAAAAAATAAAAGGAAAAATTTAACACGGAAATTTCAAACGTTGAGCAAATTTTTAAGCAGGACTAAAGTCTAGGATAACCTAAAAAATACAAAACGAAACAAGGGGAGTCCCATTATTTTAACTGATATTGAATTAAACTAACCATTACAATTTTTTAAATAAGTAACATTATATTTAAATATTGTGTTTAGAAAAATTATTGATCTTTTAAATGGAGAAAAGTCAAAAAATATCTATTTTAGTGAGAAATTTTATAAGAAAACTATACCACGACCTTTGCATGAGAGTCGCGTTACAAGCAGAGTTAAACGCAAAAAAACACTTTTATCTGCAAAAAAGCAAAAACTTTATCTTATTTACTGACGAGATTAGATAAAATATTTTTGAAAGAGATAGCCGTTCCAAAGTTTAGAGAAAATCCAACACAGTCTTAGATCCAAAGAATATTATACCCACAGTCAAACATGGAGGTGGCAGTGTTATGGTTTGGCGAGCCATGGCATCATCTGTATGTGGCAATTAAGTTGTAGTTGAAGGCACAGTAGACCGATATCTACATATATAAGAACATAATTTGAAACCATCGGTTGAGAACTAAGGTATTGGAAATATATTATGCTCCCAGACAACTCAATTCCCCACCAGAATTACCGTATTTAAATCATAAAAAACATATCTGGAATGTTTTAGAGAAAAAAATCAGAAAATATAAAATAAGCAGCAGTGAATGGCTGAAAACTGCCTTAAACTGAACTTGGACAAAAATAACTGCGGAAATCACAGAAAATTTTGCAAACTCTATGCCTCAACATTTGCAAGCTGTGAATGATGCTCAATCTAAATATTAAGTTTTCAAATATTTAAATTTTTTTTAATGTAATTTTTAATTCTATTGTTCCTTTTTTAGTGTATGTGCACTTTTGTCTTTTGAAATGTTTAATGTTTAATGTTTTTGTTATTATTGCTTTTGTTATGTTTTAGAATTATATTTTTGTGTCATTTATAAAAATATTTATTAATGCCTTAAATATTGGCATATAAGTTTTTCTCGATATCGTTACCAATTCCCAAAATTCGTAAAAGAGTAGGTTGCATGTAGACTTTAGTCCTTCACTGTAAGTGATCAACAGAAGCATTTTGAACTTTGTTCTTGAATTTTTTCTTGTAAATATTATTATTTTTATTATTAACTCACGCTGCCTCTGGTAGTATAGTTGGTAGTGAGCAAGTCTGTCAATGTGGGAGTTGCGGGTTCGATTCCCGCCAGAGACTCTGGTCTGTTTCACTAACGAGCCGAAGGTCTAAGTCACTATTGCTCGAATAATTAAGTTAGAATATAATTTGTAATTGTATTTGTAACTTTAACTTATAACCTGCTTGCTTATAAGCGATAATGTAAAGTTAATAAATCATTTTATTTATTTAACTTAAAAATTCCCTTCAATGGTCTAATGTTCAGACTAATGAAATATTTGACGAAAATATTTGTTCTGATATTTGCTTCAAACTGTGTGAAACAAAAAAATATTTTCTTTAATGTTCAAACTAAGCCCAAATATTTGACAATTTTTGTTTGATGAAACAGTTGGCAAACAGTTTTAAATAAAATAAATTAATTCATGTTTGCCATGCGTTCAGACTAAAAGAAATATTTGCATCAAATAATTATTTAATTAAAGTGTTCAAAAATAAAAATATTTTTCTCAAATAGTAAAAATGAGCGCAAAAGCTAATTTATTTATTTTATTCTGTGGATCAGCATCTCTTATAGTGTTAGAACAGGAGAATGTAAAAGAAAAAAAATGGAAACCACTGGGTAACGGGAACATGGCTAAAATTTGCGAAAAATTGCAAAGTTGGAAACAAACCCTAAAATATATTTGAAGCCGCTAAATCGGTTAAAAAACAAAATGTCAAGAAAAAAACAAAAAAAATGTTGCAAAAATAGCGAAAATTCGCGAAAATTTTTGATATTTCCAACAAGCCATAAAATTGATTAAAAGTCCCTTAAAAGTATAAGGAATGGCAAAAATTCGGTAAAAATTCCTAAGTTAGCGGAAATTTCCAAAAATTTGCTGATAGCGGCATGATACCAAAGTTTAGTACTCATAATTATTAAAAATAGTTAAAGCTGCAAAGAATCACAGAAAGAAAACGCTTATTTTGGCAACATGGCTAAAATTTAAAAAAACAAACCCTAAAATATATTTGAAATTGCTAAATCGGTTAAAAAACAAAATGTATTGTATAATGTATATAAATGTATAATTTTTTTGTAATATCAAATAAATGTTTGCTCAAAAATTACTAAAATATTTGATTTTTTGTGTTCACACTATGTTCACATTGGACAAATATTTGTTTGCCGGCAAATACTCTTATTTGCTCAAAATCAGCTGTTATTTTATTTGATACTCAAAAATATTTTGTTTTCAGACTACGTTAATGAAATATTTGATGTTTGCTTTCAAATATTTCATCAGTCTGAACGTACCTTAAGTAGTATGTAATAGACAGCGCTCATATATGTTTCTTGCTTCCGGAAACCTTAAAATTTTTTACTAGTTTTTACTAGCTAATGCAATTTCAAACCAGAATTTTAATAAAATTCCAATAATTAGAAGTAAAAAAGTATAGTCGGTTAAGCTCCACCCACCATGTGATAACATGCACCGCCGTATTTAAAAAAAATGTCAAAAGTGTAATCTTTTTAATAAAATAAAATAATGTTATCAGGATAATAATCATGTAAAAGGATTTTGTGCCAAATATTTTTCAGTTATCTGTATGAGATTTGTTCGTCTTTAAGTGATTTAAGGAAGGGGATTTACATATATGTGACCGATGGGTAATTTTGGACCTACAAGCGCATCATTATGTCATGGCATAGTAGCTATTGTAAAAGTTATTGTCGCCAATTGTGAAGTCCCAAATTTCCTCAAATTATCTTCAAAACATCAGTACAAAAGCATAATACGCTCTCCCCTATTGTGGGAGAGCGTATTATAAGTCAACGAAATTGTTTAGTTCCTGTTTAACTAAAAGATGTCAGGAACTTAGAAGTTAGAAAAGATGCAGCTCTACAAATCCTTATTTCAATTTCTAAAGTATTAAAATTTTTTAAAGTTATGAAAATAAATTTTATTGCATGATCAAATACATTTAAAAATATTTTATTTTAAAGATTTTCATTCCAGCTCTCGCATATATTTTGCTATTGTATTTATTTTGTTAGTCTTTTTTTATTATAAAAATACTTCTCATAGTTTTGTCGTATTATTAATTATTTATTTGTATGTTGTATTTTTTTAATTATAGAAATTCAATACAATAACAAAATAACGGCTCTTATGTAATGCTTTTTAATTCAATTTTTAAGTAGCTCAACGAAAGCATACATATTATGTATGTATGTATGTATGTATGTTTGGTTGTTGTGTGTGTTTGTTTTTACAACTTTGTTACACGCGATCATTGTGGCGAAAGATGGGGGGCTTCAAACTAATTAAAACGGCATCATTAAACTTTAATTCACAACTAAATTTACCTTGCACTTGAAAGGCAAACAAAAACACTTTTGCTTTTCATTACTGTTTAATAGTTATATATGTATGTATGTACAATATGTACCTAGTACTTTAGTATATACTAAAGACCTGCACGAGTGCACCATAAAGTATTGTCAAAACAGATACACCAGATATGTACCCTTTACTATGGATATAAATGAGAGAATGAGTGTAACTGATATTGTATGGTTTTGCTTTTGTCCACTCACCATATCCTAAAAACCCAAACCAGTTGATTATGGTATTGGATTGAGTATATCATAACCTTTTTTTTGCTCACAAATATCTATTGTCACCATGGTATTTTAACAATACTTATAGTTATCTGTTGTATTTTCAAATATTGTTGGAGAGTTGATGCAAATAACAGAGCTTATAAAAATTTATATACGATCTCAACCAGGGGTGCCAGATGGTTTTGGTAAGAAATCTGCATATCATCAAAAATAAATCGGCAATTTAATTTAAAAAAATATTGTGTTTAAAAATACCTTTTTTAAACACAATGAAACATATTTTAATGACAAAAAATAACATAGCAACAATTTACCATTACCTAATGCTTTTAACATAAAAATCAATACAAATAAACGTTTTATAAATAAATATTAGTTAATTAAAAATTTATATGAATTTTCCATATTAGAGCCAACGGAGACATACTGTCATATAACAATAGATTCGTATTAAAGTTCTCTTTCAGAATCGATGGTGATCTAGAAAAAACGATCTCAACTCCACAGTTAAGACAAATTTTTCAACGAATATATAAAAGTTCGGATTAAACAATAAAAGTAGAGTTTTCTCTCTAAAAAAACTCACTTGGCTGTCAACAAATAAAACTCTTTTAAGGATTTAAATTTTTACGTCTTTAATAATTAGTGATGCCATTAGGATACGAAAGATACATTTTTCGTATCTTTTGATGACTTCAGGTACCATGTATAATCCTGATATTTTTCGTATCTTTTGAATCTGTGCGCAAAATGTACAGAAATCCAATTTTAAACTTTCCTACTCTAACAAAGTTTATAAAAGTTATCATTTTGTTATGAATACTAAAAAAAAACAATGACAACTAAATACGAAAATAAAATGTATTTTGTTGTTAGGTTTTCTAAGTTCTTCTGTCGCTTGCTTATTCTTGTGTATGTCTGTTAAGATGAAATTTTAGAAGAAAAATTTATATTAACTTTTTGATATAATCGCCTTAGTATAAACGCCTTAACTCGTATATTAATTTTTACAAACAATTTGTTTTGATAACATTAAAATGGATTTTCAAATGTTTTCCAAAATGTCTCATTTTGGAAAAAAGCGTATCTCTTTGGAAACTAAAATGTATCCTTCTCGAAATTTCACTGGCAACACTGATAATAACACTCATTTTGTTTTTCTTCTTTTTTTAATGACAGTTTAATTGCAGCACAAGCTGATTAGATAATACTGCTATACAAATTGTAAAGATCTGACCAGCGGCAAGCTTTGAGTGTCGATCTTTTATTCCTCAACTGAGTTTTAATTTATGACGGCTAAATCGAACTCCCTTTTTAGGAGTTTAATTTGACCTTTTATATTTACGTTAAATAGGTAACTGTTTAAAAAGGACTTTTTTGTTTTTAATTCACAAAATAACTCCGGGACTGAAAATAATAATAACTATTATTTTGTCGCTACATATGTTTTATTTGAGTAATCGTAGCCAATTAAAGTAACAATTTTTTTTTGTTATTTATAACCATTATTTCAACCACAAAAATTTTCGGTTAAAAATATGTATTGTAAAAAAGCATTTATTTTTCCATTATAAACAAATAATTTATTTTTTTGGTTGCAATTATCCATTACAAACAAATAAGAAAGTAGTCTGCATGCCCGACCCTACGATGCTCCACACCACAATATTTAGAGATTACTTTTCAAGAGTGTAGCTTAGGGACCCTTGGGCAATCATGGACCACGCCATTATTTTATGAAGTTAAGATTCATGTCAAAGTTCTCACCATTGACAATATGCTTGTTCCTTAGGACAATTAGAAACTTTGTATCAAATTTCAGCAATTTATCTTCAAAACTGCGACCTGAACTTTACGTACAATTTTTACATAGACAGACATTTTTTCTATGATTTTTTTTGTCGCTTATTTTATAACTGTTACGATCCTTGAAATAACTGTTTTTAAAGAACTTTTTTGATACCAGTTATAACTGCCACCGTTCCTGGTTAATTGTTTTTATGGATATAAAAAGTTTGTGTTTTAATTTTTTTATTATTATACATTAGACCTGGCGCAGCTAATATGGAGTTTTTTATTTTTTGGTAGTTTTTCAAAATTTTGACCTTTGACCTCATTGTTGCACGGGTTGGCACCATCCGATCAGCCTGAATATTTGCTATATTAATTTTGGCATCAAATCGCATATTTTCATCGCTACCCACATTCAAGTTTAAAAAAAAAGTTTTTAACGCCAGGTCTATTATACATATATGAGTTTGACACTTTTATTAAATAACTTTAAATATAACCATAAAAATCGAATTATTAAATTTGAAATAATCTTTAAAAATAATAATTCCTTGCAAAGATTAATTTTTCAGCAGATATCGAAATTTAATTTTAAGGTGGAAGAATTCTCGCATTTTAAATCTGATTTTCTTTTTGCAAAAAAAAACTTGAATATTTACTTTACTTTCTTAAATTAAATTTTCTACCGGAGGTATAAGCCTTATCCTCAATTGCATATAATCATATAAAATTAAATATTTACATTGACAGTGAATATAAATTAAGCTTAACTTTACTCTTTTGTAAGTAATAATCCCTTTTTCCTTTAGAAAAATAAATTATCTCTTCTTTTAGCTTTGGTCAAAAAATCGTTAAGTTTTTTTCTCTCATTTGGAGTTAATGCTTTTATTCTTTATACCTAGTTGAATATTTTTCATAATGTGTGTGTGTGATGGGTTAGACAAACACTACATACATATGTACATACATATATGGAATAAATCTAACCCATTTTCCTTAAGTATAAGCGCTGAATTAATAACAGTTGTCTCTTTGTAACGTTAAAAGTTACACAAAATTAAAAATGTATATAACACAAACCAAAAGCTACCGTGTTTTAAGTTTTTATCAAAAAATCGGTAAATAGGCACTTTGATAATTTAGAGAAAAAAATCGGCAAAATACCGATAAATCGGTAAATATGGCAGGCCTGATCGCAACGCTTCTCGCTAGTTTTGTTGTTGTTGCTCAGCAATTTTCAATACCACAGCACGAAAAAGACCCTTCCTTTTAAGGGCATCAATGAATTTGTTACAAAAACAAAATATATGTGTTGTTTTTTTGGTAATTTTTTTTTATTATATTTTTCAATAATTTTTGTCTACATGTCTCTTGAACGACGAGACCCCATCCTTTTAAGGGCATCACAAAATTTGTTACAAAAACAAAATGCATGTGGTTTTTTTTTTTGCTAATGTTTTTTCAATAATTTTTGTCTACATGTCTCTTGAACGAAAAGACCCCATCCTTTTAAGGGCATCAAAGAATTTGTTACAAGAACAAATACATACCGCTACCAAAAATTTCAAAAATGTTTGCCTTTCAAAATAAAAAAATAAAAATTTACAAGAACAAATCATGTACACAGTAGACGCAAAGTCTAATCGTGCTGCCCATCGGGGAAAATTGCAAGCGCTTCCACCTTTAAGGCCTTTAAGAATGTTAACAATTCGCCATATGACTTCCTTAGTTGCATTTAACAAATTTTACAGGAAAAGCAAAAAAAAATTTTTTTATTGAAAAAATCAGCCTAGCAAATTTTTGTTGCTGCAATTTTTTCTTAATAAACGTTAACTCTTCTTTAAAGTTAGAAAGCGGTTGCGAGGCTGAATGTCTGCAAAAAGGCCTTTTGTAAGACCTCTATACTACCTAATTATCCCACTGGAAGTAGTCATGCAAATCGCGTTTTTCCTTTATGAAGAATTTTAATAGCGCTATTCAGTGTTTGGTGCGCTTCAGGTTGCAACAGTTTGTTAGTATCGGTTCTCTTGTAAA
Source organism: Pollenia amentaria (assembly GCA_943735925.1). Lineage (NCBI taxonomy): Eukaryota > Metazoa > Arthropoda > Insecta > Diptera > Polleniidae > Pollenia > Pollenia amentaria. Next base: position 71,471,269 of record OX031007.1, on the reverse strand, counting down.
TTTAATACCTTCAAAATTCAAAAAAAAATTTTACATGTTTTATTTATATGTTAAAGCTGAAAGTCGTTGAGCGACGCGTAGAATCAAAATATGGAGCTGATCTTGAGGGAGAGCTTTTTTATACATGTAAAAAACTTTTGAGTTGATAGCACTTAAAAATGATTTTTTTGCACCGTAAGGTATATGCATTAGCTAGCTTTGATTTAATAAGCAATAACACTGCGGAACAGCCATTTTGCGGCCTGGAACTTTGTTTAATTTCTTACTAATTTGAGGTCGCTGATTCCAAATCTAACCTTCATTTTTCTCTATCTGCTCCAGTTTTAGAGATATACCGTTATGTCCAAAATTAAGGTACTTTCAGCACATATATTGAAATAACATGAAAATGGTGCATCATATTCCCTTAAGAAAAAAATTTTTTTGTTCTTTAAAAATTCATAAAAAATAAATGTGCAACAAAAATCACAGTTTGGGTTTAGACCATTTAGTTCAACATATTTCGAATGAAATGAGCTTTATTTCATTGCAATCGGTGCACAACTTTTGATTGTATTCACAATTTATCCATAAAAAAACATATTTTAATGTATATATTTTTTTTTTTTTTTTTTTTTTTTGTTCACACATACACATTAAAATACGTTTTTTTTATGGAAATCGCAATTTTTATCAATTCGGTAAATTGTGAACACAATCAAAAGTTGTGCACCGATTGCAATGAAATAAAGCTCATTTCATTCGAAATATGTTGAACTAAATGCTTTTAGACCCAAACTGTGACTTTTGTTGCACATTTATTTTTTATGAATTTTTAAAGAACAAAAAAAATTTTTTTTTTCTTAAATTTTTATTTGTTTTTTTAAAAACTTCAACGATATCTCTGAAATTACTGGCCAAATTTAAAACAATGTTAGTACGTCTTAAAGATAATGTTGTTAGCGAATTTCGGTTTTTTTTTTTCTTAAGGGAATATGATGCACCATTTTCATGTTATTTCAATATATGTGCTGAAAGTGCCTTAATTTTGGACATAACGGTATATCTCTAAAACTGGAGCAGATAGAGAAAAATGAAGGTTAGATTTGGAATCAGCGACCTCAAATTAGTAATAAATTAAACAAAGTTCCAGGCCGCAAAATGGCTGTTCCGCAGTGTTATTGCTTATTAAATCTAAGCTAGCTAATGCATATACCTTACGGTGCAAAAAAATCATTTTTAAGTGCTATCAACTCAAAAGTTTTTACATGTATAAAAAAGCTCTCCCTCAAGATCAGCTCCATATTTTGATTCTACGCGTCGCTCAACGACTTTCAGCTTTAACATATAAATAAAACATGTAACATTTTTTTTTTTGAATTTTGAAGGTAAAACTATTATATATGTATATATATATTACAGCTTTAATGGGCATATTCTTGTAGGAAATAAAATTTTCCAAATAAAACCTCGGTTATCATTTTTTTTTTGGAAACTTAACGGATAAAAAGTTATCAGACTTTGAATACTAGCTAAAATGAAGAACAAAAGCAATATATGTTACAACTAGTTTCCGATTACAAAAAATACCTTTTATTCAAAGTCTGATAATTTTTTACCCGTTAACTTTACGAAAAAAAATTAAAACAGAGTTGTTATGTGAAAAAATTCATTTCCTACAAGAATCAAAATTTTAGAAGATTTTTTTAGCAGTTTTATTTGCAAATACGAAAAAATGTTGTACATGTAATTTATATGAAAAAAAAAAAAACTGAAAGTCGTTGAACGACGCGTATAATCAAAAAATGGGGCTGATGTTGAGGGAGAGCGTTTTTTGCCTAGTAGCAATTTCAAAAATAATACAAAAACAATTTTTTTACATATTTATTTATTTTAATTAATTTATTTTTATTTTGTTTGTCCTTCAAGGAATAATTTTTTTTTATATAATACCTAGTATCTATACTTAAGTTTAAATGACTGAATTATTTTTGTTACCTGAAAAATCTTAAAGTTTAACTGAATTAATAAAACGATAGTTATAAAATCATTGTTTATATTTAGCCAACTTACAAAGTGCTTTAAAGTACTTATTTTGTCTAAATAGCACTGTTGAGCAGCCTGCTGCATTATAATATGATAAATTATTGACAAACGTAAAAAAAAACAATAAATATAAAAACATATTTTTTTATAGGTATTTCGTGAACAAATAAATAATTAAAGAAAACTAATTATTTAAAATTGTTATGAAACCCATTTAATATTTCAATATGAAAAATAAGAAAACAATTTTATGAGAACCATAAAATTTTAGAAAATACAACAAATATGACAAAATAAAAGACTTTGTGAATGGCCTTATTGTCTTTATTTTTTTAAATAGGTATGTACTACTGTTTATTTGCTTGTATAATTTTTATAAATCATACATACTAATTTTTATTTGCGCCTTACAATAAGTAACTTCTATTGTTGTTGTTGCTCGGCAATTTGTACGATCATGGCGCGAACAGCCTGTGCGTTTTGTGTACCAGTTTTGTTCTTGTAAATTTTTTTTTGTTTGGCGCTCGAAACACTTTCACGCAAAAGTTATTGAAAAAAATAACTGAACAAATGTATTTTGTTTTTGTAAAGAATTATTGTTTTACCAGCCAAAAGGGTCGGCTCTTCTCGTTGAAAGACAATTGAAAATAACGGCATCGTACAATAAGTAACTCATTGTATTCGATCAGTATCAACTAGTATCTGCTTTTGTAAAACAGATATAAACAGATATGTTACTCTCATTCTCTTTTTATCCACTCATATCCACTATGTTACGAAAAATATCCATATCAACTTATATCAGAAACACTAGACCACTCATCCATACACACTCACTTTAGTAAACACACAGAAACTTGTACAAACAGATATATCCGTGCACGTCTTTAGTATATACACCATGAAGTTTTATAAAAGTTCTTTTTAAATTTTACAAACATATTTTTTTTTTCATAAGTTATTTACTAAATCTTCATATATTAAAATATGAACTAACAATTGTTTATCTTATCTTATTCTAATTCTTAAGTTTACGTCCTGTAAATTCTCCTAATCAAGGTTCTCGTTCACATAAGTCTTTACCGCTTTTCTGATGGGATAAGTGCTGCAGTGTTTCTTATCCTTAAGCGAATGTAGCCGCCACTATTTACAATATTTCGAGCTATAGATTTGGCTGCAATGTAAGCCTTTTTAGATATTTGATTGCATATTTTGCGGTCACAGTTTTTACTGATGGCGCATTGAGGTCTTTGTGAATGTTTGAGTTTTTTACATACCTGGGACGTAATGATTTGAAGAATTTTGTTTTGCCGCCTTAGATTTTTTTTCTATACGTTTTACCCATGTTTCCAATTCAAATATATGGTCCTGTAGGTATCGAGATGCTTCATAGCTGTTTAGAAAGGCTGTGTCATCAGTAAAGGTTGATGTTTGGGTATAGTTGTTGATTGCCATGTCTGAAGTATATATAAGACACAAAAGAGGTCCTAGATTGCTCCCCTGTTGGACTCCAGCATTAATCAAGTGAGTAGCACTTAAAAGATTTTATTCTTTAATAGTTAATTTTTCGACCAATCACATGCTCTCTAACAGCTTTTGAATATTTTTAGCTTCCGTTTACGTATTAACCCCCATATTCATAAAAAATATTTTTGATTAATAAAAGGTTTATTAAATCAATTTTCATAGAAAATTCGTTTCATAAACCGGCTATAAACCTAAAATATTTTTTATGAATATGGGTAAGTCTTCATGCCACACTTTATTAAAAGCCTGAGAAACATCAATGAAGAGTGCAGTACAATATTTTTTCTTCACATGTTTTTCTAATGACGTTTCCCACTCGAGAAATATTTTTTTTTTAATTTTTTGCTACGCCTCTGGAAGTAGTCTCTTAAGTTTTGTGACCACTGCGTCGGTATTTGCAGTCCGATCATATTTCATATCGCTACCGCTACATTTTCGCCTTTGCTGGATTTGTAATCCATCATCAAATTCTGGGCTTATACCATCTCGGATCCTTCCCAACCTAATTTTTTGCACATAGCAAAAAAGCCCTCTTAAACTTTGTACTTCTAGCCTTAAATCTGCGATAGGGGAATTCAGGGCGCCGCGTTTTCTCTTTTCTCATTTAAAACATACGTGTTCACACACATTACAGAGAATTTAACAACATTTATAAAATGGATGGTATAGGTTGCCTATCGCTGCTTTAATGATACTCAATTTATGTCATTTCCCAAAAGTATACCCCATTTTTTTTACACATATATACATATTACATTAAACTAGTTCGATCAATATACAAAACAAAATATTGGGTTTCAATATCAAACATCCAGTTCTTAAATCGTAAATATTCTAAATTAATTTTAGACAAATATGTATACGTAATTTTGATACTCTTCTAACTTTAAATTCATACCGTTGTTTATTTGCTTAAGAGTTTGATACCATAATTATATGGGTACCAGGGCACGGTTATATACTTAGGAACATTAGGGCAGATGAGCTTGCTAGACTTGACTCTTCCTTACGGGCTGCACCGGATGCGAAGGGCATTGTGGTGCCACTGCACTTCTGCAAACTCGAACTTCGGAGATCGGTTATCGATATTGCTAATGGCAGATGGACTTACACTGTATTATAGGAAGGCATGCACAGAGTCTGTGTGACGTCTCTGGCGTTGAACTGGAGCTCATTTGTAACTTCGTTAGAAATCCGAGCTGGTTCTGCGGCGGTGGTTCTGCTTAGGGAAACTATGGGATATCACAATGGATAACTGAGGGTTAGTGTGTCAGATGGATACTGACTGCCATTTCTACCTAATCTAACCTAACCTTATTTGCTTAAAATCCTAAATTTTAAAAAAACTAGAAATCGAATTGTCAATGTCGAAGGCTTTTAATAATAACTTTATTTTATTTTGCCTCTTCACGACAAAGTCAATGTATATCACCTTGCACACAACAATTTATATATTTTTCTACTTTATCCATCACCTTGGATAACGATCTTGCAGCAATGTGGTGGCTGAGTCTAGGCTGTGGTTTGTATTTCAAGTACAGGCAACGCCACAAGCGGCGCCTGAGTTTGAGATACGGAACCTAAAAGCCTTGACGACGAAAGGTTATCCACCCCTAAACCGAGGTGTCATGCGACCCGTGCCTATAGGTCTGGTTTGCAGTCAGGGGTTACCGACTGTATTATCACGGAGCTTTGCTGATACCTGGGCACCTCAGCAAATAGACCACGCCCTTACCACGTTACTGGGGGCTATGACGGCGGACTTTCAACTCCCCTACACTCGTGGGACTTTTAATGAACAAACCTAATCAACAACAACAAAAACAAACAACGGAAACTGATGACGGGCAGGCGAGATTAAGGACAACGATTGACAGTAAAACGACTAAGCCAGGGACTGTAACAGTCCCGGCGACCAAGGAAGATCGGCCTAGGCTGATCGGAAATGGTAAGGCAGCTCGACCAGAAGGCGGCTGCTCTAAAAACTGCCTCTGTGCTTCAATCCAAGCACCTCCAAAGCCGCTTCGGCCCTTTCCGTCTCTGGAACGGATAAAACCCCTGCTTCGGGTGCTGCTAAGTTGGGAATGACAAAGTCGCCCAAAATTGCAGCTTCCCATGTGCCCATTGTGCAAGGAGGGATGGCGATGATAACATCCAATCCCAAGGTTGCACCTCCCCACGCCAAATTCGGCGACCGTAAAAAGTCCCCAAGGCACAAAAACCCTACAAAGAGGGCATCGAACACAAGGCGTGCCGCCTTGCGTTTCATTGAGCTTCTAGGCTCCAAAAAAGCTGAAGAGCTTACCAGTGAACAAACAGCTTCACTGGCATGGGCAAGAGCCCACATAGCTGGGCTGCCAAGTGCTACTCCTTCAGTCCCTGCGAAGGTGACAATGCCTAAACGGCAACGTTCGGAGGAGGAAGCTGCAGCCGCGAAACAGCAACCAGGGACGAAACGTCCCAAGATTGCGCCGAAATCGGTAAATAGGTCGTTCAGCGAGGTGGCCAAAGGTCACCTTGTACGGGCTGTTATCGATAGAGGCGTGGATAATGGTGCCATCTCCCATACCAAGTGGGACCTGGTTAAACAAAAATTAATGGGGGTGTTCTGGACGATCCTTAGGGAGAATCCAGGGCCACCCCCTCAATGCGATGATGCTGGCTGGTTCCAGGGTCACGTGAAGTTGATGGCTTGTGCAGATGAGCGCTCAGCGCTGCTTCTGAAGCGGGCCATCCAAATGCTAGGAGAGGTCTGGGAAGGTGCTAGGCTCGATGTGGTACTGGTTGATGAGATACCACGGAGACCTAGATCGACTGTCATCATCCCTGCCGAACCATCGGAACCTGAGGAGATCTTGAAGATCATTCAGTGCTGCAACCCTCAACTTCCCACGCAGGATTGGAAAGTTGTAAAGGTTTCGGCTGCTGAAGGGTCCTCGAGGACGGCGATTGTGGTGTTAAACCAGCAATCCTTGGAACCACTGAGGGAGAGACAGGGTAAGATCTACTATGGTTTTAGTACGATCTTGCTCCGTGTCTACCGAAGTGATAACAAGGGCAATCCGGCTCCTTCGGTTAATGAGGCCAAGCAGCCTGAAGAGGGCTTGTCTGGTGACGATGCCGTAAGCTCAGGTGACAAAGAGGACATCCAGTCTATCTCCGGATTGGTGTCTGTCTTTGGGCACCTGGGTGATATGGTTGATGAGGACGTACTTCTGGAGTCAGACCAGGAGGACGTCAACATCACAGTGGTCGCCAATATGGATAATGGTGAAGGTCCTGCAAATTAACCTCCACCACTCTAAAGCAGCATCTGCTGCATTGCTCCTCCGTGTGGTAGAAAAAGGGGAGGAGCTAGTAATGGTCCAAGAACCCTGGATTCATAAGGATCGGGTTTGCGGACTCAATCTCAAAGGCTATAAGCTTCTGTTTGCGAAAGGTACAGGTAACATAAGATCTTGTGTCTTAGCTAAAAATTCGTTGAATATCTTCATTCTCTCTGATTACAGTGATGAAGACACCACAACAGTTGCTCTCGAGGCACAGGATGGTATAATCTGGATGGTCTCGGGATATATGGCGCATGATCACGGACAGGACCCACCCAATCGGCTCATCCGTGATGCAGTAACGAAGGCAGCAGGCACTGGAACGCCTATTATAATCTGTGCCGATGCTAATGCGCACCACACTATATGGGGTAGCACGAACACGAATATTAGAGGTGAGTCACTATTTTCCTTTATTATTAATTATAATTTAGGAATAGTAAATAGGGGCCGCGAGCCAACGTTTGTTGTAGCAAATAGGCGTGAGGTTCTTGATGTCACGCTGGTTAGCATTGACCACATTGACATGATCGAAAATTGGATGGTTTCTAATGATTGTTCACTTTCTGATCATAGATATGTGGAATTTAGTCTGGTACTTAGATCTGTAGGGTCGAGTGTTATGTTGAATAGGAAACGAACGAATTGGGGGATTCATTCATCCTCTCTGGTTCGGTCTCTATCTGATCCTCCCAGGGTTGATGATATAGGGGGGATCGATGCGGCAGTGGGTCTGCTTACAGACTCACTGCAGTTAGCGACTTCCTTGGCGTGCAAGCCAAGGACGTATAGGAGCAGGGATCGTCCACCGTGGTGGGATCCTGATATTGCGCAGGCAAGAAGAGACTGTCGTAGGTTGTTCAATATGGCTAAGCGCCATGGTAATTGGGCGGAGTACAAGTCTTCAATGAATAGATTCAGGAACTTGGTTAGATCGGCGAAAAGGAGTGCTTGGAGGAACTTCTGTAGCGGCGTGGAAGGATCCTCTGAGACAAACCGTTTACGTAAGATAATGGCCTCGAGCTCTGTTGTCCCGACCTATATCCGTAAATCGGACGGTTGCTGGACTACTACTAGTCAGGAAACACTCGAGGTGTTAATTGACACTCACTTTCCTGGAAACTCCCAAGGGAGCTTGCGGGATCAGGTTTGTGAGTCGATGCCCGGTCCTCTGTCCGTCCCAATGGACTACGACAGGATTAAATGGGCTGTCGACAGCTTTGACCCGTACAAATCTCCGGGTATGGATGGTATAATTCCGGCGGACCTGCAGAAGAATTCGACTGTGATAATACCCTGGCTGATGGCTATATACAGGGGATGCGTTAGATTTTCGTATGTACCTGTGAGCTGGACCTTGTGTAGAGTTGTCTTCATCCCCAAGGGAGGGAAGACTTCTCACACTGAGACGAAGGATTACAGACCGATTAGTCTTGCATCCTTTCTTCTTAAGACTCTTGAAAGAGTTATCGACATTCACTTAAGGATGACCATCCCAAAGTGTTTACTCTCGACCTCTCAGCATGCCTACACAAAGGGTAGGTCTGTTGAGACGGCTCTTCACTCACTAGTTGGAACTATTGAGAGATCACTCGAATTCAAGGAGTGTGCTCTGGTGGCCTTTCTCGACATTGAAGGGGCCTTTAATAATGTCAACCCGGATTCTATCGTTGCATCCATGAGGAGTCTGGGGGTTGATGACGGTATATGTAGATTTGTGGATAATCTACTCAGGAATAGGGTCATCTGTTCCACGATAGGTACGACCAGCGTTCAGAGACTGGTTAACAGGGGTACTCCCCAGGGAGGAGTACTATCCCCACTATTGTGGAACCTGACTATGAACACCATGTTGACGAAAATGGACGACATGAGGATTAAAACTGTGGCGTACGCAGACGATGTTGCAGTTGCCATCACGGGGAAACATTTGAACATAATGTCTCAGTGTATGGAGGCTGCATTAAGGGTACTTAGCACCTGGAGTGTATCATGCGGCTTGGGTGTTAATCCGTCTAAGACGGAACTGGTACTGTTCACGAGGAAGTATAGGACTGAGGTCATGAGACTTCCGAGGCTAAACGGGACTGAACTTAAGTTCTCTAACAGCGCCAAATATCTGGGCGTAATCCTGGACAGTAAACTGTCGTGGGGGCTGAACATCCAGACGAGGATGGAAAAGGCAATTGATGCTATATATGCGTGCAGAGGTGCAATCGGCAAGAACTGGGGCATGGGCCCGAGGTGTGTCAATTGGATCTTTGAGGCTGTAGTAAAGCCGACTCTTTATTACGGTGTTGTCGTATGGTGGACTGCGCTGGATAAGGGCAGGTACCGTGCGATGCTTGAGAAGGTTCACAGACTGGTCGCATTGATGATCACAGGATCAATGCGCTCCACTCCCACCAAGGCGCTGTTTACTATGCTAAACTGGCTGCCGGTGGATATCACGGCCAGACATATGGCTCTTTGTTCGGCGATACGGTTGAACGCGGCACACAGCTGGTCGAACCGTGACTATGGACACTCCAGTATAATGGGACACTCGATTGTCCCTGAAGGAGTGGACTACTGCACCCCGGAGCCTTTCTTTGGTGCGAGGTACGCGACACATATAGCGCACGAAAGTGCGCTGTCGGTTATGAGCACCTTCCATGAACCAGCCCTGGGGGTATACACTGATGGTTCAAGGAAGGGGGAAAGAGTTGGCGGAGGTTTCTACATAGAGGAACTGGGCGTTAAAGTTTCATTTCGTCTGCCGGATGGATGTAGTGTCCTGCAGGCGGAAATCTCGGCTATAAAGCGGGCAGCCAACTGGCTAAAGTATTATCGCGTATCGGGAGATATACGTATATTTACTGACAGCAAGGCTGCCATTGCCTCTCTTGCGGGTGTCTATACGACATCTAGGTTGACTGTGGAATGTCGGATGTCTTTGAATGAGATTGCTGAACATTCGGAGTTAACGCTTATTTGGATACCAGGGCACTCAAATTGCGCGGGAAACCAGGTAGCAGATGAGCTGGCTAAGGAAGGTGGTCGTATGGATGAAACATTCATTGATCAATTCATTGGCCTTCCAATGGCTCACTGTAAGTTACTCATGCGGCGCGAGAACTATAGAATTGCGCAAGAGGGATGGACCCGTGAGTCCACCTGCTCCACATCCAGGGCACTTTGGCCTGGATATGATGAACGGAGAACCAAATCTCTACTTAGGTTTAATAGGAACCAAATCAGGACCATCGTGTCGGTCATAACTGGACACTGGCCTGTTGGGACTCATGCTAGAAGAATGGGTCTGGTATTCAATGACTACTGTAGAAGTTGTCATGATGAGGAGGAAGAGGAAACTGTGCTTCACTTTCTCTGTCAATGCCCTGGGCTACGGGGCATTAGGGAAAAATACCTGGGAGAACCGGTGTTTTCCTGTTTAGAGGATCTATCAAAAATAGAACTAAGATTGCTTCTTCTCTTCATTAGGAAGACGAATTGGCTCAACCTTGCAGTGACGCCATCTGAATAACTGCTCTTCGGGATGGGCATTGGCGCTGGGTATCACAAAGGGACCGCTAAAGGACCCAAGTGAGCTGTCTCTCGATGGCTGCCCATGGAACCTAACCTAACCTACTTTATATTACTCTATCAATGCCAGTTTACTTTATCCCGTCGCCAATTTGCAAGTTTTCATTCCGAATAGCTTAAGTAGAGTTCTTAAAAAAAAACAAAAATGGAAGATTATAAACAAAAATTATTTTCGGGAATGAAATATTTATCATTAATTAGTTCATTTAATAATGATTTGCTAATAATCCCAATTTTTGAATGAAAACACTGAAATTTATTGTTGTGGGAAAGCTAGTTTCTATGCGCATTTCGCTGGTTGCTTAGGCCAGCTCGTCAGGAAACTTTTTCCAAATACTTTAGAAAAGCTAAAACTATTATAAAAGTAAGACCATAAAGTGAATAAGAATTTTAAACACTCAGGTCCTGCATGTAACAATATCAAAGCTTCAACAAAGACAATTATAAAGAAATTTTTTATTGGCCCACTTAATGGTCCATTTGCACAACTTCATATTTTTGTGTGTCTTAAACTACATAATAAGAAACTACTTTTCTTTATTTTGCATTAAAAAATATGGTCACCGTAACCATAATGGTCTCATTTCGACAACACGTTCTTAATAAATTGATAACACACCTTAAAAAAAGTAAGCATTTTCGTAGGGCTTTCATTTTTATTAAGCCATAACTCTACCTGATGGTGCTAAAACAGTTTCATCATCGATAATGAACTAATAAGAAAAATTATTTTTATGTAAATCAAAAGTTGCAGAATAATATTACTTAGCCCGGAGATTCACTATCCTTTTCGTTCGTACGATTTGTCAAAAAACGCATGCGTGCTCATAAGGTATGATAGGGTGAGCTTAAAATAAAATTAAGTGATTTTTTGACAAATGTTTATGAACATTTTTACAAAATGATAAATCGGGGGGGGGGGGGGGGGGGGGTGCTTTAAAACCATGTGAGATAAGGCCATGATGGCTTTATCTCTCATTCAATAGGGAGATTAAGCCTTTTTTATTTGAATGGGAGATAAAGCCATCATGGCCTTAGCTCACATTAGCAATATAAGAAAATGGTTTTATCTCTCATTTCAGTTTTGAAGAACTTTTGCATTTTACATTGATAAATAGTTTTCTTATTTTTATAATTAAGAGGTTATGATTTTCCCTTTTACGAAATGTGGCTTCGCATACTAAAGTTTTTCTGCGTGGCGGCCTTCTGCCGTGCTAACGGGTTTTCTTCTCCAGTAGGACGCGGCAGGTGGCTTCGCTGAATAAAGTTTTCCTGCGTGCGTCACAAGAATAAAGAAATGGCTTTTCCCGGAAACACTTAAGTAAAGTATTGGAATCTGGCTTCGCATACTAAAGTTTAAAATATGGCTTTATCTCTCATTTGCGAAAAAAAAGTATGGCTATATCTCTCATTTCGCAAAATTTTTAATATGACCTTACCTCTGGATGATTGGGCAATAAGGCCATTATGGCTTTATCTCCCATTCAATTGAGCAATAAAGCTATCATGGCCTTATCTCACATAGTTTTAAAGCACACCCCCCCCCCCCCCCCCCCCCCGATAAATCCTATGCGATCAGTGTTGCATTTTCTTGTAAGGTAGCTGAGTCATATACATACTTACGTAACATAACTTTGGATTTTTTTTTTTTGTGTGATGGAGTTGTTTCTACTGTCACATCAGTAGCTTAAAAAAATAGTAAATAATCTACATTTCCAAATTATTGTATATTTATCTAATAGTTTAAAAATAGTCTTAAATAACCTCCATGTTTATGGATACATACTTGGAATTTTGTGAGTTCCTTATCGTTGTTGTCATCATTATTATTATTAACATCACTTGTTTTCACATCGGCATTTAAATTTTCTTCAAAAAGAAAATCTTGCTCGAATATTAAAAAGTTTTACAAAATTCCATCACAGTTAAATGTATTTTTTCACTTTCCATGGCTTATTTTTTTTTTAATCACTACACTAGAGTCCCGCTTTGCGTCGATCCTATCTGCGTCGTTTCTATTTGCGACGCTATGCGCCATTTTGATTCCGATTTGCGTCGCTACATGCGATTGGATTTCTTTCACCGAAGTCATAATCACATGCGAAGAATTTTTCTATCTGCGTGTAAAAAGGGGGATTCCCATTTTATTCTGTTAGGTAAGTTATTCTAAGCATAGTTGCCTACTAGGAATGTTGAATGTGGTTCTTAATAAGAAGTGCTGTGGGCAAATGTGCAAAGAAAAGAAAATGTATTAGCTTGCTGAAACAAAAAAAAAAAATAAAACGTGACCATATAACTTTTTTTTTCATAAATAGAACTTTTTGCTAAATATTTATATATTTGACCCAATCAAAGAAAAAGTGATCAGACTTGCGTCGCATTTGCTCGATAGCAAACAAAAGGCATACAAATTATGAAAAAATTGTTTAAAAAAAGAAATGTTGAAATAAAACTAAAATAAAAGCAAAAAATTAATTAATATTAATTAATTAAACTTGTTTGTGAAGAATTTATATGGCTAAATACTAACTTATTAAACTTTGTTTTGTTATGTTAATTTTTTGGAGTTGTAAAAGTGGCAAGTAGAACAGACCTTGTTTTTAAAGTAATCAATAGTAAAAAAAAGTATTCATGTACTTTTGAATAAATTTAACCGGACACAAATTAGCAAATTCAAATAAAATAAAAAACAAACAAATATGAAAGATTACATAAAATAATTTGTTTGTATTTTCCAAAAATATTCGTGTTATAAAAAGTATTTAATCGAGTACCGATAAGAAAACGAGTTAAGTAGTCAAAAGTGTAAACATTTTTCAACACTTTAATTATTTGCGATCAGCTGTTGCCTTTATTTTACGAATTTTTACAAATTTTGCGTTCGCGTATTTTTTTGGACAACAGCATTTTGTGAGAGAAAATTTTTCAGTTTACTCATTTACTGCATTTTACTGTAAAAGTACTCAAACGCACCTAATAATGACAACCAAGTGATATCTTTTCGGCAACACAGTGTTATTTATATGGGAATAATGGTATTTTTCACATCTGTGGTTTCAATTTGACAACGTTTTGATAAAAATTTGGTAACAGATGTTGTCAAGTTTGTTTCATTTGAATACAATATTGCCCTACTTCAAATCTTTCAAAGTGTTTTCGAGAGTAATAGTTACATGGTGAACAAGGCGAATTCATTTACCAGGTGGCGTTGAAAGCACAGCTGTGCTACTTTTTTTCTTACTTAGAGAGAGAAATGTCAAAAGTTGCGTGTGTTTTTGACATATCGATCAACGAAAGCAACAAAAAAATACATTGTTGTGTTTTTGGTGTTGTTACTTGTTGTAGTATCGACACCACCTTATACATAAATTCGCCTTGATGGTGAACATGCAAATGAAATGCTTGTTATTTCTTTAGCTTAAGATTTTAAAGTAAACACATGTACTTCAGTGATGGAATTTGAACATTTTCAGTTTGTGCCAAAATTGTAAAGAAAACGGGCCAAATATACTGAAAAAGGGCCAAACTCCTTTATTATAGAAATTAAACTTTGGAAAATTGTTTTAACACTAAAAATAGGAAAAAGATAAGGCTTAAGTTTTGATTGTGCATTCATTTTTAAATTTTGGAAAAAGTATTTACATTTCATTAAATCAAATACAAATTTGTAAGTTATTATTACATATCGTTATTTTAATTTAGAAGTTCGTATTTAACATCTACATATTTTTTTAAGTTTGAGACATAAAACTTGATAACAAATATATATAAAAAAGCGTATGCATAGTATTAGAACTGTAAGAAATGTAGGACATTTCCTAGTTTACGATATATTAACGCCCCTATTACGGTTTACAACTCAACTCTTGTTTAATTAAAGTTTTTTAATTGAAGCATTTTTGAATAATGATTTACAACTCTGCTTTATTGTAAGTGCATATTTTTAATCTTTACAGGATTTTTTGCATAGACAAAAGAGTAGCTTAGTAAATATGGTATATTCCACCTTTTGATATTTGCATATTTGGGCACTTGTTAATTTTTTTTTAAGTGAACAAATAAATGAATCTTAACCACATAACATAATTTTTTTTTTGTTGGTTCATTACTGCCCATGAGCCCCAAACATAAACACTCTGAAATTTGTCTATACATACTGTGGCGTAGTCTTAACCGACTATATATTTTTATTTGTTTACAATATGAAAATATTATAAAATGGTTTTTAAGCGCATATTTCCGGTTTCAATAATCACACTCAGATTGAACTTTTTTATTATTAAATTATATTTCTTCGTATATACCTTACAAATAAGATTGTATTGCCACCTGAAATTCAAAAGGGCCTAAAACCCAAACAATATATTACTAATAAGATTTCTATATGACGTACTAAATTCCCAATTTTTATTTTTGATAAAAATATTGAAATTTATTTTTGTGGTAAAGCTAGTTTCTATGCGCATTTCGCTGGTTGCTTAGGTCAGCTCGTCAGGAAACGTTTTCCAAAGACTTTAGAAAAGCTAAGAATGTTAATATAAAAAGGGCCAAAAAAGAGCGGAAGGGCCATAGGGCCAAGCAACATTCAATAGTGCCAAAAATGGCCCAATTGTGCCATAAATCCCATCACTGATGTACTTGCAAAAAAAAAATTTTTTGTTTTTGACGGTTATAAACGTCATTCGTTTACTTAAGTCTTAGATATGGCAAAAAACTGCACGTTCATGGGCGTCATATAAAATTTTTTGTTTTTAAAAAATGTGAGTAAAAATAGTCTCGTAGCTATGCCACACCAGGATACTCAATTACTCGATTGTTCGTAGGGAAACTGGATCTAAAGCAGGGGTTTCCATTTCTTTGCACAATTGTGCGCACCACTACTAACACATATTTTTATACTCTTCAATTCAGTCGTCGATGTGACTTCGACAAGTGTGCATGCCTAGCGGATGCTATATTATTTTGTTTCAGCTTACACTCAAAAAATATTGTGCGGTCAAAAATGCTTTTGGTAACATCCAATGCCTTGTGTGCAATTTTTATTTAGAGATTAAATTTTAAGACTTAAATGTAGAATAATGTAACATTTCATAAGTTTACATGCAAAGCAAAGAACTTTGTAAAATGGTAATTATTTGAGATTTAAAAGCAATTTTTAATATTTCAGATAAAAAATTTTAAAATGTCTAACAGTACTACGTGGAAGAAGCTGATAGTCACATTTATTATAGGTTTTATTTTACATACGTATATGGATTCGGTTCTTATAATTTTACAGCACTTTTTTATTTTTTCTTATGCAATACTAAAAATTATTATTATAAATTATTATCTGATCACTAATTACACTAACACCGTGGTAATAGTTATAAAACAGATTACCCAGTTTTGGTGTTTAAAAATATTAATGTGTTCTTATAAGAAGAATTTAAAACTCTGCTAATTTTTTTCTTGAGTGTGATTATACATTATGCTGTTAAAAAAAATTATATATGTATTTGATGATACGTCATTTTTAATTTTGTAAATAACTTAAAATTATATAAAAATACATATGTAACGTGAATCCTAATCAACAAAAATTTCAAATTTTCAAATAATATCTACATTGTTTTGCATTTATGTTATACAACTTATAAAATATATTACTAACATTTTATTTCGGCTGTAATGAATGCATTCTCTCAATTTTTTACTCTCTGGTACTCACTACTACACATCCAAAAAATTTTTGGAAATCCCTAGATTCTAAAGATTCCCTTTCTTCTGCCGTATTACTCTAGTGTCCTGCAAGCGGAAGTATCTGCTATAAGACGGACGGCGATCTGGCTAATGTATTATCGGATATCGATAGATATATGTATACATATTTACTGATATCAAGGCTGCCATTGCTTCCCTAGCGGATGTCTATACGAGATATAGGTTAACTGCAGAATTCCGGATGTCTTTAAATCAGATTGCGAAGCATTCGAAAATAAAGCTAATGCAAATACCAGATCATGCACATTTTTACCTTCTGAAGGAATTCTTATATAAGTCGGCTGTACACGTCATGCATTAATGGGAAACCCCGAGGTCGGTTGTACTTTCTGGTGGTGTATTTCGTCTAAAACAAGGTTTCCACGCATATGAAAATTAGTTCAATAGATTTATTTATTTGTCTATAGAATATATAATGCTTACAGACTTATTAATTAAATACAGATAAATTATACAAAATATATACAAATGTGAACCAAAAAATTGCAAAAGTTATGGGTGTAAATATATTAATAAATTAGTTTTAATGTGTAAAATTTGTTGAACTCGTTGAAAATCCTTCTTAATTTAACATAATTAAGCATCCATTTGCATAATTAGCTCTTAAGAATTGAACTGATAACGAAACCAAATAAGTGAGATGTTCAGCACAGTTCTACACATGATATAAACAAGATTGTTATTGGAAATGTTAATACGTAAAGAGTTCTACGTGCTAAACATTTTATGACCTTGAATATGATTAATATCTGTTCTAATGTCTTAAAAATTTAAATTTTAATTTGTAATCGTATATGAAAATATTTTAGTCAAATTTAAACGACATCTTTCGTGCTGAAATGCTTATTCCTTGAGCACCTTTGTATGGGCGCTTAGTGAAATAATTGCGCGATTGTAATCTTGGTTCGTTAAACTAAGTGCTTGCTTTGCTAAGAACAGTTTGACTCTACGTAGTTTGCGCAGTTTGTGGTTTCTAGTTGAAACTTTCACAGATAGGATTTTCGTAGGGTTTTCGCCGAGTGTGCCAAATCCAGCCAAATTTTCACTTTTTAATTATGGCGTAAATGTTCTCCTGGTTGTTATTTTTCTATATGTCTTTATTAGACATTATTCTGGGCCACCATATTTGAAAAATATTTCGTAGGCAACGGCTTATAAAACTCTGAAGTTTTGCTTTCATTTCATCGGTAGCCAGCCAAGTCTCTAAGCCAGACTTAACAGCAGGTTTTAACAATTCTGCCATTAGTTGCAGTGCTTATGTTGTTTGCACGCCATTCTTTTCCCAGATTGTCCAGCGTAGCTCCTCCGTTGGTTGAAAGAACACTTTACTCAAAAATTTATGTTGGTAAATTCAAACAACTGAACTTTTATTTAAAAACCGAATCATTCACATTTAATTTAAATTAAATGATTTTTCCATAAATTTTAAAGGTTAATTTTATAACTTGCATGTTCTCAAAAATTAATAATTTTTTATTTATTTTGACTTCCAAAATAAGAGAAACAAATGTTTTATCAGTTTTATTAGCTAAAAAACACTGACGAGATGTCCAATATACAGACAGCGCACAGTGTAAGATTTAGCCATTCTAGAGAGACAAAATTAAATATCTTAGAAAAAAATTAAACTAAGCATTTAAAACAAGGTGTTACTAGGCTACTATGTACCATTGGCAAAAAAATGGGCGAAATTTAATCACTGACACGCCCACCTCCCATATAACTGCAAAAATTTATATCTGATATTATTCGCCTTGATTATCCAACGAAAGTTAAAAAGCGGCGATTATGCATGAGAATTTTTAAAATAAATAATAAAGAGGTAAATATTAATAAGTGCTTAATTTTTCTTCATTCATTTTAAAAAATGAATATATTTCATATGTTTAAAATTAAAGTAAGAATAAAATGTTAAAATTTATGGTTTTCTTCTGGTATTTCTGGAGATTGCAATAAATGTAGAACTTCAGTACTTCCACGAATATGGTTTACAGAACGGTCAAGCCTTTCATTTTCGGGTGTTTAAAGCCATATATCAAAAATTTCGTGGTGTGTGGTTTTATCATTCATTATTTGTTTCTTTTTTTTATCGGCAAATCTCGATCGATAATTTTATATGTGCCTTAAAGTAGGTACTTCAGACGTTTGTTTTAAACTAATTTGGTGTTGAAGCGTTATAAAGAAAAGAATTTATCGATTATAGAATTTTGTTTTTTTTTTAACTTAACGAATAGATTAATTGTTTGAATGAAATAGCACTAAAAGAATTTTCCAGTTCTAAAAATAAATTCTCATGATAAAAAAAAAATTGTTAAAAAATTCCATTCCAATAAAAATTTACACGCTTTTAAAAGTGAGCAATTTCTTGCTTTTGTTGTTTTTAATTCACTCAAAAATATTCAAATTTAAAGTAACGTTATATTGTTATTGTTGACAAATTAGGCAACGTTTTTCCATTTTCTTATTTTATAACAAGTGCTCTTTCATATTTGATAAATATATTTACTTAAATTTAAACTCAAAAAACGACTTTTGTCCAGCTAGATTAGCAAAATCTTACACTATGCAGCGTAATTAATTTGCGCTATTGGAGAAGTGGGCGTGGATCAAATTAGATTTCTGCATATCTAGAGAAGGGCCACAGCTACAATTTACAAATTTGGAACAAATAGGTTGGCTATAAGTGAACAATATCTGTAAAAGGGCCACTGCCTTATTGTAGACAAAGGTGGGGCAACTTCAATACAAATACCATTTAGATATTTGTGCAACTGGTAAATGGTAACAGTAAAGCTTCGTACAGACGGTGGTCAGATCTTACAATATTGGTAAACAGCGTTGCTTAAATTGCATTAAAATTGACTAAAAATGTCTTGGTACTGTTTGAACATTGAAAGCACATTTGTATTTGACAGATGTGTAAAATTAATGCATCATTGTCCGAAAAATATTTCTATTCGCAACGCCAGCTTACAATATTGTATGATTTGACCACCGTCTGTACGAAGCTTAAGAGTATTCAAATTTGGTACAAATAACTTCATAAATAATGCACGGGATCTGTATTGAAAAAAAAATTACATTTATTATTTTAATTAGGATAGCGAACTGGGTTAAGCTAGTAAATTGGATAACATCAAAAGTGTATTGATTTTTATTGCGCAAAAATAAATGTGTTTTAATGTGTTGACAAAATTGTACAAAAGATTGCCCCATATAATTGTTTTTCATTTTTCTCAACTTGTTGAATAATGAGTTGAATAATACCAATGGCATCATTGTCAGATTCGTTTTTCTATTTGCAACGCTGCAAGTACATACGTATCAGGGATGGAATATAGGTTTTCGGATTTTGTACCAACTTCAATAACAAAATGTATTGTTGAGACCGTGACGGTACCAATTATATATTTTCTTGAATTGCATTTCCCCTTCAATAACAAGATTTCCACTTTTCCAAATTATAAAAATACACGCAGTTTCCATTTTCTGACAATGTCTTAAAACAGTTCTTGCAATGCTTAGCATACAATTATCTCACAACCGTGTGAACTGATGAATTAATTGTCAGGCAGTTGTCTGCCAATGAAATTGTATGGTTTTCTTTCAATCGTCTGAACTGACAATTTACTTTTGGTGGCAGTTTTTCTTTAGCAGTATATTGTCAACACATTGCCAGGCCTTACATTATTGTAAGATCTGCCCACTAACCAACATCCAAGCACAAAAAATTTCACATTTAGAATGTTAGTGGGATAACTTGTAATTATAATATGTATGTATATGTATATTTAGAATGTTCCGTGGTATTCTCAAGTTCATCAATACGCTCCAGATATATTTTCTTTTTATTGAGGCAAATTCCTTTTCGTAATCAATAAAAACTGAATACAGCGTTTGTTGTATTCGATGCATTGCTCCAATTTACATAGTTTTTAAGAAACAAGAAACACGTATTTTGGTACGTCACAGTTATATAGAACTAGAAATCATACTGTCAAATTTCGTGAAGATCGGTCCATAATTAATACACTGATAGAAAAGGCGTCATATCGCTTATGTATTTATACATCAGTACTATGACAAGCGTCTTCGATCTTGACCCCATGAGACTTTTCATCATTGTGATGTCAGCATTAGCAACACTTGGCCAAAGTGTTATTAAATTGAGTCATTGGAATTGACATAAGTCAAATTGTGAAAATATTATTATTTATTTACCCAACCCGTTACACATGTTTGTCTCACTTTTGTTGTAATCCGCCCTTTGTTTACAGAACAACTCTCGAATTTAAGACACCAACAGCATGCACGATATGGTTTTCGTAATCATTCTACTTTGAAAATTTGATGTAAACAACATCATGCAATTTTGGGATAATCCGTACATAATTTGCCTTAGGTCACATATTAAGCAGCCTTCTGAAAACCACTTAAAATTATAAAACGCTATTAGAAATTTCACTACTATATCGAAATGTTTGCTTATTTATGTTTATTTCATACCAGGAATTACTCTACAGAATTTTGTGATGATTCGTCTATAATCTACCATGGGTCCAATATAAATTCCCCTCTCGAAAATAATTTTAGTTCGGCTAAAGCTGTTACGAATCATTATATGTTACTTAAAGTTGTTTGAATTGACATTTATATGATCTTTGTAAAATGAACGAAGTGCTCTATGAGCTTTGAGAACAGATTTAGTTTTGTCAACGCAAATTTCCACAATTTGGAGGCTTTTTTTTAGCGTGAAACGATTTATGATGACTTGCCAACCCTTCCTGAACAGCAATGTTAGCACAGTTTGAAACTCTCAGCTGTCAAACCATAGATATCGATATCGAAAGTCCTCACGCACCTTAAAAAAACCCCCCACGATAAAAAAAAAGTCACCTGTTTTACAGGGCATAGGTAATTTTTTTAGAATATAACATGCCACCCTTTTAGAGGGCAAAACCTTTTTAAAAAAGAACGCCAAATTGGATTTTTTAAATAAAATGCTGTTGCTTTTTTGGCTCTTTTCTGATTAAGCGCATTTGTTTACTTAAAACGAAAATTAACTCCGTACAGTATCGTAAATTATATATACTTTTAGAAAAAAAAAGAATTTTTTTCGTTCTCAGGAATGGGAAGTACGGAAAATAGAAAGCCAAGTGAAGCTCTTATATATTCCGCCATGACAATGAATGTTGATGTTTACTTCACCTTCAAATTTTATTTAATATTGTCTTAGCTATTGAAGAAATACGTAAATGATTATTCATATTAATACATTTTACCTTTTCTACATCCCGAATACTGAATTTTAAATATGTAGCTCTTTATTAAATATCGTATCGTAAAGTATTGCCCTACTTTAAAGCCCTGTGGCGTTTTCGAGCTAATATGTATAACATTTAACTTTACGGCTAGCTACGAAAATGCATTTTTCGATTACATTTTTTAGTATATAACAGAGCTACACATGGCTAAGCAGAGCATGGAGTGTTTTAAGTAAATCATTTTTAAACTAATTTTTTTTAAACAACCAAAATGAAACGCAATTTGCTACTAATTGTTCTACTTTTGCGCTTTTTTTTTATAAACATACATGAAAACAAAAGAAAACAAAAATAACACAGCAGAAATAAAAAAAAGAAAACAAAATATTAAAAAATAAAAAATAATGTTGCAATAGTTATAAATATTGAAGCATTTAAGCTGCATAATTCAGTTTTAAGCAAACACGAACACTTAACGGATTATAACGGAATACTTCTTCAAATAGTACATCGGAAGTAACACACACACACACACAATCGCATATTAATAAAATAACTTCAATTTAAAGGATAAAATTATGAAGTTGCTGGTAAGATGGTTACGAAAAAAAGAGCATGCGTGCATATCCTTAACTAATTTTTTAAGTGATTCCAGTCTTTCATATGAAGGAAGTTTGAATTAAAGTGATGTGATAAAATAAAAAAAATATAAAATGTTGAGTGCAAATTCCATCTCGTGTGAAATTTTCTCAAAGGACTTTTCGAAACTAACAAAACCCCATTTGGGTTTTGCTAATTTTAGCTGCTGTTCGCATTTTATGGTCCCATGTATATTTTGTAGCCGTAGACTAGGAGAAAAAAATTGTAAAAAATAAACTAACCACACGCAGAGAAAAAATATGTTTAAAAATGGTCACCTCCAACAAAACTATTTTTAAAGAAAATTGTTCAACATATCATGTTTAATTTAACCATATTATTGTCACAGACAACCATGTTTTTGTTAAAATGGCCCTCCATCAAGAAGCCACAATCATATTATGGTTGTCTTTAAACATGTTTTGGTTAAATATGACAATAATTTGTTTTTAAATTAACAATAGTATTTTCCTCTTTTCCAAGAGCAACATGCTATGGTTGAAAACCAACCATGCTATTATAAGTGTTAAACATATTTTAGTTATTATTAACCAAAACATGTTTAGAGGCAACCATAGTATGGTTGGGCTTCTTGATGGAGGACAAATTTAACCATAATATGTTTGTCGGTGAAAAAAAGTATGATTAAATTAAACATAATATGTTTAAAATTTTTCTTTTAAAATAGTTTTGTTGGAGGTGACAATTTAGAAAATTTGAGCCAAAAATATTATTAATGCCACATTCTTAATTAACTGATATACTACAATTAAAAGTGAACAAAAATATAAATCAGTGTGTAATTTGCTGTTGTGAATGCCTTCTTGGTATATTTGGTATATTTGACCACTGTCATTTAAAACTACCTTTACCAAATAAATCGCAGAAAATGTTCTTAAAGATCAGAAATTTTATAATTCTGCTGTTTATTATTGTCATGAGTCGAAAAAAAAGGTATCATGTTCACGTGCAAGCATTATGCATTGTACATATGAAGTTGTTTGATTTTTGTCAAATATTTTTATCATTTTGCTTCCTTCACACTCATTTTGTCGGTTATATTTACTTTAAACAAATAGATAACCAACCAAAAAATAACAAATAATTTCCAATATTGAAAAATTTTCTTTCACATACATAAGTCGTTTGTGTATATGTTGTATATTTATAAAACATTTACATATCACATTTTTAAGCTAAATAAGACGAAAAAATTGCTAAACAGCAACACAAAAAATACTGAAAACTAAATTTAGGATTTTTTAAGTACATTTAAGACATGTACTGTCCGTACAATTTTACGGACAGTACGGGTTGTCATCAAAAGGATATTTATATGACTGATACAGCGAGCGTCAATGCCTTGATTGTTCCCAAAACCTAATAAATATTAATTGTTTTTCATTTTATTTATTAACCTTTTCAATTATAATTAAATTTTTAAAATTTTTCTAAATAAACATTTGAATTTCTAGTTTTAAAATAATGCTTCTCTTTTATATTTTCGTTTCTCCTCAGTCATTTTGCAAACGGGCACGGTTGCCTTATAAAAAAATGAACAAACTTTATTCATGACGCTAAATTCGAACAGCTATAACTATAATTTAAGAACAATTTTGCGGATAGTTGGGAATAACTATGAACGTTTTAAAATTTGCGACTTAAATGCTAGAAGTCTCAATTCTACAAAAATAGACAATTTGAATTTTATACTATCAAATTGCAATATCGATCTGCTCTGTGTTTCTGAAACATGGTTTGATCATGAATCTGATGATGATATTCACAACCATTTAAACTTTAATTTAATTCGTTATGGCAGAAGATTTGGTGAAAGGGAGATGCAATCTATCTATCTATATATATAAAAATGAATTATGTATGTTTGTATGTTTGTATGTTTGTTTGTCGCTTTATAGACTCCGAAACTACTGAACCGATTTTCCTGAAATTTTTACAGTAACATCACGTGAGCCCTAAAAATAAAATAGGCTACTTATTTTTTCGATAGGGGCAGGGGAATTGGTACCCCCCATAGGATGCCAATATTATACTGAACCGATTTTCCTGAAATTTTTACAGTAACATCACGTGAGCCCTAAAAATAAAATAGGCTACTTATTTTTTCGATAGGGGCAGGGGAATTGGTACCCCTAATAGGATGCCAATATTATACTGAACCGATTTTCCTGAAATTTTTACAGTAACATCACGTGAGCCCTAAAAATAAAATAGGCTACTTATTTTTTCGATAGGGGCAGGGGAATTGGTACCCCCATAGGATGCCAATATTAATTATCGCATATCTTAAGAGCCGCTGCACGCATTTTGCTGAACTTTTTGTAGTAGGATCTTCTGAGCCCCGGAATTGAAATAAAATAGCAGCGGGGGTAAAGGAATACCCCATAGGACGCCAATGTTTAACATCGCATATCTTAAGAACTGTAATAGTGAGAATGTTCAAACTTTCTAAAAGTAACTCTTATGGTATACTACACTTTTGAAAATAAAAATAAAGCGGGTAGGCGCAGGGGGGGAAATACCTCCCATAGGATGCATGCATTAAATATCGCTCAACTGAAGAACTATTAAAGGGAGAGTCTTCAAACGTGGTTAAAGCTACTATTATAGTAAACTATAAATTTCAATATAAAAATGTGCGGGGTAGACAGACTAGGAGCAGTACCCCTCATAGAAGACATATTAAATACCATATATCTGAACACAATTGCCAGTGTAGCGAAGCGCACCGGGTTAAGCTAGTTTATTATAAAAAAGGGTTGAAGCATAAAATTGTATTGAAATCTGATGTAGATGATGTGATTGAGTTTGTTGGCGTTGAGTTTCAGGGCCACTAAATGTTGTGTACCCAGTAAAAAATGTGCTCCAAAAGGAGCAGGTCTTATGTATGAATTCATACCTCAAATCGCTTCAAACCTGCTGATGGGATGCCTAATTTTTGTATGGGGTGTTCCCGGTTTGGAAGACTACTTTCTGCTTACAATAAGCGCTTCTTTTAACCTAATAAAACATGCAAACAAAGCACTTTTCTCAAGTTCTTTTTTAAGGCCTTAGTATATTAACATATTCATTAATGTATGAATGCATTTGCTAAAATGCTTCATTTAAGCATTTATCAGGCGCTTTTTGCAATCACTGTATTCAAATATTTATAAAAGCATATAAAATTATGCTTTTGTAAAGGGCTTACGCTATGGCTCTTTTAGTATGCTTCACAAAGCTTGTATGGCAGTGCATATAAACACGTTTTTTTTTTTTTGTTTTGTTTTATATTTAATTTTATTGTTTTATTTTGCTCTTTTTCACACTATAGTGTATGTCTACAATCGTCATAAACTAAATGCACTCGACGACTATTTTTATAAGTTAATTGTGAACGCAATGGATTATGAAAATCGAATTGTATGTGGCGACTTTAATATAGATTTGTCGTGCAACAATGCAAGACCAAATCATCTTTTGGATTACATGAATGAAAATGGCTTGAATGTAATTAACGGTGTTTTCTTTTCTACAAAAAATGTGAAATTTTATTTAAAAAAATGCAAAATGCTTCGCTCTCTAAAAGGGTGGCTTTGTTTTATTCTAAAAAATGCACCCTTACTAATGGCATAAGGCATTGCACTTTACGCCCCGTATAAATCGACACTGCTGATAATGCCCTGTAAAAAGATGGCTTCTGTTTATATATAGGGTTACCAGACGAAGTTGGGAAAAAATCGCCTCTAATCAGGACAGTAAAATTTTTAATAGTTATTTTATCTATTATTTAATGGTAAAAACATAAGAAAGCATTACATTGTTAATGATAGGTTGTCAGTGATATAAAATTTAAGTGGATCCGATGTTATAAAATTGTTTTTTAAAAAAAAAACGTCAAATCAAAAAATCCGAAAAACTTGGTGTTAATAAATCAGCAATCTGGTAAAGGTATTTTCTTGTTTACATATTTTATAAAAAACAAGTTAGAGTGCTATATTCGGCTGTGCCGAATCTTTGATACCCTCCACCGACAGGAGTGGGCTCTATATGATAAATACATATTTATTATTAACTAAGCTTCACAAAAACGAACGTCAGCATTAAAATTGGTTGCGGCTTAGACCTGAATTAAATTATTGACCGACAATAAGAAAATTTTATGCGTTTCTTGTTAGGACTTTGAACTGGCTTGAGTAAAATATCATGATTCGTAACAGTTTTAGCCGCACTAAAATGATTTTTAGGAGGGTAATTCGTATTGGACGTATGGTAAATTATGGACCAATCATCGCAAAATTCTGAAGACTGATTTCTGGTATTACAAAAAATAAATTAGAATAAATTCCAATACAGCAGTGTAATTAGTTTTAGCGTTAACAGTAAATTTCACAAATTTGCATGATATTTTTTCTGGCCATTTGAATTTAAGTAAAAAATTTCACCGCAATATCTATATCTGTGATGGTTTTAGGTGAATTTATTTATTTTCCCAAAGTGGGATTTCTTTCGTTCTAGGGGCAATAAACTGTTTTCCGAGAGTAGTGTTTATATAGGGCCTATGGTAAATTATGGACAAATCTTCACGAAATTAGGCAGTGTGAGTTCTCGTCGTATAAAACTATGACGTACCGAATTTCAATTTGATAGCATTATTTATTACGTTTTTAGGCGTACTAAACGGTTTTCCGGGAGTAGGGTTTATATGAGGCCTAGTGTAAATTATGGACCGATCTCCAAAAAATTTTACAGTTTGATTTCTGGGCCTATAAAAATACAGTGTGACGTACGAAATTTTAGTATGCTAGCATTATTTATTGCGGTTTTAGGCGTACTAAGCTGTTTTCCGGGAGTAGGGTTTATATGGGGCATAGTGTAAATTATGGAATGATCTTCAAAAAATTTTACAGTGTGATTTCTGGTCCTATAAAACTGTGACGTACCAAATTTTAAAATGCTAGCGTTATTTATTGCGGTTTTAGGCGTACTAAACTGTTTTCCGCGAGAAGGGTTTATATGGGGCCTATGGTCAATTATGGACCGATCTTCACGAAATTTAACAGTATGATTTGCAGTCGAATAAGCGAATTCGTGCAAAATGTTAGTTTTTGTATCAAAATTATCAATTTTTTTTGGGTAGTGGTTCCACATTTTGATTCATAGTTCTGATCCTACTCAATCCCAAACTGCTTAGGATAATTACAAGCAATTTGAGACCAAGTTTGTTCTTTTCTTTTGCGTTTTTCGAAAGTGAGCGTGTTTTCAACAGACGGACAGACATACGGACATGGCTAAATCGACTTAGAATTACTCAAGGAGCCAGAATATATATACTTTATGGGGTCTTAGATGTATTATAAAAAATTTTTACACGGAATGACAAAGGAGGGTATAACAAACTAAATAAATTGGAATTTCGTCATTAATTTTGTTCATATCTTTATTTATGTTATACCTATCTATTAACAAATTTTGGTTTATGTATATTTTTTTTATATTTTGAAGAACAAACTTTTTGCCAGCTGTTAAAAACAGGGCTGTCCAGGTTTGTGTTTTGTTCTCGTCATATAAGAAATTGCATTATTATAGGGTAGGCAAGACATTTTATACATGAACCTTTTAACAAGGTGGTATTTTTTGTAGAAAAGAAAACACCATAAGTGTTGCTTGCTATACCAGATTCTCGTCAAATGTTAAACCCACTTGACCATATGTGTACGTCTTACTATTTATTTTGATCAGTTTTGTTTGCCGGAATTTCGGAGCATGATATGCTGTTTCTTGTTAAGAATTTCGATCTGCACTGCATTGATACTAATACTCATTACTATTGCTGTTTCTATGAGAATATTAATGACAAATTGGCCTGCATCTCTAGAAAAGTATAAATGCTTTTTAAGAAACATCTTCCTTTAAAAATAATAAAATTTAGAAAATTTAATCATCCTTGGTTTAATGAGGAAGTTAAATCTGCTATAAGGATACTGAATAGACTTTATGCCATTTGGAAGAATATACCGGGTGGGTTTAACTGGGAGAGGTAAAGGCTAGCTCGAAATCGAGTGAATGTTGTTACAAAAAAAAAAAGGAAATCTGATTACTTTAGGAGTAAATTTAACACAAATATTTCGTCTAGTGAGCTATGGAAAAATATTGAACAACTTGGTTTGAGGAAAAAGAAAAGTGAATGTGATATTTGCATGTCCTGAAGCCATAAATGACTTGTTTTTAAAATCATCTGTCGTATATAGTACTGACAACTACCATGTTAATCAAAACATTTTATATGAGGATGACCTGTTTTCCTTCAGCACTTTTAGCACTGCAGAGGTTGGGACATCAATTTCGTCAATTAGGTCCACTGCAGTTGGTTATGACGAAATCAGCACTAAATTCATAAAACGCATATTACCATTCATACTCCCTTTAATTACTCATATCTTTAACCATATCGTTACAACATCAATATTTTCTAATGATTGGAAAATTGCAAATGTTATACCAGCCGCGAAAAAGACTCAGGCGACTAGTCCTGAAGACCATCGACCTATAGCATCCTACCACCTCTTTCTAAAGTTTTTGAAAGATTGGTTTCTAACCAAATTGTAAGTCTCCTTCAATGTCAAAACCTCCTATCTGAGAAGCAATCTGGCTACCGCACTGCGAAAAGTTGTGATACTGCCATAGGAAAAGTCTTGGAGGATATTCGTCTGTTTTTTGATAATGGTGAACTTACTATTTTTGTTCTCTTTAATTTTTTAAAACCTATTGATACTGTCAACTATAACGTGCTATTACTTAAACTGAAAAAGTGCTTTGGCTTTAGCAATTAGTCTGCCAATCTTATCAGATCACATCTCACGGATATCTACCAACGAGTTCATTCGAACTCGTTATTATCTGGAGTTCCACAGGGATCAATACTTGGCGCTTTACTTTTAGCATGTTCATTAATGATATTGTTCACTGTTGTAAAAACTCCATTATTCATTTATATGCAGATAGGGATGCAACATCGTTCCGAAAACATCGATGTCTCCACGATAAGCATAGACATTAAAAAACATCGGTAAGCACTCGATACATCGATGTTTTAATTTTTTTATGGAATAATTTAATATGTACCCAACAAAGAAGTCATTAACTAAAATTTTGAGGAATTTTCTTGACAAAATTACATGAAAAATAAATGTTATATAATTTCAGTAATAAAAAACCATTTTTATTCAAACATTCATGGCGTTTGGCGCATGTACTTTTTTATGATAAAAAAAAACTAAAAATGCAGTTTTTAATATTTTTCCATGCCCTACACGATTTTACCTTGCGAGAACTGATATTTGCAAAAAATTCAAAAAGTTATCACCCTATTACATAGTCTCCAAAATTGTTTTAGCATTTCTTTAGTTTTAAAAAGGGTGTTCCCCTTATTACTCATGTAGATGTAGTTATGCAATGCATATTATGCAGGTATGTACATACATTTGTACATACGTACTTTGTACGGCTATGCTTTGAAATACACTTTTTTATATTTTTTAAATGAAGAGTTAAATTGAAAAAATAAAATTTAAAAATTGCAACAACATAACGAAAAAATTTTAAATAAATGAAAATATTAAATGGACGAAGTCGATGTTTTTTCAAAAACATTGATGTTAACATCGATGCTTATGAACGATACATCGATGTTTTCTAAACATATGCCCCAAATATATCTTTTCGGCCATTTGGGCTTGCTGAAGACTTTGTTTGTCGTCTTAGTGAGGATCTTATTGAGATTTTTTAATAGTCCTTCAGTAACAATCTTCTTAGGAAACTATGGTATTCACCAGCATTTATTTCGAGTGATATAAAACTCATACTGGTTAAAACTCTTATTGTTCAAATCATAACATATGGTGCTATTGTTTTTGGAGAACTAGATGCAGCTTCAAAATATAAATTGCCGAAAGTTGTCAACAACTGTATCAGATACGTATTTAACAAAAGAGAATATGATAGAATATCTCAGTGCTCTATACAGATTCTGGGATGCAATTTGACTTCGTACTTAAATATTCGTAACTTAGTTTTTCTTCACAAGGTTATATATTCGCGAGAACCTGGTTATATTTTCAATAGACTTTGCTTCTCTAGATCTGGTCGCACTTTTAACCTGATTATACCTAACTACAGCTATTTATCGTCTTCAAGATTGTTCTTTATAAGTGCTGTGAAATAATGGAATAACTTACCCAATTATATTAAAACCGATCCCCGTGCATCGTCTTTCAAAATGGCAGTCAAAAATCTTTTTAGTAATAAGTAATTAATTTTTCTTTGGTCATATGACTAATTTTGTTTGTTTTACTTAAAATTTTACTGCAATTATATACTTGGTACTTAAGTTCATGAAAGATTTAATTAGGTCAATTATTAACATTTGTTTGAGGTGCTTTAAGAGACTTCGAGTCTTATTTGTACTAATTATGGTTTAATAAAATAAAAATATTTTGGGAGCGTTTTTTCATATGCTCTCACGTATAGATACTCATTCTCTCAACAATGCTACCATACTTTCATTAAATGTCTTTTTGTTAATACGTTTTGAGAGAGAATTTGAATCTACGGCTATTTAATTATGGACTATAGGATTTTTGCCTGAAGTCGTAGACTCAATTCTGTTTGAGCACTGAATCTTTACATATTAAAACATGAACTAACAAAAACTTATTAAATATTTTTCTTAAGTTTAAGCCTTGCCAATGCCAGACTAAAAATGTTCTTTTAGATATTTCTGCTAACTTACTAGGGAACAAAAGTTCGTGTTTAATATATCTCCTGTAGCCGTTTTTAATGTTAAAGGGACATATTTCCAGAAAAATAATCAAAATTAGATATTTAAAAGGGTGTTCTCATTTTTTCAGATTCTAGTAAATTAATTTTTATTGTTTTAAGTTATTAATATATTTTATAAATTTGATCTAGGAAATATTATTTGGCTTCTTATAGCATAGTTTACCAATTCTGTTTAAATATCAATTCATATTTAAATATAGTTTTTTTTTCATATAATTTTATTTTTATTTGACATGAAAAACGAATTTTAGACATAAATTGATATTTAAATAGGATTGGTGAAATAGGCTTTTAATTTACAATCTGTTTAAATTGAATCGAAATTAAAAAAGTGACACCGTTTTAAAAGCATTTTGCCTGTATTTATCAGAAACATACTAGAATCATGGTCATAAGCGTAGCTAACTGTTATTCTGGGGTGGTCAAGTGCTCCCCAATAATATTAATATTATAATATCTATTTATTATTGAAAAGGTTATTCTAACGTATTTTCATAATTGTTTTTAAAAAATATGTTTAATACTTTTTCTGAAGTAATTTTGTATTTTGCAATTTCATTTTCAATATTTAAAACTGCTAAATTTGAAAATCGTTCCTGAAACAGTGCACTACGTAACCATGTTTTTATTTTACTCATTGCCGAGAAACTTCTTTCACAGCTAGCAGGACTAATAGGAAGACTTATTGCCGCTTGTAAAAGTTTGTTAATATTTGGATATATATTTTTGGCCAATTTTGGATTTTAGCATATCAAAATTTAATTCTTTTTCGCTGGTTATATTTTTAAACATATTCTTAAAGGCTAGATTACACTATCTCACAAGCCTTACGTATTCCATAATACTTTGTGAGATGGAAATCTAATGAGTTTTGTTGTGACTGTCAAAAAATATAATGCAACATTACAGTTTGTAGTCACACTATCACACATGAACATGCTTTTGTTAAAATGCAACCCTGATCCAATGAAAAGTATTAGCGTTTAGAAATTTTACAAAAAACGATTAAGTCGTATGGGATGTCAAACTTTTTTCGTAATACTTGTGACACATTGCATTCACACTATCACACTTTGTCATATTACTTGAGTTTTTGACATGTATTAATACAAAGTATAATAGTGTAATCTAGCCTTAAGTACTAGCGCTTTGGGTTCATAGAATCACAATCAGTTTGCAAAACAATTTTGTAATTAATAATGAACTCGTCAGCATCTTCCACATCGAATAAAAGGAAATTGTTAACAGCTTTAGCTAATGGAAGGTTTTGGTATTCGATATAAGAAATTAAGATATCGATTACTTTATAATATATATTTTACTTCCAATAATATACTGAGGAATATCATCAGGCAGATCGAGAAATTTGCCTAAAGTTAATTCTATATAAAATTCTTTATTAAAAAGTTTCCTCTTTTTCTTTTCGTTGCTTGCAGTGCTTCCAATGACATATTATTTTCTTTTGAAATGTTTTCAATATCGCTCCAAATTTCTTCAAACATATTACGTTTCTCTTTAAATATTCCAATGGTAGTGGTAGTTGTTTCATAAGCTTGTCCAAGTGTCAAATTTTTCGTTTGAAGAAAATTTGTTCAAAACGCTTATCGTTTGAAGAGCGAAATAAGAGATAAACAAATTTACAATGAAATCAGGTTTCTTAATTAAAGTCAGTATTTCAAGAGCCTCTACTGAATTCTTGTCTCTGGCTTGGCTAATTTCCTCTTCAAGGGGAAATTAATTACTGACTTGAATTTATCACATCTACAACAACAACTAAATGGCAACACCATAGTAGAATGACTTATTTTTTTTATACACTGAGAAGAAATTTCGCTAAATGCAGAAGAAATGTGTTATTCAATCGACTTCTTAAAATATCAATACACTCACAAAAAAATGACAAACGAAAACAATAATTAAAATAAAAATGGGAATAAGTCTGGGGTGGGCAGAATCGGGTCTGGGCTGGTTTTACCAATGATCATTGTACAAAACCAATAATAGTACATAGTTGTTTATAATGGTATTATTTTATTATAAAAGTTGTTTTTGGGAATACTATTATTTATTAAAAGATTTTGTTTGTTGTGCTTAATTCCCTTTTTTAATAATTGATAAAAAATACTGAAATTTATTGTTGGAGGATAAGCTGTTCGTATGCGCATTTCACTGGTTGCTTAGGCCAGATAATCAGGAAACGTTCTCCTAAATAATTTTAGAAAAGCCAAAGCTATCAGCAAACAAGACTACAGAGGGAATGAGAATTACCTACAAACACTCAAAGTCTTTTTTGCAACGATATCAAAGCTTAAACAAAATACCAAACAATAAATCAGTGATGAGTTTATCTTTTCTTACATTCCCCACTACAATTATTTGGAATTCTCCCAACATTAATTGTAGTTGTAAGTAAAAATGATTTTTGTAATGGAAACTAACATATAAAAGGCACCTAAGATTTGAGTTTCAAACTGACAGCGTTTTAAAATAGTGTTTGAAAAATAATTGAAAATATTCCTCGTTTTTATCTAGTTATTAAAAAAGTTTATCAATAGACAGATCACTAACTTTAGCCCCAGCATAATGTTTAAAAGATAATAACAAAATAATGTTGTCTCTTTTTTATGCAGCAAATCGGTCTTCCGGTGCTGTTAATTTTACTTCTCTTCAGCAACAATTCGCTTGCCAAGAGGCGAAGGATCGATAGTAAAAATACGGATGAGAACGAGTACGAAGTTCATCATCACAACTACGAAGAGCAACATATATCTCCATCTAGTGGAGATTTACATGCACAAGAATCTAATAAGTCAGAGTTTAAGGTTCATCCTGACGAAAGTTCTAATAATGGACGAGCTAAACGTGGTTCACAAAAATATCGACATACAGCTTTAATTAAACCTGTAAACCGTCGCAAAAAGCATGTTATTTTAAAATTGCAGCCCAGACATAGGAAGCCTATACACAACCAGATATCAGAAAATGTAAAAATATTTCCAAATCCGCCTACTGAAGATGTGAAGGTATATCATACCTTTGAAGAAACTCATGAACATATTGAGGAGAAAGATGATATTTTAAACGAACAACAGGAAACAACGTCGGACACTCATGTTCCCGAAGCTACAGAACAATTGGAATTTCAAGCCGAACAACAGTTTAATGATCCCATAACAGAAGAAACCCAAAATTTCCACTCGGAAGAGGAAAAACATGAGAAGCATAAAAAGATCAAAGTAAAACATCATCACCACCACCACCATCATAATCACATTAAGGAAATTATCAAGAAAGTACCGGAACCATATCCAGTTGAGAAGGTCGTACATATACCTGTTGAAAAGATAATTGAGAAAATTGTCCATGTGCCAAAACCCTATGCCGTTGAAAAAATCATTAAGGTTCCAGTAGAAAAGCTTGTTCATGTACCAAAACCCTATGCAGTGGAAAAGATCGTCGAGAAAAAAGTCCCTTATCCAGTGGAGAAAATAATAGAAAAGAAAGTTCCATACCCCGTGGAAAAAATTGTTCATGTGCCGGTCGAGAAGATTGTGGAAAAAATTATACATATTCCAAAACCATATCCGGTTGAAAAAATTGTGGAAAAGATTGTTCATGTGCCGGTCGAAAAAATCGTTGAGAAGAAAGTGCCTTATGCCGTTGAAAAAATAGTTCATGTTCCAGTTGAGAAAGTGGTTGAAAAAATAGTCCATGTTCCCAAACCATATCCTGTGGAAAAGATAGTAAAACAAGTTGTTGCTGTGCCAAGACCATATCCAGTTATACAACGAGTGCCCTATCCGGTCGAAGTTAAAGTGCCAATTCACGTTGAAAAACCAATTCCATATCCAGTAGAAAAAGTAGTACCCGCCCCATATAAAGTCGAAGTGGAAAAGAAAGTTCCGGTTTATATTCACTCCAAGGAACCCTACAAGTATGAACGTGCAAAACAAGATGAGTCCGATCAAAAACACATTGATGACGACTTTGCAGATCACGAACACAAGGGTTACGAACATAGTCATCAAGTGGAGCATTATAATCACCATACTCATGATTTGTCCGTTTTTCCATCAAACCACAAACCCAGAATCACCAGTCATCAAAAACCGGAATCACAAAAGCAAACACCTGCGATTCGTGCGGAGCTATTACAACAACAAAATCAAAACTTTGGTTTTAAGAAACAAGAACAACAACCGCAATTGAAACAGCAGCAAATTCAGCAGCAGCAACAACACCAGCAAATTCAGCAGCAGCAACAACAACAAATTCATCAGCAGCAGCAACAAATAAAGCAGTTGCAGCATGAACAACTGAAGCATCACCAGGAGCAACAACATTTGCAGCTTCAGCAGCAGGCGAGCCAACAACTGAAATCCATATCGAATTCTCATGAACCATGTTTACAAGAGAGCCGCAATGTTCCAGTATCCATTCCGCCTAAGTCAAATCCAATATTTCAAATAAATGTGCCGGAAATTGAAACTGCTGCCAGTGATACAGTTTCGGTATCAGTGCCGTATTCGGACATGCAAACCCAAGCGTCAACCAATTCATATCAAGTCGTGTCGCCCCTACAACCAATTGCTTTGCCTCTTCATTTTTTTCAATATCATCATATGCCCTTTCAACAACCTCTTGGTTTTTCCCTAACACCCTCTGGCAATTAATTATTATTATAACTTTATAATAATAATTAAGAGAACTGCGTCCTTATTTTTAAGATGTATTTATATTTTTGTGAAATAGTGTAATTTTTTATAAATCGTTACTTTAATTTAAAAAAGGCGTATCTAACATATAAAAATTTTTTAAGTTTGAGACATAAAGCTTGTTAAAGAAGAATATACTTATAAAAAATCTTATTAATATTTTTAGTACTATAAGGGCCCATTATTAAAACTTGCCGTTAGCTAAAGGTAATTAATTGCGCCTGTTCTGAAAATCACGTGATTTCAAATCACACGTGCCTTTAAAATTATAAGTGTGATTTTGTGGTGTTCTGTAAATCACACCGTTTTTGTGTTTTTCGGTGTGATTTTCAATTGTCGAAAGCACATGCAAACACAAGTTTTTAACACCCGCTTGTATCTCATTTTTTAACGCTTTTTCTGTTATTTTCCGATAATATGTTTTTTAACCGATTTGGCGATCTCAAGTTGGTTTTAGGGCTTATTTCAAATTTTGCAATTTTTCGCGAATTTTGGCCATGTTCGCGATAGAAGCGATTTGTTCCTGTAAGTTTTCTGATTTTTAACAGCTTTAAAGACTTATAATAAATAGAAGACTCTGCCGCTGTTAGCAAATTTTTGCGAATTTCCACTAAGTTAGCAATTTTTACCGAATTTTTGCCATTCCTTATTGTTTTAGCGACTTTTTATCAATTTTATGACTTGTTTGTAATAATAAAAATTTTCGCGAATTTTGGCTATTTTTGCAAAAATATTTTGTTATTTTCCGATATTTTGTTTTTTTTTTAGCCCATTAAGCGATTTCAAATAAGTTTTAGGGTTTGTTTACAAGTTTGCAATTTTTCGCGGATAGAAGCGACTTCTTCCTGTGATTCTTCACAGCTTTTACGATTTTCAATAAATATTAGACTTTGCTATGCTTCCGCTGTTAGCAAATTAGCGATCTTTTATTCAACTAAAAAACAAGCCTGAAATTACAACAGAAGTCACAACAGCAAATTTTATTTTTGTACTGTCGTCGAATTTTCTTAATTTTAAATGATTTGTTGTAAATAAAATAGCGTATTGCATAAAAAAATTAATAAACAACACATTGAATATTTTATTAAGTTATTTATTATGACGGTCATCTTACAATAGTCGCAAAAATATCAAAGTGATTTTAAAAAGTTGTGTACGTAGCTGAACGTTCTGAAATCACAAAATAATTTGCCCAGAACACCTTTCTTGTGGTTTCAAATCACTTTGATAAAATGTGATTTTCAGAACAGGCCTGAATAATAGAACAATGGTAATGTTTACCCAATGGTCGAAACTCGACCATAAATATTTATGTTAATATGAAGAAAACATAGTACCTCTTAGTATGTATAAATTAACATGGCTTAGTGGATCGATTTGGAAAGGGACAAACCCTTAGTCCATAGTCATCGTCGTGAGTCCGTTAATGTGTAATTCAATTTTGTAAGTTGAAATTGATTCTCATCCACACAGGACATTGCATGTTTAATTTCATCTTCCTATGTCTAATATTCACAAAAAATGGATCAAAGTACCAGATGTACACGGAAAAAATTTTTCCCCAATAAGGCATTAATCAAAAATTTAATCAGTTTTAATTAAAGATTTAATCAATTGAATTAAACGCTTAATCAAATGAATTAAACGTTTAATCAAGTGAATTAAAAGTTTAATTGATACTATTAATTTTCACCAGGAACCAAATTAATAGTAACAATTAAACGTTAAATTCACTTTGTTAAACGTTTAATTAACTTGATTAAACGCTTAATTCAGTTGATTAAATTGTTAATTAAAATTTATTTTATTTATGATTAATGCTTTAATTGGGGCAATATTTTTTTCTGTGTAGAAAGTACCAAAAAGCATCCCTTACATATTCTTATTCAATCAGGACCATGCATGTTTAATTTAATATTTATAGGTCCAATATTGAAATAAATTCAAAAAGTACCAGATGAAGAACAAAAAAGTAACAAAAGTATAGGTTCTCATTCACTCAGGAGCCTGCATCTTTAATATTATGTTTCTAATGGCATTTTCTTTTCTAAGAAAAATATGTTACAGTATATATGTACATGTAGCACTTTTTAATATTACCTATAACACGGTGCTACGGTGAAAATAAACTTGGAGAGTGACCTATTGTAAGTTCTTATAAGGTCTTATTGAGTAGATCTCAAATGAGTTTTAAAATGTTCGGAAACACCCTCAAATTTCGGAGTTATTCCGAAAAAACGGTTTTCGGGTAGGTTCGAGTACTTATGAACACGTAACTCACTTGATTTTAATCCGATTTTCAATTTTTAAATGCTTTATGAAAGACAAGGAATAGCTCTTTCCAACCGTATATATATTTTGCTTTATTAATTAAATAGTGGTAGCAATTTTTGTAATAACATCAGAAATTTTTTCATTTTTTTATGTTTTTTTAACTTTGAGTTCTTTTTTTATAATTTTTTCTATAAAAGCATATATATTTGTATAAAAATTTTGAAATATAATTTTATTATAAATAAAATGAGCTTTATGTGCTGTTTCTAAATAACAGGCAAGTGATTGTGTAGTAAAATTTATATGAAAGTCACTCAAAAAACCGAGTGCTTTTCATATAAATTTGACTACACAATCACTTGCCTGTCATTTAGAAACAGCACATTAGTTTTTTTAAATCGTATAATATTTATGAAAGTTATAAAAGTTTACTTGAAGAGCTTTAAATATCACTTGATATTCCCAAGAGGAAAAAAATTCAAGTGAGAATAATTTTTTTTTTATATTGAGATAGATTAGATTTAAAAAATAATAAAGTCTTGGATACTTCTTTTAATGCCTTTTTTAAGTATGCGTATGTTTAAAGCAAATTGTATGAACCGGAATGTGTTTGCATAACCTGCTCTATTGCACTTAAACAATGTAAGTCTAACCATTTTATGAACCAACCTTTACCATTCTCTGCTCCAATGGTTTGGCATCGTCAAATTTTTCATAAACCAGAAGATTGTTACTTCTGAGTTACAAAATTCACGATCGTATTAATTATGCCAATGTGTTGAGTGTATCCAAGACAGAAATAATCTAACATATTGCAAGTTTAACTGAAGAAGAACATTAATCCGGGGAAGAAAAGTCTGCAGACATAGAATGTGACCAGACATTTGTGCACAGTCGGTGGATCCACTTTTAGTGACAAATGAAGATTTTCATGATCTTGTTCAAGATTTGAAACTATCATGGAGACAAACAGAGATGTTAGCGTCTCGACTTGAACTGTGGAATATCACGAAAAGTGACTTAAAAGTAACATTTGCAAGAGACAATCCCCAAATACAGTTTGAGTACATTTATAAAGCTGTCAATAATGACAAAAATGATAATAACAACCTTGTATATAGCTCAGATGTAGATGAGTTATTCTATTGTCTGAATTACCAACATTAACCGGAGATTATTTTTGGACGGCTCATGTAAAAGTAGGTATGTAATATTTTTTTTTGTTATTCAAAAACCATTAAGATATTTTTAGGGTTTGTAAGCAGTTTTATTACATAACGAAAACCAGTTGCCTTCAGTGCCAATAGCATACGCTACTAACATCAAAGAGTCGTCCGCAACAATGGAAAATATACTGAATTTAATATGTTCAAAAAATTTTCAATGGCAAATTGTTTCAAATCTGAAAGTTCTGACAATCTTATTCGGAGTGCAAGGAGGCTATACTAAATTTACTTGCTATATTTGCGAATGTGACATTCGTGGGAAAGATCAATACAAGCAAAAAAACTGGCCATCAAGAAAAATTTGTCAAATTGGTAAGAAAAACGCCTTAAAAATTCCACTAGTGAGTACTGAAAAAATAATTTTGCCACCATTACACCTCAAATTGCGACACATGAAGAAGTTCCTGAAACGCCTGAATATGGAAAGCGATTTCTTTTTAC
Organism: Pollenia amentaria; assembly: GCA_943735925.1. Classification (NCBI taxonomy): domain Eukaryota; kingdom Metazoa; phylum Arthropoda; class Insecta; order Diptera; family Polleniidae; genus Pollenia; species Pollenia amentaria. The sequence goes on along the minus strand of OX031007.1, from coordinate 71,431,640 downwards.
ACGTAAAATCAGTTTTCCCAAGACTAAGTGAAGCAAAAACAAGAGAAGGTACAAATGTTTATCAATTTCTAATCATAATTTTATTGTTTTTTTTTACTTTTACGTATTTTGTTGGACCTCAAATCCGCAAAATCATGCTTGACGAAGAATTTACAATGAAATGAAAAGTTATGGAAAAAAGAGCATGGGGAAGCTTTATAAGCTTATGTAAAATTTTTTTGGGAAATAAAAAAAGTGAAAATTTTATTGATGTAGTAAATGAATTTCTTGAGTCTTATACAGAAATGGGATGTAGAATTTCATAAAAGTTAGTTTTCTGCATGCACATTTAGATTTTTTTCCAGAATAGCTTAGACATTTTGGATATCGAAAGACGCTCTAAAAAAAAGAGCCAAGTAAGAATGATTTCAAATTACTTAAGCGAGAAACAGACGACTTGTACAAGTGTAAGAAGTCTAGCAAGACCTTTAAATCAAATATTCAAAATTTCTAAATAAAATAATTTGTATACTGTTATTTTAAAATATGTATATTATAAAACTAAAAAAAATAAAGTAAATAAAAAATAATGCTAAATTTTTAACTTTTGGAAAACCTTAATAACTTTTCGTACAAAATGCTTTGCTTTTAGCAAGACAGCATGATTCTAAACTGAAGCAAAAGAGTTTCCGAAGAGACTTAGCAATGTCATATCTTTTGTCAGAGACTAATTTTCCGAAAGGTCCGGAGAGAATATCGAAATCCCAAACTGGGGCTGCTTCCATGAGAAATGATGAATATATCGTAGTTGTTACTCTAAAAGTGGTTAACTCAAAATTAATGAATTTTCAGTAAATGCAAGAAACTTTTCTTTTTAAATGTACTCTTATATCACAAAGGGGGATACAATTATACAATTGCATTTTTTATGACAAAATACTAGAGAAAATTATGTAAGATTTTTACAGTGGGTAGATATGACCACTGTACATCAATTTCTTGCGAAAAGTTATAAATTTTACTAAACGTTCAATTACATGTGTTATGAAAACAGCACATTAAGCCCGTAAAATTTCAGTATATTGAAGGTTAATAAATTTAATTTTTTTGAATATGTCCTTTACAATAAACGAAATTTGTTCTTCACAGCTATAAATAACAAAAAAGGAAAAAATTTAATTGTTTTCCGCTCTTTAACTGTCAGTGGCAGGGTTGTGAAATGTGGCAATTTTTAAATTCTTTTGGAGATGAACATTTACGTTTGGCGATTGTCTTGGCGAAATTGGAAATTGTTGGCGATATGCGAAATACATTTTTCGTGAATATAGAAATATCTAAAATATTAATTAAATGGGTATAACTTATTTATCTTGTTTGTAAATTATACTTTAAAATTATAATTGTTATTATTATTGTTTCAAAATTGTAATATTTGAAATATTTTGTGAATCATTGTATAATATTATGACGAATATAAACAAATTCATATTTTAGAACGTAAATTCAATGGGGAAAATATATATGACTGACAGTCAAAGGTTTTTTTATAAATTAAACATATTGGCATATTATATATTTTCTTACAGTACAAAATCTCTAGAATGCCCATGTGTATAGCAATATATTAAAATATATTACTGGAAATAGTGCAAATTTAAAACATGTTCCTTATATTCAAGTTTTTAAAACCACTAAAACTACTTTTGCGTACTTATTAAGTCATGTTCTTCTTCACTAATCTTAAAACCAGGAAAATAAATCCATCAAAAAAAACTTTATTTGATTTCAAGTTCAGAACATGGCAGTTTCTTATATAAACATCACATTTGACAAGCAAATATCCTAAACAAAATATCTGGAAGCTCTTTTGAAAGGGATTTGTTGCTTTCGATAAAGTATAAAAAACTTCCGTTTATTTGAATTGTAGTAGTAGTAGTAGAAGTTGCATGGGATTTGCTGCCAATTAGCTTAAGGTATGGCTTTTGTTCGAAAACAACAACGCCCGATAGCAAAAGGTCTGTTATGGCCAGATTGTTGGCGGTGCTGGCATGCTGGCGTAAGTCCGGCTAGGGCTCGCCGTATTGGGGTGGTTCTTGCCAACCAATCGATACCGATGGCTACTGCCTACAAAAAAATCATGCCAGCCTATTGGATTTACAAAAACTTATAAGTTAAAGGGAACCCGAAATGAACTCGTAGCTACTATTGTTAAACCCTGTTACTCTCACTTGTAGTCCAGTATACTTACTTTTACCCTCTTCCTAGCTTTTGTCCTTCCAATTTGGTTTGGCGGATGTTATGCCAACTCTGTTCCCTCCCGCATGAAGTCCTTTCAGACTTCGCCTTGACGATCTGTACTAAAATTTTGTTTTTCGAATCGTCCGTATTTTCCCCTCGTTTACCTTACCTTCACCTTCCCATTGATCACCCACTGGTGAGCTTACTCACTCATCGCAAATAATTTCGTAACGAGGCATAGATTATTTTCAAATTTCATTATAAATTCCACTGCTTTATTTTGCAAAAAAAAAAATTTTTCTTATCTCTACAATACAATTTTATTTTCTTCTTATAAAATAATAAACGCTAAAGTTAAGGTATCTAGTACCCTAAGTCGGTCCAAAAATTTAAACTTGGATCTTAAATTACTCTGGTAAGTTCGGGGCGCTAGGCCACGAGTTAAGTTATGTTCAGACCTAACCGATATTTGACAACAACCAAAAACTTTAAAAGAATATTTGTTTGGTCACGCCAAACACTTTACAAAAGCAAATATTTCGTTTCTTTTTTCCCTTTTTTTCTTTTTTTTTGTTTTTGTTTCTTTTTATAAAAAAGCCTAGGGACTACGTGTGTGGCGTCAAATATTGAATAGGTGTGAACATAGCTTTAAATGATATTCATAAACATTCATATACCTATATACTTATAAACCTATACCTACTCATGTATATATACACACATACACATATACAGGTTGGGGAGAAATATATATTTCCAAAAATCAAACTTATTACCCAAAATAAGCCCCTTTTTTTATTGCAAAGGCGTATTAAAACCGGTATTTTTAGGTTCGTCCCTTAAGCTTTTCTCCCCCCTCCTTTCTCAAAATGCATTCCATTAAAAACACTTAACATAAAGCTGGTCAAACATCGTCAAAATCAAAAACCAATACCGTGAAATCGGTCCACTTTGATCTTACATATATTATCTCGTAAGGTATTTCGTATTTGAAATACCGCAAAAATACTTCTTATTTTAATGTATCGAGGAATCTCTAAAATGCATTTTGACGAAAAAAAAGGAAAACAAGAGAATATAAAAAGGACGAAACTAAACCTACCTTTTTTCTTATTTTTTCCCCTTTTTTTTTTGTTTATTTAAATATATTTCCTTTTACTAATCCTCAACCCCGTATACATACATATGCACCGGTCATATGCACCCGCAGGTATGTACGTGTGTATTCTCACTCTAAATATAAGAAGGACGTGTATAATATTTGCTACTAGGATAAGGAAAACCTTTAAACACTTTGTGGGCAAAGGCCCCCTACGAAGATCTATAGGTCTGAGCTCAACCCTATGCTCCTCGGCATCTGAACTATCTTTTAAGGGACTATCCTTTTTTTTTTTGTTTTAAAGCGTCTGATTTAATCAGTTTTCCCGATTATGTACGACCAGAGTTCAAAAAAAATACCCATGTACACTCATACAGATGTGCATGCATATATGTATGTATATATATATATGTATATATAAATTTAAATATAATTATAAAACAAGAAATAAAAAAACCCAATGAGTCACCGTCGTCCGTGATTGGAGTCTACGTCAAAAATATTAAAGAGAAAGTACAAAACGTAATACCTGGACTCGGATGCGGACTTTTTCGTCGTTACCTATGGTCTCGTGATATGCTGCAAAAATCCCATACACTCGGGTTGCTATAGTTACCGCTCGGTGATGATTTTCCTTCCTTCTTTTCTTTGGGTATGTACCAGATGCTAAAGTTGTTGTTGTTGTTTATCTGGCTAGGGATGGACTTAGTTATGGTGGACCAAAGGTGTTGAGCTGGAGGCTACGATGGTGGCTGATAATTGTTGCTATAACTTTTTTTTTTGTCCTGGTTGTCCTGGATGCTACTGTCGCAGTTGTTGTCGTATTGCTGGCCAGATATGCAGGTGATTTATTGTTCGCTACAGATGTGGTTGTTGACCTGGAGGCTATGGTGGTGTTGCTGCCTTCCAATGTTTTTGCATTCCTGGTGCAAGTGGTGGTGGGTTTTTGTTTTGTTGTTGTTGCGGAATTTTGCCGAAGTGATGACAGTGCGGCTGCGTTTTAAGTTGCTGTTGGTGCTTTTAAAGTTAGGTGTTTGTTTCAATTGTTGCGGATGTGATTTCAACGTCTGTGGTGTTTTTCTTTTTACAGGCAGGGATTACTGTGGCTGGTGCCTTGAGGTGTTCTTATAATTTGTGTAGAGCTGTAACGGCCACAATGTTTAACACGATGTTGGAGTTTGCACAGAGGGGGCTACTGCGACTGATTTTGCTGCCTTTGCCGACAGGTGGTTGCTGATTGTTACGCGCCCGTTCTCTTGGGTTCAAATAATCACTTACTCTGCTACTCCTGAAATTTTGTCCCTTTCGGGTATTATCCGTTGCCGGGGCCAGACTGTACCTTTTCTTTCCCGGTTTAGCTGCTTCCTTGTGTTTCGCTGGATCTTCTTTCGTTATTAAAATTTACGGTGTACCGGGGCGCAGGTTACGCTGAGTAGGTGACATCAGCAACCGATCTGGTAGAGGTTTGGCCTGTGACCAGCTTTGCAGTTGCAATGACGAAACACGCTCCCCGTATTCTCAACAATTGAATAGGTTTTAAACAGCCGTTCAAATTTTAAACATTAATTTTTCTTGAAGTTTAGAAAATAACACTTAATATATAGGTTCTCGAATAAGTTTCACCGGCACAGTTCTTTAAATTAACAAATTGCAATATCTTGCAACGAGATGAGCACATACACCGTATAGAAAACAAGCGAATTAAATTTTTATTACTAAACTCCGCTTTGTTTAGAGAAAGTACAAAACGTAATACCTGGACTCGGATGCGGACTTTTTCGTCGTTACCTATGGTCTCGTGATATGCTGCAAAAATCCCATACACTCGGGTTGCTATAGTTACCGCTCGGTGATGATTTTCCTTCCTTCTTTTCTTTGGGTATGTACCAGATGCTAAAGTTGTTGTTGTTGTTTATCTGGCTAGGGATGGACTTAGTTATGGTGGACCAAAGGTGTTGAGCTGGAGGCTACGATGGTGGCTGATAATTGTTGCTATAACTTTTTTTTTTGTCCTGGTTGTCCTGGATGCTACTGTCGCAGTTGTTGTCGTATTGCTGGCCAGATATGCAGGTGATTTATTGTTCGCTACAGATGTGGTTGTTGACCTGGAGGCTATGGTGGTGTTGCTGCCTTCCAATGTTTTTGCATTCCTGGTGCAAGTGGTGGTGGGTTTTTGTTTTGTTGTTGTTGCGGAATTTTGTTGAAGTGATGACAGTGCGGCTGCGTTTTAAGTTGCTGTTGGTGCTTTTAAAGTTAGGTGTTTGTTTCAATTGTTGCGGATGTGATTTCAACGTCTGTGGTGTTTTTCTTTTTACAGGCAGGGATTACTGTGGCTGGTGCCTTGAGGTGTTCTTATAATTTGTGTAGAGCTGTAACGGCCACAATGTTTAACACGATGTTGGAGTTTGCACAGAGGGGGCTACTGCGACTGATTTTGCTGCCTTTGCCGACAGGTGGTTGCTGATTGTTACGCGCCCGTTCTCTTGGGTTCAAATAATCACTTACTCTGCTACTCCTGAAATTTTGTCCCTTTCGGGTATTATCCGTTGCCGGGGCCAGACTGTACCTTTTCTTTCCCGGTTTAGCTGCTTCCTTGTGTTTCGCTGGATCTTCTTTCGTTATTAAAATTTACGGTGTACCGGGGCGCAGGTTACGCTGAGTAGGTGACATCAGCAACCGATCTGGTAGAGGTTTGGCCTGTGACCAGCTTTGCAGTTGCAATGACGAAACACGCTCCCCGTATTCTCAACAATTGAATAGGTTTTAAACAGCCGTTCAAATTTTAAACATTAATTTTTCTTGAAGTTTAGAAAATAACACTTAATATATAGGTTCTCGAATAAGTTTCACCGGCACAGTTCTTTAAATTAACAAATTGCAATATCTTGCAACGAGATGAGCACATACACCGTATAGAAAACAAGCGAATTAAATTTTTATTACTAAACTCCGCTTTGTTTAGAGAAAGTACAAAACGTAATACCTGGACTCGGATGCGGACTTTTTCGTCGTTACCTATGGTCTCGTGATATGCTGCAAAAATCCCATACACTCGGGTTGCTATAGTTACCGCTCGGTGATGATTTTCCTTCCTTCTTTTCTTTGGGTATGTACCAGATGCTAAAGTTGTTGTTGTTGTTTATCTGGCTAGGGATGGACTTAGTTATGGTGGACCAAAGGTGTTGAGCTGGAGGCTACGATGGTGGCTGATAATTGTTGCTATAACTTTTTTTTTTGTCCTGGTTGTCCTGGATGCTACTGTCGCAGTTGTTGTCGTATTGCTGGCCAGATATGCAGGTGATTTATTGTTCGCTACAGATGTGGTTGTTGACCTGGAGGCTATGGTGGTGTTGCTGCCTTCCAATGTTTTTGCATTCCTGGTGCAAGTGGTGGTGGGTTTTTGTTTTGTTGTTGTTGCGGAATTTTGTTGAAGTGATGACAGTGCGGCTGCGTTTTAAGTTGCTGTTGGTGCTTTTAAAGTTAGGTGTTTGTTTCAATTGTTGCGGATGTGATTTCAACGTCTGTGGTGTTTTTCTTTTTACAGGCAGGGATTACTGTGGCTGGTGCCTTGAGGTGTTCTTATAATTTGTGTAGAGCTGTAACGGCCACAATGTTTAACACGATGTTGGAGTTTGCACAGAGGGGGCTACTGCGACTGATTTTGCTGCCTTTGCCGACAGGTGGTTGCTGATTGTTACGCGCCCGTTCTCTTGGGTTCAAATAATCACTTACTCTGCTACTCCTGAAATTTTGTCCCTTTCGGGTATTATCCGTTGCCGGGGCCAGACTGTACCTTTTCTTTCCCGGTTTAGCTGCTTCCTTGTGTTTCGCTGGATCTTCTTTCGTTATTAAAATTTACGGTGTACCGGGGCGCAGGTTACGCTGAGTAGGTGACATCAGCAACCGATCTGGTAGAGGTTTGGCCTGTGACCAGCTTTGCAGTTGCAATGACGAAACACGCTCCCCGTATTCTCAACAATTGAATAGGTTTTAAACAGCCGTTCAAATTTTAAACATTAATTTTTCTTGAAGTTTAGAAAATAACACTTAATATATAGGTTCTCGAATAAGTTTCACCGGCACAGTTCTTTAAATTAACAAATTGCAATATCTTGCAACGAGATGAGCACATACACCGTATAGAAAACAAGCGAATTAAATTTTTATTACTAAACTCCGCTTTGTTTAGAGAAAGTACAAAACGTAATACCTGGACTCGGATGCGGACTTTTTCGTCGTTACCTATGGTCTCGTGATATGCTGCAAAAATCCCATACACTCGGGTTGCTATAGTTACCGCTCGGTGATGATTTTCCTTCCTTCTTTTCTTTGGGTATGTACCAGATGCTAAAGTTGTTGTTGTTGTTTATCTGGCTAGGGATGGACTTAGTTATGGTGGACCAAAGGTGTTGAGCTGGAGGCTACGATGGTGGCTGATAATTGTTGCTATAACTTTTTTTTTTGTCCTGGTTGTCCTGGATGCTACTGTCGCAGTTGTTGTCGTATTGCTGGCCAGATATGCAGGTGATTTATTGTTCGCTACAGATGTGGTTGTTGACCTGGAGGCTATGGTGGTGTTGCTGCCTTCCAATGTTTTTGCATTCCTGGTGCAAGTGGTGGTGGGTTTTTGTTTTGTTGTTGTTGCGGAATTTTGTTGAAGTGATGACAGTGCGGCTGCGTTTTAAGTTGCTGTTGGTGCTTTTAAAGTTAGGTGTTTGTTTCAATTGTTGCGGATGTGATTTCAACGTCTGTGGTGTTTTTCTTTTTACAGGCAGGGATTACTGTGGCTGGTGCCTTGAGGTGTTCTTATAATTTGTGTAGAGCTGTAACGGCCACAATGTTTAACACGATGTTGGAGTTTGCACAGAGGGGGCTACTGCGACTGATTTTGCTGCCTTTGCCGACAGGTGGTTGCTGATTGTTACGCGCCCGTTCTCTTGGGTTCAAATAATCACTTACTCTGCTACTCCTGAAATTTTGTCCCTTTCGGGTATTATCCGTTGCCGGGGCCAGACTGTACCTTTTCTTTCCCGGTTTAGCTGCTTCCTTGTGTTTCGCTGGATCTTCTTTCGTTATTAAAATTTACGGTGTACCGGGGCGCAGGTTACGCTGAGTAGGTGACATCAGCAACCGATCTGGTAGAGGTTTGGCCTGTGACCAGCTTTGCAGTTGCAATGACGAAACACGCTCCCCGTATTCTCAACAATTGAATAGGTTTTAAACAGCCGTTCAAATTTTAAACATTAATTTTTCTTGAAGTTTAGAAAATAACACTTAATATATAGGTTCTCGAATAAGTTTCACCGGCACAGTTCTTTAAATTAACAAATTGCAATATCTTGCAACGAGATGAGCACATACACCGTATAGAAAACAAGCGAATTAAATTTTTATTACTAAACTCCGCTTTGTTTAGAGAAAGTACAAAACGTAATACCTGGACTCGGATGCGGACTTTTTCGTCGTTACCTATGGTCTCGTGATATGCTGCAAAAATCCCATACACTCGGGTTGCTATAGTTACCGCTCGGTGATGATTTTCCTTCCTTCTTTTCTTTGGGTATGTACCAGATGCTAAAGTTGTTGTTGTTGTTTATCTGGCTAGGGATGGACTTAGTTATGGTGGACCAAAGGTGTTGAGCTGGAGGCTACGATGGTGGCTGATAATTGTTGCTATAACTTTTTTTTTTGTCCTGGTTGTCCTGGATGCTACTGTCGCAGTTGTTGTCGTATTGCTGGCCAGATATGCAGGTGATTTATTGTTCGCTACAGATGTGGTTGTTGACCTGGAGGCTATGGTGGTGTTGCTGCCTTCCAATGTTTTTGCATTCCTGGTGCAAGTGGTGGTGGGTTTTTGTTTTGTTGTTGTTGCGGAATTTTGTTGAAGTGATGACAGTGCGGCTGCGTTTTAAGTTGCTGTTGGTGCTTTTAAAGTTAGGTGTTTGTTTCAATTGTTGCGGATGTGATTTCAACGTCTGTGGTGTTTTTCTTTTTACAGGCAGGGATTACTGTGGCTGGTGCCTTGAGGTGTTCTTATAATTTGTGTAGAGCTGTAACGGCCACAATGTTTAACACGATGTTGGAGTTTGCACAGAGGGGGCTACTGCGACTGATTTTGCTGCCTTTGCCGACAGGTGGTTGCTGATTGTTACGCGCCCGTTCTCTTGGGTTCAAATAATCACTTACTCTGCTACTCCTGAAATTTTGTCCCTTTCGGGTATTATCCGTTGCCGGGGCCAGACTGTACCTTTTCTTTCCCGGTTTAGCTGCTTCCTTGTGTTTCGCTGGATCTTCTTTCGTTATTAAAATTTACGGTGTACCGGGGCGCAGGTTACGCTGAGTAGGTGACATCAGCAACCGATCTGGTAGAGGTTTGGCCTGTGACCAGCTTTGCAGTTGCAATGACGAAACACGCTCCCCGTATTCTCAACAATTGAATAGGTTTTAAACAGCCGTTCAAATTTTAAACATTAATTTTTCTTGAAGTTTAGAAAATAACACTTAATATATAGGTTCTCGAATAAGTTTCACCGGCACAGTTCTTTAAATTAACAAATTGCAATATCTTGCAACGAGATGAGCACATACACCGTATAGAAAACAAGCGAATTAAATTTTTATTACTAAACTCCGCTTTGTTTAACCGCCAAACATCCACGCTTCCACCCGACTCAGTTATACTCGATTAAATCACGCTGTTTTCCTAGGATTTTTGCCTTTTATAGGAGCGCGTGCCATTTTCTTTTTTCCTTTTTTTTTTTTGTTCTAATATGGCGCGTGCCTGGCGTTGATCCAGCCACATTCCATTAGGGCTGTATTTTATAGGCATACCGACACAACCTTGTTTTCTGCTACTTTGCTAAAGCAGGGAGGTATAACTGCAAAAAAACGCTAAAATGATGACAAAAGTATGTCATGACGTGAACGGCAACAGGTGTTCCACCACAGAATCAAATAATGAGAAAATCCTTCGAATCGATATACGCAATTTTATTATTTTACTATGTGCAAAAAAACAAAGAAATAATAAACTGAGATGATGTGCTGCTGATTAATGTAAGTCAACTGTAATGACAGAGTGCCAAAAATGTCATAAAGATTTGTTTTTTGATTGCTTCAGCCCATATCATCATATTCAATTTAATTTTCATTCTAACTATTATAAACATAAAAGACTGAAGAAGAAATAAAAGTTCTAAAACTAAAATCCGTATGGAAATGTTTGTACATTTATTTTAATAGCATAATCATATGACGACACTCATTTTTTGGAAAAGTAGACCCGATATGCCAGTTCTCCTGTCCCGTTCCAGTATCCTCTGCTACGGCAACAGATACACTAACTTCCGTTTTGTCAAGTTTTTCGACAATAATTCCGAAAGTTACTAATGCCCTACAAAAAATTAATAGACCATGTACGTCCCAAGGAGTACTTTTTGGACTACTCCTATGTAATCTAGCCATTAACCATTCCATTGTACACAATAACTTTTTTAACGACGTTTGGCAACACTAAAAATGCTTGGGGTTAAATTAAAGCTCTGGTAACCCTTATTTTAGTAATTTGAAATGTGCGGGTTAACAATTTTTTAACTTAGGCCCTAATCATATAAAACGCTGCGCAACGCCAAAGATTAACATTGAAAGCACAAACAATGTCATAAATATTTAGTAATTTTGTTGTTGCTTTCAACAGAAATTCATGTACCGTTTTACCTTACCTGGGGTAAAAGGCTACCACAACCAATTTTGCACCTCATTAAGTTGAGAAACCAATATCGACGGAAATGGATAAGACATAGGACCGTTTTAGATAAGGCTCAAATGACTTTTCTAAATAACCTCATATCTGAAAAAATTTTCCAGTTTAGAAATTCGCAATGGAACAATCTGTTGAATAGTTTGCCAAAAGCAAATATATCAAAAATTATTAAGAAGAAAAATAAATGTATTCCATCACTTAAACAAAATGGTAACGTTTATATAACGAACAATCAAAAGTCAGAAATCCTGGCTCAAACTTTTGTTTTGAATCACATTATTTCTTCTGACCTAAGTGATCAGAATACAAAACGGCTTGTTAGCAATTCAATTGATATGGTTGAAAATCAAAGTTAGCTTACAAATAATATTATAGTAAGTGTTAGTTCAGTTAAAGCCATAATTAAACAACTAAAAGCAAAGAAATCGCCGGGTATTGACGGGGTTTCTAATCGTTGTTTAAAACAATTACCTTTCAAGGGTCTTCAGTTACTTTGTCGTATTTATAACTCGTGTTTAAATCAAAGCTACTTTCCTTTAATCTGGAAGCAGTCGAAGATTATTGCAATTCCCAAACCAGGTAAGGACAGTAACTGTCCAGAATCTTATCGTCCCATTAGTCTGCTAAACACCTTAAGTAAAATACTAGAAAAAATTATTAAAGCAAAAATTGTTAACTTTATTGATGATAACAACATTTTGCCATCACAGCAGTTTGGCTTTCGAGCGCAGCATAATACCATACAGCCTCTTGTGAGAATAAAAAATATTATAAAAAGTTATTTTAATTGTGGAAAATCTACTGCAATGGTCCTATTTGATATTAAAGCCGCATTTGACTCCGTATGGCACGATGCACTTATACACAAAATGTTTACAATTGGCATGGATATGTCTATTATAAAAATAATAAAAAGTTTTTTGTCGAACAAATCGTTTAAAGTTCATATTGGAAACAGTGATTCACAAACTTATAATATTCCTGCTGGTTGTCCACAAGGATCGTGCTTATCACCTATTTTATACAATATTTTTACCTATGACTTCACAGTCCTGGATGGTTGCAATTCCTTAATATTTGCAGATGAAACTGCCATTTTAAGCATTGACATTTTAGCAGAAGAAATCATTAATAACCTGGAAATTTCAGTAAAAATAGTAGTCGACTTTTTCAACAAATGGAAAATCATGATAAACCCTTCCAAAACGCAATCTATATTTTTTACTAGGAGAAGAAAGGAGTGTTTCGTTCCCCAATCTAATATTACGGTTGGAAATACTAGGGTTCCCTGGGAAACAAAAGTTAAATATTTGGGTGTTGTACTAGATACAAAATTGCTTTTTAACGATCATATAAGCTATTAATACATAAAATAAACTTTACAACAAAAGTTATGTACCCGTTAATTAATAGACATTCAGAATTGAGCATCGATAACAAGCTTCTATTATTAAAAGCAGTTTTTCATGCCATTTTGTTCTATGCGGCTCCTGTGTGGTATACTGCCTCTAAGTGTCATTTAAAGAAACTACAAGTTTGTCAAAACAAACTTCTCAAAATGATACACAATCTACCAAATCATTTTTCGACATCAACACTACACTCTTTGTCCAACATAAAATTAGTAAGTGATAAACTTCTAATTTTATATGAAAATTTCGCAAATCGCTGCCGATACTCTAGCTATTCCCACATCAACTATTTATGTTTATAACTTGAACTTATTATTTTTTTCTCTAGAAAAAAAAGAACTCGAAAGCCAAATAATAATTTTGAAAATGCGCTATGAAATGATAATTCTCAAAAACATCTCAGTAATTTAGAATTGAACACAGCAAGTAAAGTGCGCAGAATAAACTGTGATAAACTGGAGAAAACGGTTTTCAAATTTGATGGAAATTCTGGTGATTTAAAAGTAAGTTTGCTATAAATGTTTGAACGTGTAATTACTCGGTGGATGTGTATCGCAAACTTCATGCACGGACTTTGAAACCTTCACAATCTTGTATAAATTATATAATCTCTTCTGATGGAGAAATTGAAGGCCAAGAACTAGTTGACATCATTATAGATAGAATGCAAGACAACTCCAATACTGTCTCCTTATTGTATGGTTCAACTTTAGTAGAAGAACCGACCGATATGAAAAATGCCGCGAAAAATGACAATTAAAAAAATTAAGTAATGGCTACAATGGAGATATGATACGTTGTTATAATTGTTCCCAGTTCGGTGATATGAAAAATGCATGACTTAAACCAATGCGCCCCACCGGATCGTGTTTCGTTTGCCAACAAATGGGTAATTTTTGCAAAAACTGCCCTAAACGTTAAAGAGTTGTGGCATCATTTCCGGAAAATAATATTAATATGGACGATATTGTTGAGCCAATGTTATTGGTGAGTTTGGCAGTTTTTAACCCTTTTAGAAACAAATATGCTAATTAGTTTAATGTTTTATGTCTGATCGATTCGGGTAGTCCAACTAATTTAATTTTCAAAGATCTATAAAGATCTATATCCAACTAGTTATGTTGGAATTGGAAATTATAATTTTATGTAAAATTAATTTAAAAACTTAGTTAAATGCATCGATTTGATAATAATACCAAATAATGATATTCGAATTCCTATGATTTAAGTTAGGAATTTTATGGATAAATTTAATGTAAAATTTGTGCATTTTAATGATAATAAAGTTAGCGAATTTGATTCTAAAAATAAAATAAATAATATTAAAGCAATTTCTTGGAAGTAATTCGAGCCGTAATTTAGCCAATGATATTAATTAGACAGTATTTTTTGTTTAGCTGCAAATTCAAGTTTTTGAATTCGTGCACTTGAATGTGTACGAATTTTCAGTGTTCAGCATTATTTATGCTGCTAAGTGAATTCACTTACCTGTATAAATGTGCTCTTTTGTAAGAGTTTTTTTTTTATTTTAAAAAAAGATTTAGGCTTTCAATATCTTTTTATCATTAATTTCAACAAATTGTTTTAATACACTCTTAAATTTAATATAAATATATGTATCTAAAACAAAAACAATTCAGAATGTTTGATACCCTCACCGACACACAGTGGCGCCCGTAGAGCAAGCGAGGTTGCAAAAATCAAAATTTTCATGAGTGCCGACGAAGTTTTGAATAAGCCCATGTTATAGGAAACTTTTCAACGATTTCAAATATGCCACTCTTAATAATATCACATTTTTAGTTTAGAAGATATAACCGTTCAAAGTTGACCGACTTTCGGTTTTCAAAAAAACACACAATTTTTAGTCAATTTGTTGCGATTTCAGGTGTAATATCACGAAAAATAGGTAACGAATCGCCTTATTTTTTGTTTGTATTGATTGATGTATTTATTAAATGTATAATGATAAAAAAAAAAAATTAACTGTTTGCTTTGTGTTTCTCCTGGTAAATCACTATTTAAAAACTATCCGTTTTTTCACTATTTTTCAACTTTGACGGAAAATAAAAAAAAACTATATTTTTCTATATTTGCCATATTTGCAAAACCTGTTCTTTGATTATTTCTTTACATAATTCAAAAGGTTTTATCTGCCCGTACGTGCCCGTTTGGCTTCTAGAGGTAAAAAAGTTTAAAAAGACATGGTTGCAGAAATTGTATGGCATCCATCCCTTATATGTTTTGACGGACAGTAGTTTGATCTAATAGTTTGAAAAAAACTACTCATTGAAATTAGCAGGTACGTACCTCACATAAACAATACTTTGGCGTACAAATGGTCAGGAACAATATTGACTTATGGTCCCTACAGGTAGGCACAAATCTTATTTGGACACGTGCATAATATCAAAATTGCATTATTCAGCCTAAATCCATATATTGCAAAATAAGCATAATGCCTGGATTAGTCTACGCCTGAAAGTTGGCGCAACAATTACTGAAACCATTAAACAATTTAAGTACTGAAAACATGGCGTTGAACAATTTAAAATTATTTGAACTGTTTAGAAAGTCAACCACACCAAAGTTTTTCACGGAAGTGAAAATTCTTCTTGAGAAGTTGACAGTGATCAGCAAATGGGGCTGCGATGGATCATCCGGACAAAGCGTTTATAAGCAAAGGATATCTTCCGATGACGCTACAATATCGGACGGAAATATGTTTATGGCATCTGTTGTTCCTTTGTGGCTAAAATCGGATGATTCCCTACACTGGAAAAATCCACGTCCGTCATCAGTGCATTATTGCCGACCAATAATGTTTCAGTTTGCAAGGGAATCGGCAGAACTCATAAGGACTACGGTGAAGGACATTGAAGAACAAATAAGCAAGATTAAGCCTACAAAGCTGCAAATTGGAGAAGGAAAATATATTGAATGCAATTACGAGTTCCACCTGACCATGGTTGACGGAAAAGTCGTAAACGAACTGACAGGAACAACCTCAACAATGTCATGCCCGATTTGCAAAAAGAGTCAGAAGAACTTTTTTCAATTCAATTTATTTCATATATAATATGTGACATCTCAATTTTATATAATTAGTTGTAAAGAGTTTAAGATTAGTATCTTTTTCTGCTTAATTATAATATATTTCAATTAGTTATCATATACATATATATAGACAGAATTATATTGGAGGTAAAAATTTAGCAAAAACCTATTTAAACCCCTTTTTCG
Source organism: Pollenia amentaria (assembly GCA_943735925.1). Lineage (NCBI taxonomy): Eukaryota > Metazoa > Arthropoda > Insecta > Diptera > Polleniidae > Pollenia > Pollenia amentaria. The sequence goes on along the minus strand of OX031007.1, from coordinate 71,415,907 downwards.
TTTTATTTTTATATTTTTTTTATCGATTTTATATTATTATTTGTCAGAAGAACTTTGGTAATTTAAACGATTCTACAAATGAGGAGAATTACGAATATGGAATGTCACCATTGCACGCAAGGATAAGGTGTATGGAATTCTTGCTAAAACTGGCATATACCCTACCACAAGAGGAGGAAAACTTCGATGAAAATACATCAATAAAGGATAAGGAAAAGATCAGAAAGAAGCAAATACAGGATGCTTTTTTTAAACAAGTTGGACTAAAAGTAGACTGTCCCAAGCACGGATACGGTAACTCAAACGATGGAAACACTTCTAGGAGATTTTTTTGAAAATGATGAGGCAGTAACTAGAATCATTGGAATTGACAATCAAATCGTGAAAAGATTGGGAACGATCATGGATGTTTTAAACTGCAAAGAAAATGTCAATTCTACAAAATATGGAGAATATGCGTCGAAAACTGCATCTCTTTTAGCAGAAATGTATTCACAGAAGAAGTTGACCCCGACCGTCCATAAAATATTGGCGCATGGCAAAGATATAATTGAGTACCAGTCTTTGCCAATTGGAGAGCTTTCTGAAGAAGCACAGGAGTCTCTTAACAAATTTTATAAAAAATATAGATTGCAGAACACATTCAAAGCATCAAGGGTAAGGCAAAATAAGGACCTCTTCAACATGTTGGCAGCATCTTCCGATCCACTTATTTCTTCCCTGCGGCATGTGAAGTCACGAATAGAGTTAATAATTATAGTTTAGAAATGGTTAGTCTTTTAGATATACCTTCTCTTACGAATTGTGATGAATATTTTACAGAAAATTGAAAAAATAAATTTAAAAAAAAAATAATTTTTTTTTTAATTTGTTGGGTAATAATTTAAAACATAAAACCCTTAAGAAAAAAAATAAAAACAATCTAAATATGTAAAAATAATTTTTTTTAGTTACCATAAAATTGATTTTTCTACTAATTTTAACTTTGATAACCCATAAGTTCATTTCATAGGCTGAACAGTTATCTATCATATGCTGTTTAAACTGTTCAATTATCTTATTCGGTTCAAAAGATATGATTTTTGCAACGAAAAAACTCAAATGGCGCCACTGTGCGACAGTTAGAATATTTAAGTCGAGGGCTCTATATGGGATCTATAAATTATTAATTACTCTTTATAAAAACACGTCAGTATTATAATTCGTCGCGGTTAAGACCTGTATATGTTAAATTATTGACCGACAATCTGAAAGCTCTTACTTTTATTTCTTGTCATATAAAGCTTAGTTTGAACAAATTTTAGTAAAATATCATGATTCGTAACAGTTTTAGCCGAACTAAAATTAAACAAGAGGGGAATTTATATTTGACCCATGATAAATTATGGACAAAAGTTTGAACAGTGTTTTCTAGTATTAAAAACGTAAATTAGAACAAATGTCGATGTAGTAGTACAATTTGTTGTAGCGTTTTATAGTTTTAAAGTGGTTTTTAGAAGGCTTTATAATATGGGACCTAAGGAAAGTTATGGACAGATTATCACAAAATTGCATGGTATTATTTCTGGCCATATGACGCTAAATTGGACCAAATGTTACCATGGTAAATTTCGGACCGATGTTCACGAAATTTGACAATGTGATTCATAAAACTGTGACATAGCAAACTTTATTACAATATCATCATTTGTTACGGGCTTAGGCGTACTAAGCTGTTTTCCAAGAGTAGGCTTTATATGGACTATAAGGTAAATTCTGGAAATTTAACACTTCGATTTATAGTCACATAGAACGAATTTGTGCGAAATCTTATATATAATCTGTGCATTATACTACCATTTATGTTAGTTTTTGTAACAAAATTATAATTTTTTTAGTGTGGTGGTTCCATATTTGGATTCATAACTCTTATCTTACTCAACCGATTTTGCTGGATTTCAATCCCAAACTGCTTAGCATAACCAGAAGCAATTTAACACCAACATTGTTCTTTTTTTGCTTTTCTTATGAGTTTTTCAAAAGTGAGCGTGTTTTCAACAGACGGGCATGGATAAATCGACTTAGAATTACTCAAGGAACCAGAATATATATAAACTTTACCCGGGGTTTACACATGCAAGTGCAAGTTCGAAAAACTCAATACACTCAAACATTTTTACTAACACCATCACATTTTTCGTACTTGCAGCCCAACTTGCAAGAGAATTTGCTTGCAAGTAAATTGTTGACACTTGCAGCAAGTAAAATGACAAATAAAGAAACAGTGTTACCGTGGATGCCTTTGGTATCAATTTACTAGTACTAAGTAATATAAAAATTATGTTTATTGTTGATTTTCTGTGTGTTTTTAAGAATAAAAGCACTACTACAAAGCAACACATCTTCATTGTATTTTAAAACATAAATTGCAAGCATTTAAAAAAACAATTTTAATCAAAATATTTTCTCAGAAAATTTTATGATATCGGTAACTACGGCAATACTGGATTCACATATTTTAAAAATAAACATAATTTTTTCATCAAGATAGACCAATAATAAAATAAAGAAATAATTAAATTATTTATATTTAATATTATCAAATAAATTTCGTGATAACATTACCATGATAATGTTTTTTTTTATCCCAAAAATGAAGCTTTTTTCATAAGATGTTTTCGTTTCGAGAACATTTGAAAAATTAACTTACAACTGACTGTGTAAACACTCCAATTACTTGCAAGACTTTCGGCTATTTCTTAGACATTTTCGTTGATAATACATATACACTACTTGCAAGTAATTACTTGCATGTGGGATGGCAGGGTAAAGGCAGGGTTATGGAGTACACATAATTACAGCTGTCAGATCAAAAGAATTTTCAATTCAGCGATTTGTGCTGCCACATAAGCAAAGTAAAATTTATGATTATTTTTATACCCTCCACCACCACTGTTGTGAATGAGGGTATACTAAGTTTGTCATTCCGTGTGAAACTTTTTTATAATACATCTAAAGGCCGGTATTCACTATCCTACTTAGTCGCACGATATGTCAAAAAAATCGTGTGTGCTCATAATGTATGGCAGTGTGGCTTAAAAATGAATTGAGTGACAGATTTTTTTGACAGTCTGTCCGACTTGCAAATGTTTATGAAAATTTTCATAAAATGATATTTTCTATCCGATCAGAGTTGCATATTCTTGTAAAGTAGCTGAGTCATTTGAGTTTGCATCTTTTTTGTGGGATAGTGTGGCATAGACAGCAGATTTTGCAGACATTTTTTTATGTCGGATAAAATTCCGTCAGATTTTCGCGTGAATGAATCGTACGATTATGTAGGATAGTGAATACCGGCCTTAAGACCCCATAAAGTATATATATTCTGGCTCCTTGAGTAATTCTTAGCCGTCCTAGTAACTTATCTTATGCTTCTACAATTGTTTAAACTAAGAAAAATAGTAGTGGAACACGAAACATGAATGTGGTGATAATTTTCTCTTACCTTTAATTGAAGATTGCATAGAATACGTTTGATAAGTAGTCGATACCTTATACCAGAGGGTCCAGGTTAGGAGGTTTCCCCCAGACTTAGGTGGTTTTATTTGATTTAGGGGCAAATTTGGGGGTGTACAAATTCTTAGGGGGAAAATTGTGCGGCATAAATTTCTTTTTATGGGGTTTCAGTATTTGCTTGTATGTACATAACACTACTAGACATATTTGTCAGTTTTTTTTGGTTGAGCAAAAATAGTTTTTGAAAAGATTATAAATATAAAGCATTTTAAGGGTGCGAAAAACCAATGCACCGACAGAGTGACTGTTTGGTGCGGTTTATGGGCTGACTGCATCATCGTACGTATTTTTTCCAAAATGAGGCCGGTCAGGCAGTAACTGTAAATGGTGTTCGCTATCGTAAAATGATAACGAACTTTTTATTGCCCGAATTGAAAGATATGGATGTTGATTCAACAGGACAGTGCCACTTGCCACTCAACTAACAATGTCAATTGGCCGCCAAGATCATGTGATTTGACACCGTTGGACTTCTTTCTTTGCGGTTATTTAAAAAAACGGTGTACGTCGATAAGCCAGCAACAATTCCAGAGCAAAAGGATGTGATAATTCGGCAAATTAACGGCATAGAACCTCAATTATTCCTCAGCGTCATCGAAAATTTGGACCATCGGATGGAGGTGTGCCGCCGAAGTCGCGGCGGCCATTTGGCCGATATGACACTAATTTCCTAAATAATTTGTGTTTTATTCAAAAACAACATTTATAAAGGGATGAAACGATACCTCTAAGGTATCGATACTTGTACTACACAACATCGAAAAAAATATATCAATGCTTACTTGTATCGGTTTGTTTGTAAAATAATAGAAAACAGCATTTATAAACGATCTTAGTATTGCAGATAAGGGAGTTTTAGTGCTATACAATATCTTAGGAAACAAAATTTTATTAAACGTTCAGGATAACGTCCTACATTCGCCTATTGTTCTATAAATTTTAAATGTAAATATTGTATTTTTCGAAATTGATATGCAGTTATTTTCTTCGTATTGTGACGTTTGAAAAAATGTCATCTCATTCAAGTAATTGTATTCAAACACACAGAAAAACAATTGAATTGAAAAGAATTAATTAATTAAAATGACTTGTAAGCAGTCTTGTTAAAGGCCTCTTATATAAACATACATATCGTGTAGCGAACAATTTAACTTGGTATATGCTGTTTTGACAGGATCTGACATTTAGCTATCATGCGATAAATTTTTATCTCGTCGGCAATCGGTATAGATTATTTTCATTTCCTAAACCCTTTTATAACCAACTAAAGATATTCATGTTTTTAAAATGTGCATGCTTTTAATGACAGAAAATAGAGCAGCAGTTGATAGATAGCTAAAGAAACCAGAACTTTATTAGGTAAAGTCGAGCAAAAATTAACTGGAGTGCGTGCTGATCTAGTACACAATTACTACTCCCAACCGTGATCATGCGATGCATATTGCAGCCACACAAAAAACCTGCAGCAAAACTAACACAGGGTCTCCACCTGAGATAATATCTGATATAATATGTGGGAGAACGTCGGCAGAATGAGAGAGAACATTTTTTCATCAACCATCTTATAAAATAGTTGTTATAAGATTTCTCATAACAACTGTCTCATAACATTTATTGTAATATTAATACTAACACTATTTGAGAGTCCACACGTAAGATAATACTCTCTGCGATTGAATTTGACGTTTACTGATATAAAAATCTTATATCTTAACTCAGGTGGAGACCCTGTGTAACCTAATCAAGGCGAATTCATGTATACGGTGGTGTCGATACTACAACAAGTAACAACACCAAAAACACAACAATGTATTTTTTTGTTGCTTTCGTTGATCGATATGTCAAAAACACAAGCAACTTTTGACATTTCTCTCTCTAAGTAAGAAAAAAAAGTAGCACAGCTGTGCTTTCAACGTCACCTGGTAAATGAATTCGTCTTGAACCTAATCTACCGTATCAGTGTTGTCAACTCGAAGCGTTTCGAACCATGAATAAGATCATCAGGGGCAATCTATTAAATAATAAAAATTAAAATAGAAATAAAAAGCAAAAAAAAAACCAACAGTTACACAAAAAATATATAAAACATCAATTAAAAATAACAACAAAACCACTAACAACTAATTTTTTACGTACACAAGAAATTTGTCCTTATACGCTAGAATGTTGCTGCTACCGTCGTCATTATCCTACTAAAATCAAAAATAAGAAACTTAATATTGCACTTATTATTATTGTCTCGCCATATTAACTAAGTAATGAAAATGGTAAGCCCATGGCCCAATTAGTAGGTCTGCGCAAAACTACAACAATGCCAAAATCAACATCGTCTGGGCGAATAATAAATTTGTTCTCCTAACATCCAAAAAAATATTGTAAATACGGCCAACAATCTAATAAAAAGTGTCCTTAATGTAAGCGATGAGGAGTTCCATAGACAAAATTAAGAAAATATAAAATAGGTTTTACACAATAATAATTTTCCGGCAAAACTTGCAATAAAGCTGATACGAGATTCTGAAAAACCTTATCAAAAGAACAGTTGAAAAAACGAAAACCCTTACATTTATAAAGCTTTAACGTATGTACGTAAAATTTCAGAAAGATTGGAAAAATCTAAAATGTTTCATGCAGAAAAATACAAAATGGCTCACAGAACTACATACAATTTAGGAAAACTTTTTATTGATACGAAAGATAGAATTGATAAATGGATAAAATCTAACGTATTATATAAAATAGCTTGCAACGGAAAGGAAAATTAGGCACAACCAAGAATAAATTAAAATCCAGAATTGCTGCACACAAATCAGATCAAAACATAAGAAACATATTTACACAAAAAACAGCACTTACAGTCCACTGTACGAAAACTCATCACTCTCCAAACTTAGATGACGTACAAAATAACAGCACTTTCGGCCCACTGTACGAAAACTCATCACTCTCCAAACTTAGATGACGTACAAATATTACAGTGAGAAGAGAATTATAAACGCCGATATATGTAGCAGACAGGGCTGTCAGATGTGGCGATTTCTCGCCAAACGTGGCGATTTTCAAACTCTTTTGGCGACCTAATTTTCGATTTGGCGATTTATAAAATAGTTGGCGATTTTGTTGGCTATTTTTGATGAGCCATCTATTTGTTTTGAAATTTGTTAAATTCAAAACGAAGAAATAATATTTTTTTATTCTAGTATTTCAATGTATGAAATTTGATGCATTCATATGTATGACCAGTATTTAAAACTAAATAATGTTGAAATGGCGGATGAAGATAATCTTCGAAAAATTTTTTTCACATTTAAATGTGCTCTTGAAAGAAGTAATAAGTAGAATTCTTGAAAAATGATTATAATGAAAGTTTATGAAAATTTTTCCATTATAAAATGTGACAAATAATCACATAAAATTTGTTGTTTTTAAATATATTTTAAAGATTTTTTATGAATCCTAACTTACCCTTGGATGTTAATGAAATACAAGAAAAAATACAGTTTGTTAAAAGAAAATTGTAATGATGATATTCAATCTAATTAAGATCAGTTTAGGCCAACAGTTTATAGCTACAAGGATACGGCAGGTACCTGTATTGAAATATTGAAATTCACTAAATATCTGCTTTGAAGTAAAATGCGATATGAAGTTTTCGACACGTTTTTACGAGCCAAAAGTTATATGAATATAAATAGCACATGTTGTATTTATTTTCTACGTTAACAATGTATTTCAAAAAAGAAGACAACAAGTTAGTCTTCTTGGTGAACTATATAGCGTTTTAGTTATATAATAGAACTGCAACTACATACAAATATATTGTACATCCAATATTTGTTTAATACTTACCGCAAAATCCTTTTTTTGTTACTTTAAGTAGACTTCTATAAAATATTTTAAACATTGCACCTTTTTTGTTAAATAAAAATTAAACAAAATATATGGCGACTTTTTTTGAATTTTTGGCGGATTTTAGGGATACGGAACAAATTTTTTTTGGGATTTATGAAAAAATATTTTTAATTATTCTAAAAATACATATATTATTGTCGAAATCGAAAAAAATAAATGCTTTGGCGATTTTGGCGATTTTTGACATTGAATTTGGCGAAAAAGATCAAAATCAATCTGACAACCCTGGTAGGAGATGTTTAACATAATAAGAATAGCTGCGTTCGAGAACACAAAAGTTTTTACTATTTTTTACTGAACTTTACTGCATTTTACTAAATTGCGTTCGCGTACACAAAATACAGTAAATGAGAACACAAATTGAGAGCGTAAAGTGACAGTTCTTGACTGAGTACCATGAAACAAAGAAAACAAGATAGTGCACTAAAATTTAAAAAAACATTATTTTTCTGCGCATGTATGTCATAGTAGCAAATGAGCACAAACATGATCACACAAACAAGTGTATGTGCTATGCTGAATGTTTGTTTACATTTAATTCTCTTTACTACAGTTGCGTAAAAATGACGTCAAAATGAGAGTTAAAAGTTAACGGACCTGCGCAATGCACTATCTTGTTTTCTTTGTTTCATGACTGAGTACTTACAAATTTTTACTGCAGAAATTTTTGCAGTAAAATTTAGTAAAACAAAAAAACATATGTTTCAAAGTTAAACAAACAAAAGTAACAAACAAATTGTGAAAAAAATGTTGAATAAAAGAAAAAATGAAATAAAACTAAAATAAAAACAAAAAGTGAATAAATATTAATTAATTAAAGTTGTTTGTGAAGCATTTATATAGCTAAATACCAACTTTTGAAATTTTTTTCTGTTATGGTAATTTTTTGGAGTTGCAAAAGTGTAAAGTATTCGGGTACTTAGAACAGCACTTATTTTTAAGGTAATCAATAGTAAAAAAAGTATTTATGTACTATTGATAAAATTTTGCAGGACACAAATTAGCAAAGTCAAATAAAATTAAAAACAAGCAAATATGAAGGATTACAGAAAATAATTTGTTTGTATTTTCCAAAAATGTTGGTGTTATAAAATGTATTTAATCGAGTACCGATAAGAAAACGAGTTAAGTAGTCAAAAGTGTAAACATTTTTCAACACTTAAATTATTTGCCATCAGCTGTTGCCTTTATTTTACGAATTTTTACAAATTTTGCGTTCGCGTACTTTTTTGGACAACAGCTTTTTGTGAGAGCAAATTTTTAAGTTTACTCATTTACTGCATTTTACTGTAAAAGTACTCAAACGCACCTAATACCAACAGTAACTAGGATGAATTTCAAAGCCGATGTAGAAGGGAGTTCGGCTCAACATTTTCTTTAGTTAGTTAATAAGGCGAGACAATTATAACAAGTGCAATATTTAGTTTTTTGATTTTAGTAGGATAATGACGACGGTAGCAGCAACATTCTAGCTTATAAGGACAGATTTCTTGTGTACGTAAGTTATAAGTGGTTTTTTGTTATTTTTTATTGATGTTTTATGCATATATTTGTTGTGCAACTGTTGGTTTTTTGCGTTGATGGTTTTATTTTGATTTCTGTTATTTAATAGAATGTCCCTAATGATGTTATTCAAAGAATAAAGAAATATTGGAAAATAAAGTAAAGAATATTTTATACAAAAAAAGGACCTCGAGCTTGATTATTTATTAGTTATTGATATTATTAAAAAAGTAGAAAAACAGCATCATCTATTTAAAAAATAAATTTTTAACTTGGTGCGTTTTTCCTTAAATGGCGCGTTTTTTCTACATTTCGAACTCAGATGTCGCCTTTTTACATTTTTCGTTGTATCTTAGATATTTACAGTCCGTATGATACATATATCACTGTTTATGTCCTCAAGTCCTCAAGTAATTCGATACTACCTTCAAAAAAATTTTTAAATTTAATTAGAAAATGAAAGCTTGCTAAGAATCATTACAGTTTTGCCAAGGAAAGTAGATAGTATGGTTGGGACTTCGGCCGGACGCAAGGATTTCCTCCACTATGATATACCAAACATCGTCTTCGCTAACTAAGGCTTCTCTGCAAAGCCGGCCTTCGGCCGGACGCATGAATTTTCTTCTCTATGGTAAAACAAACACCAGCTTCGCTAGCTAAAGTATTCCTGCATACAGTTTCTCATATACTGAAGGAAAAAGTCCCATAATTCTTTCTTCAAAAGCTTTTCTTATGGCGTTTACTATACGATGGGTTTGTTCAATGCTGTACTTTCTTCTAAGACCGAATTGATGGTCTGGAATACATCTATTTTTATTTAAAATGTGCGTTAATTTTGACACTAGTAGTTTCTCAAATAGCTTTGAAATATTTGATAATAATCTAATAGGCCTGTATGACTCAACTTTTGTGTGATCCTTTCCTGGCTTTGGTATCATGGTTACTAAGGAAACCTTCCATTCTTGGGGGTAGTATTGAAGGAGTTAAATAGCATTAAAAATGATAAGAATAATTTTCTTTGCTATACTTGGTGGCCTCAGAAGCATTTTATTACTGATCTTATCCGGGTGCCTTCTTGGTTTTTAATCACAAATAGCCTTATCGATTTCTCTTAGCTCGAATCTTAGGGGAATAACTGCTCTTACATTCACAGGCGGTAACTCGACTGCTATGTTGTGAGAAATATTAAGGGTACACTTTTCAGATGATTAACAATATCATTTCTTGCGCAACTTCCATTAAAGTGTCTTATTGGTGGCTTAGAGATAACATGTCCATTGAGATTTCTAGCTGCACGCCATGAGTAAGTAGTCTGATTGTGGAGTTGCATCATGTTCCTTAAGATATTTTTCCAGGAAAGCCATTTTCTGCGACTGAAGTAACTTACTTAGCCTTTTTGTGAACTCTTTTAATAAAGTCTTAAGTTGGTCTGTGCAATTGCCACTCTCTTCGAACTCTTCTTTTTTTCGAATTTCGAAAATGTACCAAATTTTTATTTGTATTTTTTAGATACGTTATGAATGTGATATAGTTTTTATTTTAATGTTTATTGGTTTAAAAGATAGATGGCATAGCAAAAAAGTTTAAAAATACAAGTTTTACCCGTTTACTCCCCAAAAAGGCCGAATTTCAAAAAAGTACCAAGCACCTGTCCGCTTATTTTTTTTTTATTGAACAACAATAAGTACTAAATTTTTGACTAAAAAAAAATGTTTTGTAAAAAAGTACCAAAAATAGTTACGGTTTTTACCCCTTAAATGTCCGAATTTCGAATAAGTACCAAATTCGTATTTGGATTTTTTAGATAAGTTTCAAATGTGATATAACCCTTATTTCTATGTTTATAGGTTTAAAAGATAGATGGGGTGACAAAAAAGTCCAAAATACAGATTTTACCCGTTTACTCCCTATTTCCCCTTTTTTGTACTTTTTTCTCCCCATTGAAGCATAAAAAAATTTAAATATTGTAGTGGGAGCCCATAATTTAATACGTCTATGTCAATAAATAAAAACAATGTTTGGTAAAAAAGTACCAAAAATAGTTACGCTTTTTACCCCTTAAACGTCCGAATTTCTAAAAAGTACCAAATTTGTATTTGGATTTTTTAGATAAGTTTCAAATGTGATATAACCCTTATTTCTCCTATTATGGGTTCAAAAGATAGGTGGGGTGACAAAAAAGTACCAAAATACAGGTTTTACCCGTTTACTCCGTTAAAGGGCTGAATTTCCAAAAAGTACCAGACACCTGTCCGCTTATTTTTCTAATGAACAACGATAAGTATGAAATTTTAGTTTTAGAGATATAAGGTTACCGAATTTACCCGTTTTTACCCCCTAAACATTCGAATTCCAAAAATCCCGTCTTTGTGATCGATTTGGGGAGAGCTAGCCCTGGTCCAAATTTCAAGTTTTTACCTTCAGTCGTTTAGGCTGTGCGATGATGAATCAGTGAGTGAATCAGTAACGTTACAATTTTATATATATAGATTAGATAACTTTTTTATCTTTGATCCAAGGCAGTAACCGCACGACGATTTGGCTACAACAACAAAAAATACTGAAAATCAAAATCGAATTTAATGTAATTCCAAAATCATGTGTTTTTTTTAATAAATAAATTCGATAAATGTTAAATTTTACAAAAATATTATTACAATACTTTGTGTTTTTTTATTCGATTTTAGTGGTATTTTTTTTTTTAAGTTGTTCCCAACAGCAGTTATTTGCTACTGTTTGCTCTTACAAAATAATTGTAAGAACAAATATTTGTTTGCTTAAAATACAGGCAAATATTTGTTTTTGAGTGGTCACATTAAAAGCATTTTTGTTTGACACCAAACAAATTTATTAGCCCAAAATCAGCTGTTTTCCTGTTTGTCGCAAATAAATATTTTGTGGTCACATTACGGCAAACAAATATTTGACGTTTTTCGGCAAATGTTTGCCATATCTGACCGTACCTTTAGTTACTGTTTGCACTAGTGTTTGCATAATTTTTTCTAGACAACTTAAATTAGAAACTGGAGTCTCATCATTGTTTGGCAAATCACCTTGCATTGGCATATGGTTTGATTTTAGGACGTTAGCGTAGGAGGTTCTGTATTACTAGGCTGCGGTACCTGAATGTCAAGTGTTAACTTGATTTGTTACCTGTATATGAGGGGGATTTGGTTTCGGTCCAGCCGAGCGCTTGACTATAGAGTATACAGGGCATCATCTATAGTTGGCAGTGTTATTACCACCAGAGTTGCTGCATTTTTTACATTGGGGTAGTTTTTGACTTATCGCAGAGAGCTGTACCATGCAATTCCCCACATACAACGCAAACAGGGGTTAAATGGCAGTATGCCTCAGTGTGACCAAATTGTTGGCAGTTTAAACATTGCACGGGACCACATCTTTTGTGAGGCTCCTCTATCGTTATTTTCCTATACAGGATATATTTCAGACTGTAAATGGGATGCGTTTCGTTTTTTTTAAGCTTAACGTCGCCGGGTTCTAACTCCATTCGAAATAGCGGCTGGGGAATTTTTTCTCTATTTTTAATATTCATTACATTTTTTATTTTGAAGCCCTTCTCTTCTAAAAACTTTTTTATCTCACCTGGGTCAACGAATGAGTTAATGGCCTTAATCACTACCTGAAGACCTTTACTGCTCTTCAGTTGGTATGTATAACTTGTATTTTTGTTTGATTTATACTACCACGCTTTATTGCAGCTACATAAAAAGCATTTTCACTTATTACCGAGATCAAATTCTTTATTAATTCATTTGAGTTTTGCTCTCTAAGATAGTATATCGGGGGTGGCTTAAAAGATTCGTTAACGTTTTGTGCTTCAGGTTATTCCTCATCCATTACTGCAAAACGATTTTGGGAACTTATTCTATCAGCTATGCCATCTTATAAGACTTTTGGGATCGAAGCAACTGCTGAAGAGGTTGGGAGGTTGTGACACTGAGTTTTCCATTATGCCTGATTTGGGGTTAATATTTTCATCAATTATTAAAATGGTTTTTGCCGCTTAGGCAACGATTGCATGTTTTACATTTGTTAGTGTATCAACCGTGTTATTAAATACAGAGGGTCGGAGGGATCGCGTACAAGTAATAGGTTTAGCCCAAGGCGAATTCACTAGAAGGTGAGGTGAAGTCAACATATGGTGATTTTTTTCGGTGGTCGATTTGTCAAAGTTTGTATACAAACTGGTTTTTTCAGGTTTTGAACAAACATTTCTTCAATTTTTAATGTTTTTTATCTTTCTTCTATTTTACAACCACTGAGAACTGATAGCGCGAAAAATTTTTCACGGGAGTTTCACGATAACATTTTTCCCTTCGAGGGGAATAAAAATTTCATGAGAACCAAAATTCCACTTGTTACCCACGATAGGGGTGATTATAAAAAGAAATTTATTATAAACAAGTTAGAGTGCTATATTCGGCTGTGCCGAATCTTTGATACCCTCCACCGACAGGAGTGGGCTCTATATGATAAATACATATATTATAAACTAAGCTTATTTTTCTGGCCATATGAATCTAAGTTGGAAGAAATTTTACCGCAATATCTATATCTATAGTTTTAGGCGAATTTAATTATTTTCCCATAGTGGACTTTATTTGGTTTTAGGCTATTTTCCGGGAGTAGGGTTTATATGGGGTCTGGAGTAAATTATGGACCAATCATCACGAAATTTTACAGTGTGATTTGTAGTCACATAAAACTAGGGTTGCCATTCGTACTGTTTTTATCAGTACATGTACTGTTTTTTGTTTAAAGTACTGATTTATGCATTACAAGCAAATCAGTACGCAAATGTACTGATTTTTTCATTAATGTACTGCTTTTGTAATTTTATTATATAATAATTTTGTTCAGTATAGTCAAATTGTTTGCGATACAAATATTAATATATAAAGGTGTTCTTATTGATGAGTTATTAACATTAAAGATTTTTGCAGAGTCAGTACGAAAAAAGAAGATAGAAGAAGAAAAATGGAAAGTGTTTCTAAATGGTGGTGCATTACAAATTTGAGGAAATGTGTAATTTTATTTCTTCCATTCCACATTCAAACGCTTTTACAGAACGAGTCTTTAGTTTTCAAAGTGGAGAAAAGAGAGATACAGGCTGTTAATATAAAACCTAGAAATGAGTTGCAGATAAAGACAAAGCTTGATGATAGTTGTAATGAGTTTTACAATTTTTTGAAGACTGAAGACAGGAAATAAATTTTGGACAATGTACAAAAAGGCCATAAATATTTTTAACTTGTAACATTGTAAATATTTATGTCCATACATATGTAAATATATTATTTATAAAAATCTATAGTATACGATCATCTGAAAAACGATTGTGTTTTCTGCAATTATTACAATTATTAATTGTAATTAGTTGTAAATCAATTTTAAATAATTTTTTAAAATTATTTTGAAGCTAAATACATAACAAGCTTCGTTATTTCAAGTGTTTGATTTATTTTTTAGCATTGTTGTCCTTATTTCTGCAGCTTGTTGCTTAAAGGGCCAATGTCAAATAATTCATTTTTGAGAAAATTAAAATTTTAGTTTTTTTTATAGAAGAGTTCTTAGTAAAATTGACTAGCAAAACCCTTTTGAAGCTGTTCTCGGTTAAAGTAAACATTGGCTGTTTCCGCAAAATAAAAGATATTCAGCATGACAATTTAATTGCAAAATGAAATTAATAATGCAGGTAGATATAGCAAAAAACTACTTTTATTAAATTTTTTGTTGACCTATATTCAAAAAATATAATAGAATAAAGGAAATACAATTCTAGTTCACATGTTGGTCACGCTTTTTTCGTCAAATATTTGCTAGGCTAAGAAAAGACCTAAAGCAATAATTAACTCAAAACAGCAAAATATTGACATTGGCAATTTTTGTACGAAGCTTCGTACATAATGAACTCAAGTTTTGCTTTTAATAGAATTAATGTTTCTTTGAAAAATATTAAACCAAGTAGCTAACAACAAATTAAGAATCGAATTTTTAACAACTTGTTGTGTTTTAGATTTTTTTGTTATTCCCTTTGTATTCGCGCTATAAATATACATATACGGAATTGAATTATTGTTTTGAAAAATTTCAGTTTCATTAGTTAAATTGTTTCACTTTTCAAATTAAAGAATGAATTCAAGTTTTGTTTTCAAAAAAATTAACCCCCATATCCATAAAAAATATTTTTGATTAATAAAAGGTTTATTAAACAGATTTTCATAGAAAATTAATTTCTATGCTATAATCATAAAATATTTTTTATGAATATGGGGGCAAAGTTTTTATGTTAATAATATGCAATTTTATATTAAAAAAGTATATGTACTGTTTTTTATGCAATTGTACTGATTTTTTTCTCTTATGTACTGATTTCTCTGATTTAAAAACTGGCAACCCTACATAAAACTGTGACGTACCGAATTTCATTATGATAGCATTATTTCCCTGTAGTCAGCCTAAAACCATGTCTCTTTTTCACCACACTTTTCTCTAGCGGCAATTGCACTAGTTAAAAAGTCGCCAGCTTTCCTTTAAAGCGCGAGTAGAGATACGTTAGACACAACCGTACTAGTATATTTCTGGTGATATTGTCAACGAACGCTTTAACAGTTAGTTTTTTTTTATTACGCTGTGCACTCGATAGGTAGAGATTTTTGTTTTACAGTTGCTATTTTTTATTGCATAAGTTTTTTGTAAGGTAAACACGTGTTTTGTGAAAAACACGTTTGGAGCTGCGTTGGTAAACTATATTTAAGCCCAAATGTCTCAATATGATCACAAAATTATTACAATTTCACTATTGACATTGACCGAGAAAAAATAAAATGTACTAGTAATTCCTAAGTTCAAATGACGCCATGTGATCACAAAAAAACTACCTAGTCAGTAGTTCTACAGTCTACTGTTGGATTTGCAATGACAAGCTAATGCTAACGCCCAGTAGTACTACTGATAATGTCACTATATACTCACTACAGTTTTACTATTGGCATTCCCTGCAGGATTATTACGGTTTTAGGCGTACTAAACGGTTTTCCGAGAGTAGAGAGGTTTCTGGTCCTATAAAACTGTGACTTACCAAATTTTAGTATGATAACGTTATTTATTACGGTTTTAGGAGTACTAAACTGTTTTCCTGGAGTAGGGTTTATATGGGGTCTAGGTTTAATTATGGACCGATCTGCACGAAACTTAGCAGTGTAATTTCTAGTCCTACAAAACTGTAGTGTAAATTATGGACCGATCTTCAAAACATTTTATAGTGTGATTTCAGGTCCTACAAAACTGTACCGTACCACTTTTAATTATGATATCATTATTTATTACGGTTTTAGGCGTACTAAACGGTTTTCCGGGAGTAGGGTTTATATGGATCCTAGTGTAAATTATGGACCGATCTTACAGTGTGATTTGGAGTCGTATAAAGCGAAGTTGTGCAAAATTTAATATCATTCCGTGCATTATTCCACCATTTATGTTAGTTTTTGTATCAAAATTGTCAATTTTTTTAGGGTGGTGGTTCCACATTTTGATTTATAGTTCTGATTCTACTGAACCGATGTTGCTGGATTTAAATCCCAAACTGCTTAGGATAACTGCCAAGTTTGTTCTTTTCTTTTGCGTTTTTCGAAAGTGAGCGTGTTTTTAACAGAGGGACATGGCTAAATCGACTTAGAATTACTCAAGGAGCCAGAATATATATATTTTATGGGGTCTTAGACGTATAATAAAAAAGTTTCACACGAAATGACAAACTTAGTATACCCTTATTCACCACTAGCGGTGATGGAGGGTATAAAAATAAACCGAATGCCGAGCTTAGAGAATACGTCTATCTTCAACGAGCGCGACTGACAGACGATCTGCTGGAAAAAAAGAGCAAGAAATCCTAGGGATCAATATTTGCTTATTTCTTTCAGAACGGGCGAATCAAAATCGGTTACAAAGTTGGCTTACACTGCCATCCTTTAAAAAAGTCTTATCAAAACCACACACAAAAATTAAAACACGACACAATATTTATTTATTTTTTGCTTTAATAAGATTGTACGAGTTTTTTATTTAAAATGCACATTTACAAAAATATACCAAACATTATTCATAATGTATAACATGTTTTTACAAAGCTTTTATGCATTAGATAAATTATTTATTTGTACTTAATTTCTAGAGGTAAAATGTATGTATAAGTAGTTAAAAGGAAAAAACATTTAGAAAAAGTAAAATCAAACAACAACTTCTTGCTTAAGAATTCCAGCTTCCTCTAACAATTGTTGAAAACCATTTGGAATTCTTCCTTCATTTAATTCAGAGCTCCATTGTATGTACTTAAAATTAAAAAATTAAATTATGAATAAAAATTAATTTAAGAACAAATTTACATATGCATACATGTATATGCGATATGATTGGCGAATTATTGACCCTATTACGGTTTTAACTCAACTGAGTTAATTTTACCATTGCTAGTGATGAATTGTAAATGCTTCAAGTCTTTGTTAACCGCAATAACACATGGTTGTAAACAATAATACAACACTACAACATTTCAACTGAACTAGAGTTGGGCGTAATAGGGTCATATATTTGTTATAAGAATGGACTTTAACAAATATTTGACCAATTCTCAGGTATATACATATACATATCTTATAAAATTGTTTTGTACTGACTTACACGCTCCAGTTCAGCACGTAAAGCCAAAACAGCCTTTTCTCGATCGGCCACCAATTCTTCTAAGTATTGGTAACGTAATTTTTTCCGAGCCCGACATTCACGTGCACTCTGGCGACTCCGTTCTTTAATATGATAAAAGTTATTATTTTTTGATTGAAATTAGTCAATGAAATTTTTACCTAATTTAGCTTTCATATCAATTTTCTCATTTGATGCTTTACGTCCTGGTTTACGTCCTCTTTTACCGCCCTCTTTACGTTCCTAAAAGAGTAAAACATTTTATATTGCATTAACATTTTATTGCACCAATAATATATACAAATTAGATACAATTTAATAATTAGTGAAATTAATTGAACCGAATTTGTTTTTGTGTACAACTGATTGTCTATGTGGTTGTCGTTGTTTTTGCATTTTGGCTTTTTCGCAAGGGTGCAATTTGTGACGTGAATTACCATATTATGTCTATAAAATTATACGTTAGTCTTCCAAACCCTAAAAACTATGTATTGCTTACCGGATTTCATTAAAAAGCATTAAATAAGAAAGTACATTCAAAAAAATATTCAAAAAAAAATTGTATTTTGTTTCCGGGCTAATAAATTGTGCCGGGTCTGTGAAAAATTGGAAATTGAAATTTTCCCATCCAGCCCAATTATGAATAAAAATTCCCCGGGAGTTTTTTCGTTTTTCCCATTTTTACAATTAAATTTAAATAAAAAAATGGGAAAAAACTTCCGGGGAGTTTTTATAAATAATATGTTTTAAATCTATAGCCTGCACTTTCAACATTGTAAAGATTAGGTTAGGTAGAATGGCTGGTGCAAAGTCAATCGTCACACCCTCCGCAGAGACCAAAATGGTCCATTGTGACGCCCTAGGTAGTAATAGAATACTAAGAAGAAGAGACGAAGAAATTAAAGAGTGAAAGCATAAGAAATAGTGAAAGATAATATTGGACCAAAAAAAGAAAAACAAACCTTCCAAACACAATAGAGCCACATATGCCCAGTCCCCAGCCTCCTGTTATCATGTCCATTACGAATCCCGTCAGATTCTCGAGCAAACAGCCCGAGACATCCGCCAATTCGCCTAAGAACCTACTACCCACCCATATCTGGCTGTTTTATGCTACCAAAATATATTAAAAATTAATTTTTTGGAAAAAACTTAAGAAATATGCAATAGTATATTTTTCGTGCCAATGGCATGAAACCAAATTTTATTACACAAGCATTTTTCATTAATGTGTTAGGCGTACGAAAAGTGTTTTCCGAGATTTCTAATCTAATTGAACTATGACATACCAAATTTTACTAATATATCATTATTCGTTACGGTTTAAGGCGTACGTACTACAGTGTTTTCTGAGTGAGCTTTATGTGGCCTATTTTAAATTATGAAGCGATCATCACGAAGTTAAGTAGTATGTTCGTTTTTTTGATCAAAAAGATCAAATTTTTTACGGAGGTTGTTTCACCTTTGACAGTAGCAGTAATGTATCCGTAGCAGTAATGAGTGTACTTAACGTAAGTAGTTAGAGCGATTATGGTATAGTAAAAACGTGTCATATGATTATGACATAAACAACAACTATTTTTCAAGTACATACCTACAACATGGTAGTTTAGTATTTAAAATTAAAAACGTCGATTAAGGAGATTTATTTAAATTTAATTTTGGGCACTTTTAACAACCCAGCTTCAAATTAAATATAAAGAGCTGTTTATAGAAGTGAACTAAGCTTTTGTGTTTAAAAATTGTTTAAACTTTTTTTTAGATAATTGCGGAACAAATATTGTTTACCAACGCAGCTCCAAATAAAAAAAAATTGAAAAATAAGGAGAACGTATACATTGGAAAAAGTGGCGCAAACGCAGTTTTAAGTCATAATTTCTAAATGAAAATAGATTGGTAACAGTAATATGATGTTCATATTGTTTTTAACTTAATTTATTTTGAAGCAATTGTGATTTTTAATTGAACTATTGGTTTTTAATTGAAGTTTATGATATTTTAATTAGGCTTAAATTCATCAAAATTAATTTTCATTAAATTATTTTTATTGAAGGAAGGAATTACCAACATTAAATGAATTTAAAAAACATTTTTTTTTTGATAATTCTTGACTGAACACGGGATTAAAACTCGGGCCGAATTTACATGTTTCGAGAATAACCACATTCTCATCATCAGAATTCTTTGCGTTCTACCGTTTGCGCCACTGCGGCGCCTGCCAGTCTATAGACAAACATCTTTAACCAAGTGTATTGGTAAAGATGAAGCTGATAGCGTTAGCGACTTTGAAGACTTTTCTGGAGCAAGCTCTGAAGAAGTGGTGTGCCGAGCTCCAGCGGAAGCGAGGATGACACTGACGATGAAGTCGTTGACAAATTATTGCCTAGATCAGCCTATATACATAGCCCAATGTACAAATGAACGTATCAAAATTTTCGAAAGCGAACAACGCATAACCAAAAAAGTTAAGATAACTGAAACCAATGCTGGTGAAATAAAGACAACTGTTGGATGCATGTTTGTAATGTGCTACAATCGACTTCCATCCCTAAAATATTATTGGTCGTGCCATAAATCAATGGGAAGTAAATCATTGAAAGAAACAATCACACGAGATCGATTCACTTTCGTTACTTCTCAAATGTATTTTGCGCAGCCAGATAAGCCACATAATAGTAACAAAACTTACTATATTGAAATTTTGGTAGAATGTTTAAAGAACAAATTTCAGAAATGCAGACAGGATAGTGTTTACTAAAGAGCTGCACAAGCACAAGAAAAATTGCTTACAAGCAATTTCATTAAATGTAGATAGTATGTGTATATTACTCTCTCATTACAAAACTCATACTTCCAAAAACAATTGTTTTGCTTTACGATCAAAATATAGAAGAATAGAACAAAACTGCACTAGAACAATGCTGAACTAGAATAAAGCTGAATTAGAACAAAGATGAAGTAGAACATTAAAACAGAAATAGAACATTCCAAGCATGTTTGAATGTTTTGATCGTAAACATAAACCAAAGAGAAAATTGCAAAGGGAGAAACATTTGCGTTTTGTTATGAATATAAAAAAGCTTAAAAAAGTTTATACCTACCTAGTTAATATTAATTTTTATTTGCAAAAATTTATTGTTTATTATTTACATACATATATGTATATGAAGGTACTTAGGTCTAATATTTAATATTTAATTAAGAAGAATTCATTCTTTTTATAGAAATAAAAAATAAAAACATGTACTACATAGTATAATGGTGTGTTTTTTCCGCAGTCTCCAAATGGAATTCTGTTTTATAGGATTTTATGTTTTTAACAAATTTAACAATAACTGACAAATTAAAAAATTTTTAATTAGAAATATTGGTAAAATAAACGTTTAAAATTTTATATAAAAATAAAAAAAGACCTCAAGCTTGATAATATAATACTAAAGGTCGACTAAAATAAAATATATGTACATTTAGGAAATAATTCAAAAAAATAAATTTTGCTTACATTTAATGCATCCATTTCTGTTATAAGCTAAGATCACTTTAAATTTTTTAAATTCCTAATTACGTGCACTCGATGCTTTTACTATAATTTACCGTTTCTTTATTTCATTGTCTGTTTTTGTGTTGATATTCTGTTTGTTTTGATAATACAAGCACTAACAAAGCAGAAGAGAAAAACTTTTCAAGTTATGCTTGTTTTGTTTTGGTGAGAATAATGTGTTGTTATGTTTGTTTTGCTATGTATTTTTACAGTGAAATAATATGATTGATAGTTGTGTGAAGTAGAACACAGAACATTAAGAATATTTTGCGCAGCCGTTTAGTGTTTACCAAACCATTGATGAATCAATGACGAAGTTCAAGGGCCGTAGCACATTGAAACAATACATGCCTCTAAAGCCCGTCAAACGTGGTATAAAAATGTGGCTTCGGTGTGACGCTGTTACCGGCTATACATACGACTTCAACATATATCACGGAAAAGAAATGCATCAATCTTCTGGAACGCTGGAAAAACGCGTTGTTACAAATTAGCAAGTTCAATCGCAGAGACAGATGTCATCCTTTGCTTCGATCGTTTTCTTATTTCTGTGCATTTATTGGACACTATTTCCTATCCAGCCGTTGGCACCGTTAAGGCAAATATAAAAAATATGACTAAATTATCTGGAAAGACACCAAAGAAGTTTTGGTACTTAGTAATTGTCACGACGCAACAGTAACAACTGTTACAAAAACATTACAAACAGGCGAAAAGATTGAAGTCCCATGTCTGAACCAAATTAAATTTTATCGCGAGATCATGGGAGGCGTCGACTTGGCTGACCAAATGTCTGACCTTTACGAATATAATCGAAAATCGGATAAATGGTCGACAAAAACTTTTTATCGTTTGATAATGATGACAGCCGTGAATGCCTGGGTTATTTATAATGATCTCAATGGGAAAAGATGCCATTCAAGTCTTTTTTAGTTACGTTAGCAGAGGAATTGATCCAGGAAGGCCTAAAAACTACAGCCGTTTGTCAATTAATAAAACCATGCCGAGAACCATAAACTGCCAATCGCAAACCAATGCATCTTCATGTTGAAGGAACTTCTCGACTTCGTTGTACCAACTGAAACAGACTCGCACTAAGACAATCTGCAAGGAATGTCAAGTGGCACTTTGCAAAATGTGATTTGCACCATATCATACATGAATTTTATGTAAAAACAAATTAGATATAAATTTTCTATACTTTTCTTTTTCAATAAAACAAAAAATCAATCAAATATGTACATTATTTGCTATACTTCTTTTAGATTAAGTTTGTTTTAACAGACGGTTGGTACTTATTTGTACCACTTAACATCTCGAGTGGTACAATAGTAATCAAAGACAGGTTTTCAAATTATTAAATATAAAAACAAGTATAAATATTTAAAGAACAAATAGTTTATTTTCTACAGCCCTTCTCGATTTAACTTTATATTAATCCAATTAATTGGCGAAAATATTTTAGTGTTGTAGCATGTAGAGGTTTATAAAGTACATCAGCTTACATTTGTTCCGTTGGACAATATATATATTTAATTATATTCCTTTTAACAAGGTCACGCACAAAATTATATTTTGTTTCAATACGTTTTTTTCTGCTGAATTTTTCATTTTGAGTTAATTTTAAGCAACTTTGGTTATCCTTGTATATAATTATCGCATCATCCGTTAAAATTTCAAAATCGTTCATTAACCCTCGTAACCAAACAGCTTCTTGAGATGCTTCACTAAGAGATATGTTGATTATATGATAGACACACATTCTTGATTTCTAGTAGTCCACGATGTACATGATCTTTTATATTTAAATAGAACCCCAGTATTAGATCTGCGATCAATTTGACACTGAGCCCAATCAGCATCTGCAAATCCATAAGAACCTTTATTTGTGTTGCATCTCAACTTCAATTTTAAATGCTTTGTTCCATTCAAATACTTTATTAATTGCTTTAATTCTGTCCAATCTCTCTATGTCGGTTGACTAACCTTACAGCTCAAAATTGAAACTGCAATCGATATATCTGGACGTGTGTTTATGCTTAAATAAAATAAGCTACCAATCAATTTATGATATTTTTCATTAGATGGCGTTAAATCACTTTCAGTAGTATCTTTTAAATATCCGATGTCCGTTCGTATTTTTGAAAATTTTCCATTTATACATTTCAACGATTTTATTTATAAATTTTTCTTGATTAATAGTAAAATAATTATCAACACCGTTTTCAATTGTAATTCCCAGATAATAATTGACATTACCTATGTCAGATATATCGAAATTGGATTTTAAAATTGTTTCCTGATTATTAGCATATTTTGATGCAACAGGTATATCATCAACATAAATTAAAATAAATATCCATTCACCATCTTTAATTTGTTTAAGAATACATGAATCGGTAAGTCCACTTTGAAAACCTTAACTTAAGAAAACATTCACTAGTTTTTCATTCCAACATTTTGCAGACTGCTTCAGATCATATCGTTACCTAAAACGCGAGAAGCAAAAATTAATTTGTCTTCTATTTTTCTTGTAAAACCTACCAGTTGCTTTGACAATTAGCAATGTTGCATATTATGCAAATTGTTAGTTAGTCCCTTTAGCATTTTTCGCGTTATCTTTCGTAGATAGGGCCTTTTGTTTTTGGTTAATAAAGAAAGATTCCAAAATTTTTTGTGGACATTTTAGTTAATGCAATTCATCAGTATCAATGAAAAAGTCGGATTTTTAATTTTTGGTTAGTTAGGACCTTTTGCGTTTTAGGTAACGATATATACTTTTCTTACGCATGCAGAATTTATTGTTTTCTAATTCGAATCCAATTGGTTGTTTCATATATACTTAATTATTTTGTAAGTTCTCAATAAAGAAATTCGGTTTTTATATCATACTGTTTAACTATCATTTCTTTCACACCAGCAAACGTTAAAAAAATTAAAAATTTTGTTTGTTTTATTACCGGAGCAAAAATTTTACCATAATCCACTCAACATTTTTGACTTAAGCTTTGAGCAACAAGCTTTGCTTTATATTTTGTAACATTTCCATTAGAATCTTTTTTTATCTTAAAAACCCATTTACATCCTATTGGTTAACGACCTTCAGGGATATCTGTCAAAAACCCATGTATTATTTTCTGCTAATGAGTTTATTTCATCTCTCATTACATTCATCCATTGATCTTTATCTTTCATCTTTATATCCTTTGCGATAATCACCTGAAAGATTTCTGGTATTTTACCCTTTGTTGATCTTGTGGACCTTCTCAATGTTTGTGTTGGTTGCGTTATGAGTTATCTTTCTGTATTATGACATTTGATCAATATCATTCGTTTATGTATCAAAATACTCCTCTTCATCGTTTCCATCTACAAATTGCTGATCTATGTTCTCATTTTGAATGATATCTGGATAACACGAATTACTATTTTTATCGCAAACGAAAACCGACCTTTGTAAACCAAGTTCTTTTCATAAAAGTCACGACTTATTGTAATCTTATTTGTATTTTTACCCAAAAAAACGTTAGTCTTTTGACTCCTTAGAATATCCAACAAAATTAAATATCTTGCCTTTTCATTTAACTTCTTCCTTTTCTCTTTAGGAATGTGTACTGAGGATAAAGATCCAAAAAATTTTAACTTAAACGGTTTCATTTGCTTACCTTCCCAAACTTCAGTTGGTGTTTTATTTGTTGATCTCTTTATCAAATTATTTTGAATAAAAGCTGCAGTAACAACAGCCTCACCCCAATAAAATTTCCAAGTTGAGCATCTAATAGCATACACCGAACCATTTCAACTAAATACCTGTTACCCCGCTCTACCACTCCATTTTGTTCAGGCATATAAAACAGTTTTCCACTTGACGTTGGAGTATCCGTTGGTTCGCATACATCACTATGGATCAAATCTAAAATATTGTTAGAGTGTTAACTTGAACTTTTTTAGATAGTTTTCCTCGAATACAGATTTCGCATAGATCATTACAATTTCATTTATCAGCAAGCTTACCACTTTTCATTAAATTTTGTTTGATAGCATCAATATCACGGAGACCATAATCTCGATGTCAGTAATAAACACTTTTAAAGATCATTTCAACTTGCTCGATATTGTTTATAATTATAAAAAAAAGTCTGTTTTTTAATAGAATGGTTTCATAGCATATCTGTATAAAAGTGTAAGAACAAAAAAGTTCGATTAACGGTTAAATAACGGTTAAAACATATGGAAAAATCGTACGTTCGCGGCCGGTACTTAAGCCAATTAAACAAAAACCAATAGATATTTTATTGTGTAAGTACTGAATAGACCCCTACATTAATACAAGTTTAAAATAAATTAATCACTTTTTAATATTCCGTTCCAAGGTATATTTATAGCAGGTAGCCGCGAGATTACAACAATTGTACAATAAAACAAATAACAGGGCTTTTTTATTGTTGTTGTATTGTATTAGTATTGTTGCCATTAAAAGAAAATAGATTCATTCTGTTTGTTATTTTTCTAATTATATATTTAAGACTTTACCCAAAATTGTTATTTATTATAAATAACTTTGATTTTCTGGCTTAAGTCCAGTTTACCAACGCAGCTCCAAATAAAATAAAAAGTACATAGGGTGATAGAAAATTGAAAAATAAGAAGAAAAAATAAAATGGCAAAATTCTCGGAAACGCATAGTTTCCGAGTTATGGACCTCTGAAGTTTTCATATGAATTTGCGATTTCCCATTACATTTCTGAACCTATATGGCCAATATTGGTATCATTTGAAAGCTTTTGAATAGATCTTTCTGGAAATGCAAAATTTTTAACTTTTTAACTCTTTAGCTCCTAATACAGTTTTTACAAAATTTTATATCAAAATGTTACGGAAGTGCACTAGGTAATAAAAATTTTATCAAAAAAATCCCAGCTTCGCTAAATAAAGCTTCTCCAGAAAGATCTGTTCAAAAGCTTTCAAATGATACCAATATTGGCCATATACGTTCAGAAATGTAGTGGGAAATCACAAATTCATATGAAAACTTCCGAGGTCCATAACTCGGAAACTATGCGTTTCCGAGAATTTTGCCATTTAATTTTTTCTTCTTATTTTTCAATTTTCTATCACCCTATGTACTTTTTTTTTATTTGGAGCTGCGTTGGTAAACTGGACTTGTTCCAATTTAACATGTGTTGAAAAAAACATAAACAACATTTGACAGTTCGTATCACAAAACAAGCAAATAAAAAAATAATCAGCAGGCTTTCCGTGACTACCTGCTATAAATTTACCTTGTTCCGTTCCATTTCGCAGATTTTTACATTTCACCATCCAAAGTTGACTTCTATTTTGCGTACATTCGTGGCCACATATTTACAACTATCATTATGAAAACAAACTCGATGAAATCCATCTTTTGCACTAAACTAGAGCTTCCAAAGTGCTATCGAATCGCAAAAAAATGCTAGTACAAACATAAGTAACAAAGTACAGAAGTTTCCGCCGAGCTAAAAAATATGCATTTTTTTTTTTTTTTTGCCTAAAATCGTCAAATTTCCATTTTGGCAGTTTTAGGGTATAAAATCCGAAAATGCAGATAAATTTGGATTTCTGGCATCACTGCTTATATTATCAATAAGAATAAAATCCAACCCCTAATATGCTGTTTAAAAAAATAATACTGCGTAGTTTTCATATCACAAAATTGTTTTATCAAACTGTACATTAAACTAGTTATTTAATTATTTATTGTTCATTATTAGGTTGTTAGGAAAAAATTGGTTCACATTTTACTAAAGTCAATGCCATTTATCAGAATAAATATTTGCAGATTCCTCGTCAATTTAAAAACTTACTGATAGATTTGGTTCCTCCGAAATAATCATTTGCATGTCTTCACAATCCATTTTATCTAATTAGTTAATAACTATTAATTAACAAATTTTAAGATTTTAAAGAATTTATTTATATATTTTGTGTAAATTTCTAAATTTAATTCTTTGTTCTTTTCACAGCACTTATCGTCTTTGTTTTTACACAACAAATGAAAAAAAAATGGTGATGGTAACAGGGTTGCCGGCTCAAAGTTTTTATCCGACCAAAATTATTTGCAAACCCTACCATAATCCTTTGAAACCGACCATATTTTTAAAATATTTCTTTAAAATATATGTATTTTTGATATAAAGTATAATTTATTTTGAATTAAGCTATTAATCTATTTTTACGCTTATACCTGAATTATTCATTGAAAATTCATACAAACACCAGTAAGAGTGATATATTCGGCTGTTCCGAATCTGTGATACCCTCCACCGACAGTTAAAATATTTCAGGAGAGGGCTTTATATGGGACCTATAGTAAATTATGGACCGATTTTAACAACAGTGGACAATGTGATTTATAATCTTATAAAACTGTGACCTACTAAATTTTTTACAATTGCTGGTTTCGTAATGATCTTATCATTTGACATCAAATACAATTCTCAAACCTTTTTCAATTGTTTGATTTTAACATTTGAATGCAAATTTATAATGATTTGAATATAAACATTTGACATACAATGTTTTATAAATGTTATATCACATTGTTATCAAATGCTATTCTTAAATCTAAAATAAACTTGGCAGGACTGAAGAGAAAAATAATTGTAAACATTAAAAAATGGCGATTAAAGTTAAATGTGTTTTACAATTAAAAAAAAATATGTGAATTGAATTCGCCTTTAGAAAACCTGAATTTCCTTTGCAAATATTTAAATGATTTGTGAGTAAAGAACCAATTACAAAGAATTAATAAAAATAAAACGGGAAAGTGAAAGTAAAGAAAATTTAAGTTGGTTTTAAGATAGTGTTTAAGTTTCTTTTAAGAAAAAAGAACTTGGCGTCTTTCCAAGATAAAGGAAATAACAATATATTTCATCTTTTAGCTATAGTTGTCAGCTTAACTATTTTTTATTTAAATAGATAATGAATTTAAATGAAAAAAAAAATTCTTTTTCATTTATGACCACATTTGAGAAGATTTTTAAAAGAAAATTGAAACCGATCGTCACGAAATTGGTAAGTGGGATTTCTAGTCATATAGAATAAATTTGTGCAAAATCTTATGTCAATCCGTACATTATACCATAATTTATGCTAGTTTTTGTAACAAAATTATCAATTTTTAAGGATAGAGGTTCTACATTTTGAATTCATACCTCTTATCATACTAAATTGCTATTGGTTGATTTCAATTCTAAACTGCATAGAATAACAGGAAGCAATTTGACACCAATACGTTCTTTTCTTTTGAGTTGTTCGAAAGTGAACGTGTTTTCAACAGATAGACAAACAGACAGGCGGACATGCGTAAATCGACTTAGAATTACTCAAGGATCCAGAATATATATAGTTTATGGGATCTGAAATGAATCATAAAAAAGTTTCACACGGAACGACAAACATATTATACCCTCATTCAACACTATGTATAAAAACCAATATTAAACTAGTAATCACAATTTGTTTCATTAACTGCCAGTTTGTTTAAAATAAAATAAAAATCTTCGCTTGACAATATTGGAACAACAATAAAATAACTCAAATTTGTTTTTGTTTTCAATATAAATTTACAAACAAAAATTTTTTATTTTAGTTTGAAAAACAATTTTTAGTATTTAACTTTACAGACGTGATGAGCTCGACAACATCCTAATACTTTGCAGACAAAGTAAAAAATGTATCAAAGAGTTTAACAATGCATCGTTTGCTTATGCGTATCTCCCTCCAAAGAAGTCCAACTTGTATAAGAAACACCTAATATATTATTGGGTGGTACAGAAATTAATTTCTTACCACATAGAACCTCAATATTTTTGCATTACTAAGTAAGATTTAAGCTTACTAACTTACCAATCATGCCGTTAGCACCGTTTGTTGCCAATCCAGTCAATTTTTTAAAGGAATATTGTTTGTTTATAAAAGGTTTTTTATAAGAAGATTTCATAAGATCAAAGTAACGTGTTACTAACGTAATACATTTCATTTCATTACCACATACATTGTTTCATTTACAATAACAATTTTTTGTTTGTTTTGTAAAATAGATATTATCAGATTTGCTCTTGCCTGCAATGCAACCAGTGTTCT
Organism: Pollenia amentaria; assembly: GCA_943735925.1. Taxonomy (NCBI): domain Eukaryota; kingdom Metazoa; phylum Arthropoda; class Insecta; order Diptera; family Polleniidae; genus Pollenia; species Pollenia amentaria. The sequence goes on along the minus strand of OX031007.1, from coordinate 71,386,548 downwards.
AAATTTCTATAATTGGCCTTTTATCCAACCAAATTTGGTCAGAAAAGAGGAAGCTCGGCAGCCCTGGATTATAACAATCGGAAAAGGCGAATTCATATAAAAAGTGAATTCGCCTTGCAAGCGGATTTGGCGTAGCCAGTGCTACCGTTGATACTACTGAAGTAGAAATTTGACACTTGTTCGACTGTTTGGATACTATTTTCTACTTTTACATATGTACCCAAAAGTGGTACACCTTGTAAGTCTTGAAACTTTTTTTTTTTTTTTTTTTTTTTTTTTTTTTATTATACCTACACTCAATCCCGCTTATCTCTACAACAATATCAAAAATAATTTCAGTAAAATGTTAAACATTTTGCGATTTTTGCTTTATTAAGTTAAACTAATTGATATAAATTTATTAACTAAACTTTTACATTTAGAGGGATTTTTCTAAAACTATGTTAAATTTGGGGGTCTTAAATTTTTTTTTGGAGTGAAAAAACAAGTTACCTGGCAACAATTCTTTGTGCTACTACGTTGGGAAAACATAATACCCAGGCTACAACTGACATCAAATGGTTAACATTAACACTTACATCATGTTAGTGTTAGGTATAGCCTCCTCATGTTAGTGTTTTGTTTGTGTTTTAACAGCGTTGTTAACACTGCATTTACACGTGAAAGTACTTTCATGAAAGTTCTGTATACGTATAACAAATAAAAATTTCAATGAAATAGACGACTTTCTTGAAAATTTCTTGTGCGATTACACAGGAAAGTGAAAGTTCATTTTAAAAATGTCGTCAAAGCGAAAAGTTGCAAAAATTATTTAACTTCTAGAATTAAAAAAACTAGAAATGGAAGGTATATGCATGATTTATTATTCATATCCCATAAAATTGGGTATGAACATTATAAATTTATTAATTTAATTGTACTTTGGTGGTTTAATTTTGCCTTCATTTGTGTTGTTTTGATTACTACCTAATGAGAGTTGCCAACGTTATCACATACACAAATTTATAGGGCAATAGTTGGGAATAATTATTATGTTAACTTTTTAATAAAATTATTGTTATAAAACACATAAATTGTCATTTTTTATGTATATTTGAAGAAAAATATTATAAATACATACATAGGTTAAATTACCTAAAAATATGGTATAAATTTAAATAAGCGCAAGGAAAGCATGGAATTATATAAGTTTTTTAGGTAATATAACTACATATTAAATTAGGTTATTTCTATGTTCGAAAAAAGTCTTATATTTTGTTAAAATTACTTAAAAGCTTGGAAAATTTACCAATAATTGAAAAGTTATTTTATTTTTTATTTTTGGAAAATTATCTAATGACGATTAATTTTCTGAGGAATATGTTGCATAAATGTTACATGTTCTACATTTTTGTATTCGTTTGTAAAAAAAATAAAACTGTGGGAATCATTTTCAAATTCTTTTGTGGATATGTTAATGAAAAACATGCGAAACATGTTGCATATTTAAGCCACACTTTTACTTTATGTGTTTAAACTGCCTTGTTTTATAACTTTGGTACTTCTACTTTGTTCGTACAACCAAGGTTTTATTTTATTTGTCATAACACAACCTGCTTAGAATTTTGTGAAAAGATTGCTTAAAAAAAATATATCAAAATGTTGACACATTAAAATAAAAAATTGTATGTATATTATTATCGTTTTAAGTGCTGGTATACAATGTTCAAGTCTTAGCCGTCAAGTCTTGAGTTTTTAGGAGAGAGAGGAAAAAAATGGCATTCTCTTTGCCCTTATCTCATAAAAGCTCAAGACCTGACGTCTGAAACTTAAACAGTGTGAACCAGCACTAACTTTTTCCAAGCCATCAGTGATGTCAATATTGGTTACAGAACCGCAATAGTTTGCAGAAACCGCTCAAATAGATAATGACGTATGTACATTAATTATAAAATTGTAATAGTTTTAAATAAAAGCAGCTAATTTTGTTCTATTGAAGTTGCACAACATGTAAAATGTTGTTGTAAACTTTTGTTGCAAAGTAAGCATATTTGAAAAAACTATATACTTTTTTCAGTTACACACTTTAAATAAAATTAACTTCCTTATTCATTTCATTGTAATATGCTATTTATCAATTCATAATGTATAACAATTAACTAAATTATCTACTGAAACTTTTTACTTCTTTGTCTTTCTAAATCTGAATATCGCTCATTTGCTGCAACGTCGTAATTATTCAAAAAATACATTTCGAAATAAAAGTGTTTAAAATTTTTGATTTGCTTGATCCACTTGAAAAAATAACGACACATTTTTTTTAAACGGAGAAAGTATAAAAGATATAAAGACGCGTTTTATACACAGTATAAAGAAAAACATAGCGACCAATTCTTTATCACTACCTAATTTGTGCGATAAATAACAAAATTCTTCTTGTAAGTTTAAGATGCGACCATTATTATCAGATAATTTGAATTCTTCATATTTTTCTATATCATATCTATACATACATATATTTGTATATTAAAAAAATAAAAAGTAAATTGATTGTTGTTTTACCTTTAAAATATAAGGAAACTACTATATTGCTTCAAATGTTTGTTTGGACAAGCACCCCAATTAACAACACAAAATATTTGTACAAACGTAAAATTTTGACATGCTTGCCAAGCTATTTGTGTGGTTTATTATGCCCTTAAGTAAGTAAGTTTTTTCAGTATTTATTTATTGAATCTTCATATATTAAACATGAACTAACAATAATTAATCAAATCTTATCCTAATATTTACTTAATGTCCTGCCAGTGCCAGACAACAAAGATTTAGTCATCACGGTTTCTGTTCACATATGTAGGTGTTTATCGCTCATCTGATTGGGTGAGTGCTGCAGTTTCTCTTCTCCTTAAAGGCCGGTATTCACTATCCTATTTAGTCGCACGATATGTCAAAAAAATCGTGTGTGCTCATAATAGCTTTGTTTCTTTACTTTTTGGGTAAAGTTCGTGAAAATGAGAGCAAGCATAAATTTCTCTCACAAAGATACAAAATTACACAAAAGTACGGGAACAGAAAAAACCATTTCAAAAACAAAATAAAAAGTCAAAGTGTTTTAACAGTATTAACTACGTATGCCAAAAATCGGGACTGATTTTTGAAAATCCCGGGATTCGGGATCAATGTTTTTCTTTAAGATACGACTTTTTTTTAAAAATAAACAACACTTTTTCAATATTCAAAAGATTTTATATACATAACATACATTTTAAAAAAAGAAAACAACAAAACAAATTAGTTTATACATATGTTTATAACACTGTGTGAGGCCATGATCAAACTGATCAGATTCTGAAAAAAGCTTAAAAAAATATAGGTATCTCTTAGTTTTTCTAGATCAATGTAGTCCCTCATCAAGATCGATAGCTGAGTTAAAAACTGTAACACTATGTCGACTGCAGTGCAGTACATCTTCAGGCTGAGGGCGAGATTCATAATCAATAATTTAAGTACGTTTGAAATTTATTTTAAAACAATATGTTTATACAAATGTTTCTTAAAACAAATTTCGAGTTTAAATAATTTTTTTATAAATACGTCAAATAGTGTTTATTTATAAAAAAATTATTTTATTTACCGTATGTTTTTGAAGCAAATTTTTTATTATTATTGGACCGGAAGGAATATGAGCTATTTCATATATATAACGACTTAATTGTTATAATTATATCTACTTTTATTCTTTAGTTTCTTAATGTACTTTAATTGGATCATGAATAACTTTTATTTTTTGCTTGATATATAACAATTATTTATTGATTTCTATATTTTGCATAAAAATAATCATTTTTAGTTTGGTATTATGTCTTAAGCCAAAGCTGAACTTGCTAAACGTAATTATAAAAAAGGCTTGAGATGTGAATCTGCAAATATCGTTTCTACTTAAAATAATGGTTTTTATTAAGCAAAATACAAAAATCCAGAAATAGTCGCCATATAACAAGCAAAAAGTTAAAATTTTAAATACTCGCTGTGTTCCAAAAACAAAAATTAAACTCAAAAATAAGAATTATTTGCAATAAAAAATTAACTTAAATATAATTTTTATAAAATATTTTTGTATAGAGTATAAAAATTCAAAAAAAAACGAACATTTTTGTACATAAAAGTTGATATGTTAAAAATCCAGGGATCATAAAAATAAATCCCGGGATTCGGGATTTCATGTTTGCCATCCCTAGTATTAACAAACCAATAAAAGTTTGCGGCACTTTTAAAAAATTGTATAAATATTATCTGTAGAAATAAACTACTTTTACCAAAAAGAGAACAATACAAACACTTTTTCAATAACTTACATTATTTTTCTTTATATATTAATATAATACTTTTTTATTTAATAACACTATTTTATTCCAAAACACTTTCCAAATTTTGTTCATTAGTATTTTTTTAATACCTCTTTTTGTTTTGTTTATGTTTTACATCTGTTTAAAAATTTACACAATTTTCACGAAGAAAAAGTTTGGAAGAAGAAGAAGAATTTGATTCTCTCAAACTCGCTCTCATTTACATAAATTTAAAGTACGGGAACGCTTTTCGTGCAAATTGCGATCCCGAGGGATCCCAAAGTTGAGTAAAGAAACAGAGCTAATGTATGACAGTGTGGCTTAAAATTGAATTGAGTGACAGATCTTTTTGACAAGTCTGTCCGACTTTGTTTATGAAAATTTTCATTAAATGAGTTGCATTTTATTGTAAAGAAGCTGAGTCATTTGAGTTTGCATCTTTTTTGTGGGATAGTGTGGAATTGACAGCAGATTTTGCAGACATTTTTTTAGGTCGAATAGAATTCTGTTAGATTTTCGTGTGAATGAATCGTACGATTGCGTAGGATAGTGAATCACGGCCTTAAGCGCCATAACTAATGGATTTGGGTACATTGAGATCCTTGTGGATATTTGAATTTTTGACATACCAGGGAGCGGATGTGATTATTCGAAGAAATTTATTTTGGCGCCTTTGAATTTTTTCGACATTAGAAGCCGAGGCAGTGTCCTATAACTGAATACCGTAGCACCAAATTGGCTTAAGGATAGAGTTGTAAAGTAGAAGTTTGCAATCGAGGCTAAACACAGAATTTCTTCCAATAAGCCAATTAATTTGAATTGCTTTTAATTTAATCTGAGTTAATTTAGCTTCTATATGCCATTTTCACGTTAAACGCCGATCTAGATGTATACCGAGGTATTTTACATGCGAGTGTTGGGGTATTATTTGATTATTGATTTTAATAGGGGGCATGTTTCCCGATGCAATGTGAATGTTATATGTGCGCATTTTTGCTCATTGATCTTTATCCTCTGTTGTTTTAACCACCTTTCCAGTTCAAATATATGATCCTGTAAGTACCGAGATGCGTCTTGACAGTTTTCATGTACGCTTAGAAATGCTGTATCGTCCGCAAATGTTGAGGTTTGTGTGTAGCTGTTTGTTGGCATGTCCGAAGTATAAATTAAGTATAATAGAGGGCCCAGGATGCTGCCTTGTGGCTTCGCCTTCTTTAATAATAAATTGACGACCGACTAAGTAGCTTTCTTACAGCTTGTGTATGTTTGCTGGTAAGTTTTGCTGCAATTTCAGTAGTAAACTTTCATGCCAGACTTTATCAAAAGCTTGAGACACATCGATGAAGAGTGCTGAGCAATATTTTTTTCTTCAAAGGCCTTTCTTATGACATTTACTATTACAACTGGGTGCCTTCTTGGTGTTTAAATCACAAATAGCCTTTTCGATTTCTCTAAACTCGAATCTTAGAGGAATAGCTGCTCTAACATTTACAGGCGGTAACTCGACTGCTAAATCGTGGGATGTATTAAGGGTAAATACGTTTTTCAGATGATGAACAAACAGATTTCCTTTTTCAATGTCATCTCTTGCCCAACTTCCATTCAAGTTTCTTAATGGTGGCTTAGATATAACTGGTCTATTGAGACTTCTAGCTGTACGCCATAATGAAAATGGTAGTCCTGGACCTATCAAAGGCGTTTGACACCGTCAGCCATACCGCCCTGCTGAAGGACATTTTCGAGTCCACGCTCACGAATACCCTCAAACGTTGGATGTCGAATAATCTCTCAGGCCAACACTCCTACGTAGAATTCCGTGGAGCCAGATCACCCCTCCGAAGGAACAAACAGGTCCCACAGGGAGGAGTCCTATCGCCGCTCCTATTCAACCTCTACGTTTCAAAGGCTCCACTACCGCCACCGGAGGTTGAGTGGGTATACGTGGACTGGGTATACCCACTGCCAAGAATCTGAAGATCCTTGGTGTCATCTTTGACAACCTGCACACCTTCGCTAAACAGGCGAAACTGCAACGGGCAGGATAGAAGGCAGAAACAGGATACTGAAGGCAGCACATGGGGAAAGAAAATGGAGACTCTTCTCACCACCTACAAGGCAATCGGGCGTGAAAACCCAGCACACCCACACCACCACACGGTCAAATGGAGGCACTCAGAGCGAGCAATACCAATCAGAAAAGGCCTCCGTAAATAAGCCCCAGAACTCCACCATCTAAAAAGGGGCACAACAGAAACCGAAATAGAGCTGTCAGAAAAAGAGGCACATACGGAAGCAGTACAAAAGGCAATAGCTCGCTACAACTACAGCTTTGTACGTGAAGGGACCCCTCCTCCCATAAGTAATGAGTAGAAAAGGCTGTCTAGAGAGACGAGGGCAACCCTCTCCCAACTCCTCTCCAGAACCTTAAGGACACTAAATAGTTACCTATCGCTGGTAAGCCCCGAGGTAACCGACACATGCCGACGCTGCGGCGAAACGCCACACATTACCTGACACCGCTAGTACTGTGGACCCATCCAATTGAGGCAGCTCGCTTCCTTGAACTGGATACAAGTTCTTAGATGTCCCTCACTTTTAATTTAAAACTACTTTCTTTTTTCTTTTCATGCGTACGACGATCCTGCAGGGGCTACAACAACAACAACAACGAAATGAGAAAGAAAACAACAGTATACATTGATATGCACCCCATACACGTTTCAATTCAATTGTCAATTGATTATTTCAATTGAATTGATTCTTGGCCACATACTTCATAAACTGAATTGAAAGATTTTCATTATTTTTAAATTAGTTTTAAAATTCAATTAAATTGAATCAATTTTTAAAATACTTAACCTTTATTTGCAAAAGAAAACTACAAACATAATTTTGACAGCTAATCAAGAGGCTTGAACAAACACAGCACAATCGAATTGAAAGACTTCAAAATCAAAATCTTTTGATTTTTCTTCATCCAACTCAACAACTGCCTAACTAATCAATTGACAGAGCCATACATACCTTGACTTGCTATACACACGATGAACCATTGTGTGAAAATATTTTGATATTTGGGAGGCCAAAAAGCATGGACCAATTAGGTCTGCTCGAAACGCCTGCTAATTTTTTGAAGAGTTGTGTATTTATCGTGTAATTGTTTTTGACATCTTGTCCATTTTTAAACAAACAAATGCATTGGGTTTTGACATCTTAAACATAAATTACACAAACAAAATGCGTGTTGTTTTTTCTATTGTTGCATTGTTGTAGCTTAGCGCAGACTTACTAATTGGGCCGTGCCAAAAAGTTAACACGAATTTCAACAAGGAACATTACCATACACCAGAGCCCAGCAAAAGTACTACACCGTGCTTTTTTTCTCACAATAACATTCGCTCTCACTTTGTAAAAAACAAACAAAATCATTTATTCTCGTACGAACATTCAAACAAGAAGGTTCTGTTGACGCTTGCTTAAGAATAACACTGCGAGAAATGTTCAAGACAGAATGGGAATTTGATTTTTTGTTTGCCGAAATTTTTTTTTATTATATTATATTTTTTTTATATTATATTATATAAATTATTATCTGATCATTAATTCCACTATAGTTATAAAAAAGATTAACCAGTTTTGGTGTTTAAAAATATTAATGTGTTCTTATAAAAAGAATTAAAAACTCTGCTAATTTTTTTTCTTGAGTTTGATTATACATTATGCTGTTAAAAAAAATTATATATGTATTTGATGATACGTCATTTTTAATTTTGTAAAATTATATAAAAATACATACATATGTAACGTGAATCCTAATCAACAAAAATTTTAATTTTTCAAATAATATCTACATTGTTTTGCGATATGTGTTTTGTTTGTGAAAAAAATTCTTTGATGCCTGTAAAATGGTCCCTTTTTCTTTCGTTAAAAAGACGTACCTAAATGCAGAAATTATTAAGAAAAAAATAGCCACAAGAATTTGTTGGTATTTTGTGCTTGTAAAAATATTTTTGTTTCTGTACCAATCGTGTTTTCTTTGAAAACACTTTTCTTAAATAGGTAAAAATATTTAAAATACAAGTTATAAAAGTCTTGTTTTCCTACAATTTATGTGTAAACCTATACACATAAAAGCAAATGTGACAGCAGGTAAAATTTTTGTGTAAGGAGATGTGTTTTATTGATGTATTAATGAGACTTTATTGTTTAGCACTATTTTTATTGCTTACTTTTTTATGCTACAATTATATGACCGAGTTCAAAGAGTTAACCTTACTAATTTATGGTATTTATTTAACGCAACTTTGACCTGTTATAATGACTTTATAAATTTTGCAGGCAAACTCAGGTGCTCATTTGGTATTTTGTAAAAAGTTATGATATACCATTAGCTAGAATTAAAATGTATGCACAGATGTTTGAAGTATGAGTAACCCAACAAAGTGAATACCCTTTCTATTTTACTTACCACTATGAATACCCTAACTTTTTACTAAAATAACTTTTTCACGTTATAATTCCCATGTAATTTATTTTATTTTTGAATAAATAGACCAGGGAAATCCATTTCTATGCACAATTGTGTATACCAGAGCCCGGCAAAAGTACTACACCGTGCTAGTGCTGCGAGAAATGTTCAAGACAGAATGGGAGTTTGATTTCTTGTTTGCCGAAAATTTTTTTGGCAAGCCCGAATGCTTGATATGTAATTGTACGTTATCACGAACAGCAAAATTTAATTTAGAAAGACATTTTAATTCATGTCATAATGAATATAAAAATATTTCTCATGACGAAAGAAAATGCCTAATTTTAAAATTAAAAAAACCTTTTTACGAAAAAATGATTCTTGATTTTAAGAACTCAAAAGTTGAAAATGTCCATGACCGATGCAAAAGAAAAGCATCATATGTCGTTGCTGCAGGTCTGGCAAAACATTGCTGTCCTTTCGAAGATGGGCAAGTTTTCAAAGAATTGTGCAACGATGTATTAAAATGCTTTGGAGAAAATACTGAACAAATTCGAAATTTAATTAGTTTTGGTCCCTTTTCACCTCGGACCATAACGCGACGAACAGAAGATATCAGTGCATTTATCTACACAAATAAAAAAAAAATTCTTAATTGCAAATATTTTTCTATTTGTTTAGATGAATGCACTGACATTAACGACATAGCGCAGTTAATAATATGCATAAAACTTGCAATAATAACTTTGAAGTGCATGAGGAAATGTTAACGTTGGTTGCATTACATGGTAATGTAAAGGGAGAAACTCTTTTTAGGGTAATATGTGACGAAATTTTTTCTTTTGCCGATAAAAGCAAATTTTGTTCTATATGCACCGATGGTGCAAAAGTCATGGTTGGGAAAAACGAGGGTCTTGTGGGTTACCTTTTAAGAAACGACTTTAACATTTATATTTTCCATTGTATAATCCATCAACAGGCATTATTTACAAAAAGCGTGAATATGATGCATACAATGCAAATTGTAACAAAAATAATAAATAAAATACGTGGTGGCCACAATGCTTTGAGCCACAGAAAATTTAAAGCGTTTTTGGATGAAATGAATACTGAATATGGCGACGTATTAATGTTTACAGAAGTGAGATGGCTCAGTAAAGGACGTTGCTTGGAAAGGTTATTCAGTCTTCGGAAAGAGGTGATGTTATTTTTTGAAAATAATCCATCGAATGAATTACTAAGATATTTAATAGATAACATGTTTGTATTAGATTTTGCGTTTTTAACAGATATTACCAAATTAATTAATCAGTTAAATCTTCAATTGCAAGGAAGAAATAAAACTGTATTTTCTTTATATTTCTCTGTAAAACAGTTTATAACAAAATTTCAAACTCTGATTACAAATCTTAAAAATAAAAATGTAATATGTTTTAAAAGAACAAATGAAATATATGATGATTTTTCTAATAATTATAGACTTGAATATATTAGTTTACTTCAAGGCATATTAGATAATTGTAACAATCGTTTTTCGGATTTTTCTAAAATTGAGTGTTTATTAGAACTGCATAGCAATCCTTTAACATGTGATGTCAATAAACAGGGTAATGACATCAGCGTAGAACTTTTGAAAATGCGTTCGGATTTAAATATACCGTTGACGGCTGGGGTGGAATTCTGGAAAAATTTAAACGAAGAGATATACTTAACAACTAAAAATGAAATTTTTAAATTATACTCTATGTTCGGGTCAACATATATATGCGAGCCCTCGTTTTCAATTTTAAAGCTAATTAAAACTAAACTTAGAAATGGTTTAACAGATGAACATTTAGGGGATGAAGTTTTTGAAAATGTTATTACAAATAATGAAAATTAGTTTTTAACGAAATAAATTAAATTAAATGGTTGTTTTCCATAAAATTTTTCCTGAAGAATTGTTTAAGTTTTATGAAAGTAATTAATTTCTGAATTTATTTTTGTTTCAATAGATTAACATGTTTTAACGAAATTATAGTTTTTTTTTTATTTTTCTTGAAGAATATGATTTATTTAATTTTAATGATTTTTTTGTTTTCTATTTTATATAAAACATACGCTTATGTTTTGAGTTTTTACATTAACAGCCAGATTGATTTTAACAATAACAAAATAACACAAAAATTTCTTTAAGTGCTTCTGAGAGGGAGAGTTATTATTCTCTCACAAAAAACAAAAAGTCTGCATGTATGTGTTGCCGGGCTCTGCCATACACGATGAAACGTTAAGGGAAACTACCCATGTTTCTACTAATGTTGTATTATGTGTCGGTACCATGGTTACGAATAATTATTTTAAAATACCAAATAAATATTAAACTTTTGCGGGGCACAAATTATCGAACTTGAGTGGCAGTCAAACATTTTATTGATCAACATGTTGATTGATAACAGTTTTACTGCAGTCAACCAGAAAATCATTTGCGTTTATTGATGACTGACGAATATTAGCGACCACTTATCGAGCAAGGATATGGAAACAAAACTGTCGTTCATGTTCGATAGTGTGGTCTCCGCTTTAAATAAAGAATATTCATATTAAAAAATAGTTTCCAGCCCCTGCAATTGTTGTATTACCATTGTGAGTCCTCTTTTTAGTACTTTATAAAACATCGCTGATAGAAAACAGAAACGAAGAAAAATTGTGTTATTAATTTGTGAAAAAATTTCAATTATTTTGTTTAAATAAATAAATATGGAAAAAGTAGAACAAAATGATAACGTTAATAGGGATGAGTTGATTATGCAGCAGCAGAGGGAAATTGAAAAAGAGGTGTGTAAGAACTTTTATTTCTTTCAATCACTAAAATCATCGAAGCCGCTAATTCATGTCATATATTTTATTGTGTTTATCATTGCATTTATTTGTGTGTATATGTCTTTCCATAGATAAGTGAATCAATACCTTTGGTTAGTGGTCAACTGCCGGTAACCTGCTTAAATGTGGAGTATTTAGGAGATGTGGTTTTTACGTCCAAGATACAAGATTTGGCCAGTAAATATAAGTTTATGCGACGTACAAGGCCTGATGGCAATTGTTTTTTTAGGGCTTTTGCATATGCCTATTTAGAACATTTAATCTCAAACAAAGAAGACTATGAAAAATTTCGTCAACTGGCCGAAAACTCCAAAGAGAAATTAGTGCAATTAGGATTTCCTAGTTTTACTTTGGAAGACTTTCATGAAACAGTAAGATTGCGAATATAAGTTAAAAATACATTTTGATTATTTTTTAGTACAAATTTTGAACATAAAAACCTGAATTATTATAGTTTATGGAAGTTGTGAAACGGGTCAACCCATCGGGATCTAATCCGGAGGAAATAAATGAACAGTTGCACAAACTTTTTAATGATCAGGGTTACTCTGATTATGTAGTTGTCTATTTGAGGTTACTTACATCCGGAAAACTGCAGGAAGAGGCAGATTTCTATCAGAACTTTATCGAAGGAAATTTTACTATTGAAGAATTTCGACATCAAGAAGTGGAACCCATGTACAAAGAATCGGACCATATTCACATCATTGCACTCTGCTCGGCACTTGGTGTCGGTGTTCGTGTTGAATATATGGATCGTGGGGAAGGTGGCACGGTAAAGGCCCATGATTTTCCTGAGGGCACCACACCCAAGGTGTTTTTAATTTATCGGCCAGGTCACTATGACATTCTATATCCTAAATAAATTTCTAGAATTTTCTTTAAGGAAAATGAACTAACTAAGATTGTGTTTAAAATCGGATATTGAACGTTTTTGAATAAAAATACAAATTATGAGTATAACCTTCTATGCGTGCGTTGAAAAAGGTTTTTTAAATTCATATTTTATTAATAAAATTTTCGATTTAATCGATTTTCATACCTCTATTTTTAAAATTATAAAAACACATTTGTAATTTTTAATAAAACTCATTTTTATTATGCAATTTTAATGTAATTCTTTTCAATTTGTAAATACCTATATATTTAAATTAACAAATTTTGATTCAATGCAAACATACTTATAAAAAGAAACTTAAATTTTCGAAAAAAAAATTAAATTTGCTAGTATATTGAATGACATATAATTAGGCAAAAAGTTTGACATGCAACAGAAAAAGCTTGATCTTCTTGACAATAAAGAGAGGGTCTAAGGGCCAGAAAATGCATTACATTCTGCTGGTGTCTAAGGGTGCGAACAGAGTGGCCGCTTGTTGCCGAGCCGAGCCGACTGACGCTTATTGCGAGAACCAATGCGAGAAAACTGGTACTATACAAATTAGTACAAATAAGCGCGAACATGTCATAGTGGTCGCCGATCTGGTCAGAGCGCAAAGCTGATTGAATGCGAGAAAACAGTTCCAAAGCGTATTTCAGCGCCGAAAACATTGTTTATGTTATGTTATGATTTCAACTTGTTTGGAAAACATTTAAAAAAATTAAAAACAAAAATTTAAGAAAAAGTAAATAAAACTCATTCAAAAAATTAAAAAAAATAATACAAATTAAAAAGAAAATAAAAATTATAAAATAAAATAAAAAAATAAAACTTCAAATAAACAAAACAAAACTCAAATCATAATTACAGTAGACGCTCGTAAATTAGAACCAATTTGTTCCTGGGGTTGTTCTAATGCATACAAACATACATAAAACACAAATAATAGATAAAATATCAGCGCTGATTCTCGCATCCACTATGCACACTCAATCTTGTTTCTGGCATGAACAAGTTCTCGCAATAAGCGTCATTCCGCTCGGCTCGGCAGCAAGCGGCCACTCTGTTCGCACCCCAATAATTGTAAATTGTTCTATACATACAATATATGTACTTCATTGCTATCCAAAGGATAGCTACGGTAAAATGTAACAAGAAGATACAAGATAATAGTCCGGTAGTGTATAAAGTCACTCCTAAAAAATTTATGGAATAGAACTATTTATATAATAGGTCTGTCTGGGTACTTTTCCAGTAGCAAATACAAAGTAAATTTTTTTGGGAGAGTAAGACAAATTTTAATCTTTCGGCTGAAAATATCTCAAAAAGTACGCAGACAGTATGCAGTGAAATCTTGCAAGAAAACAGCTGATCGGTGTGTAAACAATTGAAATAACAAACGTGAGCCAAGATAGCGTTGAAGAAATAGCGTCCAATTTGGGAATTTAAAAACCGGGAAACCAAAATACCCAAATAATGGGTATTTGTAGTATAAACAAAAAGTTAGCGTCGAATTTAGGAATTTAAAATAGGGAAGTAGCAAAATTTGTCCAAAACAAATTAGATAGTTTTCAATTAGATAAGATAGCTTTCAAGCTTTCAAAAAATATTTTTTTTGTTTTTTTTAATAAATTTTTTTTTTTAATTAAAACTTATTTTTTTTGAAAAGGGTATTTTTTTTTTCTCAAAATAAAGCTTAGGTCTTTTCCTTTAAGTTAGTTATGGTCGCTATTTGGGATGCGAGTGGGTTATGTATAAAAAAAAAATAATTTCTAGGTCAAGACGAGGATTTTTCATTTTTATTTTGTTCATATCATGGCGACTTTTTTATATTTTTGTCGAAATAAAGATATTCGGACTTCTTATTTTTAACGATTTATAAAAAATATTTTTAATAAAAATATATGTTTTATTGTCAAAAACTAATAAAAAAAGGCTTTGGCGATTCTGACATTAAATTTGGCAAAAAAAAAAAAAATCTGACAACTCTGGCTGCCGTTCCCAACTTTCCCATGGTGAAATTACTAGAAGGTGGCAGCACTACGTGTTGTTGTACAACAATACAACAAAAACAGGCAAATTTGTTTGTGTAAAGAACCCAATGCTGTCAAAAATTATGTACAACAACGTTGCCATGGATTGTCTTTTCCGGCCAAACCTTAGGGGGAACTGTTACATGTTTAATATACACATATATGAATTCAATCCAGTACCGCGTTTTTTTTTGGACGTAATGGAGTATTGATGGATCGCGATCCATATTGCAGAATAGTCTAATTTTATGTGATCCATGATCCTGATCGCGGATCACATGATAAATATTGAACGTTTAGCATACTTTGTGATATAAATTTGTGATATATTAGTATTAAGGGAAAATTCAAAATAAACAAGATATTAAAATATTTTGTAAAGTTTGTGATTTAACGAAAAATCCAGCAAGTTAGTGAAACAGGCCATATTTGGATTCAAATTTAAGGCCTTATTTTGAGTAATATAATTATATGTAAGATGCACTTATATGAAAAATTCTGGTTCACACGTCGTTTTAGAAGTTTTAAAAGATACATTTATTGAAATTTATTGCCGATCTTCCTAAACAAGCAAAATCTTTTCTTTTCTTTAACGTGAATACATTAAAATATTACAGATATCTACTCCTTTAAAAGTGTTTGTTTAACGTACAGTTTTATTTCTGTTATTTATTATATTTCGCACTTGTTCAACAATACTGTATTAATTCAACATTTTTAGTAGAAGCAAAACAATTTTACATTTTACATTAAAGGCATATCAACTATGGTTTCATTACCAAAAGGTAGACAAAATAGCCACTACATATATTTTTACAGAGGGTAGATATTAAGTCGCATGATGAAAAAATATAAATTTTGAGTAATACACTATTGTTGAACAAGTGCGATATATTTATTTTTAAATGTTAATAAGATAATAAAATGGTTCGGTTCCGAAGGATTTTGGTAAAAAAGTTTGGTCGAATAGAAAATTTTCAATGGCAACGCTGATCTGCAACAAATAAAACAAAAATATTATGAACAAATAACTAAAAAAATTCATTATTAAAATTTTTAAGTTACATGAATTAAAAACTATTATTTTTCCACTTTTTCTTCACTGCAAGTCCTTTGGAGGTTTAAAGAAACAGGCGTACAAGTGCATATTAAAGATTAACGAATTTTTAAAATGTACGCACAACGTGTTCACAGACAAAATAATTTCTGTTTTTATTTATTATATAAAAAAAATACATTAGCACAACTAAAGACGCACATATAAAAACCAATTACGATTTATTTTTAGCAATTATTTTAACTTTTTTACACAATTTTCATTTAAAACCCGCACAAAAAAGATTATTTTTTTAAAGCACAATAATTTTTTCAAGAATGTAAACATAAACAAAGCAAAATGACAGACTTTGGTTCTCACCACAGTTCAAGCAAAAAATAGCCAGATGCCGTAGTGCTGCCACCTTTTAGTAATTTCACCATGCATTTTTTTTTTAACAGTAGCGGCTTGCCACAATTTTAAAAAATTCATAGTACAATCTGTGCTGCCACATGTAGTGATTTCTCGCCAAACGTGGCGATTTTAAAACTTGTTTGGTGTTCTCATTTTCCATTTGTTTAAATAACTTCATTTTAATAGAAAGAAAAAAAATTTGTTGTGAGGCTTATTCAAAGTAAGAGCGCAATTCTTCAAAAATTAATTTAAACAAAAATAATGTAAGAAAAAATTTCGAATTTATGTCGTATTTTAAGAACAAAATACGTTTAAATTTAAACAAAAAATAAATAAAAATAGCAGCGATTGCACCAACTCTAAATATTAAAACAATGAACAAATAGCTAGTAATTATTATTATTCAATATTATGTTATTATCATATTATTATGTTATGGGTATTATGTTTGTATTTTATAAAAATTAAAAAACCTTTTTAAAGTGCGCTAAAAAGAAAAAATTAATAAACCTTTACTATCGACTTATAACGTCGTTAATCTATTTATATGTATTTACTTTGTTTAAAAATTTGTATAGTTAAAATCAATCACATCAAGTTATATAACTTACTTGTTTGTCTACACAAGTTAATCTCGCGACAAGCTTGTATACCATACAAATTGTTTAATGACGTTATAAGTTGATAGTAAAAGTTCTAAACTCAAATTTTCTTTTTAGAGCATTTAAAAAAGGTTTCTTATTTTTAAAATATTTTTTTCTTTTCAGCGCATTTAAATAAAAGCTTGTTTTTTTTAAAAAAAGATTTTTTACTTTTAATTTATTTCATTCCAAACTTAGTCTGCCGCATTGGATCTAGAGTAACGTCACTTTATTTGTGGACCTTTTCTCAGCAAGCCCTTCCTTTTATACTCATATTGTAGGAATGCATTAAAAATAATTAGTCCGACATCTTGGGTGTCTTACCAAGCTGGATTTAGAATAACTTTACAAAGTTAACCGTGCATTATATGCCAAACTGAACGTATTTACAAAATGTCATCTTAATCGGTTCAAGGTATCTGCTTCAAAATCAGGTTGCATGATTTCACCCGAACAAATAAAAATTCCTTTGGAAGAGAGGAAAACTCATATATTTTATGCTTTATTTTATTTTTTAATAAAATGCTTAACTGAAAAATTTGTTGTTGATTTTTTACTTAAAAAATCGTTCCGCTAGAATTTTTTTTTAAAAGTTCGTCGATTCGAAGAAGAGTAACTTTATTTTACTTAAATGAAGAGTTACGTTTCATAAACGAATGCTTAAGTAATGTATACATTAAAAGCGGTTTTTCCATACTAATTTCGTGCTCTAAAACTCGACTAAGCTTTTAAAAATAAAGCTGTCGAATATCGAATTTGGTTAATTATTTAAAGGTCTTATTTAAAAAAAATAAATTAAATAAATATGCACAAAATTTTTTGCACAAATGAAAAAATTTGCATTTGGCGGGTTTTATATTAATAACAACTGGCAGCGCCCATGTTAATTGTAGGAAAGTTCATGGTGAAATTACTAAAAGGTGGCAGCACTACGGCATCTGGCTATTTTTTGCTTGAACTGTGGTGAGAACCAAAGTCTGTCATTTTGCTTTGTTTATGTTTACATTCTTGAAAAAATTATTGTGCTTTAAAAAAATAATCTTTTTTGTGCGGGTTTTAAATGAAAATTGTGTAAAAAAGTTAAAATAATTGCTAAAAATAAATCGTAATTGGTTTTTATATGTGCGTCTTTAGTTGTGCTAATGTATTTTTTTTATATAATAAATAAAAACAGAAATTATTTTGTCTGTGAACACGTTGTGCGTACATTTTAAAAATTCGTTAATCTTTAATATGCACTTGTACGCCTGTTTCTTTAAACCTCCAAAGGACTTGCAGTGAAGAAAAAGTGGAAAAATAATAGTTTTTAATTCATGTAACTTAAAAATTTTAATAATGAATTTTTTTAGTTATTTGTTCATAATATTTTTGTTTTATTTGTTGCAGATCAGCGTTGCCATTGAAAATTTTCTATTCGACCAAACTTTTTTACCAAAATCCTTCGGAACCGAACCATTTTATTATCTTATTAACATTTAAAAATAAATATATCGCACTTGTTCAACAATAGTGTATTACTCAAAATTTATATTTTTTCATCATGCGACTTAATATCTACCCTCTGTAAAAATATATGTAGTGGCTATTTTGTCTACCTTTTGGTAATGAAACCATAGTTGATATGCCTTTAATGTAAAATGTAAAATTGTTTTGCTTCTACTAAAAATGTTGAATTAATACAGTATTGTTGAACAAGTGCGAAATATAATAAATAACAGAAATAAAACTGTACGTTAAACAAACACTTTTAAAGGAGTAGATATCTGTAATATTTTAATGTATTCACGTTAAAGAAAAGAAAAGATTTTGCTTGTTTAGGAAGATCGGCAATAAATTTCAATAAATGTATCTTTTAAAACTTCTAAAACGACGTGTGAACCAGAATTTTTCATATAAGTGCATCTTACATATAATTATATTACTCAAAATAAGGCCTTAAATTTGAATCCAAATATGGCCTGTTTCACTAACTTGCTGGATTTTTCGTTAAATCACAAACTTTACAAAATATTTTAATATCTTGTTTATTTTGAATTTTCCCTTAATACTAATATATCACAAATTTATATCACAAAGTATGCTAAACGTTCAATATTTATCATGTGATCCGCGATCAGGATCATGGATCACATAAAATTAGACTATTCTGCAATATGGATCGCGATCCATCAATACTCCATTACGTCCAAAAAAAAACGCGGTACTGGATTGAATTCATATATGTGTATATTAAACATGTAACAGTTCCCCCTAAGGTTTGGCCGGAAAAGACAATCCATGGCAACGTTGTTGTACATAATTTTTGACAGCATTGGGTTCTTTACACAAACAAATTTGCCTGTTTTTGTTGTATTGTTGTACAACAACGCGTAGTGCTGCCACCTTGTAGTAATTTCACCATGAAAAAAAGTATAAGCATGGTGAAATTACTACAAGGTGGCAGCACTACGCGTTGTTGTACAACAATACAACAAAAACAGGCAAATTTGTTTGTGTAAAGAACCCAATGCTGTCAAAAATTATGTACAACAACGTTGCCATGGCTTGTCTTTTGCGGCCAAACCATACGGGAAACTGTTACATGTTTAATGTACACATAGTTATATAAATTCGATCCACTACCGCGATTTTTTTGGACGTTATGCAGTATTGGACCGCAATCCATATTGCAGAATAGCCTAATTTTATGTGATCCATAATCCTGATCGCGGATCACATGATAAATATTGAACGTTTAGCATACTTTGTGATATAAATTTGGATATGTTAGTAGGTATTAAGGGAAAATTCAAAATAAATAAGATTTTAAAATATTTTTGGAAAGTCTGTGATTTAACGAAAAAGGCAGCAAGTTAGTGAAACAGACAATATAAGGATTCAAATTTAAGGCCTTATTTTGAGTAATATAATTATATGTAAAATGTACTTATATGAAAAATTCTTATTCACACGACGTTTTAGAAGTTTTAAAAGATACATTTATTAAAATTTAATATCGATCTTCTTAAACTAGCAAAATCAAGACTTTTCTTTAAACGTGAATACATTAAAATATTACAGATATCTACTCATTTAAAAGTGTTTGTGTAAGTTACAGTTTTATTTCTGTTATTTATTACATTTCGCACTTGTTCAACAATACTGTATTAACTCGAAATTTTTAGTAGAAGCAAAAAAATTTTTAATTTTACATTAAGGGCATATCAACTACGGTTTCATTAGCAAAAAGTAGACAAAATAGCCACTAAATATATTTTTACAGCGGGTAGATATTAAGTTGCATGTTGATTTTTTCCAAATAGTGAAAAAATATAAATTTTGAGTTAATAAACTATTGTTGAACAAGTGCGGTATATTTATTTTTAAATGTTTATAAGATACATAATGAAATTGTTCGGTTCCGAAGGATTTTGGTAAAAAATTTTGGTCGAATAGAAAAATTTCAATGGCAACGCTGATCTGCAACATATAAAACAAAAATATTATGAAAAAATTACTTAAAAAAATTCCTAATTAAAATTTTAATGTTACATGAATTAAAAACAATTATTTTTCTACTTTTTCTTCACTGTAAATCCTTTGGAGGTTTAAAGAAACAGGCGTACAAGTGCATATCAAACATTAACAAATTTTTAAAACGTACGCACAACGTGTTCACAGACAAAATTATTTTTGTTTTTATTTATAATATAAAAAAAAATACATTAGCTCAACTAAAGACGAACATAATAAAAGCAATTACGACTTATTTTTTTCAATTATTTTAACTGTTTTACACAATTTTCATTTAAAAACCGCACAAAAATGATTATTTTTTTAACGCACAATAATTTTTTTCAAGAATTTAAACATAAACAAAGCAAAATGACAGACTGTGGTTCTCACCACAGTTCATGCAAAAAATAACCAGATGCCGTAGTGCTGCCACCTTCTAGTAATTTCACCATGGTATAAAGCACTGTAAAACGCCCGGGAGCTAATCAAATAAATACATCAATCACATACACGTGGTTCAGACGGTGATTTTTTCCATGTTTTTTAAGACATGATTTTTGGTGTTTGTAGGCGAACGGTGTAGTGAAGCAAGCGGGGTAGAGAAAAAAACACGTTTTCTGATCTATGTGTCTCTTTTTATATTTTTCTTTGCACCCATTCGTATTTTTGTTATGTTGCTTCATTTTATTTTTTATTTCAATGTGGCAACATCTCTTTACAAAACAAAACATGGAGCGCATTAAAATTGCTTGTTTTTATAAATAAGCAAGTAAAGAAGAATTAGAGATAATGGGGAAAAAAATCAACCATAAAATCATGGGGAAAAAATCTTCGTTTGAATCTGTTGTGTTTTTGGAAGCAACTTTCAAAAGGAATTAAAAAAAAGACATGATTTTTAAATCACGGTCTGAATCTAGCCATAGTTGTGTGCATGGTGAAATTACTAGAAGGTGGCAGCACTACGGAATCTAATATTTTTTGCTTATCCATGGTGAAAGAGTTATTGTGTCAAAATTATTTGTTTATTCATAGCAAGTGTCAAAATATTGATTGATAACGTTAATTTATTTCAAAAAATAATTTGCGAGATAAAAAAAACAATTTGTTCGGTATTGTGTTTAAAATAAATAGTTAAAACAATTGAAATAAAACATAAAAAAGATGTATTGTAGTTATAATAAAAAAAACTTGTGAGTTGTATTAAAACTAATCGCTTGTAAAAGATACATTCTGTTGTGAAAGTTTTGCAAATAGTTTGAAATATAACTTAAATTAAATACGTATTGTATTATAAAAGTGGTTTTTAATTGTTGCGAAAAGCAACTAGTGTTTTAAATTACAAATTACAGCCAATCGTTTATAACGTAGCTTTTTGCATCGTGGTGGAGGACCAACAAAAAAACTCATTTGCAAAAGAAAACTTTTATTTAAATAAAAAATCAAACCTTTTTTAATTGTGAAGCCTTTGTGCGTGCTTTTCAAAAATGCGTAAGTGTTTATTATGCGGTAAGGAAGAACTGCCTGGCAACGGTACGTTTTTTAAATCTCCGCCGGTCGCAAAGACTCAAGATTTCCTGTATAGCCGGCCATCGGCCGGGCGCAGGGATTTTCTCCCCTATGGGATAACTAATACCGATTTCGCTAACTAAAGATGCTCTGCATAGACGGCCTTTGCCCATGGGCAAGGATTCTCTCCTCATTAGTATAACATAAACATAAAGAAGGTTTTACTTGTATTTTAATTAAAATTCTTAAACAAATAAGTATATAGTATAAACATACATTAAAGAATTAAAAAAAATGAATAAAATGCCAAAACCATCAAATTCCACCAGTTTTTTTTCGACTTCTGTTTGAATTTTAATGTGTACAAGCGTCAAAACCAGGGTCAGATCATCTACAATATTAACTAAAAAAGTTTAAAACTATATTATTATAGGTGACAATTTGCTAGCCTCGTAACTTACTTCCATGATTAATGCTGGCAACTAAAACTTGTCTATTCTTGTTTTTATCCGATATGGACATCTAAAATTGACTGGCTGATATTGATATGCACTTTGATTAAACTTTACACTTTGCAGCAAGTTTACTTGTACTGCTGCATTTATGTATGTAAGTAATTTAACTTGCTATTTCTTATATAAAACATAATAATTATGTTTTTTTACTTTGTATAAATTTGTTTTACTAAGTATGTGTTTATATGGCTTTTATTTTGTGAGGAATTGACGTTTCAATAAGAATAATATTTTGGTGTGGTGAAAATTCATATTTTTGACACACTTAACTTTTTTACACAAACAAATTTGCCTGTTTTTGTTGTATTGTTGTACAACAAATCCTAGTGCTGCCACCTTGTAGTAATTTCACCATGGTTGTGTGCGTGCATTCGTTCTTTTTCGGGTACACATACGCGTTGTCGGCAATGCTTGATGAAAATCAAAAAGTTTTGATTTTTTTATTTGATGGCTGATTATTTGATAGTCTCTTGTTGTGATTGACAAAAAAAAATTATTTTCTTTGTGTTTGTTGTCATGAAAAATATAAATATTTTGGTTTGTTACAAAATACAATTGTTGATTGCCGTGTTTATTTGTACGTCTCCGAAAAAGCCTCAAATAAACGACACTAACACATACATATGCACTGATTGACGGGTTTATTTGAAAGTCTCCAGAGCCCTTAATAGTATTGTTGTTTCTTGTCAATCAGTTATTTGGTATACAACAGGGATGTTAAATAGGGGTTTAAGTTTTGTACAAACTTCCAAAAAAAATGTACTTTTTGGACCTTTACGGAACCATTTTTTTTTTAATTTATTAAAATAACAAAAAGAGTGAAAGTTATAAAAATAAAACAAAAAAAGCAGGATAAGATAATGTCTTTCGCATATACTTGTTAAGTTAAGTAGTACTTCTATATTCCAAAAAAATACTGATGTTGTGCTTATAGTGCCATCGTCTGTGGTAAAAAAGAAACAAAGGTAGTAACACAGGATTTGACTAAATTTGCCTCGTCTGTGGGTACCATAAGTTCCCTTTTACAATGTGGCAAATAAAAGGCAGACAGGCGAAGTTTCTTCTTTGAAATCGGTCTTATGTTTACATTGTACGATTTTTGTCGTTACAACTTCTTGTGTATACATATGTATAATTTGACACTACGAATGAATGAACAAAACGAATCGTAGAGTACACTCGCTTGTGTACCCCTTTTAATTCCTCTCTCCCCTCTCGCTAATAAGGTAAGAATCGCAACGACAAAAATCGTATAATGTAAATTGGGACTTGGCTGGTTTTTTTCCAACTCGAATTTAAGTTGCAAAAGGGTAAAAAGAAAAAACAAAATTGAAAAAAAAGCAAATGGCTTAATAAAGCAACTTGCCATTTAAGTTTTGTATTTGCCGGGCACATGCAAATTTATTATCAAAAGTTATTTTCGGGAATACAAAATTTATTAATTTATTTATAAACTTATTTTAATTTTTCCATCTGGAGAATAAACATATAAATCATTTGCTAAATTTAAGCCACAAACTTATAGAGATTGCCCTTGGGCTTTGTTTATAGCCATTGCAAACGCTAACCGAACAATAAACTGTAATCGTTTAAAATCGAAGTGTAAATCAGTTGGTATCATCGGAATCCGTGGCAACAGTACATCTGTTCCTTTATACATTCCTGTTATAATGGTAGCTTCAATTAAATTATTCCGCATTTCTTTTACTGCAAGTCGAGTGCCATTGCAAAGCCGTGGTGGATCGATATTGCACAATAAAATAATGGGCACTCCAATTTCAAGTTGAAGTATATGTGTTGCAAAGCCTGGCACATCGAGTGAATTCAAGAACTCAAAAGTATAATTTACGGCATCATCCTCTCTCGCTACAGTATCGACGGATTTGTACGTATTTGTAGTTTCGTAGATTTTATTCAGAATGGCATTATTTATCGAATTAACATCAATGATTTTGGCAGCAAGTAACGCTCGTTCACATAACCATTCCTTGTTTTTTAAATTTTTTTCGATATATGGAAATACACAATTGAATAACTCTTTAATGGATTGTGTTATTTTACAAAAATCAGTTGGAAACGTGATGCAATGTGTTTTTGGATCCGTCGGCATTCTTCCATTTCCTAAATCCAGCAATTGCTTCAAAAATCGGGAAGCGTTGCAGGTGCACACGCATATTTGTTGTTAATTTTAGTGTGCGAACATGTTGCCAAAGGATGGATGATTTCATGCACGCATTAAGCTCATCAGCTGGTGTTGAACCTGGAATTACCGGCAGTGTTTGATGAAAATCACCGGCTAACAAAATCAACGCTCCTCCAAATAATCTTCTGTTGCTTCTGAAATCCTATAATGTGCGATCGAGTGCCTCTTAAGATTTGTTGTGTGTCATTGTGCACTCGTCCCATACAAGTATCTTACATGTTTGCAGCACTTTTCCCATTGATGAATTTTTCTTAATATTGCATGTGTGCGTCTCAGAGGATTGCAATTTCAGAGGTAATTTTAGTGCCGAATGCCCTGTTCTGCCTCCATCCAAAAGTGTTGCAGCAATGCCGGATGATGCAATGGCCAATGCAATATTTCTTTGGGATCGAACTTTAGCAAAAATCAACGAAATCAAAAACGTTTTTCCTGTACCGCCTGGTGCGTCAATGAAATACAATCCACCACGTTCATGCAACGTATTTCTATTCATAACAATACCATATATACCTAATATCATCATCCTAAGCCAAATAGTGGCAAAGATATGAGGATTTTATGTTTTGGGCTGTATGGGCGTGGCACCGCCCCTTTTTTCAACCACATCTTTATATAGCTTAAAGTTCAGTAACTCAAGGCAGTCGCCTACTGTGGAAATTTGATGACGATCGATTCAGAAATTTATTGGATAGATATGGTGGTTTTTACTTTTTTTTATAAAGTGGCGTGTCTCCGCCCTCTTTTTTCATGGAGCTTATTCCTATTCATACTAACACCATATGTACTAAATATCATCATCCTATGCCAAAAAATACCTAATATATAACGATTTTAAATTTTGGGTTGTATGGGCGTGTCATCGCCCCTTTGTCCAATCTCAACTTTATATAGCCTAATGTCTCTTCCAGGGTCACAGTTATATTCTGTGAAAGATGATCGGTCAGGCGGTTTGGCCTCCTATAAGGCAAAAGTATATACATACATATATATATACAAACATACATTCACTTTTATATATGTATATAGATAAAAACACTGAAATTTATTGTTGTGGGAAAGCTAGTTTCTATGCGCATTTCGCTGGTTGTTTAGGCCAGCTCGTCAGGAAACTTTTTCCAAAGACTTTAAAAAAGCTAAAAATATTATACAAATTAAACCATAAAGTGAATAAGAATTTTAAACACTCAGGTCTTACTTGTAAAGGGGTCTGTACACGGTCAAAATGCTTGTCATGCAGGCTAACATAGCGCTTAACAATAGACCCCTTAACAATATGAAAGTGAACGTTTGGTAGTTATGTCAATAATTAACTTCATATACAACAAAACTTGCAGATGGCGAAAATAATGTTTAATTAACCGTTAACGGTATTTTAAATATATGTATGTAAGTAAGCACTCCGAAAGAATAAAGCAATAAAATCATTTTCAACCGTAAATTCTAAGTTTTTAGCAGCTTTGTTTGTCCCAAAACAGCTCGTTGTTAAGAGCACTCTTAAGACCAAATTCTTTTTCTTTCTTTTATATTTCTTCTCCGTTTTAAACAAATAGCAAGTAAAATTTCCGCACACAATCGTCGTCTGCATTCATTGAAAACAAAAATGAAAAATTTATGTTTGTACGAAATATGATTGTGCTGTTTATTGGCAAACAAGTAAGTGCATGTTTGTAAAGTGCATGTTTGCCAAGCCTTAACAGTTATGTAACCGTACAGTAATAAAGTCAGAAAAATCAATTTTCTACAGATTAAGGCGTTACGGCTAAGTAACATCTTAATGCTAACTATAATCGTTCTATTTGTTTACATACACAAAATAAAGCAGCTGATTTGCAACTGATTTACACTTGATTAAAATATCAAAATTTGGATTAAAAACCATTAACAGGTCAATAAAATAACCACAATACTAATTACTTGATCACATCTTTCATCTTATCGCAAAGATGATAACATCTTCCCGTGTACATGGCTAAAAATCAACATCTGTCTTCATCTTTAAAATGCGTTTCTTTCTCATGTTGTTTCATCGAAAATCTTTCGATTATTTTAGTGTCATAACCAGAAAAAGCAAATAATTTATTAAAAACTGGGTAAGTGCACATACGTTCGGCATGTATCAGTAGTAGGCAATTTTTTTAAACTTAAATAAATAAGAATTAAGGTTCATATATTCTTAAATAACATCAAGTTTGTCAAGAAGAATTACTCATCTCTCTATTTATAACAGTAGAATTGGAGTGAGATGAATATTTTTGCCAAATTTCATGGCCATTCAGTAACAAGTGTTTGAACTCAACGGTAGTTCTTGTTTTTCCAAAAAAAAAAAATTAGTGTTAGAGCCAACTTAACAGGTAAGTTACCATGCCATTTAAAGAATTTTTTAACTAATAAAGTTTGAAAAGGTAGAAAGTGTTTTAAATTTTGTCGTAAAAGTAAAAAAAATTACAAAAATAAATATTTTCTCAAATTTTGTTATACATATGTAGGCCGGCATTAAGAAAATGCGCATAGAAACTAGCTTTCCCACAACAATAAATTTCAGTGTTTTTTATCATAAATTGGGATTATTAGCACATCATTAATAAATGAATTAATTAATAAATATTTCATTCCCGAAAATAATTTTTGATAATAAATTTGCATGTGCCCGGCAAATAAAAAACTGAAATGGCAAGCTGCTTTATTAAGCAAATTGTTGTTTTTAATTTTGTTTTTTTTTCTATCCTCTTACAACTACAATTCGTGTTGGAAAAAACCCAGCCAATTGTAGGGGAATGTAAGAAAGAAAAAATTCACTATTTATTGTTGTGTCTTTGTTGAAGCTTTGATATTGTTACAAGTAAGAGCTGAGTGTTTAAAATTCTTATTCACTTTATGGTCTTATTTGTATTATATTTTTAGCTTTTCTAAAGTATTTGGAAAAAGTTTCCTGACGAGCTGGCCTAAGCAACCAGCGAAATGCGCATAGAAACTAGCTTTCCCACAACAATAAATTTCAGTGTTTTTTATCATAAATTGGGATTATTAGCACATCATTAATAAATGAATTAATTAATAAATATTTCATTCCCGAAAATAATTTTTGATAATAAATTTGCATGTGCCCGGCAAATAAAAAACTGAAATGGCAAGCTGCTTTATTAAGCAACTTGTTGTTTTTAATTTTGTTTTTTTTCTATCCTCTTACAACTACAATTCGTGTTGGAAAAAACCCAGCCAATTGTAGGGGAATGTAAGAAAGAAAAAATTCACTATTTATTGTTGTGTCTTT
This sequence comes from Pollenia amentaria, assembly GCA_943735925.1. NCBI lineage: Eukaryota > Metazoa > Arthropoda > Insecta > Diptera > Polleniidae > Pollenia > Pollenia amentaria. The sequence continues at coordinate 71,358,905 of OX031007.1, read as the reverse complement.
GTTGAAGCTTTGATATTGTTACAAGTAAGAGCTGAGTGTTTAAAATTCTTATTCACTTTATGGTCTTATTTCTATTATATTTTTAGCTTTTCTAAAGTATTTGGAAAAAGTTTCCTGACGAGCTGGCCTAAGCAACCAGCGAAATGCGCATAGAAACTAGCTTTCCCACAACAATAAATTTCAGTGTTTTTTATCATAAATTGGGATTATAATATTGGGATCATTAATAAATGAATTAATTAATAAATATTTCATTCCCGAAAATAATTTTTGATAATAAATTTGCATGTGCCCGGCAAATAAAAAACTGAAATGGCAAGCTGCTTTATTAAGCAACTTGTTGTTTTTAATTTTGTTTTTTTTCTATCCTCTTACAACTACAATTCGTGTTGGAAAAAACCCAGCCAATTGTAGGGGAATGTAAGAAAGAAAAAATTCACTATTTATTGTTGTGTCTTTGTTGAAGCTTTGATATTGTTACAAGTAAGAGCTGAGTGTTTAAAATTCTTATTCACTTTATGGTCTTATTTGTATTATATTTTTAGCTTTTCTAAAGTATTTGGAAAAAGTTTCCTGACGAGCTGACCTAAGCAACCAGCGAAATGCGCATAGAAACTAGCTTTCCCACAACAATAAATTTCAGTGTTTTTTTATCATAAATTGGGTTTATTAGCACATCATTAATAAATGAATTAATTAACAAATTTTAAAATTTTCTAGTCGGCACTGGGTGCCGATTACTGGCAAATCAGCATTTTTCTCAGTTTTAACTCAAATTTGAGTTAATTGTTCGTCGATCGTTTCACTTTCCTCTGGGATAACAGAAAATGAGTTAAAAACAAGTTTACACATTAGTCGCAATGAATTTGAATGAGTATGTCAGGACCTGCCGACCATAGGATTAGTGTTGTCCTAAAGTCGGCACTAGTTTTTAAATAGACATGAGGTCCCAAAACAGTATTATTTTTAAAATTTGTTAAAACTACTACGACTTAACATTTCATATACTTATTTCAGAAAAGTTCAAAATGACAAGCAAGGGAAAAAGACAAATGTTTAGATATTCTGAAGTGGAATTAGAAAGCGCACTAAATGCAATAAAAGGTGGGATGTCGGTGCTAGCTGCCAGCCAGAAATATAGCGTTCCCCGTTCAACTTTGCAGGACCGAATAGATGGCCGCGTTGCAGAAGGTCCTAGAAAAATGGGTCCACAGTCTTTTCAAATGCTGAAGAGGAAAGATTAGTTAAATGGTGTCACGACCTTGCCAAATGTGGGTTTCTCGTAAAAATGGATGATTTACTGAACACAGTAAAACGATCAAAGGAAGATGGGCGCACCAACCCATTTAAAAATGGTCGTCCTGAAAGAAAATGGTACACAAGTTTTCTTAGTCGCCACTTAAGCTTATCTGTTACAGAAGCAGAAGGAATAAGCAAAGGACGAGCTATAATAACAGAAGAAGGCATCAGAAAGTGGTTCACAGATTTGAAAAACTATCTACTCGAACAAAATGCAACTGCTATTTTAGAAGATCCGTCTAGAATACATATTTAATGATGACGAGACCAGTTTTTCTATGTGCCCTAAAACTGGTAAAGGGTATCGCAACGTCTACACTATCCAAAGAGGAAATGAAAAAAAACCGTAACAGTGCTTCTTGTTTTCTCAGCAAACGGAAAGACAGTGGTGCCAATGATTGTCTTTCCATATGTCAAAACCAAAATAAGTTGTAAGTAGCTTGCCAGACAACTGGTTTCTAGGAAAATCGGAGACTGGGTGGATGGTTAGCAATACTTTTTTTGAATATGTGGCAAATGGTGTTCACGACTGGCTCAATGAACACAATATTCAGATACCTATTCTGCTTTTTGTTGATGCTCATAAGTCTCATATAACCATAGAGTTAAGCCAATTTTGCGACGACAATTATCGTAATTTTATACGCTCTACCTCACACAACACACATCATGCAACCTGCCGATGTAAGCGTGTTTAAGCCGCTAAAATCCGAGTGGGAAAAAACCGTAAGGGAATGGCACCTGAAGCCTGAAAATCAAATCACAACGGTTTCGAAATCGACTTTCTGTCCTTTGCTCAATATGACACTATCCAATTTGAATATGGAAGAATTGAAAGAACTAACCGGTGGTATTAACAAACCTCAAGAATGCTTTAAAGAAGATGGTTTGGATACAGGTATTGCAATAATTAACAAAATAGATCCAAAATTACGTAAACGTGGTTTTAATCCAGATATTGTGATTGAAGAGATCAATGCTTTTCGGAAAATAGAAGACTGTCAAAATATTGAAGTCTTCGAAAACATAACAATACAGTCAGGCACATACATAATCAATGAAGAAGGCGTATTAGAAATGGAGCGGTTATATTACCTTTAACACGGCGAATGATGAAAATAATACTCGCAACTTGTTCAAGACTTCCACTTTCTCATCTCGGATCCCAAATACTTTCTCAAACAATGACCACTGTTTTCACTCTTTTTTTTCGAGTGTCCATCGCCTAGTCCTTCAATATGTATTTGTTTACTATTTATTTTAAATAAGTAAACCCGTTGAGCATTTGTATTATACTAAACTTTATTTGAAAAATTAAACCTTAAGAACTACTTTTAAAAATCTTAAAACTAACTACAAATAATCTATTTACTGGTCGCACATATGTATGTGTACCAACCTCTGATAAGTGTATTTTGTGTTATCACCCTGTGTGATAAACACCCCTGCAAGAAGACTACCGGTCATTTTACTAGTAAAATGATCTAACATACGTGTTAGAGTGGAGCAACGAATGTAAAATTGTTGCAAGTGTGTTAGTAAATTGTTTTTTTTTTTTTAGTTTTGGTTATGCATTTCTTGTAGGGACATTTAGGAATTTTCCTATCTCTATCTAAAAATGTCATGTTCCTTTATTTACATAAAAACCTTAAAACTAATCTTAAACTAAAACTAAAAATATTCTTTTACTGGTCGCACACATGTGTACCAGCCGCTGTTAAGTGTATTTTGTGTTATCACACTGTGTGATAAACACATTTAGGAATTTTCATATCTCTACCTAAAAATATCATGTTCATGTTTGAACATTCTGCCGGGGAACATTAAATTTAACATCTACAATGTTTCTTTTAGTTGCACATCTACTCCTAATCACAATTACAAAACAAACAGTAACAATAAATAAAACCAGCGTTAATGATGAGTGTCCACTAATATGATGCCAGTTTAATGACTTGAGCTCTATGTAATGTGATTTGATGTTTTCTATCTGCTTCAGCAAACTTTCGACCTCAGCTATGTGATTTATCGGTACGTCATCCAATGGCTTTAACATCTCGGAATCCTTAACTTCTTTTACTAAGTAGGTTCTGAATTAATTATATTGTTCCGATTTTACTTCTTGTGGTGATGATAAAATTGTTCTTCCAATTCGAGCTGTACATCCGGCTGGTAATGTTATTACACCTTGGCCAGGTAGTTCAACCATATTTTGAGTTTTTTTGCAGAGAATGTAAGCTGTCGCGCGTGAAAATATTCTAAAAAACCAGTTGCTTCTTTCGTGTAATTCCAGCCAAATGTTTTTGGTTTTGACTTGCATAAATAAACAGTTGTGTGAATTGCTAGGTTTCTGGGTTTCATCTTATCGCAAAGATGATAACATCTTCCCGTGTACATGGCTAAAAATCAACATCTGTCTTCATCTTTAAAATGCGTTTCTTTCTCATGTTGTTTCATTGAAAATCTTTCGATTATTTTAGTGTCATAACCAGAAAAAGCAAATAATTTATTAAAAACTGGGTAAGTGCACCTAAGTTCGGCATGTATCAGTAGTAGGCAATTTTTTTTAAACTTAAATAAATAACAATTAAGGTTCATATATTCTTAAATAACATCAAGTTTGTCAAGAAGAATTACTCATCTCTCTATTTATAACAGTAGAATTGGAGTGAGATGAATATTTTTGCCAAATTTCATGGCCATTCAGTAACCAGTGTTTGAACTCTACGGTAGTTCTTGTTTTTCCAAAAACAAAAACTACTGTTTTAAATTTTGTCGTAAAAGTAAAAAAATTACAAAAAATAAATATTTTCTTAAATTTTGTTATACATATGTAGGCCGGCATTAAGAACAAAAAATTTTAAAAAGTTCATAGTCGGCACTGGGTGCCGATTACTGGCAAATCAGCATTTTTCTCAGTTTAAACTCAAATTTGAGTTAATTGTTCGTCGATCGTTTCACTTTCCTCTGGGATAACAGAAAATGAGTTAAAAACAAGTTTACACATTAGTCGCAATGAATTTGAATGAGTATGTCAGGACCTGCCGACCATAGGATTAGTGTTGTCCTAAAGTCGGCACTAGTTTTTAAATAGACATGAGGTCCCAAAACAGTATTATTTTTAAAATTTGTTAAAACTACTACGACTTAACATTTCATATACATACTTATTTCAGAAAAGTTCAAAATGACAAGCAAGGGAAAGAGACAAATGTTATGTTAATATGTTAGATATTCAGAATGTTAGATATTCTGAAGTGGAATCAGAAAGCCCACTAAATGCAATAAAAGGTGGGATGTCGGTGCTAGCTGCCAGCCAGAAATATAGCGTTCCCCGTTCAACTTTACAGGACCGAATAGATGGTCGCGTTGCAGAAGGTCCTAGAAAAATGTGTCCACAATCTTATCAAATGCTGAAGAGGAAAGATTAGTTAAATGGTGTCACGACCTTGCCAAATGTGGGTTTCTCGTAAAAATGGATGATTTACTGAACACAGTAAAACGATCAAAGGAAGATGGACGCACCAACCCATTTAAAAATGGTCGTCCTGAAAGAAAATGGTACACAAGTTTTCTTAGTCGCCACTTAAGCTTATCTGTTAGAGAAGCAGAAGGAATAAGCAAAGGACGAGCTATAATAACAGAAGAAGGCATCAGAAAGTGGTTCACAGATTTGAAAAACTATCTTCTCGAACAAAATGCAACTGCTATTTTAGAAGATCCGTCTAGAATACATATTTAATGATGACGAGACCAGTTTTTCTATGTGCCCTAAAACTGGTAAAGTTCTAGCACCAAAAGGGTATCGCAACGTCTACACTATCCAAAGAGGAAATGAAAAAAAACCGTAACAGTGCTTCTTGTTTTCTCAGCAAACGGAAAGACAGTGGTACCAATGATTGTCTTTCCATATGTCAAAACCAAAATAAGTTGTAAGTAGCTTGCCAGACAACTGGTTTCTAGGAAAATCGGAGACTGGGTGGATGGTTAGCAATACTTTTTTTGAATATGTGGCAAATGGTGTTCACGACTGGCTAAATGAACACAATATTCAGATACCTATTCTGCTTTTTGTTGATGCTCATAAGTCTCATATAACCATAGAGTTAAGCCAATTTTGCGACGACAATTGTCGTAATTTTATAAGCTCTACCTCAAAACACAACACACATCATGCAACCTGCCGATGTAAGCGTGTTTAAGCCGCTAAAATCCGAGTGGGAAAAAACCGTAAGGGAATGGCACCTGAAGCCTGAAAATCAAATCACAACGGTTTCGAAATCGACTTTCTGTCCTTTGCTCAATATGGCACTATCCAATTTGAATATGGAAGAATTGGAAGAACTAACCGGTGGTATTAACAAACCTCAAGAATGCTTTAAAGAAGATGGATACAGGTATTGCAATAATTAACAAAATAGATCCAAAATTACGTAAACGTGGTTTTAATCCAGATATTGTGATTGAAGAGATCAATGCTTTTCGGAAAATAGAAGACTGTCAAAATATTGAAGTCTTCGAAAACATAACAATACAGTCAGGCACATACATAATCAATGAAGAAGGCGTATTAGAAATGGAGCCGGTTATATTACCTTTAACACGGCGAATGATGAAAATAATACTCGCAACGTGTTTAGGACTTCCACTTTCTCATCTCCGATCCCAAATACTTTCTCAAACAGTGACCACTCTTTTCAATCACCTTTTTTTGAGTGTCCATCGCCTAGTCCTTCAATATGTAGTGATTTTAATAAAAATATATTTACTCCTATTAGCAGTTCTCCAAACACAGGTAATTAAAAAATCCATTGGATTTATCGCGTATATGTATATGTACATATATCAGTAAATAGGTATTATTAATAATAGGTAAACAAAAATAAATAAAGATTTGGACACTGACTTCACCTAAAATTTCTGATTTCACCTAAAATGCATGAATTGAGAGACTTAGCACACAAAGATTTTTCGTGCCAAGCATGCAAAAACAAAGACGATTACTTCCTAAAATGATCTCACAAAGATCAGTTTTGAAATCAGACAAATCAGTACATAAGAGGAAAAAATCAGTACAATTTCATAAAAAACAGTACATATACTTTTTTTATATAAAATGGCATATTAACAACATAAGAAGCTTTAATGTTTTTTAAAACAAAACTTGAATTCATTCTACAATTTGAACAGTGACAAAATTTAAAAATTCGATTCTTAATTTCTTGTTAGCTACTTGGTTTAATATTTTTCAAAGAAACATTAATTTTATTAAAAGCAAAATTTGAGTTCATTATGCCTGAAGTTTGGTAGTAAAAGGGCCAATAACAATATTTTGCTGTTTTGAGTTAATTGTTGCATCAGGGGGGCTACTCTCTATTGCGATTCGAAAACGATTTCGATGCGAAAGCTAAATGCCAACTTGGTACTCTCTATCACTTTCGCAAATTTTTTTTTTAAAATGAAACAATACTGGCAATAAAAATAAAAGATGGCTCAGATTGACAGCAATGAAATGACAAAATATGTAAAAATATTTGAAATCGGAAAATTTAAATAAAATAAATAGTGTTGATTTGCGAAAAGAAAAAACTAAAAAGATGCGAAAGACAAATGCGCAATCGCATTAAAGAGTACCAATTGCTAGATTTGCTACCAGTTTCTTTCGCATCGCAATAGATTTATTCTATTATATTTTTTGAATATAGGTCAACATAAAATTATATAAAAGTAGTTTTTTGCTATATCTACCAGCATAATTAATTTCATTTTGCTAGCCAATTTCACTAAGAACTCTTCTATAAAAAAAAACTAAAATTTAAATTTTCTCAAAAATGAATTATTTTACATTGGCCTTTTTAACACTAAGCTACAAATATAAGGACAAAATGTTAAAAAAACAAATTAAACACTTGAAATAATGAAGCTTGTTATGTATTTTTAATTTCTTCAAAATAATTTAAAAGTGATTTACAACTAATTACTATTAAAAATTGTAATTATTGCAAAACGAGCAATGGTTTTTCAGACGATCTTATACTATAGATTTTTATAAATTATATATTTATTATGTATGGACATAAATATTTACAATGTTACAAGTTAAAAATATTTATGGCCTTTTCGTACATTGTCCACAATTTCTTTCCTGTCTTCAGTCTTCAAGAAATTTTAAAACTCATTATAACTATAACCAAAGTTTGTCTTTATCTGCAACTCATTTCTAGGTTTTATATTAACAGCCTGTTTCTCTCTTTTCTCCACTTTGAAAACTAAAGACCCTTTCTGTAAAAGTGTTTGAATGTGGAATGGAAAAAATAAAATAACACATTTCTTCAAATTCGTAAGGGCACCACCATTTAGAAACACTTTCCATTTTTCTTCTACTCTCTTCTTTTTTCGTACTGACTCGGCAAAAACCTTTAATGTTAATAACTCATCGATAAGAACATCTATATTAATATTTGTATTGCAAACAATTTTACAATATGACAAACTATATACCAGAGTACCGAAACGCTCGCTCATTCTGGAAATTCATTCTCATGAGGGTGAGGAAAAAAACTATTTTGATTTTCCTCGCTCATGAGAAGTGAGCAAAAACAAAAAATTCATATGTGATTTTTCAGATATGAAAAATTTGAAAAAATTCACGTTAAAATTCTTCACAAGGAAAAAAAATGCGATTTGCCCAAGCATTTCTAGCGGGAAAATCAAGTGGTAAAGTGGCCTTATTGAAGGCCTTTTTGCAGACATAAGATCTCCCAACTTTATTACCAATTAGCAAGGTGTGTCATTTGAGACCAACACCTTGCACTTTTGCATCTATTTTAAACACTTCTGGAAGGGCTTCTAAAAAGATTTAAGAATAAAGCTCTATCCAAGTTTAATTGTTGTGGCTAATAATACGAAGTGAGTAAATTAATAACTAAACTTGCAACACCTTCTAACATAACTACTAATAAAACGATTGCGACAGGCCTTATCTTAGAATAGAAAATTTGAATTTGTAAAATATTAAATAAAAACCTTTCTAAAAGACCTTTTCAAAAAAGGCAGAGTGGAATAAGTAAAAGTTTACTAAAAATTCAATTGTAAACATTCTTAAAAGTGTAAAAAGTGATTCGCTTGCAATTTTCCCCGCCGGGCAGCACGTTTAGTGTGTGTATTTTTTTTGTAAAATTATTTCTTGACTGGTGAACCAAAATGTGTGTGTTGTTTTTTATTTTTGTAGGCAAATATTATTGAAAAAAAAAATAAGAGAACTGCACATATCGTCATCTTAAATGCAGAATATTGTAAAATCAAATTTCATAAGTTTACATGAGAAGCAAAAAACGTTGTAAAATGGAAATTATATGAGATATTAGATTAATATTAAATATTTAGAATAAAAATGCGATAACCAGTTTTTTTTTGATAAAAAAAATATTATTTTTACTGTTATTTATTTAGTTATGTGTGTTACGATATTTTAATTTGTAATTCTCTGAAGCAAAACGACGAATCATCAACGAAGTATGATAATATAAAGATAATGTACATGGTTATAAATGCAATACTGCGTTTAAACAATAAATTTAAATATGGTTAAATGCACATATAAAAATGATAGTCACACAATTAATATGCAGCATCAATTGGATTGCGTTGACATGGTGAAATAAGTTTGCTTTTCTGATGCAGTGCAGGCAGTACTGCATTTGAGAACGTAGAGATGTTATATTATTAGAGATATTATTATGACATATTATTTATAGTTTTTTATTTCTAATTAGAAGTGGATTAAACTAAAAAAAAAAAATACTTCATTAAATTTAAATTAATTTTAAAAATCCAACTTTTCCATTATAACTAACGTGTATTTTGATATCCTTATAATGAATTTTCTCAATTGACTTTTTCTTTACAATAAACAAGTTTTGTAAAAAATGTGTATCATATACATATATGCATATTTGTCTCCATATAAGGAAATATTTCGAAAAAACTTCTGCAAGAAGTAAATTTTAATTAGTTAATTTCTGAAAAATGTTGTATAAAGAAGCACTTATCCTAAAAAATATACTATTAGTATTTAATAAAGCCGTAAAAGGATTTACACAAAATTTAGCTAAACAATTTATATTCCAGCACTTTATAAGAAATGCTATTATTCTAAAGATGTAGAAGACAAGTAATTTATTATTTAAAACCAAAGGCTTTATAACAGCCTTTTTGAGGATATTGATGAAGGACGACTTGGAAGAATGCAATCCTAACAAAAATACCAGATTATTTTAAATAAACTTGGAAAAAAATTTTCTATTGTATTATAAACTTTCTATATTAATAATGAAGATATATTCTGATCCAATAGCAACAGATTCATTATAGGGAAATTCGACTGTATTAACATTTATTAAAAACTATATATGTACATATATTAACTTATAAGGTTGGAAAACGAAATAAATGATGGAAAAATCATATAATAAAAATAATGGCAGTCTGCTGGAAGCAAAAAACTAAGGACATGCAGATGGTACTATTTATTCTTGGAAATTCATAGCGTATGGGAGTGCAATGGGTTAAGCTGTAAAATATCTAACAGTCCAATGTAGAAGAAGCTAATAGTCATACTTAATATAGGTTTTTCAATACATATATACATATATATATATGGATTGGGTTTATATTAATTTTACAGCACTGTTTTTCTTTTTGCTTATGCAATAATGTGCAATTTGATCACTTATTCCACTAACACGTTCAGAGTATGAAACAGAATACCCATTTTTGACGTAAAAAAAAAAATGAATGTGTTCGTAAAAATATATCAAATACTCTGCTAATTTTTTTTTTAATTAAGATTATTCATTATGTTGTTTAAGGAAATTATTTACTTAATGATAAGCCATTTTTTATTTTGTTAATAGCTTGGATATTTTTTAAACTGGAAGTTTAAATTTTTTTTTAAAAATTTGACGTAAATCGTAATCAATAAAAAAGTATATATCAAAATGTTCAATGATACATTGCTTTGCGTTTTAGCAAACCATATGTATATATATGGTTATATGTGCATTTAACCATATTTAAATTTATTGTTTAAACGCAGTATTGCATTTATAACCATGTACATTATCTTTATATTCTATTATACCTGTAACTTAACAGAAATATTTAATTATTTAATGTTTTAAATGATTGTTTAACTTAATACTATCATACTTTCGTTGATGATTCGTCGTTTTGCTTCAGAGAATTACAAATAAAAATAACGTAACACACATAACTAAATAAATAACAGTAAAAATAATATTTTTTTTTATCAAAAAAAAAAAAATCGGCTATCGCATTTTTATTCTAAATATTTAAAATTGCTTTTATATCTCAATTAATTTCCATTTTACAACGTTTTTTGCTTCTCATGAAAACTGTGATGTTATAATATTCTGCATTTAAGATGACGATATGTGCAGTTCTTTTAGTTTTTTTTTTTTTAATAATATTTGCCTACAAAAAATTCAACACACACTTTGGCTCGTTGCCTTTAACAAAAACAACATACACACAAAGGCATTTCGTGCTGTGGTCATGAAAACTGCCGAGCAACAACAACATTACTGGTAAGGAGCGTTAAGAAAATTTTTTGTTTCCTCATTTTTCATGACTGAGGAAAGGCAAAAATTTATTTTTCCTCACGCTCATGAATGAGTTGGCAAAAAAATTCACAATTTATTCATGGTTGTGAAAAAAATTACACGTTTTAAATTCCTCATTCATGAAAAAATTCATGAATGGTTAAATATGAGCGATCATATATGAATTTTTCGGAACTCTGCTATATACGGAACAAAATTAATTTATAATAACAGTACAAAAACAGTACATTAATGAAAAAATCAGTACATTTGCGTACTGATTTGCTTGTAATGCATAAATCAGTACTTTAAACAAAAAAAAAAAATCTGTTAAATTCAGCGTAAAATTGCCAAACAAATGGATAGTTAAAATTGAGAGCAATCTCGTGATCAATTTAAAAAGTGTGAGTGTGTTAGTGAAAAAAATGAGAGTGACAGCAAATTGAAAGGAATTGAAAGACAAAAATTGATCGTGTGACCTCGAAGTTAGAAAAAAGAAAAAGTGCTCAAATTAAATAAAGAATGTTGCTCAACAGTTATATGAATCGAAAAGATACATATTACTGAACTGTAATGGCTAGTTACCATTCCAATATCACGTTTATATTATTAAGGGCACCAGTTTAAAAATAAAAATAAACTGCCGACTACTGGTACACTTACCCAACCAGCACTAGGAAAAAATACAAAAGAACAGTACAGCAATGTCAATTATTTAGTTTTTATTTATTTAGTTTTTAATCTCTCTTACATGTGAAAATAAATATTTTTATGATGAAAGTCGCAATTTATACTATGGACATTTTTTTGCCGGACAGACGAAGTTTATGGTAAGAGGGCGACGATGTATGCTTACTCTTTTCCTCTCACGCCAACAAACTTCGTCTTTCCGGCAAGAAATGTCCACAGTGTAAATTTCGACATAGTCCCAATTTACATTATCTGCCCAATTATGAATAAAAATTCCCCGGGAGTTTTTCCCTTTTCCCATTTTTACAATTGCAATTTAATAGCAAAAATAGGAGAAGGGAAAAACTCCCGGGGAATTTTTATTCATAATTGGGCTGTATACGATTTTTGTCTTTGCGAATATTGTAGTTTCTTCTTTGAAGTCGGTCTTATGTTTACATTGTATCGGATAAGGTTTTTTTGTAGGTATTTTTTAAATATTTCCTATCCAAGGTAAAATTGTACACTTAAAACGATGACGTTATCATTTAAAAAAATAATTTTTTTTGGGTTTTTAGATTAGTTTTTGTTGAGTGTTTCGATGAGTATTTTCGGGAAACATAGATCTTCCCGAGTACAACTTTTATTACAAAAGTAAATGGCAAATTTCTTCCTAAAGACGTCGGTCGGTATATTTATCTGTCAAATCGGTTAAAAAATGGACGAGTTATGACCGTTCACTTTTTTTATTATTTTAAATTCATTCATTAACAATAATAGCAATACAAAAATAGAGATTTACGATATGACAACATAGGTAACAACGCATACACACTTTTATCAACGTCATCGGCGTTTTGATGGAGGTGCATTCTTGGCGCTTGAGAGCTGCATTACGCTCCAACAAAAGCAGCAAAAATTACGAATGTTTGTTGTGCGTTGCACAACATCTGCATTTATTTTAAATGCAATACTATTGTATATGATATAGACTGTTTTGATACTTTTACTACATACATAAGAGATTAATCTGGTGTCCATAGCCTTCCAACAGTATTAACCTGCAACCCAAACAATTAGAAATACCATTGGAAATAGTTTGTAACGCCGCGTATACGCTTTTGTATACTGTATTATTATCAAACAAACAAAATTAAAATAATATTTTAACTTTAAAACAAAAATAATTCATATTTAGGAACTTCAGTTATATATTTTAGTTACGGTTTGTATGTTTTATAAAAAAAGGAAAAAATTAATTTATTAAAAAGAAAACTCAAAATATTCTTAAAAAATAAAAGGAAAAACTAAACAAAATAAAAATAAAGTGTAAAACTTTAAAAGCAAAAAGTGTTCATATTCAGGTACACCAATAACATTTCACTTAAAATTTGAAAAACAAAACTTATTAATAGCTATATTTCACAGTCCTTTTTATCACACTTTATCTGGGGGTTTTCATTTCGTTCAAAAGGATCTCAAACTGTTTTTTATTTGTTATTTTTGACCTGAAAATAAAGAATGCAGTGATATGAAATTATTTATAAAAAAAAAACTAGAGAACTTACATTTTTTAGCACCACTCCCTTGCAATTTTTTGGCGGAACTATTTTTAAAATTTGTCATCAAATTCTCCCTTTAATTGTCATTCGTAATACCTACTTTTTTCCCGGGGATAAGTTTCCCATTTTCGAAGTCTGTTTAGAATAAGGGAATAGGGAAAAGAGATAACTTTCCCCGGGAGATTTTATTTATAATAGGGGAACAGGGAAAAGGGAATAAATTCCCGGGGAATTGTTATTCATAATTGGGCTGCTTATGATCTGGCCTAAGCAGCCAGTGAAATGCACATAGAAACAGCTTATCCTCCAACAATAAATTTTCAGTTGTTTTATCAATAATAAAAATAGGGAATTAAGCACAACAAATAAAATCTTTTAATAAATAAAGGTATTCCCAATTACAACTTTGATTATATTTCTTAAAATATCTAAAAATAAGAAGCCACTAAATAAATTATTTCTAAATAAATTAATGTTTTAATATTATTTATCAGTGGGGATTATTTTTGTCTTATAAATTTTTATTTTAAATTCATATTAGCATAGATAATCACACTAAAGCAATAGTGTATTTTAACCAATTTTACAATTTGGTAATTATCTTTCGAATTCTGACCAAAAATATACATTATTAAGGAAAATTTTGATCAATCAGTTAATCCAAAATATTAGTAATATATGTATTTTAAATTTCTTGTAAGACTGCTGGTTTAAATATAACACTATGCTAGTTGAAAAAACAGACAAGCCGGGCACATGGCGTTTTCATATAATTCGGGTTCGCTGAATCCAGTGGTGCCCGCGGTTTTTTAAGATTGGCTCTGTTTGCAGTTGCAAACAGATTTTAATCATTTATGGCTTGTTGTGTTTGCAGCTTCGTTTTTTATATGTCTGCGAAGCATAGCTGCATTTTCCAATTTTTTATGAATTTTTAAAAAACAAAAATTTCGGAATTTTCTTAAGAAAATTATTTTTTTTTCCAAAACAAAAATTATGTTTCTAAAACGACTAAGGATATTAGACAGAAGTTTTACTTTTCTTAAAGGAAATGTTATTGCAAAATTTCTTTTTTTTAAGTTTTTTGAATAAGCTAAAGCCTTTTTGAGTTACGCGAACATATGTTGTGCAACCTCCTCCATTTTCGAAATAACGGTATATCTCAAAAACCAGAGCCAATCTTAAAAAACCGCGGGCACCACTGGATTCAGCGTACCCTAAACGCCAGGTGCCCATCTTGTCACGAAAAAAAGTGTCAATTTCTTGCACAGTGTAATTAAAGCATCATGTGCATATTGTCAAACATACTTTTAGCATTAATGGTTTCAGCATGAAAATCCATGTTGAATAGTTTTATATCGTTTATGGACTTTTGAAGTTGTGAACATTTCGAATGTGAAGAATTAGGATTATTATAACGACCCCACAAGCACATTCATTTTACTCGTGAAATATCAGTATTTGTGGACAAACATACGTTTAAAAGTAATTTTATTTCTTAGAATGTTAACAGGTCGACCTAAACAAAAGAGGTACATAAACGTGTTTTATATGGTCGAATTAGTAGATCTGCGCGAAACGCCTGCAAATTTTTGGCAGAGTTGTGTTTTTCTCGTGCAATGGTTTTTGATATCATTATCAATTTTTACTCAAACAAAATTAGCGCGACCTTCTCATTCGACCATGGTTTTTTAGATACATCTTCCAATATATGGCTTATATAAAATGCAACTTATACTCTACGTTTTTAAATCGCTTAATAATATTGGCCATCATACAATTTGCTTTTCAAGAAATCAAACAGCATTTAACACGAGAAATAATATGAACTTGAGAATTGCTAGATGTAGATTGGAGAAAACAAAGCAAAGAGTTGAATACGCTGGTAGTTTGGAATATAATAATCTTCCCCAATACCTTAAAAATATTGAGCGAATTTCTCTGTTTAAGAAAAACTTAAAAGAATATATATTACAAGATTTGGAAATGCTTCTTCGGTAATAAATCTCAATATTTATGTACATATTTTTTCTCTGTCTCTAAATAAAAATAAACTTTTTAATTTTTTTTTTTTTTATATACATATGTATGTATATTAATACTGTTAATTTTTAAATTATTTATTGCCAACTCGCCTCAATAATGTCTACCGACGCTGTGGCACTACATATTGTTAAACTTAATATTGTTATGAATTAAAAAATATATATATAAAAAAATTACAGGTTACGGAGAATTTTATCCAAGGACCCGGTAGTCCCGGGATTTATTCAGACACCAGACAACTCATGGACGGAATCTAGCTATGAATCTCTTTGTCTGCTTATGGAGACTCACTTTCCGGGGTGTGTGGATCCTGGGTCGGGGGAACAGGTTGAATGTTGTGACCCCTTTTCTGGGTCGGGCTCAGGCGGTGAGTAAAGGGAGACGGTGGGGGACATGATTACCTTGGTAAAGTAACATGGGCGGTTAATGCCTTTGGGTCTTACAAATCGGCAGGACCAGATGGTTTCTTTCCGGCGATGCTACAGAATATCGGGAGATCATCACTCCTGGTGTTGGTTGAGCTGTTTAGGGTCTGTGTGCTGAACGGGCACATTCCTAGAGGGTAGAGAGAGGTCAGGGTGGTTTTCAAACCTACGGCAGGAAAAACGGGTCACTCTAAACCCAAGGATTTTAGACCAATCAGCTTATCGTCTTTTCTTTTGAACACGTTGGAAAAACTGATTGATCTACATCTGAGGACGAAAATTGACGCCGGCATCATCAGCGGCGCTCAACACGCCTATCTTTAGGGTAGATCTGCTGAGAGTGCGCTTCATAGTGATATTTGTATCAGGTAAGTTTCTGCCGACAATTAACAAAGTCATGCAAGTGGCGCTGGGCGAACTGTCAGCATGGGCGAGTGCTAAGGGACTGGGAGTTAATCCGGAGAAGACGGAGTTGGTTATTTTTACTAGGAGGTACAGGGTAGAGAATTTTAGGCTGCCGGTACTGGGAGGAGTAAAGCTTAGACTATCTGATAGCGCTAAGCATCTAGGAGTTTTTCTGGACAGCACGCTGTCGTGGGGAAGGAATACTCAGGAGAGACTTAAGAGAGATCTCAATGCATACTATGCTTGCAGATCATCGATAGGTAGGAGCAGGGAACTCCGGCCATCAGTAGTGGGATGGCTGTACACTTCGGTGGTTAGACCCATTCTTACGTATGGATGCTGTGTTTGGTGGGACTCATTGAGATTGGCGAGTCGAAGGAACCTTCGGTCTTAGGCTCAGAGGTGTGCTTCAATCGGCATGACAGGTGCCATGAGAAGTACTCCTCAAGCGTCCCTGGATATAATTCTACATATTCTGCCTATTGAGCAGTATGTGATGAGAATGGCAGCCAGGAGCATTCTTATACTGAGTGAGTTAGGATTGATGGGGAATTTCACGCAGGGTCACTTGCGGATTCTGGGTGGGATTGAAGCTGGTGGTTATTTCCTAGGATCACCCGGCTCTCCACGGATTATGTGGGAACTAGGGTACATTTTTGGCGGTTGCCAGAGGTAATAATGCCTTCTAGGAAGAGCTGGTCAGGTAGGAGCAGATTATTTAGTGGATTTTCTCATTTCACTGATGGCTCGAAGATGAGAGGCACGGGTGCGGGGGTCTACACTGAGGATCAGAATGTCATACAGGCTTCCTGACGACTGCAGTGTTTTTCAGACGGAGGTTCTGGGGGTCTTGAGGGCCGTGGAACTGATGTGGGACAACATTGATAGGGGCTCGGAGGTTACTATATACGTGGACAGCCAGGCGGCTCTTATGACCGTAAGGGGCTGTTATGTGAAATCCACTCTGGTTGATGGTTGTAGGGCTCTGAAGGGAGCCTTAGGAGGGTATGTTAAGGTTGTGATGGGTGCCGGTTCACTGCAACATAAACAGCAATGAGGTGACTGATGAGTTAACGAGACAGGGCTCAGAGATGGAGGATCCTAACTGTATGGAGGCGGTAAGGCCTCCATTATGCTTCTATTTTGAAAGGATCAAGGAACGGACTGCCTGGGCAGGAGTAGGGTCTGCGTTAGGACCATGATAGGTATTATCACGGGCCACTGCACGATAGGCAGGATGGCGATGAGGATGGGATTCGACTTGTCGGGTATATGCGGGTTGTGTGAGGACCCGGAGGAGTTAGACAGTTGAGCACATTCTGTGACACTGTGCCAGGCTACAGGGCAGCAGGCTGAGGTGGCTAGGCAGCAGATTCCTAGGCGAATTAGGTGATGTCTCGGGCTGTGGACTCGAAAGTCTGATAGGATTTGTAATGGGGATGGACTGGCTAAGCGGCAGGAGACTGGTAGCCAGCCGCACATAGGGCGGATTTGTGTTGAGTGGTGTTTCTCTCGGGTTTGGTCCGATATCTTCTATTCTTATCTATCATTTTTATCTTTTCTTATGCCTTCGCTATTTATTTCACTTACTTTCCATCTATCTATAGCTATACAAGGCATCACAATGGACCACATTGGTCTCTAGGTGAAGGTGTGAAGGAGACTTCACACCAGGCTTTCTAACTACCTACCTACCAGCAAAGCAAAGCGAAGCGGATCTTGGTCTTGGGAACAGTTATTTATTCCAACAAGATAACGATCCCAAACATATAGCGGATATTGTAGAGCTTTGTCTGCTTTATAATACGCCTCCTTAGTCTACGGATCTCCATCCCATTGAGCATTTATGGGATTTGTTGGAACGAAAAATTCGCCAGCTCGCTATTACATCAAAAACTATGCTCAAAGAAGTTTTGCAAACTGAATGGGAGAAAATATCATGTGAAGAAACCATGAAACTCGTACATTCCATGCCAAAGAGATTGGCTGAAGTCCTCAAAAGATAAGGCAACTAGATATTAATTTAATATTAATATTGAAATGGTGGATACATTTTTTTACGCAGACTTTTTCTTTGAATTTTTTTAGTATAATTACATACAGTCAAAGCCCGGTTTAACGAATGATATAATGTTTAGACCTTTCGTTATACCGAGATATTCGTTATATCGATCAGTAATTTTTTACCTTAAAATTTTATAAAAAAAAAAAACGGTGGTCCACAATTTGAAAAACATCAGAATTTAATTGTATTTATAATTTAGTGTAGAAATAAAACTTTAATTGATATTTTCACGTTTCTTTCAGAATTTTTTTATTTCTAATATGTAGTTTCATTAAAAGTCATAAAGGTACATATGTATGTGCATGTAAACACATACTTATATTTGGATGCTATGAACATAGGTTTATTATTACATTTTATTCATATTATTTATTTCTTAAGAAATCTGTTATGAACGATTGCTTTAACGTACTTTGAAGTCTCTTCGTCTTCTTCGTCAAAACTGTCGCTATCTGATGACAAATTTTATTCCAACAATTTTCTAAACACTTTTTAATCTTTTTCCAAGCCAGATCGATCATGTAAGCTGCATCGTACAAATTAAGATTTTTTTAAAAATCAACGACAATTTCTGTTTTTGATGAAACAATTTTACTGAGTAATAATTTCTGTAATTCATTTTTAAAATTCGGATGGCATTTTGGTCCATCGGTTGTATTAAAGGTGTTACATTAGGTGGTAGATAATGCGTCCATATTTTTCCGTCTTTGCTTGGATAGCTCCCTACCAGGAGCACTGCATTCTCCTGCATGGACAAGTGTCTTATCAGGCAGCAATATCCAACATAAGCCGGTCTCATCCGCATTACAAATTTCATCTCTTGTTAAATTCTGTTCGCTTACTAGGTTATGGAAATTATTTTTAAAAGGCTCCACTAAATCTTGTCGAGCTGAAAGTTAATTTTTTCTTAAAACATGATAGACAGCCATTACTTGCGTGGAAATCGGAGCCGTACATTTGATTATGGGTTTCTAATGCCTGTTCTTTTAAAACCATTCCATTGACGGGTGTATGCTTGTTTCTTTGGCTTAAACCCATTCGAATAGTGCCTTTTCTATTCTTAGGTATTCAACTTTTTTAAGAGATCGCCGATTTTTTGTCCCATTGTTTGTAATTTTTAAAATTTCCACAATTTTATGTTCGTTCTTTTTTAAGGTACATATTGAAGATTTTGTTATTCCATACTTTTGGGATATTACTGAAAGATTTACACCTTTCTTACACTCTTCTAAAATCTTTAATTTTTATCAAAAGAGAGTCTTTTCGAAACAAAACTACTGAAACTTTCAATACAAAGCAAAGAAGCCAAAAACACACATAAAAAAAATCTAACGGTTCTGTTACGATTTTTTTATTTTGTTTTGTCATTCGTTAAATCAGGATTATTTTTCTTTGCCATTCGCTATATAAGGTAGTTAATATAAAAATTTGGCCATTCGTTATATCGGATATTCGTTAAACTGCGTATTCGTTATACCGGGCTTTGACTGTATATTGTTTTTGAATTTTCTTTTAATAATAACATATTTTTGAAAAATGAAAAGATATCTATATAAATAAAAATCAATGTTGTTCGTTGGTAATTGCATCAGTTGAGAACGGCTGGACCGATTTGGACAGTTTTTTTTTCTAATGATCGTCATGGTCCAACTTAGGTTTTTACGGAAAGAAAATTTTGCCACGCCCACTTTCACGCCCACTTTGTCCGATTTTTCTAAAATCAGAAAACGGCTCCCTCGATTTGACTAATTTTTCTTTCAAATGTTAGTAGTAATCCATTTTAAGTTTTCATCGAAAAAAAAATTTGCCACGCCTGCTTTTACGCCCACTTTTTTCGTTTTATCTAAAATCGGAAAACAGTTGCACCGATTTGGCTAATTTGAAATTATCGCCATGGTCCAACTTAGGTTTTTACGGAAAGAAAATTTTGCCCCGCCCACTTTTTTCGATTTACCTAACATCAGAAAACGCTCCATCGAGTTGACTTATTTTTCTTTCAAATGTTCGTATTAACCAACTTTAAGTTTTCATCGAAAGAAAAATTTACCACGCCTACATTTACGCCCACTTTTTCTATTAAGCGCATAACTTGAGAACGGCTTGACCGATTTTTTCTTTGAAATTATCGCCATGGTCCAACTTAGGTTTTTACGGAAAGAAAATTTTGCCCCGCCCACTTTTACGCCCACTTTTTTCGATTTACCTAAAATCAGAAAACGGCTCCATCGAGTTGACTTATTTTTCTTTCAAAATTCGTATTAATCAACTTTAAGTTTTCATGGAAAGAAAAATTTACCACGCCTACATTTACCCCCACTTTTTCTATTAAGCGCATAACTGGAGAACGGCTCCATCGAGTTGACTTATTTTTCTTTCAAAATTCGTATTAATCAACTTTAAGTTTTCATCGAAAGAAAAATTTACCACGCCTACATTTACGCCCACTTTTTCTATTAAGCGCATAACTTGAGAACGGCTTGACCGATTTGAACGATTTTTTCTTTGAAATTATCGCCATGGTCCAACTTAGGTTTTTACGGAAAGAAAACTTTGCCCCGCCCACTTTTTTCGTAAGAAAAACTTTATGATAGGTATTTCATGGATTTTTAGTTAAAGGCCATAAATTTCGTTTAAAGATCAATTTAAGTCGTCTGGTAATACAACACTAATGTTTGCTAAGGGCCAGCAACGCGGACCGGGTCAGCTAGTCTATATAAATAAAAATCAAGGTTGTTCGTTGGTAATTGCATCAGTTGAGAACGGCTGGACCGATTTGGACAGTTTTTTTTCTAATGATCGTCATGGTCCAACTTAGGTTTTTACGGAAAGACAATTTTGCCACGCCCACTTTCACTCCCACTTTGTCCGATTTTTCTAAAATCAGAAAACGGCTCCCTCGATTTGACTAATTTTTCTTTCAAATGTTAGTAGTAATCCATTTTAAGTTTTCATCGAAAAAAAAATTTGCCACGCCTGCTTTTACGCCCACTTTTTTCGTTTTATCTAAAATCGGAAAACAGTTGCACCGATTTGGCTAATTTCTCTTTCAAATATTCGCAGTAATCCAATTTAAGTTTTCTGTAAGTTTAAGAAAATGCTTATGATATTTAAATTTTTTAATTTAACAGTTGGACTTTCTTTTTAATTTTAAATTTAAATAAAAATGAAAATATAAAATTATAATAATCAATTGTATACATTATAAGTAAGTAGCCAAATTAACTACAACCTCCACTAAACAAATTTCAGCTCCCCACTTGAGGGTTAAAAGTAAAAGCAATTCAAAAGCGAAAAAAATGCAAGACAAATCCTCAGTGCGTTGAAATCTTTTAAAGCTAAGCAGCAAAGCAAGCAGAGGTTTTTAAATGAAAACAAAAAACTGTGTTTGTTGTAACTTTTGTATTTTCATTATTCTCTTTTTTGATTTTTGTTTGGGTTGTTGTTATTGTTTTGTTATATATGGGCATTTCTAGATTTACGCATGGGACATTTATGAACCTGTGGAGTTGAATAGATTTTGCGAAAATAGGTATAAATCATAAGTATTTTAGTTATTCTGTTCCATTCAGGTATTACTATGTTTGAAAAGTGCAATCCAAAAAATTTTTTGTAAATATAAATATTTACCAAAACAAATATATTTAATTTTTACGAATTACAATGCACAAGCAGCAAGCATATTTTAATTTCCAACAATGATGAGTTGAAAATGATCAATTACTGCTAAAAACAAAATATTTATAGATAGTAAAGAACAATTTAAAACAACAGTTTATTTGAAAATATTTTGTGGATAATTTTTTCTGTGTATATGAATAAAATTTTAATTTAAAAATACTTTTTTCCTTTTTTTAACGGATTTTAAAAATCGAACACAAAAATTTTTTCTAATTTGGACAGGACAACGTCTGTCGGGTCAGCTAGTTTGTTAATAAAAATCAAGATTGAAAATTTATTGGTTTTTGTGTCGTTGTTTTTATACATTTTCTTAGAAAGATTTGTTTATACTCAGACTTTTTCTAGTAAGTGTAATTGTGTAACTATTAACATTAAAGTGACAAAGTGAGTTCGGGAAGAGAACATGATTTTGAAAATAGTTTGGAAAGTTATGTAATTAATTCCAACAAAATTAAAAATTTAAGACAGGAAAATAAAAATAAACGTATGTGTATATGGCAAAAAGTATCAGAATATCAAATGGAAACAATGTACTTTAAAACTTTGCGAGTTAAGTTCTGCTTGGCACTGTTTTTTTTACGGAACTGAAGCGAAAGGAAATATTTGACTTTTTTTTGGATAATGTGCTGGAATAAAAAAGTATTTGTCAAAAGTCTTATTGAACACTTGTAAAGAACGCGTGTTTGGGTGAAAAATGTTCAAAGCAATAATTCAAAATCGTATTATGTGGTATATTACCAAATCCGCAAACAAGTATGCAGTAAATTGTTTCTTTCCATTTTAGTAATTTCTAAAGAGTATAGACAGCAGATCAACCCCTTTCTAAAAGTAGTAAACATAATTATGACAAAAGAGGTAAAAAGGTCCAAGAAACGAAATAATTTTTTGAAAAATTGGCCCGAGGACAAAATCAAATCCCATTATCCACGAAAATATAAAAAAAAAATATTTTTAGACGAATGTAGACGATATAGGGAGCGCAAAAACAGGACTATGTTTTCTTTTCTGTATAGATGTACAGGCCGTAGAGCTTGTCCCACAACTAAGGGCTGCTTCCTCTTACTTTAAAATTAAACTGCAAGTTCACAATTTTACGATTTAGAATGTTACTTCGCACGAATCTGATAATTACGTTAGGGACGAAACAACGGTGGGACACGTTGTAGCCTCAATAATCATATAATTATTTACTCTGACAGCTGTGATGACCATAGCTGTACAATGTTTTATTATCAAATGCTCTACTTTTGTGTTGCATGGAAACAAACTCGACTATTGAACACAAGTACCTAGTTGTAGGACACACACAAATCGAGTGTGACTCAACACATTCGCTCATAGAAAGAAAATTAAGAAACAAACAAATTAACTTACCAACGCAGCAACTTGTAGAAATGTATAAGAAACTCATGAATACTTTTTCGATTACAAATCAATCCCTAAGCGTTTTTCATCTATAATTCCTAATAAAGACTCAAAGCATTTTTTTCTACAAGTAAAACGGTTGGAGATGCCACAGTCAATATGATTCGTGTATTAGCGTTTGTTCCCTCTGGAGTAAATTTTGATAATGAAACGGTTGTTTTAAAAATCCTTTTTTATATGTGGAATTAAAAATGGTTTTTATTCTACTGAAAATTTTTTAATTTTGAGTTAATACCCTCGTTGGTTGTTAAGTGCGATATGTATGTACATTAGACTGTCTTGAGAAGACCAATGTTTTGTTTTAAAAGCCATTGACTCAAATATCATTTTCTAGTATTTATCCACCAGATCTCTGTTTCTACCACCCTAATGTCCTAATGTACATCCCATTAATATTATAAATGTGAAAATTTGTGTTTACATTTTTTTTAATTTGTGGCTCAATCACGCGATAACCGCTTAATCGAATTGGATGAAATTTGGTATAGGGATAGCAAATGGTCCAGATTCGAATAAGGGGTACTTTTTAAGACGTAAAAAATCGGGGAAATTGTACATTGAAACTTTTTCTCTTTTTGATAAATTTGGAATATAAATTGCATATCGTCCAGATTAAATAATTGGTACTTTTTCGGAGGTAAAGTCGGGTTAAAATTTGTACTTTTTTCTCTTTTTCGATAAATTTGATATACATCCACACAAATTAATTTCTGAGGGCCTAAAATGAGGAAAACTTGGTACTCTTGATGCTCTTTAACCTATCCCACTTTTTCTCTTTTCGAAAAATTTGGTATAGAGGTGACATATTGCCCAGAATAAAATATATATAGGATACTTTTTATAATGTAAAAAACGAAAAAATTTGTACTTATGGTACTTCTTCTCTCTTTGATAAATTTGAACAAAATTCAAAAATACGCAATAATAATCTTTAAAATTATTAACAACTCTTGTCCATACACTATACTTTAGTATGTAACAATTTAAAAAATATGAGGAAAAATAAATACATTTTACCTCACATTATTGTCAACTTAAACAAAACAATGAACTTTTAATTTAATTTTTCGTAAACACATTTCAATAAAAAATTAAAACGATTTGATTTTTTACTTTAAAAGTACACAAATTTTATTTGTGATATAAAAAAACAACAATTATGTGAAGTTACAAGTTGGGATTTAATTTCATATTCTAAATGCGTTGTTCTTAAAACGAATATCACTTAATCAAAGAAAACTAATTTTTTAGAAAATGACTGGGAATCATCTTCAGAACCAGAAAAATGTATATGAGTGATCGATCAAACGACAGGACAGTATAGTAGGGTTAAAAACAATTGATGTAGAAATTGGAAATTTACATGGGCTTAACTATAAAATTGTTGTGTAATTGTGATTTAAGTGAATCTCGGCAGTAGAGATCAATGACAAATCACTTACAATTTGGAGTCTTTTGGGCCAGCTAGTCATTCGGCATTGCAAATAGCCATAGCTTCATTTTTTTCTTCCAACAATTCCTTACCAGTGATCGCCATCTTTGACTTAGCAAAATCATCGAGAGACAAACCTTGGACAATCTTCCATTGCTTGTTCTTAATTTCAACGGGGAAAGAATATATAACATCCTTGGGAGCATCATAGCTGCCATCAGAAATAACACCCATTGATACAAATTGACCAGGAGCGGTACCATTCCACCAATCGTGCATATGATCACATGCAGCCTTAGCAGCGGACATAGCTGATGACATTTTGCGGGCAGCAATCACAGCAGCACCGCGCTTTTGGACAGTTTCAACAAAGGAACTCTTTAAGAATTCTGTATCACCAACAGCTTCCACTGCCGGCTTGTCGACACCAGCCACATTAACGACAGCATGGCTAGCATCGGGGAATTGGGTGGAAGAGTGATTACCCCAGATTATAACATTTTTAACATTGCTAACAGGAACCTTAGCCTTAGCAGCTACTTGGGCTGTGGCACGGTTTTGATCCAAACGGGTCATAGCACTAAAGTTTTCGCGAGGAATAGAGGGAGCGTAGAAAGAGCAGACTACAGCATTGGTATTAGCTGGGTTGCCAACAACCAAGACTTTAACGTCCTTTCGGGCATATTGGTCCAAAGCTTGACCTTGAGCTTTGAAGATTTTCACGTTAGCCGATAACAAATCTTTGCGTTCCATACCTTCTTTGCGAGGCATAGCGCCAACCAAGAAGGCAGCAGAAACATCCTTAAAGGCAACAGCGGGATCGGTAGTGGGTACAACTTCACGCAGCAAAGGCAAAGCACAGTCGGCCAATTCCATAACAACACCCTCCAATACACCAACCATTGGTGGGATATCCAACAAGTGCAAAATCAAAGGTTGATCCTTGCCGAACACTTCGCCACGGGCAATCATATAGAGAAGGGAGTAGGTTATTTGGCCAGCAGCGCCGGTGACAACAACACGGATTGGTTCAGCCTAAAAATAGAAAGAAAAAAAAACTAAATTGTAATAGAAAATTCTTTTAAGTTGTAATAAAATTGTCCACTTTTAACAATAAATGATAATATATTCGCTTACTAAGTGATTCGCCGTGAGGTTTGATTTAGAATATAAAATAAAACACATAAATTTGAAAGTGAAAATAAAATTTTAATTATCGTTTAAAAGAACCATTTTACTGCTTGAAAATTATATAGTGTAAATATTGGCCATGACTACGTCTGAGGGGGTCCATTCGGAACGTGCAATTTTGGGAGGCTCGTTCGAGCATAGCGACTGGTATCTCGCGAATTACACAGGTAATGTTGGCTTCCAAAGCGTCAATCTTAGCTGACTTATTCCTGAAGACTTCACTCTTTACATATTCCAACGGAAAATAGTACAAATGTGTGATATCGGCCGATCTAGTGCTCACCAAAACGATTTCTCGACAAGGTAATTTTTCACGCGCTGTATGGCTCGTAGCGCCATCTTGTTGAAACCAGAGCTCACCGAGGCCATGAGCTTGAATTTCAGGAAGCACATAGTCCGTTAACATGGTGCGATAAGTACGAAAATTTGTGTACAACTTTTCGCTTTTTGAGTTGGGTTGACAGCGACTGTTTACATTTAATGAATCAGAAGTAAAAGCAACAGTTTTTTTTTGGCCAATCACCAATGACGAAGTCGAAGAAATGGCAGTTTTTCAACTTTAACTACAAGCTTTTTTAAAAATGAGATCTAAAAACCCAGTCTTAGTCTTGATTTTTACTGTTTATTTTTCAAATAAATTCAGTGGTATTGATATTATTAAACTTTCTTATAATTGTTTGAGCTGTTGAACGACACATTTTAAGAGGTTTGGAGATTTTTCCGTAAGACTTATTTTTATTTCTTAACTTTATGATTTGCTTTCTAATATTTGCTGGAACTTCTTTCAATTTTTGCGTATTTTGGGACAATTTAGGTATATTAAAAATAAAATCAGTTTTAATAATAGCAACAACTTTCATGTTAAAACTAAAAAAAGAAATAAAATGCCGTTAACTAAAGATGTGTTTTTCGATCTTTATATGATATGCATTTGCTGTATGTACATTTTTTTGTGAGCAGAATTGACCTCTTTAAAACTAAAATTTACAACCTTTGGCTTTTTTTTCTTACCATTCATGATTTTAACTATTTTCTGTAAAATTCACATAGAATATTATTTTAAATGGCTAAATTTCATAAAAATTAATTTTATAAAGGTGTATATAGACTTGATTGGGCTACTGAATATTCTGGATCTTTATAAGTGGCGGAGTTGATCTAACGATGTCCGTCGGTTTGTCTGTCCTTGTGTATGTTGAAATGGGGTTTCTGAAGACTCAGCTATGATGGCAATTGAAATTCACCCAGCTCAGTTCAACTTTCACATAAAATAAACATAGTACAATACTGGTAGTGAAAACCACAAAAACGATCTATAAATGACCTAGTTATAGACAAATAAATACCCTTTTTCTTCTAGAAATTAGGATTTTCGTATAGTAACGCCCTCACCATATGCTCAGATATTTCATTTAAAGTATTTATTAGAGAAAACAAGGCAAATCGGCCCATATGAGCTAGGGAACAATTGGCTATTTAATATTATGGCGAAGGGAATATGCGATTTAGCGACTTTTACTGGGTTTTATCCCGAAAAACACGAAGTCAAACCTTTGATATAAAATAACTTTATCATTTGATATCAAGCTCAATTCTCAAATCTTTTTCGATTGTTTTATTTTAACATTTGAATTAAAATTGATAACGATTTGAATATAAATATTTGACACACAATGTTATCTGATATCAAATTGTTATCAAATCAAAAATAAACTTAGCAACACTGAAGCGAAAAAATATGTAAAAATAAAAAAAGATAATTAAAATTAAGGCCCGAATTGTGTAAAACGTAATGCAACGCCAAAATAACATTGAAAGCAAAAACAAAGTCAAATATATTTCATAATTTTGTTGTTGCTTTTTTACAGAAAATCACACTGCGTTTTAATCAATTTCTGTAGAAAGCAACAACAAAATTATAAAATATTTTTGACCTTGTTTTTACTTTCAATATAATTTTAAGCGTTGCGTTGCGTTTTACATAATTAGGACCTTAATGTACAATTATTTTTTGTGAAAAAATATAAATTATTTGTGAGTAAAAAAATTATTTAGTATGTGAAGAAAATTTAAGTTTGTTGAAGAAAATATAAGTTTGTTGAACGATCGAGGTGCTACTCCATGGTTAGCCTCAAAACAAGAAGGAGCCAAGTATTTCGTCTTTCCAGAAATTTGAGGATGGAAAGAACACCTTTCATCTTTTAGCTATGGTGCCGAATGTTTAGCTCACAGTTTATTTAAATAAAAAATAAATTTAAATAAAGAAAAAAAAAAATTTTTCATTTATGTTCCACATTTTCTTAAAATTCACATATAAAAACATTTGAGAATAGAGTTTGAAAGCAACTTGAAAGTAAATGCATTTCTCGATTTGAAAATAATTTCCCCTTTTTGTTGAGAATGCTACGATTTTCAAATCATGTTTTTGTTTGAAAAAAGTTTTATTTCAAATCATTTTCAATTTGAAATCAAATCTCAGAGTTTGTTGGGTATTTGGTTTGATTTTAAACAAATTTGATACATTAAAAAGCTTGACAATCAAATCGAAAAGTCAAAACGCAAGAATTTAAGTCGTTTTTTTCATGAGATTTTTGTAGCAAAAGAAAAACAAATAAAATACAATACAAATATTTCTCTATTAAACAGAATTCTATAAGAAAATTATAAAAAATTGCATTAAGAGTGCATTAAAAAGAACTTCAAAATTCTTGCGTTTTGCGTTTTCGATTTCCAGAACACCCCTGTATGTTGCTGTTTTTTTTTTTTCTTTAAATAAAATTACTAAGAATTTTGACATATGTGAGTACAAGAGAAATTGTACGTGATTTCGAATTTTTAATCACGCACGGAGTTATTATTTTTCAATCACGCTCACTCCCGCGTGATAAATAAAGTAATCAGGATCACAACGCTAATGAAATTTATTGAATGTTTTCCCATCTACGAATAAGAATGGGTGCAAATACTTAAAACTTACTACAAAAGTAGTGGTTCGTACGTAGCCACTTTTCGAGTATTACGCTGTGATAATGGGGCCATAATTAACCTTCCGTGCAATGATTGGGCAATATTTAAAGAAAATTAAAGAGACTGAACCGTTACAGATGTGTTGTGGCAATTGAAGATTATGAACTGGACGATATTTCCTTTCAACAAAACGGGGCCACGAGTCACACAACACGATCGATTTTGGCTTTATTGCATGGGAATTTTCTAGAATCAGGGTGATCAGATTGATTTTGACCTTTTTCGCCAAATTCAATGTCAGAAGTCGCCAACGCCTTTATATTTTAGTTTTTGACAATAAAATATATTATTATTATTATTATTTATTTGTTTAATCTTAACGAATATAATTCTAAGATTAAATTTAATTTGTGAGCACTAGCTACGTTGGCCATCAGCTCTGATTTGATGTAAATGTGTGTATTATTTACATATGATTTAATAAATAAAGTGATATAAATATAAAAACGGATATTTACAATGTTGGCAAAAGTTTAAATTTTAAGTTTGGTTAGTTTGATAAAGTGGCAGATTTTGTTAATATTCTCAGTAGATGGGTCATTGAGTAGTTTTAATGCAGACTCTTTCCCAAATAGTTTTCGTCTTTGGTCGACGTATGATAAGCATTCAGAAAGAATATGGTTGATTGAGAGAGTGTGATTACATCTGGTGCAAGTTGGTTGGGGTATTCTTTTTAAAATCCATTCATGGGAGAAGATGGCATGGCCAAGGCGTAATCTGGAGAAAGTTTTAATGTTGCTCTTCTTAGGCGCTGTCGGATAGATAGGCTGGTTATTATTTGGGTTTATATGGGAGTAATGGTGTTGAGTAATTTCTTTCTGATTGAGTTTGACCTTTATGCAGTTTGAGATGTGGCGTAGGATGTCTATTTTTTCCAGTGTGCTGTCCATTATTATTGGTGCATATGATGCATATTTGGCAGCTAAGTCAGCCTTTTCATTTCCAAAAATGCCTATGTGGCTTGGAATCCAGTGTATTCGAACTTTATTTTCATTGTCAATGAGTGAGTCTCTTATTCTATTAATAATATTCCATTTGTTATTAAAGGGATTACTTATGGCTTTTATTACCGATAGACTGTCGGTAAAGATGACAGTTTTCTTTTTATCGGAAAGTGTTATACGCATTGCTTGATATATTGCACATGATTCTGCAGTGAAGACGGATGATTGTTCGGCAAGAGTACCGAGGACAATATTTTCTCCTTTTTCATTTACTACAGCATAAGCTGGGGCCATACCTTCAGACTTACTACCGTCTGTATAGATGAAACTCCAATTGTTGTTTTTTAAATGATTTTTTTGTTCTGCCAGGAGGCTGAGAAATATATTTTTTGGTATATCAGTTTTGTTAACGTCTGCAAGCGACGTATTCAATGAAATGTTTTTCAAATTCCACGGGGGTTTAAAAATGTATTTTTTTGTTACGATTTAATAAAATATATATGTATTTTTTAACTTATTAAAAAAAATTTTTAAAAATCCTAAAAAAATTAAATTCGTTCCTTTCGCTTAAATCCGCCAAATATTCAAGAAGAGTCGCCATGATATATATTTTGTTTAATTTTCATTTAGAAAAAAGTCAAAATGATTAGTGAACACAAAAAAGGTAAAATGTACATCCGAGTTCAATCCCGTGTTTAGTCAAGAATTATCAAAAAAAAAGTTTTATTCATTTATTGTTGTAAATTCCTTCCTTCAATAAAAATAATTTAATGAAAATTAAATTTGAAAAACTTAAGCCTAATTAAAATATTAAAAACTTCAATATTTATATTATCTTAATCACATAAATTTACTATTTATTCAAGGAATATTTAAAAATTAGCTTTTGACGAAAAACGTAACTTTTTTAAAAGAGCAGCGTTACTTTTGATTCTTGCCCTGGCAACACTGGAACGTATGTATAGTTACCATAGATGGGGGTAGTGCACTAATTTTGCAGTTTCAACAGACAGTTACAAGGCGAATTCAGCTACAGTTACAATTACTTACAGCTACAATTTGTTTTGATTTGTTAGTGTTTTGTTAGGAATGGTTGACATTTCGGACCGTAAACACTAACGGCCATATTCATAAAAAAATCGTATTTCAAACTTATAGTATACATTAGTTGTCAAAGACTTTTTGTCTTATAAACCGCTTTAAAAAAATTGTATTCATAAACATTAAATAACAGCTTTATAACTATCAAATGTTTGTAGCGATTTTATATTAATGTGTGGCAACTCTCATTTTATTAAGCGGTCATTTTGTTGCTAGTGACGCAAAAACCAACTATACGTTTTACTCGATAGTCTGTTGAACCGAAACTGTTTATAATATTTCATCAAAAAGTTATGTTTAGCAAATAAAAATAAGTATTATTTTAGTACATATCTACAAATTTTTTTTCTTAAAAATTATTATAAAACTGTTTGTTTAAGCCTATATTTTAATGAAACTTAAAAAAAGTATTCGAATAAAAAGTTTGTTTACATTTTATTAACATCTCTATTATGTTTCGTTTGTTTTGTATTATGTTTGAAAAAATTTTTTGGAAAGAACATATTTGTAAATTAAAAAAACACAATTTTAAGTGATAAATAAAAATGGAAATTGAAAAACATTTTAAAGAAGAAACCCAATCGGAAAATAAGGTAAGTAAAATACATTTTTGTTGAATACTGGTGACTTTTAAGTTAAGAACAAATTTGTGAAAAAAGGTATGGTTATGCGGCATTTTAAATTCTTGACACCAATTTATCAAGCCGAAATATCTTAGCCAAATTGTTTTAACGTTTTCGAAAAAAGACTAGCATGTGCGACTGATTCCAAATTTCTTATTTTGACAGTTCGAGCCACTTTGTTTTGATTTGTTAGTGTTTTTAGGAATGGTTGACATTTTGGACCGAAAACACTAACAATGCAATGCAAAAAACCCTATGTTGGTTCTATTGTTTTTGGATTGTTGTAGTTTCGACACCACCTGTAGTTGAATTCGCCTTGTCACAGTTAATGATGAAACAGAATTGAGTCTTCAACTTCAGGCAAAAATTCCTAATCCCATTATTAAAACGTCGACCGTTTTAAGTATTTAAACAAGTTTACTTTTAATTATTTAATAATCTTTAATGAACAATAAAGTTCCTTACAAAAAGGTATCAATTACAGAATAATATATTCATGTGCTTTTACTTATAATGGTTACCATATAAATTACATTTCAAGTTGTCATAACAAAGATGCCAGATTAATACATAACATTTCTTCCCTCACATAGTCCATCATTCCGGTGAAAATCTTATTCTTCGTCTTCGTAATCTGGTAGATCTACGTAATGGAGCTTGGGGCCCTTGGCACATATCGTTCGGTTCTGCTTCTGCAATATCCGTCTGACTCCTGGCATTCTCGCTGTTTTGTATCTGATGATGCTCATTGGAAAACATCCATTCATTATCCTCTCCCGCTGAGCTAAATCCCTGGAAGTTCGATTGCGGTGTAGAAATACCAGTCTGAGATGTAGCGTCATTGTCCATGCAGATCGGTTGGGGTGTTGAACAATTATTAGGTGGGTCATCAATTACGACCTCCCCATCTGGACGGGATGTATTTGGAGCATAAAATTCAAAACCAGACCGCCGTCTTGGTGTTTTTTGATCAATATCCACAGACCGTGTTTCGCTCTCATTCGTCAGCACTTTTGAATCATCGCGATATCGAATTTGGTCAATATGGCGTTTAACACGCCTGCCATTGAAAAGAATCTCATAATGTAAATCCCCGAGACGATTCATCACCAATCCTGGTAGCCATTTATTAACCCGGCAGTTATTCGACAAAAAATAAACATTTTGCATTGGCTCGAAACAACGGAAAGTAGAATTGAACTGCAAATATTGTTTATCGGTTATCTTCGTCGTCAAATCTTGAGGAAGAAGTAGATCCAAACGAGTACGCAATATACGTCCGAAAAATAATAGTGCTGGAGGTTTGCCAGTTGTGGAATGGGGTGCGATTCTATATTGGCGGAGAAAAATATTTAAATGTTTTTGAAGATTATTTCTGTTTGCGCCCATTGATTTAATTGCGTTTTTAACCGTTTGCACTGATCGCTCAGCCTGACCATTGGTGGATGGGTGGTATGGTGCTGTTAACTTATGGTATTTGACACCCACATTGGTAAGAAACTCCTTGAATTCCGCTGATGTGAAGCACGTCCCATTATCCGAAACCACTGTAGTTGGCACCCCGTAGTTCGCAAACAGTTCATCCAAGATATTAATTGTAGCGGCCGAAGTACTTGTGGAAGTTATTTTGACATCAATCCACTTACTGTAGGCATCAGTGATTATAAGAAGCATCGTGCCCAAGAACGGTCCCGCATAATCCACATGAATGCGTTCCCAGGGGCCCTTTGGATACTGCCAATGGTGCTCTCTAAACTTTGGTGGGTCGTTAGCAAATTTAGCACAGTCATCACAATTTTTCGCCTCCGCCTCAATATCCTTGTCAATGCCCGGCCAATACACAAAGGATCTTGCAATCCCCTTCATTTTGACAATGCCCAAATGGCCTGAATGTAAATCTTGAAGTATCTTGGAACGAAGCTTTTCAGGTATAACCACCCTATGCTCGAAAGTCAAACAGTCACCCGCAATTCTGTAATTTATCTCAGGAGACTTATACCCGTATGCGTGGAGGGATTTACCGCTTCCCAGAATTCTAACAATTTTTCCCAACCTGTCATCTTTACGCGTCTCTGAAGCAACTTTGTCAGCATTCGTTGGTAGTTGATTAACCTGTCTTATGACGAAAAAATCAAAATCATCATATTCCTCGTTTTCCATCATTTGCTTGACCATATTTTCGTTACCAACTCTAGAGCAATAATCCGCATTAGCGTTAGCCTTCGTTGTCTTAAACATGACATCAAAATCAAAATTTCCCAAGAAATCGGCATAGTTGGCCATACGACTAATACATAAAACAGGAAGAGACTTATACGGATCCAAAATTTGAGTAAGTGGTTTGTGGTCCGTAATAAGAGTAAAATGACGAGCATACAAGTAGAGGAAAAATTTCCGTACGGCCCATACAATTGCAAGGGCCTCTTTATCAATCTGTGGGTATTTACGTTCAGTACCCGTTAATGTACGACTAGCGTAAGCTATGGGTCTCTCCCGACCATCCGGCATGCGGTGAGATAACACGGCACCTAAACCAGTTTTGCTGGCATCAGTAGCAAGAAGTAGTGGTAACTCTGGTTTATACGGCAATAGTACTTGTGGTGAAATGAGTGCATTTCTAATGTCGTTGTAAGAATGATCAGCCTCTTTAGTCCATTGGAATGGCTTTTTCAAGAGCATGTCATGAAGTGCCCTGCTACGTGTGGACAGATCGGGTATAAATGAACCATAGTATGTGGCCTTCCCCAAAAATAGCTGCAGTTCATCATGACTTGTAGGCTTAGGAGCATCTCTTACCGCTTCCACGTGCTTATCGGATTTATGGATTCCATCAATATCAATCTTGTGACCTAGAAATTCCACGGCTGTTGCAGCAAACACACATTTAGAACGATTCAGCTTCAAGCCCTTATCCCTCAAACGCGTAAGGGTTGTTTTCAAAACCGATAACAAATTATCAAAACCGTCTGCATAAATTAAAATGTCATCAAAAAAATTGCACACATTTGGAATGTCCCGTAAAACCGACTCCATCGTCCGCTGCCATATTGCTGGTATATTAGCAGCACCATATACAGCACGGGTGGGCCGAATCAAGCCATGAGTGGGAGTGTTTAATGTAAGGGCATGTGCCAACTCATCGTCAATCTGCAAATGGGAATACGCATCCGTTATGTCAAGATGACAGAAAAATTTTGCTCCATTCATTTTATTAAAAAGATGTTCGGGTTTTGGAATGGGGTGCTCGTCCACAATAATTCTAGGATTGACAGTAGGTTTATAATTCCCAGTTATACGAATACGTCCATCTTTCTTTGAAACGACATGGGTCGTGGAAGCCCATTCCGAGAAGTCAACCTTTTCATAAAACCCTGATTTTATCTTCTTCTCAATTTCAAGAGCGTACGCCTCTCTTAGAGCAAATGGTATCTCCCTGGCCTTGGCAAATACGGGTTTGGCATCCTGTTTTAAATGTAGTTTAATAGGTGGAAAATTTAACTTACCGGCCGTTTCACTAAAAATTTCCCTAAATTCAGCCAGCACCTGTTGTAGCAGCTGAGATTCGTGGGGCAATAAACGAGGGGAATCTATTTTAATTGCATCAACCGATTCTGATGGAGAAAATAATTTTACAAAATCAATCTCCTCAACAAACTGTGCAATCCACTCTCTGCCGAACAACGAATCGAAATTGCCGTCAACGATATACAAATTAAGTTTGCGGGTTGTAGTGCCCACTTTCACATTTACCACCACTCGTCCAACGCAATCAATTCTATGGCCAGTATAACTCGTAAATTTTCTATCAGTTGTAAGTAATCTATATTTGGTAGTACATGATTTCAACGTTTCCATACTCATTATTCCGCAAGGTGCACCCGTGGCCAATTCCATGTTGACTTTGCCACCATTTATTTCCACCCTAATCAAATGTCTACACGAATCTCTTCTCGTACCAACTTTATTCAGCCGTTGAATCACATCACCGTCATCTTCTATTTGCTCCTCTGAGATTTGTCCAGTTTTTGATTTGCATACCTTTGCAATATGACCGTTTTTACCGCATACATAACATTTGGCATTACGAAACTTGCAAAGTGTTCTGGCATGATTTCCACCACAACCGTAACAATTCGACCGATCGGTATTGGTATCCCTTACGTTTTCCTTGTTACGTGCCGAATTGAACTTCGGTATATTCTTAAATTTGGTCACATCGTAGCCCACTTTGAATGTAGACTCTAACACAGGAACTGAACCACCCGCCGCATTCTTCATTTCCATTGAAGACATATGTGATGCCTCCAGCCGTTGAGCTATTTCATAGGCGGCGCTAAAATTTTCCGGCTCTTTTGCAATTATCTGATCACAAGTACTACGCGACTCCAGACCAAAAAGTAGTTGCTCGGTCAGCATTCTTTCCAAAAACTCTCCGTACTTGCAATGTGTGGCCGCTTGTCTAAGACGCAAAGCAAAGCTGGACAACGTTTCATCCTTTTGCTGGATGACCTGCCGAAACCTTATGCTTTCAGCATATTGATTTTTTCTCTTGTCGAAATGATTTACCAATGTCGTCCTGATTTCAACAAATGAAAGACTTCCCGGCATCTTCGGGCTTATCAGAGTTTTAAGTGCATTGTTGAGCTCCGACCCCATATGTACCAGAATGTAGTCCCTGTATTCAGCTTCTGGGATACGACTTCACTTGAATGCCCACTCGCAACGTGTAAAATAATCATCGACGGACGTAGCGTCACTTGCCTTGTAAGCCGATATAGAGAGTGGTGTTGCTGTCTTCACCATTGGATTTTGTTGTGAATTACCTGCCGCCGCTACCCGCGCAGTTTCTGTGGCAGACTGTCTTAACGCATTTGCAAATATCTCCGATATTATCTTCAAATCTTCCGAATCCAACGGCATTTTGCGCTATCCCACTTCTGACACCACTTTTAAGTATTTAAACAAGTTTACTTTTAATTATTTAATAATCTTTAATGAACAATAAAGTTCCTTACAAAAAGGTATCAATTACAGAATAATATATTCATGTGCTTTTACTTATAATGGTTACCATATAAATTACATTTCAAGTTGTCATAACAAAGATGCCAGATTAATACATAACAGACCGTAACTGCAAATGTTCTCTCATATCTTTCGTTTTCTTTTGTTCTTTGTTTACAAAATGTAAGAAATTGAACGAAAGTATGGTAGCATTGTTGGGAGAATAATTGTCTCTATGTGAGAGCAGGAGAAAAAAAAACGTTTTCAAAATAAAATTGATTTTATTTCTCGACCGCATTTTCTGGCATAATTTTATGTCAAACTGAATGAAAAACATCGTTCAGCTCCAGTTCTGTTTCATCATTTAGTGATGGTACAAAATTATTGCAATCATTTTGTTGATGTTGAGAGAAAATTAAATAAATAATGAATTTAAATTAAAAAAATATATACATATACCTATATTTTTTCGTTTATATGCCACATTGAATTAAAATCAACATTTGAAAAACAAATAAAGTTTGAAAGCAAGTTGAAAATAAAGGCATTTCTCAATTTGAAAATAGAGTCCCCTTTTTGTTGAGAATGCCATGATTTTTAAATGATTTTCAAATCATTATCAAACGTTTGACGTTTGAGAAAAGTTTTGATTTCCAATCATTTTCAATTTGAATTCAAACCTCCGTGTTTGTTGGGTGGTTTAAATATTACTTGCAGTTGTAGTAACGTGCTTTGGATTTTCGCTTATAAAATGCCTAATTTTCATTATTTGAGAGTAAAAATTGGAGGGGACATAGATCATGTTGATATAGATCATTAACAATTTAAAAACTGATTTCGCATTTCTTGTAAGTTACGTGATTTTGCATTTCAGCTAACGATATGTATATTTTGTTTCCTATGCTAATCCCGCGAAGTTTTTTCTACACTTGTCTGCAGGAGACCAGTCTCTGGCGGTAATCGAACCCGCAACCCCGGCGCTGATAGACTAGCTCACTAACAACTAGCCTACTAGGGGCAGTATGAACAAATGATAAGACTTTCATAAATAAAAATGTTCAGTAGAAGAAAACAATTTTTAATATTACATTTCATTACTAAACAGTAGACAAAATAACAAGATATTTTTACAACGGTTAGATATTAAAATATTAAGTGCCAATTTTTCCAAAAAAACTGAAGAATCAAAAATTTTCAGTTAGTACACTATTGTTTAACAAGTGCGATATACATATGAACTACATATGTACATACATGCATATATAGTCAAGCAAGTTTATCAAGGATAACTTTGGACTAGTCTAAGAAAAAGTATATTTCAAATTAATTAAAATTAATTTTTTAGCTATTAAAACACGAGTAAGCAACTATGTTCGTATGTTTGTATATTTATAGGAATATTTATGAATGTGTATGTATTTTATTTCTGTTGCTATCTGCTATATTTATATGTAAATCATACGACAAGCCTCCCTGAACAAATAAAATGTATGTACATACTTATATGAATATTAGTATGTTCATATGTATGTATGTATATGCTCATACATAATATAAAATCTTTCTAGTAAACTAGGAAAAGAAAATTGCATATTGATGAATACATAGATGGGGATGTAGACGAATACTAAAAATATCGTCTTAATGTTTTTATAAATCTGTAGATAAAAACAAAAAACCCTAAACATTTTTGTAGTTTGGTAAAAAAATAATTGAAACTGAACTTCTCCTCCCTTCAAATTTAACTTTAAAAAACTTGAATATACTACATTAAACGCGTTAAATGCTTATCAAATTTGTTACATGGTTTTCAATGCATTTTAATTGGAAGCACTTAATAAATAACATCGTCTGAGGTATGACTAGTGATAGATTCACTAGTGACATTTCCTACATGATATATACATATGCATGTACATATTTATTTTAATCAAAATTTATACATTTTGAATCAAAAAGTTTTATTTCAACTGTAATCACTTTTCAAAATTTTATGGGAATCGATCCACATCCTTATAACATTATAAGGCTCCAGAAGCTACAAAATAAGGGAATGGCTGCATAAAAATCAACGACTTGTTATGAACAAGTTACTCTTTATACATATTTAAAATTAAAACTGGAATGATGACAGACTATTTAATCCGATATTTACTAAATGTTGCAGATGCAAAGCCCTGAAAGTTTAGAAATGCTAGTGACCTTTAGACTTATATTTTCCTCATCAAACTGTGGTCAATACTTTCTCTTTTATAAAGGACTCTAAATATATAATGAAATACCCCAAGACCTGAAAAGGGAAACGAAAAATAATCACCACTCTTAAACAAAAATGTTGATGTTAAGCTATTCAGTTGGTTTAATTTAGTTGGAATTTTGTAATAGCAAAATAGCTAAATATAGAATGAATAATAATAAGTAATCACCCGAAAATTACTATCACTGTTGTCCTGCAGTCGAAACCAAAAACTGTCGAACAAAAAAAAACGAAATTTTGTGTACAACTTTTCACTTTTTGCGTTTGTTGGACAGCGGCTGTTTACATTTAATGAATTCGAAGTAAAGCAAAAGTTTTTTTTTTGCCATTGACAAATGAATAAGTGGAAGAAATGACAGTTTTTCAACTTTGACTGTAGTCTTTTAAACGCTGCTTAGAGACGTTGCTCTCAAGACAAAATTTGACAAAAACATCATTAATAACTAGTACATACCTATATCGACTAAATTTTGTGGCGGTAAATCAACATATGTAAGATATGTATATATGTACATATGGGCCAGGCCGCCTCCCAAAAGTAACATTAAAAAAATCCAATTTTCGTATATGAATAAAATTCGACAAATAAGCCCAACTAGTTTTGTGCTAGTAGGTCCTTAATTTACCACAGGTATTTTTAAGTAGCGGTCAGTCAGTAGAGTAGGGTTTCTAATGATTCGGCTTTACCGATTAAAATTACTCTTGTTTTTTGTTGGATAGAACTTAAAATGTAAGCCGGCAATGCATTTAATTAACTAATAAAAAAGCACGAAATGAACAATAACTAGTTTTAATCATTATGACTATGTGATGGAAGTCGCACCATAAACAAAGGTCAAATGAAAGTTATTTCTCCAGATAAATTTTATTAAAAATATACAAATTTAAGAAGTGTTAATAAAACGAAAAAAAATATGTACTTATAACATTAAATTTCTACTCACCATTGCTTTTCTTCTTAAATGAAATTCCCGTTAGACTTTACAAAAAGAAATTTATATTGCACTTCCTCAGCGGTTGAATCTTCGTCTGATGATCCAGTCTTTTGTGCGTCGCAAAATATAAAAAGTTATTAACATAAAAATTTTTGTTGGAGCCAACCAAGGCGAATTTTCGCGTGAATTCGCCTTGGAGCCGACTAGCAACTAGTGTTGCCAGACCAAGAAAAAATTTTAACCAAAATGTAAAAATAAAGTAATCAAATTCAATAAAAAGTAACCGAAATATTTATACATAATAAAGTCAGTGTTGCCACTTTGTGGGTAATTACCCGAATTTGGTGCAATTTTTACACTCGGGGGTAGAGCGTGGGTAATTTCTTTGAGGTGTAGATCAGGTGTAATTTGAAATTCTTTGATAAAATTTATACCATTTAAGAAATTGTTGATCTAAAAAATTTACAGTATATGCAACCAAAGTCACTGCTTATTTTTAAAAAGGTTTCCAAAGTTTATTAAGCAAAATATTGATAGTAACTGGCGCCAAATGGATAATTAGATTTCGATAAATATGAGTTTCATAGTGATTTGGAACCCGAAGTTCAGTGGAAAAAGATGGTATTTATACTAAAAAAGGAGGGAAAATATGTTTCCAATATTACAAAAAGGAATACATTTTGTGTTTGATTTAACAAATAAAATGCTTTAGTTGAGAAAAATTTACCGCCCTAGACATTTGTTAAACTGATTTGAGAAACAGGCTGTCATCTGACTGAAACTGAAACCATTATACGAATTTTATTGGCTTAAATCTAGTTTACCGACGCAGCTCCAAGTAAAAAAAGTACATATTGTAATAGAAAATGGAAAAATAAGAAGAAGAAATAAAAAAAGAAAGTTGGCGCAAACGCTTAGTTTTCGAGTTATGGACGTTTAAAGTTTTCATATAAATATGTGATTTTGCACTACATTTTCCAATGTATATGGCTAATATTGGTATCATTGCAAAGCTTTTCACTAGAGCTGTATGTGGATATGTTTTCCTGTTGTTCATTACTTTATTTTAATTGTTTATCACCATATTAATTGCTATTCTGAGAAGTTTTAGTAAGCGATGTCGGTGTATGTTATAATAAAAAGAGAGAAGCCCGGGCAAAGGGCGGCTATGCAGAATAGCTTTAGTTAGCGAAGCTAGTGTTTGTTATACCATGGAGTAGAAAATCTTTGCGCCCAGACGAAGGCCGGCAATGCAGAGAATCTTTAGTTAGCGAAGCCGGTATTTTTTATACCTTAAGGGAGAAATTCCGTGCGCCCGGCCGAAGGCCTGCAATAGAGGGAAGTTTTTTTTGCGACGTTGGTATTTGTTATTTTATAAAATTTGTGTAACACTTATTTAAATTAACTATGTATGTATAAACTTTCCTCGTGCACTTCCGTTACATTTTGGCGTAAAATGAAAAAAACTCTTATGTGAGCTAAAGAATTTAACATTTTGAAATAAATGTTGTATATTCAGAAAAATCTGTTCAAGAGCTTTAAAATTATACCAATATTGGCCATATATGTTTAGAATTGTAGTGGAAAATCGCATATTTATATGAAAACTTTAAACGTACATAGCTCGAAAACTAAGCGTTTGCGCCAACTTTCTTATTTTATTTCTTCTTATTTTTCCATTTTCTATTACCCTAGGTACTTTTTTTTTACTTGGAGCTGCGTCGGTAAACTAGATTTGTTCCCTTATTATTTCAAATTCTTTTTTAATTACTTCATGAATAGTTATAATATGACTAATGGCTAATAAATCAGTGAGTGTTTAAACGCTGGCTTCGTTGAACTTAACTTAAATTTATATGTAGCTCAACAGCTGTAAATCAGTGTCCCATGTATTATATGTAGTTTAAAAAGTAACATTTGGCAGCACTACGATAATATTGAAAAATTCATATGGTCTGTATTGGTAGTTTAAACGCCCAATTTTATGCGTTTAAAGATGGTTTATATGTTTACTGATTTATGGATTTGTTAGTTTATACACATTTTAAACCAAAAAGATAGTTTAACTTGCTCTGATTTATTAACCCTAATAATGATATTATTTAAATAGTATTATGAGATTGTACTGATACATAAAACACATACAAATATTTAGTGTGGTACATCTATCGTCTTAGAATCCGAATCTGAGTCGTCAGTCCTGCTGGCTGATTGTCTGTCCATGTACATAGGTTTTCTGCGCAGAGTACATGTCGCAGTTTTTAAGATAATTTAATGAAATTTTGTTAATACGTTTTTTGAAAATTTTGACAATCGGTCCGATCTATAATTTCACATAGCCCCCATACGAATTTTTTCCTAAGAGACTCTTTATGCACATAAACCATCTAATATGTTGGTATTTGGACAAAATTAGGGCCAAATATATTTTATTTCAACTAAAATTATCTGACGAAATTAATTTTGAAATCAGTACATATTTGACCATGACTCCCATACAAATACCACTTACGAAAATAGCTTGTAATAGCATATGTAACTGCCTATGTATGTCATAACAAAATCTTGTGCTCGTAGGTAGGTCATATATAAGTCCCCTCCCTTAAATCACTTTAAGACGAAAAAAAAAATCTCAAAAAGATGTAGTTATCTAGATAATATTCGACGTTAAGAATTCATATGACTTGAACTCGTAACATAATTTTATTTAAATAGGTCCATAATTGCATATGGGACCTAACAAGGGAACACTCTTAAAAATTTGCCTGTAAATACAGTGGTCAAAACACGTGAAGGAAAAAATGGCGCGCACTAACTAACAAACATGAAAATTTTTTTACGTTTGGGTTCTAACTGGGGTAAACAGCTGACAAACATACATATGGGCCAACGAGTCTACCTCGTGTAGTTGTATCATGTTACAGACGAAGTTTGATTGCGAGAGGTGGAAAAGGTACAGTGTGTAGTACATGACTACATACATATCTGTACTACTTCATTTTGTCTTGTTACTACAAGAACGAGTCGCAAAACTGTACGAAAGAGTAAAGAAAGAAACAAGAAGGAAATTTTTGTCTGACTTCTAGTTTTTCATATGTAAAAGCTTCAATTGGCACTCAGTAATGTTAATTTGCTTGAATTTTTAACAGTGTCAAATCAGATTTCTATGAATTACCCTTGCAGTAAACTTCTGTAAATTTGCTTGGAGGCCAGACAATCTCCAATTCGCCTTGGCCTGAATTTTTATTTCTTATTATCTAAAAGAAGAATTAAAAAAAATTATGAATATTAGTGTAAAATGTAACGATTTAAACCAAATTCGCAAGGTGATATTTAATCATGACTAAACGTCATGACACATGACAATTTTTAGGTTGTCGAGCGAGGTAGATAAGAGGGTTACTGAGCTACCTAAATAAGAGCGGCAAGCGTTGTTTTTATGTCAAAGTTTTAAATTTTTATACAGTTTATACGAAACAAGCCTTTAGAATGCGAATTCAACGCCACCCGGCTGGAAAATCTTATTTGAGAGATCGCTAGGTCGGTTTTTTATAATTGAAAATGTATTGGGAATAGAATTTATATGTTTAAAAAACGCTTGCCGCTCTTGTTTAGGTAGCTCAGTTAGACAATACATCACGAATTCTGTTTTTCATGTTTGTGTTTGTATTTCCCACTCCTTGAAAGTCATAGTATAAATAGAAGAAGTTTTAAGAAGATATGTACTCATGGTTTTTTTATTCACCGTGTGAATTGACATTTAGAAAATTTAATTTGACGATTTTTCAGCAACCTTTCACATATTAACAAGTCTATATGGCAACTGCAGTTTACCCTGCAGCCACACGATCAAGATTTAAACCCACTGTTTACATACACTGTTTGTCAAAATTTATGTAAATTGAAAGCGGTGACGTAGGCTGCACGCAATTTACTTTCAATATGTCATCAAGAAAACAAAATATAAAGACAAACAAAAAATTTGCGCACTAAACTAAACACTAAACGCATCGAGAGCAATCTCGCGGTCAATTTAAAAAGTGTGAGTGTGTTAGTAAAGAGCATAATAAACCACATAAATAGCTTGGCAAACATGTCACAATTTTACCTTTGTCAAATATTTTGTGTTGTTAATTGGGGTGTTTGCTGTTTGGACAAACATTTAAAACAATGTTTGTATAAATATTAAAAATTTGTAATATTTGGCAGACATGTTGGATATTTGTGAAACTTTTTGTTGTGTCTAGTGCTAAAAGCCGCACATTTTACTCCAAAATTAATTTTCTTTCTTATATATTTCTTTTCCGTTTTAAACAAACAGCGAGCAATATTGCCGCAACACAATCGTCGTCTGCATTCATTGAAAACAAAACAAAAATGAAAAATTGACGTTTGTACGAAATATGATTGTGCTGTTTATTGGCAAACAGAAGCAAAAACAAAGTACATGTTTGCCAGGCAATTTGTGTGGTTTATTATGCCCTTAAAAAAAATGAGAGTGAGAGCAAATTGAAAGTTATTGAACGACAAAACTTGATCGTGTGGCCTCCAAGCAGCGTTGATATATTTTTTTTTTGAAAATAATTGCATCTTAAAAGAAAACTGATTTTAACTTGAAAAAAATGCACATAAAAATTTCCAAAAAAATATATAATTTGCATAATTTGTTTTTAACATACCTGTCATACAGAAACAAATACAATATTATATTATTATCGAATATCGTTACTTTGTCTGCTAGATGAAAGAAATTGGAATTAAGAGGGGTACACAAGTAAATGTAGTCTTGCGATTGGTTTTGTTTCCTCAATTAATAAAAAATATATTTTAGTTCGGGCTCAGATTTGCTATTTGTCAAGTGAACATACATGAAAAATTGATGCAATAAATATTTCACAATGTAAACTCAAATGTATCTTAAAAAAAGAAACAACAAAAATGGCAAAATGT
This sequence comes from Pollenia amentaria, assembly GCA_943735925.1. NCBI lineage: Eukaryota > Metazoa > Arthropoda > Insecta > Diptera > Polleniidae > Pollenia > Pollenia amentaria. Next base: position 71,314,247 of record OX031007.1, on the reverse strand, counting down.
AAACATGTCAAAATTGTACTTTTGTTACAATCCTTTTGCGTTTATTATTGGGGTATCTGACAAACGATTAGAACATGTTTGTAGAAAAATCGAAATGTTGTATATTTCTAGTTTGCGCTATTGAGTGCTAAATTTAATCATTTTAGGGCACATTTTGCAGCGTCAAAAAGGAACAACGAAACATAAAGATTATGGAGAATAAAACTTTTTTATTATAATTTATTATAACATTACATAAGGTAATCTACAACCAACAGCCTGATTATCTCTATAAGCAACTACACTTTTCACGATCTAATAGATTCAGAATAATTACAGGTAGAATAATTAATATAATACCCTGACATCCGAATGGCAATTCTTTGTTTATTTTATCCGTCTTTGGGACTCTTTACATTATAGCTTACAAACTACTAGAAATGTATTAACTTTTAAAAAACGCATTATGAAAAAATTTACTTTTTTTTATTTTTTTGTTGTGCACTAAATTTTGAATATTTGTAATTTTTAATTTATAATTATATTTATATTAATTCTTAAATAACTGATATTAAATTAAATTGTTTACTATTTCAATCTAAAATTTTATGTTGCAACATAAGACTTTAAAGTCTTGTGCATAAAATTACCAATAAATAAATGAGAAATTATATTTGGGTCGTTTATTTAATAATGGAAAGTGTGTATTTCTACACAATTTACAAAAAAACTTATTTATTTAACAAAAAACTTCAAAACTACTCAATGCTTAGAAAACTGCAAATTGAAGATAAATGCACATTTGGCAACGCTGCCTCCAAGTTAACGTCGTGCAACTTTAAAACAAAATGGCACATTTTTGAATTGAGGTGGCAACCTTTTTATTTCTACAAGTAAACAACAAATGTAATTAAAGGCTAGGTAAATAAAATTTTTCTTATAAAGATAGGATTGGAAAACTGCTAGAATTTAAGAAAAAGTAAAATAAAAATAAATTTTAGATGGATGACTTTGATTCAGTAGATGAAATATCACTTAGTGAAACTAAGTTTACAATTAATTGTTTTGAAAACTTCATTCCGGAAGAACAGGAGACCGAAGATTATGATTTAGAAAAATTAAAATCTTTGTTAAATCATTTTAATTTGCTGCAACTATTGCCTACTTTACAGGGTAAGTAAACAACGTTTTAAATACATCCATCCTTATATTACCGCTTGCTAGCTGTACATTATCTTTTTATGTTATCAATAGCTGCTAATGTTACATACAGATGTTTGCAGTATATTCAAAAAGAAGACCTCGTTGAGGCTATACCTCACTTAGGACTAAGAGTTGAATTTAGAGAAAAACTATTTATGTGGCGGAAACAAAACAAACAAGTAATTATTTTACAATTCATTTTTCTTGAATTCAAATGCAGTCTTATCTTTAAATTCCAAATAGTTTGAAATTAACGATGAAATACTTTCGAATTCAAATAAAGTCCAAGAGAGGCTCAACAGAAATTGCACAAATGTCGTATCGCCATCTTTCTCAAATTCAACTATGAAACGCCTTTTAAATAAAGTAATAATAAGATACTTTATTTGTATGACTTAATTAAATTTGTTCATTTAATTTTAAGGATTTGCTAGATATATTAAGCCGCACCTCTAAAGGACAATCTTGTTTGGAAATATATAAGCAATGTCAGAAACTTACCGACCAAAACCGTGACGACATAATAAATATTATTGTCGATGAAATTATTTGTAACAATATTACCCTGAAACCAAATGATTTTGGGGGTATTGTTAATGATATTTGCGAGATTTTTCCCAGTGAAACAGTTGCAATGGTAATGTAGTTTAAATAATACAGGAACTTAAAAATTATATACTAAAATTTTTTAATTCTTAAGGAGTATTATTACATTCCACGTCAACCAAAAAAGAATCCCAGTGGCAAGTTGTACTCCAAATACGTTAACGCCCGATGTAAAAGAATTAAAAAATCGGACCTACCTGTAGCCGAAGAAAAATGTGACGAAAAAAATGGTAAGGTGGTAGAAATGGACGAGGATATTGCTTTAGCTTTAAAAACATCCCTTAATAGAGATAGCACAAACTGGGAACAAGTCTGTGAAAAATGGAAAAAAACTTTTTATATGAGACAAAAAGACTTAAAACGTCTAAACAATTACGACTTTCTAACGGCCTGGTCTAAATATTCGGATAGTCGTGCGTGTGAACTTGTAAGAAAGTTTTTAATTTTTATTTAAAATAACTTATGTTAAACTGTTTGTTTTAGATTAAAATCGACTTTAATATTATATACCCAGACAAGGAATATATGCTATATGCCAAATGGGATAAGTTCAAAGAAAAAATCATAAGATACTTCGATGATAATATCCACAACACTCACTGCAAGCAATTGTTATCTCTTGCTAAAACTACTGAAAACAAAAGTAATTAAACTTATATACTACATGAACGGAGTTGTTAATTTATTCACAAAATATAATTTGCAGATGCTGAAGACTACATACTTGCAAAATTGCTTACGGGAGTTTTACTAACGGCAGCACGATTCAAAGATGAAGATGGTAAAATAAAGAAAAAAATTACTATTATTGATGCACAGGAAAGTTTCCTTCTTCGACTTACATCACTTAATAATTACGAAGCCGAAATTGCCGAACGTAGAAGCAAGTATTATTCAAATGGATTAACGATTGAACCATTAATTATTGTTGAGGGTCATTCTGATATTACAGTTAAATCATTTAACGTTTATTTTAATAAAACTCTCTACAAACTTGGTTCGCTAACTGAAAGTTTGGATATTTGCTTCAAAATCTTTCATGTATTTTCACTCAAATACCCTCTAGCATGCGAAGAAAATTGGGTTTTCATACAAAAATTTTTTTATCAAATATCTACAGTAAACGATATTAAGTCTGCAAAAATAACATCTATTTTAACATATATGAATAATAAATCAGACCAATGAAAATGCAAATAGATCAAAGTTTTGTTTAAATTACATCTAGGCTTTAGAAAAAACGCAACTAATTTTGTTTTGACGGCTATAACACCAACCATTAATACAAATTTTTCCGTGGTTCTTAATCTAGTAAAAAATTCTAATATTTTTTTATTGCAACGTATCGCACCGGTTCCTCTTAAGAGTGTTAACTCAAATTTAAAAATTTTCATAAATACAAAAAACTGATTTTTTACATGTACTCTTATTTAATGTATTAACTTTACCCACTATAGAGGATCCGTGTCATATATATTTTTTAATAATTAAATTTTAAGGTCATTTATTTTTTAAAAAAGAAATAATAATTTTTCATATTTCGTTACTCCCTTTGTGTAACGTTTTAGATAATAGAAATTATTTCTAAAATAATAATTAGTATTGTGGTTATTTTATTGAACTGTTAACGGTTTTAAATCCAAATTTGGATATTTTAATCAGGCTTAAGTTAATTGAATTTAATTTTCATTAAATTATTTTTATGAAGAAAGTAATTTTACAACATGAAAATTAATTAAAATTTAGTGATAATTTTTCATTCTTGACTGAGCTGGGAATTAATGAAATGAAAATTAATTAAAATTTAGTGATAATTTTTCATTCTTGACTGAGCTGGGAATTAAACCCAGGTTTTCACGGACAGGTTGCCCTGACTAGTTTCGATTGTAACCACGCAATCTCTCCAGAGTGGCTTGCCGTTTAACATTCACCGCCATTGACGACGGATGACGTCAATAATTAAACATCAATCTTTAAACCAAATGATATTTTACCTTGGTAGATCAAAATTTGCTTTGATTGAATGATCAAAATTTAAAATAGGTACTATTTACAAAAGTTTCGTAAATAATATGAAAAAAGTTAACTATGTACATATAAAATATTTTACTTTTATGAAAGTAAGTGGCCTATTTCAAAAATTCTATTTAAATATCCATTTATGCTTAAAATTCGTTTTTCTTGTCAAATAAAAATAAAATTATTTGAAAAACTACATATTTTAATATGAATTGATATTTAAATAGAATTGTAGAAATTGACCGTTAGAACATTATTTTGATTTTATTTAAAAAAAGTGCACTTTGGCTTTTTGATAAGTTTTAACACAATTTGTTCTCTATTTCGTTTGATATCAATAACTTAAGTCTAGCACAAATGCTTTCAATCATAATAATTTGCTATTTAGCCAATAAGTCAAGTAAATAGGACAATTAAATAATTTTCAATTTAGGTTAGGTTAGGTTCCATGGGCAGCCATCGAGAGACAGCTCACTTGGGTCCTTTAGCGGTCCCTTTGTGATACCCAGCGCCAATGCCCATCCCGAAGAGCAGTTATTCAGATGGCGTCACTGCAAGGTTGAGCCAATTCGTCTTCCTAATGAAGAGAAGAAGCAATCTTAGTTCTATTTTTGATAGATCCTCTAAACAGGAAAACACCGGTTCTCCCAGGTATTTTTCCCTAATACCCCGTAGCCCAGAGCATTGACAGAGAAAGTGAAGCACAGTTTCCTCTTCCTCCTCATCATGACAACTTCTACAGTAGTCATTGAATACCAGACCCATTCTTCTAGCATGAGTTCCAACAGGCCAGTGTCCAGTTATGACCGACACGATGGTCCTGATTTGGTTCCTATTAAACCTAAGTAGAGATTTGGTTCTCCGTTCATCATATCCAGGCCAAAGTACCCTGGATGTGGAGCAGGTGGACTCACGGGTCCATCCCTGTTGCGCAATTTTATAGTTCTCGCGCCGCATGAGTAACTTACAGTGAGCCATTGGAAGGCCAATGAATTGATCAATGAATGTTTCATCCATACGACCTTCCTTGGCCAGCTCATCTGCCACCTGGTTTCCCGGGCAATTTGAGTGCCCTGGTATCCAAATTAGCGTTAACTCCGAATGTTCAGCAATCTCATTCAAAGACATCCGACATTCCACCGTCAACCTAGATGTCGTATAGACACCCGCAAGAGAGGCAATGGCAGCCTTGCTGTCAGTAAATATACGTATATCTCCCGATACGCGATAATACTTTAGCCAGTTGGCTGCCCGCTTTATAGCCGAGATTTCCACAGTTTTAATCCTCATGTCGTCCATTTTCGTCAACATGGTGTTCATAGTCAGGTTCCACAATAGTGGGGATAGTACTCCTCCTTGGGGAGTACCCCTGTTAACCAGTCTCTGAACGCTGGTCGCACCTATCGTGGAACAGATGACCCCATTCCTGAGTAGATTATCCACAAATCTACATATGCCATCATCAAGCTCCAGACTCCTCATAGATGCAACAATAGAATCCGGGTTGACATTGTTAAAGGCCCCTTCAATGTCGAGGAAGGCCACCAGAGCACACTCCTTAAATTCGAGTGATTTCTCAATAGTTCCAACTAATGAGTGAAGAGCCGTCTCAACAGACCTACCCTTTGTGTAGGCATGCTGAGAGGTCGAGAGTAAGCACTTGGGGATGGTCATCCTCGCCGTCCTCGAGGACCCTTCAGCAGCCGAAACCTTTACAACTTTCCAATCCTGTGTGGGAAGTTGAGGGTTGCAGCACTGAATGATCTTCAAGATCTCCTCAGGTTCAAATGGTTCGGCAGGGATGATGAAAGTCGATCTAGGTCTCCGTGGTATCTCATCAACTAATACCACATCGAGCCTAGCACCTTCCCAGACCTCTCCTAGCATTTGGATGGCCCGCTTCAGAAGCAGCGCTGAGCGCTCATCTGCACAAGCCATCAACTTCACGTGACCCTGGAACCAGCCAGCATCATCGCATTGAGGAGGTGACCCTGGATTCTCCCTAAGGATCGTCCAGAACACTCCCATTAATTTTTGTTTAACCAGGTCCCACTTGGTATGGGAGATGGCACCATTATCCACACCTCTATCGATAACAGCCCGTACAAGGTGACCTTTGGCCACCTCGCTGAAAGACTTATTCATCGATTTCGGCGCAATCTTAGGACCTTTCGTCCCTGGCTGCTGTTTCACGGCTGCAGCTTCCTCCTCCGAACGTTGCCGTTTAGGCATTGTCACCTTCGCAGGGACTGAAGGAGTAGCACTTGGCAGCCCAGCTATGTGGGCTCTTGCCCATGCCAGTGAAGCTTTCTGTTCACTGGAAAGCTCTTCAGCTTTTTTGGAGCCTAGAAGCTCAATGTAACGCAAGGCGGCACGCCTTGTGTTGGATGCCCTCTTTGTAGGGTTTTTGTGCCTTTGAGACTTTTTATCCGTTCCAATGACGGAAAGGGCTGAAGCGGTTTTGGAGGTGCTTGGATTGAAGCACAGAGGCACCCCGCCGCAATTTTTAGAGCAGCCGCCTTCTGGTCGAGCTGCCTTACCACTTCCAATCAGCCTAGGCCGATCTTCTTTGGTTGCCGGGACTGTTACAGTCCCTGGCTTTGCCGTATTTCTGTCTATCGTTGTCCTCGTTCTCGCCTGTCCGTCATCATTATCCGTTAATTGTTTTTGTTGTTGTTTGTTGTCTTTAGAGTTCATTAAAATTTTGGTCCCACGAGTGTAGGGGAGTTGAAAGGTCCGCCACGTCATAGCCCCCAATAACGTGGTAAGTGCGTGGTCTATTTGCTGAGGTGCCCAGGTATCAGCAAAGCTCCGTGATAATACAGTCGGTAACCCCTGACTGCAAACCAGACCGATAGGCACGGGTCGCATGACACCTCGGTTTAGGGGTGGATAACCTTTCGTCGTCAAGGCTTTTAGGTTCCGTATCTCAAACACAGGCGCCGCTTGTGACGTTACCTGTACTTGAAATATAAACCACAGCCTAGACTCAGCCACCACATCGCTGCAAGATCGTTATCCAAGGTGGTGGAATTTTCAATTTAACATTACGAAAAAAACTGTAGCTTCTGACCTTAACACCTTTTTGCTTAATTTCAAAGAATTATAAATTAAATATTATAAAAATTTGAATCTGGCAATTATTTCTTTTCATAAGCTTCTTTATTATATTCAAAATTTTTTATTTTTCGAATTTATTCTATGAGCTAAATTTTAAGATATGTATTTTTTTTTTTTTTTTTTTTTTTTTTTTGTATTTGTTCGATTCATATAACAGTTTTTTTTTTATCTAAAATATAGCTCATTTGCCAGTAGTCGACATACGATGTACCAGTCTTCGGCATGTAATGATCCTATTGTCGGCATGGCAATTTTTTAAAGAAAAAACCAATTCGTACAGGAATGCAATTGTTCGTTTATTGAAAATTAATGTTCTTTACTTACTTAAATGCTTAAAATGTACATTTGTAGGTCTATGTAGCCACTACACGCAGAAAAAAAAAATATTCAATATGGGCACCTCCAACAAAACCATGTCTAACAAACATTTTAAAATCTACTATGGTTATTTTAACCATATTGTTGTCGCCACAACCATATTTTGATGTAATGGTTATATATAGAACGGATTGCAGGGTGTCGAGGGACTTATGGTCCGGATTGGACGCAGGGGCAACCAGGGTTCTATTAGAACTGGATAGCAGTAGTCTCAGGACCTTTATCGGGTTCCTGACGGGGCATTATTCTGTTAGGGCTTTTATGGGTAAATGGGACATTGCGATACCGGACTTCTGCAGGCTGTGCGGGGATGCCGAGGAGCTAGGGACGGTTGAGCATGTACTGTGTCACTGTCCTAGGACGCAGGGCCCCTGGCAGAAATGGCTAGGGGCTAGATTTCACGACGAACTGGGGTGTATCGCTGCATGTAATCCATCTGATATACTGGGGTTTGTCAGGGAAATATGACGGCTGTTTCTGTTGGTGGGACCATAAGGGGGATTTGTCCTACGTGTTATTTATTTATCTGTACCAAACATTAGGTCTATTTTCTACTTTACTTCTCTTTTTCCTCTTTTCTCCTATACTGAAGGGATTCACAATGGACCTCATTGGTCTCCGAGTGGATATGCGCCCTTGGGCGCATAACCCTTCTTAACCTAACCTAATGGTTATATATGACAATAATTTGCTAACCACCAATAATTTTTTTAATATATTTTCCTCTTTCCAAGATCAACATGTTATGGTTGATAATTATCCATGTTGTTATAAGTGCTTAATATATTTTTGTTATTATTACCCAAAACATGTTCAAAGGCAACCATAATGTGGTTGTGGCTTCTTGATGGAGGACTATTTTAACCAAAATCACCGATGACAATTAGTTTTTATTGGAGGCAGAGCTGTAAAAACTACAATCAAACTGATTGCAACCAACTTGATTTCATTTGTAAGATTACAATACATTTTAATTGCAATCTTTTTTAATTCATTCTTTTTAGATATCATTGAATGCAATTAATTCGATTGCAATCAAGTTTTAACTGAAATCTTGCGAGTGCAACCCATTTTTCTGAAAATACAACAACTACTGAAATTCCAACGAAATAATGCCTATATACTTGGAATAAATCGGTCGTAAACAAAAATTGATATTGTTGGCATTTCAAAATCTTCAGAGTCAGGTTTATTTCTAGAAGAAGGAGTTTCATTTGAAGGAATTTATACATAAATTGAATACTAAAACTTATTACAATCAAATCCGAAAAATTGATTGTGTGATTTCAAATTAAAATCTAACGTATGGAAATTCAACCATTGGGACTTCTCTTATTGCCATTAAATATTCTGGACGGATTATCTATAATATCAACAGCATTTTGTTTAATGATTTGGTTTTTAAATCAGTGAAACATTTGCTGATTCCTTCTTCAGTGACTATAGCTCGACTTTACTTATTCCCTCTGCTTTCTTAGCAGCTAAGCTTAAATACCGATTCCAGGACGATAATCTTCCTTTATAATCGCTTGCACTGTGTTCAGCAAGTATCAATTTCTACCAGAAGTCCACATTTTTCTTTTTAACATTTGACTAAACAATTTGCGGACCTATTTTTTAGGACCTTCTGCAACGCGGTCATGTATTCTCTCCTGTAAAGTGGAGCGTGGAGCACAACATTTCTGACTGGCACCTAAAATACACATCCAATTTTTTTTTGTTGGGCCACTTCAGAATACGTAAATATTTGCCTTTTCTCCTTGCTTGTCACATTTATCTTTATTGAAATAAGTATCTATATGAAATACAAGGAAGTCTTTAAAAATTTCAAAAATTATACCGTTTTCGGACCCCACATTTAGTTTAAACTAGAAATAAAAAAGGACAATATTTATCCTATAATCGGCAGGTTATAAGATACCCAAGAGAAATCATGCCGACTACTGGGTAAACTCGTTTTTAACTCATTTTCTGTTATCCCATAGGCAAAAGGAGCGATTGATGCCATTAACGAAAGCAACAAAAAATACATTATTGTGTTTTTGGTGTTGTTACTTGTTGTAGTATTAGGGTGCCAGTTTTGAAATCAGTACATAAGACAAAAAAATCAGTACAATTGCATAAAAAACAGTACATATACATTTCATTATGCTTCATATACAGTTTTAATAAAAAATTGCATATTAATAACATAAAGAGCTTTAATCCATTTTAGAATAAAACTTGAATTAATTCGATAATTTGAACCGTGACAAGATTTAATTAATAAAACTGAATTTTTTTCAAAACGGGAGTACAAAGTGAATAACAAGAAAATCTAAAACACAACAAGTTGTTAAAAATTCGATTCTTAATTTCTTGTTAGATAGTTGGTTTAATATTTTTCAAAGAAACATTAAGTTTATTAAAAGCAACATTTGAGTTCATTATGTCTGTAGCTTGGTTCTAAAAGGAGCAATGTCAATATTTTGCTGTTTTGACCCTACAAGAAATTGCTGATTAAAACAAATACATACAAAGCCTATATACTAACACTCTTGCAGCAATTTTATATTAAATTGTTGCTGTCGGCGCGTTACCATAGTGTGGGTTTTCGTACAAATATTTTGTAAAATTTTTTCTTATATTTAATTTTGTTTCGGCATCATTTTTATATACGTGTTTGACTTTTTTTAAAATAAATTTCATAGAAATATTTTGAATTTATATATTATGGAATTGTGGGGATTTTTGAAACAAGACATTGTTAATAAAAAATATAACGCAATGGCAACGCTGATTCATACAGGCGGCAAAATTAATAAGTATGAGAAAGACAACTGCATCGTGTCTTGCATAGTGCAGGGTTGCATTTTTAGTCGTTTAACATGTAAATGTAATTTTAATTATTGTGAATCCCCGCGTACTGAAATAAAATTGTAAATTTTTTATTCTTGGTGGTAGTTTTAATGTAAACACATCGTGTTCAAAGTGGAAAAATTGGAAAAAACAAACTAAAACAGTAGGGAGAAGATAAATATTGCAAACATTCCTGTAGGAGAGTTTTTATACCTAGTTATTCAGAAATATTTTTCTTCGCATTCCTTTGATTACTTGGATGGACAAGAGGAAGTTTCAATTGATGTCGGCGTCGATGGCCTTAAGCTTTTTAAGAGTTCAAATAGAGTTCTGTGGCCCATTCTTGGAGTAGTTGTAGGTTAGTCCCTTTTTGATTGCTTGTTTCATCGGCTTTAAGAAGCCAAAATGTTTAAATAGTTTTATGAGTGATTTTTGCGCTGAAGTAAAGGTTGTTCAAGAAATTGGCGTTAAAGTTACTACGTTTTAAAATTCGTTTATTTGCTTGCGATTCTCCAGCAAGGGCTTTTGTCACAGGTGTTGTGTCCCATAATAGTAAATATGGTTGTCCAAAATGTTGTCAAGAAGGAACATATAAGGAGAGAAGGGTTTGTTTTTCTAAAGAAGTCGGTGTTTTAAGAATGGATTCAACATTTGGTTCCAGATTCAGTCCTTCTCATCATATAGAAGAGTTTAAGGTCAAAAGAAGCATTTTAGAGGAAACAGGATTTGGAATGGTTTCACAGTTTCCTTTAGATTGTATGCACTTAGTCGACTTGGGAGTTACTAAGAAGTTGTTGAAGCTTTTAATTCATAAAGGCAATATTGAAAACATTAACAAAAAGTTAAGTTTTATCGCTGAAAACGTTCCATCGGAGTTTTGCCGTACCCCAAGAAGTCTGGATGAGTTACATAATTGGAAGTCGACGGAATTTAGGCAGTTTTTGCTCTAAACTGGCATTTTTATTCTAAAGGACAATATAAGTAATGACCAGTTTTATAATTTTTTGTTGCTGCATTGCGGTATTAGGCTTTTATCGAGTGATAGGTTGCGCAGAGAAGAGGTAGACATTTCACAAAAAGTGTTGGAGGACTTCGTTCATTATTTCGGTATTTTATACGGCGATAATACAACAATTAACTCGAGTTAATTGTTGTATTAGGTCTTTTCTTAAGCTACAGTCACAACTGATTATTATTAATAATTGTAATTATTGCAAAAGGCACAATCGTTTTTCAGTTTTTATACTATAGATTTTTATAAATAAAATATTTACATATGTACAAGTTACAAATATTTATGGTCTTTTTGTACATTGTCCATAATTTCTCTCCTGTCTTCAGTCTTCAAGAAATTGTAAAACTCATTACAACTATATATAAATAAAGTTTGTCTTTATCTGTTTTCTTTCTTTTCTATACTCTGACAACTAAAGACTCGTTTTGTAAATGTGGACTGGATGAAATAAAATTACACATTTCCCTAAATTCGTAAAAGCACCAACATTTAGAAACTCTTTCCATTTTTCTTCTACTGTCTTCTCATTTAAAAAACATTTAATGTTAATAACTCATCGATAAGAACATCTGCATATATTTATATTTGTATCGCAAAGAATTTGACAATATGACAAACTATATACTGAACAAAATTAATATACAATAACAGTACATTAATGAAAAATCAGTACATTTGCGTACGGATTTGCTTGTAATGCATAAATCAGTACTTTGAACAAAAAACAGTACGTGTACTGATAAAAACAGTACGAATGGCAATCCTATGTAGTATCGACAACACCGTATACATGAATACACCTTGTTCATGTTCTATTGAATAAATTAAACAAGACACAAATTAGCAAAATTAAATAAAATAAAAAAAAAAACAAGCAAGAAAGATTACATAAAATAATTTCTTTGTGTTTTCCTTAAATGTTCATGTTACAAAAAGTATTTAATCGAGTACCGATAAGAAAACGAGTTAAGTAGTCAAAAGTGTAAACATATTTTAACACTACATTTTTTTGCCATCAGCTGTTTCCTATATTTTACGAATTTTTACAAGTTTTCCGTTCGCGTACTTTTTTGATAGTAATTTTTCATTTTTCTCCGTTATTACTCATTTACTGCATTTTACTGTAAAAGTACCCGAACGCACCTATTTTTGCTTTGGTATATTTTGTTTGTTTTTTAACAACAGGGTGTATCAAAATCTTTTTTTTAATGTTAATAACTCATCGATACAAAAAATATCTTGTATAGAAATTATTGAAAAAAATTAAAAAATATAAATAATAATCGGGATCTCGAAAATCCCAAGATTTCTGATTTTTAATCTCGATTTGCCTTATCTCGAAAATCCCGGGATCGGGATTTCCCAAATGGAAGCCCTATTGTCAAGATATTTATTTTGTTTAAATTTAAAATATTTCCTCTACTTTTTTATTCAAATTTATATTTTTTAATGGTTGGGCAATAATAGCTCTGTTCCAGATGCATAACGAAACAGTCCGAACTTGCACAAAGTTACCGAACAGCGTTTTACATAACAATTTTTGTGTAATTAAGAGAGTATTTTTTTCATTTCCTGTACAAATTTGCACGAACTTTTATTTTGGGTAAGTTCGGACGTGCGCCGAGATAGCGTTGATAGTTATCCACGAAAACGAAAAATTGAATTGGTGCTTTTGGGGGTTGAATTAAAAATGGGAATTTAATGCTTTTGGGACTTAAAATTATAATAGGAGTTTTGATTTTGGGAATTTAAAAAATTAGGGCGTTCGAATAAAAATGCGAATTTGTAATTTTAAGCAAATAATTACGCAAAAATGAAGTAAAAAAATTAATAAGCAATAATAAAAATATTAAAAGAAAAATGTATTTATAATTAAAAAATAATTTTTACTTATTAAAAAAAGAATTTTTTATCATAAGAAGCAAGGCGAATTCATTACAGGTGATCCTAAAAGCCCTGCGGATAACTTTTTTTCTTTATCTTTATAATTGTTGGATGTCAAAATTTTGTTTATTATCTTTGTTTCTGTTTTGATTTGTTTCGGTTTTTGACATTGAACACTGATTTTACAAACACAAATTGCTAGTGGTTTTTGTACGAGTTGTACTTGTTGTACTACCGAGATTACCTGGAATGAATTCGCCTTGATAAGAAGAAATCATAAACCTTCTGCAAAAAATTATTAATAAAAATATGAATTATCTACACATTAAAATTATTAAAACCAAAATTGGTGTATTATTTTTTTCGGGGTTTAGAGGTTACGTCAAGGATAAAACTCAATAGATTATGAAAGTAGACGTTCCATAGAATATAAAAAGCTTTACGTGATAAAATCCAAGGAACAGTTTTCCAGAAATCTGGTTTCATCCAAATTGGTCAGTAAAATCTGGGATTAATTTTATTGGGGTTTAGAGGTTAAAACACCATAAAAGAAATTAATAACCAAAACTGAAAAAAAAACATTTTTTGCCAACACACTTGCAACAATTTTACATATGTTATTAATATGCAATTTAATATTAAAAAATATACATATGTACTGTTTTTTATGCAATTGTACTGATTTTTTTTTCTCTTATGTACTGATATCTCTGATGTCAAAACTGGCAACCCTAGGTAAAATACACTCCTCTTTGCCGATTTTAATATGAATTTATAAAAATAAAAAATCATATTAACAACACTGACATCGGCTTATAGCTTTGCAACAGAGTTGCAAGCTTCTTTAATTTAAAAAATAATAAGACATTTTTTTCAAATTTATTCTGAGTTAATTTTCAGTTATGTATTTTATAAAGCTTTTTGTAATAGTTCTATTCCTTCAATTTTTAGCAGAGTACCGAAACGCTCGCTCATTCTTCATTCATGAGCGAGCGTGAAAATTTAAAAATTTTTCTGGAAATTCATCCTCGTGAGAGTGAGGAAAAAAACTATTTTGATTTTCCTCGCTCATGAGGAGTGAGCAAAAACAAAAAATTCATATGTGATTTTTCAGATATGAAAAATTTGAAAAAATTCACTTTAAAATTCTTCACAAGGAAAAAAAATGAAATTTTCCCAACCATTTCCAGCGTGAAAATCAAGTAGTAAAGAGGCCTTTTTGCAGACATAAGATCTCCCAGCTGCATTCCAACTTTATTACCAATTAGCAAGGTGTGTCATTGGAGACCAACACGTTGCACTTTTGCATATATTTTAAACACATCTGGAAGGGGTTCTAAAAAGATTTAAGAATAAAGCTTTATCCAAGTTTAATTGTTGTGGCTAATAATACGAAGTGAGTAAATTAATAACTAAACTTGCAACACGTTCTAACATAACTACTAATAAAACGATTGCGACAGGCCTTATCTTAGAATAGAAAATTTTAATTTGTAAAATATTAAATAAAAACCTTTCTAAAAGACCTTTTCAAAAAAGGCAGACTGGAATAAGTAAAAGTTTACTAAAAATTCAATTGTAAACATTCTTAAAGGCCTAAAGAGTGATTCGCTTGCAATTTTCCCCGCCGGGCAGCACGTTTAGTGTGTGTATTTTTTTTGTAAAATTATTTCTTGACTGGTGAACCAAAATGTGTGTGTTGTTTTTTATTTTTGTAGGCAAATATTATTGAAAAAAAAAAATAAGAGAACTGCACATATCGTCATCTTAAATGCAGAACATTGTAACATCAAATTTCATAAGTTTACATGAGAAGCAAAAAACGTTGTAAAATGGAAATTATATGAGATATTAGAGTAATATTAAATATTTAGAATAAAAATGCGATAACCAGTTTTTTTTTTTTTTTTTTTTTGATAAAAAAATAATATTTTTACTGTTATTTATTTAGTTATGTGTGCTACGTTATTTTAATTTGTAATTCTCTGAAGCAAAACGACGAATTATCAACGAAAGTATGATAATATTAAGTTAAACAATCATTTAAAACATTAAATAATTAAATATTTCTGTTAAGTTACAGGTATAATAGAATATAAAGATAAATATGGTTAAATGCACATATAAAAATGATAATCACACAATTAATATGCAGCATCATTAGGAATGCGTTGACATGGTGAAATAAGTTTGCTTTTCTGATGCAGTGCAGGCAGTACTGCATTTGAGAACGTAGATATGTTACATTATTAGAGATATTATTATGACATATTATTAATAGTTTTTTATTTCTAATTAGAAGTGGATTAAACTAAAAAAAAGTACTTCATTAAATTTAAATTAATTTTAAAAATCCAACTTTTCCATTATAACTAACGTGTATTTTGATGTCCTTATAATGAATTTTCTCAATTGAATTTTTCTTTACAATAAACAAGTTTTGTAAAAAATTTGACTCAATACATATATGCATATTTGCCTCAATATAAGGAATTATTTCGAAAAAACTTCTGCAAGAAGTAAATTTTAATTAGTTAATTTCTGAAAAATTTAAATAAGAAGAATGAAAGAGTTTTTCAATTAAAAGTAGTATTGATAGCAGCCCGCGTATTCAGTGAAAGAAAATGTTGTATAAAGAAGCACTTATCCTAAAAAAAATACTATTAGTATTTAATAAAGCCGTAAAAGGATTAACACAAAATTTAGCTAAACAATTTATATTCCAGCACTTGATAAGAAATGCTATTATTCTAAAGATGTAGAAGACAAGTAATTTATTATTTAACAGAAAAGGCTTTATAACAGTCTTTTTGATGATATTGATGATGGACGACTTGGAAGAATGCAATCCTAACAAAAATACCAGATTATTTTAAATAAACTTGGAAAAAATATTTCTATTGTATTATAAACCTTCTATATTAATAATGAAGATATATTCTGATCCAATAGCAACAGATTCATTATAGGGAAATTCGACTGTATTAACATTTATTAAAAACTATATATGTACATTAGGGGTATAACTTTCGAACAATTTTTTAAATTATCAAAAAATACCTATCCATGCCATATAGACCATGAAAATCTATGATGAAAAGTGGGGTCACTTTTTCGCGGGCGTTAAAAAAGTTCCCCCCCAAATCACTTTGAAGTTTAGTATTTGGATTTTTTTTTTGTTTATTAAAAATACAATATCCTTATTGTAAAAACACAATATCCTTATTGTAAAAACACAAACCATTCATTTATATTTTTATGCTATTTCGCAAATAAGACTTATACCACCAATTATACTACATCCAAACAGTTAAAAGTATGTTAAAATAACACGGAAACTCTTTTTATGAACAAAATGGAACCAACCTCACAATCCCAATTGTTTACTTTTATTTTCATTTGTTTTGTTTTTATTTTGTTTCTTTGTGCAAAATATTTTTCAACATTGCAGAACAACACACACTTTGAACAAAGATAATTTTTAGTATCTGAAGTTAATATATACATAGTACATGACTGTAAGTAAAGTATTTAAAAAATAAAAATTCAAATATTATTATTTTTTTGGAAGCTTTTAGAAAAAACGGTTTGGGGGGGAGGTTTTTTATCCAAATTGATCTCAAAAAACTGTTTTCTTGATATATACATCAGTGGCCACCCCGTCGTGATGGGTATTTTTTTTGGTTATACCCCTAATGTACATATATAAACTCATAAAGTTGGAAAACGAAATAAATGATGGAAAAATCATATAATAAAAATAATGGCAGTCTGTTGGAAGCAAAAAACTAAGGACCTAGAGACGGTGCTATTTATTCTTGGAAATTCATAGCGTATGGGAGTGCAATGGGTTAAGCTGTGAAATTTCTAACACTCCAATGTAGAAGAAGCTAATAGTCATACTTAATATAGGTTTTTCAATACATATACATATAGGTATATATATGGATTCGATTTATATTTATTTTACAGCACTGTTTTTCTTTTTGCTTATGCAATAATTTGCAGTTTGATCACTTATTCCACTAACACGTTCAGAGTATGAAACAGAATACCCATTTTTGACGTTAAAAAAAAAATGAATTGTTCGTAAAAATATATCAAATACTCTGCTAATTTTTTTTTAATTAAGATTATTCATTATGTTTTTTAAGGAAATTATTTACTTAATGATAAGCCATTTTTGATTTTGTTAATAGATTGGATATTTTTTAAGGTGGAAGTTTAAAAGTTTTTTTAAATATTTAACGTGAATCGTAATCAACAAAAAGTCTATTTCAAAATTTTCAATAATACATTGCTTTGCATTTTAGCAAACGATATTTATACTGTTGTAAAAAATTCTTTGATGCTTTTAAAAGGGAACGTTTTTTTCTTAAGCAGACATAAAGGCAAAACTCATTGAAAAAAAATTCCAAGTACTCAATTTTTGTTGTTGTTGTTGTTGTAATACAGTTTTGGTTTTACCAACCAAAACGGTTGTTCGTTGATAACATTTTTCTTAAGTAGGTAACAAATATTTGAAATTAAAGTAAAAAAGGCTTGTTTTGCTAAAAATTATGTGTAAAAGCAAATGTGACCGCAGGTACAATCGAACTTCCCTATAATATATCTGCATGGGACCATAAAATCACTTCATTTACGTTAAAAAAGCAACAATTTTACAACTTTGGTTTTTGATCAAATGTATTTTACTTGTAGATTTGTAATTTGTAGTTTTGAGAAACAGCGCTCAGGTTTCTATACTTGCTCATGGAGTTTTTTTTCAATAAGTTTTGCCTTTATGTCTGCTTAAGAAAAGGACCGACCCTTTTTAAAGCATACATTTTTTTTGCAATATGTATCATTGAAAATTTTGAAATAGACTTTTTTATTGATCACGTTAAATATTTAAAAAAAAATTAAACTTCCACCTTAAAAAATATCCAAGCTATTAACAAAATCAAAAATGGCTTATGATTAAGTAAATAATTTCCTTAAAAAACATAATGAATAATCTTAATTAAAACAAGTTAGAGTGCTATATTCGGCTCTGCCGAATCTTTGATACCCTCCACCGACAGGAGTGGGCTCTATATGATAAATACATATATATTATTAATTAAGCTTCACAAAAACGAACGTCAGCATAAAAATTGGTTGCGCTTTAGACCTGAATTAAATTATTGACCGACAATAAGAAAATTTTATTCGTTTCTTGTAAGAACTCCTTGAGTAAAATATCATTATTCGTAACAGTTTTAGCCGGACTAAAATGATTTTTAGGAGCGTTATTTGTATTGGACCTATGGTAAATTATGGCCCAATCATCCCAAAATTCTGAAGACTGATTTCTGGTATTACAAAAAATAAATTAGAATAAATTTCAATACAGCAGTGTAATTAGTTTTAGCGTTAACAGTAAATTTCACAAACTTGCATGATAGTTTTTCTTGCCATATGAATTTAAGTAAAAAATTTCACCGCAATATCTATTAATCCCAAAGTGGGCTTTATTTGGTTTTAGGCGCAATAAACTATTTTCCGAGAGTAGGGTTTATATGGGGCCTATGGTAAATTATGGACAAATCTTCACGAAATTTGGCAGTGTGATGTCTCGTCCTATAAAACTGTGACCCACCGAACTTCAATTTGATAGCATTATTTATTACGGTTTTAGGCGTACTAAACGGTTTTCCGGAAGTAGGGTTTATATGGGGCCTAGTGTAAATTATGGACCAATCTCCAAACAATTTTACAGTGTGATTTGTGGTCCTATGAAACTGTGACGTACGAAATTTAAGTATGCTAGCGTTATTTATTGCGGTTTTAGGCGTCTAAACTGTTTTCCGCGAGAAGGGTTTATATGGGGCCTAGTGTAAATTATGGACCGATCTTTAAAAAATTCTACAGTGTGATTTCTGGTTCTATAAAACTGTGACGTACCAAATTTTAGTATGATAGCGTTATCTATTACGGTTTTAGGCGCAATAAACTGTTTTCCGGGGGTAGGGTTTATATGGGGCCTAGTGTAAATTATGGACCGATCTTCAAAAAATTTTACAGCGTGATTTCTCGTCGTATAAAACTGTGACGTACCAAATTTTAGTATGCTAGCATTATTTATTGCGGTTTTAGGCGTACTAAACTGTTTTCTGGGAGTAGGGTTTATATGGGGCCTATTGTAAATTGTGGACCGATCTTCAAAAAATTTTACAGTGTGATTTCTGGTCCTATAAAACTGTGACGTACCAAATTTTAATATGATAGCGTTATTTTTTACGGTTTTAGGCGTACTAAACTGTTTTCCGGGAGTAGGGTTTATATGGGACCTAGTGTAAATTATGGACCGATCTTCAAAAAATTTTACAGTGTGATTTGACGTATTATAAAACTGTGACGTACCAAATTTAAGTATGCTAGCGTTATTAATTGCGGTTTTAGGCGTACTAAACTGTTTTCCGCGAAAAGGGTTTATATGGAGCCTATGGTAAATTATGGACCGATCTTCACGAAACTTAACAGTATGATTTGCAGTCGTATGAAGCGAATTCGTGCAAAATTTTATGTCATTCCGTGGATTATTCCACCATTTATGTTAGTTTTTGTATCAAAATTATCAACTTTTTTTGGGTAGTGGTTCCACATTTTGATTCATAGTTCTGATCCTACTAAACCGATGTTGCTGGATTTCAATCCCAAGCTGCTTAGGATAACTACAAGCAATTTGAGACCAAGTTTGTTCTTTTCTTTTGCGTTTTTCGAAAGTGAGCGTGTTTTCAACAGACGGACAGACAGACAGACATGGCTAAATCGACTTAGAATTACTCAAGGACCCAGAATATATATACTTTATGGGGTCTTAGATGTATAATAAAAAAGTTTCACACGGAATGACAAACTTAGTATACCCTCATTCACCACAGTGGTGATGGAGGGTATAAAAAAAATTAGCAGAGTATTTGATATATTTTTACGAACACATTCATTTTTTTTACGTCAAAAATGGGTATTCTGTTTCATACTCTGAACGTGTTAGTGGAATAAGTGATCAAACTGCACATTATTGCATAAGCAAAAAGAAAAACAGTGCTGTAAAATTAATATAAACCGAATCCATATATATATATGTATATGTATTGAAAAACCTATATTAACTGCCCGTTCGCCGATATCGAACGTTAACGTTCGCATAGTAAATAACATTTAATACAAAAACAAAATTTCAAAAATAGTTTTTGTTTTAAATGTAATTTTCTATGCGAACGTTAACGTTCGATATCGGCGAACGGGCAGTAAGTATGACTATTAGCTTCTTCTACATTGGACTGTTAGAAATTTCACAGCTTAACACATTGCACTCCCATATATCTTCATTATTAATATAGAAAGTTTATAATACAATAGAAATATTTTTTCCAAGTTTATTTAAAATAATCTGGTATTTTTGTTAGGATTGCATTCTTCCAAGTGGTCCATCATCAATATCCTCAAAAAGACTGTTATAAAGCCTTTTCTGTTAAATAATAAATTACTTGTCTTCTACATCTTTAGAATAATAGCATTTCTTATCAAGTGCTGGAATATAAATTGTTTAGCTAAATTTTGTGTTAATCCTTTTACGGCTTTATTAAATACTAATAGTATTTTTTTTAGGATAAGTGCTTCTTTATACAACATTTTCTTTCACTGAATACGCGGGCTGCTATCAATACTACTTTTAATTGAAAAACTCTTTCATTCTTCTTATTTAAATTTTTCAGAAATTAACTAATTAAAATTTACTTCTTGCAGAAGTTTTTTCGAAATAATTCCTTATATTGAGGCAAATATGCATATATGTATTGAGTCAAATTTTTTACAAAACTTGTTTATTGTAAAGAAAAATTCAATTGAGAAAATTCATTATAAGGACATCAAAATACACGTTAGTTATAATGGAAAAGTTGGATTTTTAAAATTAATTTAAATTTAATGAAGTACTTTTTTTTAGTTTAATCCACTTCTAATTAGAAATAAAAAACTATTAATAATATGTCATAATAATATCTCTAATAATGTAACATATCTACGTTCTCAAATGCAGTACTGCCTGCACTGCATCAGAAAAGCAAACTTATTTCACCATGTCAACGCATTCCTAATGATGCTGCATATTAATTGTGTGATTATCATTTTTATATGTGCATTTAACCATATTTATCTTTATATGCTATTATACCTGTAACTTAACAGAAATATTTAATTATTTAATGTTTTAAATGATTGTTTAACTTAATATTATCATACTTTCGTTGATAATTCGTCGTTTTGCTTCAGAGAATTACAAATTAAAATAACGTAACACACATAACTAAATAAATAACAGTAAAAATATTATTTTTTTATCAAAAAAAAAAAAAAAAAAAATCGGTTATCGCATTTTTATTCTAAATATTTAAAATTGCTTTTATATCTCAATTAATTTCCATTTTACTACGTTTTTTGCTTCTCATGAAAACTGTGATGTTATAATATTCTGCATTTAAGATGACGATATGTGCAGTTCTTTTAGTTTTTTTTTTTTTTTAATAATATTTGCCTACAAAAAATTCAACACACACTTTGGCTCGTTGCCTTTAACAAAAACAACATACACACAAAGGCATTTCGTGCTGTGGTCATGAAAACTGCCGAGCAACAACAACATTACTGGTGAGGAGCTTTAAGAAAATTTTTTGTTTCCTCATTTTTCATGACTGAGGAAAGGCAAAAATTTATTTTTCCTCACGCTCATGAATGAATTGGCAAAAAAATTCACAATTCATTCATGGTTGCGAAAAAAATTACACGTTTTAAATTCCTCATTCATGAAAAAATTCATGAATGGTTAAATATGAGCGATCATATATGAATTTTTCGGAACTCTGAATTTTAGTAATGACTTTATACACTACCAGACTATTATATTACAAAAAGCTTTATACATAACTGAAATTTAACTCATAGAATAAATTAGAAAAAACAATTTTTTTTTGAATATAATAAAGTAAATTGAAAGAGAAATAATTCCCAGATTCCAATAATAAGATATTTCATCACTGTTACCAAACACAAAAACAAATTTTTTGCGAGCAGGGAGTTAATTAGAAAAATTAAAGGATTAATTTCTTGATTTTTTGAAATGGTTTGTAACTTCGAAAACAAACAAACTTAGGCATATGTGACTATAACGTTAATAAGTTGCTTTGCCTTTTCTAGCCGCTGATAGTTGGTAAATGCCCTTATATCGCTAAATGGGCTATAACGTAAATACTTTCTATTAATCTTCTGTATAGCGGCAAAAATATCGATTAAATGGACTATATCGCTAATGTGACAAACAACGGAAATGACTATAAACGAAAAGTACTGTATAAAATAATGAACAAATTAGGAAAATAAAATTTTTTTGCGGGTTGCTCTATTTATTTTATTTTATATATTTTTTTTTTTTTTTTTTGTTTGAATTCACAAAATTTTTTAAACGTTTTTATTTGACTTTTTCAATTAAAATTTTTAATTTACTGCTTGTCAGATATTTTTTTGGTTGTTGCAAAAATTCTACTAGCCCCCAGGGCTATTGAAATTTAATTAATTTTAGAAGTGTCAACATTTTACTTACATTAGCACTTTTCAATCGCCTCACACACGCCCTAAAGCTGGCATCACACGATTGCAGCAATGTACAAATTTTTACACTTTTTAAAACCCCAATCGTGTGACTGCACAATCAAATGCCTCATGTACCAATCGATGGCAATATTGTGCTTACTTTTACCAATAAAATGCAACCCTGGTGCGGCAATCGTAGTCTACTTTATATGCAAGCGCGCGTCAATAAAATGGCAAAAATGTACGAATATTTATTGGCTTCGTGTGCGGCAATTAAACAAATTACGCGCCAATATTTGCCTTTTTTTAATAAATTTACTTTGTGTGTTTCTTTTAGTAGGAATAAATTAAAAATAAAAATTAAATTTATCAACAATAAAAACTGGGAATTTAGCCAACTCATTAATAAATAAATTAATACTAAATTTTGTATTCCCGAAAATTACTTTTGATATATATTTTTTTTTTAAATAGTGGATCCCAGCTTAAGCTATACATTAGCACAAATGTAGACAAAAAATAAATAAACCAACATTATAAATGTGAAATTTGTAAAAAAAAATTTTATTTTTTTAATTTTTGTATACAATTTTAATTTAAATATACATATTAAAAACAATACGTGTATATAGATTTTTGAATGCTGCATGGGTAAGTAAAAGCTAGAAAGATAAAAATTTGTTGAAGTTAGTTTTTTAGTCCATTTTAAGCCACACAAATTGCTTAAAATGGACCGAACAATGGATTTTCAGTCAGAGATTTAGGTAATTTTTCCCGTAAGTGTCTGTAAATATAGAAACAAAATTAATAATTAAATTTTTTAATGGTTTTATTGTCTTTTCAGTCTGTAATTTTGGTCAAGTGTGTTAGATGGATGGTGTATGGCATACTAACCTGTGGAACTAGGATATAGTGCGATACGAGAAAATAAATTGTTATAAAAACCTACGTTTTGCTAAAATAGAAGAAAAAACCACATTTTGTTCTGCATTAATTTTTTTAAGATCAAATATTTCTATGAGAAGAGGAGAAAATTATGTAAATAAGATTTTTTCCTATAGAACTTAGCAAAGACATCAAAAAAAAATTTCTAAAAAAAATGCAAGACCTCAAATTTTATTCTGCGACTCCTCATATACAAACACATATAGACTAAAACAAATTCAGTATGCAATTAAGATTTAGATGTTGTCCTTTAATGCGACCATAGGACTTCGAATAATAAATGCTAAATGCCACTAAATCTATCAGTTTTAGTCAAAAAATTATTAAAATCAAAATTAATAAGAATAAAATTTCCTATCAAATAAGACTCGATTTATATTCCTAGAGAAAATGGTTGAGATTTTAGTGCTATTTTTCGTAACTTTAACCACAAAGTGTTCATATTATCAGATTGGGCTGAAACTTTACCAATCACATTTCTAGCCTATTTTCACATTTTAGGGGGTAGGATTGATTTTTTTTCTCATATACCTTGTATCAACCCTAGTAATACATTTTTCTCATATACAGTTTCGAAATTTTCCGTTTAAATATCCCGTTTTAAAACACTTTCTTTCTAAAAAAAAATCCAATTGGTTTTGCCACAGAAATCGTTTTAATGATTTTGTACATTGAACAAACCAGAATTTATTCAATGTACAAAATCATTATACATATATATATATGTTCCTCTAACTCCCACTGGAGCATAGGGCGCCGAAATCATTATGCCAGTGACAAAACCTTTGCACACTTTTATAAAACACTATTTCTTAAAAATGTCCAATTGGTTTTGCTTTTAGACCATAACTTTTTCACACATTTTCTTATTTTTTAATTTTTTTAGGCACCGAATGTAAAAAACATTTACCTGGTCGGATCCTTCGGAAAGTTGTGGAGCTTCTCTCCTGGTAAACAACCCATTACACATTTGCGACTCCTAAAATACAACAAAATATTAAAAAAAAAAACAAAAAAATGTTATATGTAAAAAAAAATTGATATGTACTTACATTTCTTTTTATCTCTTTTTCACCAACAAAAAAAAAAAAACAAAACAGGAAAAGCACATCCACGCACATAATAGGTCTGTCTGCGTACTTTTCCAGTAGCAAATACTCAGTAAATTTTTTTGGGAGAGTAAGACAAATTTTACTCTTTCGGCTGAGAATATCTCAAAAAGTACGCAGACAGTATCCAGTGAAATCTTGCAAGAAAACAGCTGATCGGTGTGTAAAAATTGAAATAACAAACGTGAGCCAAGATAGCGTTGAAGAAATAGCGTCCAATTTGGGAATTTAAAAACCGGGAAACCAAAATACCCAAATAATGGGTATTTGAAGTATAAACAAAAAGTTAGCGTCGAATTTAGGAATTTAAAATAGGGAAGTACAAATATAGGAACAAATCTAGTTTACCGACGCAGCTCCAAATAAAAAAAAAGTACCCAGGGTGATGGAAAATGGAAAAATAAGAAGAAAAAATAAAATATCAAAGTTGGCGCAAACGCTTAGTTTTCGAGTTATGGACGTTTAAAGTTTTCATATACATAAATATGTGATTTTCCACTACAATTCTAAACGTATATGGCCAATATTGGTATCATTTTAAAGCTCTTGAACAGATTTTTCTGGATATACATAATTTATTTCAAAATATTAAACTCTTTATATCACATTACAGTTTTTTTCATTTTACGTCGAAATGTTACGGAAGTGCATTAGGAAAGAATGTAGTTTATTTAAATAAAAGTGTAATACAAATTTTATAAAATAACAAGCACTAGCATCGCAAAAAAAAATTCTTTGCATAGCCAGCCTTTGGCCGGACGCAAGGATGTTCTTCTCTATGGTATAATAAACACCGGTTTCGCTTACTAAAGCTTCCTTGCATAGCCGGCCTTTGGCCGGGTACAAATATTTTCTCCCCTATGGTATAACTAATACCGGCTTTGCTAACTAAAGATTCTCTGCATAGACGACCTTTGCGAATGGGCAAGGATTCTCTCCTCATTAGTACAACATAAACATAAAGAAGGTTTTACTTGTATTTTAATTAAAATTCTTAAATAAATTAGTATGTAGTATATACATACATTAAAGAATTAGAAAAAATTAATAAATTTGTTTTTATGCTTACTAAAAAACTTTTGTATTTTGCAAACTCGTCCCACTTCTTAATAAACTAAAAATATTAAAATAAATTCTGTAAGTCCAGAAAGATCTAGTGAAACGCTTTGCAATGATACCAATATTAGCCATATACATTTGGAAATGTATTGCAAAATCACATATTTATATAAAAACTTAAAACGCCCATAACTCGAAAACTAAGCGTTTGTGCCAACTTTCTTATTTTTATTTTTTCTTCTTATTTTTCCATTTTCTATCACCCTAGGTACTTTTTCTTTAATTGGAGCTACGTCGGTAAACCAGATTTAAGCCCAAATATATTTATATTTTTAATAAAAATACAAAAAATATTAACCACAGGCTTTTGCAGGGCATAAACTATATATTTTTTGAAAGTAAATAGTTTTCTGGACAAAATGAGCGATGCGTGCAAAAAATCGTTCGGACAGTTTCCGAGAAATCTGGGTTCATCCAAAATGGTCAGTAAAAATCTTTACTGATTTATGCAATGAACCACAGGCTTTTGCACGGTATAAACTATATATTTTTTGCACGCATCACTCATTTTGTCCAGAAAACTATTAACTTTCAGAAAATATACAATTTATACCGTGCAAAAGCCTGTGGTAAATATTTTTATTAAATATATAAATATATTTTTACTTCCCCTTTTTAAATTCCTAAATTCGACGCAAACTTTTTGTTCATATACTGTAAATCCCCATTATTTGGGTATTTTGGTTTCCCGGTTTTTAAATTCCCAAATTCGACGCTATTTCGTCGACGCTATCTTGGCACACGTAAACTGTTTCATTCAAACAGTATATAAAAACAGCTGTTCAAACTAGTTGCAAAATCTTACCAGAGGAAATTTCTCCAGTAACATTTTGCAAGTTCTCTAACTTTCAACTGTCAAAAAATTCTTTTTTTGGCTCTCTCGCTGTAAGAGATTTGGAGTACGCAGACAACATTTTGCAAGATTTTGCGACATTTTGTACAAAATTATGCAAAATATGTGTACGCAGACAGACCTAATATGAAGCACATGCAAGGACTACATGTATAATTTCAGATATATAAAAAAAAAATTTATTTCGCTGATCATAAATACAAAAATTATAACCAAATCTTACCCTACATCAGATCTTTTAATGTTATGCTAGAAATTAAAATTTTTTTAGGTGCTCATAAAAATACTTTAGTGTTAATATAGATGGCCCGATTGTACGTTATATTTTTATTCACTCAATTCTCTTAAATTTTGGTATGAAATTATTTTGGAAAGACTGATATTAGGTATGAAATATCAGGTCCGAGGGTTGTAGCGTGCGTGATGAAAAATAAGGTTTTTTTTATATTGTGAGTAGAATGATTTTTTTCAAGTCATCTATAATTTTAAATCAATTTCTTTGCCTCCTTTTAAGCAAATAAAAAATTTAAATTCTACAATAAGAAAATAAAAAAAATATTGTGTATTAAATTCTTTAGCGTGCGTCACGATTTGAGTTCTTCCAAAAACTGTATTAAAAACCGATTCAGTAGTAATTTTCTTTTCTTTTATCTTCGCTTTTTATTACTTTTCTTCAGAATTAGAGCTGTTGTGAAGCGAAATAATTGGCAGGTTATCGGCAAAACTTTATATAAATAGCATTTATGTTTTGAATGTAAGCATATATGTAGCTATATAAAAGCCAGTTAGAAGGTATAGTCGGTCAAGCCAGACCATATGACACCCTACCCATGGGCAACCTTTGACCCGCTACAACAAAATTATATTTTTAGCTTAAGATTCATATAAGAGTCCGTTATTTAGATAAATAAATGTATCAGTATGAATTTTTTCGACTTAAACTCAACAGTTGTAAACAGTGCCCCATATATAATTTGTTTCTTAAAAAATAATAATGCGGTAGCCCAACGATAGTTGTCCAGTTCATATGGTCTGTATTAGGAGTTTAAACACCAGTTTCATACGTATAGAGATGGTTTATATGTTTACTGATTTCAAGATTTGCCCTCGTCTACGGGTTCCATAACGCATACAGCGTTTGCCCCTTACCAACAAACATCGTCTGTCTACCTTACACTTGGCACCAGCCAGTGCTTCCACGAGTAATTTTTACAACCAAACTTTTTGAAAAATTACCAAATGCGAAGAAATGTAACCAAATTAGAAATACCTTTTGTTAATTGAAACATTTTAAAAAATTCAGGAGTAAATTTATGGAACCACATTAAAACTTCGTTATTTAAGTTAACTTTGGTTCTCAAAACTTCGCAAAATTTTATATAAGATTGTTTTGCATTTTCTCTAATTTCTTTAACAATATCAATATTGATATTATTTGTAGAAATATATAAAGCCACTTCTGTTCCTCAATAAATTCAGGATTTCACTAATGTTGCCTCGTCTGTGGGTATCATAAGTCCCCTTTAACAATGTGACAAGTGAAAGGCAGACAGACGAAGTTTGTTGGCGAGGGAGGAAAAAAGTAAAGTGTGCCACACATACAGCGTCGCCCCTTACCAACAAACTTCGTCTGTCACCACATTAACGATTTGTTGTACAACATAAATGCAATGAAAAGGACTCAATAATTTGTTTTCTATACTAATAATTCAAAAAGGCGGAACCACGACAAATTTTTAATTATAAGAAATGATTCACGGAAGTACCAAGGTACTTTAGAAGGTCAATATGTGCCAAAAAGTACAATTGTACCAACTTTAACATCCCTGATGCATATGGTTTTTTGCACTCTTCAGTTTTCTGAATATAAGCACGAATTTTTTGCTTTCCTTCAAGGCGAATTCATTTATCAGGTGGCGTTGGCACAGCTGTGCTACTTTTTTTCTTACTTAAGGCTAGTTTACATGGTAATACAATGTATTACGACTTTGTGGAATCAAAATATTATGAAATTCTCTCCGTGTTTAAAACAAAAAAAAAATAAAAATCTGTTGGTAAGTATTTTTTATGTTTACACGGATGGTTTAAGTAAAATAAAAGCACAGTGAGTTAATAACAAAAAAGCAGATGGTTGCAGTTTTACAATATTTACAAAAACAACATGAACGCATCCTGAGTTGATTCTGCTTGTTTTTGTAATTTTATAAAAATGTTACCACCTTCAATATACTCTGTTAAAATGCGACTCTGGTGTGATGAGAATACATAAGTTTCTAAAATGGTTTAGAAAATGAACATTTACCGACCGATTGTCATATTTTTTTCCGTATTCTCTCTTTCATTTTTCTCATTCTACATCATTTTTTGACATGTCGTAACACATTGTATTACCGTTGAAAAGTTGAAGGACCAGAGTTAAAATCTTTGCTGGTAGATGCCAAATAAAAGCCAGTAGTTGATTTGCTTATAGTAGAAATTCTTTTATTCGACAACGTTTGTTCTTCTAATTATAATGCTTTAAACACATTCGAGACAGCAGACTACCGACTTCAATATGTCAACAATAGAATACATGTGTGTATATGGAAATGATTATTTTAACGACGACACGGCAAAATGGCTGCAGGTTGTTGTCTATGCTAATTTTGTCGTTGTAGTCAAATTAAACTAATTTCTATTTTTGTACGTCCCAATTTACACTAGGGACATTTCTTGCCGGACAGACGAAGTTTGATGGCGAGGGGTCGAAAAGGTAGAGTGTGTAGTACATGACTCTCTGTACTAGACATTTTTTCATTTCTCTTTTCTTCTTTTCGTAGTTTACATCTTGTTGCTTTATATTATTTTTCTCAATTTGTCGTCAGTTTGGCTTGTATTGTGTTATGTTTGTGGTGTTGTTAACTTGCCTTGTGCTTTCTAAATAAATAAGCTAATAAATTAAAGTAAAAACAAAAAATTTATTAATAAAAATATATTTTTGTGGTAAATGAATATAATACTCGGGTTTTAATTTTACAAAAATGTTTGGCAATTTAAATTTGCAAAATAACACCACATACTATTATAATAAACACTACAAGAAAAAGCCGCCAAACTTTACGAATGAAGAAAAGAAAGAAACAAGTATAAAATTTCTGTCTGACTTCTAATGTTTCATATGTAAACGCTACAGGTAAGATTAAAAGAGAATTCAAAAAATGTCCGGCAAGAAATGTCCCTAGTGTAAATTGGGACTACGCTACAAAACAGAAACAGTGCTGCTAATATAATCAAAAATTAGAAGAATTAGTGCTTATAATATAAATAAAACAACTTTTTTGAGCTCGAGGTCTTTTTTAATTATTTTTATTTTATAATAATTTATTAAATTTTGCCGATATTTCGTTTTTCATTGAAAAACATCTTCTGGGCTATAATATTTAAAAAAATTATTAAACAGAAATAAAAACTTAACTATTATTATGTTGTGTTAACATCGTCTAATTGTGAACTCCTTGCTTATAATAGGTATATAATAATAATTTTTTGGTTAAACAGCAAAGAACCGGATTGAAACAAGAATATAAGCGCGGCTCACCACCAAATCTATATTATTATTACTTTTTAGTATCCTTAAAAGAAATTATATAGGAAGATGTTTGTCACGCCAACGCTCTTAGTTTTAGCAGTATGGGTATCATTGAAAAATTGAAAGTGCTTTTCACATGGTGTTTAAAGCACACCGATTTATTAACCCATTAAGAGCCCATTTCAAATGCGCATACTTCTTGACTGACTTTTCGGGATTCGGGATTTTGAAATCCACAAAATCCCGGGATTTCGATGTGTTGCCTTAAAATGCAACTTTTTTTTAATAAACAACACTTTTTAAATATTCAAAAGGTTTTATATACGTAACATAAATTTTTAAAAATTAAAACTACAAAACAATTTATTTTATACATATGTATGTTTATAACACTGGCCTCACCCATGATCAAACTAATTAGATTCTGAAAAAGCTTAAAACAATATACGTATCTCTTAGTTTTTCTAGATCAATTCATTTCGGTTTTTTGATAGCAATTACATTTTTAATGTGAATTAAGTTGTGACGACACTAATACACTGCAAAGTGTAGTCACTCATCGATCTCGATAGCTGAGTTAAAAACTGTAAAACTATGTCAACTGCAGTGCAGCACACCTCCAGGGTGAGGGCGAGATTCATTATCAATAATTAAATTACGTTTGAAATTTATTTTAAAACAAAATTTTTATCCAAATGCTTCTTAAAACAGATTTCAAGTTTAAATAATTTATTTATGAATACGTCAAATAGTGTTTATTTATAAAAAAATATTTTATTTACCGTACCTATGTTTTTTAAGCAAATTTTTTATTTTTATTGGAGCGGAAGGAATATGAGCTATTTCATCAATATTACGACTTAATTGTTATAATTATATCAACTTTTATTCTTTAGTTTCTGAATAAAACTTTAATTGGATCGTGAATAATTTTTATTTTTTGCTTGATATATAACAATTATTTCTTGATTTCTATATTTTGCATAAAAATAATCATTTTTATTTTGGAATTATGTCTTAAGCCAAAGCTGAACTTGCTAAACGTAATTGTAAAAAAAGGCTTGAGATGTGAATCTGCAAATTTCGTTTCTACTTAAAATAATGGTTTTTATTAAGCAAAATACAAAAATCCAGAAAAAGTCGTCATATATCAAGCAAAAATTGTTCCAAAAACAAAAAGGAAACTCAAAAATAAGAATTATTTATAATAAAAAATATAACTCAAATATAATTTTTAATAATTTTTTTGTATATAGTATAAAAATTCAATAAAAACGAACAGTTTTGTACATAAAAGTTGATATGTTAAAAATCCCGGGACTCATAAAAATAAATCCCGGGATTCGGGATTTATCCATCCCGAAAAATCCCGGGATTTCGGGATTTCCCGTTTGGCATCCCTAATATACACATGTTACCAAAGTTATAAGAACTTTGATTAATAAAGTTTTTCTGTATTGCGGGTTTTCAGCCTTCCGGAACACTTTTCAAATATTTACATATTACTATATTTCAATATGTAACAGGTGCATAAACTATTACCACTATATATTTTAACTCAAACTTATAAATAAATTGTGAAGTTTTCCAAAATAAAATTTTTTTAACCCTAATTACTTTAAAATTTTATATGATGGAGTTTTTAAAAATATAGCATACAAAAACTTGGGGTGTACTCTATAACATATTATATTTGAGGAAATATTAGCGGTTTTCACCCTTTGTATTAAGAGTAAAACTCTGTTATATTTAATACGATTTTATACTTCAAATCGTGAGTGTCTTTTTCGTATGCATTGTAAATTAATGAATTTGCTGAGTGAGAGAAAGAGACAGATAAAGTTTGTTCAACTGTTTTATTCTGGTAAATTCACACACTTTGTTTACTACTGCTTTTTGTAGGATTTTTCAACCACAGCGTAGTATATTTTAGTCTAATACATTTTGTTGTTGCAGTGTTGTAAATGTTAGTATATTTACTAAAATTATAAGATCAACAAGGTCTACAACGGACTTTACTTTCAAGGGTGAATTCCGCTATTATTATACATATCGACAAAATTTTAAGATAAATCCTCTTAAGGGGATATTAAATCGGTATATTTAATACATCATATGAAATGTGTTTCGAAAGACTTTATTATGATACCAATACTTTTTTTTCTTCCTATACTATTGATAAAGTGCTCTGAAACCTTTAAGACCTATAATTCATAAACTTAGTGCGTTGAACCAAAAAATGACAGTGGAATCGCGATACAATAATCTTGCGGTCAAGTTAACCAAATTTTAGCGCTTCTGTGCCGCTCTTAACGTTAACTCTAAGTTAACTTTTCAGATCGTATTAGTAAAAGTACTGATTTGTACAAATGATAACAAATTAGATTAAATTTTTAGCTGAAAGTTGAGAGTTTAAACAAAATTGAGAAATACATTAAAGAAAAACTATCGGCGTTGTATTATTGTATATCTGAAGTTGCCATCTCAAAAATAAAAACGAAACGTCACAAAATTTTCGAGGCTTTGAAGAATACATAGGAAAAAGCATACAGGAAAACTTTACATAGACCAAAATATTCCGATCTTAAAGCAAGTTTGTACAAATGTTTTCTTGAAGCATCGAAAACGTAATTGCGCAATCACTGTTCTAATTTCAATATCAATAGCTAAGCGCGAGTTCGTGTAACTGCAACCTGAAAAGACAATAATGTCAGTAATGGATGGCTGGCAAATGTTTAGAAAATACCCAGAATTTGCTATCTGAAAATTTTTGAAGAACTAATTTTCTGACAAACGTCATACGTAGCACCTAACACATAATACATGAATGATTGCATAATTATTAATTATAAATTGTAGCCGGTACAAATTAGATCTTAGTTTCTTTTTTGTACAGATGAAAACTAAGCCATTGAAAAAAATATAGGTACATATGTTTATTATTGCGTTTTTTTTTCTTACAATTTAGAAAAGTTAATAAATAAGACGAAAAAGTTAACAACCCTTAGGACATTTCAGTTTACTTCTTCGCGATTATACTGCATATTAGGATTTTTTTATTCAACCTGCCATGAAGATATGAGTTCCAAAAACAATAAAATTAAAATATTTTAAATGTTTTTTAATAAATTCATTTGTTTTTACGTTAAAAAGTTTATCATAAATAAGTATTTATATTTTTGTAGGCTTAAATTAAGTTTGTGTACGAGTCTGCAATTATGCATGTTGTTAAATTTATAAAAATTAAAAATGATAGTGGCACCACTGAAATGTAAATACATAATAAAAAACACAGCTGTTTATATTTTTTCAATTGTAGCTGTCGTCTTCAAAATAATTCAGTAGCTGATTACGCGACTACAATTGCAACCTGCAGCATTTGTAGTAGTGCCTTCATGTTGCCTGCTGTCTCGAATGTGTTTAATGCATAAGACTTAACTAACTTAACAATACAGTTTATGGGATTTCAAAAGCAAGGATATATAATTTTTAGTACATGTTATAGCAGTTTAGAGCCCTCTACATGTGAAATATAGTACACTAATAATGTAAGAGATTAATGAAAGACATTAGGGTGGCGACATGTACATTCCGGCCCTCTTGCAGGAACTGCAATTTAAATAATTTGTATAAAAAGAAATTCATTGTTCGGATATAAAATTCATATAAATTTTAGTGAAATAGTTAAATTTTAAGATAATGGATAGTTATGGAATATAATATTGTATGAAGTATTACAATTCATTAGATTTTAAATTCATTTTCTATGAAGTAGAGAGATTTTTACAAAAAATACCAATTCAGTAATGGGGTAAAAAAAAAGAATGATAAATTGACATTTATGTTATATATTAATATTTTACTTGAAATTATTGGGCACAAGATCCAGAAAGTACCCATCCGAATACTGTGTCCTGTGCCAATGGTAAACCATAGTCTCCAGGTATGACTCTGGGTTTGATGATTTTTGTGTAGCTATCATTTCCAATCACCAAAGAGATGCCTTGTGAGACGTAGAAGAAATCATCAGCGAGTAGTAGATGGGAGAATTTGTCAAGAACACTGGAATTCAATGACGCAGATGGGGTTTTCATTGGTAATCTACCCACAATTCTGGCGTCTACTGCTACACGAAATTGACGATCGTATTTTGCTGTGAGCATGAGTATCGCATACGTTACGTTGTTGAGCTGATACGTTTTTAACTGAAGAGTATCAGCCAGCTGCTGTTCAATTCGGCTATGTTCGGAGCAAACATCGATTAGAGCTCTAATTGTTTGCCGGTTGTTGTTTGAAACCACGATCACGTTTGCTGTAGGTAGCAATGGTACTAAATGACGAGAGACAATTGATGATATTGAATCATTTTGACTTGTTGTAGAAATTCCGTCTCGTCGATTTGGTGTGTTATCACGTTTGATACGTGAAACTCGAGAAAGAGTACTGGTCTCACGACTTCGTTTGTCTCGAGATGATTCCTCAGAGTGCAATAAAGTGTGGTGTTGCTTAGAACAAATATGGCATCCCGTTTTGTGAAAACATGACTTCTCTGAATGCACATGAGCAAGACAGTTTGGGCAGTAGTCGAACAGTGAAACAGCTTGCAATCGTTTTTCGACATAGTCGAAGTGGATGCGAACCTTGACATAAACGGCATCGAAACGGGTTTTTTATTTTAACGGTTTTTGGTGATAACATGGTTAGATGACATTGTAACCTATTGATGTAATGAAACTGAAATAAGCATTTGTTTGATTAATGATTTAGGTGATTTGGGAGGGGATTGAGGTTTGGAATTTTGTAATGTTAGATAATATGGATTAAGAAAGGATTTTTTTTGTAAGAGAAAAAAAACTATGCAAACGAAATGGAGTTATGATGGTATTGAAATAAGCTTTACTATAGGACGTGTGATAGTTCCTCGTTGAGTTAAAATATCAGCGACCCTCACTCTGCCATCGGATCCAGTGTACATTTTAGTCACACGACCAAGTCGCCATTCGTTGATAGAAACATTATCGTCTTTGATAACAACCATCGTGCCAACGGAAATATTTTCTTCTGGTGTTTTCCATTTATTCCTTTTGTAAAGCTCTTTAAGATATTTACTTTTCCAACGTTGACAGAATTGTTGTTGGATAGCTTTCAGTCGTTGCCAGCGATTGATGATGGAGATTGGTTGATTATCAATTTGTGGGTCTGGAGGAGCAAGGAAAGGGCTACCTATGAGGAAATGGCCTGGAGTCAAAGCATTCAAATCCATTGGATCTTCGGACATAGGAGAAATCGGTCTGGAATTTAAACAAGATTCAATTCTTGAAAGTAATGTAGAAAACTCTTCATATGTATATTTGAACGAACCAGCGATTTTTCGGAAGTGGGTTTTGAAGCTTTTGACTCCCGCTTCCCATAGACCGCCCATATGCGGTGAACCTGGCGGAATAAAGTGCCATTGAATGTTCTGATATATGAATGTGGATAGAAGTTCGGAACGAGAAGCTAACAGGAAATCTTTTGCCATTTGTTTAGAGGCCCCGACGAAAGTTTTGCCATTGTCTGAGTATAGCCTTAACGGATATCCACGTCTTGATATAAAGCGGTAAAAGGCTGCCATGAATGCTGAAGTCGAAAGATCCATTGTTGCTTCCAAATGAATGGCTTTTGTGGCAAAGCACACAAATACGCACACGTAGCCCTTTGTTACTCTGCAGCCTCTCCCTGAGAAGTTCTTTAAATCGAAAGGACCTGCGAAATCCAGTCCTGTGTTGTAAAAAGGCCGTTGTAACTCAGTTCTTTCTGGAGGTAACGCTGACATAAGCTGAGTTTTTACTTTTGCCTTATGCAAAACACATTCCTTGCAGTTATGAATAGTTGTTTTGATTAAATTCTTTAGCTTTGGAATCCAAAATTGCATGCGGACAAAACGTAAAACTTGTTGATTTCAACTATGAAGCGAAATTATATGCGAAAATTTTTTTTTTTTTTTTTCTCATAACAAATTTTATTTACAATCTATCCTATTTTGGATAATAAGCAAATTCGATAAATTTTAACAATTCATTCGTTGTTGCGCTCCAGCGAGGACAACAACATTTTAACAATAAGGTTTGATATACATACTAGTATTAAATTAAGGGGGAAACAAAAAAGTTGTAGCCGAAGAAGAAGGTTGTATGCTCTCTTTATGAAGAAGTGTGTTGTGTCTTTTACGACAAGTACGACAACTAAAAGAACTTTTACAATCGGTTACGTGGTGATTTTTAGTAAGACAATTCAGACAAAAATTGTTGTTTTTGGCATATGAATTTCTATCATCGATATTCTTTTCAAGAAATTTAGGGCATTGCCTGAGAGGATGCTGACTTGTACACAGACTACACTGGACAGAATTATTTGTAGAAACATTTGCATGATGGCTATTAAATCGTTTTGGTTGTGGCTTAATTTTGCCATTTTCTGTTTTATCTGACCGTGATGTAGCATTTTGTCTAAAATCTTTAACTTCGGATACTGTCTCGAGAGTTTGGAAACGATTAGTGAGAAATATACTCATCTGGGACCAAGTGGGATCTTCGTTTTTCTTAAAAGATTGCTCCCAAAGAGCTAATGTGATCGGAGGAAGACTATTAGTACAGTGAAAAACGAACACATCATCCAAGGCTTCTATGTTCTTTTTATAAAGCTTAAGAGCGGAAACACAACTATCAACTGTTCTTACTAAATTCTTTATATCTTCGCAAGATTCTTGTGAAATATGAGGAAGAGTAGAAAGTATTCTAAGCTGGCTATTAACAAGCAGTCTTTTATTTTCAAAGCGTTCCTTTAAATTTGCCCACGCTAAATCGAACCCTTCATCTGTTGGTGGACATTTTTGAACAATATCCTTTGCCTCACCGCTGGTGTTTCGATTTAAATGAAAAAGTTTCTGAATTTTGCAAGGACGTGGATTGTTAATATAAAGAGCAGTAAATAAGTCGCGAAATGAAGGCCAGGATTGGTAATCGCCCTTAAAGATTCCTGTATCACATGGAGGAAGGTGCATATTGTAGAGGCATGGGGCCAGAAGCTACATTTGGAAGAAGTTGAGGTGCTACTCTAAGAGAAGATAACTCATTAATGCGGGAACTAAATCGAGAAATGAATCGGACGTATGTAGAGTATGCTGTTTGGTACCTCGTGGTAACAATCTCTTTATCGTTTGCAGCAGGCTCATCGTCGTCGTCTTCTGTTTGATTTTTCTTCTTTTTCCCCTCTTTATTTTCCTCAGTTGTGCTATCAATCTCGTCAAGAACCTTTCCGTTTATAAGTTTAACTCCTGCCCAAATAGACTTCATCTCGTCGCGATGAACTTCAAGTGAATCTATAGATTCTCGGGAAAGATGTGACTCCTCGAATTCAGCGTCGAATTGGATAAGTTTATCCGTGCTTCTTATGAATTGCTGTAAGTGAGTCATCTTTTAAAATTTTATTAAAGGCTCACGAAGGATTTTTAACGAATTATGAATCAATAATAGCAAAAGAGACACGAAAATTGGAAAAATATCGGAAAAAAAAATTTATTTCTGATCACTCTTGAACACAAATTAATTCATGTGATAGATGTTAAGAAAAATTGGATAATGAAATGGGAAAATGAGGATAGTAAATTGTGAAATCAATATAATAATAAATAATAAAATATGTTTTTTTTTAGTTACCAGTTGCTAAAAATTTACGTTTTTGTTGAAAAATTCTTCGAACACGACAGCAATCGAAATTAATTTGTATTTAAATCGAACGAAATTTCAACGATATTTAATATTTAACGAAACGAAATATTAATGTTTTTTGCAATAACGTTTTTTTTTTTGTAATTATGTAATGTATGACTTATTTTGATTTCATTAATTTAAAATATTTTTATTGTAAATTTTATTGATTTAAATTGTGGCTGGTATAAATATTTATTGAATTTTTTATTATTCTTTTAATCGAGCTGTCTTCTGAGTGAATGGTTTCTCTTGAAGTGTACGTTATATTATTTTTTTTTTTTTTTATTTGATTGTGTCTTTTTTCTAATTTTATGTTGTTGAAATTAATTTAAGATTTTTGAAATTTAATTTTACAAAAATCAATTTAATTTGATTTTTATTATTTTTTTTTTTTGTATATGAGAATTTAAAAAAAAGAAATGTTTTTTTTTTTTTTTTAAATTTAAATTCACGAATTTATCATAAAAAGTAGAATGAAAGCATTCTTAAAGTGTTCTGTTTTTTTTTTTTATATTGTTGTTTATATTTGTCCAACAAAATAGCTACAAAAAAAAACTTTTATTTCTTCGCTCTTCTTTTATTAATGTCAGCTGTGTTTGCCCAAAAAAATAACTATTGAAAAAGCTTTTTTTGTCTTTCTCTTTATATTTTTGTTGTGTTGTTGTTTTTATTTGGTGTTGTCGTTTATTTCAACAATGCTACAAAATTTTTGGAAAATAAGTTAAATGTTGCTAGCTTCGAATTTAAAAGCAAATGATCATAAGCAAAAGTCGTCAACAAGTTAAAAAAAAAGAAAATGTTGCTACACCTACAACCAGAAATTAAAAGATTAACACATGTTTCGAAACTTTTTTTTTTTTTAAGTCTTTAAAAATGTTTCTTTTTGTGGACACATTGTTTTCAACATTTTTTGCTTTTGGATTCTTGTTTTACAAATGAGCTTTGAATACAGCGATTGAAGTGGAACGGTGTGATCTATGAAACACAAGTTGGGACAACTTTGAAAAGAGTGAAGAGAATTTTTGGTTTTTTTTTAACAACCACTTCGAAATTTAAAGAAAAAAAAAATGTAACGGTAAACGATATGCACATATGCCAAAATTGTTGTTGAACTTTTTTTGAACAAATTCACATGTGAAGATTTGAAATGTTGGTATAATTTGTAGGCAAATACACCCGAAAAAATTCCGTTTGAAAATTTGTAAAGGCAATTGTATTTTTTTGTTGTTTTTTCAGCACTATTTTCCGTTTCTTTTTTTTTCGAATTTTATTTTGCATCAACAAAAAAAATACCGCTCGATTTTTTTTTACAATAGTATAGTGGTTACACCAAAAAATTACCGTTTGAATTTTAGCAAAAATATTTGTTTTAAGATTTTTTTTTTTTTTTAAATACAACAATAGTTACA
This sequence comes from Pollenia amentaria, assembly GCA_943735925.1. NCBI lineage: Eukaryota > Metazoa > Arthropoda > Insecta > Diptera > Polleniidae > Pollenia > Pollenia amentaria. The sequence continues at coordinate 71,274,839 of OX031007.1, read as the reverse complement.
CCAAAAATACCGTTTAAATTTTTAGGAAATATATTTGTTGGTTTACGATTTTTTTTTTTTTTTGTTAATTTGATGTATGGAAATTAATGTACACTTTTTTTGCAAGAAATATACCGCCAATTATTTTCTCTTTAATAGTCGAGGTTTGAACTTTTTTTTTTTATATAAATTAGACACTGATTTTGTTGTTTTTTACACAGATTTTTGTTTGGCTGTATTTTTTTTTTTTTTTTTATGAGAAGATTTGGGTTTTTTGTTAAACGATTTTATTTTAATTAATCACTTTTTTATCAGCATTTTATTGTTTTTCTTTCAAAGTTTCTTGTTTGTAATGGTTTTAAAGTTTTTTAACAATTTTCTTTGCGTTCTTTCACGATTTTATTTAATTTTTAGGGTTTCTTACCGATCTTCGCGTTTTTTCTGTACCGTCTCGTTTTAACACCGGACAACTATTGGAATGGAATAGTAAAAAGAGCAACTTACAGAAAATTCCTTTTGACAGCTTAGTGATGTTAATTATGTAATCGGTACCTCCTTTGATGAGAAACGTTTAATTGGATGATTGATTATGTAATTTGGAATGTAGATGGAGTGATACGGTGACCGTTGATGAAGATTGGATTTTTAAAAATAATTGACCAAATTCATTGGATAGATGATTTTAATCTATTGTGAATAGCTTGAGATGAAGTAATTTGAATTTTTATGGAAAATAAATACTTATCTTTTGCATGGATTACACCGGAATTCTTGTTGAATTAATTGTTGCATGAGAATTATTCCAGAGTAGGGAACTTGAAGAATTTGATTGCTTTGTTATTTGCATAGATTACCAAAGAAAACCTTATTAGAAATTGTGCATATTTGAAATATTTTCTGAGTGCCCTTGTTGAATTTGTTTTTCTTATTAAAAGGAAAACGACAAACTTCGAAATTATTTTCTTATTGGAAGAAAATAAAGTGCTTGTAGAATCCACGGCCCTGGTTATCCGGTTCGTAGAGGACCATGAAAAGTTGAAGGACCAGAGTTAAAATCTTTGCTGGTAGATGCCAAATAAAAGCCAGTAGTTGATTTGCTTATAGTAGAAATTCTTTTATTCGACAACGTTTGTTCTTCTAATTCTAAGACTTAACTAACTTAACAATACAGTTTATGGGATTTCAAAAGCAAGGAGATATAATTTTTAGTACATGTTATAGCAGTTTAGAGCCCTCTACATTATTAGTACACTAATAATGTAAGAGATTAATGAAAGACATTAGGGTGGCGACATGTACAACCGTGTAAACTAGCCTTTAGAGAGAGAAATCTCAAAAGTTGCTTGTTTTTGACATATCGACCAACGAAAGCAACAAAAAAATACATTGATCTGTTTTTGGTGTTGTTACTTGTTGTAGTATTGACACCACCGTAAACATGAATTCGCCTTGCTTTCCTTGTTACTTTCCCATTTTTTTTTTGGGGGTTATTTCCTTTTGTTTGGTGTATTATTACATATGAAATTACCCACCAAAAATCATTTATGAAAAAAAGACCCAATATATGTACATATTTTTTGGGTGATTATTTTATTTTTAAATTTATAACGAAAACGTTTTTGGATGCGTAGCCGAACATCGGCCGGGGATAAGGCCGATTTTAGGAGCTTCAAGCCGGCCGAAGGGCGGTTACGCAGAAAAGCTTTACTTAGCGAAGCCGGTATATGTTATATCATAGAGGAGAAAAGCCTTGCGCCCGGCCGAAGTCCCAACCATGCAATATATCGCGTAATTCCTAAGACCAAACCTATTAAACAAATTTTATTACACATATTCGGGTCTTATTTCATTTCAGAAATTGCAGTCTTATTTCATATGAAGCAGGACCCCAAAAATTAGGGTATAATTTATTTTTGTTTGGGGTGTTGTTTCATCTCATTGGTGGTTTATTTCATTTTCAAAACTGGGGTTTAATTTCATATGAAATAAGGCCCCACACTTTGAGGGGTTATTTCATTTTGTGTTTGGGGATTTAATTTTTGGGGGGTTATTTCATGCCGCCCTTTTTGATAACTTTCTTCTGCAAAAAAGCGTAGACATCATGCAAGCTTCACAATCGGCAGTATCGCTAACGACTTTTTATCTGGTAATCAGTTCTGGACCAGTGTATCTAAAAGGTATAAAGCTGTTTTGTCAACTCTGAAAAGTTGTTGGAACTTGCAAATAGTTTATATAAATAGATACTGCCAAAAAATTCATATTTTCACTTACATACATTTCTTCTGATGAACACAGTGGAGTTAATGGATCTATCAAATTTAGTCTTTTTATTTTCTCCAATAATTTTTTTTCTTCTAATAAAATTAATCGGAGCGAAATACTATACTTTTACGGAATTGTTTGCGTGCAAGGCGGAAAAAAATGAAATAAAAAGAAAATTTGGTATTTTGTTTTATTTTCAAAAATGGGTTCTTTATTAACCTTAAAAATTCGGTAGTGAACGATTTGGTAGTTATGTCAATAACTAACTTGATATACAGAAAAAAACTTAAAGATGGCGAAAACAATGTTTTATTAACCGTTAACGGTATTTTTACTATAAAAAGTTACTCCGAAAGAATAAAGTTGCTAAAAGAGTAGCAAACCTTAACCCTCAACAGAGCGACCAACTATTATTAAAAGTTTGCTTAAACATTGCCGCCCACCTTGCAAGAATACAGGTTATTGCAAAAAAATCAATGTAAACAAATTTATAAATATAAAATTAAAATTGAAAAACAATAATTCAATAAATATGTTATATATTTACATAAATAAATTAAAAGAAATACAACATGAATTAATTCTATATATGTATTTATATATGTAAATAATTTAATAAAAACGACGAACATGGTTTTTACAACAGATCCATGAACTGAGTGGTATTTAAATGGTTTTTACAAAGATCCAATAACTGATATTTGAGTGGTTTTTACGACAGATCCATCAACTGATACTTGAATGGTTTTTACGACAGATCCATCAACTGATATTTAAATGGTTTTTACGACAGATCCATCAACTGATACTTGAATTGCTAAAACGGTGATAGACCCGATATGACCCAGCCAAATATAGTATGTTGCGCCAGAAGACCACATGGACTCGTAAAACTTTGTCCAGTAAGCACCTGTGAGCTAACTTTCGGACCCAAAACCAATGCCACCTGGCCCGAATGATAAAACGTTGGGTCAGCATATTGAAAGCCCGGAAACAACGCACACACCCTTTTATCCACCTCCTCCATAGGCGTTTTAATTCCGTGCATTTCTCTAACTTTCACTGTCAGCGAAATATGCTTCGTTGGGTCGTAAATAGATCCAACGCTGACACGACAATACGCATTAGAGACATAAATCTCCAACTTCCGCACTAAATCTGCACTAATGTAGCTTATGCTGCTACACAAATCGATAGCTATCCGCACTTGGATAGACTTCTCACCAAGAGTGAGCTTAGTCTGCACAGTGGGAGAAAGAGTGACTGCATGACGAAGTGGTAACGACGATTAAATAAGCGGGCGCGGCTGAGTGGATTTGGAGCGTTTTCTTTTGGTTTTCTTAGCCTCGGTGGGCTTTGGAGCGCTACGTGTAGGGGAGCATAAAAGAGTATTATGCATACCCTGACACCTACCACAATTTTTATCGCTAGCGCACTTACGCACGGAATGGTTAGTAGAGAGGCAGCGGGAACAGTGGCCAAACGTAAGGATATGGCGTAATTTCTTGTCATGTGGCAATTGACGAAACCGGAAACAACCTCTCAACGGATGAGGTTTCTTACACAGAGTGCACGGAAGTGGTTTGGGCCTTGGTCCCGAAGGTTTGACAGGTGCAGACTCAGTTGTCGAACTAGAGTTGACCACTGGGGCTACCGAGTCATTTTTCGGGTTTACCTCCGCCACACTTGGCACATCACCTATTGAGGCCGGCTCAGAAGCCGACGCGTGGACTGCCTCTGAAACCACCAAGGGCCCAGGTGATAGTTTAGGTAACGGTGATGCTAGGGTGGGCCCAGTTACCTCCATTGCTTCGTCATAATCCTCAAGCAAGGCATCATCAAAGACTGTAGCTAATGCGTCCATGTTACTAGGAAACATCAAAGGTAAATAAACATATGACAATAACAAAAATAAATTAACTGGTCAGTACAACCAGTTTTGTAATTGGTCGTTTTACAACCCCGTTTGCTGTTCCTATGTCAACAACGCGAACATAATTGTCACTCCCGGGATAAGTCTTAACTACTCGCCCTATTTTCCAGGAATTCGGCGAATGTTGTTCGTGACGAATCGCAACTAAATCGTCCACGGCTATGTCTCGCTCTGGAAATTTCCACTTGTATCTCTTATGCAAATTCTGCAAATACTCTTCTTTCCATCGTCGACAGAAATCATGAGAAAATGCCTTGATCTTGCGATACCGATTTAATATACTCACATGTGTATCAAAAGTAGAGGGCTCCGGCGGAGCCAATAGAGGACACCCTATCAAAAAATGGCCAGGAGTTAAAGCTACAGGATCATCAGGGTTGTCCGACATAGGGCACAATGGACGAGAATTCAAACAAGCCTCTATTCTCGCCAGTATAGTGGAAAACTCCTCAAATGTATATTTGACGTCTTGAACTTCCCTACGAAAATGTGACTTAAAACTCCGTTGCATAATAATTTTCGCAGTAATAATAACCGGGCCTAGCCAGCCTACAGAATCAAATAATCTAGCTATCGTAGATAAAACTTCCCGCTTCGTATAATTCAACTTATTCACAATAGGCTCAGTTCTAAAATAAAATGAATTCAACTGGGCATTCCATAAAATTCCCAGAGTTTTCGAACTACTAGGTTTAACAAACTTAAGTAGCTTTGAATCGACAAGATGGTCTAGAGGAAGATCCCTCAAAATTTCCATTTCGTTTGAGGTCCATTTCCTCAGCTCAAATTTTGCCGAAGATAAAACTTTCCTCAGTTGATCCCGAGCCTTCAAAGCAGATGAAACATCATGAGCGCCCGTTAGTACGTCGTCAACGTACATACACTTGCGCAAAATTTTAGCTGCAAGAGGATATTCATCTTCGGAATCCTCAGCTAATTGTAGCAATGTCCGTAGCGCCAGGTAAGGAGCAAAATTCACACCGAAAGTTACAGTCTGTAACTCATATGTTTTGAAAAGATCGAAATAATATGCGTTGATATGGCGTATGAGCAGGATCAAGACGAATTTGTCTATACATTTGGGTAATGTCGCAATTAAAAACGAAACGATATAGCCTCCAACGAAGAATCAAAAGCACCAAATCTGGCTGTAATGTGGGTCCCACAAAAAGGCCCTATTCGTTAGAGGTCCTATTCGGGGCATTAAATACGACACGTAATTTCGTAGTTTTACTATCAGGTTTAAGAACCGGGTGATTAGGAAGGTAACACGAAACAGAGGAATTCAGAGAATGAGTAGGAACAAGTCTCATATGATTTAAAGTTAGATATTCATTAACGACACTATCATATAATGCCTTCATATCAGGTTTGCGTAGAAGTGAAGTTTCACTTCTCAAAAATTGAGCCATAACATTCGGTCGAGAAAAGCCCAAATTTAACAAGTGAGGAAATTCTGGCCTGAAAGGTAGCGTCACTACATAACGGCCTTCGGAGTCTCGACGCGTAGTTTTCCGATAATTTTCCTTACATATTCTATCTGAAGGGGTCATTATCTTCCGCTTAGGAGTTTCCTCCATTTCCCAAAAGCGAAGAAGACTCCTATTCAAAATATCCTCTATAGAAACATCTATTCTCGTCGAATATGCGCTAACAGTCCGCTCCACGATAGGTCCCGTAATGATCCAACCAAATACAGTTTTCTGAGCCACTACAGATCCTAAAACATCGCGTCTAATTTCGCCCAGAATTAGCTGAGGATACAAATCCGCGCCTAAAAGCAAATCAACCGGTCTTGATTGATAAAATCGAGGATCAGCTAACTGAAGGTCCGAAAAATTATCACGTAGGCCTGGGCACATTACGAACGAGGGTAAATTACCAGAGATGTTGGGCAGCACTAAGGCCAACGTTTCCAAAATAAGAGATTCGTCCAAAGCAGAACTAATTTTAAGAGCGCAAATTTTTTTGTAGTAGCAGACAACGTCTAATTTATGCCTGAAACTTTGACATTCGTCGAATGTGCGAGTAGCTTCAAGCGATTTCGAAAATGTTCAGAGATAAACGAAGACTCTGAAGCAGGATCAATAAGAGCCCGTGCTGGGTATGTCATACCCTGGTGAATGATATTCAACATAGCAGTTCCTAAAAGCACCCTGCGATTCTGAGCGACATGAAAAACTTGACGGTTCGAATTAACCGAAGAATTTGTGCCTGCTGACGTAGAATGTAAGGACGAAGCAGAATTATCCCTAGAATTAACGGAAGAATTTATCCCATTTGACGAAGAAGGATAGGACTGCCCGAAAATGAAGCGGAATTATTTCCTTAAATACCCTCAGAAGTAGACCTATCATAGTGTAATAAAGTATGATGTCTTTTGTTACACGAGGTGCAATTGAAGGTACTCTTACAATTTCTGACCTCATGTTCCCGCGATAAACAATTAATACAACAATGAAATTTTTTCACTGTCGAAAATCTTTCCGATATTGAAAGATTTTTAAACTTCTTACAATTTCGTAAAAAATGTCCCGATAGACGACAAAAAACGCAAGAAGTAGAAGAAGAATTAGAGTTCACTACATAAGCCTTAGTCTTCTGAGTAGAAGATTTTGCAGAAGGCTGCGAAACTTTAAGATCACGAACGCATACCAGAGTTTGCACTCTTTCCGTTAAAAAGGTATCAAAATCTTTCCATTTAGACAAACCAGTTTTGTTCTTAACACCCTGTTCCCATAAACTAACCGTAGACGTAGGCAATCGTTGAATACACATAAAAATCAAAATCGGATCCCAATTATCAGTGGACACATTATAAAGCGCAAGAGATGTCATGCAATTATTGATACCGCGTTGCAAAGTTTTAAGACCGGCACTAGACTCCTTTTCAACCGAAGGTAAATTAAATAAAATTTTCAATTGATTATTTACTAGCATACGAGGATTCTCATATGCATCCTTCAAATTTTTCCAGGCGACCTCAAATCCATCATTACTTAATGGGCACTTCGATACAATTTCGTTTGCTTCGCCGGCGGTCTTACGAATTAAATGACAAAGTCGCTCTTTACTACTCAGACGCGAGCTATTAATGTTAATCGCCGTGAATAAATCCCTAAATGCGGGCCACGAAACATAATGCCATCGAACGTTTTAATATCACAGGGAGGCATAGTTAAATTGTGATCTGAGCTACTAGTATTTGAGCCATTAGATTTCGAGGATTTTTCAAAATTAAATTTTCTTTCATTAATAGTGGCAAAACATTTCATATATGCCAAATATGTGGCCTCATATTTATTTGACACCACCTCAACAACCTCAGGTTCACTTTTCTCGGAACCCTCCAAATAATCTAAACAATGCTCATGAGACAATTTAACTTTCTCCCATAATTTTTACAATTCATCGCCCTGAATCTCTAACGTAAACACCGTAATCTAATCAGAGCATCCGAAGCTCTAATAAATTTAGCAAGTGGTAATATTGGCATATTTACTGTTCTATTTCCAATAAAAAATTAAATTAAGAAAATTTTATTAAATTGAAACAAATCAAAATTTTATAACAAACAATACGTAATTGCCAGAATTGAATTTTATTTAATAAAAACAATTTTTTCCAATTAAAACAAATAAAAATTTGTAACAAACAATATGTATGCCAACTTGACCGACCGTAGGGTACTAATTGTTCTAAGAAGGACAACAAGAAGAAAAAAATCAAACAAAAAACACAAACTCTTTTCTTCTCGATCTTTATTACGCGCACGTTTATATATGTAAAAATCTTCCTCAATTTGTAAATTATTCTCAAATTTAATTTATAAATTATTTCCAAATTTTATTTTATAAAATTATATATGTCCGTCCACGTAAACAAACACACGGTCGACCAAAAACAGTAACCACGAGAAAATCAAGGTCTATCCATTAGGTCTGCTTAAGGAGCCAGATGTTTATTTGGTTTATTCCTCAACCATGTCAAAAGTTGCTTACATTTTGCTTATACATACATGTATATTTTTGTTTACGTTTTTTGTTTTTTGCCACACATACGTGCATACAAAACACGTTTTTCCTTTTGTTTTCCCTATGTAGTAGTAAGATTTTGACAACCGTGAGGAAAATTACACAATCAAAATGCCTGTTGTTTTTTGTACTGTTGTATTGTTGTAGCGGTAAGCAGACCTATTGGATAGGCCTAGGAGAAAATGAATTAAAACAAACGTCAAACTAACAAGTGTTGTAAAACGATCAACCACAATGTATGTATGTATGTATATGTATATTCACTGGGCAAGGAATAAAACAAGGTCTATCCATTAGGTCTGCTTAAGGAGCCAGATGTTTATTTGGTTTATTCCTCAACCATGTCAAAAGTTGTTTACATTTTGCTTATACATGTATATTTTTGTTTACGTTTTCTGCCACACATACATGCATACAAAACACGTTTATCCTTTTGTTTTCCCTATGCAGTAGTAAGATTTTGACAACCATGAGGAAAATTACACAAACAAAATGCCTGTTGTTTTTTGTACTGTTGTATTGTTGTAGCGGTAAGCAGACCTATTGGATAGGCCTTGGAGAAAATGAATTAAAACAAACGTCAAACTAACAAGTGTTGTAAAACGATCAATCACAATGTATGTATGTATGTATATGTATATTCACTGGGCAAGGAATAAAACAAGGTCTATCCATTAGGTCTGCTTAAGGAGCCAGATGTTTATTTGGTTTATTCCTCAACCATGTCAAAAGTTGTTTAAATTTTGCTTATACATGTATATTTTTGTTTACGTTTTCTGCCACACATACATGCATACAAAACACGGGGTACGTTTGAAATGCATAAAAACTGTGCATCACTGCTGCAGTGATGCAAAATTTTGTTGCTGATGCGTGATCACCAGTTGCAGTTGTGATGCTGATGCTTTTTTACTGCACAACAGCTGTGAAATGTTTGAATTTTTGAGCACGAGCTAAATTTCAAAAGTTTCATAAACGAACATAAAATAATAATACAAATGTTATCAACAATAGTAATGGCAAATTGAATTGAATATATTGAAACAAAATGAGACAGTTTTCTTATAAATAACAGGAAAAAGCATCAAAAAAGAAAAATAAAACAATTTCTTTTATATCAAAAGTTATTGCATCAGAAAATTAACTGATGCAATAATTGCAAAAATTTGCTGCAGAGCTGCGGCATCACTGCATAAAAAAACTTTTGACCTATGAGAGTGATGCCAAGTTTCTTACAAGTGATGCTTTTATGAACATTCAACTTTGCTGATGCACAAGTGATGCGCAACAACTGCATTTACGAACGTACCCACGTTTATCCTTTTGTTTTCCCTATGCAGTAGTAAGATTTTGACAACCATGAGGAAAATTACACAAACAAAATGCCTGTTGTTTTTTGTGCTGTTGTATTGCTGTAGCGGTAAGCAGACCTATTGGATAGGCCTTGGAATATAACAAAAACAAATTTATGCTTCTTCACTTTTCCAGTCCTTTACACTTTATTAAAAATAATTTATTTAATATTAGTATTATTTTTCTTTATTCAAAGTTTTCACAATCACTTTAAATTTAATTGTAGGTACGCACCATTTTTCCAAACAATGTGTTTAAACAAACGAATATGTAAGTAGCTATACACGTACATATGTATGTATGTATGTACAATGTAAAAAGGTGGTTGAAAAACACAAAGACGTCGATCTTCTTCAAGAGAAAAATAATAAAATTAATTAACCTCCGGACAAAAGCTTCCAAAGATCCGGTTCGAAGGACCAAATGTTTGCGTGCAAGGCGGAAAAAAATGAAATAAAAAGTAATAAATTTGGTATTTTGTTTTATTTTCAAAAATGGGTTCTTTATTAACCTTAAAAATTCGGTAGTGAACGATTTGGTAGTTATGTCAATAACTAACTTGATATACAGAAAAAAACTTGAAGATGGCGAAAACAATGTTTTATTAACCCTTAACGGTATTTTTACTATAAAAAGTTACTCCGAAAGAATAAAGTTGCTAAAAAAGAGTAGCAAACCTTAACCCTCAACAGAGCGACCAACTATTATTAAAAGTTAACTTAAACAGGAATAATGACAATTTATTAAGAAAATTACAAAAATGGAATGTTAGACTTGCGATACCAAGTTATTGTTCATGGGAATAAAAAAATTATTCCCTAGAATTTATTCCCTTAAGATTCACGATAATGGTGATTATGTTATTTTTGTTTCTCCCGTTTTATTCTTACCCTTAGCATTAAACAATATAAAATTTTTTGGAGCACAGCGTACAAAGCACAGAATCTTTAAAATTTTTTGAGGCTTATAAAAATAGTTTTTAAATATTTTTATGAATAATAAAGATAGCCTTTGCTTAAGCAAAGTTCATCTTTTTTTTTAAATGCCCACAAAAGAACACAAAATTAGGTTGACTGATAATAGTGCTATAATAAAAAAATATCCAAATTAATGCCGTCTTTAAAAAAGCAATTTAAGAGATTTTAATTAAATTTATTTATACGATTCATGTTCATGTAACTCTTAAAAAATATACTTATTAACTAAAATTATTCAAATACGGTAACATGGTAAATAATTAGGACAAAAAGCAAAGCTTTTTTATTTGCAAAAATTTTATTTTAAAACTAATCTCAGTTTTAATAAAAATATTAATCAATTCAAAGAGAAAATAATAATGAAATCCAATGTTAATGTGTATTGACTAAGAAAATTGGGCACAAATAAAAAATAAATAAAAAAAAGAATCAAGGTAGATTATGCGGATGAGACTAAATTTAAACCAAACATATTTAATGATAACCTTTCCTTTAAATTTGTTCTGCTATATGTACATGATACTGAAATAAAATATGACTGAGGAGGGATTAAGAGGAAGTGGAGAAGAATGATCGTTTATAAAATGATTTGAAAGATATATGTAAATATGTAGTTTATTAAGTCATTTTGAACTAGAACTTCTTCTCTTTTAATGATTGTTTATTTCATTTACTTTTTAATTTTTTTCTTGTCGATATTATCGTATATCAAAATACATATAGTTTTAATGGTTTTTCTTATTTTGATTGCAAAACTATGATTAATCGTGAAATGGATGCTGTTTATTTATTAGCTACATATATTTTTTATTTATTTAATATTTCATTTTTGAAAAGTTGTTATACTTTAAATCTTTGAATAAAATAGGGGGTTCATTAAAAATTGTTTATAATTTAACTTAATGCTTCTTCTTTTCTTGTGTGAGTGTATTTAATAATTTGTATATAAATATAAGCTTGAGATATAAGAATAAATTAAATTTATTTCAAATATTTACATAAAAATTCTATTAATTTTTTCGTTTGTTTAAAATATTTTATAAGAAACACTTAAACACTTTTTGAATGCACAATTAATATTATTCTATAGTTCAGTAGTAAGTGGTAGTTGTAATAATAGTAAATGTGTTTGTTGAATGTTGTATTTTTCTTCTGCAATAGTTAACAATATTTTGGTTTAATTTTTTATTTATTATAGCAACTAACACTAGATGTAAAAAATCTAATGTTTGCTTTTCAGAATGTGAAGCAACAAAACCAGTCTTCCCACCAAACAGCATTTAAAAAAATAATTTTTCTTCCCCATTTTTATAATAAATCTTAGCATTTTTTGTTTTTAACACAAATGTTACATAAAATTTTAAGAAAAACAAGAAATACAATAAAAACAAATAAATCGTACTTTTAGAGCGGAAGAAAACTGAAAGGCGTTAGCAAATTTTAATTAACAAACCGTTGCATTAAGTTTACAAAAATGTTCATTAAGCAAATTTGTAGCAATAATAAAAACTATAAAAAACTACATGTTCCCGATTTCCTAGTAATATGTAGTACATATATAGTATAAGTATTAGTATTAACTTAAATAACAAATCTTAATTTATTAGTTGTTGTTTTCTTCATTTTTTTAAGTGTGCCAAAAATGCATTATATTCTTATTATTCTCATTGTAAATAAATTGATTCAGATCTTTTCTAATATCATTATAATCAGAACCAAGAGGGACATACATATGACAATCATTCATCATCAAATATTATATCGAAATAGGTAAGATATTTTAATAATAATCAAACCAAAAACAAAAATTATAATAAAAAATAAATATTAATGTGAAAATCAAATATAATGTTTGATTATTCACAATTTAATTTAAATGGAATCCTTTCTCTTTAGTCGCAGTTAGTAAACGTTCTTTCATGATCTCCTCTGTTTGATAATCGGGCAATTTCAAATAGTGGACACAAGTGTTAACCGATGGATAGCTTCCATCTCCAGCATCTACTTTGCGCACCACTGTTAGGCGTGGATGTAAGTTAGCTAAACCTCCAGGTGGTAAACTGCTGCATCCAGTTGTAAATTGTAGGAATGATTTACGCTCTGAACCTGTCATACTCATTAACACATTAACGAACCGGAGAAAACCAGGGCTAAAAATAAAAGTTCAACATTTATTTTTATTCAATTTCAGTTTTCAGAGAATATAAAATTGTATAAGCTTTTTACTATAACCTATAAAATAAATAATCCGTATTACTAAGATAAATTAATAAACTTCGATTTAACTTCTCCTTAAAACCATGAACTTACCTATCTTTCGAAAAACCCAATTTTGGCTCTGTATAATTTATAAGATCTTCTCTGGTCCATTGTGGATGCTGTTCGCCACATATCATCATACGAGCTTCGGCTGGACTAAATGCTGCTAACTTTTGTAGAGGAAAAACTTCACAGAAACCGCGATGGAATGCATCTAATTGTTTTGCAATTCCATCTTGCAGGCAGAAGCTAATTAAAGACTCACAATATTCCTCTAAATTATTTAATGTAACATCAATGTCAACACCGTTGGGTACTAATTCGGCATATTCATAGCCGTAAACAGACGAACTGGGTAAATATGTGAAGGTTAAAGCTAAATCTTCTAGATGAACTTCAGTACCATTTTTGCTATGTAGTTTAAGATTAGTGATTTCTGCTTGACGTTGTTCTGTTGTAAGAGCTAGATCTGCTTCAATGGATTGTTTGCGAGCTAAGAGATCTTGTAACTCTTTAATGAATTCATAACGTATAGGATCGATTTCGGCAAGGTTTTCATACGACAGGATTCCATCATACCACCTGGTCTCAGAACGACAATCGGTACCAAGTAATTTAGAACATGTATCTGCCAACTCTGAATCTTCTGACATTATTGATGATGCCATTAAATCTTCAGAAGCAGTGTTAGAACTTTTTTGCGGTGTAGAACTTGATAAGATTTTGTTGTGGCACAACAACTGAAGAAAAGAGTCTGATAAAGGCAAATCGACTAAGCGCATATCTTGTAGAACTTTTGCGATGAATACCCCCAAAAACCAAAAATTTTTCGATGCCTTTTCGCACACTTCTGAGTCCTGAGGCAATGGTGTTGGAAATAGGCCACTTTCACGTCTGTTAACGTAGTAGCCGATGGGTTTATTAGGTTCCTTAAGATCTGCAGATAATTTTTCTTTTTCCTCTTCAACTTTTTCTATTAACTCGCTTCTTTGTGTTGGATCATCATCACTCAACCACATGCACAAATCGGACCTTTGTAATTCTGAGGCCACCTACAAGATAAAAAAAATCATGTTTTATCAGCTTACTTAACTGTCATAACTCTACTTACCAGAGCAAAAAATTCCAGGGTTGGCCCAAGACCAGTACCTTCTTCACCCATGAAACCTACTTCGAGGACAGATTTACGATTACAATGGACTTTCATAACTTGCATAGCCCAATCCAACAAATTTTCATCACGAGGAACTTTAACCCTCTCATGTTTAAGTCTTCCTACACGAAATTCGTGTTGATCGTCACGACGTGGACTCAAGCCTGGCATTCGTTGCCTCTCGAGTGTGGCATCTCTTTGAGATTGAAGGCAGACAATGCTACGAGAAGCTCCAAATGCAGTGCAGTTAAAATATAATTGTCGGGTTTCAAACGGAAACAGGAACGGGCACGACTGATTTAGGTCTTCACACCAAATTGGCAAGGAGTTGCTCGATAATACCAAGGGATCTTGAATTTGTTGCTGTAGTTTATTGGTAATTTTCTTACTCATAAAAATTTCTACTGGTAAGATTGTGGTATTGCTGTTATTAATAGTTTCATTCAATTCATTTGCTTCCTTAATAGTTTGATTTAAAGTATTTAATTGACTTAAAAGTTGCAATACGTCCTCTACAGTGCAGTTAACATTTTCTGATGTAATAAATTCACCGCGCACTGGAGAATTGGGCGACAAGGTAGATGCACCACTTTTTGAGGACACAACCGGTGTATTGTTTCCTTCATCTGGATCGGCTGCATCTTGGTTAAGGGTGGGTTGTAACTCGCGGTATACGATGGTGTAGGTAGGTTCCCAAGTTTTACGGAACTTGTCTGCCTTACTTAGTTGAGATGCTTGCAAAAGTTCTTGGACCGCACGGAAAATGGTCCAATCGTTATTGGTCAATTCAATTTCTACATCAGGAACGCTACCAATTCCCGGTCCGCGAAGAGACAGTGCCAAAATCGGTTGTTGTATTGGTTCCTGTTCGCTTGTGCGACTTCCTTCAGTGCTCGTTCCAGGGGCAGGAACTTCTAACTCGGATGTTTGATTCACATTTGTACGGCCCGGCCTGGGATCGAATGCTGGTATCAATGCTGAGAATTGACGTTTCAAAACAAATTCATCATCCCAAGACTTACGTTTAGTGACACCAGCCAAACGATTCTCAAAAGTTTCATCATCCATAAACGTCAACAAATTGCGTGATACCATTACTTGCAAAAGTGTATTTCCTACTTCTTCATACTCATCTTCATTTTCTTCATCATCATTGTCCTCATCCATGTCATCATCGTCATCCATGTCTCCTAGCAAAGCTGGAGCACGACAAGTTTCGAGGAAATCTTCTAAGGAAACTTGTTCGCTATCACTAGATGTTGAAGTTAGACTCATAGTAAGAGCTGGATTTATAGAAGCTTGACCTTGTTGGCCAGTTGACGTATTGCCTGTGCCAGAATTAGCATTTGATCCAGCTGTATTTGCTGCATTGTTAGAAGACAAGCTTGGATAACTTTGAGCTGTACTTAGAAGTCCAGAATGAAAGTTTGAGGACAGCGCAAGTTTCACTAAACTAGTTACCGAATTAGGACCTCTAGGGAAGAAAGAATTCGAACCTCCACCAGAATTTTGATTATTCCGTTCATTTGAATTTGTATTTGTAGAGTTAATGATTTGATTATTTTGCAAATTGGTTCCTTGGGAAGTGCGTCGTCGCGCCATTGCAGCAAAAGACTCCAACAAACCAGTATGCGTCGATGTTTCTGATTGAGATTGAGTTTCTGAAGCTGAAGTGGTAGTCAAATTTGGTACACTGACACTCATTTGATTTGAAACTGACACAGACACTACGCTCTCATTGTTTTCGCTATTTTGTGCAGATGCCTGTGAATCATTAGAAGCATCTGTACCGACAACAGATGGTTCATTGTAAACGCCACTTTCAACGTGTGTGTCATTACTACCGCAATTTTTTTCGACAGCAACTATTGTATCATTACCACTGTTAACATTGGTTGTGCCTAGACAATCAACACTCAGATTACTCAGATTGTCACTGATATCGCCAGTTCTAGGATTTGTAGACTTTACACATGCTGCAGCAAGTAAATTTGTTCCTGGTAATGACAAAATATCGGATCCTAAAATATTATTAGTGTTGTTGCGTAGCATATCCACGCCATCGCGCATTTTATCGATCATTTCGAGAGCTTCAGACGAAAATTGGGAAACTCGTTGACTAGCTGAGGAGCCAGAGCGCAAATTTACTAAAAGACTTTTACCAATACTTCCACTTGCTGCAGAATTGTTTGCATTCATTTTATTATTGGCTTCGCACGAAGATGAAGTTGATGCCCCAGCAGAACCAGAGGAGCTAACGTTGCCAAATATTGCTGCCAATGTATTCTTACTATTTGCATTAGAAGAACCGAAACCAGTAGAGCCACTGGTGATAGTAGTTAATCCGCTCGGTGGCGGATTGTCGCTTAAAGCTAAATTTTCTGTAATCGTAGCAAGATCAGATGCCACATTTGCGTTAATTGCTTGCATTGAATTGTTTATTGTTGATAGATCTGTAATGTTGTCACGTTCTCTTAGCAAAGTTGAAGCACTGCCCACTGGCACTCCTACACCTGATGATGTATTTTTGCCTAGGCCTCCTTGGTTTTCGTCGCCTGCAACGCCTGATCCAGAACCTCCAGCTAGCATTTGAGACTTAGCTGATGAAAATACATCTTCAGTTATAGCTTCAACTGTTTGCTTCCAAGCTAAATTATCCGCAGACGCAGCTTGATCTGGTGGACCTTCCGAATTACGATTTATTTCTGTTGCTTCTGGTAGCGAAGGAGTTGAACTAGATTTTCTTGAATTTAAGGATATACCCTTCTTGCTGCTATTGCTGGTAGCACTAGGAACAATTGCTGTGCCACCTTCAAACATTGAAATATTTTCACTATTTGCCAATTTTAAATCGTATTTTCCTTCGGCACCCATGCGATATGAGTTGCGCACACCATGATCCCATTTAACATCAATCCAACCATTATGAATCTCACCGGTTACAGTTCCTTCGCAGCAACCGTCTTGATCATCCCATCGCCAGTCAACTCCTCGCACAACTCGAGCTCCTGTTGTTATGTGTTTTAATTGAGCTCGAATTTGACGCCGCTCACGACGAATCTTGGCTTCTGCCTCCTTCGAACCCTTGCCAATGTCATCACATACGCTAACTATACGACCATAAATTTCAAAACCACTTAAACTCAGATAATGTGTCTGGCCCGATGCATTACGTCCGTTTTGTTGAATGCGTATGTGGCGGAAACCCTGATTTTCATCAGGTGCACACACTATTGGCCAAGTTGATGTACTCCCGGGCTCTACAAGACTCTTATCATCAGCGTGGGTTACTAAAGTGGTCCAGTTAACACCATCCTTAGATCCTTGTAACATCCAATTACGCAAAGCTGAGCGTCCATAACCACGAGCATGACGTAATGTATAAGCATTTGGTATAACATAAACACCCAAATCGATAGCGAACCAAGCTTTTTTGTTATCCTTTGTATGACAATTTACAGAAACGGTGTCACGAGAGAGAATATCTTCCAATTTTCCATACGGCAGAGTTTTTCCTTCAGAGCTTGTCACTTGAACGAGGCCATACTGAGCTGGATTTACCCACTCGCATGTTTTACCGTTCGAACCAATGAAGTATATAAGGCCTTCTTCATCAAAATCATAATAGTGCTTAAAAACCATACCTTGTTTATGTTCTCGCAATTTTTTCAAATATAAAAATGAGCTACGATCCATATCATACCACTGTTTAGCAACCATTTTCAGTAAGTATTTCGATAATTGGCTGACAGTGGCCAAAGGTTCCATTTTTAAGGTTCTACCAGTACGATCAAAAAGTGTCGTTTCGCAAGCCGCCCGTTCTAAGCGAAAACGCAATCGTTTTGTAAGAATTTGTAGACCATATCCAGGACCTGGGGCATCGTATAAAAACACAGGAAGCTTTTCTGTGCTTTCTAGAACTGCCACTAACTTTTGAACCAAAATAGAAGCGGTATTATTTGTTTTTGTATTTAATTCGTTACGTTCTAAAATACACTGTTTAAATATAGCAACACGTTGTTTTTGCAATTTATTAACTTTACTTCTAGACAATCCGTTGTCCCAAAAGTTCTTAGACAGAACTGCTACTAAGGCTTGTACCAAGCCAGATGAATGCATTTCGTAAGCACTTACCACTCCGTCTTCTTGCAAAAGTTGTGACAACTCATACAAAGCTTCGCGTAGTTTGTTTTGCCAAACAGTCTGACCAGGCAAACGCTGCTCTTCTAAAGCAATTTCAATTCTTTTTACTATACTAGTTAATTTGGCCACAGCTCCACGTGGAACTGCCTGTGCAGCCTTAAAGTATTTATTGTATATATCACGAGCCATGTTTTTAACTTGAGTCTTCATAACTTCGGTTTTAGTTTTTATTTTCTTTTTCTTATTTGTCGACCAACCAGTAGCAAAATCTGGTCCCAAAGTTGTTTCTGCTGTGAAAGTGTGTTTTGTACCACGATTACTTTCAAATACAAAACCGGGCAAATCATCTTGTAATATTGTCACCTGGTGACCTTCGGTGTTGTGTATTTGTAATTGATTTGGTTTTTGAGACTGCAATACCCAATTGCCAACAACTAGACGTAGAACACTTACCGTCGGTAGAATTGGTTGTGATGGTGTCCCAGGGCGTACTGCAGAACGTGCACGTAATAATTTTTCCAAAAATTCTCCACGATTTTCTAAAATTAAAATTAGTTTTCAGACACTTATGAAGTATTTTATAATAGATTATTTTCTCAATAATTTAAAAATGTTTTTATTGTTAAATTGAAGATTTTAAGCAACAAAAATTTTTAGAGGTTTTTTTAATTCCTTATAATTTAGTGAAACGTTTCCGTATGGGCGCCTCTCTATTTAATGTCTGTACATAGAAAATCTAATTAAGTTGGGTATACCTTTAAAATAATCAAGAGTGAAACGTTAACCTAGTATTCGATTTATCTTGTATTAGACGTTCCAAGGCTGACCAATTATTTGGAGTCACAGTTACAGCCAGTTAATTAAATGTTAAATTCAATAGTAATGAAATATAATTCTTTATAAATTTCGATAAAATTAAAAAAAAAAACAAACATTTTTTAACCAAAGTATTTATTCGACATTCAATTCTTAAGCAAAATGCTGAACAAATCATACCACCCACCATTCTAATTATGTTTGGTCCAACCAATCTTAAAATAACAAACAAAAAGCAATAATTTCTAAGAAATAAATTGTATTGTTTGTTTATAAAATTTTATTTATAATTTTTATAGAAAGTTTGATAATCAAGGCCTTTTTGATGTTTAGTGGTGTTCCTAAAAGCCCTGCTGGTAACTTTTTTTCTTTAGCTTTATAATTGTTGGATGTCAAAACTTTGTTTATTATCTTTGATTTGTTTCGGTTTTTGACATTGTACAATGATTTTACAAAAACAAATTGCTTGTGGTTTTTGTACGAGTTGTACTTGTTGTACTACCGAGATTACTTGGAATGAATTCGCCTTAAGTATAATTGAATTTTATTAAAGTTATGAGCAGGGAAACCAGAAATATGCTCTAAAAACGCGTTTTATGCGCATTGAATATGCAGTAAAAACTCGAAAATTGTTAAACAAATGCATCAAAAAAAAAAAAAAAATCAAAAATTGCTCATTTGAAACCAAAATATTCTACAATTTCAAAACAATTGCATTTAAAAAAAAGAATCCTTATTCTTTAAAAACGATGGGCAGTCATGGGCTCACAAAAACAAAGTTATGTTATGAGCCTAAATTTTATATGTTATTTGTGGCGAATATTATCTAGATATGTATTAACATCCATATGAGATTTTTTTGACTTAAAGAACTTTCAGGGACGGTCAATTAATTGTTTATTAATGCTAACAATTAAAAGGAAGTCAATGCTGTTTATATATGGGAGCTTTGAGCAAATGCGAACCGATAAGAAAAGAACTTAATTTGCAGTAAAATTTTTAATCTTAATACATACCAACATAATTAGATGGTTTACGGACACAAAAAGTATAAATTGGAAAGAAGTTTTTACGGTTAATATGTGAGATTACAGACCGATTCTCAGCATTTACACACAGACTTTGTCCTGTGTGTAAATGCTAAATTTGATAAAATAATCTACAAAATTTCAACTTGTACTTTGAGCACAAAGTTAAGATGGACAGACAACCAGCCAGCCGGACGGATGGACATCGTTCGATCACTTTAAATAGTGAATCTGAGTTGGTCGGTGTACTAAAATATTGGTCCAGATTTCTATGTATTACATCGCCAAAAATGATAATAATAGTTTTTTCCTTAATTTTTGCCTGTTTAGGTATACAATTTGAAAGTTTAAAATAACATTTATCTTAAATGATAACCTGCTTATAATTTTAGATCAAAAACTAAGTGTAGATGGTGAAATTGAAGCAACACGTTGGGTATACATATAAATATTTAAAACAGAAAAACCAGAATTTAAAAAAAAAAAAATTTTATTTACTGCGAAAGTTCTTGTAAGCATCTAAAAAATGTAACATGTACCAAAATATGCCTCAAAAAGGAAAAATATGCGCAATGAACTTAAAAAATGCTCTTTTAACTAAATTATGCCAAATAAAACAATTATGCAAAAAACAATCCTGTAAAGGATGACATATGCAAAAATATGCACTAACAAACCGACGCCGAAATTCATAAAAAGCTCTAAAACGGATAAATATATTTTCTTTACCTTCATGGGTCGTACAAGGAAAAACATGCAATTGCATATTTATAGTTTCCCTGATTATGAGTCTTAAATCACTAGGGCCTATTCGAAAATGCATCACTGCGCTGCTTGCGAGGCGCTGTACTTCAGTAATGCATTGCTACACGACAAATGTCAAGTGTCTAAAATGCATTACCTACTAAAATACATATATGATGCGCAAAAATTCGTCAAACTTGCATCACAAAATTGGCTGAAGCAATATTAAAATACATACGTGTTTGGTTAATTTTTTATTAAAATTGAAGTTGTAGGTATATAAATACAGGTTCTGTTTTTAAGTGCTACTTGATTAGTTTTATTTAATTAATTAGAAAAATATCAAATTCTTCTTCTTCTTTAAATGTAAGTCAGCATAGATTTACAAGTTTAGGGTAAAGAATCACCGCGAACACAAGGTCCATATAGTGATTCTTGATATATTTTTTACATCATATATGTATTTCTTCTTTAATTTTACAATTTATTTCTCTTGTTAAATTTTTTTCTCATTTTATAAAAAAAAATGTTTCTCTTTTTTTTTGCCAATTATTAATAGGTGTGTTCCACTAGATCTCGGGCAAGTTCGGACTAATGAGAGTAAAATGAAAATTACTCTCTAAATTTGCCAAAACTACCCAATATTACTGGAACGCAAAAAACCATTCTTACTTTTCAATTTAAGATCTATTTAAGTGATTTTAGACGCTTAAAAGTCATAACATTAGAAAACAAGTTCGGACTAATGAGAGTAAAATGAAAATTACTCTCTAAATTTGCCAAAACTACCCAATATAACTGGAACGCAAAAAACCATTTTTGCACTTCTTCAAATGCAAATGATGCTTACTTTTCAATTTAAGATCTATTTAAGTGATTTTAGACGCTTAAAAGTCATAACATTATAAAACCAAAATATTTGCATCATTGTCATTTTTTTATATTTTGTTTTCTTTTATGTTAAAAATTAAGGGAAATATGTATGCAATAATGTATTTACAACTTTAATTTTTTCGTTAAAATTTTACATTTTGATTTCTTATATATTTTTTAATAAAACCTAAAATTTTTCTTTTGCTTGTAAATTTCCTGATTAATTTTTCAGTTTCATATGTAAACAAAAACAGCTGGTTGTTTATTCTTGTCCCAAAGAAAAAGTTCGTGCAAATTTGTACATGAAATGAAAAAAAAATACTCTCTCAATTACTCTCTTAAATGCACAAAAATTGTTATGTGGAACGCTTGTGGGTAACTTTGTGCAAGTTCGGATTGTTTCGTTATGCATCTGGAACAGAGCTTATATTGAGGTTATATTAACCAAGAGCATATGGTTAATAGACACATCGAATACTGTAACGCAGTACAGTTATGCGATGCTTCACCAACGAAGCAATACATAAGAACCTTTTTTTTGGTACATTTTGACCGTCTAAAGTACCGTGACTCATTTGGTACAATTTAAAAATTTGTCATAGTTCCCCCTTTTTGAATTTTTAGTATAGCAAACAAATTATTGAGCATTTTTCATTGCATTTATGTTGTACAACAAATTGTTAATCTAATGGGCGCTTAAATATGCGACTAGAATTGTGGTGTATAGAGCGCTTAGTCCCTTTTACAATGTGGCAAGTGAAATGCAGACAGAGGAAGTTTGTTGGTAAGGGGGCGTGACACACTTTACTTTTCTTCTCTCTCGCCTACAAACTTCGTCTTTCTGCCTTTCACTTGCCACATTGTAAAAGGGGACTTATGGTACCCACAGGCGAGGCAACATTAGTCAAAACTTGTGTTACTACTTTTGTTTTCCTTTTTACCACAGACGATGACACTAAAATCAAAACATCAGTATTGTGTTTTTTTTTAATATGGAAGTACCACTTAACTTAACAAATATATGCAAAATAAATTGTTCATATCCTGCTTTTTTTGTTTTATTTTTATAACTTTCACAAAGTCTCATAATTCTGTAAAATTTTTAAATCCATTAATAAAATTTCTCCATTTTTTATTGTTTTCAATGTTCGTAATTTTTCCTTTTTTTTGTTTTTTTTGTGACAATTGAATTTTAAAGTCCTTTTTTTATTGTTTTAATAAATTAAAAAAAAAAAAAAAAAAAAAAAAGCCCTCGTGAAGGTCCAAAAAGTACATTTTTTTTGGAAGTTGGTACAAAACTTAAAACCCCATTTAACATCCCTGAGAAGAACCGTAACACGTCCTAAGACTAATAAGAAAACGGACTGGCGGGCCCTAAACAGCGTTACCGTTGGATATTTACAAAATTACCAAAACAAGGGGATATTTACAAAAAAATGGCACAAAAAACGGGATTTAAGAAAAAAGGGCACCTCTTTTAAAATCAAAATAAGTACACCATATTATGATTCTTCACGTTTTTTGTTTAACTTATTTTAAATTGCAAATAACATTTTATAAATGTTAAAATAAAAACGTCGGAAGCAAGAACTTTTTTATGTAATTTGACTTTAGCGAGCTGAATCTAAATCTGTTTAAAGATTTATGGGCTAGACCAATATTTCGCCCAAAATAAGGTGGTTATGCAAATACATTTTATTATAACATGAGATCGATTTTTCCAATTTTGTCAAAACACTTACAGATAATTAGAAAAAAAAATTCCTTCAAGTCGTCCAAATTTTTTTTTTATATTTTGAACTGTTTCGGAGTTATTTAGAAATTAGTGGCGATAAATTTTTTGTGAAATTATTACTATGCTAATTTTATTATTCACTATTGTGGGCATGACTAATATTTCGCCCGAAATAAGTCGAATATTCATATATATTTCATATATTTCGATGTGGAAAGAAATACCAGCGAATGATTTGGAATTAATATCCCTTTTAGACATCTTTTTTTTTTTTCATTATTTATTTATTGAATCTTCATATATTAAATATGAACTAACAATAATTAATCAAATCTTATACTAATACTATATTTTTGTCCTGCCAATGCTAGACGAAAATTTTTCTCTTCACGGTTTCTATTCACATATGTAGATTTTTAGCGGTCTTCTCGTCGGATGAGTCCTGCAGTATCTCTTCTCCTTAATCTAGAGTGGCCGCTGTCATTTAAAATATTTCGAGCTAGTGGATTTGGGTGCGACTCAAGCCTTTTTAAATATTTTGCTGCGTACTTCGTAATAATAGTTTTTACTAATGGCACATTGAGATCCTTGTGAATATTTGAGTTTTTAACATACCAGGGAGCGACTGTGATTATTCGAAGAAGTTTATTTTGACGCCTTTGAATTTTTTCGATATTTGAGGCCGAGGCAGTGCCCCATAGCTGAATACCGTAGCACCAGATTGGCTTTAATATAGAGTTGTAGAGTAGAAGTTTGCAATCGAGGCTAAGAACAGAATTTCTTCCAATAAGCCAATTAATTTGAATTGCTTTTAGTTTCATTTGTGTTAGTTTTGCTTCTATATGGCATTTCCATGTTAAGCGCCGATCTAGATGAATACCAAGATATTTTACATGCGATTGTTGGGGCACTAATTGATTATTGATTTTAATAGGGGGACATGACTCCCGACGCAAGGTGAATGTTATATGTACGCATTTTTGCTCATTGACCTTTATCCTCCATTGTTTTAACCACTTTTCCAATTCAAATATATGATTCTGCAAGTAGCGAGATGCTTCATGACAGTTTTCGTGTACGCTTAAAAAAGCTGTATCATCAGCAAATGTTGAAGTTAGGGTGTGGTTGGCATGTCTAAGGTATATATTAAGTATAACAGTGGGCCCATGATGCTTCCCTGAGGGACTCCAGCGTCAATTGGCTGAGGAGAACTTATAAAATCACCTTCTTTAATAATAAACCTTCGACCGACTAAGTAGTTTTCTAACAGCTTGTGTGTGTTTACTGGTAAGTTTAAAGCCATCTTTTTTTTATATTCATAACAGTTTATAAACTCCTCTAACTCTAACTCAGAAACTTTTTGAACGATCTTGTTGAAAATTTGTGTCTAAACTACTATCCAATGGGACTAAACATTGGTGCAAATTTCTTCCAAATCGGAAGACATCGATTTCAAAAGATGGGTCACTTGACATGAAATCCCCCTTATGTGAATATGGATAAATAAAATATATTTTTTTTTTATGTTTTATGAAAATATATTTTTTCTTATGTATGTATTTCTTTATAAATTTTTGTATGTTTTTTCAATACATATATATATATATACATTATATCGACTCAAAAAAAAAGTGATTTTGTTACCCCTCTGAAAATAAAGGTTGATATGTTTTATGATTTTTTTTTTTTTTTTTTTTTTTTTTTTTTCCGACTTTCAATTTATTTATTGAATCTTTCTATAATAAGAAAATAACAATAAGTATTAAAATCTTAAATTAATTAGTAATTTCTGGGTCTATTGCCGTTGCAATAGAAACTCCATTTTTGTTTCGTAAAGTTTCATCTTCCATGCATTTGCGCGAGGACCAACGTGTCGACCCTCTTGAGGCGAGTATGTCCATTATAAGACAGTAGATCCTGTGCAAGAGGATTCGGATGAGTTGCCAGTTTTCGTGCATATTTGGAGCAGAAGGTTTTTATTTCGTCGCGAACAAATGGAATCTTGAGGTCCTTATGAATATTTGCGTTTCTAATATACCACGGGTCACCAGTAATTTGTCGCAATATTTTATTTTGTCGTCTTTGTAATTTCTCTATATTGGAAGCAGAAGCTGTTCCCCATAGTTGGATACCATAGGTCCATATTGGCTTAATAATAGCTTTGTAGAGTAGAACCTTGTAGTTTAGGTTGAGAGCAGAATGAGAGCAAATAAGCCACTGAAGCTGTAGTGTTTTAAGTTTGAGCTGTGTGGATTTGGATTCAATATGTTGAGACCAGGTAAGGCGACGATCGAGGTGTATACCAAGATATTTTATATGATTTTGTTGAGGGATTTCGATGTTATTAATCTTAAGTTTGGGACAGTCGCCCTTTCTCAAGGTGAAAGTGACATGTGCACACTTTGTTGGATTTACTTTTATTTTCCATTTGTTAAGCCATTGTTCGAGTTCTTTAATATAAGTCTGCAGACAACTAGAAGCAGTTACTGGATTTTTATGTACGCTTATAAACGCTGTGTCGTCAGCAAAAGTTGACGTGTGTATCAGATTACTTGTGGGCATATCTGAGGTGTAAAGTATATACATAAGAGGACCAAGTATACTGCCTTGGGGAACTCCAGCTGCGATTCTTCTTGAGTCTGAGATATAGTCTTTATATTTTACTACAAACGAGCGATCTAATAAATAATTTCGCAGTAAGTTATGGGTATTTTGGGGTAACAAGGACCTTATTTTATATAAAAGCCCGTCGTGCCACACTTTGTCAAAGGCTTGAGAAATGTCTATGAAGAGTGATGAGCAATAGTGTTTGTCCTCAAAGCCTTTTCTGATAAGAGTAACTATGCGATGAACCTGTTCTATGGTGCTATGATCCTTTCGGAATCCAAACTGATGGACTGGAATGATGTGGCGGTCGTTTAAATATGGGGTCAATGCATTTAAAAATAACTTCTCAAAGAGCTTTGATAAAATTGAAAGTAAGCTTATCGGACGATAAGATGACACTTGACTAGCGTCCTTACCTGGCTTAGGTATCATGATTATTTCTGATATTTTCCATGATTTAGGGTAAAAACCGGTTCGCAGGATGGCATTGAAAATGAGTAAAATTAGCCTTAGGGCAGATGTTGGTAGTTCACGAATCATTTTTCCTGAAATTTTGTCCATGCCAGGCGATTTATTTGTTTTGATTTTTTTGATTGCTGAGTTTAAGGACGAGAAACGAATTTTCATTGGAGAAACAACACGGTCTTCAATAGCTAGTAAGGTTATGTCTGAGTCGGAAATATTAGGCGTAAACACTCTTTCGAGGTGATCGGCAAAAACTTCAGCTTTGTCTTTATTGGACCTAGCCCATTTGCCATCACTATAACGAATAGCATTCTCACATTTTATCGGGTTATTAATTTTTTTGGTGGCTTTCCAAAGACTATGATCCGTGGACATTGTTGGCTCTAGCCCTTCTAAATATGCCCTTAGAGCTGATTGTTTGTCCTCCAAGAGAGCACTATGAAGGGCTCTTTGGCAGTGGTTTAGTTGCATTTTCAAGGTAGGAGAGCGATGTAGTTGCCATTGTCTTCTAAGTTTTCTCTTTTCTTTTATAAGGTTTTGAATAGTTGTTGAGAATTCGTTTTTAGTGCCGTTGTAGTGTTTGAAAGGTGTCGCTACTTTAGCTGCAGTTGATAATGTTTCAGAGAATACGTTTATAGCATCTTGTATTTCATTATCGGATTTAAGCGAAATATTTTGCGATATGTGGGAGCTTATATACATTCGGTATTTGAGCCAGTTAGTATGTCTATTAGGGAAACAAAAGGGTTTTTCGATGTTTTGAAAATTTAACATTGATATAATAGTGGGAGAGTGATCTGAGGACAGGTCAAACAAAGAGGCTGTAGAAAGCTGATCGCGTCTGATGTTTTTAATGACTGCAAAATCTATTAAATCGGGAGTTTTTTTTAGATCTGAAGGCCAATAAGTGGGCTGTCCGTCAGATATAACGTTTAGCTTAAGAGATGATATAGCTTTAAATAGCTGTCTGCCCTTCGGAGTAGTGAGTCGTGAGCCCCAGAACGTGTGCTTTGCATTGTAATCTCCTGCTGCTATAAATTTATTGCCTAGAGTTTTGTAAAAAGTAATGAATTGATCATCAGTAATTTTGTGTCTTGGGGGACAGTATATAGAAGATATGGTGATATTTGAGGCCGGGAGGAATATTGATGAGGCCTGAATGTGATCAGTTTTATATTCCGGCATTAAGAAGTGGCTAATTTGATTCCTAATTATTATAGCTGCACCGCCACATGCTTTGCCACTGGGATGTTTTGTATCGTACGTAGAGTAACCTTTTATTCTAAAACAGTTTTTTTTTTTTTTTTTTTTTTTTTTTTTTTTTTTTTTTTCCGTGAGCTGGACCATGTTTAAAACAGGTCTTTTTTCAGTTTTTCGAATTTTTTTGTACTTTGCTCTAAGACGACATAAATAAAATTTGTTATCATCGAAAAGGGTTTTGAAGCAGCATCCAATGGCATATAAAACTTTACCACTTGCGACCTACTAATTGAGATTTTTAACTAAATACATATTTTCGTTTCGGGTTTTCATACAAATTCTACGTATGTGGAAATAATGTTCTGCTTTTCAAATTGAATGTGTTTTTAAATAATGTTAATTTTTTTTTTTTTTTTGTAATTATTCACATAAAACGCGAAAATCGCGGTATATTTTATCTTTTTTTTCATATATATCCAATATAGGTATCAAATTTTTTCATTTTTCAATTTATCAAAATGTGAAAAATACAATAAAAAATATAAAATTAATAAAAAAAAATACGTAGAATTTTTATGAAAACCCGAAACGAAAATATGGTTTTAGGTTAATATCTCAATTAGTAGGTCGCAAGTGGAGTTTTGTATACCATTGGATGCTGCTTCAAAAACCCTTTTCGATGATAACAAATTTTATTTATGTCGTCTTGGAGCAAAGTACAAAAAAATTCGAAAAACTGAAAAATACCTTTTTTTAAAATGGTCCAGCTCACGGATGGTCAACGCTAGACCCAAAATATTTTGGGAATCATCATAAAACATATCAAGCTTTATTGTCAGAGGGGTAACTAAAACAATTTTTTCGGCTCCATACAACTTGAGTCTAATATACATATATATATTTTTTTTTTATAATTTAACCCACTTGCTGAAATAAATAGAATAAAACGTAACCATATGACTATTTATCACAAATATAATTTTTTTTGCTAAATATTATGTTTTGATTCAATCAATAAAAAATCAGTGCATTAATAAATAAAAAAGTAGTCCGATTAGGTCGTTTCGGGTTGCGTCGCATTTCCCCGGTTCCCGGTAATGACGGGTCTAGTGTGTACAAAAAAGGATCACATTTGGGTCAATTTTGTAAAAGGTGCCAAAAAGTATCCAAGCAGTCGAAAAAGTGGCAAATTGCTATTTTAGTAGCACCAACGGTAACGCTCGCCCTAAAGGCTCGTTTGTGAGATAGAAATCCAATGAGTTTTGTTACGATTGCCAAAAAATTTTATTTGACATAACAGTTTGTGTTCACAGTATCACACATGGATATGATTTTGTTTAAATGCAACCCTGATCAAATTAAAAGTATTATTGTTTGGAAAAATTTCAAAAACCGATGAAGTCGCCTGGTATGTCAAAATTTTTTTCGTAATACATACTTGTCATTTTCATAACACATTGCATTCACACTATTACACTTTAACATATTACTTGAGTTTTTGACATGTATTTAATACAAAGTATAATAGTGTGAACTAGCCTTAAGCAGTGTTCGAAAATAAACCGAACATTATTTAGCGTACAAAACACACACCCAGAAACGATATCTATTTTTTTAGTGTTTGTATATTAGTAGTTTTACCATTACTTGTATTTTATCAACATAAAAAAGTAAAAGCATTAAAATTTCGTGTCCATTTAGCGCCGTCGTCATCGTCAATTTAATCACCCTAATATCATTTAGCGCTTCAATACAAAACGATGTTGTTTCTTGTTGATTGTTGTAAATCGGTATGCCTATTGTTAATATCAAGTTATATCGATCAGCGTCGATGTATTTTTGGTATGACGTACGCACCGTTAACGTCTGTATCAATTTAAATTGACTCTGATTTTGTCGTCAGTCTTATTGGCAATGTGACCAGATCTAAAAACATTTTAGAGCTAAATCTGGCTTTAGAGATGGCCAAAAAATGCTAAAAATTATTTAAAAAAAAGGCTTTGAAATTGAAATAAATCGTTATATTTAAACAAGTGAGTACATTTTGATAAATCATTTGCTATATATAAATATGTAGCACAGGTAGTTGAGTGTTAATTTTAAATTTAGGGGCCAGCAAACCTTTGAAACATGAAAAATTAAACGATTTATTTCAATGATATACAATTTTTTTTTAAATATTTTATTTTTTATAGTTTGACAAAAGTTGAAGCTTTAGAATTATTGTTTTTTTCAGCCGTTTAGGGCAAATAATTTTTTCAAACATTTACACTATAAAATTTTTATCAAAATACAAAGACAAATTTCCTTGTACTTTTATATCGTAATATCAAAAGGCAAATCATATTTACAATCAACACAATAAGGGCATTTCTAATATTCCCTGAATATTCTATTTTTTAAGGTAAGATGCTTCTTAACATAAGAATTATCCCTTTTCATACGAAATTTCATTTTGGATAAAACTATTGTTAGTCAAATTTCTTATAATTTATAAAAAAATGTAAGTATGTAAATCAATCACCCTTATCCATTTAGCGTCATTAAAACGAAACGATGTCGTTTCGGGTGAATTGTTGTAAATCGGCATTCCCATTGTCAATATCAAGTCTTTTCGATAAGCGTCGATGTATTTTTGGTATGCCGTACGCAACGTTAATGCCTGCATCGCTATAAATTGACTCTGATTTTTCCGTCAGTCTTATTGGTGTCGAAACAGTTTTATTCCTTTTTAATTATTCAATAATAATAATGTTAAATTAAAAATAAAGAAAAAGAGCAACAAGCTACGCACAAATAGCAAAAAATTTTAATATTTTAAACAAGCCATAAAATTGATTAAAATTCCCTAAAACTATAAGGAATGTCCAAAATTCGAGAATTGTAGCCATATTCGCAATAAAAGCAATTTTACCTGTAAGTTTTCAGATGCTTTACAGCTTTAACGATTTTTAATAAATATTAAACTTTTCTATCGAATTTTCGCTAATTTATCCATTTTTATGAAATTTTTGCCATTCCGTATGTATTTTAGGGGCTTTTAAGCAATTTTATAGCTTGTTTGAAATATTTATATTTTTCGCGAATTTTCGCTATTTTTGCAATTTTCACATAGCTTTGTTGCTCTTTTCGGCAATCGTCGCCGTTACAAAGATACAGACAGGGCACTATTAACACTGTTGATTTATACGGGGCGAGAAGTGCAATGCCTTATGCCATTAGTATGGGAATTTTTCAGAATAAATCAAGCTAGCCTTTTAGAGAACAAAACAAACCAACTGTCTAAATTATTAGAGATGTGCTTTAAAAAACGATATACAATCGACATCGTTAACATTGCTGTTATAGAATACAAGTTTTGTATCGAATTGATGACGACGTCGATAAAAATTTATGTTGATATTAAATTGATGACGATGACGATGACGACGACGTTAATGGAATAAGGGCGATTATCAACATCAATTTTTATCGACGACGTCATCAATTCGATACAAAACTTGTATTCTATAACAGCAATGTAACGATGTCGATTGTTTATCGTTTTTTTTTTTGAATGATGTGTATTTAAACAGTTTTGCGAAAAAAAATCATTTGCTTTTCTACATAGTTGTTGTTATGTTAAAAAAAGAACTTCGCATTTTTGCAGGTCTAAAAAGACGTGAATTACTCATGTATATGTTAGTATTATTTAGTGTTTTTTTACATTAATGAAAGAATGAGCACTCAAAAAATTTTAGAAACGCTTCTCACTAGTATTGTTGTTGCTTGGCAATTTACGTGAATAACCTGTGGGTATTACATGTCTTGTTTTTGTAAAAAAAAATTGTTGGCTGGTCGTTAAAGTAAGTAAAGTTAAGGGACTTTAAATTTAAATGAGTTGCACGCAAAGATGTGTTTTTTCCATTTGTTATTAAAATCATGGAAGAATCACATCTTCTTTCAATCAATGGGCTGCAGTGTTTACAAAAGTTCAACATTTTGATTGGGTGAGAAGTGAAGAAAAGATAATACATTAGTGAATCAAATATAGATGGAACATTTTGGCCAGTTCAATGAAAACAATATTGGAGGTAAAAATAAAATTAAGCTTGTAGAATTTTGTTTGTATCTGCCGGTCTTTAGGGCGCCAACAAAAAGATTACATTCAATTGCTAATTGGAAAAGTCCCAATTAAAATTGGTTACTTCAGAATCACTTTTAATAACAAAGTGTAATTTTCAAATGGACTGTGCAGAATTTAAATTAATTTTTTCCTAAAAACAGTGATATTTAAAAGAATACATTCTACAGAAAAATATTTTTAAATAATTTTTTTTGTTTTAAGGACTTTTAC
This sequence comes from Pollenia amentaria, assembly GCA_943735925.1. NCBI lineage: Eukaryota > Metazoa > Arthropoda > Insecta > Diptera > Polleniidae > Pollenia > Pollenia amentaria. The sequence goes on along the minus strand of OX031007.1, from coordinate 71,242,942 downwards.
AAAATTTTTTATAACAATTTCTATTTGTTTTATTTAATTTTAAACCTATCAGGCCTGTCACAGAAATTTTTCGGAATGGTTTTGGATACGTATTTTCATTTCGATCGATTTTGTTTTATCTTCTTCAGGCTTTTATCGATTTTCGTAATTTCGACAAATTTTACTTTTGCTATTTTTAAGTTAAATGTGGCAATATTGTGCAAACCAAAACAAAACTTTTTTCCTTCGAAAAATTAAAAGTTATTTCATTTAAAGAAAATTTATCGGTTTTCGTTTTCTGAAGAAGATTTCTCGAAATTAAAAAAAACTTTCGATCGAAATGGATTTTTGTGACAGGTCCATATATGTTTGTTTGTTTGTAGGAGGTAATATCCGTAACCTCTGAACAGATCTTTATGAAACTTTTACAGTATATCAAGTATAACAATTTACAGTTGTCGTGATATTAAATTTTTTTTAATTTATGCTACGACTTGGCTAACATTCACAAAATATATTTTAAAAAAGATTTTGGAAAATCCCAAGCAGCGCCGGGACAAAACAGCTAGTAAACAGTAAAATAAGTATATGTGTACTAGTAGTCTTACTTACTAATATCACATTGTTTGAATTATCTAATTACCTCTCAAAAACCTTGATACTATTTATAATTTTTAGTGTCCGACCGATTAATGGGCTTCGGTATCGCCCAAAAGTTGCTAATCGGTGTTCGGCATTGATTTGGCCGAGTTTTGTCGAAGGCCAAACTTTATTTTTATACCATTATATGCAAATGTTATAAAACCATGCAAAAATAATCAACTAAATATTTTTTTTTTCCAAAATTCGGTTGTGGTAAATTATATTGTTTCTGAAAAAGGTAAACAAGAAAGCAATATCGGAAGAAAGAATGGAAAACAAATCAAAGCTTCTATATGGGTTAAGCATAGGGACTATTACGGTAATGAATTTCGGATGGGCTGGCCAAGACTGGAGCCGCTTTTGATATTTCAAATGGTGTGCCAGTCGCAACACCCCTGGGAACTATCAGGAGCAAAATCTTCAAACACTATCTGGATATGGCTGACGATAAATGGAGGAAACTGGATGGCTGCAGGGCTACCAAAGCAATGTGGCCCACATATGACATAGGTCGCTCTAAGCGACTTCTCAACTTCAGTCGGAAAGACGTGTCGAGACTTATATACGTACTTAATGGCCACTGGACGATCGGTTAGAATGCTGAGGCTCGGCCTGCCTTTTAGAAAATGCCGCCGCTGCTGCAGGGAACCAGGAACTGAGGAGACAGTATTTCATATTCTATGTGATTGCCCAGCGTTTAATTCAATACGGCATGGATTATTTGGGAATTACCTTATACAAGGACTGTCGGAGATATCGCGGGTGAAACTCAGCAACTTGCTGAAATATCTCAACGCACCTCAGTATTGTCCCTGGGCCAAGTTTGATTGGGGGTTCCAATTCTTGACGAGTTGTGTGGTTTCAAAACGGAGTCACTGTCGACTTTACTTGCAGCACGCCTAGTTCGTACTACCACGTTAACCAACCAACCAATATGGGTGAAGCATTACTTTATTCCTCACATTAAAGTGGAAGAAAATAATGAAAAGATTCTCTATAAGGAATGAAATATCTGTCAGCACCACTAACCACTAACTAGTGTTGCCAGCGAGCAACTGGGCAGTTTATTTCAATCGCAGAAGTAACCTTATTGGTATCAATGCATAAAAATAACTGTTCTGTCATAAAAACACAACTTTTGAATTGTGAATATTAATTAATATGTAGAACATATCGCTCCTTTATTCCAAAGTAGTCACAGCTCAAATAAATCCAACTTTGAAAATGCGATTAAAGATTTCGAAATGTAACTTTATGTACTGATTTAATACAATATATGTTGCTATAACTGCGGTTCAGTTTAAGATATAATACTGTTTTTATTTAGATATTATTGTTTTTATAGATATAGAGAAGATATTAAGGAACACTTTTCTTAAGTAACTAAACATTTTTGATTTTTTTTTTAGATATACTGCGTTGTAATTAAGCAGCGATATGTACATTGATATAACTATGTACATGTAACAAACATTTTATTGTTTGTTTTTTTTCTGTTTAATAAATTAACTGACCTTAAAAATGTCAAAGTTTTATCTTGTGAATTTGGCTTCGGCTTCGGTTCGGCCGCATTTAGCAAATTTTGCCGAACTTTGGTATCGGTATCGGCTAAAAAGGTGACTTCAAGGTTGAAAACTATGGTCACCGTACTTATGTCCCATATTAAGCAGCCTTCTGAAGACCACTTTTTAAAACTATAAAACGCTTTAGCAAATTTCACTTCTATATCGAAATTTGTTCGAAATTAGGTTTTAATACCAGAAATCATACTAGAGAATTTTGTGATGATTGGTCCATAATTTTCCATGGGTCCAATATAAATACAACTCTCGAAAATAATATAAGTTCGGCTAAAACTGTTACGAATCATAATATTTTACTCAGATTTGTTAAAACTAAGTTTTATATAACTAAAAATTAAAGCATAAAACTTTCTGATTGTCGGGGTCAATAATTTAATTTAGGACTGAAACTGATATTTAACATTTTTTGGTACATTAAAATCAAAAGTTAATACATACAAATGAGACAAAATATATATAAACAATGTATATAATTTTTACAAAAAAAAAAAAAAAAAAAAAAAAAAAAAAACAACGATACAAGGTGTTTTGTGATTACGGCAATTGTACATATTTAGTATCATATCGTCGTATGTAAAATAATTTTATACATTTATTTATTTTAAATTTCAGCAGTCGTAAAATTTCATTTTATGTCTTTGCTTTGTTTTATTTGTATTTACTTGGCATTCATTTCAAATAAGCTGATGAATGTGGCAAAACTAATATTTTTTGAATAAAATGGCACAATTTTGGGATAATATTCTTGATTCAAAACTTATAAAAAATTGTTGGTTTTTCTTATCAAATTTTGGAAATCAAGTATCTTCTTCGAACATTAAATTTGGAAGCCGTTTAATAATTTCAAATATTGAAGCCAACTCACTATTACCTAAAATATTTAAATTTATTTCTTTTAAACATTAAATTTTATCTCCAAAATCAAATCTTTTAAAAAGTTGGTCACAAAGTTCAATATATATGGGGGATTCACAAGGTGTCATAAAGTCATATGTCTTAAAATAATAACATGAAAAAATACGACTGTTGTGAGCAACCCCTCATAATTTAATGTGCTATTTTGAATTTAAATCTGCTGTATAAAAAATATATAAAAATTTTCCACAATGCCAAAAATAAGTGAAAAAACTAAAATAATAGCCAGTTTGTGTGAAAAATACATTTTAGATGTTGTGATGGCAAACTCAACTATTTTCCATTTTTCGGTTTTGTTGCAAATTACAAATAAATTTTATTTTGTTTGTTTACCAAACAGCAGAGTCCTAGGCCGATCTAATTTGACGCCGCAAGTAATTTGTCGCAAAAATTGCTAGCCGCAGGTTAAATACAGATGTTACCCGGATAAAACTATACCATCAACGGCAACGGCTACAAAAAATAACGCGGCACGGCTCAGCCGCTCAGCACTGGACTTTTCTGATTAATTACGACAGCACAATAAACATAGCCAGCAACGTTCTATTTCTTTAAGACACTTTTTGTTTACAAACCAACAACAATATTTTTAAACCATTGTAAAATGTTAGAACATTATGACAATAAACCATGATAGCACACCTTGTGAATACCCCAATAGTATATAAGTAAATTTTTTACAATTTCTTCAATATCAAAAAATCTGCAATTTGATAGCAAAAATCTGCAAATCGCACTTCGTAATTTTGGAACGAAAATGTAACAAAACGCCTGAATATTCTAACTGTCGGTGGAGGGTAGCAAAGATTCGTTACAGCCGAATATAGCGCTCCTACTTGTTTTTTTTAGGTATTTACTACACAAACACTTTCCCTCGCCTGGGTAACAGTCTTGTCGAGATGCGAGGGCAGGAGGTTATGAATACCGAAGGAGTGTGCGACTAAAGGTTACTCATCTTGTCAGGATAATGAGGCGGTGGTGGAAATGTACACTGTCCGGTCCATTATCAGTACATATAGCACGTCATGCCAGCCCGCGGGTTCGCCCCTTGTAAGGTGGGGGCTTTACCAGTGGTTGATACGCGACATATGCACTTTTAAGGTCAACGTGAAGGTAGCAGTGCCGAGGGCCTGGGTGGCTAGTTAGTGCAAAAAGAAACTAGTCGTTAACAGCTCCCCTCAGCGTCATGGCAAAGCGCTGTTGTTTGTCAGTAGCCTAGTCCGCGAACGCCGTCACTGTGTGGATGGTCCGACTTTACGGCCTACTCGTGGGAACAAAATTGAAAAACATAAAAATTATAATTTAAAAGGACGGAAGGAGGACGCGACGGACGGTGTGTTCGACCAGGATAGAGTCGAGGGTCGATCGGACGTCATGGTCGGGGAGTCGGGCAGCGCTTGTGAGGGGGGGCTGACCCTATCGGCTGTTCATAACAGCATTATTGGGCACGAGAGACAAGTGCTGACTTACCTAAAGGCGGACAGTCTTCTGGAACTGTCGAGTGACTCCTGTGGTGAAACCGGGGCCACTCAGGGGTTGAAGCGGCTGACTCTGCTCTCTGACGAGGAGCATGATACTGAAAGTATAATTGCTCACAGTCAGACTACAGAGCCTGTCCCTTCCACCGATTAGGCCAGGGGACATCAAAGGGGACACTCGGGAGAAGACTGTCCACTACTTGTTCGGCAGGGCGCCGTGGAGGAGATTCCAAGTGCCCCTCCACGTGGTATTAACACCAGCCGAACGAAGGAGAAGACGCGGAGCGGGACAAGGAATTCTCTGGTGTATCTGGAAAAGATGGCGAAGAGAGATCCTTCAACGTTCTCCGCGAGGGAAAGGTACCTTCTGAGACGACACCGACAAAGCGTCGCTAAATTCGAAAGAATTTTCGGCCTGTCATTAGCGTTCTGAGTTGGTCCTCTCCCTGGAAGAAGCAGGTGGATGCAGCTTCCAACCCTGACACTGCTCAGAAGAGTAAAGGGCTGGTTGCTTCATCAACCTGCCGCAAGGTAGGCAACGTAGAGGGTGCTGCCCCAATGACCAAGGCGCTCATGTCTTCGGAGCGAGCTGCGGAGGGCAAAGGAGCGTCTGCCAAGGTAGTAGGGAAATCTATGAAGATGTCTGGTGCATCATCGGCTGAAGCTCCTAAGGGTCCCAACAACAAGGCGACCATTAAGAGAGTCATATCTGGAAATGATCAGTCTTCTTCATCGAACAAGAGAACGAAGAAGTCGACGAGCCTGGATAACCATCTTCAGGTAGCCGTCATTGATCGGAATGATCCAGATGGGAGGATCAGCACCGATTTATGGCAGTTGGTTGAAGGTAGGCTCATCGACGAATTGGCCGTAGTGGCAAAGAGGAGGATGTATCCTTCAATGGGGCAGACTGGGTTAAGGGAATGAAGACTATCAACTGTGGTAACAAGAATTCCTTGGAATTCTTAAGAACCACGATTGGCAACTGTAGTGACTTTTACCCAGAGGCAAAGCTTGAAGTTATACAAGCCTCCGAAATGCCACTCAGGACCAGTGACAGTATGGATTCCACCACCCGTACGCGCGGTGGAAACCAAACTGGCAGTAATGGGCAAGCAGCACAATAGGCTCCTTACCAACCAATGGAGGCTTGTGACCTCACTGGCTTGTAAGGAGAACACCGGGAAGGACTTCCGATTCGCCGTGGATCGGGAGTCCATGAAATTCTAAGAGGAGGTTTTGGGGGTTGTTAAGTTAGGTCTAGGTTGTGTCAGGTTCCGGTACCCGAAACATGACAGGACCAAAGAAGCTGGTAGTGGTGCAAATAAACCTGCACCATTGTGAAGCAGCTTCAGCCGAACTAGCAACTTTCCTCAACAACACTCGGACGGACGTAGCCCTAATCCAAGAGCCTTGGATAAAAAGAAATAAGGTTTGCGGGTTAAAGGTTACGGGATACACTCTGCTTATCCCGTCCACAGAGGACAAGGTAAGAAAGTGCATACTAGCGAGGAATGCATTGCATTTTCTCATATCTAATTCTTTCAGGTGCGGTGACTTGACCGTCGTTAATAGAGAAGCCAAAGGTAAGCGTACTCTTACACTGGCTTCGGTGTATATGCCGTACGAGGCAGTAGATTTACCTGGCGCAAAGGTGGAAGAGCTGGTGGCGTATGCAAGAAGGAGTGGTGCCATCCCGGTTTTGGGATGTGATGCAAATGCACATCATAACCAATGGGGGAGCACTGATATTAACAAAAGGGGTGAGTTAATGTTTGATTTTATAACTACTAACAATCTTATTATCTGTAATATGGGTAACACTCCGACGTTCAGAAATAAGGATAGGCAGGCAGTTATAGATCTGACATTAGTGAACCGCGACGAGCAACTTGTTGCGGCTTGGAGGGTGGCAACGGACTGTACATTCTCAGACCATAGCCGTATAACCCTTACACTGAATTTTGACCTGTCTAGGGTTAATCCGTTAAGGAACCCGAGGAGGACGAATTGGGACTTCTTTAAAGAAAGGGTCAAATCTGGGTTGGCGCAATGGGCCCTGTGCGACTTGCTGCCAACTGATGTGGAAGGTGATGTGAACAGATTCACTCATCTGCTAAGAGAGAGCTATGAGCAGTCTTGCCCGGTAACTTTTCCGGGTGGGCGTGAACAGCCCAAATGGTGGACCAGGGAACTTCAGGTTCAAAGGTCGACGGTAAGAAGGCTGTTTAACAGGGCCAAGCTCACGGGAGCATCGAGTGATTGGAACACCCATAGGGTGCATTTCAATAAGTATAAGGCGGATCTTAAAAGGGCAAAGCGGCTCTCATGGAGGCAGTTCTGTGAATCCATTGATAATGTCAACGAGTTGTCTAGATTCCGACGGATTTTATCCAAGGATCCTAGGACCCTGGAGTATGTCCAAAGGAATGACGGCTCATGGACTGAAAAAATCACCGGGTCCGGACGGTATTTTTCGGCCATGCTCTGCAATATCCCGGACGACGCGGTGAATATATTTAGGGAATGCCTCAGTGGGAGGTACCTGCCTAGGGGGTGGAGAGAGGTCAGGGTAATTTTTATATCCAAGGCTGGTAGGGCAGGCCACTCGAAGCCGGGAGATTTCAGGCCTATTAGTCTGTCTTCATTCTTATTGAAGACACTCGAGAGACTGATAGACCTGTATCTTAGGAGTAATATTGATACCCACGTCATTAGCAGCGCTCAACATGCCTACCTTAAAGGTAAATCTGTTGAGAGTACGCTACACGAGGTGGTGGGTTGCATTGAGCACGGCCTGAGGCATAAGGAATATACTCTCGCCGCGTTTCTGGACATAGGAGCCTTCAATAACATTAGGATTGAGGCGATCAAGGATTCCTTGGTGGAGTTGGGAGTTCAGGGCTTTCTGGTGGAGTCGATAGTCTGCATGCTTGGCAGCAGGATTATAAACTCGAGCCTGGGGGATCATATTGTAAGGAGGAAGGTTACTAGGCGGACACCACAGGGGGGTTCTATCTCCTCTATTGTGGTTGCTTGCGGTCAACGGTATTCTCAGATCATTTGATTCCAAGGGTATGAAAGCCGTCGCCTATGCGGATGACATAGTTCTACTGGTCAGGGGAAAGTTTCTGTCCACGATCAGTGAAATTATGCAGGTGATGTTGGGCGAACTCTCGGAATGGGCGAAAGATAGAGGGCTGGGGGTAAGCCCGGCGAAGACTGAGCTGGTTCTTTTTACCAGAAGGACAGGATAGAAGGTTTTAAGGGGCCAGTGTTGGATGGCGTCGAGTTAAATTCCTCGACTGTAAACTGTCTTGGAGAAGAAACACCCAGGAGAGGATGAAACGAGGACTCAATGCCTACTACACATGCAGAAACTCCATCGGTAAGAATTGGCGACTGAGACCGGATATGGTAAACTGGATTTACACATCGGTGGTTAGACCTATTCTTACCTATGGATGCACTGTTTGGTGGGATGCGTTGAGAGTGGACAGCTATAGGAAGATGCTCAACAAGGCCCAGAGGAGTGCATCTCTTGGCATCACTGGTGCAAGGAGAAGCACCCCGCGTTGGACATCCTACTACATCTGTCCCCCATTGAACATTATGTGAAGAGTGTGGCTGCCAGGAACTAACTTAGATTCTACGAGTCTTCGTTGATTAGACCTAAGCGGGATTACCACACAGGAATTCTATACGAAGTGGGTCTGCTTGATCAGGAAAGGGTTCCGGGGGGAATCTCGGATCATAGGAGTATGACCTTGGACTTCGGTGCAACACCACCGGTGGAGTTCCCGGATAGGGAAGTTTGGCGTGGACCCAACGGACTGTTCGAGGGATGGGCAGTATATACGAACGGGTCCAAGATGGACACTGGCAGTGGTCCTAGTGTTTTTATTGCTGACACTGACGTGAAAAGGTCATTCAGACTCCCGGATGAGTGGTGTCTTCCAGGCTGAGATCCTAGCGATCTGGAGGGCAACGGAAGTGATACTGGATCACATCGTGGGGGGATCTGTTGTGACAATCTACGTCGACAGTCAGGCTGCACTAAGAGCATTAACAAATTATACGGTGTGATCGACCTGGTTGCACGGTGTAGGAATGCTCTGAGAGAGCTCATGTTGGCATTTACAATAAGGCTGTGTTGGGTACCAGGACACTGCAAGTTGGATGGCGGACGAACTCGCAAGAGGGGGTTCGAATCTGGACTTACGAGGGAAGGGACAGATGGGTAAAACCCCCCTTATGTCACTACTATGGGGTGATACGGAAAAGATTCCGTGATGCCGTTAACCGGTCCTGGAGGAATAGAACGGATTGCAGGGTGTCAAGGGCCTTATGGCCCGGATTGGACGCAGGTGCAACCAGGGTTCTATTAGGACTGGGTAGGAGTAGTCTCAGGACTCTGATAGGGTTCCTGACGGGGCATTGTTCTGTTAGGGCTTTTATGGGTAAATGGGACGTTGCGATACCGGACTTCTGCAGGTTGTGCGGAGATGCCGAGGAGCTGGAGACTGTTGAGCATGTACTGTGCCACTGTCGTAGGATGCACGGCCCCAGGCAAAAATGGCTAGGGGCTAGGTTTCACGAAGAACTGGGGTGTATCGCTGGATGTAATCCAACCGATCTGCTGTGGTTTGTCAGGGTAGTAGGACGGCTGTTTCTGTTGGGGAGGCCGTAGGGGGGAATTTGTCCTGCGTTTTTACTAATATGTACCGAACCTTAGGTCTATTTTCTACTCTTCTTCTTTACTTCTCTTTTTCTCTGTTTCCTCTTTTCTCCTCTACCGAAGGGATTCACAATGGACCTCATTGGTCTCCGAGTGGATGTGCGCCCTTGGGCGCTTTACTTTACTTAACTTTAGTCGTTTGAGTTTTCCATATTTTTACCATACCGAACACCAAAGTAAAATATATAATGTTTATTTTAGAACACTGGTCCAAAGTGATAGGGACAACGACCACTAAAAATCAAACAAATTTTATAAAAACATCTGTTTAAACAAAACAAAGAAACTTGATGTGTATTATTCACAGGGTGGTATTGGATAATAACATTTTAATAAATATCCTTTCGCGTTAATTATAATAACAGCGGATATGATTTTATTAGAAATAGTTGAATTAATTTCAATATGTCTGAATTCTGTTGTAAATAAACTTTTACAGACTTAGAGGAGGTCTCAATTCCTACTATGGGGACTTCGGCCGTCAGTAGTGGGATGTCTGTACACTTCGGTGGTAAGCCCCAGGTCATATAGGCTTTCTGACGACTGCCGTCTTTTTCAGGCAGAGGTTTTAGGGATCTTGAGGGCCGTGGAATTGGTAAGGGGCAACATTTATAGTGTACAGTAACATTACCGGCAATGAGTTGGCGAGACTGGGCTCAGAAATGGAGGATCATGACTGTCTGGAGGCGGTCAGGCCCCCAATAGGCTTCTTTTTTGTAAGGATCAGGAATTGGGTTCTGAGCGGGACTAATCGGACCCTAACGGACTGTCGGGTACCGCGCACGCTGCGGCCGGTGCTAAGGAAGTCCGACTCGGCTGGGCAATAGTAGCGCCTGCGTTAGGACCTTGATAGGCATTACCACGGGCCACTGTATGATAAACAGGTTTGCGGCGAAAATCGGGTCTCACTTGCCGGATATGTGCGTGCTGTGTGAGGACCCGGAGGAGCTGAAAACCATTGAGCACATTTTGTGTCACTGTTCCAGGCTGCAGAATAGCAGGCTGAGGTGGCTAGGTAGTAGATTATTAGGCGAATTGGAGATGTCTCGGGTTGTGTGTTCGAGAATCTTACGGGATTCGTAATGGGAATGACCTGCCTGCGCAACAGGAGACTGGGTACAGGGTACACATAGGTCAGTTTTTGTTTAGTAGTGGGGTTGTTTTTCTTTTTGGTCCGATTTTTTTTAATCTTCCACAACTTTATCTTTCACTTTCTATTTCTCTTTTTTTATTTATCTGTCTCTTTTAACCAACTTAAGCGTCACAATGGACTATAATGGTCTCTAGGTGAGGGTGTGAAGTTGACTTCGCACCAGTTTTTCTACCTAAACTAACTTTTTCAATAAATTTAATGTGTCTATTTCTGATAATATCACATCCCCTGTTATACAGCCCAATTATAAATAACAATTCCCCGGGAGTTTATATTCATAATTGGGCTGATTATGAATAACCAGGGAAACCATAAATATGCAATTGAATATTTTTCCTTGTGCGACCAATGAAGGCAGAAACAATTATATTTATCCGTTTTAGAGCTTTTTATGCATTTTGGCATCGATTTGTTAATGCACATTTTTGCATATTTTACCATTTACAGCATTTTTCTTTTGCATTATTTAGTTAAAAGAGCAATTGCAGAATTTTTCAGGTTTATATAGCATATTTTGCCTTTTTGAGGCATATTTTGATGCATGTTAATTTTTTTAAATGCCTTCAAGAGCTTTTTTTATTCTGGTTTTACTTTTTTAAATGGGTATCTGTATACCCAACGTGTTGCTTCAATTTTTCCATCTAGCCAAAGCAGGTTGTCATTAAAAATAAATTTTATTTTAAACTTTCAAATTGTATATCTATACAGGTAAAAATTAAGGATAAAGCTATTATATACATTTTTGGCAATGTAATACATAAGCGGTTGTCACCCTTGGTAGTAAAGTCCCTTGTAGATCGTGATAACCTAATTAATTAAGTTAAATTACTAACATTTAAAACACTGCAACAACAAAATGTATTAGACCAAAATTTACTACGCTTTGGTGGAAAATTACAACAAAAAGCTGTAGTAAACACGCGTTTTGAATTCACCAGAATAAAACAGTTGACGAAACTCTATCTGTCTCTTTCTCTCACTCAGCAAATTAATTACTTTACAATACATACAAAAAAACCATAAATTATGTTGGTATTGGCCGCAAAAATATTTTACTGCAAATTAAATTTTTACATTTGTCCAAAGCTCCCATCTATAAATAGCTTTAACTTCCTTTTAAACATTAAAAAACAATTTAGCGACCGTCCCTGAAATCCCTTTAAGACAAAAAATCTCATATAATGGTTAATATCTAGATAATATTCGCTACAAATATTATAGGAATTTTAATCTCATAATATAACTTTTTGTGAGCCCATGACTGCCCATCGTTTTCAAATAGGGTAAAATCTCAAAAACTTGTCTGTTAATACTATGGTGGTGGGCTTTACCGATTGCAATTTAAGGATTGTTTTTTTTTAAGTGCAAATGTTTTTAAATTGTTGAATATTTTGTTTTGAAATTACCAATTTTAGATTTTTTTGGGGCATATTTTTAACAATTTTCAGGGCATATTTTTGAGTTGTTACTGCATATTTAATGCGCATATTACTGGTTTCCCTGTTAATAACCCAAAAGTTTATTTATTAAGAGTATATTTTCCAATTGGTGGCCTCAACGAAACATCTGACAGTTTTTTGTTTTGCCTGTTATTTTTGTATTATTATGATATTAAGGGTTCCTTGTCAAATAAAACATCATGGCAACTTAAATTTAAACGGGCTAGTAAAGTATCATTAAAAAAGTGCTGGAAAACTCAATTTTGTATTTACTAACGTATGACTAACGGCCAATTTCACCAAGTTCAGTTAAACCCAGCTAGTACTTTAACTTCCAGTTAACAATATATTTTCGGCAGTCAAAACTGATAGTCGATTATAACTGAACTTGGTGAAATTGGAAGTAAAAGGTAAATAATATTGAAAACTGGACTTTATTATTTTAATTTATTTTTAGTTATTTCTCTACAATGATAATTTAAGTTTTATATATAAATGTTTACGATTGAAGTTGACACAAACTTATGTTTAAGCAATAAATACGCATCGGCAACGCAACTTATCACACATGCGTATCAGATGCAGCGCATTAATGAATGCATTTCCCAAAGGGGCCCTACTTTAATATACATTTATTTAGAAGATTTTGTTTCCTTTTAACCGGCGAAACTTTATTGACAATTTTGTGTATTAAAATAATATTCAAATTTTTAAAGTACGTTTAATGTGCTATTGTTAATTAAAATTTGTTCTTTGAGTATTTTGGATATAAAGGCTGAGTTCTAAAGCATCATAATACTTTGCATTTAACGTCAAAAATATATCTTCAAGTTTAGCGATGCACAGTGCACTGGTTGTGTACGCATTGATAACTTTTTTTGTGCACTTTGGGACAGATAACATTAATACATATTATACATGGTTGCATTATAAAATGCATGACTTTTGTGTAGTTGCTTTGCAACTCACCCATAATAAACGAAATATTACAACAAAATTTTAAATTGGGAAAAGTTTACTAAAGATATAGTTCTAACAATGATTGTTAGCTGTAGTTCAACAGAAATATTTAATATCTATGTATATTAAACTAACGATATCAAAACAGAATTTATTAAAAAAAATTTTTAGATTAAATAAATCTTATTATAGAGAGAGCTTAGTTTGACGAAAATCGAAAGGTTTTGCCAAATGCCTTTAACTGAGGTATTTTGAGTCAGAACTCTAAAACATATTATTCGCAAACTTTATTTAAACATTTAGGCAAGATTATAGCTCGATTAACAGTGACTATCTTTTGACAATTCTTTATTTTGGAACATTATGAAATTATTTCAAAAAGATTTTACATAAATCAAAACCTTATAGTTTTTTACAATAATTTATAGCATTTCCAGTTAAAATAAAACCTTTTTCAAATTAAACGAGACCTTTTTGAAATTAAACGAAACCTTTTCCAAAATAACCGAACAATTTTCAAAATAAACGAAACTTTATTCAAAATAAATGAAACTTAATTCAAATACAGTTAAACAGTTGATATTCTGTCTGTCGCGCTCGTTGAAGATAGACGTGTTTTCTAAGCTCGGCATACGGTTTATTTTTTTTTGAACAAATAAAGTATTAAAAAAAGTAAATACAAGTAAAGAAAAAAAAATACATGTATGTACATACATACATAAACACACATTTTTTTATTCTCGGTGTTGATAAACAATAACAAATAAGAAGAACAAAACTGTAAACAGTAAAAGAAAAAAAAAAAAAAAAAAAAAAACTTTTATGAGTGCAAACAGTAGAAATGCATATATCACAGTGAGTGTTAACGAAACAAATGCAGAAATAAAAAAAAGAATCGATGATAGCAAATACCTAACGGCTAAACCTATTACTCGCACGCGATCCCTTTCACAGTCTGTATTTAATAACACGGTTGATACAATAACAAATATAAAACCTGCTAGCGTTGCCTCAACATCAAAAACAATTTTAATAAGTGATGTAAATATTAACCCCCAATCAGGCATAATAGATAACTCAGTATCACCTTCGGTGTCTAATAATACGGTTGATCTTAATACAATAAAAAATATAAAACCTGCAAGCGGTGCCCCAGCGGCAAAAACGATTTTAATAAGTGATGAAAATATTACCCCCAAATCAGGCATGATGGAAAACTCAGCTCCACAAGTAAAAAGTACTCAAAAGCCTCCAGTACAAGTAGGTATTGATAGGTACATAACAGTGCTTAAACGGGGTCGCAGCCCAACCTCCTCAGCAGTTGCTTCGGTCTTAAAAGATGGTACAGCTGATAGAACAAGTTCACAAAATCGTTTTGCAATTCTGGATGAGGAATCCCCGGAAGCACAAAACGTTATCAAATCTTCTAAGCCACCGCCGATATATCTTAGAGAGCAAAACTCAAATGAATTAATAAAGAATTTGATCTCGGTAATAGGTGAAAATTCTTTTTATGTAGCTGCAATAAAGCGGGGTAGTATTAATGAGACAAAAATACAAGTTAATCGTGAAGAAGATTTTCGTAAGGTAATAACTTAATTTGAAGCACTTAATAAGAATTTTTATACATATCAACTGAAGAGCAGTAAAGGTCTTCAGGTAGTGATTAAGGGCATTGACTCATGCGTGGACCCAGAGAGATAAAAACGTTTTTAGAAGAGAAGGGCTTCAAAATAAAAACTGTAATAAACATTAAAAATAGAGAAAAAAATCCCCAGCCACTATTTCGAGTGGAGTTAGAACCCGGCGACATTAAGCTTAAAAAGAACGAAACGCATCCCATTTATAATCTTAAATATATCCTGTCTAGAAAAATAACAATAGAGGAGCCGCACAAAAGGAATGGTCCCGTGCAATGTTTAAACTGCCAAGAATTTGGTCACACTAAGGCATATTGTCATTTAACCCCTGTTTGCGTCGTATGTGGAGAATTACATGGTACAGCTCTCTGCGATAAGTCTAAAAACGACCCCAATGTAAAAAAATGTAGCAACTGCGGTGGTAATCACACGGCCAACTATAGAGGATGCCCTGTATACTCTATCGTCAAGCGCTCGGTTGGACCGAAACCTAATCCCCCTCAAATGCAGGCAACAAATCAAGTTTACATTAATGACGTTCAGGTACCGCAGCCTAGTAATAACAGAACATCCTACGCAAACGTCCTAAAATCAAACCATATGCCAATGCAAGGTGAGTTGCCAAATAATGATGAAACTCCAGTTTCTAACTTAAGTCGTCTAGAGAAAACCATGGAAACATTAGTACAAACAGTAAATAACTTTACAAACACAATGGGTAATATGATGCAGGAAATGTTAAGAATGCAATCGATGTTATTGCAAGCTGTACTAAACAAGCCATGAACTGTTTAAAAATTTGCTTTTGGAACGCAAACGGCATCTGCCAACATAAAAATGAACTAGAATACTTCCTTAAAAATAAACAAATTGATGTTATGATGGTTTCTGAAACCAATCTGACCTCAAGAAACACGTTTAAAGTCAATGGTTATATATTATATGATACCAAGGACCCTCGAGATAGAGCTTGTGGAGGTTCTGCCATTTTGATAAAAAACCGAGTAAAACACTACCTAATGTGCGATCATCGGGAAGATTATCTCCAAGCAACGAGCATTTGCGTTGAGGAATTATCTCGAAACATAGTAATTTCATCATTATACTCCCCACCTAGATTCTCAATATCAGAAAGCCAATATAATAAATATTTCAAATCATTAGGACCCTGCTTCCTGGCTGCTGGCGATTATAACGCTAAACACACTTTCTGGGGGTCACGACTTATTACACCTAAGGGTCGTGTTTTGTTTAACACAATTTGTAAAATGGACCTAAATGTGGTCGCGAGCGGACAACCAACATATTGGCCTACTGATCAGCAAAAAGTTCCAGATGTCATAGATTTTGGCGTGGTTAATAACATCCCCATAGACACGATACATGTGGAAGCGTCCCTAGAATTATCTTCAGATCACACACCTACAATTGTTACTATAATGAATCCAAATAGAATCGTATCTCCGTCTGGTTACTTATCGACATCAGCCTCACAAATAAATTGATTAAAATATAAAAAATATCTGAGTGCCCATTGCACAGAAAATATTCCGCTTAGCACACCGGAGAACGTGGATCTCGCTATTGTTAATTTTGACAGTTATCTCAAACTAGCTGTTCAACATTCCAGCATAACACTCAAAAAAACCAAAAACAAAATCATATATTCTACAGATGTCGAGCGTCTACTGACTGAAAAAAGGAGAGTTCGTAGAGAGTGGCAATTGCACAGATCCCCCCAACTTAAAAGAGTGCACAAAAAGGCTGAGAAAGTTACTGCAGTCTCAGAAAACGGCTTCCCTGGAAAAATATCTCAAGGGACTTGATGCAACTCCACAATCAGATTACTCATTATGGCGTTCAGCTAGAAGCCTCAATAGACCAGTTATCTCTAAGCCACCATTGAGAAACTTGAATGGAAGTTGGGCAAGAAATGATATTGAAGAAGGAAATCTGTTTGCTAATCATCTGAAAAATGTATTTACCCATAATATATTTCACGATATAGCAGTCGATTTACCGTCTGTAAATGTTAGAGCAGCTATTCCCCTAAGATTCGAGTTTAGAGAAATCGAAAAGGCTATTTGTAATTTAAACACCAAGAAGGCATCCGGTATTGATAAGATCAGTAATAAAATGCTTTTGGAGCTACCAAGTACAGCAAAGAAAATTATTCTTTTTATTTTTAATGCTATTTTACGACTTCAATACTACCCTCATAAATGGAAGGTTTCCTTAGTAACCATGATACCAAAGCCAGGAAAGGATCACACAAAAGTTGAGTCATACAGGCCTATTAGCTTATTATCTAATATTTCAAAGCTATTTGAGAAACTACTAGTGGCAAAATTAACGCCGATTTTAAATGAAAATAGATGTATTCCTAATCATCAATTTGGGTTTAGAAGAAAGCATAGCACAATTGAACAAACTCATCGAATAGTAAATGTAATAAGAAAAGCCTTTGAAGAAAAAAAATATTGCTCAGCACTCTTCGTCGATGTGTCTCAAGCTTTTGATAAAGTCTGGCATGAAGGTTTACTACTGAAATTGCAGCAAAACTTGCCAGCAAACATACACAAGCTGTTAGAAAGCTACTTAGTCGGTCGTCAATTTATTATTAAAGAAGGCGATTTTTTAAGTTCTCCTCAGCCCGTTAACGCTGGAGTCCCACAAGGCAGCATCCTGGGCCCTCTATTGCACTTAATTTATACTTCGGACATGCCAACAAACAGCTACACACAAACCTCAACATTTGCGGATGACACAGCTTTCCTAAGGGTACATGAAAACTGTCAAGAAGCATCTCGTTACTTACAGGATCACATATTTGAACTGGAAAGGTGGTTAAAACAATGGAGGATAAAGATCAATGAGCAAAAATGCGCACATATAACATTCACATTGCGTCGGGAAACATGCCCCCTATTAAAATCAATAATCAAATAATACCCCAACACTCGCATGTAAAATACCTCGGTATACATCTAGATCGGCGTTTAACGTGGAAATGGCACATAGGAGCGAAATTAACTCAAATGAAACTAAAAGCAATTCAAATTAATTGGCTCATTGGAAGAAATTCTGTTCTTAGTCTCTATTGCAAACTTCTACTTTACAACTCTATCTTAAAGCCAATTTGGTGCTACGGTATTCAGTTATGGGGCACTGCCTCGGCTTCTAATATCGAAAAAATTCAAAGGCGCCAAAATAAACTTCTTCGAATAATAACAGCCGCTCCCTGGTATGTCAAAAACTCAAATATCCACAAGGATCTCAATGTGCCATTGGTAAAAACTATGATAACGAAATATGCAGTAAAATATTTAAAAAGGCTAGAACTGCACCCAAATCCCTTAGATCGAAATATTTTAAATTATGGCGGCCACACTCGATTAAGGAGAAGAGACACTGCAGCACTCACCCAATCAGATGAGCGATAAACACCTACATATGTGAACAGAAACCGTGATGACTAAATCTTTTTGTCTGGCACTGGCAGGACATTAAGTAAATATTAGGATAAGATTTGATTAATTATTGTTAGTTCATATTTAATATATGAAGATTCAATAAATAAATACTGCAAAAAAAAAAAAAAACAGTTAAACATTTTTCAAAATAAATAATTAAGCCATTTTTAAAATTTGTAGGGTATTTATTTTTTGGATTTCTTTGAGTTACTGATTAATGAAGAGGCGACACTATAATGTTACGATCAGTGGTAAAATAACTTCATGATTGGGCATAAAATGTTAACTTTGAAAATGTCTTCTATATCAAGTTCACCATAGGAGAATAAAGTGGTAACATTTTCATGTACATTCACTATTGTCCACCATATGTCATATTACTTGGGATTTATGGATTCTGGCATACTCTATAATTAAAAATGAGTTTTGTAGCATTGGGCTGCTTTCAATTTTATCGAAGCTCCCAAAGAAATACTTGGAAACGGGCCGAATTCACAGTGGATACAGAAAAAACTTTATGGTAAACAATGACAGTGTTATCTGTCATAGCAATTATAGTATATATTCCTTCTCTTTATGGTTGGCAAAACAACATGAGCTCTTTCACCTTCTTTAGCAAAAAAAAAACTAAATTCCTACAAGATTTAAAAAATGGTTTTATTTAATTTGAAAAATGTTTAACTGTATTTGAATACAGTTTCGTTTAATTTGAATAAAGTTTCGTTAATTTTGAATAAAGTTTAATTTATGCTGAAAAAGGTTTCGTTTTATTTGAAAAATATTTTATTTAAACTGAAAATCCTATATATTAGTATTCACATAAAAATATAATATTTTTTATTTGTTCTTTCGAGTATAAAAAGTCCCAAAATTTGCCAACCTATAAAATGTCTTATTTCGTAATTAAAATTTGGAAGGTCGAAGATCAAAATATTGAATATTTAAGTCATTTTTCAATCTCGTTTCTTAGACAATTAAATTAATCAAATAAACCTCGAAAATAAATGTCGCATAATTTATCTATTATAAAAAACATTTTTAACATTTAAACAATTGTAAAAACCATTTTT
The DNA here is from genome assembly GCA_943735925.1 of Pollenia amentaria. NCBI lineage: Eukaryota > Metazoa > Arthropoda > Insecta > Diptera > Polleniidae > Pollenia > Pollenia amentaria. The sequence goes on along the minus strand of OX031007.1, from coordinate 71,223,872 downwards.
AAAGAAATTATAGATGGGCTAGCTTCTCTTCGATAAAAATAATGTTAATTTGAAACAAATTTATGAAACAATTTTTCTGTTGTTGCTCAAGATTAAAAATAAATATTAATATTAATAAAAAGCTTATAGTGTAGTAACTACAATACTAATGTTATCAATTGCAGCTTAAAAAAATAATACATAATAGCAAGAAACTACTTCAAGTGTGTTAATAAAAGCCATTTAAACGTTAATAACATTTTTTAATTAACATATAATTAAACAAAAGTTTTATAATTGTTAAGAAAATAAATAGATGAACAAATAAAAAGAAAACCATATAAACCAAATAAAGATCTCACCTTCGCTATTCGATGAATCCATGCCACGTCCCCTCCCTAAGATTTTATAAAGATAGATATTGCACAGTGTGAGGTAAAATTAATCAATAAAAAAATAATAAGAAAGTAAATTAAAAGTAAATAAGTTTAATATAAACTAAACCAACCAAACCAAATAACTTTTACATACAAATTAAAACCCATTCAATTCATTCAGCAATTTCGTTAGGATTTAAAGTAACTTTTGCACTAAATTATATTTTTATATGGAAAATAACATACATGTAAATACATACATAAATATGAAATTGAAATAATTTCTGTTATAGAACTATTATTATCTAAAAATAACTTTTTTCTTATTAATTAAATATTTTGCAGTATTCATTAAACGAAAACATTGTCGAATTTATGTTAAAATATACACTGTGGTTAATTACACACACTAAATTATTTATTTGAAAATCATTTTATCACTTAGAACAATACAAAAATATACAATAAGAAATCAAAATGTGTTGATAGACCAATTGAAAGTTGTATGAATTTGAAGCTAGTCATAATTTTTGCAATATAAACTAATAACAATATAAACTAATAAAAAAATAAATTTCAGAAGGTTATGAGCATTCATTAAAAATTCAAATCTGTAGTCACAATCAATAACCGTCTATATCTTTTTAAGATAATTTTTTATTTGCTTCCATATTCTAATAATTTATTTTACGAAAATTTACGAATTACTGTTTTTTCAACTCGTTTATATTTTACAAAATAACATTGTGAAGAATCATTTTTTAATTTGGTTAAGTTATCAGAATTGTAAACGAATAACTTTAAAATTTATTTATGTAAATTTAGAGAATAGTTTTTTAATATTTACGCAAAACTAGACACTCAACGAATTCGTCCAATTTCGTTGGAAAGGATAGAGTAAATTTTTGTTGTACTACATACATACATACATGTAGGTATGCATACGAAACTTTCGTAAATTATATGAAAAAGAATTTAAAACAGGTTCTTTAGTAAAATGTAGCATATGCATATTCTTTCAGCAATATTTTTTAAGACACTAATAAAAACACTGTTATAAGTCGAACGCTAACAACAAGCTTCAAGTTTTGATTTAGGCTGTTATTGCTTGTAAACACAGAATTATAATTTTAAAAAAATAACATTGCGGAAATTTATTTATTTTATATTGTTCATATAGTATAAATAAGACATACATGCTTTTTTACATACCTGAACTGTCGTTGCCATTTTCAGGACTACCGCTCGAGTACATAGTGGCCAATTTGCCATCGAGTATAAAACGAAACCAGCCATTTGAACCATTTGATAATTCCAATGCAGCAGAATCAGACCAAACATATAAACAATCTCGACCACGACATATGCTCCACTCATGCCAATGATAGGCTTTACACTGTAATATCTCTTTTGCGTCTTCCATTGCGTCATCTAAAAATAAAACACGCAAAAAGTGTATTAAGTTCATTTTGACTGTAAAAATGCGGAAATACAATTTGACTAAATAATTTTAATTGTCCAAAAATTCTAGAAAATCTATTTTTTAATTGATCTAATTAGTTATAATGGGAGTTTAAAAACTGCAATAAGTCTCATTTTATTTGGTTTGAATTCTGCTTATGGTTCGGAAAAAACGAAGCATAGGGGCTATGGAAGAATGTTCAACCGCTTGTTTAAGATTTCTATTAATATTGGCAATATATTATCAAAATGTTCTAATGTACGTAGCGATATATTTTCCGTACAGTGGGTGCTGATATATTTTTTGTATTTTAGTCAATTTATCCGCGGGGCATCTGTAGATAAATAAGCAGTTTTATTAAGGTTATATGTTGTAACTATAGTTATATAGCTTCTACACAAATCATTTCTATCGCTGTTTTTCTACGCCAAAATCGATTACATCTGGAATTTTTTGATGAGCAGCAGGCCAGTAGGTGGCTCGATATCACATTAAGTCCCATGTTGTTAATCACCAGCAGCCAAAGGCCTAGTGATTTATAATATTTACTTTCTGCTGTTGTATGATTTTAAACGTATTTTTTGAGGTCAAATAAGTTTCAGAAACCACAAATATTTTATTATTTTTAAGAAAGTATTTAAATTCATTTTTATGTTGGTGGATTCCAACAAATTTTTAGACAGTTCATGACGTTTTAAGTACAGCTTGCAATAACACTTCCTGCATCATATTACCCATAGTTAAATTACTTTTAATTAAACTTCTTTATTTAGATGGACTTTTTTACGTTCTTATTTATTAGAAAATAAATCGATTTAAAATGTATTTAAAGAAAAATTTGAATGGAAAATATAACTGAAAGTACAATTTAAACCTATTTAATTGTGTGTAAATACGGCAATTAAAAAATTATTATTTTTTACTTTTTTGCCCTTGGTATAAAAAATTTGAAAAAAAAATCTGAAAATGATAATTTTCTTTCCAAAGCTTCTGGCACCGCTGCCCTCCACCACCACTAGTGCTGAATGAGGGTATAATTAGTTTGCCATTCCATGTAAAACTTTTTTATTATACATCCATGACACAATAAAGTATATAAATTTTGGCGCCTTGTTTCCCTGTTGTGTTTCTAGTATTACTTATAAATAAATATTCGGTATCTTAAAAATATTTAAAATACATAGCAGTAATGTAACTGATTTACCTGTTTTTTGACTTTGTTGTTGAACTAATGATCCACTACCAGTGCCACTGTTGCCACCACCTGCTATCGATTGTTCATCTGGTGCGGCTGATGCCGAGACAGCAGTAATCGTCGGATTCGTTGGCTTGACTGTTTCATTATCTGGCTCAACAAGCGCTTGGACTTTAGAAAATACACCTAAACGTGCAAAATGATCTAAGAACTCATCTTGAGTTTTACTCATCAGTTCTTCAATAATTGTAAGTACAACAAGGTGTCCATCGTCGTCGTCCTGTCAAACAAACACAAACACATACAAACATTTTAAAAAAAGACATTAAAATTTGCATTTTTTACAAAGGAAAATCAAAAATTAATTAATACATTATACTTTTTTTATATTAAACAAAAAAGGATAATAAAAAGCAAATCGAGCAGTGAAAATAAACTATAAGACATATGTTAAAAACGCATTCATACATGAAGAAAAAATAGCTTATTAAATATTTAAAATTTAAAAACTGAAAACTACTAATTTCAAATTAAATGTACCTGTGCCCATGTTCTGTAACTCCCTCGAGAAACTCTTCGATTAAAATGTTTTTCTCACTTAACTGCGTCTGTAACGTTTTTGACGAGTAACTGCGTCATGTAAGGAGATTACTCGCCAATTTATAGAAAAAGTGTGTCTGTAAAATTTTTGTGAGCATGTTCCCGCTTTGAACTGTCTAATAAATTCACGATTAAAAACGGGGTGAGAAAAAATGTTAACACTTAAAAAATATGTATTTAAGAATGCAATGAATAATAACACGGAAGAAGTAAGTATTTTGTTCTTGTCAGATTTTTTCATTGTTTAATTATTTTGTTTTTTAGACTTTTGAAAACTATACGAATGTTTCCAGCGCTTTTTTTAAACAACAAACATTAAAGTCACACTTTACATTATTTGGTATAGCCGACGGTTGTATTTTTGCCTCCCTCGTTGAAAATTTTTTAATTTTGGGCCCTAATCATGTAAAACGCAACGCAACGCCAAAGAATTACATTGAAAGCACAAACAATGTCATAAATATTTTGTAATTTTGTTGTTGCTTTCTACAGAAATTCATGTACCGTTTTAAAATTTTCAACGCCACAAGCTATGCAGCGTTTAAAATTTTAAAACGCAATATGAATTTCTGTAGAAAGCAACAACAAAATTACAAAATATTTATGGCATTGTTTATGCTTTCAATGTTATTCTTTGGCGTTGCATTGCGTTTTACATGATTATGGCCTTAGTAAATTTTGGTCGCCGTCAGCGATGCGTGACTGGCGTTCTCAACGTCTGCAATTTCACATCGTCTTCGAGTGGAACATTATGACATTAATAGTTTTCGACATGAGTTACAGATACACTTTTTTCTAACTTTTTGAGAAACGATGGAAAGTTTCAGAACATGGCTACTAGAGATGAGCGATATTTCTGTACCTGTGATTTAATCACTGTTACTGAAAAATCACGAATCACAGTTGTGACCAAATTTGTCAAGTAACAGGTACTTTCTAATGGCGATTTCTTTTCTGAGAAATATGTTGCATAAGTGGTACATGCTCTATCTCTGTTGTGTAGAGCATGTACCATTTATGCAACATTTTTCTCAGAAAAGAAATCGCCATAAGTCGTTCTTTTTGTATTTTGTTACGTATACAAATTTATGATATTTCACTGTTTGTGTGGGTAATAGCGTTTTTTGAATGAAATGTCGAATGATATTGCTGTTCCTATCCATTCTCTCTTCTATCTTATTAGAATTTTTTTATGCCAAAATTTATTTGTTCAAGTATGTATGTATATGAAAATAAACAGATTTGAAAGTTCTTACAATTTGTTGTTGTTTCTTTGTAAAGTGCTTACAAAAGCTCTTGCAAAAGCTCGCGCATTGTACATACATATAGCTTGGCCGCAATTGCTATAAAAGAACAGAAAACTGATAAACCGTGATCACGATCACAGTTTAAAGGAGCAGTGATTTTTAAATCACATTCACTAATCACGATGATCTTTAAAAATCACGGGATCGCTCATCTCTACTGCTGATAAAAAAAAAAAAAAAAATAAAAAAAAATATGACATGATTAATACATTGTGCAACATGGATTTCATCAGACTCACATGCATGCCCTGACAGAAAATAACAACGTTAACAAAGCATACCTTAAGATGTATGAAACGCTGCCAAAACATTCCAAGTTCTTCTTTTGCAAAAAAATGATAACCTACCTCTTTTTTGTATCGTAGGCTTAACACTGTGAAAACCTATACACCCAACTCCAAATTCAAATAAAAAACAAAAACATTTTTTAATACAAGCATTGGCAAACCATTTTTCAGATTGTAAACCGCAACGTTGGTAAGCCATTTCGGTTGCTTCTGTAAAAGTGATATCCCATTGCCTCTTTAAAGTATGTACCTGTAGGCAAAAAAAATTCTAACCCTAAACTAAAAAAAGCGCATTTTCGTACTTGTTATTGTGACTTAGAATTTTTTTTAAAAACATTCTCAGAAATTTAAAAACATAAAATGAACGGATAAAGCCTAAATCTGTGGTTTTCACGAATAATCGCGTAAGTTATAAAACCAAACTTTTCAGGAGAGCAAAAACAATTATTTTTTTCAATTGCGGCTTCTGTAGATGCTTTTTTAAACTTTTTTCTTTACTATCCTCTTAACAGTGACTTTCTACGTATTATACATAGTTTTCATGAAAAAATCCTCACAGGATCACAATCTGAAAAAGGATTAAAAATGCATATGTTTGATTGACTCATTAAGTGTGTGCAATATAACATCATATCTCCACATAAGTTCTTTTTTGTGAAAATAAATGTTATCATTTTAATCACACATGACGACTTACGTTGTTATTTTTACGACTTTAGTTGTTATTAATAGAAAAATTTTCAAAAAATACTTTCATATGCACAAATAACAACATAACATCACATATGCTTTTTATTTGGAAACATATTCAGCAATTTTACAATTTTTGGCGATGTATGTCGACATAAATCGTTATAATAGCAAAATATTTTATTAAACAGTTAACTTAAGTTGGTTTTAGCAGAAAAAAATTAATAATACTACATTATATTCTAAAAAGCTTAATACTTATAAAAACCTAATGCAAAATGTAGCACTTTGACATCATTATCTCAATTTCGGTAAAAACCGACTTACGCGATTATTCGTGAAAACCACAGAAACTAGCTGACAGTAATGGTACCGTACAGTAGAAAAGTAAGAATAATCTATTTTCTACAGATTAAGATGTTAGGCTGTCTTCAAACGGCTCATGTCTTATTGCCATGATTGCTACTTTATGGCTGAGATGGACGAGGGGGGAAAGAAACGAGTACACAGATGCCAGTACCGTCAGTACGTTTTGCTTTCTGATTCGTTGTTTTAATTTTCTATTATTTTATTTACTATACTATTAAAATAAACATGTCGTCAACATGACATGAATTGTTTTAACGCCAATGAAAGTTCAAAGAAGATAAAGTAAGAATCATGTCAATAAGACTGCTAACTATAATCGTGATAATTGCTTTGCATAGAACAAAATGAAGCAGCTGATTTGCAACGTTACTGTTACTGTCAGCTAACTGGGGCTTAAGTTTGCAATTGGTAAGTGAGTATTTACTTTATACAAGAAAAGTACACTCGATTGTGTACCCCTTTTAAATCCCCTCTCGCCTCTCGACAAATAAAGTAAGATCCGCAGACAAAAATCGCACAATATCAACGGACACTAACCACCCATTCTTTAAACTTGACAGTTTTGCTATATATCAGGCGATTAGCCAAAAATAAGATTTTTTTTTAAAACATCTGTAGTCGAAAAGAAAACGTTTGTCTTGAATGTTCGTGCGGTTGAAGTTGTGGTTTAAAAGATATGTATTAACTTAAATCAAATCCGATTTGCTTTGCACCATAGTAGTGAAATGTTCTCTCACTGCTAAATCTTTTTTTATGTATTTGTATTACAAAAAATCTACAAATTTTGTACATTTTTAGGTTTAAATTATGTATTCGCAGAATCCCGAAAACCCCGCGATTTTTCGGGACATAATTCTCTTTAATATATTGCACTTGTTTTGAGTTAATACACTATTGTTAAACAACAGATATATGCCCGAGAAAATATTACAATTTTAAATATGTATGTGAATTGGAATATTTTGAGATAACAAAAATAGAAAATAGTAACAATTAAGGAGATAATTAAACTAGATAAACGAATGGGAAAATATGTCAACAGTTTCAAACGAAATATATTATGTGAGTGGTCGATCGTGAAGGTCGGTAAGTAAATAGTTACAACATCAACCTACCCTAATAAAAAAAGACCGCTCAAAAACAGCTCAATTTTGTTTTAGGGTTGACAATTTGTGGGCTTCTTGTAGAATGGGTAAACTGAAAATATTAACCGTTTAAAAATGTTTGTATAAAATTATTCGAACTTGATTAATAAAGTTAAAATTGTTCAACAGTTCTGAATAATCGAAAATTGAATAATCAACATTCCAACTAATCAAAATTTTGATTACACTATAAATCGCACATCCCTAAATTAAAAAGCTTTTATAGAATTTAATGTTCCGACCAAACCTATTGATATGTCTTTAGATATCGTTTTGGACAAAATAATTGATTTTTAATGATTTTAATTGAAATAAGTGTTAGCTGACAAAAAGTAATACGAATACATATATGTATGTATGCATTTTGAATGTGTAAGAAGGATTGAAAAAGACAGGCATAATACAAGCAAAGTTTAATTTTTAATTGGCAACTAAAACGACAAATAATTCAATGCAATGTAGTGCATTTGTTATTAAAACTCTCATTGCAAATTACTATTTAACATTATCTTAAAATGGATTTTCAAACAACAAAGATGTTTTTGAATTGAATATTAACAGTTAATGCAACCATGATTTATTTTGTTACCCTAAAAACAGAAATCGTTTGTTACCCTATAATCTGTTTTTGGCTCCAAGGGCACAATAAAGCGTTGATCCGCTGGCCCTGTAGTGGTACGAGCAGGCTTAAACATGCTGTTGCATAAATACGGCCTGGGCGTTGGCCAACTGTAGCTTATCTGTAGTATAGTATAGTAATATAATTATGTTGGATTTAGATTTTACTTGTTTTAAATAAAATAAAAACTAAAAAATAATCTAAATGTATAGAATCGATGAATGGATGTGTAGGTGCAAAGTTTTTGATTTTCCTTTTTTTCAGTAAATGAATCACATAGTCATTGTGTGTTGGCTTTTAATTTCTTACCTCATTATCCAAAACACTGGCCACAACTTCCACCAGCAGGGTACCCAAATTGCAACTGTTAATGTTGCCATGAAGTGGTACTTCGGCATTATTTGAATCTTGTTGGGTTTCACAAAGTCCTTTGAGAACTGTCGGTTGTGCATATTGAACCATTTTTTTGATTAGGCACAAACTAGCGCGTCGTACACTGCTTAGCATGGTACCTTGGAAAGTGCGACAAAACATGGGCAAAAACAGTTTCAAATATACTGGCGCCATTTCTGGATCACCACGTGGCTCAATAGGTGCATTGTCTTCACTGCCATCTTTGTTAACAAGGCTTTGCCCTGCTGCCATCCATTCGCCAGGTGATTGAAGTATAGCAGCTACTTCACGATGACCATCATCATTTCTTTCTCTAGCCTTATCCAAAGGTGTTTTTCCATCTTCATCGCGTAAATCCGGGTAAGCTCCATACTTAAGGAGAACCTTTGCAATGCCTGGTCGACCAAAACAAGCAGCATAATGAAGAGAAGAGCTGCGCTGACCTTTGTTTACATCAGCACCCTTTTCACACAAATACTCAACCATTTCTAGGGTACCGAAAGCAGAAGCCCAATTTAGAAGTGTTTGACCAACATCATCCATACAATTTACGTCGATTCCCCCTGATTCAATGGCTTCTTGCAACGCTTCAGTATCTTTAGAACGAATGCAATCGATAAGTTGACGATGAGTTCGTTCTACTGTAGAATCATTACGGCGTACGCGTGAAGTCAATTGTCCTTGACCTCCAGCAGCACCTACTCTATTCAAGGCTTGGCGACCTTCAAAAAGCAAAAGAAGCAGAAGGTCTGCCAATCTCATACAATCTAGAACGCAGCGCTCGTCACCTTTAAGTGCCCTTTCTATAGCATCAGGCAGCTGGGAACGCAGTAAGTCATGAGTTATTAAAGATGAACCACGGCATAAAGTGGACAATAATGATATAGTTGTAGAGATTGATTGAGACGAACGACTGGAATCAGAAGTTTGAGCTTTTTGAACAGGTGCTGGTACTGGAGCAGCCAATATTTCGCCCTGAGTTCCAGATGAAGATGGTGCACCCGTTGTTGGCGTTGTTCCGCCTGTAGCAGTTATTGCAGTACTGCCAGCAGGACCTGCTGCATTACTTAAGCGTTTAAGCAATTCGTTTACCAGTCCGTACTCTGCTAATGGTGCAGGGTCAACCCATTTACGTGTAAAACGGTCAGCAACAGAAGCAAAACATTTCAAAGCACCATCAGATACCATGGGATCTTCATGTTGCAGCAAAGTACTAAGACTCTCGACACAGTTTTGAATGCAGGGTGTATTAGGTTCGACTTTAGTACAAAGACGTGACACCACGGCCATTGCCGAATGTAATGTATCCTTGTGAACTTGTGAGCCACAATCTCTAATAAAGGATAGGACACAATTAAGGCCTCCACCGTCGAATACAGCACCGGCTTCCCGAGTACATATTAATTCTAAAACTTTAATGCATTGTTCGGCTAAATCGCGTGATGTGCGTGATGACAAGTCTGCTACTACTAGACGATTGCAAATTGCCTTAATTGCGCCATCGATGGCTACAATGCGACGAGTACACTCGGCTGATACATCCAAATAATATGTAATGGCACGAGCTGTAACTTCAAGTACATTTTCTGGTGCCAATTCATCAAGAAATATTTTACAAAGTGCTGGTAGAAATGTACGTGGTGGACAACTGAAAGAAATATTAGAGTTTTATTATATTAAGAAGTTGACATGAATGGTGTTTTTTTTTTAGCTAACCTTTCAAAACACCTGTCCACATTATCAGACATCAAAAGAAGCATACACAGTTGCTCCAACGCAATCAACTGCATGTCACGCTCATCGCCCTGGCCCATAGAAAGCCACTCCAAAAGCGTTTCTGGATCAACGTCTCCCATCTGAAATTAATTTTATTACAATAATTACCAATCATATTTATGTATTTAAGGGGTTGCAATGCCGAAATCTAGAATATGGAAATTCGAGCATTTTTTAAATTCGAAAAACTAAATTTATCCCAATTTCGATTTTAGTATTTCACACACATTTGTTATTGTCCATGAAATTACTACAACATGTGGTGTGTAGATATGTGTTTGCCGAAAAAATATTATTTTACCATTCCACCTTCTCGAACTTTTTAATAGCAAATATTACCTAAATAATCATAATATGTCAAACTTCGTAAAATAAAATATATGCAGTCAATATAAATATTGAACTTTCTATTAATGGGTTCATAGACATTAGAGCGACTCAAAAAAAAAAAAGTGATTTTTTTACTCCTCTGAAAATAAAGGTTGATATGTTTTATGATGATTCCCAAAATATTTTGGTTCTAGCGTTGACCATCCGTGAGCTGGACCATTTTTAAAAAAGGTCTTTTTCAGTTTTTCGAATTTTTTTGTACTTTGCTCCAAGACGACATAAATAAAATTTGTTATCATCGAAAAGGGTTTTTGAAGCAGCATCCAATGGTATACAAAACTTTTCCACTTGCGACCTACTAATTAAGATATTTAGCTAAATACATATTTTCGTTTCGGGTTTTCATACAAATTCTACGTATTTTTTTATTAATTTTATATTTTTTATTGTATTTTTCACATTTTGATAAATTGAAAAATTAAAAAATTTGATACCCATATTGGATATATATGAAAAAAAGATAAAATATATCGCGATTTTCGCGTTTTATGTGAATAATTACAAAAAAAAAAAAAAAAAAAAAATTAACATTATTTTAAAACATTCAATTTGAAAAGCAGAACATTATTTCCACATACGTAGAATTTGTATGAAAACCCAAAACGTTAATATGTATTTAGTTAAATATCTCAATTAGTAGGTCGCAAGTGGTAAAGCTTTATATACCATTGGATGCTGCTTCAAAACCCCTTTTCGATGATAACAAATTTTATTTATGTCGTCTTAGAGCAAAGTACAAAAAAATTCGAAAAACTGAAAAAAGACCTTTTTTAAAAATGGTCCAGCTCACGGATGGTCAACGCTAGAACCAAAATATTTTGGGAACCATCATAAAACATATCAAGCTTTACTTTCAGAGGGGTAATTAAAACACTTTGTTCGGCTCCATACAACTTGAGTCGGTCTAATAGACATATTTGGTTATAAATTAAAATGAATGAAATAAAATCGAATAGAAATTTAAAATCAGTTATAAAAATAACCGATAAATAAAAAAATACCATTTATCAACAATTATAAAACTTTAATGCAAACTTTAATCAATTTGAAAAATTTAATTGCTAAAAAAGAAATTCACTGTTTCTTAACCTTTGAATAGATACTAATTCATAGACTGCTTTAAAAACTAAAGTTTTCTTTACTTGTTCGTTAAGAACAATAAAATATGTAGTTAATATTTGTGTATTTTTAGCTTTACAGGGCGTAAGCTTTTACGTAACGCATTAAATAATATTTTATAAGACCAGAAGTCTATCAATTGTTACGAAGAATTTCACAATGATTCAAACAAAATATAAATTCAAACATTTTCATGAAACAGTGTACCTTAAAGATTAAATAATAACACTAACAACAGTTGTCACGTAATACTCTCTAAAGTCCTCTTCTATCAATACATGTACATTTTTTTCACACATATTTGAGTTATGCAGGAATATAGTCGTGCTGTTACAGAGTGAGTTAGGTTAGGTTAAGAAGGGTTATGCGCCCAAGGGCACACTTCCACTCGGCGAACAATGCGGTTCATTGTGAATCCCATCAGTAAGGAGGTAGAGAAAAGAGAGAATTGAAGAAGGAAAGAAATAAACAGATAGAAGGTACTACGTAGGACAATTACTCCCTCTGCAGTCGCCTCAACAGAAACAGCCGTCCTATTTCCCTGACAAACCCCAGTAAATCGACTGGATGACATCCAGCGATGAACCCCAGTTCGTCGTGAAATCTATCTCCCAGCCATTTCTGTCTGAGACCCTGCACTCTAGGACAGTGGCACAGTACATGCTCATCCGTCTCAAGCTCCTCAAAATCATCGCATAATCTGCAGAAGTCCGGTATGGCATTGTCCCGGTATGGCATTGTCCTAACAGAACAATGACCCGTCAAAAACCCTATAAGAGTCCTGAGACCACTCCTATCCAATCCCAACAGAACCTTGGTTGCCCCTGCGTCCAATCCAGGCCATAGTGCCCTAGACACCCTGCAATCCGTTTTGTCTTTCCAGGATCGGTTAACTTCATCACGGAATCTTTCCCGTATCACCGCATAGTAGTGACATAGGGGGGGGGGGGCTTTACCCCCCGTCCCTTACCATTAAGTCCAGACTCAAACCCTCTCTCGCTTGTTCGTCCGCCGCCTCATTGCCATCCACCTTGCAGTGTCCGGGTACCCAACACAGCCTTAATGTGAATACCTCCATGAGTTCCCTCATAGCATCCTTACACCGAGCGACCAGGCACGATCATACCGTATAATTTGTCAATGCCCTAAGCGCTGCCTGACTATCGACATAAATTGTCACCTCAGATCCACCCACGATGTGATTCAGTATCACCTCCGTCGCCATCCAGATCGCTAGGATCTCAGCTTGAAAACACTGCACTCATCCGGGAGTCTGATGACCTTTTTACGTCCGTGTCTGCTATATAAACCCCGGCACATGCGCCGGTTTCCAACTTGGATCTATCCGTAAATACTGCACACTGTTCAAACAATCCAACGGATCCACGCCAGACTTCCCCATCCGGGACTCCACTTGTGGTTTTATTCCGAAGTCTAGGGTCATAGTCCTATGATCCGACATTCCCTCGAGAATACTACCCTGATCAAGCAGACCCACTTCGTACAAAATTCTCGTGTGATCATCCCGCCTAGGTCTAACCAAGGAAGACTCGTAGAGTCTAAATAAGTTCCTAGCAGCCACACTCTTCACATAATGCTCAATAGGGGACAGATATAGTAGGGTATCCAACGCTGCCTGTGGAGTGCTTCTCCTTGTACCTAAGATGCCAAGAGATGCACTCCTTTGAGCCTTGCTGACCATCTTTCTATAGCTATCCACGCCAAAAAGTACATCCATAAGTAAGAATTGGCCTAACCACCGATGTGTAAATCCAGTTTACCATATCCGGTCTCAGTCCCCAGTTCTTACCGATGGTGTTCCTGCATGTGTAGTAGGCGTTGAGTCCCCTTCTCATACTCTCCTGAGTATTTCTCTTCCAAGACAATTTACATTCGAGGAAGTTAAGCAAATACTTAGCACTGTCCGATAGAGTTAACTCGACACCATCTAGCACTGGTGCCCTAAAACACTCTATATTGTACCTACTCTTAAAAAGCACCAGTTCCTCCTTCGCAGGGTTTACACCCAGTCCCCTATCCTTCGCCCATGCCGAGAGATCGTCCAACATAACCTGCATAATTTCACCGATCGTGGACAGAAATTTTCCCCTGACCAGCAGAACTATGTCATCCGCATAGGCAACGACTTTCCTGCCATGATATCAAAGGAACTGAGAATACCGTTGACCGCGAGCAACCACAGTAAAGGCGATAGAACCCCTTCGTGTGGTGTCCTCCTGGTAACCTTCCTCCTTATACTATGATCCCCCATGCTGGAGTTGATAATCCTGCTGCTAAGCATGCAGACTATTCATTAACTAACTCCCAGCTCCATCAACGCATTCCTAATAGCCTTAAACCTAATGTTATTAACGGCTCCTTCTATATCCAGAAAGCGAGAGTATTCCTTATGACTCAGGCCGTTCTCAGTACAACCCACCACCTGATGTATCTCAACAGATTTACCCTTAAGGTAGGCATGTTGATCGTTGCTAATGAGGTTTGTATCAATATTGATCCTAAGATAGGGATCTATCAGTCTCTCAAGAGCCATCAACAATAATGAAGATATACTGATAGCTCTGCAATCCCCCGGCTTCGAGTGGCCTGTCCTACCAGCTTTGGTTAGAAAAATTACCCTAACATCTCCCCACCCCCCAGGCAGATACCTCCTACTGAGGCATTTCCTGAATATATTCACCAGCAGAAATAATGCATCGGCCGGGATATTGCAGAGCATGGTCGGAAAAATACCGTCCGGATCCGGTGACTTATACGGGTTGAAGGTATTTAACGCCCGTTCGAGCTTCTCCCTTGTGACTATTTCCACGACGCAGGCGGACGTATGACTCGATATCACGGACATTTCGTTCCATTGACCATCGCTCATGATTTAGGTTAGGGTCTCAGAGCTAGACTCAGTCCATGAGCCGTCATTCCTTTGGATATACCCAGGGTCCTAGGATCAACTCGTTGACATTTTCGATTGATTCGCAGAACTGCCATCATGAGAGACGTATTGCCCGTTTCAGATCCGCCTTACACTTATTGAAATGCACTCTATGGGTGTTCCAATCATCCGGTGCTCCCGTGAGCTTGGCCCTGTTAAACAGCCTCATTAATGTTGACCTTTGAACCTGAAGTTCCCTGGTCAACCATTTGGGCTGTTTACGCCTACCCGGAATTGTAACCGGGCAGGACTGCTCACAGCTTTCTCTTAGCAAATGAGTGAACCTGTTCACAACACCTTCCAAATCCGTCGGCAGCAAATCGCCCAGGGCCTGTTGCACCAACTCATTTCGGACCCCTTCTTTGAAGGAGTCTCATTTTGCCCCCTAGGGTTTCTAAACGGAGGACCCCTAGACAGATCAAAATTCAGTGTAATGGTAATACAACCATTGTCCGAAAAAGTAGTCCGTTGCCACCCTCCAGTCCACAACAAGTTGCTCGTCGTAGTTCACTAATCTTAGATCTATAACTGCCTGCCTATCCTTATTTCTGAACGTTGGCATGTAGCCCATATTACAGATAATAAGATTGTTAGTAGTTATAAAATCACACATTAACTCACCCCTTTTGTTGATGTCGGCGCTCCCCCATTGGCTATGATGTGCATCGTAGCCCAACACAAGGATTGCACCTTTCCTTCTTGCATATGCCGTCAATTCTCGGACCTCTGTACCAGGCGGATCAATTGCCTCTTACGGCATATACAGAGTGATTTAACGAGTGTGTCGCTTTTTTTGTAATAGACTAAAGCAACATACAACCCGTGGTTTTTAATCTATTACAAGAACCGCCTCCCTATCCGACTCAATATAAATGTACATAAAACATTTTTTGTACCTTTATTCTGATTTATACATTAGTAATTAGTTTTCTTTTCTTTTCGTGTATAAATTAATGAAATTAATGAAAAGTAAAAGATAGTGCAAGTAAATAGTACTTTGTAGTATAAACTACCTTTTTATTCACTCGATCTAATGACATCAATTTCGCCATTCGTTCGATCGTGCTCGTCGAGAAAAGACGTGTTTCTTTTAACTCCGCATACGGTTTTTTTTTTATTTAACATAAATTTGTTAATAATATCAGTTTAACAAGCGAATTTGGACGCTCAATATAAAAGTGAAGAATAGAATAACCAAAAAAAAATGCAAGAAAAAAAATATATGTATGTATGAACGCACATACATGCTTGCAAATAATCTGTGCAAACAAATATTTATTCTTTTTTCTTTTATTATCTCGGTGTAACAACATTATACATAATAAAAAGAGCACAGTCAACAAAAAAATAAAAAACGGTGAAAAAAACAAAAACAACTCTGAGTAATATTCATGCTAGTGAAAGCAATGTGGAAATAAACATAACAACAGAAAACAATAGTAACTACCTAACGGCAAAAGCAATGCCAGCAAGCGTTACCACTGATACCATAAACTCAAACATAGACGCAATGGAAAACAAACAAGAAAAAAATTGTCAAAAACTACAAGTGCAAGTTGGTATGGACAGGTATATAACAGTGATTAAACGTGGTCGCAGCCCTGCCTCTTCAGCTGTAGCCTCGGCCTCGAAAGTTCCATTTTTTGATAGAATAAACTCAAAACTCAAGTGAGCTAATAAAAAGTTTAATCTCGGTGATAAGTGAAAATTCGTTTTACGTAGCTGCAATCAAGCGTGGTAATATAGACGAAACAAAAATACAGGTTAATCACGATAAGGATTTTCGTAAAATAATTAATAAGTTTGAAGCACTTAAAAAAGCTTCTATACATACCAACTGAAAGCAGCAAAGGTCTTCAGGTTGTGATAAAGGGCATTGACTCATGCGTGGACCAAGACGAAATAAAAACATTTTTAGAAGAAAAGGGCTTCAAAATAAAAAATGTTACAAATATTAAAAATAGGGAAAAAATCCCCAACCACTGTTTCGGGTGGAGTTAGAGCCCAGCGACGTTAAGCTAAAAAAAAGGAAAAGCATCCCATTTACAGTTTAAAATACATCCTGTAAAGAAAAATCACGATAGAAGAGCCGCACAAAACAAATGGGCCCGTTCAGTGTTTAAACTGCCAAGAATTTGCTCATACTAGGGCATACTGCTATTCACCCCCTGTTTGCGTCGTATGTGGAGAATTACATGGTACCGTCCTATGCGATAAGTCTAAAAATGACCCTAATGTAAAAAAATGTAGCAACTGTGGTGGTAATCACACTGCCAACTATAGAGGATGCCCGGTATATTCGATTGTCAAGCGTTCTGTTGGACAGAAACTTCATCCCCCTCAAACGCAGGCAACTAATCAGGAAATCACGTACGGCGTCCAGATCAGGCATCAGAAATTAAGAACCGAAAACTTAAAATTTAAGTTTTTCATTTGAAAAATTCAAAACTCATGCGTACAAAATAAATTTTTTTTTTCTATCAGTTAAAAAAAAAATAGGAAACACAAAAAAGATATTTATTTTTTAAGTACAATATGTGTTTTGTACATGAAAAGAAACAAAAAAACAAAAATTTGAAAAATACACAAAAACGTTTTTTTAATTTTTTTTTTTTTTTTTTTTTTTTAAATATTTATCATTGGTGTTCAAAACATGTTTTCAACTGTACAAAAAAAAAAAAAAAAAAAAATTATTTTGTGTTTTTTGTTCTTCTAAGTTCAAAATAATAAAGTTCTTAAAAATAACGTTTTTGAGAAAAATATTTTTTTTTTTTTTGTTTTTAGAAACTAACAATAAAAACTCAATTTGAAGTTAAAATTGAGAATTTTAATTAAAATTATAATATAAAATTGTGTTTAAAATTGCAAATGCAAAAAATCCTTAGAGATTCTTAATTATCAAAACTAGCTGCTGTTGCATTAGCTGTACCCGCAACACAGGTCAGGTATCTGTGGAGGCAGCCTTCAGTGCTTTGCCAATTATTATGACCAAAAATAGAAGGAATTTAAGTTCTGAGCATGTAGAAAATTTATTGTTGCTCAAACTCAACATCAAGGTAATTGATAAGATTACTATTTAGTTCTAGGATAATCTTTATCGTGTTATAACTACTTATTATTTATTAGCTTTATATTTTTTACTATAATTTTGTACGTATGAGTTTAAATTTTGTCAATTAAAAAAATTAAATTTTTAGTTTTCGGTTCTTTTTTTTTCATGTACAAAATAATATTGTACTGAAAAAATAAATATCTTTTTTTTGTGTTTGCTTTTATTTTTTTAAACTGATGAAAAAAAAAAATTATTTTGTACGCATGATTTTTAAATTTTTAAAAAGAAAAAATTAAGTTTTCGGTTCTTAATTTTTTGTACAAAAGAACAAAAAAAAAATATTTTTCTCAAAAACGTTTTTTTTAAGAACTTTATTATTTTGAACTTTAAGAAACAATATCAAACAAAATATTTTTATCTATTTTTGGTTATTGTACAATTTAAAATATTTTTCGAACACCAATGATAAATATTTTTTTAAAAACATAAAAAAAAAATGTTTTCCGGTCCTTGGTCCAGATACCTTAGCCAAATAATAACAGTACCTCGTACGCTAATGTATTAAACTCTAATCCTATGCCACTGCAAGGTGATTTACCAAATAATGACGAAATTCCCATTTCTAATTTAACCCAGCTAGAAAAAACCATGGAAACATTAGTGCAAACAGTTAACAGTTTTACTAACACAATGGGTAACATGATGCAAGAAATGTTAAGAATGCAATCGATGTTATTGCAAGCTGTACTAAATAAGTCATTAACTGTTTAAAAATTTGCTTTTGGAACGCAAACGGCATCCGCCAACACAAAAATGAACTAGAATACTTTCTTAATAATAAACAAATTGATGGTTCTGAAACTCATCTGACCTCAAGAAATACGTTTAAAATCAATGGTTGCATATTATATGATACCAAGGGCTCTCGAGACAGAGCTTGTGGAGGTTCTGCCATTTTTATAAAGAACCGAGTAAAACACTACTTAATGAGTGATCATCGTGAAGATTATCTCCAAGCAACGATCATTTGCGTTGAGAAATTAAGTCGAAACATAGTAATTTCATCATTATACTCCCCACCTAGATTTTTAATATCAGTAAGCCAATATAATAAATATTTCAAATCATTAGGACCCTACTTCCTGGCTGCTGGCGATTATAACGCTAAACACACTTTCTGTGGGTCAAGGCTCATTACACTAAAGGGTCGTGTTTTGTTTAACACAATTTGTAAAATGGATCTAAATGTGGTCGCGAGCGGACAACCAACATATTGGCCTACTGATCAGCAAAAAGTTCCAGATGTCATCGATTTTGGAGTGGTTGAAAACATCCCCGCAGAAACGATTTATGTTGAAGCTTCCTTAGAATTATCTTCTGATCACACACCTACAATTCTTACTATAACAAATCCTAATAGAATTGTATCTCCGTCTGATAACTTAGGGACGTCAGCCACTCAAATAAATTGGTTAAAATATAAAAAATATCTCAGTACCCACTGCACTGACAATATTCCGCTTAGTACACCGGAGAATGTGGATATTTCTTTTGTAAATTTTGACAGTTATCTGAAACTAGCTGTTTGACATTCTAGTATAACCCTCAAAAAAACCAAAAATAGTAAAATATATTCTGCAGATGTCGAGCGTCTCTTGACTGAAAAAAGAAGAGCTCGAAGAGAATGGCAATTGCACAGATCCCCTCAACTTAAGAATTTACTAAAAGAGTGCACAAAAAGGCTAAGAAAGTTACTGCAATCTCAGAAAACGGATTCCCTGGAAAAATATCTTAAGGAACTTGATGTAACTTCTCAATCAGACTACTCATTATGGCGTGCAGCTAGAAATCTTAATAGACCAGTTATCACTAAACCACCATTAAGAAACTTTAATGGAAGTTGGGCACGAAATGATGTAGAAAAAGGAAATCTTTTTGTTAATCATTTGAAACCCGTATTTACCCCGCATACATCTACCGATATTGCAGTCGAGTTGCCACGTGTTGCTGTTAGAGCTGCTGTTCCACTTAGATTTGAGATAAAAGAAATCGAAAAGGCTATTCATAATTTAAACCCCAAGAAAGCCCCTGGTTTTGATAAGATTAGCAACAAAATGCTTTTAGAGCTACCCAGCATAGCAAAGAATATTATTCTCTCGATTTTTAATGCTTTTTTACACCTTGAATACTACCCACAAGAATGGAAAGTATCCTTAGTTACAATGATACCTAAACCAGGAAAGGATCCTACAAAAGTTGAGTCATATAGACCTATAAGCTTATTGTCTAATATATAAAAGCTGTTTGAGAAGCTGTTAGTGTCAAAATTAGCCCCAATTTTAAATGTAAATAGATGTATTCCTAACCATCAACTCGGCTTTAGAAGAGAACATAGCACAATTGAACAAACCCATCGTATAGTAAACGCCATAAGAAAAGCCTTTGAAGAAAAAAAATATTGTTCCGCCCTCTTCATCGATGTTCCTCAAGCTTTTGATAAAGTCTGGCATGAAGGGTTATTACATAAATTGAAGTTAAACTTACCAGTAAACACACACAAGCTGTTAGAAAGCCACTTAGTCGGTCGAAGGTTTATTATTAAAGAAGGTGATTTTATAAGTTCTCCTCAGCATCATGGGCCCACTGTTATACCTTATATATACCTCAGATATGCCAACAAACAACCACACCCTTACTTCAACACTGTCATGAAGCATCTCGTTACTTGCAGGATCATATATTTGAACTGGAAAAGTGGTTAAAACAATGGAGGATAAAGGTCAATGCGCAAAATTGCGTACATATAACATTCACCTTGCGTCGGGAGTCATGTCCCCTTTTAAAATCAATAATCAATTAGTGCCCCAGCAATCGCATGTAAAATATCTCGGTATTAAACTAGATCGGCGTTTTACATTGAAATGCCATATAGAAACAAAACTAACACAAATGAAACTAAAAGCAATTCAAATTTATTGGCTTATTGGAAGAAATTTTGTTCTTAGCCTCGACTGCAAACTTCTACCAAAGACTATAGATTTATAAAGATATTGCACTGTCATACAAAGTTCATACATTTTTCTGTCTATATTAATTTTTCCACTTGTGAGAGTAAATTATAGTCTTTGTTTTTACTCTCAGAGAACTTTTTATTCTCATCTATCAGCGCATATGTGCGTGCATGCGTGTGTGTATGTACTCGTATGTACATGGCAATGAAAAAAATATAAAAAAACTAAAAGAAGTCTTGTTTTTCTCGTTGAAAACACATTTAAGTAATAAAAGAAGTTTTGTTTGCATGCCATTTATGTGCAAAAAACCTATGTAAACGCAAATGTGACCGATTTTTAATTGTAGGGCAATAATATGTGTTTAATTGTTGTACAGATGAAAGTATATCGATTTGCACCGAAGTTCAAATGCTGTTATTGTCTAAATTTAAACAATTGTAGGAATATAAGAAATAATTTTTCTAAAAAAAATTAACTGCTTTGTTTATAAAAGATATTTTATGTTTACTAAAGCGACATGGCGGCATAATCAAAATGCTTTTGATTTTCATAAAAATTTGCATCCAGTTTGATGTGTGTGCACGTAATTTCTTTTAATTTTATTTATTTTTTGTTTAAAAATGTATGAAAACTTGATTTTCAATACATTTTATTAAAATTGTATTATTTGACATATTGTTAAATTGTTTCCGATGAAAAATCCAATTTTGTTTATTATTACAACAAATAATTATTACAAATTATGAAAAATAGTCAGGCTTTGGAAGTCTACCTTTAAGAAGTTTGTAAAATTCTTATAAAGGTCTGCAAAAATATTTTTACAAAATAAAGCAATTAAAATGAAAAATTTATTAATTTATTTATTGTTTTTGGTTTGCGGAAAATAACGTATGTTATAAAGACAGGATGGAGATGTTAAATTTACTAGTCCTTCCTTATATTATGACGGAAGCAATACACATGGGAAACATTTAAATACCTTCAAATCATCGATTACATACTGAAAAAGTTAAACTTTGTAACCATTAAACTTGTAAAGAGCCTATTAGTAAAATTATTACCTAAATACTCGTGGTAAATAGTTAGAGCGTGTGTGAAACGGTAGCAAAGTACTGTGGTAACAAAGTATTTCCATGTGGGGAAAAAATTCATGTTTCTGCTGTGTGAAATGATATATTTTAACGAAATAAAGAATGCGTTTTCATCGTATACCTAAATAAATAAGGATATATTCAAAATATGGGACTACGGTAGTATACCACATTTATAGACGAGTCAACGAAATAAACTGCAATTAAATTACCTATGTTAATCCGTTTAGGGATAACAACATGTTGCCAAACTTATATATTAAAAAAAATGGTGGCTACACCGATATGGTGCCTAAAACTTTTCTTTTGTTTCTAAGCTATTTCCCATTTTAATTATACTAATACATAGCTATGTATATGTATATTGCAGTACTTACAAGTTAATTTATCAAAATTTCTAAAAGAAACACCTTAGATTTTATGATTGTAAATATACTAGTGCTCGAGCACGGGACAGTGTATGTTATATTAACTTCTATTTGTTTGTTTATGGTCTACATTATAAGAACTTTTTTGATAAATATCGCTGGAAAACATTATATCTTTTTTGACGATATAAAATTTTGACGTTGTGTAAAAATATTTAAAAAAATACTATGTTCAGTACTTTTTGCTTATAGTCACAAATCGTGGACTATATCGCTAGAATGACTATACGCCTAGTTCACATGTGTATATGTGTGCCACATACATATGTAAATTTTTGGCAAAATTTAAAAAAGTTAGCGATTTATGAAAAGCAATTTACCTTTCTTTCTTAATTATTTAAATAAAATTATGAGCAAGGCTATAGTTTTTTCTTTAAATTTCTATGAAATTTTTAGATGAAAAATTGATACAATTGCCAGATAATTACATTAAACACATTTAAAAATGGTTGCATTAGAAACTTGGAATAAAGCTTAAGCTTTATTTGATTTTCAGACATTTTCCTTGCCAAAAGTTATTAAACTTCGGATCTCTACAAGAAAACAAGTAAATTTTTAATTTATTAATATATAAATTCTAAAAATTTAATCGCGTTTGATTGTATATTAAATGGAATTTTAAAAATTTCTTAACATTAATATTTTTGCAAAATTCAATTCACTGATCTCTCAAGTTCTAAGTTTTAAGATATTCAGCCTTGTTTAGATATTCGCACGATTTAAAAAAGCAAAACACCAGATTTATTTTACAGTGTTCGGAAACTCTTGCGTTATGCTTGCGATCTGCCATAGTTTCTTACAAAAATTCTAGTTTCCTTCAGCATACTTTTGTAATTTTCATTCGCCAAACTTCGTGCTATTGCGATTTACAGAACACATATTATACGATTTCAAGTAAGAATGTTAAGCGTTTTACGATTATCAGAGCATGCCCGATTTATTTTAAATCGTTCAAAAAACTATAATAAAAACACACTATTGGAATAATGCTAAATATTGAAAATTTTTTGCAGATTTTTGGCGAATTTAATATGAATTTATGCAATAAAAAATCATATTAACAACACTGACAGCGGGATTATAGCTTTGCAACAGAGTTGCAAACTGTTTTAAAAAAGTTAAAACAATATTAAGATATTTCATCGCTGTTACCAAACACAAAAACTAATTTTTTTCGATTGGAGAGTTGATAAGAAAAAGTAAACGATTAATTTCTTGATTCTTTGATATGGTTTGTAACTTTGGAAACAAACAAAAAACTTAGGCTTATGTGACTAAAACGTTAATAATTTGCTTTACTTTTGTAAATGTGCTTATATCGCTAAATGGACTATAAAGTAAATACTTTCTATTAATCTTTTGTATAGCGGCAGAAATAAAGATTAAATGGACTATATCGCTAATGTGACTAACAATGGAAATGACTATAAACGAAAAGTACTGTATAAAATAATGAACAAATTAGGAAAATACAATTTTTTGCAGGTGGCTCTATGCATTTTATTTTATATTTTTGTTTTGAATTCACAAAATTTTTTAAACGTTTTTATTTGACTTTTTCAATTACAATTTGCGATTTGCTGCTTGTCAGAAATTTTGTTGGTTGTTTTAAAAATTCTACTAGCCCCCAGGGCTATTGAAAATTCATTAATTTCAGCAGGCTCAACATTTTACTTGCATTCGCTCTTTTCTATCGCCTCACACACGTCCTAAGAAAACACACTTGTTTTATAATAAATTCGTTTGATACATATGTACATACACATATTATAAGTACATACATAGTTGAATTGTCTAAAAAATTTAATAATAATTCGGTTCGAATCGTTATAATTTCATTTTTACAACAATAAAACACATATTCTTACCCTACCAATTAAACAATCGGTCGCATTTGTTCTTACGTAGGTTATTTGCACATAAATTGCTTGAAAGCAAAACAAAATCACTTAAAAAATAAAAATACCGAAAACCGGTTTTAACCAAAAAAACATACACACACACGTTGGTTTGCAAAAACAGAAAACATGTGTATGTATGTATGTATTGATGCATGTATGTGGTTTTTTGCTCTCTTCAGTTTTCTGAATGTTAGCTCTAAAACCGGTTTTAACGAAAAAAAACATACGCACACACACGTTGGTTGACAAAAACAAAAAACATGTGTATGCATGTATTAATGCATGTGGTTTTTTGCTCTCTTCAGTTTTCTGAA
This sequence comes from Pollenia amentaria, assembly GCA_943735925.1. Classification (NCBI taxonomy): domain Eukaryota; kingdom Metazoa; phylum Arthropoda; class Insecta; order Diptera; family Polleniidae; genus Pollenia; species Pollenia amentaria. Next base: position 71,199,417 of record OX031007.1, on the reverse strand, counting down.
TGTGAGCACGAAGTTTTTGCTTTCCTTGTTACTTCCCCCCCTCATCGTTAAGAAGCACAACATTTTTGTCAATTCCAAATGTACTAAGTGCAACATCTTTATAAATCTATAGTCTTTGCTTCTACTTTACAACTCTATATTAAAGCCAATCTGGTGCTACGGCATTCAGCTATGGGGCTCTGCCTCGGCCTCAAATTTCGAAAAAATTCCAAGGCGCCAAAATAAACTTCTTCGAATAATCACAGTCGCTCCCTGGTATGTTAAAAACTCTAATATTCACAAGGATCTCAATGTGCCATTAGTAAAAACTATTATTACGAAGTACGCAGCAAAATATTTAGAAAGGCTTGAGTCGCACCAAAGAATATAAATCATATAGAATGCGCATCTCAAGGAAAACTAAAATATTTTTGAAAAAAAATGCACGATGCGGGCGGGAAGACAAAAGGGAAAGAAGCAAAAACAAAGAGCGTAACAATGCATCGTTCTCTCGTTGTTTATGAGAACTTTTAATTCTCATTTATAAGCGTATATGTATGTGCGTGCACGAGTGAGTGTGTATGTACATTGCCAAGTCAAAAAAAAACACATTAACGTAAAAATAAAACAAAAACCAAACAAAAGAATTTTTGTTTCTTGCAATTTTTGTACAAATCACCTTCGTAAAAGCAAATGTGAGTGTAGGGTAAGAGTATGTGTTTTATTGTTGTACAGATAAAACTATATCGGTTCGCACCGAAATTCAGATGCTGTTTTTATGTAAAATTAAAGATTTATAGGAATATATATATGGTCACACAATGCTTTTGGGGTCTTTTGTCAAACTATGTTATATATTTATTTCATAGCTGTGCAGTATAAATATTCTTATTAAAGATATTTAAAAATAGATTAAAATAAAACATATTATTATTCCTTCTTAAGGAATTTTGTTTGGTTTTTATTTAATCATGTTGCTTGGAAATTAAATAAATTTAGTTCTCATACATATATTCGGAATAAATTTAATTTATTTCTAACTTTATGTCTATTCACAAATGTAAAAAAAATATATTTACAAAAATAAAATTATTTCCAATTAAATTTTCAATCAACCAAAGCGATACAAATACAGTAGACGCTCGCAAATTAGAACCACGTTGTTTTTGATGCGATTCTAATTTCTGAATTATTCTAATTTCTGGACTTTTATTCCGAATAAAAAATTGAGTAAATTTACTTCCATAAACTTAAATAAAAGACTTTTAAAATTTTTTTGATTCAATTTTATTTGATAAAAACAAGAAAACAAAACGTAACAATTCAGTCCAATACATTAAATGTATTTTTTAAATTAAAAATATGAATATAAAAAAACCAAAGAATATACATAAATCATATAGAATGCGCATCATGTAGAAGCAAAATTTCTTATGTCGGGGTTTATCATTACGCCCCGCTCTCATATAATTTCGCTCACAAATTTTGCAAAGGCAATTTGTTGTTGGTTTGTGTTCTCACATGTTTGCTGTTCTTACCATCCAAAATGTGCAGTGTGTGTGTTTTTTTGTTATTTTTTTGCTAAAAACAGGTTTTTTGTGGGTCTCTTTGATTTTCAAATTTCTTGAATTTTTTTATATTTTTTGAGGAGATTGCGAAATTTTTTCCTGTACTGATCTACAAGCAGAATATGTTTTTCGCAATTTGTGCAGAAGGGGGCTTCGACATTTTCAATATCTAAATTTTTTGGCGAGTACCTGAACTCTGCGTTAAAATCTTCCGATTCTTCCTCCACTTCATCCATATGTAGGGTTGGAATGGCGTCCGCCTTTAATTTCTTTTTCCCAACATATGAACTTGAAAAATGATTTTCGCATATAAAAAGATTTTTATTAAAATCCTTCTCAGGAATTCGACATTTCTCCCGCCAAATTTGACCTAGTATCATGTCCGACGAAGGAAATTTAAACATTTTTAAACCCTTGAAATGCCTTTTCGATTTTTGGCATTTTTTTATGCAACATTTTCTGCCCGATAACAAATTATTTTTGTTTTTTGTACTCGCACTCATAGCTTTATTATTCGTAATTTTTTTAGTCACTTTTTTATAATTTCTCGACACACAGTGCGTAATATTTCACTGCAGCTTTGAAACTAAAATATTTTATAAAGCACATTCAAGTAAAAAAAAAAATCAAAAACCTGTTTTTAGCAAAAAAAATAACAAAAAACACACACACTGCACATTTTGGATGGTAAGAACAGCAAACATGTGAGAACACAAACCAACAACAAATTGCCTTTGCAAAATTTGTGAGCGAAATTATATGAGAGCGGGGCGTAATGATAAACCCCGCCATAAGAAATTTTGCTTCTACATGATGCGCATTCTATATGATTTATATTCTTTGGTCGCACCCAAATCCACTAGCTCGAAATATTTTAAATGACAGTGGCCACTCTAGATTAAGGACAAGAGATACTGCAGGACTCATCCGACGAGAAGACCGCGAAAGCTCTACATATGTGAAAAATTTTCGTCTAGCATTGGCAGGACAAAAATAAAGTATTGGTATAAGATTTGATTAATTATTGTTAGTTCATATTTAATATATGAAGATTCAATAAATAAATAATAAAAAGAAAGAAACAAAATTTTGCCATAGGATTTTCCTTGCGCGTAAAAATTTATAATAATTTTGTGGACGTCTATGAAAATTTCTGACCGATTGCTCATTTTGCTGTTTTCGCCAGAAATACAATATCTCGAATAATTTTTTGCATTTTAAACTCGGCTACTGTGCAATTCACTTGTACAGAGAAACGAATTAAGACATAACAAAGTGAAAGATTACCGTTATAAAAGCAAACAATGTCATACATACAGTATGTGCTTAAACTTTTTTTATGTGGATGATATCCTTGTTTTTTAGTTTTCAAAGCGTTGTATCAAAGACTATAGATTTATAAAGATATTGCACTGCCATACAAAGTTCATACATTTTTCTGTCTATATTAATTTTTCTGGTGGATTTAGGCGCTAAATCCACTTGTGAGAGTAAATTATAGTCTTTGTTTTTACTCTCAGAGAACTTTTTATTCTCATCTATCAGCGCATATGTGCGTGCATGCGTGTGTGTATGTACTCGTGTGTACATGGCAATGAAAAAAATATAGAAAAAACTAAAAGAAGTCTTGTTTTTCTCGTTGAAAACACATTCAAGTAATAAAAGAAGTTTTGTTTGCACGCCATTTATGTGCAAAAAACCTATGTAAACGCAAATGTGACCGATTTTTAATTGTAGGGCAATAATATGTGTTTTATTGTTGTACAGATGAAAGTATATCGGTTTGCACCGAAGTTCAAATGCTGTTATTTAAACAATTTAAACAATTGTAGGAATATTAGAAATCATTTTTCTAAAAAAAATTAACTGCTTTGTTTATAAAAGATATTTTATGTTTACTAAAGCGACATGGCGGCATAATCAAAATGCTTTTGATTTTCATAAAAATTTGCAGCCAGTTTGATGTGTGTGCACGTAATTTCTTGAAATTTTATTTATTTTTTGTTTAAAAATGTATGAAAACTTGATTTTCAATACATTTTATTAAAATTGTATTATTTGACAAATTATTAAATTGTTTCCGATGAAAAATCCAATTTTGTTTATTATTACAACAAATAATTATTACAAATTATGAAAAATAGTCAGGCTTTGGAAGTCTACCTTTAAGAAGTTTGTAAAATTCTTATAAAGGTCTGCAAAAATATTTTTACAAAATAAAGGGTGCGTTCGTAAATGCATCACTGCGCTGCATCAGTGATTTAAAATGCTTATATATATATATGAATGAAGTAGATGTGGACCAAAAAATTGTCAAATACTCCACAAAAATAGTAGTCACACAATAAAAAAAATTTATTATCAAAAATTATTTTTGGGAATGAAATATTTTATTAATTAGTTCATTTATTAATGATGTGCTAATAATCCCAATTTTTTAAATGAAAACACTGAAATTTATTGTTGTGGGAAAGCTAGTTCCTATGCGCATTTCGCTGGTTGCTTAGGCCAGCTCGTCAGGAAACTTTTTCCAAATACTTTAGAAAAGCTAAAAATATTATACAAGTAAGACCATAAAGTGAATAAGAATTTTAAAACACTCTGGTCTTAAATGTAACAATATCAAAGCTTCAACAAAGTCACAACAATATACCGTCAATTTTTTCTTTCTTACATTCCCCTACAATTGGCTGGGTTTTTTCCAACACAAATTGTAGTTGTAAGAGGATAGAAAGAAAAAACAAAGTGCAAATGGTCTTGCGAAAGAGCAAATGCAAACTATCATAGCTTTTTTGTAAAATCCAACAACAAAATACACAGAGTTTCCGTTAAATTTCATAAAAAAGCTACGAAATTTTGCATTTACTCTTTCGCAAGACGATTTGCACCAAACACTGAACTCCGCTTTTATTTTTGCGCTAAAGCGAACACAAGCAATTTTAATTAAAATTTTCTTTTTTACGAATAAAAAAAATATGGCGGTCCGAATGTTTGGTTGAGGTCTTAATTTTTTATTTTTTTGAAAAATTTAACAATAGTCATAACATGACTCAAAGAGATCTGGCAATACCTTTGCATCCGCTTTACTTATTAACTAATATATTTGATATCTTTTTATACATTGATCGTTTTAGTTTTAATTTAAAGCAAAAACTATTTCATATTGTATCATTCTAAAGATACAACCAAAGACTATAGATTTATAAAGATGTTGCACTTAGTACATTTGGAATTGACAAAAATGTTGTGCTTCTTAATGATGAGGGGGGGAAGTAACAAGGAAAGCAAAAACTTCGTGCTCACATTTAGAAAACTGAAGAGAGCAAAAAACCACATGCATTAATACATGCATACACATGTTTTTTGTTTTTGTCATCCAACGTGTGTGTGCGTATGTTTTTTTCGTTAAAACCGGCTTTCGTGCTCACATTCAGAAAACTGATGAGAGCAAAAAACCACATACATGCATCAATACATACATACATACACATTTTTTCTGTTTTTGCAAACCAACGTGTGTGTGTATGTGTTTTTCGTTAAAACAGGTTTTTGGTATTTTTATTTTTTAAGTGATTTTGTTTTGTTTGCAAGCAATTTATGTGCAAATAACCTACGTCAGAACAAATGCGACCGATTCTTTAATTGGTAGGGTAAGATAATGTGTTTTATTGTTGTAAAAATGAAATTATAACGATTCGAACCGAATTATTATTAAAATTTTTAGACAATTCAACTATGTACATATGTACTTATAATCACCCCTATTCTGACTTTCGATTACGTCTCCGCATTCAGTTACGCTACGATCGAAAATTGGTATTCCAAACAAAAACTGAATCGGAAGAACAAGAAGAAGACAACAATGTTTACAAAACCAATTTGTTTACTATGGAATGTGGAATAAAAACAAAGAAATGAGCAAGTTTGTTACTATTTTAATAAACAAAAGTCACAACAATCAATAAAAATAGGAAAATAAAAAAATTTGTGCGATTAATAATAATAAAAATAAAATAATACAAAAGACTTGCGATCAGTGGCTTTATTGGTGGAAGAGGAGAACAATGTCACTCATAAAACTCTTTCTGGGCATCTATTTGCTATCTCAGCAAAGACAAGGTGTGACCCCTAATACCACTTGTGTTTGTTTCAAGCCCCGTCAATTGGATTACTTTTTCTTCTAATGGGCTAATGCGCTGCAAGCGACAGTTTCCTCCTCCAGTGCTCATTAATTATTTGCCGAAAGTTTCCGCATTATGTAGCACTTCCAGTCAAACCATACCTACAGAGGAATAAGTACATGCGACATATTTATAATAAGTAATAAATACCTTCTTCCATGCGGTGTCACTTCTTGTTGGTGGTCCTAATGCATTAAGTGTTTGAGTTACCCCCTGCCAAAATACCTGAACTTCGTCCTTGGATCGTTTATGGTAGCCGCAAGCAATATCCTGTTTTGTTGACATTAAACTTGTCAGCATTTCGTATTGCTCTGGTGTCGTTGTTTTTGACTTGGAAAAATAAATCTTTACATTTTAGTACAACAAAAATTTATATAAATCACTTTTTAAAGATTTAATACTTACATTTTATCAATTAAACACTTTTTAAGTTTATAAAAGAGCAATCGAAAAAAATTCCGTTGCTAAAATATAAGCGTAGAAAAACTTAACTACGATCGTAAAACGGAATACCTACAACCGAAAGAAACGCAGCGGAATCGAAACTCTGAATACCAAAGTTGCCAAACGGAGAAAATTTCGATTCGAATCGAAAGTCAGAAAAGGGGTGAATATGTGTATGTATGTATCAAACGAATTTATTATAAAACAAGTGTGTTTTCTTAGGACGTGTGTGAGGCGATAGAAAAGAGCGAATGCAAGTAAAATGTTGACACTTCTGAAATTAATGAAATTTCAATAGCCCTGGGGGCTAGTAGAATTTTTAAAACAACCAACAAAATTTCTGACAAGCGGCAAATTGCAAATTGTAATAGAAAAAGTCAAATAAAAACGTTTAAAAAATTTTGTGAATTCAAAACAAAAATATAAAATAAAATGCATAGAGCCACCTGCAAAAAAATTGTATTTTCCTAATTTGTTCATTATTTTATACAGTACTTTTCGTTTATAGTCATTTCCATTGTTAGTCACATTAGCTATATAGTCCATTTAATCTTTATTTTTGCCGCTATACAGAAGATTAATAGAAAGTATTTACGTTATAGTCCATTTAGCGATATAAGCACATTTACAAAAGTAAAGCAAATTATTAACGTTTTAGTCACATAAGCCTAAGTTTTTTATTTGTTTCTGAAGTTTCAAACCATATCAAAGAATCAAGAAATTAATCGTTTACTTTTTCTTATCAACTCTCCAATCGAAAAAATTAGTTTTTGTGTTTGGTAACAGTGATGAAATATCTTATTATTGTTTTAACTTTTTTAAAACAGTTTGCATCTCTGCTGCAAAGCTATAATCCCGCTATCAGTGTTGTTAATATGATTTTTTATTTTATAAATTCATATTAAATTCGCCAAAATCTGCAAAAAATTTTCAATATTTAGCATTATTCCAGTAGTGTGTTTTTATTATAGTTTTTTGAACGATTTAAAATAAATCGGGCATGCTCTGATAATCGTAAAACGCTTAACATTCTTACTTGAAATCGTATAAAGCAGACCATACACGATTCAATTCAATTGTCAACTGAGTCGGTTGTTGTCCAAATCAAAGCGTGTATGGCCTTGTCAGTTGATTAGTTTGACGGTTGTCGTGTTGGTTGAAGAAAAATCAAAAGATTTTGATTTTTTCAAGTTGACTACTAAGTCTTTCAATTTGATTGCACTGTGTGTGCTCAAGTCTCTTGATCAGCTTTCAAAATGTATGTAAAAAAATATCTAAATTTGACAGTTGAATTAAAATCTTTCAATTCAGTTGAAGAAGTGTGTGGCCAAGTATCAATTCAGTTGAAAGCCTCAGTTGACAACTGAATTGAACCGTGTATGGGGCGCATAATATGTGTTCTGTAAATCGCAATAGCACGAAGTTTGACGAATTAAAATTACAAAAGTATGCTGAAGGAAACTAGAATTTTTGTAAGAAACTATTGCAGATCGCAAGCATAACGCAAGAGTTTCCGAACACTGTAAAATAAATCTGGTGTTTTGCTTTTTTAAATCTTGCGAATATCATAATAAGGCTGAATATCTTAAAACTTAGAACTTGAGAGATCAGTGAATTGAATTTTGCAAAAATATTAATTTTAAGAAATTTTTAAAATTCCATTTAATATACAATCAAACGCGATTAAATTTTTAGAATTTATTTTCCAAAATATATTTAAAATTTACTTGTTTTCTTGTAGAGATCCGAAGTTTGATAACAAGCAAGGAAAATGTCTGAAAATCAAATAAAGCTTAAGCTTTATTCCAAGTTTCTAAAGCAACCATTTTTAAATGTGTTTAATGTAATTATCTGGCAATATTATCAATTTTTTATCTAAAACATTTTCATTCGTATTGCGATTTTAAAATTTGTTAGAAATTTAAAGAAAAAACTATAGCCTTGCTGATAATTTTTTTTATATAATTAAGAAAGAAAGGTAAATTGATTTTCATAAATCGCTAACTTTTTTAAATTTTGCCAACAATTTACATATGTATGTGGCACACATATACACATGTGAACTTGGCGTATAGTCATTCTAGCGATATAGTCCACGATTTGTGACTATAAGCAAAAAGTACTCTACATAGTATTTTTTAAATATTTTAACACAACGTCAAAATTTTATATCGTCAAAAAAGCTATAATTTTTTCCAACGATATTTTTCAAAAAAGTTCTTATAATGTAGACCATAACCAAAAAAATAGTAGTTAATATAACATACACTGTCCCGTGCTCGAGCACTAGTATATTTACAATCATAAAATCTAAGGTGTTTCTTTTAGAAATTTTGATAAATTAACTTGTAAGTACTGCAATATACATATACATAGCTATGTATTAGTATAATTAAAATGGGAAATAGCTTAGAAACAAAAGAAAAGTTTTAGGCACCATATCGGTGTAGCCACCATTTTTTTTAATATACCTATAAGCTTGGCAACATGTTGTTATCCCTAAATGGATTAACATAGGTATGTAATTTAATTGCAGTTTATTTCGTACTACCGTGGTCCCATATTTTGAATATATCCTTATTTATCTAGGTATACGATGAAAACGCATTCTTTATTTCGTTAAAATATATCATTTCACACAGCAGAAACATGAATTTTTTCCCCACATGGAAATACTTTGTTACCATAGTACTTTGCTACCGTTTTACACACGCCCTAACTATTTACCACGAGTATTTAGGTAATAATTTTACTTATAGGCTCTTTACAAGTTTAATGGTTACAAATTTTAACTTTTTCAGTATGTAATCGATGATTTGAAGGTATTTAAATGTTTCCCATGTGTATTGCTGCCGTCATAATATAAGGAAGGACTAGTAAATTTAACATCTCCATCTTGTCTTTATAACATACGTTATTCTCTGCAAACCAAAAACAATAAATAATTTAATAAATTTTTCATTTTCATTGCTTTGGGTGCGTTCGTCAGAAAAGCAAACTTTTTTAATGCCAATAAAAAAGCAATTATAATTTTTTTTTAATTAGTTCATTTATTAATGATGTGCTAATAATCCCAATTTTTTAAATGAAAACACTGAAATTTATTGTTGTGGGAAAGCTAGTTCCTATGCGCATTTCGCTGGTTGCTTAGGCCAGCTCGTCAGGAAACTTTTTCCAAATACTTTAGAAAAGCTAAAAATATTATACAAGTAAGACCATAAAGTGAATAAGAATTTTAAAACACTCTGGTCTTAAATGTAACAATATCAAAGCTTCAACAAAGTCACAACAATAAACCGTCAATTTTTTCTTTCTTACATTCCCCTACAATTGGCTGGGTTTTTTCCAACACAAATTGTAGTTGTAAGAGGATAGAAAGAAAAAACAAAAATTAAAAAAAACAAGTTACTTAAATAAAGCAGCTTGCCATTTCAGTTTTTTATTTGCCGGGCACATGCAAATTTATTATCAAAAATTATTTTTGGGAATGAAATATTTTATTAATTAGTTCATTTATTAATGATGTGCTAATAATCCCAATTTTTTAAATGAAAACACTGAAATTTATTGTTGTGGGAAAGCTAGTTCCTATGCGCATTTCGCTGGTTGCTTAGGCCAGCTCGTCAGGAAACTTTTTCCAAATACTTTAGAAAAGCTAAAAATATTATACAAGTAAGACCATAAAGTGAATAAGAATTTTAAAACACTCTGGTCTTAAATGTAACAATATCAAAGCTTCAACAAAGTCACAACAATATACCGTCAATTTTTTCTTTCTTACATTCCCCTACAATTGGCTGGGTTTTTTCCAACACAAATTGTAGTTGTAAGAGGATAGAAAGAAAAAACAAAAATTAAAAAAAACAAGTTACTTAAATAAAGCAGCTTGCCATTTCAGTTTTTTATTTGCCGGGCACATGCAAATTTATTATCAAAAATTATTTTTGGGAATGAAATATTTTATTAATTAGTTCATTTATTAATGATGTGCTAATAATCCCAATTTTTTAAATGAAAACACTGAAATTTATTGTTGTGACTTTGTTGAAGCTTTGATATTGTTACATTTAAGACCAGAGTGTTTTAAAATTCTTATTCACTTTATGGTCTTACTTGTATAATATTTTTAGCTTTTCTAAAGTATTTGGAAAAAGTTTCCTGACGAGCTGGCCTAAGCAACCAGCGAAATGCGCATAGGAACTAGCTTTCCCACAACAATAAATTTCAGTGTTTTCATTTAAAAAATTGGGATTATTAGCACATCATTAATAAATGAACTAATTAATAAAATATTTCATTCCCAAAAATAATTTTTGATAATAAATTTGCATGTGCCCGGCAAATAAAAAACTGAAATGGCAAGCTGCTTTATTTAAGTAACTTGTTTTTTTTAATTTTTGTTTTTTCTTTCTATCCTCTTACAACTACAATTTGTGTTGGAAAAAACCCAGCCAATTGTAGGGGAATGTAAGAAAGAAAAAATTGACGGTTTATTGTTGTGACTTTGTTGAAGCTTTGATATTGTTACATTTAAGACCAGAGTGTTTTAAAATTCTTATTCACTTTATGGTCTTACTTGTATAATATTTTTAGCTTTTCTAAAGTATTTGGAAAAAGTTTCCTGACGAGCTGGCCTAAGCAACCAGCGAAATGCGCATAGGAACTAGCTTTCCCACAACAATAAATTTCAGTGTTTTCATTTAAAAAATTGGGATTATTAGCACATCATTAATAAATGAACTAATTAAAAAAAAATTATAATTGCTTTTTTATTGGCATTAAAAAAGTTTGCTTTTCTGACGAACGCACCCAAAGCAATGAAAATGAAAAATTTATTAAATTATTTATTGTTTTTGGTTTGCAGAGAATAACGTATGTTATAAAGACAAGATGGAGATGTTAAATTTACTAGTCCTTCCTTATATTATGACGGCAGCAATACACATGGGAAACATTTAAATACCTTCAAATCATCGATTACATACTGAAAAAGTTAAAATTTGTAACCATTAAACTTGTAAAGAGCCTATAAGTAAAATTATTACCTAAATACTCGTGGTAAATAGTTAGGGCGTGTGTAAAACGGTAGCAAAGTACTATGGTAACAAAGTATTTCCATGTGGGGAAAAAATTCATGTTTCTGCTGTGTGAAATGATATATTTTAACGAAATAAAGAATGCGTTTTCATCGTATACCTAGATAAATAAGGATATATTCAAAATATGGGACCACGGTAGTACGAAATAAACTGCAATTAAATTACATACCTATGTTAATCCATTTAGGGATAACAACATGTTGCCAAGCTTATAGGTATATTAAAAAAAATGGTGGCTACACCGATATGGTGCCTAAAACTTTTCTTTTGTTTCTAAGCTATTTCCCATTTTAATTATACTAATACATAGCTATGTATATGTATATTGCAGTACTTACAAGTTAATTTATCAAAATTTCTAAAAGAAACACCTTAGATTTTATGATTGTAAATATACTAGTGCTCGAGCACGGGACAGTGTATGTTATATTAACTACTATTTTTTTGGTTATGGTCTACATTATAAGAACTTTTTTGAAAAATATCGTTGGAAAAAATTATAGCTTTTTTGACGATATAAAATTTTGACGTTGTGTTAAAATATTTAAAAAATACTATGTAGAGTACTTTTTGCTTATAGTCACAAATCGTGGACTATATCGCTAGAATGACTATACGCCAAGTTCACATGTGTATATGTGTGCCACATACATATGTAAATTGTTGGCAAAATTTAAAAAAGTTAGCGATTTATGAAAATCAATTTACCTTTCTTTCTTAATTATATAAAAAAAATTATCAGCAAGGCTATAGTTTTTTCTTTAAATTTCTAACAAATTTTAAAATCGCAATACGAATGAAAATGTTTTAGATAAAAAATTGATAATATTGCCAGATAATTACATTAAACACATTTAAAAATGGTTGCTTTAGAAACTTGGAATAAAGCTTAAGCTTTATTTGATTTTCAGACATTTTCCTTGCTTGTTATCAAACTTCGGATCTCTACAAGAAAACAAGTAAATTTTAAATATATTTTGGAAAATAAATTCTAAAAATTTAATCGCGTTTGATTGTATATTAAATGGAATTTTAAAAATTTCTTAAAATTAATATTTTTGCAAAATTCAATTCACTGATCTCTCAAGTTCTAAGTTTTAAGATATTCAGCCTTATTATGATATTCGCAAGATTTAAAAAAGCAAAACACCAGATTTATTTTACAGTGTTCGGAAACTCTTGCGTTATGCTTGCGATCTGCAATAGTTTCTTACAAAAATTCTAGTTTCCTTCAGCATACTTTTGTAATTTTAATTCGTCAAACTTCGTGCTATTGCGATTTACAGAACACATATTATGCGCCCCATACACGGTTCAATTCAGTTGTCAACTGAGGCTTTCAACTGAATTGATACTTGGCCACACACTTCTTCAACTGAATTGAAAGATTTTAATTCAACTGTCAAATTTAGATATTTTTTTACATACATTTTGAAAGCTGATCAAGAGACTTGAGCACACACAGTGCAATCAAATTGAAAGACTTAGTAGTCAACTTGAAAAAATCAAAATCTTTTGATTTTTCTTCAACCAACACGACAACCGTCAAACTAATCAACTGACAAGGCCATACACGCTTTGATTTGGACAACAACCGACTCAGTTGACAATTGAATTGAATCGTGTATTGTCTGCTTTATACGATTTCAAGTAAGAATGTTAAGCGTTTTACGATTATCAGAGCATGCCCGATTTATTTTAAATCGTTCAAAAAACTATAATAAAAACACACTACTGGAATAATGCTAAATATTGAAAATTTTTTGCAGATTTTGGCGAATTTAATATGAATTTATAAAATAAAAAATCATATTAACAACACTGATAGCGGGATTATAGCTTTGCAGCAGAGATGCAAACTGTTTTAAAAAAGTTAAAACAATAATAAGATATTTCATCACTGTTACCAAACACAAAAACTAATTTTTTCGATTGGAGAGTTGATAAGAAAAAGTAAACGATTAATTTCTTGATTCTTTGATATGGTTTGAAACTTCAGAAACAAATAAAAAACTTAGGCTTATGTGACTAAAACGTTAATAATTTGCTTTACTTTTGTAAATGTGCTTATATCGCTAAATGGACTATAACGTAAATACTTTCTATTAATCTTCTGTATAGCGGCAAAAATAAAGATTAAATGGACTATATAGCTAATGTGACTAACAATGGAAATGACTATAAACGAAAAGTACTGTATAAAATAATGAACAAATTAGGAAAATACAATTTTTTTGCAGGTGGCTCTATGCATTTTATTTTATATTTTTGTTTTGAATTCACAAAATTTTTTAAACGTTTTTATTTGACTTTTTCTATTACAATTTGCAATTTGCCGCTTGTCAGAAATTTTGTTGGTTGTTTTAAAAATTCTACTAGCCCCCAGGGCTATTGAAATTTCATTAATTTCAGAAGTGTCAACATTTTACTTGCATTCGCTCTTTTCTATCGCCTCACACACGTCCTAAGAAAACACACTTGTTTTATAATAAATTCGTTTGATACATACATACACATATTCACCCCTTTTCTGACTTTCGATTCGAATCGAAATTTTCTCCGTTTGGCAACTTTGGTATTCAGAGTTTCGATTCCGCTGCGTTTCTTTCGGTTGTAGGTATTCCGTTTTACGATCGTAGTTAAGTTTTTCTACGCTTATATTTTAGCAACGGAATTTTTTTCGATTGCTCTTTTATAAACTTAAAAAGTGTTTAATTGATAAAATGTAAGTATTAAATCTTTAAAAAGTGATTTATATAAATTTTTGTTGTACTAAAATGTAAAGATTTATTTTTCCAAGTCAAAAACAACGACACCAGAGCAATACGAAATGCTGACAAGTTTAATGTCAACAAAACAGGATATTGCTTGCGGCTACCATAAACGATCCAAGGACGAAGTTCAGGTATTTTGGCAGGGGGTAACTCAAACACTTAATGCATTAGGACCACCAACAAGAAGTGACACCGCATGGAAGAAGGTATTTATTACTTATTATAAATATGTCGCATGTACTTATTCCTCTGTAGGTATGGTTTGACTGGAAGTGCTACATAATGCGGAAACTTTCGGCAAATAATTAATGAGCACTGGAGGAGGAAACTGTCGCTTGCAGCGCATTAGCCCATTAGAAGAAAAAGTAATCCAATTGACGGGGCTTGAAACAAACACAAGTGGTATTAGGGGTCACACCTTGTCTTTGCTGAGATAGCAAATAGATGCCCAGAAAGAGTTTTATGAGTGACATTGTTCTCCTCTTCCACCAATAAAGCCACTGATCGCAAGTCTTTTGTATTATTTTATTTTTATTATTATTAATCGCACAAATTTTTTTATTTTCCTATTTTTATTGATTGTTGTGACTTTTGTTTATTAAAATAGTAACAAACTTGCTCATTTCTTTGTTTTTATTCCACATTCCATAGTAAACAAATTGGTTTTGTAAACATTGTTGTCTTCTTCTTGTTCTTCCGATTCAGTTTTTGTTTGGAATACCAATTTTCGATCGTAGCGTAACTGAATGCGGAGACGTAATCGAAAGTCAGAATAGGGGTGATTATAAGTACATATGTACATAGTTGAATTGTCTAAAAATTTTAATAATAATTCGGTTCGAATCGTTATAATTTCATTTTTACAACAATAAAACACATTATCTTACCCTACCAATTAAAGAATCGGTCGCATTTGTTCTGACGTAGGTTATTTGCACATAAATTGCTTGCAAACAAAACAAAATCACTTAAAAAATAAAAATACCAAAAACCTGTTTTAACGAAAAACACATACACACACACGTTGGTTTGCAAAAACAGAAAAAATGTGTATGTATGTATGTATTGATGCATGTATGTGGTTTTTTGCTCTCATCAGTTTTCTGAATGTGAGCACGAAAGCCGGTTTTAACGAAAAAAACATACGCACACACACGTTGGATGACAAAAACAAAAAACATGTGTATGCATGTATTAATGCATGTGGTTTTTTGCTCTCTTCAGTTTTCTAAATGTGAGCACGAAGTTTTTGCTTTCCTTGTTACTTCCCCCCCTCATCATTAAGAAGCACAACATTTTTGTCAATTCCAAATGTACTAAGTGCAACATCTTTATAAATCTATAGTCTTTGGTTGTATCTTTAGAATGATACAATATGAAATAGTTTTTGCTTTAAATTAAAACTAAAACGATCAATGTATAAAAAGATATCAAATATATTAGTTAATAAGTAAAGCGGATGCAAAGGTATTGCCAGATCTCTTTGAGTCATGTTATGACTATTGTTAAATTTTTCAAAAAAATAAAAAATTAAGACCTCAACCAAACATTCGGACCGCCATATTTTTTTTATTCGTAAAAAAGAAAATTTTAATTAAAATTGCTTGTGTTCGCTTTAGCGCAAAAATAAAAGCGGAGTTCAGTGTTTGGTGCAAATCGTCTTGCGAAAGAGTAAATGCAAAATTTCGTAGCTTTTTTATGAAATTTAACGGAAACTCTGTGTATTTTGTTGTTGGATTTTACAAAAAAGCTATGATAGTTTGCATTTGCTCTTTCGCAAGACCATTTGCACTTATCACTGAACTCCGCTAAAATAAAAGCTTATATGCTTGTGTATATTTGTAAACAAATGAAGTTTTTACAACTTACGCTAGTGCTGTCAGCTAGCTCGCTCGTGATTACCCTTAATAAAAATAAGCATAGATTAAACAAACTTTTGTCAACAAAAATTGATATTTTAAGGAAATACAAGAAAATAGTTTTTGCAAAAGTTCAAATGTTTGCAATTATTTAAATTAAAATAATACAATATAGCCACCCAAGAGCGTTCAATAATTTGCCTAAGCATTTGACAGTCTTCTCGTCTTTTTGACGGTAGCTTAAGCTAGCATAATCATATTATTGTAAGGCCTTACCACGATTTTAACAAGAAACATTGCAACACCAACACCTGGATAACTATCTTGCCGCGATGACGACTGGACAAATTTTTAAAAACAAAAACAGACGAGTAAGGAGTTAGTGAGGGAGATATTCCGTACGTCACTGACACTGACAACTCAATATGTTCGGTGTCAGATTTAGACTCGGACCTACTGGGTATCTAAATGGATATTTTGCTACAGGAGAGTCAGTTAGTAACAGGAGTGACAGAGACCGATGGGATGGACTCACCTATGGTTGGCGTAGGCGTATTTAGACAAAAATTTGTACATATACCCTGTCGAGATTAAAAAACTAAACGACATTTTTGCAACAAATAGGCGTACCACGATAATATTTTTTTATAGATTTGTAAACAGTGTCGTATTGGTTGTCGTTTTTGCTAACCACGACACCATTTTTTAAAAACACCAACCACGATAAGAGTGATTATTTTTATTCTAAAAATGTACAAATCGTTCTATATTACGTAAATCTATGACATTTGATTCCCGAAATTGAATTTATTTTACTATGGGGGGATTCACAAGGTGTGCTATCAAGTCATATCGTCATAATGTCCTAAAAAATATTTTACAATTGTTTAAAAAAAAAATATTGTTGTGTTTCAAACAACATAAAAAAATATATGTAACATATTCAGCCCAATTATGAATAAAAATTCGCCGGGAGTTTTTTCCCTTTTCCCATTTTTACCATTGAATTTACAGAGGAAAAATGAGAGAAAGTAGAAAACTCCCGGGGAAGTTTTATTCATAATTGGGTTGATTTTGTTTCTACTGTAAAATATTAAAAATGTTAATATTGTTACATGGTTTTGCATTTCAATAAGAATATTGTAATGGAGTTAAATATACATACATATATAAATATGTATCTCGATTTGAATTTACGCTTACTTGATAAAATATTTTTACACAGGTTTTGAAAATAAGGAAATGATTTTTTTTTATTATATATTTAAGTCCATTTTAGTTTGACACCTTGCAACGTCGGGTTTTAGCAGCTATTTTTATACATAAATTTCCCGAAGACATTTAGAAAGAATTAAAGAAAGTGCTTAAAGGGCCTAGAATTTCGTCATGTAACGGAAATTCGGTTTTCCTTAAGCAACCCCTTTAAAATGATTAAAAATCTGCAAAATCCAGATAATACTAGCAGACATAATAATAATACAAATTAAACATAACCTCAATGTATTATTCTTGCCCGCCTAAGAATAGGGAAATGCATTGGTAAATCCAAATATTACATTGAAAAAAACTGATCCACCAATGAAATTAAATCTTTCAAAGATTGTCCGATTTCAAGGATGGATGGTCCACTGGAGGAAATTCCTGCAGTAAATTTCCTCCAATGGACCACATAATATTGGTTTTAGGCAATCCCAATATCCTAGAACTTGCAACTAATCATACTAAGCTGCTACAGCAACCGATTAACGAAACTGATAGAAGGCAAAAATTACAATACTGAATGGATCGATACTTCAAGAACAAGGACAGTGAAATCTTACATGGAAAAAGGGTAATGGAGAAAAAAAACATAGACACCGGCACAATACTCAAGATATTTAACGAACGAACCTTATATATTTTATAAATTTATTTTTAAAATACAAAATATATCTTTTTGTTTTTTTAGAAAACTCTAATCGGGCTTATTGAGCTCTTATCTTATATGCAAATAAAAACATTAATTCACAGTTTTTTCTTCCGACGTTTCGTTGTAGATTCCCAACATCTTCAGGGAGATAATTTTATTATTGATAATCTTTTTGTCAATTTTTACATTTTACGTATTTAATAAGTTTTTGGTTTACACACAACAAAAAACAAAAATTTAATTTAACAAAACAAATGTAAAAACTATAACTATTAAAACATTAATGTTAGAGTATAAACTCCTAACAAACTATATCACAGTGACTAAATTTCTTATTCAAATATATCGTTTATTCTTAAAAAAAACTTTCGATCTTAATCTTTTTAAGACCCTTGCTGAGCTATTTCATTGTTATAATTTAAAAAAAAAACTCGTCATAACCAGTTGAAAAGCGTCACAATTTCCGACGATATAAAACAATACGAGTATTAATGATGATATTGCGCATATTTCTGCTTCTTCGGTTATGCCACTTTTGAAATCAATGAGCGATATGATGGCAATAAGTTAGGAGCAAAGGTCAAGGACCTGCATACAAAGAAAATATTTATTACGATTTCACAAGCTAAAAATTAACGGGTGGGAGTGAAAAAGACGGAAGCCTTTTATCAAGCAAATACTTATTATCGATTTTTAAGAAAATTGTTACAGATGGAGCCTTTAAATTCAATTATCACAATTTGCGGTATTTATAATTTGATCAATCTTAAATTGCTACATACAAATATTAACAGAAAATAGGTTTGATTCATAATGTAAACACATAAATTTGAAAATGAACTTGAAATTTTTATTAGGTGGTCCATTCGGAAGGTCCAATTTGGGCGACTCGTTCGAGGATAGCGACTGGTATGTAACGAATAGCACGAGTAATGTTGTCTTGCAAAGCGTCAATTGTAGCTGGCTTATTCCTGAAGACCTCCTACTTTATATATCCCAAGAGAAAATAGTTTAAAGGTGTGATATCGCACGATATAGGTGGCCAAATTACCGTGTAAATGAAATTAAGTGCTCACCAAAATGATTTCTCAACAAGGTCATGGTTTCACGCCCTATATGGCTCGTAGCGCCTTCTTGTCCAAACCAGTGCTCACCAAGTCCATGCGCTTGAATTTTAGGAAGCACATTGTTACAAATATTAGTACCATAAACAATTATACTTTATATTAAAAAACTTAATCTTTAACAGCTGTATTCATAACAAAAAGTTAGCCACAGTTTGTACACTACGTACAACGAGCTGCTAACTAGAAGGCCGATTAAGCATAGCAGCTTGTTAGCACAGAGTTTATTCATAACGAATTTTATCCGTCTGCTATCTTTTAATAAATCAACTCTGAATATTAATGATGCCACATTAAAGTGCTCAAAATGCAACACGTTTTGCATAAATCATCGCTGGTTTGTCATTCATTTTATAATTTTTTTTATTTTTCGTTTTTGACTCCCCATATAAAAATGTGAAATGTTCTTAATTAAAATACATTTAAAAAAAAGACAGTGAATTAAAAAAACACAAACAAAATTATTCAACATTAAACGCTTTTTTTTCACAAGCTGGCAAACGTTTGGCAGATCGTTAACAAGAGTTTAGCAAATCGTTAGACAGAGTTTGGTTAGTGTATTATGAATGAACTTTGTGCTAACTTCATGCCAAATTTTCGTTATGAATACGGCTGTAAATGTTTCATTGATTTTAAAAACAAATATTTAATTGAATTTGTTCTACTTAGATGAATATAAATTTTAAATTATAACACTAAAATTTTGAAGTAGAATTTATACATAGAATTTAAATAAAATAAATTTTTCCTTCAATATTGAAACAACGACTTTTATTTAACAATTTTCAACATTTAATTAAAATATTTAAAACACCACCAGTTCAAAAAATGACCAAAAGCTGTGGCAATTCCGATTTTGTGGATTCAATGAAATTGGCTCAATGCGATAATTGTAAAACATGGTATCATTTCACATGTGTAGGAGTAAATCAATCCATTGAAGACCATGATTAGATATGTTTCAAATGCAAAATTTCAATGTTTCAGTGAAAGCATTTGTAAGTTCCCCACGATATGATAACACCCCAGGAATTGTAAGATTCAGCAAGGATATCTATTAAGTCTTCTATTAATTTCAAAATCAATCTCCAGCTTATGCTATTAAACAAAGAAAATGGTTAGAACAGAAGTATTTGACAAAGAAATTTGAAATTATGGCAAAATCTGAACATGGTTCCCAAAGTGTATATAGCGAAGCAAGTCATCGTAGTGTAAAAACTCGACAGTGGGTCTCTAAATTGCCTGATACAATACAACCCGAAAATTCTTATCAAGAGTTTGTGAAGAAGTTGAAGATGACAAGTATTCAACGCGTTGAAAAATTGCTGCACGGCAAGTTTTGACGAGAGAATTACCAACATTATCAGGGAAACCGGAAGAATGGCCAGTATTTTTCAGCTGCTAGGAAGAAAGTACGAAGATATGTGGATTTTCGGATTCACAAAAACTGTTAAGTAACTGATGATTTGACGATTTTTCAAATGAAAAATTTTGTACTAATTTACCAAAGTTTTTATTATTATTTCGTTTTTAACAAGTTCTTGGATACTTTGGTTTATTTTTGACTAACACTAACTGTCCCGTGTAAGTAGTTCATAATACAAATATAAATATAATAATAGTTTGTTTTTTATTCGACCTTTTCTTTATAGAATCTCAAAGATATAAATGTTCAAGCTCGAGGTCATGTTTTTAAATGATTTTTATTTATTTAAATATTTCCATTATTTCGATATTCTTTGAATCATGACGATTGCACTCGATGGCGCAGAACGGGACGCGGTAATCTCTAGCATATCTAAAAAAAATGGCGAAGAGAGATCCTTCAACGTTCACTGCGAGGAATAGGTAACTTCTGAGACGGCACCGAAAAAGCGTCGCAAAATTTGAAAGAATTTACGTCCATGTCAGTACCGTGCTGGGTTGGTCCTATCCCTGGAAAAAGCTGGTGGATGCAGCCGCCAGCTCGGAAACTGCTCAAAAGAGTATAGGGCTGTTGGCGTCAATAACCTGAGAATCATCTTCAGGTGGCTGTCATCGATCGGAATGATCCAGATGGGATCAGTGTCGAGCTATGACGAATTAGCCATATTCTGTGGCAAAGAGGAGGATGTATCCTTCAGTGGTGCATACTGGGTTAAGGGAGTGAAAATTGTAAACTGTGGTAACAAGAAATCCTTGGAACTCTTAAGACCACAATTGGCAAATGTAGCGACATTAACCCAGAGGCAAGGCTTGAAGTCATACAAGCCTCCAAATTTATCTGCTAAGGGAGAGCTATGAACTGTCCTGTCTACTGTCTAATTAAACCATTTTAATATAAGGCGGATCTAAACAGGGCAAAGCGACTATCATGAAGGCAGTTCTGTGAATCCATCGGTAATTTCAACGAATTGTCCAGATTCCGACGGATTTTATCTAAGGACCCTAAGGCCCTAGGATATATCCAAAGGAATGACAGCTCATGGACGGAGTCTAGCTCTGAGACTATAACCTTACTTATGGGGGTACACTTTCCCGGATGCTCGGAAACCGGAGGTATGGACTATGGTCAATGGGACGGGATGTCTGTGACATCGAGTCATACTTTCGCCTGCGTTGAGGAAATAGTCACAAGGGAGAAGCTAGAGTGAGCGATCAATACTTTCGACCCATATAAGTCACCGGTTCCGGACGTTATTTTTCCGGCCACGCTGTGCAATATCCCGGCCGATGCATTATTTCCACTGGTAAATATATTCAGGAAATGCCTCAGTAGGAGGTATCTGCCTAGGGGGTGGAGAGATGTTAGGATAATTTTTCTAACCAAAGCTGGTAGGACAGGCCACTCGAAGCCGGGGGATTGCAGAGCTATCAGTCTATCTTCGTTCTTGTTGAAGGCTCTTGAGAGACTGATAGATCCCTATCTTAGGAGCAATATTTATACCAACCTCATTAGCAACGCTCAACATGCCTACCTTAAGGGTAAATCTGTTGAGATACATCAGGTGGTGGGTTGTATTGAGAACGGCCTGAGTCATAAGGAATACTCTCGCTTTCTGGATATAGAAGGAGCCGTTAATAACATTAGGTTTGAGGCTATTAGGAATGCGTTGGTGGAGCTGAGAGTTAGTTAATAAATCGTCTGCATGTCTAGCAGCAGAATTATCAACTCGAGCATGGGGGATCATAGTATAAAGAGGAAGGTTACCAGGGGTGGGGGTTCTATCGCCTCTACTGTGGTTGCTTGCGGTCAACGAAATTCTCAGTTCATTTGATTCCATGGGTAGTAAAATCGTTGCCTATGCGGATGACATAGTTCTGCTGGTCAGGGGAAAATTTCTGTCCACGATCGGTGAAATTATGCAGGTGATGTTGGGCGAACTCTCGGCATGGGCGAAGGTTAGGAAGCTGGGTGTAAGCCATGCGAAGACTGAACTGGTACTATTTACCAGAAGGTATACGATAAAGGGTTTACTCTATCTGACAAGTATTTGGGTAACTTCCTAGACCGTAAACTGTCTTGGAAATGGAATACTCAGGAGACGATGAGAAGGGCACTAAATACCTACTACACTTGCAATAACTCCATCGGTAAGAATTGGGGACTTAGACCGAATGTTACTTATGGATGCACTCTTTGGTCGGAGGCTTGAGAGTAGATAGCTATAGGAAGATGCTCAACAATCCTCAATGGAGCGCATCTCTTGGCATCACAGGTGCAAGGAGAAGCACGCCACATGCATCGTTGGATATCCTACTATATCAGTACCCTATTGAGCATTTTGTGAAGAGTGTGGCTGCCAGGAGCATATTTACTCTACGAGTCTTCTTTGGTTTGACCTTGGCGGGATGATCGCACGAGAATTTTGTACGAAGTGGGTCTGCTTGATCAGGGTAGTATTCTCGGGGAAATTTTGGATCATAAGAGAATGACCTTAGACTTCCGTGTATCACCAACATTGGCGGTGTTTATTTTGCTAACACTGACGTGAAAAGGTCATCCAGACTCCCGGATGAATGCAGTGTCTTCCAGGCTGAGATCATAGCGATCTGGAGGGCGACGGAGGTGATACTGAATCACATCGTAGGGGGATGTGGTGACAATTTACGTCGATAGTCAGGCTGCGCTCAAAAGGTTCGACAAATTATACGGTGCGATCGTGCCTTGTCGCTCGGTGTAGGAATGCTTTGAGGGGGCTAATGGAGGGATTCAGTTAGGTTGTTGGGTACCCGGACACAGCAAGGTTGATTGTAATCAGGTGGCGGACGGACGAACTCTGCTTCGAGTCTAGACTTAGTAGTAAGGGACGGAGGGTAAACCCCCCTAATGTAACTACTATGAAGTGATATGGGAAAGATTCCGTAATGCCGTTAACCGGTCCTGGAAGGATAGAACGGATTGCATGGTCTACGGCAATATGGCCCGGATTAGACGTAGGGGCAACCAGGGTTTTATTTGGATTCGATAGGACACTTATAGGGTTCTTGACGGGTCATTGTTCTGTTAGGGCTTTTACGAGTAAATGGGACAATAACATACCAGACTGAGAGACTAGAGACTATTGAGCATGTACTGTGCCACTGTCCTAGGATGCAGGGTCTTAAGCAGAAATTGCTAGATGGATTTCACGACGAACTGGGGTGTACCGCTTGATGTAATCCAGTCGATCAACTGGGGTTTTTTAGGAAAATAGGACGGTTGTTTCTGATGAGGGGACTGTAGAGGGAGTTCTAGTTCGTTGTAGTCTACTTACTACCTTAAATCTATCTCTTTTACTTTCTCCTTCACTTCTTCCTCTATATTGAAGGGGTTTATCCGAGTGGAGGTGTGCCCTTGGGCGCATAACCCTTCTTAACCTAACCTAACCTTTGAATGCATAAAGATCTTGTTTGAATCACGTCTCAAATACTTTATTCTTAAACTTTTATAGTAAATTCGGATATATGACATCCTACACAATAAAAGACAAGCAAAGTTACATGTTGACAAGCTTCGAGAAATTACTTATCTGTTATTTCCTTTCTTCTTTACCTCTCTCTTTCTTCTTCCTCTATATTGAAGAGATTCACAATGGACCGCATTGGTCTCCGAGTGGAGATATGCCCTTGGACTCATAACCTAAGCATGATTAAAGTTCTTATTTGAATCACGTCTTTAATTCCAATTTCTTAAACTTTAATAGCAAATTCGGATACATGACATCCTACACAATACAAAACAAACAAAGTCACATGTTGACAAGCTTCGACAGTTGACTTATATGTATTACAGAACTTGTATGTGTTTATTTAAAAATACATAAGCAATCGTTATATATTGTGAGCTTATACATTCCCCCTTACTCGCCACTTACTGTCTATGAAGATTACTTAAAAACGATTGAATTACTTTTAAAAACAATTAATTCAACAGATCTTGTTCTTATAGTTGGACAAACATTTCCTCGAAAACTACTTTGGAGTTAAACTACCTGATCCCTTGTCAAGCCTCTGAAGTCTTAACAAATTTTACTGATTGTTTGGTGACGTTGCATCTTCAGATGATAACTTGATAAGTTTTTTGCGTCAACTTACTCATCATCTACATTTGGTACAAATGATCAGAGTTCATACTCTATTCCTGAATCCATGAACTTTAATATATTCGTAATAGATCATCTAACTGTCAAAAAGAATATGAACAATTTGAAACTGTCGTATGTTGCAGGCCCTGATTTGGTTCCTAGTAGTATTTTAAAGCATTTCCATCACATATTGAGTACTCCGTTAACATATAAACAAATAAAAAGGAAAGTAAGGTTCCGTTTTGTTTTATCTTGGGCCTCCCTTATTTACTCTATTTAAAAATGATCTTCCTTCTTTTGTGAAAAATTCCAACAAACTGATGAATGCAGACCATGTGAAAATGTTTATTACATTTAATAATATAGATCAACAAATACTTCTACTTGGTGTACTAAAAATTTAATAGAACTCAATGTAAAAAAATATAATATGATTTTCTCAAGAACGTCTCCAAATAATGCCTCTACACTAGAACTAGTGGATTCCATCAATGATTTAAGAGTATATTTTGACAGAAAGTAGCTAACAAAGCTACTGGTGTCCTGGGATTTATAAAAAGGTAGTCTAAAGAGTTTAAAGACCCTTATGTTACCAAGCAACTGTTCACCACTTTGATTCGACCGATTCTAGAATACGGATCGGCGATATGGGTTCCACAGTATTCAGTACACTCTAACAAAATCGAATCAGTTTCAAATCCAGTTTTTATTATTCTGCCGTCGTGGCTTGGGATGGGACCCTCGCATACGGTTGCCATCCTATGTAAACCGTCGCGCACTTATCTTTTTCTACTTAAGCTAACAAAAGGTAGTGTCAAGTCACCAATCCATTCTGGAAATAATTAACCTTAATGTACCTGCGCGTCTATCAAGGAATTATAGCATCCTGAGTATTAAATATAATACCACAAACTTTCCTCAGTTCGATCCATTTTGTATTGCATGTGATGAGTTTAATAAGCTATATAAATAACCCATAAACCACACAAAACCGTTGTATTTAATAGACATAATAGTAGCTCTTGGTACTCTTCGAGTTGCTCATTAGCCCAAATATGGCAATTTTGTTTATTAACATTTCCATTGAGCCAGAAATGTGCTTCATCACTGAACAAAATTTCACGATAAAACACCGAATTTTCATTGAGTTTTTCCAGAGCCCACTCACTCTGTTGTGTGGCGCTATTGTGGTATGAGTCTTTCCATGATGACTTGCCAAACTATACTGAACAAAAATGACAAAGCAGTTTGATATGAGTCACAATACAAAATGGCTAAATATTTGTATTCAACAAAATGTTTTTTGAATAACTTAGTGCCTGGCATATTTTACCAACTCTATTTAAATATCAATTTTTGTTTAAAATTCGTTTTACATGTCAAATAAAAATAAAATTATATGATAAACCATATTTAAATATGAATTGACTGTGGTTTTCAGATGACCTGCCAAACGATACTGATGAGGCACGCGTGATCTGTAAAAAAGTCAAGCCTCACGATGATCCACCCTTTATGTTTCTTCAATATAAAGAGGTCTAACAAGCAAAACTTTTTTAAGCTTGCTTTGTCATTTTGGTATTAGCTTGTAAATTGAGCTTAAATTTTTTGGTAAATCTATTACAGATGGAATGAATGGCTAAAATCAATTTTTCTCTGTGTATGTTAAATATTTGAAAAAATCCTTAACGAGATATACATATTAAAAAAATATATATTGCTGATGGATGCATTAATGCAATAAAACTCAATTAATAGATCTAACAACTCGTAGCGAGCAATGCTATTACATAATAAATATTTATTTGTTTACTTATAAGTAACTCACTCATTGGCTTGAATATTTATTTCATAATTTTAGCATTCATTTGCTATTTATTTAAATAAAAGATACTACTTACATTTTATTAATTTTTTATGCCGGTATGCAGTAAGTCTTTTGACTTATAAATCGAATCGAGTTATCTTGTTAATCTGCAAAAAAGGAACATTAAAAGAGTGTTACCAATATAAATTTAACAGTTATAAAACAAATTTACTGCATATTTTACTAATTGCGAAAGAACTCTTTTTTTCGCACAACTACATTAAAAACAAATTGTAAAAACTTTGTTTTTGTTTTAAATGTATTTGTGCGAAAGAACGCTTTTTTTCGACATCGTGAAATTGCCAGTTAATAATTAAAATATATAATTAATTGCAAAAATCATGTTTTGTTTAGAGTAACACAAGTTTAAATCATGCAACCTTCTGTTTTACGATTTTTAGGAATTGGTAGCGATAATGAAAAATCTTTTTATGCCACTGATTGAGGCACTACTCAATAAGAATTTAAAAATAATTTTAAATAAAAACGTAACATTGAAATTAAAAGACTAAGGTCTACATACAACGTGTCTACTTCTAGGAAAACCAGAGTTCCAAATATTCACTCACTATTCACTCATGGGTAGGAATCAAAAATTTTATACACTGTTGTGTTCTGTTTTATTCGTGCTTAAAAACACAAAAAAAATTTAGCTTTATTCGTTCTTGTATAAAAGTATTTTCATTATTTTTCGTTTCTACAAAACACATGAGATAATAATAGAGATTTTTTATTCTTACATTTGTATATGAGAGAATTTTTTTTTTTAACTTCTTTTGTTCATCTTGCATTCATATACATACATACTTCCAAATATACACTTGCTATTCACATCATTATCTCTGTTAAGTTTTGCTTTATTCGTGTTTAAAAACACAAAAAATCTCTTGCTTTATTTGTTCTTATATTTATATTGTTTTTTGTTTCCATGATACAAAGACACCAAAATAGCTCATTCAGCTTTTAAAAATGAAATGTAGAAACACAAGTAAACAAACATGTTTATAATGTGCTGATGTGACTTAATATTAAACAGTTAAATTTTGTAAATAATAAAAAACATGCGCAATGCGTAATCTGTGTTTATATCATTCTTGTGTTGTTTCTACAAAAAACATGAGATAAGACAAATAACACTGGTTTACAGCCAAAAAATACCAAGAATGCCACACGCCTAGATAAGTTAATTGGGACCCCCTGAACACGAAAAACGCTGAAATTTTTTTTTTCTAAGTACCGTTTTTTAGATAAGGGTACTTTTGTGTTTTTCGGTGTATGGTCCCACTCAAACCCTTGTGGAGCCCAGCCGAGAAGTCCGATCGAGGTAAAAAAATAAAACATTCCAGATCTTTACTAAAACGTAGAAAAAAAAACGAAATAAAAATGAAAAATTTTGAAAAAAACGTAAAAAATAGGCAAATTTTGAGGTACCATAACTCAGCCATTTCTTATCAGATAGAAATGTGCTGCACATCGCCAAAAAAGGCATTCAATTACCTTTGCAACGATATGCCATTTATCTCGATCGGACTGATCGGCTGGGCTCCACAAGGGTTTGATTGGGACCATACACCGAAAAACACAAAAGTACCCTTATCTAAAAAACGGTACTTAGAAAAAAAAAATTTCAGCGTTTTTCGTGTTCAGGAGGTCCCAATTACCTTATCTAGGCATATGGTGTTCTTGGTATTTTTCCAAATTAAAAATTTGTAAAGCAGTTTTATTTATTACAAGAAAGTACCAAAATACAGGTTTTACCCGTTTACTCCGTTAAAGGGCTGAATTTCCAAAAAGTACCATACACCTGTCCGCTTTTTTTTCTAAAGAACAACGATAAGTATTACATTTTTTTTGTATCTCTTTTAGTTTTAGAGATATAAGGTTACCGAATTTACCCGTTTTTGCCCTTTTTTACCCCCTAAACATTCGAATTTCCAAAAATCCCGTCTTAGTGGATCGATTTGGGGAGAGACCAACCCCTGGTCCAAATTTCAAGTTTTTAGCTCCAGGCGTTTAGGCTGTGCGATGATGAATCAGTCAGTCAGTCAGTCAGTCAGTAACGTTACAATTTTATATAAATGTTTAAATTTTACTATTAATACATAAATTATTATGAACGTTGAAAAAAAAACAAATTTTCAACAATTAGTGTCACGATTAGTTTTTTTATGTCTTTTTTTTTTTGAAGTGCAAATATAGAGAAAAAAAATTTTTTAAGTGAAAATACTGCTCATAAAAAAACAAAAAAAACTAGGTATGATTTATTTTATATTTTTTTTATTAAAGTTAAAAAAAAAACATAACACAACACTTTTAAAATAAGTAATTCATTGAAAATTTGTACTGTTGGTACATATATTTACAATTGTTCAAAATTAAGTTGCAAGTGTTTTTATTTTCTTAATGTATGAAAAAACCACGAATAAACGACGCTTAAAAAAACATTTTTATCATGTACAAATCAAGGCTACAAATACTATTAAACAAGAACAAATGAAGCAAGCGATATTTTGTGTTTTTAAACACGAATAAAGCAAAACACAACAGAGAGGAACTCTTTTTATTATAAACATTAATGAGAGCAACGATTAGCCTCTCATATTTTAGTTTTAACATTTTGTACTTTTCTTTATTCACATACGTGCATATGTACAAACTGGAAAATAAAAAACAAAAGTATTCATGTGCTTAAAAATAAAAAAATTCTTATCTATTCATTTTACAGTGTGAGAATAAAACAAAAAATTTTGCAAGCATTATTCATGACAATTTATCATGAATGTTGGAATTTTAGAATTCATGTATGAATATTTCTGAACCCTGAGGAAAACTATTCAAAACGTAACTACGGAAATAAAATTTTTTTTAGCTGAAGCTGTATTTTGCTTGTCATAACAAATATTTCATAATTATATTTAAATATTGCGCATTGAAAAATTATTGCTTTTTGTATTTAAGAATCTTCAAGAAATATATATTTTAGTGATAAATTCGATAATTAAATTAAAAAGTTATGTAGAAATGGCAAAAACGGTAAAATCAAGTTGATCTACAGTATTTGAAACTATAATTAAAATGGAAATACTGAAAATCATCCTTGATTGGACCGGGAAAAAATGCTGTCACGAATCGATGTAAGAAGTATGCTTAAAGAATAAGTGCGAATCCGAAAATAAGTCCCACAAAATTATCGGAACACATTGAAAATGTTTGAAAAAGTGTTTCCACCTCTAAACTTTACAACGAGCTTTGCATGAGAATGGCTTTAAAAGCAGAGTTAAACGCAAAAAACCACTTATGTTTGCCAAAAACCAAAAACTCTATCTTGAATTTGCTAAAACACAATAATAAGGTTACGAAACGAATCTGGAAACGAGTCTTATTTACTGAGGAGAGTAAAAAAACTACGTTTGGAAGAGAAGGTCGTTCTAAAGTTTAGATAGAAGCTTCAGTCAAACATGGAGGTGGCACTGTTATGGTTTTGGGAGCCATGGCAACAACTCGTGTGGTAATTAAGTTTTTATTGAAGGCACAATGGGCCGATATCTTTATAAGAATATTTTAGAACATAGTTTGAAACCATCGGTTGAGGGCTTGGGTATTGGAAATAATTGGATTTTCCATCAAGACACTGATTGCAAGCATACGGCGCACATTGTTTGCGAATGACTTCTATATTATGTTCCTCGACATTTACAAGCTGTGATCGATGCTCAGAGTGGACCCATCAAATATTAAGTACTAAAAAATTTAAGATTTTTTAATGCATTTTTAAATTTATCTTTTCTTTTTTTTACTGTATGTATACTTTTATCCTTTGAAGTTTTTATGTTTTTGTTATTATTGCTTTTGTTATGTTTATGAATTATATTTATTTGTTATAAATATGAATTTTTATTAATGCCTTAAATATTGGCATACAAGTTTCTTTCACCAAAATTACCAATTCCCAAAAATCATGAAAACATTGGTTGCATGTAGACTTTAGTCCTTCACTGTATTTTTAATATCAACGAAATGGGCTTTATTGGATACAAAGTGTTATGTATGGCATTAATGTTTAAATCAGGTTTGTTCTAAGTTTCGACTCGTTTTGAAAACGCAAAATTCTTCATGTATTTGTGTATAATCGAAATTAAAAATCGTTAAAAATTTTATTTTGTATTCCTATTTCTGTGAAAATTAATATTTTTTTTTTTTTGATTATATTGAATAAAGAACATTTCAAACTAAGAACTAAAATTTGGTTTTTGTCAAAAATGTTATCACATATAAGAATAAAAGTAGACTCGTTTTACTTTCACCACCTCCTTACTACTCTAATTGAAAACCATTTTGATTTTAACGTTTATAATGCGGAATCTCAAACATCAATTTCCACAAATATATCTCGCAGCATTTGTGGCCGTATTTCGTCAATGTTGAGATCCAGGTGTTAAATTTTTTCTGGTCTATCGACGTAGATAAGTGAATTTTGTCAAGATTTTTCTTGATATCCAAAGTACATTTTTGTTTTTCACCTGTCCGTGAAAGCCTGGGTTCAAATCTCAGCGCAGTCAAGAATTAAAAATTATCAATAAAATTTTAATTCATTTCATGTTGTAAAATTTCTGTCTTCATAAAAATAATTTAATAAAATTAAATTCAATGAACTTAAGCCTAATTAAAAATATCTAAATTTGAATTAAAACCCATTAACAGTTCAATAAAATAACCACAATACTAATTATTGATAAAAAATAATTTAACATTAACATAATGAAATGTCAAACCAAACTAAACAAAAAGCAACTCACAGCCAGGGCTGCCAGAATTTACGATTTATCGTCATTTTGACGATTTTTGGTTCTGAAATTAGCAAAGTGCCGATTTGCTGATTTTTTTCTAAAAAGTGACGATTTTTTTCAGTCTTCAAAATAAGACAATTTTAAATCTTTTGATGTTTGTTATTAGGCAGCACAGAAAAAACATTTTTGTTCTTTTCCATAAAAAATTTTATGGGCAAAAGCAAAATTTCGAGTCAAGTCAATTTAAGTAAAAACTCGTACCAAATCTTGACTTGGAGATTGAGAGTTCACTCGTGTGGAGAGCAGGCGAAGTTATGGATTGATTTGGCTCAATTTTAACGTTTAATACTCTATATACCTATGTACATATATGAAACATTTTTAAGCCAAATTTTATAATCCTAGCTTATATGGGTGCCATGGTGCCAAAACTATAATTTCGTGAAGAAAGAATATTTCAGGTAAAAAAGAAAAAATAATAATAAATTTAAAGAAGATTTAAAGAAGTCAAGGTTTGTTTACAGTTCAAAATGAGAGATTTACGGGTATAAATTACAGGCAGTCATGGTTTTTAGTTCATATCTTTGCCATTTATAGACCGATATGGCGGAAATATAATATCACACTATTCCGCACTATATATAATATAAATGTATAGCAATGTTTATATAAGAGTCTTCGGAAATCCCATTTCAACAAACACATGGTTAGATTGACACCGTTTAATCAACTTTGCTACTCATAAGGACTCAGAATATACATACGTATGTACTCGTATGTACGAGTATATACTTTATAGGGCGTAACATTAATATTGTAGCAATTACAAAAGGTATAACAAACTTATATAAAAACGAACTTGTATATATACCCTCTGTGGTGAACGGTATACCAATTTGAAATTTTTTAGAAAATGGCCCGATTGAAAGTATCTTTTATTCTTAAGACTTTGAAAAAAACCTTAGATTATTATAATATAGTAATTAAAGGTTTACAAAACAATTTTTTTATGAAAATGTTCCTTATCAAACGTTTGTTAAATTTAACAAACAATTTCATAACCATACGGGGATATACATATGTATGTATATAATATGTTTTTGTTTGCTTGTTTTTAAATAAAAATCGAACAAACTTTGTTTAAAATCTAAATTTAAATGGTCCGATTTTTTTTGACGATTTTTTAAACAGAAAAAGACGATTTTTTTTTTTTCTCAGGAAATTGACGATTTTTTCACAATTTAATCTGGCAGCCCTGCTCACAGCTGTTAAAGGTTCACACAACTCAAAGTTGTGAACAAAAATGCCAGGTTAGCTGTTTTTCCACAGATTTAGGGGTTTTATTTCATTTATTTTTATTTTTGTTTTATTTATTTCATTTATTAATTAATCGAGCCCTTATTCCATCTACGATTAATATAGTTAGCTACAACTTTGTAATGATATATGATAATGTATATTCTAAATATAATGTACATATATATTAAAATAACTTTAATTCTATTAACTTTTTTAGGGAATCAATGCACATAACAAGCAACAAATGCATCAGTGATCAAAATAGCTCATTAATAATTGTTTAAAAGCGTATTATGAGAAGTTAATCTTCTATAATCTACCGGTAACGTGCTCCACCATTTAGAGGAAAATTAAGGGGTACAAATTTTAGGGGGGAAATTTGGGGGTCATAATTTTATGTTTAGGGGGTTTCACTATTTTCTTGTCTGTACATAACAATAACTAAGTAATACTAGATGTATTGAACAGCTTGTATTTGATTGAGCAAAAAACGCAAGACTCCCGCTATATGTATCTGAAAACTGCTAGATTTCGCGGGAAAATAGCTAATTTAACATCATTAACTAAATAACTAAAAAGACCATATTTTGCAACTTCTCAAGGTTGTCTTCGTTGCAGATAATTTATTATCAATATTTTTAAATTTTTTCTGCTTATTCAAGTGCCAGTTATTCTTTGTTTCTTGGAATTTAAAAAAGTAAAACTTACAAAATCAAGCATTTTTAATATATAATAAAAGAAAGGAGAGGTATTCATTAAATACTACGTGTCACACCTTTAATCCAACACTTGAATTGCTCAAACTTTTTTTTAATTCCGATAATATGTATAAAGTTAACGAAAATCTTTTGGCAATACTCGATATTTTGAAGAAATTTGATTCCAATGTTTAAAAAAACACATTACTTCTAACTCTATAATTTATGTATGTACTTATGTTGCAGTTTTTTTAAACTGTTTATAAATTGTTTCTTAGATATTTTATTAAATAAAAATATGCCTGAAACTTTTTGTAATAGTTCTATTCCTTAAATTTTTAGGAATGACTTTATACACTTTTTACATTTCACCTTAGCTATCCATTGGATAGCAATGAAGTATGTATGTACAGAAAAATTTACAATTATTAGACACAAGCAGAATGTAATGCATTTTCTGGCCCGCTACGGTCTTCGTCATTGCTATCCAAAGGATAGCTAAGGTAAAATGTAACAAGAAGATACAAGACAATAGTCTGGTAGTGTATAAAGCAGGGATGTTAAATGGGGTTTTAAATTTTGTACCAACTTTCCAAAAAAAAATGTACTTTTTGGACCTTCACGGTACCATTTTTTTTTTAATTTATTAAAACAACAAAAAAGTACATAAAAATTCAATTAATTGTACACAAAAAAACAAAACTTAACATTAGCATACATTACACCGCGAGCTCGATTATCGCAACTCGAAAAAATCTGGCCGGATGAATTACCGAAAAGTTGCAATGACCGAGCATTGCTTATAGGACCGAGTGACACCATTTTTTTAATAAAAAAAAGTATATTTTATAGTATATTTTCACATAATAAAATTATCAAATTATTTTAACCTATGTACGACGCTTCTGAATAAAGAACACACATAATGTGCAAAACAGAAACATTTGTATGTATGCGTTTTGAGTAGCAGTCAAACTTTTTTTTCGATAGCACTAAAGGCAGAAGGAGGAGATAACGGTGTAAGATATACTTCACTCCATCTTATCTCCTCACTATTTATACCACCAATATCCTATATATTATATATTATATGGTGTAATATGTGTGCAACTCCATTTTTATCCAAAATGGTCATTGATCTTCTCCAGAAATTTCAATATAATAAGACTTTTTTCAAAATTAATTTTCTGAAATTCCAAAATTATTTCAGAAATGTGACTTTTGGAATCGTATTAAGGACCCTCTGGACTACCATTTCTATATAGTGTAATATGTGTGCAACTCCATATTTGTCAAAAATTATCATTGATCTTCTCCAGAAATTTCAAAATAATAACACTTTTTTCAAAATTAATTTTCTGAAATTCCAAAATTATTTCAGAAATGTGACTTTTGGAATCGTATTTAGGACCCTCTGGACTACCATTTCTATATGGTGTAATATGTGTGCAACTCCATATTTGTCCAAAATGGTCATTGATCTTCTCCAGAAATTTCAATACAATAAGACTATTTTCAAAATTAATTTCCTGAAATTCCAAAATTATTTCAGAAATGTGACTTTTGAAATCGTATTAAGGACCCTCTGGACTACCATTTCTATATGGTGTAATATGTGTGCAACTCCATATTTATCCAAAATGGTCATTGATCTTCTCCAGAAATTTCAATATAATAAGACTTTTTTCAAAATTAATTTACTGAAATTCCAAAATTATTTCAGAAATGTGACTTTTGGAATCGTATTTAGGACCCTCTGGACTACCATTTCTATATGGTGTAATATGTGTGCAACTCCATATTTGTCCAAAATATTTGTCATTCAAATCATGATTATTTGTCTCCGTAGTATATAAATATGACTGTTAAGTGGTTAACATTGCTCTGTTAACTGCAAAATGAGCGATGTTAAAAAATATGGTTTGCGTCTTTGCTAGTTAAATTCGAATTTATCTTCACACACATGCTATTTATAACCAGGGTTGTGGAGGCATCAGAAAAAACTTCGACTTGAAACGCTAAAATTTTTAAATACGACTCCCACTCACGACTCCAACTCCGAATCCGATTCCAACTCCTATTCTAACCTTGATCATAAATGTATATGAGAGTATTCCTTATTTGACTTTAAACTCTTTTTATACCCTTCACCACTAGTGGTGAATTAGGGTATACTAAGTTTGTCACTCCGTGTGAACCTTTTTTATTATGCATCTAAGACCCCTAAA
The DNA here is from genome assembly GCA_943735925.1 of Pollenia amentaria. Lineage (NCBI taxonomy): Eukaryota > Metazoa > Arthropoda > Insecta > Diptera > Polleniidae > Pollenia > Pollenia amentaria. Next base: position 71,164,055 of record OX031007.1, on the reverse strand, counting down.
TTCTAGGTCGATTTAGCCATGTCCGCCTGTCTGTCCGTCTGTTGAAAACACACTTACTTTCGAAAAACCTAAGAGTTAAGAACAATGTTTGTGGCAAATTGCCTCTAGTTATCCTAAGCAGTTTGGAATTGAAATACAGCGAAACCTGATCATTATGATCAGTTATGAATCAAACAAATTGACAGTTTTGTTACAAAAACTAACATAAAAGGTGGCATGCTATAAGTTTTTTCATAAACTCGTTCTATATGACCAGAAATCATACTGTACGTCTAAAACCGTAATAAATATTACTATCATATTAAAATGTGCTACGTCATAGTTTTATAGGACTAGAAATCACACTTTCGAATTTACTGTAGGCACCATATAAAGCCTACTTTCAGAAAATAGTATAGTACGCCTAATTTCCATAATTCCATAATTTACCCTAGGCCGCATATAAAACCTACTCTCGGAAAACAGTTTAGTATGTTACCTATTAAAAGTATTATTTAGTTAATAATTTGTAAACTTTGTAAAAAACCACAAATAAAATATCAATATTTAGAGCAAAATAACGGTTTGAATGTGCGCACAAAAGTCGACAACATGTTTTCCCTTACAGACCGACAGAACAATAACAGTGCGACCATTTGCACAGCCAAAGCCGTAATGCTAATATTTTTGTTGTAAATCGAATAACCATTTAGTTTTAGCATCACTATTGGTACAACTGTATTCATAGAATGAGGGAAACAATAAAGTGTTTTGTAGTTTTAGTCCTTTTTGTAACGTTCACCCAATACACTGCATTTTACTATATATTTCAACAGGTTATGGGCCGAGTTCGTGGTGAAAATTAAACAGAAAATAAAGAAAAGAATATTTTCGTAAAAACATTTAAATTAACAATTTCAATTTTTCGATAAGTGAATTTGAAACGTTTGTGAAAATGGCATCAAATATGTGTTTTCCATTAGAGAAATTACGTGGTCGCGAAAACTTCGATATATGAAAGCGTCATGCCAAATCGTATCTTGTATTGAGAAATTGCTGGAAGATGCAAATGAAAGAGCCTTAGCAGAAATAACGTTAATGGTGAATCCTAACAATTTCGCTCACATAGCGACGGCAACGGGTGCAAAAAAAGCCTGGGATGTCTTAATGAGTGCCTTTGAGGACATCGGTTTGACACGAAAAGTTGAATTATTGAAGCAGTTGGTTCAAATTAAATTGTCAGATTTTAAATCAATGGAGGAGTGCGTCAACAGAATGGTAATGACTTCTTTGAAGGTAAAGAACTCTGGGTTGAATATAGACGACGAGCTAATAGCATCATTGATGCTGGCCGGTCTGCCGGAAGATTTTCGTTCCCTTGTTTTGGCTGTGGAAAATTCTAAGACAAAATTGTCTGTGGATATGGTGAAGAATTTAGTTTTGCAAGATGCTTAATTTGATACCGGTATAAAAACGGAGTAAAATGCATTTGTTTCCAACAGAAAATTTCAAAAGCCAAAAAAAAGTTTGAGTGTCATGGTTGTAAGAAAGAGGGGCATTTTATTAAGAATTGTACAAACATGCAAAAGAAAAATTCAAACGAAAAAGGTTCAAAGCTTAAAAGCTACAGAAGGTAAAGAAGTAATTGTAGCAAACAACAACAAACTCACAGTGGAGTGTGTTGGTGATGCAAGTGTATTCTTGTCTACTGATGAAGGGGAAACGAATACTGTTATGTTAAGTATGTACCGCGAATTTGTTGTCGGTCAGACAATTGACGGCAAGCGGCAAGTAGTTTTTGAGCAGAACAGTTGTGAAATTTTTGGCAGCGACAACATGCTCATGGCAACTGCAAGTTTATATAACAATCTATATAAGTTGGACTGTGTTGCCAATAAGAATGCAAAAAACGAAGAACAAAAAGCGTTGATGGCAAATAATAGTGCTCATTTGTGGCATCGACGCTTCGGCCATATTTGTGATGACAATTTATGTAAAATAAGAGACACGAGCGAACTTGATTTTTAGGTGAGGTTAGACAAATGTGAAATTTGTATACAAGGAAAACAAGTAAGAAATTCGTTTAAAGAAGATGGTCATCGCGCTACAGAAATTTTGGAAATAGTACATTCTGATGTAATGGGTCCATTAAAAAGTAAATCGTTTTCTGGTGCTCGTTTTATCGTGATTTTTGTGGATGATTATTCCCGAAAGGTATTTTTATCGCCAATTAGAAGAAAATCAGATGTTTTCGAGGAATTTAGGAAATTTAAAACTATGGCTGAAAATCAAAGCTCGAAGAAAATTAAAATTTTTCGAACTGACAACGGCACTGAGCACGTGAATAAATCGTTTCAGGAGTTGTTAGACAAATGTGGCATAATTCATCAAAAAATTGCACCATATACACCAGAACAAAATGGTGTGTCCGAACGTTTAAACCGTACGATAATTGATCGTGTTAGATGCATGTTAATAGATTCTGGTCTCGATGAAAAATTTTGGGCAGAGGCGGCAGCGACAGCAGCCTATTTGTTGAACAGAATACCATGTAGAAAAATACGATTTGCCCAGAGGAAGTATGGTCAGGTAGAAGACCAAACTTCAACCATATTCGTGTCTTTGGATGTGGGGCGTTTGTTCATATTCCTAAAGTAGCGTTCCAAATTAGAGGCAAAATCCATACCGTGTATTTTTGTTTTGAAAGTTTTGAAAATGTTGAAGTTCGACGGTCTGAACGTATAAGGGCAAAATCTAGTCACGAATACAATTTTTGTGCAGCTAGTTTTGTGTCGAATGATCCTGTAACGGTAGAAGAAGCCTTGAATTCTGAAGAAGCCGAACAATGGCGGGCCGCAATGGACAAAGAAATAAATTCGCTGGCCTTGAACGATACATGGACATTGGCTAATCCACCGTCTGATAAAAGACCAATTAAATGCAAGTGGGTCTTCAAGACAAAATATGATGCAAGTGGTAATAAAGTTCGTCATAAGGCGAGACTTGTTGTTAAGGGCTGTAGCCAACGAAAAGGTGTCGATTACGAGGAAACATTCGCTCCTGTAGTTCGTTATTCGTCCATAAGATTTTTACTTGAATTATCCGTAAAATTTGATCTGCATATCCATCAACTTGACGCAGTTACAGCATTCCTCAATGGGGATCTTGAACGTGAAATTTGTATGGAACAACCTGATGGTTATAAGGATGGAAGTAACCGTGTTTGTGTTTTAAAGAAAGCAGTCTATGGGTTAAAACAATCCAGTCGTGTTTGGAACACAACTTTAAACATTCTTTTACAATTTGGCCTAAAGAGAAGTGAAACAGATCAATGTGTATATTATCATGTTGGTAATGGTAAAGTTTTGTATGTGACCATTTATGTAGATGACGTGTTAATATTTTCAAACAATATTCATGTAACAAATAAACTGAAATGTGAGCTGTCTAAACATTTCCTTATGAAAGATATGGGAGAAGCATTTTCCGTCTTGGGTATGAGAATTCAAAGATCTGGTGGTAAAATAAAAATAGATCAATCCAAATACATTGAAGATGTACTTAACCGATTTTCTATGGTGGACAGTAATCCTGTAAGTTCGCCAGTGGATGTGAATCAAAAGCTTTCTCTTGAAATGTGTCCGTCTTCTGATGAATAAGGTTCCTTATATGGAAGCTGTTGGTTGTTTACTGTTTGCAGAATACAAGACCGGACATTTGCTATATTGTCAATATACTAAGCCGTTTTAATACTAATCCAGGGAAGGCGCACTGGTCTGCAGTCAAACGTGTAATGCGATACCTTAAGGGTACCATTAATAAAGGTCTTGTGTATGATCGTGAATCAGAAGATTTGATTGGATACTGTGATGCCGATTGGGCAGGTAATATTGATGACAGGCGTTCTACAACTGGCTACATTTTTACTATGCAAGGCGCAGCAGTATCTTGGGGTACTAGAAGACAACGTACCGTGGCTTTCTCTTCAACAGAGGCTGAATTTATGTCATTAGTATCAGCGATTCAGGAATTAATATGGCTTCGTCGATTGGAGCGTGAATTAGTGGAAAATCCTCCTGATTCAATGGTATTATATTGCGACAACAAAAGTGCAATTCAAATTGCACAAAACAACTCCTACTCATCTAGAACAAAACATGTCGATATACGAATAGTTTCTACGTGAAAAACTGGAGAGTGGCGAAGTTAAACTTAATTATTTGGAGACAAATAAAATGTTAGCGGACATCTTTACAAAAGGCGTACCAGCTGATAAATATAATTATTGCACAAATCAATTTGGTTTGATATAATTTTATTTAACTTTGATGTTTTTATTTAACAATATGAATTTATTTTATTATTAAAGAAAATGTTAATTCAGGGAAGGTGTTGTAAATCGAATAACCATTTAGTTTTAGCATCACTATTGGTACAACTGTATCCATAGAATGAGAGAAACAATAAAGTCTTTTTTAGTTTTAGTTCTTTTCGTAACGTTCACCCAATACACTGCGTTTTACTATAAATTTCAACAATTTTTCGGTAAGCTATGTTAACATACAGGGATTGTTTCTAAATTACATTTAGTTTGGGAAATAAAGGGAGGTTCCACATGACCCGCCTATTCCACAATACCCGAAGTTACTCTATTAATAGCTGGGTTATCAATACAAAACCACTCTTAAAATATTGGTGGGATTAAGAAGTGTTCTTACTTGATTTTTACTTGTTTTGAATGGTTTAATAATTCAACATATACCATGTAAAAGAAATTTAGAACCATTCATAAAAAGATATTTTGGTCAAAAATTTTAAACCATTTTTTTTACTAGTTGCGTTGGCTGAAAAAAACTATAACGGTATTCTCTTCAAAAGTTGCACTATTGCGGAAAAGCAAAAGTGCAAAAAACATAACAACAAATCCCATACACAATTATTTCGCACAAACTATGCAAAATTGTCAGGGTCTAAGTGCAAATTTTCTTAAAATATTTATGATCCATCACTCCTATGTACAAATACTTACAAAAAAATTTATTTTTTAAGCGCTTTTAAAAGAAATTTTCGTCTGCCGCTGAGATAGTAATATTGATAAGCTTAATCCCATATTGACCTTGCCATATGTACATTAAGATATGGGCATTTCCTGGGGTCTCGAACGTACATTCGTAAGCTTTTGATGTACAAATAATATAGAAAACAAAACTTTTCCTAGTATTTTTTTTTTGCGATTCGATAGCATTCGGTAGCTCTATGTTTAGTGCAAAAGATGAATTTTATCGAGTTTATGTTATCGTAATGATAGTTATAAACATGTGTTCACAAACGTACGGAAAATAGAAGTCAACTTTGGCTGACAGTAGTAAAATGTAAAAATCTGCGAAATGGAACGGAAATTCAAATGTGATTAATTTATTTTAAGTGTGTTTATGTAGGTCTCTATCCATTGTTTCCAAAATAAAATATCTCTATGTGACAGCTCATAGAGAAAGGAAGCAGTAAGGTAAAGGGAACAGTAAAAACCAACTACACAAAACAAGAGGTAGGGACGACCTACGCGCGTTTTCAATGTTGACCAACACGTTCCTGACGTCATGAGATGTGAGACCAATACCATCACGCTCAGTGATGGTACACCAAAGAAACACGTATTGAAATCTTTAAAATGGCTCTCCTGAACAAAACCCTTAGGTCCCTTTCTATTTTGCGCGTCACCTATTGGTTATTGTTTAATTGGATAATGAGCCGGTCGCGAATGTACGGGTCGCGAACGTTCGATTTTTGAACCATTAATTAATCGTTAATCGAACTTTTTTTGTTCTCCTTACACTTTTTTCTTCTTAATTGATTATAATAGTGATTTTGAAGAAAGAGTGCAAAAATAACATATTTTTTGCAGATAAAATGATTAAATTTAAAAATGTCTTTAGAAGTAGATTAAAAAGAAAACATAACATTTTCCAGTTTTCAGCCTAATTTCCTCAAGTAAAACAGCTGAAATAGGCTATGAAACCCTTATATTATTAAAACATATGTATACTTATTTATAATTATTATTATTATTGTATTATAAACAATACAACACGATGTTTATTAGCATTTTATTTTCCATCCTGGTTGACCATTCAGAATAATTGCCCATATGTATTTAGGTTTATTTTATTGAAAAAATCATTTTATTTTGTACTATCATAGACATACATACTACATCGCTCCTTTATTGCAACGTAGTACTATCTCAAAAAATCAAAAATTTTAAGTTACTGAAGCAAGCATGAAAAAAAAGTCAGAATAATATCTCAAACTGTACCGAAGTTAGAGCAAAATATAATACATATATAGTGCTTACTGTAAATTTTATGTATTCAACTTAATTATTTTAACAAACAGAATAAAAAATGAAACTACATGAGAACTAATATACCCACATTCTATTTGATAAAATAATTAAGTTAAATTCATAAAATTTACAATAAGCACTATCCAGTTATAAGATACACAGAATGCTCACGATGGCCGTAGCGGGTCACAAAATGCATTACATTCTGCTGGTATCTAATAGTTGTACAAATTTTCTATATAATTAACTTCATTGCTAGCCAAAGGATAGCTAAAGTAAGCCTCGTAATAGAAATATAGAAACAAACAAAATTGTGATAGTGCACAGAAAATATTCCTGGAAAATATTGGGGTATGAAGGCTTTTTAAATTTTAGTTTGATTTAGAACACACATTCGAATTAATATAAAAATTTATAATAAAAATTAAACTCAACATGAGAACTAAAATTCCCACAAAATATATTTTATTCAATCTGTGCATACCTATATAACGGTACATTTGAAAAACTTTAATCCTATTTTGAGATATGACTATGTTACAATAAAGGAGCGACATGTTTATTGCCGTCGTCAGTTAGTAAAGTCAATCCCTACATACATATATGTAGTTTAAATATATTATACATTTCTTTTTATGTAGAATAAAACAATAATATATGAGAAATAATACCTACATACATATATAAAACACAAATTGGTTCTGAACTAAATATATACTAAAATTATCGACAAAACATTGGTGATGCACATAATTAAGGAGATAAGTCTTTTTAGATCTCCCTAAAGTACAAAAAATAATGAAAAAATGAGACTATTTTCTTTTTTTCAAATAGTAGACGTAAGAGAAGGGAGGCATCACTGAGACAACAGTGGTGAAAAACGAAATGTAATATTTAGTGAAATTAATTTTATCATTCTTTTTTTTAATTACATTATTTTCTGTTACTTTTTTAATAACTCACCAAAATTTATTGTTTTCCTAACATTTTCTTTGTTAATTTGTCAATTTCTTCCAAATTTTATGTGCTACAAATTGAACGCAGAAAGAATATGTATAATAGGGTTTCTTTTCGTTTTTTTACTTTTCCTTATGTGGACTTTTATCAGACAATTTATTTTAGCTTTTAGAGAAAATAGTTTTTCTTACGTTGCAATTAAATTGCGTATTTAATTTTTATTAAACAATGATTATTGATTTTTCTTCTGGAATTCTCATATATAACACACGTTTTAAAAATACTATTTTTTACAAAGCACGATTTCACAAAATTTTCGAATTGGAAAATTTTTTCAGTAGCACGAAAAAAATTCTTTATTCACTGAAGCGAGTTGTAAAATAAAGTAGTAGAAATTAACTCTTGAAAATGTCAAATATTAATGCTGGCATTGACTACCAGCTGGCGCTGGTAAAAAACATTTTTACAACCAAAATTGAAAAAGTTACCAAGTGTGAAAAAATGTAACCAAACAAGGAATTGAAAAAACATTAAAATTAATTGGAAAATATTAATTATAAATTAAGAAAACAAAGCATGAAATGTAATTCGGCTTAAATATATTTTACCGACGCAGCTCCTAATAAAAAAGTGCCTAGGGTGATAGAAAATTGGAAACTAAGAATAAATAAAATAAAAAAATTAGCGCAAACGCTTAGTTTTCGAGTTACAGACGTTTAAAGTTTTCATATAAATATGCGATTTTCCACTACATTTCCAAACGTATATGGCTAATACTGATATAATTTCAAAGCTTTTCACTAGATCTTTCTGGACATACAGAATTTATTTGAATAGTTTTAACGAGTTAGCAAAAATACAAAAGTTTTTAGTAAGCATCAAAACAAATTTATTAATCTTTTCTAATTGTTTATTGTACATACATATGTATATACTAAGTTATTTAAGAATTTTAATTAAAATAAAAGTAAAACTTTCTTTTTGTTTATGTTTGTTATACCATATAGGAAAAAACCTTTTACTCGCCAATGTATGATTAAATTTTCGAGCTTGAGGGTTATTTTTTATATAAAATTGTGAGTTTTTAACAAATTTGTTAAATTTTGTCAATAATCAAGAAAAAACCTTGAAAAATGCACAAGAGAAGCAAGCTGTAACGGCGCGCCGCCGCCGAAATACTCGGCTGATCGGCGGCTGAAATTCAAGCCGTTTCTTATTTTTTTTTAATAGTTATCCAAAATTGGTTATTCAATTATTTTTGTTTATTTTTGAATACTAAATTTTGAATACTAGTGCCAGTGTTACCATATACAAATATTTATTTTATTTTTAAAGATTGGATTTGCTTTCTATGTTTTCGACAATATTAAATCAAATTTTTGTTTTTTATTATTGTTTTCAATATAAAAATGCGAAAGAAATGTTCTTGTCGATATTGTGGGTCTGGGAATAAGGTTTTTTTGTTTAACTATGAAAAATTGTTGATTGGTTTGAAAATTGGCTTTTTATTTAAAAATTTGTATGACAGCTTCAAATTTGTTTTCCATAATTATTTAAGAAATTTTAAATTGTTAATTTTCCCTGAACAAGTCACAAAATAGCGTGACGAATTATTAGATAAAATGAAACATATGTTTTTATAAAAAATAATAGACCTTAAACTTTATAAATAAATACAAATTTTAAAAATTAATTAATTTACTATTTTAAAATGCCCTGATATTTCCAAATTTTAAGAAAATCTTAATGATCTCAATTTACTTAGTTACTAACCGTAGTAAAACTAACAAGGTATTGTAATTGGTATATTTCTTCTTAAGAATTTGATTTATCTTTTATAAAATTTTTAGTTTTCAAATGAATAATTATTTGTCTCTTTGTTTTGTTTAACATGTTTGTTTATGTGTTTTCTTTACATAAGTTCGGCGCAGCTGAATATTTATTTTAGTCGTCAAAAAAACTCGGCGCAAAGCAGCTCAGCCGCCGCCGCCGGATATTTTTAGTCTTTAGCCGCCGCCGAAAATTTTTAATCGGCTTGCTTCTCTGGAATGCACACAAAGGAGTGCCGAAATATTGGCACAGAGCACACAGAAGCGTAACGAGACAGAAGATATTCTTTTTTCTGTCTTTTTTTTTTTTTTTAAGATTACCTTTTTTCTTTTCTCTTTGCACCGTCTTTTATGCCGCAATACAAGGAACACACATTTATTGAATTGAGATTTATTAGCAAAACTGTTATAAAAATTAACTTTCAAGTTAACATTTTCCTCAAAATTGTCTTCCAGAATTCCTAAGTGAAAGATGGCATGTCGTGTATCAATTTGTCGTCAACGGCAGTTTTCCCAACTGGGTATCTATATATATTAACCTCTTTTCTTCACACATACATATAGGAACTGTGTGAACACAAAATTCTACAAAAATGTTTATATACTTGTTTATAAATTTTTTCGATAATGTGTTTATTTATAATTTTTTAAAAGAAATTTTAACCCCAGCATGCTTAAGGTTATTTTTTTTAATACGTTATGACTAATGTAAGTCGATTTGACTAATATCCCCGACAGACAACCTAGCAGCAGAACGGAGGACTCAGATAGTGATTATAAATCGATCGGTATACTACAACAAATAATTATACGTGTTCACACATCAGCACAAATTCATAATACTCCCTAGCGGGGAAAAACGGATGCCATCTAGAAGTTGTATTTACTCATTCTTTTGGATGTCTAAGGCCTGCTCGCTCTATTCCATACTCATTTCTTTTTACACATCTCCCCCAATTAATTTGAATAAACAGGATTTCAATCGCTAACGTAATCGCCCAGGTGGCGAGGTGCTCTACGTTGTCTTGACGATGTACGACGACTGGGTGTTGAACACTGAGAATTGTACAATTAAACCGCTTGATTACCAACATTGTTAATGTAATTATTTGTCCGACATCTTACTTCCTTTTTGTTAAGTGTTCATTTTTAAGTTCTTATTTAAATCTTTTGTTTGTAAAGTTAATTGTAACATAAAATAAAACACCTAATTAACCCTCCGATGAGTGAGAAGGTCCCTAGGGATAATGAAGAGGAAGAAAATGATGGACAGGAAACGAATGAAGTAAAAAAGCACCACCAACATCACGCACTCGTAATCATAACGTGGTCGACTTCACAAGAAAGAAACCAGGACCAACAGGAAATATACACGACCCCTATACAATAATGCGTTCAATCATGACAGAGGAAATAATACACTTAGTGCTACGTGAAACAAATCGTAAAGGCGGGGAGGTTACAGCTGCATGGAATTTGGCGAATCCCACGAAGAAAAAGGAGTGGAAGCCAGTGACAGTGAAAGAGATTGACGCCTTTGTAGCTATTCTTTTGTATGCTGGACTCACAAGATCAAACCATGAACCAGCTATGGAATTATGGGGCGCGACGCGTTGCCCAATATACAAAGCTGCATTGTCGTACGATCGCTTCATGTGTAAAAAGCAATTTATTCGATTCGACAATGGAAATACTCGACAACAGCGACTCATCAACAGCAAAACTGCGGCTATTGACGATATTTGGCAAATGTTGCAACATAACTTGGCAGCAGCTTACACTCCTCATGAAGCACTAACAGTTGATGAGCAGTTGTTCCCTTACAGAGGCCGCACCCGCTTCACACAATATATTCCGTCAAAGCCAGCTAAGTATGGTTTGAAAGTATGGTGGTTATGCGACTCACAGAGGTATTATCCTGTGAAGGGAATGATATATTCTGGAAAACTGCCAAACCAACAACGGGAGATAAACCAAGGGCAGAACGTAGAAAAATATTTAGAAAAATATTTAGATGCAGGCCGTACTATATACGCGGATAATTTTTTTTACCGCTCTTGACTTGGCGCGTATTTTGTTGAGGAGGAAGACCACATATGTTGGTACAGTGCGCTACAACAAAACATTCATTCCACAGGAGTTCAAGAAGAACCCGAAGCGCAACATCAATAGTACATTATTTGGGTTCAACGAAGGGGATATAGCGTTATGCTCATACGTGCCGAAAAAAATAAAGTGGTGAACGTGCTCTCCACAATGCACTACACCTGCCTCGTTGACGAGCAAACCGAGAAGCGGAAGCCCTATGCCATATTAGATTAATATATAAATGCGGCGTTGATACCATGGATCAAATGCTAGGCAAAAGAGCAACACAACGATGGCCGTTGGCCATGTTTTATAATATGCTGGACGTCGCTGCATTGGCTGCTTTTACGATTTACAACCAAATGAAGCCTATAAAAAGGAGTGACAGACGGCGGTCGTTCTTGTTACTGCTAACGAAACAATTGGCCACACCAAATATCGAAGAACGTGCCCTGAACAACCATATAACCTCATATCCAAGGATACGCAATGCGATGGAAGCATTCGATGTCAGGGTAAGAAAAACATCTTCAAATTCAAGAATAGAATATATATTTATTTGTTTTTTATTTTTATTTTCATTTCAGGTATTACCAAGACCGATGGAAGGCAATGCACCGTCGTTTGCGGCTAGGTCAAGTAGACCGTCATGTCGCCTTTGCCGTTCTGAGTACGGGCGGCAGCAGGAAACATGGGCATACTGCTTCGTCTGCGGCAACGCTGTTTGCGGAGAACATAGCACACTTTTACATCGCTGCAACACTTGCGCATAGGGCGGGGGACAAGAAGTACACGCTCAACAACAATAATTTTTAAACTTTTTTATAATAGTCTTAAGAAAATTCAAGCAAAAAAAAAAAAATTTAAAAAATTATTTTTGTATGTAGAATTTAGTTATAAACAATAAAAACAAAAAAAAAATTTTTATATGAAAAAACATGATTTACAAAAAGGTCCGTAGGGACCTTTTCACAAGGCCGTGAAGTTCAGTGACTGCACTCATGGGAGGGTTAATTGGAATTGTGCATCGACTTTTATCCCCCCCGGATACGTATTGATTTAAAATTTAATTGGCTGGATTTGATTTGGTGTAGGGTAGAATCACAGATAAAGTGTACCTCCTCATCAATGTATCTGACTCTGACTTAATAGGGGTTCTAGACAGGAAATCTGTATTTGTGTTTTCCTCGCTCCTTTTTGTACTGACTTCGTAGTTATAGCCAGTTAGGAATGCTGCGTAATATTGAGTGTTGATGAAATATTCTGGATAAGGGCTGGTTATGCGTTATGAGTTTGAAACACCGCCCATAAATGAAAATGTTGCACGGCGTAGACAATAGCTGAATCCTCTCGATCTAGCTGATAATAATTCTGCTCGGCTTGTACAATATGGGATAATACGCCTGATACTCCCGTGGGATTGGCGTCGCACGAGAGTTGTACTGGTAGCTTCGGGTTTAAAGGTATCAAAACACGGTCACTGGCAATATCCGTTTTTAGGTTATTAAACGCTTTGCACTGTGAAGTCCATTTAAAAATTTAATTAATTCTTAGTAAACGTGGCGCACTATGGGATTTCTGCTGCAAAAAAGGCATTTTTTGAATATTACTTTTAAAAAATCTAATGATGCTATTTTATAGAGAAGAGTCTGGCAAAAAAAATCTGCATTTCTTTTAAGATATATGTATATATATTCTTAGAAAAGATCGGTTGAAATCAGGTTAATGTTGTGAAAGGGAAATATATGGCAATTTTGTTCAAATTCAGAGATTTATATATCGAAGATGTTTGGAGCGGAAAAATCTGAGTGTCGATTTTATTTAAATCCGAAGCTTTTTTTTAATTTAAAGGAAAAGAAAAAGTAATGGCGTAGATAGTTTGGGAGATATGAGTGCATCAAAATTGTCCTTAAAAATTCCGCATTGGCTGTTTTCGTTGGAGAAAAATTCAGTAAGCTCGGCTTACCTCCGTGCTCTCAGTATAACGAAATGAAACGTAAAATGCTCTTCTTTCGAATTAGTCAAAAAAATTCACCAACTTTTGTCAATCTTTTAAAGAAATCCAAATTTAGTAAAAAAAGTCACGAATATTTGTAATAAAAAAGTTTTGCATACCTTTAGGCTTAACCTGCCTGTTAATGTCCACAAAATTCTTATTCATGGAAAGGACATAATAGGTGCAGCAGTACTCCCAATTGGTATGCTATCGGAGGAAGCAGAAAAAGCGCGTAAAAAAGATTACAGGAACTATAGATTAATGTTTTCTAGAAAGTGCAGTAGAACTGCAACGAATACTGATGTTTTTCATCGTTTGCTTGAGTCGTCCGATCCATATATTAGTAGCGTGTCATTGTGTACGATTATGCTTGCACACATAGTTTCGGTAAAATTACATACAAGAACCAGGCGCACGTTTTTAATGTAACATGAGTTAAGCACTTAAGTATTGTGTGCTGTGTGTCGTGTGTTTGTGTGTATATCAATGCAATATTTATATTGGTACGATAAAACACACAATCGTTCAAAAGCAATACTGTCAACACTCTTTATGTTGAGCGATTGGATATGAGATTAAATGGAATTTACCAGTAAACCGCTATACCTTCCACTGTAATTCAAATTGCTGGATCAGCAATTATTATGTATAAAATCCAGTACAATTCTACTGTAAATATCAATTCTTGTTATCCAACAAAACTGTGCGTGTCAGCCGCACTGATAAAACTCAAATAAAATATAATTTCAACAAGTATAAAAATTGTTTTATTACAACGTCAACCTCATAACAATATTTTAGAATTGGGTGATGTAGTTAAAGAAATGATAGTTGATGAATAAAATGCTTAAGTATTATGTAGCTATATGAATATTTTTTATTCGAGCTGGGAGGGAATAACCAATTTTTAGCATTTCTTTAATTACATACAAGACGACGCATTTCAACCAAAATTGTTAGTTTTTTCTTTTATCAATTAATTGGCTTGTGCCAAATTTAATCAAATTCTATTGAGAATTGTGCCCTATACATTGAAAAGAAAATGCGTGAAAGTAGTGCTCTTTTTTAGATCAACTTATGGACATCTGCTAAATTTGATCAAATTCCGTTGCGAATTGCGGCCCATACGTTGAGAAGAAAAATAAGCGAAAAAATGTGGTCCAAGGGAGGTACCCTTAATAGTAGACGGATTTCAACTAAAATTAGCAGAACTATTTCTTGTATATATTTATAGATGTCTGCCAAATTTCATCAGATTATATTGAGGATTACGGCCTACACATTCAAAAGAAAAATAAGTGAAAAATTTGCGGTCCAAGGGAGGTACCCCTAGGAATCGACGGATTCAAACCAAAATTAGTCGAGCTCTTTCTTGGATCAACTAATAGACGTGTGCAAAATTTCGTCTAATTCTATGAATAATTACGACCTATACATTGAGGACAAATATTCGTGGAAAAATGGCGGTCCAAGGGAGGTACCCCAAGGAGTCGACGGATTTTAAAATTTTTTGAATTTTTCTTGTCTACTTAAAATTGAACCACTGTGCGGCGTGGTAATTGTAGAAGAATTTGGTATAAATCTTGCGTAGTAGGTCACCATACCTAAGAAGCTACGCACATCTTCTACACAACGGGGTTGAGGTATTTGCAATATGGCTTCGAATTTTGAGGAGGCATTCCTCACTCTATTGTACTGAATCACATATACCAAAAATTATATTTGATTTTCGAAAAATTTAAATTTTGAAACATTTAGATGTGAATCATACCTTTGTAGTTGTTTTAAGCAGGCTCTCCAATTAGCTTTACATTCACTCATCGATGTGCCATGGACCACGATGTTATCGAAATACGATTCAGTTTTGGGGATTTCCCGTAAGATCTCATCTATGATTTTATTAAATTCGGCGGGTGCCGTTTTTATGCCAAAAGATAGCCGATTAATGCGAAAGGTCCTCTTGTGCGTTGAAATTGTTTATATTTCGTTTGATTTTTGGTCCACTGACACGTGTAAATACACCTTGTACAAATCTAGGCGATAAAAGTACTTAGAGTCCCTTAGACTATTTAAAATTTCGTCCATTCTCCTTATCGGGTAATGTGCGTATACTTAGCGCTGATTTCCACCAACTTTGTAGTCTACGCACACCATCTTCCACCATCTTCCTTCGGGATAATGACTAGCGGCGACCCCCAATCGCTGTGAGCAACTTTTGTAATAATGCCAGCCTCCTCCAACTACACGAGTTCTCTCTCGACACGTTCTGTTAAAGCGTATGGAATGTTGCGTTCTTTTGTATATATAGGTGTGGCGTTTTCTCGCAATTGCAGGGATTCTTTAAGATTAGGTATGCAGCCAATCCTTTGTTGAAAAGCATTTTCGAATTCTGAAATAAATTCTGTTATTTAATATGATTCATTAATTGAATTTGTAAAAACGTGCTTTGAATTGATTTCGTCAAGTTCCTGTAGGTTAATCCCCAGTCGACGAATCCATGGTCGACCTATTAGAGCTGAACAACCATTTGGTACAATAAATAATTCATCAGATATTGAAACATGTTTGAATTTGATATTAATATTTTCCTATCTGTCTTAAACGTATACTGGGGGTTTTATTTGATTTCTTGTTGGTGAAATTTTTGTTAATTTCCATAGAATTATTTGATATACTTGCTGCAGCTTGCGCACGCCAACATGATCGACATTGTCTTGTAAGGTGTCCTCTATTAACAACTAAACACGACAATATGAGCGACATTGTCTTCTAAAAAAAATAATTTGTTCCCAATAAAAAACAAAAATATCTGTAAAATATCAATTTAATTAAAAAAACCCAAAGCAAAGTGAAAAAATCAGTCAGTCCAGTGTCAGAAGTCACAGACTAAAGTATGATTTTAAAAATATGTAAGTATTTGCTATTGTATATTTTTATTTATTTGTTTAGGCTTATTGGCGGCATCGTCGTGTAAGCTGCAAGTCCTGTAACTTTATCGACATTGTCTTATACGCAATCGTTGATGACAAAGTAGAATCCATCGTCGTCTATACAGTCATCAAAGACTATGTGAACGATAAAGTCGTTCATGTTGTCATCAATGACAATATGGACAAAAAAGTCGTGTATATTGACGACAGGCTAAGCGACATTGTCTTTCTTTGTGTCGTGCACGATTTACGCGACACTTGTTTGAAAATGTCATCGATGATTTGCATTAGTTGCCCCTTACATGTCGTGCAGGAATTATCATTGCCATCAATGATTCTCGCATGACTTAGCCAACCCAACAAACACGAAGTCAAACCTTTGATATGAAATGACTTTATCATTTGACTTCAAACACAATTTTCAAACATTTTCAAGTGTTTGATTTTAACATTTAAATACAAATTGATAATGATATGATTGTAAACATTTGACATATAATGTTTTGATATCAAATTGTTTTCAAATCTTATTCTCAAACCAAAAAAAAAAAAAAAACGACAGCACTGAAGCGAAAAATAAATGTAAACATTAAAAAATGGCGATTCAAGTTAAATGTGTTAGTCCCAATTTACATTATACGATTTTTGTCGTTGCGATTATTGTCGTTTCTTCTTTGAAGTCGGTCTTATGTTTACATTGTACGATTTTTGTCGTTACAACTTCCTGTGTATACATATGTATAATTTGACACTACGAATGAATGAACAAAACGAATCGTAGAGTACACTCGCTTGTGTACCCCTTTTAATTCCTCTCTCCCCTCTCGCCAATAAGGTAAGAATCGCAACGACAAAAATCGTATAATGTAAATTGGGACTTACACAATTAAAGAATAGTTACATAGTACGTGAAGTGGATTCGCCTTTAAAAAACCTTAATTTGTTGCTTAATATTAAATACATTTGTATGTAAAAAACTTAATTACAAATTGTACGAATGTAAATAAAAATAAAACGGGAAAGTGAAGAAATTATAAATTTGTTGTACGCTCGCGGTGCTACGCTATGACAATCCTCAAAATAAAAAGAGCCAAGTATTTTGTCTTTGCAAGAACTAGAGGAAGAAAAGAACACTATTTCATCTTTTAGCTATGGTGCCGAATGTAAAGCTCACAGTTTATTTAAATAAATAATTAATTGAAATAAGAAAGAAAAAAAATTTTTAATTTATGTTTCACATTCTATTAAAACCCACATTTCAAAAACATTTGAGAATAACGTTTGAAAGCAAATGGAAAATAAATGCACTTCTCAATTTGAAAATAATTTCCCCTCTTTGTTGAGAATGCTATGATTTTCAAATTATTATCAAACTTTTGTCGTTTGAGAAAATATTTATATTTAAATCATTTTCAATTTGATATCAAACCTCCGAGTTTGTTGGGCACTATATATATATATATGTATATATATATATATATATATATATATATATATATATATATTATATATATATTTTATATATATATTTTTTTTATCAATAAAATGAGAGTTTCATATTTATGTGCTTATCTATTATAAGGTGTGAAAACACTATTTATTTTATTTCGAAAAGTATTTTTTTGAGTTATGACGACGTTGCAGCTAATGTACGATATTATATTTTGATACGACGTACATTAGCATTTTAAATCACACCTAGATGTCTCTGTAGCTTAACTTTAAAATATTTATTTTTATAACGGCTCCATCTGCTGTTCAGTAGGTACAGTTTGTACGTCCTTGAGCAACTCTGCAACTGTCACATTACGAAGCAAATATTAAAAGAAAATGTTTTGAAAATAAAAAACCAAGAAAAATAGAAAAAGTAATCATTGAAAAAATACAAAAAAAGGAACTAAAAGTATTATGTTTTTCCAACATCCTTTTTCTCAAAATACACTTTTTGCCAACTAAAACAAAATTGCATTGAATGCGCTTAAATTTGGTGTTATCAAAGGATAACAAAAACGCATAAAATACTTTGTAAAAAATCTACAATAATCAGATTCTTCTGTTCACATATTTCAAGGACGCCAACTAAATTCACACAAATTTCATCAAGATCATAAAAGAATCTGCAAGGATACCACGAACAAAACCGGAAACAACAATAGTTGTTTATAACGAAAAAAAAAACAATTCAATAAATTGATTAAATTGCCATGGCCACTGAGGATGAGTTACCGAAAGAACTAGATAAACTAGAAATTTCACCTATTTTGCCACAAGTTAAATTATTAGATAGTAACTTGCAAGTGCAGTCAAATCCCTTTTTTGAAAATGAAATAAAAGAATCGGGCTCCGAAATTAAATTGCATCAGACTTCAAGCAATACTACAATGCAACAATTTAAAGCTTTAAACAACAGTCATGCAAGCAACCAAAACTGTCGACGATGTCGCTATCGTCGTGCCTCGGAAGGTGTTTTGGATGATTTAAGACACACTTCGCCAATTGTTGCTTCAGATTCTACTAAGTGTACACGAACGCCACCAAATATCATTCTCAAACAAACGTTGAAAAAGTCCACAGCTTCAGTTGGTGCTTCGGGAAACCGTAAAGTTTTACTGCGGCAACCAGTTCTTAAAGCTTTACAGACCTGTCTACACCCACACAGTAATACACGAAGAAAATTGTTAGCTTCTGCTGTCTCTAATAATGCTACAGATGGCAATGATGGTCCATTGACCGTCAAAGGTATGTCGGATTTTCGCGATTTAATTGATGGATGTCGCAGTCTTTTGTCAGATGATGTGGACTTTACTGGCAGACTCAATCAGTTATGTTTGAGCAATAGCAACTCAAAGAATTTCACCACAATACAAACTACAAAAATACAAAATAATAACAAAGTACGCAACAATAGGAGTCCAAAACTTAATACGACCACTTTGTCTTTCTCCTCACCAGAAACCGCATCATTAAACGAAAGTCAACAAGAGGCTCAGGCCATATCATTGCTGCAACAACCTTTACTTGGTTCTAGAACTACCAGCACAATTTCACAACAACGTAACATTAGCAGTTCCTCCCCAGAGCATGTTACAAATCAAGCTCGCTGCAACACAACCTGCTCCCAACAGGCTGGAAATTCCGCTGTTGTCGCCGCCTGTGATGATGTAACCATTGATGAATTGGCTAGCTATTTTGATACCTTAGTACACATCCCCAAAAAGATGTCTTCAATGGCTGAAATGATGTATATATAAGAATATAAAAAGAAAAATGTATGTGTATAACTTTTTTATGGTTTTGTGACAAAAGAATGAATTTTATTTATGTGCCAGCATCACAAAAGAATATGGCAATTTACATATTATCAATTAACAGTATATACTATATTAAATATTTATTTAATTGCATTCAAAATATAATTATGAAGCAAAAAAGAAATAAACAAATTTATACCAAGTCGGAAATTGTGTAAATATAAAAAATTAACTGCACGTTTTTTCTACTTTTTCAAAAAATTCCTATTGGAAACATTTTTGTGTATTTCGTTGATATTTTTCTAATGAAATTTTCTATTAAAAAAGTTGAAATTTTTACGGTTCATTTATTATGTTTATTTTTAAATTATTTTCGCCCGAATCCAAATCAGAAAATTTCTCTTTACTGGGATAAAAATTCGAGTTTCGAGTGACTTATATGTATGTATATTATGCAGGGTACATCCACCCAGCTAAGCGTATTTGAACTTTAGTTACTGTAAATATCAAATATTGATATAAAAAAAATTTGACAGACATCATAAGTTTTGTTTGGTACAATTAATTAGATATACTTGGTCTTCTTTTTTAAAATTTCAACCAAGTTAAGTTTATTTGAGACTTTAAAACAATCATACATAAGAAAAAAAAAGTATATAAGTCAAATTAAAAAGAATACTTAAAACTATAATGTTTTGTATTAATAAATATTATTGTTTTACAGTAACATACTTATCAGGTTTTGTGAAAGATTACTAGCAATGAGGTTTAAAGTGCTTGCTCCCGGCACAACATTTTGGGGTAGTAAAAATTTATTGACTTAAAAACTAAACTTAAAGCTAAAAATAATAAAAGAAAAAAAAAAATTATCCCCTATGGGCACCTTCAATTTTTGAAACGTAAAATTTTGGTAATAAGTTATTTACACATATAGTTTCATGTTCCACATAACCTAAGGGTGAGTAATAGTTGGTATTGAGCCAATTGAATCCTACTTGATCATTTAAGACATTTTGAATTAAAACATTATCCAAATTATGTAAAGAGTCAATAAAGCGTTTCATTAAATCAAAACCATACGAGGCTAACGGTTTAACCTTAGCTAAATCATATATATATTCATTAGAAAATTTCCTATGAACCCGCTCAAAGTGTTTGTTAACGCAAAGTCTAACTGCCGTATTCATAAAAAACTAAATTGGATATGAAACCTATTTTAAGGAAAATTTGTATGGAAATTTAGTTTTAAAATACATTTGAAATGTAATTTATTTTTTATGAATACGGCAGTAGGAATTTTACGTTTAAAAATTTCAAATTCCTTCATTACGGAAGGTGAGAATGAAAACCAAATGGAGAATGCATACATAAGAACCGGCCTTATACTTAATTTATAAATGAACAATTTTGTCTTTTCTGGTAAATAGCAGCTATTAAATAATTTTCCAAAAGAAATTTTGATTCTTCGGGCTTTGTTAAGACAAATTCTAGCATGAAGGTTAAACTTAAAAAGCTTATTAAAATGAACACCTAAATATTTAATATTGTCTACAAAAGGAATATCCTGTCCATCAAGGGACAAACTAAGCTGCTTGCTCTCAGGTACCACAAAATATTTGCATTTTCCAGAAGCATTCCTTAAACAAATGGCTTCACTTTTAGATGCATTTATCTTTATACCCCATAATTTATAAAAATTATTAATCGAATTTAAATATGACGAAATAGAACTCAATGTATTCTTTGGTGAAGTTCCATGAGCGTAAAGTAGCGAATCATCAGCGTAAAGAATACCAGTTGAACAATCAAATTGGTGTGGAAAATCATAGATAAAAATATTGTACAAATGAGGAGCCAAAATAGAACCTTGCGGAACACCGCAAAAAATATTACCATACATAGAATTTTCGTTTTGTAATTGGACACAAAACTTTCTATTTTTTAAAAAAGTTTGAACTAACTTAATAATGTGAGGTTCGAAGCCAATATTAATCATTTTAAAAATTATGCCATCGTGGTAAGCATGGTCAAAAGCCTTTTCAATATCAAGGGAAACCGCTATAGTACAACATTTTTTTCTCAAATTATTCACAATATCATTTTGAAATTTTAGTAAAGCATGACTAGTAGAGTGAAATTTTTTAAACCCAAACTGATGATTTGGAATATATGAAGTATCTAAATTTATATCCATCTTAACTCGAATTACCTTTTCAAAGAGTTTCCCTACGTTGGATAAAAGTGAAATTGGTCTTACATTATCTAATTCAAAATTGTTATGTTTTTTTGGGATTGGGCAAATTTTTGCTATCTTCCAAGAATTTGAAAAGTATTCATTGCTAATACAATTATTGAAAATAATTGCTAAATAATCAAAAGCTTTGGCTGGAAGTTTTCTGATGATGAAATTTGAAATACCGTCTAAGCCGAAGGATTTTTTATTATTTAACGATTTAGAAATTGACAAAATCTGATCAGTGGTAGTTAATGAACTATCATTTTGAACATTCGTTGATGGAAATTGATTATTGAAATTAAACAAAGTGTTTGGTATCTGAGACAAATTTTGTCTTATTTTTTCAACATCGGATACATCCCTATCAGGCACTAAACCTGAATAAATAGAAGAAAAATGATTTTGAAGATGTAACAATTTTTGATTATTCTCAGTTATCTCTGTGTCGTTCACTATTAGTTTTGTAAATGCAGACTTTTTAGAGACTCCTAAGATATAGCGAATTTTTTTATATGCAGTAGGACCTGGTTTGATACTTGCAAGACGAATTTTGAAAATTTCGACTTGTTCAATTTGAACTTGTTCTTTAATAATAATTTTAATCAGATGAATCTGCTTTGATAATAAAAGATAATTTGGCTGTGTCCTATCTAAAGTTCTTCTAAAAAGCCGCCTTAACTCCTTTTGCCAAGCAAACTTTAACTTATATAAATTCTTAATTCTATCCGAGATAAAAATCCGCTTGTTTTTGATTTCAATTTTCTCACAGTGATTATCAGTTACTTCATTTACAACAGAAGAAAAATCTTCAACAAAATTGTCAATTTCTAAATTTGATAAGTTAAGGTTCGAAGGTGGAAAATTTAAATTTATTTTTGAAGTTGCTTCACTTTTGAAAGAGTCCCAATTAGTATTTCTGAAAGAAGTAAATATACGTGGTTGTCTTAAAACAAATTCAAAGCTCAAGAATTTTAATTGAAAATATAAAGGAAAATGATCCGAAAAGGATGGAAGAGATTTAACTGAATTAGCATTAAACGTATCAACCAAATTTGTACTTATTAAAAAATGATCTAGAAATGAGTTTCCATTAGGGAAAGAGGGTTTAGAGTCAGAAAGTCTAACAAAATCTGAGCAATAATCTGTCAACCAGTCAAATAAAGCAATACCATTACAATTATTCAATATATCACCCCAAGAAATATGCTTTGCATTAAAATCACCGCCCAAAATGACACCATCATATTGCGAAGAAATTGCCTTGATAGTAGATAAGCCATTATTAATTAAATTATAATTTAAATAACAAGGAAAATATAAGGAACCACATAAAATTTTTTTAGGCAAACCGTCAACTAACAAAAAAACTTCAATAAAAAGATTTGGAAATAATATAGAATGTAAAGTAATACGACGAAAAGAGTACTTTTCCTTCAAGGCGATAGCAACGCCTACGGAACTATTATCTTTTACAAATGAGTAACTTTCCAAAAAAACTCTATGAGTTGGACTAAGATGTGTCTCCAGTATAAAGGCAACATCAATCTTATTGCTTTTCAAAGTATTAACTAAATCTATTCTCCTACTGGAACTAACTAGGGAACGAACGTTAAAAGTTAAAATATCCATTACCATAAATAGATTCAATCTCCTTAAGGAGCTTCAAACAATCAGATTTTGCTTGTGGCTTAGAGCAATTTTTATAGTTTATCATAAAACTTCTTATTTTATCCTCTAATGACATTGTTTCCTCTTTACATAACTCATAAGCAATTTTCAAAAATTCCTCAACCAACGGCGGTTTCTTAGAGATTTTGGCAATTTTTTGAGAAGTATTAAAACAATTAGCAAATGTTTTTTTAGGTGAAATTAATATTAACATTTTGTGATGCTAATAAATTTCTTTCCTTAATAACATCAGCCAATTCTCTTTTACGTTCACTGTATTGCAAAAAGTATGGGCAACCTCGCCAATTTGCTGGATGCCCTAAATTTTTACAATTAACGCAAAAGGGCTTTTAATTATCATTAGCTACCAACTTACACTCACCCAGGCCATGTTTTTCAAAACACTTAACACAAGCTTGAGGCCTGTTACAGTTACTGGAAAAACGTCCCCATTGTAGGCAACGCCAACACTGAACCTCTGTAGAGTTTGCCTTAGGCGATTCCCAAGAAACGGATTGACTAAGCAAATATCTAATGTGAGTAAAATCATTTGCATTTTTTCCGGGCAGCAAAGTTACAAGAAATAATCCGGTGTCAACATCAAATTTTCTTGAAAACTTAGTATGGAATTTTGCAACCACATCTACAGTATTTGGGATAATCAAATCAAGTTCTTTCTTAATGTCACCAATATCTGTTTTAAAATAAAGGCCACGAAGAATTATATTTATCCTCTTGAGAGCTTTAGGAGTGAATGAGTAAGAATCAATGTTTTTTTTCTTGAGCAACGCCATCATTTCTTGGTGGACACGAGGATCTCGCACATACAGTTTACTTTTGAATCTTGATTTATTGATAATTTTAAAATCAACATTTTTGGCTTTTAATTGATCCACCAGACTTTTGATATTTAAATTATAAATAAAAATAGGAGGGCAATAACTTTCGGCCGTAGGTTTCACCGATTTCTTTTCTTTGTGGACATCTTTAAACTCATTATTAGTTTTGTCCATTTCAATTTCATCCAAAATTTTAAAACGGTTATTAACACTTTGAGTTTCAAATGTGGTGAGATCCAATTGAATTGGGTCATTGCATCTTCTTTTTTTACCTTTTACTTTGACGAATTCTTGAAGCTCATTTTCCAAAGTATCCTCTTCCATAGAAGTTAAAGAAAAAGATCTTGGCAGCGAGACATTTAGAACATTGTTACTTGCTGTATCTTGAAGGTGGGTTTTTTAAGCTGATTGGAAAGTCGATGGTGAACAACTAGTGTTCCTATCAGAATGCTGGTTTTTATCCGGAGGCAGTTTTAAGTTAAGCGAGCCGCCATCCAATTGATTGAATTGCAAACTCATTATTTTAGAACTATGTATTTTTCAAAAGTTCTCAATCAGAAAAAAAAAAAAAATTTTTTTTCGGTATATGAAAATTTTATCATTTTTTTATTTTCTATTTAACTAAAATACGTCTGCTCACTACGATATTTTAATTCGAATCTTAAAATTTCAACCAAAATAATATTATTTTTCTAATGATAGGTGTTGCAATCCCGAATTTGGAATTAACGAAATTGACGAAATTCAAGACAAGTTTCTATATTTGAAATACCAAATTTAATTATTTTTTTTTTTTTGATAATTATCACAATTTTGATATTTTATACAATAAATTGTTTATAAAATCACAAAATAGTATGATGTTTAACTAATTAAAACGTATGAATGTATGTTAAAGCAAAAATGTTTTTTTATTTATTTATAATTTATTTTTTTCGAAAATATAAAGAAAACTATAAAATTCTTTATTGATGTTCATACTTCCAGATGATATTTCGATTTATAAGAGCATGTTCTGAAAATCGCAAAACGGCTAACATTTGCGATTCTGACTTGAACCGCAAGGAGTTTGCCGCCTTCAAAATGCAAAAGTATGCTTAATGGAACTAGAATATTATTAAGTAACTATGGTAGATCGCGAGCAAAGCGTGCCAGTTTCAGAACACCATAAAATAAATCTGGAGTTGTGCGATAGGCTTTTTACTTTCCCATAGAAAATGTTATTTGTAATGCCTAGGAACACAATTTTTTCGGACGTCGTAAAACACAGGGCGTAAGTCCGTAAATTTTTTTTAACAAGCTCAATTCACCCACAATTCCGTTGTAAACGTATTTTCTTTATATAAAAAATTCAATTGGAAAACTCAAAATTTGTTGAATTTTTTATATTTGTTGCTTCTTTTTTTTTTTTTTTTTTTTTTTTTTTTTTTTTGTTTTTAATGTTTTTATAGTACATATCGCACACTAAATCATAAACTGGCACAACTCAAAATTCAAAAATGTTTAGTAGAGTCGGACTACTGGCTTCACAAATATTAAAGAAGACAGTGAGTGACTTAAGCGAAATATTCGTTGCCGCCATACATTTGATTTATAAACAGGTTTATGACGATTTTGATAATTTTTGAGTTGTGCCTGTTTATGATTTAGTGTGCGATATGTACATACATTAATTTGAGAATACAAAAATTATTTGATTTAACACGTTAACATTAATAGTTTTCCTTTTCCTATGATAATACGGTCGCAACCGGCGTTTAAAATAGAAAAACATATACATATATATTTCGATGTAAGATATATACACCTTTGTATAAAATATTATACATGAATCAGTGAATCAGTCAGCAACGTTACAATTTTATGTATATATGTATATTCCAATTTGACAACGCATCTACGTCGTACTCTTCTACGTTCATACAGAGCAATTGTGTCCCTATGGTTACACTCTTTTTTTTTATCGAATTTACTTTTCGGAATTGAAAATTTAAATTGAATATACATACATACACTCAATTTAAAATAATTTTTTAGATAAAATGTGTTGTTTTTGTAACCATTTGGCGCAAAATGAAAATAGAACATAATAGCAAAACTATATAAAATAGTCGAAATGTTAAATTTAAATAAAAACAACTACAATTCGTGTTGGAAAAAAGCCAGCCAATTGTAGGGGAATGTAAGAAAGAAAAATTCACTGCTTATTGTTGTGGCTTTGTTGAAACTTTGATATTGTTACAAGTAAGACCTTAGTGTTTTAGAATTCTTATTCACTTTATGGTCTTACTTGTATCATATTTTTAGCTTTTCTAAAGTCTTTAGAAAAAGTATCCTGACGAGCTGGCCTAAGCAACCAGCGAAATGCGCATAGAAACTAGCTTTCCCGCAACAATAAATTTCAGTTTTTTAATCATAAATAAAGATTGGCCCCTATATTCATAAAAATATTTTAGGTTTATTGCAGGTTTATGAAACGAATTTTCTATGCAAATTTGCTTAATAACCTTTTATTAATCAAAAATATTTCGTATCGGTCCATAAATATCTTAAAGTATTAAGATGAAATTAATTATGTATATTGAAAATAAATTACAGATTTATATTTAAAATGAATGAAATTTATTGTTTATTAATAAATGTGTTAAAAAATCATATGTACATATGTATTTGTTTGCTCTTTCCCAGCGGGAAAACTCAAAAGAGCTTCTTACTTCAGGGGGGCTACTCTCTATTGCGATGCGAAAGAAAATGGTCGCAAATCTAGCGATTGGTACTCTTTAATGCGTTTGCGCATTTGTCTTTCGCATCTTTTTAGTTTTTTCTTTTCGCAAACCATCACTATTTATTTTATTTAAATTTTCCAATTTAAAATATTTTTACATATTTTGGCATTTCATTGATGCGCAATCTTTAATTTTTATTACCAATATTGCTTCATTTTAAAAAAATTTGCGAAAGTGATAGAGAGTACCAAGTTGACATTTAGCTTTCGCATCGAAATCAGTTTCGCATCGCAATAGAGAGTAGCCCCCCAGACCTTATTAAAAAAATTTTTTATTCTATTACCATTCTTATCTAACTGCTAAAGAATGCTTCATAGAAGGCCTCGGCTATTTCGTATAAAAGATGAGATACACATTCCAAATTCCCTTCTATGAGAAATTTGTTATTTTTTTTTTTTTTTTTGCCAAAACAAAAGATTAATTTTTTTATTCAGTTGCCATTCTTATGTAACTGCCAACGAAGAGAGAGCCGAAGGCCTTCTCCGCAATGACAACATGTACATACAAAATAAGGAGAATTTGTTCTGAAATTTTGAATTTTTTTTTTCATTTATACCTATGTATACAGGGGTTGGCTGAGTAATCTGAGTAACCAAAAAAACCCACGCGGATTTTATTAATTATTTTGTTTAAAAACCCCAAGAGCCGTTTGTATTATATATATTTAAACGATATTAAGATTTTCACGTTATATTTACAGAAAAATAAAAGAAAGTACATATATGTATGAATATATCTATGAATTTTATAACTATAGTTATAAAATTCATAGAAAAACAGTACAAATACATACAAATGTATTTAAATGCCCATTTGTGTGTATGCACTAGGGTATTCATTCGTTTCACCGATTATTTACTAAATTGGCTATTTTCGATTAACGATTAAACCGATTAATTTCAGTCGATTAACCGATATAACAAAATTTTTAATTTTTTGTAGTATTCTAACATATTTTTTGTGCTTTTTATTAATTGTTTCGTCTCATATACAAAAGGTATGTGTTTAGAAAATATTATTTTATACAAACAAAGAAGGTGTTCAGTGATCTTCATTTTAAATACATATGTACGTGTTTGCTGTAAACAGCTTTCCCAACAGACCAAAACAGAAAAAAATGTAAATGCGTTGTAGAATAAGCTTATCATAAGAGATTTCCTACAACATGACAACATATATAATTGCAAATGACTTATTCTCGTTATAGTTTTGTAAGTGTTTTTGAGAATGATGTCCCTTATTTGACTCGTGCTTAAATTTTGTATTATTTTTTAAAGTTTTCAGTCCTTGTGTTTTGTTCAAAGATTAAAGAGCTTTAAAGTGTTTGAAGCAGTGCACAATATAAAAAAGTAATTAAATATTATATAAGTAAAATCTTTTTGTAAATATGCCATTATTCGTAAAGAATGTAATCTTATTATAGACTAGCATTTAACCCGCTACTTCGATAGCGTCGCCTTTTCTTTCTTGGACATATTTTTACGCCAAAGTTTATGTTTCTCGGCTTTAACAGAACGAAATAGTACCAAAAGACCCCTCTTACAGATTCTCATTCACTTGGGAACTTGCAAGTTTAATATTCTGTTTATAAATCCAATTTTAACGGAAATTCAAAAAATACCATATAAAAAACAAAAAAGTACCACAAATTTCCCTCTTATAGATTCTTGTCCACTCAGAACATTTAATGTTGAATTTTATGTTTTTAGGTCCAATAATAACGGAAATTCAAATAGTACCAGTTAAAGAACCAAAAAATACCAAAAAGCCCTTTTACAGATTCTCATTTACTCAGGACCATGCATGTTTAATTTTATCTTCATAGGTCCAATATTAAGGAAAATTAAAAAAAAGTACCAGTTAGAGAACGAAAAAGTACCAAAAAGATCCCTCTAACGAATTCTCATTCACTCAGAACCTTGTATGTTTAATTTTATGTGAAAAGGTCTAATATTAACGAAAATTAAAAAAGTACCAGTTAAAGAACGAAAATGTACCAAAATTATCCCTCTAACAAATTCTCATTCACTCAGGACTTTGAATGTTTAATTTTATTTTTCTAGTATGTATTAGGTACGTAGGTAGGTAGGTAGAAAGGCTGGTGTGAAGTCTCCTTCACACCCTCCCCCAGAGACCAATATGGTCCATTGTGATGCCTTGTTTAGAGAGAAATAGCTGAAAAGAAGGTGAAGAGAAACAGCAAAAGCATTAAAAAAGATAAGGATAGATAAGAAAAGGAAGATCTGACCAAACCCGAAAAAAAGCCTCACTCAACACAACACCAATCCGCCCTATGTGCGGTAAGCTCCCAGTCTCCTGCTGCGCAGCCAGGCCATCCCCATTACGAATCCTATTAGACTCTCGAGCCCACAGCCCGGGACGTCCCCTAATAGTATGTATTAGAATTTACGGAAATTTAAAAAGTACCATTTGAAGAGCAAAAAGTACCCTCATAGGTTCTTATCCACTCAGGACATTGCATGTTAAAGTGTATGTTTCTAGGTCTGATATTAACGATAATGAAAAAAATTGCCAGTTGTGGAACCAAAAAACTAAAGAAAGAAATTAAATTTCCCGTATTTCCCCTTTTTGGTACTTTCTTCTCCCCATTGAAGCATATAAAATTTCAATATTGCAGTGGGAGCCCATAATTTAATACGTTTATGTCAAATAATAAAAAAAATGTGTTGTAAAAAAAGTACCAAAGATAGTTACGGTTTTTACCCCTTAAACGTCCGAATTTCGAAAAAGTACCAAATTCGTATTTGGATTTTTTAGATAAGTTTCAAATGTGATATAACCCTTTTTTTTCTATGTTTATGGGTTTAAAAGATAGATGGGGTGACAAAAAAGTACCAAAATACAGGTTTTAGCCGTTTGCTCCGTTGAAGGGCAAACGGCTAAAACTGCATTATTGTACTTAGGGGAAGACTACCTCCCATAAGTAACGACGAGGAAGAGCTGCCAAGAGAGACGAGAACAATCCTCTCTCAACTTCGCACTGGAATGTCGAGAACATTGAACAGTTACCTATCGCTGATCAATCCCGAAATAACTAGCACGTGGCCACGTTGTGCCGGGACGCCTAACATTACACGCCATCTGATCTCGTGCCCTGCAAACACGATAGATTTGAAACCGTTAGATCTGTGGACACATCCAACTGAGGCAGCTCGCTTCATCGAATTGGATGTAAGTTCTTAGATACCCCTCTCTTTTAATTTACCTCTTTTTTCTCTTCCTACGTATGACGATCATGCAGGGTCCACAACAACAACAACAAGCTGCGAACAATGTCAATAATGAAGCTGCGCAAATCACAAGAGTGTCGGTACGGTTGCCTCCATTCTGGCATGTTAACCCCGCTCTATGGATCACACGAATAGAATCTCAGTTTGCTGCCGCTGGTATAACTAACGACAAAATGAAATACCATACAGTTGTAGCAGCCATAGAAAGCAGCGTATTGTCAGAAATTAGTGATATTGTGCTAAATACACCTGTGGATAACATGTACGACACATTAATGGTACGACTCTTGTAACATTGTGCTGTCTCAGAGCAGAAACGCATAACAAAGCTTTTACAGGCTTTGAAACTTGACGACATGCGTCTAACACAATAACTTCGCGAGATGCGAGATTTAGCCGGCAACGAAATGAACGACAACGACTCAAATCTATCTGGATGAGCCGACTACCCCCAAATGTGCGTACCATAATTTCAATAAGCAGTGAACGCCTCAACAAGTAGCTATACTTGCTAAAAAAATATTTGAGGTAAGCGATTCACCATACGTCTATGCATATTCTATCTTCAGCACAATCAACACTAGAGCAACAGATTAGCTTACGTGTCAAAAAGGTGGCAGATCTCGCTTCCGTGACGTCGAATAAATTTAAATACCGACAGACAAGTTACAAATAATTGCCGTCTAATTATAGAAGACTTAAATTTCTAATTGACACTGGTGCCGAGGTAAGTGTGATTACTTCTTCACTCACACAACGAAAATATCTACAAATAAATTCGCATCTATATGCTGCTAACCATTCCCCAATTAAAATGTTTGGTGAAAAAACAATTACACTAAACTTGGGTCTTCATCGTGATTTAAAATGGAAATTATAAAAGCAGATGTCACGCAAGTTAATTCGACTACAAAACCCATAAGCCGTCTATGACCTGAAAAGTTGAAAGTGGCCAAATTCAAAATACAAGCCCTTAGTGATCTGGGTATATGTCGACCGTCACGAAGTCCTTGGGGTCACCCTTACACGTGGTTCAACAAAAGAATGGAGATTGGATACCGTGTGACCATTTCCGGCGGCTCAATAGTATAACGGAGCCATATAGCTATCCGATTTCCCACATTCAGGATTTTTAGCATAGCCATGACACTTTTTCCACCATTGACATACGCAGAGCATATCACCAGATACACAAGGACGTAGCCAAAACGGCTATTACGAGCCCTTTCGGGTTATTTGAATTTACATATATGTATGTGTTTCTGCCTAAGAAACGCTGGAAAAACATTTCAACGGTTCTATGTAGTTTTTGCAAAGCTTCGTGAATACGGCGTGATAATAAATCCATCAAAATGTTTTTCCGGACAACAAGAGGTGCAATTTTTAGAATTTTTGTAAATAAAATGTTAGGAAAAAAATTGGCAATTGTGATTTTAATATTAAAAACTGCCATGTTCTGAAATTGAAATCAAATGAAGTTTTATTGATGGAGATTTTCAATTAATTTTTTAAATGCGCGTAGTTTTTCCTGATTTGAAGAGTAGTGAAGGTAAGTGGTACTTAGAGTAGAAAGTGCATATATCACGCGGAATCAATTTCAGAACATGACTGAAAAAGTACACAAAAGTTGTTTTAGTGTTTCTAAAAACTTGAATATAAGTTAAATGTTCTAAATTTTCGTTATTTCCAATAGTATAGTTTAATATATTGAAATGCACACACCCATTTTAATGATTTTTATAAATAAATTGATATATAATTTATAATTTTAGAACTTATGAAATTTACTGTAAGAAAATGGCGTGAATTTAAGAAATTTACAATTTTACTTATTTTAACCTATCGATATGTATATTTATTTAATGTTTTTTAGATAATAATTTGGCAATATTTTTTATTTATAACAAAACAACCTTTGACTGTCAGTTATATACATTTTCTCCATTGAATTTCCGTTCTGAAACCTGAATTTGTTTATATTCGTCATAATATAAAACAATGATTCACAAAATATTTCAAATAGAACAATTTTGAAACAGTAATAATAACAATTAATATTTTAAAATACAACTTACAAGCAAGAGAAACAAGTTATACCCATTTAACACAGGGTCTCCACCTGATATAAGATATAAGATTTTTATATTAGCAAACGTCAAATTCAATCGCAGAGAGTATTATCTTACGTGTGGACTCTCAAATAGTTTTAGTATTAATATTATAATAAATGTTATGAGACAGTTGTTATGAGAAATCTTATAACAACTATCTTATAAGATGAGCTGTCAAAAATACACATACATACATATACATAAATTAATAATAAGACGCTATCATTAAAATGTTTAATTTTTTAAGTGAAAATAGTTGAATTCTTGTGAAAAGTGCTTAAAAAATAATATTAAACACTAAAAACAGAAAAAAAACTAAAAAAAGAATCAAAAACGACACAAGTTTACTGTACGAAAATCAGTAAATTATGAAATCTTATAAGATACGTGTTCCCCTTGTTTACGATTAAGATTAACATGAAGAAATGTGCTCTCTCATTCTGCCGACGTTCTCTCACATATTATATCAGATATTATCTCAGGTGGAGACCCTGTGTAATTAATATTTTAGATATATGTATATTCACAAAAATGCATTTCCCATATCGCCAACACGTTCCAATTGCGCCAAAACAATCGTCATATCGCCAAAGGTAAATGTTCATCGCCAAAAGAATTTAAAAATCACCACACTGCAAAACCCTGCCACTGACAATTAAAAAGCGGAAATACTTTAGTTTTTTCCTTTTTTGTTATTTATAAATGCCAACTTTAAATTAATTTTAATGTTTATCAATATTTTTATATATTTTTTCACATTTGGTAACTTATTCAAAAATGTTGGTTGTAAAAATTTTATTAGTCGTGGCAGCCCTGGTTACTAGTAAGTCTATATTCACACGTTTCATCTTTTGATGCCTAACTCTTGTGTTTTAAGGAGGGAAGCATGAAGAAAAGGGGTTGGTACGGAGATGCCTGTACTCGGGCAGTACGCTTTGTGTTCTCATTCGTAGGAATATGCACAACAATGGCTGCATGTAAATTTTTTTCTTTTGTTTTTGTCTTTGGTTCGCTTTAAATAAAAGTGTTGTTGTTTTGAAGCAAAAAAAGTTGAAACCGGTTGCTGCGTGTGAACATAATGGCATCTTCAAAAGGGAATTGAAAAGAAGTTGCGCATCAAAAGATGAAACGTGTAAATTGAGACTTAGTGTTCACGTACTCGAAAAACTTGCAACGAGAGAGTGAAAAAAGACCATACAAATTTCAGAGACAAAAATTTGTTGAATATTGCTGATAGTAAAATGTTTACTAGCAAGAATTATTCAACCACCTGTTTTATGTTTTTATTTACAAAATAAAAATAATTTTCATAATTTTTCAATAAAATAAAATACATAATTATTTTTCTAAAATTAAGGAACAATATTCTTGGGCAAATAGCTCAAAACAAATGATTTTTATTAAGATCAAAATAAAACACGCTCTAACACAGGGTCTCCACCTGAGATAACATATAAGATTTTTATATCAGCAAACGTCAAATTCAATCGCAAAGAGTATTATCTTACGTGTGGACTCTCAAATAGTGTTAGTATTAATATTATAATAAATGTTATGAGACAGTCGGTACACAGGGTCTTCACCTGAGATAATATCTGATATAATATCTGAGAGAACGTCGACAGAATGAGAGAACACATTTCTTCATGTTAACCTTCAAATTAAACAAGGGGAACACGCATCTTATAAGATTTCATAATCGACTGACTCTCGTACAGTAAAATAGCATCGTTTTTATTCTTTTTTTTAGTTTTTTAGTTTAAAATATTGTTTTTTAAACACTTTTCACAAGCCCTATTTGCGTTAATAAATTACACATTTGAATAATGGTTTAAGATTTCTTATAACAACTGTCTCATAACATTTATTATAATATTAATACTAACACTATTTTAGAGTCCACACCAAGATCTATCCAATAGGTCTACTTATCGCTACAACAATACAAAAAACAACAGGGTTTTTACTTGTATAAAATTCCTCACGGCTGTCAAAATCTTACTTCTACATAGGGAAAACAAAAAGAAAAACGTGTTTTGTATGCATGTATGTGTGGCAAAAAAACCAAAAAACGTATACAAAAACATACACGTATAAGCAAAATGTAAACAATGGGCCTGTTCGGAAATGCATCACTGCTGTTAAAAAATTTACACGAAGAAACAAAAAAAGGAATGGAAAAAAATGCTAATGAACAAATTTTGGAATAAAATAGTGTTATTAAATAAAAAGGTTTTATATTAAAATATCAAGAAAAATAATGTAAGTTGTTGTAAAAGTGTTTGTGTTGTTCTATTTTTGTTAATAGTAGTTTATTTCGACAGATAATATACAATTTTTCAAAAGTGGCGCAACCTTTTATTGGTTTGTTAAGACTGTCAAAACACTTGTGACTTTTTATTTTGTGCTTAAAATGGTTTTTTCTGTTCCCGTACTTTTGTGTAATTTTGTATCATTGTGAGAGAAATTTATGCTTGCTCTCATTTTCACGAACTTTACCCAAAAAGTAAAGAAACAAAGCTAATTTGTATACTTTTTGTTTGTTACTTTTGTTTGTTTACCTTTCAAACATATGTTTTTTTGTTTTTTCCAAATTTTACTGCAAAAATTTCTGCAGTAAAAATTTGTAAATACTTAGCCAAGAACTGTCACTTTACGCTCTCAATTTGTGTTCTCATTTACTGCATTTTGTGTACTCGAACGCTATTTCGCAAAATGCAGTAAAGTTCAGTTAAAAATAGTAAAAACTTTTGTGTTCTCGAACGCAGTTAATATAAACAATACGGGCGGCAAACAAGCTGATGCCAAGCTGATTTGCATGAGCATTGCAAACTAATCATAGATGCGCATCAGATGCAGTGCAGTGATGCTTTTCCGAACAGGCCCAACTTTTTAAATCGTTGAGGAATAAACCAAATAAACATCTGGCTCCTTGCGCAGACCTAATGGATAGGCCTTGGTCCACCCTTAAGATAATTTTCTCTGAGATTGAATTTGACGTTTGCTGATATAAAAATCTTATATCTTATCTCAGGTGTGTAAGAGAGCTCAAAGATTTATTATAAGAAAATAAACCGGAATGCGTTCTATAAAGTAAAACACGTAACAATATCTGTTTAGGGTTCCCTGGATTTCCCTTTCGTCGAGTATTAATGAAAAACTAGTTCTGTTTTCAAATATATTTGGTTTTATTTTTTTATAAGGTGAAATATAACATGATCGAAGAAATTTATAGTAAAATTACAATAATGTTAGCAATATAATCAATCATCATAAACTATTTAGTTAATAATTATGAAAATAAAAATTTTGTATAAATATTTAAATACAATACATACATAAACATACATACATATGTATTTTAATTAATTTCATTAATAATCCTACAACAGTGTTTTTCATCCATTTTGTTTTATATATTTTTTAATGTAGATAAAAATGACGACAATTAACGATTTTATTAAAAATTAAGAAAGTATTATTTTTTTTATATGTATATATGAGATACTCTATGCAATTAAATTATAATTAATTTAAAAAATTATTTTTTTTTTGTTTATAAAAATTAATTTAGAATTTAAACATCAATTTGTAGCACTAAAAATTACAATTAATATTTTACAATTACAAAAAAAAGGATTGAATTTATTACTTTTTAATTATTCAATGCATGTTTTTTGTTTTTTAAAGGAATTGAAAAATAATGTTTGTTGTAATTATTTAAAACATCACAATGGATCGATTTTTATTTTGTTTGCAAATAACAACTCATTTTTCATACGATGATTATTTATTTAAATATTTACATGAAATGTTTTGTTCTTTTTTATATTTTCTCTGTATATTATTAATTAAAATTTTATTAAACACAGTACAATCCTAATTGAATTTAAAATTGTTTAAGAAGTTCACTATTTGTCGAAACAAATGTTTTCTTTATTATACCTCTTATACACTGCAATTCATCCGGCTAGAACTACCGAAAAAAAAATCCATAAAATGCGAATAAGAAAAGAAAATATAAAATACTTTGGTTACTTTTTAGTGTCTTAAATATCATTTAAAACTCCTTTGACTTATGGGGCTTCTAAAATACATAAAAAAAAAATACCAAACAGTAATTCATGTTATATTATTTTATTTATGTGTAATTTGTGCGGAAAAGATATATAACAGACTTAGTTACTCATTAGTATTTTCACCTTCACATACCAGCGATTCGAAGCTGTTTTGTAGAAAAGTTGTACTTTTTGCTACTGAGGCAAATAATTTCCCAGCTTTCTCAGGCCCAATTTAGCCATTTGCAGGCTAGATCTGGCGGGTTCTTTCTTATAGTCATAGAAAAATGGCCAGATTTTATCTAGCCGGAAGATCTAGCCATTTTTTATTTTACTTTCTGCAATATTTTTTATGAATATTTTTTGGCTTTTTTTATTATTAAATTAAATATTTTAAAAAGCAACTATGTATGTACATTAGACCGTCTCACTTTTCATTTTTTTTTCTTCATGAATATCGATCTTTATCTACTATAAAAACCAAGAATTTTGGTGTATAACACTTAAATATTGATGAATGGGAAGTGGTCTCTCAAATCGTTTTTTCATTTTTTTTAGGCAAAATGCCTTTTTTCAAAAAATGAAAAAATCTTGATTTAGTAATTTGCCTTAAACTCAAGCAGTTCTGAATGGATTTGAACATCATTTCATGCATTAGAAAGCTTATTAAATTTCCTAAATGTTTCTTAAAGCAACATTGCCATTTTGTTCGATGGTTTTTTATTCATAGCACTACAAATTCAGATTTTCAAATACAAACTTAACTTTTTTTTTTAATTTTTGCTTACCTTTTCATATATAAAAATTGAACGAGGCAAACCTTTTATATTATGTAAATGCAGTATGGTAGGAAATTTTAAAATGAAGATTTTGGTGTAAATAACAGTCGCATTCTGTTAAGAATGTTTTAGTTGAAATGAGTAAAGTTGTTTATTTTTAAATTTGCTTCTATTGCATAAATACATTAAAAAGTAAGAACATATTGGTTTTTTTTTTCAAATTTGCTAAAATTGTGCTTTTGTTGGAGTTTGGATGCGTTTTGTAAAAATGCTCGATGACCTTAATTAAATCATTTTGGGTTTGTATTTGAAAATCTGAATTTGTAGTGCTATGAATAAAGGCATTTTGCCTAAAAAAAATGAAAAAACGATTTGAGAGACCACTTCCCATTCATCAATATTTAAGTGTTATACACCAAAATTCTTGGTTTTTATAGTAGATAAAGAAAATCGATGTTCATAAAGGAATTTCGAAAAAAGTATAAAAACTGAGACGGTCTAATGTACATATGTCATTTACCTCGAATGAATGTTTTAGCAACCTTGAAATATTAACGGTACTTATCATAGAACCGCAAAGAGAAAACTATATGTCATCTGATGAGGACTCTGGAGATGAAGATGGTCCCGCAAAAGTTGCCCATATAACTACTTATACAACCATGCGAAATTTCAATTTGGAAGTCCGAATCAAGTGACGATGACAATCAGGAAGACATACAAAATTTATTGCTAGAACAGGCATTGCTAGACGTTATAATGACTCTTCTGATAATTTAAATATTGACTGCCTTAGGCCTAATGCAACTATGTACACCGTTTAGTGCGCAATCGTATGTAGAATCTCCAAAATATTCTAAGATTCTTCGTTTGCAGCAGTCGATGTAAACTGTAAAAAATCCAAGACATACTTTGATTTTTTGCATTTGTATAATCTTGAAAACTATTAAAAGTGAATTGATTCAGTGTCAATGGGAATTCCATGAGCCCGACTTTTCTGATTGCACTGAGTTGCCAATCTACGTGCAATTTGTGAAGTTTTTGAAGATGAGCTGGTAACAGAAAAGAGAACCCCAAAAATTTATAAATGAAATAGAAGTTTTTCTTGATATTCTTATTATTTAAAAATCATTAAAAACTACGTTTCCTTTATTCTAATAAAACTGATCTGCAAGAACCATAGATCCTTTAAATAAAAATATGTGAAATATAAAGATTTTAAAGCGCTTAATTCAAATCCGTATTTTATGGGCTTGTCTTATATTTCGCCAGCAATAAGGCAGTTTAGGAATACAATTTCTTTTAAGTCATCCAATCAACTTTGTTTTGAAAATTTTAAGTATTTCAGAAATTAGATCACTTATAAGAAAGCCAAGTATATTGCCCAAGTCGTACAGAACAATAGACAAATTCATAAGGGATGAAAATCCATCATGTTTTGGGAACGATTGAGAGGACGCTGGACGCAAGGCAAATAGCTCTGTGTGCGTTCATTGATATTCAGGGAGCCTTCGATAACACTTCCTATGACGAAATTAGCTTTGATCTAACAAGGAAAGGTGCTCCAGTTGTTATAAGAAACTGGATAAGGGAAATGCTTGTATCTGATTGTACCTGATAGGGACCAATGGGTAAGCCAACCCTGGTAGCGCGGGCGCGCGGTCCGGTTCTGGTTCACCGATGGTTCCGCCCGGGTTTCCAAAGGGACTTGACTTGCTTAACAAACAGGGGCGCTCGTCGTCCACTTATAGGCCCTGAGCCTTCGGCGACCCTGCCAGTCTCATTAAAGGGATGTTGCAAACATGGTCCGAACGTGAATTCCTTCACACATGGACGTCCATTTCTGGATTAAGACGATAAGAGATTTGTGACTCTGTCCCGCAGCAGAACAAGTAGGCTACTTCTTCTTGAGAATGGGGATCTTAGGCTACTTGTGGGCCTATTTACGGGGCATTGCGGTCTCTGATACCTTTAACATATAATGGGTAATGTTGGTACCAAGATATGCAGATTTTGTGAGATTGATGACGAAACGTCGGAACATCTCCTCTGCTGCTGTCCTTTTGGGACTTCCAGGCGGAAATTTTTCGGGGAGCAAATGATGGGCCCAACGGAAATCGATATTTGACCGGACGCAGCCTGAACCTGACATGGTGATACATACATGCTGCACAAAAGATCCTCTTTGTCGCGGTGCGTATAGCCTTTTTCATATCTATCTATATATTGCGAATAAAAAAAGCCACATATAATACAAATCGGTGGACAAGTGCTATTTTTATTTATACATAAATTTATTTTATTTATTAGTGTTTTGATCAAAATCGGAGATATCATTCTCAAGTTATGATGAAATGCATAAGCATAGCCGCCTTATTTTGGGCGATAAATATATTCCATATATTTGTATTTAGTTTTGCTGCAGACCATTGTAATTTGACAGCACTGTAATAATTTTTCGCAACAGCATTTGCGCCAAGTTAGGAAAAGACCTAAGCTTTCTTCTGAGCAACAAAAAAAAAAAAAATACCCGCTTCATAAAAAAAATTAAAAATAAGTTTTAAATTAAAAAAAAAAATTTTAAAAAATTTAAAAAAAAACAAAATAAATTTTTTTCGAAAGCTTGAAGAAATAGCTATCTAATTTGTTTGGGACAACTTTTGCTAACATCAATAGATAATAAGTTACATGGATAAGAAAGAACACCTGTTTGGCCAAAATGTCAAATTTTGACCCCCTCTAACTCAGAAACCGATCTTGTTGAAAATTTGTGTCTAAACTACTATCCTATAGGACTAACCTTGGTGCATATTTCATCCAAATTGGAAGACATCGATTTCAAAAGTTGGGTCACTTGACATGAAATCCCCCAAAAGTATTACAGTTTTTTTTTATATAGAGTTTGACGTTTATTATGATAAAAAATTGTCAGTTGATTGGTACGTGCCGTGTGTCACTCTATCGTTTCAAAAATATTTTCATTTAAAAAAAAACTTGTTCGAACATGTTTTTGTATTTATTTCTAGGCATTCAAGTACTTTATATCACAAAGTTAGTGATACCGTAAAATTAAACTGCATAATGCTTCCCGTTCTGCTGCAATGGTAGTTTAGAAATGTTTCCTCTTTACACATATCCAAAAAAAATAGACGTTGTAGCTATCAGGGCTATCTAAATTAAACTTCGATCGAAATTACAATGTTATATAAATGAGTATTTCGATCGACATCGAATGTCGTAGTTTGGCCCCAGTTTTCTCCAATTCATATCACTTAATTAGTTTCAGAGAATTCGTGGCTTTTGGCAAATGAAAGATTTTTAGTTGTCGAACCCGCTTAAAATAAATTAACAAACTATGAATTTACTTGCAGTTACCTTTGCTAAGTTCTTAATTTTATAAGTAGAAATAAGAAGAAGAATAAATGAAATTGAAATTTATCATATATTACAAAAAAAGTAACTTCTATAAAATATTTATTTATTTATAATTTCTTAGTTTAAATTCTTATATTATTTTATTTCGTATAATCAAAAACCACAGTATCTGCTCAACTATATATGAAAATCCAGACATGATGCAAAATTTGTATGGAAAAAGTGCTCCCGGATTGGTACAAACATACTACTAGAGCCGTGTAAGTGTGTACTTTCTTTGTAGTTCTTGTTATAGTTTTCTCGATGCATAGCCGCTTTGTCCGATTTTTATGCAATTTCGAATATTTTCCGTGTGGTTAACATAAACTTGTACTATTTCTGATGAACTGAAGCACTTTTTCTACCGAATTTGATTAAAAAAAATTCAGTTGGGAACTCTTACTTTTTTTATTTAGTTTATTTTTTTAAGCCTAATTGCAACTTTTACTCATTTAGGATAATAATAAAAGTGGCCCTATTCTGGTGAACCACTTTAAGTCCAATATTTTACAATAAGTTTTAAACCATTAATGAAATAAGGAAGATCATGGATTCATTGTTTGTGTGACGTAGAAAAAGAGTATTGTGCTTTGTCTGGAAAGCAAAAATTTCATTCAGTTTGGTCTTGCGCGACGTTATATTGACGTCATTCGCAGTATATAAAAAGAGGAAAGCGGCATTTGTGAAGTGTGAAAAAGAACAATACATTTCAAATAAGATGTTCGTGTTTAAAATTCAGAACGTTTTCAGCATTCCTTTCCTGTGTTCTTTATAGAAAAGTACTTATCTTAAATATTTATTTTGTTTTGTCCTGATGAATCTCAGTGTATATATTAAAGATTTCGAAAGTCTCGGAAATACTTTTGATTTCAAATATCAATTCAATAGTGAATCTCTTAAATTTCAAGTTTTATATTTTTCCTTATTGATTTGTTTGTTTAATTACTTTCATTATTAACAAGAAGTAGAAATAAAGAAATATGATTGATATAAATAAATTTACAACGACTTTTTATAATAATTAAATATATATAATTTTAATTAGTAAAAATTGTGGTT
Source organism: Pollenia amentaria (assembly GCA_943735925.1). Taxonomy (NCBI): domain Eukaryota; kingdom Metazoa; phylum Arthropoda; class Insecta; order Diptera; family Polleniidae; genus Pollenia; species Pollenia amentaria. The sequence goes on along the minus strand of OX031007.1, from coordinate 71,122,481 downwards.
TTCTTTAATTTGTTTTTTATTTTAAACAATTTAATATTTGAAATCAGTACATTTAGAGTAAAAAAGATTTATTAATAGCTTCTGGGGAAATATAGTTAAATTTAGGCTTTAAGATGTATGTAAGAGTGTGTATATTTAACATAAATATTAGAAGTTCTAGAAAATTGATCCAACGGGAAAAATGAGTAAAAATACTATCTAAAAGGCGTTATTTTGCATTTATAAAGCCTTCACATTTTGTTATAATCCCATTCTAAACCTTTTTCCTTTTCACACAACTTGTCATTGAAGTCTTACCTTTAATGAATTTTAGAAGTTCACGCAAGACCTTTTCAAGATCTTTAAAAGAACTGGCAAGATCTTGAAAATTTGACCTGCGCGAAGATATTAAAAGTTTAGATAAATTAAAATGTTTAGCAGACCTTTAAAAACGAAAGATGTTACTAAAGAAGGCGGAAATGAAGTATGTAAGAGAGAAATATGTAAGACTTTAAAGGGGTAAAAAATTTAATTAAATTAATGTTTTGCTGGAAAATATTTAAATAAAATAACTAGATCACTTTAAGGTAAATATATAACAAATAATAATGGTTAACGATCGATTTTCGTAAAAAATAAAAAGTATATATAAAATAATTTTATGGGTGGTACCCCCTAATATCCTTCCAGTTTTTTCCTTATAACCTTCCGGAAGTGCAAGCAATAAGATTGAAAAGGTTTATCGCGATTAAATATCGTAATCGATTGTTGTGTTGTAGTTAAATACCAGACGTGTTAATATTTAGCCCTATTAAGAAAGTCGTTGTCGTTTGTCAAAGTCGTTTGAATTAGGGATTAAACGAATACCGATATATCGGCGATACTTCACGTCACAAGCTATGCAGCGTTTGAGATATTAAAACGCAATGTGAATTTCTGTATTAAGCAACAACAAAATTACAAAATATTTATGACACTGTTTGTGCTTTCAATGCTATTCTTTGGCGTTGCGTTGCGTTTAACATGATTAGGGCCGTATTTGTAACCTTACTTGGGCCTTACTTGTAACAAAGCCACAACAATAAACAGTTGCTTAATAAAGCAACTTGCCATTTAAATTTTTTTTCTTTGCCGGGCACATGCAAATTTATTATCAAAAGTTATTTTCGGGAATACAAAATTTATTATTAAATATCAAAAATAAAAATTGGGAATCAACGACAATGTAAAACACATAGCTAATTTGTCGCATTTATTTATATATTTGGGGTATTCACAAGGTGTGCTATCATGGTTTATTGTCATAATGTTCTAACATTTTACAATAGTTTAAAAATATTGTTGTTGGTTTGTAAACAAAAAGTGTCTTAACTAAATAGAACGTTGCTTGCTATGTATATTGTGCTGTCGTAATTAATAGCACATTAAATTATGAGGGGTTGCTCACAACAGTCGTATTTTTTCATGTTATTATTTTAAGACATATGACTTTATGACACCTTGTGAGTCCCCCAATTATTTCGAGCTGGTTTCTCTAAAGGAAACATATATTTTCAGTAGAGGCAAAAAACAGTTTTTTTATATGTACTTTTATATCACAAAGTGAGATACAACTGCATTTTTTTTTTTTTTTTTGCAGCTGTAGATTGGGGTATTGACAAGGTGTGCTATCATGGTTTATTGTCATAATGTTCTAACATTTTACAATGGTTTAAAAATATTGTTGTTGGTTTGTAAACAAAAAGTGTCTTAACTAAATAGAACGTTGCTTGCTATGTATATTGTGCTGTCGTCATTAATAGCACATTAAATTATGAGGGGTTGCTCACAACAGTCGTATTTGTTCATGTTATTATCTTAAGACATATGACTTTATGACACCTTGTGAATCCCCCAAATGTAAGATTTTTACAAAGGCTAAATATGACCACTGTATGAATATCGTTTTATGCAAAAAGTGATAATTTGTAAATTTCAAGTTGACCCCCTTTGAGGGACCAGTGCGATATTTTCCTTATTATAGCCCTAATCACATGCACTAATCATTACCTACATTTGTGTTTCTCATATGCTTCAAAATATATTCCTTACAGAGCTGATTTAATACTTAAGAATCTTTACCAACAGGTTATTTCAATTTTTTTTATTCCAATCATTTAAGATATAAATTGTTTAATTTGGATTTTCAGTGACACCATTGACGCTGGGAGTTTGTATAACACAAAGTACATGACGGTTTTATGTTCCAAAATATTTTAACCAGCAGTTTGTATTTTAACATTTGTAATATTTTGGATTTACTTAAAGATTAAAATTTTTGCTTCTCTTAAGGTACGTTCAGATTAATCAAATATTTTACGAAAATATTTGTTCTGAATTTGCTTCAAAGTGTGTTAAACAAAAAATATTTTGTTTAATGTTTAAACTAAGCTCAAATATTTAACAATTTTTCTTTGTTGAAACAGTTGGCAAACAGTGTTAAATAAAATAAATTAATTCATGTTTGCCATCCCATGCTTTCAGACTAAAACAAATATTTGCATCAAAACTAATATTTCAAAAACCCAGCCTTAGTCGACTAACGTACATATAAAAATATTATCAGACCCGGTTACAAATTACGGGATTCAATACCGATTGAAATTACAATAAAATTTTAATGCGAGAAAATCGAGTATTTTCGAAAAAGAAGCAGTAAGTTCAAAATTTTTAGTTTTGTTTTAAAATTATAGAGAATTATCTTCAATAATCCAGTAAGTGATGAATATCAATCGATTTCAACACAAGCGTTTTTAAAAGGTGTGATAAATTAGAGTTTGCTAAAAACCGAAAAAATGTGGAACCGCGGTTTCGGGTTTAAAATTATTAAAACCGGTCGGTTCCCATTCGGTTTTCGAGTTCTCTTACAAATCTTGCATATTGTTGTGCTTAACCTGTGCTCTGATAATTTGAAATGTTTCCAAACTCCAGATTTTCAAGACATTTCTGAAATAAAATTAGTATAATAAAATAAAAAAAAAAGGTTTAATATGCTGCCAAATTTTATTGGTAATTATTATGGCTGCGATTTCCATGCAAATGCATGTTTTTTGTCGATAGTCTAAGAACGATGTCAACCATTATCTTTCCGAATCATCGATTTGTTTTGCATATTGTTGCATATTTTGGTGAAAATGCATATTTTGGTTTTTAATGCATATTTTTTCTAATTTTTATATTTTTGAGTGATTTTTTTTTATTTCCATATTATAAAAAAAAGTTCTTAAAAAAATGTATAAATACACAAAAAAAATCTTCCAAAAAAAAAAAAAAAAATTTAATAGCCTATTTCCAATGTGCGAAAGAATTCTTTCGTTCGCATAACTACATTCAAAACAAAAATAAAGTCTAAATACTTGTTTTTGTTTTCAATGTAGTTATACGAAAGAAATAATTCTTTCGCACATCGGAAATAGGCTATAAATCTATAAATTAATTCTTTTGGAGCTTTGCTTAAAATACAAGTATTTAAAGATTTCGACAAAAGATCGTTATATTTTTAACCGATGTAGCACCTTCCCAGTAAAAACTTTGCCTACAAAATATTGTGTTGAGTAATCAGGAAAAATTAAAAAGACTACTTACAAAACTACTGAAAGAACCAATGAATTTTACAAGGGAAGTCCCAAAATGAACGCATTCAAAAGTAAGTAATTATTTTTACCTACACACATCTGAAAAATAAGTAGTTAAAGCTGAAGTTATAGAAAAAAGCTACTAAATAATGAGTGAAAGAAGCTATTTATTTTGCAAAAGTAACCGAAGTTCTTACTGGGTTCTCAGTACTTTTTTTTTATTTTAAGAATATTTGAAACACTTGCCATTATTGCCGACTGTATTGTATAAACTTTTTGTATGAGAAATACGAGTGTAATGTATAATTTGCAATTTCTTAAGGCATAAATATATTTTTAAAGTGAAAGCTGAAAACCTGAAACATTTTTCTGTCGTTTTCGGTTTCGGTTAAAACCGAACAGCAATCCCTACTCGTACAATTTAAAAAAATATTTACAGAAAATGAGAGGAAAATATATTAGAAATCCATTTTGGAGACACTGAAATTTATATTATCGGTTTTAAATCGTGTTGCTTTCTAAAGCGATTTCCATCACATACATGTATAATATTCTTTTTACAAAAACGTATATTTCAACATTTAAAAGAAAAATAGTAATAAAACATAAGTCTTTTCCGGTGCTTCTGCATTTGAATATAGTAGAACGCAATATTTGCTAATGCCTTTGAAATTATTAATATTAACAGCATCTTTATGACATTTCTCTTTAGCCCCAAAATCATATGTAGAATCAATATAAGTACATATTGTGACAATAGGTGCGTTTGTTTACTTTTCCAGTAAAATCCAGTAGTTGAGTAAATTTTGGGCAATATGAAAATTTTACTCTCAAAAATGGCTCTTGCACAAAAAAGTAAACGAACGGAAAAATTACAAAAACTTGCAGGTTAATTCAAACAGCTGATCGCTAAAAAGCTTAGTGTTGTAAAATATGTGTTGTTTAGACTACCCAGTACATAATGTTTTTGGTACTTGATGAAATGCATTGTAATGATTATAAATTCGTAGCAAATTTATTTATTAAATGAGCTTCTGTGCAAGTTTTAAGACTTGTTTATTTTGTACATGACTTTTAATTTTGTTTCTAGTTGAATTACATACGAAACTACATCAATATTTGATTTTTGATATTTGGTACCCTCAATAATATGCAATAAGAAGTAATCATATTTTCATTAGCTTTACCTCTCTACATATTAATGTAAACAAAAACAAAAATAAGTAATATTGAACAATTAACACAAATTTTACCATGGATGCCAAAAAAGAAAACTTAATGTTAATAGGTACAAAGTGGTAAGTAAAATTGTTTAGGATGTAATAAATATTTTTGGTTTTTGTTGCACTTTTAATTCAGCTTTTGTTCTTTTAAATGTTTTTATTACAAATTGTATGCTTACTTTTGTTTGTTTACTTAAATGAAACATATGTTTTTGTTTTCTACTGGTTTTTACTGGTAAAAATTTGTTCAGTAAAAATTTGCAGACTCTTTGTTTACAACTGTCACTTTACTCTCTCAGTAGATGCTCTCTTTTGCAAATTTTTGTGTAAGCGAACGCATTTCAGTAAAATCCAGTAAAAACTTGCACAAATTTGTGCAAATTTTGAGGTAAACGAACGCACCTAATATTGCGTAAAATATCAAATTGTCCCCTATCTCCTCAACTAATTTTGTTGTAAATTGGTAGCAGTTTCTTGATATCTCTCATGTTGTTTCGCCGCAAATGAACAAGCTTCTTCAAAACTATAACCCAAACAACATTCATTCGATACGTCAGTGGCTATCGTGTGCAGAAAACTACGATAGTTTACTCGATATTGAATGCGGTGATTAGATATCAGTCGAAAATACGATACTATATTAAAAAGCTATTTCGGCGATACCGATAGGCATATTGAATTTGAGTTCAAGTTTAAATTAACAAAACTCAAGTCGAGTATTGTTTTTACTACACAAAATTACAGTGTAAGATTATACAGTAAAACTTCGATAGAAAAAATCTAAAGGGGATCGAAAAATAATTGATTCGTTGTAAGTAACTTTACAGGGGTGTTCTGGAAATCGAAAACGCAAAACGCAAGAATTTAAAAGTAGTTTTTTTAATAAGATTTTTGTATTAAAAGAAATACAAATGCAATACAATATGTACAAATATTTCTCATTTAAACCGAATTCTCTAAGAAAATTATAAAAAATTTAATTAAGAGTGTATTAAAAAGAACTTCAAAAAATTCTTGCGTTTTGCGTTTTCGATTTCCAGAACACCCCTGATAATTCCGAATTTTACATTTGTGACTCTTAACATTTAAGGTAGAAATACATAACACGCGTTAGTGCACGCGCGCTCTGTATACTTTTGTCAAAAAAAGTTAAACTAGGGGTTTTTCTCAGAAAAAGTTAAGCCTATAGTACACGGCATGTAAAAAGACACATGCGCATGTGGTTCTGACGTAATTTTGACGTCATCACACAACACGCAATGTTTATTATGGCTTTGCATTGACGTCAAAATTACGTCAGAACCACATGCGCATGTGTCTTTTTACATGCCGTGTACTATAGGCTTTACACAAAAAACTTTTTGACGCGTACGTGGCACAAAGTTGGTTAACTTTTAAGTTTTAAACGCGTGAATCATGGAGGAAAAACTTATTGAAGAGTTTATTAAACATACAGCCAGTGATGTCAGATGGAATTTTTTTAAATTCCCTACGTTTTCATAAAAAATCCCCACATTTCCCTACAACAGCAAATTTTTCCCCCTACAATTTTCCCTACCTTATATTAGTTATAGGTAAACTCAAAAATTATAAATAATCTATATATATAAAAAGAAGTGTACATTTTGATTGTCACTCCATAACTCGAGAACGGCTCGACCGATTGCCATAAAATTTTTAGGGAAGGTACAGGGAGGAGTGATGATGGTTAGTTGATTTTGAAATCCAAAATCGGTCTAGCCATTCTCCAGTTATGATTTTTTTCCTGAAAAAATTCAACATTTGAAAAAAAAAGTTTAAATTTCGGTTCGACCTAACGAAAAAAATCTATCCAACCTAATACACAAACTCATACATACACACATTCATTTGATTGACAGCATACAAATGTCAAACAGATGAACCTGTTGAAATGCACATGTTTGCAAATCACTTTCTTTCACTCTTGGATTCTGATACAGCCGGTCATACATTCGCTGCTTTCCAATTGGAATTTTATTACAAGTGATTTTTTTTTTTTTGAGTTTCATAAATATTGGTAAGTATTGAAAATTTAAAAGGTGATTTTAAGTGTGTTCAGTGCAAAAAATGTGTTCGGATTCCAGAAAACATAGTGAAAAGAAGTGTACATTTTGATTGTCACTCCATAACTCGAGAACGGCTCGACCGATTGCCATAAAATTTTTAGGGAAGGTACAGGGAGGAGTGATGATGGTTAGTTGAAATCCAAAATCGGTCTAGCCATTCTCCAGTTATGATTTTTTTCCTGAAAAAATTCAACATTTGAAAAAAAAAGTTTAAATTTCGGTTCGACCTAACGAAAAAAATGCCATGTCCATCAATAAGGCGCAAGGACAAACGCTTCAAATATGCGGATTAAATTTGGGGGAGCCGTGCTTTTCACATGGACAGCTATACGTGGCCTGCTCAAGAGTTGGAACTCCAAATTGTTTGTTTGTGCTCGCTTCAAATGGGCAAACGAAAAATATTGTATATCCAAATGTTTTGGATTAACATTAATAATTTTTAAATACAATGCATTCATTTCATAAAAAAAATCTAGAATATTTCATTTCTTTTTTTGGTTGGTTGCAACGAAGTGCATCGGGGTCCGCTAGTTCTATATAAAACACAAAACAAAAACATAAATTTTAGGTAGCTTAAAGTGAAAACCAAAAAAAAATAATATAACAACATAAAAATCTTGGTATGTTTGTATACGTAACATTTAAAAAATTCGTTTGTTGTAAAGCACTTTTCTTAAAAAGACAACGGAAGCTTGTACAGTTTAACATTGTTGATTGTAAGTAAGATTGAGGAATACATATGGAATCTAAAAACTCGTGACGCAGATTATTTCTTTTTTTCGCGCGGATGTCAGTAACAATTGAAAATATCCTCTCAGCATCTGCATTGACATGTGGTAAACTCAGTAGAATTTTCGAAAATTTTGAGTGGCAAGAGAATACTAAATTGTCATTGAAATTCTTAGTCTTTGACCAAAATGGTTCCAAATTAATCTTTGAAATATAATTTATTTCTTGTTCTTAAAAATTATATTCTAAGATTAGCCATTATTGAGTAAGTAGTAATCTGTGGTATATTTTACTGTGTGCAAGTTAGTCCCCTTCAAGACTAGGCAAGTTACTTGCGCAAGTCTCTTGCGCAATTCTTGATTTGTAGATGTCAGGGGTAAGGTCACGGTAAGGAGAAAAAATTGAGTACAGACTTTGTTGTACTCGGCAAGTTACTTGCGCAACTAACTTGCCGAGTCAGAAAGGGGGCTTATAAAAGTGTTGAATACTTGGGTACTTGATACTCAAAAACAATTATTTAATAACAAAGTAGCCATATTGTTGTTATTGAAGCGATATGCTTTTATACCACAGAGGTTTTTTCAGAAGTCATTTAGATTTTGTTTGAATTTACATACAAAGGAAAAATTCCCTACATTTTTACGAAAATAAAAAAATCTGTCTTTTTTCCCCTACATCTGACATCACTGCATACAGCATCGTATAAAATAGTTCTTGGAAATCTATAAAAAAAATGTTAATAAAATCAAAAACAGCTGAATGAAATGCTTTTATAACGCTCGTTGTGTAACTTGCCATTTTACGCGCTAAAGTTTTTGAACGCACGATACTCGTCGACGAATTAACGCGTATTATGTACTTTTACCTTTTCACTTGCAAACTTGTTTTGATAACGGGACTTTTCAGTGTTGCTTAAAATATTATTTTACTTTATTGTGACATCGTTATATAGAGACTTTTGAATGAGTACATCGCTTTATAGAGGCTTTATACATATCACAGACTTTTGATAACGGGGCATAACAATTTTGCTTAAAATTAAATTTTGTTTAATTCTCACTTCATTGTATAGAGGCTTTAGAATTTCTTCGTTATATGTACTCGTAGCTATAGACCATTTTTGTATGAGAAATTTTGAAATTAAAGAGGTTTTTTTAGGGGACTTAGCAAAAAAGGTGCTTCAGAAAATTACGAAAAAACTTTGCGGAATGAAACCATTTTTGTTTTCATGAAAGGAATGGGAGTTTTCCAAAGGCCAAAAACTATCAAAATATACTATCTATCAATAAACAAATAGGTTTAATTCGGTTCCGAACGGAATTGTACTCCGTGACATGGCTGATAGGTCATATGATGTAACTTATCATTAATAATATGAAATATTTTCATTTATTAAAAAACAATGTTTCATTAATACAATGATATTTTTCATTGTTTTACGTTCATACAATGAAAAAACTTTATAAATGCTAATTAATTAAATATTTTTGCAATGTAAACCATATAATGGTTATTCATTTCAGGTATTTTTTTCAAAGTGCGATTTGAGTTGTTGTTATTTTATTTCGTTTTTTCTTTCATTCCTTTTAAAAATAAAGTTATAATTTTATTTCGTTTTTATATTCCTGTTACATCACATGTTATATGTACATATTAAAGGGCTGCATGAATAACTTTATTCATAAACATTGAACATCTGAGTGAAACTAAATAATGATGTTCATGAAACCTTCATTATAATTTTGTATTCGCTTCGTTTGTATTCAGTAAGATTAATAACTATGAAACGAAATCAACAAACACTCGATATTTAAGAGACGCGTAAGATGAAGTTAATTTGTTTACTTAAACAAGATAAAATGAATACTAACAACTATGAAACAAAACAACCACTGAATAAATGTCGAATAAGTTCATGGAAAACACATTTATTTTAAAGTCAGTATTGCCAGTTGAAGGAAATGAAAAACATTACGAAAGATATTAAAAAAAAACTAAAATAACCATTAAAATTATATATATATAAATTGATTAATTGATTACGATTTACTACATCACATTTAATACGTTTCGCAAATTTTAAGCTTCTACCCTAAAAAATAAGAAATTTATAAACAAAATTCCAAATGACGTATAATTAAGTACATTATTTTCTTAAACAAAATAACGTATCATCACACTTGGTAAAGAAAAAATTAGCAGAGTATTTGATTTTTTTAAACTCCAAAAATTTTTTATCTGTTTCATATTCTGTGTTTAACTGTTACCACGGTGTTAGTGGAATAAGTGATCAAAATAAAAATGATTGCAGAATTAAAAATAATAAAAATGTGTTTAATAATCAAAAATCGAATTAATGGCAAAAGATATGAAGAGTGTTCAAAAGAACGTATTAACGACAGAAGGACAGGAGAATTGAAAGCTGGGTGTACTTCAAAGTATTGTGAAAAAAGCTTAACACTGTACTTAAAGCATTTTTTTATTTTTCAGGAAATAAAAAGACCCTTTGTAAATATGATTCGAGTTTTGGCGTATGAGCCCTTGGGATCCATATATTTATTACAAAAGCTATATCAAGGATGACTTACACAGAGGACTGTTATGGCCCTTTAACGGTTTACAACTCAACTCAGTTGAGTTGAAATTAAAACAACTGCTAGTGATGAGATGTAATTATACCCACACCACAATAGTGGAGAGAATCTCAGTATTACTTTCTAATTCGATGTCCGTCCGGCTGGCAGTCCATGTAAAACTTGTGCGCAAGGTGCAGGTGGCAATTTATGAGATTATTTTAAAAAATTTGGCACACATTTTCTAATTGGCACAAGGACCAAGCCTATGAGTAAATATATGTATGTGTGTACAAATATATTTTTTAATAAATTTAATGAAGAACCTATTTTAATTTTAACCACTTCTTTTTATTAGTTGATATAAATAAAAAAATTATACATAATTTGTAATATAACAAATCTTTTATAATATGTGTTCATTTACTAAAAATTGTTCCGAATTTGTAACAATTGTTACTGGAAAGTGTTCATTCAGGAGAGTGAAAAATTGAGACACAAAAATTCTAGCAAATTTTTACTGGTAAAACTTTGACTTTCAATAATTTTTTAAACCGCTGTTTCATGTTTTTGGTTTTTGAAAATGTGTAGTAACAAAATGATATTCATAATTTTGAAATTGAAAATTTTTCAATAATATAATAATATTTTTCTTAAATTTAGGAACAATAACCATGTGAAAGTAGCTCAAAACAGTTAAATTTACGAAGACACAATTTCGTATCTTACAGTTGGATACTGTCAATGTGCCAAACTTGCTAGTTCTTGCTGGTAAAGCTTTCAATTACTTTTTTATGGGTTTGTGTAATTGGGAGAAACATTTTAGGTGTGTTCATTTCCAGAAAATTATTGCTTATTTTCAATAATTGTTTCTAGTAAAAAAACTTGCAACGAAAGAAAGAAAAAAAAGAGCATGAGCATAAATTTGGACCTGTTCGGAAATGCATCACTGGGCTGCATCTGATGCGCAGCGCGTTCGGTTAAGCCTCACTGCAAATGTCAGCTGTTCGAAAATACATAACAAATGCAATGATGCACAAACAAATCTAAAACACGCATCACAAAAATTGCTGATGTATATTGTGTTCAAAAATATAACCAATACGGGCGGCAAACAAGCTGATGCCAAGCTGATTTGCATGAGCATCCGAACAGGCCCACAAAACTTTTTTTTTAAATTTCTTATAGTAAAATTTTTACTAGCAAGAATTATTCAACCACCTGTTTTATGTTTTTGTTTACAAAACCAAAATAATTTTTAAATTAAAAGTTTTTCAATAACAAAGTATTTATTCTTCCAAAATTTAAGAACAATATTCTTGAGCTAATAGTTCAAAATAATTAAATTTATTAAGAAATCATATCGTATCTTACAGCTAAAAAGTATCAATATGCCTAACTTGCTAGTTTTTGTTCATTTATTTTTCTATTTTTTTGAGTAATTGGGGGACAAATTTTTTTAATTTTAAATTTACTCCCTCGTTGCAAGTTTCTGTTAGTAAAGTAAGTGAACAAACCTAATATGTTATAATAATCACGCTTAGTCTGCGTTTCGATTCTTCGTTTGGCAACTTTGGTATTCTGCGTTCCTTTATTTTTTTCTCTTTCGATCGTATCTATTCTGCATTACGATCGTAGCTACACTTTATAGTTCTGTATTTGCTAAATTTATATAAATGTTTTCACTTTAAGGCCGGGTTTTTGAGATGTGGATTAAGTTTAACGTACTCTCAAACTCGGATTTTTCCTGCGAAATGTGATTTCATTAAAGACCAACATTTTAAGCAAAACTGAGCTGTTCCGGCAAATGTCCAGCCTGAATTTTTAATTTTTTATTTTATTTACCTTATTTATTTATTAATGTTTTTATACCCTCCACCCCACTAGTGGTGAATGAGGGTATACTAAGTTTGTCATTCCGTGTGAAACTTTTTTATTATACATCTAAGACACCATAAAGTATATATGTATTTTCTGGCTCCTTGAGTAATTCTAAGTCGATTTAGCCATGTCCGCCTGTCTGTCCGTCTGTTGAAAACACGCTCACTTTCGAAAAACGCAAAAGAAAAGAACAAACTTGCTCTCAAATTGTGTAGTTATCTCAATGCTTGTAGTTATCGTAAGCAGTTTGTGATTGAAATCCAGCAACATCGGTTCAGTAGGATCAGAACTATGAATCAAAATGTGGAACCACCACCCTAAAAAAATTTATAATTTTGATACAAAAACTAACATAAATGGTGGAATAATGCACGGAATGATATAAAATTGTGCACGAATTCGCTCTATACGACTGCAAATCATACTGTTAAATTTCGTGAAGATCGGTCCATAATTGACCATAGACCCCATATAAACCCTACTCGCGGAAAACCGCTTAGTACGCCTAAAACCGTAATAAATAACGCTATCATACTAAAATTGGGTATATCACAGTTTTATGTGACTGGAAATCGCAGTGTCATATTTTGAGAAGATCATTCCATAATTTACCCTAGGCCCCATCTAAACCCTACACCCGGCAGACAGTTTAGTACGCCTAAAACCGTAATAAATAATGCTATCATAATGAAATTCGGTACGTCACAGTTTTATAGGACGAGAAATTATATTGCCAAATTTCGTGCAGATCGGTCAATAATTTAGCCTAGGCCGCCCCATATAAGCCCTACTCTCGGAAAACAGTTTATTGCGCCTAAAACCAAATAAAGCTAATTTTGGGAAAATAATGAAATTCGCCTTAAACCATAAAAGATATAGATATTGCGGTAAAATTTCTTCCAACTTAGATTCATATGGCCAAAAAAAAAATTATCATGCAATTATGTGAAATTCACTGTTAACGCTAAAACTAATTACACTGCTGTATTGAAATTTATTCTAATTTATTTTTAGCAATACCAGGAATCAGTCTTCAGAATTTTGGGGTGATTGGTCCATAATTTACCATAGGTCCAATACAAATTACCCTCCCAAAAATCATTTTAGTTCTGCTAAAACTGTTACGAATCATGATATTTTACTCAAGCCAGTTCAAAGTTCTAACAAGAAATGCATAAAACTTTTTTAATGTCGGTCAATAATTTAATATAGGTCCAAACCGCAACCAATTTTAATGCTGACGTTCGTTTTTGTGATGAAGCTTAGTTAATAAAATATATGTATTTATCATATAGAGCCCACTCCTGTCAGTGGAGGGTATCAAAGATTCGGCATAGCCGAATATAGCACTCTTACTTGTTTTGGACTAAATATAACTTTTTTATTAAGAAGTTTACAAAATTTTTCTGTTCCCATTTCATACGTTACATAGCAAAGCTTCTTCTTTTTCTTTCGATTTAGTTTATTGTTAGAATACCGTTTTTCGAATTATGCGTAACTGAATGCGGCAACGTAATCGAAATGTAGAATAAGGGTGAATATTCCTACGTTTTTAAATGCAGTACTGCCAGCGCTGCATTAGAAAAGCAAATTTGTTTGACCATGTCGACGCAATCCTAGTGATGTTTATTATTGCGTGATTATTATTTTTATTGATGCATTTAAACAAATCTAAATTCAGTTTCAGTGCAGTATTACAGTTCCCTTTATAGGAAGGAAAAACTTAAAAGGAAAAAAACTGTTCACTTTTTTTCACGACAGTGGTTAGTGTTGTGTTGTAATGCTTTTTTCGTACTTCTATACAATTTATAATGCCCCAATCACACACAAGTTTTTATTTATGATCTAAAAAAAACCGTTTAGGCAATTCACAATGTTTTATTGTGTCATATTAGTTGTATTTGCTATAATTTTATGAATGACTCAACTCAGTTGAAACAACTGCTAGCGATCTGTTATAATTTTTTGATGTTTTTGTTAACCGCAATGTAACAGAGTTGTAAACCATTATATAAAAATACAAAATTTCAACCGAATTTAAGTTGAGTTGTAAAACGTAATAGGGGAATTATTTTCAAAATTTAAATTTATCAAAATAGTATACAAAACACAAAAGCATTTCTTCCTATGTACATATGTGTCCGTTATAGACTCTGAAGCCATCCAACCGATGTGCTCCAAACCGGTTTCATTAGAAAGCAAATTTTGTGAAGAAAATTATAGATAGGGTCGATTTCCGACTCTTCGAAACTAACACGTTGGTTGTAGTGTAATATAAAACATATCTTTATATGGACACGGCACATAGCTATGAATTATTTTAAAAAGTAGGACCACCTCCTCTCCGAAACAATCTAACCGATTTTAATAAAATTTATAACACAGATATACCAATATTTAGATAAACACATAAGCCTTGTTTTTTTAATAGGACTACCAGGGGAGCTAGAGGAAATCTTTTGCCACTTCGAAACTATCAAGCCGATTTTAATGAAAGCATATTATATAGTAAAAATATATACATATCTAAACAAATTTTGGCATCGATTATACAACTCGCACCTTATTAATACGCCTTGGTATTAATCAGGCTTTAAAAAAGGGTAGTATTACTAGGGGTCAAATAAATTACGGAAACTTTATTAAGTTTTTTGGTAACACGATGTTTTCTAGGTGTCATAATCCTTAATCAATGTAAATTTTCATAAAAATAAAAAATATTTTTTATACCCTGGGTGTAGATATCAAATATTACAATTTTTTACATTACATATAGAAAACACTTTTATAAAATATTATTTCCAACTCCCCAGTTCTAATAAAATTAACATGATCAACATGTTTTAGATCTCTAATCAAAATCCATTATTATCGGTAGAACCAATGAAATTATAGTTCTTTTATATTTTTCGATAATCTTGTGTGTGTATAGTGGACAAGAAGGGGAGATAAAGAAATAGAGACAGAGAGAGATCGAATGGTATGGACACAGAAGAGATAAACAAAAAATAAAATGTGTTTAACAGTGAATCTGTTTGTTTTGTTAAATATTTGAATTGTATATTAATATAGTAAATATTTCAATGGATTTTTTTGTTGTTTGTTTTGTTTTTCTTTGCCATACTACTTAATTATTGTATTATTAAATGGTTTGTTTTCTTTTTTTTATGATTTAAAATTCTAAAAATAAAAAAAATCGCGTGCACTTTTCATCTTTGTTTTTAATAAAGTTATGCTTCAATTTTTGTTGTTGTTGTTTTTTTAAATATAAAGACAATAATGATAAAAATAATTACATTTAAAATAATAATTAGAATAATTTGCATGTTTTTTGATTTAACTACACTCACAAAATGGTTTAAACATTCAGCCTTATTACGGTTCTCGATGTCGAAAACGACTCTACTACAAAATTAGGCTTACGTTGTTGCCGACATCGAGCACCGTTATAAGGCTGATTAACTCAATATGGAAAAAAGAAAAGAAATACTTTTTATTACTTAAGGTTAATTAAAAATAAACATAATCAGCCTTATTATGGTTCTTGCATTCGAACTTTAAATTTGTCGATTTTTCGTTATGGCACTACATTTGTCGAAAAATTTTAAAATGATAAATCAATTACAAATTGTTGTATCGCCATTCTCGATTTTTTTCTGTCAAAACTTTAAAAAATTGTCGATCATTTCAAATTGTACGACTGCACAAAAATAAAATAACAATGAAATCAACAAAAGTGTTACCCCCATTTTCATAAAAATTATTTTTGATTAATAAAAGGTTTATTAAACCAATTTTCATAGAAAATTCGTTTCATAAGCCTGCTATAAACCTAAAATATGTTTTATATTCAATAAACTCTATTCATATTTATAGCTCAGAAAAATAAATTATAGACTTGTAGAACTACCCCCAAGCAGTTTGAAAAGATGGTGAAGTTGTTCAAAACCCAGAACTGTTGCAATCCTACCACAACGGCCTACACAAATTAGACACAAAAGAAGAATGGAAAGAAATCGCAAATAAACTTAACTCCTTAGGACCACCTCTTCGTACGGAATCCTAGTGGATGAAAGTTTGGACCGACTTCAAGTGCAATCTAAAAAAAATATTGCACAATTATGAATGGCGTGCTACACGAGGAGTTTTAAACAAGCAGTATATCTTGACACCAGTGTTGAAAGATCTGCTTCTGCTTTATTACAGCTGAATAGTATAAAATGCCCTGGAGTGGAAATTGGAATCAATAAAAATTCTCATTAAAAATTATCTGAAGAAATCGTACCCTTTAACTCATCACAGCAAAAAGATCAGCCCAAAAAAGATTGCAAAAAATGTTTCAGACAAAACCGATAACGTTTATGTTTCTGTTGATTTACATATGGAGGAATGTGAAGAAATCATACCAGCAAGGCCATCACAAAAGAAGTTGTCCTCAAAAAAATTTACAAAAAATGTTTCAAGCAAAATAGAATTAATACAATGAGGTTAAAAGTCGTTAAAACAGAATGAATTATATACTCGTAAGCAGCTTTTACTGCAGGAGGAAACTCTTAACATTTTCAAAACTGATTTAAAGAAAAAAAAAGAAAGTATTGATTTTTACCAGTGTTCGAAAATAAACAGCACATTATTTAGCTTTCGGCTCACACACCCAGAAACGATATACATATATTTTTTAGTGTTTGTATAGACCAACACAACACTACATACCGTTTGTAACTATTTTCAAGAAAGTAACGAACATTATGTAGTGTTATGTTCTCTGTTATAAAACAGAACACTTGCGGTGGTTCCAGACTTTCAGGGTGGCTGATGAAAGCAGCTACCAAAAGAAAACTTGATATGATCGGCAACTTAAATAAAAAAAATTTGTCGCATATGGAGTGGTTCCAACCCAGAAATACTGCATGAAAGGAAATTGCATTTAATTCGCGTCAATGTGTGGTGTGCAGTTTCTTCACGCTGTATTGTCGGGCCACACTTCTTTGAACAAAGCGGACACAGCGTTACGGTTACTGGATACCGTTACATGAGAATTTTTCTATTCGGAACTACGCCGAAAGAGAATTCCTTTCAGGTCTGTATGGTTTCAACAATATGGTGCAACTGCACACATAGCTCAGCCGATTATGGCCGAATGACACAGAAAATTTCCTAACAGGCTCATTTCAAGAAACTCAACCTTCCGTTGGCCCCCGAGGTCGCCTGAGGGCGGGCATTTAAATTCAATTATCTTTAAGACTAATTAAATTTTTTTTAATACAATTCAATGGGCTTTCAAATGAAAAATGATTAAATAAATTCCATGCATTAAAATTCTTGCAAAATTCTTCAGCCACCCTGTACATTATATTTAACTGTTTTATAGTTTCTTTTTTTACATTGATTAAGAAATAAGCAAACAACAATTTTTAGCAACGACCACAGCACGAATAGCTTGTGTGTTTTGTGTAAAATTTTTTCACTGGATTTTTGCTTTTTTCGTATATGTATTTTGTTTTTTTAAAAAATTTTTTGTGTTTTTTTACCAGCCAAAAGGGCGCTAAGCACAACTGAAACGAAGAAACATTAATGTGCTGAACCGAACCCAACGACGTTTGTGGTTAAAAAAGAAAACAAAATAGTTTTAATTTTTTTTTCGAAGATCACAAACAGGGAAACGTTATTTTTTTAATGATTTACTATAAAAACACTATTCGCGTTTGTATTTTGCACAAATCTACCGAATCGAACCCTAAGGAACGATATTTAATGTTTATTTTCGAACACTGATTTTTACTGAAAAGAGAGTGAGAAAAAAGATGAGCATACAAGACTGTTGTTGCAATTAAGAGTAGACGAAATTGATCTGCGAGTACGAAGAATTGAGAAAAATACAAACAGGACTTTAACATGTAGCTTCAGGGTTTGTACAATTGATTTTAAATTTTAATTGTTTTCAATATGAAATCTAATTTTTATTTTTTTTTTATTTTAAGTAAAATTTTTAAGTCTGGAAAATAAAATTTATAACACCCTAAACACATTTTTTTTGCTTTCATAAGGCAACCATTTCCACCGCTGTGTATTCTTCTTCATGTTGTGTTTTTTCTATACTTTAATATTTATACGCAAAAATTTATATTAGTTTTTATTTTATACTTATTTCCGCCAAAATATTTGTTTTTATTTTGACAGATTGCAACAGTCTTCCTTTTAATTTTAAATTTTTTAAAAAAATATTAAAAGCTCTGTTGTATTAAATCTTTTACAAAATCCTTTCAGTAGAAAAATTAATGTAGTACCACAAAATAGCAAATTCGACGGTAAGTTCGACTGTAGTCGAAATAAAGCTTCGACAACCATAAAAAAACTGAATATATATTTAATAAGAATTAAAATAGTAATAACATACAAATCGAAATAATAATGTTTTAAGATGTAAGAAATACGAACATTTGAATACAATCGGAAAGATATAGAGAAAGTACATTAAATATATTTGTGTATTTGTGTGTTGGGGTTTTTTGTTTGTTTGTATTTTTGTATATGTTTAAGATCACAATGATGGTGAAGCACTAAATATTTAAAAACGTTTTCAGTAGCAGCAGCATCAACAGCAATTGGAGCACTCACGCGGCGGCATAAAATACCATCTACACCATTCATCCTCATCATTATAACGATATTAGCACTGTGGTTAACAAATATTATTGAATTGAATATTTGTTTACGTTTTTATTGTAATGCGTGAATAACACAAGTAGATGTGATTGATGGTGATATGAAACACCATGTAGTAGAACAAATAGTGTGCAATGTTTTTGTTATATGTATAAATAAAAAATGCAGGTTACATTGTTGTTTTTTGTTTGTTTCGTGTTGTTTTTTTTTTTTGTTTATTTTTTAACTAACTTTTCACTTGGCTCCTTTTTAAAATCTTACATGTGAAAACTTTATAAACTTTATACTGCTTGCTGATCTGGCTGTCGTTCTTTAAACTTAAGAGTTTCCTCGAAAATTAAAACTTTTAATGTTTCTCTTGGAAGATCGTCTAGTTCCATACCAATTCGGAAGGGTACTTCAGCAACAGGCTAAATGAAATATAAAAATTATTACATTAATTAAAATTTTATTTTATTTATTTCAATTGTTTATTTCTACTTTTTTTACTTTATGAAAATTTAAAATAATCGGAAACTTAGTAAAAGTTCTGTCTGCATTTAATATGTATCTCACATTTTCGATTTTCGGTTCGTTGTACTTGAGGATCCGAATCTCATAAAATTATCACACTTAGCAGCATTTCCCTATCTCATTATAAACTTCTACAATCTCCTGGTTTACAACTTTTTTCAAATTAAAGACATTCATTTAACGATCGCATAACGACGTTTTGGCTAAAAATTGGTATTTTCAAATAGAAAAAGCGATAGTGACACAAAATAGGCAACTGAACGATATAAAACGATGTCACTAACAGTGCAATTCGTGCTTAAATTTGGTATGTATATTACATTTTAGATGTTCTGGTTTATTTTACTGTCCGTTGGTAAACCTATAAAATTACTCACGACTAACAGCAATCATTTATTTAGGCTTCGATAAGTAATCAATGCTCCTCATCTTTCGACTTCTTTAAATTAAAGGGTTTATTAAAGCATCGCTTTATTTACGCCATTTTTGGTTCAAAATCAGTATAACCGAAACAATGCCATCAATAAATTTAGACATGATGTACTGTTTTGTCAATATTTTGCCAAACAGCAGAAAATCATTTTTGTTAGTTCCAAGAGATCATATCGTGTTTTGTTAAATACAAATTGAAAATTTAACCAATTAGATTATCCAAATTAGCCAAAAATGCCCACTCTCGATAATCTTAATAGACTCGCTTCCGATATATAATAAGATAGGACATAATAGAAATCTTCGGCAATATAGACAGCTTTGTTTTAACTGCAAATTTAAGATTTTTGTGGACTGTCAGAAATTTGTACATGGATTTCCTTTTCCCGTTCCATATTAACAAGTATCACGAATAAATTTTCTTTTTGCTTACGGTTGCACCAAAAGTGAAATCAGTAAGATAATGAAGTTTTTTACACTATGTGTCATTTATAACCGCTATCGATCAAAACTAGGTATATTCTTGCAAAAAATATAGACTGCGAGATAAATATTAGAACAATTTTGTGCAAATGGTCTTGCATCGTAGCATTTGCAAAATGGTATAGTATTTACCATTTGCACAAGATTGTGGGATGGGCTATCATTTATTGTGGTAAAATTTTTAATTCATTTTTACCTACTTACATCTTCAATTATTTACTAAAAAAGAAAACTTAATCAAAGATACAATTCATCGATAGGATCTACTAATCATTAAGCAATCCTAAACAAATATTAAAAAATTTAAAATATATTAACATCACATATGTTAGATTTCCATCCAAGCTGATTAGGATAATTAAAAATAATATGACATCAAAATTTTTCTTTTCTGTTGGGTTCTTAGATGAATAAAAAAAACTTTCACACGGAATGGCAAAGGTAAAGCGTATAAAAATAAAAAAATAAATATTTCAAAAGAACACAATTTTTTTAACTTACCTCATCGCCTGGATCATAATACTGTTCCAAATAAGGATGCGCTAATGCTTCTTCAACTGGTATTCTGTTGTGGGGATTAAACGTTAACATTTTTCCCAGTAAATCTAAAGCCAAAGGATCAGCATTGGGAAATAGCCTTGACCATGGCACTTTTGGTTTAAATGGTAATGACTCCAAATAGTTGCGGGCCTAAAATACAAACCGTAACGCATATTCCATTAATTAAAAAATTAAATTAATCCAAATGAAAGATACCTTTTCATTTATAATACACTCTAGATCCTCTTTGGAGGGTGAACCTAATACACCTAATATGTGATTTAATTGATCTAAATAATGTTTGCCTGGGAAAATGGGTCTATTGCTAAGCATTTCTGCTAAAATGCAACCCACTGACCAAATATCTATTGACTTGGTATAGCCCTTGGAATTGAGCATAATTTCTGGTGCACGATACCAACGTGTAGCTACATATTCGGTTAGAAAACCAGTATGATCATGTTCGGGATCAGCAACACGAGCTAAACCAAAGTCGCATATCTACAATTAAAGCAATTGATTAAAAAGGGTTTCAAATAAAAAAGTTAAACTAAAAACTTACTTTCAAATCGCACGTTGTATTTAATAACAAATTGCTTGGTTTCAAATCTCTATGCAATACATTTGCCGAGTGTATGTATTTTAAACCACGCAATATTTGATATAGAAAATAGCAGATGTGATCATTGCTTAGCCTCTGCAATAATAAAAAAAAATCAAATGACAACTGCATTGCAATACATACTTCTTTAAATTAAATAATGATAAGTTCGTAGTGTTAAATGTGCTGACTAAATATCTGTCTTCAAATTTCTTCTGTTGCGCACACATTCTTTTTAAAGGACATTTCTCGCTATGCCCCCCTAACCAGAAAGATTTCTTAACAAATTAAACTTTAACTCGAGAACGAACAGTTCCATTTGGTTAAGTAAAAAACCTGAAGAATAATAAATTTTAAACAGCTGTGAAATTAAGATAGGGTTTCTTCAAAAAAGACATTAACACTTCCACTCGAAGACCGATGCGGTAAAAATAGATTGAGAATCCATTTGACCAAAAGGGAAATTCTAGTTAAAGAAAGTAGAAGATAAAATTCTTAAATTAGTCCACGTCCCTAACAAATGGCCTGTCGGGTCTAACTTATCTCTCACCTTATACCCTTGATGAAGCTAATTACTCAAGATATGTTATATTTTCATACAAATGTGTAATTAATTTGAAATTTACCCATATTTTATTTTCTCTGATTTTAATAATATTAGTTACTTTTGTCGATTGAATTTTAATTTACATAAAAAAATTATCTTTCCCATAATTTCATAATAACTAAAAGGCAAATTAAAATATAGTGCTAATACACACAGACTGTTTTTTAACCAAATCGGAAAATTCATATTGGAAATTTAGTAAAATTTACGGAGAAATCCCACCAACTGGATAACTATCTTGCCGCGATGTGGTGGCTTAAATGCCGGCGGTAGTGTATGTCTTGGAACTTGATTCGGTACAGTCTAACCGGAACAAGTTTGAAGGCATAAGCTTTAAAGCCAGCATGACCAAGGGTTATCCATCCCATATCCCATCCTCATTACCTATAATCCTACCTACTTCCCCCTTTGATTCCCTACATCCCCCACTTTTAAGGTCAAGGTGGTTGATAGCAGTGCCGAAGACCTGAATGGCTAGTTAGTGGTAAAAGAAACTGGTCGTGAACAGCTTCCCTCTGACGCCGATGGCAAGGGTCAGTTGTAATTCTAGCCTAGTCCGCGTAAGCCGTCACTGCGCGCGATGGTCTCTTTGTTTACGTACATACTCGTGGGACCAAAAACTGGATAACAAAAACTTTAAAAAACGAAATGAAGGAGTTGGCGCAGGGAATGTCTCTGTCAGCTTAGCAGGTTCGGGGTCAGATTCGGACTCCGACTTGCTGGGTATTCACAGAGATATTCTGCTGCAAGAGAATCAGTTAATGACAGAAATGACAGAGACGGACAGGATAGACTCGCCAATCGACTCTCCGTCTCGTACAGGGGCATCGGAAAGACTCGGTGACCTAACTCTGGGCTCTGATGATGAGCACGAAATAACACTGATTTCGGCTCATGATGAGGGCCATAGGGTTGGGCCATCGACTTCTGGAGTCACACTCGGGTTGGAGAGAGGATTGGCGAGTGTATCAAAACTCGTTGTTCGGCAAGATGCGACAGAACAGGTCACGTTCAGATAGCCGAACGAGCTACGAAAAAGCCAAGAGTGGTGTGAGAGCCTCCTTAGCCTTTCTGGAAAAGATAGCTAAGAAAGACTCCTCACTGCACGATGGGCGGGATAGACATCTGCTTAGGAAGCACCGAAAGAACGTTGCTAGATTCGAACGAATCCACGGCTCTGTCGGTGCCATCCTAGGGCTTCCCTATCCTGCGGGATACACAGCAAGGGCTGCTGTGGATACAAATGTTGTCAGTAAAGACAGCAAATCCCCAGCACCCCCTGTTGATGAATCCTCGAATAAAGCAGAAGATAAGAAAAAGGAGGGTAAAGGTTCAACGACTGGCCCTCTTAATCGTGACAGTATGGTCACAGTTAAGGGAGCTAGGCCTGAGAACGATTTACCCACTACTAGTGGCGCGATGAGGGCTGGAAATGTCTCGGTAATTTCCGATAGTCACTCCCAAAAAGGAGTCACTAAAGGAAAGGTTGCTGGGACTGACCAGTCAACATCTGCAAGGAAATCGAGTGATCATCGAAAGAGCTCTGCTAAGGGCCCCAAAAAGGGGGTAGTTAAGCGAGTGAGGTCTGGTGATGACCAGAAATCCCCTGCGGCTAAGAGGACTGGTCAGGCTGTGGTCAGTTCTCTTAAAGATCCCCATAAGGAGATCAATAAGAGGACTGGCTCCAGAGAGGACCACCCCTCCACGTCAAAAAAACTAAAGGAGTCGTCGAGTAAGGACGGTATTCTAGCGGCTGTCATTGATCGTAGGGATCCCGATGGAAGGATCAGTGTCGAGAGATGGCAGGTGCTAGAGAACAAACTACTCGACGAAATCTTTAGTGCCAAAGGAAGGCCGGACGAAGTATCGTTCAAAGGGGCTAACTGGGCAAGAGGTGTCAAAACTGTCAGTTGCGGCAATCAGAAAACCTTTGAGTTTTTAAAGGCTGCAATTGGTAAGTGTGGCAGCTCCTGTCCTGAAGCTAGTCTGGACGTTATACTAGCGTCTGAGTTGCCATTAAGGCCGGTAGTCACGGTATGGATACCTCCACCTATAAAACCGGTGGTCATACTGGGGGTACTGGCAAACCAGAACGAGGGACTCAATACAAGCCAGTGGAAGTTGGTAGCTTCACTGGGTTGTAAAGAGAACCAGGGAAGATACTTCTTAAAAAGCTAGAATCGATAGGAGGGGTTGCAATATTCGGGTTGGGATCTATCAAATTTAGGTTTCCTAAAAATGATAGACCCTAAGAGGTTGAAAGTGGTGCAGATAAACCTGCACCACTGTGAAGCAGCCTCAACCGAATTAGTAACCCACCTCATCGATAACAACGTGGACGTGGCCTTAATCCAAGAGCCCTGGATTAATAAAAACCGGGTAGTTGGATTAAGGGTCACGGGGTATACATTGTTCGTACCCCACACAGATGAGAAGGAACGAACTTGTATTTTGGCGAGAACTGAGCATAAATTTATGTTTTCTCATTCTTACAGTAATGGAGACCTCACGGTTGTGACAGAAGCCAAGGACAGAACGGTCCTGGCATTGGCATCGGTATACTTGCCATACGAGGCTACCGATCCACCTAGTGAAAAAGTGCGAGAGTTGGTGGAGTACTCAGGCAGAAGTGGCTCGAGGCTGGTACTAGGGTGTGACGCCAATGCACACCATACCCAATGGGGAAGTGCCGACATCAACAAAAGAGGTGAGTCATTTTATTTTTGCCAGCAATCTTTATATCTGTAACAGGGGGAATACACCTACGTTCAGAACTAGGGATAGAGAGGCAGTGATAGACATGACATTGACGAACTGTAGCGAATTAGTGGAGGATTGGAGGGTGGACCTGGGGTTTTCCTTCTCTGACCATATCCGCCTGTCCTTTAATCTAATGTTTGAGAGGTCGAAAAGGTGTCCGTATAGGAATCCGAGAAGGACGGATTGGGATTACTTTTCGAGATTGGTGCAAAGTAACCTTAGAGTTACACACGACTGGAGGTCGACTTCGACCGGTGTAGAGCAACTGGTGAGCACCTTCACGGGGGTACTGACTAGTAGTTATGAGCGATCCTGTCCTTTGAACTTTCCGGGCAGGCGCACACAACCAAGACAGACGAGTTGAGGACTCAAAGGTCCACTGTCAGAAGGTTGTTCAATAGAGCGAAGTATACGCGTAGGGAAAAAGATTGGAGTAACTTCAGATTGAGTTACAATAGATAGAATCTGTGAATGAGATGTCCAGGTTCAGGAGAATTTTATCCAAGGACCCTGTAGTCCCGGGATTTATTCAGAGACCGGACAACTCATGGACGGAATCTAGCTCTGAATCTCTTTGTCTGCTAATGGAGACTCACTTTCCGGGATGTGTGGATCCTGGGGTGGGGGAACAGATTGAATGTGGTAACCCCTTCTCTGGGTCAGGCTCGGGCGGTGAGGAGGGGAGACGGTGGGGGACATGATCACCTTGGATAAAGTAACATGGGCGGTTAATACCTTTGGGTCTTACAAATCGGCAGGACCAGACGGTATCTTTCCGGCGATGTTACAGAATATCGGGAGATCATCACTCCTGCTGTTGGTGGAACTGTTTAGGGTCTGTGTGCTGAACGGGTACATTCCTAAAGGGTGGAGGGAGGTCAGGGTGGTTTTCATACCCAAAGCGGGAAGAACCGGTCACTCTAAACCCAAGGATTTTAGACCAATCAGCTTATCGTCTTTTCTTTTAAAGACGTTGGAAAGACTGATTGATCTACATCTGAGGACGAAGATTGACGCCGGCATCATCAGCGGCGCTCAACACGCCTATCTTAAGGATAGATCTGTTGAGAGTGCGCTTCATGATGTGGTGGGTTATGTAGAGCGGGAATTGCGAAGCAAGGAATACACCTTGGCGGCATTCCTGGATATAGAGGGCGCCTTTAACAATTTGAAGATAGAGGCTATCAGGCAGGCATTGGTGGATCTAGGCGTTCCACTGTTCCTGGTCGAATGGATAACTCTGATGCTCAGCAGCAGAGTTATTCACTCGGACTGGGGAAACGAGCGCTTAAAGAAACTGGTGACTAGGGGAACCCCACAGGGGGGAGTTCTCTCTCCCTTATTATGGCTCTTAGCTGTCAACGTCGTTCTGGGACTTTTTGACAGAATGGGTCGGAAAGTTATGGCCTACGCGGATGATGTAGTGATATTGGTATCGGGCAAGTTTCTGCCGACAATAAGCGAAGTCATGCAAGGGGCGCTGGGCGAACTGTCAGCATGGGCGAGTGATAAGGGATTGGGAGTTAATCCGGAGAAGACCGAGTTGGTTCTCTTTACTAGGAGGTACAGGGTAGAGAATTTTAGGCTGCCGGTACTAGGAGGAGTAGAGCTTAGACTATCTGATAGCGCTAAGTATCTAGGAGTTTTTCTGGACAGCAAGCTGTCGTGGGGAAGGAATACTCAGGAGAGACTTAAGAGAGGCCTCAATGCCTACTATGCTTGCAGATCATCGATAGGTAGGAGCTGGGGACTCCGGCCGTCAGTAGTGGGATGGCTGTACACTTCGGTGGTTAGACCCATTCTTACGTATGGATGATGTGTTTGGTGGGAGTCATTGAGAGTGGCTTGTCGAAGGAACCTTCTTTCTAAGGCTCAGAGGTGTGCTTCAATCGGCATGACAGGTGCCATGAGAAGTACACCTCAAGCGGCACTGGATGTCATTCTACATCTTCTGCCCATTGAGCAGTATGTTATGGGAATGGCAGCCAGAAGCATTCTTAGACTGAGGGAACTAGGATTGATTAGGAATTTCACGCAGGGTCACTCACGGATCTTGGGTGAGATCGAAGCTGGAGGTTACTGCCTGGGATCACCCGGCTCCACGGATTTCGTGGGCACCAGGGTGGATTTCGGACGGTTGCCGGAGGTGGTAACGCCTTCCAGGGAGAGTTGGTCAGGTAGGAGCAGATTATTTAGTGGATTTGCTATTTTCACTGACGGCTCGAAGATGAGAGGCACGGGTGCGGTGGTCTACATTGAGGATCTGGACATCAGAATGTCATATAGGCTTCCTGACGACTGCAGTGTTTTTCAGGCGGAGGTTCTGGGGGTCTTGAGGGCCGTGGAACTGATGAGGGACAACATTGATAGGGGCTCGGAGGTCACTATATACGTCGACAGCCAGGCGGCCCTTATGGCCGTAAGGGGCTGTTACGTGAACTCCAAGCTAGTTGACGGTTGTAGGAGGGCTCTGGAGGGAGCCTTAGGAGAGTATATGTTGAGATTGTGCTGGGTGCCTGGTCACTGCAACATAAACGGCAACGAGATTGCTGATGAGTTGGCGAGACAGGGCTCAGAGATGGAGGATCCTAATCACATAGAGGTGGTTAGGCCTCCAATAGGATTCTACTTTGGGAAGATTAGGGAATGGATTCTGGACGCGACCAATAGGGCCTGGGGGAACCGAACGGACTGCCGGGTATCACGGACGATGTGGCCGGTGCTTAGGAAGTCCGACTCGGAGTTGTTGTTGGGCAGAAGCAGGGTCTGCGTGATGACCATAATAGGAATCATCACGGGTCATTGCATGATAGGCAGGATGGCGATGAGGTTGGGATCCGACGTGTCGGATATGTGCGGGTTGTGTGAGGACCCGGAGGAGCTGGAGACGGTTGAACACATTTTGTGCCGCTGTCCCAGGCTACAGTGCAGCAGGCTGAGGTGGCTGGGCAGCAGATTCCTAGGCGAATTAGGGGACGTCCCGGGCTGTGGGCTCGAGAGTCTAATAGGATTCGTAATGGGGATGGCCTGGCTGCGCAGCAGGAGACTGGGAGCTAACCGCACATAGGGCGGATTGGTGTTGTGTTGAGTGAGGCTTTTCTCTCGGGTTTGGTCAGAACTTCCTTTTCTTATCTATTCTTATCTTTTCTAATGCTTTTGCTGTTTCTCTTCACCTTCTTTTTCAGCTTCTTATCTATAAACAAGGCATCACAATGGACCGTATTGGTCTCTGGGTGAGGGTGTGAAGGAGACTTCACACCAGCCTTTCTACCTACCTACCTACCTACGGAGAAATCTCTTTTCAGGGGTTAAACTGTGGGGTAAAAGGAGCTGTGTAAGTGATAGAAAAAAAGTGAAGACAGACAACTCTAGTTATTCACCTTTTTTTTCTTTTTTTTTTTTGTTAAAAGCAGGACAGATGTGGAAATTTACCTGAGTTTTAAGTAATTTATATAGATCAGTCTCCATTAAACACTGTACAATATATACATCACGCATTTGTTCTATGCTGTCTACACGCAGAATATCACGTATATCAATGATCTGCAATGAATAATTAAAATAGAGAAAAACATTAACATTTTGTCTTCTCATTTATTGTACCATTTTCGCTTCTTATGCAAATTTCTTCTTACATTTTCATGTTTAAAACGAGTTAGAATTTTGATTTCACGCAACGTACGCTGACAATAAGTTTGATGTTCAAATGGTGATATTTTTTTAATTGCCACCTTTGTGTTCGTTAATGTATCGCAGGCAGATCTAAAAAGTAAAGAAACAAAATAATAATTTAGTTTACATAAAGTACATCAATGTTAATAAATATAAATGATTAAAAAATTCAATGAATTTAAAAACGATCTTTTTAATAGTCGTTAACTGTTATTCTTCAGCGAGGAAGCTAATGAGCATTTGTTCGCATTTTGAACAATCATAAGGGATGTAACGATACGCTTTTTGCCGATACTATACTCAAAAAGAAATATCGGCGATACCAATACGCATATTGAATTAAATTTCAATTTCGACCGTAATAAGGCTGAATATGATTTTTATTTAAAAAACAATATCGTCCCCTTAATAAAACAATAGTGTATACGCATGTACACCATTATTTTTTTATTGCATAATAAGAATCTACATAACTGATTCTAAATGTGGTCAAAATTTGGTGAAATTCTACTTCCACAAAGTGGGTCAAAAGATTAATTGAAATATTATTGTATAATTGCGTGTTTGAAATTTTTCATTAATAATTGTGTAAGTGCAGGTATGGTGTTTTAATTAGTTGTTACTCTGAATATCATTTCAAAGAAAAATAGGGTATAAAAAGCATACACTATTTTTATTATTCACTATTTTTATTATTTCATAACAAAATAAAATCGAAAAATTACGTATCATAGTATATAACTAGTATGCCGACTGGTGAGAACGTTCTCTTTTTTTTATAACTCTCATCACACATATAGGTTCTGTGTGAATTCAACACACTTAAGAACAACAAAAACAAAACAAAATTTGAAATTTTTTAATTTAAAATTTTTCACAATATAACACTTCATGTTTAATTTTATGACTTAAACACATAATTAATAATTTTTTTCAATACATTTTGCTAATTTGCTTTTACAAAATGTTTTTATTTTTCACAAACTAAAAATTTTTAAATAAATTTTTTTGACACTAAATTTTTTCTGTTGTTAATATTATTAAAGCCAGCAGAGTAGCATTTTGTGGTATAAAAATAATATTTGAAATCATTAATTATTTATATATTATCCGATATTGCAGAATAAAAATTTAGCAAACATGGCTTTTAAAAGTTTATAAATGCAGCCAGCATTCAATAAATTTAAAATTTATTGAACTAAGAAAATTTTATTTTGGAAAAAAAAAATTGTTGCCACATTCTATACGATTTTATGCAACTATGTTTAGTGGTGGAAATAGTTTTATACACCAATACATTTGAAAAAAATCTTACTAATACAAACATAAAAATGTACCACTGACAGTTGAGTTATGTACCTGTCAAAGAGTCGGCATACTAGTTGTATACTATGTTACGTATATTGATGATATACACAATTTTTTAATAATATATTTGGTGTAAAATATTCAAATAAAATAGTGTATACCATACAAAATAAAATAGTGTATTATGATTTTCATACATATTATAAAACAAATAAAATAGCCTAAGTGACATCATGGTACTTTCAATCCCATTTATTTGCAATTAAAGCACTTGTAAATTAATGAAATATCATCTACTAGTAGCCTGATTATTCCATCACATATTTAAATGACCACAACTCAAAAACATCGATTATTTTCTGAGATATTAGTGTTTTCCCATATGTCTAATAACTCAAAAATTTTAAACTCCATTATCTCGAAATGGCAAAAAAATTATACACTATTATTTAATTAAGGGGACGATATATATTCAGCTTTCACAAAATTGTCTCTCAGATGCCGCTGAACTCATTTAAAAACTTAAGTAGTTCTGCGCCATTTTCTACAATTTTGGGTATAATATGTCGTTGCGGCAGTAAACAGTTAATCTCTAGAATTCTTCTTTAGCTTAACCACAGCGTAGGAGGGACAGAGGCTTATCTTCCTCGGATTCTCTTATAAGTTTTTCGCAAACGCTCCAAAGGTCAGTTCTTGTAGAATTTTCATAAATTTTACTAGGTGTAGAGGTAACCGTGTTTTTTACAATTTCATGATGATGCCATGTTAAGTTGTCAAATAAGTCGCTTTTCGATACGATTGAATTCGATTGTTTTTAAAACATTCGAGCTATGTATCGAGGGTCATCAGTTGTAGATAAGCAATAGGTTTTATTATTCTCTAAACCAGAGTTCAGAAAATTTCATATATGATCACTCATATTTACTCATTCATGAATTTTCTCATGTACACTATAAAATTCGCACTCATAAAATTTTACACAAAAATGGTTACTTCAGGTCGCATATTTTTATTTTTCAAAACGAATGAGTTAATGCAAACGACAACAACAGGTTATGAGTGAGAGTGAGTTTATGTCAATGACAAAAAATACAACTACAATTTTGAACCTAAAATTCCGTGTTTTCTTCTCAGTGCGGGCTGAATTCGAAACTAAAAAGAAAACAACAACAAAGCGAACATTTGTTTTTACAATTTGTTTTCGCAATGGCAAAAGAATAAGAGCTACACAAATTTACAAGTAAGACATCATAAACAAAAAATAATGTTTTTATTATATAACTGTTGTTTTTATTTTAAAACTCTTTTTCCAGGACTATAATTTCTACGTCCAGATTCAGTCCGATATCGGAGATATATAATTTTGAAAATTTGTGTTTTTCATTGAACTAATATGAAAAATATGGTAATTTGAAAGTCCATAAAATAGGTATTTAGAAAAGACATGAATAGGGGTAGCGGAATTACCAAATTTTTCATACTAAGTGAATGAAAAACACAAATTTTCAAAATTATATATGTCCGATATCGGACTGAATCTGGACATAGAATTTATAGTCCTGGAATTCAAAATTATATGTCTCCGATATCGGGCTGAATCTGGACGTAGAACTTATAGTCCTGGAATTTACTAGCCCTAGGCTACTTCCAGTTTTTCGCTACCCTGATTCATGTCTTCTAGAAATACCGATTGGGCCAACCTATATTTGACTCTTTTATAATATGAATTTCTATGAGAATACTTTTTTAATGAAAAAAACAAATATTTTTTTAATACAAATTTCAGTTGGTTTTTTATTGATAAAATGTTCTAGTTTTAATTTTAATAATTATATTTTTTTTTTGTTTACCAAAAGAAAATTTGTTTGTTTTACCAATGCGTTTAACCGCGTGTGGAACGTATTTAAAATAAATGTGAGGCGTATTTAACTGGCGTATTTAACTTCACACCCTTATAATGACAGATAAAAATACGGCTTTAGTCTTAGCTGTTTTAGTACGTAATTTAAATATATTTTTTTTTAATTTAAAACAACAGAAAACTTATTCACCCTTATTGTGTTTGGCGTAGTTGAAAAACCACAGCTGTCGTAGTTGTTCTCGAATTTAAAATCTTATGCTACAATCTAAAATTTTCGACAAGCAAAATTTTGTAAATTAAACATAATGCAATAGACTACGCAAAAATAAATGATTATGAAACGGCCTGTTAAAGAACTTTCAATAAAATCTTTCAAAATAACCAAATTTAAATTCAATTTAGTGAATAAAAACAATAATAAATAAATAAAAAACAATAATTATTAAATTTCTGTTAATTTATTGTGTTAAAATGTCAAGTGTAGCTTTTTATTCATCCAATAAATTAAATAAAGAAGCAGCTAAGACAGAAAGCGAATATATTTGCACTTCCTGACAGAAAAGTTTGCTAAGACCGAACGCGATGGGGGACCACGACAATTCAAATCTTTGGGAACGGCGTTCAACTCTTCTTTGATATTTATGGCCTTTAACAATTTTTTACACTTTTGACAGACAAATACGCCAAACGCGGTACTCGACGCAAAAACGCCAAACACAATAAGGGAGATAGATTACATTTTTAAGAATTTCTCCTTTATTAAGACTCTAATCATGTAAAACGCAAAGAAAAGCCAAATTCATTAATATTTTGTAATTTTGTTGTTGCTTTCCACTTTAAAAAAAAATATAGTTTTCCCCGCAAAAACGCCAAACACAATAAGGGTAATTATATTTTTAAAGAATTTCTGCGTTATTAACACAGGGTCTCCACCTGATATAAGATATAAGATTTTTATATTAGCAAACGTCAAATTCAATCTTACGTGTGGACTCTCAAATAGTGTTAGTATTAATATTATAAAAAATGTTATGAGACAGTTGTTATGAGAAATCTTATAACAACTATCTTATAAGATGAGCTGTCAAAAATACACATACATACATACACATAAATTAATAATAAGACGCTATCATTAAAATGTTTAATTTTTTAAGTGAAAATAGTTGAATTCTTGTAAAAAGTGCTTAAAAAAATATTAAACACTAAAAACAGAGAAAAAACTAAAAAAAGAATCAAAAACGACACAAGTTTACTGTACGAAAATCAGTAAATTATGAAATCTTATAAGATACATGTTCCCCTTGTTTAAGATTAAGATTAACATGAAGAAATGTGCTCTCTCATTCTGCCGACGTTCTCTCACATATTATATCAGATATTATCTCAGGTGGAGACCCTGTGAAAGGCCCTAATCATGTAAAACGCAACTCAACGCCAAAGAATTACATTGAAAGCAAAAACAAAGTCATAAATATTTTTTAATTTTGTTGTTGCTTTCCACATTTCGAATTCATTTCTTGTAGGGTAGTTTAACGTAATCTGAAAATCGGATTTTCCGACGAAATGCGATTTATTTTATTATTTCATTAAAGACCAACATTTTAAGCAAAACTAAAATTTAATTTTGTATACAAACTTGGTAAAGGCGGCAGAAATTTGTTTTTTAGATTAACTAAACTTAGTTTTACTGAGATCTCAAAAACCCAGACTAAGTGTTTCTTTGTATTATAAATAATTTTGATATAATTTTGCTTGATATTTCATATTAATTATATTTCTTTAGTTTGCCTAAAATATCAAAAAAAAGGTTTGTAAAAATGTTAATAACACTGGTCGGCAAAAAAAATCGGAGGAGAGAGAACTTTATTATGTGATTTTATTTGACCTCATCGTTATCATTTTGTTTACTGATTTTTATGATTTGATGGCTTATTTTATTCGAAATATACATATGTATGTGCCTGGATTTCTGATAAATGATAAAAATGTAAAAAATTTTGTCGTAGTAATTTTTTTAATGAGTTTTTAAAAACAAATTTCTGAATTAGTGGCGTTAATTTTGAAAATAAGAAAAATATTATTTAGATGACTCACAGGAAATTTTATTCCTAATCATTTTATAAATGATCACCATCGCTCAAATCGTTCTCAATTTATGATAAAATGTATTAAAATAATTGCTTTATTTCGAGCGAAATATTAGTCTAGCCCATAAATAAACTAGACGCTTTTAAGTCTTTATATTTCAAATATTTTTATTTAAAACGATTTTTTTGTCAACCATTTCATTAAGTTTTTTATTTAAATTTAATGGAACGCTTTTTAGCGCTTTTTGATCAGAAATAATTCACAACCCTACAAATAATGCTACTGAAATAAAATTTAGTACTTAACAGTTTTATAGCGCTAAAAACACACTTTTACTGCCAGGGCCACGATGTGGACAAGAACATTTCTCTCTCATATTTTCATTGAAAACAATAATAAAAAACTAAAATTTGTTTTTGTTTTCAATATTAGTATACGAAAGAAATGTTCATGTCGACATTGTGGGCTAGGCAGTGCGAAGATGGATCCATTATTTACCATAAGTCCCGTATAAAGCCATCTCCCGAAAAACAGTTTAGTACGTCTTAGCCCGAAACAAATAATGTGTTTGTAGCAGAATTTGGTCTTTCGTAGTTTCATAAGGTTTTAAATTAGAGTAGAATATGTGAAGATCGGTCCATAGTTTACCATATTTTCCATATAATGACCACTCTGAAAAATTATTTTAATTCGCCTAAGACCTAAGCAGATATAGATATTGTGGTAATATTTGGTCCAATTTACCTTCTTATAGCCAGAAATAATACCATTTAATTTTGTAATAATTTATCCATAATTTACCTTATGTCCCATATGAAGCAGAATTCTAAAAACCACTTTAGAATTATAAAAGGCTATAACAAATTTCACTCCTATATCGAAATTGGTTCTAATTAAGGGGTTTTTATACCAAAAATCACTCTATAGAATTTTGTAATGATTGGTCCAAAATTTATCATGGGTCCAATACAAGTTCCCCACTCGAAAATAATTTTAGTTGGGCCAAAATTAAGTTTCATTTGACTGTCGGTCAATATTTAACATATGTATGTAGGACCACCACCTTGGATAACGATGTGTTGGCTAAGTCTAGGCTGTGGTTTGTAGCTTGATTACAGACAACGTTACAAGCGGCGCCTGGCATTAAAATACTGAACTTAAAAGCCTTGACGACGAAATGTTATCCACCCCTAAACCAAGGTATCATGCGACCCGTGTCTATCGGTCTGGTTTGCAGTCAGGGGTTACCGACTGTATTATCACGGAGCTTTTCTGATACCTGGACACCTCAGCGAATAGACTACGCTCTTACCACGTTAATGGGGCAATCCGGCTTCTTCAGTAAGTGAACCCAAGCAACATTAGGAAAGTATGGCTTGCAACGATGCCGTAGGCTCAAGCGACACAGAGGACACCCGGTTTGTTTCCGGATTGGTGGGTGACTTCTTTAATCTCTTGGGTGATATGGTTGATGAGGACTCCGTTAGATGGTAATTCGGATGCCCCGCCGTTGATATCTCAGAAGGAACTGCTTTGTAAGCATTATGTTGTGCTCCTTGACCGTCATCATGTTCGCTTCATCATGCAGGTGTTCTATTGATGTCATTTGAACACAGCCCGTTACGGTCTTTTGGCGGCATTCTGACAGCTCTGAAGCTTCCACAGAGTATCGCTGACTCTTGGGATCCACGCATGAGCTGCGTAGTTAACCAATGACCGGCCAATCGTTTACTACATATAGATAACAAGGTTTCGTTTTCCTTGCCCCAAGTGCTACCGGCTAGCGACTTGAGGACCTTGTTTATACTCCGCATTCTATCGCAGATTGCTGTTGCATGCGCCGATGACAAAAACAGGCTGTCGAATGTGACTCCCAATATCTTTGGACGATTCTTCGTCGGAATTATGGCACCATCGACAGCCACATTCAACTGTAACCCCACTACCCTCGTCCATGTCGTGAATAGAGTCGTCGAGGATTTTGCGGGAGAGATGTTTATATTCCTCACGTGGAAAAAGTTCGACAGAACATAAGGGTAACTGTTTACAAGACTACTTAAGTTGTCCTGCAGGCGAAAATAACGACTATAAGAATAGATATACATATATTTACTGATAGCAAGGCTGCCATTGCTTCCCATTTAAGCTAGCCGAAAAATGGATAAAAAGTGGAATACATCGTGACCGTTTCTTAATATCAAACTCAGTTTGGCTTGATGAACCGTATGTATTGCATGAAAGTGTACAAGCGAAAAGTTGTAAAAAAGCTGAAAGAAAACCTAAAAACATTGTTGACTATAGTGAAAATCGAAAAAAAGAAAGATAAATTCTTTTAGATTCAACTGATCATCGAGAAATTATTAAAGCTAGTAAGCAAGTGCTTCGCAAAATGGGAAAGCGAGATTCAGCCAGACTTGTGAAAGATCTGTCGGAAGCTTCATCCAGTAAAGGTACGGAAGTGAAAAAAATGTGTAAGAGATTTAACTCTGAGCCTATGCCTTTAGGGGGCCTTTTTCCCGATGAAGCCTTATCTTTAATGGTTGATGCAAATTTGTCGAAACATCAATACGATGTTATAAAAGCTGTTTAAACAGAAGTTTTCCTCGGAGGAGGGCCATACAGAAGAAAGTTTATTAAGTATTTCAATGGTTCCTATTCAAATGAATTTTAGTTGTACATAAAGAAAAATAACAGTATGTAAAAATCCTGCTCCTTCATCTACAAGATTTTTTATCTTACATTTTTTTTTGACAGTGAGAGTTGTTTATCTTTTGCCTCATTTTATTAAAAAAAAAAAATCTTCTGTGTAAAAACGAATTGATTTTTTATAATCATTTATATATTTGAACTAATTTTTTATTTAATTTTAATAATTTTTAATTTAATTCATAAGTGAGAAGTGAACCGAACGCGATTTATGAATTTTGTCCAGTTAGATTTGCGATCTACCATACTGTGTGTCGGTGGAGGGTATCAAAGATTCGGCACATCCGAATACAGCACTCTTACTTGTTTTTTTAACATTGCCAGGCACAATTTGGAGAACTAGAGTTTGCCAAGTGGTTGAAATTCGACCATTATTTTTTATGCAAATATGAAGAAAACATACATATAAGTATACATGAGTTTTAATGTTTAGAGAATTCGTTTTTTTCGTCTTAGAGAATTGAATTGGCTAGGTACCAACCTCCGAATCAAACGTTCTCTTCTACTCAAGTCCGCGAATGTTTAAATTAGTTTTTTAAGTTGAATTATATGAAAAAAGTCAGAAAGTACCAATTGAAAAAGAAAAAGTACAAAAATTTCGCCTCTTAAATAAAGTTTCTCAATCACTCAGGACTCTACATGCTAAATTTTATGTTTCTATGTTCAGTATTATTAAAAATTCAAAAAGTACCAGTTAAAGAATGAAAAGTACCAAAAAGCTGTTCCTTAAAGATTTTTATTCACTCAGAGCCATGCATGTTTAATTTTATGTTTCTAGGTCAAATACTAATGGAAATGCAAAAAGGTCCATTTGAAGACCAAAAAAGTTCCCTCTTATAGATTCTCACCCATTCGGAACATTGCAGGTTTAGTTTTATGTTTCTAGGTCCAATATTAAAGGAAATTAAAAAAAGTACCAGTTGTAGAAAATCTCCCTTACAGATTCTTATTCACTCAGAACAATGCATGCTTAATTTCATGTTTCTAGTTCCAATATTAACTAAAATTCAAAAAGTATCAGTTGAAGAAAAAAAAAGTGCCAACATTTTTCATCTTATAGGTTCTCATTCACTCAAGACCTTGCACAAATAATTTTTTATTTCTAAGTTAAATATTACAAAAAATTTAAGAATTACCACACGCAGCACGGAAAAGTAAAAGAAAGTAATTATATTTCTCGTACTTCCACTTTCTATAGTATCACAAATTTCAGTGTTGTAGTGGGAGACCATAATTTATTGCGTTATATGTCAATATAGCCTTTCTAGAAAAGATAGCTAAGAAAGACTCTTCACTGCACGATGGGCGGGATAGGCATCTGCTGAGGATACACCGGAAGAACACTGCTGGATTCGAAAGAATCCACGATTCTTTCGATGTCATCCTAGGGCTTCCCTATCCTGCGGGGTATACAGCAGAGGCTGCTGAGGAATCAAAAGTTGTCAGTAAAGACAAAGGATCCTCACCAGATTCTGCTGGCGTATCCTCTTACAAGGAAGATAGAAGGAAGGAGGGTAAGAGCTCACCACCCAGCCCTCTTAATGGTGACAGATTGGTCACGGTTAAGGGAGCTAGGCCTATGGACGAATTACCCACAGTGGACCAAGAGTCTCTCAGGAAGTTGAAGTCGATGAGTGGGGTTGCGATATTTGGGTTGGGGTCTATCAGTTTTAGGTTTCCCCAAAGATGATGGACCCTAAGAGGCTGAATGTGGTGCAGATAAACCTGCATCACTGTGAAGCAGCCTCAACCGAATTAGTAACTCACCTCATCGATAACAACGTGGACGTAGCCTTAATCCAAGAGCCCTGGATCAACAACAACCGGGTAGTTGGATTAAAGGCCACGGGATATACACTGTTCGAACCCCACACGGATGAGAAGGTTCGGACTTGTATAATGGCAAGAAATGAGCTCAAATTTATGTTGTCTCATTCTTTCAGCAATGGAGACCTCACGGTTGTTACAGGTGAAGCTATGGACAAAACGGTCCTAGCACTGGCATCGGTATACTTACCATATGAGGCTACCGATCCACCTGGTGTGAAAGTACGTGAGTTGGTGGAGCACTCGAGCAGAAGTGGCTCGAGACTGGTACTAGGTTGTGACGCTAATGCACACCATACCCAATGGGGAAGTACCGACATCAACAAAAGGGGTGAGTCTATGTTTGATTTTATTATTGCTAGCAATCTTTACATCTGCAATAGGGGGAATACGCCAACATTCAGAACTAGAGATAGGGAGGCAGTAATAGATGTAACATTGACGAACTATAGAGACTTAGTAGATGATTGGAGGGTGGCTTTGGAATTTTCCTTCTCTGACCATGGTCGTATATCCTTTAATCTAAACTTCGAAAAGTCAAAAAGGCGTCCTTATAGGAATCCAAGGAGGACGAGTTGGGATACCTTCTCGGGATTGGTGAATAGTAACCTTAGAGTTACACACGATTGGGGGTCGACTTCGGCCGGCGTGGAGCACATGGTGGGTACCTTTACGGAGGTGTTAACCAGTAGCTATGAGCGATCTTGTCCGTTAAATTTTCCGGGTAGTCGCTCGCAACCGAGATGGTGGAGAGGTGAGTTGAGGACTCAAAGGACCACTGTCAGAAGGTTATTCAATAGAGCGAAGCATACGCGTAGGGATGAGGACTGGAGTAACTTTAGGATAAGTTATAATAGGTACAAGGGAGATATTAGAAGGGCTAAAAGGGACTCGTGGATCAAATTTAGAGAGTCAGTTGAATCTGTGAATGAGATGTCCAGGTTCAGAAGGATTTTATCCAAGGACCCTGTGGTCCCGGGATTTATTCAGAGACCGGACGACTCATGGACAGAATCTAGCTCCGAATCTCTCTGTTTGCTTATGGAGACTCACTTCCCGGGTTGTGTGGATCCGGGAACGGGGGAACAGGTGGGGTGTGGTAACCCCTTTTCTGGATCAGGCTCGGGGGGTGAGATAAGAGAGGCGGTGGGGGATATCATCACCTTGGATAAGGTTACATGGGCGGTTAATACTTTTGGGTCTTACAAATCGGCAGGACCAGATGGTATATTTCCGGCTATGCTACAGAATATCCAGGGATCAT
This sequence comes from Pollenia amentaria, assembly GCA_943735925.1. Lineage (NCBI taxonomy): Eukaryota > Metazoa > Arthropoda > Insecta > Diptera > Polleniidae > Pollenia > Pollenia amentaria. The sequence goes on along the minus strand of OX031007.1, from coordinate 71,083,064 downwards.
CACTCCTATTGCTGGTGGAACTATTTAGGGTATGTCTGCTAAATGGCTACATTCCTAGAGGGTGGAGAGAGGTCAGGGTTATCTTCATACCTAATGCAGGTAGAACCGGTCACTCTAAACCCAAGGATTTTAGACCTATCAGCCTATCGTCTTTTCTTGTGAAGACATTAGAAAGACTGATTGATCTACATCTGAGGACGAAGATTGACGCCGGCATCATCAGCGGCGCTCAGCATGCCTATCTTAAGGGTAGGTCTGTTGAGAGTGCGCTTCATGATGTGGTGGGTTATATAGAACGGGGATTGCGAGACAAGGAATACACCTTGGCGGCTTTCCTGGATATAGAGGGGGCCTTTAATAATGTGAAAATAGAGGCCATAAGGCAGGCACTGAGTGATTTAGGGGTTTCGTTATTCTTGGTCGAATGGATAACTCTGATGCTTAGCAGCAGAGTTATTCACTCGGACTGGGGAAACGAGCGCTTAAGGAAACTCGTGACTAGGGGGACACCACAAGGGGGAGTTCTCTCTCCCTTATTGTGGCTCTTGGTTGTCAATGTCGTTCTGGGACGTTTTGACAGGATAGGTCAGAAGGTCGTCGCCTACGCGGATGATGTAGTTATATTGGTATCGGGCAAGTTTCTGCCGACAATTAGCGATGTCATGCAAGGGGCGCTGGGCGAACTGTCAGCATGGGCGACTGATAAGGGCTTGGGAGTTAATCCGGAGAAGACAGAATTAGTTCTTTTCACTAGGAGGTACAAGGTGGAGAATTTTAGGCTGCCGGTACTAGGGGGAGTAGAGCTTAGGCTATCTGATAGTGCTAAGTATCTAGGAGTTTTTCTGGACAGTAAGCTGTCCTGGAGGAGGAATACTCAGGAGAGACTAAAGAGGGGTCTCAATGCTTTCTATGCTTGCAGATCGTCGATAGGTAGGAGTTGGGGACTCCGGCCGTCAGTTGTGGGATGGCTGTACACTTCGGTGGTTAGACCCATTCTTACGTATGGATGCTGTGTTTGGTGGGAGGCATTGAAACTAGCTAGTCGGAGGGACCTTCTGTCTAAGGCTCAGAGGTGTGCTTCGATCGGCATGACAGGTGCCTTGAGAAGTACCCCTCAGGCGGCTCTGGATGTTATTCTTCATCTTCTGCCTATAGAGCAGTATGTGAGGGAAATGGCAGCAAGGAGCATTCTTAGGCTGAGGGAGCTAGGACTGTTAGGAAATTTCACGGAGGGTCACTCGCGGATCTTGAGTGAAATAAGTACTAGTGGTTATCACCTAGGCTCGCCCGGCACTACGGATTATTTGGTCACTAGGGTCGATTTTGGGCGTCTGCCAGAGGTGATATTGCCTTCTAGGGAGAGCTGGTCAGGGCAGGGCAAATTGTATAGGGGATTTGCTATTTTCACTGATGGCTCGAAGATGAAGGGCACGGGTGCGGGGGTCTACATTGAGGATCTGGATATCAGAAAGTCATATAGACTTCCCGACGACTGCATTGTATTTCAGGCGGAGGTTCTGGGGGTTCTCAGGGCCGTGGAATTGGTAGGAGCTAACATTGCCAAGGGCTCGGAGGTCACTATATATGTGGACAGCCAGGCGGCTCTTAGGGCCTTGAAGGGCTGTTATGTGAACTCCAGGCTAGTGGACGATTGTAGGAGGGCTCTAGGAGTAATCTTAGGGAATTATGTTGTGAGGCTCTGCTGGGTACCGGGTCACTGCAACATCACCGGCAATGAGATAGCTGATGAGTTGGCAAGACTGGGCTCGGAAATGGAAGATCCTGACAGTTTGCAAGTGGTCAGGCCTCCAATGGGCTTCTATTTTGGGAGAATTAGGGAATGGATTCTGAACAGGACTAATCGGGCTTGGCGGGGCCGAACGGACTGCCGAGTATCGCGCACGCTGTGGCCGATGCTTAGTAGGTCAAATTCGGACGCGCTGCTGGGTAAGAGTAGGGCCTGCGTCAGGACCATGATAGGTATTATCACGGGCCACTGTATGATAGGCAGAATGGCGGTGAGAATGGGGTCTGGCATATCGGATATATGTAGGCTGTGTGAGGACCCAGAGGAGCTGGAGACTGTTGAGCACTTTCTGTGCCACTGTCCCAGGCTACAGAACAGCAGGCTGAGGTGGCTAGGTAGCAGATTCCTGCACGAATTGGGAGATGTCTCGGGCTGCGGGCTCGAGAATCTGACGGGATTCGTAATGGGAATGACCTGGTTGCGCGGCAGGAGGCTGGGAAACATGTAGGGCAGTTTTTCCTGTTTGGTAAGGTTGTGTTTTGCTTGTTCTGTCCGATTTCTTATCTTCCACTATCTTCCTTCCCTGTGCTTTCACCATTAACTTCTCCTACTCTGTCACACTAGATATCTTTCTCTTCTTTCTTTCTTTGTTTCACTAAATAAAGGCATCACAATGGACCATAATGGTCTCTGGGTGAGGGTGTGAAGTTTGCTTCACACCAGCCTTTCTAACCTAACCTAACCATGTCAATATACAGAGAAAAAGGTTTTTAAAAAAACGTACCAATGGGTACGATTTTATCCCTTCGTTCGAATTTCGAAAAAGTACCAAATTTATATTTGTATTTTTTAGATAAGATACGAATTTGGTATAGCCTTTATTCCTATACTTATTGGTTTAAAAGCTAAATGGGGAACCCAAAAGTTCTAAAATAGAGGTTAAACAAGTTAACTCTCTGAAAGGGCCGAATTGCAAAGAGAAACAGACACCTGTCCGCTTATTTTTTAATGAACAACGATAAGTATACATTTTTTTTTTGATTTCTATTAGTTTTAGAGATATGAACTCACCGAATTTTTACCCTTTTTACACTCTTAATAAAATATACATTGTGCACTTCTGTAAGCAAATGCCTTTTAATGATGTATTCTTAACCGTTAAGTGTTCTTAACCGTTTTGCCTTTGCCGATTTATATATAGATTAGACATTCACCATTCATGGTAAAATGAATGTGCTTGCGCAGCCTTTTTGTGTGAAGTTAAATTTTAAAATTTATAACCCTAGAAACTTTCTGTTATGTATACAGAATAATGTTAATCACTTAACAGAACTTTTGTGCGATGAGTCCAGATTTATGGAATAGGAGTCAACTTGGCGAACAAAAATGAATAAAGTTTGTGAACAATAAGTTGCTCCATTGTTGGCCACCATCAAAAGGCTCAACAGAAAGAGTTGGAGCGACTTATTGGCAATTAAGCCAAGTACTCTGTTCCAATTTTAAAAAATTGTTTAGCAACATCTATTATTTCATACGAAAATTTTTACATGTATTAGAGCCACTTTTTGGGTTAGAGATTAGCGATTAAATTAACTTTAATCGCAGTATTAACTTTTTGAGTCGTATTTTTTAAACTTTTTTTGCTAGTTTAAGCGGCCAATGGTGGTGGTTTAAACCTAATATTTAACTGTCAATATACACATGTTTATTTAACATTAACAGCTGTTGCAAAAATATAAACAAAAAAGAATTTTAAGAAAATTAAAAAGAAATGGATTATGCATTTTTTTTTTGTATATATTTTTATTTCTTTATTTTTTCTTTTAAACTTTTTCTTTAGTAATTCTTTAAACACGTGTAGCTTGTAAACAATATTGAATTCGCTCATTTTCTTCTTCTTCTTTGAAATCATCCATGTTGTTTTGATAAAAAATTTGACATTTGCAAAAAAATGTTGCCATTTATTTGTTTTCAGTATGGTAGCACTACATGGGTTAAGCCACCACCCAAAAATATCAAATTCAATTAATGCTAGTTAAACTTAATTCTCAGATTAGCTAATTATAGAATAAGATTAAGTTTAATCTCAAACCCAAAAAGTGGCTCTTAATGTTACCAATCTCGCGAGTTTGCACATTTTGACGTTTTTAATCTTTCAAAGTATGCGATTGTGTTGCGTAAGTTAATAAAATCCAAATGTATTTTACTAAAAAGTATTTTTTTAAATAAAATATTAAATAATAATGAAAGTAAATATGGACGAAAAACTGTTACCGACTGTGTTTTGATGTTTTTTCGTTCTCATTTAATATTAGGTTCTAATTTTTTTTCATTTGCCTAAAATTCCGCGTCAAATAAGTGCAGCTTACATTATTTCGCAGTTGTAAAAAATGTTGCCAGAAACATTCCGTAACTTTTTCACAAATTTAACAGAGAACAAACATATTAACATAATTTCATAGAAATTCCGCACAAGTTTTTTCCATAAGAGTTGTGACAGCATTTCATGTGAAATGCTGAACAGGGTACCAAGTTTTATGTGGGTGAAGATAAATATTAGGGAGATCGATTATTCGACTTTTTTCAATAACCGGTTTTCGAATATTACGAATAGTTGCTATTTTAAAATACCCGGTTTTCGGTTAAGCAATTTTTAAATAACCGGTTAACCGGTTTTAATTAAAATACTTAAAAACACAAAAATAAAATAAGTTTTTAAAATAAAACGTTAATTTGAATAAAAACAAAACTATTTGCAAAGGTAAGGACTTAGATCAGACCTAACAAATATTTTACGATAGAGTCCAAGAAAAGTGGGACCAGTAAATTGATCAAACTTTAGCTAAATTATCAACAATTTTTTATTAATTTACTAAACTTTATTTGTAAGAAGATATTTGTATAATGTAATTTAGAAACTGTTGAATGATATTTGATCTAGACATTCGTTTTGCAAAAGCAAATAAATTATAGGAATTTTATAAAGTTATTATTTGAAATATTCTCTCAAATTTATTTTGAATGAGTTTTAATTTGTTGGTGGTTAAGCTATCTATCTCTTAGCCAGGATTATCTATTTTAAATTATTTTGTTTCAGCATTATATATATATTTATATATATTTCTATAGAAGCGAATAGTGAACTGAACATTCTTTTTGTGTAAAATATTTGTCAATTCGTCGACTACAATTTAAACATTCCATGACATTGTTTGATTTCTTCAATTTTGTTTTTTAGTTTTTGGTGTTTTAATAAATAAAGCTGGTAGAAATTTTTCCCATATCGTTGATTCCGCCGTAATGTTGTAGTTTTCAGCATGAGGAGATGCTAGAACTTCTTAAGAGTTTTTACTGCCTTAACGAGCATTTCGTCCTCGGCAACAGAATGGGCTAATATTTCGCCCAATGATTCATTTTTTTCAGCGTATTTTAGTTAAGTATTCTTTGTCGACTCTTTAGAACTACTTCGAACTGAGTTAAGTTTTATGTAGATCACATTAATGTCAAGCATGTAGACTAATTAAAGGTGATTAATAAGTCATGACATGGAAGAACTTTTGTATCTTATCGTTTTAGGGCACTTCAAGCACCTAACTTTTCTTTTAAATCGCGTTCGAAAAATCTCTAGAGATAACCTCTATATAAAAATATATTTAATATTTAGAATACTCTCGCACAAATTCTTACTTTTTAACTGCACACGTTTTTGTATTATTTTGAATAGTTTTTGGGTTTTTTTTTTACAAAAACACACGCATTTATAAGAGATTTGTATTTATAGTGTTCATAATGTTTTTTGACCTTTGTTACATTTTGTTTTGACATTCTTCATTAAAAGTTTAAGTTTGACCAATATTCAATTAGAAAATACCTAAATTACGGGGACATCTACAACAAGAGTAAGGAAAATGTATATAAATTACACAGTACTAAAATAACCGGTTTATTATACCAAAATAACCGGTTTATTCGATATTCGAAAAATGGGCATTTTAAAATAACCGACTTGGGCAAAGCTAAAATAACCGGTTAAAACCGGTCGAATAATAACCGTTCGATCTCCCTAATAAATATGTCGAACTAAACACAAATGTTTCGAAGTAACATCGTACGTCTTTACCCAGGAAGAAATTACGACTCTTCTAAATATTATGTACCGGCGCGGCCCGGTAAATACAAAATGTTGACTCTTCCAAAAATATTGTACCATCTCAACACTGAAGATACAAAATTACAACTTTAGTTTTTTAATACTGTTTTTACAAAAATTCTACACCGGCACAACACACTAAATACAAATATACCCTGCAAATAATATTGGACCACCTGATCCAATTTGATAAAATGGACTACTCCATGGACTGGTCCGATGTAATGCAAGCATTGACCATGTCATTGTTAAAAAGTGTTTGTAGTGAGACGACATGTCTTTGTTTTTTAACGACATGTTTTCGTTTTTAAACGAAGTTAAAACAAATCCTCTTGTGTATACAATGGATTAGTTTTAAAACTACTCCTTTGTAATGCATAGCTGGGTTACGTGGTCCAGCCCTAGGACATCGCAATGTAAATTGGAGTATGTTTTTACATTCATTAGGGTTAGGTATTGGAGTAGTCCTACTCCCTTATGGAGTAGTCCATATACGCATGTATATAGTAGTCTCGTTTTTTGTAGGGTACGACTTTAGACCCCTTTCAGACAAGCAAAATTTACTTTGCAAAGTCTTGAGTTTATAGAAGAGAAGGGAAAAGAGCATAGCGGGGGAGTACATACTTTGCTGTACTCACAAATTCGTTTTGTTCTTTGTTCGTAGATTATACCTGAAGTTGGCTGCAACTTTATATTTATATACAGCGTTACCAGAATCTATGGAATGAAAATTGTCATATGGCGAAATAAATTATATTTTGAAAAGGAAAATCTTAAATTTTTTTTTTCTTAATTTAAATTTTTTAAAACAAGGGCAAAATAGTAAGAATTATTAATTTTTTACAAAAAAATACTTCTTATTATTTAAATTGAAATGCATAAAAACATAATAACAAAATACATTTTTTCTTTTCACAAATATTTTTTTATCAATATTCTAACTGCCAATTTCCGATGTGCGAAAGAATTATTTACTTCTTACAAATACATTTAAAAGAAAAACAAAGTTTTTAGAATTTGTTTTTGTTTTAAATGTAGTTGTTCGAAAGAAAGAATTCTTTTGCACATTGGAAATAGGTTATAATATGCCTTTTTTAATATTTTTTATGTCCAGAAATAATGATGCAATTTTGTGTATTCTAGATACTGGGTACAAAAGTATGCAGCACCAATGCGAATCAAGTTGATGCAAAACTTCATTGTTTTAAAAAGTGACTGTTTAAATAATCGTGTATTTTGTATAAGCAAAATTAAAGTAAAAATCAGAATTTCTAAAAATAAAAATCATCATTTGAGAAAAAAATCTTTAATCATATTTTTGTTTAAAAAAATAATCCAAAATATGATAAAATCATCATTCTGGCAACGCTGTTTATATATTATATTTAAACAAGAGAAAACAAAAATTTGTCAAATAAAACGCCATAAGAAAAACCTTTGAAGAAAAAAAAAATTGTTCCGCCCTCTTCATCGATGTTTCTCAAGCTTTTGATAAAGTGTGGCATGAAGGCTTATTACATAAATTGAAGCTAAATTTACCAGTAAACACACACAAGCTGTTAGAAAGCTACTTAGTCGGTCGAAAGTTTATTATTAAAGAAGGTGCTTTTATAAGTTCTCCTCAGCCAATTGACGCTGGAGTCCCTCAGGGAAGCATCATGGGCCCACTGTTATACTTAATATATACCTCAGACATGCCAACCACACCCTAACTTCAACATTTGCTGATGATACAGCTTTTTTAAGCGTACACGAAAACTGTCATGAAGCATCTCGCTACTTGCAGAATCATATATTTGAATTGGAAAAGTGGTTAAAACAATGGAGGATAAAGGTCAATGTCCCCCTATTAAAATCAATAATCAATTAGTGCCCCAACAATCGCATGTAAAATATCTCGGAATTCATCTAGATCGGCGTTTAACATGGAAATGCCATATAGAAGCAAAACTAACACAAATGAAACTAAAAGCAATTCAACTTAATTGGCTTATTGGAAGAAACTCTGTTCTTAGTCTCGATTGTAAACTTCTACTTTACAACGCTATCTTAAAACCAATTTGGTGCTACGGTAATTCAGTTATGGGGCACTGCCTCGGCTTCTAATATCGAAAAAATTCAAAGGCGACAAAATAAACTTCTTCGAATAATCACAGCCGCTCCCTGGTATGTTAAAAACTCAAATATTCATAAGGATCTCAATGTGCCGTTAGTAAAAACTATTATTACGAAGTATGCAGTAAAATATTTAAAAAGACTTGAGTCGCACCCAAATCCACTAGCTCGAAATATTTTAAATTACAGCGGCCACTCTAGATTAAGGAGAAGAGATACAGCAGGACTCATCAGACAAGAAGAGCGCTAAACATCTACATATGTGAACAGAAACCGTGAAGAGAAAAATTTTCGTCTAGCATTGGCAGGACAAAAATAAAGTATTAGTATAAGATTTGATTAATTATTGTTAGTTCATATTTAATATATGAAGATTCAATAAATAAATAATGAGGAAAAAAAAAAATAAAACTTTGTGTGTCTGAGCACCAAACAAAGTTTAAAAGAGAATTCAACAGACTTTGTCAAAGTAAACTTTGCCTGTCTAAAAGGGCACTTAAGGCCATGTCAGATAAAACTTTTGCTTCGCGTTGCGTTAACGATTCGCTTTGACATCTAAGATAAAATATACATACTTATACGAAACATGTCACATAAAGTACTTTCAAAGCGGAGCGAAGCAAAAAGTTAGCCAACTCTCATCTTTTTGCGCGCTTTGACAATTGGCTAGTATAATTTTGTTTTTTTTTTTTAATTTTTTTTGCCAAATTCAATTCCAAAAAACCGTCCAGTTAAATATTTAACTTTTATTTTTATAACAAATAAAAAATTTACAAATTACCAACTGCTTTTATAAGTAAACAAGCAATGCGTGAGTGTTGTCAAAGTTTTCATTGTGTCATACACCTTTTGCTTTGCGTTTTTCTGCCAAAGGTAGAAACGTCACGCAAAGCGACAAAGTTGTATCTGACACGGCCTTTAATACCGAGTTTACAATAATTCTATTCCGCTACTAAGCTGTATAAACAAAATAAAGTCTTAATTTACTATGGAGTGTCGAATTAAAATTTAAACAAAAACTATTTAAGGTAAGAAAAAATATACAAATTTACTGCAAAATATTGTTTGCTGATTACACGAATTTATGTAGTTACATCCATATGCAGATTCCATGTAATTATTTATGTAAAAGAGTAATATCTATTATTTCATCATTAAATTAATATTTACATTTTATGTTTATTGATCCAATGTTGTAAATTTAACTGCCCGTTCGCCGATATCGAACGTTAATGTTCGCATAGAAAATTACATTTAAAACAAAAACAATTTTTGAAATTTTGTTTTTGTTTTAAATGTTATTTACTATGCGAACGTTAACGTTCGATATCGGTGAACGGGCAGAAGGCGGTTATTTGGCGTTATAATTTAAATGCTGTGACTACGTTGTAAATTCGTGAATCCAATATTGTAAATTTAAATTTAAAGTATTGTGGCAAAACTAAAAACAAGAGTCGGAACACGCACATTTGGGGTTATCATTTGAATATTGTGAGTACATTGTAAATTTGGTAAGCAGTACGTTGTATTGATGTTGATAGTACCCAAATCACCATCGGCACAGCGTCGTGATGATTGTCTTTTTCTGCCTGGATACATATTAAGAAATACGTTTTTCATATTTGGGACATTTTTCCAAATATCGCACGTTCAACAATACTGTTTTAACTCAAAATTTAAATTTTTTTAGTAAAAGCAAAACAATTTTAAATTTTACATTAAAGGCATATGAAACAAAACGTTTCATTACCAAAAAGTAGACAAAATAGCACGACGTATATAGGAATATTATTTTAATATTTATGACAAATTATTAAATATGCATGTTTTCGTATTTGTGACATACATACATACCCTGAAGGAAACCTGAGGCAAAATTACGGCATTCTATATCGATCGAAATTACAATAAACTTTAAATGGAAATTTCGAACGATATCGAAAGCCGTAATTTGACCCCTGGGTGCAAGTGTCTCCAAGTCACCAGTTTTGTCAACTATGTTGGTGACTTTTTAGCGACATTGTCAACGAAGTGCCTACAAATTTATATTGCTTTTATATGATAACAAATTTGTTATGAATTCGTATTTTTATTTTATTTTTTTAATAAAATAATTAAATGATAAAAAATATGCAATTTCCAATTCGATATATACTTTAATAAAGTACCAAAAGTGTAGACTAGATTTGCTTAAATGTACTAGTGATTCTCTGGCTCCAATGTGTAAATATGGTCACAAAAGAACTAACTAGTCAATACTACCAACGTCAGTAGAAGATTTCCAATGACACGCACATGTTAAATGTCTATGGTAAATTACATTGTCTGGGGTATAATAAGTCACTAGTACTGGTGGCTGTGTCAATATCAGTACAGATTCACTAGTGACATTTCCTACATTTAAATATATTTAAAAAATCAAATTATTAAACCATTACAAACATACATATTTAATGTAACTTGAAACAACTTGAGCTTCGCAGGATTAGCATAGGTAAAAAAAAAAAAAAACTTTATGGAGTCTAAGATGTTTAATAAAAAAGTTTCACACGGAATGACAAACTTAGTATATCCTCATTCACTACTATTGTTGGCGAAGGGTATAAAAACTTCCGGGCTATTTTTATTTTTAAGATGAAGTATGTGCCATCCTGTAAGGTCTTCCAGTTTGTCCACAATTTCCAAAAATCCCTTAGAGAATCAGTACTAGTACATCTTAGCATTTCAAAAGTTTTAAAAAAATAGCGCAGAAGTGTTTCTTTCTCAAAAAGCGAAATAGATTACAAATGGGTATAATTATCTTTAAAATGAGGAATGTCCCATTCGGTCATTTTTATTAGATTGTCCAAATTTCAAAAAATCCCCCAGAGAATTAGTACTAGAACATCTTAGAATTTCAAGAATTTTTTGAAAATAGCCTAGAGGTTTTTTCAAGAATTTTTTGAAAATAGCCCAGATATTTTTTTTTTCAAAAAACGAAATAGATTACACATATAAGCGTAGTTTTGAAACTGCCGTTAAATAATAGGTTAACGGGATCCCACGAACACAACAACTCATATATAAGTACATACGGGTATATTTTAGCAAAAATTAGCTCTTTTTTCAAACATACCTCTAAATATGTTAATTTTATTCCTATATTTCTTGTTCAAGTGGCCTGAGACACGTAAATGGCCTAGGAAAATTTAAATAACGTTAACATTTTTTAACCAAGTTTTGTCTTTTACATATCAATAAAATAATTTCGTACACATTTCGATTCTTTTACATTTAATTGCAAAAGTACATAATTATTTAATGGCAACATTTAAAAAAAAACTGAAAAAATTCCTTTTTTCCCCTTGTGAATGCACCTTCAAACTTAAGGGCGGACGAGCGCCGCCTTTCCATAATTTTTTGCGAAACAGTTTTTTGATGGGGAGAACATATCTTGGGGGAGTTACGGTATAATTTCGCAAATATAAAAAATAAGGCGAACCCTAATGTACTAACATTATTCTGATATATGAGTTATTTTGTTTATGAGTGGCTGTAAGGATACTAATTTTGGTAAATATTTTAGGACACGACTTTTTTTCATATGTCTATCAAACCGATTATGGTTATTTTGATTTCTCACAAATTTAACAGTCATTATTTAAGCTCTTTTTCGTTAGCTTTGAACTACGTACTTTAATGTTACTTCGTATTTTATTTCACAAACTAATGTTTTTAGGTACTTGTTATTATGCCTTTTTTTGTATAAGAAGTCTTACAATACTGCTTGCAAATCTTACAATCATATACATTTAACAACATAAGATAAAAAAAAAAATAATACTTACACCACCATACCGTAGGCACCTTCACCAATATAGGCCAAATGACGATAGCGTGGACCAACTTCGAAAATTTGTCCACGAATAACTTCGGCATTTGGATTGTCCGTATGTACTATGGCTGCAGTAGCACCATTGTTATTAGGCTGTTGCTGCTGCGGCTGACTGGAACCACCTGCTGCAGTTGGTGCATTAGCTGCTGCTTCGGCCATAGTTGCTTTCTACCACAGATTAGTTTGTGGATACACTTCAATAAGTCAATATTTTTCTGATGATGACGAAGTTGTGCTTCTATTGTTGCGAGATTTTTTTTAATAAATTAGATAGAACAAAAGGCAAGGGCAGCAAATCAATATACAGATGTTTGATAATATGTATTCTATATGTATGTGTGTATGTTCGTTAAAAGCAAAATTTTTGCTTCTTTTAGCAGTAATTTGTATGTAAAAGAAAAATCAAAGTACACAAACTGTATAGAAAAAATTTCCCAACAAGGAATATGTATGAACTTATGGGTAACGCCTAGCGTAGTACCAACAACAGGTATCTTTTGACAATTCTTCGCTTCTATTCTTGGGTTTCGGTAACAAGATCTCAACTACACCACCTCGACGACGACAGCAACGACGGCTACGAACGACGTTAGCAACACAGCGCATACACCATACACACACGTTCAGACGCACGCATACACAAAATGTTGTTGGCTGCTTTTTAAAGCTTTATGGCTTTTTATTGCTGTCAATGGTAGAATTTTTGAAATGCACACACCACAAGATACTTGTAGAAAAAATAAATTCAAGTTTTTGGAAGGTGGTGGCCAAATTATAAATTTTTGTTGCTGCAACAATTTAAAGTTTTTTCTTTTAAATAAATGTACTATTTGGTGTGTGATTTCTTGTTGCAGGCGTCTATAATGAGTTTGTATCCTATAAGATTCCTGCTGCTCGATAGCCTAGCACACCTTTTTATGTAAACAGGCGAACAACAGACCAAACAATTTTATACGGACAACACCCTCAACTTTTTTGAGTGAAGCCTTAAAATGTTGCGGACTTGCTGTTAACTGTGCGATTTCGTTTGATTGTTTTTGAACGTTGAAAGCTGCTTCTTCGCCTGGTTTTTTGCTTGTGCTTTTCTTTCTTTGCTTTCTATTTTTTCGTTATTTGTTTTAATTCGGCTGTTTTGGGTTTTTTTTTTGTTATTGTTGCTGTTTAAGTAGTTTTTGTTTTTAATGATGTTCTTGTTTTTCTTTTTGTTGTAACTCTCGTTCTCATTAACTTTTTAAATAATTTTTTTAATCTTAACTGCTTTTGACTTGATTTATTAAATACGCACTAAAATGAAATTTAATTAATAAAAATATTTTAAATATATTCCCAAAACAAAAGTTTTAATATCTGTATTTTTGTTTTTTACTAATTTTGACACTCTTGTCCTTTTAGTTTTTTTCTTCTTTTTAAACGAGCCAAAATTAAATTTCAGTTAAGATTTGGTTAAATGGAGAAGAATTTTTTTTACTTCAAATATTTTTTAATTTGTTTTTAACACATTTCAAAAATTTGCAAACAAATTTATAAACTTTATCTATGTAATTGTGTGCACTTTGGTCGCAAAATCAGCACAACTTTTGTCACTAGATACATTCCTGTTCTGCTGCGTCTGCTCGTGAAATTTTTGACTTTTTTAAGACGAAAACAACAAGAACGACAACGTCGAAGCCAATCAGGCATGGAAGATTTAACACTATTAAACTTATAATACATATAGTATATTAAAAGGGTATAAAAGTAACAAAAATATAAATAAAAGACAAAACCTGCGATCTAAATAAACATTTTTTGGCGGTACATACATACATAGTTCCTGATTTCGCGAAATTTTTGGTTCGGATATATAATATATATTTTTGATAATTATATATAGAAGTGAATTTATGTTTGTACCTTATGTACGTCTAAGCTGTTTAACCAATTTTTATGTGGGCGTGGCACCTCTCATACCTATTAAATAAATATATTTTATTTATTTCGCACAAATAAATTTTAAAAAAAAGTTGTCCTAGAGATGCCAAACGGTAAATCCCGAATCCCGGGATTGGCAAAATATATATATATATGTATATATATTTGAGTTATATTTTTTATTGCAAATAATTCTTATTTTGAGTTTAATTTTTGTTTTTGGCACATAGCGAGTTTTTTTTATTGTTCAGAAGCTAAAAAATAAAAGTTGATATATTTATAACAATTAAGTCGTAATTTTTATGAAATGGCTCATATTCCTTCCGGTCCATTAATAATAAAAAAAATTTAAATTTGCTTAAAAAATAAACGGTAAATAAAATAATTTTTTTTTATAAATAAACACTATCTGCCGTATTCATAAAAAAATTATTTATAGACTTTTTCCGATGTGCGAAAGTATTTTTTCTTTCGAACAAGAACAGTTAAAAAAAAAACAAATTCTAAAAACGTTCTTTTAAATATATTTGTACGAAAGAAAGAATTCGTTCGCACATCGGAAATATGCTGTTGTATAATGTTGTTTAAAAATATATTTTGAAACGTACTTAAATTATTGATTATGAATCTCGCCCTACTGCACTTTGTCGACATAGTGTTACAGTTTTTAACTCAGCTATCGAGAATGATGAGGGAGTGCCATGTATTTTTGTCGTCACAACTTAATTCACATTAAAAATTGAATTGCTCGCAAAAAAAAAACCGAAATGAGTTGATCTAGAAAAACTGAGATTTACATATATTTGTAAGCTTTTTTTCAGAATCTGATCAGTTTGATCATGGGTGAGGCCAGTGTTATATACATATGTACATATAAAATAAACTGTTTTGTTATGTTTTCATTTTTAAAAATGTATGTTATGTATATAAAGTCGAAGTCATACAAGGTGGTCTTATTTTGAAAACCGATACAACACTGTAAAATATTTTAACGTTGTGTCAAAAAAATACAACACAATTTAAGCCAAGGCGAATTCATTACTGGTGATCCTAAAAGCCCTGCTGATAACTTTTTTCTTTAGCTTTATAATTGTTGGATGTCAAAATTTTGTTTATTATCTTTGTTTCTGTTTTGATTTGTTTCGGTTTTTGACATTGTACAATGATTTTACAAAAACAAATTGCTTGTGGTTTTTGTACGAGTTGTACTACCGAGATTACCTGGAATGAATTCGCCTTAATTTAAGCAAACATTTCCTTTTTTTCAATTTTAAATTGTGTGTTTTGAAATTTAATAATTTATAAACGTCTCACATTTCATAATTCTAAGTAAAATTTTTAGAATTTGTGAAAGATTCTCCAGAACGACCAGAACGGTATACCATTTTGGCTCATGCTTAGTTATCAGCTGTTGCTTACGCAGCAAGCCAAGGTCATCTTGTAAGAATTTTCCTTGCTCTTGAATATTCATAAATAAATAAAAAATGTTTATTTAAATAAAGTCGTATCTTAAAGAAACTCATTGATCCCGGGAAAAAAGAGACTTTCAAAAATTAGTCCTGATTGGCATCTCTAAGTTGTCCATAAGAAAAAGTTCTTTCGCATTTAGTAAAATAGGCAATTAACTATAAAAGTTTAATTTTTAATACTTTTTGAACACGAAAAGAGAATTTATCTGTTTTATTACATTTAGCCATTTTCTCAATGTATCGACAAACTGTCTGTTACTTAATGCTGACATATATTTATTATACCGATAAACTGTCCGTTAACTATTTTGGTTTTCTCAATATACAGACTAAAATATTCCTCTCATTTGACCTCTCAAAATACATGTAAAAGTTGGGAGTCAGCTGATTGAATTTATCTGTACAGCAAATAATTATTTCGCAGATCAGTGCCGGTTAGCTTTGCTGCAGAATAAAAGCAAATGAGATATTGAGAAACCCAAATTTCTTTAATGTGCAGTTTTTCGTTGGAAAAAAATAAACGCCCAAAAAAAAAAAATTAAATGACAAAACCAGCGATGATTAATGCAAAACGTGTTGCATTTTTGAACAATTTAATGAGCCATCATTAAAATTCAGAGTTGATTTATTAAATGTTAGACGGATAAAATTTTTTATGAATTAACTCTGTGTAAACAAGCTGCTAAGCTTAATCAACATCCCAGTTAGCAGCTCGTTGTGTACAAACTGTGGCTAACTTTTTGTTATGAATACAAGGCTTATAGGAGTAGGTATTCTGCTTTCGATATACCATATAATAAATAATCTCTACTTCCAACAGATAAAACCGACTTTCAATATACTTAAGAGTTTAAAATTATTGCGCTCTGCGGAAGACCTTTTAATACTCAAAAAACAACTTGGAAAACTAGGTCAAGACATTTTTTAATTAAATAAAGAAACAAGTTTCAATGTCCATCCACTTGATTTTATTAATTAGAAAATTTTTTGAAATTAAAGTTAAATATGATTTCGGGCATGTGACCGCCGCAGATAAGGCGTTCATTAATGCATGTTATACAATTGTATAACATTAAGGCACGAAACAGCAAGTAACAATGTCTCTATATTGCTCACAGTTGCCTGTTACGTGCTTACCATAATTCTTTGTTAAGGGGGTTAACTTAAAATTTATAAATTTCCAGTAGAAGAAAAATAACTTTTTTTTATATCTCAAAAAGAAATATATTTGTTTTTTATTTTTTTTTTGCGAAAGAATTTTGAAAATTGTGCAGAGAGAATCTATTATCAAAGCAATACCGAAACGGCAATATGTACTGGTATGCGGACATATGTATACCGGTATTTCTATATACGTATCAATAGCGGTACATATCACATTTTTAACGGTATTTGAACATTTTCGGTTGCCAGAACAATCAGCATTGACCAAAACTGTCGAATTAGGTATCACAGAAGACAGTGCTAAATGTATTTTTAGATTGTCCAATTGTATTAAAAAAATTTTCAAATGTATTAAAAAAATTTGTGTACAAGAAAACAATTGGACAATTTTAAAATACAATTGAACAATTTCAACAAAAATATTGTATAATTTTAAAATACATTTGGATAATATAGGTACTTGTATATTAGGCCTTTTAGGCTTTCTTTGTATTGAAAGAAGGAAATAAATAAAAAAAAATAAAAAAAAAACGAAATTTAAAAAAAAAATTATAGGTATAGGTAAAATATAGGTAAAAAAAAAAAAATATAGGTAAAAAATGTGAGAATAATAAAAAAATCGGGATCTGGGAAATCCCGGGATTAAAAATCAGAAATTCCGAGATACGGGATTCGCCTCATCCCGGGGTTTCCGGCATCGGAAATTCCGGTATTGGGAGTTCCCAATTGGAAGCCCTAAGTGCTACCAATTTTACTTTCACCACTTCTAAAAAATCACCCAATTCAATGACGATTTAGTCAACTTAGTTTACGATTTTAAATTTTCCATCTCTGATGTTAACATCGACACTTTAAAATACAAGACCCAAAAAAGACACACGACAATAGTGTATAAAAAGGATATACAAAACACAAGTATAGGAAAAAATAAAAATGTAAAAAATAGAAAACTGTCAATTTACTTGTATGTATTTACTGTTGCTTTTTTGTATTAATGTTATATACTTTGATATCAATTATTTATTTTATTTTTTTTCAGCGCTTCCACCGCATAAGGGTGTGATAAATTAAAAAAAAAAAACACAATCGTCTTATTTGTCATATTTTTCATATTATCAATAAAATTAGAAAATTATTAATATTGAGTTAAAGCGACGAATGTGAGTCACAGAGCAAACATTTTTCAAGTTACAAACAAAAAAGCACAATTTTTTAATTTTTTATGGCGAGTATTCGGCTGTCTGAATTAAAATTCACCGCACAACAACACAAAGTACTTGATAAAAGGAGAGGAAAAAAAATAGCACATTAATTAATTCACAAATACTGTTTTTTAATTGTGTAAAAAGTTGTTTTCCATATTTAAATAAATACACTTAATTCATAAACAAACAATTTAGTAGATATTACAAATTACTAGTTATATTTTAATACTTTTTTACGTACACGCTATTTAGTAAATAGCAATAGTAACACTTATACAAAAAAATTTTCTAGTATTCCTCTGATTCAATATTTTTATTATTTTCAGGACTTTTTCAATATTGTATTAAGCTACGTATGGAAAAGTATTCCACTCTTTACACTTTAAAAATTACTTATTTAAAAATAAAAAAATTATGAACACTTTTAAGAACTTTCTGCTAAAAACACGACTATGAACGGCTAAAAAATAATTAATAAATGTAAAGTAAACAAAGCTAAAAGAATCAATGTTTGACGTGGTGAATTTAAATAGAGTTGCATTCACGTTTGAAAATTTTTAAATCCCAGTTGCCAAAACTGCCGTCGACGACATTGTCGTCAACTATTTATGCACGACATGTCCTCTATCACTTAGGATTTCTGGCAGATAATTTTGAGGAAAATGTCGACAAAATACTCGACATTGTCTAGTACACTGTCTCCTAAAGAAGTTTATAAACGGCGACATGACCGACATTGTCTTCCAAGTTGTCTTTTATACAAGCCTATCCACAAAAACATGGCCGACATTGTCTTTTAAGGAGTCTTATATCAACACCTATATGTAAAATAATTAGTTTAAAATAAGTTTTAAAAATTAATTGTTATTTTTAGTTTTCGTTGCTAATAAAATTTTAATATGTATATTCTACCCGTTTTTGAAATGAAAATAAAAATTTTCGTTTAGACACTTATTATAAAAGTAAAGGCTAGTTTACACGGTAATACAATGTGTTACGACATGTCAAAAAATGATGTAGAATGAGAAAAATCTTATCATGTAAAAGCAAAATGCATTGAGTAAGAGAGAATACGGATAAAAATATGACAATCAGTCGGTAAATGTTCATTTTCTAAAACATTTTAGAAACTCATGTATTCTCATCACACCAGAGTCGCATTTTAACAGAGTATATTGAAGGTGGTAACATTTTTATAAAATTACAAAAACAAGCAGAATCAACTCAGGATGTGTTCATGTTGTTTTTGTAAATATTGTAAAACTGCAACCATCTGCTTTTTTGTTATTAACTCTGCTTTTATTTTACTTAAACCATCCGTGTAAACATAAAAAATACTTACCAACAGATTTTTATTTTTTTTGTTTTAAACACGGAGAGAATTTCATAATATTTTGATTCCACAAAGTCGTAATACATTGTATTACCATGTAAACTAGCCTTAACACAACCAAAAATTTTTCAAAAGTATTGGCATTCATAAGAAAAGTTAGAAAATAAACAAAAACCAAGAAATATCAAGCACCTATCTTATAGTGCATTTACACCTACACCATAAACACGTTATAAGTTGTTTATGATGATAAACTAGTTCAGGCCTCCAATGGGCTTATACTTTGGGAGTATTAGGGAATGTGTTCTGAGCGGGACTAATCGGGCTTATCGGTGACGAACGGACTGCCGAGTATCGCGCACGCTGTGGAAGATGCTTAGTGGGTCGAATTCCGACGCGCTGCTGGGTAAGAGTAGGAGCTGCGTCAGGACCATGGTAGGTATTATCACAGGCCAATGTATGATAGGCAGAATGGCGGTGAGAATGGGGTCTGGCTTATCGGATATATGTAGGTTGTGTAAGGACCCATAGGAATTGGATACAGTTGAGTACTTTTTGTGCCACTGTCCCAGGCTACAGAACAGCAGGCTGAGATGGCTGGGTAGCAGATTCCTGCATGAATCGGGAGATATCTTGGGCTGAGGGCTCGAGAATCTGACGGGATTCGTAATGGAAATGACTTGGCTGCGCGGCAGGAGGCTGGGAACTGGGACATGTTCCTGTTTGGTAAGGTAGTTTTGGCTTGTTCTGTCCGATTTATTATCTTACACTATCTTCCTTTCCTGTGCTTTCACTCTTTTTATCTTTTGGATACGTTTGGTATACCCAAAGGGGAACTTCAGGTTCAAAGGGTTGACGGTAAGGAGGCTGTTTAACAAGGCCAAGCTCACGTGAGCACCGGGTGATTGGAACACCCGTTAGGTGCATTTCAATAAATATAAGGAGGATCTAAAAAGGGCAAAGCGGCTCTCATGGCGGCAGTTCTGTGAATAGGTACATTGATATTGTCAACTAGTTGTCTAGATTCCGACGGATTTTTTCAAACTGAGTCTAGCTCTAAGACCCAAACCTTACTCATGGAGGCGCACTTTCTTGGGTATACGTCCGCCTACATCGGGGAAATAGCCACAAGGGAGAAGCTTGAGTTGGTGGTCAATACCTTCGACCCATATAAATAACCGGGTCCGGACGGTATTGTTCCGGCCATGCTCTGCAATATCCCGGAAAGACGCATTATTTCTGCTGCTGAATATATTTAGGAATTGCCTCAGTAGGAGGTATCTGCATATGGGGTGGAGAGATGTCAGGGTAATTTTTATACCCAAGGCTGGTAGGACAGGCCACTCGAAGCCGGGAGATTTCAGGCCTATTAATCTGTCTTCATTCTTATTGAAGTCACTTGAGAGACTTATAGATCTCTATCTTAGGTGTAATATTGATACCCACCTCATTAGCAATGCTCAACATGCCTACCTTAAGGGTTAATCTGTTGATAGTGCGCTACATGAGGTGGCGGGTTGTATTGAACACGGCCTGAGGAATAAGAAAATTACTCTCGCCGCGTTTCTGGACATAGAAGGAGCCTTTAATAACATTATGATTGAGGCGATCAAGGATTCCTTGGTGGAGCTGGGACTTCAGGGATTTCTGGTGAAGTGGATAGCCTACATGCTTGGCAGCAGGATTATCAACTCGAGCCCGGGGGATCATAGTGTAAGGAGAAAGGTTACCAGGGATTCTCAGATTATTTGATTCCAGGGATATGAAAGTCGTTGCCAATGCGGATGACATAGTTCTACTGCTCAGGGGAAAATTTCTGTCCACGATCGGTAAAATTATGCAGGTGATGTTGGGCGAACTCTCGGCTTGGGCGAAGGATAGAGGGTTGGAGGTCAACCCTGCGAAGACTTAGCTGGTTCTTTTTACCAGAAGGTACAGGATAGCGGGTTTTAAGGTGCTGAATGGCGTCGAGTTAACTCTATCTAATTGTGCTAAGTATTTGGGTAACTTCCTCGACTGTAAACTGTCTTGGAGAAGAAACACTCAGGAGAGGATGAAAATAGGACTAGGATTATTGCCTACTACACATGCAGAAACTCCATTGGTAAGAATTGGGTACTAAGACCGGATATGGTAAACTGGACTTATACATCGGTGGTTATGCCTATTCTTACTTACGGATTCACTGTTTGGTGGGATGCGTTGAGATTGGATAGCTATATATATAATATATCATAGTGATTTAGAAGCCGAAGTTTATTGGAGAAAGGTATTTATACTTAAAAATAGCCTGGGGGAAATTGTGTTTCCAATATTACAAAACAAAAGAATATTTAACGCCCTTTACATTTGTTAATGTAAGTCGTTTCAACTAACATTGTTACTTTTTCTCTGATTTGGCTGATGAAGAACACTAAATAAAAAAGTTTCCTGGTCGAGTCTATGGATACCAACCATGTTCAAAGCGTGTGTCAACGCTTTGAATATCCTCAGTTTGGTGTTCTTAGATATTTGTGTTGAGCGCCAGACCGCGTTTAGTCTACCGAATGCTGCTCTTGCTTGGTTGATTCGATTGGCTACGTCCTCTTTTGTTCCGCCTGATGTTGTTATTATGCTACCTAGGTAACAGAATTTGTTGACGTATTCGATGCGTTGGTTGTTCAATAAAATATGATGTGATCTATTGTTATTTATTTTCATAGCCTTTGCTTTCGCAACGTTGATTTCTAGGTCAACTTTCTTTGCTAGTTCTTGGAGGTGGTCTAACTTTGATTGCATATCACTGATCTTATGTGATAACAAACATATATCATCCGCAAAGTCAAGATCTTCGAGATGACTGCTAAATGTCCAAGTTATCCATCGCTTGATGGAACACACTTCTCTCATTATTTCGTCCAGTACTATAGTAAAGAGTAGTGGCGAAAGAGGGCAACCTTGTTTTACCCCAGCATTTGTTGTAAAAGTGTTGCTACAGGTGCCGTTTTGGAGGACTGATACTTCAGAACCATCATATAACGCTCTAATGATTTTAATAAGTTTGTCGGGAACACCTTTCTATTTATGACACGCCCATATTGCAGATCTGTTCATTATGTCAAAAGCTTTTTTGAAATCTACAAAAACCATATTTAAAGGAGCTTGCCATTCAATACATTGTTCGACGATTATTCGAAGAGTGTTGGACTGGTCGATGCATCTTCTGTCAGGACGAAACCCAGCTTGTTCTTCTCTTAGGCTACCCTCTAGTTTTTCCTGTATTCACTTCTGTACTATATTAGCAGTTATCTTATAAATCATATTTAGAAGATTTATGCCTTTTTAATTGCCGCAGTCACGTAGATCGCCTTTCTTTGGAATTTTTATTATAACGCCTTTTTTCTACGTAGAAGGGAAATGTTCTTCTTGCCAGGCTTGTTGTAGGTGGGGATGAAGAAGATTAGCTGCCATTTGAGGGTCAGCTAGTAGCAGTTCTGCCTGCATACCATCTTCACCAGCAGCTTTGTTGGTTTTTTGTTTGATTATTGCTTCTTCAATTTCTCGGACTGTTGGTGCGCTGCAGGATATTGCAAGAGTGTTGTTGTTGTTTGGCAAAAGAAAGTTTGGTGTATGATAACTCTGTGGTACGGAATTACTCGTTTCTTCGAAATGCTGTCTCAATCTTTCCAACTATTGTTCATTGGTAGTAAGTAGTGCGCCATTTCTATCCCTAATTGGTTATTGACATTTCGCCTTGTGATTGGTGAGTTCGCCTAATATTTGGTGGAGCTTCCGCATGTTGTTGGTCGCAGATGCATCTTCAGCTTGTTCGGCAATGCTATTAAGATAGTTACGTTAACAAGAGGGTCGATTTTGGTAAAGCATCTGATACATATAAATATGTACCACAGGTGGTACAGATTAAATTTAAATGGCCCGCAAACCCCTGACACATGCAAAATTTAAACGATTTTATTTCTATGCTATACAAAATTTTTTAAATCACTTTATTTCTTATAGTTGAAAGTTTTAGAGAAGTTAATGTTTTGAAATTATAATTTTTTTTAGCTGTTTAGAGCAAAAAATTTTTCCAAACATTTACACTATAGAATTTTTATCTAAATACAAAGTGACATTTCTTTGTTTATTTAATAACCAAGGGCAATAATATATGCAATCAACATTATGAGGGCATTTATAATATTCCCTGAATAGTATATGCAATCAACATGATGAGGGCATTTCTAATATTCCCTGAATATTCTATTTTTTTTTAAATATAGGTAAGCTGTTTCTTAACATAAGAATTATCCATTTTCATACGCAATTTCGTTTTGGGTACAACTATTTTTTGTTACAATTTATTATAATAATATAATATAATATTTATAATTTTAGTTATCATGTTGAGTTTAATTTTTATTATAATTTTTTTATTATATTAATTCGAATGTGTATTCTAAGTTAAATTACAATTAAAAAAGCTTTGATACTTTAATAGTCCTATTCCTTCAATATATTTTTTAAATTATAATTTGACTTAGAATACACTTTCGAATTAATATAAAAAAAATTTATAATAAAATTTAAGTAAAATCAATAAAACTATTCGTCCAAATATTTTAAATATTACTAAAAAAAGAGCTAAAAACATTTTCTAAATATGCTTAATAAAATGCCAAGTGCTAAATGAAAGTTTTGCAGCTAAATAAAAATTTTTAATGCTAAATTTAGCTGAAAAAATACTCGAATGGCCACACTGTGCCTTTCTAATGAAGCTGGTTTGGGGCACATCCGTTGGATAGTTTCAAAGCCATAACGGACTTAGGTAGAAACAATGTCTGTGTTTTATATACACCCGATATGTGCATCTACGTTCCACCTTCTCGTAGTCCCATTTTTAAAAAAATGTATTGCTATTGTGTCCAGAACGGCTAGTTTACACGGTAATATAATGTATTACGACTTTGTAGAATTAAATTTTATGAAATTCTTTCCGTGTATAGAGTCAAGAACCACCTGGGTGGGTATTGGTAAACTTTGAAGAAAATTTAAAAAAAATCAAAAAAAACCTAATAAAAAATTTTAAATTTTATCATGTTCTTATTAAATTCTACAGAACTCTTAAATGTGTTCAGTGAGTCTGATTTTCATTCAAATCAAAAAAAAACACAAAAGTTTTAAAGAAATAAAACCGGGAGGGTATTGGTAAAGCGAAGGTTAAAATAAAAAAAAATCTGTTGTAAGTATTTTATCGCCGTGAACATAACAAAGTAGATAACAACCAGTGCTGCCACGACAAATACAATTTTTACAACCAAAATTTTTGGAAAAGTTACCAAGTGTGAAAAAATATAACCAAATTAGAAAGCCATTTGTTAATTAAACAAATTAATATTAATTAACATTAATATTATTTTAAGTTGCATTGTAAGACAACGGCAATTTGCACTTAATAGGAAATATTAATTACAAATTAAGAAAGCAAAACAAGAAATGTACATAATAAAAAAATAGCGAGAAACTTAAAAATTGCAAACTTGGAAACAAACCCTAAAATATATTTGAAATTGCTAAAAAAAAAACAAAATTTAGGAGAAACACAAAAATAATGTTGCAAAAATAGCGAAAATTCGCGAACCATTTTAATATTTCAAACTAGCCATAAAATTTAGTAAAAGTGCCTAAAACTATAAAGAATGGCAAAAATTCTATAAAAATTGCTAAATTAGCGGTAATTCGCAAAAATTTGCTAAAAGCGGCACGATAGCAAAGTCTAATAATTATAAAAAAAAAAAAAAAATTTAATTAATTTCATGTTGTAAAATTCCTGTCTTCATAAAAATAATTTAATGAAAATTAAATTCAATGAACTTGAGCCTAATTAAAAATATCTTAATTTGGATTAAAAACCATTAACAGTTCAATAAAATAACCACAATACTAATTATTGTTAACAGCTAAGGCACGAGCTATGTTTACATTTGTCCTTCAAGTTGTGCTGAAATATATTGAAATATATTCTCTATAGAAGAGTAACTATAGAAGAGCCACACAAAAGAAATGGTCCCGTTCAGTGTTTAAACTGTCAAGAATATGGTCATACTAAGGCATATTGCTATTTACCCCCTGTTTGCGTAGTATGTGGTGAATTACATGGTACAGATCTTTGCGATAAGTCTAAAACCGACCCCAACGTAAAAAAATGTAGCAACTGTGGCGGTAATCACACTGCCAATTATAGAGGATGCCCTGTATATACCATCGTCAAGCAGTCAGTTGGACCGAAAACTAATCCCCCTCAAATGCAGGTAACAAATCAAGTAAGCACTGGTGACATTCAGGCCCCGCAGCCTAGTAATAACAGAACCTCTTATGCTAACGTCGTAAAATCAAACCATGCGCCAACGCAAGGTGCTGCGCCAAGTAATGATGAAACTCCAGTTTCAAATTTAAGTCGTCTAGAAAAAACCATGGAAACATTAGTGCAAACAGTAACTAATTTTACGAACACAATGGGTAATATGATGCAGGAAATTCTTAGAATGCAATCGATGTTATTGCAATCTGTACTTAACAAGCCATGAACTGTTTAAAAATCTGTTTTTGGAACGCGAACGGCATCCGCCAACATAAAAATGAATTAGAATACTTTCTTAAAAATAAACAAATTGATGTCATGATGGTTTCTGAAACTCATTTGACCTCAAGAAATACGTTTAACATCAATGGTTATATACTATATGATACCAAGGACCCTCGAGATAGAGCTTGTGGTGGTTCTGCCATTTTGATAAAAAATCGAGTCAAACACTACCTAATGTGTGATCATCGTGAGGATTATCTCCAAGCAACGAACATTTGTGTTGAAGAGCTGAATCGTAGCATTGTAATCTCATCTTTATACTCTCCACCTAGATTTTCAATATCAGAAAGCCAATATTGTGAATATTATAAATCACTAGGACCCTGTTTCCTGGCCGCTGGCGATTATAACGCTAAACATACCTTCTGGGGGTCACGACTAATAACACCAAAGGGTCGTGTTTTGTTTAATACAATCTCTAAAATGAATTTAAATGTTGTCGCGAGCGGCCAACCAACATATTGGCCTGCTGACCCGCAAAAAATTCCAGATGTCATCGATTTTGGCGTGGTTAAAAACATCCCCACAGAAACGATTCACGTTGAAGCTTCCCTAGAATTATCTTCCGACCACACACCTACAATTGTTACTATAATGAACCCCAATAGAATTGTATCTCCGACTGGTTACCTAGCGACGTCAGCCACACAAATAAATTGGTTAAAATATAAAAAATATCTCAGTGCCCATTGCACAGAAAATATTCCGCTCAGTACACCGGAGTATGTAGATCGCTCTATTGATAATTTTGACAGTTTTCTGAAACTAGCTGTTCAACATTCCAATATTGCCCCCAAAAAAACAAAAACTATTAAAATATATTCCACAGATGTCGAGCGTCTCTTGTCTGAAAAAAGGAGGGCACGAAGAGAGTGGCAATTGCACAGATCTCCTCAACTTAAGAACTTGCTAAAAGAGTGTACAAAAAGATTAAGAAAGTTATTGCAGACTCAGAAAACGGCTTCTCTGGAAAAATATCTTAAGGAACTTGATGCAACTCCACAATCGGACTACTCATTATGGCGTGCAGCTAGAAACCTCAAAAGGCCAGTTGTCTCTAAACCACCATTAAGAAACTTGAATGGAAGTTGGGCAAGAAATGATGTTGAAAAAAGAAATCTGTTTGTAAGTCACTTGAAAAACGTATTTACACCTAATATATCTCACAATATTGCGGTCGATTTACCACCTGTTGCTGCTAGAGCAGCTATTCCCCTAAGATTTGAGATGAGAGAAATCGAAAAGGTTATATGTGACTTAAACACTAAGAAGGCACCTGGCATTGATAAGATCAGCAATAAAATGCTATTAGAGCTACCTCGCGTAGCAAAGAAAATTATTCTTTTTATTTTTAATGCTATTTTACGCCTTGAATACTTTCCTCAAAAATGGAAGGTTTCCTTAGTTACCATGATACCAAAGCCAGGTAAAGATCATACGAAAGTTGAGTCTTATAGGCCTATTAGCTTATTATCAAATATGTCAAAGCTATTTGAGAAATTATTAGTTTCAAAATTAACACCGATTTTAAGTGAAAATAGATGTATTCCAAACCATCAATTCGGATTTAGAAGAAAACACAGCACAATTGAACAAACTCATCGAATAGTAAATGTCATAAGAAAAACATTCGCAAGCTTTTGACAAAGTCTGGCATGAAGGCTTATTACACAAATTGAAGCAAAATTTACCAGCAAACATACACAAACTGTTAGAAAGCTACTTAGTCGGTCGTCAATTTATTATTAAAGAAGGAAATTTCTTAAGTTCACCTCAGCCGATTGGCGCTGGAGTCCCACAGGGCAGCATCCTGGGCCCTCTATTATACTTAATTTATACTTCGGACATGCCAACAAACAACTACACCCAAACTTCAACATTTGCAGACGACACAGCTTTTCTAAGCGTCCACGAAAACCGTTATGAAGCATCTCGTTACCTACAGCATCATATATTTCAACTAGAAATATGGCTAAGACAATGGAGGATAATGGTCAATGAGCAAAAATGCGTACATATAACATTCACCCTGCGCCGGGAATCTTGCCCCCCTATTACAATCAATAATCAAATTATTCCTCAACATTCGCATGTAAAATATCTCGGTATACATCTGGATCGGCGATTAACGTGGAAATGCCATATAGAGGCAAAATTAACTCAAATGAAACTAAAAACCATCCAAATTCATTGGCTTATTGGAAGAAATTCTGTTCTTAGACTCGATTGCAAGCTTCTACTTTACAACTCTATCTTAAAGCCTATCTGGTGCTACGGTATTCAACTATGGGGCACTGCCTCGGCCTCTAATATCGAAAAAATTCAAAGGCGCCAAAATAAACTTCTTCGTATAATCACAGCCGCCCCCTGGTATGTTAAAAACTCAAACATTCATAAGGATCTCAACGTGCCATTAGTAAAAACTATGATTACAAAATATGCAGTAAAATATTTAAAAAGACTTGAACAACACCCAAATCCTTTAGCTCGAAATATTTTAAATCATGGCGGCCACACTCGCTTAAGGAGAAGAGACACTGCAGCACTTACCCAACTAGATGAGAGACAAACACCTATATAAGTGAACAGAACCCGTGATGAAGAAAATTTTTGTCTGGCACTGGCAGGACATAAATAAAGTATTAGGTTAAGATTTGATAAATTATTGTTAGTTCATATTAAATATATGAAGATTCAATAAATAAATAACGAGAAAAAAAAAAAAAAAAAAAAAAAAGTTGTGCTGAAAAAAAGGTCAACAAGAAAAAAGAAAGACAAAAACATCAAAAATAAAATGTACTTTGGACTTCAAGAAGAATTCTTGACAAAAAGTACGAAAAAACTTAAGTTAGGAAGAACATGTAAATCAATTAAAATTGATAATCATTCATTCAAAAAGCAAATTTCGATCTACCAAGGTGAAATACCATTTGGTTTAAAGATTGATGTTTGACTATTGACGTCATCCGGCTTCAATAGCCGAGTGAGTAAAACGGCAAACCCCACCGACGAGATTGTGTGGTTACAATCGAAACTAGTCTGGGCAACCTGTCCGTGAACGCCTGGGTTCAAATCTCAGCGCAGTCAAGAATGAACAATTATCAATAAAAAAAAAAAAAAAATTTTAATTAATTTCATGTTGTAAAATTCCTGTCTTCATAAAAATAATTTAATGAAAATTAAATTCAATGAACTTAAGCCTAATTAAAAATATCTAAATTTGGATTAAAAACCATTAACAGTTCAATAAAATAACCACAATACTACTTATTGTTAACAGCTAAGGCACGAGCTATGTTTACATTTGTCCTTCAAGTTGTGCTGAAAAAAAGGTCAACAAGAAAAAAGAAAGACAAAAACATCAAAAATAAAATGTACTTTGGACTTCAAGAAGAATTCTTGACAAAAAGTACGAAAAAACTGAAGTTAGGAAGAACATGTAAATCAATTAAAATTGATAATCATTCATTCAAAAAGCAAATTTCGATCTACCAAGGTGAAATACCATTTGGTTTAAAGATTGATGTTTGACTATTGACGTCATCCGGCTTCAATAGCCGAGTGAGTAAAACGGCAAACCCCACCGACGAGATTGTGTGGTTACAATCGAAACTAGTCTGGGCAACCTGTCCGTGAACGCCTGGGTTCAAATCTCAGCGCAGTCAAGAATGAACAATTATCAATAAAAAAAAAAAAAAAATTTTAATTAATTTCATGTTGTAAAATTCCTGTCTTCATAAAAATAATTTAATGAAAATTAAATTCAATGAACTTAAGCCTAATTAAAAATATCTAAATTTGGATTAAAAACCATTAACAGTTCAATAAAATAACCACAATACTAATTATTATAAAAAAAATTTAAAATTGTAAAGAATCTGAAAACTTACAGGAAAAATTGCTTCTATCCGGAACATGGCTAAAATTATTTGTCGTTGTTTGCTCTTACAATTTTTTTGTAATATCAAATAAATGTTTGCTCAAAAATTACTAAAATATTTGATTTTTTGTGTTCACACTATGTTCACATTGGACAAATATTTGTTTGTTGGCAAATGCTTTTATTTGCTCAAAATCAGCTGTTATATTATTTGATACACAAAAATATTTTGTGTTCAGACTACGTTAATGAAATATTTGATGTTTGCTTTCAAATATTTCATCAGTCTGAACGTACCTTAAGAGGATTTATTTACTTGAGAACTTTTTCATAAAATATATTATTATTTTATAAGAGTTATGTGCTGTTTTCAAAACAGAAGTGATTGAACGTTTAGAAACATTTATATGAAAAACACTCGGTTTTTTTTATTGCTATTCATATAAATTTTACTACACGTTCAATTACTTGTGTTACGAAAACAGCACATTAAGCCCTTTAAATTTCAGTATATTGAAGGTTAATAAATAGAATTTTTTTGAATATGTCCTTTACAATAAACGAAATTTGTTCTTCACAGCTATATATAACAAAAAAGGAAAAAATTTAATTGTTTTCCGCTCTTTAACTGTCATTGGCAGGGTTGTGAAATGTGGCAATTTTTAAATTCTTTTGGAGATGAACATTTACGTTTGGCGATATGGTGATTGTCTTGGCGAAATTGGAAATTGTAGGCGATATGCGAAATACATTTTTCGTGAATATAGATATATCTAAAATATTAATTAAATGGGTATAACTTATTTCTCTTGTTTGTAAATTATACTTTCAAATTATAATTGTTATTATTATTGTTTCAAAATTGTAATATTTGAAATATTTTGTGAATCATTGTATAATATTATGACGAATATAAACAAATTCGTATTTTAGAACGTAAATTCAATGGGGAAAATATATATGACTGACAGTCAAAGGTTTTTTTTTATAAATTAAACACATTGCCATATTATATATTGTCTTACAGTAAATTCCATAACTTCTAAAATTACAGATTATATATCAACAAAATCTTTAGAATGCCCATGTGTATAGCAATATATTAAAATATACTATATTCAAGTTTTTAAAAGCACTAAAACTACTTTTGTGTACTTTTTCAGTCATGTTCTTCTTCACTATTCTTAAAATCAAGAAAATAAATCCATCAAAAAAAAAACTTTATTTGATTTCAAGTTCAGAACATGGCAGTTTCTAATATAAAAATCACATTTGACAAGCAAATATCCTAAAAAAAAATATCTGGAAGCTCTTTTGAAAGGGATTTGTTGTTTTCGATAAAGTATAAAAAACTTCCGTTTAATTGAATCAAATAATGGGAAAATCGCAGTGCAATGAACACATCGTTCGAAGTCGTAAATAATTTCCTTCGAATCGATATACGCAATAATCCCCCATGTAAATAAAAAGGTTTAAAATTTAAAAAACGTAAATTGTAAGTGTATTAAGACAAACATATTCATACGTATTTTATATTTTAGAAAAAAAGTAACCAAAATTAAAAAATATTCACATCTCCACATTGAGAAAAAAAATAGCCAATTTTGGTTAGAAATAACCAATGGAAATGGCGATTTTTAGAACACCGTGAAGTATATTTATCAAGCTAAATTCATTTTATAAACAAAAATTACACATTTAAATTTTAAATGAATATACATATGTATATACTGTGTTTTTAAAATTTTAATAAACATTTCATTTTTGGCCCTAGTTTTTGGAAGAACAAATTTTTTAAAATAACTGTTTTTACAAATTTAGGACTTTTGACTAATTTCGGTGAATTGGGTGTTATAGCAGTATACCTTAGCTACAATTTAATATATATTTCATTTTGGGCGCTAGTTTTTTGTAAAGCAAAGCTTTCAAAAAACTATTTCTAGCCAATTCACTCAATTTACTCATTTGACCATGGGGCCAATTTTAGGACTTCTGACTAAGTTCAGTGAATTGGGTGTTATAGCGGTCCACCTTAGCTACAATTTAATATATATTTAATTTTGGGCGCTAGTTTTTTGTGGAACAAAGCTTTCAAAAAACTATTTCTAGTCAATTCACTTAATTTACTCATTTGACCCTGGGGCCAATTTTAGGACTTCTGACTAAGTTCAGTGAATTGGGTGTTATAGCGGTCCACCTTAGCTACAATTTAATATATATTTCATTTTGGGCGCTAGTTTTTTGTGGAACAAAGCTTTCAAAAAACTATTTCTAGCCAATTCACTCAATTTACTCATTTGACCCTGGGGCCAAATTTAGGACTTCTGACTAAGTTCGGTGAATTGGGTGTTATAGCGGTCCACCTTAGTTACAATTTAATATATATTTCATTTTGGGCGCTAGTTTTTTGTGGAACAAAGCTTCCATAAAACTATTTCTAGCCAATTCACTCAATTTACTCATTTGACCCTGGGGCCAATTTTAGGACTTCTGACTAAGTTCGGTGTATTGGGTGTTATAGCGGTCCACCTTAACTACAATTTAATATATATTTAATTTTGGGCGCAAGAAGCAATAAAATAAATTTCAGCCTTAAATTCTAATTTTTTAGGCAGCGTTGTTTCCCCAAAACAGCTCTTTGCTTAGAGCACTCTTTACTCCGAGTTATTTTTCTTTCTTTTACATTTTTTCTCCGTTTTAAGCAAATAGCGAGCAAAATTGCAGAACCTAGTCATCGTCTGCATTCATTGAAAACAAAACCAAAATGAAAAATTAGTGTTTGTACGAAATAAGATTATGTTGTTTATTGCCAAACAGAAGCAAAAATAAAGTGCATGTTTGCCAAGCAATTTGTGTAGCTTATTATGCCCTTAACTCAGCTGCTTAATATCTTTACTTTGATTTTACTTATACCATCCGTGTAAACATGAAAAATACTTACAACAGATTTTTATTTTTTTTTTAAGCACGGAGAGAATTTCATAATATTTTGATTCTACAAAGTCGTAAAGGCTAGTTTACACGGTAATACAATGTATTACGACTTTGTAGAATCAAAATATTATGAAAATCTCTCCCTGTTTAATATAAAAAAAAATAAAAATCTGTTGTAAGTATTTTTCATGTTTACACGGATGGTATAAGTAAAATCAACGTAAAGATATTAAACAGCTGAGTTAATAACAAAAAGCAGATGGGAACAGTTTTACAATATGTGACGCGCAAAATAGAAAGGAACCTAAAGGTTTTGTTCAGGAGAGCCATTTTAAAGATTTAAATACGTGTATCTTTGATGTACCATCACTGAGCGTGTTGGTATTGGTCTCATTTGAAAGCGACACATCTCATGACGTCAGGAACGTGTTGGTCAAATGGCCTTGAAAACGAGCGTAGGTCGTCCCTATCTCTTGTTTTGTGTAGTTAGTTTTTACTGTTCCCTTTACCTTACTGGTCCCTTTCTCTATGCGCTGTCACATATGTTAAAAACAACATGAAAATTGCTTGAGTTGATTTCGGTTGTTTTTGTAATTGCATAAAAATGCTACCACCTTCAATATATTCAGTTAAAATACACCTCCGTAGCGGGATTCTGTAACTTTTAACAATAACAACTGTTGTTATAATTAGGGGCGTTTGAGTAATTTTACAGTAAAATGCAGTAAATGAGTAAACTTAAAAATTTGCTCTCACAAAAAGCTGTTGTTAAAAAAGTACGCGAACGCAAAATTTGTAAACATTCGTTAAACAAAGGCAACAGCTGAAAGCAAATAATTGAATTGTTAAAAAATGTTTACACTTTTGACTACTTAACTCGTTTTCTTATCGGTACTCGATTAAATACATTTTATAACACCAACATTTTTGGAAAATACAAACAAATTATTTTCTGTAATCTTTCATATTTGGTTGTTTTTTATTTTATTTGACTTTGCTAATTTGTGTCCTGAAAAATTCTATCAATAGTACATTAATACTTTTTTTTACTATGGATTACTTTAAAAATAAGTGCTGTTCTAAGTACCCGAATACTTGACACTTTTACAACTCCAAAAAATTACCATAACAGAAAAAAATTTCAAAAGTTGGTATTTAGCCATATAAATGTTTCACAAACAAGTTTAATTAATTAATATTTATTCACTTTTTGTTTTTATTTTAGTTTTATTTCAACTTTTCTTTTATTAAACATTTTTTTCACAATTTTTATGCTTTTTGTTTGTTACTTTTGTTTGTTTGCCTTAAAACATATGTTTTTTTGTTTTACTAAATTACTGCAAAAATTTCTGCAGTAAAAATTTGTAAGTTACTGCAGTTTGTGTACTCGAACGCAATTTCGTAAAATGCAGTAAAGTTCAGTAAAAAATAGTAAAAACTTTTGTGTTCTCGAGCGCAGCTATTGTCAACATATTGTGTTGTTTGCAACAAGGTCTATCCATTAGGTCTGCGCACGGAGCCAGATGTTTATTTGGTTTATTCCTCAACAATGTCAAAAGTTATTAACATTTTGCTTATACGTGTATAGTTTTGTTTACCTTTTTTTTGCCACACTTACATGCATACAAAACCCGTTTTCCTTTTGTTTTCCCCATGTGGTAGTAAGATTTTGACAACCGCGAGGAATTTTACACAAACAAAATGCCTGTTGTTTTTTGTACTGTTGTATTGTTGTAGCGGAAAGCAAACCTATTGGATAGGCTTTGGTTTGTATTAACGATTATGCGATTCTGTAAATGTTCTTAACAACATAGATACAAATTAACGTGAAGTGGCATCACTGTCAAAAAATTTCTTTTTTAAAGAAGGGAAGTTAAACATTTTAACTGTAAAATTAAATGCAAAGTATTCAATGGCCATTTGCAAGTTATATTTTTTCTTTAAACAAAATTTTTTTTTCGATATTAAACAATAAATAAACAATACTAAAAAGTTGTCGTTTACTTAAGACAAACAGCTGATTTTACGATAACAAGTGTTGTTTAAAATTTTACAGAATGGAAAAATCATTAATTTGCTTGTTAAGTTTTTTAACAATGACAACTATTGTTAAAATTTTGTACAGAATCGCACTACTGGTGTGATGATAATACATAAGTTTCTAAAATGATTTAGAAAATGAACATTTACCGACCGCTTGTCAAATTTTGTATCCGTATTCTCTCGTACTCAATGCATTTTGCTTTTACATGATGAGATTTTTCTCATTCTTCATCATTTTTCCACACGTCGTAATGCAATGTATTACCGTGTAAACTAGCCTTAAAAAAAATCTATCTATATTTAAAATTTCATTCGAATCTGCTAGATTGTTTCGAAGAGGCAGAAATAGCCCCTCATCTACTAGTCCTATTTTTTTTTAAAAATGTATAGATAACACTGCGGAACAGCCATTTTGCGGCCTGGAACTTTGTGTAATTTTTTTTACTAATTTGAGGTCGCTGATTCCAAATCTAACCTTCATTTTTCTCTATCAGCTCCAGCTTTAGAGATATACCGTTATGTCCAAAATTAAGGCACTTTCAGCACATATACATGAAATTGTTGCACATTTATTTTTTTATGAATTTTTAAAGAACAAAAAAATTTTGTTTTTCTTAAATTTTTATTTGTTTTTTTAAAAACTTCAACAATATCTCTGAAATTACTGGCCAAATTTAAAACAACAATAGTACGTCTTAAAGATAATATTGTTAGCGAATTTCGGTTTTTTTTCTTAAGGGAATATGATGCACCATTTTCATGTTATTTCAATATATGCGCTGAAAGTACCTTAATTTTGGACATAACGGTATATCTCTAAAACTGGAGCTGATAGAGAAAAATGAAGGTTAGATTTGGAATCAGCGACCTCAAATTACACAAAGTTCCCGGCCGCACAAAAAAAAGTTCAATTTTGTTCCGCAGTGTAATTTGTCCATATAAGTAGAAACTATCTATGTTTTAATTTTCAATAAAATCTGTGAGGTAGTTCCGGAGGGGCAGAATGTGTTTCTTTGTATTATAAATACTTTTCGATATTATTTTACTTTACATATCATATATATATTTATATATCTTTACTTTGCATAAAATATCAGAAAAACCTTTATGAAAATGTAACATGTTTTAAAAACACTGGTCGGAAGAGGAGAGAGAACTTTATCTGTTCACAGTTTGATTCTATGGTTAGGTTAGGTTAAGAAGGGTAATGCGCCCAAGGGCGCACCTTCACTCGGAGACCAATGCGATCCATTGTGAATCCCTTCAGTAAGGAGATAGAGAAAAGAAAGATTTGAAGAAGGAAAGAAATAAACAGATAGATAGAGCAAAAAGATATTAGTAAGCACTACGTAGGAAGGTTACTCCCTCTACAGTCCCCTCAACAGAAACAGTCGTCTTATTTCCCTGACAAACCCCAGTAAATCGACTGGATTACATCCAGCGATGAACCCCAGTTCATCGTGAAATCTATCCCCCAGCCATTTCTGTCTGAGACCCTGTACTCTAGGACAGTGGCACAGTACATGTTCAACCGTCTCGAGCTCCTCAAAATCATCGCATAATCTGCAGAAGTCCGGTATGGCATTGTCCCGGTATGGCATTATCCTAACAGAACAATGACCCGTCAATAACCCAGAAGAGTCCTATCCAATCCCAACAGAACCTTGGTTGCCCCTGCGTCCAATCCAGGCCATAGTGCCCTGGACACCCTGCAATCCGTTTTGTCTTTCCAGGATCGGTTAACTTCATCACGGAATCTTTCCCGTATCACCTCATAATAGTGGCATAGGGGCTTTAGCCCCCGTCCCTTACCATTAAGTCCAGGCTCAAACCCTCTCTCGCTAGTTCGTCCGCCAAATCATTGCCATCAACCTTGCAGTGTCCGGGTACCCAACACAGCCTTAATGTGGATACCTCCATGAGTTCCCTCAGAGCATCCTTACACCGAGTGACCAGGCACGATCATACCGTATAATTTGTCAATGCCCTAAGCGCTGCCTGACTATGGACGTAAATTGTCACCTCAGATCCACCCACGATGTGATACAGTATCACCTCCGTCGCCCTCCAGATCGCTAGGATCTCAGATTGAAAACACTGCACTCATCCCAGCTCCACCAACGAATCCCTAATCGCCTCAATCCTGATGTTATTAAAGGCTCCTTCTATGTCCAAAAACGCAGCGAGAGTATGTTCCTTATGTCCCAGGCCGTGCTCAATGTAACTCACCACCTGATGTAGCGCACTGTCAACAGATTTACCCTTAAGGTAGGCATGTTGAGCGTTGCTAATGAGGTGGGTATCAATATTACACCTAAGATAGAGATCTATAAGTCTCTCAAGTGACTTCAATAAGAATGAAGAAAGATTAATAGGCCTGAAATCTCCCGGCTTCGAGTGGCCTGCCCTACCAGCCTTGGGTATAAAAATTACCCTGACATCTCTCCGCCCCATATGCAGATACCTCCTACTGAGGCATTTCTTAATATATTCAGCAGCAGAAATAATGCGTCTTTAAGGGATATTGCAGAGCATGGCCGGAGCAATACCGTCCGGACCCGGTGATTTATATGGATCGAAGGTATTGACCACCCACTCAAGCTTCTCCCTTGTGACTATTTCCTCGATGTAGGCGGACGTACACCCAAGAAAGTGCGCCTCCATGAGTAAGGTTTGGGTCTCAGAGCTAGACTCAGTCCTAGGATCCTTTGAAAAAATCCGTCGGAATCTAGACAACTCGTTGACATTATCAATGTACTTTTTTTTTTTTTTTTTTTTTTTGGTTAGGACCAGCACTCAGGGGATGGCCTCTATAAATGCAATGCATTGTGTTGGAACTAGGAAAAAAAGGTTATGAGAAGGAGGATAGAGGGAGTAGTGTTTGTGAACATTCGACTTGAACTTATTCATGTTGAAAGTGAGAGGGCAGACTTCAGCAGGAAGGTTGTTCCACATACGAACAGTCCGGACAAAAAATGAATTTTCTCTGTAATGCGTTGTACGATTTACCGGCCAATCGACCACAAAACGATGGGCTCTTGAGGAAAAACGTGTATTACGGACAAGCACACGGGTTTCGGGAACCAGATCCCTAATTTCATAAGAACACATCCCATTGTATTTACGATAAAACAGGCAAATACAACCCACATTGCGACGGTGCTCAAGGGAGTCAATAGAATTGGATACCCTACTGTCACCAATGAGAACCTTCGTCCTATCCTGCACACGGTCGATAAGCTCCAAAATAGACTTTGATACTGTATGAATTTTTTGTACTGATTTAAATTTGATAAGTAAACTACGAAAATGTTTTTAACCACAAAGTATTTTTTTATTATTTGGTTTTTGTTATACTCGTATGATAACAGTTTTGAATAATTTAATTGAATTTTTTGTTTTTTTTTAAGCAAACAAAGGTCTGTTCAATAACTGAAAATTCTCACAAATTTTAAGTAACAATGTTTTCTAAATTCACAATTGTTATTACTTAATTTGTTACGTGTCCTTTTAAACAATCTAGAATGGATTCCGGCCGACTTGACTTCGCACGAACTCACTCAGTTGAGGTCCCCCAGGAACACAACATCAAATAAAAGTTACTAATTTCCGGTAACTACTCTTATTAAGAAGCTACCTAAGCGTCTGAGCAATGAGAGAATGATGTTCCTTCTTCGGCCGCCCTCCCATCCATGATCACTCTGTTCCAACCTATTACCCGCTTTTCCAACCCTTCAAGAAAATTTGATCTATCTCTCCATCTTTATCATTCTATCACTTACTACATAATTTATTATCCATATCCTTATAATACCTTAATGGCTTATTTATTTTTTTCTTAAAACTACTCCTGAAAAGCAAAAAATTTAAATTACACTAACTTGGAATTATTTCGACAGGCCCTGTGACCAAAATATTCGACCCCTGGGGGGCTACTCTCTATTGCGATGCGAAAGAAAATTGTAGCAAATCTAGTGATTGGTACTCTTTAATGCGTTTGCGCACTTGTCTTTCGCATCTTTTTATTTTTTCTTTTCGCATATCATCATTATTTCTTTTGTTAAAACTTTCCAATTTCAAATTTTTTTTACATATTTTGACATTTAATTACTGGAAATCTTTGCACTTCCTTGCTATTTCCTTTATTTATCTCTGTACAACTCTTTTACTTCAAACTTGTTTCTATACTAACTAAACTCAACTAACAAGCCTAGATAATACCTATATTCTTTTACAATAAAGCCATACTTTTTTGGATGGAATCCCCGCGAATTTTGATCTTTTCCCATAAGCTATGCAGTCGTCCTTGTCTAAAAGCACAAAGTGACTGTATTTATTTCTCCCTTTTTCCATTTGGCCCACCTACCGCTTAAGAGCAAAAAAAAACATTTTAGAGAGTAAAACTATAACGACAAAAAATTGAGGGATAAAAAAATTCTTGCAAATTCTTACTGGTAAAATGTTTACTTGCAAGAATTTTTGAAACAGCTATTTCATGTGTTTGTTTACAAAACAAACTTTTCCAAAAGAAGTTTTAAATAGGGATATTTTGCAAAATTTATAAGCTAATGTTGATTTTTTAAATTATTAAAAATATGTATGCGATAAGAAATCATACTTTTGTTTAACTGAGGACAGATATTTCGATATTTTTATTAGTCTCAATTTACACGTTTCATATTTTGATGCTCAACTTCTTTTAAATTCCATTTTGAAGATGCCATTACGTTCATACGCAGCAACCAGTTTCAACTTTTTTTTGCTTCAAAACAACAACACTTTTATTCAAAGCGAACAAAAGACAAAAACAAAAGAACAAAAT
This sequence comes from Pollenia amentaria, assembly GCA_943735925.1. Lineage (NCBI taxonomy): Eukaryota > Metazoa > Arthropoda > Insecta > Diptera > Polleniidae > Pollenia > Pollenia amentaria. The sequence continues at coordinate 71,043,792 of OX031007.1, read as the reverse complement.
TTACATGCAGCCATTATTGTGCATATACCTACGAATGAGAACACAAAGCGTACTGCCCAAGTACAGGCATCTCCGTACCAACCCCTTTTCTTCTTGCTTTCCTCTCTTTAAAACACAAGAGTTGAGCATCAAAAGATGAAACGTGTGAATGTAGACTTATGTACCTATTTTGTTTTGCTTTTAACCGATCAGTACCCATGTTCTGTAATTTTTGTTAGAACTTCTCGCATCGAAAACATGTGAAACAAAATAGTCCATCGTTTCTCGAAATGTGAGAAAAAAGTGTGTCTGTAACTCATATCGAAAACTATCAAAAGAGATTACGTCGTTACGTAATGTCATAATATATCACTCGAGGCCGATAAGAAATTGCAGATGCTGTGAACGCCAGTCAAACATACGTTGACGGCGACCAAATTTTACTAAAATAGAAAAATTTTCAACGACGGCGGCGAAAAAAAACCGTCGCACACTGGTTCATATTTTGAGAAGGCGGCCAAAACTATTTTTTTTTATGTTCTCCGATTTTGAAATTTTTTTATTCATGTGAAAGTAAATACTAGTGAACCTCGGGAGCCAAAAAATTTCAACCCTATTGCAACTATTTCATTGAGAACAGGGTGGTCCCAAATGGACTTTCTCACACTCAAAAAAAAAATTAACTAAAACTTAGGAAATTTTACTTAAGTTCAGTACACTGTGGCGCCAAAGACATTTTTTACAGCAATTTAGTAAAAAATTTCCTTGTTATTAAGAAATAAATTTTATTCACTACTACATCAAAATTTTTAATTTTTACCAAAATTTTACTTCATTTAAATAACTTTTTACTAAGCAATATAAACGTTTGTTCTAAAATTTAGATTTATAATTATCTTAAGATATCCCGTAAACATGTAAAAACTTCCTTGATTTAGTTCAGATAATTTTATTATGATATGGAAAATAAGACAACTTTTCCAAACTTTAAATAGATAAAATTTTTTAACTTAAAATAGGGGAAATGTTACTAGTATTAAGTTAAAATATTCTCTAAAGGATTGAAATGCTTACTTCGATTTAGTAAATATGCTTGCTGAAGTCAATAAAAAAATACTACTATTCAACCCACCCATTTCATGACTTTTAGAAAAAATATCCACTTATTAGGACATAAATTCGTTTAAAATAGGAAATTCTTACTATGTTTTATAAGGTAAATTGTTCATATTTTCAAAGAACATGCTTACTTATCAGTAATATGTATTTATTAAAACTTAGAAATATAAATTAAAATTAAGCAAATATTTTCCAAAAATTTGGTAAGTACGCCTATATTTTAGTAAGCATTTTTCATTAAGCAATAAATGAAAATTTTAATTTTAAGTACATCTATACTCTTTTTAAGGGAAGGATGTACTAAAAACTAGTACTACTTTTTTAGTGTTTTAAGAAATATGCTCTGCTGATAAATACATACATTATATATATATACGCCTTTTTTCTTTAACTATAAATTAAATATAGTATCAAGGCATTAAAGAAATTATATGTTTTATTTCAAATACATTTAATATAATAACATTAACAAAAAAGGTACTGATAATTCTTAACATAAAATGAAGTACATATTAATAACAATTTTGCTCATTTAAAAACAAAATAAGATTTTTCTTTTATATAATGCACACATCTTAAGTTTAATATATAAAAATTTATAATTTTAAATTATTGTGTTTATATATGTATGTATTTCAATATATAATAAAACAGCTACCAAGTATTTTTAGGTCTTAAATAATATTTATTATTTAATTCATGAATGTGAATTGGAGGCGATTTTAAAGATCTTGCAGATAGTATGTTATAGTCTAACAACTTATAACTAACAAATACATTTTCTTGAAGCTGGTTTTAAAACTGAGTGAATAAGCTCCAGAATAACACAATCTCTTACATCTGTAAATTTTAATATAATTAGTAAAAATAATATTGAGTTAAAAAAGCAAGTATTTAAAAAAGAAGTTATGTGTATCTACAACTAATTACAACAATCAAACATATAGTCGAAATACTAAATATGAATGTTAGTAAACTAATTAATTATCCAAAACTTAATTTTATTACCAGAATTGTACTCAGAATTTTTAAATTTTAAAAATGTATCCAAACTGTCTTTTACATCGCGTTCTATGATTTTTAATATCTGCGTGCAAAAGGTCTCCCACTTTTCATCAATTAAATGTTCTTTTCCTGGAAAAAGTTTTGAAAGTCCGCCAATATCTATATATGTATGTAATTATATGTAACAAAAGTTATAACTAATGCTATCTTAAAAAAAATCAAGGAACTAACTAATTTATGCCCAAAAGATTGTTTGTATATAGGCCATTCATCAAAAATATTATCCAAACTATTATCTAACGATTGAATGAAATTTCTTCTAATGGAAAATGTGTTATCCCATTTTTGAACTACTTCGCACATTGGCTCAATATTACTCATTAGCCATTCCTTATCAGTTAACAAATCACTTTTGTCTGAAAGTTAAAATATTTTGTATTTAAAATTGCGAAGTAAATAAAAAACAACAATTTATTAATGTTATACTTTAAAATTTTGTTGCCAACAATGTAAACAAATTAAAAAGACGTACTTCAGAATAATTTCAAAAACGTAATATATTGCAAAATATATTTAAGACCTTTTGATAATTTAATTATGGTTCTCTTTCAGAGAACTACGTCGAAGGGACACTCTTTGTGACGCACAGCATCTTTGGCTAAGGAACACTTGAGGTCCTAAGTCTTCCTAATTATACTAACAAAAGGCAATGGTTTAAAAAGTAAAAAAATTGTAACAGGAATTTTAACTTTTGTAAATAAATATTTCGATTTTACGTGAAGGAAAAAATTCGATGTTGCGATTTTTTTATTTTAAAAACAAACAATTATATTACATAAAAGCTCATATTTAAAATTCGTTTGCGTTGTTTTTTACAAAATTTGAAAATATTTTTTTAACATTAACTTAATACCTGAAAAATCCACTTCCTTATTTCTGTATCATTTTCAAATGCATTATCACTTAAACCCTCTTTTTTTAAATTTGATATAGAATTGTGATACTTGCTGTATAAACAGCCACCTGGTTTTCTACTTTTCTTGCGTATAAAATACAAGTCCTATTGAAAAGGAAATACTTTAAATTTAGTTTCAGAAATTTAGCTGACAAAAACTTACTTTGTTCTCAGTAGTAAAATATTTTACAATATTTTCAGCAATATTTTCAAAATATGTTGGAGATGGGCTAATTTAATTTTCGATAATGTACGCAGTAACACAACGAGCAATCATTAGACGAAATTTTGCTATTAATTTTTTATTAATGTTATAATACCCTAAAACTGATTTCCCAGTAAGCGACGATTTGAAAACTGCTTCAATAGAGAACTATTTTTGAAATTTTAATAAAAATATCATATTTAACTTATATTTATTAGACTTACTTCTTTCTAAACTAATAACAAATTAACTGATGGCTGTTTCGAAAAATTTGACGAAGGTGCCACCTCCTTTTGCCAAGAATTAAGATTGTGCTCGAATATAATTCTTGTGCCATACAATGGTTTTGGTATTAAGGCATCTAAATTTTGAAGTCATATATTTTAAAGCATTTGCATCAATGTTGTGTTCTTAATATTACAAAAATATATAAAAATATTGGGAAAGCGTAAGTTTTTAAACATAAAATAGGTTTTTTAATACAAATACTAACCTTTAAAAACTTCCAAAAATGCTTCTCCCTTCAGTGATTTCAATAAATACTTTAAATTATCCTCTGATTGCATATTGGACATGTAACCTGCGCGTATTAGAAATAATTACGCTTAATAAAAACAAAATATTACAACGAAATAATCGTTGTTGTTTAAGCTACAAAATAAAAATCAATTCTAACGAAACATTATATTATTATTACATACATTATATTAAATTATGTCCAGATAGTGATTTATGGAATAAATACGCGACCTGCAACTTTTATTCAACAATGACTAATTCTAAAAGGATTAAATGCTACTCAAAACTATTGTTATATCATTCAATTGGATGTGAAATCAATAATACTCAATGTTTTTCAATAATAAACAGAACACCAACTGAATAAAATAGTGTTAAATCACAAAACTAATCAATAATCCGAAAAAGACAAAACCAAATTCACACACAAATACAAACGATGGTGAACGCACCTAAGCACTTAAAGCAAAACACAATCAAAAGTGTTTAGAAACTAGGAAGCATACATATTTTATTCCTACTCTTACCTTTGGTGGTTGCTCAGCTGTTGTTGTGAAATTTGCTGATGAGGTTGCAGAACTGCAGATCCTAGATGAAGTTCTCAAAGAATTCAGTGAACAGGCTAGAGCCAACAATAGGGTCACGCGAAAGCAGAAAAATGTAGTTTATTCCAAAGCAAATCCGCCAATACACGTTTTTAAGTTGCTAATTTTTATTACACAATAGCTAATGCAACTTTATGAATGAGTTCTTATTTAAATTTTTAAAAAACTTAAGAACAACTTTATTTTCTATTAATTTTTTTTATAGTAATTAAAGCATAGGCTGCTTTTCAAATATAAATGTTTTCATAATTTTCTCTACATACCATTTCTCGGAAAATTATTCAAATATTTATTAAAACCAAATACATTTTTTTTCTAAAACATTTTTTACAGTATTTTTCTAACTTAATTTTTAGGAAGTATATTGTTAAAAGTAGTTTAAAAATAATCAAATTTTATATATTTTTTATCTGAACTTTTTTAAAAAACAATTTTTATGGATTTCTGTTAGGATATTTTCACCAGGAGAATACATATTTACTTAAAATAATAAAATGATTTGTTAGTTGTTTTTTAACTTTATCTGAACTAAATTGATGAAATAAGTTCTTTAAGGTTAGTAAAACATAAACTAAATATTGTTTTTTTAAAATTATTTCTAAAATTAAGTATAAACTATGCAACGAAAAAGAAAATTGAGTACTAAAATCAAGTATAGCTTTTACCAGTTTTTAAGTTTTTTAAATTTTATGAACTCCTTCGGAGTAAATCATTTACTTAATTACATATATATTTTTGAACTATAGTGAAAATGGTTTATTTTTACGGTGTAATTTCCTTTAGTTTAGTTAACGTTACCTTAATTTTAGAAAATAGTAATTTTTGGTCAGTAAGAATTTCTTAACGTCAAATAATTTTTCTGTGTATATTTATGAACTATTTTTAAGTTAATGAACTATTATATTTTTACTCGTTTTAAGGTAATTTTATTGAATTTTAATGAATTTTCCCACATTTTCATAAAATTTTACTTTAAATTCAGGAAATTTTTGAACCATTTTTAAGGAAATCGTTTTCCTCTAATTTAGTAGACGTCTTTTTTTTTGAGTGCAGTATTTGGTTATAGTTTTGAATTTCTGAGTAAACTTTTGAAGTTGAAATGCTCATAACTTTTTTGTTTTTCAAGATTTTTTGACAGAATAAGTTTTGTGTATTAGTTTATCTTATTAGCTATACGTGGTTTAAAGCATTAAACTCTGCGACCTGTAGAACTATTTAATTTTCTTTTTTTTTTTAATGTCAAAATTTCCCGGAAATTTCCTATTTTATAGAACATAAGTCCTGCCCGTCAAAACGCGTCAAAAAAATCCATACTCTCTTGTAGTCCAGAATCTAACCTAGATTTCTATACCCAATTGTACACACATCTGGATACGGTCTTGCGAACTACAGCAATTTCTGTGACCCAAGGTAAGATATTCGGTTCAAAAAATAAGTCCTGCAAGGAAACATTACTGAAATTAAAGAAGGTGAATCTTAAAGAATTTTCGACAAATAAAGCAGTTCAGGCCACATAGATTATCTAGCACGTCAGGTTATCAATTAATTTGGAGAAGGTAAAGGTATTGCCATTGTTATGAACTTATTGTGGGTGAACGGATGCTGCAAAACGAATAGGCGACATAAATAGATTAACACGTTAGATTTCTGAGTAAGTTAAAAGGTTAAACATTAGTAAATATCCGCAACATAAACTACATAGTTTAATTACCTGAAAATTGCAACTTAATTTAAAAAAATGGAAGAGCAGTTATGTTACCTGTTAATTTATTGCCGGTATGTTATCCTTTTAAAAAGTGTGAAAACAGGGGTTTTTTATGTTTCAAAGAAATGGTAATAAAAGATTAAATTTGTATTTAAAAAAGGGTTTTTATGTTTCCAATAAGTGGTAACAAAAGATCATTTAAAAAAACTTCTATCAAGAGTATAAAAATGCATGCATTCATAATTTTACCTTCATTATTGTTTAAACAATGGCTAAGTTCAGTTATAAAGTTGTCGCAGATATACATTTTCAACAGAAAGATGAAAAAGATTTTGTGTTACACATAATGAATAATTCATTCTTTAAATTATGCAACGAACAATAAATCAAAATTCATAAGATAAAATTTTTTAATTTACATTAAGAAAACGGTACCTTAAATGTTCTAGAAACAAGAAAACGTTTTACTTACGCAACGAAAAATGGCTAACAAATTGTCTAATTTTTTAGAAGCTGTCAATAACCGCTAAGTTGAGAGAAATAATGATAAATTATAAATAAATTCATATTTGAAATATTCAACTTTTACACCGAAACTCAACAAAAAAATGAAAATGCATAACTTTTGCTCCTATCAGTCGAATTTTACGTTTTTTAGCGCAAATTAAAGCCTAATATCGCACCTATCGAGCAAAAAAAAATACCGATCCAGTCAAAAGTTATGGAATTTTGACCGCCTTCTCGTAAAATTTCCCACTGTGCGTCGGCTATACCAAAAAATGTAAAGTGCGACTTTAATGTTTGTTGATAACAAAATTGCTTTGAAAACATTCGTATATATTTCAAAAATGTTGAAAGCAAAATAATTAAACAATGAAAAAATCGGCCAAGAACAAAATACTTATCTCTTACGTGTTAATATTCATTGCACTTGGCATTTTTAATTTATTTTTTGGTGTTAAAATTTTTTCTCACCCGGTTTTTATGCGTGAGTTTATTTGACAGTTCAAAGCGGGAACTTTCTCACAAAAATTTTATAGACACAGTTTTTCAGTATATTGGCGAGAAATTTCCTTACGTGACAGTTATTACTTGCCAAAAATGTTACAGACGCAGTTAACCTAGCATTTACACGTGAAAGTAATTTCATGAAAGTCGCAATACACTCATAGTGCATTTACACTTGTAATTTTCAAACTAGTTTATGATCGTAAACTACTTTCATAAACTATATCGTTTACATCAGCAGTTTTGACAGTTAACAGTTTAACAGCCGTGTCACAAAACAGCTGACTTCAGTAAAAAAAAACTTAAAAACGTTGGTGCACGTACATTTATACATACGATAAACGTACCTTTTATTTTCGTTATCCATATTATATAAAACAATTTTCAATTAATTTTTTTAAACTTTTTCTTGATGTGTTCCTTTTTTTAACGCAAACTTTTTTAACTTAATTTTTTTTTTTTTATGAAATGTCAAATATCACTAGCGTTGCCAGAGCAAAATTTGAAAAGAACAGAGTTGCATTAACAAAAACTGGTTGTTTGCAACTAGTTTATCTCAAAAGCTAGTTACAAACGTGTTTATAATTTGTATGGATAAACAAGTTTCTTAAACTAGTTTATCATCATAAACAACTTATAACCTGTTTATGGTGTAGGTGTAAATGCACTATCACACTTTTTCACAAATACACTCCCATTTTTTTACTTTCCACTCAGCTTTCAACGATTTTTTCAAGAAAGTAATTTTTTGACACTTTCTGAAAGTAAAATGACAGAGCGGTAAACACGGTTGCCCACTAAACTTACTTATACAAATTTACAGGATTGTGGTAAAATAATAATTTTAAATTTTATTTTATTTTGTACACACAAAAAATATGATAATTTTAAATTTAATTTGTTTTGTACACACAAAAAACAATCTAGGTAATTTTACCAAGGCGAACATACGTAATTGATAATAATGGTCGCATCTTAAACTTACAAGAAGAATTTTGTTATTTATCGCACAAATTAGGTAGTGATGAAGAATGGGTCGCTATGTTTTTCTTTATACTGTGTATTAAATGCATCTTTATAACTTTTATACTTTCTCCGTTTAAAAAAAATGTGTCGTTATTTTTTCCAAGTGGATCAAGCAAATCAAAAATTTTAAACACGTTTATTTCGAAATGTATTTTTTGAATAATTTAGAAAGACAAAAGATAGATTTAGAAAGACAAACAAGTAAAAAGTTTCAGTAAATTGTTATACATTGATAAATAGCATATTACAATGAAATGAATAAGGAAGTTAATTTTATTAAAAGTGTGTAACTGAAAAAAGTATATAGTTTTTTCAAATATGCTTACTTTACAACAAAAGTTTACAATAAGATTTTACATGTAGGGCAACTTCAATAGAACAAAATTAGCTGCTTTTATTTAAAACTATTACACTTTTATTATTAATGTACGTCATTAGCTATTTGAGCGGTTTCTGCAAACTATTGCGGTTTTGTAACCAATATTGACATCACTAATGGCTTGGAAAAAGTTAGTGCTGGTTCACACTGTTTATGTTTCAGCCGTGAGGTCTTGAGCTTTTTGGAGATAAGGGCAAAGACAAGGCCTATCCAATAGGTCTGCTTACCGCTACAACAATACAACAGTACAAAAAACAACAGGCATTTTGTTTGTGTAATTTTCCTCACGGTTGTCAAAATCTTACTACTACATAGGGAAAACAAAAGGAAAAACGAGTTTTGTATGCACGATGTGTGGCAAAAAACAAAAAACGTAAACAAAAATATACATGTATAAGCAAAATGTAAGCAACTTTTGACATGGTTGAGGAATAAACCAAATAAACATCTGGCTTCTTAAGCAGACCTAATGGATAGACCTTGGGCAAAGAGAATGCCATTTCTTTTCCTCTCTCTCCTAAAAACGCAAGACTTGACGGCTAAGACTTGAACAGTATGAACCAGCACTTAAAACCATAATAATATACATACAATTTTTTATTTTAATATGTCAACATTTTGCTATATTGTTTTTAAGCAATCTTTTCACAAAATTCTAAGCAGTTTTTGTTATGACAAACAAAATAAAACCTTGATTGTACGAACAAAGTAGAAGTACCAAAGTTATAAAACAGGGCAGTTTAAAAACCTAAAGTAAAAGTGTGGGTTAAATATGCAACATGTTTCGCATGTTTTTCATCAACATATCCACAAGAGAACTTGAAAATGTTTCCCACAGTTTAATTTTTCTACAAACGAACAAAAAATGTAGAACATGTAACATTTATGCAACATTAGATTAGATAATTTAAAAAGTTAAAAATAAAAAATAAAATAACTTTTCAATTATTGGTAAATTTTCCAAGCTTTTAAGTAATTTTAACAAAATATACGATACTTTTACGAACATAGAAATTACCTAATTTAATATCTAGATACTTAGATAATTCCATGCTTTCCTTGCGCTTATTTAATTTTATACCATATTTTTAGGTAATTTAACCTATGTATTTTCTTATGTGTATGTATGAATGTATTTATAAAATTTTTCTTCAAATGTACATAAAAAATGACAATTTATGTATTTTATAACAATAATGTTATTAAAAAGTTAACATAATAATTATTTCCAACTATTGCCCTATAAATTTGTGTATGTGATAACGTTGGCAACTCTCATTAGGTAGTAATCAAAATAACACAAAAAAGGGCAATATTAAACCACCAAATTAATAAATTTATAATGTTCATTCCCAATTTTAGGGGATATGAATAATAAATAATACATTTACCTTCCATTTCTAGTTTTTTTAATTCTAGAAGTAAAATAATTTTTGCAACTTTTCGCTTTGACGACATTTTTAAAATGAACTTTCACTTTCCCGTGTAATCGCACAAGAAATTTCTAGAAAGTCGTCCATTTCATTCAAATTTTTATTTGTTATACGTATACAGAAATTTCATGAAAGTACTTTCACGTGTAAATGCAGTGTAAGTGAGAAAAACAGCTGTTTCTTTCAATTTATGGCATTTCAATCGAAAAGTTTCTCGCCGCGTAAGTTACAGAACATGGGCACCGGTATTGTTATTAGTACTGTGAGTATAATGGTTACCTAGATACCCGATACTTAACACTATTGCAGTATAATACACCATTAGTTAAAAAAATTGTTTGCAAATTGAATTATTTACAAAATTAAAGATTCTTATTAATTATAAAATAATTTGAGATATTCTCATTGTTAACTTTATGACCGTCTTGTATATTATGAAAAAAAAACGCCAAAGAAATGCATTTGGACCAAATAAAATGGCCATAGAGTAGATAATGAGAATATCTAAAATTATTTTATAATTAACAATCATTTAACCAAACAATCATTTAAATGCCAAAGTTTATGTTTCTAAGTTTTAAAAAAAATTACCGACGTTATAGGTTCTCATTCACCCAGGACCCTGCACCTATAGTTTTATGGTTCTAATATCTATTATAGCAAATTAAAAAGGTACCACTTGTAGAACGAACACGTAAAACAAAGACATTTAATTTCCCGCATTTCACCATTTTTTATATTTTTTCTCCCCATTGAAACATAAAAAAATTCATTATTGTAGTGGAAGCCCATAATTGAGAACGTATATTGCAAAGAATGGAGAAAAATATGTTGTTAAGAAAGTACCAAAAATATGTAACATTTTCTCCCCTTAAATATTTGAATTTTGAAAAAGAAACAAATTTGTATTTTTTTTATAAGTTATGAATGTAAAATAGTTTTTATTGCTATGTTTATTGGCTTTAATTGAAAAATTAATGGTTTAATTTTGATTCTTGTTCAGAACAAAATGAACTGCGATGCCACTTTTGTTCTATTTGTACATAAAAGATGAATTGAGCTGAATAATTAAAAAAAAAATACATATAATTAAAATCACTTTCCTTTCTTCTTACATTTTCTTAACATACTTTTAGAAAACAATTCAATATAAGTAGTTTGCTAGTTGTGCTGCCAGTTTGTATAATTGTTTACATCTGTTAACCATATGGTAGCTTTGTTTTTTCCGGGCAAATTTTCCGAAATAGGTGAATCGTTCTGAAGAACACTCTCAATAAAAAAATTATTCTTCGGACAAAAATATTGTTTGGAACAATGGATGAATCCATGGTTAGTTTGGGAGTTATGAGGTTAGCGAATTTACTTGTTTTTACGCTATTTATCCCCCAAACGTTCATAATTTCTAGAAATGCCATCTTATATATCATTTACACATTAAAGTAGTTTCTTGCGAGTCACAATGCACTAAATTTGTTTACTAACACACATACAACTTTCGTACTATAAGGCAATTTCTTCGATTTGTAGTGGATCGATTTAGCGAGAGACCAGCATCCGGTTCAAATTTCAATCTTATAACTCACGGCGTTAAGGCTGTGTGAAGATGAATCTGTCAGTCAGTCCGTAACGTTGAAATTTTATCTATATATGTATATAAAAGTGAACGTATGTTTGTATACATGTATGTTTATATATTTGTGCCTTATAGGAGGCCAAACCACTTGATCGATCATCTTGAAATTTTCACAGAATATAACGTGACCCTGGAAGAGACATTAGGCTATATAAAGATTGGACAATGGGGCGATGCCACGCCCCACAGTAGGCGACTGCCTTGAGTTACTGAACTTTAAGCTATATAAAGATGTGGTTGGAAAAAGGGTCGGTGCACAACCATACAACCCAAAACATAAATTTTATTTTTTATTAATATTAATATATTTTAGTCAAGTAGGCGTGGCAACAACCATACAATAAAAATATGAATAACCTTATTTCTGGAGGACGGTTCAATAAGAGTTTTCCAATATGAAACAAATAACTTCGTTATCAATACACGACATCTGCCAAAAAGTAGGCTGGATTAGACAAGCGGGCGTGGCACCTCCCCCACAATTGCAATAAAGATTTCTACATATTTGAAGTGCTGTAATAGTGAAAGTATTCCAATTTTGTACAAATAGCTTAGATAATAATCCACAACATATTTCAAAAGGTAGTTTTAATGGGAAAAATAGGCATGGCACCTCCCATAGAAGACACTTGAAATTTCTGTACATCATCCGTTAAACGGTTTTTGAAAATCATTCAAATTTAGTCCACGATGCTTTACTTTTTAAAAAATCTTACCAATTTTATTCGATGGGGGTAGCAAAGCGCACCGGGTTAAGCTAGTATACCTACATATATACATAGGTTATACACAGCGTTACCGTTGGTGCTACTAAAGTAGCAATTTGCCACTTTTTCGACTGCTTGGATACTGTTTGGCTACTTCTACAAAATGCACTCAAATGTGATACTTTTTGTAATTCTTGAAACTTTTTTGGTACTTTTTACTAAATGATGAGATACTTTTTAAACTTTCTGTTTTATTACAACTCCCAGCTTTAATATAAACTGTAGTTGTTTAAATATACAATATATGCAAGCAAGCTTATCTAAAATAATTTGTTGTCTATCGTAATAAGTTTATGCATTTATTGCGAATATATTAAGTAACATGTGAACATATTAATTATTCACAAGTAAGTGCTCTTGGGAAGTACCACTTGCTTTTGTGCGTATGCGGTATACCATGATGAAATAAATACTTATACCATAGCGTATACTTATGCCTGTATAAATCAGGGTTGTCTGAAAATCGCCAAAATTCGACAAATTTACAGCTTGGCCCACAATGTCGACAAGAACATTTCTTTCTTATATTTATATTGAAAACAAAAACAAATTTAAATTTTTTATTATTGTTTTCAATATAAAAATGCGAAAGAAATGTTCTTGTCGATATTGTGGGCCTGGCAGTAAATTTTCTAAAAAATTATGAAAAATTCACCAACAATCGCAATATTTGATTTTTGCTTTTATAATATTTTTTGGAAATATTTAAAAACGTAAATTTTTGTTTTTTGGATTTTTTTTTGAAAAATTTACCCATTAGTTCTTTAATATCTCCGAAACTGTTGAAAAAAAAAATATTGCTAAGATGCCTAAAAGGGAATTGAATTCCAAACCATTCGATTTTCACGAAATATGCCGTAACTTATTCATACTCGTGGCCTTTAGATTAATGCTTAAAATGTCAAATTGTTGTCCTAATAACTGTTGTAAGAGTGTTTGAAAACAAAAATAGTACTAATTTTGCAAAAAATAGATTGCCACTAATTTCTAAAAAACAGTTGAAAATATAAAAAAATTTATGTGGATGACTCAACGGCTTTTAAAAAACTAGACCTAATAGAACCAATCATTTAACAGATTTAGATTCAGCAAGTTAAGACCAATTAAGATCACATAAAAAAGTGATCTTAATTGGATTTTTTTTAACCATTTAAAAATGTTATTGGAAATTTCAAATAAATTAAACAAAACACGTGCAAAATCATTATTGCCGCCTTTTTTTTCTTAAATCACATTTTTGGTGCCACTTTTTTTGTAAAGATCCCCTTTTTTTGGTACTTATTGAAAATATTCAACGGTAACGCTGGTTCTACATCAAAGATAGGCAAACACATACATGTGTTTTTTGTAATAATGTTAGTGCTATATGACTCTCCCGCTCTCATTGTTCTGCAGCGTTGCCATAATTTTTTTTTTTTCGAAAATATCGCATATTAAACACACGTACGGAAGAAAACAGTTCGGTGTCGCATGAGCAGTCATACTAAGAGGTTGCGTTGATGCTTTTTTTTTGTACACAAACAATTTGTATTGACGTTGTTATTGCATGCACACTTAAAAAATGTCTGATGAAAAAATGTTTAATAACTTTTTTTGTGCACAAAATATTTTTGGTAAAGTTCCTAATATAAACAAATTTAATGAGTAATTATATGTCTTAGATTGTATGCTTAATAATTATAATAATCGATTTTTTGACTTTCAAAGACTTGAAAATATGATCGAACTTCATAATAATCCGTTACTGTGTAACATTGAAAAACATAATGGTGACATAAAAGAAGAACTTAACAAAATGCAAGTTGATTTATCTTTACCTCTAGAAAGTGGAATAAACTTCTGGAAAAATTTCAATGAAAACATATATCCAAAAAAAAAAAATGAAATTCTAAAGATGTATTCGATGTTTGGATCAACCTTTATATGTGAATCTTCATTTTCTTTATTGAAGTTTATAAAAAATAAACACCGAAATCGTCTCACAGATGAACATCTCGAAGACCTCATGCGTATAAAATGTTGTCCCTACAAGTTTGACATAGATGAAGTAATCAAAAGTTTTGAATAAGTTAAGTTCTTCTTTTGTGTCACCATTATGTGTTTCAATTTTACATAATAATTGATTATAATGAAGTTCGATCAAGCCTTTAAAAGGCAAAAATGTGGTAAGAAATATAATACAAAAATTGAAAGAAAAAAATTGTTAAGTAAAAGTGAACAATTTACAATAAAACTAATTTTTTATACAAAGAACTTATTTAAAAAATACTCATTTTTTAAACAAAGAACTTTTTTAAAAAAAACTTTTTTTTAACAGAAAAACAAAATAATATTTTTTAAACAAAGAACTATAAAAAACTTTTAAACAAAAAAAAAATCACATTTGGCAACGCTGATCAAGCAACAAGCGTACACAACCTGCTTGTACGACTGCTCATTCGAGACCACAGATAGCAGGTGTAATCTGTGTTCGAGACTGAATTGATTTGTTTTTTTCTTCCATACGTGTGTTGAAGTACGTGTAAATAAGAGAATAACAAAGCGCCCATGGGCGGCCTTTTGCCTATCTCTGTTATACATAGATTGTTTAATTAAATATTTTGTTTTTCCTTATAAATACTTTTATTGTTAACAAAGGGATTTATTATCTTTTAATATTGATGAAAACCCGAATTCTTCTTTCACCTCCTAAATAAAAAAAATCCAATTCATGATTTATTTTATTCAACATAAACAAATATAAATAAATAAAATCACATTATTTTTACCGTAATGTATAAAATTTTCCCAAGTCTTAGAATAATAAATGGGTACTCAAATATTCCTGTATATTCGTCAATACTTTCCCTGTCGGACTGCGGACATTGCGTGTAAAAACTGAATAGCTTTAACCATGTAAATGAGTTAGCTTGTGAGTCACCTCTGACTAACTTCTGGTTAACCATGAGTTGACTTTGAGCTAACTCATTTTCCGACAGGGCTAGTTCAATAGTTATCGAGAAGAAGTTAGTCGCACAAAACACAACTGACTCAAATCTGCACCAATTATGAGTTAGTTTACTGGTTAGTTGTAAATAAGTTAGCTAAAAGTCAACTAAATGTTGAGCTAGCTAATAAAAATCCGACAGGGTTAGCTTGAAAATTTTGGCTGGCAAAGTGTTCATTTAGTATTTTTGAGAGCAATTTCTTT
Source organism: Pollenia amentaria (assembly GCA_943735925.1). Lineage (NCBI taxonomy): Eukaryota > Metazoa > Arthropoda > Insecta > Diptera > Polleniidae > Pollenia > Pollenia amentaria. The sequence continues at coordinate 71,028,264 of OX031007.1, read as the reverse complement.
AAATTCCTACTTACTCTCTCTTTGCAAGTTTCTGCTAGTAAAGTAAATGAACACACCTTATATATCATATGTTCACAAATTAACAAATTATATCAGCAACATTGTGGTAAGTCTTGTTACAGGTATTCATCATTTTCATCCTAAAACAAATTGTATTTCCCCTCTATTTCACTCAGGATATTCTTCCCAGGTTTAACCGGGGACATGTGTCCGGGCCGACCGATTTGTATTTCACCCCGGGGTTCTTTAGACGACTTACACCTTTTAACGCTATGTGTTTGTTTGTCTCAGCCAATTGCCACTATTCCAAGCACCATTTACAATCTGTCTTTCCATGTAACATTTCCGTGCGATATACATATGCCCTAGAGAGACATATCACCCAGGGTATAAGCACCCAGGGCATGGACAAAATAACAAAAATAGCTGGTTGGACGTGAAAAATAATTTCCCGCCAGGCCACCGCAACAAATTTACGGTCTGAAAATGTGCTGACAATATACTGCCAGCAAAGAAATTGTCACAAGACCTTAAAATTTCATTGGCAGACAATTGTCTGACGACATTCTTAGAAAATTCGGCTGAAGTGCACTTTACGGGGCGTACGAAAAAAAAATATAAAAAATATGCCACCCGATCCAGAATTAAAAAAAAAAAATACCAAAATTAATATTTAAGGGGGCTGAGGCCAGTGGGGACCCCTGGGTCCATAAAACCGCCCCGCCCACTGAATGGTATGTGTGGGTACTCAAATTAAAGGTAATTGTGCAACAAAAACGAAAATAATAAAATTTTGGGTGGGCGGCATTTCTAGGGCCCTCTGGGGCAAAAAAAGTGTCCCCCCATAACACTTATGTATATCTGTGTGGATACTCAAATTAAAGGTAATTTGCTCACGATTGCAAATATGTATTTTGTTTTTGTATTCGTTTAATATTTTCCTCTCTAGGTTAATTTATGTATCTTTTATAGCTATGCAGAGAAGTTTTAGTTAGCGAAGCCGGTCTTTGTTATACCATAGAGGAGAAAATCCTTTTGCCCGGCCGAAGGCCGGCTATGCAGAGAAGCTTTAGTAAGCGAAGCCGGTCTTTGTTATACCATAGAGGAGAAAATCCTTGCGCCCGGCCGAAGGCCGGCTATACAAAAAAGCTTTAGTTAGCGAAGCCGGTCTTTGTTATACTATAGAGGAGAAAATCCTTGCGCCCGGCCGAAGGCCGGCTATACAAAGAAGCTTTAGTTACAAAAAAATAAAAAAATAATAAAACTCATTTGAAAATTTTAGCGCATAGGTATAACATTAAAAAAGCAAAATAGAAAAAAAATTTCGTATTTTTTACACAATTACCTTTAATTTGAGTACCCACACATACCACTAAGTGGGCGGGCCGCTTTTTTTGATCCATGGGGTCCCAGGGGCCTCAGCCCCCTTAAATTTTAATTTTGGTTTTTTTCTTTTTTTATTCCAGAGGGGGTCCAACTTTTTTTTTTTTTTTTTTCCGTACGCCCCGTAAAGTGCACTTTTGCCGAAAATTCAAAGCATTTACCAGAAAATTTTAATATTCAAAATTCAATACACAAAACCTGACATTATCTGGGCAGGATTAGAGAAGTAGGCGTGGCACAAAATATATATATATATCAGAAATATATATCTATGGAGAAGTGTGCGTTGCACCTCCCATACAAAGACATTACGGACTTCCGTATATCTTGACAACAGCAAGAGCCAAAGTTACAAAATTAGGTACAGGCATCTTGGTTACAATACACAGCATCCGACATATGGGCGGGATTGAGGAAGTGAGCGTGAAGTGAAGGGTATATAAGATTCAGTATATCCCAATATAGCTCTCTTACTTGTTCTGTTACGATTTTTATACCTTCCACCACCACTACTGGTATATGAAGCTATACTAAGTCTATCATTCTGTGTGAAACTTTTATATTATTAATCTGAGACCCCATAAAGTATATATGTACATATATTCTGGCTCCTTGAGTAATTCTAAGTTGATATAGCCCCAGGGGACAAATGAAGCAGATGTGTGCCGATGTGTACCGCATTTTTGGCACACATCGGCAGAGCTGCAGTCGTCAGTAGCATGAGACCTGGTCAGGCAGTTTTTGCTGTAGCCATGAATGCGGACTTGGTGCCTGCGCTCCGTCCCGGTCATACTTAAAAACCTTCTGCAAAACCGTAGTGAGTGGAATCGGGATCAGACAAGGCACTGATGGACGTCTGGATTTCTAGGAGCCCTGTGAAGAAACATAAGGTTAATAGATAGAAACTTTTAAAAGGAAACCTGATCAGAAGTGTTAGTGGGAGGTATGAGAAAATAGAGGGGAACAGAAAAGGTAAAGTGCAAGATAGGGGATCTTGAAGAGAGGAATTTGGGTAACAGGGTTTCCTTTTCACTTATCATCTAAGGTATGGACCGGTAAAGTGCAAAGTTTGACGATTGGCCTAGTGATTATCACTCCTTGCGTTTTAAAGTATGCAATATGTACATAACCATCATTGCCAGCATACGACACAACCGCCACTCATTCGGAGGGAGCAGATCGTCTTTTATGACGGCGAGTTGCCCTACGGTAAGGTTTATTTATTTCTACATCCGAACGAACTGGTGGTGTAACACTTTGAATCTCTCCCAGCGATCCCTCAAAGTAAGTGTTTCCGTCAAGGTTGCGGACGAAGAAAATGATCGGGAGTAAGGGCTAACAGCTCTATGTGAGCTAAGAGCGAGGTGCACTTATTATTCTAGGCGCGACTTTCTTGAAATACATTATAAATTATTTTGCACCGGCTTTCCATAATCGTCCCATATGGATGGCATTTGGGGGGATAAAGTGCCACTGAAAGCAAATTCTTTTGACGCTGTGCTGACAAATCCATCGTATTCTTGGCGAAGTGCTCGTTCCGCACCAACAAAATGAGTCCCATTGTCGGACATAACCTAGTAAAGGCGGCTCGAAAAGCATTTGTGGAGAGGGTTGAGCGTAACTACATGTGTATAGCTCTCGCCTTACCCTTTCTTTTAAGGCGAGTTTCATCACATAGAGGTTTTAATAGATAAAGGTCCTGCAAAATCCAACCCTGTATTAGTAAAAGGCAAGGAAAATGAACTTCGTTCCTGGGGTGGGGCACCCAATAGTTGAGAACTTACTCTTTTTTTTGTAACGTAAGCAGGCTACACATTTTGGAAGGCAGAGCCTAATAGCTGATCTTAATCGAGGGATGAAATATTCTCCTCTCACTATTCTCAAAATTAAGTTGGTTTCTGCACGCATAAGGAGCCTATGAACAAAGTCGACATGCAGTCTACATTAGACTGAGTTGACAAGGAGAAAAGAGGGGTGTCTTTCATTTAGGGGTGCCAGACGTAATGTTTTAAGCAGTACGTGTACTAATTTTTTCACTTGTACTGTTTTATGCACAACACCCAAAACAGTACGCAAATGTACTGTTTTTACACTTTGTAAAGATTTTTGTACCGTTTTTTGGTTCAGTCTACAAAAAACAAAGATTTTAAGGCCCTAATAATATAAAACGCAGCGCAACCCCAAAGAATAACATTGAAAGCACAAACAATGTCATAAATATTTTGTTGTTGCTTTCTATAGAAACAATTGAAACGTCGATTTCATGTTTTAACGGTTTAATTGTCTCTGGATGGCTTGCGTTACAATTATCCTTAATGGCTACAAACAGAAAATAATCCAAAGGGCTCAAATCATAGCTCCGAGACGGCCAATTGACATCACAATTTGGGCTGATTATTCGATTTTCAAAAACAGTGTGTAAAATATCGATAGTTGCGTTGGTTGTATGACATGTGGCCCCGTCTTGTTGAAACCAAATGTCGTCCATGTCTTACTTTATAATTTTTGGAAACAAAAACTCGTTGAGCATGGTACGGTAACGCTCAACGTTGACGGTAACGGCGGCTTCTGGCTCAATAGTAACGTGTGGGTTCTTAAAACCCATAAGTTTTCTTCAAAAAAAAAATACGTACTGCTTTTTCATAATTGCACTGTTTTTTTGTATTCATTTTACTGTTTTCCGAATTTTAAATCTGACTACCCTATATTGAAAGGATGAGCAAAAGGTTTTATTTGGGGAGAATGATGGAAAATAAATATTTTATGAAGATATATGAACTTAAATAATCATCCGTAAAAAGAATATTTTCTGATTTTTAAAGCAAGTATGAAATATTTGGTGTAAAAAAACCGCCAAAAATATGGTGAAGTGCAAATGAAGTGTTTAACGACAAGAACGTGATTAAAACCGTAAAACATGGTGGAGGCTCAGTAACGGTCTGGGGATGCATGGCGGCATCGGGGGCCGGAAAACTTGTATTTATATAATCAACGATGAAGAAAGAAGATTACCTTCGGATTCTACAACACAATGTTGCCCCCAGTGTAGAAAAATTAAGCTTATCAAGGAACTGGATATTTTAGCAGGACAATGATCCTAAAGGTCCAACCATAATATGCATGAAGTCGCTAAAGTCAACTTAAGCAGCTGTACGAATACATATAAAACATATGTGGCCAACTATAATGTACTTAATGAAACTTTTCGTTAATTTTCCTCAAATGTCATTTGGTTGAGCAAAGTGCCAAACTGAACGCACATTCCGTACGGGATCAGCTGTTTGTGCATTATTAAAAAAAAAATAAAATAAATTGAAATAAATAAAAAAAAAATAAAAAAAAGAAAAAGAGGAAGTTTTGTATCCAGTTTTTATTAATAAGTATGCACAACTAACACCAATTTTTTTCTTTTAAAAACGTTGCATGCAAATTAAATAAAACAAATACAGGTCTGTAATTTTTGATACTTTAAATTTGAAGTAATCGCAAGAAAACAAAATATTGTACAAATATGCAACATGGATCTTAAGTTTATGTAAGTACATTATGGCCACCTAAAAGTCTTCTTTAATTTTCTTATGCATTTGACGGACTTTTCGTTAATTTTTGACAGTCCCTTAAGCTAACTTATGCATATTATGGTTGGGCCTTAAAGCTTCGTTCAAAATTGTGCAGGAATGGTTACTCTACCGTACGCCTAAAACACTTGACCATCCACCACAATCCCCAGACCTCAATCCTATTGAGCATCTGTGGGAATATGTGGACAAAAAAGTTAGAGAAAGGAATATTTCTTCCAAAGATGGCCTAAAGGCGGCGCTGCAGGATGAATGGAGAAAAATTCCACCTGAATTTACAAAAAAAGTAGTTGAATCAATGTCCAGAAGGTTAGAAGCTATACATAATTAAGTCAAAAAGACGCCAAACAAAGTATTAAACATAATTAGTCAATTCACAAGGTATCCTAACATGTCATATTGTCAAAATGTCCTAATATTTCACAATGGTTTAAAAATATTGTTGTACGGCTCAGCCACTCAGCGCTGGACTTTTCTGATTAATTACGACAGCACAATAAACACAGCAAGCAACGTTCTATTTATTTAAGACACTTTTTGTTAACAAACCAACAACAATATTTTTAAACCATTGTGAAATATTAGGACATTTTGACAATATGACATGTTAGGATACCTTGTGAATTGACTAATTGTTGTTGGTTTGTTAACAAAAAGTGTCTTAAATAAATAGAACATTTTGACAATATGACATGTTAGGATACCTTGTGAATTGACTAAATGTTTTATATAACGTAAACACTTTCGTTTACTTTCATTTGACGCGTTAAACTAGTGTAATATAAATAAAAACTTAATTTTTTTCCTATGTGCCTTTATTTTAGTATTTTGTTTTTATGCATTAAATTTAATTTTTATTACCAATAAATTATATTAAATGGTTTTTTTTTATATCATTGTTTGTTTAAATATAATATATATTTTTTTAATCAACATGCGGTGTTTACTTTCATTTGACTCTCACAGTATATTAGCATTATTTTTTTTTTAGCAATTTTGGATTTTTTGAATCATTTTAAAGCAGAGAAAGGCAAAAGGCCGCCCATGGGCGCTTTGTTATTCTCTTATTTACACGTACTTAAACACACGTATGGAAGAAAAAAAAAAAAAACAAATCAATTCAGTCTCGAACACACTGTTCAAGTCTTAGCCGGCAAGTTTTGAGTTTTTAGGTGAGAGAGGAATATAAATTCATTCTCTTTTCCCTTCTCTCCTAAACAGTGTGGCCAGGTCTAAAAAAATTTTACAGCTAAATCTGCCATTAGACAGAGCCAAAAAATGCTAAAAATGATTTTTAAAAATGCTAAAAATAATGCTAAAATTTTTTAACGATTTTTGTTAAAAATTTATTACCAGTATGAAATTTTTTTCGAAACTAATTTTAGTGACTACTTTTTGATCGCAATTGAAATAAATGGTTATACCCAGCAAAAACTTTGCTTACAAAATAAGCAGAAAAATAATGAGAACCTGAGGAGAAGACTACTTATTTTTCTACTAGAAAAAGTTGTGCGATGTCCCAAAAGTAATCCTTTATAATTTGGCCAATTACAACCTAAAAAATAATAAAAATATTATATAAATTATAAAAATATGTAGTTACCAAAAGAGACAAGAAATAAGTACGTTCAAAAAGGTTAAAACACACTTATTAAAATTGCTCTGGAATCTTATGGAATTTTTGTTGAAAAAGTGTACACAATAATAAATTTATCGAAATGTAAGAAAACATTTAATAAAGAGTGTTTTGGCTGCACATATATATAGCTCTAACACTGTAATAACAATGTGTTTATTAATATATGTAAATATACGGGCAAGGCCTGTCACAGAAATACATTTCGATCGAAAGTTTTTTTAATTCCGAGACAGCTTCTTTACAATAATTATAATAATCGATTTTTTGACTTTCAAAGACTTGAAAATATGATCGAACTTCATAATAATCCGTTACTGTGTAACATTGAAAAACATAATGGTGACATAAAAGAAGAACTTAACAAAATGCAAGTTGATTTATCTTTACCTCTAGAAAGTGGAATAAACTTCTGGAAAAATTTCAATGAAAACATATATCCAAAAAAAAAAAATGAAATTCTAAAGATGTATTCGATGTTTGGATCAACCTTTATATGTGAATCTTCATTTTCTTTATTGAAGTTTATAAAAAATAAACACCGAAATCGTCTCACAGATGAACATCTCGAAGACCTCATGCGTATAAAATGTTGTCCCTACAAGTTTGACATAGATGAAGTAATCAAAAGTTTTGAATAAGTTAAGTTCTTCTTTTGTGTCACCATTATGTGTTTCAATTTTACATAATAATTGATTATAATGAAGTTCGATCAAGCCTTTAAAAGGCAAAAATGTGGTAAGAAATATAATACAAAAATTGAAAGAAAAAAATTGTTAAGTAAAAGTGAACAATTTACAATAAAACTAATTTTTTATACAAAGAACTTATTTAAAAAATACTCATTTTTTAAACAAAGAACTTTTTTAAAAAAAACTTTTTTTTAACAGAAAAACAAAATAATATTTTTTAAACAAAGAACTATAAAAAACTTTTAAACAAAAAAAAAATCACATTTGGCAACGCTGATCAAGCAACAAGCGTACACAACCTGCTTGTACGACTGCTCATTCGAGACCACAGATAGCAGGTGTAATCTGTGTTCGAGACTGAATTGATTTGTTTTTTTCTTCCATACGTGTGTTGAAGTACGTGTAAATAAGAGAATAACAAAGCGCCCATGGGCGGCCTTTTGCCTATCTCTGTTATACATAGATTGTTTAATTAAATATTTTGTTTTTCCTTATAAATACTTTTATTGTTAACAAAGGGATTTATTATCTTTTAATATTGATGAAAACCCGAATTCTTCTTTCACCTCCTAAATAAAAAAAATCCAATTCATGATTTATTTTATTCAACATAAACAAATATAAATAAATAAAATCACATTATTTTTACCGTAATGTATAAAATTTTCCCAAGTCTTAGAATAATAAATGGGTACTCAAATATTCCTGTATATTCGTCAATACTTTCCCTGTCGGACTGCGGACATTGCGTGTAAAAACTGAATAGCTTTAACCATGTAAATGAGTTAGCTTGTGAGTCACCTCTGACTAACTTCTGGTTAACCATGAGTTGACTTTGAGCTAACTCATTTTCCGACAGGGCTAGTTCAATAGTTATCGAGAAGAAGTTAGTCGCACAAAACACAACTGACTCAAATCTGCACCAATTATGAGTTAGTTTACTGGTTAGTTGTAAATAAGTTAGCTAAAAGTCAACTAAATGTTGAGCTAGCTAATAAAAATCCGACAGGGTTAGCTTGAAAATTTTGGCTGGCAAAGTGTTCATTTAGTATTTTTGAGAGCAATTTCTTTAAATTCCTACTTACTCTCTCTTTGCAAGTTTCTGCTAGTAAAGTAAATGAACACACCTTATATATCATATGTTCACAAATTAACAAATTATATCAGCAACATTGTGGTAAGTCTTGTTACAGGTATTCATCATTTTCATCCTAAAACAAATTGTATTTCCCCTCTATTTCACTCAGGATATTCTTCCCAGGTTTAACCGGGGACATGTGTCCGGGCCGACCGATTTGTATTTCACCCCGGGGTTCTTTAGACGACTTACACCTTTTAACGCTATGTGTTTGTTTGTCTCAGCCAATTGCCACTATTCCAAGCACCATTTACAATCTGTCTTTCCATGTAACATTTCCGTGCGATATACATATGCCCTAGAGAGACATATCACCCAGGGTATAAGCACCCAGGGCATGGACAAAATAACAAAAATAACTGGTTGGACGTGAAAAATAATTTCCCGCCAGGCCACCGCAACAAATTTACGGTCTGAAAATGTGCTGACAATATACTGCCAGCAAAGAAATTGTCACAAGACCTTAAAATTTCATTGGCAGACAATTGTCTGACGACATTCTTAGAAAATTCGGCTGAAGTGCACTTTACGGGGCGTACGAAAAAAAAATATAAAAAATATGCCACCCGATCCAGAATTAAAAAAAAAAAATACCAAAATTAATATTTAAGGGGGCTGAGGCCCGTGGGGACCCCTGGGTCCATAAAACCGCCCCGCCCACTGAATGGTATGTGTGGGTACTCAAATTAAAGGTAATTGTGCAACAAAAACGAAAATAATAAAATTTTGGGTGGGCGGCATTTCTAGGGCCCTCTGGGGCAAAAAAAGTGTCCCCCCATAACACTTATGTATATCTGTGTGGATACTCAAATTAAAGGTAATTTGCTCACGATTGCAAATATGTATTTTGTTTTTGTATTCGTTTAATATTTTCCTCTCTAGGTTAATTTATGTATCTTTTATAGCTATGCAGAGAAGTTTTAGTTAGCGAAGCCGGTCTTTGTTATACCATAGAGGAGAAAATCCTTTTGCCCGGCCGAAGGCCGGCTATGCAGAGAAGCTTTAGTAAGCGAAGCCGGTCTTTGTTATACCATAGAGGAGAAAATCCTTGCGCCCGGCCGAAGGCCGGCTATACAAAAAAGCTTTAGTTAGCGAAGCCGGTCTTTGTTATACTATAGAGGAGAAAATCCTTGCGCCCGGCCGAAGGCCGGCTATACAAAGAAGCTTTAGTTACAAAAAAATAAAAAAATAATAAAACTCATTTGAAAATTTTAGCGCATAGGTATAACATTAAAAAAGCAAAATAGAAAAAAAATTTCGTATTTTTTACACAATTACCTTTAATTTGAGTACCCACACATACCACTAAGTGGGCGGGCCGCTTTTTTTGATCCATGGGGTCCCAGGGGCCTCAGCCCCCTTAAATTTTAATTTTGGTTTTTTTCTTTTTTTATTCCAGAGGGGGTCCAACTTTTTTTTTTTTTTTTTTCCGTACGCCCCGTAAAGTGCACTTTTGCCGAAAATTCAAAGCATTTACCAGAAAATTTTAATATTCAAAATTCAATACACAAAACCTGACATTATCTGGGCAGGATTAGAGAAGTAGGCGTGGCACAAAATATATATATATATCAGAAATATATATCTATGGAGAAGTGTGCGTTGCACCTCCCATACAAAGACATTACGGACTTCCGTATATCTTGACAACAGCAAGAGCCAAAGTTACAAAATTAGGTACAGGCATCTTGGTTACAATACACAGCATCCGACATATGGGCGGGATTGAGGAAGTGAGCGTGAAGTGAAGGGTATATAAGATTCAGTATATCCCAATATAGCTCTCTTACTTGTTCTGTTACGATTTTTATACCTTCCACCACCACTACTGGTATATGAAGCTATACTAAGTCTATCATTCTGTGTGAAACTTTTATATTATTAATCTGAGACCCCATAAAGTATATATGTACATATATTCTGGCTCCTTGAGTAATTCTAAGTTGATATAGCCCCAGGGGACAAATGAAGCAGATGTGTGCCGATGTGTACCGCATTTTTGGCACACATCGGCAGAGCTGCAGTCGTCAGTAGCATGAGACCTGGTCAGGCAGTTTTTGCTGTAGCCATGAATGCGGACTTGGTGCCTGCGCTCCGTCCCGGTCATACTTAAAAACCTTCTGCAAAACCGTAGTGAGTGGAATCGGGATCAGACAAGGCACTGATGGACGTCTGGATTTCTAGGAGCCCTGTGAAGAAACATAAGGTTAATAGATAGAAACTTTTAAAAGGAAACCTGATCAGAAGTGTTAGTGGGAGGTATGAGAAAATAGAGGGGAACAGAAAAGGTAAAGTGCAAGATAGGGGATCTTGAAGAGAGGAATTTGGGTAACAGGGTTTCCTTTTCACTTATCATCTAAGGTATGGACCGGTAAAGTGCAAAGTTTGACGATTGGCCTAGTGATTATCACTCCTTGCGTTTTAAAGTATGCAATATGTACATAACCATCATTGCCAGCATACGACACAACCGCCACTCATTCGGAGGGAGCAGATCGTCTTTTATGACGGCGAGTTGCCCTACGGTAAGGTTTATTTATTTCTACATCCGAACGAACTGGTGGTGTAACACTTTGAATCTCTCCCAGCGATCCCTCAAAGTAAGTGTTTCCGTCAAGGTTGCGGACGAAGAAAATGATCGGGAGTAAGGGCTAACAGCTCTATGTGAGCTAAGAGCGAGGTGCACTTATTATTCTAGGCGCGACTTTCTTGAAATACATTATAAATTATTTTGCACCGGCTTTCCATAATCGTCCCATATGGATGGCATTTGGGGGGATAAAGTGCCACTGAAAGCAAATTCTTTTGACGCTGTGCTGACAAATCCATCGTATTCTTGGCGAAGTGCTCGTTCCGCACCAACAAAATGAGTCCCATTGTCGGACATAACCTAGTAAAGGCGGCTCGAAAAGCATTTGTGGAGAGGGTTGAGCGTAACTACATGTGTATAGCTCTCGCCTTACCCTTTCTTTTAAGGCGAGTTTCATCACATAGAGGTTTTAATAGATAAAGGTCCTGCAAAATCCAACCCTGTATTAGTAAAAGGCAAGGAAAATGAACTTCGTTCCTGGGGTGGGGCACCCAATAGTTGAGAACTTACTCTTTTTTTTGTAACGTAAGCAGGCTACACATTTTGGAAGGCAGAGCCTAATAGCTGATCTTAATCGAGGGATGAAATATTCTCCTCTCACTATTCTCAAAATTAAGTTGGTTTCTGCACGCATAAGGAGCCTATGAACAAAGTCGACATGCAGTCTACATTAGACTGAGTTGACAAGGAGAAAAGAGGGGTGTCTTTCATTTAGGGGTGCCAGACGTAATGTTTTAAGCAGTACGTGTACTAATTTTTTCACTTGTACTGTTTTATGCACAACACCCAAAACAGTACGCAAATGTACTGTTTTTACACTTTGTAAAGATTTTTGTACCGTTTTTTGGTTCAGTCTACAAAAAACAAAGATTTTAAGGCCCTAATAATATAAAACGCAGCGCAACCCCAAAGAATAACATTGAAAGCACAAACAATGTCATAAATATTTTGTTGTTGCTTTCTATAGAAACAATTGAAACGTCGATTTCATGTTTTAACGGTTTAATTGTCTCTGGATGGCTTGCGTTACAATTATCCTTAATGGCTACAAACAGAAAATAATCCAAAGGGCTCAAATCATAGCTCCGAGACGGCCAATTGACATCACAATTTGGGCTGATTATTCGATTTTCAAAAACAGTGTGTAAAATATCGATAGTTGCGTTGGTTGTATGACATGTGGCCCCGTCTTGTTGAAACCAAATGTCGTCCATGTCTTACTTTATAATTTTTGGAAACAAAAACTCGTTGAGCATGGTACGGTAACGCTCAACGTTGACGGTAACGGCGGCTTCTGGCTCAATAGTAACGTGTGGGTTCTTAAAACCCATAAGTTTTCTTCAAAAAAAAAATACGTACTGCTTTTTCATAATTGCACTGTTTTTTTGTATTCATTTTACTGTTTTCCGAATTTTAAATCTGACTACCCTATATTGAAAGGATGAGCAAAAGGTTTTATTTGGGGAGAATGATGGAAAATAAATATTTTATGAAGATATATGAACTTAAATAATCATCCGTAAAAAGAATATTTTCTGATTTTTAAAGCAAGTATGAAATATTTGGTGTAAAAAAACCGCCAAAAATATGGTGAAGTGCAAATGAAGTGTTTAACGACAAGAACGTGATTAAAACCGTAAAACATGGTGGAGGCTCAGTAACGGTCTGGGGATGCATGGCGGCATCGGGGGCCGGAAAACTTGTATTTATATAATCAACGATGAAGAAAGAAGATTACCTTCGGATTCTACAACACAATGTTGCCCCCAGTGTAGAAAAATTAAGCTTATCAAGGAACTGGATATTTTAGCAGGACAATGATCCTAAAGGTCCAACCATAATATGCATGAAGTCGCTAAAGTCAACTTAAGCAGCTGTACGAATACATATAAAACATATGTGGCCAACTATAATGTACTTAATGAAACTTTTCGTTAATTTTCCTCAAATGTCATTTGGTTGAGCAAAGTGCCAAACTGAACGCACATTCCGTACGGGATCAGCTGTTTGTGCATTATTAAAAAAAAAATAAAATAAATTGAAATAAATAAAAAAAAAATAAAAAAAAGAAAAAGAGGAAGTTTTGTATCCAGTTTTTATTAATAAGTATGCACAACTAACACCAATTTTTTTCTTTTAAAAACGTTGCATGCAAATTAAATAAAACAAATACAGGTCTGTAATTTTTGATACTTTAAATTTGAAGTAATCGCAAGAAAACAAAATATTGTACAAATATGCAACATGGATCTTAAGTTTATGTAAGTACATTATGGCCACCTAAAAGTCTTCTTTAATTTTCTTATGCATTTGACGGACTTTTCGTTAATTTTTGACAGTCCCTTAAGCTAACTTATGCATATTATGGTTGGGCCTTAAAGCTTCGTTCAAAATTGTGCAGGAATGGTTACTCTACCGTACGCCTAAAACACTTGACCATCCACCACAATCCCCAGACCTCAATCCTATTGAGCATCTGTGGGAATATGTGGACAAAAAAGTTAGAGAAAGGAATATTTCTTCCAAAGATGGCCTAAAGGCGGCGCTGCAGGATGAATGGAGAAAAATTCCACCTGAATTTACAAAAAAAGTAGTTGAATCAATGTCCAGAAGGTTAGAAGCTATACATAATTAAGTCAAAAAGACGCCAAACAAAGTATTGTACGGCTCAGCCACTCAGCGCTGGACTTTTCTGATTAATTACGACAGCACAATAAACACAGCAAGCAACGTTCTATTTATTTAAGACACTTTTTGTTAACAAACCAACAACAATATTTTTAAACCATTGTGAAATATTAGGACATTTTGACAATATGACATGTTAGGATACCTTGTGAATTGACTAATTGTTGTTGGTTTGTTAACAAAAAGTGTCTTAAATAAATAGAACATTTTGACAATATGACATGTTAGGATACCTTGTGAATTGACTAAATGTTTTATATAACGTAAACACTTTCGTTTACTTTCATTTGACGCGTTAAACTAGTGTAATATAAATAAAAACTTAATTTTTTTCCTATGTGCCTTTATTTTAGTATTTTGTTTTTATGCATTAAATTTAATTTTTATTACCAATAAATTATATTAAATGGTTTTTTTTTATATCATTGTTTGTTTAAATATAATATATATTTTTTTAATCAACATGCGGTGTTTACTTTCATTTGACTCTCACAGTATATTAGCATTATTTTTTTTTTAGCAATTTTGGATTTTTTGAATCATTTTAAAGCAGAGAAAGGCAAAAGGCCGCCCATGGGCGCTTTGTTATTCTCTTATTTACACGTACTTAAACACACGTATGGAAGAAAAAAAAAAAAAACAAATCAATTCAGTCTCGAACACACTGTTCAAGTCTTAGCCGGCAAGTTTTGAGTTTTTAGGTGAGAGAGGAATATAAATTCATTCTCTTTTCCCTTCTCTCCTAAACAGTGTGGCCAGGTCTAAAAAAATTTTACAGCTAAATCTGCCATTAGACAGAGCCAAAAAATGCTAAAAATGATTTTTAAAAATGCTAAAAATAATGCTAAAATTTTTTAACGATTTTTGTTAAAAATTTATTACCAGTATGAAATTTTTTTCGAAACTAATTTTTGTGACTACTTTTTGATCGCAATTGAAATAAATGGTTATACCCAGCAAAAACTTTGCTTACAAAATAAGCAGAAAAATAATGAGAACCTGAGGAGAAGACTACTTATTTTTCTACTAGAAAAAGTTGTGCGATGTCCCAAAAGTAATCCTTTATAATTTGGCCAATTACAACCTAAAAAATAATAAAAATATTATATAAATTATAAAAATATGTAGTTACCAAAAGAGACAAGAAATAAGTACGTTCAAAAAGGTTAAAACACACTTATTAAAATTGCTCTGGAATCTTATGGAATTTTTGTTGAAAAAGTGTACACAATAATAAATTTATCGAAATGTAAGAAAACATTTAATAAAGAGTGTTTTGGCTGCACATATATATAGCTCTAACACTGTAATAACAATGTGTTTATTAATATATGTAAATATACGGGCAAGGCCTGTCACAGAAATACATTTCGATCGAAAGTTTTTTTAATTCCGAGACAGCTTCTTTACAAAACGAAAATCGATACATTTTCTCGGAATGGAATCACTTTTAATTTTTCGATCAAAAAAAGTTTTTGTTTTGGTTTGCACAATATATCCACATTTAACTTAAGAATAAAAAAATTTAAATTTGTCGGAATTACGAAAATCGATCAAAGTCTGAAGAAGATAAAACAAAATCGATCGAAATGAAAATACGGATTCAAAACTATTCTGAACAATTTCTGTGATAGGCCTGATTATGCTCTTCAAAAAAACATCGTAAGTCTAGATTTTGGTAAAGCATATGTTATATATAAAAATGTAGCACAGGGAGTTAAGATTAAATGTTAAATTTAGCGGACCTGCAAACCTCTGATATATTATAAATTTAAACGGGTTATTTATGCACAATTTTTAGATCATTTCAGTTTTTATAGTTTAAGAAAAGTTGAAGCTTTAAAATAATTTTTTTCAGCAGTTTAGAGCAAAAAATTTTTCAAACATTTACACTATTGAATTCTTATCTAAATACAAAGTGAAATTTTCTTGTACTTTTATATCATAATATCAAAGGACAAATAATATTGACAATCAACATGATAAGGGCATTTCTTATATGTATTCCCTGAATATTCTATTTTTTAACAAGGCAGGTAAGATGTTTCTTAACATAAGAATTATACATTTTCATACGAAATTTTATTTTGGATACAACTGTTTTTAGTCAAAATTTATTATAATTTATAATTTTTTTAAGCGAAATCAATTAAACTATTCGTATCAATTTTTAAAATAAATAATGCTTAAAAAAGCTAAAAACATTTTCAAAAAATGCTAAATAAAATGCCAAGTGCTAAATGAAAATTTTGCAGCTAAATAAAAATTTTTAAAGCTAAATTTAGCTGTAAAAATGCCAAAATGGCCACACTGCTCCTAAAGGCTCAAGACTTGACGGCTAAAACTTGAACAGTGTGAACCAGCACTTGGCTGTAAAATATTTTGCTATATGGCCACACTGGTAACAGCTGCTTGTACACAAAATGAATTTCGACAAGTTTTTGTTTATTGCAGTGGCTAGCATTTATTTTTGCGTTGTTGTCGATAGTTTTGTGTTTTAAGAAAAAATAAAAATAGGGAAATAACTTAAAAACCCCAAAGACTCATATTTTAATAAAACACGTAAAACATTGAATGATAAAAATACAAAAACGATAAACTAAACAAAAATACACACTCAATCAAAAGTTGATTGTTTTACTGCAGTGACTAATAATTATTAAAATTTGAAAATTAAAATAAAAAAAAAAAACACTTCATCATAGATATACAACAGCACATTTGGCTAAAGAAAGAAAAACGTATGTAAGTTATGAAAAATGCTTGAAGTAAAATTATATTGGTTTTTTATTTACATATTTGTATTTAATATTTAAAAGCAAATTTTATAATTGACATTTTCACATTTCTATGCAAAGTTTGTATGTAATAATAAAAAAAAACTATTCTCTGTTGTATGCATGTAGTGGGAAACTATTTAAGAAACAGAAATTCACTCATTATATTTTACTTTTGCCCTCCATAACTTTGCAGGCTAGCACCTGAGGCAGTAAGTAAAATTTTTCTGTATAGTTGTGTGTGTAAAACCGTTCATTGTAGTTAAGTTTGCACTTGCCTACTTTCCCAACCCACCAACTTCAGTCTAACAATAATTAATCAAATCTTATTTAAATTGTTTATTTCAATATTTTTTTTAGTTTGTTTGTTTTTTCCTTTTTTGTTTGTTTCTAATTTCATATACATACTTATATGTGTGTATGTACATATGTTTATAAATTTTTAATTTTTTGTTTCTTTTAATTTCTTTTCTTTTCCCCTAGTCCTGGTACCATCCCATCTGATTGGGTGTGATAAACGTTGGGTCGCATGATCCTAAAAGATGGATGTTAATAATATTTCCAAATATGCCGTTCTCACACGTAATACCAAAGTGCATCTTCATCAAACTCCTGATATATTGGTCGATGGTAACGGGAGTTGTGATGTCACCAATACCGATATAAATAACGATGAAATTTTTATTAATGCTGGGGCATTAATAAAAATATATCAATTTAAAATTGGTGGTTCCAAATACCTAAGTTCGATACAAGTACTAGATCTGGTTAATCATTTGCCCATCTATGAAAACCTCTATGAGTGTCCCCAAGCTTATTTGCGACTTGTGGACGAAGGTCTCTGGCCATATGTTATAAGCATTGTGGATCCCCAACAGCGTTTAAGAATGCTACAAGATGAAAATCACTGCAAGTGGTTTATAAGTTTGAGAGTGAATTGCTTAGTCAGTGTGTCCGGTGAAATGTTTAATAAGCCTGGTACAAATTTCAATTGCATAATACGTTATATAGGACCAGTTTCGGAACTTTACTCCGTTGGTTATTTCTTTGGCTTGGAAATATTGGTATGTTGAGCAACAAATAAAATCTATAATGAAAATTAGAAAATATGTATTAAAGACAACAAGTAGAATTACTACATTCAGCTATAGTCAAGCTCAAAAAGTATGATCAAATTTTATATTTTTGTTTATGTTGGTTAATTTGATCATTCTGTTTGTAAGACATCAAAAGAAATGTTGGCCTATAACCTAAAAGTATTTTTTTCTACCTATTGGTCTCTTATAAACTTTTTTTTGCAACATTTATTGAATATTCATACACATATTAAAATATGTGTGAATTAACAATAATTAATCAAATCGTATTCTAGTTCATAAGATTATGTACATATGTTCTTCCAATGGCGGAGAAAAATTCTCCTAATCACTGTTTCCGTTCACATATGATCGGATAAGTCCTGCGGTATCTCGTCTCTTTAAGCTTGGGTGGATTTTGAGTCCTTTCAAATATGTTGTGGAATCTTCAGTGATCATAGTTTTTACTAATGGCTCATTGAGATCTTTTTAAATATTGGAGTTTTTTATATACCAGGGAGCGGCTGTTATAATTTAAAAAATTTATTTTTGCGCCTATAGATTTTTTCTATATTTGAAGCCAAGGCATTACTCCATAACTGAATACCATATTACTAGATTGTCTTTAAAAAAAAGTTATAAGGCAGGGGCTTACAATCCAGACTAATGGTGGAATTTTCTTCAATGAGCCATTTTGTTTGAAAAATTAAAATCGCATTTAAGTTAAATTTACCTTCATATGGCGTTTCCATGTTAAACGACGGTATAGATGT
This sequence comes from Pollenia amentaria, assembly GCA_943735925.1. NCBI lineage: Eukaryota > Metazoa > Arthropoda > Insecta > Diptera > Polleniidae > Pollenia > Pollenia amentaria. The sequence continues at coordinate 71,009,933 of OX031007.1, read as the reverse complement.
ATACCAATATTTATGCACAATTTTTATATACATATACATTTATATATACATATACATAAAAAAAAGTAAGAAATACAAATTGTCTCAAAATGCCGGCCGCTAAAATACAATATAAATGTGGAGATTGCCATGATAGTATAACAAAGGCTCAGTCTAGCGTTCAATGTAAAGCCTGTGCTAATTGGTTTCATGTGTTATGTGCTGGTCTAAATGATAAAGCCCTTTCTTCCTTAAAAGATTGTAAGTCTTTGTCGTTCTCTTGCAAATCTTGTAAGACTGATTCTTCACCTGGCTTATCATTGCTGCGGCAGGAGATCAGTGAACTGAATACGAAGCTGGATACTTTCACGGACACTGTTAACAGCTTTAAAGCTGAAATTGCAAGCTGCTTGAAGGAGATGAAGTCGGAAATTTTGGATTGTAACAAGCTTATTCATCATGTGGATTCTTCCACTAATAAAAGAATTTCCGAGTTAGAGGTAGAAAACAATGTCTTGCATAAAAGAATTAACAGAGGTGATATTGTTGTGACTGGCTTACCAGACGGCTTGGATAATCTTATTGCGCCTATAGTGAAAATTGGTTCTATTTTTAATATAGAGATTTCTCCCTTGAACATTAATTATGCTTGCTATTTTAATAATCGGAAAGCTGTTTTATATAAATTTAACAATATATTTTTGCGTGACAGCATCATGAGAGCATATTTTAAGACCAAATCTATAAAAATTCGGGATGTTATTGGTGGTGAGATTGATATGCGCCTGTATTTAAATGACCATTTTTCCCCGGCGTCCGGTAAATTAAATTATATCTGTAGAAGGCTTTTGCACAAAAAAGTAATCACGAAATTTAGAATATTAAATACAGATATTGCTAAAGCTAAGCTTATATTGGTAAATGGTAAAGAAGTTGTTTGTAACCTTTCGGAGTGTACTTCTCTTCTTGATGAATAATCGTATCCTTTTCTTTTTTATATACCAATGTGTTCAGTGTAGAATTAAAATTTATCTACATATTAAGTTTTCATTTAGTATTTGCATTTTATTACTCATTTTTATAAAATGTTTCCAGCTTTTTCTAGCTCCTTTGCAAAACTTTGAATTGATTAAACTTAATTTCTTCATCATTTTAATTTATTTAAACTTAAAATAGTTGCAATCTTCTTAATTTGACCAAAGCGTGCCGCCTAAACTTTAAATTTAAACTCAACTAACTGTACCACATAAATACATATTTCTCTGATGTTTTATCAAAATCTACCCACTTGTTTAAATATTACTTTTTATTTCAATTTTCTGAAAAATTAGTACTTATTGTATTAGTTCCAAATAAAATTTTATGCAATTTAAAAAAAAAAATAATGTTTGGCAATGTTTGGATTGTCTTGGCCAGATTAGGCTGTAAAAATTTTATGATCTGTTCTTACTGATTGTTTTTTATTATATTTTTTTTTTTCTTCCTTTTTTTACCTTTTATTATTGATCTAAACTGTATTATATGATTAGTTGTTGCAGTAATGTTAATTTGAATTGAATTAATGTATACTTTTATATTTAGATATAGTTATCCTTTATTTTTATGGTTCCCCACTGCCTTATTTTGTTTTTACTTTGATGTCTTCTAATCGTAATATTGGTCCGGTACTCAGTAGCAAATCTGATTTAGATGCAGCTTTGCGATTTTATGAACATAAATTCAACGTAGCTCATCTTAATTGCCAAAGCATAAGGCCTTCTGCAAGTTTTTCAAAAGTAGACGAGCTTAGATCTTTTTTAGTTGGTTCATCCCTAAGTATTTTTGCTGTTACTGAGACTTGGTTAAAGCCGTATGTATCGAGTCGAACTGTTGAGATATCTGGCTATAAATTTTGTCGCAATGATCGCTTAAACACAAGAGGAGGTGGTGTTGGTATGTATATATCTGTTGGTCTTAAGTATAAAATAGTCTTTAAATCTTCTGAGCCTGGGATTTGTGAGTCTCTTTTTATTGAAATTGTTGCCAATAAATATAAAATTTTGATTGGAGTTGTCTATTTACCCTATGGTGATCTTGTTTCATTCGAGAACTTACATACTGATTTGTTTCTAGCTTATTCAAATATTATTGTGGTTGGAGACTTCAACCATAACATGTTTGACACGGTTAAATCTATTAATATGCGAACGATGTGTTTAAGAAATAATTTGTCAGTTATTCATAATTCTATGCCCACCCATTTTGATGTGGCTCACGGATCTACATCTTTAATTGATCTTTGTTTAGTAAGCAGTGGTTGTCGGACTAATTGTTCTTATCAGTTCCAATGTCCATTAATATCTCACCATGCATTAATATTGGCCTCCTTTGATGTGACGGTTGATAAAATAGTTGAATTTATTGAGTATCGTGATTTTGATGCTATAAATTGGGACGAAGTATTTTCGTTTTTGTCTAACTATGATTTTTCGGACTTTACTTTAGGTAATGTTAACGAAATGTGCGAATCCTTAACTTCGGTTTTTAATACTCTTCTTACATTCGTTCCCGTAGTCAGAAGGAAAGTTTGTAGAGACAAGTCTAATTGGATTAATTCTAAACAAATTGTGTTTGCTAAATCTATTTGTTATCTGGCTTACCGTTCCTATATGGCTAATCGCTCCGAAACGAACTGGAAAATTTACTGTAAATACCGTAATAAAGTGAAATCTGTTATTAGAAGGATTAAGAGAAATTATTTCTCGAAAATATTTCGTAATATGGATTCTCGTAATGTATGGAGAACCCTTAAAAGCCATGGCTGCTTAGACTCTGATTCGGAAAAGTTTTTTGGAAATGTCAATGTCTTAAATGATTTCTTTGTCGGTAATGGTGGTGATATTTTGGAAAATTTTAAATTTGAGGACTTTGTTGAATCTCCTAATTGTTTTTCATTTCATTGCGTTTCAGAATTAGAGGTTATTGATGCACTTGGTAAAGTTCGATCTCAATCGTTAGGAATAGACAATATTCCAGCTCGCATGGTTAAAATGGTTTTTCCCTTTTTATCTAGATATATACTGCACTTTTTGAATACCATTTTAACTACTTCAACATTTCCGATGGCTTGGAAGATTGCCCGTGTTACTCCCATTCCAAAAACGCGAGTAGTAAATGAACCTGGAGATCTTAGACCAATTTCGATCCTTCCGGCTTTGTCTAAAGTTCTTGAGCATTTAATGAAACAGCAAATGTTGGATTCTACCTTTTTAAATATTAGTAGCAGCCAATATGCATTTCGTAATGGCTATAGTTCGACGCTGATGATTCTTGATCTTACTGAGCATATCCGCCATAATATTAATGAGAATAATCTTAGTGTCCTTATCTCTCTTGATCTTGCTAACGCTTTTGGTTCTATTTGTCATTCTACGATGATGAGGAAACTCAGGGATGAATATAAATTTTCAAAGTCGGCTTGTAAACTCATTTTTTCATATTTGGCTGGTAGATCTCAATATGTAGAATATAATGGTAATACGTCTGTCTTGCGTATTTTAACCAAGGGTATACCTCAGGGTTCCGTTTTAGGACCTCTACTTTTTACGTTATATATTAATAGCATCTCTGATTTTGTTACTTCATCGTTATGCAAACCATTCATTTTTGCCGATGATGTCTTTTTACTCTTTAAAAGCCGAATTGACTTTAGTGACGTTTTGCAGAACAATATAAATTTTTGCTTAGATCGGGTATGTGAATGGACTTCTTTCAATTCGTTATCTATTAATCCTACTAAGTCTAAAGCAATAATGTTTGGCCCAACCAGTCGTTTTTATCCTGACATTAATATAGTTTTGAGCAATACTCATATTTCTTTGGTTGACCATATAAAGTGTCTAGGTGTATATTTGGACAGCAAACTTTCCTTTGATCCCCATATTGATATGGTTTATGGTAAAGTCTATGGTATATTGCGTAAAATTAATTCTACCAACTTATACTTACCTCTGCGAATTAGGTATAACTTGGCACATGCTTTGATGTTTTCGAATATCTTATATGGCATTGAAGTTTACTCAGGTACTGGTTCTATGCGCTTGAGGATGATTAGACGTATATTTAATTTAATAATTCGTTTCGTTTATAATGTTAGACGCTATGAGCATATTAGTAATACCGCTTTTAGTTTTCTTGGATGTACTTTTAATAACTTTATTAAATATCGGAACATGATTTTGTTTTATAAAATTATCAAAAATGGCAAACCACCGGAATTATTAAACTCCTTTGTGTTTACGCGTTCTTCTAGAAATCCCGTAATTCGTATACCAAGAATCTCAACATCCTGTTTCGAAAAATCTTTTATTGTTCGGATTGCTAGACTTTGGAACTTGTTGCCATTTTCGTTACGGATTTTTTCTTATTCAAATAATGTTTTTCGGTTAAAAATTTTAAACTTCTTAAATACTCTTGATTAGCTACTGATGGATGGATGATAATTATGATATTTATATTTTAATTTGGCTGGGGAGCCTTAATCTAAAGTGATGGTATATTATTATTTTTTATTTTTCTTTTTGTTAGTTTTAATTATGAATTATAACTATAGATTAATGAATATTTTATACATGTAGCTTAAGCATTAATTACTTGTAATATTGATTTTTGGCCTTAATGGCTTAATATTACGTAAATAAATGAATAAATAAATAAAATAAATAAATAAATATATTTTACATGCGAATGTTGATGTTATGTGTACATTAAGATAGATCGATTTAGCAATCGATATCGTGCCATCGATTTTTCGATAGCTTTTGCCATGAGGAAAAAAAAGTTCCACCACGACATATCAAAAAAAAAAGAAGGAGACACAGTAGTTTATCGTACAAATACACAAAGCCCTTGAAATCCAGCCATAGTTAAAACTCGAATACATCCTAGGTCATTTATCTTAGAAGATAACAAAGGCAATCAGTATCGTAGAAACTCCATGCATATACGTCCAACTCAGGCTAAAATTACAACACCTACAGACGAAGACGGAGTGATTCCAACACCATCTTACACCAATATGAATTCTACAATTTTAAGAAGATCCTCAAGGGTTAAATCACAACCACAACGTCTACAATACTCACAGTTTAGCCTTGAAAAAGAGGGATGAGAAGGTGATCGTTCTCCGCAATACAACTAAGTTCAGCACATCATATTTACTGCTACGGTAAACAACTCTGTTGTACTTACGGTTGGGCTGCAGGAGGAGAAGTACGACAATTCATTGTAGAGAACTGATTATCTGAAGATTAATTGTATAAATATTTCAATAAACCACGTCCAATTTTCAATCTAAGATAATAAACAGAGTTTATTATTTACACTTAGTTACCATGATACCTAAACCAGGAAAGGATCCCACAAAAGTTGAGTCATATAGACCTATAAGCTTATTGTCTAATATATCAAAGCTATTTGAGAAACTACTAGTGTCAAAAATAACACCGATTTTAAATGAAAACAGATGTATTCCCAATCATCAATTCGGGTTTAGAAGAAAACACAGCACAATTGAACAAACTTATCGAATAGTAAATGTCATAAAAGCCTTTGAAGAAAAAAAAATATTGTTCAGCACTCTTCATCGATGTGTCTCAAGCTTTTGATAAAGTCTGGCATGAAGGGTTACTACTGAAGTTGCAGCAAAACTTACCAGCAAACATACACAAGCTGTTAGAAAGCTACTTAGTCGGTCGTCAATTTATTATTAAAGAAGGCGATTTTTTAAGTTCTCCTCAGCCAATTAACGCTGGAGTCCCACAAGGGAGCATCCTGGGACCTCTTTTATACTTAATTTACACAAATTTCACAGGATTTTTATAAAAGTTAAAATTGTCAAAATTTTGATAATAGTAAAAATTCGATTTTAAAAGCCCAATAATCGATTTCAATATAAAATCGCAGCCCTTAATTCAATTTCGAAAAATCGATTTTCTTAACACATAATTTGCCATTTCCAAGTGCATATGTATCTATGTACACTAGGGTGGGCCGATTTGTATAAAAATGGTACCACCTTCAATTTATACTGTTAAAATACACCTATGGTGTGATGAGAATACATAAGCTGTGTTCGTTTACCTAAAAATTTGCAAAAATTTATACAAATTTGTACTGGATTTTACTGAATTGCGTTCGATTACACATAAATTTGCAAAAGAGAGCATCTATAGAGAGAGTAAATTGACAGTTGTCAGACTAAGAACCTGCACATTTTCACTGAACAAATGTTTGCCAGTTTTCAAATTGTACCAATATGTTAATAAAATTGTGCTTTTTGAACCCCAATTGTCCTTATAAATTTTTGTGCAATTTCTTTTTTAACTTTTATTTTAACAACAAAAATTTCTTGCATAACAATTTACTAATACATAAATTTATATCTATATATATAAAAATGAAATTATGTGTGTTTGTATGTTTGTATGTTTGTATGTTTGTATGTTTGTATGTTTGTATGTTTGTATGTTTGTATGTTTGTCGCTTTATAGACTCCGAAACTACTGAACCGATTTTCCTGAAATTTTTACAGTAACATCACGTGAGCCCTAAAAATAAAATAGGCTACTTATTTTTTCGATAGGGGCAGGGGAATTGGTACCCCCCATAGGATGCCAATATTATACTGAACCGATTTTCCTGAAATTTTTACAGTAACACCACGTGAGCCCTAAAAATAAAATAGGCTACTTATTTTTTCGATAGGGGCAGGGGAATTGGTACCCCCCATAGGATGCCAATATTATACTGAACCGATTTTCCTGAAATTTTTACAGTTACATCACGTGAGCCCTAAAAATAAAATAGGCTACTTATTTTTTCGATAGGGGCAGGGGAATTGGTACCCCCCATAGGATGCCAATATTATACTGAACCGATTTTCCTGGAATTTTTACAGTAACATCACGTGAGCCCTAAAAATAAAATAGGCTACTTATTTTTTCGATAGGGGCAGGGGAATTGGTACCCCCCATAGGATGCCAATATTAATTATCGCATATCTTAAGAGCCGCTGCACGCATTTTGCTGAACTTTTTGTAGTAGAATCTTCTGAGCCCCGGAATTGAAATAAAATAGCAGCGGGGGTATAGGAATACCCCATAGGACGCCAATGTTTAACATCGCATATCTTAAGAACTGTAATAGTGAGAATGTTCAAACTTTCTAAAAGTCACTCTTATGGTATACTACACTTTTGAAAATAAAAATAAAGCGGGTAGGCGCAGGGGGGGAAATACCTCCCATAGGATGCCAGTGTAGCGAAGCGCACCGGGTTAAGCTAGTTTTTAATAAAAACTAATAGTTTTTACATATCTTAATAAAATTTACAAAACATCGTACAAAAAAAATTCTCTTGTACGTTAAAAGAACATAAAAAACTAAAATATAAATATTTTTATCTATTTCATAAATTTTTAAATATGTAAAAGGTGCAAAACGTCTTACAATTGAGGTCAATCATATATTTGTGGATAAAAAATAATTTGATTTTTTAAATTATGGCAACAAGAATTTCTATAATGTATCGAATCTTTTGCTTGCATATATAAAACCGTTGAAACATACAGACTAATTCTTTCTTTTGCTTTTATTTTTGATATGAAAAGGCTCATTCTACATTAGAAAATAAATGTGGAATTGATTATATTCCACAAACAACTTTTAATAGATCTTCAAACATTATTTCGTTTAATTTATTTTTTAATGTTAAACCCTTACAAGAATTGCAAATGCTGTAATTTTTAAACGCTTTTAATAATAATAAGTAAAATAAAAGTAATAAACTGCGAAATTTTATAAATTGTACTAAACATGCAATTGGTGTACCATTGTACTTTTTATAACTCGATTGTACCAAAAATGGTACAATTGTACAAACTTTTTCATTCCTGGATTCTATTAAGTAAATAAACTAAAGTAAGCAAACAAAAAGCATACAATTTGTAATAAAAACATTTAAAACACTGAATTAAAAGTTCAGCAATAACTAAAAATAATTATTTTCAACGTGAAGAAAATTAAAGTTGCTAGATAACAAATATTATACAACAATAAGCTTTTTTGTGATCATCTGTTTTGATTAAACTGCAAGTTTTTGCAATTTAGAATTCGCTTACTTTTCTGTGCAAGAGCCATTCTGGAGAGTCAAATTTCCAACTGCCCAAAATTTACTCACCTACTGGATTTTACTGGAAAAGTAAACAAACGGACCTATAAGTTTCTAAAACGGTTTAGAAAATGAACATTTACCGACCACTTGTCAAATTGTGTATCCGTATTCTCTCTTACTCTATGCATTTTGCTTTTACGTGATAAGATTTTTCTCATTCTACCACATTTTTCAACATGTCGTAATACATTGTATTACCGTGTAAACTAGCCTTACACAGTTTCTCCACCTGAGATAATATATAAGATTTTTATATCAGCAAACGTCAAATTCAATCGCAGATAGTATTATCTTACTTGTGGACTCTCAAATAGTGTTAGTATTAATATTATAATACATGTTATGAGACAGTTGTTATAAGAAATCTTATAACAACTATTTTATAAGATGAACTGTCAAAAATTCACATACATACACACATATACAACAATAATAAGTTACCATTATTAAAATGTGTAATTAATTAATGCAAATAGTGCCAAGTGAAAAGTGTCAAATAATAACATTGAAAGCACAAACAATGTTATAAGTATTTTGTAATTTTGTTGTTGCTTTCTACAGAAATGCATGGCCTAAGATTAACATGAAGAAATGTGCTCTCTCATTCTGTCGACGTTCTCTCAGATATTATATCAGGTGGAGACCCTGTGTTAAGCAACAGCTGATAGCTAACCATGTGTCAAAATGATATACCGTCCTGTGGTGGGATTAAAAATCCACTAGAAGAGTTGGAAATACACAAAGCAATTTATCCAGATACAGACATATTTGTGCATCCTTACGATTTCAATGCGCTGTGAAATATTTAGTCAATTCACAAGGTATCCTAACATGTCATATTGTCAAAATGTCCTAATATTTCACAATGGTTTAAAAATATTGTTGTTGGTTTGTTAACAAAAAGTGTCTTAAATAAATAGAACGTTGCTTGCTGTGTTTATTGTGCTGTCGTAATTAATCAGAAAAGTCCAGCGCTGAGCGGCTGAGCCGTACAACAATATTTTTAAACCATTGTGAAATATTAGGACATTTTGACAATATGACATGTTAGGATACCTTGTGAATTGACTAATTGTGTTCTGAAGCTGAAATTAATAGTAACTGAGCAAAGAAACAAGCTTAACAGTCATTCCATTTACGAAAAAAGTTTCTTTTACAAAATTATCAAATCAAATTTATTTAAGGGTGCGAAGATAAATTCGTCAGTTAAATACGTCCCACATCTCTGTTAATTATGACAAATTTTTAAAAACTAGTTTTTTTTATATATAAAAAGCGAAATTATTAGGTATGTGATGGAAATCGATTTGGAAAACGAAACGATTTGAAAACGATAATATCGTTTTTAGAATCTTTTAAAATTGATTTCTTATACATATTCCATATTCTTTCAAATTGTGTATAACATTAGTTTAATGTACTGTATTTTGAACAGAAACTTAAGATTATAATTCAAAAACTGATTTTTAAATCGCTCAAAATTCATCACACCTTTTAAAAACGCTCGTTTTGAAATCGATCGGTTTTCATCACATACCCGTATTTATAACTTTTAATTAATAAATAAAGAAAACATAATACATTTTTACGTTTTTCTAATACAAAAAAAAAAAAAAAAGTGGTTCAGTACTTGGCTATTTGAAGTTATTTTTAAGACATTTAACCAGTGGTGGAATATAAGAAAATCAAAACTAATTAATATCTGTTGGGGCACTTAGGACAGACCTGAATGGGGTTTCGAGACATCATTTGAAGGCTCTAAGGGAGTAGATTTCAATAGTGTAATGGGCATATTTCCGGGTTTTTCAGAAAACATGCAACAACGGGTGGATGTAAGAAAATCAAAATTATTCAAACATCAGCTTGTCTTAAATATAAATTATGTATATTCAAACTGCTGTTAGAATATAATTTAAATTTTCAATTATTACACCCCTCGTTACATGTCTTCTGATAACCGCGAAAAATGTTCATTACAGTTTTGGAATCTACTCCCTTAGAGCTTTCAAGTGATGCCTCTAATTTAGGTCTGTCCCTAAATTAGCCAATAAGTACTGAACCACATTCCTTATTTAAATTACTTTTTTCCAATAAATTAGAAATAAGTTAAAACTTATTATGTTTTCTTTATATATTAATTAGAAGATGGGGTGTAATCACTGCATTCGATATCGAGTAAACTATCGTATAGAGTATACGATAGACACTGACGTATCGAATGAAAACTCGAGAGATGTAATGTCTTTGCTTACTCGATATCGAATGCTATCATCTCAAAATACGATAGATTTCATTCGATATCGAGTGCCATGATACAAAAATAAAAAAATCCGATGAATTTTGCTCGATATCGTATGCGGTGATTAGAGTGATTAGAGAGGGCTGTGGAGTCGCCAAAAAAAATAGTTGTAAGTCCCCCTCCGACTCGAGTGTCATGAAACCAAAATAAAAAAATCCGATAAATTTTGCTCGATATCGTATGCGGTGGTTAGACCCCAGAGCTGTAGAGTCGACAAAAATAGTTCTAAGTCCACCTCCGATTCCAACCGATGAAATTTATTTAAAGTTTTTTTTCGGGAGTGGTATATGGAAGAAAAAGAAACCAAGATTTGCAGTTAAGTTATGAAACGTAAGAGATCGGAAACAACAAAAACAAAAAACAAAAAGATGGCTAGATAGCACTAAATTCTATTTCAGAAAAATTGTTGTAAAATTTTTAATTGGTACCATTTTTGTTCAGCACAAGCGCATAAAATTCTCTTCATCTTTGACGGTGTGGATATAAAAACAACAACTTCTAAACAGAAAAAAAATCTTTAAAAACTTTGGGTACCACCATAGGTAGAGAGGACGCTTTCTGAATTACAACTGGAAAAGGTGTAGGCCCAAGTCTATAGTTAAATAGACTTAGTTCGTTTGGCTGGCTGGCATACACCAAACAAAGTCTCTATTTGTACATAGTTACAAATACATGTTTATTAACTTATCTTACATTTTAATATAATTAATATTTCTATAAAATATTGAATTATATTTACTGCAATAAATAGTTGTCAATAGCATATTCTCTCCTTTGTTCATTTTCTTAGCATAGTTGCAAAAGTTTCATAGCAACGCATGGAATGAACACTTTTTAGCAGGATCTTCTGAGCACCGAAATTGAAGTAAGATAGCTGCAGGGGAAGTGCTGCCCACGCAGATAAATTTTGTATGATATATAAAATAGTGCATAAGTGTCATACGGATTGATTTCAAACATTATATTGTTACGTTTTTACTTTATAAAACGCGTTAAGGTTTATTCCCTTTATAATAAACCTTTGAGTTCTTTTAATTGCAAATAAAAATAAATACACACACGAATTCAACTTAACAAACTTTATTGAAATTCACAAAATTCAACCACTATTGTAAGTAACGATCTGAACCGTTTAATGTCTCCAATCAAACTAAACTAAGCTTTTTTGAGTTAGCCTTTATTTACAGTTCAAAACTATTCCTAGTTGATTCATGAACCGTCTAGTATTTTCTAGAATGTTGTGTTCGAATTATTTTTAAATAACTGTTATACATCTAAATCTAAAGTCTACAATTACAATTGCTAGAAAATTTAGTACAGTGGCGTTCATAAAAATCTATATCGTTCATAAATAACTAATAACATAAAACTATAATTCACAAGATAACTTATAACTAAAACCACAAATAATTATGAGACAATTCTAATTTCGTAACAATATTGTTAAAAAATTGTGTATATCAATATACGTAATTTGTATACTCTTTACCGAAGGTAAAAGGGTATATATAACTTTGGGATTCCGTTTGTAATTTCTACAATATTGATCTTAGATCCTATAAAGTGTATATATTCTGGCTCCTTATGAGAAGGGAAATTCAAATCTGGTTGTCCGTCCGTTGAAATGGGTTTTACGAAGCCCCAGATATGATGGAGGCTGGTTGTTATACATTTATGTCGCATATAGTCCGGAATTGTTTGCTATTGAAATTCAGTAAGATCGGTCCATAAATGGCTGAGATATGAGCAAAAAACCACGACTACCTCTAATTTTTCCCATAAATCCCATGTTGTTGTTTTTAAAATTATTTTTTTCTGTATATCTGGAGAACGGCAAGAGCTAGGCTTTCAAATTTGGTACAAACATCTTGGTTATCAATACACCAACTCTCTAAAAATATGGGCGGGATTGGAGTCGCATGCGAACCAGTGGTCGAGTGGTCTAGCCGGTATGTCACAAGTAAACTTCTGGGTGTTGGCGGGTTCGAATCCCATTCGATTCATTTTTTTTTTATTTAAATAAAAAATATATGTATATAAATATATCTTCTTATTTAAAAAAAAAAAACACTTTTTATACCCTCCACCACCACTAGTGGTGAACGAGGGTATACTAAGTTTGTGATTCCGTGTGAAACTTTTACATCTAAGACCCCATACAGTATCTATATTCTGGCTCCTTGATAATTCTAAGTCGATTTAGCCATGTCCGTCTGTTGAAAACACGCTCACTTTTGAAAAACGCAAAGAACAAACTTGGTCTCAAATTGCTTAAAGTTATCCTAAGCAGTTTGGGATTGAAATCCAGCAACATCGGTTCAGTAGTAAAAAAATTCATAATTTTGATACAACATTTTAGTGCGCCTAAAACCGTAATCAATTTATTTATTTATTTATTTATTTATTTATTTCATTCACAGTAATATATAAAGCCTCCTAGGCCAATTAACATATATTACAAAGATATATCCCTGAATACAATTTTAATCTTAATACATAATTTTCATTATTATAATAATAACATGAACTATCAATGAAAATACTTTTCCTTATAACTAATAATATAACTCATTCATCGGCTCCCCAGCCAAAAAAAAAAAAAACAAAAAAGTTATAAAAAAGATCATATGGAAATGTAGTCCAATAACAAGTAGTACATCTAATTGTTTTATTTAATATATCAAACAAGAAAAAGAAGCGAGAATAAAAATTAAAAACAAAACAAGTAGCCTACAAAAAAGACAAGTGTCTAAGAAGCTTTAAACGAAAAACATTGTGAAAACATTATGCTATCATACTAAAGTTTGGTACGTTACAGTTTTGTAGGACCAGAAATCACCCTGTAAAATTTTTTGAAGACCGGCCCATAATTTACACTTGGCCTTATATAAACCCTACTCCCGGAAAACAGTTTAGTAAGCCTAAAACCGTAATAAATAATGCTATCATAATTAAATTCAGTACGGTACAGTTTTGTACGACTAAAAATCGAACTACTAAATTTCGTGAAGATCGGTCCATAATTAACCCCAGACTCCCTATAAACCTTACTCCCGGAAAACATTTTAATACGCCTAAACCCGTAATAAATAACGCTATCATACTACAATTTGGTACGTTACAGTTTTATAGGACTAATAATCACAGTGCAAAATTTTTTGAAGATCGGTCCATAATTTACAGTAGGCCCCATATAAACCCTACTCCCGGAAAACAGTTTACGTTGGGAAAATAATTTAATACCATACCTAAAACCATAACAGATATAGATATTCGGTAAAATTTCTTCCAACTTAGATTCATATGGCCAGAAAAAATATCATGTAATTTTGTGAAATTCACTTTTAACGCTAAAACTAATTTCACTTCTGTATTAAAATTTATTCTAATTTATTTTTAGCAATACCAGAAATCAGTCTTTAGAATTTTGGAATGATTGGTCCCTAATTTACCATAGGTCCAACACAAATTACCCTCCTAAAAATCATTTTTGTTCGGCTAAAACTGTTACGAATCATGATATTTTACTCAAGCTAGTTGAAAGTTCTAAGAAGAAACTTTATTATTGTCGGTCAATAATTTAATATTGGTCTAAACCGCAACCAATTTTAATGCTGACATTATTTTGTGAAGATTAGTTAATAATGTATATGTATTTATCATATAGAGCCCACTCCTATCGGTGGAGGGTATCAAAGATTCGACGCAGCCGAATATAGAACTCTAACTTGTTTTTTTTTTATAAAATTTACAGTTTTGTTCTAAATAAATGTCCATTTTTTTGTGGCTAAAAATTTTACATAAAAACCAAACACAATTTATTTTAGACAACACCCTTAATATCTTAAAACAAGAAATTTCGACTTAAGCCATTATTATTTAATGCCACAGATATCTTATATATGTATATTTAAATATCCTTTTGTTCTTATCGCACCATGGTGAAGGATATAAAAGATTCGGCATAGCCGAATATAGCACTCTTGTTCGATTTTAGTTTGTTATGAAATAATAAAAATAGTGTATGATTTGTATACACTATTTTTCTTTGAAATTATATTCAGAGTAACAACTAATTAAAACACCATACCTGTACTTACACAATTATTAATGAAAAATTTAAAACACACAATTATACGCTAATATTTCAATTGACCCTTTGACCCACTTTGTGGAAGTAGAATTTCACCAAATTTTGACCACATTAACTGCCCGTTCGCCGATATCGAACCCTAACGTTCGCATAGAAAATTACATTTAAAACAAAAACAACTTTTGAAATTTTGTTTTAAATGTTATTTACTATGCGAACGTTAACGTTCGATATCGGCGGATGGGCAGTTAAAATCATTTATGTACATTCTTATGCAAAAAATAATGGTGTACATGCGTATACACTATTGTTTTATTAAGGGGACGAATATTCTCGGAAAAAACTTTAGTACGCTCTATATAAAGCCCACTCTGGAAAATAATTTAAATAAAAGTCAATAATTGTTTTTTCTAAATTATTTAGAATTAATTGATCATTCAAACGGCATTGTCAGTTTTTTTTTAATTTTCTTAAAAATTTTAAGGCCCTTATCATGTTAAACGCAACGCAACGCCAAAGTTTTACATTGAAAGCGCGAACAATGTCATAAATATTTTGTTGTTTTGTTGTTGCTTTCTACAGAAATTCACATTGCGATTTAAAAATTCAAACGCTGCATAGCTTGTGGCGTTAAAAATTTTAAAACGGTAATAAATTTCCGTAGAAAGCAACAACATAATTACAAAATATTTATGACATTGTTTGTGCTTTAAATGTTATTCTCTGGCGTTGCGTTTTACATGATTGGGGCCTAAAAGTTATAAAGCGTTATTTAAAAAATTTATGTAAAAATTACCAAAAATTGCAATGTAGGGCACATTAATTACTTTTAGTTTTCGCACACAAAAATAAAGCTTGGAAATTTTTTTTAATTGTTTCCTCAAAAGTGAAGAAAGACGTGGTTTTTGACAAAGTTATGAAGAAAACTAAAAAAAGACCGGCAAACTCGATTTTTAGCAAAAATTCGACTTGTGCGACTTTAAAACCTTTTCCGAAAAATCTGAAAACAATCTCAAAAATGCTTTACCCTATAAGCTTTTAAATTAAGCTTGAGCATCCATTAAAATACATTTTTTTTTTTTTGGGAAACACTAATGAACAACCATAAAAAGGGTTTTATTTAGAAACGAGTTTTCTTGAAAATTTTGTATAAACCTCCCTTTTATGTTATTTCGTTATAAAAAAAAAATTTTAAAAAATAACTATTATTTTATATCTATCTTATAGGATATAAATTGTGGATATTCACCTCAAGCGGACAAAATTAAATTTTCTACTTCTTACATGCAATGCGATCCACAGTTGTCTATATTTACCACAGCTAATTGGATATCAGAAATTTCTAAAGAACAACAAAAGAAATTTTCAGCTCGTGATTTTTTAAATGGCACATTTGAAAAAGTAAAATCCGCCATTGGTCCCAACAGTATTCTAATAGGAAGTGTCGCAGGTAATACCTCGTCACTAAAAAGGGATAAAAAGGACAAAAAAACGAAAACGCCATCGGCTCAATTTTATGATAAAATAGAAGATACTACAGATAGTTGTAACAATAATAACCGAATGGAACGCAACAAAAAGGAATCTGGTAACATCATGTCACTGGAAATCGACGAGTTCAAACAGTCTATAGAAAATCGTGAAAAAAGTTTAGAACGTCGTGCAACCACAACAAATACCGTACAGACTCAAACTCAACCACAAAGTGGCATATTGAAAAATAAACATAATATTCAAACAAAGTCTTCATCTCTGTTAAAGCCAAACGAACCAGAACTTGTTATTATTGACAAGAAAGATATAGATGATTCAACACGCCATGAGAGCAATGTCATTATCATTGATAAAGATCAAAACAATGTGGAACTGCTAGAAATACTAGGTACCAATTGGCCACCAGCTGCTGGTGATACTGCTGCGATTTTAAACAAACAAAAATTACAAAATGCCAACGTTACTGGTAGTAGTGCAACGGGTAATAGTATCAGTACCACAAATAAAAGTAATCGCCATAAATCATCTAGTCCATTGATACATTTTCCGGGCAATAATACAAAAAAGACAAATGATTCAATTTTTTCAAATAATAAGAATATCGACAATAAAAAAATGCAAAGTAAGTTGTTGTAAGATGTTTTGAAAGGGGGTTTAATGCATCTTTAAAGGATTTTGTGGTTTTAAAATCAGGGGGCTAATTCTGGCAGTCGTGATCGAATATGTTTTCGATTCGAAAGCAATTTTATTTAAAATTCTTTCAGTCGATACTGAACGAATCGAAATAATTTTTTCAGTGTTGTGAAAACTCAAATAAATGCTTTATAACATTGAAAAAATAATTTCAATTCGTTTAGTATCGACTGAAAGAATTAGAAATAAAATTGGTTTCAAAGTGAAAAAGAATTCGATCACGACTGCCAGAATTAGCTCCTTGAATTAGCTTTTTGATTTTTTTTAATATCTGTTTTTCATGTTTTTTTTGACCGATACCTCTTTCGATTCTAAAACAAAAATATTCAGCCTTATTATGTATGGTTGTCGATAAAAACGTTTACGACAATGGCAACCGTAATAAGGCTGACTAATTTTCGAATTGGAAATTTAGTTTATTTTTTATTTTTACAGGGGTTTCGTTTTGTAAAAATTGCGTATTTTGACTCATTTTAATAATCCAATCGACTCGAAATCATACATCAATCGATATAATAATGTCTATGGCCAGTTTTAAAGAAGAAATTTGTGATTGCGCAAAATCGACCCGTTATTCAACCACGGTGTAATAAACTATGGCTTTTATAAAAAATCGTGTTTTAGCAAAAAAAAAAAAAAAAAAAAAAAAAAAAAAAAAAAAAAAAAAAAAAATAATAACGACTTAAATCTACAATTCAGCACGATCATTTGTTAACGTAAATGACCCTTTAAAATTACGGTGCCATAACTCTGTAATTAAGCATGAAATCTGTTTGCCTATTTTAGAATACAGAGTGTTCCGAGCGCTGGTAGTCTAAAGGATCCAAACTTTTATTTCCTTATTAATATCTGAATTTATAGCAAGTTCCTTATTACTATTCGAAATATTTTCAGTATTACCCCGTCATCTGCATTAGCTTAACATTTTTGCACAAAAAAAGTCTAAAAACAAAGTTGTACATTTAAATTTGTGCTTATACCCATTTGTGGGGCTTCCATTCCGTAATTTTCTAAAAACATTTATCCCCTAAACCAGATTTGGTTTCGACTTTTAAAAATTTTTTAATTAATTTAATTTATTTTTTTATTTATTTAGCATTTAAGTATAAGGTAATTTAACAATGTTTTAAGAGTTTAGGACTATTTTCCTCTTCTACTTAATTATTTAATATCAATAATGTGTAATTTATTTGCATTTAAGTTTAACATTGTTTAGAGAAGGAAAAATTTACAAAAACCTTACTGAACATTTTTGATTTTTATAAAAAGAGATTTAATGTTAGAAAATAAAATTACGTTGAGCCCAGCTCATTAATGTGGTTAAAGTCAGAGTCATGGCATCTGTTATTAAAATTCGTAGTAAGCCTGTGGATACGAGTGTTGACAAGTTCAACGTTAGCAAGGTTATGTAGCCGTTGAGTAGAATAATGCCAAGGCAAGTTATGTATCATTTTTAAAAGTTTATTTTGGGCTATCTGTATTTTTTTAATATGACACTGTGCAGATGTAGACCACAAAGGGGCAGCATAGGACATAATAGCTTGAAATACAGATTTAAATATGAGAGTTTTATTTGCTATGCTGAGTTTAGAATTTCTGTTTAATAAAGAGTACAGTAGTCTTATTATTTTATTGATTTTATCTATGACGTAGGGGACATGATCTTTAAATTTTAATTTGGGATCTAATATCACACCTAAGTATTTAACTTTACTGGACCAATTAATTAAATTGTTGTTGCACAAAATAGGTTGTTGAGGCAGATAGCAAAAATCAAAAATCGGTATCTAAAATAATTTTTTTGTTTTCAAATTTTCAATAATCGAAAAAAAATGTTTGTAGTTATGGAAGACACACCACCGGACCGTGCTTAAAAATCTCACATTTTCAAAACATTTGAAGGATACACTCAATTTCAAAACCACGATTTAAAATTTCAAATCCAAAAATCTTAACCAAAAACACTTGGAATATTATTATTTTTTTTTCTATGTAAAAAAACATCCTTTTCGGTTATTCAAAAACTTTAAAATATTAGCTTAACCCAGATACTCAACAGATATAAAACAATTAATTTTAGGAGTGTATGCTTGTCGTTATTCTCCATGTTTCAATGCCGCTCACTTTTTGACTACTGATGTGTATTGAATGATGTAATTCAGATCAGGCTAACGTACTTTTCCTGTTGCCGTTCTTTGGATTTACAGAAATCTATAATGTCTTTGAAAAGTGTGCCACGCACATTTCTTCAATCTCGCCCACTTTTTTTACAGATGATTTGTATTTATATCCAAAAAAATTTGATTGAAAAATTTACTTATGTATGTATATATGAAAAAATGTGTAGGCGAAATTACACAAAAATTTTCTTATCCAAAATAGTTAAAGAAAAAAATTTTTTGTCCAATTTTTGGATAATTACACAGAAATCGGCAACGCTGCTTTGCTGTTGCTTTGTTGTTATTTTTTTTTTAAGTTTAACTTCTGCTGATTTATACAATCGTAAATGTCATATGTATGTGTATTGCCAACTACTGCTCTAGATGTTTACTGCTATATTAAACGAGATTTTCTGTTGCATCGCTTGGAATTGGATAATTTTATAGTCTAGAAGTAATTAATGTTAGTATCTATTTAAACATAGTAAATTGTATGGAAACTTTACCAAATATATTCGGATATCTCTAATTAATGTTAGCCCAGTAAATCAATACACAAGAATCGTTTAAATGTCTTGTATACATATAAATACATATGCAAATATGCATACTAATAGGTAGGTAGGTAGAAAGGCTAGTGTGAAGTCTGCTGCACACCTTTACCCAGAGACCAATATGGTCCATTGTGATGCCTTGTTTGGATATAGATAGTTGGAAAGTAGGTGAAATAAATAGGGAAAGCATTAGAAAAGATAAAAATTATAGATAAGAACAGAAGATATCGGACCAAACCCGAGAGAAACCCCACTCAACACAAATTCGTCCTACGTGCGGCTAGCACCCAGTCTCCAGCCACGCAGCCAGGCCATCCCCATTACTAATCCTATCAGACTCAAGTCCACAGCCTGAGACATCCCCTAAATCGCCTAGGAATCTGCTACCCAGCCACCTCAGCCTGCTACCCTGTAGCCTAGGACAGTGACATAGAATGTGCTCAATTGTTTCTAACTCCTCCGGGTTCTCACACAATCCGCACATATCCGACAAGTCGGATCCAATCCTCATCGCCATCCTGCCTATTATGCAGTGGCCCGTGATAATTCCTATCATGGTCCTAACGCAGACCCTACTCCTGCCCAGCAGCGACTCCGAATCGGTCTTCTTAAGCACCGGCCATAGCGTCCGTGATACTCGGCAATCCGTTCGGTTCCCCCAGGCCCGATTGGTCGCGCCCAGAGTCAATTCTCTGATCCTTCCATAATATAAGCCTATTGGAGGCCTAACGCCCTCCATACAGTTAGGATCTTCTATCTCTGAGCCCTGTCTCGCCAACTCATCAGCCACCTTATTGCCTTTTATGTTGCAGTGACCCAGCACCCAGCACAACCTTAACACATACCCTCCTAGGGCTCCCTCCAGAGCCCTCCTACAACCATCAACTATCTTGGAGTTCACATAACAGCCCCTTACGTTGATAAGAGCCGCCTGGCTGTCCACGTATATAGGGAGCTCCGAGCCCCTATCAATGTTGTCCCTCATCAGTTCCACGGGGCTCCAGACCCCCAGAACCTCCGTCTGAAAAACACTGCAGTCGTCAGGAAGCCTGTATGACATTCTGATGTCCAGATCCTCAATGTAGACCTCCGCACCCGTGCTTCTAATCCTCGAGCCATCAGTGAAGATAGCAAATCCACTAAATAATCTGCTCCTACCTGACCATCTCTCACTAGAAGGCATTATCCAAAATTCACCCTAGTGCCCACATAATCCGTGGAGCCGGGTGATCCCAAGCAAAAACCACCAGCTTCAATCTCACCCAGGATCCGCGATTGGCCCTGAGTGAAATTCCCCATCATTCCTAACTCCCTTAGTCTAAGCATGCTCCTGGCTGCCATTCCCATCACATACTACTCAATAGGCAGAAGATGTTGAATGACATCCAGGGCCGCTTGAGGAGTATTTCTCATGGCACCTGTCATGCCGATTGAAGCACACCTCTGAGCCTTAGACAGAAGGTTCCTTCGACTAGCCAATCTCAATTAGTCCCACCAAACACAGCATCCAAACGTTAGAACGGGTCTAACCACCGAAGTGTACAGCCATCCCACTACTGACGGCCGGAGTCTCCAGCTCCTACCTATCGATGATCTGCATACTAATAAGTTTTATTACAATTGGTTTTTATTTATTTATTTTATCAAATTTTTGTAATCAAATAAGACTTCATGTGACCAAAAGGTATTACAATCTTATATTGCCCATATAACATCTACTCCCAAATCAAGGGTCACATAATCGTTAAAAAGCTGTTTGTCTTCTTGTTTTAAACGCATAGGCACAAAACTATGATATTAAGACCTAATCAAATACAAAACATTAACACTGATTTTGTTTTGTTTTGGTTGATTTATTGTTTATACCCTAAACCACAAAAAGTTGTGAAAATCGTATAATAAGTTTAATAAGTCATTCCGTGTGAAGATTTTTTATATTAATCTAAGACAACATAATTGTAAACATTTTGTGTCCTTGAGGAATTTTAAATCGATATGGCAATGTCCGTCTGTCTGGTCGTCTCTTGAAATCACGCTCAGTTTCGAAAGACTCAAAAGAATAGAACAATGTTTGTGTTGAATTGCTTCCTTCTAGTTATCCTAAGCAGTTTGGGATTGAAATCCAGCAAAATCGGTTCAGTAGAATAAGAGTTATGAATCAAAATGTGGAACAACCACCCTAAAAAGCTGATAATTTTGTTACAAAAACTGGCACATATAGTGGTGAAATTAACATATTGAGATAAGATTTTGCACAAGTTCGTTTGATATGACTAGAAATCATTCATATGACTAGACATTTCGTGAAGATCGGTCCATACTTTACCATAGGCCCCATATAAAGCCCACTCCTTAAAAACACTTAAGTACGCCGTAACGAATAATGCTATAAAAATAAATTTTGATTTGTCTCAGTTTTATATGACTATAAATCATTGGTCAAATTTCGTTAAGATCAGCCCGTAATTTACCGTAGTTTATATAAAGCCCACTCCTGTCGGTGGAGGGTAACAAAGATTCGGCACAGCGGAATATATCACTCTAACTTGTTTTTTAATTGTTCAAATGGTTTCTTTTGATGTTTTCGTTCGAATTGTTTTTGTTATGTGAGTTTGTTTTTTTTCCGCATTAAAGGTAAAACTAACTTTTGTGAAGTTTAATTTTTTATTTTGTTTTGTAATGTTTATTCTATTTTTGCACAAATTTTTTCAAGTGGTTTTTTGTCTAACAATTTCGGCAGACTAAAAAGACGCACACACTTAACTTAACGATACCAAGCACAAGAGAGAACAAGATAGAGGGGAAGCCAGAGAGATACTTCTATTTTTAGATATTTTCAAAAAGAAAAAAATCTAGTGATGTTGAAATTCTAAAACAGATGAGACAAATAAGATTTAAAAATAATTTTAAATTATTTTAAATAAATAAATCAATATTCTAAATAATGTGTTTGAAAATTCGTACGATAAATGCCTATTGGGAATATAATAAAAATTTGATTTTCATTTTTGTTATTAAATCGATTACCTAATGTTGCATGCATAGAATATTGACTAGAATGGAGATATATAGAAAAAAACCTACCTCAGCTGTCAAAAAACGTAACTGTATGATTATGTTAGTAAAGGAATGTTCAGACCTAACAATTATTTGTAGAAGGTATCCAAAAAAGCATGACCATTAAATTGATCAAACTTTAGCTTTTTTTTAACAGTTTATATTGATTTACTTAGGCCCTAATCTTGTAAAAGGCAACGCAACGCCAAAGAATTATATTAAAAGCAAAAACAAAGTCGTAAATATTTTGTAATTTTGTTTGATTAGAGCCTAAACTTTATTTGAAAGATGCTAATTGTATAATGTAATTTAGAAAGCGTTAAATGATATTTTATCTAGCCAAATGTTATGCAAAAGCAAATAATTTTTTTAATAAAACAAGTGGTTACGTGTATGACGTCAAATATTTACTAAGTGTGAACATAGTGTTTACTTTGTTGTTGTAACTTTTTATGTACGATATTTTGAGAGAAAATTTTTATTTTGTTTTTAGAGAGTTTACGTTCTAGTCAATATTCTATGGTTTTATATTTTCAAAACAATTTAAACAGAGAGAGAAGAAAGAGATTTATTTCCAAAATTGTTATGTAGAGCTAATATATATTTTTACAGAACAATATCTTTCGCTATTGAATTCCTTATAGTGACATTTATCGTTAGTTGTGTTTTCAAACTGCAGTGAAATTCACGTAAATTCTTAGTTTTAACTTTTACAATACGAAAAAAAAAATTAAAACACAAAAATACACATTATATGTACATACATTATTTTTCAAAATGGAAATTGGTCGGACTCCTAGTGAAGCGTCATTATACCACAATATACCATTGACAGTTTTAGAATTTTTTTCAACATCGCCTGTGGGCAGTCCCATTGATTATGGCTCATATATGTCAGGTTATACACACGGCATTTTTATTTACCACCCTGAAATTTTATTTTTGTTGCACTATTTATGTTTGTTTGTTTTGTCTTATCCTTTCCTGTGCCCATTTAAAATGTTCACCTCTACATAGACTCATAATAACAAATCCATATAAAAATTTCACATTTTTCTAAGTCTGATTGCCGAAAACACTGGTATGCTAATACTCTTTTCAATAAAATCGATACAGATGCAGCCTATGAAGCACCTGAATTTTTGCCTGCTGTATTGGACAGTGACTTTATGCAAGCTGCATCTTTACAAGAGGTGCCTAATACCGATTTAGGTTTGGGCTCTTTGGTCGAAGTTAACGTGCCAGACACAAATGACCATTTGTATGGAGTAATTCGTTGGATTGGCATGCCACACGGTCACAATAACTTTTTGATTGGTGTAGAACTTGAGGATGACTGCATTGATAAACAACTTGTAACAACAGATGGCGGTTTTAACGGTATTTCGTAAGTATTAAGAGGAAGAAAATAATTACTGAATTGTAAAATTAGAATTTTTTTTTGTATTTTTTAGTTTGTTTAAATGTCCCGTAGGTCGTGGTATTTTCGTTACTAGCGAACAGTGTTCAATTGATAGAAGATTTTTGGGAGCAGAAGGAGGTGCTGTTGGAAATGGCATTAGTGAGACAAAAGATAATAAAACAAAAACAGCAAATGGTTATCATGACGATCAGCAAACGTTTGGTCATATGGAGTGTCCCATAGTGACAGGGGCCGTGGCACCGATAAGTAAGTTATTTTTTTTTTATAAAATTAGCATATTCAACATGTTCTATAGCATAGCTGTAAGACGTGAATTAATAACAAATTTAAAATACTTTTTATTTTGTTTTGTTTGATTTTTTGTGGAAGAAATATTCTTAGTTTATTTTATTCTAATTTAAATTTTAAACGAAAAATAAAAACAATTTAAATGTTATTTCACCAAGTTCAGTTAAAACTAACTATTTATTTAACTTCCATTTAACAATATGTTGTTGATAGCTAATTATAACTGAACTTGGTGAAATTGGCCGCAAGTTTTATAAAATCGAATGAAATTCTGATACAATTAATTTATGTTTAAATAAAATTTATTATAAATACAATTGTTTAAACATATTTAAAATTAAATTAGTTGGATTAACAAAACTGTTCTATAATTATTTTTATATCTGAATATCCCAAGCACAATGAGAGTTTTAATGATTACGATTTAAAGTCTCGAAATCTGTGCAAACTGTGCAATTTTTCATCCTCGCAAAAATTGTATGAGAATTTTAGTCATTTGGCTTTGTTTTTGCATTTTTGAAAACAAATTTCACTTTTTCGACACAAATTTTAACTTTTTTTTTTTTATTTATTTTATTATTTTTTTTGTATTGACGTTTCTTAAAAATTGACATTAATTGTTTCAAATTACGCAAAAGTTAAAAAGGGGCTTCATGAAACGATTCTCGCAAGACTGCCCATTAGCACATTTGAATATTTGTCATAAAAGTGAATCCCTGTTAATTCGTTTTTTTTTAAATAACATTTTCTACTGCTTCAATGAAACGGTAAAATCCTTTATTCTTTTAATAAAAAACAAAAAATTTTAACTATATTTTACAACACTTAAATGTAATTGTACATACATATATATATATCTAATTATTTAACCCTCTTATTCCAAAAAAAATATTTTGGATGTATAAAAAGGTTTTTAAACGCTAAAATAAATTTTTTTCCAATGTTTAATTTTTTCCCTTTTTTTATTCACGTTTTCAAGGCGTGAAATAAGCATATTTTAGAACTGTATAACAGAGCTTCTATTCGAGGAACTCCAAACAAAAATCATGTAATATTTCATAGAAGTGTAAGCGCTTCACTTCGAATTCACGCTTACATTACTGCTTCCGAGGAAGCATCAGTTTTTGCTGGGAATGCTCGAAACGGCTTATTGAATCAATTAGCATAACCAAGAAAAAAATTATAATGGTAGGGAAAAGCGAAAGAGAAATATGTAATTTCGGGTTATATTTTTATATCTGAAGTTTTTAATCGTTGTGTACATTTTAATGCACCATCTTAAATAACCCAGACTATAAGGGCCTTTTTCGCCAATTCAATTTAAATAACAATTCATATATAAATATAGTTTTTCATATAATTTTATTTTTTTTTGACATGAAAAACGAATTTTAAACAAAAATTAAAATTTAAATAGAATTTATGAAATTGTGGAATAAAAATATTTAGCCATTTTGTATTAAATTTTTAATTTATTCAAAACAAAATCTAAAATTATTTTATTCAGCGAGATGTTTTCATATATTATCAATTAAATTTTTATGATTTTAATTAATTTTTAGGGGGCATGTACACGGTGTCTTTTCAGACATGTCTGTTTTATTAATTCTCTTTTGAACATGATTCCAAACCCCTATTGCCTTTTCATGATAGCTTTCCAAACATGTCTGTTTTCATGTCTAATTTTCTAATATCCATATATTTATAAATTAAAAAACATGAAAATTCATAAAAAACAAACATTCAAACTCGTTTCGTGTCTGTTTGACAACACCTTTTTCTTCTCTTACCCGATCGCCTACAAACAAAACTAACGTGTTTGTTAGACTTGTCTGAAAAGACACCGTGTAAACTTCCTCTTATATATATTTTATTTGACTAAAATGAACTGGAAAAATAAGTGTATTTGGCTTGCACTAGAAGGAATAAAATTGGAAAAAAATTATTGTAAATTAATCATCACGCATTTTAATTATATTTAAACAATTATTTTATAAATTTAACATATTTTAATATTTGAAATAGAACTACACATTGTAAATAGTTCATTTTGAGCCAATATTTAGTGTAAAATAATTTCCAATGAATATTTATTTAGCTAAGTTCTGCAGTATGTTCTTTAGAAATTTAATAATGAAGGTTATCAAGAAAATTATTTAATAAATTTTATCTATGAGAAATTATTCCTATACATGTAAATTTTTTTTCGAAATCGGAATTGTAAATATAATACATGTGCGACTACTCACATCTTAAGTGGGACATATAGAAAGTGTGATGTTGCTATTCTTGGAATTCAAGACAAAAAAAGCCTTAGTTAATTAAATTGAACAATTTTCACTTCATATGCTTCATTTTATATGGACTTAGTTTTCCCAATTGATATCAGACCTACACAAAACAATTAACATGAAGATGTAAACTAAGTATTTTTTTGAGGTAATCCATTTATGATGGGATTAGCTGTATGCATAGTTTTTGCAAAATTATTAACTTTTCTAAATTTCAATAATTATTAATCTGTTAAAGTCTGAGTTATATTTTTAACAAATCAAATTTTTTTTTGGCAAATGTTAATCAGAAAACTCTATCGGCCATCAATTTCAAGTGAAATTGAAATCGATAAAGATTTTCAATTGAATTATTGCAAAAAATGAATGTATCGATTCCTTATTTCAAAAGTTGTTTAGGTAGACGAAAGTGGCCCTCAAAGTATGAGATATAGAAAAGGAAATATTTTTATGAACTTTGAACACGGGAGAGTTTCCAAAATTGGTTCGATTTCAATTCCACGTGATTTCGATTTCCAGATCGTGTCCGTATGTAATATTCATGGTATCTTAATATAGTCTTAATTGTTCGGGCGAATATATAATTTTCGAAATTATGTTCGAATGTTCGAACATTTGGTGAAAGGCATCTTTTAATAATTAGGTATCCCAGCAAAAAAAAAAGACATGCAAAAGAAGTAGTAAATGAATGGGTTCCAAGGATAACGCATTGGTTCTTTTTTAGGTGAAACATGCATGATTTTAACATTAACGTGTCATTAGCGAGCACGGGTTCGCATTAAAGTAAACGGCTCGTCATTAAAAAGACTACTTAAAACCAATGAAAGTTCAATGATTAGATTGAGGTTTTCACTGATATGGAATATTAATTGAAATGAGCGCGAATGAAAACCAATGAATGTTCAATGAATCTTATGCGTATTTTCATTGGTGCTCAATATTAATTATAATGTGCATTATGGAATGTATTATAAATTAATTAGAAATAACATGAAAATATTATTAAAACAAGGCATTTTTAATCATTTGAATTTTTTTTATTTAATAAATGTATATTTCAGTCTGTGCTTTAAATTATTAAAAATAAATTAACAGTAAGGTACATAAGTATACTTTTTTCTTTTCTTTGCAGTAGTTATTTTTCGCTAATTTCAAAGCATCTCTAATATCTGCTTTGAACGACATATCGGTACTGCCTTCGCAATATATTCCAGCTGTAGTTTAAAAGTAATCAGAATTAGATGTATATATTTGCATATATTTATAAATAGATAAGGCTGAAGTGCACTTTACGGGGCGTACGAAAAAAAAATATAAAAAATATGCCACCCGATCCAGAATTAAAAAAAAAAATACCAAAATTAATATTTAAGGGGGCTGAGGCCCGTGGGGACCCCTGGGTCCAAAAAACCGCCCCGCCCACTGAATGGTATGTGTGGGTACTCAAATTAAAGGTAATTTGCTCACGATTGCAAATATGTATTTTGTTTTTGTATTCGGTTAATATTTTCCTCTCTAGGTTAATTTTTGTATCTTTTAAAGGTATGCAGAGAAGTTTTAGTTAGCGAAGCTGGTCTTTGTTATACCATAGAGGAGAAAATCCTTTTGGCCGGCCGAAGGCCGCCTATACAGAGAAGCTTTAGTAAGCGAAGCCGGTCTTTGTTATACCATAGAGGAGAAAATCCTTGCGCCCGGCCGAAGGCCGGCTATACAGAAAAGCTTTAGTAAGCGAAGCCGGTCTTTGTTATACCATAGAGGAGAAAATCCTTTAGACCGGCCGAAGGCCGGCTATACAAAAAACCTATAGTTACAAAAAAATAATAAAACTCATTTAAAAATTTTAGCGCATAGGTATAACATTAAAAAAGCAAAATAAAAACAAAATATTTACAATCGTAAGCAAAATACCTTTCATTCGAGTACCCACACATAGTTATAAAGGTGGGAGGGGCAATTTTTTTACCCCCAGAGGGACCCAGAAGTCCCGCTCGACCTAAATTTTATTAATTTCGTATTTTAGACAATTACCTTTAATTTGAGTACCCATACAGTACCCATTTGGTAAAAATGAATTACAATTCATTTCACAAATTCATTTGAATTGGAATTCGTTTCTAATTAAAATAAATTTGTCGAAGTGAATTGCAATTCCTTTTCCGATTATTTCGAATTGAATTACTTTTGAATAAATTCAAATGAATTAGAAGACAGAATTAGCAATTCATTTTCAACTCATTTGAATCGATTGAAATTTGAATTGATTCTGTTAGTAAATCTACATCAAGCATCACTGCCTTTTTGTTATTAAACTAATTTTTTATGTAAAATACAGCAAGCATTACTCTCGTTTTGTACATCACCTAGTATAGTCCAAAGACAAAAAATTCTTAGATTTGAAATTCCCATGATGTACTGGAATTGTCAGGTAGCGGCAGAATAGGAATTGAATTATTAGGCATCGGCGAAAATTCTATAAAAATGGGAAAATGTTGTTTATTTGCTAAAAGAAACTTTAATTTAATTTAAATTATTGTAACATATAGTTCGATCTTTGGGGTCTCAGTTAAAATACCCTGTAGCAACAACTCCTTATACGAAAGTATAAGAGTTTAACTGTCCCATAAGTTCAAGCTCAACGATATATGCCAAAAGTTAAATATTGAAACTTTTCTAGACAGTGAAATTGAATATTTAAAAGAGTACTTACATCTTCTGCAGCCAATAGCAGAGGCTATAGACTTTCTACAAAAAGACGACGGCATGTTATTTAGTTATCTGTTGCCAGCCTTAGCCACAATTCAAACAACTGTCAAAACAGCAATTGTGGCAACTCTTCTTTGTCCAGCAATTAAGTGTCTGTGGTTAAAAGCTTTGGGCACAAATTTTGATATTGACACTGAAGCAGACGCTATTCAAGGGGCAAATGTCTGATAACGACATCACAACGTCAATCAATTCAGAGAGTAACGTGTTTAATTTCTTCGATTTTTCTATTTGTGGTAATTATCTAATCGCTTTGCAGAATAATTTTAAAAAACATTAACCATAATATTTCTTCAAAATCATTAACTATGCTGCATAATTATTCGGCAGTTAAAAAGGCTTTTTAAAAATTTAATGCGCCGTTACCATTGTCAGCCGCTGTTGAAAGATTGTTTCCGTACGCCTCTATTCTAAGCATCCCTAAACGTGGATCTCTTTCAGATGACAATTTTAAAAAGTTATTGTTGTTGAAGGTGAATGATGCATTCTAATTAAATCTAAGTAGCCTTTTTTTGTAACTAAAATATTAGCATAATTAGTTGAATCTATTAATTCCTATTATATGTCGCTCATCTACGAAAAGATTGTTATAACTCAAAAATCAAAATTTTTGAGTGAGTCATGCGGAATTATTTTATTTTTATTTTTTTTGAAGGCTAGAAAGGCTGGTGTGAAGCAAACTTCACACCCTCACCCAGAGACCAATATGGTCCATTGTGATGTTTTTATTTAGTGAAACAAAGGAAGAAAGAAGAGAAAGATATCTAGTGTGACAGAGTAGGAGAAGTAAATGTGAAAGCACAGGGAAGGAAGATAGTGGAAGATAAGAAATCGGACAGAACAATCAAAACACAACCCTACCAAACAGGAAAAACTGCCCTACATGTTTCCCAGCCTCCTGCCGCGCAGCCAGGTCATTCCCATTACGAATCCCGTCAGATTCTCGAGCCCGCAGCCCGAGACATCTCCCAATTCGTGCAGGAATCTGCTACCTAGCCACCTCAGCCTGCTGTTCTGTAGCCTGGGACAGTGGCACAGAAAGTGCTCAACTGTCTCCAGCTCCTCTGGGTCCTCACACAGCCTACATATATCCGATAAGCCAGACCCCATTCTCACCGCCATTCTGCCTATCATACAGTGGCCCGTGATAATACCTATCATGGTCCTGACGCAGGCCCTACTCTTACCCAGCAGCGCGTCCGAATTTGACCTACCAAGCATCGGCCACAGCGTGCGCGATACTCGGCAGTCCGTTCGGCCCCGTCAAGCCCGATTAGTCCTGTTCAGAATCCATTCCCTAATTCTCCCAAAGTAGAAGCCCATTGGAGGCCTGACCACTTGCAAACTGTCAGGATCTTCCATTTCCGAGCCCAGTCTTGCCAACTCATCAGCTATCTCATTGCCGGTGATGTTGCAGTGACCCGGTACCCAGCAGAGCCTCACAACATAATTCTCTAAGATTACTCCTAGAGCCCTCCTACAATCGTCCACTAGCCTAGTTCACATAACAGCCCATCAAGGCCCTAAGAGCCGCCTGGCTGTCCACATATATAGTGACCTCCGAGCCCTTGGCAATGTTAGCTCCAAATATAACATAAATATTTCCAAAAAGTTCTTCGTTGGGTGTTCGTTGGTCACAAAATTTCAAAAATTATTAATTGCTTTTTGAATATTGAATGTGTTTTGTCGTTAAGCGTATTTCAAAATAAAAATCAGTTCTTCATGAAGAAACAAACTCTAAACACCATGTTATCTTTGATCAGGCGCGGATCCAGGACAAGGCTTTTAAATTTTTGCACTGAATATTTTCATTATGGTAGGAGATATTTCCATTTTTTCATTTCCCCTAGATCTGCTCTTGAATTTGATTGATTGCAAATCATTTTTGAATTGCTCATTTATTTGAATTACAATTCATTGTTCTAATTCATTTGAATGAATTCAAATCAATTCAATTCCAATGAATTTGTAAAATGAATTGCAGTTCACTTTAACAAATTCATTTCAATTGAAAACGAATTGCAATTCATTTTACAAATTCATTTGAATTGGAAACGAATTGAAATTAATTTCTGCTTAATTCGTTTGAATTGCTTCAAATTTCATTTAATTCTTTTTTGTTGTGGAAAGAATTAATTCAAAATGTATCTAATTCGTAGCGAATTAAAATCAAAAATGAATGATTCATTTACAGCTCTGGCCTAAAGAGAATTTGTTTTGCATTCGTAAAATGTAGAATAATTAAGAACGTTTTTCTGTTTTTATTAAATATTAGCGGTTACCTGAAGTAATTCTATTTTTGAAAAATACATAGCTAATTTGTCCATGTAAATAGTTATCTATCTATTTTTTTAATTTCATTAAAACGTCTTATATAGTTCCAGAGATGCAGAAGTTATCCCCTTGCCCTATCCAGCCAAATTTTCTTCTATGAATTTCTACGTTAATTTTAGCCATATCAAAACAGATCTGATATGGGTGATAATGTTAAAAAATGCATTAAAAAATTTCAAAACCAATTATGAATTATTAAGACTCAATGGAAATAAAAATGTGTTATAGAGTATTTTCAAGCAACAAGTCGCAACTTCAGGACAACAAGGTTCTATTTGCACCTAAACTACATGCAAGATAGAACCTTGTTGCCCTAAGGTCTCGAAGTATGTAGTTACGTTCTTTTGGCTTAAATAGTATTTGACTTTGTTGTTACATACTTTCGATTTTCGCTTATTAAATATCTGATTTTCATTATCCGAAAGTGAAAATTGGAGAGGACATGGATGATGTTGGTCAATCAAAAAATATTAAACTGTATTTAAAAAAAAAAAAAAAAAAAAGAATATATTCATTTCAAAATCGATCGAAATTCAACACACATTTTAAAAATGATCGTTTTGAAATCGATCGATTTTTTCCTTATTATTTCAAAGTAAAATGGAAAGAAAGAGTTAACATTTAAAACTTCAAAAATGTAATTTTAGAAAAGCCAAAGTAGTCTTGTTTGAAAATCAAAATAAAGCAAATTGCTTTATTTGCTTAAGATAAACTTACTGTTTTATGGTTGGTATTTTGTTTAAGCTTTGATGTCGTTGCAAATAAGACTTTTTGAGTGTAGGTAATTCTCATTCCCTCTGTAGTCTTGTTTGCTGGTAGCTTTGGCTTTTCTAAAATTATTTAGGAGAACGTTTCCTGATGATCTGGCCTAAGCAACCAGTGAAATGCGGATAGGAACAGCTTATCATCCAACAATAAATTTCAGTATTTTTTTTTTTATCAAATTTAATTAAGAATTAAAAAGGAGTTGAGCACAACAAACAAAATCTTTTAATAAAAACGTATTTTATCTCTATACTAGCCATGACCGCGGTGTAGCCCGCCCAGAGTTAATTTTTGACTAACTATAGAGTCGGAGAGGCAGAAATTGCTTTTCTGTCACCTATTGGTCCAAGGTTTGAAAAAAATCTAAAGCCTGTGTGTTTTATTGTATGTAGATTAGAGATGAGCGATGACATATCTGTACCTCTATTTTAATCACAGTTACTGAAAAATCACAAATCACAGTTGTGACCAAATTTTTCAAGTAACAGTTACAGCGAAGTCGTTATTTTCTTTTATGTTAGACCCAATTTACATTAAACGATTTTTGTCGTTGCGATTCTTATCTTATAGGCGAGAGAGGTGAGAGGTATTAAAAGGGGTACACAAGCGAGTGTACTCATCGATTCGTTTTGTTCTTTCATTCGTAGTGTCAAATTATATGTATACACAAGAAGTTGTAACGACAAAAATCGTACAATGTAAATATAAGACCGACTTCAAAGAAGAAACGACAATAATCGCAACGACAAAAATCGTATAATGTAAATTGGGACTTACAAACACAAATTTATGATATTTCACTGTTTATGTTGGTAATAGCGTTTTTTGAATGCAACAACTAATACAGTTGCAATTTTTTTTTTTTTTTTGATTGACAGTAATAATATCACAATCAGGGATGTTAAAGTTGGTACAATTGTACTTTTTTTTTGGTACATTTGTTGTCATAGTTCCCCCTTTTTCAATTTTTAGTATATCAAACAAATTATTGAGTCTTTTTCACTGCATTTATGTTGTACAACAATTCGTTAATGTATTGGGCGCTTAAATATGCGACTAGTATTGTGGTGTATAGAGCGCTTAGTCCCTTTTACAATGTGGCAAGTGAAAGGCAGACAGACGAAGTTTGTTGGTAAGTGATCGACGTGTATGCGTGAAACAGTTTACTTTTTCCTCTCTCGCCTACAAACTTCGTCTTTCTGCCTTTCACTTGCCACATTGAAAAAGGGAACTTATGGTACCCACAGACGAGGCAACATTAGTCAAAACCTGTGTTACTACTTTTGTTTCCTTTTTTACCATAGACGATGACACTAAAAGCAAAAGATCAGTATTTTTTTTTTTTTTTTTTTTTTTTTTGAATAGAAGAAGCACTACTTAACTTAACAAATATACGCAAAAGAAATTTTTTCATATCCTGCTTTTTTTGTTTTACTTCCCCATAATTCTGTAAAACTTTTAAATCCATTTATAAAATTTCTCCATTGCTTTCAATGTTCGTCATTTATCCTTTTTTGTGTATAGGTAATTGAATTTTAATGTGCACTTTTTTGTTGTTTTAATAAATTAAAAAAAAATGTTACCGTGAAGGTCCAAAAAGTACATTTTTTTGGAAGTTAGTACAAAATTGAAAACCCCATTTAACATCCCTGATCACAATGTTCTTGTTGAAAGAACCTTATTTGTTTACATACATGTGTTAGTGCATATTTTGTTGATTGGTTTTAAGTTCTGTATGTATTAAACCCCTGCACGAATGCATTTGTTTCACAGTTGTCAACACCAAATTATTGTTGTGTCAACTACTGTATTTTTTTTTTTTAAATCAGCTCGAATGATCCATTATGAAAAACCAAATCAATGTTAAAACAGTAGTTCGTTTCAAACAAATCAGTGTAAAGCAGTAATTGGATTTAAATACGCCAACTCAATCCATAATTTGATTTGAACGAAAAAACCACACAACAATTGTTTGTCTATAATACAGTTATGTACGGTAAACTTTTCAATTCACAATGTGTGATCTTGATGTTTATTGCCGATTGTTTCACCGATTTTGATCGTTGTATGTATTATTTTTATATTAATTTTGCAACTAATAGAATAAACATTAGCATTTTTTTTTTACTTTTAATTAAATATTTGATAATATGTTTTGGTAATAATAAAATAATTTAAAATAAAAACTTAAATATTCTATAAAAATATTTTTCATCTTTAATTGTTTTTTGCTTCATACAAATCTAGCTAGTCATACCTAATAATTGAAAAAAAAAACAAGATAATTAATACTTATCACCTATTTTGCTACAGTTCTTTCGTGTGATTCGTGTGATTTGGTTTAGTTAGTGTGATTTGTTTTGCTTTGTTGCTGTTACACCAAATTCCGTACTCTTTACACTTCGTATTTGGTCGTTTATAACACACTAATTACAATTAATTTGCAATTGTGTGTTTTTATTTATTTTTTGTTATATGTGTTTTGCACAACATAGCATTTGATTCGTTAGCAAAGAGTGAGCGACAATCAGTATTTAAAAAACAAACGAATGTCTTGAGACGGCTTTAAAATGCATTTGTGCAGAGGTTTAGTATGTATTCATATGATTCGTGTAATAAAAAATTTTAAATATCCTTGAACATAAATTAAAGTTGTTTTGTTTTATGATAATGATAAAGAATTGAAAATTTACAAACCGTGATCACAATCACACTTTCACTAATCACGATGTTCCTTTAAAATCACGGGATCGCTCATCTCCAATGTATGTATATCGATCTATGTACATAAGTTTTGAATTTCATCAAAGTCGGTAAGATAGCTTCGGATAGGTAGAAATTGCCTATCTGTCCCTTCATATTCCTAGCATTGAAAAAATATCAACCCTGTGTGTTTTATTTACGCTTATCTATCTATGATTCAAATTTGATCAAAATTGGTTATATATTTTCGGAGAGATAGAAATTCTCCTTATGTCTCCCTCTTAGTCCTAGTTTTTAAAAAGTAAAAATGCTATATTTCCAATTTCATCAAAATCGGTTCAGCTATATAGCCAATAATGCGAAGCAAACGCAAGTCACTTTTGCATTCCGTCAATGGACGGTCGAGCGACAGATAGGCTGGAGACGGAATGGAGGGTAAACAGCGTACTCTCGTTACAATGGCTTTGTTTTTCTTTTGAGTACGGAAACTATTGCTTTAATAGATCTCTTCTAAATCGATAATTAATATTTTATGAGTATAAGAGGTTTAGCGCCCCTGGACTCTATCCTAAGCACTTTAGTGGGATCCTATGGACCGGGAGTTCCGGAGATTACCTGATACAAACATAGAAACATACAAACGCTTTAGCTTTATAATATTAGTAAAGATATTTTAAAAACGTTTGTTCAGGGCACGTATTACTTAAACTTTACTCAATACCAAATTTGGACAATAAATTAGTTTATTCTGGAACCAGGTTTCGCTTAAGTTTAATCTAAAAAAGTGGCGCTGTTGTCGTAATATTCAATTTTTTTTTATATAACAAAAATAAGACAATTTCAAAACCGTTTGATTGCCAGGAAACGCGGGGCGGGTTCAGCTAGTACTTATATATTAATCGCCAAAGCCTAAAACCGTAACGAATAACTCTATTATAATAAAATTTGTACAGTCATAGTTTTAAAACACTATAAATCACTTTGTCAAATTTCGTTAAGATCTGCCTATAATTTACCATAGGTCCCATATAAAGCCTACTTCGGAAATATTCTAACTGTAGGTGGAGGGTATCAAAGATTCTGCACAGCGGAATATACCACTCCTACTTGTGGTTTTTCAATTAGTTCTTTCTGATTTGTACAAACTAAATTAAATACTTACGGACATAAGTGGAAGATAACATATGAACCGGAGGTTGGACCCTCGCCGAATCGACCCGCTAATTCGAAAAATAACAAATGTTCGAAACATGTAAATTCATATATACTTATATGTATGTTTTCTTCATATTTGCATAAATAATATGGTCGAACTTCGACCACTGGGCAAACACAAATTAATATTAATTTTTCAAAACGAATTCTGGATTTTCAAAAAGGTGTTGAAAAGTGCTGACAAAAATAAATTAAAAGTTTTTACTGAAAATATAAAATTTTTAAAACAAGATATTCATTCCTCATGCCCGTAATTTCTACAAATAGATATCTAGCTGTGTATAGATATCTATTGTGTAAAGAATTTTAAAACCTATTTTTTACCTACGGGTTAAAGTTTAGTGTATTTTACACCATCGATTTTCGATAGTTATTTCACGTGGGGCAATTTTACGATCAAATTGACAAAATAGTGTTACCGGATAAGTAAAGATAACTGTTAGGTACGAACCCGACCAGATATCTGTTAGTAGAAATTACGGGCATCATTAAAATAAAGCTCTTGAAAATATTTTCGCACATTCATTTAAATCTTTAATAATTAATAACACTGTCCAACACACAAAAAATAACAATGATCTGCCAACTGATTCTTGTAGAGGGGACTAAAAAAGATATACGTGTATCGGCGTTTTAGAAGTTTACATCTGAAACTCATTTAACGGACTATTTAAAGTTGCACCCTTGTGTTGTAAAAAAAAACTTTGAAAATCGTGTGATACTGGGGTTTTTGGTATATAGTTTCTTCAGAAGATTTATTAAGAACATATTTTGCAATATTTTGTTGGTATGCATTAACCCTCTAATTTTTTTTAAAAAAGCAAAAATCACCTTTAAAACCTGGATAGATGTATGTAGTTGAAATATTTCGCGAAAACACATGTCATGAAATTCTACTATAGGTCTTCGAACACACTTAAGTCGAAAAGTCAACTTTTATAACGGACATAACCAAAAACACTTATCTAATAGGTGGTTAAAGGGATAATTATATACATATGGTCGGTTTTGAGTTAAAGGTCGATTCCTTAGGTTTTCCGACCTGATCTTTCATTTGGCGTTATCAGTTTTTCGATACCTCATCAGGTTTTCGAGATATGGAGTGTTGAGTTTGTCGTATGTGGTATTTGATGAAGCAATTTTCAAATTAAATGTGTTCAAACTCAATTTACTCGAAACTATCGGAATCCACATACGAAAATTAAATTATCAGCCGACAATATGCCAGCATGGCGAAAAAAATTTTTGCAGAAAAATTATGTTACAACAAAACCAAAGCTAAGAAAAGCAAATGAACGTAAATCTCAGTCTATCTTTATAATGATTATTATTTTCCAATATTCTTTCAATTGTAGAGTGTTCCAGCTTAAATATTTTAGAAGAATTGTGCGGCAAATTCAAAGGCATACAGGGTCATCATAATTCCTGCTATTTGGACGTCACACTATTCTCTATGTTTGCTTTTACACCAGTATTTGATGCAATTCTATATCGGCCGCCAGAGAAAGATGTTAGATAATTAAATTTTTTTTTTATTAAAAGAGTAACCTAAAGAATATTCAATTCTAGGATATTTCCCATTACACTGAAGTACAAACAGTTTTGCGTGAAGAGATTGTTAATCCCTTGCGTAAGCACACTTTTGTAAGAGCAGATCGTGTTATGAAACTGCGACAGCTGTTGGATAAACTTAGTTCAGTCAGTGGTTTGACCAGCGAAGAAAAGGATCCAGAAGAGTTTTTAAACTGTTTATTATCCCAAATAATGAGAGCCGAACCTTTTCTTAAGGTATTTGGTATTAAATACTTTTGTTATTAAATATTTACTGAAATTTAATAAAAAATAAAATAAATAAAATATTTTCAGCTTAATTCTGGTCAAGACGCCTATTATTATCAATTGTTTGTCGAGAAAGATGAACGTTTATCGTTTCCCAGTGTTCAACAATTGTTTGAACAAAGCTTTCATGAATCTAATCTTAAACTAAAGGAAGTACCCTCTTGTCTTATAATACAAATGCCGCGATTTGGTAAAAGTTTTAAAGTCTATCCGCGCATTTTACCTTCACAAGTATTGGATGTAACTGATATCATTGATGATTGTAGGTTTTCTTGAGATTTATACAATTTATAAATTTGATGATAATAAATATTTTAACGGTCTTAGCTCCACGTCAATGTTCAGTTTGTGGAAAGTTGGCGGAATTTGAATGTCATGATTGTTTTGGTGTTTTACAGAATGGAATTGGCTTAGAAAGTACTTCATTTTGTCCCAAGTGCCTGGAAACTGTACATATGCATGCAAAAAGGTAAAGCTTTTTAATATTCTTTCAACATTTATTTTAGGCGGCATGAAATAACTCCCCGTGAAATAAGTCCCCAAAAAAATTATGAAATAAATCCCCAATTTTTAGGGACTTATTTCATATGAAATAAATCCCCAATTCTTAAAATGAAATAAATCCCTAATGAAATGAAATAACTCCCAAAATCAAAATGAAATAAGTCCCCAATATTTAGGGACTTATTTCATATGAAATAGTTCCCCAATTCCAGAAATGAAATAAGACCCCAATATAATACATATTGTTCAGTTTTGGTTGGGCGCAAAGACTTTTTCCTCTATGGTATAACAAACACCGGCTTCGCTAACTAAAGCTTTTCTGCATAGCCGGCCTTCGGCCGGGCGCAAGGATTTTCTCCTCTATAGTATTCCAAACACCGGCTTCGCTAACTAAAGCTTTTATGCATAGCCGGCCTTCGGCCGGGCGCAAGGATTTTCTCCTCTATATTATTCCAAACACCGGCTTCGCTTACTAAAGCTTTTCTGCATAGCCGGCCTTCGGCCGGTCGCAAGGATTTTCTCCTCTATAGTATTCCAAACACCGGCTTCGCTAACTAAAGCTTTTCTGCATAGCCGGCCTTCGGCCGGGCGCAAGGATTTTTCCCCTATATTGTATTCCAAACACCGGCTTCGCTAACTAAAGCTTTTCTGCTAACCCGGTCTTCGGTCGGGCACAAGGCATTAGTTAGCGAAGCCGGTGTTTGTATACTATAGAGGAAAAAGTTCTTGCGCCCGGCCAAAGGCCGACTAAACAGAAAAGCTTTAGTAAGCGAAGCCGATGTTTGAAATACCATAGAGGATAAAATCATTGCGCCCGGCCGAAGGCCGGCTATGCAGAAAAGCTTAAATTAGCGATTCGGGATTTTCGAATTCGAAATTATAAAGTTCGGGACTTAGAGATTCCGATTTCTGAAATTCAGGACTTAAAAATAATCCCAATTTTTTTAGGATTCTGAAATTATAGTTTTTGATACTTAGTCCCTTTTTTATGTTTGGTAAACGTATGCAGTGAATATAACAAAACACAATTTGTCATCATTATGACTTTTAAAATATGTAATTTAAAAATTAAATAAGTCCCCAAAATATTTTTAGGGACTTATTTCATTTCAGATTTTTGGGGAGTTATTTCATATGAAATAATCCCCCAATTGAAAAAATGAAATAACACCCCAAAAAAAAAGAAAAAACCCCCCAAAAATCGTTTTTGTTGTTCTCTGTACAAATTTTTGGGGGGTTATTTCATATTTTTTTTGGGGCGTTATATTTTGAGGGGTTATTTCATGCCGCCTTTATTTTATATGGAAAACATTTTTACTATATGTAGATCTAATCATACACATCGCAAGTCGGCAGTGCCCCAAGATTTTCGTGTAATGGCTGAACAAATGACCGTACCTCGTTTGTATATGGAACTCTTTGCAGTAGTTTGTATCGAAACGTCACATTATGTAGCATTTGTAAAGTCGGGTTCAGACCCTGACGCTCCCTGGTGTTTCTTTGATTCCATGGCAGATCGAAAAGGTAACGTTTGTGGCTTTTTACATAATAAATACAAGAAAGACTTGATTATTTTTATTTTCAGGAGAAAAAAATGGTTACAATATTCCGGAAATGATACCAGTGCCCGACTTGCCACAATGGCTGTCAGAGGATGGTGCACGAACTGTTAATGAGACTTCTTCCAATGATAAAATGTTACCAGAGCATGCCAAACGTTTGTTTTGTGATGCATACATGTGTATGTATCAGAGCACAGATGTTATGATGTATCGTTGATTTATTCTATTCTATTTTTTTTTTGCTTTGTTTTTGGAATTTTTTGTTCAAAACTAGGATTCCCTTATAATAGTTTTAGTTTATAAAACACAATATTTAATTATTATTTTTTGTTGAATATACAAATTTGTTTTAAGTCTGGCTAATTTACAGATCGTAATTATAATTTAATAAAATGTGGAATTTTATTTAAAATACATAAAAGTGCAGTGAATTAGGAAATATGTGTTAAATGTAACGCGGGACTAAGATGTGTTAAAACAAGGAATGTAACGAATACCGATAGTAACGAAACCCGAAGTATTGTCGATACAACGGTATCGGCGATATTTTACTGGCGATACGACGATACTTTTTATAGTTGTTTTAAACACACAATATTAAATCCTCAATGCTTATTTTTTTGCATAACAACTGTGGAGAATCTCTGGACAAGTACCCGTAGTGGACCATAGATGGGCATTTTTCAGTACCAGTACTTTTTCAGTATTTTCTTTTTTTACTGATTACTGAAAAAAAACAAGTATTCAGTAAATTTTACTGCTTACTGAAAACAAAAATCAGTATTCAGTAAAAAGTACTGATTACTGAAAAAAATCAGTATTCAGTAAAAAGTACCGATTACTGAAAAAAAAATCATTATTCAGTAAAAAGTACTGATTTGTGTAAAACAAATGCAGTAATCAGTAAATGATTGATAGTAGATACTGTATGTTTTCAAAATGATATGTACAGATTGCGCACTTGCATGAATAGTGGCTTTTTGTGTGTTTCACTTTTTTAACTATTTAAAAACGAAATGTGTTACCCAATTAAAATTGATTTATATAGCTGAGACTTCGAATTATTTAATTTTTTCACTATTTTGAAATTTTATAAAAACAAAATATTATTTTTATAAAGTTTTTAATAAGATGTTTTTGATATTTATTCAAATTCAAAAAATATGATACTGGAAATATTAAACGAAAGTAGTTTTCAACTCTTAAATTATAAAAGCTTTTTGGTTTTAAAAATTGTGCAAAAACGTTTAAAATATAAAATCAGTGGTTTTTGTGATTACATGCTGTGCTATATGCTGTTCGCTTTTCTAAGCACAAGCATTTCAAAATTTTTGTCGCTAAGTTTTTGTCTTCTAGAGCGATTCACAATCCCAGCAAAAGAAAACAGTCGTTCTACAGGTGCAGATGAGGGTAGTTTGGTATTGTATTTAAAAAAAAACGTTTTTTATTGCATTGTGCTTATGCAGGCAATTGGTTGTTGTAGCACTAGTAAAAAAACAAATAACTACTAAAGCCCTGTAGAGATTCGGATCC
The DNA here is from genome assembly GCA_943735925.1 of Pollenia amentaria. NCBI lineage: Eukaryota > Metazoa > Arthropoda > Insecta > Diptera > Polleniidae > Pollenia > Pollenia amentaria. Next base: position 70,968,176 of record OX031007.1, on the reverse strand, counting down.
ACTCAGGACCTTGCATGTTTTATATTATGTTCATAGGTCCAATATTTACAAAAAAAAAAAAAACTACTACTTAACTAAAGAACGAAAAAGTACCAAGTATATCCCTTTAAAGATTCTCATTCTTTCAGGACCTTCATTGCTTTATTTTCTGTTTTAAGTCCTATAATAACGAAAATTCAAAAAGTATAAGTTAAACCCCTAAAAAGTACCAAAAAGTTCCCCCATAGAGTCATCACTCAGGATATTGCATTTGATGTTTCTAGGTCCAATATTAACGGCAATTAAAAAAATACCAGTTGTACAACCAAATAGCTAAAGACAGAAATTTAATTTTCCGTATTTCCCCTTTTTGGTACTTTTTTCTCCCCATTGAGTATCAAAAATTTTAATATTGTAGTGGGAGCCCATTTAATACATATAATATAAATCAATTTTTATTGTGTAACACATTTCGTTTTTAAATAGTTAAAAAAGTGAAACAAACAAAAAGCTATTTTTCTCGAAATGCAGTTTTTGTGTTATGCCACTATTCATGCAAGTGCGAAATCTGTACATATCATTTTGAAAACATACAGTATCTACTATCAATCATTTACTGATTACTGCACTTTTTTTACACAAATCAGTACTTTTTACTGAATACTGATTTTTTTTCAGTACTTTATCTGAATACTGATTTTTTTTTTCAGTAATCAGTAAAATTTACTGAATACTGTTTTTTTTCAGTAATCAGTAAAATTTACTGAATACTGTTTTTTTTCAGTAATCAGTACTTTTTACTGAATACTGATGTTTGTTTTCAGTAATCAGTACTTTTTTACTGAAAACTGATTTTTGTTTTCAGTAATCAGTATTTTTTACTGAATACTGATTTTTGTTTTCAGTAATCAGTACTTTTTACTGAATACTGATTTTTGTTTTCAGTAATCAGTACTTTTTACTGAATATTGATTTTTGTTTTCAGTAATCAGTACTTTTTTTACTGAATACTGATTTTTGTTTTCAGTAATCAGTACTTTTTACTGAATATTGATTTTTGTTTTCAGTAATCAGTACTTTTTTACTGAATACTGATTTTTGTTTTCAGTAATCAGTACTTTTTACTGAATATTGATTTTTGTTTTCAGTAATCAGTACTTTTTACTGAATACTGATTTTTGTTTTCAGTAATCAGTACTTTTTACTGAATACTGATTTTTGTTTTCAGTAATCAGTACTTTTTACTGAATATTGATTTTTGTTTTCAGTAATCAGTACTTTTTTACTGAATACTGATTTTTGTTTTCAGTAATCAGTACTTTTTACTGAATATTGATTTTTGTTTTCAGTAATCAGTACTTTTTACTGAATACTGATTTTTTTTCCAGTAATCAATACTTTTTACTGATTACTGAAACGCGTAATGCAGTAAAAAATTAATGCAGTATGCCCATGTATGGAGTGGACATGGTACTACCTGGGAGTGGTTGTTTTGTTTGTTTGTCTTTGGATATGGTGGCGGACAGCTTTTGTTCCGCGGTGGGGGTGCTATTGGTAATTTTTCCTTTTGTGCTCACTATTCTATTAAATTATGAACAAAAATTTCCCTTTACAATAGTATTTAAATAGGCAAAATGGGAGAAGGGAAAAAACTCCAGGGGAATTTTTATTTATAATTGGGCCGATTGTAAAATTAGAGTTTTTCCTTATTAATGTTTAAAAAAATTTGTTTGGCTTGATGGCTTAGTTTTTTTATGTCTATTGTTTATAATATAGCTGTCAGATGTGAAAATGTCAATTTGTGGAAGATGTGGTAATGCAGTGGTCGTGAGATGTTGAGTTGCCAGAAAGTAGGAAGTGGTGAAAATAGATTCTGCAAGAAGAGCAAAATTATATAAATTTTCACTTTAGAAAATTCAATGTTTAAGTTAAGCTTAAGTGAAGAATAACAAATTTTCAAGGCCAGGGTACATTGGCCCATGACTAATTGTGTTTATGTTGGGCATATGTAATGTAGTTTGTTTTTTTTTAATGCTTTTTGTTTATGCGTTATTTCTGTTTATTTTTGGAAGTTTAGAGGTAGATACGAATAAATTATGTTCAAATTTCGACATTTCTAAAGTGGCTTTTGAACTAGAAAATTAAAAAAGTGAAAACTAAATAATTAAGGACAAAGTAAAGACATTTTTTGCTTAGATCTGTGGAGCAAAATACAAAGAGGGAGAAGAATTTTTTCATATAATTTAATTTACGTAAGTAAAGAAAAAAGTTTAGTTAATAAAATAGAGAGTCGGGAAAATTGCGGAAATGAAATGAATTTTTTTTAAGCAGTCAAGAAGCGGATAAATTTTTTTTGGAAACCTGATGAAATACTTGGTGACGATTATTGGACTAAGTCAATTATAAAGTAAGGTAACATAGTCCCCAGTAGATTTGGATAAGAGTGTTCCCTGGGTAATCATAATAGAGTCCTCTATTAGAAGAGTACCACAGTACCCGAAATATTCCACAGAAAAGTTCAAGTCATTAGCCAGTTTTGAAACCGGTTCGGGAAATAGGAAGGGAAAAAATTAAGATAATGGGGGGATTCACAAGGTGTGCTATCAAGTCATATCGTCATAATGTCCTAAATAATATTTTACAATTGTTTAAAAAAAAATATTGTTGTGTTTCAAACATCATAAAAAAAATATTTTTTTTTTAAATAATTGTAAAATATTATTTAGGACATTATGACGATATGACTTAATAGCACACCTTGTGAATCCCCCCTATATATAAAAAAGAAGTTATTGTTAAGTGGCATTAGGGTAGCATTGTATTATAGTTTGAAGCAGGAACCGTAATAGTTATTACTTTTTTCATAAAAGTCTGATGATAACAGTTATTTTTTTATTTTTATTTTTTTGATCAAAAATAACAGTTATTTTATGATTTTTATTTTTTTGAACAATAATAACAGTTATTTTTTTGATTTTCACTTTTTCGATCAAAAATAACAGTGTTTCATGATTTTTATTTTTTCGAGCAAAAATAAAAATTATTCTTTAAAGAAATGTACGTGCTATAATTATTTAGTTGACTTTAAATATTTATTTTAATGCGCATAAGATATCCCCATGATGATCACACATTTAAATAAATATTTAAAGACAACTCAACACTTCTAACACGTACATTTCTTTAAAGAATAATTTTTATTTTTGATCGAAAAAATAAAAATCCAAAAATAGTTCTTATTTTTGTTAAAAAAAAAATAAAAATCATAAAATAACTGCTATTTTCGATCGAAAAACTAAAAGTCAAAATATAACTATTATTTTCATTCAAAAAAATTAAAAATCAAAAAATAACTGTTACTATTGTCCAAAAAAAAAAAGAAAAAATAATAATCAAAAAATAACTGTAATTTTTGATCGAAAAAATACGAACCAAAACTTTAAAAAGCATAATTTTTGACCATAAAAAAGTTCATAAGGATCATTATGTTATACTTGAATCAGTTTGCCAGCATTTACTTCTATATGCTTTTTTTGTTTTAATATTTCAAAATAACTGTTATTTTCGGTCCCTGGTTTGAAGGCTTATGTATTTATTGATGTTATTATTATTATTTATTAATAGATATTCAAATTGTATATACATATTTACATATTCATTAATTTACAAAATTGTGGTATCTATATTTGGCATAACATGAATGTTGTGAGCCAGATTGGCATAATACTAGATATTATTTTAATTTAAGATTATTAATTTCTTTTAATTTCATTTACAAAAAAGTTTGTACAAATTTATCAATTCATGCTAAAAATATTTTTGTACATAAAAGGAAGACTAGAAATTGAATTCATTCATTATTAATTTACGATATTTTGAAGATGATTCTATGTATTTGTATAAGGAGAGAAAGTTTGATCCATTTAAGATATTTAGTACCTCAATAACACTAAGTTGATATTTTCCGAAAAATATTAACCTTAGATCTTTATAGATTGGACAAACACCAATAAAGTGGTACGTATTTTCAGATTCCTCTAAGTTGCAGATAGAGCACTTGTCTATTGGGATATTACTAAAGGATCTGGCATTTAATTCAAGTAAGCCACCTCTGGCTCTAATTATTATGCTGGTAATGCGGGATGAAAAGTTTGACGCCAGCAGAGGTGTAACATTATGGTTCAGTTGGCAGTAAAGGTCATGGTGTTGGGAATTTGTTGCGTTTAATACATTTTCTTCACGTTATTTTATTTCTAGTAATTTTACTATTGTTTTCCAATGTTTGCAGAGTGGTAAATTGGTATTAGCAGGAGTAAACTGAAGACGTTGACAAAGACTGGTCCATTCATCTGCCCAGTAGACGTTTCGTGTTATTATTGCTTCTGCTAGAATGCGTGGTAACCTATTTTGATTCATATTTAAAACTTTATTTATGTAGCAAAAGTGCAGTTTTAAAGTTGAGAGGTATAAAGAGTTTAAACCAGTTTCTAAGTAAATCATATAATTAGGTGTCGTAGATGGTAAATATAACATTTTTTTGATAAAAAAACGGAGCAGCTTTTCTACTTCTTCAAATTTTGAGTAACCCCAAACTTGTGCAGCATAAAATATTTATTGATGTTAGATATGGGTGTTTCTCTGGTTATGCACGCGACATTTGTACGCGTTTTATTGTGTTTGAATATTAAAAAAATAGAAGTGGATTGGAATTTTAGAATGAATTCTAGAATCGTTACATTGTTTGTGATGAGTTCTTTCTAAAAAGTATATATAATGGTAAATTGAGCACTGGGTACCCAAATGCCATGCAATCAAAGTTGACTTACTCACGTGACAAAAATAGAAGTGCCTTTTAGGACCGTAAGAAAAAGTGCGAAAGTAAGTAAATTGTAGGAGGTTTTTATTTCGGAAAAAATGTTTTTATAAAGGTTAGTAATGGGCCTTTATAATCATGTTTTGTTCAAAAGTAACTATGCATGGGTTGGCGAAGAAAAAAATAAATTGTAAATTACGCACGTGACATTACGCACGTGACACTTTTTACCTTCATACATATTTTAGTAATTTTACATATATTTTCAGAAGTTTTTAACAAAAAAATTAAACTTTTATTCAAAAATTAAAAATAAAAATATACTACAAAATTAATCCAACTTAATTTTTTCCTTGAAAAAAATTATGCGAGCGCTTTGATTTTTTAAGTCACGGTGGACCATTTCAGAGAAATACCCATATATTTTTTTTGTGAAAGGATCGGCTAATAATAAAAAAAGACAAATATATAGACTTGATGGACAAAGAGGGTGGATCCTGAGAGTTCCTATAAATAATCCTTCACAGAGCTCTATTAGGGATTTTAAGTCTATATATGGGGGATTTAATGTCAAGTGACCCAACTTTTGAAATCGATGTCTTCCGATTTGTAGGAAATTTGCATCAATAAGACTAAACATTGGATAGTAGTTTAGACACAAATTTTCAACAAGATCGGTCATAAAGTTTCTGAGTTAGAGGGGGTCAAAATTTTACATTTTGGCCAAACCGGTGTTCTTTCTCACCCATGTTACTTATTATCTATTGGTGTTAGCAAAATTTGTCGTAAACAAATTAGATAGCAAGTTCATCAAGCTTTTGAAAAAATTTTTTTTTGTTTGTTTTTAATTTTTTTTAAATATTTTTTTTTTTTTATTTAAAACTTATTTTTTATTTTTTTTAAAGCGGGTATTTTTTTTTTTTGCTCAAAAGAAAGCTTATGTATTTTCCTCTTAGGTAGTTTTGGTCGCTTAGTGGGATGCGAGTGGGATATGTATAAAAAAAAATAATTTCTAACTCAAGACGAGGGTTTTTCAATTTTTAGCATATGCACTATTTTGAACTTTTTCCTTTTTGTGTGTAAGTGTTTCTAAAACCTTAAAAATAAAACTTATGCTGAGAAACTAGACAAATTAACCTTTCAGACGATATATAACATACCTAACTAGCATTTCATTCCCTCGATACTGTAATACCCACAATATGTTAATCCCAGGAATAAAATCACTTTTTCTTACAAATTATTTTTTTTATACATATACGTTGAGTTACTGAACTTTATATAAAGATGTGCTTGGAAAAAGGGGCGGTGCCACGCCCATACAACCCAAAACATAAAATCCTATATCTAAGCCACTATTTGGCGTAGGATGATGATATTTGGTATTGTTATGAATAGAAATACGTTGCATCAAATTCTCACAGTAGGCTGTTGTTATGAGTTAATGAGCCCTAGGCTATGTAAAGTTGTGGTTGGACAAATTGGCAGTGGCACGCCTAATCAACTCAAAATTTATAATCCTCTTATCTTCGATACTGTTTCACGAATATCGTAAGAAATGTTATAGTGAGAATGTTCAAACTTGGTATTAGTAACTCTTATGGAAAACTACACAGGGGGTAGGCGCAGGGCGAGTATTACCCCCAAAGAAAGCATATATTTAATATCGCGTAACTGAAAAACTATTACAGCGAGAGTCTTCAAATGTGGTTAAATCCACTATTATGGTAAGCTATAAATTCCAAAATAAAAATGGGTGGGGTAGACGAAGGAGGAGCAATACCCACCATAGGACGAAAATATTAAATACTTCAAGCTTTGTAGGACCCACTCTTATGGTAAACTAAACCTTTAAAAATAAAAATATAATATATAAATGAAAAAGCGTATGTTTGTTTATTCTACACAGACTCCTAAGCTACTGAGCCGATTTTCCTGAAAGTTTCACAGTTATTTCCTGATTACTCGGCGCTTAACATAGGCTATTAATATATTTTAATCACGCAACAACCATACAATAAAAATATGAATAACCTTATATCTGGAGGACGGTTACAATAAGAGTTTTCCAATATGCAACAAATAACTTCGTTATCAATACACGACATTTGCCAAAAAGTCGGCTGGATTAGACAAGCGGGAGTGGCACCTCCCACACAATTGCAATAAAGATTTCTACGTATTTGAAGTACTGTAATAGTGAAAGTATTCCAATTTTGTACAAATAGCTTAGATAATAACCCACAACATATTTCAAAAGGTAGCTTTAATGGGAAAAGTAGGCATGGCACCTCCCATAGAAGACACTTGAAATTTCTGTACATCATCTGTTGAACGGTTACTGTAAAATCATTCAAAATTAGTCCAAGATGCTTGACTTTTTGAAAAATCTTACCAATTTTATTTCGATGGGGGAAGCAAAGCGCACCGGGTTAAGTTAGTAGAAAAATAAAAAGAAAGAGAAATTGAAGTAGGAATAAAAATAAAGTCTTGTAAACGGATCCTTGCTTAGAGTTGTTAGTGTAAATTATGATAGTAGAGTGAATAGTTTAGTGTTCATGATTAAATGTTAAGCATAGTGCTTAGGAAAAGTTAAATTTTATTAATATTGGCCAGGCAAAAATTGTTAGAATTTTAAATTATAAAAATACTAATGAATTTTTGTTGGTGAAGGAGGACAATTTTTGATTACACTATGCTAGTTGAAAAAACAGACAAGCCGGGCACATAGCGTTTTAACATAATTCGGGTACGCGGTTTTTTAGGATTGGCTCTGTAGCCCGTTTCTGTATTTCTCGCATCGTAAAATTTCCCGCATGAAACAAGTGAATTATAACAAAAACAGTGCAATATGAAACAAAAAATGGTTTTTCTCACATATGTAAGTGTTTCTGTACTTTTACTTTGCGAGAATTATCTGTCATTTAAATAATTTTCCAGCAATTATTGGAAGGATGTGAGAACAAGTGTTTCTGTAAAAATATTTTGCAAAAAGTTTCTCACAAGAACTGTCAAAATAAGTCATATTTGAAATTGATGCGAGAAAAAAAAATTTAAAAAAATGGAGCCCAAATTATGTATGTACATATGTACACAAGAATGTGTATTATTTTATTTTATTTTAAAAGAAAGAATTTAAATGATGAAAATAAGTACATATCGCACAGTTAATACCCTCTTGTTGATTAAGTGCGATATATAAAACACAATTGTTATATTTTGTTATTAAAATTTTTTTAGCCTTTCATTGTGTTTGTTTTATGCAGGGCTGCCAGATAAATTTGTGAAAAAAACGTCAATATCCTAAGAAAAAATAAAAAAATCGTCTATTTTTTTCGGACAATTTAAAATTAATTTTGACGAATTTTGTTCGATTTTTATCATATAATCACAAATTTTTATCATATAAACACATAATCAAAAAAAAAAAAAAAAAAAAAAAAAACATTAAGTTCATGGGTAAAATACATATTTTATACATACATAAGCTTGAGGTCTATTAAAAGAAAATTATTTATTTTATTTTCCTTAATCCGATAAGAGTTTAAAATTTCAGATTGTTATTTTCCCTGCAGAAATCACACAAAGGAGTGACAAAATATCATATTGAAATTTTATAAACACTTTTGCACAAAGTAAAAGGCAAAAATTTTCTAAAGTGCATTGACTGAAAAATGGGGTAATAGTTTAATCTTTTGATCACACAAACAAATGTATTAAATAATCCAAGCAAATAAAAATTAAACAGTTTCCGTTCGAAATTTTGCTTTTGCCGATACATTTTTTAATCTGCCTTGTTTTTAAAGATATCGGTTTTCTGTGGTGCCTAATACACAAACATATAAAACTATTTAAAATTGTTTTATTTCAAAGACTGTATCGTCACTAAAAAAAAATCAGTAAATTTTCACTTTGCCAATTTTGGAACAAAAAAAATCGTCAAAATGTCGATAAATCTTTAAATCTGGCAGCCTTATTTTTATTATATATATTTCTTTTGTTGAGGTTTCGCTTACATTTGACACTTAATTACTGGAAGTATTCCAGTTAAAACAGAATCTGTGTTGTCTGTTCTCGCATTTAAATACAGAAACACTTTTTTCTCACAAATCGAGAAACGATGAAATTTTTTGTTTCACACTTAATATGAGAAAATTTGCGATGCGAGAAATACAGAAACGAGCTACTGCTGGTTTTCGAGATATACCGTTATTTCGAAAATGGAGGAGGTTGCACAACATATGTATGTTCGCGTAACTAAAAAACGCTTTAGCTTATTGAAAACTCGAAATTCCGCAATAAAATTTCCTTTAAGAAAAGTAAAACCTCTTTCTAATATCCGCAGTCGTTTTAGAAACATAATTTTTTTTTTGGAAAAAAAAATAATTTTTTTAACAAAATTTCGAAATTTTTGTTTATTAAAAATTCATAAAAAATTGGAAAATGCAGCTATGCTTCTAATTTTTTGCAGACGTATAAAAAACAAAACAAAGCCATAAATGATTAAAATCTGTTTGCAACTTTTTTTAATTTAAGAATTTCATAATTTAAGAATTTCATAAAACGCAATATTTGTATGGGAGCCCCCCTAAGAAGTGATGATAAGGGGCAAGTATGTCTCGAGAAAATGTTAAGGACAAAAAATTAATTGAGGTCGGTCATACATTATATACCACTAGTGGCGACTTCTGGGAATTTATGGGACTTTTTCTTCAATATATTTCTAGTCTGCATTGAACATTTTGTATGGAAGCCCCCTTAAGGAATGGAGAGGGCGGGTGATTGCGATGAAAAATAAAGAGGGGTTAGTCATACATTTGACCCATCTAGGGGCATTATAGGCGCTGCAGGGGCCAAATTTAAGAATTTCATTAAACGGCCATATTTGTATGGGAGCGCCCCTAAGGGGTGGAGATATATGGCAATGTTTTAAGAAAATGTTAAGAACAATAAACATTGGAGGTCGGTCATACATTTTATCCTCCTAGGAGTGAATCCTAGGCCTTAAAAACAAATGATGGGAATGGAAAATAAAGTTGCGCTGGACATACATTTGGCCCCTCTAGGGGTATCTCAGGCGCTGCATGTGCAAAATTTAAGGCTAGGGTTCTACGCGCATAAAAAACAAAGTTTCAAACAAAATAAGCTATAAGTGATTACAGTCTGTCTACAGCTTTTGATTTTTTCAGAAAAGAATTTTTTAATCGGTAACTGTGGATTTTTCAAAATTCCTACCGCAAAGTGAAAGTGTGGTAATAATGCATGCATATTTCTTTATACGTCTGCAAAAAATTAGAAGCATAGCTGCATTTTCCAATTTCTTATGTTTCTAAAATGACTGCGGATATAAGAAAGAGGTTTTACTTTTCTTAAAGGAAATTTTATTGCGGAGTTTCGGTTTTTTAAGTATTTTGAATAAGCTAAAGCGTTTTTGAGTTACGCGAACATATGTTGTGCAACCTCCTCCATTTTCGAAATAACGGTATATCTCGAAAACCAGAGCCAATCTTAAAAAACCGCGGGCACCACTGGATTCAGCACAGTGTTATTGTTCTTGACAAAAAAAATCTCAAAAAAAAAAGATATTAAAGAGACCGACGAAAAGTCCAATATTGAATAAGGGAATGGAAACAAATAAAATACAGGTTATTTTAACCTCTCGATTATATATTTTTTGAATGTAAGGGATCGACCTTTGGGTATCATATTATAGACGAACTATAAGATTAGCCCTGATTTGATCTATTAAAAAGAATAGAAAAGAAAGGAAAATTTTAAAAGATAGAAGAAAGAGAATAAGAAAAAGGGAACAACTAAATTGAAAAGAAAAGACGAGATTCAAATATAAAGAGAAATCCACTGTAGAATTAGTAGATGTAAGTATATTTTAATAAATAACGTATTGTGTTAAATGAAAATCTAATGTGTTAATAAATTTGTGGAGTGGGTTAAAGCAAGGTGATTGTAAAAAAAAAATTTTACATGACGGAAACTTGGTGAGTTAGGAGATAAAGTCCTTAGGGGATTAGGGATCATTATAAATAATATATACCTCAGCAGTCCTAGGGACTCATACATTACAAGTTTAAACCATTTAAATTTTGATGTGGACAAAATTTTCAATTGGACTTCGGCTAATGGCTTGAAACTAAATCCGGGAAAATTCAAGTGTTTAGTGATAAGAAAAAAAATATGTAGCAATGGATGATGATTTGACTATTAATATTGGGGATAATAGAATTGCTGTTATTGCCACGGTTAAAAATCTAGGTATAACAATGAATAGGACTTTGACTTGGTCGGATCACATCAATCAGGCATGCGGCAGGATATAGGGTATGTTAAGGGGATTGTGGATCACACAATATTTTACACCACTTAGAATAAGAACTTTAATTGCGAAGACTTGTCTGCTACCGACGCTTCTGTATGCTTCTGAAATATATGCGGGCTGTAACTCTCGACATATGAGGAAACTTACCGCTACGTATAACAACATTGTCCGTTACGTTTTTTGTCTGAAAAAATTTGGTAGAATAAGTTCGTATTCCGGCCGTTTACTTCATATAATAACTTTCTTAAATTTAGGAGCATTATCTTCCTACACAAAATTATAATAACTAGGGAACCGAAGTACCTGTTTGATCGATTGCGGTTCGCAAGATCGCTTAGAGGAAAATTTATTATATAATTTCGTCATCGAAATCATGCATCAGAACGCCAATTTTTTATATTTAGTATATATTGCAAACAACTTGCAGCGCAATAAAATTCAGAAAATTACTTACTGATTATTTTTCCTAAAGCTTATCATATTTGATTGTATTACTGTTAAATTATTGCCGCTAGGTACTTATTATTATTATTAAGTATTTTATTGATCTTTATTTTATTTAGTTAAATTGTGTACCCTACTATTGCTTAATATCCTATCTGTCTAGTATAACCTATCTGATTCTAATACTATAATTCATAAGTTATCATATCTTGTTGTATTAGAAAGCCAACTACATTGTGATAAATAAAATAAAATATCTATCCACTACTAATTAATCTTATAACGGACCGACAATCGGAAAGTTTTATGCTTTTTTTTTTGAAATTTGAACTAGATTGAGTAAAATATCATGATTCGTAGCAGTTTTAGCCGAACTAAATTTATTTTCAGGAGGGGAATTTATAGTGGACCCATGGTAAATTATGGAGCCATCATCCAGAAATTCTGTAGTGATTTCTGGTATTAAAAACCATAAATTAGAATAAATTTCAATACAGCAGTGAAATTAGTTTTAGCGTTTACAGTGAATTTAAGAAGGCTGCTTAATATGGGATCTAAGAAAAATTATGGACCGTACATCACAAAATTACATGACATTTTTTTTAGGGCCATATGAAGCTAAGTTCGAACAAATTTTACCGCAATATATATATCTGCTACGGTTTTAGGCGTATTTGATTAATTTCCCAGAGTGGGCTTTATATGGGGCCTATGGTACATTATGGACCGATCTTCATGAAACTTTACAGTATGATTTCTAGTCGCATACAAAATTTTATTATGCTACCATTATTTATTACGGACTTAGGAGTAATAAACTGTTTCCCGAGAGTAGGGTTTATAAGGGGCCTAAAGTAAATTATGGACTGATCTTCATTTAATTTGACAGTGAGATTTCCAGTCCTATAAAACTGTGACGTACCAATCTTTATTATGATATAGTTATTTATTACGGTTTTAGGCGTACTAAACTGTTTTTCGGGAGCAGGGTTTATATGGGGCCTACGGTAAATTATGGACTGATCTTCACGAAATTTGGCAGTGTGATTTTAATTTCTATGAAACTGTAATGTACCAAATTTTATTACAATTGCATTATCTATTAAGCTTTATATGGGGCATATGGTAAATTATTAACCGATCTTCACATGACACTGTGATTTCTAAAACCATAAGAATGTGGGGTTTATATGGGGTCTAGGGTTAATTATGGACCGATCTTCACGAAATAAAGCAGTATGATTTCTAGTCCTGTTTTCCGGGAGTAGGCTTTATATTGGGCATATGGTAATTTATGGACCTATCTGCACGAAACTTACCAGTGTGATTTTTTATTTTTATTTATTTATGCCAATTATACATGTATTGTAAGATTAATATTCATGTCATATAAATAAAAGAGACGTGTTTGTACGTAACCGCTAAACAAAAAAACAGCTGCACCGATTTTGAAAAAAAAAATTTATACACATATTCTATGGACCGTGAGTCGTGTTTCTGTGTAGTTCCGCGTTTGTCCAATAAATATCGCGATATTTTTAAAAAAATTGTTCATTGGTTTTATTATGTGTTGTTGCATATATTTGTTATGAAAAGCAATTAAATACGTTCAAACCAATATTTTTAAGCTTAAAAAACAGCAAGTCAAAGCAAAATCAACTAACGGTCGTTGGAGTATATACTGTTTTATAACTACATATTTGATCAAAATTCCACGACCACGTGCAAATATTGGCAGTAAATGAGAACACAAATTGAGAGCGTAAAGTGACAGTTCTTGATTGAGTACTTACAAATTTTTAATGCAGAAATTTTTGCAGTAAAATTTAGTAAATCAAAAAAACATATGTTACAAAATGTAAACAAGCAAAAGAAACAAACAAAAAGGATACAAATTGTGAAGAAATGGTTTTAAAAAAGGAAAGCTGAAATAAAAATTAAACAATAACAAAAAGTTAATAAATATTAATTAATTAAACTTCTTTGTGGTGCATTTATATGGCTAACTTCCAACTTTTAAACTTTTTTGTTGTTGTTTTATTTTTTAGATTTGTTAAAAGTATTTGTATTTGGGTACTTAGTACTTCACTTATTTTTTAAGTAATCAATAGCAAAAATGTATTCATGTATTTTTAAACAAATTTAGTCGGACACAAATTAGTAAAATCAAATAAAATAAAAAAAATTTAAATGTGAAAGAAAAATGAAATAAATTGTTTGGATTTTCTTAAAATGTTCGTGTTTTAAAAAGTATTTAATCGAGTACCGATAAGATAACGAGTTAAGTAGTCAAAAGTGTAAACATTTTTCAACACTTCAATTGTTTGCCATCAGCTGTTGCCTTTATTTTTTCACTTTACTCATTTACTGCATTTTACTGTAAAAGTACTCGAACGCACCTAACATTGGTAGCATGGATCAAGTATTTTAAAGCGTAGAAATACAAAAAAGCCCCATGGTTGCAATAAAACTTTTAAAATTTTAAATCTTTACTAAGGGCCAACAAAGTGGACCGGGTCCAGCTAGTCATACTATAAGTAATAATATTCTCTGATTTAAGTTCTTACATAAGTACGTTTTAGTGTAGGTAGTTTTTATTTAGGTATAAGCAAAAGACGCAAATGCAAATATTTATTGAAATCGCAACCTAAAACTACAATAAAGAGTTCAGATACCCTATCATGTTCACGTATGCCAATATTAAAAATATAGCGAATAATTCTCCTAAACATTTTATTAAGATTAGTTAAAATAGTAGATGATGTTCCAGAATAAATCTCCAAACAGTAGTTTACCTTTGACATAAGCATAGCATGAGCCAGACGAAATCTAACACACCTAATAGTGTATGGTCTTAAAGCCTTCTCGGAATAAATGAAACTTGATTGGATAACGAATTTATATGTCTATCAAAGTTTAAGTTCGAATCAATTACACCGCCCAGACAGTTATGCGAGTCTACATACTCTATCAATTGAATCCGCATCCTGATTCTAGGATAAGAAGTAGTACAACCAGTTAAACAAAAATATATAGCTTGGGTTTTGGCCGAGCTAACTTTATTTAAACCATTCTGATGCATCCAACTCAATATAGAATTAAGATGATCATTCACATGAATTTCAAAATTTGTATCCAATATAGAATTATGTAGGTAAATAAGAAAAATATCATCTGCATAAACAAAAGGCTTGAGAAAGAGATTATTCATAATAGGAATAAAATCATTTTAATAAGCCAAAAAAAAAGTATAAAATAGGACCCAAAACAGATCATTGAGGCACTCCTAAAGCGACACGACTGATACTAGAACTTTACCAATGAAAGGAAACATATTATATTCTTTCATTCAAATAAGAGTAAATGAGTTTGCATGCAGACCTTGAAAGCATATCGCACTGGTTCCCCTAAAGAGAGTCAGCTCGAAAATGTTCAATTTTCGCTTTTTGCAAGAAATCGATGTACAGTGATCATATCTACCGATTGTAAAAATCTAACATAATTTTCTCTACTCTTTTGCCATAAAAATACAGTTGTATCCCTGTTCTTGATATAAAAGTATCTACGCCAGAGTCAACTAAAGATAAATATTTTGAGTTGTCCCCACATGTTTGCTGAGTTATCAGTTTTGTTTCAACTGAAGAGAAATATTTTAGTGCTAGTGGTGATGTCACAATGGTTTACTTTGATGATGTTCTATTTGCAGTTAAGCTGGTACAACTTGAAATGACACCACTATATAAATGAACAAATTTCAAATAAAGGGGAACAACTCAAAAAACTTGTTATTTTTCGATAACTCCTGAAAAAAATTTCAAAAACCACTACCGTTTTATAGTTCATACTCGTATATCTTTGCATACAATGCCATAGTTTTTCCAACTTTCAGTGTTAATATTTAAAAAAAAACGGGTTTTTGCCTCTACTGAAATTTTGTAAATTTGAGTTGACTCTCTTTAGTGGAACCAGAGCGATATATGTATGTATTTAGTTTTAAGTATCAAGAGAAACTAATATACTATTTTCATGTTTGTTTAATTGATTTCTCACAAAGTACGTCAAGGAGATAAGCATAGACGATATGCTGTGATAACGCCTAAAAGCATATTGATTAGGGTGAAGCAGCGAATACTTTTCAAAATGCTCCATGATCTGCGATTCTTAATATATTTATACCAGGGATTTCCAAAAATTTTTTGGTTGTGTATTAGTGAGTACCAGAGAGTAAAGAAATAGAGAGAATGCATTCATTTACAGCCGAAATGAAATGTTAGTAATATATTTTATAAGTTGTATAACACAAAGGTACAAAATTAAAAATTTTTTGTGTTGATAAAAAATTTTTAGCAATTCTTTACCAATTCAATGTCGCTGATTTTAAAACTGCACTTTTTTTCATTCGGAAGCTTTTGACTCTAAATCAGTTTTAAATATCTTATCAAACAATTGTAAAAAAATTAAAGATTTTTATGTTTTAAAAATTCATAAAAAATAAATATTGCACGCAAATCACACGTTTAATAACATATTCCGTCCCTTCCTTAAATGTTGCATAACATATAAGGCATTGGATGTTACCAAAAGCGTTTTTGACCGCACAATATTTTTTAAGTGCCATCATAAAGTTTTTTCTGTTAACCTGAAACAAAAATATGTATTGAGGTACGTTCAGACTAATGAAATATTTGACGAAAATATTTGTTCTGATATTTGCTTCAAACTGTGTAAAACAAAAATATATTTTGTTTAATGTTCAAACTAAGCTCAAACATTTGACAATTTTTGTTTGATGAAACAGTTGGCAAAAAGTGTTAAATAAAATAAATCAATTCATGTTTGCCATGCGTTCAGACTAAAATAAATATTTGCATCAAATAATTATTTAATGAAAGTGTTCAAAAATAATAATATATTTCACAAATAGTAGAAATGAGCGCAAAAGCTAATTTATTTTTTTTATTCTGTGGAGCAGCATCTTTTATAGTGTTAGAACAGGAGAATGTTAAAGATAAAAAAACTGGAAGACAATGGGTAACGGGAACATGGCTAAAATTTGCGAAAAATTGCAAACTTGGATATAAACCCTTAAATATATTTGAAGTCTCTAAATCAGTTAAAAAACAAAATGTTGGGAAAAAAATTTTTTGCAAAAATAGCGAAAATTCGCGAAAAATTTAGATATTTCAAACAAGCCATAAAATTTATTAAAAGTGCTTAAAACTAAAAGGAATGGCAAAAATTGCTTAATTAGCGGAAATTAGCGGAAATTCGCAAAAATTTGATAATAGCGGTATGATAGCAAAGCCTAATAATTATTAAAAATCGTTAAAGCTCTAAAGATTTACAGTGAAAAATCGCTTCTTCGCGAGCATGGCTAAAATTCGCGGATAATTGCAAACTTGGAAACAAACCCTAAAATATATTTGAAATTGCTAAATCGGTTAAAAAACAAAATGTAAGGGAAAAACAATAAAAAAATGTTGCAGAAATAGCGAAAATCGCGAACCATTTTAATATTTCAAACAAGCCATAAAATATAGTAAAAGTGCCTAAAATTATAAGGAATGGCAAAAATTCTATAAAAATTGCTAAATTAGCGGTAATTCGCAAAAATTTGCTAATAGCGGCACGATACAAACTCTAATAATTATAAAAAATCTTTAAAATTGTAAAGAATCCGAAAACTTACAGGAAAAATTGCTTCTATCCGGAACATGGCTAAAATTATTTGTCGTTGTTTGCTCTTACAATTTTTTTGTAATATCAAATAAATGTTTGCTCAAAAATTACTAAAATATTTGATTTTTTGTGTTCACACTATGTTCACATTGGACAAATATTTGTTTGCCGGCAAATACTTTTATTTGTTCAAAATCAGCTGCTATTTTATTTGATACTCAAAAATATTTTGTGTTCAGACTACGTTAATGAAATATTTGATGTTTGCTTTCAAATATTTCACCAGTCTGAACGTACCTTTAGTAGTGGTATACACAATTGTGCATAGAAATGGATTTCCCTGGTCTATTTTTTCAAAAATAAAATAAATTACATGAGAATTATAACGTGAAAAAGTTATTTTATTAAAAAGTTAGGGGGTTCATAGTGGTAAGTAAAATAGAAAGGGTATTCACGTTGTTGGGTTACTCATACTTCAAACATCTGTGCATACATTTTAATTCTAGCTATACTATTATCATAACTTTTTACAAAATACCAAATGCGCACCTGAGTTTGCCTGCAAAAATGTATAGTCATTGTAACAGGTCAAAGTTACGTTAAATAAATACCATAAATTAGTAAGGTTAACTCTTTGGACTCGGTCATATAATTGTAGCATAAAAAAGTAAGCAATAAAAATAGTGCCAAACAATAAAGTTTCATTAATACATCAATAAAACACATCTTCTTACCCAAAAATGTTACCTGCTGTCACATTTGCTTTTATATGTATAGGTTTACACATAAATTGTAGGAAAACAAGACTTGTTTAACTTGTTTTTTAAATATTTTTACTTACTTAAAAAAGTGTTTTCAAAGAAAAAAACCTACCGACGCGATTGGTACAGAAACAATAATATTTTTACAAGCACAAAATACCAACAAATTCTTGTGGCTATTTTTTTTTCTTAATAGTTTCTGCATTTAGGTACGTCTTTTTTACGAAAGAAAAATGGACCCTTTTACAGGCATCAAAGAATTTTTTTTTCACAAACAAAACACATATCGTTAGCTTAAATGCAAAACAATGTAGATATTATTTGAAAATTTGAAAGTTTTGTTGATTTGGATTCACGTTACATATGTATTTTTATATAATTTTAAGTTATTTACAAAATTAAAAATGACGTATCATCAAATAAATATATAATTTTTTTAACAGCATAATGTATAATCACACTCAATAAAAAAATTAGCAGAGTTTTTAATTCTTTTTATAAGAACACATTAATATTTTTAAACAAAAAAACTGGGTAATCTGTTTTATAACTATTACCACGGTGTTAGTGGAATTAGTGATCAGATAATAATTTATAATAATAATTTTTAGTATTGCATAAGAAAAAATAAAAAAGTGTTGTAAAATTATAAGAACCGAATCCATAAACGTATGTAAAATAAAACCTATAATTAATGTGACTTCAGCTTCTTCCACATAGGACTGTTAGACATTTTGAAATTTTTTATCTGAAATATTAAAAATTGCTTTGAAATCTCAAATAATTACCATTTTACAAAGTTCTTTGCTTTGCATGTAAACTTATGAAATGTTACATTATTCTACATTTAAGTCTTAAAATTTAAACTCTTAATAAAAATTGCACGCAAGGCATTGGATGTTACCAAAAGCATTTTTGACCGCACAATATTTTTTGAGTGTAAGCTGAAGCAAAATAATATAGCATCCGCTAGACATGCACACTTATCGAAGTCACATCGACGACTGAATCGAAGAGTATAAAAATATGTGTTAGTAGTGGTGCGCACAATTGTGCAAAGAAATGGAAACCCCTGATTTATACCCTCCACAACTCCACAACTAGTGGTGAATGAGGCTATACTAAGTTTGTCATTCCGTGTGAAACTTTTTTATTATACATCTAAGACCCCATAAAGTATATATATTCTGGCTCCTTGAGTAATAGGTGAAAATTCTTTTTATGTAGCCGCAATAAAGCGTGTTAGTTTAAATGAGACAAAAATACGAGTTAATGGTGAAGATGATTTTCGTAAAGTAATAACTAAATTAAGGTACGGTCAGATATGGCAAACATTTGCCGAAAAACGTCAAATATTTGTTTGCCGTAATGTGACCACAAAATATTTATTTGCGACAAACAGGAAAACAGCTGATTTTGGGCTAATAAATTTGTTTGGTGTCAAACAAAAATGCTTTTAATGTGACCACTCAAAAACAAATATTTGCCTGTATTTTAAGCAAACAAATATTTGTTCTTACAATTATTTTGTAAGAGCAAACAGTAGCAAATAACTGCTGTTGGGAACAACTTAAAAAAAAAATACCACTAAAATCAAATAAAAAAACACAAAGTATTGTAATAATATTTTTGTAAAATTTAACATTTATCTAATTTATTTATTAAAAAAAACACATGATTTTGGAATTACATTAAATTCGTTTTTGATTTTCAGTATTTTTTGTTGTTGTAGCCAAATCGTCGTGCGGTTACTGCCTTGTATCAAAGATAAAAAAGTTATCTAATCTATATATATAAAATTGTAACGTTACTGATTCACTCACTGATTCATCATCGCACAGCCTAAACGACTGAAGGTAAAAACTTGAAATTTGGACCAGGGCTAGCTCTCCATAAATCGATCACAAAGACGGGATTTTTGGAATTCGAATGTTTAGGGGGTAAAAACGGGTAAATTCGGTAACCTTATATCTCTAAAACTAAAATTTCATACTTATCGTTGTTCTTCTGGTACTTTTTGGAAATTCAGCCCTTTAACGGAGTAAACGGGTAAAACCTGTATTTTGGTACTTTTTTGTCACCCCACCTATCTTTTAAACCCATAATAAGAGAAATAAGGGTTATATCACATTTGAAACTTATCTAAAAAATCCAAATACAAATTTCGTACTTTTTCGAAATTCGGACGTTTAAGGGGTAAAAAGCGTAACTATTTTTGGTACTTTTTTACAAAACATTGTTTTTATTTATTGACATAGACGTATTAAATTATGGGCTCCCACTACAATATTTAAATTTTTTTATGCTTCAATGGGGAGAAAAAAGTACAAAAAAGGGGAAATAGGGAGTAAACGGGTAAAATCTGTATTTTGGACTTTTTTGTCACCCCATCTATCTTTTAAACCTATAAACATAGAAATAAGGGTTATATCACATTTGAAACTTATCTAAAAAATCCAAATACGAATTTGGTACTTATTCGAAATTCGGACATTTAAGGGGTAAAAACCGTAACTATTTTTGGTACTTTTTTACAAAACATTTTTTTTAGTCAAAAATTTAGTACTTATTGTTGTTCAATAAAAAAAAAAATAAGCGGACAGGTGCTTGGTACTTTTTTGAAATTCGGCCTTTTTGGGGAGTAAACGGGTAAAACTTGTATTTTTAAACTTTTTTGCTATGCCATCTATCTTTTAAACCAATACACATTAAAATAAAAACTATATCACATTCATAACGTATCTAAAAAATACAAATAAAAATTTGGTACATTTTCGAAATTCGAACGTTTAAGAGGTGAATATCGTACCTATTACAAAGTAGCTGGTTAAAACCTAGAAACATAAACTTTGGCGTAATATGTCCACGAAAGAAAAGGAGATGCTAACGAAGTAGCGGGTAAAATGCTAGTTATTGTATAAAACCATTTTTTGAGTAATTACCATTTTAAGATTTCAAAAATGGATTACGAAATATAAAAAGAACACTGAAATCATATATGTATAATCGATTTTAAACTCAACCTTTCAAAAATGTTTAAGCAATTTTACACGATATTTATTTTGCGGTGGGTTTGTCAGATGTAAAGTCCATATGTAATTTCACATGTCTGTCAAAATTGACAATTACAGAAGGTTAATCATTTTTGCTTTAACACGTTCCTTTTTGGTTTCACCTGACATAACATAAAAACATTCATATTAGCAAACTATTTACTGATTTATATTTATATTCACTTTTAATTGTATTTTAGTTAATTAAAAATTTTGTTTTTTTTTAAGAATATGTGTAAGTAAATAGATTTTAATATATATTTGCCTCCACAAACAGACGACTTGCAAAACAGCTGATGGTTTGCCAGATCAAAATAGAACACGCTCTAATTGAAAGAAATTCCTCTATATTTTCCATCACAATTTGTATAATAGAGTTTTGGCAAATAAATTTATATATTTTGACAGTTTGGTCAAATATTTTGCTTCGGCAAATATTTTTTTAAGTGTGACCATATGGAAAACATGTTTGCTAATATGTGTGTTTGCCGCTATTTGACATCTGTTCGAGCAAACAAATATGAGCAAATAAATGTGCGCAGTGTGACCACAAAATGAAACCTCCATTGTTTTGAAAAAAAATTTGCCAAATAAAGGCAAACATATTTGGGGCTAATATTTGCCATATGTGACCGTACCTTTAGAAGCACTAAAAAAAACTTTTATACATACTAACTGAAGAGCAGTAAAAGTCTTCAGGTAGTGATAAAGGGCATTAATTCATGCGTAGACCCAGGAGAGATAAAAAAGTTTTTAGAAGAGAAGGGCGTCAAAATAAAAAATGTAATAAATATTAAAAATAGAGAAAAAAATCCCCAGCTACTATTTCGAGTGGAGTAAGAACCCGGCGACGTTAAGCTTAAAAAAACGAAACGCATCCCATTTACAGTCTGAAATATATCCTGTATAGGAAAATAACGATAGAGGAATGGTCCCGTGCAATGTTTAAGCTGCCAAGAAGGAATACTGCCATTTAACCCCTGTTTGCGTCGTATGTGGAGAATTACATGGTACAGCTCTCTGCGATAAGTCTAAAAACGACCCCAATGTAAAAAAAATTAGCAACTGTGGTGGTAATCACACTGCCAACTAAAGAGGATTTCCTGTATACTCTATAGTCAAGCGCTCAGTTGGACCGAAACCTAGGTTCGGTTAGGTATAAAGGCTGAATTGAAGTTTCCTTCACACCCTCACCCAGAGACCAATATGGTCCATTGTGATGCCTTGATTAGAAATAGATAGCTGGAAAGTAGGTGAAATAACAGCGAAAGCATTAGAAAAGATAAAGAAGATAAACAAGAAAAGAAGATCTGACCAAACTCGAGAGAAAAACTTCACTCAACACAAAACAAATCCGCCCTATGTGCGGCTAGCTCCCAGTCTCCTACTGCGCAGCCAGGCCATTCCCATCACGAATCCCATCAGACTCTCGAGTCCACAGCTCGAGACATCCCATAATTCGCCTAAGAATCTGCTGCCCTGTAGCCTGGGACAGTGGCACAAAATGTGCTCAACTGTCTCTAACTCCTCCGGGTTCTCACACAATCCGCACATATCCGATAAGTCGGATCCCATCCTAATCGCCATCCTGCCTATCATTCAGTGGCCCGTGATAATTCCTATCATGGTCCTAACGCAGACCCCACTCCTGCTCAGCAGCGACTCCGAATCGGACTTCCTAAGCACCGGCCACAGCGTCCGTGATACCCGGCAGTCCGTTCGGTTCCCCAGGCGCTATTGGTCGCACCCAGAATCCATTCTCTGATCCTTGCAAAGTATAAGCCTATTGGAGGCCTAACCGCCTCCATATAGGTAGGATCGACCATCTCTGAGCCCTGTCTCGCCAACTTATCAGAAATCTCATTGCCGTTTATGTTGCAGTGACCCGGCACCCAGCACAATCTCAAAGCATACTCTTTTAAGGCTCCCTCCAGAGCCCTCCTACAACCATCAACTAGCTTGGAGTTCACATAACAGCCCATAACGGCCATAAGGGCCGCCTGGCTGTCGAAGTATATAGTGACCTCCGAGCCCCTATCAATGTTGTCGTTCATCAGTTCCACGACCCCCAGAACCTCCGCCTGAAAAACACTGCAGTCGTCTGGAAGCCTATATGACATAGGTTCCTTCGACTAGCCACTCTCAATGACTACCACCAAACACAGCATCCATACGTAAGAATGGGTCTAACCACCGAAGTGTATAGCCATCCCACTACTGACCGGAGTACCCAGCTCCTACCTATCGATGATCTGCAACCTAAAATTTTCTACCCTGTACCTCCTAGTAAAAAGAACCAACTCGGTCTTCTCCGGATTAACTCCCAATCTCTTATCACTCGCCCATGCTGACAGTGCCCCTTGCATGACTTCGCTAATTGTCGGCAGAAACTTTCCCGATACCAATATCACTACATCATCCGCGTAGGCCACAACTTTCTGACCCATTCTGTCAAAAAGTCCCAGAACGACATTGACAGCCAAGAGCCATAATAAGGAAGAGAGAACTCCCCCCTGTGGGGTCCCCCTAGTCACCCGTTTCTTTAAGCGACCGAAACCTAATCCACCTGAAATGCAGGAAACAAATCAAGTTAAGACTAATGACATTCAGCTACCGCAGCCTGGTACTAACGAATCTCCTACGCTAACGTTCTAAAATCAACCATATGCCAATGCAAGGTGATTTTCCCAATAATGATGAAACTGCCGTTTCTTATTTAAGTCGACTAGAAAAAACTATGGAACGCAAACGGCATTCGCCAACATAAAAATGAACTAGAATACTTTCTTAAAAATAAACCAATTGATGTAATGATGGTTTCTGAAACTCATTTGACCTCAACAAATACGTTTAAAATCAATGGTTATTTATTATATGATACCAACGACCCTCGAGATAGAGCAGATATATTATATAAATATACATATATATTATATCTGTGGCAATTTTGGTGTTTCAGTATTTTGGTCATAGCTCGGGCATTTTTTAACCAATTTAACAGATTTATATACCGACGTCTGAACCGATTTTCCGAGTTTTTTATATGTTTTATATGTAAAGATTTCCAATCTTTTGATATATGAGACGTATCTATAGGTCATATAACAGCTCTAAAATTTTAGTTTTTATAAAAATGTTGATGATTTTTAGCCCATTTTTGGAGTATTTTGCTAATAACTTAACCATTTGTTAACCAAGTTGGCAGATTTATATACCATTTATATGCCATTTACTTAGATTATAAATGATTAT
Source organism: Pollenia amentaria (assembly GCA_943735925.1). NCBI lineage: Eukaryota > Metazoa > Arthropoda > Insecta > Diptera > Polleniidae > Pollenia > Pollenia amentaria. The sequence continues at coordinate 70,943,861 of OX031007.1, read as the reverse complement.
AGGAAGGTCTGTGGTTCCTGAAAATGGGTATGTCCGGAAAAAAATCCGATATTTTGATATATAAATCGTGTCCATAGGTCATACTTGAGCCCTAAAAATTTTATGTTTTCTTGACCATTTTTTGAGTATTTTCAATAATCGGTTTATACGGGAGGTAACACGCCCACTTTACCAATCCCGTCCATATTTTGTGGGATGCTGTGTATTGATAACCGATATGTTTGTTTCTAATTTGGGAACTTTATCTCGTTACTTTCTTCAGATATACAGAAATGTATAACGTCTTTGTATGGGAAGTGCCACACCAACTTCTCCAATCCCACCCATTTTTTAGAGAAATGGTGTGTTGGCAACCAAGATGCTTGTATCAAATTTGAAAGCCCTGGCTCTTGCCGTTCTTCAGATATATAGAAAAAAGGAATAAAAAAACAACAACAACATGGGATTTATGGGGAAAATTAGAGGCAGTCGTGGTTTTTTTGCTCATATCTCAGCCATTTATGGACCGATCTTCCTGAATTTCAATAGCAAACAATTCCGGACTATATGCGACATAAATGTATAACAACCAGCCTCCATCATATCTGGGGCTTCGTAAAACCCATTTCAACGGACAGACAGACAACCGGATTTGAACTTTCCTTTTCATAAGGAGCAAGAATATATATACTTTATAGGGTCTAAGATCAATATTGGAGAAATTACAAACGGAATGACAAAGTTATATATACCCTTTAACCTTCGGTAAAGAGTATACAAATTAAGATAAAATAAAATGTTGGAAATTTTAATCAGTCATATTTCGAATTGATTCAAGTTGGCTGTACTAATGGCGGCTCTCTAGCTCAGAAACAATACGACCCATGCGTTGGTCATCGGTGACCGCATAGAAAGATTCATGTACTACATGAACATAATGCTCGGCGTTTTGTGAATGGCATGGGTAAGCTGTGAAAATAATTAAGTTTGGCAAAGAAGAGTATCAAATGAAGCTATTTTCCTTTTACTAACCTGGTAATTCGATTATTTCGTTGGAAGACTGAAATGTTTCCAGCATGTCTTGCGTATAGAACTGCAAACATGGCGGCTCGGTCAATTCGAATTTGGTCCAATTCGAAATGGGTTCGACATTTTTGTTTACCTGACCAAACGGAAAAAGCAATAAAAACCCGAATTATTAAGTAAAGGTGTACAATTACATTGACTTATATTACGCAGATCACAATGAAGGACATTGCCATATCAGTAGACTTCAACCATATTTTTTAAAAGTTACAAACAAAACTTCTTAGCCAGGCTGTATATACGCAGAGAAAAAATATGGTTGGGCATGGTTACGGCAACACCTCTATGTTTATTGTAACAATATATTGTTGCCGTACACAAAATATTGTTATTTTTATTTAATATTAACAATATTAAAGTTATTGTAAACATGTCAATGTTTATCGCAACTATAAATTTATGTATGGTTCACTGAAAAATAATCATTTTTATAACAACTAAATAATGATAACTTTGAAAACATATTATATACCTCACAACCATTTAATGATACTTAATAGCCATAACATGACAACTTTCTATACCTGTACTCATAATATGTTTTAGATCCAAACAAAATATCTTTACTCTAATAATGTTTTGTTATCGCCATTTTAAAATAATTTTGCATCAGTTGTGTCGTTGTTTCAAATATGCCTGTCGAATTTTTGTTATTCAGTGGTAAAACAATTTAAAAAAATATCCATTAAAAAACCAAGTTAAAAAAATTAAAAAATAAAGAAATTGTAGGTACATTAAAAAAAAAGGAAAGTGTCACAAAATAAAATATCAATGCTAAAAAAATTTTAGTATTGTTTGAAAATGGTGCAAAAATATTGACCATTGTTCTGTGATATTTTTTAGAGAAATAGAATGAAAATTTTATAAGATAATTTATAAATAATTGCGACCTACGACAAGAAGAGGTTAAAAATATGATGTTTAAAGTTGCATGTTAAATATCTATAACAGTTTTACGTTAAGGTTGCCAGAAAGTAAATAAGCACAAATATATATTAAAAATATTTTTCGGTTTAAGATTTAATCTTCATATTATTATGATTAACATGATATAAATATAATTACTTCTTAACTTATTGTTATTAACATGATAATAATATGATTACTTCTTAACTTATTATGATTAACATTATAAAAATATGATTACATTAAATATGATGTAATGAAAACAAATTAGGATTAAGGGAAAAATATTATGATGTAATATTACGAATATATTTGGTCATAATATTATTCAATAATAATCGTAATATGTTGACTACAATCATGAATCTTATCATAATATGTTGCTCGTAGCATATGTTTACCAAGACCATGTTTTTATTTGCGTGTATGTATATCTGTGGTCTCAAGCAATAATCGCCTAAGTCGACTTAAGAAAGAATTGAATTCATATTTGTTTTAATTAAATATTTCGGAAATAAATACAACTTTCGTTATAATTTTTTTTCTAAGCACTGTGGGGTAATAATCTTTAATTCTGAATAACATTTTGTCTAATGCAATTAATTTTTTCAGAAACGCTTTTATAAATAAAAGGTGCCTTTTCTCAAAAATTATTTCGACTTAGGAGGTTAATCCTTATGACCACAGATATTTCAAATGATTTTATTTCAGAATTATAGAAACGAATAATAATATGAACATGTTTTTTCTATGAAATATTTGTGCATTCATCGACCATAATTCTAAACCTTTCATGACATTGTTTGATTTCTTCAATTTTGTTTTTTTAGTTGTTGGGGTTTTAATTAATAAAACTGGTGAATTTTTACCATATAGTTGACTCCGCTGAAGTATTGTAGCTTTAAGCATGAATATATGTATGCTAGATCTACTTAGGATTGTTTAGTGCCTTAACGGCTATTCCGGCCTCGGCAACACAACGGACTACTATTTTACCCAATGATTAATTTTTGGCAGCGTATTTTAGTAATGTATTATTGGCCGTCTCTTAAGATCTACTTGGGTCGGAGTCAAGTTTTATTTGGCACACATTTGTGTCAAGCTTGCCGACTAATTAAAGTTGATTAATAAGTCGTGACGTGGAAGAACCTTTGCAACTTATAATTTAAGGCACTTTAAGCACATTTATATTTTTAATCCCGTTTGAAATATCTCCAGAGATGACATCTGTATACAGATATATTTAATATTTAGAATACTATCATACAAATTGCTATTTATCTTGTTTTAAGTTTTTTACAAGAACACACGCTTTTATAAATTAGAAAAATACTTAAATTACTGGTACATTTACAACAAATGTAAGGAAAACGTATATAAATTACACCGGCTTATTCGATATTCGAAAAATGGCATTTTAAAATAACCGGCTTTGGCAAACTAAAATAATCGGTTAAAACCGTTCGATCTCCCTATTCACAATGCAACAACTTTTTTACTTGATGTTCACAATTAAGCAACAATTTTTTTCACAACCACACACATTTTCAATCGAGTAAACGTTTGCAAGTTTTACCCAGAACAATATTATGTATTATTTGTTATTTTATAAATAAATCATTAGGCCGTTGTTTTGCCGAGGACGATATCTCCTTTAGGGCACTTAAAACTCTTAAGTAGTTCTAGCATATCTTCATGCTTTCAATCAATGGCGGAATCAACGATATGGAAAACATTCATCTGTTTTATTTATTAAAACACCAAGAACTAAAAAACAAAATTTAAGTCTTAAATTGTGGTCAACGAATTGACAAATATTTTATACAAAAAGCATGTTCATATTATTATTCGTTTCTATAATGCTGAAACAAAATCATTTGAAAATCATTGGCTTATTTGCAACTTTTTATTTGCAACTTTTCAAAAATATAGTTAAAGTCTACTGATTCATATAGACCACCAACGAATTACAACTCAATTAAAATAAATTTGGGAGAATATCACATATAATAAATTTATTGAATTCCTATAATTTTTTATTTGCTTTTGCAAAACGTTTGTCTAGATCAAACATCATTTAAAAGTTTCTACATTTAATTATACAGTTATCTACTTACAAACAAAGCTGAGTAAATAAATAGAAATTGTTAAAAATAAAGCTAAAGGTTAAACATTTTTTTAATCCAAATTTAGATATTTTTAATTAGGCTTAAGTTCATTGAATTTAATTTTCATTAAATTATTTTTATGAAGACATAAATTTTACAACATGAAATCAATTAAATTTTATTGATAATTTTTCATTCTTGACTGCGCTGAGATTTGAACCCAGGCTTTCACGGACAGGTTGCCCAGACTAGTTTCGATTGTAACCACACAATCTCTTCAGTTGGGTTTGCCGTTTTACTCTCTCGGCTATTGAAGCCGGATGACGTCAATAGTCAAACATCAATCTTTAAGCCAAATGGTATTTCACGTTGGTAGATCGAAATTAGCTTTTTGAATGAATGACGTCATCTGGCTGTTACTTGGTAAAATCTCTCGCAATGTTCATCAGACTCAGCTCGTGATTGTTCATAAAATGTCATTCTGACGTTTAATTAGACGAATTTTAGCCCCCTCCTGTATATGCGCCTGTAGTATAAGTATTTTTCACAATATATTGGATAAAAGTCTTTTTATTTATATTGCACAAAAAGATATATTGAGTAATGTGGCGACAATGATTTGTTTACTTCGCTATTTATTCTTTTATATTGCGCAACTTATTAAATAGTGTGGCGCAAAGGGACAACTGCAATAGCAATAAAATACTCAATAATATTGTGTAGGTGATGGATATGTGGGTATTTAAACAAATTTTTTTAAATAAAAATGCTCTAATAAAATTAGTTCCTTATTGAAAAAAACTAAAAATTAGAATAATCAAAAAAATGAAAAATTTTAATTATTTAATCATTGAAAGTATGATTAGAAAATAAAAATACAAAAATGTAAGAATAATTTATAATAAGTAAAATTAAAACAAGTGTTTCTCTACAGATACCTTAACAAAGACGAAAATGTTTATTTTTTTTAAATTAAATGTTGCAATATGATTACGTAATTTTAAAATAAGCGTTCTGTTCGAACAACGATTCGTCCGCTTTGCCTATTTTAGGATCGCTACATACGTCTCTCCGAGAGAACTTTTTGCAGTATGGTTAATTAATTTAAGTCTACTGTTGCAGTAAAAATCACCAATATTATACATACAAGAGGTTATTGCGTGCAGACCAGAATTTGACAAATTTTGCGTCGTGACTTAGGCCTGTACCCGTACAATATTCAGTTGATTCAAGAGCTAAAGGTAAACGAACACAGAATAATCCCTAGAGCAGTGGAAAACTGACACTAGTTTACGTCGAAAAATCTTCTTCAGCGATGAGATCAATTTCTGGATAAATGGGTACGTCAACAAACAAAAAATGTAAAATTTGGGACGTTGCCAATTCTTACAAGATCCATGGGCGCCCAAAGCATCCCGAAAAAGTCACTGTTTGGTGTGGATTTTGGGCTGGCGGCGTCATCGGTCCATATTTCTTTGAGAACAACGTTGATCTGGCCATCACCGTCATCGCGCTTTAGGTCATCTCGCGTTGAGGTAATATTAACTGACCTACAAGATCATGCGATTATACCCCGTTTAACTTGTAGGAATTTCTTAAATCCCAGGTCTATCTAAATAAGCCGCACATCTTAAAAAACACCCTTTATTTGTATACACTTTCCACATGTGTTGAAGGATATAAAAAATTTATTTGAATTTTTGTATTAAATTAAATAATTTTATAGGTAATAATCTATTAAACTGTCTTAGGAACTTTTTATTCCCATGTTTTAAACATTTGACCATAATAATAATTAAATGTGTCGAAAAAGACAAATATGAGTGTAAATTTGGGCGTAATGTAAACATTGCTCACGTCTTCTCATAAACCAACCAAACTGACAAATGATAATAGCGGTGATAATTATGATGTTTAGTTAGTCCACGTCCACACTTGCAATTTTTTTTGCAGCAATTTATTCTGTTGGTGAGAGTGGTAAGAAAATTGCAAATTGTTTTGTAACTCGCACATTTTAACTTGAAGTTGGTTGTAAGGTGTATTCGATTTATATGTATATACATATACATATATATATATCATTGGTCTCATGTAGAAATGCCCTAACTGGATTTTTTTTTAATTTAGTTTTTTTTAGTGATGCCAATACATTTCACACAAATACACCTCATCACAAAAATTTAGTGAACTAGAATAAAAAAAAAAAAAAAAAACGATTTTACAAGCAGTTTTAAAAGTTAGAAAATTTTCAATTTAAACTAGTCATTTCTGGTTTTCCGCGGTTGAACAATGCAATAACCACTTATATGAGTGTAAGGAAATTTGCATAACTTTTAAACTAAATGATGTTCCATAATAAAACTATTACAATATAATACGCACACTATAGGCTAATTTCGGTTAAAAAAGAAATTATTACTAACTTAGTTTTTTTTTTTTAAATTGGTCATATCCGGTTTTGTAGATGAAAAAAATTATTATTTTTTTCAAATTAATTTATTTTTAATTAAAGATTAATCGATTTTCTATAAGAATCACTTTAAATTCTATTTTGTTTGATTAGTTTTTAGTTCGAAAAACACGCTTCACTTACCCACCGTCGAAAACGTATTTTGTTTTCTGTTGAAAAAATAATAAAAAATTCCAAATTTATTGAAATTATTGTTAATTTTTCTATCCTTTTATTTTGTTATCAAATATTCAATTTGAAAACACAAAATAATTTTATTTAATATTTTTAATTTTTATTTTCTATGACAATAGAATTAGATCTATGTTGACGTACGACGTAGATACGCCTTTACGTTTGCGCCAGATATAATATTATACGTTTTAATTTGACAACATATCTACGTCGTACGCTACTACGTTCATACGGTGCAGTTGTGTTCGCACACTAATTTATATCTACTAGAACTATAGTTATGCCAAATATAAAGGAATCCCAACAAAAAATTTTTCATTGGGTTGTCTGCTTCACAAATAATGCCCCATATATAAAATACCGATTTAATACATCAGCAATCCTGTTTCAGTGTTTTAAAAAAATCGTTTAAATCTATTAGAAGAATCCAAAACGTAAAGATACAAAAAACACAATGAACGCCAAATACACTTAGGCGTATTTTGTTTCATAAACTGCTTACACATTAAATTTACTGCCAATCAAATAAACGAAAGTATATAAGAATTTATTTAAAATTATAAAATAATACTGAAACCTTTTGTAAATAAGTCCAAAATGTGTCATTGAAAAAATCGTCAAATTTAAGGCATAAATCTTCAAATCGTCAATAGGCAATTTTTAGAATCCAAAATCGTCCAAATGATGATAAATTGTCAAATCTGGCAGCCGTCTTTGCAAAAGGTACGATCCCGTACTAAAAATAAACATCTGCATGAAACTTAATAATGATGTTCATGAAACTTTCATTATAATTTTGTATTCAGTATAATGAATAACTACGAAATGGAAGCAACAAACACACGAAATTTTAGAGACGAACAAGATGCAGTGTTTTTGTTTACTTAAGCAAGAGAGTATGAATACTTATAACTCTGAAACCTGAAACAACCACTGAATAAATGTCGTATAAGTTCATGGAAAAATACATTTATTTTAAAGTCAGTATATCCAGTTGAAAGAAAAACATTAGAAAAAATAAAAACAAAACAAAAATAACCATGAAGAGTAAAAGCAACAAGATAAGGAAGTACATTAATATTAAAATAATAAAAATAATACAAATTTGACTTTGTTTTCAATGTAAATTAATTGTTTTTAATGTAAATTTTTAAACTTCAAAAAAATATCATTTTATTTTCATAAACATTTTTAGCAATGTGTTTTGCTTGGAAGTACATAAAAAAGTTGTTAGGAAAAAAATTTAAATTTAATTTAAGAAAAATGCTTTACAATTTACATATATTATTGTAAAGGTAACAAAAAATAAAAAATTATATAAATTTACTAAGTGGCAACATTGCTATTGAGTATTTATATAAAAAAATGAGAGAGAGTGAAAACTGTAAAACAAAAGTCGTTTCATTGAACAAAGTCTTTGTGTTTGCCATATGAAACGAAATGTGTTTGCTAGTAGCATGAATAAAATAAAAGTTTGTTCAGTGGTCTGAAGTTTGTTTGAATACGAACTTTATTGAATAAACATTTCAGTATGTTCATGAATGAAGTTATTCATGCTGCCCTTTAACTAAAAAGTAAAGTTCGGTAAAATGAGAATAAACAAAAATACTTTTCGAGCAATTCCATATGAAAACGATCAAAATTGGCAAATTTTTGGACGACCCCTCTCCGATTTTAAAATAAATAGTCTCAATCGATTGCCCAGCAAAAAATAATGTACCTACATATTTTTTTTTTTTTATAGTGACTGGTTTAGTGGTGGTGTACACCACTGTCATGTGACAAAATTGAAGAAGTCTTCATAAGGGACCTCATTGAAAGTTGTTTTTGTTGCGATCGCAACGAGTGATAGCTCGTTGGAAAGGTATTGAATCAGGCTTTAATTGAAAAATAAAATTTTCCTAATTTTTCTTAGAAATTTACCTTTAAATTTTCCCAAGAAAATTAAATTTTCCGATTTTCCACAGAAGCTCCTAAAATAAGCGATATTTGCTTTTCTTTAATAGGAAAATTTGCGTGAACTACTGGTCATAAAATGTTTTTTAAAAGGGACTTAATTGGTTACTGGCAATAAGCCGACCACAGGTCATAAAATGTTTTGCAAATTTTTTAAATTACCTGGTAATAAATATTTCGCCATATTTATGGAAAATCCGTGTTTTATGACTTGTTTCTGCACGTGTCATTTTAGGCGAAATATTTATTACCTGTTAATTTAAAAAATTTACAAAACATTTTATGACCTGTAGCCTAAGTCGGGTTTGGTGTGCCATTACATGCCACTGCTGCTATTATTCATGGATTTATGGCCGATCTTGTGAAGGCAGGCAGACCATATTCACTACACACTCAACTTGGGGCTCTTAAAAAAAAAATTGATTTTTTCTTCATAAATGTATTTTTAACTGTAAAATAATTTTTAAAATGTATTTTTAACAAGGTGGTCTCTTAAATGCTCTTCTCCTGTCCAAACAAGGAGTCGGGGCCCATTTTTTTATTGCTGATTCTTAAAGCAAAAATTATGAGGAATCCAAAAAAAAAAAAAAATTAGCCGGAAAATTTAGGAGCTTCTGTGGAAAATCGGAAAATTTAATTTTCTTGGGAAAATTTAAAGGTAAATTTCTAAGAAAAATTAGGAAAATTTTATTTTTCAATTAAAGCCTGATTCAATACCTTTCCAACGAGCTATCACTCGTTGCGATCGCTTTAGTAGTTTTTCAATGAGGTCCCTTATGAAGAATTCTTCAATTTTGTCACATGACAGTGGTGTAACCACCACTAAACCAGTCACTATAAAAAAAAAAAAACATGTAGGTACATTATTTTTTGCTGGGCAATCGATTGAGACTATTTATTTTAAAATCGGAGAGGGGTCGTCCAAAAGGTGATCGCTTTCATATGGAATTGCTCTTTCACTAAAAGACAAAAATGTACAAAAGCACGAGAACAATAAAAAACAAATTTTTACCCCAAAAGAATTCGTTAGTATGAAATATTTTCAAATAAATACATAAATGATACATTATCCATATATATAATATTGTAACGTTACTGACTGACTGACTGACTGATTCATCATAACACAGCTTAAACGCCTGAAGCTAAAAACTTGAAATTTGGACCAGGGGTTGGTCTCTCCCCAAACCGATCCACTAAGACGGAATTTTTGGAAATTCGAATGTTTAGGGGGTAAAAACGGGTAAATTCGCTAACCTTATATCTCTAAAACTAAAAGAGATACAAGAAATTTAATACTTATCGTTGTTCTTTAGAAAAGTAAACGGACAGGTGTCTGGTACTTTTTGGAAATTCAGCCCTTTAACGGAGTAAACGGGTAAAACCTGCATTTTGGTACTTTCTTGTCACCCCATCTACCTTTTAAACCCATAAACATAGAAATAAGGGTTACATCACATTTGAAACTTAATTACAAATCCAAATACGATTTTGGTATTTTTTCGAAATTCGGACGTTTAAGGGGTAAAAAACAAAATACGGTTGGGTTCTACAACTGGCAATTTTTTTAATTATCGTTAATATTGGAACTAGAAACATAAAATTCAACATGCAATGTCCTGAGTAGATAAGAACCTATGAGGGTACTTTTTGGTAAAACCTGTAATTTAAAACTTTTTTGCCACGCCATTTATCTATTAAACCAATAAACATTGAAATTAAAAAATATCACATACAAATATTTTCGAATTTCGAACGTTTAAGAGGTAAAAATCGTACCTATTACAAAGTAGCGGGTTAAAGCCTAGAAACATAAACTTTGGCGTAAAAATATGTCCAAGAAAGAATAGGAGACGCTTACGAAAAGGCGGGTTAAATGCTAGTCATGTATGAAAGTAAAATTCATCATGTTCCTACATTTTTTTACATTTTCTATTGTTTATTTTATTAATATTTTTTATTTCAATACTTTTGGTAAAACTTGTTTGTAGTATTTTATTGTTCATTTTTTGATACAGCTGATTGTTTAACAATATTCCCAATCATCCCAAAGAAGAAGTACGTGCTACTTCGTGCATGAAGAAGAAGAATATTTTTCTCTCAAAAGATCTCTCACTTTACCAAACTTTAAGTACGGGAACAGTTTTCGCTAAGATTGGGATCCCTTGGGCTCCCAAAGTTGAGTACGGAATCACACCTAATGCTACTGCAAAATAAGATATTCACAGCTGGATGATAACACTGTGGTAGTTGAAAAAACAGACAAGCGGGGCACATGGCGTTTTAACCTAATTCGGGTATGCAGAATCCATATTGCTAACCGCTTTTTTTAGGTTAGCTCTTGTTTTCGAGATATACCGCTATTTCGAAAATGGAGGAGGTTGCACAACATACATACATATAGTCGGTTTAGTTTATTGAAATTACTAACAAAAACCGAAATTCCGCACTAAATTACCTTTAAGCAAAGGTAAAGGTTTATTCTAATATGCGCAGTCGTTTTAGAAACATAATTTTTTTTTGGAAAAAAAAAAGTAATTTTTAGCAACATTTTGAAATTTTTGTTTTTTTTAAAGACTTGTTAAAAATTGGATGCAGCTATTATTCTAATTTTCTGCAGACGTATAAAGTTGCAAACAAAACAAGCCCTAAATTTTTTAAAATTTCATAAAACGCAATATTTGTATGGGAGACCCCCTAAGAAGTGGTGATAAAGGGCAACTAAGTCTCGAGAAAATGTTAAGGACAAAAAAAAAAAAACAAATTGAGGTCGGTCATACATTAAATCCCACAAGTGGCAACTCAGGGCATTTATGGGACTTTTTCTTCAATATATTTCTAGTCAGTCCCTGCGGGAAATTTGTGTCAATTGCTCTTAAAGCAATTATCCCGTGAGCAGTGAACAAAATGTTATAATTAAAAGGAACGAATTGTGATAGGTGCAATTAAGACCATCACTTAACTGGTGATAATGTGTTAAGAGTGTAGTTGGTCCAGAGGAAAGGTAATTGGCACAAAACTATTTATGTGACTGGCTTTTGTGCGGGTAGTGGCTGATTCTCTCTAGTTCTATTACTTTATATGAAGAGGATCTATCATATTACATGGCTAATTTGGGACTATATCTGCGACAGGCATTATTTTAACCGAAATTGGATGTGTCCAGGTTATTTCAGTGACCTGTTACAAAGTGTCAAAAAGGTGCCAATTAACCCCCTCGTATGACATCGCCATATTAAAGTGACTTGTCCCGTGACAAGTTTAGTGTTAGTTCCCTTTCCCGTAGGGATATTGAACATTTTGTATGGGCGCCCCCTTAAGGAATGGAGATAGCGGGTAGGTATGCTAGAAACAAATGATTAAGATGAAAAATAAAGTAGGGTGGTCATACATTGCGGAATTTCGCAATGCATGCGCTTTGCTACCCTCATTAAAATATAATATGTAATTTTTTCAATACAGATCTCGTACATTGCTTATGAATTTATTTGCACCAAGTTTGAACACTCTTACTGTTACCATTCACCAGTTGCACATAAATCTATATGGTATTTGTATTGAAGTTATCCCGCCTATGTCTACATTAAGACAGTGGGACTTTTACAAATATTGTTCATTTATAACCAAGGTATTTGTTCCAAATATGTAAATTGTAGCCGTGGCCGTTCTCTAGATATACAGAAATCTAGTTTGATCCACGCCCGCTTCGCCAATCCCACACCTTACTTACAAATAGAGGTTTTTGGGTTACGAGAATATATGTTAGCACCACTGGATTAAGCTTGCCCAAACTAGGTTAAAACGACAGGTGCCCGGCTTGTCTGTTATTTCAACTACCACAATGTCATTAGTGTCTGCGAGTGTCAGCTGTCGATTTGCAATTAAGAGTAGCCAACGTCGAGTAAATAAAACTATTGGTTTTACGGTCAATTTCACCAAGTTCAGTTAAAACTAACCACTTCTTTAACTTCCAGTTAACAATATGTTTTTGACAGTTATAACTGATAGTTAATAATAACTGAACTTAGGGAAATAGGCCGTTAGTGTTGCATACTAACAAAAGAGTAGCAAGTGCATTGTTGTGCATTTTGTTGGTGTAGAGCAAAAAATATACCATACCATTTTGCAACGGCTGCGATGCAATACCATTTGCACAAGATTGTGAATAGGGCTAATAATTGCAATATGTACTAGAATTTCCTAATGAAGAAATTAATGTAATTTCAAAGCAGAGATTGACGAAATTGCTGCCTCAAAAAAAGCAAGTCTGGACAATGCCTTCCATGTTTATTGAGTTTTGATGACGTTTGACGCACTGACTAATTCGTCGGACAGCCGGCAGTTGGCAAAACGGTCAATATAGCCAAATAAGCAAACTTTCATACAAACACTCCCGGTGACAATGACACAACGTCTAGAGTTAACCAACTAAACGACTTACATATGTATGTATGAATGAATGTTCTTATATTCGTTACAAAAAGTTATAAACAAAACATAGAAAAAAAAAACAAAAAAGGCTAAAATTATAGCGCCACCGAGTCTACAAGTTAAATACAACTAAGGATAACAAAAAGAGGAAAAGGCAAAAAAGTTGATTTTAAAGAAAAATTGATCAGGAAAAATACGGCAAAAGTCTATGAAAATTGTCTAAAACAGACTTACACAGGAAAAATCACATGTCTACAGACGTTTGTACCCACCCCCCGGGATAAATTTTGTATGCCAGTACGGGTGCTTGTATGTACGTACGTATGTATATGCGAGTTTTAATATGTTCATCCTGTTTCGTGGGTGAGCGGAAGTTTTGTTAGATGGTGTGGCTAATGCATTGGAAACAACATATTTGGTGCACATTCCATCTCTTCAACATTGCCATATCATACAGAAATAAATAAATAAAGAAAATGAAAATAAATGAAATAAGAAAAACTAAATTAAAGTATGAGGGAAAATTAAAAACAATCTTAAAACCTTCATGGCGAGTTTATAGTTTTTGAGGCTGAAAACTGTTTCTATTTAAATTTTTGCCTTTAACTCGAAATAAGAAATATTCTCATTTCAGGATGTTTAAATGTGTTTTAAAATGCTTTCAAATATCCCAGTAAACAATATATCGTTTATTAATGAAAATTAATTTGCTAAGTAGGAAATAAAAGTAAAATTAAAAACTAATTCAAAACTTAAAATAAAGACATAAAAAAATTTTTGCAAAAAAAGACTTACTTTTATATAAATTTTAACTTTAAACCTCAAAACTGTAATCAAATTTTTGAAACAAGTTTTCTATGTTTTTTCCTTTACCCACTTACAACTACAATTATTTGTAGTGCGGGATGTAAGAAAAGATAAACTTACTGTTTTATGGTTGGTATTTTGTTTAAGCTTTGATATCGTTGCATATAAGACTTTTTGAGTGTATGTAATTCTCCTTTCCTCTGTAGTGTTGTTTGCTGATAGCTTTGGCTTTCTAAAATTATTTAGGAGAACGTTTCCTGATGATCTGCTTATCCTCCAACAATAAATTTCAGTATTTTTTATCAATTATAAAAAAGGGAATTAAGCACAATAAATAAAATCTTTTAATGAAAACAATTATGTATTCCCAAAAACAACACAGAAAAAATTATTAAATTTCTCTAATCACCAAATTTATACCAAATTCATAATATCAAGCAAACCATTTGTTGATTTTGCACCAATTACCAAAATGATTATATTGGTTACTAAAAATTGTAAAATTTTGAATATTTTTTTTCAATAAATGATTTTTAACTTTGCCATTTCAAACAATGTGTTTGTTAAGTCATTTAATAAAATATTGACAATTCCCAACAACAATTCTACATATTTAAATTATTTTATTTTAAACGAAAATAGTCAATTAAGATTTTTTGTAATTTAATTAAAATTTTAATTGAAAATTTAATTCAAAATTAAATTTTTAATTTTCTATCAACTAAAACAATAATTGATTCAATTATCACATTAATTAAATTTAAATACGTTTTAAACTATTTTTTTAATTGATAAAACACATCTTTCTGTGAACTTTTTTGATAATAAAAAAGTTTTCAGTAATTGACAAATGGAATTTGGCTAAAATAACTATTTTTGAAAATTTTCAACACTTTTCTGGAAACAAGAGACCGCGTACAGTAAAAATTAGAAAAGGTAAGCCAAAAAATTTAAATTTTAATCTTCGAATGTCGAATATGGGCCTTTCCTCCGAATGGTCAACCAGGATGGAAAAATAAAATGTTGATAATCATCGTGTTTTATTGTTTATAATAATAAAAAAAAGTCTATGTTTTTATAATAAAATGGTATATATGATATGCTATGCTACCTCAGCTGTTTTACTTGAGGAAATTGGGCTTGAAACTGGAAAATTCATTATTTTCTTTTTAAGCTACTTTTAAAGGCATTTTTATATTTAATTATTTTACATGCAAAAAAAATTTGTTATGTTTGCACTCTTTCTTTAAAATCTCTCTATTACAATCAATTAAGAAGAGAAAAGTGTGAGGAGAACAAACAAAGTTCGATTAACGGTTAATTAACGGTTTAAGCATATGGAAAAATCGTACATTCGCGACTCGTACGTTCACGACCGGTACTTAAGCCAATTAAACAAAACCAATAGAGATATTTTATTGTGTAAATCAGGGATTTCCAAAAATTTTTTGGTTGTGTAGTAGTGAGTACCAGAGAGTAAACAAATTGAGAGAATGCATTCATTTACAGCCGAAATAAAATGTTAGTAATATCTTTTATAAGTTGTATAACACAAAGGTAAAATTAAAAATTTTTTGTGTTGATAAAAAATTTGTAGCAACTACGCTTTTTTTTATTCGGAAGCTTTTTGACTCTAAATCAGTTTCAAATATCTTATCAAACAATTGTAAAAAAAATTAAAGATTTTTATGTTTTAAAAATTCATAAAAAATAAATATTGCACGCAAATCACAGCTGATAGAAAAAAAAGTGCAGTTTTAAAATCAGCGACATTGAATTGGTAAAGAACTGCTACAAATTTTCTATCAACACAAAAAAATGTTTAATTTTGTTCTCTTGTGTTATACAACTTATAAAATAAAATCTTCTAAATTTATACTTTTATGGCAGTTTCGTAATAGTAGAATGCTTTCAAATGGGATGGACTTAATTTATTACGTTGCTTGGAACAAATAAATTTTAAATCCGAAAAAATTTGTTCGCATAGGTAAGTAGTGCCGAATAAAGAGAGGCACTTAAATGAATTTTTTTTAGTTTAGGATAGAACTCGCCATCCAAATCTTTCCAGAACTCTACAATATTATTTTCGTCTGGAGCATTTACTTCGCTTCGTAGTATGATTAGTTCTGATTGAATATCAAATTCGTAGTTGCTTACATCGCAACGAAAAGGGTTTTCGAAAAGCTCTAATAGCGGTTGTAAAATTACAAAATCTTGAAACCTGTCTTGAAAATTATTGAAAAGTGTTTCAAATATTTCGGCATATTCATATCTTTTGTCGATTTCGAGATTTCTATAAACAAGTGAAGTTTTTGGAAAATTGGAAAAATCACCAGTTTTAATTTGGGAAAAAATTAGAAAAAGTTTTGTTTTAAAATTGTGAATGATTTTTGACAAGTCGCATATATTGCGTTCCTTTCCTTGCAATTCCAAATTAAATTCATTTAACATACTTGTCGTATCTGCCAAAAAAGCTAAGTCTAAAATAAAATTATTGTCTTTTAAACACTGTACTAAAACTTTTTCTATTTTCTCAGTTTCTAGAAACTGAAGAACTTCTTCTCTTAAATCATAAAGTCTATTCAGGCAATCACTGCGACTTAGCCACCGAACTTCTGTAAAAATTTTTAGGTCACAATTCACAGCATTTTTGTTTTTTAAAAAGGTTACAAATTTTCTGCTGTCTTCATGGCTGGGGTATAATTTATGAATTTCGATGCAAGAGCGGTGTGATGAATTATGCAGTGGAAATTATGAATTGCAAATTCGTGTTTTTTTAATCGGCCTATAAGCCCATTATATTGGCCCAACATTACATTGGCTCCATCTGTGCTGACTCATACTTCAAACATCTGTGCATACATTTTAATTCTAGCTAATGGTATATCATAACTTTTTACAAAATACCAAATGCGCACCTGAGTTTGCCTGCAAAAATGTATAAAGTCATTATAACAGGTCAAAGTTACGTTAAATAAATACCATAAATACGTAAGGTTAACTCTTTGGACTCGGTCATATAATTGTAGCATAAAAAAGTAAGCAATAAAAATAGTGCCAAACAATAAAGTTTCATTAATACATCAATAAAACACATCTTCTTACCCAAAAATTTTACCTGCTGTCACATTTGCTTTTATGTGTATAGGTTTACACATAAATTGTAGGAAAACAAGGCTTATTTAACTTGTTTTTTAAATATTTTCACTTAAGAAAAGTGTTTTCAAAGAAAAAACCTACCGACGCGATTGGTACAGAAACAAAAATATTTTTACAAGCACAAAATACCAACAAATTCTTGTGGCTATATTTTTCTTAATAATTCCTGCATTTAGGTACGTCTTTTTTACGAAAGAAAAAGGGACCCTTTTACAGGCATCAAATAAATTTTTTCACAAACAAAACACATATCGTTAGCTTAAATGCAAAACAATGTAGATATTATTTGAAAATTTGAAATTTTTGTTGATTAGGATTCACGTTACATATGTATTTTTATATAATTTTAAGTTATTTACAAAATTAAAAAAGACGTATCATCAAATAAATATATAATTTTTTTAACAGCATAATGTATAATCACACTCAATAAAAAAATTAGCAGAATTTTTAATTCTTTTTATAAGAACACATTAATATTTTTAAACAAAAAAACTGGGTAATCTGTTTTATAACTATTACCACGGTGTTAGTTTTACAAAGTTCTTGCTTTGTATGTAAACTTATGAAATGTTACATTATTCTACATTTAAGTCTTAAAATTTAAACTCTAAATAAAAATTGCACGCAAGGCATTGGATGTTACCAAAAGCATTTTTGACCGCACAATATTTTTTGAGTGTAAGCTGAAACAAAATAATATAGCATCCGCTAGACATGCACACTTGTCGAAGTCACATCGACGACTGAATTGAAGAATATAAAAACATGTGCTAGTAGTAGTGTGCACAATTGTGCAAAGAAACCCCTGGTGTAAATACTGGATTGAGACCTGCATTTAGGGATGGGCAAATCGAATAAATATATCGATATATATCGTATCGATATTTTTTAAGAGTATCGATATTTATTAATTAAAAATATCGATATATCGATGTATCGAACGTATTAAGCTGAAATTATTACCAATATTAAAAACTTAATATACCTATGTCAATATATATTTACAATGTACAAACATAGTAAATGTAATACCATTCTAACTTTTTATTGTTTTTTTTTTTAATTTCAAATTTACCGCCTGTCCCTCGATTTCGAACGAAACTCTTAGTCGCTTAGCTTTTATTTAAAGCAAAAACCAATTTTAAAATTTAGTTTTTAAGGTAAGTCTACGAACGAAGTTTTCGTTTGAAATCAAGGGACCGGCAGTTAATTCCACAATAAAAAAAAAATTCAAAAAAAGTAAAGAATACAAAAATTTTTTATTTATTCGCCATATAAAATCTTAAAAAAAAAAAATTTATTGGGATTATATACTGCCGGTGAACGAAACTTGTGACACATACTATACAAGTAAACTGTGCAATATCTTATTTTTAATATAGAAGAACATGCTCAAATAAAAAAAAAACAATAAATTTTTTTTTTATTATTAACACTCCAACTTTCATGAGTCTATTTCTGCTAATACGCCATAATTAAGGCGATTATTTGCATAATTCTAGAAACCCTTTCCATAATATTTTTTCCGCGCTTATTTTGTTGTTTTTATCTCTCAAAAAAACCGAGACAAAACTGAACTGTGAAATTTATAAAAATGTACAATGGAAAAGCGCCGTTATTTTCTTAATATTAGCTAAAACATATGAAGCAATTCTTAAAAAACAACAGTGTTGTAACCAGTTGAGCAACGGTTAAAATGTTGAATTTTATTATAAAGAGATCTTAAAAATATCGAATTCGATAGTTGTAGATACATATCGATGCATCGATATATGGGTATTTTTTATATATATTTTATATATAATAATTAGTATTGTGGTTATTTTGTTGAACTATTCATGGTTTTTAATCCAAATTTTTACTATTTTTAATTAGGCTTAAGTTCATTAAATTTAATTTTCATTAAATTATTTTTATGAAGAAAGGAATTTTACAACATGGGAAATTAATTAAAATTGTTATTGATAATTTTCATTCTTGACTGACCTGGGATTCGTCAGTCACTACTATCACTACTGTCAGCCAGAGTTGACTTCTATTTTGCGTACGTTCGTGACCACATCTTTATAACTATCATTATGAAAACTTAAACTCGATAAAATCCATCTATTGCACTAAACATAGAGCTACCAAAGTGCTATCGATCCGCAAAAAAAAAATGCTAGGACATTTTGTTTTCTATATTATTCGTACATCAAAAGCTTACGTTTCTGACCCCAGGAAATGACCATATGTCCTTTACTATAAAAGTAATCCTAGATTTAATATGTATGTATAACAAGAAGAGCTTGAAAATGGAATAAAAAAGAAAATTAGAGTCGTATCGTAATTTTGCGTTAAGGCGAAGTGTCCTACTTTGTGTTCGCCCCAGGCTTAAAGATCAAAAACTGCTATAAAAGTTAAAAAGCAGTGAAACGGGGTACCACATGAACTGAAGCCAAGGGACATCGTTAGTCGATTTTGCATATTGGAATAGCTGATATTTGCTACAAATAATAGAGTATATGAAAAGTTATTTACTTCTGTCGGGGGTACAGTAGATAACGGATATAAGAACATCTCATATCAGAAAAAAGAATAGAAACACAATTGCCTGTTAAAATATTCAAAAACATATTTTAAGTTTAATAAAGATTTTCAAAACAAATTTTGAATGAAAATTTTGTTTAATAAGTGTTTGTTAAATTAAAGAATCGTTAATGAATACAGGGGATGTCTTTTTTAATATAAAAAGTATTTTGTATAAAAAACGCTTAAAAGAAAAAAAAGAACGGATGCAAATATTTAAATTTTCATGTATAGGGATGAAAACGATACGTCGAAGTATCGTACATAAGCATCGATGTTAACATCGATGTTTTGGTAGACGATACATCGGCATCAAAACTAAAAAAACTTCGACATCGTCCATTTAATATTTTCATTTATTTAAAATTATTTTATCATATTTTTACCATTTTTAATTTTTAATTTTTCAATTAAACATTTTATTTAACAGAGTGTATTTCAAAGCATAGCCTTACATAATGCGTACATATGTATGTACATACCTGCATAACATGCATTGCATAAATGCATATACATATGTAAAAAAGGGGGTTCTTTATAAACTAAAGAAATGTTAAAACCATTTTGGATACTGTGTAATAGGGTGGTTATAACTTTTAGAATTACTTGCAAATATCAGTGCTCCCAAGGTAAAATCGTGTAGGGTGTGGAAAAATATTGTTACGTTGCTGCATTTTTAATAACTTTTTAGTTTTTTTCCTTTATTATAAACCTCTTGAGTTCTCTTCTTCCAAATTTAATAAAAATAAACAAAACACAGCACTTTAAACACTTTTTACAATTCACAACTTTTATTAAGATTTAGGCCCTAATCATGTAAAACACAGCGCAACGCCAAAGAATAACATTGAAAGCACAAACAATGTCATAAATATTTTGTAATTTTGTTGTTGCTTTCAACAGAAATTCATGTACCGTTTTAAAATTTTCAACGACTCAAGCAATGGAACGCTTGAAATTTTAAAACGCAATGTGAATTTCTGTAGAAAGCAACAACAAAATTACAAAATATTTATGACATTGTTTGTGCTTTCAATGTTATTCTTTGGCGTTGCGCTGCGTTTTATATGATTAGGGCCTTAGTCACTTTCACAATTTTTATTTACATCTCTTAAACGTTTGTACTAAAACTCACCAACGATGCCCACCTTCACGAGTATTTATACTCTGTTCGAGCGCTGACGTCTAGATGGCTCTAATACATTCGACGTTTTCGAACTGTCTGTAACATTATCGAACTCTCTGAACCATAAGCTCTTAACAGCTAATATCATTATGCATTAACACTATGGCTGAATTAAAACTGAGCTATTATCAATATCAATAAGCTAAAGCATATTTTAAGGATTAACGGTAATTTTAAGAATATTATCGAATATTCTAGAATTACAGTGGGGTTTGTGGGATTATGTATAACAATTTTAATATTACATTTGTACTAGAAATTTCAGTACAGTGATTCTTACATAAGACATATCCATAACTAATACAATAACAATTTAAACTAATAATAAAAACAAAATATAACTAATAAATTAAACTAATTCTTAGCTAAAGTTATTTTCGTAACAATATTAAGAACTGCATTTTTAGTTTTTTTGCTATCGTTAAAAAAGTACACGCACCAAACGCCATGAAGTTTTTAATTAAAATAGTTTTTTATTACTGAAATTATATAATATTTATTTTAAAGTGATTTGCATTTTATGTAATTTTGTCAAGAAAATTCCTCAAAAGTTTAGTTAACTGACTTCTTTGTTGGGAACATATTAAATCATTCAATAATAATTAGTATTGTGGTTATTTTATTGAACTGTTAATGGTTTTTAATCCAAATTTAGATATTTTAATTAGGCTTAAGTTCATTGAATTTAATTTGCATTAAATTATTTTTTATGAAGAAAGGAATTTTTACAACATGGAAGATTAATTAAAATTGTTATTGATAATTTTCATTCTTGACTGACCTGGGATTCGAAGCCAGGCTGTCTGGCGTGTGATTCGAACCCAGGCGGCTGGTTACCCTGACATGTTTCGACCTCAACCACTAGGTCTTCTCAAAGCGATTTGCCGTCTTACTCTCGCAGCCATCGATGACTGCTGACGTCAGTAGTCAAACATCAATCCTTAAACCAAATTGTATTTTAACCTTTGGTAGATCGAAATTTGCTTTTTTGAATGATTATCCATTTTTAATTGATCTCACATGTTTTCCTTACTTCTGTTTTTTCGTACTTTTGTCAAGAATTCTTCTTGAAGTCCAAAGTACATTTTTTTTTTTTTTGTTTTTTTTTGTCTTTCTTTTTTCTAGTTGACCTTTTTCAGCACAACTTGAAGGACAAATGTAAACATAGCTCGTGCCTTAGCTGTTAACAATAATTAGTATTGTGGTTATTTTATTGAACTGTTAATGGTTTTTAATCCAAATTTAGATATTTTAATTAGGCTTAAGTTCTTCCATGTTGTAAAAATTCCTTTCTTCATAAAAAATAATTTAATGCAAATTAAATTCAATGAACTTAAGCCTAATTAAAATATCTAAAAAAAAAAAAAAAAAAAATTCATTCAATAATAAAAAAAAATTTAATTATCGGGTTTTTACCGATGTTTTTTTTACATCGATACTTATCGTGGATACATCGATGTTTTTAAATATCGATGTTTTTCGGAACGATGTTGCATCCCTAGTCATGAACTAATGATGAAAATACGATTTTAAAAATCTTTTTTAAAAGAAACTTTCTACACGGCAACACTGTATTTGCTTGCACAAAATATCCAAAAATTTACTTGGGGGTCAAAGTATAAAGCTTTGCTTCAACCCAGCGGGTAAAAGAAAACGTACACAGAGCGAAAAAAGACGTTAAAAAAATTGTTAAAAAATCGTTTTAAAATCATAACAAAGTGCTGTCAATATTTCGACAATATCTGTTGTCAAATTTTTAACAAACTGTTTTCAAATTGGTACCAAAGATGTTAAAAATATCATTGTTGTCATTATTCGTAGTTTATCGAAAAAAAAAGAGTGCAAATTTTTATAAGTAAGTTAAATAAGTGAAAAATAAAACAAGGACAGTGAAAAAATTTAATAAACTGTGACGTCCACATTTTGTTGCTACAAAAGAGATTTTCTTTTTGAAGAATATATAAATTTTGATCTTAAAAAATTTAATTCCTTATCGACGACGACGATAAAGAATTAAAAAACACCTTGTATCTATTAATATGGAAGGTATTTATGATTATTTAGAAGGAACTCGTAAGTAAAAATTCAATAATATGGAATTTGTAGTAAATTTTATTTTGTTTTATTAAAAAAATTTTGTTTAAAAATGTGAATAAATAAATATATTTTATATGTTTTTTATCGCTTGGGTTCAGAATGGATGATGCTTTACCACACTCAGAACAATGTGTTGTCGAAATAATAACTGAATGTTGTCAATAAACCAACGGTGTGTTATACAAATTAAAATTATGGTGAAATTATGTTAATATTTTATTGTGAGAATGAGACCAAATGGTGTCAAAATGACAACGTGGTGGTTAAAAAATGTTGATGCCATTTGTTATCAACTTTATCATAAACGTAGTTGGCTCACTTTTGACAACGGATGGTGCCAATTTTGGTATTTTTATACAGTATTTTTCCCTCTGTGTACTCCTTTTTTTTTTTGGATGTACAATGCCTGTTCGCTCCATTCCATACCCATATCTTTTTATACAAGTTGTCATTGCGGGGTAGGCCTTCCGTTCTCGCTTCTTTGGCAGGTACTAGGTTGTTAAGCCGATTAATTCTTGTTCGATTAATCGAACAATTTTAGACGATTAATTGTTTGATTAATTTAATATTGCTGATTTCGATTAAAGGTTTAATCGACAGATAACTGACATAATGCAGTAATCCGTTAATTTTTATTTATTATTGAAACAAATGCAAAAAAAAAAATATTTTTAACCCTGGAGCCACACGTTCAATAAATCTTTTTCAAGTTCTTCACAAAAACTGCTCGACAAAACTTGTTTGAATTGTCAGCTGTGTCACAGGCTGCACTCAATTTGATAATCAATTTCATTTTACTCAAAGTATTTTGTAAGAAAGCACAAAAATTTTTTAGAACTCAATTTTTTTTTTAACTAAGCACATTTATTTTTTAAGAAATATATTTTTTATAAAGAAAGCTCCAAAGTTAATTTGTGGTCAATTGTGTTATTGAACGTAAAATTGGCAAACAAATGGAAAGGTAAAACTGATAGCAATCTCGTGGTCAGTTTAAAAAGTGTGAGTGGGTTAGTAAAACAAGTGAGAGAGTTTAGAAAAGTAAAAGGAAAGACAAAACTTGATCGTGTGGATTCCAACTAAAGGAAAACATTTTAACAATGACAATTTATTATAAAAGATTACTTAAAAAAATCTGTTTAATTGTTTGTATTTACATATAAAATCATATAATCTCAATACATGTTTTATTTTTTTTACCATTGTAAAGGTTTTATCAATTAGAATTATTTGTTACGTTTGTTTTGTTCCATTATTAATAATATATTAAAATACTTGTAATTAATCATGTTTATTTACTCAAGTACCAATTTTTTCTAAAATTATCGAAAAAAAATCTCTTAATACATAAAATTTCTGGATTTTGAATTATTCGATTAATGGATTCATTCTAAAATTTTATTCGAGAAATCGAATAAGTCCAAAATACCAAATACCGACTAATCGTTTAATCGAACAAAAAATAAGCCGATTAATTGAACACCCTAATAGACATTAGACAATTGGACATGTTTGGAAAGACATCGTGAAAAGACAAGAGGTTTTTGGAAGAATGTTCAAAAGAAAATGAATAAAAGAGACATGTCTGAAAAGACACTGCGTAAATGCCCCCTTTCACTCAGCGGCGGTAGGTAAACTCATTGCTTTACACACAGTGGTTAGCCCTGGATGGTAACTGTTCGTCGAATCGACGTAGCTCTTTTTTCAACAACTTTAGCTGATGACGAAAGCTTTAAAAAAATAATACATTTCAAAACACAAATATTTGTTAAAATTCTTATAAAATTTTTAGAGAAATGAAAACTTTTATTTTTAATGCTTTATTTTATTTTTTTATTAAATGGGTAATTAAAAAAATTTGGTTGATTATTTTCTTTAAAAATCGTTCCGCTAGAATTTTTGTTTTTAAAGTTCGCCGATTTAACGAATGTACTAAAATCAAGAGTAACCTTTCAGGGCTAAGATCCACGATGAGATAAGATCATATGATGGCAGGGCCTCATGTAAATCTTTTCCACATCTGTCTATTTTAATCGCTATTCGAATACCCTCCCTTATTGTCTATTTTTGACAATGAAGTTTGTGGCGATTTATTTTCTGAGAATGTTACATGTTCTACATTTTTGTGTTCGCTTGTATAAAAATACAACTGTATAATTCAAACAAGTTTTGTCAAGCAGTTTTTGTGAAGAACTTGAAAGTGATTTATTGAACGTGTGGCTCCAGGGTTAAAAATATTTTTTTTTGCATATGTTTCAATAATAAGTAACGGATTACTGCATTGTTTCAGTAATCAGTAATCATTTACTGGTATCTGAAAATTTTATCGCCCATGGATGTGAATTACTCACTAAACATGACTTTTTAATTCCAACGGACACATACATTTGGTTTATTTATTTGACTTAAATAATAATTAGTATTGTGGTTATTTTGTTGAACTATTCACGAAAAAAAAAAAAAAAAAAAAAAAAAAAAAAAAAAAAACAGAAGTAAGGAAAACATGTGAGATCATGTGAGATCAATGGATAATCATTCAAAAAAAGCAAATTTCGATCTACCAAAGGTTAAAATACAATTTGGTTTAAGGATTGATGTTTGACTACTGACGTCAGCAGTCATCGATGGCTGCGAGTGTAAGACGGCAAATCCCTCTGAGGAGACCTAGTGGTTGAGGTCGAAACATGTCAGGGTAACCAGCCGCCTGGGTTCGAATCACACGCCAGCCAGCCTGGCTTCGAATCCCAGGTCAGTCAAGAATGAAAATTATCAATAACAATTTTAATTAATCTTCCATGTTGTAAAAATTCCTTTCTTCATAAAAATAATTTAATGAAAATTAAATTTAATGAACTTAAGCCTAATTAAAAATAGTAAAAATTTGACTTAAAACTTTAAAAAAATTATACATTTGACAGAAAAACTATAAATGTATTGTTATTTGATTAATCGGCATAAATTCTTCTATTAATCCTTTAATCGAAATTAGCAATTTCAAATTAGTCGAATAATTTTTCGTCTAATATTGTTCGATTAATCGAACAAGAACTAATCGGCTGAACACCCTAATATCTATATACATACAAATTAAAAAACATGAAAATTCATTAAAACAAAAATGAAAAATCTTTTCGTGTCTGTTTGACAACCCATCTTTCTTCTCTAACCCGATCGCCTACAAACAAAACAAACGTGTTTGCTAGACATGTCTGAAAAGACTCCTCGTAAACTACCTCTAAGAGCAGCCAGTACACACAGGTAGCAATTTGAGTGTACACTTCGGCAAGAATATACCCTCGCTGTTGTTTGGGAGTTGGAGATGTCTAACCTCGGCTGCTTCTGGAAATTTCCTAGCAGTATCTGTTGAGTAGCAACAGCAGCTAGGGACGATTTGTGCCTCAGGCCGAACTCTCCCAAAAGTGGTAAAAAATCAACCCTTGAGTTTGGAGTTTTCAGGATCTCCCTGGCCGTAACGGAGAACGACTGAGTCGATTTCGGCTATTTTTTTTATTATTTTTTCTAAATATTTTGAAGATGGTTTTTATGGAACGAAAACTTTGAAAGGTTTACAGGTGGGCGTGGCACCTCCCGTACAAAGAAAATATAAAAAAATCTTAAATCTAGAGAACGGATACTAAAAAATTAAAAAATTTGAAACAAATAAAAAAGTCGGCTAGATTGAACAAGTGGGTGTGGCATCTCTTATACAAAGATAATATACTTTTTTGTATATCTGGAGAAGGGTAACAGTTTCTAAATTCGATATTCGTTTTTCATATGTGCATAGATTTTTTCTATTGGACGGAGTAAAATTATAAGTTGATTTATTCCTATCAAAACTTGATTTATTAACTATCAAAAATTTTACCAGTACTTTATGCACAAGATCTACATGCAAAGTCAGAAAACCGATCAGATTAAAAGACATCGTTAAATTGACTTGTTCGACATACTAAAAGGCCGATCTGGATTCTAGAACAACAGACCAATAATGACAAACTTAACTTGTTCTCGTAAATGTGAGAGGAACAGAGATTCACTGAATTGTCTTTCAATGCACATTTAGCGATAATGCATAACACATAATATGAAATATTCAATCTTATTACTTTAAACGTTTTTGTCACCCTTTAAACTTGTTCGATATTTTCTCGTACATTTCAACTTGAACGTACATCTTAATCAATAGGAGCGTAATATTATTCATTAATTGAAAGTCAAAAGCTTTCCAAATCATTGTTTTAATTGGTTTGTGAAATTTAATTGAGCATTTTGAATTAAAAAAAAAATAAACAAAAACTCTTCAAATGATCCTTGAATTGAAAAAAACAAAACCAAAATCATTTTTTCTTTAGTTTGGATTTTATCATAACAACAAGCAAAACATTCAATTCGTTTGTTGGTTCAATTAAAAAGCATGTGTCATTGAAGCAAAGAAAAAAAATATATGCAGATCAAAACATAAAATTGTGGCACAAAAAATTTGTACTTTGTTGTACTAAAAATAAAAAATTTTATTAAGGCATATTTTAACTTTGAATTAGAGCATCTTTGGAAGTTTACAATCAAAGGATACATGCCTTATATCGCACTTGTTCAACAAAAGTGTATTAACTCAAAAGTTTTATTTCTTCACTTTTTCAAACAAAATCAGACTTAGGCCCTAATAATGTAAAACGCAACGCAACGCCAAGGCATTACATTGAAAGCACAAACAATGTCATAAATATTTTGTAATTTTGCTGTTGCTCTCTACAGAAATTCATGTACCGTTATAAAATTTTCAACACCACAATGTATGCAGCGTTTGAAATTTTTAAACGCAATGTGAATTTCTGTGGACAGCAACAACAAAATTACAAAATTTTTATGACATTGTTTGCGCTTTCAATGTAATTCTTTGGCGTTGCGTTGCGTTTTACATGATAAGGGCCTTAATATTCATATCTTAAAGCCGCACTATAGGTAATTTGCCCCAAAATCTTACCCAAAAATAATTTTTTGCACTAACAATAATAATGTTTTTGTAAATGATGTACGATTAAGAATATATCGAAGCAAATAACTGAATATTAGGTTATTGTAAAAAATCAAATATCAGCTGACTTATGAGCAGTCGAAGTTGACATTTGCAAGCCACGTGCACAGTGCAGCATAAAAAGTCTAATTTTAATATAAATTAAAACGTTTCTTATCAGTGACTAAACAAAAAGAAGGAAATGCTGTATAGTATGGAGAAGAGAGAGGATAGTAAGTAATTAAAAAAAAAACAAAATATTTTGGTGAACGTAATATTTTTTCGTTAACAAAACATGTAATTCTAACTTAAGCCTGGTACTTTGTTCAACATTTCACGTGAAATTCAACGTGCAATTTGAGAAGTTTTTGAAGATAATTTGGTTGAAATCCCATGGTAAGAAAGTAACAGTAAAGCAGAATATAAATAGTAGACCCCAAAAAACCGATGAATGAAATAGGAATTTTTCTTTTTAAAAAATAATTTTAAGGCTGGAAAAACCATTATACAATTTTGATGTATTGTGGTTCCAGTAGTACAAATATGGTCCAAATTTTAAATTCTATGGAGAGTTTTTTTTTTAAATATTTTTAAGTATAATTATAAAATTTTTTAGACGTTTCTCCACATAAAAGGTGTGTTCCACAAGATCTCGGGCAAGTTCGGACTAATGAGAGTAAAATGAATTTTACTCTCTGAATTTGACAAAACTACCCACAATTGCTGAAACGCAAAAAACCATTTTTCTCTTCTTCAAATACTAATGCTGCTTACTTTTCAAATTAAGATCTATTTAAGTGAGCTTAGCCGCTTAAAAGTCATACCATTATAAACCAAAACATTTGCATCATTGTAATTTTTTTTATATATTAAAGATTAAGGGAAATATGTATGTAATAATATATTTACCACTTTAATTTTTCCATTAAAATTTTACATTTTGCTTTCTAATATATTTTTTAATTAAAAACTAAACTTTTTCTTTTGCTTGTAAATTTCCTGATTCATTTTACAGTTTCATATGTAAACAAAAACAGCTGATTGTTTATTCTTGTCCGAACTTACCCAAAGAAAAAGTTCGGGCAAATTTGTACAGGAAATGAAAAAAATACTCTCTCAATTACTCTCTTAATTGCACAAAAATTGTTATGTGGAACGCTTTTGGGTAACTTTGTGCAAGTTCGGACTCTTTCGTTATGCATCTAAAACAGAGCTAATTAATATTATTAAAATAAATTTAGAAAAATTTAAATTTACATATTTAACGTTTTAATGGGCTCATTAGTTTCGGAGTTATAATAAAAAATTTAAGCAAAAAATATATTTTTTACGTGAAAATAGCAATTTTTTTTTGTTTAAAAAAAATCACGAAAAATCTAAAACGACAAAAATTTTTCAGATATATTGCTTTATCGCAAAGCCACGCAAATAAAAAATATGATCCCTTCAATTAATTAATGTTCTTTGCCGTCCGACAACGTAACCACAATTAAAGCATTTTTATGTAAACTGGATTTAAAAATAAAATTTTGGTTTTGATAATTTTAAAATTTTGTACATACACAGAAAAAATTATTAAATTTCTCCAATCACCAAATTTATACCAAATTCTTAATATCAAGCAAACAATTTGTTGATTTTGCAACTTTTACCAAAATGATTATATTGATTACTAAAAATTGTAAAATTGTGAATATTTTTTTTCAATAAATGCTATTTTTAATTTTAATTAAAAAAATAATCAAAAAACTTTGCCATTTCAAAAAATGTGTTAATTTATGTAATTAAATATTGACAATTCCCAACAACAATTCTACAAGTTTAAATTATTTTATTTTAAACGAAAAAAGTCTATTAAGATTTTTTGTTATTTAATTAAAATTTTAATTGAAAATTTATTTCAAAACAACTAAAAGGTTAATTAAATCAAAATTAAATTTTTGATTTTCTTTCAACTAAAAAAAATAATTGATTCAACTATCACATTAATTAAATTTAAATACTTTTTAAACCATTTTTTTAATTGATAAAACACTTTTTTCTGTGTAAGTATTACATGATCCCGTTTCATAAACCATTAATTATGGTGGTAGAAACAAAACTAAAATTACCAAATTTTTTGTTACACCATTATAATTTTTACATTCTTGAAGCAAAATTATACTTGCAATCATAGTAATCTGTAGTTCCTTTAAACGATTAAAACGAGTTATACCTACATATAAATAAAATACATTTAATTAAAAATTTGCAATAATACGATATAGTTTATTGTGTAAAAAAGAACAATAATTTAAACTATTTTTTAAAAGTGAAAGTAAATAACTAAGAAAATTTTTAGAAAGAGAAAATGATTAATTGACATATCAATTTTTGTGACGAATGTATCTAAGTATTTGTAAGTATGTATCTAGTTCAGGGCTGCCAGAAGTCCAAGCCCGTCAACCAGGACACTTATAATAATACAGTACTTTACGGATAAGGGCATCACGCTTAAGTTAATTGCACGCTTAAATGATTCTAGAATGAAACATTTTCCTTGATCCATTTAATTTATGTACAAATTTTTCTCTTAACTGCATCCCGCTGAATTGGGTTACACTCATAAATGGGTTATATATATCGGAAAAAAACAAAATTTCAGGGTTAATTGCATGAATTAATTTCTAGATTTTTGGTTTTGTTTGTAACTTAAAAGTATTATATTTTTCTTTGCGTTTTAAAATAATTAGGCAATTCACAAAGTGGTCTATTGTGTCATATTGGTTGTATTTGCTATAATTCTATGACTGTCTTGACAATGTTGTTTAATCTTTAATATAAAAATGTATCATGATCAGGGCAAGTTTGCCCTAATTATGACAATACAAATTTGTTACCTAGGTATTCTTAGGCCGGCTTTTTGAGATGTGGATTAAGTTTAAGCTTAGTTTAACGTACTATAAAACTCCAATTTTCCGGCGAATTGTGATTTTTTTTAATATATCATTAAAGACCAACATCTTAAACAAAACTAAGCTGTTCCGTCAACAGTTTGAATTCGAACTTGGTAATGGCGCCACAAATCGGATTTCAAATTAACTAAACCTAGTTTGACTAAGATCTCAAAAACCCAGCCTCAATGTGCTATTTTTCATTTAATTTTAATGTTTACACTTTATTTATTATATCATTTTGCAACAGGCTGTTCACAACAGTGCTATTTAGATTAAAATATGACTTTAATACTTAGCACTTTAGATCACTTTGTGAACTAGTAAACTATTTTCGGGTATTACTTTTAGTCAAACCATTTTAATACTAAATTGGATTGAATAAAGCGGTTATCTCTTATATATTGCACAATTGCGTTGTTTATTGCTGCTTCTTTTCACTTAATAAATTTTACATATCGCTCATTTGCTGCAGCATCGTCATAACTGAAAAATATTAGATTTACAGAAAAAGACTTTAAATTCTAAAATTAACACACAACATAAAGGCAAACAAATTTATGCTTCTCTAAAGAGTTGAGTTTACAAAATCTTCACATGAAATAATTACCACATCATAAATCTCACCTGACAGCATGGGGAAAAAAATTTACTATGCATTAGTGATATTAAGTCAAAAGTTGTGAACGAAATTAAGATAGAATTCTGTTAAATGCGTTAGTAACGCAATTAACCAAGATTCTTTTTTTTTTGTTGAAAGAAAATTAAAAATATAATTTTAATTTAATTAAAATTTTAGTTGTTTTAAAATAAATTTTTAATTAAAATATTAATTAAATAACAAAAAAACTTTTTTTGACTTTTTTCGTTTAAAATCAAATAATTTAAACTTGTAGAATTGTTGTTGGGAATTGTCAATACTCAATTAAATAAAATACATTGTTTGAAATGGCAAATGTTTTTGAACATTTTTTTTTAATTAAAATTAAAAATATAATTTATTGAAAAAAAAAATATTAAAAATTTTACAATTTTTAGTAATAATTTTTTTTAGAGGTGCAAAATCTACAACTTATTTGCTTGATATTATGAATTTGGTATAAATTTGGTGATTAGAGAAAATTTTTAATTTTTTCTGTGTATATTTCAGATAAAAGTCCAACAATTAATCAACAGATACAAACGCTTAACCTTAAAGAAAACAATAAAATAAATAAAAGATTAATTTAAACTTTGACTTAATTTTATTGAAACCGATTAGTTGAACCACGTTTACCCCAGGCTAAATTTTTGTCTGATTTGATCTTTAGCAAAAAAAAAAAAAAAAAAAACAGGACAACTTGAGAGCGGACCAGGACACCAGGACACCAGGACAATGTGTTTAAAACCAGGACAAATCCTGGAAAACCAGGACGTATGGCAGGCCTAATCTAGTTACATGTATATATGTATGTAGTGAACTTCTTTTGTTTATGTAAAAAATATTTAAATTTAAACGTAAATGGTAAATAAATTACATAAATGTTATACGAGTACCTACGTAGGTACCTAAAAATTAAAAAAAAATCCGTATTATGTGCATAAAAATATTAACAGTGGTAATTTTAATTATTTTTTTCTTTCAACTCTTTTTTTTATTTAAATCATCAACTTAAAATTACAAAAATGTACTTTTTATGTCAAACATATTTTGTTGGTGTTTTTAAAATACGTAAGTACATATGAAAATGTGGTTCTTTGATTGTAACGATCATTCTGTTTGCCTTTTTTAAAAGCATTCTTCCCAATTTTATACATACAAACATATTATTTTTTGAGAGACAATAAACAGCTTCTCTATGCCATTTTCTTTCTAGATATTTTCGCAAGATTAATTTAACTAAGAGATTTTAAGTGAGAAGGTGGTGGAAATAAAAATAACTAGAGTTTGCCAAGTGGTCAAAATTCGACCATAATTTTTTATGCAAATATGAAGAAAACATACATCTAAGTATTTACGATTTTAAATGTTTAAAGAATTCGTTTTTTTCGTCTTAGTGGATCGATTTGGCTAGGTACTAACCTCCGAACCAAATGTTCTCTTCTACTCAAGTCTGTGAATGTTTAATTTAGTTTTTTAAGTTGTATTATATGAAAAAAGTCAGAAAGTACCAATTGAAAAAGAAAAAGTACAAAAATTTCGCCTCTTAAATATAGTTTTTCAATCACTCAGGACTCTGCATGTTTATGTTGTTATGTTCAGTATAATTCAAAAAGTACCAGTTTAAGAACGAAAAGTACCAAAAAGCTCTTCTTTACAGATTCTTATTCACTCAGAGCCATGCATGTTTAATTTTATGTTTCTAGGTCCAATACTAACGGAAATGCAAATGGGCCATTTGAAGACCAAAAAAGTTCTCTCTTACAGATTCTCACCCATTTGGGACATTGCAGGTTTAGTTTTGTGTTTCTAGGTCCAATATTAAAGAAAATTAAAAAAAGTACCAGTTGTAGAACCTCTCCCTTACAGATTCTTATTCTCTCAGAACAATGCATGGTTAAGTTTATGTTTCTAGGTCCAATTTTAACTAAAATTCAAAAAGTACCAGTTAAGAACAAAAAAGTGCCAACATTTTTCGTCTTATAGGTTCTCATTCACTCAAGACCTTGCACAAATAATTTTTTATTTCTAAGTTCAATATTACAAATAATTTAAAAATTACCACACGCAGCACGAAAAAGTAAAAAAAAGTAATTAAATTTCCCGCATTTCCCCTTTCTAAAAATTATTTCGCTCCGTTGAAGTATCAAAAATTTCAGTGTTGTGGTGGGAGACCATAATTTATTGCGTTATATGTCAATATACAGAGAAACATGTTTTTAAAAAAACGTACCAATGGGTACGATTTTATCCCTTAAAACGGTCGAATTTCGAAAAATTACGAAATATATATTTGTATTTTTTAGATAAGATACGAATTTGGTATAGCCTTTATTCCTATACTTATTGGTTTAAAAGCTAAATGGGAAACCCAAAAGTTCCAAAATAGAGGTTAAACAAGTTAACTCTCTGAAAGGGCCGAATTGCAAAGACAACCAGACACCTGTCCGCTTATTTTTTTAATGAACAACGATAAGTATAAATTTTTTTTGGGTTTCTATTAGTTTTGGAGATATGAAGTCACCGAAATTTTACCCTTTTTACACTCAGGCACTTCTGTAGGTAAATGCCTTTTAAATGGTGTATTTTTTGTTTAAATCGGTTGACAAACAGAGACGGAAATGTTCTTAACCGTTTTGCCTTTGCCAATATATATTAAAAATAATATATGAAAGGAATCACGGATGTAAAAGTTGGTACAATTGTACTTTTTTTTTTGTACATTTTGACCTTCTAAAGTACCGTGTTACTACCGTGACTCATTTGGTACAATTTTAAAATTTATCATAGTTCTCCCTTTTTTAATTTTTAGTATAGCAAACAAATTATTGAGCCATTTTCATTGCATTTCTTTTTTTTTTAATTATAATTTCTTTCATCAGGATTTTAAAATCCTTCTTTTAAATTGCATTTTTTATTTATGCAATATGCACTTAAAATTATTAACATGGTTAATTTAGAAATGCAATCAGATCTTCTGAATGCATGTATTTTTACAAAGGCTAACTTTTTGGTTCCGCCAAATAGCACGTAATATCATGAATAAAAATTTCAGGTAATTTCATGAATAAAAATGTTTTGGATGAATGTTATATATCTATCGTAGACCTTTACAAAATCACATATCCTTTGAAGAAATTTATTGCGGAACAGAACTGGAATTATATATTTCTACTAATAATATCAATATTAATATTGTTAAAGAAATTAAAGAAAATGCAAAACAATTTTATAAAAAACTAGCTTAACCCGGTGCGCTTCGCTACACTGGCATCCTATGGGAGGTATTTCCCCCCCTGCGCCTACCCGCTTTATTTTTATTTTCAAAAGTGTAGTATACCATAAGAGTGACTTTTAGAAAGTTTGAACATTCTCACTATTACAGTTCTTAAGATATGCGATGTTAAACATTGGCGTCCTATGGGGTATTCCTATACCCCCGCTGCTATTTTATTTCAATTCCGGGGCTCAGAAGATCCTACTACAAAAAGTTCAGCAAAATGCGTGCAGCGGCTCTTAAGATATGCGATAATTAATATTGGCATCCTATGGGGGGTACCAATTCCCCTGCCCCTATCGAAAAAATAAGTAGCCTATTTTATTTTTAGGGCTCACGTGATGTTACTGTAAAAATTTCAGGAAAATCGGTTCAGTATAATATTGGCATCCTATGGGGGGTACCAATTCCCCTGCCCCTATCGAAAAAATAAGTAGCCTATTTTATTTTTAGGGCTCACGTGATGTTACTGTAAAAATTTCAGGAAAATCGGTTCAGTATAATATTGGCATCCTATGGGGAGTACCAATTCCCCTGCCCCTATCGAAAAAATAAGTAGCCTATTTTATTTTTAGGGCTCACGTGATGTTACTGTAAAAATTTCAGGAAAATCGGTTCAGTATAATATTGGCATCCTATGGGGGGTACCGATTCCCCTGCCCCTATCGAAAAAAAAGTAGCCTATTTTATTTTTAGGGCTCACGTGATGTTACTGTAAAAATTTCAGGAAAATCGGTTCAGTAGTTTCGGAGTCTATAAAGCGACAAACATACAAACATACAAACATACAAACACACATAATTTCATTTTTATATATATAGATTTTGCGAAGTTTTGAGAACCAAAGTCAACTTTAATAACGAAGTTTTAATGTGGTTCCATAAATTTACTCCTGAAAATGGGGTTTCAGTTAAAAAGTGTAGTATTGTACCTCTTCTAGTAAAAATGTTCCCGAATGAAATTGCATATTTCAATAATAAATTCAATAAAACATTTTTAGCTTTAGCTGATTTCGATCAAATGCAGTCGTTAAAAACTGAAAACATTTGTAGTTTTTGGTCGGCAGTATCTAATTTGCAAAATGAGTTGAATGTCCATATGGTTCCTGACATTTCTAGAGTAGTTGCTGGAATTTTATCCATTCCATAGTCGTCTGCAATGTGAAAATTTTTTTCTTTTCATAATATAATAAAAAATAAGGAAAGAAACAGACTATATGTGCCGACATTATCAAGTCTCATACAAACAAAGGACTGGTTAAGATCGACAAATGCATGCTGCTATGATGTAACAATTCCAAATAGTTTATTAACTAAACAAATAAGTGCCTGCTTTTGATCTCATATATTCATAAGATTTTTATGTACCTTATTTTAATCAAACATACATTCGTTAATGTTAAGTTTTGCTTTTTTGTGTACAATTGAATTATTATGTACTTTTTTGTTGTTTTACTAAATTTAAAAAAATGGTACCGTGAAGGTCCAAAAATTAAATTTTTTTTTGGATGTTGGTACCAAATTTAGAACCCCATTTAACATCCCTGAAAGCAATAGTGTTAACTCAGTTATTAATTTTAATTATTATAAGTTTATTGAAGCGGATAAATACATACATAAGTACATATCTAAAAGTTTTGTTATATTTATTATACGTATGTACCTATAAAATTATTTTTTTGCAGTGAAGCTTGTATTTATGTGATCTGCCAGAACACACAAATGTGGAAATTTCTACCAACAACTTCATAAATTATGGTTTCGATGCTCATTACTTTGCATTTTCTATTGAATGGGAAGACATTTTTTTATCTGTTCACTAAAATCATTAGATTCTAATTAAATTGGCAATATTTGTTCGACAAAAGAAATCATACTGTTTTTAAATTCAATTAGAATATATTTTATATGTTTAATTATTATAATATCCCTCTGGGAAATTTTTGTCAATTGCTCTTAAAGCACTTATCCCGTGACCAGTGAACAAAATTTTATAATTAAAAGGAACGAATTGTGATAGGTGAAAACAAGACCTATCACTTAACTGGTGATAATGTGTTAAGAGTGTAGTTGGTCCAGAGGAAAGGTAATTGGCACCAAACTATTTGTTTTATTTTTTTTTCTACTTTTTTTTGAACTAACAATAATTAATCAAATCTTATACTAATACTTTATTTTTGTCCTGCCAATGCTAGACGAAAATTTTTCTCCTCACGGATTCTGTTCACATATGTAGATGTTTAGCGGTCTTCTCGTCGGATGAGTCTCTTCTCCTTAATCTAGAGTGGCCACTGTCATTTAAAATATTTCGAGCTAGTGGATTTGGGTGCGACTCAAGCCTTTTTAAATATTTTACTGCATATTTCGTCATCATAGTTTTTACTAATGGCACATTGAGATCCTTGTGAATATTAGAGTTTTTAACATACCAGGGAGCGACTGTGATAATTCGAAGAAGTTTATTTTGGCGCCTTTGAATTTTTTCGATATTTGAGGCCGAGGCAGTGCCCCATAGCTGAATACCGTAGCACCAGATTGGCTTTAATATAGAGTTGTAGAGTAGAAGTTTGCAATCGAGGCTAAGA
This sequence comes from Pollenia amentaria, assembly GCA_943735925.1. Lineage (NCBI taxonomy): Eukaryota > Metazoa > Arthropoda > Insecta > Diptera > Polleniidae > Pollenia > Pollenia amentaria. Next base: position 70,906,483 of record OX031007.1, on the reverse strand, counting down.
ACATAATTTCTTCAAATAAGCCAATTAATTTGAATTGCTTTTAGTTTCATTTGTGTTAGTTTTGCTTCTATATGGCATTTCCATGTTAAGCGCCGATCTAGATGAATACCAAGATATTTAACATGCGATTGTTGGGGCACTAATTGATTATTGATTTTAATAGGGGGACATGACTCCCGACGCAAGGTGAATGTTATATGTACGCATTTTTGCTCATTGACCTTTATCCTCCATTGTTTTAACCACTTTTCCAGTTCAAATATATCAATTAATGTAATAAGCCTTCATGCCAGACTTTATCAAAAGCTTGAGAAACATCGATGAAGAGGGCGGAACAATATTTTTTTCTTCAAAGGCTTTTCTTATGGCGTTTACTATACGATGGGTTTGTTCAATTCCGCTATGTTCTCTTCTAAAGCCGAATTGATGGTTATATATATATATATATATATGTTCCCGAAGCTCCTATAAGGAGCATAGGGCCCCATTGAGGTTTCATTAATACGTGTTATTTAAGATGTGGTAGCTTATTAGGCTTCCGCATCCGATCCTGGTGCTGGGGCTGCCAGCAACCTCCAGGCAGGCAATTTGTAAGGGTTTTCAAAGGCAGAGATTATCCGCGTTCCTTCTACCTCCTGAGACGCCCTTAACGAGCCATCAGGATACTTTACATAAACTAAGTTTCAGAAGTTCTTCCTACTGACCTGACCATTCAGGTTACTTAGCCGCCTTCTCACTCTAGCTAGCCTCTGAACGGGTGTTCTAAAGCCATTGCCCGGGGAATACCTGGTAAAAACCGGAGGTAGTGAGCTGCTTTGACTGTGAAGCAAAATAATCATCCTTGAACACTCCTACGTGAGTATGTTTGGTTAGGAATACATCTATTTACATTTAAAATTGGGGATAATTTTGACACTAACAGCTTCTCAAACAGCTTTGATATATTAGACAATAAGCTTATAGATCTATATGACTCAACTTTTGTAGGATCCTTTCCTGGCTTAGGTATAATTGTAACTAAGGATACTTTCCATTCTTGTGAGTAGTACTCAAGGTGTAAAATAGCATTAAAAATCAAGAGAATAATTTTCTTTGCTATGCTGGGTAGCTCTAAAAGCATTTTGATACTGATCTTATCAAAACCAGGTGCTTTCTTGGGGTTTAAATCATGAATAGCCTTCTCGATTTCTTTTATCTCAAATCTAAGTGGAACAGCAGCTCTAACAGCAACAGGTGGTAACTCGACCGCAGTATGAGGGGTAAATACGGCTTTCAAATTATTAACAAAAAAATTTCCTTTTTCTTCATCATTTCGTGCTCAACTTCCATTAAAGTTTCTTAATGGTGGTTTTGTGATAACTGGTCTATTAAGATTTCTAGCTGCACGCCATAATGAGTAGTCTGATTGAGAAGTTGCATCAAGTTCCTTAAGATATTTTTCCAGGGAAGCCGTTTTCTGAGACTGCAGTTACTTTCTTAGCCTTTTTGTGCACTCTTTTAGTATATTCTTAAGTTGAGAGGATCTTTTCAGTCAAGAGACGCTCAACATCTGCAGAATATATTTTACTATTTTTGGTTTTTTTGAGGGTTATACTAGAATGTTGAACAGCTAGTTTCAGATAACTGTCAAAATTTACAATAGAAATATCCACATTCTCCGGTGTACTAAGCGGAATATTTTCAGCGCAGTGGGTACTGTACGTAAAATTAACTAAAATTGTAATATAAAATAAATGAATATTCAGTTAAAACCCGGTCTACTTTTTTCATTTATTTTTAACGAAAAGTTCATTTAATTTTTACTGTCAAAAATTCAACTGCGAATTCCGTAAAAACAAATGAATTTTCAGTTATTTTATTAAAATGAACTATCAAAAAATAACTGACAAATTCCGTAAAAACAAATTAATTTTCAGTTATTTTATGTAATTCAGTAATTTTATATACTAAAGGTTTTACTCGAATTTCTAAAAAATACCAGACACCTGTCCGCTTGTTATTCTAAGAGAGAGAGATAAGGAGAGAATATTTGTTATGAGCTACTTACCCCGTTATGTTTGTTTTACTTTTGATGTACTGACCACTTTGTTTACAGAAGAACTTTCAATTATAAGACACCAGCAGCATGCCCGATATGGTATTCGCAATTATTTTACTTTAAAAATTTGATGCATTTAACTAAATTATTTTAACAAATAGAATATGGGAATTTCCTACACAAAACAAGCAAATCGTTTTTCACTTTTACTTTTTGCCACAGATCTATAAATAGACAGCTGAAAATTTATTGTTTTATTGTATTATTATTGGTACTTATAATTTAACTGAAATTTCATTTGGTTTTATAGAATTTGTGGTTAATTTTTTATGGAATTCGCGGTTGAATTTTTGACAGTAAAAATTAAATTAACTTTTCGTTAAAATAAAATGCAAAATAAGTAGATCGGGTTTTAAGTAAATTTACAGTTGTTTTAAATTTCCTTTTCATTTAACTTTACATCCATAATAATTTTACTTAATCAACTGACAATATTAAATGCAACCGAAAATCCGTATTAATGTGCACTAACTTTTTTTAAATAAATGTTAGAATCAGTTAAAACTAAATTTGCTTGGAATTTTAAATGTTTATTTATTTAGGTACTTCTTGAATAACCTACAGGCCGTTACTGTAATAATATTGTGAGTGCGGGTTTTGTACTTAAACAAAAAAAAAAACCATCGGATTCGTGGCTCGCTGTTTCTCTCCATACATAGATTTCGAAATTTCCAAATGTCGTCTGTGAAATGAAAATGATTTGAAATAAGAAATATGAACAATTCAGAATTTAATTAAGAAATACTGTTTGTATAAAATATTCCAAATGTCTTTATTAACTTAAACTTACTTTATGTTAGAAGACCACATAGATAGATAAATCCAATCGACATGAAATGCATATAGTACCGTACCCGGTGTCCAATGCTGGTTCAAATTGTGCGGATATATATTATAGCAATCTTCGTATGACTTTTGCAATGAAGTTAAGAAGCAGTTCCATTTTTTCTCTGTGATATATTGGCCGCGCACATAACAAATTGAATCCGGACTGTTTTTACATAAAAATGTTCTGGCTTTTTTGCTCATTTTTATTAATACTTGGAAATTGTTTTTATGTAGGGATGACAGTATGTTGTTTCCGTTATCGCAAAAACTTCTTGAATGAAATAAAATGGCTCAAGGAGCTCTTGTAGATACTGATACTATAATTTGGGATAACCCTTTGTGTGGGCACATTTTGTGGATACTGATAATTTTTATTATTCCCAAGAATCATAAAAAAACATTAAGGAATTTTAAGCAAAAAAAATCATCCGTTTCAGGTAGCCAACGGAAAAAAGTGAAATTCATCGTGCACGCGAGTTATAGTTTAAGGAAACTGATCGTGGAAAAAACACGTCTGAGTTTTTCTGTTGTACAATTTAGAATGATCTTTATTGTTTCTTTTCTTTATAATCAAACTTATTGACTAAATGTAAAAGTGCTTAGTCTTTTGATCTAATTTTTAAAATAACATTTTTAATAATCAGCAATTTTATTTATTTGTGTTTCGCAATTAATATTTAAAAGGTTAATAATCGATATTTCAAAGAGTTTGCATTTATATTTCGCAACTTCCCAGGAAAAACTTTTTGAATTTTGGTAATAGGTCGTAGTTATTTCATACGTTACCCGGTAAGTAGTTGTCATTACAATTGTCATTTTTCTGAAAACCTCAATAGTAATGGCCTCAGTAAGCACTTTTCACTACTATTATTTTCAGTTATGAATATTTGCCTACTAATAATCAGCTAAATAACTACTTATTAGTTGTCTGGTTTTCAGTACTGAATATTTACTTACTGGTAACTAGCTCCAAAACTACTTATTAGGTCTATTAACTAGCGCCAATTAAATAAAAACTAGTTATTTTTTGGCTTTTAATAATAACTAGATATTTGTGACTTCTAGTAAGTGTATTTTAACTACTGAATTCAGTGGACAACTCGAACAAAAATAAGTAGTTATTCAGCCGAAAAATAAGTAGTGTTTATATTTCTTCAACATTACTTGCTAACTTACCAGGTAAGTAAAGTTTTTGCTGGGATCTTGTGTTTTACTTATGTGTGTTTGTTGTTATGTCTTAGTGGCTTTGGTGGAGGTATATGTGGTAAAAAAACTTGCGCATTTATGAGCGCTAATTAGGTTGCTACCTCAATCGTTAAAACTAAAACAGCCTGTTGTTAATAACTTATTTTTTTTAGTTCTGAGAATCATAAATATGTCATTAATGATTTTTCCAAACAATTTGCATGTAAAAGGGGGCTTGCCACAATCCGTGTCGTAAAATCCACCTGTGCTTCTATGTTCTACATTTTCATTATACCATTTTCTATCTTGTGCTTGTAAATATGCGATACCTTCAATTAATGGTTAATAAAAACGTACACAGAAAAAAGTGGTTTAAAACGTATTTAAATTTAATTAATGTGATAATTGAATCAATTATTTTTTTAGTTGATAGAAAATTAAAAATTTAGTTTTGATTTAACTAACATTTTAGTTGTTTTGAAATGAATTTTCAATTAAAATTTTAATTAAATAACAAAAAATCCCAATTGACTTTTTTCGTTTAAAATAAAATAATTGAAACTTGTAGAATTGTTTTTCGAAATTGTCAATATTTAATTAAATAAATTAACACATTGCTTGAAATAGCAAAGTTTTTTGATTATTTTTTTAATTAAAATTAAAAATATCAACATTTTTAATTTTTAATAGTCTGGTAAGGAATAGAACTATTACAAAAAGCTTTATAAAATACATAACTGAAATTTAACTCATAGAATAAATTCGAAAAAATAAAAATGTTGCATATAATAAAGTTGCTTATAAAAGGAAATAATTCCCAATATCTATTTATTAAAAATATCATTAATTGAAAAAAATTATTCACAATTTTACAATTTTTAGTAATCAATATAATCATTTTGGTAATTGGTGCAAAATCAACAAATTGTTTGCTTGATATTATGAATTTGGTATAAATTTGGTGATTGGAGAAATTTAATAATTTTTTCTGTGTTAAGCATGCATCGATTTTCATAATCCATATCTACTTTAATTCACACAATATGTAGCTTCACTACAAATAAATAAAATTTCATACTTTTTGAAATTTTTTTTTTACCAATTTTTGATTTTTTACCTAACAATTTCTTTCATAACCTTGAAACTATTGATCGCAACAGTTGTCATTTCAAGATATTGTAAGCCAAAATTTTTCTAAATTTAGTTTTACAAAATCTAACAAGTTGTTTTGGAGTAATAACAACATAAATGGAGAAATGTGTCAAAACATTGACAATTTTACTTAAAATTATTTAAAAAAAAAAATATCCATAGAATTGAAATTTTTTTTACCATTTTTGTACTTAGGTAGCCATGATGCATCAAATCTATATAGTAGTTATTCAAGCCCTTTTTTTATGTTTACCTGTGTTAGGCTTCAGCTCCTTCAAAGAGAGAATATTGGTAAAAAAAGCGATCTTAAAAAATCAAGGGTTTCTATTCGTAGAAATGGGTTTGATACGATATTTCGTCGCATACATTTGATTGATAATGCAACGCTACACGATGATGATAAAATCTGGAAACTACTTTATTTTTTTTGTTTCTGTTACCTTTTATGTAATAAATGGAAGTTTTTGTTAAGTTTTGTTAATATATAATAAATTTAAAAAAGTTTTATTTGAAAAATGCAAGGCGCAAAGATTGTATGTACTGTCACTGTTACATATCTAAATGTAACAGTCCCAAAACCGATTCTAGGCCAGATAGAAGCAATTTTTTTTATTAAAAAAGGTTCTTTGACGAAGGTTAATTGCTGTTCAAAATTTCATTTAAATATGTAGTCCAGATCGCTGTAGGCATTAATGGGTTAAATTGAAAAAATCATTACATATTTGATTCCTGGGTTAAATAATTCAGTTTTTAATAATATTAAAAATCTTGCCATTTATAATAGTTTTTAACCCTGATTTTTAAGAAGTGTTGCATAGTTTACGTTTACCAAAGAACACAAGTTTCGATATAAAACAATAAAGTACAATTAGCGTTTAACCTTTATGTCAACAGCTGAAAAATATACTTACGTCAACAGCAATTATACCCGGGTATGCAAGCACATTTTTGTTTGTGTTTTTCCTACTTTGATTTGTTTTTATGCAGGAATACTTGTAAAACTCTTAATCTTATGAAATAAACATGCAATATAACTTAATTTTCATTTTTTCATATACATATCCGGGTATGGTAGGAATGAAAAAATGACCTAATCCATGGTCTGATTTGTCCAATTTTATTTAAACATCAGTATATGTTAGAAAACACTTCTCGTCAGGATATCAGGAAATTTCAGAGCGATATGATAGCCACTTTCAGAGATACAGAGTTTTTCAAATTCAAAGCATTCCCAGGTATGTAGTTGTTGACATAAATGTTAAAATTTAAAGCTCTTATTTACTTGTAATTCCTAAGCAGAAAAATTAAGAGAGACGAACTAAAAAAATAATTCATTTTTCAGAAATAATAAGAACAAGTAAGAGTGCCATATTCGGCTATGCCGAATCTTATATGCCCTTCACCATGATGCGATAAGAATATAAAGTTATGTAAAAATGTACGTTTCTTTAGCTATAAATATATTTTGTACCACCCTCACTTATCTAATCCCACCCAGATTTTGTCGGATGTTGTGTATTAATAACCAAGATGCTTGTACGTAATATGGAAACGTTGGCTCCTGCTGTTATCCAGATAAATAGAAAAAAGAAATAAAGAAACAACACCAAGGGACTTATGATAAAGTTAAAGGCAGTCGTGTGTTTTTTGCTCATATCTCAGTCATTTCTGAACAGATCTGGCTGAATTTCAATGCCAAACTTTAACGTAGTATATGCGACATAAATATTTAACAACTCGGACACCATAATTTCTGGGGTCTTCGGAACATACACACGGACAGACGGACACCGTTAAATCAACTTTGCTACTCACAAGAATCCAGAATATATACAGTTTATAGGGTCTAAGATCAATATTGTAGAAATTACAAGCGGAATGACAAACTTATATATATACAGAAAAAAATTAAAAATTTTCTCTAATCACCAAATTTATACCAAATCCATAATATCAAGCAAACAATTTGTTGATTTTGCATGATTTTTTTTTCAATAAATTATATTTTTAATTTTAATTAAAAAAATGATCAAAAAACTTTGCCAATCCAAACAATGTTTTAATTTATTTAATTAAATATTGACAATTCCTGAATATGTGACAAAACTCTACAATGTTACATTATTAAACCTAATAAAAATTAGAACCTTAATGCTCCTTCATAAGATTATCTATACTCTTGAACCAGTCTATCTGTTTGATAGAATCATATTTACACAATCAGGAAGGTCAAATAATATAATTCATATACGATATCGTACTTTAGTATCTGAGTGGCAATTTTATGTCCATGCAATCCGTCTTTGGAACTCGTTAACACCGGCCAAACAGTTTATACGCAACGCACTGCATTTTAAAAAAGATGATTCATTTTGTCAATACTAAAATACTACTGTTGAATCTTTTTATTTAGGAAGAATATTTGGTGTTTTTCTATTTTTTGTAACAGATTTTTTATTTTTTCCACTAATTGTATGAGTAAAAAATTAATACTATATATTAAACGTCATGTTCATATACATTTTAAAAATTCTTTACTACAATTATAAGATTTTAAGTCTTGTTGTATTGGAAATCAAATAAATAAATAAAATTAAATAAAATTAAATTCCCAACAAGAATTCTACAAGTTTAAATTATTTCATTTTATACGAAAAGACATCAATTAATATTTTTTGACTTTTAATTAATATTTAAATAAAAAATTTATTTCAAAACAACTTAAATGTTAATTAAATCAAAATTATATTTTTAATTTTCTTTCAACTAGAAAAATAATTGATTCAATTATCACATTAATTAAATTTAAATACTTTTAAACCATTTTTTTAATTGATACAACACTTTTTTCTGTGTAGGTACCCTTTTACCTTCCGTGAAGGGTATTGTCGCATAGGGATGGGCAAATTGAAAAAATATATCGATATATATCGTATCGATATTTCTTAAAACTATCGATAAATATATTAATTAAAATTATCGATGTATCGAACGTATTAAGCTGACATTATTGCCAAATTTAAAAATTTAATATATGTACCTATGTCAATACTTATTAACATATGTACAAACATATAACATGTAATTCCATTCCCCAGGGGGTAAACCCGGCGAAGACTGAGCTGGTTCTTTTTACCAGAAAGTACAGGATAGAAGGTTTTAAGGGGCCAGTGTTAGATGGCGTCGAGCTAACTCTATCTGACTGTGCTAAGTACTTGGGTAACTTCCTCGACTGTAAACTGTCTTGGAGAAGAAACACCCAGGAGAGGATGAAAAGAGGACTCAATGCCTACTACACATGCAGAAACTCCATCGGTAAGAATTGGGGACTGAGACCGGATATGGTAAACTGGATTTACACATCGGTGGTTAGACCTATTCTTACCTATGGATGCACTGTTTGGTGGGATGCGTTGAGAGTGGACAGCTATAGGAAGATGCTTAACAAGGCCCAGAGGAGTGCATCACTTGGCATCACTGGTGCAAGGAGAAGCACGCCGCAGGCGGCGTTGGACATCCTACTACATTTGTCCCCCATTGAACATTATGCGAAGAGTGTGGCTGCCAGGAACTTACTTAGACTCTACGAGTCTTCGTTGATTAGACCTGGGCGAGATGACCACACAAGGATTCCATACGAAGTGGGTCTGCTTGATCAGGAAAAGGTTCCGGGGGTAATCTCGGATCATAGGAGTATGACCTTGGACTTCGGTGTAACACCACCGGTGGAGTTCCCGGATAGGGAAGTTTGGCGTGGATCCAACGGACTGTTTGAGGGGTGGGCAGTATATACGGACGGGTCCAAGATGGACACTGGCACTGGTGCTGGTGTTTTTATTGCTGACACTGACGTGAAAAGGTCATTCAGACACCCGGATGAGTGCAGTGTCTTCCAGGCTGAGATCCTAGCGATCTGGAGGGCTACGGAAGTGATACTGGATCACATCGTGGGGGGATCTGTTGTGACAATCTACGTCGATAGTCAGGCTGCGCTAAGGGCATTGACAAATCACACGGTGCGATCGTGCCTGGTTGCTCGGTGTAGGAATGCTCTGAGAGAGCTCATGTTGGCATTCACAATAAGGCTGTGTTGGGTACCAGGACACTGCAAGGTGGATGGCAACGAGGTGGCGGACGAACTCGCGAGAGGGGGTTCGAATCTGGACTTAGAGGTAAGGGACAGAGGGGTAAAACCCCCCTTATGTCACTACTATGGGGTGTTGCGGGAAAGATTTCGTGATGCCGTTAACCGGTCCTGGAGGGATAGAACGGATTGCAGGGTGTCAAGGGCCTTATGGCCCGGATTGGACGCAGGTGCAACCAGGGTTCTATTAGGACTGGATAGGAGTAGTCTCAGGACTCTGATAGGGTTCCTGACGGGGCATTGTTCTGTTAGGGCGTTTATGGGTAAATGGGACATTGGGAGACCGGACTTCTGCAGGTTGTGCGGTGATGCCGAGGAGCTCGAGACGGTTGAGCATGTACTGTGCCACTGTCCTAGGATGCACGGCCCCAGGGAGAAATGGCTAGGGGCTAGGTTTCACGACGAACTGGGGTGTATCGCTGGATGTAATCCAACCGATCTGCTGGGGTTTGTCAGGGAAGTAGGACGGCTGTTTCAGTTGGGGGGGCCGTAGGGGGGAATTTGTCCTGCGCTTCTAAAAATATACCGAACCTTAGGTCTATTTTCTATTATTCTTCTTTTCTTCTCTTTTTTTTTTTTTTTTTTTTTTTTTTTTCCCTCGATTTCAAACGAAACTTTCATTCGCTTAACTTTTATTTAAAACAAAAACCAATTTTAACCTTTTTAAGATAAGTTATGCGAACGAAGTTTTCGTTTGAAATCGTAAAGAATACAGAAACATTTTTATTTATTCGCCATATGAAATCTAAAAAAATTAATTGGGATTATAGGTATAATGCCGGTAAACGAAACTTGTGACACATACTATACAAGTAAATTGTGCAATATTTCATTTTTAGTATATAAGAACATGCTCAAATAAAAAAAAAAACAATAATTTTAAACACTCCAACTTTCATGAGTCTATTGCTTTTAATACGCCATAATTAAGGCGATTCTTTGCATAATTCTAGGAACCCTTTCCAGAAAATTTTTTCTGCTCTTATTTTTTTGTTGTCATCTCTTAAAAAACCGAGACAAAACTGAGCTGTGTGAAATTTATGAAAAGTTTTAATGGAAAAGCGCCATTATTTTCTAAATATTAGTTAAAAAACAACAGTATTGTAAACAGTTGAGCAACGGTTAAAATGTTGAATTTTATCAATTAAAAAAATAGAGATCTTAAAAATATTAAAAGATTTTATTTATTGCGCTTAATTTATTGTTGGAGGATAAGCTGTTCCTATGCGCATTTCACTGGTTGCTTGGACCAAATCATCAGGAAACGTTCTCCTAAATAATTTTAGAAAAGCCAATCAGCAAACAAGACTGCAGAGGGAATGAGAATTATATACACTCAAAAAGTCTTATTTGCAACGATATCAAAGCTTAAACAAAATACCAACAATAAAACAGTGAGTTTATCTTTTTTGATAATAAAAAAAATCTTAAAAATATCGAATTCGATAGTCGTAGATAAATATCGATGTATCGATATATCGGTATTTTTAATATGGGCGATATATATCGATTATGATTTTTTTAAATATCGATATTTTGATATATCGATATTTATTGCCCATCCCTTTTATCGCACAAAAGTTGATTCCTATTTGATAAACTATTAGTTTCAAAATTAACCCCGATTTTAAATGAAAAACAAACCATCAATTCGATTTAAGAAGGAGAAAAATAAAACAGCACAATTGAACAAACCCATACCAAGTAAACGTCATAAGAAAAGCCTTTGAAGAAACAAAATATTGTTGTGCACTCTTCATCGATGTCTCTCCAGCTTTTGATAAGGTCTGTCATAAAGGCTTATTATATAAAATGAAGCTAAACTTACCAGTAAACACACACAAGTTGTTCGAAAGCTTCTTAGTGGGTCAAAAATTAGTTTACTATTATAGAAGACGATTTCTGAAGTTATCCTCAGCCAATTTACGCTGGATTCACACAAGGAAATATCTTGAGCCCTCTATTATACTTTATATATACTTCGGTGGTGCCAGCAAACAACTACACGCGAACTTCAACTTTTGCAGATGATACATCTTTTCTAAGCGTACACGAACACGGTCATGAAGCATCTCGTTATTAACACGATCATATATTTCAACTGGAAATGTGGTTAAAACAATAGAGGTTAAAGCTCCCGACCTTGCGTCGTAAAAACATGCCCCCTATTAAAATAAATAATCAAATAATCGGTATTCATCTAGATCGGCGATTAACGTGGAAATAGCATATACATTTGTAGAAGCAAAATTAATTTAAACGAAACTAAATGCGATTCAAATTAATTGGCTTATTGGAAGAAATTCTGTTTTTAGTCTCGATTGCAAAGTTCTACTTTACAACTCTATATTAAAGCCAATCTGGTGCTGTGGTATTCAGACTATTGCAAGAAATATTAATAAATTGAAATTTGATTCGTTGAATACATTCATTATAAATTAAATTACACTAATACCCCGGCTTGCGTCGCTTCAAATTTGCCTCATTTTGATATTTCTGTGATTTCGAAACTGCGTCGTTTTTGCTTCAGTTTGCCTCGCATGACTTCGAAGTTGCTGCCTAAGTGCTTCGATTTGCGTCGTTAATATAAAAATGCTTGTAAAAGCTAAAACAAGAAAAGGGGATTTCCCTAATCCAAATATGTACATATGTGAAGGTTGTCTACTGGTTGCAAGATGAAGGTCGTAAGTAGTTTCGAATGTCACTTGCTGAAGTGAAGTTAAATCTTAATATTTTGCAACGATTAATCAAAAAAAGAAAGCAAATAAGTTTAGAACAAAAACTGGACATTTTGAAACGTTATAATTCAGAAACCTTGGACAAGCCCCTTCTACAATAAAATCTATTTGGTGTCCCAGAGACGCTGATAAAATTAAAAATTTGTTGAAACCGCAAGATCGTTATAACATAAACAGGTTACAAAAATAAGAGGTTCTTTAATAAAAAAATCTTCTTAGAATTTGGATTGAAAGAAAGCCTTTACCTTATTTGAAGATCTAAAATAAAATTATCCGTTATCAAGTCTATCAAGGCAAAATTTATTTCTTCAGCTAAAATTATAAAACTCGGAACCAATTAAATGAAAATCAATACAGATGTATGAAATATTGAGCTTCGGTTTGCTTCGCGTTTCTCCAGTCCCAAATAGCTACGCAAGCCGGGGTATTGGTGTACTTTATTTGTAATTTAATTTAATTTTATTGCAAATGTAGTTTTCATTCAAATTAAAGCTATTAAGTTGTTTTGTGAATATCCTTCCAAATGCAAACTGAGAAGTTTTAAAAAGTCTTTTTAGAATTGAACAGTTGATTACCAGTGCAAATATGAGTCATAAAATATAGAATGCAATAGCGGGCGGTCCCTTTCAAAAAATGTTGCTTCCCACATACGTGGTACAAAAGACCAAACGTCAAGGAGCAGTATAAAATATAAGAGTGAAGGTGACTTCGTCTATCATCCAAATGGAAATATTAGGAATAATGATGAACAATATGAAGCTTAAGCAAAATACACAGCAAACATCATTTAACAAAGAAAGATTTCATTGATATCCAACACAAGATTGTGGAAAATGTTATAAATCCAATTCTTGACGTATTAAATTCATTTTAATTAAATATTAAATTGATGACATTTCGGAATGCAACCTGGATTTTATTCACCCTTTAAGCCAACTAAAAAATCCGTTTTGCGTAAGTCATTCAGAGTATCAAATGAAATCTTGGGTGGTTTACCAGAATTATTAGAGAGGTAACGAATAACGATATATCGACGATACTTCGGGTTTGCCGATATATCGGTATCGGTGATATTTTACTGTCGATAAGACGATACATTTTTTGTACAAACAATTTATTTTAAAATGCTTATCTTTTGCATAAGAACTAAGAGCAATAAAACATTAAAAGCAGAGCATAAAATCAAACAAAATAATAAATGTTTTCTTTTAATTCTTAAACTGGAGGTCCACACCAAGCGTTCTACGCATTTGTTACTTTTTTGACCTCTAAGCGCATGCTAAAGTAGAAAGTAATCCTACTTCTACTTCGTTTGCTAAGTTACACAACACTGCCTTATTGGACAATTGCATAAACGCATTAAAAGCTTAGTGTGGACCTGCAGCTTTGGCCGTTTTGCTTTGCACCACAATAGTTAAACGTTTTCTCATTCATAAATCGTGTACGTATTTGTACACGCAGAGAAAAAATATGATGGGCATTGTTACGGCAACTACACTATGTTTGTTGTAAGAATATATTGTTGTCGTACACAAAATATTGTTATTTGTATTTATTATCAACAATATTATAGTTACGTAATCATGTCAATATTTATTGCAATTATAAATTTAATTATGGATCACTGAAAAATAATCATTTTTATAACAACTAAATGATAACTTTGAAAATTTAAAATTTATATGATTTTTGTGAAAACAAAAATCATTTCAAACTGAGATGCAGAAAAGTTCAGAGTCCCAAAAATTGGCGACTTATTTAGTATTAGCTCTGAATGGAAGATTTAAGGGTTTAGGGAATAATGAAATTTATTGTGTATCTATTAAACATCTGCATGAAACTTAATAATGATGTTCATGAAACTTTCATTATAATTTTGTATTTGCTTCGTTTGTATTCAGTATAATGAATAACTACGAAATGAAAGCAACAAACACACGAAATTTAAGAGACGAATAAGATGCAGTGTTTTTGTTTACTTAAGCAAGAGAATATGAATAGTAATAACTCTGAAACAAAAGAACCACTGAATAAATGTCGAATAAATTCATGGAATAGCACATATATTTTAAAGCCAGTATTGCCAGTTGAAAGAAATGAAAAACATTAGGAAAAATAAAAAATAAAACAAAAATAACCATGAAGAGTAAAAGCAACAAGATAAGGAAGTACATTAATATTAAAATAATAAAAATAATACAAATTTGGCTTTGTTTTCAATGTAATTTAATTGTTTTTAATGTCAATTTTAAAACTTCAAAAAAATTTCATTTTATTTTCAAAAACATTTTTAGCAATGTGTTTTGCTTGGAAGTACATAAAAAAGTTGTTAGGAAAAAAATTTTAATTTAATTTAAAAAAGAAAAAATTACATAAATTTACTAAGTGGTAACATTGCTATTGAGTATTTATATAAGAAAAATGAGAGAGTGAAAACTGTAAAACAAAAGTCGTTTCATTGAACAAAGTCTTTGTGTTTGCCATATGAAACGAAATGTGTTTGCTAGTAGCATGAATAAAACAAAAGTTTGTTCAGTGGTCTGAAGTTTGTTTGAATATGAACTTCATTGAATAAACATTTCAGTATGTTCATGAATGAAGCTATTCATGCAGCCCTGTAGTATCTATAATTCTTGACCTTCGATACAAAGCTCAGAAATTTCTAACGTTGCCTTTACACATGCAAGTACACCCAGAGAAAAAATATGTTTAAATTTGGTCACCTTCAACAAAACTATTTTTAAAGAGAATTGCAAACATATTATGTTTAAATTTAACCATACTATTGTCACCGACAAACATATTATTGTTAAATTAGTCCTCCATAAAGAAGGCACAACCATATTACGGTTGCCTCCGTACATCTTTTGGTTAGTAATAACTAAAATATGTTTAACATTTATAGCATGGTTGATTTTCAACCAAAGCATGTTGCTCTTAGAAAAGAGGAAAATACTATTGTTAATTTAAAAACAAATTATTGTCATATTTAACCAAAACATGTTTAAAGACAACCATAATATGGTTGTGGCTTCTTGATGGAGGACTAATTTAACAATTATATGTTTGTCGGTGACAATAATATGGTTAAATTTAAACATAATATGTTTAACATTTTGTCTAAAAATAGTTTTGTTGGAGGTGACCATATCTAAACATATTTTTTCTCTACGTGTAGTGGCATGCCATTGTTTTATACATATTATCAACGAAAAAGTGTTCGAAATAGTCGAATCTCATGCCATTTGCTTTTCTGTTTACACATGCCACTGCCAGTTCATTTTCAATATGTCGTCGAAGAGTCAAGTTGAGATCATTTGTTTACCTCTCAAATTAAAAAAAGTATCAGAAAACAAAAAAGAGTTACCGACTTCATCCCATAGTTTTAGTTTTGGGGAAATAGTTTGCATTTATTTATATTAGGTCTGTCTGCGTACACATATTTTGCATAATTTTGTACAAAATGTCGCAAAATCTTGCAAAATGTTGTCTGCGTACTCCAAATCTCTTACAGCGAGAGAGCCAAAAAGAGAATTTTTTGACAGTTGCAAGTTAGAGAACTTGCAAAATGTTACTGGAGAAATTTCCTCTGGTAAGATTTTGCAACTAGTTTGAACAGCTGTTTTTATATACTGTTTGAATGAAAGAGTTTACGTGTGCCAAGATAGCGTCGACGAAATAGCGTCGAATTTGGGAATTTAAAAACCGGAAAACTAAAATACCCAAATAATGGGAATTTACAGTATATGAACAAAAAGTTTGCGTCGAATTTAGGAATTTAAAAAGGGGAAGTAAAAATATATTTATATTTTTAATAAAAATATTAAAAATATTTACCACAGGCTTTTGCACGGTATAAACTGTATATTTTCTGAAAGTAAATAGTTTTCTGGACAAAATGAGCGATGCGTGCAAAAAATATATAGTTTATACCGTGCAAAAGCCTGTGGTTCATTGCATAAATCAGTAAAGATTTTTACTGATCATTTTGGATGAACCCAGATTTCTCGGAAACTTTCCGAACGATTTTTTGCACGCATCGCTCATTTTGTCCAGAAAACTATTTACTTTCAGAAAATATATAGTTTATACCCTGCAAAAGCCTGTGGTAAAAAAAATATAAATATATTTGGGCTTAAATCTAGTTTAACGACGCAGCTCCAAATAAAAAAAAAGTACCTAGGGTGATAGAAAATGGAAAAATAAGAAGAAAAAATTATAATAAGAAAGTTGGCGCAAACGCTTAGTTTTCGAGTTATGGGCGTTTTAAGTTTTTATATAAATATGTGATTTTGCAGTACATTTCCAAATGTATATGGCTAATATTGGTATCATTGCAAAGCGTTTCACTAGATTTTTCTGGACATACAGAATTTATTTAAATATTTTTAGTTTATTAAGAAGTGGGACGAGTTTGCAAAATACAAAAGTTTTTTAGTAAGCATAAAAACAAATTTATTAATTTTTTCTAATTCTTTAATGTATGTATATACTACATACTAATTTATTTAAGAATTTTAATTAAAATACAAGTAAAACCTTCTTTATGTTTATGTTATACTAATGAGGAGAGAATCCTTGCCCATGGGCAAAGGCCGTCTATGCAGAGAATCTTTAGTTAGCGAAGCCGGTATTAGTTATACCATAGGGGAGAAATTATTTGCGCCCGGCCGAAGGCCGGCTATGCAAGGAAGCTTTAGTAAGCGAAACCGGTGTTTATTATACCATAGAGAAGAACATCCTTGCGTCCGGCCAAAGGCTGGCTATGCAAAGAATTTTTTTGCGATGCTAGTGTTTGTTTTTTTATAAAATTTGTATTACACTTTTATTTAAATAAACTACATTCCTTCCTAGTGCACTTCCGTAACATTTCGACGTAAAAAGAAAAAAACTGTAATGTGATCTAAAGAGTTTAATATTTTGAAATAAATTATGTATATCCAGAAAAATCTGTTCAAGAGCTTTAAAATGATACCAATATTGGCCATATACGTTTAGAATTGTAGTGGAAAATCACATATTTATGTGAAAACTTTAAACGTCCATAACTCGAAAACTAAGCGTTTGCGCCAACTTTTTTATTTAATTTTTTCTTCTTATTTTTTGCATGTTCCATCACCCAATGTTTTTTTTTTTTTTTTTGGAGCTGCGTCGGTAAACTAGATTTGTTCCTATATTTGTACTTCCCTATTTCAAATTCCTAAATTCGACGCTAACTTTTTGTTTATACTGCAAATACCCATTATTTGGGTATTTTGGTTTCCCGGTTTTTAAATTCCCAAATTGGACGCTATTTCTTCAACGCTATCATGGCTCACGTTTGTTATTTCAATTGTTTACACACCGATCAGCTGTTTTCTTGCAAGATTTCACTGGATACTGTCTGCGTACTTTTTGAGATATTCTCAGCCGAAAGAGTAAAATTTGTCTTACTCTCCCAAAAAAATTTACTGAGTATTTGCTACTGGAAAAGTACGCAGACAGACCTATTAACAGTATTTTAGCAAAATTAATGCTCTATAACACTGTGCAAGAAATTTACACTTTTTTTTCGTGACAAGCTGGGCACTTGGCGTTTTAACATAATTCGGGTACGCTGAATCCAGTGGTGCCCGCGGTTTTTTAAGATTGGCTCTGGTTTTCGAGATATACCGTTATTTCGAAAATGGAGGAGGTTGCACAACATATGTTCGTGTAACTCAAAAACACTTCAGCTTATTGAAAAAAATTAAAAAACCGAAATTCCGGAATAAAATTTCCTATATCCTCATTCGTTTTAGAAACATAATTTTTTTTTTGAACAAAATTTCGAAATTTTTGTTTTTAAAAATTCATAAAAAATTGGAAAATGCAGCTATGCTTCTAATTTTTTGCAGACGTATAAAAAATGTAATTCCAAACAAAACAAGCCATAAATGATTAAAATCTGTTTGCAACTTTTAATTTTATTCACAAAAGTCGACAAATTTTAATTAATTTAAGAATTTCATAAAACGCAATATTTGTATGGGAGTCCCCCTAAGAAGTGAAGATAAAGGGCTAGCATGTCTCGAGAAAATGTTAAGGACAAAAAATTAATTGAGGTCGGTCATACATTTTACATCGAATGTATCGTCGAAAAGAGATTTTGAAGCAGCATCCAATGGTATATAAAACTTGACCTACTAATTGAGATATTTAACTAAATACATATTTTCGTTTCGGGTCTTCATACAAATTCTACGTATGTGGAAGTAAAATGTTCTGCTTTTCAAATTGAATCTGTTTTAAAATAATGTAAATTAATTTTTTTTTTGTAATTATTCACATAAAACGCGAAAATCGCGATATATTTTATCTTTTTTCATATAAAGACAATATGGGTATCAAATTTTTTTATATTGGGTAAAGTTTCTATTAGTTTATTAAGAGCAAAATGAATAAACTAGCCGAAACTTTGTGTACATGTGATTTTGCCTCTCTCTCAAACTTATTAATTTAATGTAAAATTGTTGCAAGTGTGTTAGTAAAATTTTTTTTTTAATTTTGGTTATACATTTCTTGTAGGGTGGTGATAAGCAAAAGATCCGTTTTCAAACCCTGGATGCTGTGAGATAAATTTAAGTTTTTAAATATTAATTATACCCTCCACCACCACTGTGGTGAATGAGGGTACACTAAGTTTGTCATTCCGTGTGAAACTTTTTTATAATACATCTAAGACCCCATAAAGTATATATATTCTGGCTCCTTGAGTAATTCTAAGTCGATTTAGCCATGTCCGTCTGTCTGTCTGTCCGTCTGTTGAAAACACGCTCACTTTCGAAAAACGCAAAAGAAAAGAATAAACTTGGTCTCAAATTGCTTGTAGTTATCCTAAGCAGTTTGGGATTGAAATCCAGCAACATCGGTTTAGTAGGATCAGAACTATGAAGCAAAATGTGGAACCACTACCCAAAAAAAATTGATAATTTTGATACAAAAACATACATAAATGGTGGAATAATGCACGGTATGACATTAAATTTGCACGAATTCGCTCTATACGACTGCAAATCATACTGTTAAATTTCGTGAAGATCGGTCCATAATTGACCATAGGCCCCATATAAACCCTTCTCGCGGAAAACAGTTTAATACGCCTAAAACCGCAATAAATAATGCTAGCATACTTAAATTTGGTACGTCACAGTTTTCTAATACCGCAAATCACACTGTAAAATTTTTTGAAGATCGGTCCATAATTTACACTAGGTCCCATATAAACCCTACTCCCGAAAAACAGTTGAGTATGCCTAAAACCGTAATATATAACGCTAGCATACTTAAATCTGGTACGTCACAGTTTCATAGG
The DNA here is from genome assembly GCA_943735925.1 of Pollenia amentaria. Taxonomy (NCBI): domain Eukaryota; kingdom Metazoa; phylum Arthropoda; class Insecta; order Diptera; family Polleniidae; genus Pollenia; species Pollenia amentaria. The sequence goes on along the minus strand of OX031007.1, from coordinate 70,887,005 downwards.
ACCACAAATCACACTGTAAAATTTTTTGACGATCGGTCGATAATTTACACTAGGCCCCATATAAACCCTACTCTCGGAAAACAGTTTATTGCGCCTAAAACCAAATAAATCCCACTTTGGGAAAATAATTAAATTCACTTAAAACCATAACAGATATAGATATTGCGGTAAAATTTTTTCCAACTTAGATTCATATGGCCAGAAAAAATATCATGCAATTTTGTGAAATTCACTGTTAACGCTAAAACTAATTACACTGCTGTATTGAAATTTATTCTAATTTATTTTTAGCAATACCAGAATTTAGTCTTCAGAATTTTGGGATGATTGGTCTATAATTTACCACAGGTCCAATACAAATTACCCTCCCAAAAATCATTTTAGTTCAGCTAAAACTGTTACGAATCATGATATTTTACTCAAGCCAGTTCAAAGTTCTAACAAGAAACGCAAAAATGTTCTTATTGTCGGTCTATAATTTAATTCAGTTCTAAACCGCAATCAATTTTAATCCTGACGTTCGTTTTTGTGAAGCTTAGTTAATAATATATATGTATTTATATATATATGTATTTATACTCCTGTCGGTGGAGGGTATCAAAGATTCGGCTCAGCCGAATATAGCACTCTAACTTGTTTTTTAATTAAAAACAATTTAATCTATTAATGACAGGAGCACCATAAATTTATAATATTAGATTTAAAATAAATTTACGAAAACATTAAAAATTGATTTTTTTTCCTGTTCAGCTGAACAAAACTAAGCTTCCGACAAACTGTTACATAATCCAGCATTTGTTATTTTTGCGACAGCAGTACAATTGGTTCGAATTCCGGTAAAAAGTTTTCCTGCTATATGGAAGAAGGAATAATACTGCGATCGGCAAAATTAGGGAGCCGCGTTTTCTTTTTTTTTCCTTTTTGTTACGTACGTGTTCACACACATTGCAGAGAATTAAAAAACATTAACAACAACATATGTAAAATGTATACAACGCATACAATCGCAAAATGTTTTTCGTTCATGTTAAGTCAAATTAAGAACGAAATGGACGAACTTATGTTTCCTGATAATTCACGTATTGCTATTGGAATTTTGTCAATACCTCATTTATCAGCAGCAGTTGAGCGCACGTTTTCAGTGCAAAATGCTATAAAAATGAAAAAAAAAGAAATCGTTTGCAAGTACAAACTCTTTCAAATTTAATTAAAACCAAAAATCTATTAATGTCAAATTATTCTTGTTGTTACAATTATAATATTACTAATGATATCATTAAGTAAAATAAACAAATTGCCTAACAGCCTTAGACATCTAATACATACATATGTATCACAAGCAAATACATATGTATGCAATAAAAAAAGGTTTGAAAAAGTACCAAAATGTTGAAAAAAGTACTATTTTGCTTGATGGTTAGTACCATCTCAATTTTTAAGTTTTCCATCACTGGTATATGCAGTTTGTCATACAGTTAGTCAATTCACAAGGTATCCTAACATGTCATATTGTCAAAATGTCCTAATATTTCACAATGGTTTAAAAATATTGTTGTTGGTTTGTTAACAAAAAGTGTCTTAAATAAATAGAACGTTGCTTGCTGTGTTTATTGTGCTGTCGTAATTAATCAGAAAAGTCCAGCGCTGAGCGGCTGAGCCGTACAACAATATTTTTAAACCATTGTGAAATATTAGGACATTTTGACAATATGACATGTTAGGATACCTTGTGAATTGACTAAATATATTTAACTGTTTTTGCAAGTTTTTAAGATGCAAAAATTCCCAGTCTCTATTTGTTGAAATTATTTTGTTCCATAGATCAAAGTTTAAAAGCAGAGTGATAACGAATGTCATATTTGGCATGATGCTGGAGCCTGTAAACAAAGGAAAGGGGGTGGCAACAAGTACAACAACTTAATTATATAAAAAAGAGTAAATATTGGGATTTCAGTATTTTGGGCATAACTCGGCCATTTTTCAACCGGTTTGAAAGATTTATATACCGACATCTTAAGAAAGAAATCGTCCATTTACATTGGTAATAAGACTTGGACTCGGAAAGATCTACGGTTCCCGAAAATAGGTATTTTTCATAAAAAAAATTATATTTTGGTAATAACTTTTTTGTATCTGAACCGATTTTCCAAGGTTCTACTAAAGATTTCCCATCATTTGATATATCAGACGTATCCACAGGTCATATAACAGCTCTAACATTTTTTAGCCCATTTTTGGAGTATTTGGCTTATTACTTAACCATTTTTTAACCGATTTGGCAGATTCATATACCGACGCCTTTAGAAAGAAATTAACCATTTACTTGGATTATAAAACTTGGACTTGGGAAGATCTATGGTTGCCGAAAATGTGTATGCATAACAATTTTATTTTTGGCTTAACTCTTCCATTTCTGGAAAATAAATTTCAGACTTTTCGGGAAATAAATTCTGCTAAAAATATTTTGATGTATAAATTGTGTCCATAGGTCATACTAGAGCCCTAAAATCTTGATGTTTTCTTGACCATTTTTGGAGTATTTTAAATAATGTCTTTGTACGAGAGGTGCCACGCCCATTTTTCAAATCCCTACCATATTTTGTGGGATGCTGTGTTTTGATAACCGATATGTTTGTACCTAATTTGGGAACTTTAGCTCGTTTCGTTCTCCAGATATACATAAATGTATAATGGGTTTGTATGGGAAGTGCCACATCCACTTCTCCAAACCCGAGAGTTGTTAGAGAGTTGGTGTATTGATAACCAAGATGTTTGTACCGAATTTGAAAGCCCTGGCTCTTGCCGTTCTCCAGATATACAGAAAAAAAGGAATAAAAAAACAACAACATGGGAATTTTGGGAAAACATAGAGGTAGTCGTGTTTGAATTTCAATAGCAAAATTATAATGAGCATATCTGACATAAATATATACCAACCAAGTCCCCGTCATATCTGGGGTCTTTGGTAAACAACCGGATTTAAACCTCCCTTCTCATAAGGAGCCAGAATATATATACTTTATAGGGTCTAAGATCAATATTGTAGAAATAGCAAACGGAATGACCTTCGGTGAAGGGTATCAAAACAGCTCTTAATCTAGTGTAATATAATGGCGATTTCTTTTCTGAGAAATATGTTGCATAAATGGTACATGCTCTATCTCTTTTGTGTAGAGCATGTACCATTTATGCAACATTTTTCTCAGAAAAGAAATCGCCATAAGTGTTGTATATGTAGCATTTTTTTCTTTTTAAGGGGAACATCATGAGAAAAGAACGCGTCACGCTTTAAAATAACACATATTATTGGGAAAAGAACATACAGAAATGTAAAAGGCAGAATAAATACAGAGTGTTACTTAGAAAAGAAAACGGATTTAGATCTTAGCAATTAATAACACAACGACACAAGAAAATTAACCTCATAAATGAGATATTTTTTTTAGGTAAATTGGGGCTACTGAACATGAATATGGCACTCATTTATTTCTCTAAATAAGCGTTTTCGAGATGTTCGCGAAAATCGTGTTTTTCTCCAGTTATATTAGATATTTCAGCCCATATTAATACAATATTAATCGGGAAAAATTCACTAAGTTACACGCCCGTAGATATGAAACAATGTTTTTTTTTACGTTTTTTCAATATTAAACATTTTCAGTCTCTCCATTAAGGCCTAGTTCTCTGTTTGAACTTGCGAAAAATTTTGAGTTATTATTATGTGTCTCGCGGTTTTTCAAAACTTAACGTTTTTATATATTGCAAGTATACAACATTGTTTTGCGAAGGCAAGAAAAAATCAGGTTTTTCTTAATTGTCATTAAAAAAAGTAAAACCATATTATTTTTATAATTTTCCAAATCAAAAAACAAAAAAATTTCATTTTATTATTAATTTTAGCATTTTTCTTGTTATAACAGCCACTTTACAAATACTATATAAAAAATTATAAAAAATGATAAGCTTTTGCTTAAAATTCCGTGCGAAATAATATGAGCTACACCTGCTTCGCACGGAAAATCAAAATGTTGCTAGAAACATTTCGGATGTTTTTCGTAATATAAATAGAGTAAAACTATCAACATTTTTTTGTTTGTATTTCACAGAAATTTTTTATACCCTCCACTAGTGGTGAATGATTTTTTGAAGTTCGGTCAATAATTTACTCTAGGCCCCATATAAACCCTAATCTCGGAAAACTGTTTATTGCACCGGCTAAAACTGTTACGAACCATGATATTTTACTCAAGCCAGTTCAAAGTTCTAACAAGAAACGCATAAAACGTTCTTATTGTCGGTCAATAATTTAATATTGGTCTAAACCGCAACCAATTTTAATGCTGACATTATTTTGTGAAGATTAGTTAATAATATATATGTATTTATCATATAGATCCCACTCCTGTCAGTGGAGGGTATCAAAGATTCGGCACAGCCGAATATAGCACCCTAACTTGTTTTATATTGAGTTTGAAAACATGTCGCACGAAATACTGAACAGAGTGCCACACTCATAAAATTATTACAGTAACTGATTGTAGGTTATTAAATTCGTTTTAAAATTTAATGAAAATATAGTTATTTTACGAATCAATTTATTTTTTAACATTTATGTTTGTTATTCAAACAATAAACTACTGTTTTCCGTACTTTTATTGCTATGTAGTTTTATTTTTGTCAGTTAAATTATATTTTTTTAAAGCAATAACTGTTACATTTTACGGAATATACTGTTAAATAAAATAAATAAAAAATTTATGTAAAGTTCATTTATTTTAAATTAAATGTAAATGGTCCGTTTTTTTAATAAATTTTTAGTTGTTTAGAATGAATTTTCTGTCGAATTTACCTACATAATATTTTGAGTGTGCGTTCGTGACCAAATATTATAAACCTTCTGTAAAACCGCAATTTTGACAGATATGCTCAATTACATGTGACTTGAAAAGTTGACAAGTTAGATGTAAAAAACTTGTCGTGTAAATGCACCTTTATCGGGAATAAAACAGGAACTTATCCGTGGATTTTCATGAAATCAAATTTATATTATTTCTGCAAGATGCAGATTTACGATTAGCAACTAAGACTGGGAAAAAATTTTTGATTAAAATTTTTTGAGTCCAACAATTTTGTAATTAAACAAAAAAAAAAACATTTTTTTTCCACTTGTACCTCAATAACTCCAAAACTAATGGCAAAATAAAAAATGATATTAGAAATATGGTGTTATTTAAAATTTGTTGACGGATTGCATAACAAAATCGAGTACTTCGTTCCAAAGTTACAACAAGATGTATGGAGCAGCCTCTTCACAAATCTCAAATTTTAGAAAAAAAATTAAAAAAACCTCCATAGAATTTGAAATAATGATGATTTTTTGCAGTTAGGCGACTGTAGTGGATCACACAAATATCGTAGTTATTTAAGGAAAAAATATTTTTCCCATTTGCTGCATAGCGTAATTAGTATAATTAAATATTATATTATTATATGTACCTACTTTGTAATGTTAAAATGGGTTACTATATATTTTGTACCTATAAAAACGCCTTCCCTAATATCACTTTAGGACACAATCTATCTATATATATAAAAGAGTTGCGTGAGTGACTGACTGACTGACTCATTCATCATCACCCAGCCCAAACCGCTGACCCTAGAAACTTGAAATTTGGACTAGCGATTGGTCACTCTCCAAATCGACGGGATTTTTCGAAATTCGAATGTTTAGGGGGTAAAAAAGGTAAAAACGGGAAAATTCGGTAACCTTATACCTCCAAAACTAATAGAGATGCAAAATAAATGTAATACTAATCGTTGTTTTTTAGAAAAATAAGCGGACAGGTGTCTGGTACTTTTTGGAAATGCAGACCTTTAACGGAGTAAACGGGTAAAACCTGCATTTTGGTACTTTTTTGTCACCCCATAAACATAGAAATAAGGGTTATATCACATTTGAAACTTATCTAAAAAAAGCCATATACGAATTTGGTACTTTTTCGAAATTCGGACGTTTAAGGGGTAAAAAGTGTAACTATTTTTGGTAATTTTTTTATAAAACATTTTTTTTTTATTTATTGACATATTCGTATTAAATTATGGGCTCCCACTACAATATTGAAATTTTTTATGCTTCAATGGGGAGAAAAAAGTACCAAAAAGGGAAAATGGGGAGTAAACGGGTAAAATCTGTATTTTGGTACTTTTTTTGTCACCCCATCTATCTTTTAAACCCATTAACATAGAAATAATTGTTATATCACATTTGAAAGTTATCTAAAAAAGCCAAATACGAATTTGATACTTTTTCAAAATACGGACATTTAAGGGGTAAAAACCGTAACTATTTTTGGTACTTTTTTACAAAACATTTTTTTTTTTTTTATTCAAAAATTTAGTTTTTATTGTTGTTCAATAAAAAAATAAGCGGACAGGTGCCTGGTACATTTTTGAAATTCGGCGTTTTTGGGGAGTAAACGGGTAAAACCTGTATGTTAAAACTTTTTTGCTATGCCATATATACCTAATTCTGTTATTTTTGTTTCAAAACATTTTTCTTCATCTACCTATCTATATATATAAAATTGTAACGTTATGCACGTCCTAAACGCCTGAAGCTAAAATGTTGAAATTTGACCGGGAGGTTGGCCTCTCGCTAAATAGATTCCCTAGAATGGGAGTTTTAAGAATGTTTATGGTTAGAGGTTAAAAAAGCTAAAAACGGGTAAATTTCCTAAACTCATCTTGATCAAAAAAAGAAGCGGATAGGTGTCTGGTACTTTTTTGAAATTCGACCCTTTTGGGGAGTAAACGGGTAAAACCTGTATTTTAAAACTTTTGCCACTCAATCTATCTATTAAACCAATAAACTTTGGAATAAAAAATATCGCATTCGTAACGTATCTAAAAAATACAAATAAAAATTTGGTACATTTTCGAAATTCGAACGTTTAGGGGTGAAAATCGTACCTATTACAATGTAGCGCGTTGAAAGCTAGAAACATAAACCTTGGCGTAAAAATATGTCCACAAAAGAAAAGGAGACGCTAACGAAGTAGCGGGTTAAATGCTAGTCTTATATATTTATTGATATCTACAGGGTGGAGCATAATGCACGTTATGATTGAATAAGTGAATACATTTTTTGTTAACGTTTGTTTTTTGTTTTTTTGCAGAATTAACTTTGATAAACTTGGGAAACTTATGAGAGAAGAACATATCGAATAATAAAGGCCATTTTTGACGACATGTCAAAAAATGATGTAGAATGAGAAAAATCTTATAATGTTAAAGCAAAATGTATTGAGTAAGAGAGAATACGGATACAAAATTTGACAAACGGACGGTAAATGTTTCTTTTATAAACCATTTTAGAAACTTATGTATTCTCATCACACCACAAGTGCATTTTAAAAGTATATATTGAAGGTGGTAACATTTTTATGCAATTACAAGAAAAACGAAAATCATATAAGGAAATTTTCATGCCGTTTTTGTAAATATTGTAAAACTGTGACCATCTGCTTTTCTGTTATTAACTCAGCTGTTTAATATCTTTACTTTGATTTTTGACTACCATCCGCGTAAACATGAAAAATATTTACAACAGATTTTTATTTATTTTTTATAATAATTAGTATTGTGGTTATTTTATTGAACTGTTAATGGTTTTTAATCCAAATTAAGTTCATTGAATTTAATTTGCATTAAATTATTTTTATGAAGAAAGGAATTTTTACAACATGGAAGATTAATTAAAATTGTTATTGATAATTTTCATTCTTGACTGACCTGGGATTCGAAGCCAGGCTGTCTGGCGTGTGATTCGAACCCAGGCGGCTGGTTACCCTGACATGTTTCGACCTCAACCACTAGGTCTCCTCAGAGGGATTTGCCGTCTTACACTCGCAGCCATCGATGACTGCTGACGTCAGTAGTCAAACATCAATCCTTAAACCAAATTGTATTTTAACCTTTGGTAGATCGAAATTTGCTTTTTGAATGATTATCCATTTTTAATTGATCTCACATGTTTTCCTTACTTCTGTTTTTTCGTACTTTTGTCAAGAATTCTTCTTGAATTCCAAAGTACATTTTTCGGGTTCGAATCACACGCCAGACAGCCTGGCTTCGAATCCCAGGTCAGTCAAGAATGAAAATTATCAATAAGAATTTTAATTAATCTTCCATGTTGTAAAAATTCCTTTCTTCATAAAAATAATTTAATGCAAATTAAATTCAATGAACTTAAGCCTATTTATTTTTTATTTTAAACACGGAGAGAATTTTATAATATTTTGATTCTACAAATTCGTAATACATTGTATTACCTTGTAAACTAGCCTTAAGCTATGAGGTTTATTATTCGATACTAACCCTAAAAAGATAAACTGCGTAAATTTTACGCATGCACTTTCGAAATATTGCTATTTCTTTTTAATTAGCAGGAATACGTTGCTGTGCACTTCAGACATTTCATACATATACATATTTAAAACTTTTTTTTTTTTTTTTTTTTTTTTTTTTTTCTTTCATTATTTATTTATTGAATCTTCATATATTAAATATGAACTAACAATAATTAATCAAATCTTATCCTAATATTTGCTTTATGTCCTGCCAGTGCCAAACACAAAAGATTTAGTCATCACGGTTTCTGTTTACATATATAGGTGTTTATCGCTCATCTGATTGGGTGAGTGCTGCAGTGTCTCTTCTTCTTAAGCGAGTGTGGCCGCCATAATTTAAAATATTTCTAGCTAATGGATTTGGGTGCAGTTCCAGCCTTTTTAAATATTTTACTGCATATTTCGTTATCATAGTTTTTACTAATGGCACATTGAGATCCTTGTGGATATTTGAGTTTTTGACGTACCAGGGAGCGGCTGTGATTATTCGAAGAAGTTTATTTTGGCGCCTTTGAATTTTTTCGATGTTAGAAGCCGAGGCAGTGCCCCATAACTGAATACCGTAGCACCAAATTGGCTTTAAGATAGAGTTGTAGAGTAGAAGTTTGCAATCGAGACTAAGAACAGAATTTCTTCCAATGAGCCAATTAATTTGAATTGCTTTTAGTTTCATTTGAATTAACTTCGCTTCTATATGCCATTTCCACGTTAAACGCCGATCTAGATGTATACCGAGGTATTTTACATGCGAGTGTTGGGGTATTATTTGATTATTTATTTTAATAGGGGGGCATGTTTCCCGACGCAATGTGAATGTTATATGTGCGCATTTTTGCTCATTGATCTTTATCCTCCATTTTTTTAACCACCTTTCTAGTTCAAATATATGATCCTGTAGATAACGAGATGCTTCTTGACAGTTTGCGTGTACGCTTAGAAAAGCTGTGTCGTCCGCAAATGTTGAGGTATGGGTGTAGCTGTTTGTTGGCAAGTCCGAAGTATAAATTAAGTATAATAGAGGGCCCAGGATGCTGCCTTGTGGGACTCCAGCGCTAATTGGCTGTGGAGGACTTAAAAATTCGCCTTCTTTTATAATAAATTGACGACCGACTAAGTAGCTTTGTAACAGCTTGTGTATATTTGCTGGTAAGTTTTGCTGCAATTTCAGTAGTAAACCTTCATGCCAGACTTTATCAAAAGCTTGAGACACATCGATGAAGAGTGCTGAGCAATATTTTTTTTCTTCAAAGGCTTTTCTTATGACATTTACTATTCGATGAGTTTGTTCAATTGTGCTGTGTTTTCTTCTAAAACCGAATTGATGATTGGGAATACATCTGTTACCATTTAAAATCGGCGTTAATTTAGACACTAGAAGTTTCTCAAAAAGCTTTGATAAATTAGACAATAAGCTTATAGGTCTATATGACTCAACTTTTGTGGGATCCTTTCCTGGTTTAGGTATCATGGTAACTAAGGATACTTTCCACTCTTGTGGGTAGTATTCAAGGCGTAAAATAGCATTAAAAATTAGTAGAATAATTTTCTTTGCTATGCTGGGTAGCTCCAAAAGCATTTTGTTACTGATCTTATCAAAACCAGGGGCTTTCTTGGGGTTTAAATCATGAATAGCCTTCTCGATTTCTCTTACTTCAAACCTTAGTGGAACAGCTGATCTAACAGCAACAGGTGGTAAATCGACCGCAGTATCGAAAGATGTATGAGGGGTAAATACGGTTTTCAAATGATTAACGAAAATATTACCTTTTTCTATGTCATTTCGTGCCCAACGTCCATTTAAGTTTCTTAATGGTGGTTTAGTGATAACTGGTCTTTTAAGATTTCTAGCTGCACGCCATAATGAGTAATCAGATTGAGGAGTTGCATCAAGTTCCTTAAGATATTTTTCCAGAGAAGCCGTTTTTTGAGACTGCAGTAAGTTTCTTAGCCTTTTTGTGCACTCTTTTAGTAAATTTTTAAGTTGAGGGGATCTGTGCAATTGCCACTCTCTTCGAACTCTCCTTTTTTCAGTCAAGAGACGCTCGACATCAGTAGAATATATTTTACTATTTTTGATATTTTTGCGGGCTATGCTAGAATGTTGAACAGCTAGTTTGAGATAATTGTCAAAATTTACAATAGAAAGATTCACATTCTCCGGTGTTCTAAGCGGAATATTTTCAGTGCAGTGGGTACTGAGATATTTTTTATATTTTAACCAATTTATTTGTGTGGCTGACGTCACTAAGTAACCAGACGGTGATACAATTCTATAAGGGTTTGATATGGTAAGAATTGTAGGTGTGTGATCAGAAGATAATTCTAAAGAAGCTTCAACGTGAATCGTTTCTGCGGGGATGTTTTTAACCACGCCAAAATCGATGACATCTGGAATTTTTTGCTGATCAGTAGGCCAATAAGTTGGTTGTCCACTCGCGACCACATTTAAATCCATTTTAGACATTGTATTATACAAAACACGACCCTTTGGTGTAATGAGCCGTGAACCCCAGAAGGTATGTTTAGCGTTGTAATCGCCAGCGGCTAGGAAACAGGGTCCTAATGATTTAAAATATTTATAATATTGGCTTTCTGATATTGAAAATCTAGGTGGAGAGTATAAAGATGAAAGTACAACGTTTCGATTTAGCTCTTCAACACAAATATTCGTTGCTTGCAGATAATCTTCACGATGATCACACATTAAGTAGTGTTTGATTTGGGTTTTTATCAAAATAGCAGAACCTCCACAAGCTCTATCTCGAGGGTCCTTGGTATCATATAATATATAACCATTAATTTTAAACGAATTTCTTGAGGTATTTAAAACTCCGGCCTTTTTATTTAATATATATGTAAAAATATAATCCACATTAGTTTGTTCTCTATTAATCAAAAAATACAACAATGTAGCAGGTTTAAAAAATGCGCCAGTTTTACGTACGATTATATTTAACGTATGCCTTGATATGATTATCTTTCTAGGGTTAATGGTCACGTAAATAAGCAAAATGCCAGAATATGTGGCACCCACAATCCAAGAATAATTATTGAACATCAAATGCATCCACTTCAATGCACAGTATGGTATACAATAACATCAGAAAAGATCATTTGACCCTATTTTTTTCGAAAATGAGGAAGAAGAATGCCATTCACAATAACCACAATGATTGAAAATTGTTAAAGTCCGAAGTAGAGAACAATCTAAATTTTTTAAGGTCCGAGGTAGACCTTTTAAATTTTTGGTTCCAAAAAGAATTGTGGTTTCAAAAAGATGGCTCTTTTTTGGCACTCATAACGTTACTTATACGCCGCCCTATATATAATACTCAGCACAAATAACTCTTATATGAATCATAACCTCAAAACGTAATTTTGTTTTGGCGGGTCCACGATTGCGCATTGGTCCGAAATAGGGTTCACTTTAGAACATTTTTCAGTAAATACTGTGGTGTAGGGCATTAAATGGTCAGGCTTTACCGACTATGCCAAAGTATTTTTTTTAAATTGCATCAACAATCATATCAACTTTTCCATCACTGCATTACAGCTACACAGTCTATTCGTTAAAACAAATACAAATGTAAATTTGTAACAGTGGGCTAAACCGCAATTAAGACAACACATTTAACACTATATACATACCTAACAGAACAGTGTTCGCAACACAAACAAAAGTTTTATGGGAAAAAGATAAAATATTTTCATATTCTTTTGTTTTGAGAAAAAGAAAAACAAAGATGTTTTCAACACACCAACAAAAGAAAAACCAGAAAACTATAACAAGAACAAAAATTATAATAGCAACAATTTTGCATAAATCACACACAACACACAGTTTTAAACAAACAAACAAACACTCTCTAACTGTAAACAGCACTTACAACAACAAAAATCATGGTATAATAGAAGATTGTCTGCCGGGCTGGTGAAAACAACGCGCAATCTCTTATTAAATCTGATGCTCACAATTTTCTTTCTCTCATTTTCTTTGGGGTTCTGCAGTACGTGTGTCTTTGTATGTGTGAGTTTGTTTGGAGCAGATTTTACTCATTTAACATGGAGGAAAATTTCAAAGATACGGTGCTTTTCGAAAAGCGGCAGCAGCCATGAGCTTTCAGTCCCGGATTGGCTGTTGCTGGGTAATGTCAACCTCTGCTAAAACAAACGTGGTACTAATTGGGAACGGGTTTTTCCTTCAAACCCGCTAGCCTAATATATTTGCGGTTGTGTTTTTTTTGTTTGCCAAAAAGAAACAGAAAGAAATTGGTTATAAATTTTATTATTAATGTGCAAAAAAAAATTAATCATTAAAAAATAACAACAAAAAAAAAAAAATAATAATATTAAAGAAAATTGTACCATTTTCTTTCAAATAATTAAATTTTGGTGACATTGAAAATTGTGTTTTTTTTTTTGGAAAAATTAAAAAAAGAAATGTATTAGATGATTAAGAGCAAAAAAAAAACGAAGAGAAAAAATTTAATTGAAAAAAAAAGAAATAAATTCTTGGAAAAACAGAAAATTTTTTTTAAAGGAAATAAAAATTTTTAAAGTGTTATAATTCTTAATAAACAAAAATAAATCTTTATTTAAATAATTACTTGTGGATTACAACTTTTCAAAAATAGTACAAAAATCATTGTTAAAAAAGAAAATTAAATTAAATTAACGGAAATAAAAATTGTTTCACTAAAGAGATTTAAAGTTACGCCATTTTCTTGTATTTGTACTTTTTACTTCTTCTTCGGATTGTTCTTCCTCTGCTTTTGTCTGTATGAGTGTAATCTCCTCTACTTCTTGTTTTTATTCTTCTTGTCGTGTTGTTGGTTTTTTGGTGTCTGCGTGAGTGCGTGCCTGTGTTTGTGTGTGGCTATATGAGTGCGTGTCGCTGAATGCTTTTGTGTTAGTGTGTTTGCAAAAATTTTTAACCTTCACCAATACTTTTATTTGGACTCTTCCGCATTGCACCACTGATATGGCTAGACTATTTACAGAACTTCAAGCGAAATGTGTTAAATTGTCTTTCAGCATGTCCATTAAACCCAAAAACAAGGACTAAAGACCACGAGCTTTAAACCAAACAACATTTCTTTGACTGTAAATAGAAAAGTAACCAAATAATAAGCACACGTTTTTTTTTGGCACCTAATCCATTAAAAAAATTTAAGGTACGTAAAAAGCGAGATTATCCTTAAAACGACGGAAACATATTAAACAACCCTAGGAGAGTTAAGTTGAATGACGCTCCCACAGATAAATAAGGACTATTAAACTCGGATCGACTAAAAAGGAAAAAAATTTAAAAAAACCAACCAAAAAATAACAAATATGCTCTTTTTCCATTTGCGTTCATATAGGACTCACACACATGTATGTACATACATATTATGTACTTGTGTATGTACATATGTATGCACATATGTATGTATAATGTGAAAGAATTTTTTCTTTTTCAAATTGAAAAAAATTATTGTTTAGAATTTATTATTCGTATTTTCAGCAAAGAAAAATTATAAATAATAACTTGACTGTTTTATAAACTATTTCCTAAGCCTCTGATTGATTCAGCTAGAGCCTTTATTCTAACTTTTGGATTTTTAAGGTGTTCTGCCATTTTTTTTTAACTTTTACCGTGTATTAATGAAAACTTTGAATAATTAAGCTCGTTTGCGAAAAGACCGTCATAACTTAATTTTATGAATAAGCTTGGTACCACTCTTGCCTTACCAAGTTTTATATCCTAAGCTAGGATAGAAAGGCTGGTGTGAAATCAGTCTTCACACCCCCTTCCAGAGACCAGTATGATCCAATGTGACGCCTAATCTTATAAAAGAAGATTAAAACGAAAATAAATGGTGAAAGCAAAAATATAATAAATAGTGAAAAGAAATCTGTGGCAAAAAGAAAATGTGTTTTAAACATGAAAAAAATGTTAATAATATATTATGACATGATATATTATGTCAGCGCACTGATGACAGTTTGTCATCGCATTGATGACAGTTTGTCATTGCACTGATAACAGTTTGTCATCACCCTAATGACATTATATATTATGTCATCGCAGTGATGGCAGTTTGTCATTGCACTGATGACACACTGATGAAAGGATATATTATGTCATCGCACTGATGACAGTTTGTCAGTACCGATGTCAAAATACATCAGAGTTATGACGCCTTTTCTATCAGTGTACACAAAATATAACGTCGAATTGATGTCACTGTAGTTAAAGCATAGATGACGCATAAAATAAGACAAAATTTTAGGATGACGTTCGTCATTGGATTGATTGGATTGATGTCACTTTTTGCCTCATTGATGCCATTTGTAATAACATTGATATTACAATTCTGATGTTCTTTCCGGAATAGAGTCTTTGTGCCAATGCTACAAAATTATCCTACTGCAACACAAATCATCTAACACTTTCTTTTAATCGGTCCAGATTTGACCATAGCTCCTATACAAATACCAATCCATAAATCCCCTATCTAAAATCATTTTAATGCGAACAAATCTCATAAAGATGATCACAGTTGGGGATAGTGCACTAAATATTGATTTAATTCAGCAGTGCACTATCACTAAATAAAACTGCAAAAAAATTAGTTTGCACTATTTTTTTACCAGCTTTAGTGATGATTGCTATTTTTTTTAAACTACCACTAAAATTTTTAGTGTTATTGCCAATTTTTTTACTATCACTAAACGAAGATTGCATGCAAAAATGTGCACTCAATACAAATTGTGCAAAATTGGAATTTGCAATCAGAAAGCTGCATATAAACAGACTATCACTAAAATTTAAAAAATGTAATTTTGTATTTGCATGTTTTTGATTTTTTTTATGATATACATAAGAAAGGAAATTAAACAACATGCGAATAATTTGTCAATAACGGAATATCTCATGGCTTTAATCATGAAGAAACTAGTTTTTTGTTTGTAAATTTAGTGCAAAATTTCAAGTTGCACTGAAATGAGTGAAGAACAAAAAAGTTGCAAAAAATTGATGATTGCTTTTTCTTAAATCAAACTATTTTTTTTTGAGTGCAAGATTTTTTAACATCACTATCACTTATTCTTATTGAGGCTGCTAATTTTCAATTCATCCCTCAACATCAATAAAATGATTGCAATAATTTTGCACTATTACTAGCTGTGAGTTGAAACTGCAAAATTAGTGCACTACCTGATGATCTATGATCTAGATAATATTCGGCACAAATAACTTTTTTAAATGAATGTAAGCCTCATAATATAATATTGTTTTGTTAGGTCCCATATAGGCTACACTCTGGAAAATTTCTCTGTATTTACAGTGGTGTAGGGTATCAAATGGTCGGGCGTGATTAACTATACTTTCTAACTTGTATGTATGCGATTGTTATAAATTTTTTTAAACAATATGTTATTGAGGAATTTCTTTGACAAGCTTTCTGAAATTATGTCCTAGAGGTGGTAGTCATTTTCTGCTTTGAACATAAAATCTCTTTTTATCATATTTTCCATAACTTTTCTCAAAATTTCGGTTGCATCGGAGCATGTTTAATTTCGGATGTTAGTTTTCAGTTAGGGATGGTTCTTGGCTTGTTAACATTCTTCCATTTCCCCAAAAAGAAAACTCGAAGTAAAAATGCGATTGAGCCACCTCAACTGTATCACCAGCTTGTGGACTAACAAAATTTCGCAACGTCTGATATGCACCACCATCGATAAGATTTCTTCACAAAATGCTGGAAAACAAAATTCTGCGCCACCCTTTTCTGTCTTTAATATAAGTCGATTTTTGATGACTTCCGGAACTTAAAATTTTGTCTCTTAAATTAGAACCTCCGTATTCATAACAGATTATTCCATTTTGCAAACGTTTATTAAGTAGAATTCTTATACAAAAATTGTTTTGTAAACCTTTATTAAATTAAAAATATTTTTCAATGAATACTAATGGCTGTATGCATTTAAATGTTTTAAATTTAATAAAGGTTTACAAAACAAATTTTGTATGAAATTTTGTCTTAATAACCGTTTGTTAAATTTAATAATCGTTTATGAATACATATCATAAATATATATTATTTACCATTTTACTGTTTTAAGATCTTAAAAATCGGTTTACGAAAGTTATAAGTAGAGGTTGGAATTAAAAGAAAATTAATGGCATTTGTCGATTGTTTAAATATTTACTGGCGTATTCATAAAAATATTTTTTATTTAATGAAGGATTACAAAACAAATTTTCGATGACGTTTTTTTATCACTTAGGGCAGTTTAACTCTATAAAATTAATATAAGGAAAGGAAAATACAACCCTGATAGAATAAGTTGTTATTGTTTTTTGAAAAATTTCAAAGAAGAATAAGATAGGAAAGCACTTTCCTGACAATACTTAATTCTTGTTTTATAGTGTAAAACAGTCTTTATGAATACGGTGGTAAGTCAGAAATACAATAGATTTTTTTTGGCGCATTTCATGTATTTGCATATCGTGTTGATTTTTGCTGAAGAAAAGAAGCATTTTATTGATTTACCAACATATTATACTTATAACAAAATTATTAGTGTAAAACAAGGAAGAGCCCTGGCATCAATGGCCCTAAGCTGGAGGCCTGTACAATCCCATTTGAATACACATTCAAATCAGGGAAAAATTTCAAACTCTATAGTGTAGTGTCGCTGTCACAAATAAATACTGAAGAGAAGTGTCGACGAGTGTGAAAAAAAAACAAATGCTTTACAATTGTGTTAGTACGGTTATTGAAAATACTCTCAAAGCTTAACAAGGGAATGTAAAATACACGCAGCAATGACAGTGGCAACAAAAATGCACATTCTTTGTTTGTTTTAATGTGAGTTGGGGATATGCATGTACGAAATATTTTGTATGTTTATTTCTTTGATAATATTGCAGCAACAATTCTTTGCAAAAACAAAGTCATAAATTCTCGTAGACTGCACCACTGCTGGGATCTGAAAATTCTTAAATTTTACCGTCTCAATGGCAAAATTGTACCAAATCGACATAAATTGTACCAAAATTTCGCTATAAAATAAAAACGCATATCGTCGGCTTAATAAACCTTATTACTCCCTTTCAGCACATATTACAGGAGACACAAAAAATTTCTTATATTTTATATTTGCAGCTTGAAAGCAGTTTTTCTTTACACACTTCTAGACTCAAATTGAAAAAAACTTCTTGCTGGTAGACGAGGCGTATCTTTCTTTACCACACGGCATCAAAACCTCAATTTACTTAAAAAGTGGATTTAGCAGGTTTGCATATTAAGCCGAATTCATGACACTCTTTTATTAAATAAAAATAAACACAAAACAAGTAAAGAAGTATAGTCGGTCAAGTCCGACCATTTGATACCCTTCACCAAAGTATATAAAGCAGTTTATTTTTCTCAGTATTTCTTTATTGAATCTTCATATTTTAAATATGAACTAACAATAATTAATCAAATCTTATCCTAAAACTTTATTTTATGTCCTGCCAGTGCCAGACAAAAAAAAAAATTTCCTCATCACGGATTCTGTTCACATATGCAGATCTTTAGCGCTCTTCTCTTCGGATGAGTCCTGCAGTATCTTTTCTCCTTAATCTAGAGTGGCCGCTGTTATTTAAAATATTTCGAGCTATTGAATTTGGGTACAGTTTAAGACTTTTTAAATATTTTACTGCATATTTCGTCATCATAGTTTTTACTAATGGCACATTCAGATCCTTGAGGATATTTGAATTTTTAACATACCAGGGAGCAGCAGAAAATTGGCTTTAAGATAGAGTTGTAAAGTAGAAGTTTGAATTTCTTCCAATAAGCCAATTAATTTGAATTGCTTTTAGTTTCATTATCAAAAATTATTTTCGTTTCATTTGAGTTAATTTTGCTTCTATGTGCCATTTCTACGTTAAACGCCGAGGTATTTTACATGCGGGTGTTGAGGTATTTTTTGATTATTGATTTTAATAGGCGGGTATGTTTTCCGACGCAATGTGAATGCTATATGAACGCATTTTTGCTCGTTGACCTTTATCCTATATTGTTTTAACCACCTTTCCAGTTGAAATATATGATCCTGCAAGTAAAGAGATGCTTCATGACAGTTTTCGTGTTCGCTTAGAAAAGCTGTTTCGTCCGAAAATGTTGAGGTTTGGGTGACGATGTTTGTTGGCATGTCCGAAATTAAGTAAAATAGAGGGCCCAGGATGCTGCCTTGTGGGACTCCAGCGTCAATTGGCTGAGGAGAACTTAAAAAATCGCCTTCTTTAACAATAAATTGACGACCGACTAAGTAGCTTTCTAATAGCTTGCGTGTGTTTGCTGGTAGGTTGCTGCGAGACTTTATCAAAAGCTTTCGAGACATCGATGAAGAGTGCTGAGCAATATTTTTTTTCTTCAAGGGCTTTTCTTATGACATTTACTATTCGATGAGTTTGTTCAATTGTGCTGTGCATTCTTCTAAAATCGAATTGATGGTTTGAAATACTTCTATTTTCATTTAAAATCGGCGTTAATTTTCACACTAGTAGTTTTTCAAATAGCTTTGAAATATTAGATAATAAGCTAATACCCCTGTACGACTATTAAACTGCTTTTAAAACTGAGATGGGAACTAACCACTAAATTTCTAAAATCTATAGAATGTACACACTTTTTTTATTTTCTTTATTTATTCCTACGCTAATCCCGCGAAGATCTTCGCTTGTCTGCAGGAGACCAGAGTCTCTGCCGGGAATCGAACCCGCAACCCCGGTACTGATGGACTAGCTCACTACCGGCATATAAATGGGCTACGCATTCAAGTAAAAATTACACACAATATTTGTAATTGCGCACAGATGGGCAATACTGGATTTTAGACGACTGTCTATTTCTTAACCCTGCATGCTTAAGGTTATTTATTATACGTTATGACTAATGTTAGTCGATTCGAATAACGTGCCCGAAATATGAACTCTGTGGAACGGGTTGTGTTCCTAATGTATAAAAGTTACTGGTAAAGTAAAATCTCTACATATATAAAAATTACGTGTATGTTCGTGATCGCTAAACTCAAAAACTACTAGTTCGATTTTGAACAAATTTTGGATGGGAAATTTTGGAAAATGGGAGTAGTGTTTCCGTGTAGTTTTAAGTTCGTCCGCCAGATGGCGCAATATTTAGTTTTTTTTTGTGTTTTTGCACCTCTTTTCGTGAAAAGTGCATGGGAGTCAAACGAAAAAAAAAAATAACTTATTAAATTGAAGCTTAATTTATTTAAATTACGAGATATCAAACTCTTAAATCGGTTATGTAGTTCCGAAGATATTAAAAAAAAACTATGTTAATAATCATCCAATATAAAAATTTTAAAACTTTCGAAATATTGCATTCAAAAGTCCGAGTTTTGGTTTATTTACAAAATATTTACATCATTCGATAACACAAGATATTCCGCGATTACTAAGGTCCAACATTGTACAATAAGTTAAAAATAATATTATATTATCAATCGATGATAAACAACTTTGTGTATAAACATTTTGTACCCATTTTTGAGTTTTTTTCAAACGCTGATAAAAAACAAACTTTGCTGAATTTTTGAATTCATTGGAACCACCCGGAATGCCACCGCATGTACTAACATTAAATGTTGGATCACCGGTAATTCTTATTCGCAACTTAAACGCACCAAAGTTATGCAACGGAACCAGATTGACCATCAAAAACTGTTCACCAAATTTAATCGAGGCAACAATCATCGGTGACAGATTCAAAGGCGAAGACGTACTTATTCCACGACTTCCGATGATTTCCAACGATTTACCATTCCAAATCAAGCGGCTCCAATTACCTTTGCGTCTTGCCTTTGCTATTACCATCAACAAAGCACAAGGCCAATCATTGACTATTGCTGGCTTAATTTTGGAAAATTCATGTTCTTCACACGGCCAGTTGTATGTGGCTTGCTCCCGAGTTGGCACGCCAAAAAATTTATACGTTTTTACACCAAATAAAAAAACAAAAAACGTTGTCTATCCGCTGGCCTTAATATGAAGTAATAAATAAATATAATTTCCAATTTGCCTAAATACATGCGTTTTTTTTTTGATTGAGACCATATCTACAGCATATGTAAGTTATTCTGTAAAAAAACTTTATGATAAGTATTCCATAGATTTTTATTTAAAGGCCGTACATTTCGTTGAATGCTCAATTTAAATCGTGTGGTAATACAACACTAATGTTTGCTTAGGGCCAGCAGCGCGGACCGGGTCAGCTAGTACTATATATTTATATTCGTTTTGTTTTTAAAAAAATATTAACTGTTCTTCAATAGTTTAATCAGAGAAAAAGAAACAATGTTAGTTGACACGTCTAACACTAAGCATGCAGGGTTAAATAAGTTTAAAAAATGTAAAGGGCATTAAATATTGATTATTTTTTGTAATATTGGAAACACGATTTCCCCCAGGCTAATTTTTAATATGAATACTTTCCTCTAATAAACTTTGGCTTCTAAATCACTATGATATTATATATATATATAAGGAACAAATTTCAGTTCTATCAGATCGTTTATGCTTAAATTCATTATCAATCATTGCTAGAGCCTCCAGTGTTCTTAATCATGCTACCAAAGTAGCTTAAAAAAATGTTACATCATCTAAGTATTACATCGCATTCTTTTGCTCTTGGTGGTATTTATCTTAACGCCAGCCTTTGCGGCTTCAATCTATGCAGACTTGAGTTTTGCCACCATATCTCTGTGGGTATGTGACAGCAAGCAGATGTCGTCTGCTTATTCAAGGCATTGTATTCCTTTGCAAATTCGAGTTGTATTGAGTATAATAATGTCAAGCACAACATTGAACAGCAACGGCCATAATACGCATCCTTGTCTGACTCCGGTTAGTACGCCGAAACGGTTGCTTACGGCATTGCCATGCACGACTCAGCAGCAAACATCCTAATAGAGCGGTTGGATAAGACTTATAAGTCTTGGCAGAACACCCTTTCAAGCAAGAGCGCTATATCGCATTGTGCCTTAAGGTATCGAATGCTTTCTCGAAGTTGATAAAGATCATATACAGATGTTATTGCCACTCGTTATTTGGGGGATTATTTCATTTTTAAATTTATAACGAAAATGCAGAAAAGCTTTAGTAAGCGAAGTCGGTAATGGAATGCCATAGCGGAGGAAGTGCTTGCGCCCGGACGAAGTCCCAACCACTCAATCTATGCGCGATTCTTTAAAGTAAAACTGTATAATTAATTGTATTATACATATTGGGATCTAATTGAATTTCTGTTTGGGAGTGTTTTTTCATTTCGTTCGGGGCTTATTTGATTTTTAAAATTGGGATTTAGTTGCATATGAAATAAGGCCGCACACTTTGGGGGGTTATTTCATTATATTTTTGAGGTTATATTTTGTGGAGTTATTTCATGCCGCCGTCACAAAACACTCCTTACCAAAAAATCTGCTGCAGCTACTGGACTAGAAGCTATTCTTTTGAGTCGCTTTCACATCATCTTAGAGGCAATTAATTCAAACATTAAAATTAGTGTCGATAAATTTGAGGAGAATGTAAAAACAATAAGAAAATTATACACTGAAAAGTCAAAACAATCCATCCGTTCTTAAATTAAGCCGAAGCGGTGTCAACAGTACGGATTTGCTTCAATCAAGTACATAATCCTTGATTCAAGTGAGGATTATTCAAGTCCCAAATACTGAACTTGGTCATATTTAATCCTTGATCCGTAAGTAAAATAATCCGAAAACGGGATTGACTTAATTAAAAGTGATGTAAAAATTAATCTCAAACTATGCTTGATTCAAGAATTTCTTAGTTGGTTTAATCCCGATTCGTACTTGAAATAATCCGAAATTGAGATTAGTTTCTAACCTACCTTAACACTTACCCCAGAGAACCAGGGATAGAGAGAATATTATTATTTACTTACTCGTTACACATGTTTGTTCCACTTTTGTTCCGCCCTTTGTTTACAGAAGAACTATGAACTACAAGACACCTGCAGCATGCCCGATATGGTTTTCGTATTAATTCTACTTTGAAAATTTGATGTATTTATCTAAATAATTTAAAAAAAATAGAAGATGGGAATTATTGCTTCTTATTTTACTTTTTAAACATGGAAATAATCTGTATTTCTATCTTCTTGAAGTGTTGTTGCTGTTTCTTCACAAGACAAGAAAATCGTCTTTTAATTTCTTTTGTAGTGTTGTTGTTGTTTATACAACAAAATTTACCAAACGCATGCGTATGCACGCATATTGGATTTCAAAAGTTATCCCATTTTGGATTATTTGAAGTATTTTTTTACTGTTATGCTGTGGATTCGGAGTCGGAGTTAAGGTTTTTGTACCGGAGTCGGAGTCGTTGCACCCAAAAGAACTCGCGACTCCGACTTCAACATTTTTCGGCCTAAAAATTTAAAAAAAATTTCTAATATTTTCCAAAATAAAAATTCTTCGAAATTGGCGATGCATAATATTGGACAATATATGGTAAATTATGGACCGAGCTTCACGAAATTTTATAATGTGATTTTTAGGCCAATAAATCTTTGACGTAAAAATTGTATTACAATAGCGTTATTGATTACATTTTTTAACATACTAAACTCTTTTCCGAGAGTAGGTTTTATATGCGCCCTAGGGTAAATTATCGACCGATCTTCACGAAATTTTAAAGAATGACGTACTAACTGCCCGTTCGCCGATATCGAACGTTAACGTTCGCATAGTAAATAACATTTAAAACAAAAACAAAATTTCAAAAATTGTTTTTGTTTTAAATGTAATTTTCTATGCGAATGTTAACGTTCGATATCGGCGAACAGCCAGTAAATTTTATTATCATTGCGTGATTTACTACGGTTTTAGGCGCACTAAACTATTTTCCGGGATTAGGCTTTATATGGGGCCTATGGCAAATTATGGTACCATCTTTACGAAACTTGACAGTGTGATTTCTAGTCCAATAAAAATATGACGTAGCACATTTTAATATGATAGCAATATTTATTACGGCTTTAGACGTACAATATGATTTCTAGCCGTATAAAACGAGTTTGTGCAAAAACTTATATCATGCCGTGCATTGTGCCATGTTAGTTTTTGTTCCAAATTGTAAATTTTTTGGTTCGTTGGTAGTGGTTCTACATTTTGATTCACAACTCTGATTTAACGCTTTCAATACCAAACTGCTTGGGATAACTAGAAGCAATTTAATATCAACATTGTTCTTATCTATGAAACTTTTCGAAAGTGGGCATATTTTCAACAGACGAACAGACAGACGGACATGGCTAAATCGACTTAGAATTACTCAAGGAGCCAGAATATATATACTTTGTCACACGGAATGACAAACTTTGTATACCCTCATTCCCCACAAGTGGTGGAGGGTATAAAAAGAGTTTAAAGTCAAACAAGGAATAGTCTCATATACATTTAGCATCAAGGTAAGATTAGGAGTCGGAGTCGCACTTAAAAAATTTCAGCTTTTGGAGTCGGAGTTAGAGTAAGTACTTTTTTCTGACGACTCCATATCCCGGGTTATTCGCACTTAAATTTTTAAGATCGACTCGTACTAAAGTATGTAAAAAAAAACTTTAATTTAGACCGAGTTTTTCTTTCTGTGTACATTGAAAATGCACAAGATATTGTGCCATTTAAAGGATGTTTTATTTTCTTTCATTCTTCCCATCGGACAACTATCTGAGGAAACCCAAGAAGCGCGAATTAAGCCCAATAAAAAAATATATACACTCATGTCACAGAGTACAATTCCGTTCGGAAACGGAATTCATTCCGTATTTTGCTGCTTCAGGAAATTAGGAAAAAACTTTGCAGAAAAAGACCATTTTTGTTTTCATGAACGGAATGGGAGTTTTCTGTATCTTAAGGGACAAAAAACTATCAAATAAACTTTCTATCAAAAAACAAATATTTTCTTCGGTTCCGAACGGAGTTATACTCTGTGACATGGCTAATAGAATTATTTACTTGAGTAACCTCCAGAAGTCATGCGAATACTGACTTATTCTATAGACAGACTACTTATTTCGTCTGATCCTTTTATCGCTAGCCTAAGGATTTCACGCAAAACTAAGCGCAGCAAAATCTCACCAGAAGTACTTAATGGGTCTCATGCATAAAAACGAGTAAAAGCGCTGAGTTGAGGCAGGTGAGCAATTGCTCGTAAGTCGAGTTCGATCCAACAGCAACAGCTTTTGCTCAATTTCGTATGCAAAAAAATGAGTTCAAACCAATTGCAATTACTTGAGCAAAGGACGATCAGACGTCTAATTGTTATTGAAGTGCAAACACGTCGTCAAGTGAAAGTGAAGTAGAATCAAATATTATTCGACTTTTTCAAAAACCGGTTTTCGAATATTCCGAATAGGTGCTATTTAACAAAAACCGGTTTTCGGTTAAGGATTTTTAAAATAGCCGGTTAACCGGTCTTAATTCGAATACATAAACAAACAAAAATTAAATGAGTTTGTGTAATAAAACTTAAATTTGAATAAAAATAAAACAATTCATAAAAGTAAGGAACCAACAAAATACATAGCTATGACTTAAGGTCTGAAACCTAACAAATATTGGACAATAAAATTAAAAAAAAAAAAAAAACGTGACCAGTAAATTTATCAAACTTAAGCGTTATTTTTAACATTTTCTATTTGTTTACTAGACTTTATTTGTAAGTAGATTATAATGTAATGTAGAAACTGTTAGATTATGTTTGATCTAGACAAACGTTTTGCAAAATCAAATAAAAAATTAGAGGAATTTAATAAATTTATTATTTGAGATATTCTCCCAAATTTATTTTAAATTAGTTTTAATTTCTTGGTGGTTGGTTAAGCATGTCTATATGAATTAGTAGACTTCAATGATATTTTTGATAAGTTGCAAACAAAACCTCTTAGCCAGGGTTACATATTTCAAATTATTATTTTCTCAGCACTACAGAAACGAATAGTTATATGAACGTGCTTTTTATATGAAATATTTGTCATTTTGTCTACCACAACTATTTTTTTTAATTCTTGGTGTTTTAATAAATAAATCTGCTGGGTTTTTCCATATCGTTGATTCCGCCGGAATGTTGTAGTTTAAACCATGATGATATGCTACTACTTAAGAGTTTTTAGAGTCTTAACGGACATTCCATCCTCGGCAACACAACGTATTTTAGCAGCGTAGTTTAGTAAAGTATTTATTGTCGTCTCCTAAGAACTACTTCGAGCGGAGTTAAGTTTTGTTTGGAGTACATTTATGTCAAGCATATGGACTATTTAATAAATAAGTCGTGACGTGCAAGAACCTTTGCATCTTATTATTTTAGGGCACTTCAGGCTCCTAACTTTGTCTTTTTAATCCCGTTCGAAATATCACCCGAGATATTTAAAATACTCCAGCACTACTTTTTAACTGAAAACTTTTTTATAGTATTTTGAACTGTTTTTGGTTTTTCTTACAAGATCACATAATGTTTTTTGACCCTTGTTACATTTTGTTTTGACATTCTGCATAAAAAGTTTTAGTTTGCCCAATATTTAATTAGAAAAATACTTAAATAACCGGTACATTTGGAACAAGAGTAATGAAAACGTATATAAATTACACATTATTAAAATACCCGGTTAATTATACAAAAATAACCGGTATATTCGATATTCAAAAAAAGGACATTTTAAAATAACCGACTTGGGAAAAATTAAAATTACCGGTTAAAACAGGTCGAATAATAACCGTTCGATCTCCTTAGCTAATATGCTTTTTCCAATCCAAGACGATTTCTAAGTTTATTCGATATAAAGCCATAAGATGAAAAATTTGTTTCTATTGATGCTGATCCAGCAGCAGATCAATTTTGGCGCTGCGAAATATGGCCCAAAGCAAAAATATAAATTGACCCCAAATTTGGGGCTATTTTTCATAATGCAATATGACCCCATTTTTATAATGAAAAAAAAAAAAAATTAAAAATAGTCCTAAAGAGAAAATGAAATATAACCCCAAATTTGGGTCAATTCTGCATTATTAAAAATCACCTTAAAACTTTAAATGAATCTTAACCCCAAAAAAAGTTAACATTAAAAAAACACAAAGAAAGTTACACAGGAAAAATTATTAAATTTTTCCAATCACCAAATTTGTTCTAAATTCATAATTTCAAGCAAACAATTTGTTGATTTTGCACCTATTACCAAAATGATTATATTGATTACTAAAAATTTTAAAATTTTGAAAAAATATATTCAAATTAAAAATTTGATCAAAAAACTTTGCCATTTCAAACAATGTGTTAATTTATTTAAATAAGTATTGACAATTCCCAACAACAATTCTACATGTTTTAATTATTTTATTTTAAACGAAAAAAGTCAATTAAGATTTTTTCTTATTTAATTAAAATTTTAGTTGAAAATTTATTTCAAAACAACTAAAATTTTTAATTTTCTTTCAACAAAAAAATAATTGATTCAATTATCACATTAATTAAATTTAAATACTTTTTAAACTATTTTTTTAATTGATAAAACACTTTTTTCTGTGTATATTAAAATTTTGGGTTATATTTTCTCCTCTATGGTATAACGAACACTGGCTCCGCTAACTAAAGCATCTCTGCATAGCCGGCATGAATTTTCTCCACTTTGCTATAAGAAATCGGAATTTTGAGACTATTTCTAGGAATTTTTTGCATTAAATTATACAAAATTTATATAAATTTGTTTGGGGTAATTTTTCATTTCTAAAAATGTACAATTTGTATTAGTAATAGAATTTAATTGGGGTAATTTTCCATTTCACTTAAAATGCAAAAACAGTTCAACGAAAAAATTAAAAAGAGCCCAAAAAAATTGTTCCAAAATTGCGTGCTGTTGTGTCACATGTTAAATTTTGGGGCAATATTTCCTTTTAATATAATTTAAAAAAAAAAAACAAATTAGAGTGCTATATTCGGCTGTGCCGAATCTTTGATATATGATAAATACAATGAGAAAGTTTTATGCGTTTCTTGTTAGAACTTTGAGTTGGCTTGATTAAAATATCATGATTCGTAACAGTTTTTGCCGAACTAAAATGATTTTTGTATTTGTATTGGACCAATGGTAAATTATGGACTAATTACGCCAAAATTCTAAAGACTGATATCTGGTATTACAAAAATAAATTTCAACACAGCAGTGTAATTAGTTTTGGCGTTAACAGTGAATTTCACAAAATTGCATGATATTTTTTCTAGCCATATGAATCTAAGTTGGAAGAAATTTTACCGGAATATCTATATCTGTTATGGTTTTAGGCGAATTTGATTATTTTCCCATAGTGGGGTTTATTTGGTTTAAAGCGTACTAAGCTGTTTTCCGAGAGTTGGGTTTATATGGGGTCTAGGGTTAATTATGGACCGATCTTCACGAAATTTAGCAGTGTGACTTCTAGTCCTACAAAACTGTACCGTACCGAATTTAATTATGATAGCATTATTTATTACGGTTTAAGGCGTACTAAGCTGTTTTCCGGGAGTAGGGTTTATATCGGGCCTAGTGTAAATTTTGGACCGATCTTAAAAAAATTATACAGTGAACTTAGAGTACCATTTGTTGGATAATTAGAGATTCATTATACAACTGAACGTTGTTTTAAATTCTATGAATGTCATTGGCAAATTCATATAAATGTTTCGATCTTATTTGGATATAAAAGTTCGAAAAAATTTCACTGTACATCACTTGGCAGCTGAGGCATGTATATGTTAGGACTTATATAAGTCTTGAATATTTTCTTGCTAAATCTATACCGAAAAGGGCTGAGTTGACAACATTGGTTAGACCAATTATTAGATCATTACACAAAAAACCATAAAATCCAATAAAGCCAAATAACAGATTAAAAACCCATGAAAACCCCCGATGGGTTCACAGCAAAAATGTTTAGTAGTTTTTTTTTAGCACTAAAAGAAAATGCTTGAAAAGTTTTATGTGATAATTGAATCAATTATTTTTTAGTTGAAAAAAAGAAATATTATTATGATTTAATCAACATTTTAGTTGTTCTGAAATAACTTTTTAATTAAAATATTAATTAAATAACAAAAAATCCTAATTGCTTTGTTCGCTTAAGTTAAAATATTTTAAACTTGTAGAACTGTTGCTGGGAATTGTCAAAACCTGAGCTATATTTTATTAAATCAATTAATACATTGTTTGGCAAAGTATTTTGAACCATGAAATAAGTCCGTCGTGAAATATGTCCCCAAAAACAAAATAAAATAAGGCCCCAATAACGTTTAACAAGTTATTTATAATTTCAATTTGACTTTATTTTACCTGGTAGGATGGGCTTTCTTTTAACAAATTGCTCACTTTAGTCTAAAGAAAGTTGAAATAGTGAAAACTTTTTATACGTGTGAGAAAATCCTACCTTTAACTAAAGGCAAGTTGTAAAAATGGCTCTAAGAATCCCAAATCGCTAACTAAAGCTTATCGTCTTAGCCGGCCTTGCCCGGGCGCATGTATTTTTCCCTCTATGGTATAACAAACACCGGCTACGATAACTAAAGCTCCTAAATTTGGCCTTGTGCCCGACCGAAGACCGGCTATGCAGAAAAGCTTTAGTTAGCGAAGCCTGTGTTTGTTATACCATAGAGGAGAAAATCCTTGCGCCCAGCCGAAATCTTAACAATGTTGTCAATCGCGCAATTTTTAAAACCAAAACTAAACAATATGTATTATATTGCTGTTTTATCTCATTTTAGAAATTAGGATTTTATCTCATATGAAATGATCCCCTAAAAATTGGGGTATTATTATCTGTTTGGGGCGTGACCCTCCTAAAAACACCTGAACGTGTTTAATATTTAAACGACTACCGCTAATGTCATGATATTGCCATTACACTTTTCAATATTTCAAAGTTTAACCCCAGAGTTGAATAAAGCATTCGACAATGTTATTTGTACCTTTCGGTAGCCACATGTAGCAGAGAATAGCATAACAATTTTCCAGCCCTGATTTGCCAAAATGTTTTTTCTATGTATGATGTATCATCAATAGAAATGTGAACATGAACATTGATTTTTTTGTTCCTTAAAACTTTCAAAACTAAAAGGACGAAACAAGTAGAAGGATGAAGAAAAAAATCAAAATACAAAATAGGCTCTGTAGATGATTAAAAGTCTTTGCGCGACTTGTGTTAAATGGGAGAGTTGTGTGCTTTTTTCCTCGCATATTCTTTTACCACTAAAGTAATTTTTTTTTCAACCCATCCACTTTTATAGAGTCCCCAGAACCACGAGATTCCTACAACCCTCCAAACTTGGCATGATGTTTTAAACTCTCTCTCTCTCTCTCTTTCACTCTCTCTCTCTCTCTCTCTCTCTTTCTTAAATATCGTACTCCCTGGCACCTTCATATGTATATAAATATGTATCAATGTACTCATGGTGTTTTTGCTAAAAGTTTATTATTTTTCTTTTATAAGTTTTTTTGTTTTAAAATAAACGTACGAGTGAGAATGTTTGTTATTCAAAAGAAACAGGAAAATGTTACGTATTTTTTTTGAAGTTGTAACCAAAAAATAACTAACCTCGGATACCATTTATTATCATCCTCGCCACTACCACCACTAGCTCTCATGTGGAGTAAAGTACATCGTTGAAACTATTAACTAATTCATACATACACCAATACATACATATGGACAAACACACATACATACACACGGCGTATTAACATGGAACGTACCGTAGCTGAACAACAGTTGTTCGTTATTTTTTAGATTTTATTTGAATGGGTACGTACGTGTGTTTAAGTATCTGTGTGTGAGTTTTTCGTTTGTTCGTCACTGATGTCGGAAGCACGTAAATCACAAAATTTACTTCCGGTTAAAAAGGTATTTGTATTTTTTCTACACTTTTTTTTTATCATACATTTTTCCTCTTCTGTTTTGTTCTTTAACGCCTTCGAAAAAAGCGAAATTAGAAAAAATTAAAAGGAAATAGTTGATATTTTATAATTGAAGCTCTTTAACATTTGGGTTCGCATTTAATTTCCTGACCTTCTTCTTTGCAAATAACAGAGTTTGGTGAAATAATTTATATAGATTTGAATTTATTAATTTGTTCTAAGTTTAGTTAAAACATTTTCTCTCTATTTTATTAAAAAAACTCCTCTTTTTGAAGTTCATGTTTGTTTAAATGGTATTTTTTAGATTGAACTTTAAAAAAAAGCAGCTAATGGGACGACTTTTTAGTTTCACTTAAAATTAAGAGCCATTTTAGACGAGATAACAAGAATTTTGGTAGTGTGATAAATTCCCTTTAAATACATGGACTTATCTCAGTAAGATTTACAATTAATATGACATCTTTTGAAGCATTGACCATTGTTAGCTGTGCCTTCTTCCTGTCCTTCCATTGACATAATCTCGGAATGGGGTCGTGAGAATAGAGTCGATTTTGATGCCCGAAAAATCCAGTGTTACGTGCTGACGCCCGACGGATCAAGGTGCATCATCTGTATATTTGGGTGGAATAATTATTGAGCAATCAGAATATCTGGATGTTCTGTGCATGAAGATACAATGTGATGTCCGATGAACAGAAAGAAGCATTCATGTGCCACGGGTTTTTAAAACGGAGTAAAATATACTTAACTCCATCAGATATCCTTAATATTTATACCACCTATATCCGACCGCGTATGGAACCACTCTCATATGTGGGCCGATGCTTCATAGTCCATTTTGGAACTTCTCGACCGCGTGCATGAGAGAGAGAAGGTTCTGATTGGTGATAGTAGGGTATCCCATTCTTTTGACTCCCTTAAGCACCGTTGCAATGTGGGTTGTATTTGCCTGTTCTATCTTTACTATAATGGGATATGTTCTGATGAAATTAGGGATCTGGTTCCCGAAACCCGTGTGTTTGTTCGTAATACACGTTTTTCCTCAAGAGATCATCCTTTTGTGGTCGATTGGGGAAAGTTAATTTTTTTTTGGCCGGACTGTTCATATGTGGAACAACCTTCCTGCTGAAGTCTTCCCTCTCACTTTCAACATGAATATGTTCAAGTCGAATGTTTCGCCTTCCCTTCAATGCAATGCATTAGTAGGGGTCATTCCCTGAGATCCTAACAAAAAAAATAAAAATTAACTGTTCGTCTTCAGAGGCCAGAAAGAAATTATGTCAGTTTGAGATAAGAAAGACTTTAGAAAAAAGTACATATGTCAAATTATTATGAATCGATTGGAACAAATGGAAGTCAAACAGAGCAAAGATTGGTTCATAAAGAGGGCGAAATAAAAATTTCTACCTTTTTATACAAGGCCGGGGTTTTGAGATGTGGTTGAAGTTTTTTAATGTAGTCTGAAATTGTGATTTTTTTATTAAAGACCAACACTATAAGCAAAATTAAGCTGTTCCGTAAAAATTTTGTATACAAACTGGATAATGATGGCACAAATCTGTTTTCAGATTAACTAAACCTGGTTTAACTGAGATCTCAAAAACCCAGCCTTGTTACTCTTACTTAAACCTTTACGTTGCGGATCAGCTGTTCCGTTTTCACACCCATGCTTTTGTATAAATGTGTACTCTTACGTTAGCGTGACGTTGCGTTGCGGATGAACCTGGTAAAATTTAAGCTTTTCTTCGTTTTTACGTATCAGCTGTTCAAGAACTTTTTGTTTGTTTACGTTTATTGACAGAGCGAACATTCCATTGACGCACACAACTTTTTATTTTTATATTTTCATACAAAACGCACCGACAACAAAAGTTTTTATGAAAAGTTTTGTTTTTCTGTTGGCTGCATTCTAAATATAGTCGAAAAATGTTTAAACTTTTCCAAAAAAGTTGTATATCAGTATTGGTTGAAATAGATTTTCTTAAGTCTGCTGAAGTTTATGGTAACAGGTCCTATATTTTCATATTACAAAGATTCTAAGGACATTTTCTGTTAGAATTAGGCAAGACGGATAGACAAATAACGAATATACACTGAAAAGAAAAATTAATCCATTCGTACTTAAATGAAGCCAAAGCGGTGTCAATAAGTAAGTATTTCCTTAAATCAAGTACAGAATGCCTGATTCAAGTACGGATTATTCAAGTGCACCGTTCATAAAATACTTAAGAAACGGGATTGACTTAAGCAGAAGTGACATAAAAATTCAAGAGTTTCTAAGTTGGTGTAATCGCGAATTCGTAGTTGAAATAATTTGAAAGTGAGATTGACCTAAACACTTACCCCAGAGAGACAGAGATAGAGAAATCATTATTATTTTCTTGCCAGTTACACATGTAACGCTATAGTGTTGTTGTTGCGACAACAAACTTTTACACAAAGACAAGCGTTGGCACGGATGTTGAATGCAATGCTTCATTTTTTAGTACGACTCGTTCACTACCAGTTTTTTGTTACTGGACAGAAGTAAAAACTGCCTTTTTTTATATGAAGATTTTCGAAACATGTCTTTATCCGAATTTTTTTTTGCATTTAAAGTAATTTTTGGTAGACCGACTTACAGAAGCAGCTTATGCCCATTAACCACCTACTAGCCATCGCTGCACGAAGTAGGCAAAAATTAGACATATTTTATTAAATATTCGAAATTGTAGGTCCTTTTTTCGAATGGCATTTTTAATACTTTTCCCCCTTAATTTTGTATTGATGCCAAAATTTTTTTTTGCCATAATTTTTCCAAGTTTGATATTCAGGATTGTTAATTTTTAAAAGATTCTTTGTAAAAAATTTCTACGAAAACTGCTACCAGTCCAAAATATTTGCAAGGGAAATTCTGACTTAAAAGCTAACCAAACTTTTTAACGAAAGCATTTCAAACATATTATGGTTAATTTAATCTTCAACCATTTTATGGTTTATTCAGTCCTTCGTAAGCTATCACAACCAGATTATGGTTGCATCCGATGATGTTATGTTCAGTAATAGAAACAATATGTTTAACACAAATAACACAGGGTCTCCACTTGAGAAAAGATATAAGATTTTTATATCAGCAAACGTCAAAGTCAATCGGAGAGAGTATTATCTTACGTGTGGACTCTCAAATGGTGTTAGTATTAATATTATAATAAATGTTATGAGACAGTTCCCTGTCGGAAAATGAGTTAGCTCAAAGTCAACTCATGGTTAACCAGAAGTTAGTCAGAGGTGACTCACAAGCTAACTCATTTACATGGTTAAAACTATTCAGTTTTTACACGCAATGTCCGCAGTACGAGTCAGTACTCACTCACACTGCATAACTTTAAGATAACCATAAGTTAGCTCATTATGAGTCAGCTTGTGGTGCATACAATATGTTGACTTTAATAAGAGAATAAAAAAAAAATTACGTATTTTGCTTTATTTATTTTCTAAAGAGAGACAGAGACTATTACACATATGTTTTCTTTCACTTTTGTTGTATTTCCCCTTTGTCTAGAGAAAAACTCTCAGTTATAAGACACCAGCAGCATGCCCGATATGACCAAAACCGGTTTTCATAATAATTCTACTTTGAAAATGAGATGTATTTAACTAAATGATATTAACAAAGAGAATATGGGAACTTTTACTTATTATTTAACTTTGAAAAAGTACACGAAACAAGCAAAACGTGTTTTTACCACAGTCCACTGCATCAGCTTTGAGTTAGCCAAACGCTAGCTCAAAAGTTATCGAGAAAAAGTCAGTCGCACAAAACACAACTCACTAATCTCTGCATAACTTTTGAGTTAGTCACTAGTCAGTTGTAAATAAGTTAGCTAAAAGTCAACCAAATGTTGAGCTAGCTAATAAAAATCCGACAGGGTTGTTATAAGAAATCTTATAACAACTCTGTCAAAAATACACATACATACACACATATACAACAATAAGAAGCCACCATTATTAAAATGTGTAATTTATTAATGAAAATAGTGCCAATCTTGTGAAAAGTGTTAAAAAAAAATCAGTATTTTAAACTAAAAAATCAAAAAACTAAAAAAAAGAATAACAAGTAATAAAAACGATACAAGTTAAC
Organism: Pollenia amentaria; assembly: GCA_943735925.1. Taxonomy (NCBI): domain Eukaryota; kingdom Metazoa; phylum Arthropoda; class Insecta; order Diptera; family Polleniidae; genus Pollenia; species Pollenia amentaria. The sequence continues at coordinate 70,852,518 of OX031007.1, read as the reverse complement.
TGCACGAGGATCAGTCGATTATGAAATCTTATAAGATACGTGTTCCCCTTGTTTAATATTAAGATTAACATAAAGAAATATGTTCTCTCATTCTGTCGACGTTCTCTCAGATATTATCTCAGGTGGAGACCCTGTGTAAGCAACCCCAGATTATCAACCGTAATACGTTGCTCCTTATTTTTGGTTAAAATAGCAAAATGCGATTGTTGATAAATTAATTAATGAGGTTTTTAGCCGTTGATCGGAAGCACAGAAAATTTAATAGTGGTTTCTTTATGGAGGGCTGATTAATCATAATTTGGTAATCGGTGATAACAATATGATTAAACTAACAATAATATGTTTAAAAATTTTCCGTTAAAAAAACTACTACTCCTCACATTTCAAGTGGGACACATAGAAAAAGATCTTATGTTGAAGTGTTTGGAACTCAAAATAAAAGCCTTAAGGGCAAAATAAACCACACAAATTGCTTGGCAAACCTGAAAAAGCCTTACGTTTGTACAAATATTTTGCGTATTTAATTTGGGGTGTTTGCGCTGTTCGATCAAACATATGAAGCATGATTGTAGAAAAATTAAACATTTTTAATATCTGCCCGACATTTTGGAGATTTGTCAAACTTTTTGTGGTGTCTAGTGCTAAATGTAATGATTTTAGCAAAAGCTTTGCAGAGTAAAGACGTTGAAGAAGAAGAAGCATTAAAATCACATTTGGGAACATGCACAAATAACTGAATAAATAATTATTGAATAAGTAAAATTATATTTTTCGAAAATAGCTAACAATCTTTAAATTACATATTGGGCGCTAATGGGTTAAAATTCTGCTTTAAAAAATGCTTTAAAAATTAGTGTCCTGATTATGAAATTCTAGTTTGGCAATTTTTGTATTTTCATCTTGTCTTTCCGCTTCTCCATTTTGTATTTTATATATACATACAAATACACATACAGCCAACTTCAAGTTGAAAAGTGTGAGAACTACAACACAAAACAGAATTGCAGAATACATGAAACTGAGTACCCCCCCCCCCACAATCTTCTTACCTCTCTCACCAATAAACTCAAGAATTGCTGCAACAGAAATTGCAAGCCTGTACGATGACTAATACTCGAATACGGAAAACTTAATAAGAAATGTTTTATAATTCAGTTTTTATATTAATATTCCAATATTCCAATATTCCAATATTTGTAATTAATGTAAATGATTTGCCACAACAGCTCACTAAATGTAACACCCATTTATACGCCGATGACGTGCAGCTCACTTTAAGTAGCCCAGTTCGAAATATTCCGTTGGGTATATCCAACCTAAATGACGACTTAAACATCCGCAAAAATCTAAATGCATTGTAATATATAAGAAAAGCTTAATTTCCTCCATATCTGAGGATATTGTTTTAAATGGCGTGAAAATTGAAACTGTTAACAAAGCGAAGAATCTTGGCATAGTTTTCAATAGCAATTTGACTTGGAGTGATCACGTAAACTTACTGGTTGGCCAAACATATGCAAAGCTACGAGCTGTCTGGTCCACACAATATTTCACCCCTATAAGAATAGGAGCCTTACTTGCCAAATCGTACTTGATTCCTTCCCTGATGTATGGGTGCGAATTATTTGGAAGCTGTACCTCAGTTAGTAATGGAAAATTGAATGTATTGTTCAATAACGTAATAAGATATGTGTATGTACTAAGACGATTTAATCATGTTTCTTCTGTTGCCAATAATCTTTATGGAGTATCCTTTGAAAGTCTTCTAAAAATTCGCAATCTTACTTTTTGACATAAAATAATAAACAGTCAAACACCTAAATATATATTCGTCAAAATACGTTTTTTCCAATCACCCCGAAATCGAAATATTGTAATACCTCGACATCGTTGACTAGTATCTGAATGACAGTTTTATGTACATGCTGCTTGTCTTTGGAACAATCTTCCACAAAGTCAACAACTAAACAACAATGCTAATAGTTTCACAACATTTTGATTAAATTTTTTTAATAATTTTTGATTTTAAATTTTTATTTTTTATTTTTTTTTTTTATATTTTTTGATCTTTATTTTTAATTTTTTTATATATCAATATTGTTGTATTTATTTGTATCAAGTTTGTTTTGTAAGGTAATACGTTCCTGTACTATAAATATAAGACTCAATCTTGTTGTACAGGAAATTGAATAAATAAATAAATAAATTTTAGAACTTTAAAGCTTTGTTCACAATTCCACTTGGTGTTCACACTAAACAACAATTTTGTTTCGCAACACACACTTTTTCAATTAAGAAAACGTTTGCAAATTTTGCCCATAACAATACTTTTTTTTATTATTGTGTAAACGTCATTTATAATTTCATACAAATTGTTGCTGAAGTAGAAGTAGACTCAACTTTCTAAAAAAAAAACTTTTAGGTTAGCTTAGGTTAGAACGGCTGGTGTGAAGCAAACTTCACACCTTCTCCCAGAGACCAAAATGGTCCATTGTGACGCCTTAATTAGTGAAAGAAAGGAGGAAAGAAGAGAAAGAAATATAGTGTGATAGAGTAGGAGAAGTAAATGGTGAAAGCACAGGAAAGGAAGATAGTGGAAGATAAGAAATCGGACAGAACAAGCAAAAACAACCCTACTAAACAGGAAAACTGCTTTACATGTTTCCAGTCCCCGGCCTCCTGCCGCGCAGCCAGGTCATTCCCATTACGAATCCCGTCAGATTCTCGAGCCCGCAGCCCGAGACATCTTCCAATTCGTGCATGAATCTGCTACATTGCCACCTCAGCCTGCTGTTCTGTAGCCTGGGACAGTGGCACAGAAAGTGCTCAACTGCCTGCAACTCCTCTGGGTCCTCACACAGCCTACATATATCCGATAAGCCAGAACCCATTCTCACCGCCATTCTGCCTATCATACAGTGGCCCGTGATAAAACTATCATGGTTCTGACGCAGTCCCTACTCTTGCACAGCAGCGCGTCCGAATTTGACCTACTAAGCATCGGCCACAGCGTGCGCGATACTCGGCAGTCCGTTCGGCCCCGCCAAGCCTGATTAGTCCCACTCAGAATCAATTCTCTAATTCTCCCAAAGTAGAAGCCCATTGGAGGCCTGACCACCTGCAAACTGTCAGGATCCTCCATTTCCGAGGCCAGTCTTGCCAACTCATCAGTTATCTCGTTGCCGATGATGTTGCAGTGACCCGGTACCCAGCAGAGCCTCACAACAAAAAAACTTTTACTTCAGCAACAATTTGTATGAAATTATAAATGACGTTTATAAAAGCGATAATGTAAACTAATAAAAACCAAGGTAGTTCACATTATTGAATTTGTTCACATTTTCTATTGTACAAAATTGTAGGGCCATATTGTGTTTTTTTGGTTAAAAAAGTCTAGAAAGCAGTGTCACCAGAGCCTAAAAATTTTTACAGCTAAATCTGATATGACCAAAAATGCTAAAAATGATTTTAAAAAATGCTAAAAATAATGCTAACATTTTTTAAAGATTTTTTCTAAAAATTTATTACCAGTATGAGGGTATTTCTAATATGAATATTCTATTTTTTACAAGACAGGCAAGGCAAGCTGTTTCTTAAGAATTAACCATTTTCAAACGAAATTTAATTTTTAGTACAACTATTTTTAGTCAAAATTTTATTATAATTTTTTTAAAAAAAAACTAAGTAAAATCAATACAAAAAATATATTCATCCTAATTTTGAAAATTACGCTAAAAAAGCTAAAAACATAAACATAAAAAATAAAAGGTTTTAATGCTAAATTAAGCTGCATTGGTCACACTGCTAGAAAGTTTAAAGCTCTTGGCATTTGAAACATAACTGCTGTAACACTTGCTCCTTTTTCCAAAAGTTGCAGAATTTCGTATTTTTAATTGAGGCTTAACATTTTCGATTATTCTTAGGCATATTTGTTAATAAAAAATATTTAGATCAAGTGATTTTCATGTGTTACGAAAGACAACTAACCTTCATTAACAAAACTCAGAGTATGTTTGCATGTACATATTGTCTTAATTTTTTATTCAATCAAGGGATTCCCAAAATTAGAAAATAAACAAATATCGCCAACATTTTTGTTCACTATTTAGAGCGTTAATAAAAAAAAATAGGTGTTCACATTACTGGATAGTTCACTATATTGAAAGTTCACATTACCGAGAGTTCACAGATAGTACAGATAAATATCGATGTTGATATGTTATGAGTCAAAAACCATTGATAGTATCAGACCACTAGTTTAAACAACTCTTTACTCCAAATTCTCTTCCTTTTTTTAATATTTCTCCGCCGTTTTAAGCAAATAGCGAGCAAAATTTCCGTAGCAGTATCGTCGGTCAGCATTCATTGGATACAACACGAAAATTTAACGTTTGTATGAAATATGTCTTTGTGGTTTATTGGCGAACACAACCCGGAAATGAAGTATGTGTTTGCCGTTTGCCAAGCCGCTTATGTGGTTTATTTTGCCCTTTAGTTTAATTTAAGATTTTTCATAAATAAAATTTATTTTATATGAATTATATAAATTAAAAAAATCCAAATTAAGTTCATTCCTACACAAAATAATTAACATAAAGATGAAAACTAAGTATTTTTATGAGGTGTCCCATTTGTAGTGGGAGTAGCTGTACATATGTTTTCTTTCCTCGCACAAAAGTAATTAATGCACAATTTTTTCGCAATTTATCTGATTTATTTTCTGTAGTACAAGAAGATTTCGAAAGTAAAACAGTTTTAATCCTTTAAGACCGTAATGCATCGATTGTGCGGGTAAATTTCAGTCTCAATATTTTCGCTTCTATTTGACCAATTTTAAATAGACCGGCATACAGCGAATGCGCTGCTTGTTCTTTATGTTTGTTGGTTACATTATTCAGCTATTCGATTAACCGTTAATTGAATTATTGCGAAATTCTCGTGGCACATTTTAGTTTTGTCAAAATGAGCCGCAGAAGTAACTTGTGTTTTCAATTACAAAAGTACTAATCGTTAACAAATAGTGAAGTGGGCGTATTTTAACTAAAAAAAAATGGCAACTTTTAATGTTTCAAGCCAATTGAAGTCATTTGATGCAATAAAAATGCGTTTTAGCAAACAATTTTAACGAGATGCGTCGATTGTGCGTGTCCTGAAAATCCTTAAAGGATTTAAAAATGGTAAAACCTAAACATTGATTATATTTGCATACGATATAGAGACCATATATTTCAAAAATTATGACAAAATTCCCAATAGTTTAGCGTCAGGTCTGAAAGGGTTAAAATATGCAATAAATCGCCAGTGCCCATGTTCTGTAACTCCCGCGGCAAGAAACTTTTAGATTAAAATGTGAGAAATGAAACAAAAATGAGAAACATTTTTAATACTAAAAAATAAATTAAAAATGCAAAATGCAATGAATATTAACACGGAAGAGATAAGTATTATGTTCTTGGCAGATTTATTCATTGTTTAATTATTTTGCTTTTAAAATTTTTTTAAAAATATACGAATGTTTTCAAAGCAATTTGCTTATCGATAAACATTAAAGTCGCATTTTTTGGTATAGCCGACTATTGTGTTTTCGCCGCCGTCGTTGAAAATTTTTCAATTTTAGTCTAATTTGGTCGCCGTCAACAATATGTTTGACTGGCGTTCTCAACATCTGCAATTTCTAATCGGCTTCGAGTAGAATATTATGACATTTATAACGTAACGACGTAATCTCTTTTGATAGTTTTCGACATGAGTTACAGATACACTTTTTTCTCACTTTTCGAGAAACGATGGAATACTTTGTTTCACATGTTTTCGATGCGAGAAGTTCTCACCAAAGTTAAAGAACATGGATACAGTAGTCCATTATACCAATGCGATTAAGACATTTTTAGAAAAGTTTTTGATTTTCATGGAATATTTGTATGAGTGGCATTTTGGGTCCCATTTTGGCAGTCAATGAAATTTTTCGATACTGGAGCTGATATGATCTGTTATGAAAGTACCACCACAAAATTTTCTGGAAACTGTCGCTATATCCGAATAATTTTTTAGTTATTTAAAAACGAACGGGGTTTGATACATTTAGATGCTTTCTCAGCAAATCTATTATGGTACCATTCGCTCAGTACAGAATCAACACCTGTAGACAGCTTGAAGTTAACGCAAAACTTGGGATTAATTGTTTTTAATGGATAAAGACTGAAGCGAAACATACTTGACTCCCTCCATCCACTTGCGATCTATTTTAAAACCGGCATAAATACCATTTTTATGCCAAATTTGAAGCTTTGTAGGGAACAAGTGTGAACAGATAAGGACTTGCACTCAACTTCATTCTTGTTTCTATAAAACAATCTTTCATATATTTTTTCTGTCTGTTACCTGGACAAGTATTTAAACTAAAAAACCCCCTGGCAAGCACACTTGTTTATGGTCGTCAAAGGGTTAAGTCAACGACAATTTTATTAAAGTCAATTAAATTATCAAAGTCATGTATTTGTATTTTCATTAAAGCTACTTGAATCAATTTTGGTTGGTCCTGCAACATTTCTAAAACTAAAATGGGTTTTTTTATTAAAATTTTAAAAAAATTATTCCGTTTTGCATTAAAATAATTTTTTTTTTATTTTAGGAAGAGTTTCCGTTTTATTTTCGAAACTTTAATTTTTAACTTTAAATAAATAAATTTAAGGAAAAAACAAACAAAAAACGGGAAATAAAAAGCAATAATTAAAAGAAAACTATTAAAGATAAGGAAAATAAAAGGAAATATTAAAAAGTAAATAAAAAAAGTTTGAAAGTGAAAATGTGTGTTTTTTTTTAAGGAATAAATAAATAAATATACCTATGTGCATGCTTTAACATGCATACCAGCCAACAACTATTTACACCATAAACAACAGCAACAAACACATCCGTTATTTCAGTGCACGTTGCAAAGCGTGGGAAAATACATACAAACTCTAACAACTTGTTCGGCCAGATCTTCATCATCATCATCAACGTCAACGTCGTCGTCTTCATTATTGTGATGTTAATTGTTAAAATGTGTTCGTGTAGCAGTGAGTGCTGCTGCCAATGACTAATAGTGGTCAACATGGTGGTGAGTTCAAATATTTCCCATTGAACTCTTAAAAAAACTCACATTTATACATATTTACAAGTACATACTTACATGTACAGTTATTTTAAGCACTAGTCTTTAAATATGTACACATGTGTCTTCTGTTCGTTCCGTATAATTGTTTGTTTATGTTTTCTTAAGAAATAACGGTGAAAGTATGTGTGTAATTGTTAGTGTGCGTAAGAGCCTTAAAATGTATGCGTGCGTTAACATGCGGTTTCCGGTTAAATGAAATTCAATTTTAATTTTCTGCTCCAAAGAAAGAAAAATAAAAAGAAAATTTTTTATTTAAAATTTAACTTTAACATCCGTAATATTCATTCGTTCTATTCGCCAACCTGCCTGCCTGCCTGCCTGTCTACCAATCACTCAGGCCTGATTCACAGAACAAAAACAGCAAAATCAGCAGAATTAATAAAAATAAAAAAAAAAAACCAACAACACAACTGCCAAATAAAAGTGGAGATAAAATAAATAACAAGAGAAGAATAAAACCAAAGTAAGTTATTATAAGTTTTTTCTTTCTTATTTTTTTTTAATGAAAAGTGAATTGTAGGGGAAAAAATGTTTTTGTTTTTATCATCTGTATTCTTTACGTACATGTAATAAATATAAATATAATATAACATACATACATCCCAGCGAACATTGTACTGAATTGTGTACGGATAAGTTTTGCAATAACTAGTGCGATAATAAAGATATTAAAGAAATTTCGTATTTTTTATTGAAAAGTGACGCAGTTTGTTCTAAATCACCATCTTGTAAAATTACCTACTAAGCGACCGCCAGTATGGCTTTCGTAGAGATCGTTCTACTGGAGACCTACTGCCCCTGTTATCAGAAAAATGGGGTCGTTCCATTCACCATTTTTGCGAAAGTAAGGTAATTGCTTTAGATATTTCCAAGGCGTTTGACAGAGTCTGGCATGGTGCACTCTTGTCTAAACTTGTTGCATTTGGTGTCGGTGATAATTTCTCTCGATTTATATCGAGATCGCACTATACGAGTTGTTTTGGATGGGGTTTCATCAAACGAGTTCAAAATTCATTCAGGGGTGCCGCAAGGCTCCGTTCTTTCTCCTACTCTATTTCTTATTTTTCTAAATGACCTATTATGTCAAACTTCAAGCCCTATCTATCCTTTGCAGATGACAGCAACCTTTGCCATTCGTATTTATTTGATTATAAGCCAAGCGTGTCCGGTGTTGGTGCTATGAGGCAGAACATGAATGATAGGCTTGGCCTAGACCTAGACATAATCTCGGAATGGGGTCGTGCGAATAGGGTCTAATTAAATGTCCGAAAGACCCAATGTTGCGTGCTGACGCATAAACGCGCGACGGATCAAGGTGCATCATCTGAATATATGGGTGGTTTAATTATTTAGGAAACAGAACCTCTTGCTGTTCTGGGCATGAGGATACAATGTGATGTCCGATGAACAGAACATATATTTAAGGTGTCGGAAGAAGCATTTAAGTTCTTCGGTTTTTTAAAAACGGTGTAAGATATACTTCACTCGCGAATAGAATACAACTCTCATGTGTGGGCCGGTGCTTCAAAGTCAATTTTGGAGCTTCACGACCGCGTGCGGGATCACCCTCTCCCGGTTGTCTTTGGTGACAGTAGGGTATCCAATTCTATTGACTCCCTTGAGCACAGTCGCAATGTGGATCGTATTTGCCTGTTTTATCTTTACTATTATGGGATGTGTTCACAGTATGGCAGCGTTGGGTACCCGGACTCTGCCAGGTTGATGGTAATGAGGTGGCGGACGAATCTGGACTGAGAGGTAAGGGAGGGAGGCGGGGGTAGCCCATACAATTTTCGACAGTCCATTTGCGAGCACCTTAAAGTGCACAGATTACGAGACTTTTAAGCGATATCATGAAAATCAAAAAATTTGTAATTGTTACACACTTTTATATTATTTAGTTTTAGTTCTTTAATGAACTCACTCCCATATAATAAATTAAAATCTACTTATTGAAAGCAAATTTTTAATGCACCGACTCTGGTAAAAACACTGCAACTGCGACTCCACAGCCCTGCTTTTTATAGACTTCAAAACTTTCTCCAATTCGGATCAGCCGTTTGGGCGTGTTTAAGTATCAATTATAATCCACAAGTGAGTAAAACTTTTATAATAAAATAAACTTACTTTTAACTATTTTCCGAAAGTTGCTGAGAATTATCATCCGGCCGATTGACAAAAATTTCATCTTTTAAATGCTTCCAGGGAAAAACTTTGAATTGATTTACTTATCTCAATAAGTGTGTGTGTATGTGTGTGAATATACAATATGTTTTCTTATATAACAAAAATAATCACATTAAGACAGAAACTTAAATTTATTTACAAGTATCTGGAGTTTGTTTTTATTTTCTACGTCTATTCCACTTATTCTGTTGTTTTTATTATTGTTGTTTCTCTTGTCTTAAAAAAAATAATCAGTATTTATTTGCTGTTGTTGTTGTTGTTTTTGTTGTTGTTTAGTTGATCTGGTACCAACATTTGACGTTTACAAATTACGGTGTCTTATTAACAAACATTTGAATTAAATATTTATTTGTTATCCCGTTTTTTGTTTTGGTTGGTCTATTTAAACCACAACAGCAATCTTGGGTCTTAACGGGGCTCGGTTAGATTTGTCTTAAATGGAATCAATTAATTAATAAATTATTTTACATTCTCCTTTTTAATACATAAGTAAAGTTTTTACAATTTTCATGATTTCTTTTTTTTTTTTTTTGCCCAGAATTGGTGAACTATTTCCGCTTGCACAAGAATTATTGATTTAAAACAAACACTTACACACGCATACATTTTTGATTTGAAAATTTTGAAAGGAATTTGTTAAAGAAGAATAAAAATAACTTGTATTAATTTGCTACACTGGTCGCTGGTTGCCCTCTCATCAGTGTAACGAATTCTCCTTTGAATAAAAATGTGATAAGACGTAGACAATTTGTATGGAAACTTGATGAAATAGTAGACCGAACTGGCCCCATTTTTGCAACCGAACACTCCCTGTATAAAAAAGTATTTTGTTGCCTTAGCTCATCCAGTGTGTCCTCAAATCGTATCCAGGGAGACTTTTGTATGGAGGCTTGGGTAAATAAAGGACTGACTTCGCCCATTTTCAATACCAAACGAATCTTCCGCACAAAAATTATTCGCTTAATGCAACCCCAGACCAGTGAGACTACCAGCAAAATTCAAAATTACACTTGCGATGAAAAAATTAACCGATTTAAAAAAAATTACATCTGATATAAAATTAACGTTTTACATATTTTATTACAACTCTACCAATTTATCCGAACTTACTTTGAAAACTAGTCACCGAACTACGCAAACTTTGTGATTTTTATGGCTCACATATTCGTCCATTTAAACAGGAGTCTTAATAAACAATTTTGCTGCATATGGCGTAAGACCTATTAACAAAACACTCTAACACACAAAGTAAAATGCATCTTTACAGCGGTTATATTTGTGGAAAAAGAGCCTCATCGTTAAACTGATAAAAGTTACCCCATGCGGTAAAATTTCCAACATTATCCTGTGCTCCAATATGGTTGAATAGCCACCACGTGAAAAGAATCGACACGCAGATTAACACCGCGATGCATATAATATCTGGCACATTAAAAGCTACACCTGTCGAATGGCTGCCAACGTTAGCAAACCTCTACCCTCTTATCTTAGACAAAATCGAGCACTCCTTCGGGAGTACATTAAGAACAGCACAAGCCCGCACATCCCACTGAACTCTGACCTTTGCATTCAATACGATGAAAGATAAATATTTATAAGTCCACCTCTGCTCTTGGCTAAAAAACTACGCGATGAAAATTGTTTTACACTCTGCATGGGCTTTGCAGTAGAACGACTCGGGACGAAGCAGTAGCTTAGATAGGACTACCGATTTTGATCTTCTACGCAAAACCTGATGTAATATAAAACGCTTACGCACATCCACTGCCCTAACAATGGATTTCCAAGTGCGGACTTGCTAATGACGTCAGCTGTCCATTCGGCCATCCTTTACAAACGGTTGAACACAGAATACGTAACTGCCCAGTCCTGTCATACCCCCCCCCCCCAATTTCTTAAATGACCCCAATTTCTGGAATGAAATAATATCCCAATATGTGTAAAACAAATATTTGTATAGGTTTGGTTTAAGAATCACGCGATATATATCATGGATGGGACTTCGGCCGGGCGCAAGGATTTTCTCTTCTACGGTATAACAAATGCAAAGATATTCGACTTTATGGTATAACAAATATCGGCTTCGCTAACTAAAGCTTTCCTGCATACAAAATTGAAGGATTTTTTCCTCTAATACTGGCTTTGCTAGCTAAAGCCTCTCTGCATATCCGGACTTCCTCCGTGCGGAAGGATTCTCTCCTCTATCGTATATGAAACCCCGGCGTCGCTAACTGAAGCTCCTAAAATCGGCCTTATTACCGACCGATGTCCGGCTACTCAGAGAAGCTCTAGTTAGCGAAGCCGGTTATTGTTATACCACAGAGGAGAAAATTCGTACGTCCGGCCGAAGGTGGGCTACGCAGAGAAGCTCTAGTTAGCGATGCCGATATTTGTTATACCATAGAGGCGAATCTCCTTGCTCCCAAAAACGTTTTCGTTATAAATTTAAAAATTAAATAATCTCCCAATCAAAAAAATAAAATAACACCCCAAACAAAATGAAATAACCCCCCAACAATCTTTGTTGTTGCTTTCTGTATATATTTTTGGGGGGTTATTTAATTTTTTTTTTGGGAGTTAATTCTTGTGGGGTTATTTAATGCCGTCATTTTAAATGCATAGGATTATCAGTTTCTGTCTTGTGGTAATCTTACTTCATCGTCCCATGTAAATCTTGGTATGCTTTGCTGTTTAAGGGTTGCTGTCCGCCAAATCATTTTAGGGCGACCACGTCGCCGAGTGTCTTGTGGATTGTATGATGAAGCAGTTTTTACGATAGTATTCTCTGACCCTAACTTGTGACCAAACCATCCAAACTTTCTTCGTATGATGTCAAAGTCAATCGGGCATTGATTTATCAAGCGTAAGAAATCGATGTTACTAATAGTCTCTGGCCAAAAATACCTGATTATATGGCGTAGGCAATACCTAATAAAAGTCTGTAGTCTTCTGATAACTTTTTGGCTTCCAAATTACCCCATGTTTCACATCCATAAAGACGGATTGGCTTGGCTCCGGTTTGTAAACTCTTTATTTCAGAAAACAGGACAAGTCAATGGACACCCATATCTTTCTTACAGAGTACGTGGCCTTACGAACTTTGTCTCTTTGACTTGTAACGTCTACATTTGCACCAATCTTCTTTGATATTGTACATCCGAAATAAGAATTGGGGTTGTTAGTATAAATTCTCAGAATCTTTGATTTTCTTGTATGGCTCTGCAGTCCAAGCTTCAAAGTGTTTCGATAAAGCATTTGTAATTTTTCTTGTATGTGTTCAAAACTATAGGCAAGTAGGCATAGATCATCAGCGTAATCCAGATCATTTAGCTTAGTAAATGGAGTCCACTGCATACCATTTGAAGCTTCTACGTTTGTTGCCACCAGTACTTCATCCAGTACCGAAAGGAATTGGAGCGCAGAAAGAGCACATTCTTACATACTCGTATTAAAATCTGGTATCTCTGTTTACAAAACCTGATACATAAAAAATTCTCATAAAAAACTTGAGCGTATGAGTGTTATTTTGGCAGTCAAATGCAAGTTTGAATTTAGTATACGCTCCGTAGTACAATAATTCAATACGAGACGTTCACACATGCAAGCACATGCATAAATATAAACTAAATAAATACGATAAATTTAGTACATTAAAAGTCGAAACTATTTATAAAGGCCATAAATTATAACAAAATATTTATGTTTCGTAAATATGAATAAATATTTAACGTGCTGCTTATAAAAGCGCTTAAATGGAAGTGTGTCAAACCAACTGCTTAACAGTGTGACAATTTATATTAAAAATATTTCAGCTAATTTCGGTGATTTGTTTATTGAAGTGTATTAAAAAAAGAAGCATATTTTAATAAGTAATCAAAACAAATTTATGGCTCAGGCAAAATTTGTTTGCTAATTGTCTATTTATTTTTTTTTGTTTTGTTTTGGCTTTTGTTTCTTAAACAAAAAATGTCATAAATATTTATTGTGTGTTAAATATTGCATGAGACACGCACCATTTTGCATAATTTATTCGAGAAACTTCAGTCCTTGATATTTTTTGTGGTTGTATTAATGTGTCAAAAATAAAAATTTCATGCAACATAAAGTTCAATTACCGTCAAAAAAATTAAAACTGTTTTAGGCTTAATGTAATAAAATCTTTATTTTAGGGCTATTTTATATATTAATGTTATACATGGCACATTATTACTGCTAAATATTTTCTAGTTTTAAGGAATTAAAGAAAAAAAACTGTGTTTTTTGTTACTTAAAATGTGTAAATATTTGTTTCATTAAACTAATTTTATGCCTCTTATTAATTAACAGCTGAATACATTCTTCTTTTTTTATTTTTATATCCGTAATTTGGATGGAAGCGATCATACAGTTGCATGTTTTTAAACCCATCACAACAGGTGGAAAGGATTTATTAAAATGTGTCACACGAATTCAACTTAACAAACTTTATTGAAATTAATTATAATGTTCACAAAGTTTAACCACTATTATAAGTAGCGATCTGAACCGTTTAATGTCTCCAATCAAACTAAACTAAATTTTTATGAGTTAGCCTGTATTTATAGTTCAAAACTTTTCCTAGTTGATTCAAGAACCGTCTAGTATTTTCAAGATTGTTGTGTTCGAATTATTTTAAACTAACTGTTATACATCTTAATCTAAAGTCTACAATTACAATTGCTAGAAAATGTAGTACAGTGGCGTTCATAAAAATAGTAACTAATATGACATAAAACTATAATTTACAAGATAACTTATAACTAAAACCATAAATAATTATTAGACAAATCTAATTTCGTAATAATATATATATATATTCTGGGTCCTTATGAGTAGTGAAGTTGATTTAACGTTTCCGTCTGTCCGCTGAAGTGGGGTTTTTCCGATTATGATGGGTTGTTACATAGTTATATGCTATTCAGTCAGATCTATCCAAATCGGTACAAATGGCTGAGATATAAGCAAAAAAACAAAGACTGCATTTAATTTTTATCCATAAAATCTCTTGTTGTTGTTGCTGTTTTTTTTCCAGCGTTTAAGAAACTGCAGTCAAATTTTAAAAACTGCCATTTCTTCCACTTCTTCATTTTTCATTGGCAAAAAAAAAAAAAAAATGCTTTTACTTCTGATTCATTAAATGTAAACAGTCGCTGTCAAACCAACGCGAAAGGGAAAAAATGTACATAAATTTGCGTTTTTTGCTTGACAGTTATTGGTTTCGACTGCAGTTTTTCAAACCCTGTTTTTTCAGTACATCTGGAGAATTAAGTGCAAGCATCTTGGTTATCAATAACTAAACTCTTTAATAAGCTATCTGGAGAGCAAAAGCGCTAAATTAGGTACACACATCTCGGTTATCAATACACGGCATCTCCCAAAATGTGGGCGCGATTCGAGATGTGGGCATGGCACAAAATAGTTTTTTTCTAAATCTCAAGAATGCTAAAAGAAAAATTGTCCAAATTTGATACACATTTCTGGGTTTTAAAGATACAACTTTTCTAATAATATGGGCGAGATTTGAAAGCGGGCGTGGAAAGAGCCAAAGTCTGGGCACAAGAATCTTAGTTACCAATACGTAGCAGGCGCCAAAATGTGGGCGGGATTGGAGAAGTGAACGTGGCACGACCCTTACAAAGACTTTATTGATTTCAGTATGTCTAGAGGACGTAAAGAGCCAATGTTTCCAAATAAGGTACAAGTATCTTGAGGATCAATATACAGCATCCCACATATGGGCGGGATTGGGGAAGTGAGCGTGACGTGAAGGGTATATAAGATTCAGTATATCCCGATATAGCACTCTTGCTTGTTTTTCTACGATTTGTATACCTTCAGCCACCACTACTAGTATATGAAGTTATACTCAGTCTGTCATTCCGTGTGGAACTTTTTTATTATTCATCTCAGACCCTATAAAGTTTATATATTCTTTCTCCTTGAGTAATTCTAAGTCGATTTAGCCATGCCCGTCTGTTGAAAACACGCTTACTTTCGAAAAAATCAAAAGAAAAGAACAACGTTAGTGTCAAATTGCTTGTAGTTACCCTAAGCAGTTTGGGATGGAAATCCAGCAAAATCGGTTCAGTAGGATCAGAGCTGGGAATCAAAATGTGGAACCACCACCCTAAAAAATTGATAACTTTGATACAAAAACTAACATAAATGGTGGAACAATGCACGGAATGATATCAAATTTTGCACAAATTCGTTTTATACGACTGAAAATCGTACTGTAATTTCGTGAAGATCGGTCCAGAATTGACCATAGGCCCCATAGGCAGCGTTACCGTTCTGGTTGCTTTTAACCAAAATTGTTTTTTCTCATGTGGGCGGGATTGGTGAAGTGCACGTCGATATATAAATTTGTAAAATCGGTTAAGAAAATAGCCGAGTTATACTACGCAGCGCAGTGATGCATTTACGAACGCACCCAAGACTACAGAGGGAATGAGATATCGAATGAGATATCTTTGATATCGTTGCAAATAAGACTTTTCGAGTGTATGTAATTATCTTTCCCTCTGTAGTCTTGTTTGCAGATAGCTTTGGCTTTTCTAAAATTATTTAGGAGAACGTTTCCTGATGATCTGTTCTAAGGAACCAGTGAAATACGCATAGGAACAGCTTATCCTCCAATAATAAATTTCAGAATTTTTATCAATTATAAAAATAGGGAATTAAGCACAGCAAACAAAATCTTTTAATGAAAATTAACTTTTCCGAAAAACCACTTTTTTGATAATAAATATCAACATTTTTATAAAAAGTAAAATTTTAGGGGTATTTTAAATGACCTATGGATACGTCTTATAGATCAGAAATCTGTAGGTAAACATATTTTCTGAAAAACTGGGAAAAATTGGTTCAGATACAAAAAAATTATGACCGAAATATAATTTTTTTTAAAATAATATCCATTTTCGGGAAGATCAGAAATCTTTGTGGAATATATTTTCTAAGAAATCGGTTCAGATACAAAAAAGTTATTCCCAAAATATATTTTTTAAATATATCCATTTTCGGAAACCGTAGATCCTCCCGCGTCCAAGTTTTATAACCTAAATAAATGACAAATTTCTTCTTAAGCAATTCGGTATTTAAATCTGTCAAATCAGTGAAAAAAATGCCCGAGTTATGATTAATATACTGAAATCCTAAAAAGTTTTCTTTTTTTTTTAATTCTGTTTGATAATGTGCGTTAGTGGGTGAATGGTATGATGAAGAGTACTAAAGATTGCTTGTTCTTGACAATTTTGTAGAAATTATGTAAGTATTATGCACAGAGATCAGTTTCTTTCGTCTCGATGCCCTGCCCATTCATGGATGTTTTTGAGCTGAGAGATTTTCCTTCTACTTCGCCTTTGCGGATTGTTTCAAGTAGTTTGTATTTGTTGTTCCTCATTGGATGTCCCGAGTAGGAAATTTTCCGAGTTTTAATTTTTTTTATTTATACCCGATCGAAGTTTATTCTCCTTTTATAATTCACTTGTTTAGGTGAGTTGATTCAAGAGTTTTTGAAGGCCGGACATTGTGCCTGTTACTATCATGGTGTCGTCAACTTATCGCATATTGTTAAAGGTGGTTGGACACGATATGTATTTTGCAGTGGGTTTGTCCGATGTAATTGCACATGTCTGTCAAAATTAACAAACACAGATGGTTTAAGCCCCAGTTAGCTGACAGTAACAGCAATGTTACCGTACAGTAAAAAAAGTAATAAAATCTATTTTCTATAGATTTAGACATTAACTTTTATCGTTCTAATTGCTTTACATACAAAAAAAAGAAGCACCTGATTTGCAACGCTACTGTTACTGGGGCTTTATAATTTTTGCTTACACACGTTCGTTGTTGGTTTCATCTGGCATAACCTAAAATCGTTCATAACAGCAAATTATTTACATATTTATATTTTTATTCACTTTTAATTGTTTTTCCGTTAATTAAACATTTTGTTTTTTTTTTAAAGCATCTGTGTAAATAAATAAATAAATAAATAAATAAATAAATAAATAAATAAATAAATAAATAAATAAATAAATAAATAAATAAATAAATAAATAAATAAATAAATAAATAAATAAATAAATAAATAAATAAATAAATAAATAAATAAATAAATACATAAATAAATAAATAAATAAATAAATAAATAAATAAATAAATAAATAAATAAATAAATAAATAAATAAATAAATAAATAAATAAATAAATATATAAAAAAATAAATAAATAAATAAATAAATAAATAAATAAATAAATAATGATATATGCCTTCACAAACAAATGACTTGCAAAATAGCTGATGACAGATGGTTTGTCAGATGAAAATAGAACAAGCTCTAATTGAAAAATTTTACACTGCTAATTCGATCTGACATTTACAGAAGCAATTCTCTTTTGCTTTTACACGACATGTATGCATTTTGCAAAGCCAAATTGACAAGTACACTGCTAAATTTTTGGTTTCAGTAGAGATATTGAATACATCGTTTTTTCATTACCAATAGGTGTTAAGATTTCCATTAGCTTATCATGCTGAACCGTTTCAAAATTTTTCTCGTATTAAATAAAGCACATAAAACATCTTTTTGGACATCTCAACTAGGGATGCCAATCGGGACTGATTTTTGAAAATCCCGAGATTCGGGATTTTGGAAATTCCGATCCCTAAATTCCGGAATTTTTGGGATTCGGGATCAATGTGTTTCTTTAAGATACGACTTTTTTTAAATAAACAACTCTTTTTGAATATACATAACATAAATTTTAAAAAAGAAAACAACAAAACAATTTATTTTTTACATATGTTTATAACACTGGCTGGCCTCACCTCACCCATGATCAAACTGATCAGATTCTGAAAAAAGCTTAAAAAAATATACGTTTCTCTTAGTTTTTCTAGATCAATTCATTTCGGTTTTTTGACAGCAATAAAATTTTTAATGTGAATGTAGAATGCAAGTGTAGTCCCTCAGCGATCTCGATAGCTGAGTTAAAAACTGTAACACTAGGTCGACTACAGTGCAGTACATCTCCAGGGTGAGGGCGAGATTCATAATCAATAATTTAAGTACGTTTGAAATTTATTTTAAAACAAAATGTTTATACAAATGTTTCTTAAAACAGATTTCGAGTTTAAATAATTTTTTTATGAATACGTCAAAAAGTGTTTATTTATAAAAAAAAATTATTCTTTTTACCGTATGTTTTTTAAGCAAATTTTTTATTATTATTGGACCGGAAATAATATGACTTAATTGTTATAATTATATCAACTTTTATTCTTTAGTTGCTGAATAAAACTTTAATTTGATCGTGAATAATTTTTATTTTTTGCTTGATATATAACAATTATTTCTTGATTGTAAAAAAGGCTTGAGATGTAAATCTGCAAATTTCGTTTCTACTAAAAATAATGGTTTTTATTAATCAAAATACAAAAATCCAGAAAAAGTCGTCACATAACAAGCAAAAAATGAAAATTTTAAATACTCGCTGTGTTCCAAAAACAAAAATTAAACTCAAAAATAAGAATTATTTGCAATAAAAAATAAACTTAAATATACTTCCTGTTCAACGATTTCGAACGTTAACGTTCGCATAGAAAATAACATTTAAAACAAAAACAAATTTTAAAACTTTGTTGCTGTTTTAAATGTAATTTTCTATGCGAACGTTAACGTTCGAAATCGATGAACTAGCAGATAATTTTTACAAAAAATTTTTGTATAGAGTAAAAAAATTCAAAAAAAGGAACATTTTTGTGCATAAAAGTTGATATGTTAAAAATCCCGGGACTCATAAAAATAAATCCCGAAAAATCCCGGGATTTCGGGATTTGGGATTTTCCGTTTGGCATCCCTAATCTCAACACATCTGTATTAATACATGAACATTCTTTTTTTAAAACCAAACTGTGTTTCTTCCGTTGCGACTTCACATTTAACGTTTATCCTCTTGTGAATGGCTGAATTCCTAAATGAACTAAAAAAAAATTAATATTTGTCCATAATTGGCATTGTTACAAAACACTGTCCAGTTTATGTTTGCTTTTACAAGTGCCATAGAAATTTTAATTATAATTTAAATTTAAACTTCATGCAGAATAATTTTTGGTGAACTTTTTATTTATTGCTAGATTTTTATTTAATTAAAAAGGGATTATATTTTAAAATACTAAAACAATTTATTTTCAACTTAAAAGCTTAAATTTTATGACATTTAAAGAATGCTCTTCTTTTATTAGAGATAAGCGATTTTTTAAACAAAACGCTATAAATTAGAAGTAAAAAAGTATAGATGGTAAAGCCCGACAATTTGATACGCTCCACCACAGTATAAAAGGACACATTTTCTAGATTGCACTCTATTTAGGACCCATGGCCATCCATGGACCCGGTAAAAGAACATTATGTTATGAAGCTTATATGCATATATGGAGTTCTTTGTGCGGAATATTATTAAAATATCGACTTCTATGAGATTTGTTCGCCTTAAAGTGATTTTGAAGGGAGGGTTTAGATTGGGCATATGGTAAATTATGGATCTACCAGTACCAAATTTTGCCGTGCATAATTGCTATTATAAAAGTTATTGGTGCCAAATTTTATATCAATACCAACATTTATAAGGAGTGGTATTTGTATTGGAGCTACGGTCAAATTTCGACCGATTTCAGGAAAATATTGTTTATGATGCAATAGAATATTTTTTCGACTAAATTTAATCTCCCTACCAACATGGGCAACGAATATTCGAAAGAGCTTTGTATGGAGGCCATGTGAAATAATAGACCGATTCGTACCAATTTCAATAGGCTTCGTCCTTTTTACAATTAAAACGTATACGCCAAATGTTGTCAAATTATCTTCAAAATTGCGGCTTAGACTTTGCGCATAAGCATTCATGGACAGACAACCAATCGGCCAGCCGGCCGGACGGACGGACGGAAATATGCGCAAACGCGTTATACCCTCTCCACTATTGTGGTGTGGGTATACAAATATAGATGCTGGTTAATTTTTTCAGAATAAATGTTAGATTAGGTTCAACGGAAAGACGACACAAAAACTGCTCATTAGCATCCTTTTAGCGGTCCCTTTATAATACTCTGACACAGCGACGAGAGTCAAGCCAGTATCCACCAGATATCACTGTAGCCTTTAACTCATTCTTTTCCTTACACAAAAAAATGGTCAACCTTACTCCTAACTTGATAGAACATCCAAGCATGGCAATTCCGGTCTCCTAAACTGTCTCATCCTAATATCCCTGAGACCAGGGCATTTATAGAGAACGTGGGACACCATTTTAACCTCCTCCTCCTCATTTCGACAACTTCTGCAGTAGACATTATAATCTAGACCCATATTCATCGCATGGGTTCCCATCAAATAATGACATGTTCTGAATAAAACAACGAACGGACATAATTTGGTCTTAAAATATGTTTTATGACAGTTTGCTCTGAAAAATACACAGAAAAAATTAGTTTTTTATCAATTGAAAAATAGTTTAAAAAGTATTTCAATTTAATTAATGTGATAATTGAATCAATTATTTTTTTAGTTGAAATAAAATTAAAAATTTAATTTTGATTTAATTAACATTTTAGTTGTTTTGAAATAAATTTCCAATTGAAATATTTATTAACTAACAAAAAATCTTAATAGATTTTTTTATTTAAAATAAAATAGTTTAACTTGAAGAATTGTTGTTTTAATTAACACAAATTGTTTATACCGGCAAAGTTTTTTGATAACTTTTTTAATTAAAATTAAAAATATAATTTATTGAAAAAAAAAAAAAAAAATATTCACAGTTTACAATCTTTACAATGTTTAGTAATCAATATTATCATTTTGGTAACACTAAGTGAATAAATCCCTATTCGTAGGGATTTTCTTCTAAAAAAAATGGCCGTGGGGAAAAAAAGACTAATTTTTTAAAATCATTAAAATGTAGGGACTTTGCATTTAACACAATGTTTCAAATGGCACAGTTTTTTGATCATTTTTATACCCTCCTGCACCACTAGTGGTGAATGAGGGTATACTAAGTTTGTTAATCCGGGTTAAACTTTTTTATTATGCATCTAAGACCCCATAAAGTATATATATTATGGCTTTTTGAGTAATTCTAAGTCGATTTAGCCATGTCCGTCTGTCTGCCCGTCGGTCCGTCTGTTGAAAACACGCTCACTTTCGAAAAACGCAAACGAAAAGAACAAAATTGGTCTCAAATTGCTTGTAGTTATCCTAAGCAGCTTGGGATCAGAACTATGAATCAAAATGTGGAACTACCACCCTAAAAAATTGATAATTTTGATACAAAATCTAACATAAATGTTGGAATAATGAACGGAAATTGTTTGCGCGAATTTGCTTTATATAACTGCAAATAACACTGTAAAATTTTTTGAAGATCGGTACATAATTAACACTAGGCCCCATATAAACCCTACTCCCGGAAAACAGTTTAGTACGCCCAAAACCGCAATACATAACGCTATCATACTAATATTTAGTAGGTCATAGTTTTATACGACTAATAATCACACTGTAAAATTTTTGAAGATCGGTCCATAATTTACACTAGGCCCCATATTAACCCTACTCCCAGAAAACACCTAAAACCAAATAAAGCCCACTTTGGGAAAATAATTTAATTCACCTAAAACCATAACAGATATATTTATTGCGATTAAATTTCTTCCAACATAGATTAATATGGCCAGAATATTGTAATACCAGAAATCAGTCTTCAGAATTTTGGGATGATTGGTCAATAATTTACCATAGGTCCAATACAAATTACCCTCCTAAAAATTATTTTAGTTCGGCTAAAACTTTTACGAATCATGATATTTTAATCAAGCCAGTTCAAAGTTCTAACAAGAAACGCATAAAATTTTCTTATTGTCGGTCAATAATTAAATATAGTTCTTTTTGTATTTACAATATAGAGCCCACTTCTGTCGATGGAGGGTATCAAAGATTCGGCATAGCCTAATGTAGCCCTCTAACTTGTTATATTCACAAATATCTGCCGAAATTCTTGCGACTTTGAAGCTAAATATTATTTCAAGAAAATTGCTTGAGCTAAAAAAAAATTCCAGATTCGGGCAATTGAATATTTTTTTTTTTTATTTCAGACTGATTTTTTATAATTAAAATATCGTCATCTCTTACTCTCCTAAGCCCTTAATATTTCAAGGACTTCTTATTTAGCAAAAACTTTTCATGGGCTCCCTAATTAAATACAAAAATCAATTGCAACCTTAACATTCATTATGACATACGGGCACAACAATTTTTACGATAAGAAACAACTTGTCACTGAGAAAAGAAACGAAAGAAAAAAAACCAAATACAATAAAATGAATGAATGAATAAAAATATTTTTGTTTTGCTATAAAATCTGTAAAAGAATGCCTGTTCATTTTAACATTTTCGTTTTCCTCGAATGACCTTCATTTATTTATACTTTTACAAAAAATGTATGCAACTGCAATATTTTGTGAAAAACAAACATAAAATCAATTTATTTTTTTTTTATTTTTTTTTTTTTTTGAAAAAGTTGTGAACAAACAAATGAAAAGAACTAATGAATAAATGCATGCTTTCTTGCATGACGGCATGAAGGATGATCATTTTGGCACCTCTCAAATTTAAGTGCAGGAAATTCTTTCTTTAGAAAAATATGAAAATTCGTTGTATGGGTGTATGTGTGTGGAATTTAATAAATTTGTCGTCATCAAAATCACTGTCAAAGATAATTGCAATGAATAATTTCAAAGTTACGAAAAAAAATACAAACAATAACAAAAGACGAACTGCACAAAATATAAAACTTATATGTAAATTTGGTTTTAAGGTGCATTTAAGAGCTTACATAAGAAATAAAATCTGATACTAAAGGGTGGTCTAACCATATTGCACGATGTTAATTGTGAGTCAGACCTTAACGTCAAGTTTTTGCCCAACTTAATTTGACATTTCTTTGTTTCAGTCTTTGACAATTTCAACCATGGAGAGGTACATAATCGAGCAGCGCGTTAAGATTGTTAAAGGCTTTTTTTTTCTTAAATCTTGGAATTTTACTTGATTCGAAGGTTAATTTTATTTCGCATATCTCTATGATAGCAAACAAAGCTAGAGGTGTACTTGGTTTTGTCAAGCGCTGGGCTAAAGAGTTTAATGAAAACTTTGTTTCCGGCGCTCGTAAGACCTATTCTAGGGCATGGATCTCTTCCTGCTCTTTTGTCTTCTTGGACTAAACTTTAACCCAGTAAACTTGCCTTCGTATTCTGCTAGACTCTCTCTTATTAAGCTGCCCAATCTAAACAGCCGTAGGACTATGTGAAACATATCTTTTATTTTCATACATATCGTTTATTGGCGTAGTAAGCTCTGGTTTCTTAATAGAAACTATTTCTTTTAATGTTCTTCAACGTCCTTCACGTCATTTTATTCCATTCTCAGTTCGATGTTTTGGAGCTAAATTTTCTAATGCGGATGCTCTAATTAGAATATGAAATGAATTTAGCAAATTCTATAGTTGTGTTGACTTTTCTTCAAGTCCTAATGAAATTAAGAACAAAATAATTATTTAATTAAATTCATAATTTTTGTAAATAAACATTTTGTATATTTTGTATTGTATTTTATGTTTAACGTACACTTTACTTAAGAATATTAAATTTAAAATGTCTGTAAGGATTATCTTCCATAGACAATAAAAAAAAAATAAATAAATAAAAAAGTACGCAGCTCGACAGACAAGAAAATTCTGCATCGTATAGTAAATTTTCAAGTCTTTTGCTTGAGATTTGTTGTGTTGGGACACACTGTAAACGTCAGGAAAGTTGAGTAATTTGGCATAAATTTTCATCGACTTTTTACGATTTTGAGAGATTTGAAAATATATTGTTTTGGAACTAAGCGAATAAAGAATAAACATAGAGTTATAGACTATATTAACAGCTACTTATAGTAATTTTTAGAAGAATTTTATTTTTAATTTTTTTTATTAAAAAATTTATTCGAAAATAAAAAAAAAACGATTTTTTGTTCACTTTTTTGTAAAAAAAAATAGTAAAGGGTTTTGAGAGGGAAGGTAATCGCTTGCCTAAAATGTTATATATCACGATAAAATTTGAAATCTCTTCTTTTAGACTCAAACGAAAACGTTGTGCGTTTTTTCGTCATTTTATTTGGCGATTTTTTTCCGCAAATTTCACCTTTTTCGGTTTTTGCTTATCCTGCGTATGTACATATGAGTAAGAAACCTTTTTGTCAGTAATAAAATGTTTTAGTTTGTAATAATTGTACTTTGATGTATTTTATTGAAATTGTAAATGTATATAAAAAAGGAATGTGCGAAACAGTAATTTTCACCCACTCCTATAACGGCTTCTAACCACCTGTGCAGCTGCGTTTGAAATTACGTTATTTTATGGAGCAAAATAAATGTACCTGTTTAAAATAACTTTTAAAACTATTAAAGACAAAAAAATATTTAAAAAAAAAAACAAATCTGGGGTACAGGTCAGTTTTTTTTTACTATATATTGTGGTTATTGTACAAAATTGTTATCAAACCCGTTTTGAAGCTTCAAGAGTAAAATGGAAAAAGTGTATACAAGATAAGAGTAAATTTCAGTATTTTTTTTTATCAATTATTAAATAAAAAGGGAATTGAGCACAACAAACAAAATCTTGTACTAAATAATAGTATTCCCAAAAACAACTTTGATAATAAATTTTTGCAAGTGCACGTACATAAAAAACTGAACGGGCAAATTGTTTTTATTTTGATTTCTCGCGAAAACAATAAAAGCACTTTGTTTTTGTTTTTATTATGTTTTTTCTTTACCCACTTACAACTACAATTGATGTTGGGAGGATTCCAAATAATTGTAGTGGGGAATGTAAGAAAAGATAAACTCATCACCGATTTATTGTTTGGTATTTTGTTTAAGCTTTGATGTCGTTGCAAATAAGACTTTTTGAGTGTAGGTAATTCTCATTCCCTCTGTAGTCTTGTTTGCTGATAGCTTTGGCTTTTCTAAACTTATTTAGGAGAACGTTTCCTGATGAGCTGGCCTAAGCAACCAGTGAAATGCGCATAGGAACAGCTTATCCTCCAATAATAAATTTCAGAATTTTTACCAATTATAAAAATAGGGAATTAAGCACAGCAAACAAAATCTTTTAGTTTTTCCAAAAAGTTAATAAATTAGTGGTTATTATTTTAAATAAAATTTATTGTTATATGTAAATAAGTTATAATTATTAATAAATAAATTATTTTCAGATAATTTAAATAATATAAAATACATAACACGACATGAAAAGCTTAAAAAATGAATATTTTGTGGAAATTAGAAAAAATAAAAAAAGCTCAAAAATTATATTTTTTGTGGTATTAACGCGTGAGATTTCTTTTAATATTAACATTATTTTTGCAAATATTTTTTTGTAACCGTCGCAAAAATGGGCGGGACGAAAAATAGCATTTAATGGCCTCCTTGGTCCAATTTTAGGTTTTTGGGTTTCGCCCTCGTTAAAAGTTGCATTTGCCAAACATGAATATGGGTAAACTTTAAAAACAAAATTAATTTTTCAGTGGTAGGATTAGTTCTTCTTATTTCTTTTTTAACTTTACTAGCCTCCATAACTTTTAAGAAGAAATATCCGTAGAGGAAAGCGAACTGACACCAAAGAAGTCCCGTGATTGGTTCTTTGGTGGCAGGGACGGGTCCCAGTTCTAACACTTTATATGATTGGGACCTATCACTTTTACATGGGATTGTCATTGGAGGAGGTTAATTGACACCTAACAGACACCATTTGACATCTATTTTCAATAAACGTGTTACGCGTTAGATACAACAGTGCTACCTCTTGGTTTTTTTCAAAAAAAAATTCCTTTAAAAACCAATTATAAATAGTACAAAAACGGTCCTAATAAATAAATAAAAAATCGTTTATATAAAAAAATTAGTAAAACAAAATTAATACAAAATGAAAAAAATTCACCTTTTTGTTCTTACTTAATATACCAGTTAAGTGATTAATTTTCCTTTCACATATCATTAGTTATTTTTTTTTTTTGTTCTTTTTTATTTTCACAAATCCCAGGACCAGTTCTATTGGAACAATTGACACAATTTCCCCGCAGAGATGAGCTTAAAAAAAGTAATGTCCGGCTAGATTGACCAAATGTAAAATTTCGAAATTTGTTAGTAAAGGGTTAAGTCCTGTGTATATGTTTTACATGAATCTATACCAACTACACAGAAAAAAGTGTTTTATCAATTAAAAAAATAGTTTAAAAATTATTAAAATTTAATTAATGTGATAATTGAATCAATTATTTTTTTGTTGAAAGAATATTAAAAATTTAATTTTGATTTAATTAACATTTTAGTTGTTTTGAAATAAATTTTTAATTAAAATTTTAATTAAAGAACAAAAAATCTTAATTGACTTCTTTCGTTTAAAATAAAATAATTTAAACATGAAGAATTCTTGTTGGGAATTGTCAATATTTATTTAAATAATTTTATCACATAATTTGAAATGGCAAAGTTTTTTGATCACTTTTTTAATTAAAATTAAAAATATCATTTATTGAAAATATTTTTTCAAAATTTTAAAATTTTTAGTAATCAATATAATCATTTTGGTAATAGGTGCAAATTCAACAAATTGTTTGCTTGATATTATGAATTTGGAATAAATTTGGTGATTGGAGAAATTTAATAATTTTTTCTGTGTATACAATCAAAAATTGATATTTAGAGACATTGGCGCATATTCATAAATCATAGCTAAAATCGGAACTAACAAAACAGAAACTAAAAAATAGTTCATAGATAGTTATAGATCTTATTCACAATTCATAACTAACGTAGCAACTGCTCTCAGCTAATAGAAGAAATGCAACAGAGTAGAAAAATGTAGAAAACATTAAATGTCGATAATATTTTGAACGATATATTTTGTAATTAATTAAAAAGCTTACCAAGCTCTTAAAAAACATTTCTGTTCTTTAAAAAAATAATACAAACTCTAAAAAAGTGTTTTTTTTTTATAAAATTAAATCAATCAGCTGTTCTTTGAATGTATTAGTTAGTTAGCATTTAGTTACAGCTTTACCCATAATTAAGTCTAAACTTTTTATGCTGAAAGTAACCAACTGTGAATAACTTAAACAGGTACTTAAAAAAGTTAACAATTGGTGATCATTTATGAATATGCGCCAATGTTCTAAGACTTAGATTAATATAAAAATTATTAAAGAGGAGTTTATTTCTGATATGTTTATTTTGGGGATCAACTTAGAAAATAATTCCGACAAGATTATCGTACGAGAATAAGAATCTTAAGATATACAAAATATCGTTTCCGGAATTTTTTAAAGGTAAAAAATATGAAACCTTGGAAGGGCATTTTACTAACCTTTTGTTTGATTGGTTTATTTAGCAGAGGTACCTATTTGGACTCTTACTTTTGGATGCTACCAATGCCAACCATGATGCCCTTGCCACATATGACGGTGTAGCGCATATAAGGCGACTAGAAAAGAAAGAGCAGGTACACAACTAACTCTATGATTGATGCAACAAATAGGTTTATTTTATTGTTTGTAGGTTACACTACTGAATTTCATGAATATTTGTTCTTTAACTTTTTTTAATCGGCTTCTATACTATCTTTATAGTCTAAAGACTATGAGGAAAACTAAATAATGCATATGCAAGCGGTTTGCTACATTTCTGTGCTACATTTGTGTTAGCAATTTTATAATATTTTAATTTTGAATTAACTTTTTATTGAAACAACGTATAGATTAGAAGAAGTAAAAAGCAATAAGACAAATATATCCTAACTCGACTTAAGTAGTTCTTCCTTGTGGGCACATATTGATATTGACTATGTAGTAAAATGTATTGCTCAGATTTTTATTTAAGACCTTTGTTCCACTCTAGTGATTAATAAATACCCTTTTTATTGCTCTTAAGGACCCACTACATAACCAAATTGCCAAAAACAATTCACCCAATCAAACATTTTGTTACATTCACAATTGAATTCAAGATTAGATTTGTATTACAAATAAACTTGCAGTTGAACTAAACAATAAAGTTATAAGAAATTATCCGCTTGAATACTTCTGATGTAATCAATTAATATGACAGCCAGCCGAAACTCTCTCTGGGATTAACGAATATAATATGATGTAAATGATAATGAATGCTGATGGCCAATCATATAAAATCCTTGATGATTCACTTCTCTTTACATGTATGTATGTATGTGGGAGTGCTTTAAAGTGAACACATTTTCAAACATCAACAATAAATAGAGAAGAAAAAAAAACACCACTGTGCCAAAGAACAATGGCTAAATGAATGAAGAAGAACTGATAGTTGAGTGAGTGAGTGAGTGGTGATTGTCATCATTAAGTCATTGAGGCAGCCAAAATAGTTTTCTACACATATGAATATGAAAAGTTTAGATATTTGCATGAATTATGTATGTGCACACGTACGAGCACAAACACTTGTATGAAACACAAATGAATAAAGAGATTCGTATTCATGTGTTGCAGCGTCTCCAATGCGGCAATACACAAATGACAGGCGGACAGGCATACAGCCAAACAGAAACACAGGCGGACGGACGGAAAAATAGACAAATATGTTGAAATTTTGTGTATTTGCACAATAATCATATTATTCAATGTTAAGCCCAAGGTAAAATATAAAAACTCAAATCTTGCCAAGATTTTTCATTTTATTTTGTATTTTCTCGCTCCCAGCATAAGATTTCTTCTATCCGTTACTGTTGTATTATTGAAATTAAACGGGCGGCATGGGGCGAATAATGCGCCGTCAACGATGCAGCAGCGCAGTATTATGGATTCTGATGTGAACATTAATGATGCAAAAGCAAATAGAACTGAACATGAAGATAATAATTATGATGCCTTTCCTTATTGGTTATTGGCTTTGGCCTATACTTGTTTACTATTATCGGTACATATGAAGAGTTCCATGACAAAAAATATTAATTGCACCTTTTCAGTTTTTTGTCGCTTTTTAATACATGCAGTTCTACGTCTTCAAATATATGTTAAGGTCGAGTTTCACTATTCTAGACAATCGTACGATTAATTTCGTTATAGAAAAATGTCGTAAAAATCTGTTGTCAATGCCACGCTTTCATACAAAAGAAGATGCTAAATTTACTACTTTATAAGAAATGCAACTCTGATCGCATAGAATCTATAATTTTATGAAAATTCTCATATAAATTTGCAAGTTAATTTTAATGTCACACTGTCATGCTTTATGAGCAGACACGATTTTATTGTCAAATCGTGCGACTGAGTAGGATAGCGAATCACTGGCTTAACCGATATTAAAAAAAAACTTACCAATGGACAATAGCTCCGCAGAAATTCCATCAATAAAAAATTATTAAGACGAATATAAAACATTTATATCTATACACAGAAAAAATTATTAAATTTCTCCAATCACCAAATTTATTCCAAATTCATAATATCAAGCAAACAATTTGTTGAATTTGCACCTATTACCAAAATGATTATATTGATTACTAAAAATTTTAAAATTTTGAAAAAATATTTTCAATAAATGATATTTTTAATTTTAATTAAAAAAGTGATCAAAAAACTTTGCCATTTCAAATTATGTGATAAAATTATTTAAATAAATATTGACAATTCCCAACAAGAATTCTACATGTTTAATTTATTTTATTTTAAACGAAAAAAGTCAATTAAGATTTTTTGTTATTTAATTAAAATTTTAATTAAAAATTTATTTCAAAACAACTAAAATGTTAATTAAATCAAAATTAAATTTTAAATTTTCTTTCAACTAACAAAAATAATTGATTAAATTATCACATTCATTAAATTACACTACTTTTTTAAACATTGTTTTAATTGATAAAACACTTTTTTCTGTGTAATAGAAAAAAAGCCAACATCATGGAATTAGCGAAAGGTCATTATAAAAGAGTTACTTTTAAAATAGTTGACAAAGAATTTAAGGGTACTTTACACTATCACATAAGTCTAACGTATTTGGACGAAAATGCTTCCCTAATCTAATTATGGTTCAAAAATTTTTAAAAAACAATAACAACTTATCAATACAGTACCCATGTTCTATAACTTTGGTGAGAATTTCTCGCATCGAAAGATGGCTCGGTGGAAAGAGATTTAGCTCCAACGATGAAATTATTGGTCAAACAAATTCGTATTTTATGGACCTCGAAAAATCCTTTTTTTTTTGGAAGGGATACACAAATTGGAGAACATTTGGACTAAGTGTATTTAGCTAAAAGGAGATTATTTTGAAAAATAATTTTTTTTTTTTTGTAAAAAAAACTGTGTTTCATTCAAAAAGTCACGGACTTATTGATCCGCCCTCGTAGTTAAACAATTGAAAAATCTACAAAGAACAAAATACTTACTTTTTCCGTCTTATTATTCATTGCGTTTTGCATTTCTTATATATTTTTTAGTGTTGAAATTTTTCTCACGCAGTTAAGTGAGAAAAACAGTTGCTTGTCTCAATTTATTTCATTTCTCACATTTCAAACGAAAAGTTTATCACCGCGGGAGTTACAGAACATGGGCACAAGGTTATATTTTCTTCAAAATACGTATGAAAACCCGAAACGAAAATATGTATTTAGTTAAATATCTCAATAAGTAGGTCACAAGTGGTAAAGTTTTATATACCATTGGATGCTGCTTCAAAAACCCTTTTCGATGATAACAAATTTTATTTATGTCGTCTTGGAGCAAAGTACAAAAAAATTCGAAAAACTGAAAAAAGACCTTTTTTAAAAATGTTCCAGCTCACGGATGGTCCACGCTAGAACCAAGATATTTTGGGAATCATTATGAAACATATCAACCTTTATTTTGAGAGGGGTAACAAAATCACTTTTTTGTTGAGTCGCTCTAATGTATACCCTTTTAAATTCGGTGAAGGGTGTTAAAATAGTTTGTCAGTCTCATATAAAAATTTACCAGCACCATTCCACTTACTCGTTATTATGCGAGAAAATGTGAAACCGCGTTTCATAATGGAACTACCCATACATGTCCTTTTCGTGTTTGTATGTGTTTCTAATGGCAAGTGTGGTAGATGTTGCTTTTAGGTGTGGTTTGCTTTAATTTCGTTTAGTTTCCTTTTAAGTTTAAAGAATGCTGGGTTCGTTGTTTGAACAGTCACTATGAAAATGTTCAAATTTATTCACGAATTTATTACTGGATGACAAGTTATTGACGTAT
Organism: Pollenia amentaria; assembly: GCA_943735925.1. Lineage (NCBI taxonomy): Eukaryota > Metazoa > Arthropoda > Insecta > Diptera > Polleniidae > Pollenia > Pollenia amentaria. Next base: position 70,820,802 of record OX031007.1, on the reverse strand, counting down.
TGAATCAGATAAAACCAGTAAATGTGTAAGTGAATGTTTTAGCAATTCTAGGATTTGCAGTAACTTGTAGAAGTTACAGTGATCACCAATAGAGTGTTTAATGTTGTGAGTGATATTAAGTCAAATATGTGTAGAAAATTTTGAAGGATCAATGGGAGAATGATCACTAGTGCTAATGAGCAAAATATAGTTTGCATTGGAATATTTTAAATTTTTCTTTAATCTATCAGTTCCCAAATGGGTACTGAAAAACTGTGTGCTCATTGAATTTTTTGTTTGATTAACAATTTTTTCGGATCTGTTCAATGAATCAAATTTAAGCTTTATAAAGCTTTCTTGCAATAGGCCTATTTCCTCAATATTTCACATACTTTTTTGCTTAAGCCAACCTTTTTGGTAAACATTGAAGCTATAGATATGTACACCACCTTTTTCCAAAACTTGTAATTCTATTTTTAAAGAAAACTATTTTCTTTAAATCGAATCAGCCTTTTCTTTCCTAATTGCTGCATTCAAAATTTCCTAAAGTTTAATTTATTTCTTTTGTCATCATCTCTTACAGAAATAGAATTAACTGCGTTTTCAGAATCTAATCCAAAAAGCCTTTTATGCAGCTGCTTTGCATACAAAATCATTAAATTTTTTATAAAAATGGGTCTTTAAAAAAAAAAATTTTAAATTGTTGAAATTTTTACTCCTCTCCTTTAACAAGTTCGAAATTTCAGAGCAACAAACATTAAACTTATCGGATTTTAATTCAAAATAACATATGCAGTAAAGTTGCAATAATTAATAAAAGAAAAATTCCGGGAATTTTTCGCACAAATTTCCCGAGATTTTTTCTCGGGAAATCCCGTATGAAAAACACTAGCTCAAATATATCTTTCTGGTATTTTACAACCGTAGTAAAGGCTATTAAAGATTCGCTACAGCGAAATATAACCCTCATACTTGTTGTATTAAAAGAAAGTTGCAACTGATTCCCTAAATACACAAAATTCGTTATACCACCTGTTACATTTTCCCCTGGCACTGTACGACTACCGTGAATACTGTGAATGTAGGACATGGCATATGCATGTACGTAAATGTTGATTGATATTCAGATAAAATGTAACACAAATGTGTGCAAATGTGTAAGTGTACAATGTATACATATATGCTTCCTATTTTTCATGTTGCAATAAACTTTTGATTAACACTCAAGCAAACGTTTACATTTCAATGGAATATATTTAGGTGACGTAACCATTATAATGTGCGAAATGCATCACTATTGAAGTCATAAAATGGAACGGCATCTATCACGCAATCTAACAAATAAATCAAATCTATTTGAAAGTACATACACGTATTTGAAAGTCTTATTGTACACAGACAATGGCAAACAGTGTTCATAGTCCTGTACTACACCGAGAGAAAAAACATATTTCAATATGGTCACCCCAACAAAACTATTTTTAACAAAAGTTTTTAAAAATATTAGGGGTAAATAAATCCTATTATTATCACCGGCGATCATATCATGGTTAAATAAGTCCTCCATTAAGCATCTACAACCATATAATGATTGTCTTGGAACATATTTTGGTTAATTATACCCAAAAAATATTTAAACACTTACAATAGCATGGTTGTTTTTCAACAATAGCATGTTGCTCTTGGGAAAGAGGATAATACTTTGGTTAATTAAAAACCAAACAATCCAAGCCAAGTAATCCAAACAATCCGAACTATTATCATATTTAAACATAACATGTTTAGAAGGAACCATAATATAATTGTGGCTTCTTGAGCGCTATTTGAATTATTATATGGTTGCCGGTGACAATAATATGGTTAAATTAGCTATAATATGTTCAAAAATTTTTGTTAAAAATAGTTTTGTTGATGGTGAGCATATTGAAAAATGTTTTTTCTTTACGTGTATACACACAACACACACATACACACATACATAATTGCATATTGGCTATTGTATTTCTTGGTGTTTGTGATGCAAGTGTAATTGTAAATGTATGAATGCGTTTTAACTTCTTTATATCCCCCCCGTTTTTTCAGTTAGCTGAATCCGTTTTTTTCTTCTTTTCTTTATTCAACTACAAGAATGATTGCAGAAATGTTGAACGGAAATAAGACCTTTTATTTTATTTTACACAGCAGACATGGGCTTTCATACACATGACCAGCTGTCTGTCCATCTGTATTAGTGCACCACTAAATATTTTTCTTTTTACAAAAATTTAAATTTTAAATTTTAAACTTTAGTCGCACGTAAATATTTTCCTTAAACTAAATATTTTTTTTAGTTTTCTTGAAGAGAAAACTTAAGTAGCAGTTATTTTTCAAAAGGGGCGGTCCCTTAAGTACCACTGAGGCAATATATTGTATGTTTCTTGCACAATTAACTTTTAAGTACTTTTAGTAGGGTAAATGTTCGATAAACAAAAACAAAACAAACTAGTTCACAGAAATAGTTAGGAAAATGACATCCTGGTATGTTGTACTTCAGACGAAAGATTAATGTCTTTGTAGGTACTTCGATTTAACGATATTTATAAATTTCGTAGCTGAGCCTAGAAAAAGACTTAAATATTATTTTGTTGATTTGAAGTTGTAATTATTTTACAAAATTATTTATTTATTTATTTATTTATTTACTGATTTCCTGCACAACAAGAACGAGTCTTATAATTAAAGTACAGGATTATATTGGTTTACAAGGATTGCCATATAAAAAATATTAAGATTAAACATAATACATTAAATTAAAAAGAAAATATACTGAGAGTAATATTAGAAGGTTTATAAAAACAAAAGTTTAAAACAATATATAAAAATAACACAAAAACTAAAGATAGGATAACATTTTATAAATAAATTATACAATCACAGAATTTTTAGTTTAAGTTAAGCGAAAGTTTTAAATAAAAATTTCCTAAAAAGAGTTGCGTTGCTATTTGTTTGTTGGTTATTTGGTACATCATTCCAAAGACGAACTGCGTTTATTTAAAATTGCCATTCTGACACAAGACATTTAAATTTAGGTATAATCATGTTCTTGCCCCTGGTAGATCTAGCAAATTGGATAACATTATAAAGGTATTGTGGTTTTTTTGTGTATGCAACTTTGTGCAGAAAAATAAGGACTCTAATTTTAAGAAGGTTTTCGAAAGATACACCATAAAGATTTTTTGAGAATGCAGAGACTCCATCACAATTATATCTTCAATGATCTGAAATCTATAGAAAAGATTAGGGCAAATTTAAAAAAAAAATCTTTAAAAAACAATATTTCATTTCCTTAGTGCTGGTTCAAACACGTCAGGCTTAGCTGAACAGGGTTCTTAAATTATCTTTTGAACCTGCGTGTAAGTTTTCATATGTAATCAGTTTGTGTCGTCAAATGTCTTGTTTTTTTTACCTTAAACTTATCTGGCATATTAGGAACACGAAAAAAACGGTTAAGTCGGTACCCTTTACATACTTCTTGCTCCTCTGTCCACAAATCTTGCGCCTTGGCGACTCAAGCTTGATGTGTGTGAGCCAGCACTTAACAGCTGCTTAAAATTACACACTTCTCTTTATAGAACCAGCCCAGCGGGGAAATGAGGAGTTGATTACACAAAAAACTAACAAAATAAAGTATTTTTTCGAAAGAATAATATTGCATTCATTGGAATCGAGAAGGTAATATTATTTGACACAATAATTATGCATTGGTTACCACGTATATTCTTACATTTGGAGAACAAGGAATGTATTGTTTCTGTTCGTGACTATTATTCGTGTTTTTATTTTACATATTTTCTTAATAATAACCGATATGAATTATTTAATTCATTTGCATTCATCGGAATAATTTATTACAATCCTAGGACATGTTCTGTGTTAATAATAATGAATTCTGGAATCAAATACTATACAACATATGTATTACATTCTCAATTCCTCTTGATTTTCCCGCTGGGAGTGGTAGCACTGAATTTCTTAATAGTTGATTTCACACTAATTTCGTAGTTGTTAAATTTGTAGTTCATTGAAGCTTGTCATCTAAAACGCCTTTAAAAAATTTTTTTTGTTCTATTTAATAAATCTTGGTGTTCAAACAGAATTAAGTCTTCCCCTTCAGGCAAAAATTCTAAAGCCCTTAAGTAAACCGTCGGCAGTAACTTCAAATTCTCTCTGATTTATTTCTTTTGCTCTCATTTTTCTTTGCTTACAAAATGATATTTACTGCCTGGCCCACAATGTCGACAAGAACATTTCTTTCGAATATTTATATTGAAAACAAAAACAAATTTCAGTTTTTTATTATTGTTTTCAATATAAAAATGCGAAAGAAATGTTCTTGTCGACATTGTGGGCCTGGCAGTTAATAAAAGTATGGTATCATTATCAAGAGAATAAGTGATATGTAAGAGCATGGGCAAAAACGTTCTCAAAATAAGTGTTACAACAAAATTGAGGCTTCATCAGCGAAGAAACAGAATTGGATCGTCAAATTCAAGCAAAAATTCTAAAGCCGATAATTAAAACGTCGACAGTTTTTTCAATTTCTATAATAATATGTATGAAATTGAATGAAAATGTGGTGTGTATATAAAACATTGATAGGGGCTCGGAGGTCACTATATACGTGGACAGCCAGGCGGCCCTTATGACCGTAAGGGGCTGTTATGTGAACTCCAAGCTAGTTGATGGTTTTAGGAGCGCTCTGGAGGGAACCTAAGGAGGGTATGTGTTCCGATTGTGCTGGGTGCCGGGTAACTGCAACATTAACGGCAATGATGGAGCTGATGAGTTGGCGAGACATGGCTCAGAGGACCCTAACTGTATGGAGGCGGTTAGGTCTTCAATAGGCTTCTACTTTAGAGGGAACAGGGAATGGATTCTGGGCGCGACCAATCAGGCCTGGGGGAAACGAACGGACTGCCGGGCATCACGAACGCTGTTGCCGGTGCTTAGGAAGACCGATTCGGATTCGCTGCTGGGCAAAAGTAGGGTCTGCATGCGGGTTGTGTGAGGACCCGGAGGATTTAGAGACAGTTTAGCACATTCTGTGGCACTGTCCCAGGCAACAGGGCAATAGGTTGAGGTGGCTGGGCAACAGATTCTTAGGCGATTTAGGGGATGTCTCGGGCTGTGGACTCGAGAGTCTGATAGGATTCGTAATTGGCATGGCCTAGCTACGCGGCAGGAGACTGGGAGCTAGCCGCACATATGTTGGATTTGTGATGAGTGGGGTTTTCTCTCGGGTTTGGTCCAATCTTCCTTTCTTATCTATCTTTTCTTATGCTTTCGCAGCTTATTTAACCTACTTTCCAGCTATCTATATCTAAACAAGGCATCACAATGGACCAGATTGGTATCTGGGCGAGGGTGTGAAGGAGACTTCACACCAGCCTTTCTACCTACCTACCTACATGGTGTATATATGTTAAGCCATTAGAAAAACCCTTCTCACAATAAAATTGATTTTATTTCACGACCGCATTTTCTAGCAGAATTGTATATCAAACGGTATGGAAAACATAAAGCCCGTAATTAAAACGTCAACATTCAAATTCTCTTTAATTTTATTGCTTTAATTTTTGTTTTCTTTTGTTTTTCATTTTTTGTGTACAAAATGTATGTAATTTATTAAAAGTATGGTAGCATTGTTGGGAGAATAAGTGCCTTTATGTGAGGGTATTAGAAAAAAACGTTTTCAAAATAAAATAGATTTTATTCCACGACGGCTTTCTACGACAAACTTTTACGTCAAAATTTATGGAAAATGTGGTCTCGACGCAGTTCTGTTTAAACACTTAAGACTGATTTTTGTTTCCAGCCTAAAACAAAATTTGCCAAATTATAAAAAAAATAATATAAAATATCACAAAAACTTTCAAACTTGTAAAAATTTACCAACAACCGCCAAAACTACCAGACCTTTTTTCCTTGTCGTAAATGTAACCTTGTAAACAGTGTAATTTCATAATTTTTAAACAAAAAAATGTATTGAAAAATTTTAATGAAAATTTAAAATTTTTAGATGTCTTCTAAAAGCCATAATTAAACTGCAATAACATTTTCTTAATGCACCATGACCAAACCTTAATGGTTTAAACATTGCACATTGGGTTGGTCTTGCTACAGATATCACAAAAGTCTAATCCTCTGGCTACAGGTACTGCTTTTTTTTAAAAATGTAGTGCTCCTTAAATAAAAAAAAAGAATTAATTGAAAACTGCACACAAATTAAACTGCAGAACACACAACCAATAACTTTATGATAACCCCACAGTTCTGAAGATTCTTCTTTAAAAAAAAAAGAAATTAGTTTCCCTATTTCAAAAACAGTTCACATATGAAAGATCGCCTTCTAAAAATAACATTTTAACGGTTATTAACCCGGTCTATATCAAATACACACGTGTTCCAATTATTATCTTCCACAAGCAAAATTTTTAGAAAACGGAACTTATCGAATCGGCATCAGATAACATTTTAACGGTCAGACACTTCTTATGAGTTTCTTCAGGGTTACAATAAGGGACAGTTTGAAAATGTTAAACAGTTCCATGATTCGTTACAGTGCGATTTCGTTATTTAAGGGTGGCTTTTAAATAGTTACAGGCACTGGATCGGGGTATTTCTTTTTCGTTTTCATTCAATAGTTTAAGAAAAATAAAACGCACCCCATTTATGACTTGAAATATATTCTTCACAGAGGAATAACGATAGAGGAGCAGCAAAAAAGAAATGGCCCCTTTCAATGTTTAAACTGAAAACAATTGGGTCATATGGGGGCATAGCGTACGTTCGTAAATGCATAAAAACTGTGCATCACTGCTGCAGTAATGCAAAATTGTGTTGCTGATGCGTGATCACCAGTTGCAGTTGTGATGCGGACGCTTTTTTGCTTCACAACAGCTGTGCAAAGTTTGAATTTTTGAGCACGAGCTAAATTTCAAAAAATGTTATGAACAATAGCGATGACAAATTTTATTGAAAATATTGAAAAAATGGGACAGTTTTCTTATAAATAACAAGAAAAAGCATCAAAAAAGAAAAATAAAACGATTTCTTTTATCTGAAAAGTTATTGCATCAGAAAATTAACTTATACAATCAATGCAAAAATTTTCTGCAGAGCTGCGGCATCACTGCATACAAAAACTTTTGAGATATGAGAGTAATGCCAAGTTTCTTACAAGTAATCCTTTTACGGATATTAAACTTTACTAATGGGCAAGTGATGCGCAACAACTGCATTTACGAACGTACCCAGCCTGTCAATGCACGAATTCTTATCACGAACGAATTCTTATCAAATTAAAAAAATAACACTTAAAGAGACATGACAATCCCTTACTACGAAGCATATGAAGGCATAAGGGCAACTACAGAAAAGTCAATGTGTAAAGCTGATCGTTACGTTCACTAATTTTTATCTGCGATGAATAAAGCGCTTTTTGTGTCAAAAATGTATTGCTTCAAAGTGGAAACTCGCCATATAAAATTCATGTCTTTCGTAAGCGGGGTGGTAAGCGAAACTTTTACGTTTCTCGCTTTACAACCTGCTTCGTTTGAAGCCCTTTTTTTATTGGGATGATGGAGGAAATGTTAAGAATGCAATCGATGTTTTGCAAGCTGTTCTTTACAAGCCATTAATTGTCTGAAAATTTGTTTTTGGAACGCAAATGGCATCCGCCGACATAGAAATGAACGAACTAGAATACAGTAAGTCACTCATTCGGCGCGAGTATTATAGAATTGCGCAAGAGGGATGGACCTGTGAGTCCACCTGCTCCATATCAAGGGCACTATGGCCTGGCTATGATGAACGGAGAACCAAATTTCTACTTAAGTTTAATAGGGACCAAATCATGACTGTGGTGTCGGTTATGACTGGACACTGGCCTGTTGGGACTCATGCTAGGAGAATGGGTCTGGAATTCAATGACTACTGCAGAAGTTGTCATGATGAGGAGGAAGAGGAGACTGTGCTTCACTTTCTCTGTCAATGCCCTGGGCTACGGGGCATTAGGGAAAAATACCTGGGAGAGCCGGTGTTTTCTTGCTTGGATAATCTATCTAAAATATAACTAAGATTGCTTCTGCTCGAATGAAACACTTTTTAATATGTGATCTCCGTAAAGACTACATTCAAACAATAAGCATTTGTATTAAAGAGTTTAGTCGGAAAATAGTAATTTTATCAATACGATTTACAATATCAGAAAGCCAGTAATTTAAATCACAAGTCCCCAGTTTTTGCTGCTGGTGATTCCAACACTTAATATGCCTTCTGGGGGTCACGACTTAAAACACGTAATGGCCGAGTTTTATTTAATACAATTTCTAAAATGGGACTAAATATGAAAGCGAGTGGACAGCTTAGCCAGTGGCTTCTGATCAGTAGAAAACTCTTAAGAACATCCCGATGGAAACAGTTTATGTTGAAGCTACCCTTAAATTATCTTCTGATCGCACACCCATTATAGTTAACGCTAAAAAATTGTATCCCTGAATGATAATCTAGCGACAGCTGGTTCACAAATAAAATGGCTAATATACAAAAATTATATCAGCACCCATTGCCCAGAGAATATATCGCTATAAGAATATTTAGGTTGTTCACGGAAAGCTGGTTATCAGGTTATTTAGTTATATTCACAACAACAATATAAATTTTTTGAAATAAATTTTGTTTTAATATAACTACATAACCATATAACCTGATAATCCGCCTTTCGTGACCAACCCAATTGACACAATCTCAAACAAACTGATCAACATTCATACAAAAGAGTTCGAAGAGAATAATGAGCATAACAGCTGAAAACATATTTTCAGGCTCAAAAAACTGTATCCCAGTAAAAGTATCTTAAAGAACTTGATGCAGCTCATCAGTATGACTACATGCTACACAAAATATTAAAATAAAACTCGAATGGAAGTTGGGCAAGAAATTATGTTGAAAAAGGAAACCTGTTTGTTGAACATTTAAAAAATATATTTACCCCTCATTTACCAAACGGTATAGCAGTCGAGTTGCCACCTATTGCAATTGGAAGAGCTATACCCCTATAATTTAAGATATTAGAAATTGAGAAGGCCCCAAGAAAGTACTTTGGTTTTAGTTATCAATAATCAAACTTTTTTTATTTTCGTTTCCGCAATGTTTCGACAAACTACCCGTTATAAATTCTCGCCATAAACTTATTTAACTGATAAACTGTCCGTTAACGATTTTGGTTTTCTCATATACCGACAAAAATATTATTTTCAGTTGACAATATCTCTCAAAGCAGATGTGAGAGTTGGGACTGTGAACAGCAGTCAGCTGATTGCATTTATCAGTATGACAAAATAGAAGCAAATGCGCCATTGAGAAAACCAAATTTCTTTAATCTGCAGTTTTTCATTGGGAAAAAATATATTCGCCTGATGAGAAAACGGTCATAATAGTGTATAGGTTAAGGTAAATAAGAGGGAATAATAACTTTTGGTTAATTAAAACTATCAATTAAGGTTTGTTTACACTATCCCACAAGTCTTACGTATCCCCTTATACTTTGTGAGATAGAAATCTAATGAGTTTTATTGCGACTGTCAAAAAATCTACTGTGAGATTACAGTTTGTAGTCACACTATCACACATGAAATGCATTTCTTAAAATGCAACCCTGATCCAATGAAAAGTATTATCGGTTAGAAAATTTTCAGAAAACGGTGATGTCAAATTTTTTTTTGTCGTAATACTTATCATTTTCATAACACATTGCATTCACACTATCACACTTTTACAAATTACTTGAGTTTTTGACTAACCTTTAACATGATCAGAAGCAATAAAAACTAATTTGTTAAAGTGTGTTCGACTTTTTAAATAAATTGTTGTTGCTGTTAAAGTTTCCTGTAGTTTCCGTAACTTTTAATGTTTTTTTTTTTTTTAATTTGAGTTGCATTTATATCGTGTTCTTTATCTGTGTATTTGTTAAATATTCAACTTACAAAATGTTAAAATTCACATTTGCTTCTCTGTGTCTGTTTGTTTGTCTGTCGACTGGCAAATTATTAAAGAACACTATTCCATTCTCTTAGGCAAAAGTGCACATCACACATTTTGTTAAATCGGAACTTTCATAATTTAAATTGTAATTTTATTACTATTATTACTATTGCGATTATAACGCGATAGATATTAAGAGTAACTGCAGGAAACGGATACAATCTCTGCTACAACTTAAACAAATTTACCACCAACTTCCAATGTCGAATGGATAAAATCATTCATTTCTTGTTGCCACACCTGACTAAATACGTTCTCGTCCTGTTTGAATAACTTTTGCTTCATAACAATCCTGAAGTGTTTTGTTAAGTCAGTGGCATTGTAATGAATGACTGCATATAGTCTCTAGTGTCAATCGATTTACTATTTCAGTTACATAATAATGATTTTAAGAGCTTCTTAGTAAAACGGAATCGTATTGGATTAATTTTAATTTAAATCAAATCTAGTTTTTGATTGTAGTGAAAATCTGTAGCTTGTTTGAGCTAAAGAAAAAATACGTAAAAATTAAATTTATACAAATTCTCTTTTACAGATTAAATTTGTTTCCTTAACTGCTTTTAGAGAAAACCTTTTGAGTTTATTCAATTTTCCATTAAACTTAATTATTTAAAATTCTTCTGCTAATTATTTCACTGATACACTCTACACTCAAAAAAAAAAAAAATATCATCCTTCTGTACTTCAATAAATCCGAAGCGGTATCAATAGTACGAATTTTCTTGAAACAAGTAAAGAAAGATTGATTCAAGTGCGGATTAATCAAGTGCAAAATACTTAACTTATCCATATTTTATACCGAATTCGTATATAAAGTAATCCGAAAAGGAGATTGATTTAAGTAAAACTAAGATTTAATCAAGCTGGAAATTCGCTTGATTTAATTATTATAAAGTTAAATTAATCCCTAATTCATACTTGAAATAATCCGAAAGTGAAATTAGATTGATTCTTCTTGACACTTATACCAGAGACAGAAGGAGAATATTATTTTGATTGATTTACTTACTCGCTTTACACCAATTTGTTTCACTTTTGTTGTATTGTCTCCTCCGTTAACAGAAATTTAATTATAAAACACCAGCACGATGACCGACATGATTTATTTAACTAAATATAAACTAAATGGGAACTTTTGCTTTGTATTTTACTTTTTAAACTTAAAAATAATGTATGTTTTTCTTTTCGTACTGTTGTTGTTTTTACACAAAACAAGCAAATCGTTTTTTACCTACTTGTGCGTTTTTTTTACCTACAACAAACTTTGTCAAACACATGCGTATGCACGCATATAAAATGCAATGCTGAGAGATGAGACTAATAAGCCATATTCAGGGTTGTCATATTTTTTTCCACCTTCATCGCCAATTCCCAACAAATTCGAAGTCAAACCTTTGGTATGAAATGAATTTATCATTTGACATCAAACACAATTTTCAAACCTTTTCCAACTCTTTGATTAAAGCATTTGAATTCAAATTGATAATGATTTGAATGTTAACATTTGACATGCAATGTTTTATCAATTCGATATCAAATTGATATCAAATCTTATTCTCAAGCCAAAAAAAAACTTGACAGCACAGAAGCGAAAACTAAATGTAAACATTAAAAAATGGCGATTAAAGTTAAATGTGTTGCACAATTAAAGAATATTTGCATATTACGTGAAGTGAATTCGCCTTTAAAAAAACGTTAATTTGTTGCTAAAAATATAAAATATATTTGTGAGTAAAAAATGTATTACAAAGTGTAAGAATGTAAATAAAACTAAACGGGAAAGTGAAGAAATTATAAATTTGTTGTACGTTCGCGGTGATACGCCATGACAATCCTCAAAACAAAAAGGAGCCAAGTATTTCGTCTTTGCAAGAATTAGAGGAAGCAAAAAACACTCACTATTTCATCTTTTAGCTAATGGTGTCGAATGTAAAGCTCACAGTTTATTTAAATAAATAATGAATTTAAATAAAAAAAATATTTCCTATCAAAAGTTATTTTTGGTAATATACAAAATTTAGTTTTAATATTATACCAACAAGGATTTTCTCCTCTATGGTATAACAAACACCGGCTTCGCTAAGTAAAGCTTCTAAAATATGCCTTGTTTCCGAACGAAAGCCGACTATGCATAGAAGCTTTAGTTAACGAAGCCGGTATTTGTTATACCATAGAGAAGAAAATCCTTGCGCCCGGCCGAAGGCCGGCTATGATCCCAAATTTGTTTACATTCTTATGTGGACATTATGACACTTTTCAAAGTGTCATAACGTCCGCGGACGCTACGACATTTCTTTGATGGACGTTATGATACTGGACGTTATGACATGCCACCTGATAAAAACACTGAAATTTATTGTTGAGGGAAAGCTGGTTTCTATGCGCATTGCGCTGGTTGCTTAGGCCAGCTCCTCAGGAAACTTTTTCCAAAGACTTTAGAAAAGCTAAAAATATTATACAAATAAGACTGTAAAGTGAATAAGAATTTTAAGCACTCAGGTCTTACCCGTTACAATATCAAAGCTTCCAAAAAAGCCAGAACAATAAACAGTGAGTTTATCTTTTCTTACATTCCCCTACAATTGGCTGGTTTTTTTTCGAACTCGAATTGTAGTTGTAAAAAGTTTCCATCAAGAATAAATTTCAGTGTTTTATCAAAAATAAAAATTGGGAATTTAGCACGTTATAAATAAATCTGATTAATAAAAATGTTTTTCATTTATGTTCCACGTATTAAAATCCACATTTGAAAAACATTTGAGAATAACGTTTGAAAGCAAGTTAAAAATAAATACATCTCTGATATTTGAAAATAATTTCCCCTTTTTGTTGAGAATGCTATGATTTGTAAGTCATTATCAAACATTAGTGGTTTGAGAAAAGGTTTGATTTCAAATCATTTTCAATTTGATATCAAACCTCGGAGTTTGTTGGGTTAGTATATCGAAAATCGCCAAAAATCGCCAAAATTTAATTTTTTTAGATTTTTGGTAAAAAAATTCGCCAAAAATCGCCAAATGGAAGTGTTATATAAAAAAGTAAAGAAGATAAATTTTACCTTTATTAAAATTTTCTATATTTGGCCTTGTTCTAGTAGTGCGTTTAAATTGTAGTATTTTAAACGTTAAAATGCATATTAGCATGAAGTCGCTTAAGTCAACTTAAGCAACTGTCCGAATACATGTAAAACATATGTGGCCAACTATAATGTACTTAATGAAACTTTTCGTTAAGTTTCGTCAAATGTCATTTGCTTAAACAAAGTGCAAAACTGAATGCACATTCCGTACGGAATTAGCTGTTTGTGCATTATTAAAAAATAAATAAAATAAATTGAAATGAATAAAGAAAAAAGAAAAAGAGGTAGTTTACATATTTAGTCAATTCACAAGGTATCCTAACATGTCATATTTAGTCAATTCACAAGGTATCCTAACATGTCATATTGTCAAAATGTCCTAATATTTCACAATGGTTTAAACATGTTGTTGTTGGTTTGTTAACAAAAAGTGTCTTAAATAAATAGAACGTTGCTTGCTGTGTTTATTGTGCTGTCGTAATTAATCAGAAAAGTCCAGCGCTGAGCGGCTGAGCCGTACAACAATATTTTTAAACCATTGTGAAATATGAGGACATTTTGACAATATGACATGTTAGGTTACCTTGTGAATTGACTAATTGTCAAAATGTCCTTATATTTCACAATGGTTTAAAAATATTGTTGTACGGCTCAGCCGTAGAGTAGAGTAGAGTTAGAGTAGAGTTAGAGTAGAGTTAGAGTAGAGTTAGAGTAGAGTTAGAGTAGAGTTAGAGTAGAGTTAGAGTAGAGTTAGAGTAGAGTAAGAGTAGAGTTAGAGTAGAGTTAGAGTAGAGTTATAGTAGAGTTAGAGTAGAGTTAGAGTAGAGTTAGAGTAGAGTTAGAGTAGAGTTAGAGTAGAGTTAGAGTAGAGTTAGAGTAGAGTTAGAGTAGAGTTAGAGTAGAGTTAGAGTAGAGTTAGAGTAGAGTTAGAGTAGAGTTAGAGTAGAGTTAGAGTAGAGTTAGAGTAGAGTTAGAGTAGAGTTAGAGTAGAGTAAGAGTAGAGTTAGAGTAGAGTTAGAGTAGAGTTAGAGTAGAGTTAGAGTAGAGTTAGAGTAGAGTTAGAGTAGAGTTAGAGTAGAGTTAGAGTAGAGTTAGAGTAGAGTTAGAGTAGAGTTAGAGTAGAGTTAGAGTAGAGTTAGAGTAGAGTTAGAGTAGAGTTAGAGTAGAGTTAGAGTAGAGTTAGAGTAGAGTTAGAGTAGAGTTAGAGTAGAGTTAGAGTAGAGTTAGAGTAGAGTTAGAGTAGAGTTAGAGTAGAGTTAGAGTAGAGTTAGAGTACATTTTGAGTTAAGCAGAGTAACAGCCGAGTAAGAGTAGAGTTAGAGTACATTTTGAGTTAAGCAGAGTAACAGCCTAGTAAGAGTAGAGTTATCATAATCATACTATTAAATTTCGTGAAGACCGGTCCATAGCTTACCCTAATGGGGCCTAATGTAAACCCTACTCTCGGAAAACAGTTTATTGCGCCTAAAACCAAATAAAGCTTACTTTGGGAAAATAATTAAATTTGCCTAAAACCGTAACAGATATAGATATTGCGGTAAAATTTCTTCCAACTTATATTTATATGGCCAGAAAAAATATCATGCAATTTTGTGATATTCCTTAGATCCCATATTAAGCAGCCTTATAAAATTCACTGTTAACGCTAAAACTAATTACACTGATGTATTGAAATTTATTCTAATTTATTTTTTGTAATACCAGAAATCAGTCTTCAGAATTTTGGGATGATTGGTCCATAATTTACCATACGTTCAATACGAATTACCCTCCTAAAAATCATTTTAGTGCGGCTAAAACTGTTACGAATCATGATATTTTACTCAAGCCAGTTCAAAGTCCTAACAAGAAACGCACAAAATTTTCTTATTATCGTTCAATAATTTAATTCAGGTCTAAACCGCAACCAATTTTAATGCTGGCGTTCGTTTTTGTGTAGCTTAGTTAATAATATATATGTATTTATCATATAGAGTCAACTCCTGTTGGTGGAGGGTATCAAATATAGCATTCTAACTTGTTTGTATTTGGTTTAAGAATTTTATACTTATTTTAAGAAATTTCGGGATAAGTTTTCGAAAGTAATCAGATATAGGATTGTTTTAAATACGTTTAAGTGTCATTCGTACTAAAAATTTTAAGTTCGACTCGTACTTTAATTAAGTATAAAAAACTTAATTTATCCCGGGTGTTTTTCTTTCTGTGCGGCAGTGTTGTTGTGAATGAGGTTATACTTAGTCTAACATTTCGTCTGAAACGTTTTTAATATTCTACTAAGACCCCGTAAAGTATATATATAATCTGGGTCCTTGAGTAATTCTAATTCGATTAAGCCATGTTCGTCTGCCTGTCTTTGCTCTGTTGAAAACTCGCTAATTTTCGAAAGACCCAACAGAAAAGAAAAAGATTATCGTCAAACCACTTTTTTTTTGTTCTCTTAAGCACTTTTGTATTGACATCCATTACAATCGATTTAATAGGAAAAGTGTAATAAGTCCAGGAGTGGAACAACCTCCCTAAAAAATGTATATGCTTGTTAAAAAAACTAACATAAATTGGTGCCAGAACGCACATCTCATTAAATATTGTACAAATACGATTTATATGCCTGGAAATCATACTGTGAAGATCGGTTTATAATTTACGATAGGCCCCATATAAAGCCCTCTATCAGATAACACTTTAGTACGCCTAAAACCATAACCAATAGTTATATTGCAGTAAAATTCAACTTGTGATAGTTTAATATGACCTGTGATAGTTTTAAATAGCGTGGAGATCGGTCCGAAATAGGCCTCTTACAAAGCCCACTCTGGCAAATCATTCAACTACGACTAAAGGGTAGAAATAACATCATGTAATTTTGTAATAATCATTCCATTATTTACCATAGGTCCCATATGAAGCAGCCTTCCGAAAAGCAATTTAAGAAGCATTAAATTCTAAAAAAAAATTTATTGCTCTATTGAAATTTGGTCTAATTTTGGCTTTTCTACCGAATTATGTGATGATTTACCATGGCTCCAATGTAAAATCCCGTACTGAAAATCCCTTAATAGGCCTAATAATAATTGAGGAGATCCATAACAAAACGCAATAATTCCACTATAACAATTTTTTGGATAAATTAAAAAAAAAAATAAAAAATAATAATAGCCAGATTGATGACTCTTTTTAAGACTTGTTGTGGTTAAAATGGTTTATTAACACAAGAACAATTCATAAATAAATTGATTTGTCAGGCAGTTAGTCATTAAGTAATTTTGAAAACAAATTTGGAATTGTTGCGTTTTGAAAAGTGGAATTGTTGCATTTTGTTATGGAACTCCTGAATTATAAAATAAATTATGACATTTTATTTAAATTGGGCAACGAATTATAATCCAGTGAGGTCAGATTTGACAAAGCTTGGCTTTTCATTTTTAGATCCCCTCCACTCTTGAAATGTTCGAACTGTAGGTGGAGGGAATTAAAGATTCGGCACAGCCGAATATAGTGATATTACTTGTTTTTTTTAATGTGTTACACACACACATATATATATATATATATATCAGTAATGGAAAATTTAAAATTTGAGATGGTACTGACCACTAATCAAAAGAGTACTTTATTAACCATTTTGGTACTTTTTATATAACCAATTTTTTTTTATATATAAAAAACGAATATATAAAAAAATAAAATATTAATTATAATTAATATTAATATTAAAATTATAAAGTTTTGCTTAACAAACTAAAAATTAATTCATTATGAATTCCCGAACAAAAATGTTATTACATATTTTCTAGTGGTGTTCAAAATATGTTTGTTAATTATTGGTGAGTAAAAATAGGAAATTTATACTAGTATGTTATGCCGTTATCGAAACTATGAGGTTAAAACGCGTTTAAAATGACATTGATGCTTTAAGAATATCAATATTTTGCAACAAAAAACATGAACGATAAAGAACTTTAAAGTGTATGTGTACTCTGTATGTTATTGGCAGGTAGGAAATATTTAAAAAAATATCAACGGATTTCTTAACAAAGAAGCATAACAAGAAAAGAGTACTTAAACTGACGTGGGGGTACTGCGGTATTTATGAAAAGAAAAAGTACTGAAAATAGTACCATAGTACTGAATTTTCCATCACTGATATATATATATATATATGTGAATATTCTTTGATGTCAAAGAGATAGATGATTGACAGATATTTCAAGTACAACCCAACCACTTATCGAAAGTTTCATTCAGTACTTAAGTAATGCACCACTAAGCATTTCTTCTTTTTTTAAATATTTTCAAAACTGCTTAACAAAAAAATCGAAACAAGAAATACAACACAAAGAATAGAAGAAAAAACAAAAGAGAATAATAGAAGAAACGAAACTAGAAAAAAATGTTGGACGCTGATATTTTTTTCGTTGTTGGTCGTATCCTTGTACATATTTTATTTTCCAAACATTTCTTTATTTCTTTGGCTGACATCTTATCTTTAAAAATATTTTATAGAATATAAAACAATTTACATCGTACTCAATTTGAATTCAGTGTACGAAAATGCATTCCAGTACAAGAGAGTAGTTCATTAAAATATATTTATAAATTGATTTAAATGGATACTTGAAAAATGTTAAAGAGAACTTGTCAGTCAGCTGACAATTAAGACACTTTAGGCGAAATTTGTTTATTAAAGTAAAAACAAATAACAAAGAAGAAATTATTTACATAAGCAATTCGTAAGACAACAAAGCCATCGTAATATATTTTGGCAAATGAAATTGTGATTTAATTATTATCTCTTATTATAAGCGATGTCTATTGTGAATGGAAATAAGTGATTGTGAGTTCTTAAAAGCCTTTGGATTTCTGATGTACATGTGAGCAGGCTTAACATTTCCTGACCGGAAATTTGTGTCAATTGTTCCAACAGAATTTGTGAAAATAGAACAAGTACAAAAAGAAAGAACTTATGACCAGTGAAAGGAGAACCAATCATTTAACTGGTATATGAAGAACCAAAAGGTAAAAAAAGTAATGAATTACAGTACAGCATGCACCGGTGGCGTAACGCATTTTTTGGGCATTTCTAAATTTTGGTTCTTAAATTTAGTTCTAGGACTTGTTTTATTGAAATAATATTCCATTGTAATAACTTACAATGGAATATTAAACACGTTCATTGAGAATAGATGTCTGTCTTGTCAAATGGTGGCTGTTAGGTGTGAATTGACCCCCTCCAGTGACAACCCCATGTAAAAGTGCTAGGTCCCATTCATATAAAGTGCTAGAACTAGAACCGGTCTCTTCCCAGTTCGTTTTCCTCTAGGGCTTATTAAAAAAAATGTAATTTGGAGTTCGTTTCTTAAAAATGTTTTGCCCTCTCAAAGGGCAGCATGTTTTATTCTAAAGCACTCCCCTTTACTTTTGGCATAAGGCATTGCCCTTTTCGCCCCGAATGAATCGAGAATGTTGATAGTACTCTGCAAAAATAGGTGACTTCGGTTAATATATGGTGTTTTTTAACGGCGAAGATTGCCTCAAAGAGCAACAAAGCTACGCAAAAATAGGGAAAATTCGCGAAAATTTTTAATATTTCAAACAATCCATAAAATTTATTAAAAGTCCCTACAATTATAAGGAATGGCAAAAATTTCTAAATTAGCGGAAAATCGCAAAAATTGGCTAACAGCGGCATGATAGCAATGTCTAATATTTATTAAAAATCGTTAAAGCTCTAAACAATCAGAAAGCTTACCGAAAAAAATCCCTCCTATCGAGCATATGGCTAAAATTTGCGAAAAATTGGAAACAACAATTCATTTAAAATCGCTAAATCAGTTAAATAGCAACATTTCGGGAAATTAAAAGCGTTAAAAAAATGAGCTATAATAATAAAGTAGAATTTTTTGTCAGGTGTCTAATATATCAAAGCTGTTTGAGAAGCTCTTAGTGTCAAAATTAGCCCCAATTTTAAATGTAAATAGATGTATTCCTAACCATCAATTCGGCTTTAGAAGAGAACATAGCACAATTGAACAAACCTCAAGCTTTTGATAAAGTCTGGCATGAAGGGTTATTACATAAATTGAAGTTAAACTTACCAGTAAACACACACAAGCTGTTAGAAAACTACTTAGTCGGTCGAAGGTTTATTATTAAATAAGGTGATTTTATAAGTTCTCCTCAGCCAATTGACGCTGGAGTCCCTCAGGGAAGCATCATGGGCCCACTGTTATACTTAATATATACCTCAGACATGCCAACAAATAACCACACCCTAACTTCAACATTTGCTGATGATACAGCTGTTTTAAGCGTACACGAAAACTGTCATGAAGCATCTCGCTACTTGCAGAATCATATATTTGAATTGGAAAAGTGGTTAAAACAATGGAGGATAAAGGTCAATGAGCAAAAATGCGTACATATAACATTCACCTTGCGTCGGGAGTCATCTCCCCCTATTAAAATCAATAATCAATTAGTGCCCCAACAATCGCATGAAAATATCTCGGTATTCATCTGATCGGCGTTTAACATGGAAATGCCATATAGAAGCAAAACTAACACAAATGAAACTAAAAGCAATTCAAATTTATTGGCTTATTGGAAGAAATTCTGTTCTTAGCGTCGACTGCAAACTTCTATTTTACAACTCTATATTAAAGCCAATCTGGTGCTACGGTATTCAGCTATGGGGCACTGCCTCGCCCTCAAATATCGAAAAAATTCAAAGGCGCCAAAATAAACTTCTTCGAATAATCACAGTCGCTCTCTGGTATGTTAAAAACTCAAATATTCACTAGGATCTCAATGGGCCATTAGTAAAAACTATTATTACGAAGTACGCAGGAAAATATTATAAAGGCTTGAGTCGCACCCAAATCCACTAGCTCGAAATATTTTAAATGACAGCGGCCACTCTAGATTAAGGAGAAGAGATACTGCAGGACTCATCCGACGAGAAGACCGCTAAAAATCTAAATATGTGAATAGAAACCGTGAAGAGAAAAATTTTCGTCTAGCATTGGCACGACAAAAATAAAGTATTAGTATAATATTTGATTAATTATTGTTAGTTCATATTTAATATATGAAGATTCAATAAATAAATAATGAAAAAAAAGGTGTTAAAAACAGGGCATTCCACTTTTTCATAACTTGTGTTTTGTTCTTGACAAATAACAAATAGCATTATTACGGGGTTGGCAAGACATTTTATACGTGCAGCTTATCAGAGGGTGATATTTTTTATGTAGAAAAGAAAATACCAAAAGAGACTTTCTCAAATTAGTTTGCTAAACTTTTTTTAGATGACTCAATTAGTTTTCTTTCCTGTTTTCCATAATAAGTGATCATTTCTTTTATTTATTGATAATTGGTTTTTAATTCTCCCAAGTCCCACCAAACTGTGTCTTACCAAATTTTATTACAGTAGCCGTATTTTTTATGGTCTTTTCCGAAGGGTAAGAATCCTATGTGACCTATGGTAAATTATGGACCGATCTTCACGAACACTATGATTTCCAGTCATATAAAACGAATTTGTGCAAAATCTTATATCCTTATCCGTGCATTATTCCACCATTTATGTTAGTTTTTGTAACAAAATTATCAGTTTTTTAGGGTGGTTGTTCCACATTTGGATTCATAGCTCTGATCCTACTAAACCGATTTTGCTGGATTATAATCTCAAGCTGCTTAGGGTAGCTACAATAAATTTGAAACCAAGTATGTTCTTTTATTTTGAGTTTTGAGGAATGACAAACTTAGTACACCCTCATTCCACACTAGTGATGATGGAGGGTATAAGAATGTTACAAGGACCGACATGCGTAAGTACGAAATTTCTAAGAAAGCGCATACACTATGATGACCTTATGGAAACAAGTAGTATGTATAAAATAATAATAAACTTTTTTTATGTTATTTGAAATTAATTTGTTAAGCTAACAACATTGTTTCCTTAGTTAGAAATTATAGAATTATCAGTTTAAAAAACACCTTTCTCAAATAAAAGGAAACCTTTTTGAAACTAAGCGAAACCTTTTTCAGAATAAACGAAACTTTATTCAAAATAGACGAAACTAAATATGTATATTCAGAATAAACGAAACCTTTTTGAAGATAAACGAAACTTTTTATTCAAATTCAGTTTAACATATTTCTAATTAAATTACAGTAATACCTTGATTTACGTCGCCTCGATTGACGTTGTTTCGGTTTGCTTCGCCAAATTTTGTGTGACTTCTAAATTTAATTTGCGTCGCCATTCGATTTGCGTCTTCAGATTTTTTGTGCCTTATTAACTCGATTTACGTCGCCTCATTTTCTTATGTTTTATAAGCAAAAAGCGGGGAATCACAGTTTTAAGTTTAAATGTTTGTATGGGTTTTTCATGCGTGTGTAGCTATTCCTGTCTATAAATGGATACATTTTTATTTTCTTGTCAAACACAACGGACAGAAACATGAGATAAAAAAAAAACCACAATCACCCCACTTATGAATAAAATTTCCCCGGAAATTTTTTCCCTTTGCCCATGTATACAATAGAATTTAAATAGGAAAAATGGGAGAAGGGAAAAAACCCCGGGGGAATTTTTATTTATAATTGGACTGAATATGTAGTAAAAAGGGTATTGTGCGTTTGTGCTAATGTTTGTAACCGATCGACTAGGAATCATTTTTTGAATTGATCTAACGATATACGGTCGTTCGACTGGCTTGCAGGCTGTGAATTGAAACGTTGTACGAAATTACAGTTCGTAATTTTGGAGATAATTTCATTAAATTTGGCATACATGCCAATTGAAAATGTTGAGTATCGGTTCATAATTTGACGTAGGCCCCACACAAGTTTTTTTTTGGAATTGAGTATTTGTACCCATTAACCCAATTATTATGTTGCTATTTATCTTAAGTATGGTCCAAACTTATTTCATTGCAATTTAAATCATCTTAAAAATTATATTGTAATTGGTCCATATTTGACCAGAGTTTCCATATAAATACTATCCCGAAAATATCTTTTTTTATAAATGTTGGTATTGACACAAAATTTAGCGAAAAAACACTTTAACGATAGGTTCTATGTCAAGGCAAAACGTGATATTTGCAGATCCAAAATGAACTATAGGTCCCATAAAAAACCCCTTATCTAAAATCATTTAAACTAATCTCATATAAATGAAAATATCTAAATAATATTCGGCATAATGAACTTTTACATGAATCTTAACCTCATAACATAATTTTTTCTTGCGGGTCCATGATTGCCCATGGGTCAAAAATAGGGTACTCTTTTGAAAATTTGTTTTTAAATATATTTTTTACTTGTTTAATTCTGTAAATGTTTTTTAATTTTTTTTATAAATCAGCCTTTCCTTATGTTTTTAATAAAGGTACATTTTATAGAACACATATGTACATGTTTAAATTCCATTTTGCGTTGTTTCGATGTACGTCGTCATTTTCCGGAACCAACTACTGGAAACTATTTCTAAAATCTTGTAGGGATTTTTTTTTTTTTTTTTCTAAAGAAGGTGAAAGATCTTATGTTGTTTTTCCAACCATTAGGGAAAAGTGAATGCTATTTCTTTTCCTCTCTTTCCTAAAAACTCAAGACTTGACGGCTAATACTTGAAGAGTGTGAACCAGCACTTAGGGGAAGGAACATGACTCTAATTGCTACAATAGATAATACTGGCGTTGTTTAGCATAACGTTATATCTCTTTCCATTGTGAATTCGGCCCGTTTCCAAGTCTTTCTTTGGGAGCTCTTAGATAAAATTGAAAGCAGCCCAAGGCTACAAAACTCAATTTTAATTATGGATAATGCCAGAATCCATAAATTCCAAGTAATAAGACATATGGCGGACAATTGTGAATGTGCACTAAAATTTTACCGCCTTATTCTCCTATGCTGAACCCGATAGAGAAGGCATTTTCTAAGATAATATTTCATGTCCAATCATCATTAAGTTTTTTTTACCGCTGATCGTAACAAAGTTAGTGTCGATTAAAGCGGCGAGTGAACAACTCTTTATTAATCAGCAATGCAAAGCAAAACCAAATTTTAAAAATGGTTTAAATTATTTTGAAAAATGTTTAAATGTTTTTGAATAAAAATTCGTATGTTTTGAATAAAGTTTCGTGTATTTTACTGGAAAGATTCTGTAAGGACGATAACCGGTCTGGAGGAACAGAACGGATTGTAGGGTGTTTAGGGCACTATGGCCCGGATTGGATGCAGGGGCATACAGGGTTCTACTGGGATTGGAAAGAAGTGGTCTCAGGACACTTGACGGATCATTGTTCTGGTAGGGCTTTTACGAGTAAATGGGACAATACCATACCAGACTTCTGTAGATTATGCGATGATGATTCTGAGGAGCTACAGACAATTGAGCATGTACTCTAACACTGTCCTAGGGTGCAAGTTCTCAGACAGAAATGGCTGGCAGATAGATTTCACGACGAACTGTGGAGCATCGCTGGATGCTATCCAGTCGATCTACTGGGGTTTGTCAGATAAGTAGGGCGGTTGTTTCTGTTGAGGGTACTGTAGAGGGAGAAATTGTCCTACGTATATAACTACTATCTATCTATCTGTTATTTCTTTTCTTTTTCTTCTCCACTTCTCTCTTTTCTCTACCTCTTTACTAAAGGGATTCACAATGGTCCGCATTGGTCTCCGTGTAGAAGTGTGCCCTTGGGCGCATAACCCTTCTTAACCGAACCTAACCCTCGTGTATTTTGAAAAATGTTTCGGTTGTTTTGAAAAAAGGTTTCGTTTTATTTGAAAAATGTTTTATTTAAACTGAAAATGCTATAATAGGTGTGATCCCGGACTCAACGGTGGGAGTCAAAAAATAAACAATAAAAAAAAAAAACTACAAACATGTATTACCAAAAGAATTAAAATAAAAAATATTAGATATTTTTTAATCAGGCTTAAGTTGATTGAATTTAATTTTCATTAAATTATTCTTATGAAGACAGGAATTTCACAACATGAAATTATTTAAAATTTTATTGATAATTTTTCATTCTTGACTGCGCTGAGATTTGAACCCAGGCTTTCACGGACAGGTTGCCCATACTAGTTTCGATTGTAACCACACAATCTCGTCAGTGGGGTTTGCCGTTTTACTCACTCGGCTATTGAAGCCGGATGACGTCAATAGTCAAACATCAATTTTTAAACCAAATGGTATTTGGTAGATCGAAATTTGCTTTTGAATGAATGATTATCTATTTTAATTGATTTACATGTTCTTCCTAACTTCTGTTTTTTCGTACTTTTTGTCAAGAATTCTTCCTGAAATCCAAAGTACAGTTTTTTTTGTTTTTCATGTTTTTGTCTTTTTTTCTTCTTCTTGTTGACCTTTTTCAGCACAACTTGAAGGACAAATGTATACATAGCTCGTGCCTTAGCTTAAAAAATAACCACAATACTAATAATAAAAAATATTTATAAAATAAACAATAGAAAATGTTAAAAAATATAAGAACATGATTAAATTTTCTTTCATACAATCTAATGTGTCATTTATGTATTAATTTGAACATATTTCATACTAACGAATTCTTTTGGGGTAGAAATTTGGTTTTTATTGTTCCCGTACGTTTTTGTCTAGTAGTGAGAGATATTTTTGTTAACTCTCATTTTACCGAACTTTACCCAAAAAAGTACGGAATCGCACATATTATTAGCGGTATTCACACCGAACTTGTTAATTTGTTACTCGGTAGTTTGTTAATTTGTTAAAGTTACCAACTGTGAACGACCCCTTTTTAAAACTTTGTTAGTCTGGTAACTTTCATAGTAAAACAACTGATTTATTGTTCTGACACAATTTATTATTCTGGAAAAAATAAAACATGCCACGAGAAAGTGTAAAAAAAGTTACCAACTAACAACTATTTTATCAGGGGTGCCGTGTCGTTAATTTGTTAAATGTTAATCCGGTAGCGCGTTAAATATACAAAAACAAAATGCGTGTAAAAAAGTAACTATTAACGACTAACAAACTAACAAGCTCGGTGTGAATACCGCTATTGTATTTTGTGACGCTGAACATAGTGGTGGGGTTCAGTGCTTAATGCAGATGTTCTTGCGAAAGAGCAAATGCAAATTATCATAGCCCTTTTTTGAAATCCAACAACAAACACAGAGTTTCCGTTAGATTTCATAAAAAAAAGCTACGAAAATTGGCACTTGCTCGTTCGCCAGACCATTTGCACCAAACACTGAACTACTCTAGTAAATGAAATCAAGCAAAGTTTGTAATTCAACCATTTTCTAAAACTAACACGAGTTTTATTACAAAGCGGCCATTTTGTAAAACCTATGGAACGGAATTTTAAATAAATACAGTAGTTCCCGCTTAAATTAATTTCTCGTTTTAATAAGCATAAGCCGCTGGCAAAAAATAGTTTTTTTTTTATTGTATTTCAAAATTTTCACTTAAACAAAATTTTACATATCTGAGAAATTTAATTGCTTAAGTGCGTAAAAACCCAAACTCATTTTTTATTATTAAAAAAAAAAAAAATTATTTGGCAAGATAAGAAGTAAGTAAAAAGGACTTGAATTTGTTAATTTAATATGGGCTTGTCACACCAAGCAATTTTTTCTGATTCCTTTTCAGCCTGTTAGAATCATGTTTACAATAACCATTTACAGTTACAAATCAATTTTTTTGCGCATAAATTGAAATAATCATGCCAGAGCTCTTAATTTCTGCACATATAATGGCCATGGCATAAATAAAAAAACAGCCAATTGGACCACGCCCACAGCCTACACTTACTAAAAAGGAAGGTATCCCAACTAAAATTAATGATTTCTTAAAAATGTGCACAGGTGATGGAGAAAATAAAATAAGATCAACATGCTCGAGTTGATCGGATATTACCCAGGCTTATCGGATCCTGCCCAGTCTTAAAGGTTTAACTTGGGGTCAATAATGACCTTCTTTTTAGTTTGTTTACAAAAATAGTACTGTTTAATAATGACAATTATTCCAGATCGGTTTCACTGAGAAGGAAATTTGATGCGTTCTGCTTAATAAATTTTTGTTAGTGTATTGAACTCTTCAACTTGAAATGTATAATTTCAGTGATATTAAGAGTGTCCACAACGAAAAATTCCGGTAAGCTCAGACATGCCGATCTTATATTATTTTTTAAACTTGTGTGTTAATTTAAAATGAATCTGGGTTTTCTGTTGAAATAATTTCATTGCAAGTACTTATAATAACATTGATCGGCAAATAAGTTGCATAAAATTTTTTTGAATGGGTTTTTAGAAATTATTAGTGGTTTGTTATCAAAAACATAAGACTAATAATATTCAATATTTTAAAAACTAATATTCTTCAACTTCTAATCTAGTTCAAAAGAATTTTCATAAGTATCAAAATCAGGCAAAGTGTCCTCGCCATCCATGGACAAGGCATCCCGCCTTATTGTGTAAGGCGTTGTCATTAACGTGTGAGCCGTTTTTTGTAACAGATTAAAGTCACACACAGCCTAGTCGTTAACGACAACGCCCTAAAGAATAAGGCCGCTTGTTTGTAAAACAAAATGTCGGTTCTTACAAGAGATCGATATCCTCTTGAGGAAGTACTGTTTTTTATTTTTAGCTCTACTCTTGGCAATACAAATACTTGATAATAATGGATCCGAAGAATCTATTGCTCTATGAAAAACATCACTGAAGCTATTTATAATTTTATTTCGTCTAGCTTTAGCTGCCTTCATTTTTGATTAAATAGGGACTTCCAACCGAGCTTGATTGTATAGTAATGAAGTCATTTTTCTCAATATTAATAACAATATTTGTCGAAGAATGGAATTTTGAAACCGCTCTAATGTGAAATTTTACTTCGGAAAATATTTTTTTTATATGTGAAAGAAAATTATATATATTTGTTTTTATTTATTTTTTTGTAAATATTCAGATTTTCATTGATTTTTTGAAGAACCCATTCTATTATTTCATCATCTTGTTTTCCAAACCCAAAGCATTTCGGTACGGTTAGTCAAAAAATGTGCCAATATAAAATGACAGTTGTGAAAAAATGCTGGTGAGAATTAAATATACACTTAAAATACACACTTTGACAAACACTTCCATATTTACACTTCCATGCAAGTTCGTGCCCAAGCCCAACTGTTGGTCCACGGAAATGAGAGGTTATGTTGGGACTACTAAACTTCACAATGACAATATTATTTGCTCTACAAAAATATATATCATAAAACTTCTTACCTTGCGCTATATTTTCCATTTATGAATTACGTTATACAATTGTTACACTTATTTAAGGACACGTGTTTAAATTAGGAATGCAATGATACTTATTTTTGCCGATAGGATACCGATATTCAAACAAAAATATCGCCGATATCGATACGTATCGGTATTTGAATTCAAGTTTAAATTTAACAAAACTCAAGTAGAGTAAATTTTTTATTATACAAATTTACAGTTTTAAATTTACAGATTATAAATATTTAAGATTGATATTAATAAGATTTAAAAAAACTAAGAATTAAATGATAAAACTAAAAAGTAAGAATTTCTGCGCCATTTTCTTCAAGTTTGGGTATAACATGTAACTGCCGTAAACAAGCGGATCCGCGTTTCTAGAAATATTAGGAGATCTAGTGTATCTTTAGACTTTATATTTGGCAACATCACAGCATAGGATGGAAGAGGCTCATCCTCCTCGGATCATCTTATAATTT
This sequence comes from Pollenia amentaria, assembly GCA_943735925.1. Lineage (NCBI taxonomy): Eukaryota > Metazoa > Arthropoda > Insecta > Diptera > Polleniidae > Pollenia > Pollenia amentaria. The sequence goes on along the minus strand of OX031007.1, from coordinate 70,792,908 downwards.
TTTCACAAACGCTCCAAAGGCCAGTTCTTGTAGACTTATAAGAACTTGTCCCACATGTACACTAAGTCCATACTAGATTTCATTCACTAATTTAGGCGTCACAATGGTCTCTGGGTGAGGGTGTGAAGTTTACTTCGCACCAGCCTTTCTAACCTAACCTAACCTCACAATTTAAAAAGCTTTTATATCTTAATAGTCTTATTCCTTCAATATTTTCCGGCAATATTTTCTATGCCCCATCATAATTGTGTTTGCTTGTATATTCCTGGAAAATATTGAAGGAAAAAGACTATTCAAGTATCGTACCTAATAGAAATATACAAACAAACAAAACTATCACAAATAGTGTATAGAAAATATTCCTAGAAAATATTGAAGGAATAAGACTATTAAAGTATAAAAGCTTTTCAAATTGTTATTTGCCTTAGAATGCACATTCGAATTAATATGAAATTTTTATAAAAAAAATGAAAACTAAACATGAGAACTAAAATTTCCAGATTCTATTTGTTAAAATGTAATTTTTTAAAATTTTTTTTCCCAGAATCAACAATATTTACAAAAAATAAGAATTCACGTGTTCTAATATCGCACTTAATCAACAAAAGGGTATTAACTCATAATTTTTATTTTTCACTTTTTCGAAAAAATCAACGCGTTATATTCATATCTACCCGTTGTATACAATTTTTATAAAAATATCGTGCTATTTCGTCTACTTTTTGGTAATAAAATGGGTGGTTATAAAACGGTGTTTTTAATATGCCTTCAATGTTAAATAGAGATTTATTTTGATTCTTCTGCAAATTTTTAAATTTTGAGTAAATACCCTCTTGTTGATTAAGTGCGATATGATTAAAATTAAACAAAATAATAAAATTCAGTTTTTTTGCATAACGGCAAAAGTCTACATACGACATATTTAAAAGGTGCTTAGGCCTGTATGGCCTACTTTTGCGTCGAAAACTTCTTTTGATATTTTAGGCTTCGAAGAAATAAGATTTTTCGTTACTTCTGCAGAATATTAAACGTCATATGTACACTTTTGCAAAGCCTTCTAAATTTGCATATTGCAAAAATTTCACACTTGGCACTACTTTTTTATATACTATTTTAACAGGTATATACAATAGAAAATTTACTTAATATGGGTGTGTGTGAAAGGGTAGAAAAGTACTCATGGAAGTAAATAAAATGTTGACACTGTTGAGGTGAATATTATTTCACTAGCACTGGGGGCTAGAATAAATTTTGGCATTAGCGTAGAAATGTATACAACATTAATTCACCATAGAACTTTACTACCGTTATACAAAAATTATGAAATAACATGAAAAGTCTATACCGTATGTAGGGTTTTGCGACTAACGGCCAATTTCACCAAGTTCAGTTAAAACTAACTATTACTTTAACTTCCAGTTAACAATATGTTTTGACAGATATAACTGATAGTTAATTATAACTGAACTTGGTGAAATTGACCGTAAGTGTACGTTATTATATGAAACAATTTCATTATTCTGGTTTAAGTAATTTGATGCTCTGCTTTTTTATGTGTTATTCCTCTTATGGCCATTATTACAACTTGCCGTTAGTTAAACGTAGGATTTTGTCGGACGTATAACAAGTTATTTATTATTTCAATTTAACTTTAACCCCTACCCAGTAAAATAAACTTGCCTTTAACAAATTGCTCATTTTATTTAAGGCAAAGTTGTAATAGTGAAAAACTTTTTATACGTGGAACAAAATCCTACCTTTAAACAACGGCAAGTTTAAATAATGGCCCGTAGTTGCTATGCAAAATTTAAGCATAGAAAATTAAATTATTTTTTAAAAAATACTCCAAAAAAAAATATAAAAAGTATCGTCGTATCGACAGCAAAATATGGCCGATACCGATATATCGGAAAATCTGAAGTATCGCCGATATATCGGTTTCGGAATTCGTTACATCCATACAAAGTTTAAACTGTCAACATTGAAAGCCTAACAGACCGGCAGTGTTAACAACTATTTTTTTAAATATATTTTCTTGATTGCTTGGAGTGTTGCCATTAAGAAAATAAAGTCTCTTTTAACCATTTTTAAAATTTTGTTTTTAATCTTTGCCAAAAAAAAAAACCGATTTGGAACCAGCGTGCTGTGGTGCTGTAGGGTTTAAATATAAATTTTTGATCACATAACCAAGGAAAAAAAGTATCCTGTGCAACGACGCAAAATATTCTGACCTCAATTTTTTATACAAACATACTCGTACATTCATATATACTACGTTTTTTATGTGCTTCAACATGCGTATCTAGTACGAGTATGAATTGCCTGAGGTTCAATGGATTTTTTTTTTTTTTTTGCCAACTCATGCACACAAAATAGTTTTACATCCGGATTTATTTATTTATTCCTTTAACCAAATTGAAAGTGTTGTGGGGCACCTATCTGTCAGATTTGGTTGACTTAAATAATAAAGTCATAAGACCCATCAATAACATGTTTTTGGCCACAGACAACAAAATGAATTAAATAAAAATTAAAAAGTATTGAAACTGGTTTATAGTTCCTGCTGTTGTTTTCTCAATTTAAATTTGAAGGGGCATGTCAGTTTTCTCTGTTACAAACACCTTGTTAAATTTTTTTTCTCGTCACCAGTGTGACCATTTGACATTTTTGCATTTTGACATTTTTGCAGCTAAATTTAACATTAATCATTTTGTTTTGTTTTCCATATTTTTAGCTTTGTTTGTTTTAAAATTTTAAAGGAATAGTGTTATTGATTAAGCATGCACACATATTTTAAGTCGATAAAAAATAAATAAAATTTTTTAATATGATTTCGTTTTAATGTACTACATTCCCAATTCGTGCTCTTGATTAACACACTGAAATTTATTGTTGGTGGGATAATAAAAAGGGGATACAATTTTTTATTTAAATTAAAAAAAAATATATACAGCCCAATTATGAAAGAAAAACTCCCCGGGAGTTTTCTCCCTTCTCCCATTTTTCCTATGTTAATTCAATTGTAGAAATGGGAAAAGGGAAAAAACTCCCAGGGAATTTTTATTCATAATTGGGCTGATATACATTTTTTTATCGTTTAATATTATAAGCCATATAACGACATTGAATGAAAGTTTGGCATAATTTATTTTAAAAAATATTTTTCTATATCTTACGGAACCAAATTACTTTTAGAGGTCTGCGGATAAAAGGCTTCCGAATACAAAAAGTTGCAAATAAACCAAAAATTCTCTTATGGAAATTGATAAATCTTATTTCTTAAGTTTCTTAAGAAACGGTTTACCTCCCCTGTAAACAAATTATAATATTTGGAGAATCTAACGGCGTTTTATATGCTGACACAAATTGTTACCAACATATTTTGTACCACTTATTAAGGGTTACTCACCCCCTCATATTGTGTTACATTTTAAACAATAACATAAGAATAAAAAGCATTGCCAGTTGTTTTATTTTCTTCTGTGTAAATTTTAATAAAATCAACTTAATTATTTTTAATTTAAAAGTTCTAAGAATACAAACGAAATTCCAATGATTTTTTTTAACAATACCGACAACAGCTGTGCACTTCTAAGCCCATAAAAAATTTGAGGATAAAAAATGTAACATATTTTTAGTTTTGTTGGGCGACAATATTAGCCAAAACACCTAATGCGCCTATAACATTACATTGTTTTGAGAAAAGAACACAAAGAGGGCTAAAAGGCAAAATAAAGGCAACATTTATGCCAGAAAATAATATCCCATAAGAAAAATTCTGATAGTATTAAATATTTGCCGTTTGATTAGTAGGATAAATAAAAGAATTATTAAGGACTCTTTAAATGTAAAATTATAATTGACATATCATACCGGTCGCTAAAAGGGGGTCAAGTCAAAATTTTACAAGCTCTAACCTTTTACCCAAAAAAAAAAAACACGATTAATAGTGCTGTAAAAATCTTACATCATTTTCTCTACACTTTCGCCAAAAAAGAAAAAAAATAAAGTTGTATCTCTCTTTGGGATATAATAGTACTCTTATAAATTTTGAGTTACCACCTGAACAATTTTGAGCCATACCTAAACAAGAGCGGAACGCGTTTTCTAGCTGTCAAAAATCCTAATGCCCATATAATTTGTATGTAGCATACCGAAACAAGGCGACGGCAACGCAGCGGAAGCGTTTTGCAATTGGAAAATCCGATTTTCACAGCGCGTCAAAAAAAGCCGGGTTGCTATATTTCTTGTTTTGACAACCCTGTTTTTATCGTTTGATAATAAATAATAGCAAATTAGCTATTTTTTGGTCAAACCACGGTTTTAATTCCGTATCTAATTTATATTAAGAGGGTTTTAGTAAACACGAAACTTAACACCGTTTGTGACACAACGCTGACGCTCTTGTTTAGGTATGACATATCAGCGTAAAAGCTCCGCGGAAGAAAACGTTCCGCCTTCCTATTGTTTATGTAAAGCGGTTTAGAGGAGCCAGTGCGAAATATTCATAGTTGTCTTTTATAACAGTATAAAAAAGTTATATTTCTGATCCTGAGATAATTTTTTTTCAATTTTATGATCGAAATGTTTCGCAATTACAAAAAATAGAAAAAGGTTTTTTGCTTCAAGCTGCATCAAAACCAAATATTTTAAAACTGAAACTTGTCTTGAACTTTAAATAAATTTGTTAAGTAATTCTGTTTTTAATCGTAATATAATCGTTTCAATTTCGCTTGATCCACCTTCTTCATGTCTTCACACATGCATTTGTGCGTATCGCCACCTTAAATGCAAACGGATATAATTTCACTTTAATTTATTTTTCTACAGGTGAAGCAAAAAACAATACGAAATAAATATGTTATAATAAAGTAGTCTAGGTGTTTAAATTTCTTTAATAATGACGCGGTTTCTGATCGCAGGGGTCTTTTCATAAACATGTTAATTAATAAATTTTTTCTTATTCTTACGCTAATCCTGCGAAGCTCTTCGCTTGTCTGAAGGAGGCCAGAGTTTTTGGCAGGAATCGAACCCGCAACCCCGGAACTGATAGGCTGGCTCACTACCAGCTAGCCTACCGGTGCACCCAAAAATTAAGTTTAACTACCTGTGTGTATCTGATATTTTATCAATATGGAACAGATCATTAAGATACTTCTAATAACTTCGTTTTTTCATTAGTCCCTAAGCATGATTGAAATTCAATAGAATTTCATATTTTTGATAAAATTGCAACAGAAATCTTTAACAAATTTTAGCATTTCTTTTAAAACTATTAGCCTTTTCTACCGTTAAGTTTAATTGCAAAACAATTTAAATATCTGGTCACACTGCTCGCCACTTAAAATTGTGAAATGAATGACACACAACAAAATCAAAATAAAAATTTGTTTTGTTGGTATTCTTCTAGTCGTATTTTTGAAAGAAACCCAAAGAAATTAAAAATAAAAACAAAATTTTTAAGTGTTTTTGTTGTGAAATGTCTTTAGTTTTGTTGGTGGGTGGGTAGTGGTTGATTGTTCGCTCGTTTGTTTGTGATGTTTTTTATGTGGCATGTTTATGCATGGTTTAAAAGAAAATAAAAATATTAAAATAAATAAACATTTATTCAAGTATGAATAATATTTTAATTTAAAAACAAAAATCTTTTAAACTAAACTAAACACTTGCTTGGTAAAATAAAACTAAGGCGAGAAATATTGCAACCAAAAAACTACACTAAAAGAAATTTTTATTATAAACAGTTTTTTTCTAGGGAGTTGAGATATCAAAGGACTTAATTATCTAAATAAGGACCGCTTAATACAAAAACTGTGATAAAAAAATTTTTAGTCTGTCATAAACTGGGCTTAAGAATACCTTTCGATTTAAATTTAAATGTTTACACTGTGCTCAAAATTGATATTTTTTAACAAGCTGGGCACCCTACTAGTAAAGCTGATTTGAGTTTGCTGAATGTCACACCAGCCGGAAAAAGGGAATTGAATTAATGAAAAAAAATAATAGCGGTTTTCACTCTTGGTAGTAAATTACCCTTGTAGACCTTGTTAATGTCATTAATCTAGTTGATGTTTTAACATTTACAATACCGCAACAACGCTGTGGTTGAAAAATCACACAAAAAGCTGTAGTAAGCACGTGTGTTAAATCTACCAGAATAAAATAGTTGACGACACTTTATCTCTCTCTCTTTCTCTCACTCAGCATATTCTTTAATTTACAACACAAACGAAAAAAAAACTCAAGCTTTGAAGTATAAAATCGTATTAAATAAAACACGGTTGTACCCTTAACAAAAAAGGGTGAAAACAGCTAATGTATTATTTTCGAAATAATAATAATGTATTCATTATAATCGACAAGGTCATTTTATCTGACACAATAATTATGCATTGATAAACATGTTCACAAAAATATTCCCACATTTGCCGATCAAGGAATACATTGTATATGCTCGTGACAATTATTCGTGTTTTTTCTTTTACATATTTTCTTAATAAAAATCCGTTATGAATTATTTAATTCATTCGCTGGATAATAAAATAATTTATTAAAATCCTAGGATATGTTCTGTGTTAAGAGAAATTAATTCTAGAACTAAATATTATTCTTGATATGTATTACATTCTCGAATCCTGTTGCTTACATTTTCCTGCTGGAATGGTGCTTATAATTTTCCGAAGTTCGAGCTCTTATTCGCAATATCCGCAATTAAAAATTTCAATACTAAATTACCATAAAACGATATTTTTATACATTTGCGATCATTTCTCATTAGGGTTATGACTAGGGTTGCCAGTCGGGCTTGTTTTGGCTGGATTGTCCAGCTTTTTAATGGCCTGTCCAGTTTCAAGCTAAAAAAAAATTTGTCCAGCTAAAAAATTTTTCCACAAAATGCACAAAATGTAAGAAAAGATAAAACTCATCACTGATTTATTGTTTGGTATTTTGTTTAAGCTTTGATATCGTTGCAAACAAGACTTTCTGAGTGTTTGTAGGTAATTCTCATTCCCTTTGTAGTTTTGTTTGCTGATAGCTTTGGCTTTTCTAAAATTATTTAGGAGAACGTTTCCTGATGATCTGGCCTAAGCAACCAGTGAAATGCGCATAGGAACAGCTTATCCTCCAACAATAAATTTCAGTATTTTTTATCAATTATTTAAAAAGGGAATTAAGCACAACAAACAAAATCTTTTAATAAATAATAGTATTCCCACAAACAACTTTGATAATAAATGCTCTTAATATTTATTTACTTAAGATAAATATAGGAGCGATAATTAATTCTACATTAAAATAAGAAACTAATTTTTTGAGTTATGACGTTGTTCCAGCAAATGAGAGGTATGTAGATATATAGTACATATGAATGAACTGAAAAAATTTAAGTTTAGTTATATTTTGTTATGTTAGTATTGTAGTAAAGTATTATAAAAAAAAACAATGTAATAATATTAATGTCATACTTGTACATATGGGTATTTTTTAATAAAATTGTTTGTACAATAAACAAGTAACTTTTCGTGAAAATTTTATTTCAAAATGTCCAGCTGTTTTAATTCAAATTTCCAGCTTTTTGGTAATCTGGATCTGGCAAGCCTAGTTATGACTCATTTTTTACAAAAAATTTACCTATCCCGACGTGATAGCCAATACTAAATAAGTGATGAAAATCGTGTTTGCTGGTCATTTTGGCAGAAAACCTTCAGCACCAAATGAAATTTCTAAAAATTCACTCATATTCTTTATTAATACATTAGCGGAGTTCTGAAAGAGAAAATTTAAAAAACCTTAACTCTTCTGTTAAATCTAACAACAGAATACAAAAAGTTGTCGTAAGATTTCTTAAAAGAGCTGCGATATACTTTAGCCGTTGAAAATTGTGGCAATGTTAAATCTAATAGTTAATTTTTTTATATAGAGCAAATTTCAACTCGATTGGTGCGGGAACTTTTATTAAAGCATCGAAAAAGAGAGATGGCATTTGTTTATATTTTTATGGACATTTCGGCTATGGCATGTACCTACAATTTAATATTTGCAAAAAAAAATTTAAAAGTTTTAACCCTATTGCTTTCATAAGCATGACTACAAAAATATCAATCAAAACTCTGTTTTACGGTTAGGTAAGGTAAGGTTAGGTTCAATTGGCAGCTGACACGAGGTCGGCTCACTTAGGTCCTTATAGCGGTCGCTTTGGGATAACCTTAGACAATGACAAGAGTCATCTAGTATTCACCAGGCTATTCCACAGAAGTCACTGCAGCCTCGAACGACCCCGACTCCCTGCAGAACAGAGAGATCGATTTCTGTCCCATATTAGACATATCGTCCAAGCATGGCAAATCTGGTCTCCCAAAATTTCTAAACCTAATATCCCCGAGACCGGGGCGTTGGCAGAGAAAGTGAAACACCATCTCTCTCCTCCTCCTCATCATTCTTCTACAACTTCTACAGTAGTCATTATAGTCAAGACCCATTATCCTCGTATGAGTCCCTATCACCCAGTGAACCGTAATGACCGATATTACCATCCTTATCTGGTCGCTACCGAGACCAAGTATCACTCGCGTTCTCGCCACGTCATAGCCAGGCCATAGAGTCCTTGCCATCGACAAGGTATACTCCCCCTGCCATCTCTCCTGAGCCTTTATATACGACTCACGTCCGATGAGAGTCTTGCAGCGAACCATTTAAATGATGATCTGGCCGTAGATGAACATGTCGTCCAAAATACAGCCCTGTTTGCCTAGACCTTCTGCAATTTGGTTGCCCGGGCATCCAATGAGCCCTGGTACATGCCAGCGTTAATCTGGAATGTTCCGCGATCTCATTTAGAGACATCCGACATTCCACTTAACATGGATGTCGTGAAGACACCAGCAAAAGCTGCAATGGCAGCCCTGCTCTCCTTAAATATACATACATCCCTCGATATACGATAATACCTCAGCCAGCTTGCCGCCTAACTTATGGCGGAGATATCCGCCTGCAGTACACTACTGCCATCGGGCAGCCTGAATTCCTCGATGAAGAAACATCCACCTACTCTACTGCCCATCCTGGAACCATCAGCGAAGAGCCTTATGGCCGGTTCCAAAGGTAGCTCATCACCATTGGCATACCGGTAGACCCGCGTAGTCCAAAGACCCGCCGTCCCCAGCCTAGTCGCGGAAATGAAGACCATGATGTCAACTGGCGGCCAGTAAACATCACCTTCGTCGGTGTCGACCGAAGTGATCCCGTGATCATCAATGCAACAAACTTTCTCAAGCATCCTGCAGTACCGCCCCCTAAATATGGCAGACCCCCACACTATGACCCCATAGAATAGGATCCGGTTTACCACCGCCTTAAAGATCCATCCACCGCCCCAATTCCTGCCCACAGATCTCCTACCGGTGTATATGGCCACAATTGCCCTATCAACCCTCGAACGAACGTTGAGATCCCAAGATAGTTTACTGTCGAGACTTACGCACAGGTATTTAGCACTATCCAAGATTTTCAGCTCCGTGCCATTTAGCCTAGTAAGACTTGTATTACCATCCTTGTACTGCCTGGTCAAGAGTACCAGCTGGGCCATTTAGTAATTGAGCTAAAAATAGACAAAATTATTTTACTTACTTTTTGTAATATATAGTTTTTTAAAGTAAAGCAAAAAGATCGTCGTTTTTTGGAATGATTAATGGAATATTATTGTTTTCCTTATTTAAATGACCCAATGTCTTAAGAGCGAATGATTAAGATTGGAAGCAGTTGTGCTAGACTAAAGTCATTGACACCAAACGAATTTGAGTTAAACCCAATCAAAAACTACAAATGCATTTGTTTAACTTAATACTAGAGTTTCTTTTTTCCCGCACTTTTTGGATTCGCCGAAAAGCGGGAAATAGAAATAATATTTTTATTTATTTACTAATGCAACTAACATTTCTTACAGGCTAGTATGCAAAAAATAATTAAGTCTAGCATCTAGAATATAAAGAAAACGAACACATTTAAAAATAAAGTTATTTTAAGGCACTTAAGGGATCTTAGAAATTAATATACGTATAAACATTTGGGTGCTTCACAAGGTAGTCATAAAGTTGTAAAGTCATATGTCTTAAAATAATTACAAAAAATATATATGACTGCTTTGGGCAAACGCTTATAAATTAGATTTCTGCTGTACAGCTATGACGAATTATTGAACACAGCATTAAAAAATTTTTTTTTTAAACACTGACGATATGATAGCACAACTTGTGAACCACCCAATTGTTATTTTCATTCTACGAATAGGATCATAATTTGCATAATTAGACTGAAATTATTGAAGTCTCAAGGGAGTATAATTTCTGAAAGGGCGAATAGGAACTAAAAACTCAACATTACGAAGTAGGAATACTGAAATAATTTTTCTTCTTAAAAAATTCGGCATGAAGGAGAACATTTCTTACAGCTTTATAATTTTAAATGATGTATGAAGATATTTGTCATTCCATGTGAATCTTTTTTTAACATCTAAGATCCAATTAAGTATGTATATTCTGGGTCCATGCCTCTAGTTCTCCAGCAGTTTGGGATTGAATTCAGGTAGAATCGGTTCAGTAGGAAAATAGTTATTGACGCAAATGTCGAATAACCTCCCTAATAAATTGGCAAACACTTTCTCAAATCAGTTGGACAAAACATCAAAGTACTCGAGTCACACAGAGTTTTAATAAACATTTTTTTTCAAAATTTCCCGAGAATACCGCAATTAATTCCCGGGAAAACGAGAATTGAAAATAATTGAAAATCCCGTGAATTTCTAGGACCTTAACCACACTTAATATCTTTTTTCCTTACGCCAAAGTATTATAAATTCGATTGGTAAATTTTCTCATAAACTAAAACTGCAGTGAAATAAATATAAAAAAATGTTTAAAATAGCGGATGTTGGCACCACAAACGAAATGCCAATATTTAGAAAAAATTGGTCTATTCCTTAAACCGCAATGCACACGCGAACATTAAAATTCACAAACATCCATATGTATGTTTGTATCTATGTATGTATGTTTGTTTGTATGTATGTATGTATGTATTTATTACATACATTTGATATTGTGCTCAATATATTATATTTTTACAACTGAAAAGTTACAGTTTATAATCCTATTACTTTATCAAATTAAATTCTAGTTCATACAATCAATGAACTTAAAGATCCACTTCACATACACGTTCATCCTTAATTGATTTTGTGCTGCACTTTAGAACATTTTTTTGTATGTTTTTTTTAATATGTTTGCCAAAAAATAGTGTTCGGTGTTGCAGATAAACTATTTGTGTATAAAATACAAATCGTCACCAAAATGACAGAACAACGTATAATCAGTTTTCAAAAGTTCACAGGAGAAGGATAAAGCTAAGAAAGTATAGTCCGACCACACGATACGAAATTTTCAAGAGTGTACCCTACTTGGGCACCATGGACAGTCATATTAGGTTATATATGATCCGAGATTATGATTCATGTAACATTCTTTGTGCCGAATATATTTTAGATATAAAGGGTGGTTAGATTTTAAGGGCCGATGTTGATTTTGAATAAAACACAAATTATTTAGGAAATTATTGTCATTTCTTTTTATTATGATAATATTGGTATGGTTCAATTATGTATTTAACAAAATATTGCCCAAATGGCCGCCGCGACCTCGGCGGTACACTTCCATCCGATGGTCCAAGTTTTCGATGACGCTGAGGCATAATTGAGGTCCTATGCTGTTAATGTGCCGAATTATTCTGCTTATTGACGAATCCACTGAGGTGAAAATGTGCCACATCACTGAAGATGATTTTCACGATATGCATTTTGATTTGAACGCCAATTTTCATTATAAGTCTGAATAACTTTAACGCTATGCTCGATTGTGTCTCTTTCCATGGTTCAAATTGAGTTAGTCTGAAATTGAGAAATGTCAAATGAAATGCAGAAAAAAAACTTGACGTTTAGGTGTTCACAGTCAACATCGACCATTAAAATTTAACCACCCGATATATTAATCTTTATGAGACTTTATTGTCACTATGTGATTTTAGCAAGGGGGTTTATAAGAGTCCTACACATGTTCAATTCTGGACCTAGCAGCACAAAATTTTGACACGACTTCAAAGGTAATCTTAGCTTCATATCAACATTTATAAGGAAATTATGGCAAACAGTTTTCAAAACTATTGCGTTTGGCTAAAAAAACCGTTATTTTTATACCGTCCACCCCCAGAGATGGTGAGTGTTATGCGTTTGTGCTAATGGTTTAAATCGAATAAACGATGTCCTTCCGTCTGGCTAGCTGGTTGTCCGTCCATGTAAGTCTGGTTCCAACATGCCGCAGTTTTAAGATAATTTAGAAAAATGTGTGTGTTCACTTTCTTTGTGTTTTTAATTATTTGGGTATAAATATGATTTTTCATAATGAAGTTTAACCCCAAATTTAGGGTCATATTTCATTTTATTTTCGGGATATTTTAAATTTTTTAGGAGTAATTTTTCACTAGAAAAATGTGGACATATTGCATTATGAAAAATAGGCCCAAATTTGGGATCAAATAAAATTTTTTTTTGGGCCATATCTCGCAGCGCCGAATATACCATAGACGCCTTTTTAATTGATGTTCAAAGTTTGAATATATCGTGCACTTACTGCAAAAATAGCTTAATCGACATCATTTTCAATTTTCTTGATATATAAATGTATTGGCAACACTTGCATCATCTCCTAATGCTGCAAATTCATTCATTTTCGATCGTGTTCATTCATTTTCACTCATTCGAATGAATGAAATATGCCAGATTGCGAAATGCTTTGCATAGTGTGTACCCAGCATTAAATGTCATGGTCACATAACACAGGGTCTCAACCTGAGATAATATCGGAGAGAACGTCGACAGAATGAGAGAACAAATTTTTTTATGTTAATCTTAATATTATACAAGGGGAACACGTATCTTATAAGATTTCATAATCCATAATCTTCGTACAGTAAACTTGTATCGTTTTTATTAGTTTTTATTCTTTTTTTTTAGTTTTTTGATTTTTTAGTTTAAAATATTGTTTTTTTTTTGAACACTTTTCACAAGATTGGCACTATTTGCATTAATAAATTACACATTTTAGTAATGGTGGCTTATTATTGTTTTATAAGTGTGTATCCATGTGTATTTTTGACAGCTCATCTTATAAGAAAGTTGGTATAAGTTTTCTCATAACATTTATTATAATATTAATACTAACACTATTTGAGAGTCTACACGTAAGATAACACTCTCTGCGATTGAATTTGACGTTTGCTGATATAAAAATCGTATATCTTATCTCAAGTGGAGACCCTGTGTAAGGTAACATTACGATTTTAAAGCAAATACAATTTTAGCTTAAGCGCAAACGTCAAGTTTGATTACTCCATAAAATTTGCGACGTGTGGACTGCATATTGCCATGAGTGACAAGCCATTGCTCTTCCGATTGCTTAGCAATCTGCTGTCAAATCAGTTGTCATTTATTTGACATCTCATTTCTCTGTGCTACTTCATACAACTTCTCACGATGAAAAATGAAACTGGCAAAGCAATTTCACGTTTTTTCTCCAGCAATATAATCAGCAATTATTGCGCGATTGTTCTGCTGACGTTTTTGCGTGTGCTTAACAAAAAATTGTTACGTGGAGACGCAGCGTTATGCTTTTAAGATATTTTGGATTTTCTTTTGTATATTTTACATAGCAATCATTTTACCTTTCTAACCCTATAATATTATGTTCTAACTTAAATAAGTAAGATTTTGTTTGTTGTGCTTAATTCCCTATTTTTATAATTGATAAAAAATATTCCTGATGATCTGGCCTTAGCAACCAGTGAAATGCGCATAGGAACAGCTTATCCTCCAACAATAAATTTCAGTATTTTTTATCAATTATAAAAATAGTGAATTAACACAACAAACAAAATCTTTTAATAAATAACAATTATTTATATTCCCAAAAACAACTTTGATATTAAATTAGTAAGAAAATAACTTAATTGGATAAATTGTTTGAAAACACCGATTTCTTTGTTTTCTTTTTTGAAAATAATTTTTGGGTTTTGGCCATCTAAATTTAAATATCGAACGGAATGGACCGTTTTGAAATGGATCCATTTTCATCAAAAGCTGAACAAAGAACTCTCATATGAACCAAAAAATAGTAACATAATTTTGTTCTGCCTGATCCATGATCATCCATAGGTCCCAACTTGTGTCCACTTTCAAAAATTTGTCTCTGGTCTGGCTTGCCCGAATATACTTTCTGAATGGGTTTCCCCTGGGTGTGGGACAAAACATTTTCAAAGGAAATTTTAAAATATATATCCTTTTCATCCAACTGATAGCGACATGATAAAGAACTCAATATCTCTTAATTCTAGATGTTACATAAGAAATTACATGAGCCAATCTAATGTGCATATGTTATCCAAGCAACTGGACATATCGTAAGTAGAACTATAATTTCTTCATTGTCATCTAAACTTGATAAACATAAGTAGTTAAAAACCTGTTCTTCCCGATATTTGACAATGTGATGTCTAGTCTTATTAAACTGTGACTGCTCGAGTTTTATTACAACAGCATTATTCGTTACAGTTTTACACGCACTAAAGTGTTAATCTAGAGTGGGCATTATATGCGGCCTATGGTTAATTATGGACCGCTCTTCACGTAATTTTGTGCTTATGATAACTAGAAGCAATTTAATACCAATATTGTTCTTTTCTTTTGAGTTTTCCGAAGCAGCGTTCGGAAATAAACATTAAATATTCGCGACCTTACACAGAAAGAAAAAACTAGTACTAAATTTTGGTTTTTTCTTCTTACTTTACTAAAAATTTAAAATAATCCCAAATGGGATAACTTTCGGAAACCAATATGCGTCCATGCGCATGTGTTTGTAAAAATTTGTTGTAGAAACAACAACAACACTACAAAAGAAATTAAAAAACGATTTGCTTGTTTTACAAAAAGAGGGATACAGATTATTTTCATGTTTAAAAAGTAAAATAAGAAGCAATAATTCCCATATTCTATTTGTTAAAATTATTTAGTTACACAGAAAAAAGTGTTTTATCAATTAAAAAAATGGTTTAAAAAGTTTTTAAATTTAATTAATGTGATAATTGAATCAATTAATTTTTTTTGTTGAAAGAATATTAAAAATTTAATTTTGATTTAATTAACATTTTAGTTGTTTTGAAATAAATTTTCAATTA
Organism: Pollenia amentaria; assembly: GCA_943735925.1. NCBI lineage: Eukaryota > Metazoa > Arthropoda > Insecta > Diptera > Polleniidae > Pollenia > Pollenia amentaria. Next base: position 70,777,632 of record OX031007.1, on the reverse strand, counting down.
CAATTTTAATTAAATAACAACAAATCTTAATTGACTTTTTTCGTTTAAAATAAAATAATTTAAACATGTAGAATTGTTGTGGGGAATTGTCAATATTTATTTAAATAAATTAACACATTGTTTGAAATGGCAAAGTTTTTTGATCAAATTTTGAATTAAAATTAAAAATATCATTTATTGAATATATTTTATCAAAATTTTAAAATTTTTAGTAATCAATATAATCATTTTGGTAATAGGTTCAAAACCAACTAATTGTTTGCTTGATATTAAGAATTTGGTATAAATTTGGTGATTGGAGAAATTTAATAATTTTTTCTGTGCATGTACAAAAAATTTTCAAAGTAGAATTATTTCGAAAATCATATCAGGCATTCCTCTGTAAACAATGGGAGCAACAAAAGTGGAACAAACATGTGTAACGGGTAAGTAAATAATACTATTCTCTCTATCTCTGGTTCGGTTCTCTGGGGTGAATGTTTAGTTACGCGTCAGAATTAAACCAACTTTGAAATTCTTGAATCAAGCGCAGTTTGAGATTAATATTTATATCACTTTTAATTAAGTCAATTCCGTTTTCGGATTATTTTAAGAACGGATCAGGGATTAAGTATGAACAAATTAAGTATTTGGCACTTGAATCATCTATACACGAATCAAGCATTTTTTACTTGATTGAAGGAAATCCGTACTTACTGTACTATTGACACCGCTTAAGCGAGATTAAAGTACGGATGGTTTGTTTTGTCTTTTCAGTGATTGGTCAAAAAGGTTCTATCTTACATGTAATTTATATGCAAATAGAACATTGTTGTCCTAAGGTGAAGTATTGTTCTTAAGTGTTCAGTACGGTAAAAATATGGAAAATACAAACGCTAAAAGTTTTTTTGTAGGAAATAAGTCAAAAAAAAAAAGTTTCTCTGCTTGCGAACTTCGAACAAAATACATATAATCAGTGTGGCCATTTTGGCATTTTCGCAGCTAAATTTAGCATTAACAATTTTTATTTAGCTGCAAAATTTTCATTTAGCACTTGGCATTTTATTTAGCATTTTAAGAAAATGTTTTTAGTTGTGTTTAGCATTATTAATTTTGGAAATTTGGGCGAATAGTTTTATTGATTTTACTTAAATTTTTTTATATATTAAAATAAATTTTAATTAAAAACAATTGTACCCAAAATTAAATTTCGTAGGGAATTGGATAATTCTTTTGTTAAGAAAGAAAATGTGATATTTTTTTATTTCAATGTTTATTGGTTTAATAGATAGATGGCGTGGCAAAAAAGTTTTAAGATACAGGTTTACTCCCCAAAAGGGTCTAATTTCAAAAAAGTACCAGACACCTAACCGCTTATTATTTTAATGAACATCAGGTTAGGGAATTTCCCGTTTTAACCTCTTTTACCCTCTAACCATAAAAATTTCCAAAACTCCCATCATAGGTAATCGATTTCGCGAGAGGCCAACCGCCCGGGCAAATTTCAGCATTTTAGTTCAGGTGTTTAGGTCGTGCGATGATGAATCATGTAGTAACTTTACAATTCTATATTATATAGGTAGATGAAGAAAAATGTTTTGAAAAAAATAACAGAATTAGGTACGATTTTCACCCCTTAAACGTTCGAATTTCGAAACGCATCAAATTTGTAGTTGTATTTTTTAGATAAGTTACGAATGTGATATATTTTTTATTTTAATGTTTATTGGTTTAAAAGATAGATGGCATAGCAAAAAAGTTTTAAAATACAGGGTTTACCCGTTTACTCCTTATTTCAAAAAAGTGCTAGACACCTGTCCGCTTATTTTTAATGAACAATAATAGGTATTCCATTTTTTTTGTATCCCTTTCAGTTTAGCAGATATGAGGTTAGCGAGTTTCCGTTTTTACCGCTTTTTTTTTATTGAACCACAATAAGTATTACATTTTTTGTATCTCCTTTAGCTTAGCAGCTATGAGGTCAGCGTGATCGATTTGGCGAGAGGCCTGCCTCAGGTCCAAATGTCAACTTTTTAGCTTCAGGCGTTTAGGCTGTGCGATGAAAATAAATAGATGAAGAAAAAATATCTTGGAAAAAGTAACAAAATTACGTACGATTTTTACCCCTTAAACGTTCGAATTCAGAAAAAGTACAAAATTTTCACTTGGCATTTTTTAGATAAGTTACGAATTTTATATAATTTGTATTTCTATGTGTATTGATTTAAACGGTAAATGGGGGACAAAAAAGAACCAAAATTCAGGTTTTACACTTTTACACCCTAAAAGAGCCGAATTTCGAAATAGTACCACCCACCTGTTCTCTTTTTTATTTAATGAACAACAATAAAAGCACAAAATAAAGTAAAAAAAGTACCAAAAACCCACTCTTACAGATTCTCATTCACTTGGGAACTTGCTTGTTTAATTTTATGTTTATAGGTCCAATTTTAACGGAAATTCAAAAAGTATCTGGTAAAGAACAAAAAATACCAAAACGCCCCTCTTACAGATTCTCATTCACTCAGGACATTGCATTTTTAATTTTATGTTTGTAGATCCAATATTAACGAAAATAAAAAAGGTACCAGTTAAAAAACGAAAAAGTACCAAGAAGATCCCTCTTATAGGTTCTTGTCCACTCAGGACATTTAATGTTGAATTTTTTATTTTAGGTCCAATACTAACGGAACTTCAAATAGTACCAGTTAAAGACCAAAAGGTACCAAGAAGCCCCTCTAACGAATTCTCATTCACTCAGGACCTTGCATGTTTGATTTTATGTCAATAGGTCTAATTTTAACGAAAATTAAAAAAGTACCAGTTAAAGAATGAAAAAGTACCAAAAAGATCCCTCTAACAAATTCTTATTCACTCAGGACTTCGCATGTTTAGTTTTATGTTTCTAGGTCTAATACTAACGGAAATTAAAAAAGTACCAGTTAAAGATCAAAAAATAACAAAAAGTACCCTCAGAGGTTCTTATCCACTCAGGACATTGCATGTTGAAGTTTATGTTTCTAGGTCCAATATTAACGATAATTAAAAAAATTGTCAGTTGTGGAACCAAAAACCTAAACCTAAAGTAAGAAATAAAATTTCCCGTATTTCTCCTTTTTGGTACTTTTTTCTCCCATTGAAGCATAAAAAATTTCAATATTGTAGTAGGAGCCCATAATTTAATACGTTTATGTCAATAAATAAAAACAAATGTTTTATAAAAAAAGTACCAAAAATAGTTTCGCTTTTTACCCCTTAAACGTCCGAATTTCAAAAAAGTACCAAATTCGTATTTGGATTTTTTAGATAAGTTTCAAATGTGATATAACCCTTATTTCTATGTTTATGGGTTTAAAAGATAGATGGGGTGACAAAAAAGTACCAAAATACAGGTTTTACCCGTTTACTCCGTTAAAGGGCTGAATTTCCAAAAAGTACCAGACACCTGTCCGCTTATTTTTCTAAAGAACAACGATAAGTATTAAATTTTTTTTTGTATCTCTTTTAGTTTTAGAGATATAAGGGTATCGAATTTACCCGTTTTTGCCCTTTTTACCCCCTAAACATTCGAATTTCCAAAAATCCCGTCTTAGTGGATCGATTTGGGGAGAGACCAGCCCCTGGTCCAAATTTCAAGTTTTTAGCTTCAGGCGTTTAGGCTGTGCGATGATGAATCAGTCAGTCAGTCAGTCAGTCAGTCAGTAACGTTACAATTTTATATATATAGATTACCTCATTCTGATGATTGTAAAAATGATTTGCCCTTTGATATTACGATATTAAAGTACAAAGAGATTTCACTTTGTATTTAGACAAAAATCCTATAGTGTAAATGTTTAAAAAAATTTTTGCTTTAAGCTGCTGAAAAAATAATAGTTTTAGAGCTTCAACTTTTTTTAAACTAAAAGAAATAAAATCTAAAAAAATTTGTATAGCATAGAAATAAAATCGTTTAAATTTTGTATGTATCAAGGGTTTGCGGGCCCCCTATATTTAAAATTTCATCTCAACTACCTGTACTACATATTTATATGTATCAGATGTGTAACCAAATCCTACCCACTTCTTTAGATATAACCATTTATTTCAATTTCGTTAAAAAATTAGTGACTAAATGTATTTAGTTTCGAATAAAACCTCATACTGGTAATACATTTTTAACAAAACGCTTTAAAAAATTTTAGCATTATTTTTAGAATTTTTTAAAATAATTTTTAGCATTTTTTGGCCGTGTCTAATGACAGATTTAGCTGTAAAAACTTGCAAGATCTGGTCACACTGCAGATAATGTACTAAACCAACTCACTATTAAGATAAGAACCAAGGCGAATTCATTTACCAGGTGGCGTTGAAAGCACAGCTGTGCTACTTTTTTTTCTTACTTAGAGAGAGAAATGTCAAAAGTTACTTGTGTTTTTGACATATCGATCAACGAAAGCAACAAAAAAATACATTGCTCTGTTTTTGGTGTTGTTACTTGTTGTAGTATCGACACCACCGTATACATGAATTCGCCTTGATAAGAACATTTCATTGCCTTCTTCTTTTCGTAAATGACACAAAGTTTGTTGTGTTCGGTTCAACACATACAGCCGTACCTAAACAAGAGCGGAAGGCGGAACGTTTTCTTCAGCGTAGCTTTTACGCTGATATGCCATACCTAAATAAGAGCGTCAGCGTTGTGCCATAAACAGTAGTGTTAACCCTCATAAAAGACATAAGAAATTGAATTAAAACCGCTAGTTTGACCTAAAAATAGCTAATTTGCCATTATTTATTATCAAACAGTAAAAACAGGGCTGTCAAAACAACAAATATAGCAGCCCTGTTTATTTTAACGCGCTGTCAAAATCGGATGTTCCATTTGCAAAGCGCTACCGTTGCGTTGCCGTCGCGTTGTTTCGGTATGCTACATACAAATTGTATGGGCATGAGGATTTTTGACAGCTAGAAAACGCGTTCCGCTCTTGTTTAGGTATGGCTGATACATAAATGTTAGTTCGTTTCAGTTCAGTTCAGCACTCTTTCGGCTTTTAACCACAACAATTTTTTTTTTACAAAAACAAAATTCACATTCGTTTTTAAAGAAAAGACTAACAATAATTAGTATTGTGGATATTTTATTGAAGTGTTAATGGTTTTTAAAGACTAATATTTAACAAAAATGTTTTACAAAAACAAAGCATTTATACAATACACACACAGGATATTCGTGGAAATTACCAAGCAACAACAATTTTGCTAGTGAGAAACGTTTTTAAGTTTTTTTGTTTTCTCATTCCTTCATCAACGTAAAATAAAGACTAAAGAACTTAAAAATATAATGTATATCTATAGAATCACTACAGAACACTTCACAATGTGTTTTACCTTCGTGAAAATTTTTATGAACGTTATTATGGGTTGTGTACTAATACACAAACACTAAAAGATATCGTTTCTGGGTGTGTGTACCGCACGCTAAATAATGTTCGGCATATTTTCGAACACCATAATAAAATGCAACAATTTGACTTTTCAAACGCAACAATTCCAAATTTGTATTCTAAATAACTTAATGACTAACTGCCAGACAAATCAATTTATTTATGAATTGTTTTGGTGTTAATAAACTCTTTTTACTACAACAGGTCTGAAAAAGAGTCGTCAATCTGGCTATTATTAATTTTTGCGTTTTGTTATGGATCTCCTCAATATGATCTAAGTTTATTATCGTTACGATAGTAACTTTAGTTAAGAATAAGTTTAATTTATTAGTTTTCTTGTATTTATTAATTATTTTGTATTTGTTAGTAATTTTATTAGTTTAAATTGTTACTGTATTAGTTATGCATATTTCTAATGTAAAAATCACTGGGCATAATTTTCTAGTGTTTAGATTATTGTTAACTCATAAAGTATTCTTTAGTTTATTGATGTATAATAGCTCAATTTAAATTCAACCATAGTGTTAATGCATAATGATATTAGCTGAGTAAGTTTTAATAATTGACGCTAGAGAGCATTCCGGAGACAATTTGAATAATCTAGAGCCATCTAGACGTTTTGGTAAGAGTCAGCGTTGCCATTTGTCAAGATTTCCCTTTTTTACAAGTTTTTTGAGATGCCAAAAAGATTTTAATTTATTTAAAGTTTTTTCAAGTTTTTTATAAATATATAAAGTTTTTCAAATTTTTTATAAATACATAACTTAAAATTTGCAGATTATTGTATAAAAATATTAAATGATGTTTTTTTATAATTATGTATACTCCCTGTAAGTACAACAAGGTCGTTTTTATACATTGACGGTTTGTAGTTAACTTTGTAGTGCGGAAGACATTAAAAAAACATGGACAAATATTTAACGAAAAATGGTAACAATATAAATAAAATATTTATGCCAATTTTTAAAAGAAACCACTACAGAGGAAGAAACAAATCAACCGGAGACTTGTTCAACGAAACATAAGAAAAGGAAACTTTAGAACTACGTAAAAGCATGGGATGCCCATATTTTACTGAAAGGCTGGATAACGAAAAAAAACTCCTAATTTCCTTAAAAATTTGGCACTTTTGAAATAAATGTTTTTTCTTGCGAAAACAATTTTTTTTTCTGAGATAACAAGATTTTTTTTAAAAATATATGGTAACGCTGGTTAGAGTGCAAATACTACTCTCAGATGGCACTAAAAATCAGTATTAGTACAAACGTTTAAGTGGTATAATTTTGTTTTATTTATTTTATTAAAGTTGTAATAAAAGAACTCAAGAGGTTTATTATAAAGGAAATAAACCAAAAACGTTATTGAAAAGGCAGTAACGTAACAATATTAAGAAAATTTCACACAGAATGACAAACTTAGTCTACCTTCATTCACCACTAGTAGTGGCGGCGGAGGGTATCAAAATTAATTTTAATTATAAATTTCTTTAAATGCACAAATAACTCTTATATGAATCCTTACGTCATAACATTATTTTTGTTCTGGTTGGTCCATTACTGCCCAAGGGTCTCAAGGAGGAACATTAAAATATTTTTCTGTAAATACTGTGACGTAGGCTTAACACACTGACTATTATTTTTTTACTTGTTTGTTATATGCAAATATTATAAATGTGTTTTAGTGCGTATTTCCGGTTTCTCTGATAATATTTTTTCTGGCCATCTTTCGATATTTTATGAACCCCATATAAAACACATCACACATTTTTATGCAATAGGTAAATACTTATGAAATGTGCACTTCTACCTGTTTCCGGTTTCTAAATAATTTTGCCACAGAGAAAGATATTGAGAAAAAAAAACAAACAAACCAGCAAACAAACACACAAACACAAAAAATTAAAGAATGTAAAATATTTATGAAATTTCTTGTTCATGCGAAAAATATTTGCTGCATGTAGTAAAATGAATTGCTAAAAGCTGAATTCTCAAGCGGAAAATTTGACCTTCTCTCTATTGCAAATTTATCTCGTACTCGTATGTTCTTTACAGTTTAATGATGATTGGATAAATGACAGGTTGCATATTGTCGTATTTTTTGTAGATGTTGGCAAAAAGGTTTCAATAGGATTAAAAATAAAAGAAGAACTATCATACAAAGGAATATTAGCACCACTAAGCATCTGTTTGTCAGAATAACTAAATATTAGCAATTTAATCATCTGCATGTTCAGCAACCCCCAAAAGAAACATTCAATTAGGAAAAATGTTTTTTGTGTCATTTCATTTTATGAAATTGTAATAGTTCGTTTGAGTATTTAACTTGTATTTTAAACCAGCCATGAATTAAAAACTATATGGATAACAAACAGTGTGACCATTTTGGCAATTTGGCAGCCAAATTGAGCATTACAATTTTTAATACGCTGCAAAATTTTCATTTATCATATGGCATTTTATTTAGCATTTTAATTAAATATTTTTTTAACTTTTTCAGAATTATTTTAAAAATTTGGACGAAAAGTTTTATTGATTTTACTTAAAATTTTTTTAACAAATAGAATCTGGGAATTATTTCTTTTCATAAGGTAAAATGTAACAGGAAGATACAAGATAATGGTCTGGTAGTGTATAGGGTCATTCCTAAAAATTTAGGGAATGGGACTATTACAAAGGGCTTTATAAAATACGTAACTGAAATTTAGCTCATAGAATAAATTCGAAAAATATAACAATGTTGAATTTAAATTCTTTTTAAAAATTACTAGCTGACCCGGAACGTTGTTTTGCCTAGAAAAGTATTGTTTTTGTGTATATTTAAAATACAGATACAGAATCAGATACAGGTAATATTCGGTGCAAATAATTTATCTTTATTTACAAAAAGAAAAAAAAAAAAAAGAATATGAAAATGTGAATTATAAGTAAACTATTGAATAAGTTAAAAGAATATCATTGAAGCACTTTGTGATAAGCAATATTTTTCGTTTTGTTGTCAGGTGCGAAAATGAACAAAGAGGATGGCTTTCCGACACGGGAACATGCGACATAGAGTTGACCGTGTGAAAAACAGTCGTTCTCCAAATTTAGGCCACAAACACTCAATGAAATCACATCACGACTACAACTTCTTGTCGGAAATTGTTCATACCAACATAGAAACCTTTGCCGGCTCATGCGCAACAACTTTACTAAAGACCATAGCATGATCCAATGATATAATTTATTTTGAGTAATTTTCAATGGTGCCGCCTATCGGAAATTGGTCATACCAACCTAGAAACCTTTGTATGCTAATGCTCAGCAGCTGTGCTAAAGATCATAGCATGATCAAATGCACAGTTTATGATTTAACTCATTTCGAGTCATTTTCAGTGGCGCCACCTGTCTGAAATGGGTCATATCAACTTATAAACCTTCGTCAATGGCGCCACCTATTTTAGATATTTTTTTGCTATTCTTCTTACTTGGTCTGAGACCATTCCGAATTGGTACGAATCATCGAAATCGGTCCAGCTGTTCTTTAGTTATAAACGTAGTAACTAACGCCACTTTCTTTTATATATATAGATAATGACATTTGACTAAAAATAGTTGTACTCAAAATGAAATTTCGTATGAAAATGGATAATTCATATCTTAAGAAACATCTTACCTGTCTTGTAAAAAAATAGAATATTCAGGGAGCATAAGAAATGCTATCATTATGTTGATTGTAAAAATTATTCGTAGATGTCATTTGATATAACGATGTAAAAGTACAAAGAAATTTAACTTTTTGTTTAGATAAAAATTCTATAGTGTAAACGTGTAAAAATATTTTTTTCAACTGAGCCGGGCCCCCTAATTTAAAATTTAATCTCAACTACGTGTGCTGCATATTTTTAAGTATCTGATGTTTTTTCTAAGATCTATGTATAAAAAATAAGTCAATAAAATGTATTTAGTTTCGAATAAAATTTCATACTGGTAAAACATTTTTAAGCAAAAATCTTGAAAAAATGTTAGCATTTTTTAAAATCATTTTTAGGTTTTTTGGCCATGTCTAATGCCAGATTTATCTGTTAACATTTTTAAGATCTGGTCATACAGATTACAAACTGTCTCACTTGAGGGCATTTAAGTCGTCTGTTTCTTAATGATACCTTAAAATACAATCCTACTTATTGTTAATTTGGGGCCTTGAATGGCGAATTAAACAGATGCTCGACTTAGAGCCATTAATGCAACTTCCCGTTAGACAAACGTAGACGTTTGTCAGACGTATAACAAGTTATTGATTATTTAAACTTTACTTTAACCTAACCGGTAGGATGAACTTGCCTTTCACTTATCGCTCACTTTAATTTGATGGAGTAAAAAACTGTTTAAGAGTGGGACAAAATCCTGCACAGATAGCAAAGGCGTCATAACGCTGATGTATTTTGACATCAGTACTATGACAAGGGTCTTCGTTTTCGACCCCATGAAACTTTTCGTCAATGTGATGTCAGCCTTAAAACCACTTGGCCAAATTGTCATTTAATTTATCTAAAATTGGCTTACCGAACATTGGCAGAGGACATGTCTATAGCGCTCACTTCATCCTCGTTTTGGCAATTATTGCAATCTTATGCTTCTATAATAAAGAACCCCATTTACACAGCTATTGGACCTTTAGGCGGACTCTAGAAGTATTGATGTCATAGTTGGGCCAGAGTTGCTTTGAAATCAACCAGACCTCATTGCACCAGCAACTGACTCACTTTGCCTAACATTTCGGAGTGCCCCAGTCATAGCAAGTTGATCTGTAGTTGTGTTCTAATCGTATAAAAGCTGAGATCTTAGCCTGAGCAATACTGCAGTGTTTATACAGTCTTGATTTTAGTTTTAGGCCTTCGACTGCACTGCCGTGCTTAGGAAAAAGGCAATAAAGTGTAAAAGTAAAAATCAGAGAAAAGTGAAATTCAAATTTTGTATTTTGTTATTATTTTAATTTATATGATAAACTTTAAAAAGTGCTCTTACTATGAAATGATTTTTTAATTTAATGATTAACGACTTATTTAATAGTTAATGAGTAGAAAATTATTAATGGAATTTATTGGCATCAGAATAAAAAAAAAAGCCATTAAGTGAATTTTACTGCCATTTTCCTAAGCACGGCAGTGCAGTTGATTAGCCATTCGATCAATCGAAAAACAATGACACAAGACGAAGATTAATCATGAAGGTCAATAACCTTTGTAATGCTTTTTCTTTGTTGCCTATTGATCATATGGCCAAGAAATTTGATAATAAATTTACCATTGATATTTGAATGCTGGCAACTGTTACACTGAAAATTGTTACACTGCACAGTGGCGTAGAATTGAAATAAATTGATTAGAAAAATCCGAACGTAAATTAACATTTTAATTATGCATTTAAGGGCAAGTTTTTGACTTAAAGATCAGCGATTAAATTTAAATTTATCTTTAAAAGTCGTTTTTGAGTAGCCGATTGGCGGTTTAAGTTTCCAACAAAACGCTCAAAAGTACGAACAGCTCAGTAATTAAAATCTTACATATGAAAGTACATAGACCAAACCAAGAATTATAGAATGCAAGATTACGCCAAGGGCATGACTTGCCGTTAGATGAAGTAGTTTGCCCTTTGTAATGGTTACTAAGCTTAAAAGCTCTTTAATAAGAAATGTATGCATTTTACAAGACTCGGCTCTACCGCAATGAAGCAACACATATCTGGACTAAAGATTATTAAGGTTGCCAGCTCGAAATTAATAGTTAATAATCAAAACGCTCAGAAGATTTCAACTTTGTTTTTGGGATGGCGCAGTCTTGTATTTCTGTCATTCTTGAGTAAAAACTTCTGAAGAAAATTAATAAAACGGAATTTTCAAGTTGCCAAGATGATTTTAAAATGTTTGAACATTTAAATACGACAATTTTAAGTAAACCAAGATCAATAAGAACAAGTCCAAATTACTTTAATTTATTTAATGCCAAAGAATTGGTTGAAGAATTCCAATTGACCTTTTCCGTTTTGAACGCTTTGTTTCTTTTTCAATTTTATTTTGATTATTTTATTTTTAATATAAGCAGCCTTATAGTTTGATGACAAGCAATGCTGAAAGACTTACTGCCTGTTTGTAGAACACGGGCGCAAAATTTGTTCGTTTTACTTACAAATAAAACAAAAATTCAAAATTGGTTTCAAGAACGTGAAAGAGGATTATAGTGATATTTATTTTTTTTATACTCACAGGAGACATGTATATTTATTGGATTATCAAATCTAATTATTTATCCTATTTGAGTCATAAAGTCATAAACTCACTCTAAGACACATGAAATCATTTTAAAAAAATCTTATAAATAGAGTTAATTTTAGAATAACTTTGAAAATATTTTATGTAAATTTATTTTGCACTAACCCTGCACTTGGCAAATTCATAATTTGTTAAAACTTATTAAGTGAAGAATAATATGCTGAAACTCATTAGACGTTTTCTGATTTCCTCCCTATAAAAATAAATAGATTATATTCTCTAGTTAGTCTGGGCTCCCACTATTAAGGTTTTCTTTCATAAAGTCTGCGTTAGAGCTACATTATATTCTTCTCTCCCCTCTCATCAATAAACACAGGCTTTCTGAAAGAAAACTTTCATAGTGAGAACCCAGACTAACGAAGATAAATGATTTCATAAACGACCCACTGTGCCCCGTTTTCCACTTTTATACAAGACATCATATTCAAACCAGACTATTGTGAATTGATACATGTGCTTGTTGAATATCGTCATCAAACTAAATAAAGAGAATAATTTTGGCAGCCAAGTGTGTTCGTTCGTTTGTTCCACTTGGCAAATTAACCAACCACCATCATCATCAACATTATTTACCACCGTTGCAGTCACCTGCATCAATTGGTGCGATGACACTCATTATCATTATTTAACCGTTGCGTTTAATGTTGGGTGTTGGATTCTGACATGCCCTTGCAGGGATTTAATTCAAAATGATTTTGTTGCAATTCTTTAATAATTTTGGCTCTCTTTTAGACTCGGTAAATAAATACACTATAATTAAAGCAAAAGCTTTAAATGTATCATTTTGCCAAAAGCTAATGAATAAATTAAGGATTAAGTCTATCAGGAGAAAACGTGAATGTCAAAGAGATATATTTATATAAATTGTTGATGTATTTAACCGTGATATGGCAAAGGACAGTGTGTCCAGATTTTAAAAAATTTTACAGCAAAGTCCGGCATTAGACATGACCAAAAAATGCTAAAAATGATTTTAAAAAATGCTAACATTTTTTAAAGCTTTTTGCTTGAAATGTATATCCAGCATGAGATTTTATTCGAAACTAAATACATTTTAGTGACTTATATTTTAACGATATTGAAATAAATGGTTATATTTAAACAAGTGGTCTATCCACTTTGGTAAAGTATCTGATATACCTAAATATGAAGCGCAGGTAGTTGCGATTAAGTTTTCAATTTAGGGGGCCCGTAAACCCCTGATACATGCAAAATTTAAAGAGCTTATTTCTTTAATATACAAAATTTGTGGGTCAATTTATTTCTTTTATTTTAAGAAAAGTAAAGTCAATAAAACTATTCGTAAATTTATTTAAAAAAATGCTAAAAATAAATAATAAAAATGGAAACTAAAATACTAAATGCCAAATAAATATTTTGCAGCTAAATAAATTTTTTAATGCTAAACTTAGCTGCAAAAATGCCTACACTGGTAAAGGACTTTTATTGGCTTTAGAGTTGCCAAATTGTGTTTGATTTTTACTTGCATGTATAGCCCATGTGTAATCTGAGCTTAATTTTATTTCGAGTCTTATTTTTCCATTAATTTTTTACAGTCAAGTTCGAACATTCATTAACCCTTCGTCTAACACATGAGTCTTTCAATGCGTTTTAAAAGAAAAATCAAAATATGGGTTAGACGAAGGGTTAATTGTCATTTTTTAGTTCCCCTCACAGTCGGTGTTTGGAAAACTCAAACAAAATTTTTTGAAGTCATAATGTCTAAAATAAACTGTAAAATTTGATTGTCATTTCTTTGATATTTGTTTTTTCCGCAAATTAAAAAAAAAACAGTGTGTACTTTCTCTGAATTTTAGAATTTAAGTGTTAAGTTCGCAATGTTTCATTAAAATGAAATTAATATGTGTGCAATTGATTTTATGACTCAAATTTGTTTGCATCAAACAAAAACATTCACAGCGAATTTGACAATTTGATGTTGCTTAAGCCTTTATTGCTTGTGTGAAAAAATAAATATTGAGTTTTATTTTTCACTTCAGCATAACCATTTTTTGCAAACAAGGACTTACAAAAAGTTATGCAAGACGAATTCATTCTATCAAAGCTACTTTTTTCTTTTTGTCTGTAAAATTTTGCTTCAAATGTATAATTTGGGAAACAGTCATGTGTGATTTCCAAATTCTCAATTGGCAGCACTGGTTGGTTGCAATATTGTAGTATTGGCCATAGAATTCAAAGATTAAGAAAATCATGGAAGAATATGTACAAAGTATAGTCATTAGAAAGTTGGTTCTCAATTTTCTTCTTTACAAATTTCTTAATATAACAAATTCGTAATACCAAATTTTAATCAAAAATCAATTTCTAATATAAAATATAGTTTTATAATTATAAAAAACTTAGTTTGCAATATCTAAAAAATTTCAAAATATGTTGAAATATAAATATTTGCAATTGAGTTATGTTTCGTTGTTTGACATTACATGGATAAATAATGACTATGAATAAAATTATGCTTTTCTTTTGTTTGTTTCATATTGATTATTTGTGCTGCATAAATGAAAATTAGTTGAACATCAAACACACAACAAAAATCAAATGTGTGCACAATACGTTTGCGTACAACCACAATGACAAATGCTATGCGTTACTGTTCGTCGCAGAATTACAAAAGTGTGATGAGGGTACAATAATTCAAAGAAATACACTTCAGACAGTATTTCTTTTTTCAAAACCTTTCAATACAGTAAAACATTTTTTCCTATACTCTTAGTACTTGGAAATGACCTCGCGCAGTCTGCGAGAATTTGCGAAGTTTACTTGTGTGTCGTAGCTGTCGCGTGTAAAGAATTTGCGGTGTTTACTTGTGTGTCGTATGTGGCGTACTTAAAACGTATACGTTCTACGTATACAAATATTTGTTTTAGCAAAGATTTGTTAATGCAATATTATCAAACAAAATAATATACAAAACATTTAGTGCACACTACGAATGTTACTAATAATCGAAATTCGTACTTGAAATGCCGAGTATTCCGGTATTTTATAAAATTCTTATTCGTATTCGCTTCAAGCGAATATTTTGCGAATACGTATCCAAAAAAAAAAAAAACACATAAAATTGGCCAATTTTAATTATTTTAATAAAATTTTTAAAATTTTTTGTTTTTCGCATTTATTCTATGAGCTAAATTTCAGTTATGTATTTTATAAAGCTTTTTTGTAATAGTTCTATTCCTTCAATTTTTGGGAATGACTTTATACACTACCAGACTATTATCTTGTATCTTCTTGTTACATTTTACCTTAGCTATCCTTTGGATAGTTTGGAAGTAAATGTACAGAAAAATTTACAATTGTTAGTCACCAGCTTTGACTAAAACTTGATTTTTGCGAAGAACACGCAATTTTTGTCAATATTAAATCACGGCAACCCATTGGAATTTGGATTTCCTGCCTTCGGTGCAATTTTTGCTGCACCAAGTGCCTCGCATTAGCTAAATTGTCGAAAAATTTAAATTTTTTATATTTTTTTCACCGTTTTGTAGCCTTTAGTTGCCAAACTGTGGAAAATTATTATTATAAATTATAACAATAATACTTCAAAACATTTTAATACTGGAAAATGCTTTTTTCACATTTTCTTGCTGTATTTTACATCGAAAATTTGACAAATGTATGAAAAATATATCAAAAGGCAAGAAAATGAGTTTATCAGTATCGTGCGGTTTTGTTAGTTTCGATAAATACTTCGAGAAATTCTACACGAGAAGGAGTTTGCCCTCGATGACTTCAAAAATGTTGCACAGTGTTATTATACAATAATTAAGGGTGGGAAGCCAAACAATTTGATATAAATTATTAAAACACTGTGAAAAATAAAGTTATGAGAAGTAAAGAAAACAACATAAAAAGGCGGCTGCAGCATCTAGTAAGGTATATTCCCCCAAACAACACTGAATTACTGAGTAAAAGCGCAAAAGGGTGAGATAAAGAAGTATTTTAGTATAAGTATGGAAGCATAATGAAGTTCCTTAGAGTTATATTAATGACTTCAGGTAAAGTACACAATTGTTGGCTTTATTTGTATCCATAATCAACTTCAGTGAACACTTGGGTTGCACAAAAGATCCTTTGAGTCGCGGGCCTTTTGACCTTAATAATAAAGAAAGAATTAGAAATAAAATTGCTTTCGAATCAAAAATTATTCGATCACGAGTGCCAGAATAAGCCCCCAGCACTAACACTTTAAAAACTCCTCACGTTTTGTTTCCGTTATAAAAAAACGGCCCAAATGTTGTTGATCTCGTGTGATCGCGGCTAACCAGAGATCCTATCTGGTACCACGGTATGATGCTTCTTGCGGGAAATGTAAAGTAGAAGATTGTATTTGCGACATATTTACTTTGTGGATAGAAAGCAGCTGCTTTTCATCGATGTTGTTTCGAAGTCAACAAGAACTGACAGCATGAACTCACAAAAGTGTGTAGCAGAAAGGTATTGTTTTGGGAATACGTGGAGGTTGTGTTTAAACCTTAATTTCAGGGGTAGGAATATTCTGCAAATTCCATTAAAGTGTTGATTTTTCACCACATGTGTGAGAGTTTGGCCTTAGGAAGGACTATCCCAAGGTACTGCTGCTAATGCTGCTTTTTTTCAAATAACAGCGGAGGTGAGAAAGGGGGAGGGCTGCTCATATGACTGAAGTATAACACAGTGGCTTACGAACGTTTTGCTTTGAAAAATATTGCTACTTTTGAACGGACTGTCATAGTTGGGTACGTTTTGGGTTGATTTGAAAGAACACGGGTCGGGAGAGTGACTTATGGATCACTAAAATTGGTAACATCGAATATTCAAACTTTTAAAAATTCTCCAAAAAAAATATGTATTTATGGATTGCAAAAAAATAGACTTAAGCTGACCTTCAAAAAATATGCTTAAATGTTTATGTTATCTCCTTTGCCTTTAGAGATATTCGGATAAAACGGATTTTTCGAGTTTTTTGTGTTGTCAATAGTGGGTTAAACATTTTTATATAATTAGGAAAGCAGACTTTAAGCAGTGGTATATTGTATTATTAAATACTTTTGCATTTTTCTATAAGTGGCTTATTCGAGGCGCATATATATTCGTATAATGGTAATTCATATTAATGCTCATTTTTACTATTTCACCAAAAGATACATAGCCTTCTTTTTTCTCGAGCAATATATAAAAATGTTTATATATTTCGAAAGAAAACGTTATGAGCAGAAGCAATTTTCAGTAAATTCCACATTTCTTTGTCCCACATGCCCCCCTACCCAAAAAAAAAAAAAATCTAATTTTTTAAACAAAAAAAATTTATTTAAGTTAAAAAATTTAATAATTCAACACATCGTTTTTTTTTTTTTTTTTTATAAAATAAGAACAGTAATGTTTTCTAATATGTCCATAATTTTCTGGAAAAATCTGATCAATATCGATTAATAAATAGTAGGGATGTAACGATACGCCTTTTTGCCGATACGATACCGATACTCAAGAAGAAATATCGGCGATGCCGATACCGATACGAATATAAAATTTAAATTTAAGGTAAAATTAACAAAACTCAAGTACAGTTATTTCTTTATATACAGTGTGTAAAAAAAATTACAGATATAAATGATATTTAAGATTTTAAGAACAACGAAATAAATTTGAATTCATGGTAAAATTAATTAATTTTTAAGCAAAAAAAAAAAAACAGTGTAAAATATTATAAGGATTCAATATTAATATTTCTAAGATTTTGTTTGAAAAACAAACTATTCTCAACTATTGCGGATATCATTTTGCAACTCCGGTCGAAGCAGACCTGCAGTAAAAAATCGTCTCTCAGATGTGACTGAACTCATTTGACAACTTAAGTATTTCTGCGCCATGGTCTTAAATTTTTAGTACATCATTTAATTGCGCCAGGAAACAAGCGGATCTGCGCCTCTAAAAAATCTAATTTTTTTTTTTTTTTTTTTTTATTTATTTAAAATTTATTTCACAGAAAAAGATAAATCATTACAATTTTAAAGCCTCAGCGCCTTAAAGGCATTGTTATATCTAGACTTCTTCTTAAGCTGAGCCTCAGCTTAGGATCGACAGAGGATCATCCTTCTCCAAATTTTCTTTTAAGGTTCGCACAAACGCTCCAAAGGGCAGTTCTTTTAGAATTATCAGAACTTTTACTAGGTGTAGGGGTGACCCTGTCTTTAAAACTTTCGGAATGTAGAATGTTTTTGAAATTTTCTAACTTTCTATCGAAGAATTGAAGATAAATCAAAGCTACGTAAATCGCCAATTTTTAGAAATCTAAGCTATTCTGCATCTCAGTTGATTCATTTATCGTATGTTCTAAAACAGTTTGAAGACTGTTAACTAGCGAAATAGCGTCAGAAAATTTAGCAGTTTCTTTGCTTATGGATTTTGTGGTCTCTTCGAAGTAACCCAAAAGTTGTAGCGAATTGATTTTTATTTTCACATAAAAATCATTTCCGAATTATAAGAAACAATTTATTATTCTGTTTAATTTTTTGCTCTTAGCTGTTATGCAAAAATAAGCATTGAAAATAAATTGTTTGTTCAAAAAAACTATAAAAAAAAGTATCGGCGTATCGACAGTAAAATATATTCGTTACTTTCCTTGCAAATAGCAGCGTTACCACCAGAAAAATTCAAAACTACACTTGAGATGAAGCAAAATTACCCAATTTAAATGAAATTGCACCTGATATCAATCTAACGTTTAATTATTAAAAAAAAAAAAATATACAAAAAGAAATATTTGCAGATAAATTTTTAAGAGTGTTCCCTAGTAAGGTCCCTCTTAAACAAAATAATGTTTTGAGGTTAAGAATAATAATATAAGAATTCTTAAATCTTAATTATCTAGGTTACTACCTCTACCGTAGCTTGTTTCATCTTAAAGTGATTTAAGGGAGGGGATTTATATATGACCTACGTTCCTATACCTAACAGGAAAACATTTTGCCATGACATAGCAGCTATTCCTTTTTAACACATACCAATATTTATAAGGCAGTTGTTGCATTACAAGCTATTTTCGTGAGTGGTATTTGTATGGAAGCCATGGTCAAATATGGACTGATTTCATAATAAATTTTGTAAGATAATTTAGGTTGAAATAAAATATATTTAGGCAAAATTTTGTCCAAATACCAACATATCAGATGGTTTATGGACATAAAGACTCTCTTAGGAAAAAAGCACAGGGAAAATTTCTTATGTGGTCTATTAAAATTATGGGTCGATTCACAAAATTTTCAAAAAAAAAAAAAATTATGAACCAAATTTCATTAAATTATCTTAACAATTGCGACCTGTAATTTGTACAGAAGGTTTACATAGACAGACAACCAGCCAGCGAGACAGACGACTCAGATACTGAATCTAAGCCGATAGGAATACTACAACAAATATTTATATGTGTTTCACACATCAGTATAAACTCATAATACCCTTTTCACTTGAATAAGATCAATATTTGTCATACTATTAATAACACAGTACAACATTTTTCAGTTAATTGATTGCCAACTCAATTCTGTGAACTGTATGTGAAATTAGGCCCAAAAAGAAGAATTTCTGCACCATTCGTTTTGTCTTCTAACCTGCGATTTGAAGTTAGTATCGATTTGAAGTTAGTACTATCGTATAGGGGAATTTATCACGTTTTAGGCCCTGTTGTTTGACATAGCCCGACAACCACTAGCCCAATTTAGTTGAAATAAATTTTAAAAAATTAAGAATTACAATTCCCTTAATCTGTTCATATATTGTTTTCCTATACAAGTAACACTTTCGAAATGACTTTGCGAAAAAATAACTAGACTTGAAACTTTTTTCCATTTTGGATTTTTTATGTATTTTTAAAAAAAAAAATTTAAATTTTTAGGCAAAAAATAATTTTTTCCCTTCATACATTCATTTTTAACTTCGAAAGTGTTACTTGTATAGGAAAACAATATATGAACAGATTAAGGGAATTGTAATTCTTAATTTTTTTAAATTTATTTCAACTAAATTGGGCTAGTGGTTGTCGAGCTATGTCAAACAACAGGGCCTAAAACGTGATAAATTCCCCTATACGATAGTACTAACTTCAAATCGATACTAACTTCAAATCGCAGGTAAGAAGACAAAACGAATGATGCAGAAATTCTTCTTTTTGGGCCTAATTTCGCATACAGTTCACAGAATTGAGTTGGCAAATCATGTGTTGTACTGTGTAATTTAACAAAAACTAATATTTAAAACCTCAAATAAATAAACAAATAAAATAAAAACTTAAAATAATAAGTTATACTTCCATTTATCAAGTATTTAGTAAATAAAACTCCTGTATTGGTTTATCAAATCAGTTTAACAAATATTAAAGTCGCGCAATATTTCTCAACTAAAGCATTTTAAATGTTAAAGCAAACGCAAGATTTCTTACTTTTTATAATATTGGAATCATATCTTTCTCCAGGGGATATTTTTTAGTAAAAATACATACTTTTGTTTTCCAATAAACTTCGGGTAAATGATCTATTAAACTAATAATTATCGAAATCTAATTGTCCATCAGGCGCCAATCATTATCAATCTTTTGGTTGATATAGAAATCTTTTTCTGTTAAATAAACAGTGAGTTTTGTTGAATATACAGAAAATTTTTTAGATCAAGAATATCTTAAATGTTATAATTTTAATCTCTTAAATCAAATTCTTATATTATTTGTTTTAAAATAAAAGAATTTCAAATTACACCTGATCTACACCTCAAAGAAATTGCCCACGCTCTACCCACGAGAGTAAAAACTGCACAAATTTCGGGTAATTACCCACAAAGTGGCAACACTGGTAAATAGTAACAGTATTTCTAATTTTGTAAAAAAAAATCATTTTTTTAAAAGCTTTTTTCCAGGATTCGGAATTTGGGGTATTTCGAAATCAAAAATGGGAATGCTTTTTTCACTAGTTTTCAGCCCACTCTTTTAAGATCTTTTCGGTCTACATAACTTCAAAATTTCATTGTGATATCTCTATCCCTGTTAGATTTATGGAATGTCAAACATTAAAACTATTATTTTTATAAGGGCTTTCAATATGATCAAAAATAGTAATTTTAAGGTTTGACATTCTTTAAATCTGACATTAATAAAGATATAATAATGAAATTTGGCAGTTATGTAGATTAAATATTATACCACAAACTTCGCTCAGTTTGATCCATTTCGTATTGTGTGTGATGGTTTTAATAAGCTATACCTATAAATATATTTAGTCAATTCACAAGGTATCCTAACATGTCATATTGTCAAAATGTCCTAATATTTCACAATGGTTTAAAAATATTGTTGTTGGTTTGTTAACAAAAAGTGTCTTAAATAAATAGAACGTTGCTTGCTGTGTTTATTGTGCTGTCGTAATTAATCAGAAAAGTCCAGCGCTGAGCGGCTGAGCCGTACAACAATATTTTTAAACCATTGTGAAATATTAGGACATTTTGACAATATGACATGTTAGGATACCTTGTGAATTGACTAATTAATTTTCATTCTCACTCAAAAGCATTTTCAACTAACCATGCCGGAAATTTGTGTCAATTGCTCCTAAAGCACTTATCCTGTGACCAGTGAACAAAATTTTATAATTAAAAGGAACGAGTTGTGATAGGTGAAAAAAGACCTATCACTTAACTGGTGATAATGTGTTTAGACTTTAGTTGGTCTAGTTGGAGTATAGTTGGTCCAGAGGAAAGGTAATTCGCACAAAACTATTCATGTGACTGGATTTTGTGCGGGTAGTGGCTGATTCTCTCTAGTTCTATTACTTTATATGAAGGGGATCTATCATATTGACATGGCTAATTTGTGACAATATCTGCGACAGGCATTATTTTAACCGAAATTGGAAGGTTATTTTAGTGACCTGCTACAAAGTGACAAATAGGTGCCAATTAACCCCTCGTAGGACATCGCCATGTTAAAGTGACTTGTTAAGTGTTAGTTCCCTTACCCATAGAGAAATTATAAAAAACATCAAAGTCCAAATTTGACTTTAAATTTCTCAACAACTGCTTGGCCAATTTAATTAAAATTAAAACTGTAGGAACGTTCGAGAAGTCTTCGCTCCAACAAAAAAAAAGTTCTAAAATTATCTCTATCGGTTAAAAAGTTACAGACTTTTGGCCGATGTAAAACGAGTTTCAGCCACTGTGCCCGTTGGCGGTTATTAGCGCGCAAATTTGATCAAAAAACATAAATGGGGCGATGACGCCGCCGGCATAAGCACCTCACCAAAAAGTTAATTTTTTCAAGTAAAGTCGTACCTTGTGCACCGCTTTAGGCTGCTTACTTGTCCAAATACGAAAATGTTGCTTGTTGTCAAAACCAGAAATAAGGTTAATTTAATTATTTGTAAAAGTTTTTAAAAGGTTTATGATTAAATGACAAAAACTGATGTTTTAAACTGTCATAAAGTTGGGCAGCCAACTTCACTCCTTTTCGAAAAATAATAAAAACAAAATGCGTCGTACCAACTGAAAACCCCGATTCTTAACCCTATAATTCTAAAAGTATTTAATTTGTTGGTCTAATATTTATCATGATACTAATCCAAATCTCGAATCAAATTAAATAAGCACTTCTACACAGACTTTCATATTCCTATTGATTAAGTGTATTACAGTATTGACTTTTCCTGCGTTACCAAACCCATTTATTTCTTAATCCCATTTGGAAATGTATCAATCACAAACAAGTGGTGAAGAGAACAAACACTTTATGGGACATATAACGGCTAAAATTGGTTAATTCTCTAAGTGCTATTTGTTAGCAGTGAGTGAGTGAGTGAGTGAATGAGCAAGTGGGCTTAAGTGGTGATTATAATTACGAGTGAAAAAGTATGACTACGAAAATAATGAATACAAAAATAATCTTGTGAAGAAAATCTACAAGTGTGAGGATGCGACAACGAAAAGATTTATTTTCTCATTCTTCCACTTACGTTCATGAGACTGTCATTCAGGTGACGGTCAAGTGTGTGGTGGTGGGTGTTTTAATGCTCTTAATTACTTTTTTGCTTTTATGATGATAAATTTTAATGAATACGAATTTTTATTTATGAGTGTTTGTATGTTTGTATGTCTGAGTATCTGAGTGTGACTATGAAATCACACAAATTCGTTTAAAAATTTATCTTTGTGCACAATAAAAATTTTTTTATGATTTTCTTTCCTCAAGTATGAGGTAAAATTAGAAAATTTGTTTATTTTTCTTTTTGAAAGTCCATAAAAATATATTTTGTTTTGTAAAAAATAAGCCTTTTTTCAATTGTGTAAAATTAGAAAAAACTTTTGTCATCAGTTTGTTGTTGTGCATGTTGTATTTAAATTAAAAATAAATTTTCAATGTTATTTTTTTTTTTTTTTTGCATATTTATTTATTTTGATATCCATAATTGTTTGTCTTAATTTCAATTTCGTGCTGTTGATATTTATTAGAGAAATAAATATTCAAAAGGTTAAATTTAAATTGTTTAAATATGATACAAAAATTTTTTTGTAAACAAACATTTTGCATACAATCAAATCTTCGAAAGAATGAATTCTATTTGGAATAAATTCGCAAGAAAAAATAAACCTAATTCAACTGAAAATATTTGAATTTTTCATTCTTTTAAACCAAACAATTTCTTTTGCCTATTTCAGCTTCATATTAAGTTGAATTAATTCCTAGATGATTTTCCATTTTATAAAATAAATTTCTAGTACATTTTTAGGGTTTGTTTCGCGAATAATATAAAATTTTTTACAGCCGTACAGAGTATCCAATTATTTGGCCTTTGATTTTGCTCGAGTAAGGAATTAATCGGTTTTTAAATTTTAATTTTGCTCGATTATTCGAAAAAGAGTTTTAGTATGTTCGAATAATTCGAATAATTCAAATAATTTTGTTCAATGGGAAGAACATACATGTCTATTTGATTTGATGCTTTTATTTTATTTATTTATTTATTTAGATATTTATTATAATTAAAATTGCAATAAATCTTAAAGCTAAAGCACTAGAAACTAAGGCTATCGGCTTGGATGCTTTTATTATATTAATAATAAAACAATAAAACAATACAATAAAAATATAGCTAAACAATAAACAAGTTCTAAAACTTTTAAATAAAACAAATAATTAAAAATCATAAAATGCAAAAACATTCAGTTTTTAAGGCGCTAAAGAGACCGGAACAAGACTAACGAAAAAAATAAAAATAAGCTACAAAACAAAGAAAACACTACTTTGGTTGAACAGACTATAAAATGACCTGAAAGTCAAAGTTTAAGCAAAAGGATTAGCATCAGTCGGGGCCTATTAATTTTATTCCAGTGTATAATTTTCAATTATGTCCCGCCTGCTAAACTTGATAAGGGAAATGAACATAGATTTTTATAAATTATTTAATTATTTTAGACTTTTTTGTCGCGGCATTTTTATGAGCGGTACAGCCTATTTAATGAAATTTATTATTCGTTATTCAATTTAAATAATTTATTATTCCTGAAAATCAAGTAAAATTTAAATCAATGGAAATTCTCATTGTTTTAAACACCGTATTTTTCCTGATTTTAAGAGAAGTTCTGATTAAGAAAAGAACTCAAAGTATGAAGTATATAAAAGGAACTTTTATATAATCTTTTTAAACTGGATCGTTTTCAAAGTTTGTTCGTGTTCAATTTCTCTCATACTCAGGGCTGCCAGAATTGACGATCTATCGTCATTTTGACGATTTTTGGTTCCGAAATTAGCAAAGTGGCGATTTGCTGATTTTTTTCTAAAAAGTGACGATTTTATTCAGTCTTCAAAATGAGACAATTTTAAATCTTTTTATGTTTGTTATTAGG
Source organism: Pollenia amentaria (assembly GCA_943735925.1). Classification (NCBI taxonomy): domain Eukaryota; kingdom Metazoa; phylum Arthropoda; class Insecta; order Diptera; family Polleniidae; genus Pollenia; species Pollenia amentaria. The sequence goes on along the minus strand of OX031007.1, from coordinate 70,753,036 downwards.
CAGCACAGAAAAAAAACCTTTTTGTAAACAAGAAAGCTTAAATTTTTATATTCATTTATTGTAAATAAAATTATACTAGAAATTTTTGCTCTCTTCCATAAAAAATTTTATGGGCAAAAGCTAAATATTGAGTCAAGTCAATTTAAGTAAAAATTCGTATCACTCGTGTGGGGAGCAGGTGAAGTGATGGACTGATTTGGCTCATTTTTAAAATTAAACACTCGATATATATGAAAAATTGTTAAGCCAAATTTTATCCTCCTTTGCCATGGTGCAAAAACTATAATTTCGTGAAGAAATGTTATTTCAGGTAAAAAAGAAAAAATAATAACAAATTATAAGAATATTTAAAGCAGTTTACAGGTCAAAATAAGAGCTTTGGATTTAGAGATGGGTAGAAATTACAGGCAGTCGTGGTTTTTGTTCATATCTTAGGCATTTGTTGACCGATCTGGCTGAAATATAATAGCACACTATTCCGTACTATATCTAATATATATGTATAGCAATTTTTATATACGAGTCTTTGGAAATCCCGGAAATTTCAACAAACACGTGGTTAGATTTACATCGTTAAACCAACTTTGCTATTCATAAAGACTCAGAATATACATATACCCCCATATTCATAAAAAATATTTTATTAATAAAAGGTTTATTAAACAAATTTTCATACAAAATTCTGCTATAAGCCTCAAATATTTTTTATGAATATGGGGGATATATTTTATAGGGCCTAACGTTAATATTATAGCAATTACAAAAGGAATGACAAACTTATAAAAAACCAACTTGTCTATATACCCTCTGTGGTGAACGGTATACAAATTTGAAATTTTTTAAAAAATGGCTTGATTGAAAGTATCTTTTATTCTTAAGACTTTGAAAAAAAACCTTAGATTATTATAATATAGTAATAAAAGCTTTACAAAACAAATTTTAAATAAAAATCGAACAAACTTCGTTTAAAATCTAAATTTAAATTGTCCGATTTTTTTGACGATTTTTTTATTTGTTCTCAGGAAATTGACGATTTTTTTCACAATTTTATCTGGCAGCCCTGCTCATACTTATTCGATTTACCGAACATGGCTGATAATTTATTTCCTTCATATTAAAGCTCTACTCTATAGGTTTGGGTAATTTATTATTTAACAAAATACTATTTTGCGCCAACAATCTGTGATTATGTTTTCAACTAACCATCTAAGGACACTACGGTTTTCAAGACGAATCTAACAATGGTAATAAAGAAATTGAAGGTCGGGGGAAAACAGGTAACCCATAATCTGACAGTGCATGGTGTACACATTTATAAATGCTGATGATTTTTTTTCAATGCACGTGAAACTCAATACGAAAAAGTGATATTTTAGTACGAAAATTCTAACGTATGGAATTAGTAGTTAATCGTTTGTTACATAATTTGTTCACACATACCCACATCTAAAAAGGGACTAAAATATGTTCAGAAGTGCGTGTAATACAATAGAGACAGAATATAACAACATGTTATTTAGTTGTTAGGTATTTTATTAGTTAGAAATCTAAAAAAATATATATTTTTATATTAAAAAAGTCGAATTTTCTAAGAAATTAATTTTAATCGATTAATTGACATATATTGTTCGAGTTATTCGTTATTTGAAATTGGCTGTAGGGATGGGCAATAAATATCGATATATCGAAATATCGATATTTAAAAAAATTATAATCGATATATGTATATCGCCGATATTAAAAATACCGATATATCGATACATCGATATTTACCTACGACTATCGAATCCGATATTTTTAAGATCTCTTTATAATAAAAATCAACATATTAACCGTTGCTCAACTGCTTACAATACTGTTGTTTTTTAAGAATTGCATCATCTGCTTTTTAACTAATATTAAGCAAATAACTGCGCTTTTCCATTGTGCATTTTTATAGATTAAACAGTTCAGTTTTGTCTCGGCTTTTAAAGAGATGACAACAAAAAAATAAGCGTGGAAAATATATACTGAAAAGGGTTCCTAGAATTATGGTAAGAACCGCCTTAATTATGGCGTATTAGCAGCAATAGACAGATGAAAGTTGAAATGTTAATAATAAAAAAAATATTTTGTTTTTTTTTTTATTTGAGCATGTTCTTATATATTAAAAATAAAATTTGCAAAGTTAATTGTATAGTATGTGTCACAAGTTTCGTTTACAGGCAGTATATAATCTGACATTATATAATCCCAATTAATTTTTTTAGATTTCATATGGCGAATAAATAAAAACTTTTTTGTATTCTTTACTTTTTTAAAATTTTTTTATTGTAGAATTAACTGCCGTTCCCTCGATTTCAAACGAAAACTTCGCTCGCATAACTTACCATAAAAATTTTAAAATTGTTTTTTGTTTTAAATCAAAGTTAAGCGAATAAAAGTTTCGTTCGAAATCAAGGGACAGGCAGTAAATTTGAAATTAAAAGAAATAATAAAAAGTTAGAATGGAATTACATGTAATATGTTTGTACATATGTAAATAGATATTGACGTAGGTATATTAAGTTTTTAAATTTGGTAATAATTTCAGCTTAATACGTTCGATACATCGATATATCGATATTTTTAATTAATATATATCGATACTCTTAAAAAATATCGATACGATATATATCGATATATTTGTTCAATTTGCCCATCCCTAATTGGCTATTTTAAGGCCATGTCATATAAAACTTTTGCTTCGCGTTGCGTTACCGATTCTCTTTGATATCTAAGATAAAACATACATACTTATACGAAACATGTCACATAAAGTACTTTCAAAGCGGAGCGAAGCAAAAAGTTAGCCAACTCTCATCTTTTTGCGCGCTTTGACAATTGGCTAGTATAATTTTCTTTTTTTTTAGTTTTTTTTTTGCCAAATTCAATTCCAAAAACCGTCCAATTAAATGTTTAACTTTTATTTTTATAACAAATAATTAAGTGTACAAATTACCAACCACTTTTATAAGTAAAAAAGAAATGCGTGAGTGTTGTCAAAGTTTTCATTGTGGCATACAACTTTTGCCTTGCGTTTTTCTGCCGAAGGTAGAAACGTCACGCAAAGCGACAAAGTTATATCTGACACGGCCTTTAATTATTCGATCAAATAATGGCGTAATTTTTTTTCGAATAATCGAACAACGATAAGCTGAGTGGATACTCTAAGCCGTAACTAATTTAGCATTTACACATGAAAGTAATTTCTTGAAAGTCGCAATACAATCACATTTTTTTCTTTCCACTCAGCTTTCAACGCTTGTTTCAAGAAAGTAATTTTTTGACACTTTCTGAAAGTAAAAAAAAACCGAGCGGTAAACACTGTTGCCCACTAATGCCCGTAATTTCTACAAAGAGATGTCTGGTCGTCTTCGCACCTAACAGTTATCTTTACATATCCGGTAAAACAATTTTAGTAATTTCAACGTTTATTTTGCCTACGTGTTTTTTCCTTAAAGTTTTCTTTTAAGATATGGCAACATTTGTATTTTTTTAATTTTTTGAATTAACTGTCAAAAATCGATGTGTCGTGTAGAATTAGGTTAAACTGTAGAACCAGTAGGTAAGACACAAGTTTTAAAATTATGAAAAATTCGTTACACCATAGACATCTATATACTTCTAATGCCCGTTATTTCTACAAATAGATATCTAGCTGTGTATAGATATCTATGGCGTAACGAATTTTTCATAATTTTAACACGTATGTCTTACCTACTGCCTAAACTGTAGTGTATTTTACACCATCGATTTTTGACAGTTAATTCAAAAAATGAATAAAAAAACAAATGTTGCCATATTTTAAAAGAAAATTTAAAGGAAAAAACACATAGGCAAAATTAATGCTTAAATTACCAAAATGGTTTTACCGGATAGGTAAAGATAACTGTAAGGTACGAACACGACCAGATATCTCTTTGTAGAAATTACGGGCATAAATATCAATTTGTAGAAATTACGGGCATAAACAGACTTATACAAATTTACAGAATTGTGGTAAAATAATAATTGTAAATTGAATTTATTTTGTACACACAAAAAAATATTAGGTAATTTTACCAAGGCGAACATACGAGTAATAATAAAAAACTAAGTTTAATTGCCAAAAATAAGCGGTAATTTATACAATAAGAGTTGCCTAAAATTTTTGTTAATATTACTAATTTGGTTAGGTATCTCATTCGATTTTATTAATATACTCGTATGTTTGAATGTACGATAGTGAACTCCGCTGAACTTTTTTCAAATAAGAAAGAATATATTAACAATGAATCCAATAATAATTTATTACTTTTATGGATGATAATTAATTTGGACGACGCGAACTTTTCCGTGCGAGATTTTTATGGATTTTAAAGACAAACTTAGTTTTAATCCTTACGTGAAATTGGCTTATATTGGTAATAATGGTCGCATCTTAAACATACAATAAGCATTTCGTTATTTATCGCACAAATGAGTTAGTGATGCTAAATTGCTTGCTAGGTATTTCTTTATATTGTGTATAAAATTAATCTTTATATCTTTTATACTTTCCCCGTTTGAAGAGAATGTGTCGTTATTTTTTCTACGTTGTTATTTTTTTCAATAAATGATATTTTTAATTTAAATTAACATAATGATCAAAAAACATTGCCATTTCAAACAATGTGTTTTAGTTATTTAATTCACTATTGATAATTCCCAACAACAATTCTACAAGTTTAAATTATAATATTTTAAACAAAATTAATATTTTTTGGTAGTTAATTAATATTTTAATTAAAGATTAATTAAATCAAAATTATATTTTAAATTTTCTTTCAACTAAAAACATAATTAATTTAATTATCACATTAATTAAATTTAAATGCTTTTTAAACCATTTTTTTAATTGAAAAAAAAAACTTTTTTCTGTGCACAAATATTATCTGAGCTTTTGCATTTGGTAAGATTGTAATTTTTATTTATACTGCATCACCAGCATTGAATCCTTCTAAGAAATCCTTGAATTGGTTAAAAGTGGTTATAGGCTGTGCATGAAGAAATAAATCGAGCTATTTCTCTTAATATGCGGCAAAGCGCGAGGTGCTTCACAAAATATTTTTTCACATAAGGAATCAATAAATCAATATAATCGAAGTTGCATCTTGCCTCTTCTGCAACACGATGCATCGCAAAACCACGCAAATAAAACAAGTTTTGTTTTCGAAAATATGCAATGCCAGCAATATATGCAAAAATATGTATTTAAAGCAAAATGTGCAAAAACATGCTCCAACAAATCGATGGCATTTTACTTGAAAATTTCTTGATTCGCAAAGATTTTAGTTTATGTTGATCTCAGACTGACGAAAACAAATATGCATTTGCATAAAAATCCTGGCCTTGATAATAACTATGTAATTTCATTAAAAAGTTCGGTGTTCGGCAGAGTTCGGTAAAGATTGCGGCGAATACCGAACTTTGGCCAAGCATCATGTTTTGACGAAGTCCGTAGCCGAACCCGAACGTTTTTTTTTTTACTTTAGGGTAAACTGCTTTAAAATTAAAAAAAGTTATTTTTTACTTGTTTTCTTACACATATCGTTACCTAAAATGCAAAAGGGCGCAACAACACTTTATTTTTTTTAACAGGAGAAGCAAAAAACTTTACACAATCAATTACCACAAGGTGTACTTTGCGTTTGAATATCTTTAATAAAGTCACCATTTTTGATCGCAGGAATATAAAAAAAATCAATCAAAAACTCTATTTCGAATTTTTTTCTTTGTTATGCCTTTTTGCATTTTAAGTGACGATATTTAGATACATCTTTGGGTTTGACGTGTTTAATATAATAAATCCTTTTAAATATCAGCATCAAAACTTAAGAAAAAAGAATTCTCTGCAGAGATTCATTTACCAGGGAACGTCGAAATTTTGTGTAATTTAGGTTGACTTGGCTAAAATTTTTTCACACATTTGCGAAAGAAAAATTTTCAAATAAAAAATGTGTACGTTGGATTAGACTAGGGGTGCCAGACGTACTGTCTTGTTAAATAGTTCAATATGAAAAGCAAACATAATTTTATATGTGCAAGTTGAAAGCAAAGCTGAAGTAAATAACTTTAAAATTTTGTTTTACAAAAATCTTATGTTAGAAATGAGAATTTGGCGTTTACAAGTCAGTCTTGATGTTCACATACAACTATTGGCGTCCATTTCAACTGCGTCCAAAAAAATCCATAAAACAAAGAAAATAAAGTAGGGATGTGTTTTTGGTCAACAAAATAAAGTTATTCTATCGTTATTATACTGAATAACTTTATTTAAAAGGCCCTTATCTTAATTGATTTTAAATATATACAAACTATAGAAAACAAATTATTTTTAAGAATTTGTATGAATTTTTTAAAAATCAAAAATTGTTTTTTAATAGCTTCATAAGCTTTTTAATTAATTACATTTATAACGTTCAAAATATTATCGACATTTTATTTAATATAAATTCATATATCCAGGCTTGTGGGAGAGCTTTTTTTTAAAGCCTACTAGAAACTTTTGAAATTATAGCACTCTAATCGGCAGTTATTTCAACTGTTTCTTTCTTACAGCCATACCTAAAAAAGAGCGGAACGCGTTTTCTAGCTGTCAAAAAACCTCATGCCCATACAGTTTGTATGAAGCATCCCTAAATAGCGCGGCGTCAACGCTTTGCAATTGGAAAATCCGATTTTGGCAGCGCGTTAAATTAAGCAGGATTGTTAAATTTTTTGTTTTTACAGCCCTGTTTTAATCTTTTGATAATAAATAATGGCAAATTAGTTATTTTTAGGTCAAACTAGCGGTTTTAATTCCACTTCTTATTTCTTTTATGAGGGTTTTAGTAAGCACGAAAGTTAACACTACTGTTTGTGACACAACGCTGACGCTCTTGTTTAGGTATGACAAATCAGCGTAAAAGCTCCGCGGAAGAAAACGTTCCGCCTTCCGCTCTTGTTTAGGTACGGCTGTTACGCTGAGGAGATAAGTGCGGTGGTCAATATTAACGAACTCTTCGTTTTTCAACTAAGAGTCGCTCAACATTAACAGAACAAGTTCTGTATTGCCTGTTGATTTGCCGGGTCTTAGTAGCAAGTTGAGTGTAACCAGAAAAAAACTGGTTTAAATATAGTCACCTTTAACAAAACTATTTTTTTTAAAAATTTTAAACATATTATGTTTCATTTATCCTTATTATTGTCGCTGACAATTATATTTTGTCTAAATTATTGCGGTTACCTCCGAACATGTTATGGTTAATAATAACTAATATATTTTAAGCACTTACAATAGCATTGTTGTTTTAAAACCATATTTTAAACCACGTCGCTCTTGGAATAGAGGAAAATATTATTATTAATTTAAAAACAAATTATTGTAATATTTAACGATAACATGTTTAGAGCCAACCATACTATGGTTGTGGCTACTTGATGAAGAACTATTTTAACAATAACATGGTTGTTGGAGACAATAATATGGTTAAATTAAAAATAATATGTTAAATGCTTTTTCTGTGCGTGTAGTTTGAGTATTTTTTGTATTTCAAAATTTATTTTACCTGTTAACGGGTGTGTGATCAGACGAAATTCTATATGTGCAATAAGTCATGAATCTTTTGTCTATCTGCTGGCCAAAATGTAGAGTTTCCGCTTGAGTGACATTCATACTCATTTTTGATATTGTATTAAACAGAACACGGGAATTTGGGGGTAAGTAGCCGCAATCCCAATAATGATTGGCATTATAACCACCAGCAGCCACATAATAAGTGCCAAGTGATTCAAAGAAGCTGGTATATTGATTTTCCGTGATAGAAAATCTAGAGGGAAAATAAATTGAGTAAATCAACAGACGCATATGAAGTATGAGTCTTTGACAGTTTAGCAAATAATTAATTCTATAGGAATTTAATTGCGGAGTTAATCTGGAGGTCCACACCACACGTTCTATTTGTTTGATACTTTCTTGACCTCTTTTCAAGACGCATGCAATGCATGCAAAAGTAGAAAGAAATCATACTTCATGAGTTCGATGCGCATATGCATTCTGAGCGTGTGCTAAACAACTTGTCAATACAATTTTATACTGATTCTGCTTTTTTCACAAATGCATTAATGCATATACGCATTGAACGCGTTGTGTGCATTGTTATATTTTGCAAAGAGAACTAAAGGTACGTTCAGACTAATGAAATATTTGACGAAAATATTTGTTCTGATATTTGCTTCAAACTGTGTGAAACAAAAAAATATTTTGTTTAATGTTCAAACTAAGCTCAAATATTTGACAATTTTTGTTTGATGAAACAGTTGGCAAACAGTGTTAAATAAAATAAATTAATTCATGTTTGCCATGCGTTCAGACTAAAAGAAATATTTGCATCAAATAATTATTTAATGAAAGTGTTCAAAAATAAAAATATATTTCTCAAATAGTAAAAATGAGCGCAAAAGCGAATTTATTTATTTTATTTTGTGGATCAGCATCTCTTATAGTGTTAGAACAGGAGAATTTAAAAGAAAAAAAATGGAAGCCACTGGGTAACGGGAACATGGCTAAAATTTGCGAAAAATTGCAAAGTTGAAAACAAACCCTAAAATATATTTGAAATTGCTAAATTGGTTAAAAAACAAAATGTCAAGAAAAAAACAAAAAAAAATGTTGCAAAAATAGCGAAAATTCGCGAAAAATTTAGATAAAAAAGTGCCTAAAACTAAAAGGAATGGCAAAAATTCGATAAAAAGTGCTATATTAGCGGAAATTCGCAAAAATTTGCTAATAGCGGTATGATAGCAAATAATTATTATAATAATTATAGCCTAATAATTATTAAAAATCGTTAAAGCTCTAAAGATTCACAGTGAAAAATCGCTACTTTGCGAGCATGGCTAAAATTCGCGAAAAATTGCAAACTTAGAAACAAACACTAAAATTTATTTGAAATCGGTTAAAAAAAACAGATTGTCGGAAAATAACAAAAAAATTTTTTTTTAAAAAAATAGCGAAAATTCGCGAAAATTTTTGATATCTCAAACAAGCCATAAAATTGATTAAAAGACCCTAAAAGTATAAGGAATGGCGAAAATTCGGTAAAAATTGCTAAATTAGCGAAAATTCGCAAAAATTTGCTATAGCGGCATGATACCAAAGTTTAGTACTCATAATTATTAAAAATAGTTAAAGCTGCAAAGAATCACAGAAAGAAATCGCTTCTTTTGCGAACATGGATAAAATTCGCAAAAAATGGCAAACTTGGAAACAAACCCTAAAATATATCTGAAATTGCTAAATTGGTTAAAAAACAAAATTTAGGGGAAAAACAAAAAAAAAAATGTTGCAAAAATAGCGAAAATTCGCGAACCATTTTAATATTTCAAACAAGCCATAAAATTTAGTAAAAGTGCCTAAAACTGTAAGGAATGGCAAAAATTCTATAAAAATTGCTAAATTAGCGGTTATTCTCAAAAATTTGCTAATAGCGGCACGATAGCAAAGTCTAATAATTATAAAAAATCTTTAAAATTGTAAAGAATCCGAAAACTTACAGGAAAAATTGCTTCTATCCGGAACATGGTTAAAATTATTTGTCGTTGTTTGCTCTTATAATTTTTTTGTAATATCAAATAAATGTTTGCTCAAAAATGACTAAAATATTTGATTCTTTGTGTTCACACTGTGTTCACATTGGAAAAATATTTGTTTGCCGACAAATACTTTTATTTGCTCAAAATCAGCTGTTATTTTATTTGATACTCAAAAATATTTTGTGTTCAGACTACGTTAATGAAATATTTGATGTTTTCTGCCAAATATTTCATCAGTCTGACCGTACCTTAAGGAATTAATTCCTTCAAGACTATGCATACAATTTATGAGTGCTTATTTGGTTTTTTTTTTAAATTTTTTGTAGTTTAATGTTTAATTGAATTAAAACAATTATCACTTTCAAAAAATAATTATTTTAATGTTATTTGTTATCGATATTATGATTTTGTTTTGAGAGCTTTCTTAAATTCATAGACAGTATTTATTTGTGAAGTAGCTCAATTAAAACATTTGATTATTAAAATAATATTTAATGCAGTATAATTGGCCATTTGTTTATTTAGTGACAGTATAAATAATTGCACCCTATTTGACAACAAAAAGCCTAAAATTCTTTTTCCATCGAAATGTTTAAAACCTGTATAATGCGAGTCGAAAATAGAAATAGAAAATAAAAAAGTGACTGTTTTCGGGGGAAATTGTTGTAGAAAATTGTTAAGCCTTTTGCTCAGGTTGCCTTCAATACATACTTCAATGGTCACCTCAAATAAACCTTTTTTCAAACATATTATGGTTACTTTAACTATATTCTGGTTAAATTTAGTCATTTATAAGGAAGCCACAACAGTTTTATGATTGCTTTCGATTACGTAATGTTTAATAATAACAACGAAAATATTTTGCTTTACTTCCCATATTTTTAGAGCAACATGAACTAACACAAGGTATAAACACAATTGGGACGAACGACGAACTTCGCCTAGCATGAATTCGGACGCCAGGTTATATACATAGCATTCGTTTTTCTTATATTCTTCTTTAATTATTTCACTGCTATGTATAAATTTTTTCATTTTAAATAGCACCAATTTTTATGAAAAGTTTTTTGTAATTTAATTTTGAGTATTTGCTTGTTTACATTTATCAAATCGTAGTGTTACCATATTTCAACAAAACAAACAAAAAAAAATGCTAATATATATTGGGAATTATTTCTTTTTATAAGCAACTTTATTATATTCAACATTTTTTATTTTTCGAATTTATTCTATAAGTTAAATTTTATAGAATAAATTCAAAAAATAAAAAATGTTGAAAAAAATGCTAATAAAAAAAATTTATAAATATTGACAAAAGATAGTTTAAAACAATATTATATATATATTTAATCAAAAAAGGGGCAATTTAATCTATTTGGTATAAATGCATATAAATTGAAAACTATTTTTAAAGAAAAATTAACATTAGCGGTTTTCACCCTTTGTGTTAAGTGCACAACTTTGCTTAATTTAATACGATTTTATACTTCAAAGTGTAAGTGTCTTTTTCGTATGTGTTGTTAATTATATAATATGCTGAGTGAGAAAAAGAGAAAGATGGAGTTTCGTTTACTGTTTTATCTGGTAGAGCAGCTTTTTGTGTGATTTTTTCAACCACAGCGTAGTAAATAAAAGTTTAATAAATTTTGTTGTTGCGGTGTTGTAAATGTTAAAACGTTAACTACATTAATAATATTGCATACAAGGTTAGTTTACTACCAAAAGTGAAAACCGCTATTATTTACTAACACACCCAAAAAAATTTAATAAGAAGCGGTCACTCGGTCTCAATTTATTCGTCGTTCGTCTGCGCAAGAAACAGAAATAAACCTATCGCAGAGTTCGTTACGCATGACGAACTTCGGTCTACGCAATGATTGTGTGTATTTTAATACACCCCAAAGTGTTCCATTATTGACGACGAAAATTCGTTGCGAATAAATCGTCGTTCGTCCTAGTTGTGTGCATTAAATACATTCACGACAACCGGCTAAACGAATTCAAATGCTACTAGTTGCAATTGTCGCCCTGTAACCAACAACTAAATTATTTTAAAATCGGCTGCGGCTTAAAAAAATTTACTTATAACATAAAAATAGAATAATATAGAATAAAGTATTCATTATCAACAAAAATATATATATATATATAAATTAAAATTGGCCACAGCTACAACAGTGGTCGTGTAGGTATTTAGCCTTGTTGTCGTGAAAATAATCATATTCATATTTACGCATGTATTCTATTTTTGACAGGTTGTAGTCGGTAGCCTGTTGTCATGAATGTGTTTTGAGGCTGTTTACATTAAAGCCGGCGATACACTATCCTATTCAGTATTGCGATTTGTCAAACAAGTCGTGTGTGCTCATAATGTATGACAGTGTGGCTTAAAAATGAATGATTGAACGATTTTTTGACAAGTCTGTCGAACTTGCAAATATTTATGAAAATTTTCATAAAATGATAGATTCTATGCGATCAGAGTTGCATTTTCTTCTAATGTAGCTGAGTCATTTGAGTTTGCATATTTTTGTGGGATAGTTTAATATTGACAGCAGATTTTGCATTCATTTTTTATGTCGGATAGAATTTCGTCAGATTTTCGTGTGAATGAATCGTACGATTGTGTAGGCTAGTGAATCCCGGCCTTAAGGGTGATGTCGCTTGCGACTCGAGCTTGTTGGCGGCAAGTGTAGAGAAACTTGCTGGGTAGTAAAAGTAGCACGTAATGAGAATTGAAGTGAAAAGTCTGACACTTCTTATTTATGCTGGATACACTCTATGCAATGCATTTACGCAATCTAGCAAATTTCATTCATTTTAGATTTCATAAACATCAAAACGATTTGATATTTTGAGATTACATTGATGTAGATTGCACCGTCTGTACCCAGCATTACAAGCAAATTTCTTTCTCTCGTATCTTTCTTATGTTATGTATGAGCAGTGATGCCAGTAAGTATATTTTCGGCATCATCTAAATCTAAAGCTTCGACAGTCCACAATTCCTTCCATGGTTAAACCAGACATTTTGCTTTAAAAAGAATTTTTTACATTTGCTTTATAAATTGTTGTCAGTATTGCCTATTTAGCATATTAATTCTATATATCCTAATTTCTAAACGTATGAACTAATAAGAAGCATTGATCAATTATATATTAAAAAGTCCCTTGACTGTAGCAACAAAAAAGTCTTTATATAAATAGTGTGGACTTAAGAAGTGCGAGGCGACATCACCCATAAGGTAATGTCGCTTCGCGTTAATCCGTTAATCGCGTTAATCCGTCGACGAATATCTTGCGTTTAAAAACTTTAGCGCATGAAAAATGGCAAGTTTAACTACGCGCGTTCTAAAAGCCTTTTGTTTCAGCTGTTATTTATTTGTTTAACACTTTTTTTTTATAAAATTCCTAGCTTCAGCTCTGTTTAATAAATTCTCGAATTAGTTTTTTTCCTCCATGATTTTCAAATTTGTTCAATTATTTTTTTTTATTGTCAGCTGATTACTTGTCAAAAATACACAATGCGTTAAAAAGCACTCAAACTTGTTCACTAACGTACGTATATGTATAAACGTATACGTATAGTGTATATGGGCAGTTCCATTGTGATGTGACGTGATATTTTTACGACAAAATGTAAAAAGTTAAATGAAGAAGTCAAATTTGTAAAATGGTTGTTTTATATTTGCAAAGTAATAAAGTAGAACTATATTCTGAAAAAAATTACAACAATCAACCCTAAGAATTTGAAGATATAAGCAAAAATATGCGCCGGCGTGACGTAACAAAAAACAGAAGTGGATTTTGACTTGCAAAACTGCATAAGTCTGCTTCGGACTTATAAAGATTTATTTTCCAAGTTATCAAATTTAAACGTCTTTGCTCGTTTAAGTTACATATGGGAATTTCCAGCAAAAAGTCTACATTTTGTAACGTAGCGCCAGAAAGCAACTAACTTGTAACTAATAGCCAATCCCACGATGTCACACGTTAACATACGCATAGAAAATTCCATTTAAAACAAAAACAATTTTTAGAATTTGTTTATGTTTTCAATGTAATTGTCTATGCGAAAATTAACGTGTGACATCGTGGGATTTCCTATTAATGTAGAGATAGTTGCGCTTTACACCAAAATATAAAAAAGTAAATTATACATATTCAATTTTTTGAGAAAGAATTTTAATTACTTGTGGCGTTACGTTACAAAAAGTAGACTTTTCGCTGGAAATTAACATATGTACCTTAAACGAGCAAATATTTAAAATTTGATAACTTGGAAAATAAATCGTTATAAGTCCAAAGCTTTTTAAAAAAGGTTTTGTACAAAAAGTCTTGCACTTTTCCAGACTTATGCAATTTTGTAATGCAAACCAAAATCCAGTTCGCTGGACCTGCCCCTATACACGTCGTATACTCTACTTGCAAGAAAGTTCTTTCATGTGTAAACCACTGGTTATATTGAGTTATTTGTGTCGCCGCAACTCATACTTTATTGTTGAGTGGATTTTGAAAACGTCGCACAAAAAGTCGTTTTTAAAACAAAAAACAAACAAGTCGTTTTTCAAATTAAAGTCTCACATTTTTTTTAACATTTTCATTAAGTAAAAAAACACAACTAACAAAATAAAAAGTAATTAACAATTCAAACGATATAAATGACGATATGAGATCAATTTAGTTAATATCTTCGTTAGAGGTAAAAAAAAAACATGGAAATTCAATGAACCCGATACAAAACAAGACAATTTCAATACGGGTCAGTAGTTAAATTCGCCATGATACAAAATAATCACCTGATCAATCAAAATTAATATTTTTAAGGGGAAATATGTGTAATTATGCAGGGTATATCTATAAAAAGAAAAAAGTATTTCACTTCCAAAAAAGGGAAAAAAAGTCGCACAAAGGTGAAAAAATGTTGCAAAATTAGACAAGTTTAAAAAAATCGCACAAAAAGTCTCGGATCGTCAAAAAAGTTGCGAATTGCAACTAAAGTCGCACAATGGGAACGCTGTACACAAGTGCTTTTCTTATTCGTCCTTTCATTTGATGGACAATTTATTTAAGTTCGTTCGCAAATCTGTTCACTATTCAAGTATTCATACATGTATACTTAGTCTCAATTTACACGTTTCGTCTTTTGATGCTCAACTTCTTTTAAATTCCCTTTTGAAGGTGCCATTACGTTCACACGCAGCAACCGTTTCCAACTTTTTTTGCTTCAAAACAACAACACTTTTATTCAAAGCGAACCAAAGAGAAAAAGAAAAGAAAAAAATTTACATACAGCCATTGTTGTGCATATACCTACGAATGAGAACACAAAGCGTACTGCCCAAGTACAGGCATCTCCGTACCAACCCCTTTTCTTCTTGCTTCCCTCTCCTTAAAACACTAGAGTTGAATGTAGACTTATGTGCATACATGCATAGAAAGTTCCTGCAATAAAAATTGCCAAATGTAAACGCAGCAACAAAAATCGCTAAAGGGACACATTCACTTCTTTTTTTAAGTTACGTTATATTGCTTTAAACTCAACTAAAAAATTACAATAATATCTCTCAATACGTATTTATGTAAATCATTTATTTTTATTAATAAAAAAAAAAGAATAAATTAAATAAATGTTTTTTTTAATATCTTTACAATAAACTTATAATCTGTAACAACTTGACTGGTTATAATATTCATCACAGTTATTTTCTTATTCTTTTTTTGATTTAATTTTATCCACAAAACTTTTTATCGTTTGACATTTTCAAGTGTTGTTCGTTCGTTCGGTCGGTCATTTATTCCGACGGTGTCAGTGAATATGCAAATTATCGTTTTTATTCGAAAAAATAAAAAATTGTAGTCCATTGGTCTTCTATCTGTTTGTCGGTATAAGAAGTTTTTTATTATTAATTTATTCCTTGAAAATCATTGGCCATTTCAATTAATTTTTATTGCTCGTATACCGAAATATTTAATTAAAATTTAATAATAAATCGCTTCAGAAACAATAAAACATTTATACAATACTTTCAATGAAAAAACAAAAGAAACAAAAAAAGACTTTCATGAAATATTTAATTGAAAAAACTCGACTTGTTAAAAATACTTAATTGCATAAATATCGTTACGAGAGTCAAGTGCAGGCTTAACTGCTAATTACCGGATTTAAATTTGTGAATATTATTCGAATTGCAAGCATTTCTTGCAGTTGGGTTAAGGGTAACGGCTTCCTTTTGATTACTTGTGGTAATTTGGATTTTGTACAGAAATTAATTTCACATACATGCGATTACGCTTCGTCAGTTATTGTTACATACAATGAAAGTATGTTTACAATAAATATATCGTACACATGTGGTAACGTTAAGACGAATTAGTTAGTACGCTATAATTTAGTTTTTTTTTATCAGGAAAAGAAATTATAAGCAAATGTGTTCTTACCACAGTATTAAAAACAACAGTTTATGGCGGGGGCGAGGTAAAATAATGAACCTATTGGCCCTGTTGTCGTATATAGAGCGAATATATGATCCTTAATTAAGCACTTCCGTTGTTGCCGTATTCATCTAAAAAAAAAACATTCTCTCCGGGAGTACATTTGTGTGGAGACAAGTTAAATTATTGTCCATTTTCAATACTTAAGAAAAAACTTTGTTTAAGAAAACTATTTAAGTTTAATTTAAGCGCCCTAATTCTTTTCTTGTAGTCGCAATCGCGCCAAAAACCTTATTCCAGGAGCACATTTCTATAGGCGCTAGGACAAATAATGGGACGATTCGGAAGGTTTTTTTTAACCAAACACATCTCATATATTTATGCAAAGGGAATATTTGAGCTTAATTTTAACAACGTAACTTGATTTATATGGACCGTATCCTATCAAATTCGACAGGACATTTGAATTGGGGCCGGGTAAAATAATATACATTTCTAATTAGTTTACTTCATATCTATATATATAAAAACGTTTGTGCCGTGTATGTGCTCCTAAAACTCAAGAAACGCTGGACCGATTAACACTAAGCTTGGACAATAAATTATCTTAGTCAGGAGCTAAGATTCTCTTAAGTTTAATTCCAATAGTTTAATTTAATTCCGATAGTTTGCGCTGTTGTAGTTACATAAGATTTTTCTATTTATGGTACGATTTGGCTGAAATTCATAAAATATATTTATTTAACAAAAATAATATTTTGACTCGGTAGATAGCGCTGGGGTCAAGTTATTAACGAAATTCTCCAGTATTAAATTTTTGTTATATTAAAAATTTTTTTATTTTTCATATTTATTCTTTGAGCTAAATTTCAGTTATGTATTTTATAAGGCTTTTTGTAATAGTTCTATTCCTTAATTATATAACTTAATTATATTAACCATTTTTTCGAATGTGCTTTTATGAGTTGTATTTCAATTTATAAAGTATGTATAAGTAATAGATATGTACTTATACTTTATAAAGCTTCAATGTTAACCAAAGGTTGGCTTTAGCAAAAAAGTATGTGAAATATTGAGGGAATAAGACTATTGTTAAAAGCTTTATAAATTGAAATACAACTCATAGAAGCACATTCGAAAAAATGATTAATATTATTAATAATAAAAAGTTCCCATATTCTATTTTTAATTAGAAAATCCCGAGTAGCGCCGGGACCAAACAGCTAGTATACATATAAGAAATATCTTAGAGAAACTTGACAACACCATTATATCAGAAAGATCAAGCGAGTTATTTGTAATTCGCTTATTTATAAACCGATTTCGCTAATTTTTTCTACCAATATTTTGCTAAGGTTTTTTAAGGTGAAAGTGAAAAAACAAAGTTCATAAAAGAGACTTCAAAAAGTGAAGGTTGATAGGTGGGTCAGGCTAATTTGGTAGCCGCCCTAAGCAAAGCTTACTTGTATCCAACCCTAGATCCCGTTGTGATACCGTTTTAAAATCGCCTCAAATTCTTCGTAATCCATTTAAATAGACATTTTGTTGCCGTAATAAAGGCGGTCATATTGTCTATGGGTGTTCGGGGACCAAACAATTTTTGTCTGATGTCATTAAAAGCCAGGCAATAGCAGAGATGATATTCTGTTGTTTCCTCTTCTTCTTCATCGTTACAGTTTCTACCAAAATCGTTGTAGGAAAGATAATAAAGCCTTTACAGCCGATACCCAGAGCATGATTTTTTGAACGAGAAAAGTTGGGGTTGCATTTTTTACCTACTGCCAGACATGGATAGCTTCCGCTCCTTTGGAAACAGACGCATATTATCAGCCGCTCAATATAATGCGGTTAGGGATGGGCAATAAATATCGATATTTAAAAAAATTATAGTCGATGTATATCGCCGATATTAAAAATACCCTTATATTGATACATCGATATTTATCTACGACTATCGAATTCGATATTTTTAAGATCTCTTTATAATAAAATTCAACATATTAACCGTTGCTCAACTGCTTACAATACTTTTATTTTTAAGAATTACATCATATGTTTTTAACTAATATTAAGCAAATAACGGCGCTTTTCCATTGTACATTTTCATAGATTTCACAGTTCAGTTTGTTATAGTTGTAATGAGTTTTACAATTTCTTGAGGACTGAAGACAGGAAAGAAATTGTGGACAATGTACAAAAAGGCCATACAAATTTTTAACTTGCAACATTGTAAATATTTATGTCCATACATGATAATTATATTATATATAAAAATCTATAGTGCAAGATCGTCTGAAAAACGATTGTGCCTTTTACAATAGTTAGAACTATTAACAGTAATTAGTTGTTAATCACTTTTAAATAATTTTTTTAAATTATTTTGAAGATAAATGCATTACCAGGTTCGTCATTTCAAGTGTTTAATTTGTTTTTTTAACATTGTTGTCCTTATATCTGTAGCTTGGTGCTTAAAAGGCCAATGTCAAATAATTCATTTTTGAGAAAATTTAAATTTTAGTTTTTTATAAAAAAATTCTAAGTGAAATTGGCTAGCAAACCCCTTTTGAAGCTGTTCTCGGTTAAATTGGACATTGGCTGTATCCGCAAAATAAAAGAGATTCAGCATGACATTTTAGATATAGCCAAAAACTACTTTTATTTAATTTTATGCTGACCTATATTCAATATAATGTAATATAAATATAATAGAATAAAGGAAATAATATTTTAGTTCACATGTTGGTCACGTTTTTTTTTCGTCAAATATTTGCTAGGTGTCACCGTATTTTAAGAAAAGACCTTATTTATGCAACAATTAAGTAAAAACAGCAAAATATTGACATTGACCCTTTTAATTCCAAGCTTTAGACGTAATGAAGTCAAATTTTATTTTTAATAAAATTAATCTTTCTTTGAAAAATATTAAACCAAGAAAGTAACAAGAAATTAAGAATCGAATTTTTAACAACTTGTTGTGTTTTAGATTTTTTTGTTTTTCACTTTGTATTCCAGCTAAATATATATAAGGAATTGAATTATTATTTTGAAAAAATTCAGTTTTATTTAATTTTGTCACTGTTCAAATTATAGCATGAATTCAAGTTTTGTTTTAAAAAAGATTAAAGCTTTTTAGGTTATTAATATGCAATTTTATATTAAAAAAGTATATGTACTGTTTTTTATGTAATTGTACTGATTTTTTTTCTCTTATGTACTGATTTATCTGATTTCAAAACTGGCAACCCTAGGTCCATATAAACAGCTTATGTAAAAAACAAGTGTAGGATTCCCCTTTTTTGTGTTTTTTTTTTAATCAACACAGATTAAAAATTTTTTTTTTTTTGTAAAGAAGCACAAATGTTTGCACTGCTTGGTTCAATTTGTGTGTTGTTTTTCAAAGTTCAGACGTGTTTTACTCATGGCAAACTTGAGTGAAGGAAAGATACGATAACTGCTCAATGCAAAAAGTGATACCGATATTTCAGATTCGGAAATCGATTATATATCAGAAAATAGCAAAACAAGTTCTTCTGAAACTGATACTTAACGGGAACCAGCTCTAGCAGCAGCTGGCTCTGTTGATCCATTTTTTATTTTTAAACACAAAATGGTTTAGAGTGCCACTCCATTACCTTAGCCTATTGAAGCTACGGCTGAGAATAGTATCTCAACACAACCAGGACCAACTCGATTTGCAGTATCCAGATGCACTTGCATGCTTGTTTTCGCCTCCAATAGAAGGAATTATCAGTGAATATAGTTATAAGTATGTCAGGGGCAAGTGTGTAGAAACTGCTGATCAAATGGCTGGTTCCCACAGCACAAAATGCAAAACAGTTCGATGGCCAAACATTGTATTTGCAAACATACTTGATATGTATATCCGCTTTAAATGCGAACATACTATTTTCTGAAATTTAAGTTTCATGGGCTCTCGCTAATCGGAATCTCAACAGACCAGAATTTATGCGGCAACTAGCACTTTCTCTGGCTAAGGCGTATATGATGAAACGTACTAGATTACCTCAACAAGAGTTCTCATCACAGTTATTGACTTAAATACGATCACCATGCATAGTTACAGGGGCCTTCAAATAATAACAGTTTTAATTCAGAGGCTCGAAAACGTGGAATTTGTTGTTGCTGCCAGTCTAAGTCTGACATAAAATGCTCCATTTTTTAGCAAGTTTATTTGCAAATTTAACAAAACAACCTTTTGCTCATTATGCAATGACACTTTTTGTAAAACAAACTAATAAATACATTTTTTTTTTTATAAATGTACAAAAATCAAAGAAAATATACTATGGACCAAATGGTCCCTTACCCTAAGATTCGTAATTTTTTTATTTCTCTTCGTCATGTTTTAAGTTAGAACCTTGAATTTTTGTATATAACATTGTTTAATAAGAAGACCACGTGAGCTAAAACACGATATATCACCGTTCAAAAATTACAGAGGAAACAATTCATAAATTGGACCAAATGAGCTTAACCTAACAGCAGGGTTAAAAGCACAAATTGGATAATAACTTAAACATTATGTCCTCGGCCTAAAGTCGTTAACATTTGTTAATTTGAAATATTTAATGCTTTTTATATTCATGAAATATCTGACCTACATTTGGTCCATTTAGAAAATTTTTAAAAGTTCTAAGCCGATTTTGTTAATTTTGACGGCTACTATTCTAGAAAGTTTGTTTAGGGTGAAAATGAAGAAATTAAGATCAGAGATTACACGATTATGAGATTATTTAAAAGTAAAACTTTATGGGCAAAAATTGGAGACAGTCGCGGTTTTTTGCTTATGGATCAGCCATTGTGGCTGAATTTTAATAGCAACCTAGTCGACGTTATTTGTGATATAAATATATGACTCAAAATCACTCATGTTGTAAATTTCAAGATCGATTTTATGCCAGACAGAATTTTAAGATATAATGATGGCTCTTAGTTTATACTATTGCAAAATGTGTATAATAATAAACTTTGACAGAGCAGCTCACACAATTCTACACTTTTTTCATAATATTGCTTTTGAGTGAATATCTTTCATCAAACCATCAATTCGGGAACGTTTTTCTAAGTTTGAGAAAATAAATAAAAACAAAACAAAGTACATAACTTAAGCATCGTTTAATAACATGGGCTTATTATGAATCTATTTTATATAAACATAAGTAAAAACAATACATACATACAAAATCTTCTACAAGCAAAATACGCCAAAAAATTAAAGAAGTTGGTTGCTATTTTCATGCATAAGATTTAAGAAATTTCAAAATATTCAAAACTCGTATAATGAAATTAAAGTTACATGAACAGAATGAAAGTTCAAAAAGCTCAATTTATGCGTATTTTATTGAAAAATATTAATAGAATCTGGGAACTATTTCTTTTCATTAGCTACTTTATTTTCTTTTCTTTTTAATAACGTCATTCTTAAAAATTTAGGGAATAGAACTATTACAAAAAGCTTTATAAAATACATAACTGAAATTTATCTCATAGAATAAATTCGAAAATAAAAAATGTTGAAAAATATTAATGTTCCAGAAACGATCAATCGTTCCCGGATTGACAAAACTGTTACACCTTGGTGATTTTGAGCCATATAAAAATATAGTTTCCATAATATCTGGGTTGTTGATTAACCCTATTTCAACATTCCCACGGACATTTAATCATCAAAAATCGTTTAACGCTAGAGGAATGCTCCCAGACGTGGAAATTTACTTTGAAAGGAATACGTCTGTTCGCGAAGTTCATTTCACTTCGTCCATTTTACGAAGCCGGAATTTCTGGTTAAATGGCTACATGAATAAGCAAAGTGACGTACTTGGAGCCAAGACAATCCTTAAGCCGTTAACGAATCACCACTACATGCATTAAAATTGACCGTTAGGTGCGCTTTACACGCTCTTTCGAAATGGTACATGGCCAGTGCTATCGAGCCATTCTGACTGCATTTTTGTTTCTAAAAATTAATCAGCTTAACATTAACTCCATTTTGTTCCAACAAGATGGCATAACTTGTCATACAGCGCGCTTAACAATTAATTTATTGCAAAATCAATTTGGTAACAACTTAATTTCCAGAAGTATTTATGCTCACTGGCCCCCTCGTTCGTACGACTTAAAGTTTCTGGGTTACTTTTTATTGGTCTTTGTTAAGTCATTGGTATATGCCAACAAACCAGCAACTCTTCAAGCTTTGGAAGTGTGACGGATACTGCGTTTACCTTGGCAAAACATCTAAGGAAAAAGGGAAAAAAATCCCATCCCTGAGTGCCACCACTATTCAGGTGCCCGAAAAATGCAACCCTACGGGGTACAAAAGGAATACGACCCTACAGTCTAACATACTTGGCGTGGGTATACCGAATTTTAAAAAAATTCATTCAACAAGTGGTGGTAAGAAGATCAAGAAGTTAAAATTTTTTTTTTTTAGATGGACGCGAACCCCCCATTTCCGGCGAGCTTCAGCCCAAACGCCAGCGTGCCATTGTCCATCGCGAAGCGAATTTGTGATTTTGATTAGTTTCAAAATTTCTCACAAAAACAGTAATATCTCCCAAGCTCACGTAACATCACAGAAGTCAAAGTTCAGGCCACCATTGACGGTCAGATTTGTTGGACAAATGAATCAAAAAAATTAAGCGATCGAATGGATTATGCAACTCGTAGACGCGGCGGACATATGCCGAAAATAATTTTTAGAAATAAAAACCACGAAATTATCTACCAGATTGTGCTAAATTAAAAAATTCATTCCACCAATATTTCTGTCTTCTATTATAATTTTAAGTTCTCATGCAGCACATCCTTTTATATTGACAGTAATCCAGCATTGCGATATTTATTGAATGTGTAGCATGCAATATTGATTGAACGCGTTCGATATAAAAACATATCCTAGTTTGATGTGTTCCAACATCTGGATCGAAGATCACATGATGCATATTGAACGTTTAGCATATGTACATCGTGATACGTTGGTAAAAAGTGAAAAAGCAAATAAGAAAGTTCAAAATGTTCCTATGGCTTTTGTTTTGAACGAAAAAGCAAGCAATATAGTTTACATCTTTTTGTTTAGTTTTCTCGCACCGTTTTTTCAGTCATCGACCAACAGAAAATGATGTTAATAATGACACGATAAATATTGAACATGTAGCATACGATTGCGATCCAGTATTGCCATAACCGTTTGATGAGAATATGCCAAATTCACTAATATCTGCTAAATCGCAAAGTGAAGAAAATATGCTAAAAATTTGCTGAATTTTCATAAAAGAATTATGCTTAAAATCTGCTAAATAAAATGGAGTTTTTATATGTATGTATTTCGTAAATAATTTTATTAAAAAACAAATGTGCTGAACAAATCTTCTTTTCTAAAAAGTGAAAATATGCTAAGATATCAGCTTTTCCCAAAAAAATATGCAATTCTGCAACTCAATCTGCTCTATCTAGCAGAAAATATGCTGAAATTGTTACACTGGTGTGATCCATTAACCCATAAGACATTTGGGCTGTGCGACGAGAAATCACTCACTAACAAGCGATTTTTTTTGTATAGTAATAGTTTAACTCGGAGTAATCTACAAACAATTTATCAAATAAAAGCATTTTAAAATTAATATTTTAAAGGTGAAAACGTAGATAAGTCTTTTCTGTACCCATGTTCTGTAACTTTGGTGAGAAGTTCTCGCATCGAAAAGATGTGAAGCAAAATATTCCATCGTTTCGCGAAAAGTGAGAAAAAAGTGTGTCTGCAACTCTTATCGAAAACTATCAAAAGAGATTACGTCGTTACGTTATAAATGTCATAATGTTCACATTGAAGCCGATGTGAAAGTGCAGACGTTGAGAACGCCACGATATGTGTCGTTGACGGCGAAAAAAATGGACTAAAATTTTCAACGGCGGCTTCGAAAATAAAACCCTCGGCTACACCAAATAATGTTAAATGCGACTTTAATGTTAGTAGTTTACAAAATTGCTTTGAAAACATTCGTATATTTTTCAAAAATTTTAAAGCAAAATAATTAAACAATGAAAAAATCTGCCAAGAACATAATACTTAACTCTTCCGTGTTCTTAATCATTGCATTTTGCATTTTTAATTTATGTTTTGATCATTTTAATACAAAAACTAACATAAATGGTGGAATAATGCACGAATTCGCTATATACAACTCCAAATCATACTGCTAAATTTCGTGAAGATCGGCCCATAATTGACCATAGACCCCATATAAACCCTACTCGCGGAAAACAGTTTAGTACGCCTAAAACCATAATTAATAACGCTATCGTACTAAAATTTGGTACGTCACAGTTTTATAGGACCTGAAAACGCAGTGTCAAATTTCGTGAAGATCGGTTCATAACATAACAGTTTATTGCGCCTAAAACCAAATAAAGCCCACTTTGGGAAAATAATTAAATTCACCTAGCACAATAACAGGTATAGATATTGCGGTTAAATTTCTTCCAACTTAGATTCATATCGCCAGAAAAAATATCATGCAATTGTGTGAAATTCACTAAAACTAATTACACTGCTGTATTGAAATTTATTCTAATTTATTTTTTGTAATACCAGAAATCCGACTTAAGAATTTTGGAATGCTTGGGCCATAGTTTACCATAAGTCCAATACAAATTACCTTTCTAAAAATAATTTTAGTTCGGCTAAAACTGTTACGAATCATGATATTTTACTCAAGCCAGTTCAAAGTTCTAACAAGAAACGAATAAAACTTTCTTATTGTCGGTCAATAATTTAATATTGGTCTAAACCGAAACCAGTTTTTATGCTGCCGTTCGTTTTCGTGAAGCTTAGTTAATATAGAGCTCCTGTCGGTGAGGGTATCAAAGATTCGGCACAGCCGAATATAGCACTCTAACTTGTTATGCGTAGGTTTATTTGACAGATCAAAGAGGAAACTTTCTCACAATAATTTTACAGACACTCTTTTTTTTAAATTGGGAAGTAATTTCTTTACGTGACAGCTATTACTCACCAAAACTGTTCAGACGCAGTTAAGTGAGAAAAACAGTTGTTTGTTTGTAAATTATTGCATTTTTGTTTAATTTCTCACATTTTAATCGAAACGTTTTTCGACGCGGGAGCTACAGAGCATGAGCACTGATTTGTTGACAGTTATTTTGTTAAAAGACTGAAAACTTAAGCTAAACTTCTGTTGTCGATATTTAAAATGTGATCAAAACTCGGTTAGAAATTGATACTCTCTCTCTCTCCCTCTCTCTCTCTTTCCACTGGATTAACTTCGTTTGCACTGGATCAAACACAAGCGCAAATGTGTATGTATTTGGTTTGTCCACCACTGATCTAAAAACCACTCGCAATTCTTTTTTAATGGCTAAAATAAAACAAGACTCCGCCATGAGATGCTACTAAAAAGATGGCAATAAAATCTGCTAAAACTAATAACAACAGATGTAATTAACTATAAACACCTAACACATTTAATATAGAGCACTGAATTAAAAGTCGGAATGTATTCGAACACGAGTTAAGGATTGTGTGCAAAAGAATAAATGGATGTGTGTAAATATTTCATTTCAAAAATAACATTTACTGCTTTTAGCACAAGTTGTATTTAATACTCGTTATAAACTTTAATGAACAAAAGAACATAATAAAAATAGAACGAAGGAGAAATGCAGACATAAGACGATAAGAAGACCGGGGAAGGAATTTTGCCAGGAATAAACGTCTGGTGGCTGGCTCTACTCGCCCACTACAACCTTAAAATGATGAAACAAATTTGTATTTCTTTTATTTTTAGGTGAAATACACGTAATTATATGAACTTTATTATTACGTTACGGTTCTTTTTCGGAACCACAGTTGCATGCACGAATAAATATTAAATATACGAGTGGGAGGGAGGCGGAGAGGCATGGAACGAAAAAGGAATTGCGTGAAAATGTTTAAGCCAAAAGACTAAAAGACCTTTAACCGTTTCATGATTCTATTTTTATTTTTTTAATTTTGTGTTGTTTTTGGTTTCTCTGTTTCGCTTAAGTTAATGACGTTGCACATCCTGTATAGTCCAGCAGGCGTTTATTATACTGAATACTGTAACAGGGCGAGCAACATACACCAACATTTAAATACAACCTGTCGAGTTGATTTTTTTTTTAATTTTGTAAAGAAACATTATGTGTACATTTCAAGGGCTTTTCTGTGCGATTTCATTTCCGCTCCGAATTTATGGTAATCTGTCTTTATGGCGTGTAAGCAAACAATTGCCAAAAATATACTATAAACACAATCACAGAAACTTCAAATACATGCTGCAGTATACATTTGTATATGTCCCTCCATTTACACCTACAATATTTACAATTCTACTATCATCTACAGTGTGCGTTAGTAAAAAACAATCACTATCACCCATGTGCTGAAAGACGCGCGATTGTAAAATCCCTTGTGAGTTAAAAATCGCCAATTTAAATTTTGCGTGTGCTGAGGGTCGCGCCTTTTGTTCACTTGATTTACATTGAACGAAGAAGAAGCCAATTCAAAAGTATAATAAAAAGAAGTAATTTTTTTAGTTTAGGCCCTAATCATGTAAAACGGATCGCAACGCCAAAAAATTACATTGAAAGCAAAAACAATGTCATAAATATTTTGTTATCTTGTTGTTGCTTTCTACAGAAACTCACATTACGTTTTCAAATTTCAAACGCTGCATAGCTTGTGGCGCTGAAAATTTTGAAACCGTACATGAATTTCTGTAGAAAGCAACAACAAAATTACAAAATATTTATGACATTGTTTTTGCTTTCAATGTAATTCTTTGGCGTGATTTTGCTTTTACATGATTAGCGCCTTAGTATTTATATAAGTAGCGAAGTTTATTTAACGATGTCCGTCTGTCCGTTGAAATGGGGCTTCCGAAGAACCCAGATATGGTGGGGACTTGGTAGTTATCTATTTATGTCACATATAGTCCGGAATTGTGCGCTATTCAAATTCAAACTGATCGGTTCAAATGGCTGCGACATGAGCAAAAAACCTCGACTGTCTCTAATTTTACCCAAAATCACTTACTGTTGTCATTTTTATTCTATTTTAATCTATATCTGGATAACGGCAGGAGCCAAAGTTTCCAAATTAGGTACAAGAATCTTGGTTATGAATTCACAACATTTGAGTGGGATTGGGCAAATGGGCGTGGCACTTCCCTTACAAAGTCATTAAAGATTTCCATATATCTGGAGAACGGCAGGAGCCAAAGTTTCCAAATTAGGTACAAGTATCTTGGTTATGAATTCACAACATTCCACAACATTTGAGTGGGATTGGGCAAATGGGCGTGGCACTTCCCTTACAAAGTCATTAAAGATTTCTATATATCTGGAGAACGGCAGGAGCCAAAGTTTACAAATTAGGAAAAGCATCTTGGTTATCAATTCACAACATCCGACAAAATGTGGGCGGGATTGCAAGTGGGCGTTGCACAAAGTTGAATTATTTATATTTAAAGGACGTTATTTATATAACCTTCTGTTTTTTTCACCATGGTGAAAGGTATATAAGATTCGGCATAGCCTATAATAGCACTATTAAGTGCTTTTTATTGAAATTGATTAAAGTTGTGTATTTTTTATATATTATTATAACGTTGTTATTTCTGCTGCCTGCTACTCTATTTTTATATTAAATACAAGTTCACTTTGAAGTCACTGTGGAGATAACAAATTTTTTTGTGATTGCGTTTTCAAACACATCAATTTAATGACTTAAAATCGTAATCTCATTTTTCTTTCAAATGGGATTCTCAGCAGTAGAGAGGATAAACGAAAAGTATCAAATGCAAACACAATTTGAGCCAAATTATAAAAAAATAATAATATATTTTAGGCTCGCAAAATAGTTAATTACATAACTTTAATAATCGAGGCTTTATTATAAAATTTTAATTATGCCAATAAAATTCACTTGCAACGTTTAAAACAGAGACCAGAATTGAAAAATTACCTGATTTCGCCAACCCGAACCAGTCAGAGATTAAGGATCACATAACAAATTCGTAATAAAGTTGTATTCACATTATATTGTCGATTTCATCTCAAAAAAGTAAAAGTGATATATTCGGTAGTGTCGAATCTTTAATACCTTTCACCT
This sequence comes from Pollenia amentaria, assembly GCA_943735925.1. NCBI lineage: Eukaryota > Metazoa > Arthropoda > Insecta > Diptera > Polleniidae > Pollenia > Pollenia amentaria. Next base: position 70,724,820 of record OX031007.1, on the reverse strand, counting down.
TGCGTCGTGCAATCGTGGTTTTTGGCTCTTTTCTGGCAAATTTTAGCGGAGTATATGTGACAGAAATGTATAACAACCTTTATAGTTCACATCATTTCTAGGGTCTTCGGAAAACCAATTTCTACAGAGGAGCCATCTGACAGACGGACATCTTTAAATAAACTTCACTACTCATAAGGACCCAGAATAAATATACTTTTATAATATTGTAGAAATTACAAACGGAATGACAAACTTATATTTACCCTTTTAACCTGTGGTCAAAGAGTATTATAAAGAGGTGTCACGAGACGGAAGATATTGTATTTTTTTATTTCTCTTTCTTCAAAAGATGACCTTTTTGCATTTCTCTTTGCACAATTTTTTATGCCGCAATACAATCAACACAAATTTATTAAGTTGAGATTTATTTGTAAAACTGTTGTAAAAATTAACTTTTAAGTTAACCCCAACACGAGTAAATAATATTTGAGTAAGTGATTTACTTACATTATAAAACCAAACCATATTGCTAAATACATTTTTTTTACATAAAACAAAACGGTTGTTAAGCAAAAACTTCTGTTTAACGTTGTTTGTGTGTTGTTATTTTTGTTTTGATCACGCTTCATTATCAAACAACGTTTTCTGTTGTTTTCTTCGAAAGCTGCCTTCGCAACTGATTTGGGCCTTTTTGACACGCTACTTTTTCACCTCTGTTTAGTACTCTGTGCTGTGGTGAAAATTAAAATTATTGAAACCCTCGGTCCACTAGACATTACCATTTTTTATCTTTGTAAACGAAAGAGGTTTCTCAAAAGTAAAGTAAATGCTCTACACAGTGATAAATTAAATGATTCTTAGGTGGCTTTAAACCCAGCTATCTGAATAAAACATTCATATTATTCATTATTCCAGAATATATTATTAATTCGTTAAAAGCAAGAAAATTAGGATACAACTAAAATTAAATAATTCTTAAACATAATCCAGATTCACAGAAAAAACTAAAAATTGTCTCTAATCACCAAATTCATATCAAATTCAAAGAATTAAGCAAACAATTTGTTGATTTTGCATCTATTACCAAAATCATTATATTGATTACTAAAAATTGAAAATTGTAAATATAATTTTTTTTTTATCAATAAATGATATTTTTGATTTTAATAAAAAGAAAAATGATCAAAATAAACTTTGCCGTTTCAAACAATGTGTTAATTGATCTAATTAAATATGGCTCAGGTTTTGACAGTTAAAATTATTTTATTTTAAATGAAAAAATCAATTAAGTTTTTTTGTTATTTGATAAATATTTTAATTAAAAATTTATTTCAAAACAACTAAAATGTTAATTAAATCAAAATTAAATTTTTAATTTTCTTTAAACTAACAAAACATTTGATTCAATTATCACATTAATTAAATTGAAATACTTTTTGAACAATTTTTTTAATTGATAAAAACTACTGATAATTTTTTCTGTGTTGTAACGTTTTTAAGCACTCAGTAGGAGAACTCTCATTTAAATATCCCAACGACTTGGAACTACTTTGCAAGTCGATCTTTAGATGTTCGTGTTAATGGCTGCATGTATAAGTTGAGTCCATGTTAAGCTTGTACGCAAAGTGGAGGAATAAATTTTACTCTTCTCATCCAAAAATATCCTACGTAAAAAGGAATCAACTCTCGTAAATGTTTTCATTTTATTGCCATTTGTATAAAATTTGTATAATCAATTTTGTCTAAAATGTTGTTTTTGCATAAAAGTCTTTAAACTATTGAAATCGTATTGTATTTTTTTAGGACTTGAAATGGCGACGAACTCAGCAATTCAGCTTAAATGAATTCCTTAGTAGAATAGAAACAGCTGTGAATACTGGAAGGTAATGAAAATGACAATATCGCATGATAGTCATTACGTAACGCTGTTCACAAGTCGGAGTACGTAGATAATCTATATTTTAGGCCGAAGGAGGGGTACACGGAATATTTTAAATCACGAATAGGTGTTGGCTTTGGAGTTTGCTTTATAAGTTGTGGACTGGCTTTAATTAGCTGCTGTTTCGATACCACTGTTAGCTGTTTCGCCGTTGAGGGTCTTCATTAAATTCATCGTTTCTAAAATCAAAAACAAATCTTTAATGTCGCCTTTTTCTAAACGAGATGGGTGAGCAATTTAATATTATAATCAATTAGGTCACAGGGACACACAGGGGAACATTAGGTCAGATGAGCTTGCTACACTTGTTAGGTTGTGTCAAATGTGTGGGTTCTATTGGAATTGGAAGGCGTATGGTCACCTCGCTTATAAAAGCAAACTAACGTTATACCGCAAATAACAGACGAAAATTAATTGTAGCATAACCAGGCAATCGTAGCCTCATTTATATGAAAGGTTGCATTACGATTGGTAAATTAAAAAACACAATGCAAGATTTATAAGGTTATCAAAAGTGTACTTTATTATACCCATACCAGAATGGTGGAGCGGGTAGTATGTGTTTCCGTTAATATTTGTAACACCTTTAAATATTGGTCATAGACCCACCTTTTACGTATACCGAATCTTTTTGAGTCGATCTAACGATTTCCGCCCGTCCGGCTGGCTGTTTGTCCATGAAAACCTTGTGTGCAAAGCACAGGTTACTATTTTGGAGGTAATTTAATGAAATTTGGTACATAGGTCCATTTTGTCCCATGGACCAAGCTTTATATATATTCCTTTTGCTTGTTTTTTTTTTAATTTCAATTTTGCTTTCCGTATAACTTTGAAAATATGGTTTGCTATTTTGTTGTAAGTGCTGGTTCACACACATCCAGCTTGACTCGTCAAATTTTAAAAGCAAATGGAAAGGGGTACAAGCTTGACCGCACTCGTTAATTTTCCTTTGGTTTTTCTATTCGTAGATGAGTGAAAGTTTTAGGTAAAGAGCAAGAAAATTTACGACACAAACTGATTGTATATGAACGTACACGAAGAGAATTAAAGAAAACCTCGTCAACCAGTCTTGTCCGAACTAGTACTAATCGTAATCCCTAATCGTATATGTCATCTTTAAAATATGTTTTTTCATTTAAAACCCCCTTGTCTTATCTTAAGAAAATTTTCATATGAATAAAAATAATGTGTGCTAACAATTATACTCTTCACTGTATCCCTAGGAATACACCTTTTTATTCTTTCTAAACAAACAAATAAAAAAACGTTTTGGTTCTTAATTGTTGGTTTGTCTGTAATATTTTCATTTGTTATTAGAAATGTAAGTTTCTAAGACAAGGGGTAGAAAGAAGTAGACATAAAAAGAATTCGAAAGGAAAACTTTCGACCTCTGACACTTTTGCCGCCAACATTTGCTGTCTTAAGCAGTGCTACCATTTTTTTTTTTTAACCTGCGCTGTCTTTTATAAATCTTGAATTTGTTCCTCGATGACAAAAAAGTTTTTCTCCATGCTAATTTATTTCAAAAAGTTTTATTTAAAATATAAAAATATTGTTAAGTAATTGCCAAAGGATTAGGAGTTGAGTCAAAAACGCACATATTTCATTAGTGTGCGTGATTGTAACGCTTCAGAAATGATTCGTGAGACAGGATTCGTGATCGTGAAAATTTAAAAATGTGATGGGCGCGAGCGTATAAGACTAATTTTATGAACCGATTTTGGTTATTCTTACTATAAATATTTTACTTAAGGAGAAAGTCAATAAATAAATTTCATAAGTTATAAAAAAAAAATTAGAGGCTCCCGCGGTTATCTGCTCATATCTCAGCCATTAGATGACCGATATGGCGGAATTTTAATCACTTTTCGGGTAAAAATGTTATATAAATGTATTACACCTTGATTGTGATCATAACTGGGGTCTTCGGAAAATCCTTTTTTTTCATTATTTATTTATTGAATCTTCATACATTAATTATGAACTAAAAATAATTAATCAAATCTTATCCTGATACTTTATTTTATGTCCTGTCATTTTCGTCATCACGGTTTCTGTTCACATATGAAGGTGTTTATCGCCCTTCCGATTCGGTGGGTGCTGCAGTGTCTCTTCACCTTCAGCGAGTGTGGCCGCCATAAATTCAAATATTTCGAACAAGTGGATTTGGGTACAGTTCAAGCCTTTTTAAATGTTTTACTGCATATTTCGTCATCATAGTTTTAACTTATGGCACATTGAGATCCTTGTGAATATAAAAAAAAACCTTTTTAACCACCAACATACGAACAGACGTACATCGTTAAACTAACATCGCTACCAAAAAGAATCCAAAATAGTGACTTATTGGGTCTTAGATCAATATTGTAAGAATAACAAGCGGAATGACAAACTTACATATATCAGGTGATGCATATAATGTAAAATAAAACATATAAATTTGAAAGTGAACTTAAGATTTTTATTGTCGGCTAAAAGAACAATTTATGGCATTTACTGCTTGAAAATTATATCATGTAAATGTTGGCCATGAATACGTCTGAGGTGGTTCATTTGAAAGGTACAGTTTTTAGCGAATCGTTCGAGCATAGCGACTGGTATCTCGCGAATAACACGAGTAATGTTGTTACAAAGCGTCAATCGCAGCTGGCGTATTCCTGAATACCTCAGAATTTACATATCCCCAGAGAAAATAATCCAAAGGTGTGATATCGCACGAACTAAGTGACCAATTTACCGTAGCAAAACGTGAATGATTTCTTAACAAGGTCATTGTTTCACGCGCTATATGGCTCGTAGTGCCTTCTTATTGAAACCAGAGCTCACCGAGACCATGCGCTTGAATTTAAGGAAGCACATAGTCCGCTAACATGGTGCGATAAGGGTTACAATAAACGGTAATATTCTGATTTTCCTCTTTTTAATAAATATGGACCAATGATTCTACACCATATCGTTGTTTTTAATGGATCTAATGGTAGCTCTTGGTTTTCTTTGGGCAGCTCATCAACCCAAATACGACAATTTTGTGTATTAACGTATCCATTGAGCCAGATTTGTGCTTCATCACAGATTTTCGTAATATAGCTGAACAATTTGGAGACGATGTTGTGGCGTGATTCCTTCCATGGTGACTTGACCTCATGATAAATTATCCTCCCAGGGTATAACAAGTATCCGATTTTCTTTACACTTTTATTTCAGAGAAGAAAAAACGTGCATGTACTTAGTCTTTTTTCCCTATTTCTGGCAACATTGTTCTAAAGTGACTTTTTTTTTTTTGTTTGCTTGTTTCGGAAATAACTGTAGTTGGAAATGTGAACTCTTACTTGTACGCGCACACACACACACTTTAATACAATACAATCATAGATACATCTGTAAGGATGTGTATTGCTTTAACTCGTAAGCTACTAACACTAAATACTACTTTACTATAATATTTATAATTGTATTTTGCCCCAAATAACAAAGACAACGACAACAACAAAACTTTAGCAATAAAATTTGTAAAACCCGTTATTTGTTCTAAATATATATCTATGTGTATTTGTGTAAGTGAAATGGGTGTGTGGATGTGTGTATTTCTCTTATTGCACCCTCAATTTTCAGACATCCAAAACATTTATACACATTTAACATTTAACAAATATACAAACATGTATAAATTAAGATTTACTTTTATTTATATATGTATGTATATGGGGGATTTCATGTCAAGTGACCAAAAAATTTTGAAATCAATATCTTCCGAATTGGATTAATTTGCACCACTTAACTTAGACACAAATTTTCAACAAGATCCGTCAAAAAGTTTCTGAGTTTGAGTGGATCGAATTGGGACATTTTGGCCAAACAGGTGCTCTTTCTCATCCATGTAACTTATAACCTATTGGTGTTAGCAAAATTTGTCCCAAACAAATTAGATATCTATTTCTTCAATCTTTCCCAAAAAATTTTTTTGTTTTTTTAATTTTTTAATTTAAATTTTAATTTTTATACCCTTCACCACCACAAGTGGTGTATGAGGGTACACTAAGTTTGTCATTCCGTGTGAAACTTTTTTATTATACATCTAAGACCCCATAAAGTATATATATTCTGGCTCCGTGAGTAATTCTAAGTCGATTTAGCCATGTCCGTCGGTCTGTCCGTCTGTTGAAAACACGCTCACTTTCGAAAAACGCCAAAGAAAAGAACAAGTTTAATCTCAAATTGCTTGTAGTTATCCTAAGCAGTTTGGGATTGAAATCCAGCAACATCAGTTCAGTAGGATCAGAATTTTTAAGCAAAATGTGGAACCACCACCATAAAAAATTGATAATTTCTATACAAAAACTAACATTAATGGTGGAATAACGCACGGAATGATATAAAATTTTGCACGAATTCGCTGTATACGACTGCAAATCATACTGTTAAATTTCGTGAAAATCGGTCCATATAAACCCTACTCGCGACAAACTGTTTAGTACGCCTAAAACCGTAATTAATAACGCTATCGTACTAAAATTTGGTACATCACAGTTTTATAGGACCTGAAAACGCAGTGTCAAATTTCGTGAAGATCAGTTCATAACAAAAACAGTTTATTGCGCCTAAAACCAAATAAAGCCCACTTTGGGAAAATTATTAAATTCGCCTAAAATCATAACAGATATGGATATTGCGGTAAAATTTCTTCCAACTTAGATTCATATCGCCAGAAAAAATATCATGCAATTTGGGAAATTCACTCTTAACGCTAAAACTAATTACACTGCTGTATTGAAATTTATTCAAATTTATTTTTTGTAATACCAGAAATCCGACTTAAGAATTTTGGAATGCTTGGGCCATAGTTTACCATAAGTCCAATATAAATTACCCTTCTAAAAATAATTTTAGTTCGGCTAAAACTGTTACGAATCATGATAAAAATAATAATAATAGTAATACATAATTAAAATAAAAAGATAAATAAATTAATAAAAATTTAATCTTAATCACATTAGATCCTTTTATATCATAACTGTTTTTACACTTAAATTATTGTAGCTGATGAAGTTTTGCAAATTTTCAAATACAATGTCTTTCATCCTCCCTATTTATCGCTTTAATTTTCTGCTATTTTTGCCAATCCTTTTTTGGCGTTACTAGGTTCTGCTGTCTGCCTTGCATTGCACCCCTCCAAAACCCAGCATTTCATCCAAATTGAAAGACATCGATTTCAAAAGTTTGGCCACTTGACATGAAATCCCCCATATTTAACATTTTACAAAAATATACAGACATGTATAAATTAAGATTTACTTTTATTTATAAATGTATGTATATGTATTGTACATCTATTTGTATGTATGCCTGAACATATTTACATTAATGTATTTGGAAGTTTGACATTTTATGGTTTAATCTTTGATACAGACGTACAGATACTCTCATACACTTTCTATGGTAGATATTATAAAAAATAAAATACAGTCTACTTTTGAAGATATTTCGAAAAGTAGGATAAATTTTGTATTTGAACTTTTTTTTATGGATTTTTTGTACGAAGAAGTAGAGTAAAACTTATTTGCATGTAATAATTGGGTGACTACCAAAAAGAATTAAAATTTATATATCCAAAGTTGTTCCAGTTTCTTTCTCTCCCCTTTTTATAGGCAGTCAATATTTGAGTTTAAAAACCAAATGCATTGCTCAGCAGCCAAATCTATACTTAACTTTTTGTTTATGTGGGGGAAGACGTATTTTAAATGGTTACTATTTTTTAAGTTATGAATTTATAAAGGGTGGCACAGTTGTCAAAACTATATCTGTGGTAATAAATAATAAATGGCTTAAGTTCACATAAGTGCTTTTTCATTGTATTACATATTCTTATTCTCTTCTTCAAGATCTATCACTCAGCTAAATTTCACGTATGAAATGTCATTATTAATAAAACTATACGCATTTATTTTTTAGCTCAAGGCTTTTTTTGAAAATAATACATAAGCCATAACATCTTAATTCAAATGAATTTCTTTTAAGGCAGGTGCATCAATATTAAAATGTTTGATCATTAAAACTTCTATACACTTAAGTTCAATAACTAACGGCCCATTCAAATTATTTCTCATAAAAAAACCCTGATATTTAACTAAGCATAACCTTATATTTGACTTAATTTAACGTAAAGCACTTATCTCGACTTACTATCAACAAAAATTATTTTATCCTCAATAAAGTAGCTTAACCCTTAAATGCATACTGTATCTTTAAAGATACAACCGGGAAAAACAATGTAATTTCATTATTAATTTTTTTTTTTTTTTTTTTTTTGCCAAATAAGGAAAATTTTTAAACAACTACTAAAGACCCCTTTTTCTATCATACGGTATCAACTTTGATTCAACAACTTTCAATTTAGAGCAATTAGATAACGGGAAACTCAAAATTTTAAAATTCTTACATTTTTAGAAATAGTCAAATTTAAAATCGCATTTTATTAGTTGGTTGATTTTAATTCAACCAAAATATATACATATATACATTTTTGACTATGATGTATTTTGATGAGTTATAAATTTTTAAATAAATATCACCACAACTTCAGTTCTAAAATCACTTTTAGTTGTTGTATCTTTCAAGATACACTATGCACTCCGCACTAAAAATGTTCCTTTTTTTATACACTACCGGAATTCGGTGTTATTAAGCCTGATACTCTGTTCAACATTTCACGTGAAATGCTGTCAAAACTCATATGAAAAAAACTTGTACGGAATATCTATGAAATAATGTTGATAGAGTAGTACTCTGTTCATTTTGTGAAAAAGTTGCGAAATGTTTCTGGCAACATTTTTTTACAACTGTTAAATAAAGCAAATAATCTTTTAAGGCTAGATTACACTATTATACTTTGTATTAATACATGTCAAAAACTCAAGTAATATGACAAAGTGTGATAGTGTGAATGCAATGTGTCATGAAAATGGAAGTGTTCCGAAAAAAATTTGACATCCCATACGACTTCATTGTTTTTTTGAAAATTTTCTAAAAGCTAATACTTTTCATTGGATCAGGGTTGCATTTTAACAAAAGCATGTTCATGTGTGATAGTGTGACTACAAACTGTAATGTTACATTAGATTTTTTGACAGTCGAAACAAAACTCATTTAATTTCTATCTCACAAAGTATTATGGAATACGTAAGGCTTGTAAGATAGTGTAATCTAGCCTTAAAGATTATTAGCAACCAGCAATGTTTTTTGAAAATTACTTTCAATTTTATTAAATTTTTTATTTAAAAAAAAAAAACACTTTTTAGTAAAATACATGTGAGTTTTGTTTATATACGCAAAACAATGTCGCATACTTTGAAAGATTAATAACTTAAAATTGTGCAAACTCTTGAGATGAGTAACATTGATACATGTCAAACTTTTCGTATGAAATAATAGATGTTGCTGAACATTTTTCAAAATTGGAGCAGAGTACTAGACTTTAGGTGCAAATAGTCTTGCGAAAGAGCAAATGAAAGTAATCGTAACTCTTTTATGAAATCTAACGGAAACTTTGTGAAATTGGTTGTTGGATTAAACAATAGATCTAAGATATTTTGCATTTGCTCTTTCACAAGACCATTTGCACAAAACATCGAACTTCGCTGCTATGTTTGTTTTTGAAAAGACAAATATTGCAGAAAAAATGTTTATTTTTACACAGGTTGCTTTTGTATACATTCTCTGTACTTTTTACCAAGTCCTTTGAAATTCAATTTATTTCCTTCAAAATATAAATGTAGATTAAGGTGGTTCGGAAAAAAAGTTGAGCCAGTCACCCGATTAAAGATTAGTTGAAAAGGATTCCAGAAATTTTTTTTTTAATTTTTCCAACGCCTCTGGATATCGCCCTTTTAGTTTTTTGTACACTGCGCCGCCATTTAAAGTCCGATTATAACATATTGCATATAGTTATTCATGGATTGTGTATGGCTTCATTTTTACCTTGAGGAATTTTTAAGCCGACATCGAATTCTGGGCGCCACGGATGCCATCTCGGATCGCACCATTATAATGTCCACTTTTTTGCACGTGGCAAGAAAGCCGTTCTAAAATTATGTACTTCAAGCTTTTATTGTACTCACTTTTATGCCACGCCATGAAATTAGGCCCATTTTTTCTTTACATATTTATAACATTTCACTTTTTGTATTTTTTATATAGTGCAGCCGTTTCAAGTCAGATTTCATCGGTTCGGATATCACTATTAATGGCCTCACTATGGCTTCATTTTTGTCTTCGGTGATTTTTATTCCGACATCGAATTCTGGGCGCCACTTATGCCATCTCGGATCCTTCCCCCCTAATGACCAATTTTTAGCACTTTGCATGGAAGCCCTTCTTAAACTTTGTATGTCTAGGTTTTAATATGTTAACTTGTATGCCACACCTCAAATGTACGTCCCATTTTTCTTTTACACATACATATTACACTTAACCAGGTAGATCAACATACAAAACGAAGAAAATTGCATCATTCAGAATGAACTTTTATAACAATGAAATATCTAGAATTGTAAAAAAAGGTTTTTTTACACCCCCCAAAAGCAGCACTTTTTGTTTTTTATATAAACCGTCTTTTAAAGTTCATATCGCATATCGTTGCTAATGGCTTGACTATTACTTAATTCTTGTTTCTGCTGCCTTATTAATCCGACATCAAATTTCGGGCGAAACTTAGGCCATAAATTCACCGTAAGACTAAAATTACAGTTAGTGATATTACATCAATTTTGTTTATATGTTTTTTTTATTGATAAATAATTTAGTAATTGTGTTTTCTGAATATAATATTTTGAATAAATAGCCCAGGAGCCTTTCGCCTGTGACCTTATTTGAGGATTTACTCACAACCCGCACAAAACGTTCAGTGGCACGGAAACTCTAGCCAATGCATTGTCATTATTTTTTTGGTTAGGACCAGCACTCAGGGGATGACTCCTACTAATGCGTTGCATTGTGTTGGAACTAGGAAAATAGGTTATGGGAAGGAGGAAAGAGGGAGTAGTGCTTGTGAACATTCGACTTGAATTTATTCATGTTGAAAGTGAGAGGGAAGACTTCAGCAGGAAGGTTATTCCACATACGAACAGTCCGGCCAAAAAACGAATTTTCCCTGTAATGCGTTGTACGATTCACCGGCCAATCGACCACAAAAGGATGGGCTCTTGAGGAAAAACGTGTATTACGAACAAAGCTATGGGTTTCGGGAACAAAATCCCTTATTTCATCAGAACACATCCCGTTGTAGTAACGACAAAATTGGCAAATACAACCCACATTGCGACAATATTGACAATATATTTACCTGGTATTGGAATTATTTCATTAGAAGAGTTTTGGTATTGCACCAGTTTGTAAGCCGCATAGAAATGCAGACATGGTGACTCCGATTTTAATAAATTTTCCTAGTTTATAATTTCTGTGTACGTATTGCAGCCAATGCCGCAATGCCCCAATTATTGGTCTACTTTATGCGCCAATCGTGTAATTTCACAATTTATTGGTTCATACGGCAACCTTCGACAATGTTATTTTTATTTGGCCCAATCAAATGCAACCCTGGTACGGCAATCGCGTAACTGCCCGATAGACAATAATGCAGCTATGAAATGTTTTAATTGCGCCAATATTTATTGGTTTCTTGAGCGGCAATCAAAGTGGATAATAAGCGCCAATATTAATTTTTTCTTTAGTCGAGGAATAGTATATCTGTAAGTAAAATTAATTTTTACTGTTGTAAATATATTAATTATTATTTATTTTTATATGTGTCTTATTTTTTAATAAGTGGAGAGACACTAGTTGCAACAATTCCTTAATAGTTTGTTCGGCCATACGTATGACATTTTTAAATAAAAAGTTTTGAGTTTCGATTTCTCTAAACTTCATTAATGTTTTTTTCTTTTTGTGAGCCACTCTCTGACTCCAAATACTTATTTCAACACACTTTTTTCATTCTTTTTTTTATCCAATTTACACAAAATAATTATAGCAGCTGCAATTATCTTTTTCTTTTGATGAGAAATCATTTTTACTTAATTAAATACATTTGTTTGTACAGATTTATAAGTATTTATTGCATTTTGTGGTGTTTATGTTACCAAAACAAAAAATATATTTAAACACAACAGCTGTTTCTCATATCACCGCATACCATAACAATCGTGTAACGCCAGGGCAATCCTTAAAAAAAGAAGCCAAGTATTTCGTCTTTCCAAGAATTTAAGGACAGAAAGAACATTATATTATCTTTAAACTATGGTTCCGAATGTTTGGCGGACAGTTTATTTAAATAAACAATAAGTAGATGAAGTATTACTATTTATTTTATTTTTATTTTATTTGTAATTTATAATAAACAATAAGTTTAAATTAAAAAAAAAAAATAGTTTTCATTTATGTTCCACATTGTATTAAAATCCACTTTAGGAAAACATTTGAGAATAACGTTTGAAAGAAAGTTGATAATAAATGCTTTTCTCAATTTGAAAATATTTCCCCTTTTTGCTGAGAATGCTATGATTTTCAAATCATTATCAAGGGTTTGTCGTTTGAAGAAAGGTTTGTTTTCAAATCATTTTCAATTTGAAATCAATCCTTCGTGTTTATTGGGTAAATTACAATCTTTGTTTATACATGTGTGTACACGTGTGTACATGTGTGTTTGCAAGCAATGCAAGAAGAAACACATTTTGGGAGAATAACAAAAACCACTATTTATACATGCACTTGTGTATGTGCGTGTGTTTGCAGGCAAATTTAAAACGTTTTTTAATCCTAAATTGGACGATAAGATTCTTAAAAATCAACTACAAAAAATTGTTCCCGTATTTATACCTACATATATACGATACATATATATTCTTCGCCAAAATCTGAGACCCTATGCATTTAAGGGTTAAGTTCACTTTAGTTTTAGTTTTTCTGCCAGTGGAAAAATCCCTACATGTTTTTGATTTTTTGATATTAAAATAGGAGCGTAGTGAAAATCGGATTTCTTATATTCGCCAACATGCAGGTATTTTTTCATATTGCATTTTATACGGATTAAATGTCAAAAAATTTATTTTTAATAATGATTTAATATTTAAAGAAATGGAATTCTTAAGTCTAGAAAATGTACATCATTTATAAAATAACCTGTTGCTTTTGTACCTGAATTTAATTAAAATTACCATATTAAGATTTAGTTCAAAAGAACTATGCATATTCATTTTTAAAAAACCTCTTGTCTTTTTTATTGAATTTAATCAAAAGTTCATAAAATTTTTGTTTAGTTTTATTACTTATTTTTTATTAATATTTTTACTTATATTTTATTAAGCTACACTGTACATATGCGATTAAATTAAAATTTTTATAAATATTGTTTTTCTTCGATTTGAATGACTAAAACGCGTAGGGATTTTTGTAGGGAAAAATATTTCAACCTTATCCCTACACGTATTTTTTTTTTTAGTATGCGTAGGTATTTTTCAAAAAATCTTCTGGCAACACGGATTTTAACTTAAAAACTACGAATATTAGGTGCGTTCGTTTACCCCAAAATTTGCACAAATTTGTGCAAGTTTTTACTGGATTTTACTGAAATGCGTTCGCTTACAAAAAAATTTGCAAAAGAGAGCATCTACTGAGAGAGTAAAGTGACAGTTGTAAGCAAAGAGTCTGCAAATTTTTACTGAACAAATTTTTACCAGTAAAAACCAGTAGAAAACAAAAACATATGTTTCATTTAAGTAAACAAACAAAAGTAAGCAAACAAAAAGCATACAATTTGTAATAAAAACATTTAAAAGAACAAAAGCTGAATTAAAAGTGCAACAAAAACCAAAAATATTTATTACATCCTAAAAAATTTTACTTACCACTTTGTACCTATTAACATTAAGTTTTATTTTTTGGCATCCATGGTAAAATTTGTGTTAATTGTTCAATATTACTTATTTTTGTTTTTGTTTACATTAATATTTTAGAGAGGTAAAGCTAATGAATATATGATTACTTCTTATTGCATATTATTGAGGGTACCAAATATCAAAAATCAAATATTGATGTAGTTTCGTATGTAATTCAACTAGAAACAAAATTAAAAGTCATGTACAAAATAAACAAGTCTTAAAACTTGCACAGAAGCTCACTTAATAAATAAATTTGCTACGAATTTATAATCATTACAATGCATTTCATCAAGTACCAAAAACATTATGTACTGGGTAGTCTAAACAACACATATTTTACAACACTAAGCTTTTTAGCGATCAGCTGTTTGAATTAACCTGCAAGTTTTTGCAATTTTTTCGTTCGTTTACTTTTTTGTGCAAGAGCCATTTTTGAGAGTAAAATTTTAATATTGCCCAAAATTTACTCAACTACTGGATTTTACTGGAAAAGTAAACAAATGCACCTATTAACTAATAAAACTTTTTTTTCATAAAATTAACAGTTTTGTTCTAAATAAATGCATCTTTTTCTATGGCTAAAAATGTTATATAAAAACCAAGCACAATTTATTTTAGACAAAAGGCTTAATACCGCAAAACACGACTTAAGCCGTTATTATTTATTGCCACAAATATACGAGTTTTTTTAAAATCGATTTAAAAAATGTTTTTATAAGTTAGTCATTAAGGAGAAGAGATACTGCAGGACTCATCCGAAGAGAAGACCGCTAAACATCTACATATGTGAACAGAAACCGTGTTGAGAAAGATTTTCGTCTAGCATTGGCAGGAAAAAATAAAGTATTAGTATAAGATTTGATTAATTATTTTTTTGTTCATTATTTTCATTAGTTAATTATTAGTTCATATTTAATATATGAACATTCAATAAATAAATAATGAAAAAAAAAAAAAATAAGTTGGTCATAAATCATATAAATACTAGCCCCCATATTCATAAAAAATATTTTAGGTTTATAGCAGGTTTATAAAACGAATTTTCTATGAAAATTTGTGTAATAAACCTTTTATTAATCAAAAATATTTTTTATGAATATGGGCGTAAGATAGTACTATCATCTTATACACCTTTTAGTTTTCTTCCTTATCTATCAATGATATTCGAAAAGGCATTCAAATAAAAAATTATTACTTATTTAAATGGCAGGAATACTATCCCTGTCTACTGATTTGGTTTCGGTGAACATCTTGGAACTATAGAACAAATTAACCGCTTAACTAGAGGGCTAAGTAAAAGATTGTTCAGCAGTTTTGTAGATGTTGTTTAGGCTTTTAACACGGTATGGCATAAACTTGAGGTTTTTTTAAATCAAATGTCTGCTGCCACCAAACACCTACAATTAACTAGATAATTATTTATCAGACCGGTTATTTAAGATAGGAAACAAAGATAAAAGATAAAAGCTATAAATATACACTTCTGCTTTGCCCATATGCGATAATCTTGCCATTTCCACATTTATCGATGAAACAGCTATTCTAAGTTCGCATGTGAGCCTACAAGAAGCTTCACGTCAACTATATTACACACAGGAGAGGAAATTGTGCACCTGTCGCACTAAAGGCCGTTTTACACCATCACACAAGTCTTAAGTATTTTGACGAAAATTCTTCCCAGATCTACATAATTATTGTTTGAAAATTTTCGAAAACAATTACAACTTATCATTACAGGGTTTTATTTTCCTAAAAGTACGTAAGACTTGTGTGATAGTGTAAAAAACCCTTTAATAATTTTACAACACCACAGTCTGACATATAGAAACCAGGAGACTTCACTTGAAGTTAACGGCCTCCAGACTTCACTGGTTAATTAGTGGCAAATCTAAACTTAGTCTGGACTATAAAGCCATCCTGTATAAAACCGCTTCCAAGCCAATTTGGACATATGGTATCCAAATGTGGGAAGCGGCTAACAATTCCAATATCGAGCTTATACAAAGGCCACAATTGAAAATTCTTAGAACCATGACCGAAGCATTTAAGTTATGAGAACATCAATAGGAATTAAGTTAAAGATGAATTTTGCAAAGTCTATGCAAAATCTATAAAAGAACAACAAAACCATCCAATTTCGCTTCCAAGGCACCATTCTCAACTTCAAACGCAAACAACGCTTCGAAGAGTCGATCTTTCACCCTCTATCTCGAGGACCGTCTAAGCTTTAATGTTCGACTAAAGTGAGACTAATTTTTAGTTTTAAGATGTTAACTACTTACTGTTAAGGTACATTCAGATTGATGAAATATTTGGCAGAAAACATCAAATATTTAATTAACGTAGTCTGAACACAAATTATTTTTGAGTGTCAAATAAAACAACAGCTGGTTTTGAGCAAATAAAAGTATTGGTCGGCAAACAAATATTTTTCCAATGTGAACACAGTGTGAACACAAAAAGTCAAATATTTTAGTAATTTTTGAGCAAACATGTATTAGATATTACAAAAAAATTAAAAGGGCAAACAACGACAAATAATTTTAGTCATGTTCCCGATAGAAGCAATTTTTTCTGATTCTTTACAGCTTTAAAGATTTTTAATATTAATTAGACTTTGCTATAATGGTGCTATTATTTCCATTCCTTATACTTTTAGGGACTTTTAATCAATTTTATGGCTTGTTTGAAATATTAAAAATTTTCGCGAGTTTTCGCCATTTTTACAAAAATTTTTTCTTCGAAATTTTTTTTTTAACCGATTTCAAATAAATATTAGGGGTTTGTTTCCAAGTTTGCAATTTTTCGTAAATTTTAGCCTTGTTCCCGATAGAAGCGATTTTTTCCTGCGATTCTTTACAGCAAACTTCAGGAACAATTACTGAAATGGCACTAAAAGGAATACGAAAAATATATTGAAGTGGTCTGTAACGAATCCAATTCCGTCTTCCAGTTTTTTTTTTTCTTTTACGTTCTCCTCATCTAACACCATAAGAGATGTGCTCGACAGCATTAAACAAATAAATTATCTTCTGCGCTCATTTTTACTATTTGTGAAATATATTTTTATATTTGAACACTTTCATTAAATATTTATTTGATGAAAATTTTTGTTTTAGTCTGAACGCATGGGAAACATGAATTAATTTATTTTATTTAACACTTGTCAAATATTTGAGCTTAGTTTGAACATTAAAAAAAAAATATTTTTTTGTTTAACACATTTTGAAGCAAATATCAGAACAAATATTTTCGTACCTGTAGCCGTACATAAGGCAGATTCACTGCCTGTTTTTAGGAAATGAAAACAAGTGAATACCATAGTATAATAAGTACAAGGTATGTTCATTAGGGAGAGTTGTCATTATTTACCCATGTAATGTCCAGCGTTACCGTTGGTGCTACCAAAGTAGCAATTTGTCACTTTTTCGACTTCTGGGATACTATTTTGCTACTTTTTCAAAATGCCCCACTTTTATGATACTTTTTACTAAATTGAGAGATACCTTTTTGTACCTTAAGTTTTATTAAAACTCCTTATAAGGTTTAAATATATATATATGTGAGCAAGCTTATATGATTTTTTTTCTTGTTATAGCTTATGTATATCTTGCGAAAAATTTATGTACACCTGTGTACATGTCAATTATGCGCAAGCAAGTGACACTTGATTTTATACCACGCCGTATACTTATACCGGCCATACACTACACAAGTTCCGCGCTCAAGTCGGGCACTGTACAGTCCATTTGTGTAGTGTATGACGGTGTTTTTGCTATTTACTGTGGACTGAGTAAAAATCAAAACGATTTTAATATATTCTCAAATTTGTTAAGCTTGTGTAGTGTATGCTAAAAATTTGGAGTTTGGTCACGTTTTTTTAAGAGATGACAACAAAAAATGAGCGCGTAAAAATATTCAGAAGCGGGTTCCTAGAATTATGCAAAGAATCGCCTAAATAATTAAAGACAGCAATAGACTAATTTCGATTTCTAAAAAAAAAATTATGAAGAAATTAAGCAAAAAAAAAAAAAGTGGAAAAATGTTTATTTTTTTTTATTTACACAGTTTGTCTTCTTCGCTTATAAATTAAAAATAAAAGATTGCACAGTGCCAGACTTGAGCACTGATCTTGTGCAGTGTATGACTGGAATTACATTTTCATGTTTTATGGCTTATTTTATTCGTTATTTACCGAGCTTTCCCATAAATTATAATAATGTAAAATTTTTGCTCTTATAATTTTTTTATGAATTTTTAAAAACAAAAAATATGTACGCTTAATTTTGCTTTAAAAACTTTACTGCCACTATTTTATAAATATCTCCGAAATTGTTCAATATATAAAAACCTATTGTTAAGATGGGTATTTAGTCCTAAATCATTTGCTGGTGATTGTATTCAAATTTAACAAATCGTTATCAAGTCATGATGGAATGTATTAACACTATAATAAATAATACATAGAACCAACATTTGTACTACGATTTTATTCGTAATATACCTGTCTTTCAGATAACTTAAAAGAAACAATTTTTTTCATTATAATTTTTGTATGAATTTTTGAAAACAAAAAATAGTACTCATTTTTAAAATAATTTATTGCCACTAATTTGGGAATAACTCCGAAACAGTTAAAAAAAAATTGTTTGGATGACTTAAATAAAATCGGACAAATCGATCTCAAGTTATAATAAAATGTATAAGCATTAACGCCTTATTTCGACCGAAATATTTTTGAAGCCTATTAAAAACTAGACGTAATGGAACGGATCTGTGAACAGATTTGGATTCAGCACTTTAGCTCTTGCATACGACTTTTTGTTTTTTTTGCCGAATAGTGTTATTTTTTAATGTTTCCTGTTTTTATTTTATGATTTATAAAATATTTCGGTGTACTTATTCTGGTTTTAAAAGAGTTGCCTCCTTGTTTTCTATAAACCACTTTTTAGTGGCACTTTTTATACCCTCCACCACCACTGTGGTGAATGAGGGTATACTAAGTTTGTCATTCCGTGTGAAACTTTTTTATTATACCCCATAAAGTATATATATTCTGGCTCCTTGAGTAGTTCTAAGTCGATTTAGCCATGTCCGTCTGTCTGTCCGTCTGTTGTAAAACACGCTCACTTTCGAAAAACGCAAAAGAAAAGAACAAGTTTGATCTCAAATTCCTTGCAGTTATCCTAAGCAGTTTGGGATTGAAATTCACCGACATCGGTTCAGTAGGATCAGAACTATGAATCAAAATGTGGAACCACCACCCTAAAAAGTTTACAACTTTGATACAAAAACTGACATAAATGGTGGAATAATGCACGGAATGAAATTGACCATAGGCCACATATAAGCCCTTCTCGCGGAAAACAGTTTAGTACGCCTAAAACCGCAATGAATAACGCTATCATACTAAAATTTGGTACTTTACAGTCTTATAGGACCAGAATCAAATATTCTTATTGTCGGCCAATAATTTAATTCAGGTCTAAACCGCAACTATTTTTAATGCCGACGTTCGTTTTTGTGAAGATAAGTTAATAATATATATGTGTTTATCATATAGAGCCCACTCCTGTCGGTGGAAGGTATCAAAGATTCGGCACAGCCGAATATAGCACTCTAACTTGTTTTTAAATATCCTCTTTTTCGGTAGCTTTTGAAAATTTTCAACGGTAACGCTGGCAATGTCAAATAAATTTATTTGACCTATGACGAAATCAAACACTCCTTCGAGAGTTCATAAAGATTAGCAGATACCCGCACATACTACTCAGCTCTGATCTTTCCATTCAATAATGCAAGATTAATATTCACCCCTGCTCTTGGCTAAAAAACCACGCGATGATAATTTTAATTTAAACCCTGCATGGACTTTGCAGTTGAAACGACTCGGGACGAAGCAGTCCCTTATTCGATAGGACCACCGACTTTGATCTTCCACACAAAACAAGATGTAATTTAAAACGCTCACGCAAATATACTGCCAGAACTATAGAATCCCTAACCAAGTGGGGATCTGCTAATGACGTCAGCTGTCCATGCGGCCATCCTTTACAACGGCTGACCACATAATACTTAACTGCCCAGTCCTGTCATTCCCAGGAAAGACTGAAGAAATCAAGAACCTAACACCCAAAGTCACATCATTAAACCAGTAGAATATATTTGTTTTTAATTAAAAAAAATTTAAATATATACTCTCTGTATTTTAAATCCATACGCTACATAAATAATTAAATAACATTGAAGTATAGAAAAAAAAAAAATTATTTCACAAACATATTTTGGGTAAATTAAAGTCAAATTACTAAATTTTAAAGGTATCCATCCAATAAAACAAATAGTCCAAAGCCCGACTATACCACTATATATATATCTCAAAAAAATTTCTACAGCTAGGAAAATCTACTTAACTGCCATGATCAGGTCAAAGTATGATCATCTCAACAGTAAAAGCCCCGACAGAAAACCCGTTTATATTAATTCATTCAATAGTTGTTTGGCAGTTGTATTCCCAAAAATAACTTTTGATAATAAATTTGTATATGTCCGGCAAATAAAAAACTGAAATGGCAAGTTGCTTTTTAAAGCAATTTGTTTTTCTAAATTAGTTTTTTTTTTTTTACCCATCTAAAACTACAAATCGAGTTAGAAAAAAACCAGCCAACTGTAGGGGAATGTAAACTCATGTAAAAAATGTAAACTCACTGTTTATTGTTGTGGCTTTGTTGAAGCTTTGATATTGTTACAAGTAAGACCTGAGTGCTTAAAAGTCTTATTCTATTTATACTCTTATTGGTATAAAATTTTTAACATTTTTCGAATTTATTCTATGAGTTAAATTTCAGTTATGTATTTTATAAAGCTTTTTGTAATAGCTCTATTCCTTAAATTTTTTAGGAATGTTGAATATAATAAAGTTGCTTATGAAAAAGAAGTAATTCCCAATATCAATAAAATTTTTAGCTTTTCTTAAGTCTTTGGAAAAAGTTTCCTGATGAGCTGGCCTAAGCAACCAGCGAAATGCGCATAGAAACCAGCTTTCCCTCAACAATAAAGTACAGTGTTTTTATCAAAAATAAAAGTTGCGAATTTATCGCGTTATATATAAATATTATTAATAGAAAATGCATTACATTCTGCTGGTGTCTAATAATTGTAAATTTTTCTGTACACAAATATACTTCATTGCTATCCAACGGAAAGCTATGGTAAAATGTAACAAGAAAATACAATATAATAGTCTGGTAGTGTATAAAGTCATTTCTAAAAAATTTAAGGAATAGAACTATTACAAAAAGCTTTATAAAATACATAACTGAAATTTAACTCATAGAATAAATTCGAAAAATAAAAAAATGTTGAATATAATAAATTTGCTTATGAAAAAGAAATAATTCCCAATATCTATTAATAAAAAAAATTATTATTTTAGTAAAATTTCGAAATTTTTGTTTCTTAAATATTCCTAAAAAAAAATTGGAAAATGCATCTATGCTTTTAGTTTTCTTTTACAAGTGTAGAAAGTTTCAAACTAAACAAGCCATAAATGATTAAAATCTGTCTACAACTTTTGACTAATTCGATGATGAGAAATGTTAACTTAATTTAAGATTTCATAAAACGCCATATTTGTATGGAAGCCTCCTAAAGGGTGGAGATAAAGGGCAAGTATATTAGGACGATAGACTTATGGAGGTCGGTGATACATTTAATCGCCTGAGGGGCGAGTTCTAGGCAGTTATGGGACTTTTTATTGAATATATTTCTAGCCTGTATTGAAAATTTTATATGGGAGCCGCCTTAAGAAAGAGGGATAGTGGGTAGGTATGTTAGAAACAAATAATGGAGATGAAAATAAAGTGGGGTTGGTTATACATTTGACCCGTCTATGAGCATCCTAGGCGCTGCAGGGGCCAAATTTAAGAATTTCATTAAACCGTCATATTTGTATGGAATCCCTACTTAATTGATGGTGATCAAGTTCAAAATGTTTTGAGAAAATGTAAATTACAATAAGATAACGGAGGTCGGTCATACATTTTACGCGACTACTCGGCAGTTATGGGAACATTAGGACTGTTTAACGATCAAATTTTGATAAAATTTTTCAACTGATTTAAAAAACCAATAAACAGGGTTGTGGAGTCGCCAGGAAATAGTTCTAACTCTGACGCCAACGCAAACGCTTATTAGGGGTTATACGCGGATTTTTTTAAATACGGTCTAATGTACATATATTGTGCATGGATTTAAATCAAAAACAAGTAAGAGTGCTTGAATACTCTACACCGAGAGCTCGAATATTTCAGGAGTGGGCTTTATATGGTATCCATGAAATATAAGTCAACCTTTATAAAACCCGACTTCACAGTGTTATAATTCGTTGCATAATTTAAATAAAATATCATTATTTCTTTCAGAAATATTAAAAGGCGTATTGAAGAGATTTTCAGGAGGGGATTTTATCGGGCATTATCTGACAATCGCAAAACGCTTAACATTAGCGATTCGGACTTAAAATCTCATAATAGGTGCTCTGTAAATCGCAATTGCAGGAAGTTTGCCGACTTCAAACTGCAAAACTATGCTTAAGGAAACTTTAATATTTTTAAGAAACTATAGCAGATCGCAAGCCAAACGTAGAAATTTCAGAACACCATAAAATAAATCCGGCGTTTTGTGATTTGATATCGTGCAATTGTTAGAACATGGCCGTATATTGAAGCTACCGTAATGTATAGATCTGATCGTTTATCATCAAATTCAGTAGTGATTTCTAGTATTGATGCAAAAATTTTGGAGTCGTAGTCGCTGGGTACATATGGGTACTTCGACTCCGGTACAAAAACCTCAACTCCGACTCCACAGCCCTGCAAATAAATTATGATTTGCAAACCTTATGCGTTCCGAAAAAAGAACAAATTTTTAAAATCTTTTTATAAACAACAAGAATCTTATGATAACATCAAGACTACTATTCTTTACAAAAACAAAGTAATCGAGAAAAACTTAAACCACTTTCACAATCCATGGAGTTTAAGCAGGCATAGTTGCTATACAAATAAGAAACCCTGAATTTTTTTTCTTTCACATTTTCATCACCATGTAATTATAGTAAATGCTCAAACTAAACATGAGTTTATTACAATCTATAAAATAAATTTAATATATTTTATTATTCTCTTTAATTTTAGTAAATAAACCACAAGGTGTAATAAAAATAGAGCAAGCACAATAAAGAAACAAGAGCAGAATTCGATAGTGGGTGAGTGACAATGTTGGCGATATTTGAAAATGTATGATGTATTACGTTCAAGGTGGCAGAGTTGCTGCTCATTTGGCAAACCATTCAGACAGTAAAAGTAATTTTCAATTAAGTTAAATGGCAAATTGCCGCCATCAAGCCATCATTTCAAATATGCGTCATTGCCGAGGCCTTCGCGATAAGGCAGCTAAATGTGTCTCTAGATGAAATGAATAACAAACCAATCAACCACTAAAATAAATCAATCTAAAAACTCTTTGCTACAAACTATTCTTAGTGCTAAATAAATCCACAACAACAACAACAACAATCACATCTTCCCCATCTTCCTTCCTTTAAAAACTAAAAAATGTATTTATGGCTTGGCCTACAAATCACCAGTGTCAACAAATTAAATTTATAGAACTCCGTCTGTATGCATAACAAGGACTTGTGTTTGTAATGATTGCAGGACCCACTTCCTTATAACTAAAAGTCTGCCAGCGAATGAGCGTGTAATTGAGTGAGCGAAAGCGTGAGAGTGCTGCATACATGTACGAGAACAGCGATATTTATATAAAAATCAAATAAGCATCTGTCAGAGTTGAAGATTCCAGCCATTTATCGTGAAAGTGATTACAAATTTCAATGCACGCAAACGTGACATCTGATAAAGGAGGTGGTGGATCATGGCGTCTGCCTCCAGACGAAACACTACAAGTACAAGATTCAAAAGTCAAAGATCCAGACTTAGACCTCGATGAGGGTCATAATTGGCGATCGATAATATTTTCGCTACTAGTGATAAGTTTTGTTATAGCCGGCATTATAACGGCCATTTATTTATTAGGGTAAGTTGTTAATTTATATTTTTTTTCTTTTGAAAATCTAACATTATTTATTTACTTAATTCGCCAATGAAACTAATATTTCTTACTGGCTAATATGCTTAAAATAAATAATTTTAGATACTTTAGTACAAAATATAAAAAGAAAAATTTAGCATTAAATTTATCTTAAGACATTTGAGAGGTTATTTTTGACGCCAATAGTACCAGCGAAATCAGTATACGTATAAAAATTGTTAAATTCGGAGCCCATTCTGCGGAAAGGATCAAAATTTGCATAATTAGACCGAAAGTATTGATGTCTAAGGAGTTTATTTGATTTCTGAAAGGACGAATAGGAATTCAAAACTCAGCCTTACGAATTAGGAATTCTGAGACAATTTTGCCGTTTAATAAATTCAGCATGAATGTGATGTTCATATATATCCTCCGGTTTTTTAAGGTTGGAAGATTAATTAGTTTTAAACGGTTTTCATGATCAGAAAAAAAATAGTTTTCATTATTGAATAGAAAATCGCATATTTGAATAAAAAAGTTTTTGAATTTTCTGCGATGACGAGTTTTGCTGTATTGATAAAAAAGTTTGTAGGTACCCTGCGAGAAATTTGTGTCAATTGTTCCAACAGACTGGTCATGGGATTTGTGAAAATATAACAAGTACAAAAAGAAAGAACTCATGACCACTGAAAGATGAACCAATTATTTAGCTGGTATATGAAGAACCAAAAGGTAGAAAAAGTAATGAAAAACAGTACAGTATTCACCGATGGTGTGACACATTTTTTTCTTGGGACTTTTTAAAATTTGGTTCTTAAATTAACTTGTTTTATTGAAATAATACCCCATAATAAAGGCCCAACCATAATATGCATGAGGCCGCTTAAGTCAACTAAAGCAACTGGGCGAATACATATAAAACATATGTGGCCAACTATAATGTACTTAATGAAACTTTTCGTGAAGTTTCGTCAAATGTCATTGGCTGAAGCGAAGTACCAAACTGAACGCACATTCCATATGGAATTAGCTGTTTGTGTGTTGTTACAAAAAATAAAATAAATTGAAATGGATAAAGAACAGGAATATAGAAAAAGAGGAATTTTGTATCCATTTTTCATTAACAAGTATGAACAACAATCACCAATTTTTTTTCTTCTTATAACGTTGCTGGCAAATGAAATAAAACATTAAATAAACAAACACAGGGCTGTAATTTTTGGTACTTCTTTATTTGAAGTACTCGCAAGAAAACCAAATATTGCACAAATATGCAACATGGATCTTAAGTTTATGTAAGTACATTATGGCCACCTTAAAGTCTCTTTTAATTTCCTCATGCATTTGACACACTTTTCGTTAATTTTTGACAGTTCTAAGCTAACTTATGCATATCATGGTTGGGCCTTAATACTTTTCCAAAAACTTTGGAAAAACTAAAGATATTATACAAATAAAACTGTAAAGCTAATGAGAATTACAAACGCTGAAGTCTTAAGGCCATGTCAGATAAAACTTTTGCTTCGCGTTGCGTTACCGATTCGCTTTGACATCTAAGATAAAACATACATACTTATACGAAACATGTCACAAAAAGTTAGCCAACTCTGATCTTTTTGCGCGCTTTGACAATTGGCTGGTATAATTTTCTTTTGTTTTTTAATTTTTTTTTGCCAAATTCAATTCCAAAAATCCGTCCAATTAAATTTTTTAACTCTTATTTTTATAACAAATAATTAAATGTACAAATTTCCAACCGCTTTTATAAGTAAACAAGCAATGCGTGAGTGTTGTCAAAGATTTCATTGTGTCATACACCTTTTGCTTTGCGTTTTTCAGCCAAAGGTAGAAACGTCACGCAGAGCGACAAAGTTGTATCTGACACGGCAATTATGCAATTAACGCCGAGTTTTTTTCTCTATTCTCTTTTTAAGTTGCTAGGAAACTCTTGTCACATTTACGTTAAAATTTTTTTCTTTGCAT
The DNA here is from genome assembly GCA_943735925.1 of Pollenia amentaria. Classification (NCBI taxonomy): domain Eukaryota; kingdom Metazoa; phylum Arthropoda; class Insecta; order Diptera; family Polleniidae; genus Pollenia; species Pollenia amentaria. The sequence continues at coordinate 70,698,894 of OX031007.1, read as the reverse complement.
TTTTTCAATTAAATGTAAACAAATCAACTGTGTGTTGTCCACCAACCGTTTTCTACTTATCATTACTAAACGATTAAAAATTATTACAGATACAAAAAAAAAAACAGTGACAAAAGCAACTTTTTTAATATGTTATATTATATTATTATAGCAATACTTTTGTATGCATATATAATTATTTATATAGCATTCAGATTTAAAATAATCTCTGTAATTAATATTTAGTTATAATTAAAAAATTTACTTCCTGAATTACGTACTTTTTCTGAAAAAAGCATCCTTTTTTAATGTTTACTATGTTTTAGAAAGAAGTTTTTAAGGGATATATACTTTTTTAAAAATATTCTTAAAAATATATCGCACTTAATCAATAAGAGGGTATTATCTCAAAATTTTTATTTTTCCACTTTTTCGAAAAAATCTACACGTTATATTCATATCTGCCCGCTGTAAAAATATCTTGTTATTTTGTCTACTTTTCGGTAATGAAACGGTTGGTTTTAAAATTCATTTCCATATGCCTTCAATGTTAAATTAAAAATTGTTTTGCTTCTACTGAAAATGTTTAAATTTTGAGTTAATACCCTCTTGTTGATTAAGTACGATATCTTTGAACGTACATATTTGAGAAGTAACACAACAATTACAAGACGCTTAAAATTTTATTTATTATAAAAAGTACAACAATTTGGCTTTTTTACCTCTTGATTGTAAAATTATAAAAAATACGATCGAACTTCGCTTTAGTTTGTTTTTAAACATTTTTTACACTTAAAATAATTTTAAGAAGTTGGCGTTTTTTCCTCAACACAAAAATTGACATTTGAAATAAAATATAAAAATTAAATAAAACAAAAACGAATAAAATGCGTCTTTACTAAAATCCGAATGAATGGTATCAGTTTGAATCCCAGATTAATAAGAGGATACCACCGAAGTTGTAAATTCCAAAAGATGAGAATAAGTCGAACGACCTCTTCTAAATCCATGTTGGAATATTGATAACAAGGAAGATGTTTGATGCGATATAATATTAGTCCCGATCTTTGCAAAGAGTTTAGGAATAACACTTAATTTAGCTACACTTCTATAGTTCGAAATATTGGATCTACATCTGGATTTGAACAAATCTATAACGAAAGATTTTTTCCAGTAATCGGGGAAATACCCATTTAAAAGTGAAACGTTATATAAAAACGTTGAAGGCGAAATTAAGAAACACAAACATTTCAGAAGTACACAACTGGTAACTCCATCAGGGCCATAACTTTTAGAGTATTTAAATCTTTTGACATCATCCATAACAGTTGTTTCATGTAATATTGGACAATTTATTATTGACGATTCAGGTATTCGCTATGGATTACATTGATCAACACACCAAAACTTTCCTTATTTCTGTCCATTATTTTTAAGTTAAATTGAGAGTGCTGATTACGATGGCATCAGTAGTTTTTTTTCTAGCAGCTTTAGCGCTAAAGATATAGTAACATTAAATATTTGCATAATTAACACAATATTTTTGATTATTCGCTTAATATTTTACGATTGACCCTACAAACTTTAAAGTATTTTCTGGATAATTAGTCTACACAAAAATCTTTTTCATTTAAAAAGAATCACTCACCAATATCAGGATCTCTAACTTGTATTGCAAGGATGTTAAAAATTATGTATTTTTATATTAGTCCTTAAAACTTTGATAAATCCATCCGTTTCCGTCCATTTTTTCAATTTATGCACAAACTAGACATTCCAACGAACTTATTTTGGCAAAAAAAAAAAAAAAAATTTAAACCCATTAAAAGGGTCCTGAAATATTTAGAAACCCTCTTCACGTTTTATCTAGTATTCTACATGTTTTAAATAGTATGAACCAAAAATAAAATTTTCAGAATGATTATAATGATTATTGGTGTCCAAAATTTAATCGTCGGTAATTTCCCAATTCACCATCGCCGTAAAGACACTGCGCAGTTTTGTAAAAGAGTATTTAGCACTTATTGTTTATCTTGATTGGAAATATGTATTAATTTTAAAATATTTGAAATATGCAGATTTTCCGAAGTCTTAAGGTAAAGGATGCTGTCCAAGAATTTATTGACACAAAACTGTCTGGATTAATTGTACAAAGTCTTTTCTTCGTAGCCATTTTGTTATTGGTGATAAATTTGACATAAAAAGCAAATTATTTTAAAAGGAAAATTCAAAGTATTTTTTTAAAATTAATCCATGATCAGCTGTTTTTATTTAAAAAAATTTTTTAAAAGCCCCATTTTGTTGTGAAGCGTAATCGAATGAAAAATTAAATTCCTTATTGGAATACGAGGAGGAAAATAATTTAGCAAACATGTCACATATATTTGGATCATTTGAGGATTATATGTCCCCAAGTTCCACACAAAAGGATAACCAGATACTCATCGCTTTAAATTCACAAAGTTATATGAATATCGTGGGTCGCTTCTAAAGTTTTCCTTAACTTTAAAGAGATAATCATTGTAACATTGGATATCTGCTAAACTGTAAGCTGATCTTGTCGTTGCGTATTATGTATAGTCTATCGGTAGAGATTACTTTTTATATTTTTTATGGTACTTATTTCTCAGATTTTTTAAGCTAGCAAGTCTTCCTGTATTCCAAGGTGGATCACTGAATGTTTTTTCTACTTTTAATTGGTACAGATTCTCTAAAGAAATTAAATAAACCATCATAAACTGTTCCAAAATATAATCAATTTTATAAAAAGTTGCTTAAGCTGGCTCATGGAAATTATAATCGGACCTTTAGTTACTATATTCAAAAATGGTAATTTAGCTATTTTCCCGTAAAATCTAGCGATTTTCAGACTCGTATAAAGGGCATCTAGTGATTTTTGTCAACCAAAATATGCAGTAAAATATAGTATCACTTGGTTATTGTACAGATAATCACTATTTGCTATATTGCACCAAATAAAAGTGTATGCCCCCTAAATTGTACCCCTAAGAATTTGTATCTCCTCAATTTGCCTGTAAATGAAATAAAATCCCCTCAATCAAGGGGGAAACCCCCTTAACAGGCAGCTCTGACTTGAACGAACAAATTAATTTCCGGAGTAGGCTGATAACTATGGCTATTTTAAACGTTTTTTTGATTGCCTTGAGCATGCTAATAAATCTCTATATGCTTTTTTGATGACATAAATCAATTATGATTAGGTTGAGGTTATCAAGCAAATGATTGTGTTAATCATAATATTGTTACAACTACTCGTATACTCTAATCATATTTCATCTCTTTCTATGTAAAGTTATATGTATTTATAATGCTTTTCTTTTTTTATGACAGTTATGTAGATGAATTACTTTATTGGTCGGGACGACGCATGATACTCGATGAGTATTTGCAGGGAGATCTTACGCCTTCCCGGTTGCAGCCCTCTTGGGTTACGACCAAAAAATACGTTTTCCAAACGGATGATGGTGCCCTCTCAGTTCTCGATACTGCCACTAATACGGTTAGTACATTGGCCACTAATCACACGCTAAGACAACTAAATGTACAGGGCTATCAATGCTCCAACGACCTGCGATTCGTTCTATTTAGACATAATGTTAAGAAGGTATATTTCTTTATTATTTAAAGTTTTCTTTAAAGTTTTCAGTTAATTATTTCTCTCTTTTTTTTCTCGAGTCTAGATTTTTAAAAAATCATTTACTGCGTTTTATACCATCTACGATGTTGAAAATGATCATCATATGCCTGTGAAACTAAAAGACTCCCCGAAGGTACAGAGAACACGGCTGCAATTTGCCTCTTGGCTGGGCAATACCACTTCACTGATAATTGTGGCTGATAACGATATTTACCTGAGACAATCACCAGCCGATGAGGAAGATTTACGTATAACAAATACTGGGTATCAAAATTTGATTTATAATGGTGTGCCCGACTGGTTATATCAGGGTATATATACATCAATTTTTTTTTGTTTTTAAGAAAAAATATATTTTTTAAACAAAACTGCATTTACAGAGGAAATTTTTGACGAACCCGAAGCAATCTGGTCATCGCAAGATGGCTCATATTTTATGTATGCCTCCTTTAATGATAGCAATGTTGGTATGATGACGTATCCCTGGTTGGCTTCTGGTGCTGTTTTGACCGGTACTGGCATGTCTGCCGGTAGTTCATTTCCGGAAACAAAAAATGTACGTTATCCAACACCCGGAACAACAAATCCAGAAGTGCAATTATGGATAGTTGACATAACAAATGCCTCAAAAATCTATCATATCCCCCTAAAACCACCTCCTTCTCTGGATGGCCAGTAAGTCAATCAATACTCAGTTGAAGTAGTAATTTTTTTTCTAAATCTATAAATATCTTTTGTAGGGATTATTATCTGACATCAGCCGGATGGGTTACAGATGGTAATCGTCAAGTATCGCTCGTTTATATGATGAGATCGCAAAACTATAGTATAATTGCAACATGTTTTGCCGAAACAAATTGGGAATGTTCAGAGGTGAGATAAAACAAGTAAGAGTTTTATATTCGGCTAAGCCGAATCTTATATAACCCTTCACCATGGTGCGATAAGCTCAGAAAGTTATATAAATAAAAACATAGGTATATGCATATGTACTAGTTTAACCCGCTGTGCTTTACAATACCGAGAATAATCTCCAGATATACAGACATTTATATTTGGTGCCGCGTCCACTTCCACTTTTTTCGGATGTCTTGTCTTGGCATCGAAGAAGCTTTTTATACTAAATCTTGTAACTTTTAGATTTACTGATCTATTTTGTATTTGTATGGGTGGTGCCACGCCCACTTATTCAGTAACACCCACTTTTTCGCGGACTTATTGTATTGACAGCCCCGCTATGTGTACCAATTTTGGACAAATTTTCCTCTGTCATTTAACAGATATAAGGAAATTTATATTGTGCTACGCGCACTTCTCTAATTCTACCAACGTTTTGGCGGATTTTATGTATTGATAACCGAGATGATTGTACCAAATTTGGAAACTGTAGCTCTTGCCGTTCTCCAGTAGTGCGATTCACTAACTTCTAACGAACCGGCCATCGTAATATTTTTTTATATATATTTTCGCTTGGAGTAACGATAGTGTGATTCCGTAATTTATTTTAAATTTAAATTTAATTTAATATCTTTTAATATCGTATTCTAAATATCTACTAAAAAGCCATTTTAAATATAAAATACACTTTATCGATTTATTAAGCACTAAGTTAATTATAATCGCTTAATTAACGAAAATAGACTTGAACCGACAGCGAATATCGTTAAAAATTTTACTGAATAGTAAATTCGGTAAATTTTCGATCTATTTATTTTAACGATACGAATATCGAATTAAAGGTTAGTGAACCGCACTACAGATATACAGAAATCTATGTAGCCTTTTTATGGGAAAAAAATCAAAACATTAAAACAAAATAAAAAACAAGAACAACAAAGGATTTTCTGGGTTAAAACTAGAGACAGTCGTGGTTTTTTGCTCAGATCTCAGCCATTTATGGACCGATCTGGCTGAATTTCGTTACAAAAATGTATATGTGACGTAAATATATACCAACCAAGTTCCCATCATATCTAGGGCCTTCGGAAAACCCATTTGAACGGATAGAAGAACCGACGAATATCGTTAAATCAATTTCGCTACTCATAAGGACCCAAAATATAAATCTATTTAGATCACAAGCCTATATATACCCTTTTACCTTCGGTGAAGGGTAAAAAAAATTAAAAAATAGTTAAATGTTTTATTATAAAACAAATTTATCAGGTATGTGATGAAAATCGATCGATTTCAAAACGAACGTTTTTAGAAGGTGTGATGAATTTCGAGCGACTTTAAAATCCATTTCTGAATTAAAGTCTTAAATTTTTCTTCAGAATACACTTTAGTTAACATATATAATATAAAATTTGAAACGATAAAGATCGAAAATAAAAGGAATATATATTAAAAGTCCATTTTAAAAGATATTTAATACGACATTTTCGGTTTCACATCGTTTCGTTTTTAAAATCGATTTTCATCACATACCTGTATTTGTTTCATGTCGGAAATTGTTTAGAAATACAAAGTAAGGAAATAAATTACGATTAAAGCCACTTACACAATGCTAGCAACATTTTCGCTGGTGTTCACAATAAAGCAACGATTTTTTTCACAATCAAACACATTTTCCATTAAGAAACCGTTTGTAAATTTTGCCTAGAACAATATTTCGTATTTATTATTATTTTTTAAATAATTTTGTTGAAATTTTCATTCAAAACTAAATAAAATTATTATAAAAGTCAAATACATTTTCATACAAATTGTTGCTAAAGTAGAAGTAGACTCAACTTTTTCAAAAAAAAAAAACTTTAGCTACATTTTTGTGCGAAAAATGAGGCTTAAAGCCACGTACACAATGCTAGCAAAAATTTCGTTTTTTTTTTCTTCTTATTTCTTATTTCTTCCCAAAGTATTTCATATACATATCGCTCATTTTGTGCAAGACCGTCACAACTCAAAATTTGGCATTTTCGAGTTAGTAATGCAGAAATGTTCTTCTCTTAAATCTCTACAAATTGATCTAAGAACGGAGAGAATTATCGAAAAAATAACGGTAATACAGATGCTTGTGACGCTATGACCTCTCGTAACAAACTTGAGCAATTAACATCAACAAGGTCACATTTCAGTTTGTGTTTGGCATTCCTCTTGTACATGTGGTTTTCTTTGTAGCAAAAAAGAAACATTTGATTTTATAACTGTAACTTAGTGAAAGAGAAGGTAAAAAATAATAGGTTGGAATCTTAAAAAGGCTCTCCTGTAAGTTTCAAATTTTGAGTTGTGACGGTCTTGCACGAAATGAGCGATATATTCCTTTCATTTTTGGAACAAAATTTAACTAAAGGTATGTTCAGACCTAACAAATATTTGACGAAAAAATACAAAATAAGAATGAACAGCAAATTTATCAAACTTAAGCTTTATTTTTAAAATTTTTTATTGACTTCCATGTCTTTATTTGAAATAAGATAATTGTATAATTCAATTAAGAAACTGTTAAATGATGTTTGATCCAGCAAACGTTTGGCAAAAGTAAAAAATTTTTTAATAAAACTAGTGGTTACGTGTAGGATGTCAAGTATTTAATAGGTGTGAACATAGCTTACAGTTTTTTTAAAAAGTTAAGTCTACTTCTGCTCAGCAACAATTTGTATGAAAATGTATATGACGTTGATATTAATTTTATTTAGCTTTGAATGAAAATTTCAACAAAATGTTTTAAAAAATAATAATAAATACTTAAAATTGTTCTGGGCAAAATATGCAAACGGGGTCTTAATGGAAAATGTGTGTGGTTGTGAAAAAAATTGTTGCTTTATTGTGAACAGCAGCGAAAATGTTGCTCTCATTGTGAACGAAGCTTAATACTTAAAAAATCTTTTTAACCAATTTTCGAATAATTTCTAAGACGTTCCGTTCCAACTGTAAATAAAAATATTTTATTACAGTTTGGGACTTTGCCATACGCTCTTGAGAAGTCCTCAATTTAGGCCCTAATCATGTACAACGCAGCGCAACGCCACAGAACTAACGCAACGCCAAACAATAACATTGAAAGCACAAACAATGTCATAAATATTTTGTAATTTTGTTGTTGCTTTCAACAGAAATTCATGTACCGTTTTAAAATTTTCAACGACACAAGCAATGGAGCGTTTGAAATTTTAAAACGCAATGTGAATTTCTGTAGAAAGCAACAACAAAATTACAAAACATTTATGACATTGTTTGTGCTTTCAATGTTATTCTTTGGCGTTGCGTTAGTTCTGTGGCGTTGCGCTGCGTTGTACATGATTAGGGCCTCAATTGATATGAGCAGAATGCGTCGATTCTTTGGGGTATTGCATTTTTCCGGTTATCATTCCGTCCCTAAAGTGCAAGACTATTGGAGCAATGAACCAACCTATGGAATCGCTATCATAAAAAAAGCAATGACACAAAATAATTTTCAAAAATTAATATCAAACTTTCATATTGCCAATAACGATATGCTGGAGCATCGGATACCTATGATGAACAACTGGGCCTTGCTGCTAGCGAAGTTACGAGTCTAATGTCGATTTGTGAGAATGCAAGGCAACATAGCGTTTATTTCGACATTTTTTTACCAGATACCATTTGCTTTGCCTTCTAAAAGAAAAAGGTGTTTGTGCAACTGGCATAATACGTGCAAACAGATTGGTATGCGCAGGCCTGAAAACAAAATGACCTCGGCATGATATGGACTATGCATTAGACCAAGAACATAAAATTGCATTGGTTCGATGGAGAGATAATGCAGATGCCACATTGGTTACAAATTATGATCATATGGATTCGATAAAAAGTGTAATGCGATACGACAGAAAACTAAAAAACGAGTACATGTGCCCCAGCCAACCTTATTGCCAACTATAATAAGTATATGGGCGGCGTTGACTTACATGATAATGGTATAGCAAATTATCGGATTAAAATAAGAGCCAAGAAGTGGTGGTGGCCACTTTCGGTTACTTCATGAAAATTGCATTGCATGATTACTGAAAAAACCAACCAGAAGTCAATGAGTCAAATTGATTTTAAAAACTCGATAGCAGAACGCTGTTGCTATCCGCGGAATCAACAAAAACGAAATATTTACGTCCGATGCAGAAAACGAAAGTGAAAAAGAGTTCATGAGCCACCCAGTATCACTGCCCAAAGTAAATGGTATGCACATGGCTGTATGTGTCAAGCGCTGCTATCGCCCTAATTGCAATGTAAATTTCCATGTGGGAAATTGCTTCGAGAGTTACCACAAACATTTTAAATAACTTGTTTATTCAATAAATTAAAATATTTAATAAATTGTTCAATCTTTTTATTTATCTTTATGCTTACACTCAAAAAAAAAACTGACCCATTCGAAGTCGGTTCGGTTTTGACTATCTATCAGTGTAGCTTTTATATTTGCTTATTTTAGGTAATCGCCTTTCATTACGAGATAATTTCATTTTATTTCGTATCAAAATATATGATATCACACAGAAAATTTGTTGCTTTAATTATCCCAGTAGTCGAGATCTCGACCAGCATTTTTCACAGGGAGTCCCCGGCAAAAAAAAAAAAATTACAGAAGTTATTTTTGGCTGACTTCTAACTAGCTATGAAAATTTCATAAGAATATTCAACCAGTTATGCAGCTTGGTACAAAATGGGTCAAAAGGATTCCCGTTAGATATTTTCATTTAGAAGGATATTAAAAACAATAAAAACTTCGAGATTACCGCTAAGGACTCTGGGGTTCACTGTTACCGAAAAATCACAAATCACAGTTGTGACCAAATTTATTAAGTAACAGGTACTTGCTAAGTCGTTATTTCCTCATTTTGTTACATAAACAAAATTATGATATTTCACTGTTTGTGTGGGTTATAGTGTTTTTTGCATGCAGTAACGAATAATGTTGCAATATTTTTTATTGACGGGAAGAAAACCACAATGTTTTTGTACATGATAAAAATACCTTGTTAAAAGAACTTTATTAGCAAAAATACATGTGTAAGTGCATATCTGGTTGTTTTTTAGGTTCTGAATCTATTCACTTGATTCGTGCAATAAAAAATTTAAAATATACTAGAAAATATGGAATACTTGTTTTATTTTGTGATAACTATAAAAGAACAGAAAACTAACCAACCGTGATCACAATCACAGTTTTAAAGAACAGTGATTTTTAAATTACATTCACTAATCACGATGTTCCTTTAAAATCACGGGATCGCTAATCACTACTAGGGTTCACACTGGTCGTGAGACACAGGCCTTGAATTACCTTAGACCCTGTAGTTTATTAAACCAGTTCGTAATTTCTTAATTTCTTAAAATATTGGATGACAATATTTTTGAGACTCAAAAAAGTTTTATTCAAAACCAAACTATAATTTTAATTAATTCTCAATAGATTCACTCTGAAAGGGCACCCGAAGACGAATGGCTTGATATACTGCCACATCCGGTTTTTTCTCCAGATGGTAATAGTTTTTTAATATTAGCTAGTGTACAAGAATCCGGCACGGAACATTTTACCCATATTAAACATGTAACCATATCACAACAAAGAATATCTGTTATATCTCACGGCAGATATGAGGTAAGTAGAACTAAAACACGCAAATTATTTAATATTTAATTATTTTTTTTTTTTTTTTTTTAAATATTGTAGGTACTAAAAATTCTTTGCTGGGATACTGCAAACCATTTAGTTTATTATTTGGGTACAAAAGATAAGAAGCCTGGACAGAGACATCTTTACACAGTACGAGATCCAGTTAATGACGATAATAGAAAGTAAGTGAACTCAAAGCCAATAAAATCTTATTCAAAGAATCGCGAAATAAACTGCCCGAAAATAAATAAATTGCTATTAAATTAGAGATATAAGCCTCGCTTGAGCTTCTCTGCCTTATATGTTGATCCCTATTCCGTATGCATTTGCTTAACGGCCAAACCCTTTTTAAGCCTAAACTCGATTTATGTTTATAGTTTTTTTATTTTTAGAACTGAACCAACTTGCATAACATGCGATTTGGGTGAAGCTCTTTGGAGCAGTCGTTACTATTATCTAAACTGCTCTCATTTTGATGCCTTCATAATGCCAACGTCTTCCATTGCCACCCCACATGGAATTTCCTTTTATATACTGGAGTGCCAGGGTCCCGGATTGCCCGTATCGGGTGTTCATTTACATAAAACTCACAGTCTGGAAAGAATACTTTACGATAAACGTCCATTTTATATAGAAAGATTGCAAAAGTTGGCCTTGCCTACTCAGCGATCGTTCGAAATACCGTTGCCTCATGGCAGTCGAGCTCAAGTGCAATTATTGCTGCCGCCCAGTTGGCGAGAAGAATTGAGAGATGCAGCATTTCCCGTTGTAGTAGAAGTGTAAGTTCGTGCACTCCTTTGTCTACGATAAAATTAATCAAATAATAAATTTCCTATTTTAGCAACGGCCGTCCTGGATCCGAATCAGTATCAGAAAAATTTCGCGTAGACTGGGGCACTTATATGTCATCACGTAATGATGTCATTTATATACGTCTAGATGTAAGAGGAGCCAAGGGTCAGAGTAAAAGATCTTTATATAGACACCTGGGCGGTGCGGAAGTTCAAGATCAAATTTCTGTGTTACGGTTTGTTTTTGTTTAGCTTGTGAAATTTTAAAAAATATTTTTAACTATACAAATTTGTATTTCAGTTATCTTCTGGATACCATCAGTTTTTTAGATGAAACCCGTGTTGGTATTTGGGGATGGGGTTATGGTGGCTATGTCACCTCTATGGTCTTGGGTTCCCAACAAGATGTCTTCAAATGTGGTATAGCTGTCTCACCTATTGCCGACTGGCTTTATTACAGTAAGATAATTAATTTCTTAGTGGGGGAAAAAATATTGACAAGGTTGTTATTATTTTTATTTATTTTTATTGAAATTTCAGATTCGGCATTTACAGAGCGGGTTATGGGTATTCCAGCTGAAAATTACAAGGGCTATGTTGAAGCAGATGCAACTCAAAGAGCACGACTGATCAAATCACATGCATTTTTTCTAATACACGGCTTAGCCGACTCTACAGCACCTTATATACATGGAGTACAATTGGCAAAATCTTTAACCGATGCCAATGTCTTGTATCGATATCAGGTAACAGAGATTTATGCCCGTAATTTCTACAAATAGATATCTAGCTGTGTATTAAACCTCTGCACAAATGCATTTAAATACCGTTTCAAGACATTCGTTTATTTTTTAAATACTGATTGTCGCTCACTCTTTGCTAACGAATCAAATGCTATGTTGTGCAAAACACATATAACAAAAAATAAATAAAACACACAATTGCAAATTAATTGTAATTAGTGTGTTATAAACGACCAAATACGAAGTGTAAAGAGTACGGAATTCACTCCAAACAGCAACAAAGCAAAACAAATCACACTAACTAAACCAAATCACACGAATCACACGAAAGAACTGTAGCAAAATAGGTGATAAGTATGAATTATCTTGTTTTTTTTTTCAATTATTAGGTATGACTAGCTAGATTTGTACGAAGCAAAAAACAATTAAAGATGAAAAATATTTTCATAGAATATTTAAGTTTTTATTTTAAATTATTTTATTATTACCAAAACATATTATCAAATGTACAGCCATGTCACAGAGTACAATTCCGTTCGGAATGATTCCGTTCGGAATTGAAGAAAACATATTTGTTTATTGATAGAAAGTATATTTTGATAGTTTTTTGGTCTTTGAGATACAGAAAACACCCATACCGTTCATGAAAACAAAAATGGTTTCATTCCGCAAGGTTTTTTGTAATTTTCTGAAGCACCAAAATACGGAATGAATTCCGTTTCCGAACGGAATTGTACTCTGTGACATGGCTGATTTAATTAAAAGTAAAAAAAAAATTAAAAGGCAATTCTATTAATATAAAAATAATACATACAACGATCAAAATCTGAAAAACAATCGGCAATAAACATCAAGATCACACACTGTGAATTGAAAAGTGTACCGTACATAACTGTATTATAGACACACAATTGTTGTGTGTTGTTTTTTCGTTCAAATCAAATTATGGATTGAGTTGGTTTATTTAAATCCAACTACTGCTTTACACTGATTTGTTTGAAACGAACTACTGTTTTAACATTGATTTGGTTTTTGATTTAAAAAAAAAATTACAGTAGTTGACACAACAATAATTTGGTGTTGACAACTGTGTACAAGAAACAAATTCATTCGTGCAGGGGTTTACTGTGTATAGATATCTATTGTGTGACGTATTTTAAAACCTACTTCTTACCTACGGGGTAAAGTGTAGTGTATTTTAAACCATCGATTTTCGAAAGTTAATTCACGTGGGCCAATTTAACGTTGAAATTGACAAAAAAGTGTTACTGGATAAGTAAAGATAACTGTTACGTACGAACACTACCAGATATCTGTTAGTAGAAATTACGGGCATAAGTATATAATGAATGAGAGTGATATAAAGTAGTAGGTAAATACAGTGGCTCGCAGCTTATTTCGTGCAGATTCGAAATGTATATTGCTCACAACAAGAAAACTGTAGATGATATCAAAAAAACTTAAAAGCACAATTTTTATAAACACGTTCCTCTATTTAAAAAAAAATTTTATAAAAAACTATAGACAAATCATCTTTAGACAACACTTTAGAAGATATGGTTAGTTACTTGTAATATTTTAATGTCTTCGCGCTTAAAGTCAAACTTAGATTTTATTTCATTAAGAGCCTCAATATAAAATTTAAATAAATATTGTTTGCCTTCTAAATCCTCGTTGGAATTCGGATTTGTTTATGTATGTACTTTAAACATCAATAGGATTTTTTCTATTATTGAAATTGACTTTAGTATCGCTGTGTATCATCATATATTTATAAAAAAAAAAAAAATACTTAGAATATGTAAAAAAGAGAGCTTTCTGACTGGAATTATTTTTTAGGATTACTTATTATGGATAGTATTACGACAAAAATGAAAAAGAGTATTGACTTTATAAGCCACCCCAAAAATAAAAAATAGTGTTTGCCTTTATAAAGCACCCCATGCATTACACAATATTATTTTTATGTTATTTTACTCTATATTTTGCAATTAGTGGCAAAATGAAGCAAATTCCATCCAAAACAACATTGCACAATGTTGACAACACATTTCACATTATATTGCACTTCTTTTCGTTGTGCAATAAAAATCAAACGAAACCATCTTGTACTAGAAACTCCATAGGGAACCATCTTGTACTAGAAACACTTAATATCTTATGGGGTGGTACAGAAAAGTACTCCTGAAATTCTTTTACTTCAGTTATTCTTTTCGGATTAAGTGAATATTTTTGGCAGCAGTTTACATGCGGAGAATGTAGAGAAAGAGAGTGGCACGCGCATTTAATGTAAAATAAGTCAATTTCATTGCTAAAGGTGCCCGTAGGCGACATGTTTTTTACATCTGACTCGTCAAATTTCCCACTGTAAAATACATACATGTCGTGTGTTACCTTTAAAACATTGCATCTGTAAAAGTCAGACGCAAAGTCATCTGACAAAATTTCAATTAGAGGGTGCTTTATTTTCCTCTGATAAACCATCCGATATCAGCTGTGTCAGAAATTTATGCCGCGAAGAAACCGGCAGCGGCGGTGCACTTTTGACGGCTAAAGTTAATATTTTACAATACCAATATATGTATGATAATTTCACCATTGAATATAAATTATATTCAAATATATAAAAAAAACGATTGATTATAATATACTAAATTAGTTTCTTTGAATTTAAAGAAAAAAATGTTAAGATGGATGAACTCTTTTACGACGAAAATAAAAATTTTTGTGGCGGCAGCATGTGATTTTGAAACCAAGAACTACTTTGGTTTCTGCAATAACATTGCAAAAAAAAAACAGAGACAGCAATTTTGACAGACATGCACAATTACGTGTGACTTGAAAAGTTGACAAGTCAGATGTAAAAAACATGTCGTGTACATGCACCTTAAGTAAAGTTTTAAGCTTACCAACATTACAAGCAATGACGTTAGCGCCGACTCTTGCCAATCCGATAAAAATGTTTAATATATTGTTTGCTGATAAAAAGGTTTTAATAAGAAGAAAATTTGATACGGCATCTGCCTGTTAAGCTACAATAAGGTGACAAAACGTCTCCTTATAACACTGGCACTGTCAAAGTAACGTGCTACTAAAGTAATATATGTAGGTACCTACAATTCGTCATTGCCCAATCCGTGGTTTTATCAACAATCAAAGACAATGTTTGTTTTGTAAACAAAATATTAGATTTGCACTTATCTGATTTGCGATCAGTATTTTAAATGTCTTAAAATAAATATTGTACATTATCTCAAACCGACCAAAATAAAGGTTAGCCTACCATCCGACCAAACGAAAAATACCCGACTAAATTTGGTCGGATAAGACCAAGATCGGCAACCCTGTTGGTATCTCATCCCTTCAGTCAACAATTTTTTGTAGTTTCACTGGAGATCTTGTACCACTCCTCGACCAGAGCAGTTTTTAATTCGTTTAGATTACTTATCTGTCTTTTCCGTATCGCCAAGTCCAAAATTGCCCACAAATTTTCTACAACGGTTAAGCCGGGATATTGTGGAGGCGGATTCATGAGGTGTTGGCAGTTCATTGTCGTGATACTACCGAAAACGATCGCTAACAGTACGTTTACATTTGACAGTACTGGCAAGACAGTAAGCAAATACATATTAGTTGCCAGTAGTTAAGACAGTTCACTTTTAAAAAAATGTCTACCGTGAATGTCGCAGTTCAAGTTCTGGTTAAACGTGTTTTATATGAACTTAACAAATTAAAAATATCATTTAACAACTATTTTTGGTGAACATAGATAACACTTAAGTAAAACATACAAAACCAAAGCATAATTTATTAATTTTCTTTTAATTGTTGATTTTTTTTTTTACTTTTGCAAACAAAACTTCAAATCACTGTCCATTTTACTGTCTGCAAAATTTGCTAGACAGTAGACAAGACAGTTGGAAAAGTGTACATGTATTAGTGAAAAAGTTTGCATGTATTGCAACTGTCTTGCCAGTACTGCCAAATGTAAACGTTATGTAACACCCAGAGCAATAAATTATCTTTCAATATATTCAAAAACATATTTTTTTACATTGTGCCTTGGACAAAAACAATGTTTCCAACTCCAGAGGCAGACATACAAGCCCAAACCATCACATTCCACCTCCTTACGTGTGGCGTTACGACACGTAATTTTTGCCATCCGAGCCAAAAATATTAAATTTTGACTGATCGCCATATGGGGTTTAGAATCCCAAATGAATGTTTACCAGCCTTTATTCGGTTTCTTATGACCTTTGCAGAACCACCAGTTATAGTCAGAAGACTCCCGAGATAGCAGAACGTTGATACTTCTTCAAGATCTTTCTCTTCTATTGCGAATGCTCTGTTGTTGAAGCATTAACTCTCATTACTTAAGTTTTGGCAATATTTATTATGGAATCCATAATTTCGGAAGATTTTGGGCATTATGTGGGTAAATCGTCCCAAGCATTATGATGAATGCAATCACAAAGCTTGTGACCAGTGTTCGATGTTTTTGCGAGGAGTAGTGCTCTACCCATACATGCATCTGGTTTTTTTGGATGTGACTAGATCTCTATTGTTGGTTTTAAGTGGTTCTAAGCAATTCTGTTTAACTCTTTCGTTGTATGGGTTGTGGCTGCTGTTTCGGCTTCTTTGGCCAGATCGTCAATCCATTAAAGCTCATCTTGTCATGCACTTTTTTTGTAATTTTTATAAAGCGTAAAATATAGTGAGCGCACATTTGCTTTTTCGTTACGAGTTCTAGCGGTATTCAATAAGCCTTTTGGGTCTTTTCTTTCGGATATGAGATTCCAAGAAGTCTCAGAGATTCATTCATGAACTGATTTTAATAGAATTCCAATTAGGCACTCTGTTGTTTGGAATCGTTTGAATGGAGGCGTAAAGAGAATCTACGTAGTGGTTTTTGGTTGTTGGGTCTTTAATTTATCGATGTTATACTTTTTTTGTGCTTTATCGCCTCTTTTGATGGCTGCTACTTTTAAACGAATTGTCTCAATTAATGTGTGATGGTCGCTGCCACAGTCGGCAATATAATTGTTTCGTACAACGACCTTCTCCATTTTCGCTAATGGCAATATGGTCGATTTGATTTTCGGTGCCGTTATCAGGGGAGATCCATGTCAGCTTGTGCACCTTTTTATGAAAATAACGAAATAACGTTCCACCAATGACCAAGTTGTTGTTCATGCATGTTTCCAGGAAGAGCTCGCCATTTTCGGACATTCTACCAAGACCGTCTCTCCCCATTGTCCCCTCAAGCCCAGTATTAATTGGGCCTATATGGGCGTTGAAGTCGCATGTTAGAAGCATCATGTCATCGCGGTTTATATGTACAGTAACCCTGGTGCATAGCACTACACACAAGTTACGTTTCTGGCTCGGGTAGTGATGATCCTGTCAGAGTGTAGTTTTCATTCGATAAGAGCATATTTTGCTTCGCTTGATAAGAGAATGTCTACCCACTCATTTTTGTCCTGCGGGAGTATATGAGATTTAGATCATGTGATGTGGCGAACTCTTCAGATTCAGGTCATTTGGTTTTGCAAAGGCCCATTATGAGCAGATTATATTCTTAAATTATCTACACACTTGTGCAAGACGAGTGGTATCCAAAAGCGTACGGACATTCCAGGTTCCAAATCGTGGTCCTTTTTCAAGCTGAAGCTTTTTTATATTTGTTGGGGTTTCTGTAATCTTTAAAATTTAAAATGAGTTGTTTATTGGGCTAAAGAATCCGATCCTGGAGCTTGGGCTGCCAGCAACGTTCCCAGGCAGACAGTGGACTGCAACGTTAAGATGTACCGTAACCATTCAGGCTACATGACTGATCGCCTTCTCACACTAGCTAGCTATCAGAGGAATTGTCCATAAAATACTTGGTGTAATACCGAAAGTAGTCAGCTGATTTGGCAGTCAAACAAAGTAATCGTTTCTGGTCTCTATCAAGTGAATGACAGTCAGAAAACTTTCCGCACTAAGTGCACCTTTGTAGAAAATCCCATC
Source organism: Pollenia amentaria (assembly GCA_943735925.1). Taxonomy (NCBI): domain Eukaryota; kingdom Metazoa; phylum Arthropoda; class Insecta; order Diptera; family Polleniidae; genus Pollenia; species Pollenia amentaria. Next base: position 70,681,137 of record OX031007.1, on the reverse strand, counting down.
TCCCAACCGATTGAATAGTATGCAAAACAAAAATTGCTTGGTGTGACAAGCTATTAAATTCACAAGTTCAAGTTCTTTTTGCTTACTTCTCTATTATTTTACTTTTTGCACATTTAAGCTAAGCCAGGTCTTGGCAAATATTTTTTTAAAATAAAAACTAATTTGGTTTTTTACGCACTTATGCGATTTCGTTTCTCAGATATGTATAATTTTGTCAAGGCGCATTTAAGGGAAAATGTTGTAATACAATATATAAAAAAATTTTTTTGGCAGCATTTTATGCTCATTAAACGAGGAACTTATTTAAGCGGGAACTACTGTATTTGCGTCAAATGCCGTTCCATAGGCCTAACAAATTGGCCGCTATTTAATAAAACTCGTCTAGTTTTATAAAAAAAAATTAATAACAAACTTTGCTTTATTTAATTTACTGTCGGAGTTCAGTGTTTGGTGAAAATTTAATTTAACAAAAAATACTTGTTTATTTTTAAAAACATTTATTTAAGTGTTTATTTTTAATTATTGAATTCGTTTACTACAATTGTAATTTGCTGCCATTTCACAAACTTAATTTCTTTCCAACACAATTTGCTTCTATTTTAGAGCAAAATGACATTGATATTGAAATAACACTACGACTCACGTTGCATTAAAGTTGTTTCAAGTTGAACCAACTCGAATTGAATGTAGGATCAGTTAAATTTGAGTGTGAAATAAAAGTTAGAAGAAGCTTCAGAAACAACATATGTTGTGGGTTTAGAATGACTTTAAACACTTATCCCCTAAACTTGAGAGAGAGAAAGAATATTATTATTTATTTTCCTGTTGCACTTTGTTGTCTTCTCCGATGTTTACAGAAGCACTCACAATCAAAAGACACCAGCAGAAAAGGCCCGATATGTTTTCGTTATAGTTCTTCTTCAAGAATTTAGTGTATTTAACTAAATAATTATAGCCAAAAGAATACGGGAATTTGTCTTCTTTTTTTAAATAATCTTAAATATAAAACTAAAAAATTCATGTATTTCTTCCTGAAGTGTGGTTGTTGTTTTTACACATAACACGTAAAACAGGATTTTATGGATTCCAAATTTAACAATGTTATTTTAACATTTATCATTTCAAATTAATATGAATCAATGATAAATTTAAATAAAATCCGTACTTTAGTCGAATTTGACTATGATTTGCAATCAACATTGCGCCTTGTTGATTTGACATTGGTATTTTCTCTGTGTGCATGAATGAACATATACTTTCTAGAATTGTATAAATCTTAACCGATTGGGAGCATCCTCCATTTTTTGCAAAGTTTCAAAGCATTTTTTTATTTTCGTATTTTCTAGTGGCGCTCAAAATATGTTTGTTAACTATTGGTGAGTAAAAATAGTAAATACATACTATAATATACTGCAATCGAAACCATGAAGTTGAAACGCATTTAAAATAACATTGGTGCTTAAAGAATATCGATATTTTTGCAACAAAAAACATGAACGAAAAAGAACAATAAATTGTATGTTATTGGCACGTAGAATATTTTGTCAATGTTTAAAAAAAAAGTCACCCTGGATTTCTTTACAAGAAAGCATAAAAAGAAAAGAGTACTAAAACTGACGTGGGGGTTCTGTGGTCTTTATGACAAGAAAAAGTACTGAAAATAGTACCATAGTACTGAATTTTCCATAAAACATGGAAGTATGTTTATCGTCTACTACTACCTGGCACGTGCCCATTGAAATATTCTATATAAGCACTTTAAACAGACGGACGGATTTTACTCAATCGACTTAGAATTTTACAAGTATTAAGAATATTTAATCGTTAAAAATTAATTAAAAGGGGCAGATGTAAGAAATCTACTTTATTTTGAATTCTATTAATCGTTTATATAAAACTTGGGGGGGCTTCTCTCCATTGCGGTGCGAATTCAATATCGATACTATAACTATATGCCAGTCTGGTGTTCTCTAGCACTTTTGGAAAATTGTTTGAAAATTAAGCAATACTGGCAATAAAAATTTAAGATGGCGCAGATTGACAGCAATGAAATGTGAAAATATGTAAAAAAGTTTCAAAAGTTAAAATTGAAAACTTAAAATTTAAATAAAGTAAATGGTGATGATTTGAGAAAAGAAAAAAAAAGATGCGAAAGACAAATGCGCAAACACATTACAGAGTACGAATCACTAGATTTGCTACCATTTTCTTTCGCATCGCAATAGAGAGTATCCCTTTTCTGAAAGTATTTTAATTTCAAAATTTATTGCAACTAATATATATTTTATTTTCAGACGTATGCCGATGAAGGTCATGAACTTAGTGGTGTCTTAGAACATGTCTATTCTTCCATGGAACACTATTTTTCGGAATGCTTAAGTTTAGATCCAGATGATACTAAACCAAATTTAGATCAAACTATAGTACCAGCCGAATAAGTATTTTACACAGAAAGAAAACAAAACTATTAATATTTAAATCAAACGTTAAGCCTTGTTAATATATTAATTTGTTTTAATTTACTTGTTTAGTAATTATTTAAGTTCAAAATTTAAAAGGAATAAGAGAAATAATTTAATTACATACTCACAACTGCAACTACTAATTACAAAATAGTTAAAACTTAATATTAAAAAAAAAACTCTAGACTATTGCTCAAATTACATACATAATTTAATTAATAGTTATTGTATTAAAAAAATTATTTTTAATAAATGACAAACATAAAATTCGTATTGTAATATAGAAAATATCATAATAAAATGATAAACAATTGCAAAAATAATTTAAAATTTTTAGGCAAAAGTCGTGTCCATATCTCGCTCATCTGGACAAATTTCAGTCAATCATTAAGTCAGTCAATCAAAACAATACAATATTAATTTTTTTAAATTTACTGTTTAAAATGAAATAAATAATAAAAAATTTATTTAAAAAACATACACTCAAAAAAAAATTTTTTTTTTGATCCCCTGATTATGCCTTTGGGTCTATGGACCGTTCTAGATTAGCCATCGCTATGTAAAAACAACAAACAATTTCTTCTGTACTTATGAATTTCGATAGTGAAGGCAGCTGTTGGCTATGTTTTGTTATTGTTCAAGCACCGTTGTCCAAACAATTGTTCCCAAAGTGATGTCGAGGCATCGCTGCAGTATTGCCATATAAATAAACGCCATATTGAGTGTTATTGTTGCTTTAATTTTTGGATTGTCGTGGATTAATGCCCTAATTGTGTAAAACGCAAACGCAACGCCAAAAACTGCATTGAAAGCAAAAACAAATTCAAAAATATTTTATAACTTTGTTGTTGCTTTCTACAGAAATTCATATTGAATTTTTTAATCTTAAACGCTGCATATCTTGTGGGGTTGAAAATTTTGAAACGCAATAGGAGTTTCTGTAGAAAGCAACAACAAAATTATAAAATATTTTTGAATTTGTTTTGCTTTTAATGTAATGTTTGTCGTTTCGTTGCATTTTACACAATTATGGCTTATGCTTTTCCCACAACAAAAAACATGAACACATGTGCCCCGGTAATTATGCCCACGTTTTGTTCTTGTGCACACAGCAATGGATAATCTGGACAGTATGTGAGAAAGACATTTAGGTATGATTTTAAGCCCATATTCGATAAAAATTGTTAAAAAGAAACTTTTCAAATTATTTTTTTTTTACCTATTGGAGAAATTTCACCATAAATTATTCTCAATTTGAGTTTAAAAACACGTAATGGAAGTCAGACAAGGCTAGAATAAAATTTTATATATGTATATAAAATATATAAAAATAATTGTTAAATCAAATTTTAAACTTAAATATAGATTTTGTTTATATTTACAATGGATTTCAAATCGATGTTGATTTGAGTTAATTAAACGAAACACTGAAATATCTTTATTTCGATTAGAAAAGAGCAACAAAGATTATTTATATCAAATCTGACATTTGAAAATTTTACCTGTTGGTGTAACATCATCCGTGGAAAGCATGTGCAGTCAATAACTGGGATTCGGCAAAAATTGACAAATATTAAGAGATCTGCACCGGATTGACCCTTGGTTATGCCTTTTACGGGAAATGCTTTCTGTCATTCAGAAAGATTGTCTTTGCGGGAATTTCGCTTTTCCGTTGAAACGATACTCGCGAAGATCACGTGGTGCTTGTGATTTAAATGCAGAGTTGCGGGAAAGGAAGTCCTCCCGTTTAAGGACTTATTTTTTATCACTTCTGGTAGAGTTCGGCCAGAGGAAGGATCTACCCCAGGAGCTGTTGCTTCTCAACCATATTTCCAAAGCATCGGAGGTAAGATCGCTCCTAAACAAGGGGCGAGTGTATAATGTTGCCGGACTATGCACTCAAATTGCGGCCTTAGTGTGCTGGATGCTCTCACACTCTGTGGCATTTGGTAATAGCTTTCTTTGTCACCCATTGATTAAAATCTACCATGGAGTTGGCCGTTGGGCCGATCTTCATGTACATATATGTTTTCCACATTTGTTGATATAAATGAATGATCTCCAATACATCAAGTAGTTCAAATGATCCTGCTTCTCCTAATCAGGATTTTCCGAATTCCTTTTATCATAAAACATTTCTGTAAGTTAACCAAAATTTAACAAAATGAAGTATTTGCGTTATTAAGAAATTTAAACTGATCTAAGATTTCTGTAAATCATTTCCACTTTTAATTAATTTTAATGTTGTCTTTAAGCCTCTCATTTTTAATACGAAAAAAAATGAATACATATAGCACTGGGTTTTTTTTTTTTGAGTGTATGTTCTTTAAAACTTCCCCAAATTAATAATATACAATATATGTATGTTTATGTATATATATATATATATATAGATATGTATGTATATATACATATATGAATACAAATGTGAAATAATCTTATATATTTAAGTCCACTAGATCTAAGAATTTACCTTTGTTATGAATTATGTAACTCTATACAACGCTAAACAAGACAACAGAACTAGAATCCCCAAAAAATTAACGATATTCTTACAACAAATACAACGCCATTTTAAAACGATTTTTAATTAATTCATGACTTTATATACAGATAAGATAATTTCATATACATACATTAATAAATATTAAATTAACGTGCAATATAAAGACAATATTCAATATACACTCAGAGAAATTAATATAAAAAATAAAACTATTAGTGTCTGGGACTACGGCAAAGAGAAAAAAGGACTGTTACCTACACCTGGGGAGACGCAATAACAAATTATTACAGACCGGTTTGACTGCCAAGTTCTTAACCAGTTTTTTTTTAGAAGTTTTCAAACTTCGAGAGAAATTAAAAAACGGATAGTTGAAAACAGGGGGACTACCGCGTATTTCGATTCAAAAGAAATAATTTGCGAGTTCGAACAATTTGTACTGTGTATTACAATTTTCGTACTCGTTCGAAACAAATGGGAAACTAAGGAAAAGTTATTTTTCGTAATAGAGAGTTGGTTTTGAGAAAGTGATTTTTTGTTTTCCATAAAATAAACAACCTCCATTTATTCGAAACAAATAGTATAGAAATCGTTATACACAGAACAAATTTTTCGGATTCGTAAATTATTTCTTTCGAATCGAAATACACGGCAACCCCCCAGAATTGACAAAAAGCTTGTGCAATTGTACCCCTTTTGCTACTACACAGAAAAAAGTTTTTTATCAATAAAAAAATGGTTTAAAAAGTAGTATTTAAATTTAATTAATGTGATAATTGAATCAATTATTTTTTTAGTTGAAAAAAATTTAAAAATTTGTTTTAATTAATATTTATGTTATTTTGAAATAAATTTTTAATAAAAATATTAATTAAATATCAAAAAATATTAATTGACTTTTTCGTTTAAAATAAAATAATTCAAACTTGTAGAATTGTTGTGGGGAATTGTCAATATTTATTTAAATAAATTAACACATTGTTTGAAATGACAAAGTTTTTTGATCATTTTTTGAATTAAAATTAAAAATATCATTTATTGAAAAAAAATATTCACAATTTTAAAATTTTTAGTAATCAATATAATCATTTTGGTAATTGGTGCAAAATCAACAACTTGTTTGCTTGATATTTTAAATTTGGTATAAGTTTGGTGATTAGAGACAATTTTTAATTTGTTCTGTGTAGTCAAGCTTAAAAACTTCAATAGTACACCAACGACTTTTTACAATTAAGGAAAAATGGTTTTGCACTATACGGCACATTCTACCTTTTGAGGCTTTGAGACGAATCTCCTTATAAATACTAATAAAACTGGTCTGTCATCTTCCCTATAATCATGAAAAATATTTAATCCAATTTACTGAGAACTAAAAATTTTAGGATAATTGAGAAAAATAGACTTAAATTAGAGACCGGAGTCTAAAATTACAGATCAGACATTCAAAGCTCTTAGCACTTTTTCTACAAATGCAATGACTATGCTTAGCTCTTCGACTACCTTGATTAGTTAAGAGAGACTATAAACATACATACATATAGAAATATTCGGTATTTCGCCTAAGCTTTATATTTATATATTGGCAATTGGCAATCGCCTTATCAGAATCTTTATATGATTCGAGATATACTATAGTTACTGACAACTGTCCAAAAAAATGTCCAATTCATAGAATAATTGATGACAATATTCTGCCATTCTCTAGCTCGGGAGCAAACGGTCTCAATAAGCGACATCCATTGGACACCGTTGGGAGCTTTTCTTACTGCATCGATCCACGAAAACCCTGCAACAGTCAGTTCATGTATTGTTGCAGTGCGCCAGAATGTCATTGGTCGTCCGCAATGGCGGACAAAAATTAAACAATTTTGGCAACAATATTTTATAATTTAAATATACCATTTGCTATCCCTAGTCAAAAATGTTGCCCTTATCAAACCGGTCCGTAACAATGTTTTGCTAAATATAAAAACTATCCCTAATAATTGCCAGAAAAAAAATTATTTTATTAATCAATATAAATTAAGAATTTCTCTGAGTGTACATGAGTAGTTGAAAATAACATTGATCAGATATTTGTTTTAATATTTTCTTCTACTTTATTGTTGTTAAATATTGGAAATTTGGATTTCCGTGTAAAAAAATAACGAATCATTAATAATGCATCGACATATCATTAAGTGGTATATAAATATTTCTAAATCGCTATCCATTTCATCTATCTAATAACTATTAAATATGTATGTGTATATAAAATTATCGCGCTTCTTCTGTTAAATTATTATGAAAAAAACGAAAACAAAAATGACAAGATAGGGATGTCAATATTATTATTAAATTATAAAATTTTTTGTTTACATATTGAAAGTTTTATAATCTCAACAATTAGGGGTTTTAATATAATTGATCTCACTCATAAAATCATCGTTAACACCGTTGCTGTCTTTTTTTAATTTAGTTGCATTTAAACTGATTTTCGAATAAAGGTTTTGCAAACTTTATAATTTTTATAACCGTTATTTTTAAATTTTAAAACAAAAAAAGCATATAGCAGTAAATGTTCGAGAACTGATTCTAGTTTGCCATATTGATCCTTTTGAAAGGCTATGATAAAGTATATTTCTCGAAAAATTAAAAATAAAAAATAACTGATATTTTTGTTAAAAAATAAAAAATAACTGTTATTATGGGGGGCTCACTTTAACAACCTTTTCTACACAAAAATATTACATGTAAATTAATGCAACATAAGCCCACCCTTCAAAAAAATAAAAAAGACGAGTTTTTGTGCCACACCTAACCACCCACACCTTTTATTATACCGATCGATTTAGAAAGTGAACGACTTCCGTCCTTCCGACAAGCTGTGGTGTACGGTATCAAATTGTCGGCTTGACCGACTTTACTTTCTTACTTGGTGCATTTAAGAATGTTATAAATTCTCATATTGTTTTCTATACCGATTCAACCTTAAAATATTGTAAAAATTGGGAACTTTAACTCACCTTTAAATGACCACCCAACGAAATCTATCAAAAAAAACATATACACATTTTTTTGGTCCCCTTTTAGCAGAATCACAAGGTATCAATTGTTATTTGTTATACCCACACCACAACATTTGAGAGATTATGCATTTGTGCTGATGCTTGCAACACCTTAAAATATTAGTCCTAGACCCACCTTTAAGCATATCGATTACTTTCCGAATCGATATAACGATGTTCGACCGGCTGGCTGGCTGTCCATGTTAACATTGTGCGCAAAGTACAAATCGCAATTTTAGAGTTAATTGGATAAATGGGTTCTAATTGACCAAGCCTGTTTAGAATTGGGCGAATCGGTACAAATTTTACCATAGACCCGATACAAGCTTCCTTCCACAATAGTGTCTTTGTGCCCATAAACCATGTTATTAATTTGAAATTTAGATTAAATTTGGTTCAAACTTATTTTATTGCAATCAAAATCATCTTACCAAATTTTATTGGAATCGGAACATATTTGACTAAAGTTGTTGTCATATACTCTAGTGTTGGGTATCATATGGTCAGACTTAGCCGACTTAATTATTAAACCTAAACCTGCAAAACTGATAAAAAAAACATGGGACATCAAAATTAAAACACTTCATAACGTTGCCTTTACACATGCAAGTAGTGGCACGCCACTGTTCTATACATATTATAAACGAAAAAGTGTTCGAAATAGTCGAATCTCATGCCATTTGCGTTTCTGTTTACACATGCCACTGCCAGTTCATTTTCAAAATGTCGTGTAAGCGTCAACTTGAGATAATTTGTTTACATCTCAAATTAAAAAAAAAGTACCAGAAAACAAAAAAGAGTTGCCGACTTCATCACATAGTTTTAGTTTTGGGGAAATAGTTTACATTTATTTATATTAGCATTATTTTAGCAAAATTAATGCTCTATAATTAGGAAACTTACTTATTTAAACGCCCGTTACTACAAATTAATCATAAAAATGCATTTAACAGTTAAAATGTTAATTACAGTTTGACAACAATCCAGTCGATTTGCTTTAATTATTGAACAGGGTAACATTGCTAATCGTTTTGACATTTAGTGGCATGCAAGTGCCAAATTTCCACTCACATGCAATTTTTGCTGCCACTGGAGCTGCCATTGCGAAAAATGTGAGTGTATTAGTAAAAAATCGTGAGTGTATTGAGTTTTTCGAACTGGCAGTGGCATGTGTAAATGCTAGGTAAAAAGCAATCGCGAAAATATGGCACTTGAAAGAAGCGTTTCTTTCTAGTATAAGCCCTAACTGAAAGCTTAAATCTATTAAGGAGCTACTGACTCAAAATGATGTTGTAATATCGGATCAACATTTCTTTAAATTTTTGCAGTAAACTTCAAGGCGAATTCCATTACGACGTAAATGTTGAAGAGTCTCCTGGTCTCTAGTCAAATATATTTATCTAACATCATTTAACTATCCTCGAAAATAATATTTGATTTAACATCGAATTTTTTGACAATATTCATATAGGAAAAATTATAGCACGAATCTTCCTGTACAAAATTTTTATTTTATTTATTCATTACTCAAAAGTACTCCATAACTTTCAATTGGGTATTCAAAACTATTCAATACTTTTAAGGGTTTCTTGTTTAAGAGTTTTCAAGCAACGTTTCAAAGCCAAAGACTGTTTTTTATTTATTTGATTATCTTTTGCGTAAAATTTGAGTACAAACAGTATAATTTTTTTTCAATTTTTCCTTTACTTTGGTTTTTATTATTGTACGCTGGTTTCTGACTGTTGGTTACATTTTGCAGATATATTTTCAAGCCGAGTTGTACCCATAAAATTTTTCATTCAACTTGTTTCTAAATATACAGCTCTAAAAGTGTTGACTTACTAATTTTGAGCATCGAGTACCCAAAAATAAGTGCATATGCTCGATACTCGGTACCCACGACTTTATACTTTGTCAGCACTAGTTCACACCTAAAAAATATTTGACCGGAATGTACTTATTAAGGCGAATTCAACTACAGGTGGTGTCAAAACGTCATCTGATTTTGAAAGTTCGAGCCAATTGGTTCTTATTTGTTAGTTTTTTGTTTGGAATGGTTGACATTTTGGACCGTAAGCACTAACAATGCAATGCAAAAAACCCTATGTTGTTTCTGTTGTTTTTGGATTGTTGTAGTTTCGCCACCACCTTTAGTTGAATTCGCCTTGGTACTTATTAAGTCTGCCTCAGTTCAAAAAAAAACAAGAAAAAACCAAAAAAAAGACAAACACAAACATTTATTTTCTTTGTGTTCTGACGTTTTGTGGCTTTGTTTTGTTTATTTATATTGTTCTTAAAACCATTTTGACATTCACCGTCGCAATTCTAGCAGCAACGCATCAGCATCAACCATCAATATTCTTTTCAGCAATTTTTATTAATTTACTAAACATTATTTCAAAGAAAAATCGTAGTAGAAATGTAATTAATAAACTGTTGAAGGCCATTTTACACTATAATACAGGTCTTAAGTACTTTGACGTAAATACTTCCCTGATCTTGCTCTTGTTTGAAATTTTACAAAAAAAAATAACATTTGCGTGCCCCGGTAGGCAAGTTGTTAGTGAGCTAGTCTATCAGTGCGGGGGTTACGTGTTCGATTCCCGCCAGAGGCTCTGATCTGTTCACTACAATGTGCTGAAGGTCCTAGTTAGTACTGCTCAGATAATAAAGTTGAAATATAATTCGCAATTGTAGTTGTAACTCTTATAGCCTATTTCCGATGTGCGAAAGAATTCTTTCTTTCGTATAACTACATTGAAAACAAAAATAAATTTTTAGACTTTGTTTTTGTTTTTCTTTCGCACATTGGAAATAGGCTATTAATAAATAAATAACAATAAATAACAACTTACCATGCCAGGGCTGCATTTTTCTCGAAATACTTCAGACATGTATTATAGTGTGAAACTGCCTTAAATGATATTTGATCTACCAAACTTTATGCTAAATTAAATAAATCTTTAACATAAATATTGGTTACGTGTGCGACGTCAAATACGTGTTAAGTGTGACTGTAGCTTAACGCACACAATTACAAATTGTATTAATAGCCCAAGCAATAGTAACTAAGACCTTCAATCCGCTGTAGTAAACCAGAACAAAGTCTTTGGCGAAAATCGAACACGCAGCCCTCGAATTGATAGACTAGCCCACTGCTAACTAGCCAACCGGGTCACCCTCAAAATATTATTCACTTCAACAATTATTTTTACACCTAATTATTTTATCAAATTAAAAATCGATCACACTAAGACAGAATAGATTATTTAATTAAATTGAAATGAGCAATTGAAGTTTTCAATATGAGTGGAATCGATACCAAAAATCTTTAATGTTGAGATTATAAATAAAATAATTTTAATAAATAATTTTAAAAAATATTGAAGTAAATTAATTATTCAATAGAAACTATAAAAGCAATATTGTAACTACATTACTTATTATCCAAACTTGTACTTACATGTAATCTGAAACATAATTATCGTATTTTAAAAGTTACTTAACAAAATTTAAAAAAAAAACCCCCGCAATTGACAATGATAGTTTTGAAATTTTTATGACCCACCAATTAATTAAAGTAAATTGCAATCTATAGATTCTTCCCCCATTTAACTACACTATTTCCTATTGTTTTTAAGAGCATATCAAACAATATTTTAAAAATTTATAATCACAAATAAATTAATTCACAGTTAAGGGTTCAGATGCCTCCATTTATATTTCCGAACTGACTCTTTATATTTTAGAAGTAGAAAATTCGTTGTTTTTTTATTTCGTACAAATCACTTCGAAGTCTTCACGAGCCACAAAAGATGTCATTAAATTATGTTATAAAAGAGCTTATAAGACAGATTACTTAACAACACTTTTAAACCACTAACACACCGTCCGTCCAGACTATCGATTGTTATCCAAACAAACACGGATATTTAGTTTCAATTTGAAAATGATATGAAACCAAACCCTTTCTCAAACGGCATAGCATTTAGCAACAAACAGGGAACATTTACATTTTGGTTTCACACATTATTCGCAAATGTTTTTTAAATGTGGCTTGTAATACCATGCGGAACATAAAGGAAAAACATTTTTTGTTTTTTTTTTAAATTCATACATATTTCGTTAATTTTTTTAACAGGCGTGTTCTTTAAATAGAAAAAGCAAAACGCAAGAATTTTAAAGTTCTTTTTAATGCACTCTTAATCCAATTTTTTATAATTTTCTTATAGAATTCTGTTTAATAGAGAAATATTTGTATTTCTTTTACTACAAAAATTCTATTAAAAAAACGACTGTTCAATTCTTGCGTTTTCGATTTTCAAAACACTTCTGTTAATTTAAATTTAATATTAACTAAAATAAACTGTCAGCTAAATATTCGGCACCATCGCTGCTGCTGGAATTCACCATCTCTCCCTTGATAAATTCTTGGAAAGACAAAATCCTCCTCTTTACTTTCAGGATTGATCATACAACAAACTTATAACTTCTTCAATTTCCCACTTTATATTTTCTTATTCGCATCCCATTATTACAACATTATGATAAAGTTCCTGATAGTTAACTAACAGTATCTGTCGTGAACGATAAAGTGATCATTAAGTTTTCTCCATTATTAAAACTGTCCAATAAAATTAAACATGTAATTTATGTACTGTGGCAGCATTTCAGTAAACACCGACTACTTTTGGTTGTTTAAAATACGTAGTGGCAACGACTTGCTTCTGTTTATTTCTATATTTGAAAGCAGAAGTAAATTTTTTTTGCGCTTTATTTTTGTTCTTTATGGTATTTTTTTCGTGTTAAAGGTAAATAATGAGAATTATTAAGTTTGAAATAAAACTGTCATTGAAGTTAGCATATCTTCAGAAGAATTTATGACAGCTTAAAGTTCTTAAAGTTCACTTATAAATTTACAATGAGATTAAACGTGCTGTTATTTAATCTGTCACATTTCAAGTTAATTTTAACTTGTGGAAAAAACTGATTACTATCCGTAAGGGCCATTATTACAACTTACAAATAGTTATTTTTAGGATGCTATCTGACAGATAAATGGTTTTTAATAATCAATTAATAGTAATCAGTTTTTTCCACACAAATTATTTTATATATTTTTACAAGTAATTTTTCATTAATTGTAAAAGACATTTGACTTTCATCTCCATGTTCAAGTGTTGACATTTATCTTTCACTTAAGTATTGCCAAGTTTATTTTAAATTTGAGAATAGCACTTGATAGCACATTGATAAAATTTGAATTCAAATGTCAAAATCAAATCATTTAAAAAGGTTTGATTTCAAATGATAAAGAAATTTTATATCAAAGATTTGACTTTGTGTTTGTTGGGTACATAACGGGGAATATTCTGAACTCTATGAACGCAGCATGACAATGACAAAATGGGAGACAAACAATGCGCGAAAAAAGAGAAAGAACTTTAACCGGAGTTCTAAAGTGATAACTGCATGGTAGGAAAAATGTCTAAGTCTGAACTCGTATCGAAGGAAAATATGCAAAAAACACAGGCAAAAATTTAAAATTTAAATGGTTCTTTTTGATGAGTGTTACATATTTTCGTCTCAAGAACTTACGGAATGATTTTCGCGTCCAAAAAGGAATGTATTTAATAAGGGAGATGTTGAAATATATGTAATTTCTAAAAGTCTCAAAAATGGGTCTTTTCTATTGACTGATCGAATCAGAATCACTTTCGGAATCGTTCTAACGATGTCCGTCCGTCCAGCTGGCGGTATGTCTCTCCATGTAAACCTTGCGCTCATTGTACAGATCGCAGCTTTGGAAATCTTTTGATAAAGACGTTTTAATTGTCATAGTAACCAGGCCTTTGGAAATACGTTAAAATCGATATATAATTTAACACAGTTGCCATAGAAACTTCTTTCTGGAATCGAGTCAAATTTTGTTAGTATTTAGACTAAAGTCGGCTTAAAAATATTCTATTTCAGCCAAAATTACTTCATAAAATTGTATAACTCTTCGTCCGTATTTATCCGTAGCTCCCATACTAAACCATTCCAAAAAAATCTTTCAAAATTATAACTTAATGGTATACGATTTGGCTGCAATAACTTTTTTAATACAACTTAACACGGCCATATAATCTATTACCACTCTGTAGAATCAAAATATTATGGAAATCTCTCCGTGTTTAAAAAGATTAAAATTGTGTTTTAAGTATTTTTAGTGTTTGGACGGATAGTATAATTAAAATTAATGCAAAGATATTACAATATCTGAGTTAATAACAAAACAAAATTAATGATTACAGTTCAAGATAAATTCAACTAAAGGTTGTGACGAAACACTATCGGATTTTGACAGTTCGAACCAATTTGTTTTGATTTGTTAGTGTTTTGTTAGGAATGGTTGAAAGTTCGAATTGTAAACACTATCAATGCAATGCAAAAAACCCTATGTTGTTTCTGTTGTTTTTGGATTGTTGTAGTTCCGACACCACCTGTAGTTGGATTCGCGTTGTTACAGTTCCACAATATTTACAAAAACAACATGAAAATCTCCTGAAATGATTTTGGTTGTTTTTGTTATTGTATAAAAATGTAAACACCTTCAATATTTGCTGTTAGTGCTGCCACTTTAAAATACGCCTCTGGTGTGATAAGAATACAAAAGTTTTTAAAAAGGTTTATAAAAGAAACATTTACCGATCGCTTGTCAAATTTTGTATCCGTATTCTCTCCTACTCAATACATTTTACTTTTACATGTTAAGATTTTTTCATTCTACATCTTTTCTTCACATGTCGCAATACTTTGTATATCCATGTAAACTCGCCTTTAATAGCTACTATGGCAAAGTTTTGTAATGACAGGTCCAGAATTGACCAATACAGGATATTTGCTATACACATACATATAGACGCTAATATCCTCCTAGATAATATTCGACACAAAAACACTTATATGAGTTGTAACCTCATAACATAACTTTGTTGTCCTGCTGGGTGTCAAATGGGACACATATTCAAAATGTATCTTTAAATACTGTAGCATACGTCCGGGCTTGACTGGCTATACTTTTTTAATTGTTAATATTATGCAAATCTTTTTAAATTGTGGAATTTTGTGCATTAAACTAAGCCATTTTGTTTTTTATTTGCTTATTTTTTAACAATTTTAAGATCATATTTGCAAGTTTTTGCTGCATACGGGCATGAAGAGCATATTTCGGGTTTCCCTTTTTTAAGTTTTGAAATAGATTTAGGAGGTTTTTTAATATAAATGGAAACGTCTGAAGTATAATTGAATACATCTAAAGGCCGGGATTCACTATCCTAAATAATCGTCATCACACGAAAATCTGATGAAATTCCATCCGACATTAAATAAATGTCTGCAAAATCTGCTGTCAATGACACACTATCCCACAAAAAAATATGCAAACTCAAATGGCTCTGCTACTTTACAAGAAAATCCAATTCTGATCGCATAGAATCTAACATTTTATGAAAATTTTCATAAACATTTACAAGTCAAACAGACTTGCCAAAAAAAAATCGTCACTCCATTCATTTTTAAGCCACACTTTCATACTTAATCAGCACACACGATTTTTTTTTTTACAACTCAAAAAAAAAATCGTGTGTTAAATTTTTTAAGTTTTGAAAATAATTGGAAATAGTGTAGATTGTTCGAATAACAACATAAAAGATGATCTTTAAATTTTAGTGCATATTTTAAAATTAGACCATTTTTTTTTAATAATTATAGTTTTTTTAATTTGTATAAAATATATTTAAAAAATGTTTTAAAGTAGCAATATTTACAAAATATTTTAATAAATGTATTGAAAATGCTTTGTATTTTTAATATTTTATTTTTTATACACTTGTGTGTTAAACTATCGTGTGTGAATAACAAACTGTAAATTAATCAAATTTTGGAAAAGTTAATTAAAATATTATATGTACAATAATTATTTGACTCTTTCACAGCGTTTACATTTGTCAGTACTGGCTAGAAAGTCAGAAAATGCATATTAGTTGCACTACTAACACTACTAACTGTCTTCGTGACGTAGGCGTCCAGACAGTAATTAAGACAGTTCACTTTTAAAAAAATGCCAAACGTGAATGTTGAAGTGCAAGTCCAGCTAAAAGTGTTTTTTATGAACTAATAAAATTAAGAAATAGCACAAAACAACTATATTGTCTGAACATAGATAACACTTAACTAAAAAACAAAACAGAATATAATTAATTTTGCTTCCTTTTTGTGTTTTTTCTCTCTTTTGCGAACAAAACTTCAAATTACTGTCAGCAAATGTAAAATCACTGTCCAATTTTACTGTCTGCGAAATTTGCAAGACAGTAGACAAGACAGTTGGAAAAGAGTACATGTATTATTAAAAAAGTTTGTATGTATTGCTGCTGTATTGCCAGTACTGGCAAATGTAAACGCCGTGTTAACAAATAACAAATTTTTTTTTTTTTTAATATTTAAAACATCCCTTGATTTTGTCCAAACCATGAATTTTTTTAGAACGAATATAATGCCACTCCTTATGGTTAAAATTACAGCACAGAACTTCCAATTTTTATCCAATTTGATTTTAAAAATGTCAAAACGTGACTTTATAAAACATCTAGACTAGCCAACAAACAATTTTTTGTGCACAATTCGGAAAACGAAGAATGCTGCTGTCGATGTTTTGTTCGTGTTCAAACAGCATTTCAATCAAACATTTGTTCGCACAACGATGGCTAACATCACTGCAGTATTCCCATATAAAAACAGCCATTGATTGTTACTGTCAAATTCATACCCAACAAACACGGAGTTTTGACATCAAATTGAAAATGATTTGAAATCAAACCTTTTCTCAAACGACAAACGCTTGATAATGATTTGAAAATCTTTTGAAAACATAGCATGCTCAACAAAGAGGGGAAATTATTTTCAAATTGAGAAATGTATTTTTTTTCAACTTGTTTTCAATTGTTATTCGCAAATGTTTTTCAGATGTGGATTTTAATACAATGTGGAACATAAATGAAAAATATTTTTTTTTTTTAATTTAAATTCATAATTCATTTAAATAACTGTGAGCTTCACCTTCGCCACCATAGCTAAAAGATGAAATTATGTTCTTTCCTTCCCCTAATTCTTGCAAAGACGAAATACTTGGCTCCTTTTTGTTTTGAGGATTGTCATGGCGTAGCACCGCGAGCGTACAACAAATTTATAATTTCTTAACTTTACCGTTTTATTTTTATTTACATTCTTACACTTTGAAATTAATGTTTTACCCACAAATATATTTTATATTTTTTTAACCAACAAATTACGTGTTTTTAAAGGCGAATTCACTTCACGTAATACAAATATGTAACTATTGATTAATATTGTAACACATTTAACTTTAATCGCCATTTTTTCATGTTTATTTTTATTTTTCGCTTGAGTGCTGTGATTTTTTTTTTTTGGTTTGAGAATAATATTTAATAACAATTTGATATAGAATTAATAAAATATTGTATGTCAAATGTTAACATTCAAATCATTATCAATTTGGATTCAAATTTTAAAATCAAATAGTTGAAAAAGGTTTGAAAATTGTGTTTGATGTCAAATGATAATGTCATATCATATCAACGGTTTGACTTCGTGTTTGTTGTGTAACTTTATTATTTCAAATTTATACAAAAAAATGGACAACTAGATTCCCAGTGCTGCTACCTTGTACAAATATACCTTGCAACATACGTACATACTTTTGCCCCAGAAAAGAGCTTAGCTTAAATCTGAGGGATTGTTCGGCCAACGTTTCGTTTTTGTGCATAAAAAATTGATCGCCAAGGCGTGGAATTTTTCATCTTATCTTCTAAGTCATTGTTCAGACTTGCAATTTTTGTTGCAGCAATTCTTGAAGATGAAAAGTTTAGGGAGGGGTACTCAGTTTCATGTACTATGTGCTCTTCAGTTTTGTTATTCTCAGTCTTGTTTTTACTTGAAGTTGGCTGTAGGTGTTTTTATATTAATATATAAAATATAAAAAGAAAAGGAGCAAAGACAAGAAAAAAAATACAAAAACTGCAAATCTATAATTTCATAATCTGAATGCAAATGTAATTTCAAAGCGGAGTTTTAAAAAATTGCAGCAACAAATCTAATTGTGCCATGTGTTTCCCATATTGTCAATTTGAAAATACCCCAATTTATTTTTTTTTATTTTTTAATTCAGTTGTTATATGCCAATTAAAAAAAAAAAAAAGACAAAAGTTAATAAACTTTTATTAAAATATTAATGAGCTTTTTCCAAAGACAGGAATTGACTTAATTATTTTCGTCAGAAATAATTTAGAAAATCCAAAAAAAAAAACAATTAATTAAATAAATAAAAATATTTAGCAAACTCCAAAAACTATTATTAGTTATAAATTAAAGTCAATGTATTTGTAAATAGTGTATGCATATTTTTAGTTTTTAAAATTATTAATTTAATTTTTGTCATTAGAACTTCCATTCGTCTTCTAATTTTTGTTAATTGTTTAAAAAAAAAAGGAAAACAAAATGATATTTAATTATGTATAATAAAAAAAAAAACAAATAGTTTTTAAAAATTGTTGTCAAAAATTAAAAATTATAATTTAAATAACAAAAAAAAAAAAATAATGTAATTAGCAAAATTGTAATATAATTAAAGCCATATGGTTGTGAAATTCGCAATTAGAGCTTAGGTTTAAACTAAATTTAATTAAATAAATTTAAAAATGAATAATAAAATTATTAAATTCAATAAAAATATAAACAAAAAAAATGAAAAAAAAATTACTTTGATAAATTTTTAGAAAACTAATCGGAGAGAAAGAAAAAAAATAATATGAAATTTATATACAAATTATTCAAAATAAACTTCATTATAAATGTCATCATCCCTTTATTCTCATTTATTAATACATGTCGTTTGTCAAACAGAGAGTATAGAAATGTCAGTTTGGAAACTTCGAAATGTAAGAATGTAAAGCGATTATTATGTAATTGGTTTTTAGCATTTCTAGTTAAAACTATAAACGAAATTTTTAATGAGTTTCCGTGTTAGAATATTTTCTAAGATGCCTTTTTCTTAAAAGCGATGCTGTGAATTATTCTTATCATCATCCAAATCAAGCTTAAAATCCGATTCAAAATCTTGCAGTATATTGTTTTTAGCTCCGATTCCTAAATATATATACGAATACTTTAGATACTAATTAAATAAATTAATCGAGGTTTTGGTTTAATCGGTTAATAATCGATTAATTATGTAATTTTATTAGTTATTTCAACAGTTTAAGGAGACCTTAAAAAATAATCTTTAGAAAAATAATTTGGTTTAAACGTCTAGGATTTAAGCGATTCGGTTCTTTAGGTTTGATAGAACTTGACTTGGAAAAAATTCTTTCACTTATCGTTGATATTGGAGAAAGCGAAAGCAACTCAAAATACAGAATATCTAATTTCTCAGTCCTTTTCCCACATAAACCCTACTCTGGCAAAACAGTTTAGTACGCCTTAAATCTTAATATATAATGATATCATAATAACATTTAATACTTCACAGATTTATAGTACTCTATAAATCGCACTAATAAATTTCGTGATGGTCGGTCCATAATTTACCATAGGCCCCATAAAAAGCCCACCCTGGGAAAATAATTAAATTCGCCCTTAACCTAAGCAGATTTAAATATTGCGGTAAAATTTGTCCAATTAAGCTTCATAAGGCCATAAAAAATGTCATGCAATCTTGTAATATACGGTTCATAATTTACCTTGATCCCATATTAGGAAGCCTTCTGAAATTCACTGTAAATGCTTAAACTTATTTCACTGCAGTATTTGAATTTATTTTAATTTAATTTATTTTAATTTATTTTTTAATTCCAGAAATCAATCTTCAGAATTTTGGGATGATTGGTCCATAATTTACCATAGGTCCACTACAAATTACCCTTCTAAAAATCATTTTAGTTCGGATAAAACTGTTACGAATCATGATATTTTAGTCAAGCCAGTTCAAAGCTCTAAAAAGAAACGAATAAAACTTTTTGATTGTCGGTCAATAATTTAAAATAGGTCTAAACCGCAACCAAATTTAATGCTGATGTTCGTTTTTGTGAAGCTTAGTTAAAAATATATATGTATTTATCATGCAGAGATCACACCTCTCGGTGAAGGGTAGCACTCTAACTTGTTTTGCAAAGTATAGAAAAAAAAAAGAAAATTAAAACAATGAATGAGAAAGCAAAACGTATTGACAGTAAATGCATCTGTGTACTCGTTTCTTTTCCCTTGTCTCTCTTACCAATAAAGTAGCAATCATGTCAATAAGTCTACTTTCACACATTTCAACTTTTGATGCTCAACTCGTGTGTTTTTAGGAGAGAGAGGAAAGAAGAAAGGGGATTGGTATGGAGGTACCTGTACTCGGACAGCACGCTTTGTGTTTTCTTTCGTATATATGTATAAGAGGGCGGATAAATAAGTCCGTGACTTTTTGAATGAAACACAGTTTTTTTTACAAAAAAAATTTTTTTTTCAACATAATCTCCTTTTACCTCAATACACTTAGTCCAACGTTTCTCCAATTTGTGTATCCCCTCCAAAAAAAAATAGGATTTTTCGAGGTCCATCGAATTTTATCGTTGGAGCTAAATCTCTTTCCACCGAGCCACTTCTTTAGGTTTGGAAATAGGAAATAGTCACTGGGGGCTAAATCCGGAGAATATGGCGGATGAGGTGCCAATTCGTAGCCCAATTCATGTAATTTTGCCATTGAGACTGCACACGTGTGCACCCGTGCATTAAAAAAAAGAACTTTTTTCTTGGCCATTAGGGGTCGTTTTTTTTAAAATCCCCGTTAAATCGGTCCAATAAGTTGGCATAATATTTGCCGTTTATTGTTTTTCCCTTTTGAAGGTAATCGATGTGGATTACCCCGCGTGCACCCCAAAAAACTGTTGCCATCACCTTATTGGCCGACAAACTTACCTTGGCCTTCTTCGGAGCCGGTTCACCCGGAGAAACCCATTGTTTAGACTGCTGCTTGGTCTCCGGAGTGTTGTAATGGATCCATGTTTCATCCACAGTTACAAAACGCCGCAAAAACTCATTCGAATTGCGGTTAAACAACTCCAAACAATCCTTTGAAGTTGTCACACGATTACGTTTATGGTCATGTAAATTTAAAATTGTTGTTGTTTTGTAGCAAAAAAAGTTGAAACCGCTTGCTACGTGTGAACTTATTGGCAATAAAAAAAAGTTGAGCATCAAAAGGCGGCTAAGTTTTTATATTGTTTGTCATGATCAGCGTTGCCGTTATGGTTACTTTTAACAAAAATTTGTTACTTTTTTTCTCAATGCGCACTTGTGTACTTTTTTTCATATTGGTTATTTTTTCACCTGAAAAATAACCAATTTTTGGTTTTACTTAGGCTGTGTGTGAAACGGTAGCAATGTTCTATGATGAATTAAAATGTCAACAATTTTTACGCTTATGTCAAAATTTATACTAGCCCCCAGAGCTAGTGAAATCTTATTCACCTCAACAGTGTCAAAATTGTACTTTCATGTATACTTTGCTACCGTTTCACACACACCCTTAAACAGTTTTAAAACCCTCACACTTTTTTACCAATTCAGTCAAACTTTTTAAAATTGAACCAAATTCGGTTTCAGTTACTCTTTCAAGTTACGTTTAGGAAAAGAGCATATTTTTCGATTGTCTTTTTTTTTAAATAATTTTCTTGAAGACATCTTGAAAATTAATTGCCACAGCTTTGAATTTTTGTGAATTTTAACAAGCAGTTTGTGTAAAAAAACTTGAAAGCAACACTTGATAGTGTGGCTGCATTATAATTAATTTAACAGTTTTACTCTTTTCCATTCACTTCAAGACCATTTTTTACGTAACCGATATTCAATTAAGACATATATAATTTTGATATATATAATTTATCTTATATATAAGCTACAAATACTTTGAAGTGTAAATTACTCTTATCTGGGCTATCCTTTTGTTTATTCCTACCGAAGCAATATGAAACTTTGTAATATTCATAGATTTACAGTCTGGTGATTCTTCCAAAGCTTAAAAACTCTAACTCATACAGTTTTGCAAGCAGACGAAAATAAGTGTAAGCTTTGTTTGGGAGATTCCAATTTCACTCAAAACTTCGAAAAATTAAAAAGTATATTGAACCTTAAATACCATCAGTAACATACTGTCAAAATTTTATAAAAATCGATTTAGAGCTTTAGGTGTCTACTATATGGATACTTCTGTATATATACTATTTTTTATTGACGTTCAAATAAAATAGTATTTTTAATACATAAATATTTTGGCTACTATTTTTTGCATTTGGTAACTTTATTTTTACATATTAATTAAACAATTTTTTGGTCGTGGTAGCACTGGTCATGATACATATCTACAGTATATTATTATTATAATAATTGATGTCAATGTTTGTTTTTAAACCATAATAGTGTGAAGAAACCGATCAAATAGTCTAATATGCATTTTCTCAATGAATCGACAAATGGCTGTTACTTAATACCATGTTCACACGGACAGGAATATTCATGTTTCGCTCTCCCATTCCTGTTTCCCGGTCCAAATATGATTGAAATAACATGTTTTGGCATACAACATTTTGAGAGCGAATCAGGTCGTTTCATTTTGAAACATGCTATCAAAATTTCCAACTTTGATAACAATTATTGTTAGTTTATCTGAACTAGCTCTCAAAAAAATCAAAACAAAAAAAAAAAAAAATTAAACCAAACCTAATGTATAAATAAAATAAAGTGATAATTATTAAAAAATAATATTAATAAAATTATTGAAAAATATATATTTAATTTTTACTTACATTTGAATCTATTTTAACCAGCATCACACTAACAGCACAAAACAATTTCGAAATGAAACAACAATGAATCGTATGAACAGCATATTTGTCAATCTATTTAGTTTCAGAGATCGAAACAAGTGGTTTATATCGTCGTGTGAACATAACATAATGTAACAGGCATTTTTCGACTTTTGTTTTCTTAATATACCGACAAAAACCCTTGTTTTCAGTTGGCAGAACCTCTCAAAATAAATGTAAAAATTGTGAGTCAGCTGATTGAATTTATCTGTACGGTAAATAAACGGCAAATAAATAATTTGCAGATGAGTGTCGGTTAAGGCTAGTTTACACTATCACACAAGTCTTACCGAATCCATAATACTTTGTGAGATAGAAATCTAATGGTTTTTGTTGCGACTGTCAAACAATCTAATGTAACAATACATTTTGTAGTCACACTATCACACATGAAAATGCTTTTGTTAAAATGCAACCTTGATCAAATAAAAAGTATTATTGTTTAGAAAAATTTAAAAAAACGATGAAGTCGTATGGGATGTAAAATAATTTTTTCGTAAAACTTGTCATTTTCATAACACATTGCATTTACAATATCACACTTTAACATATTACTTAAGTTTTTGACATGCGACAGAATAGAAACAAATGAGACATTGAGAAAATGAAATGTATTTAAATGCAGTTTTTCAAATCAAACTTTTTCTCAAACGTCAACCGTTTGCTAAAGAGTTCCAAAATTAGCATTCTCAACAAAAAGAGAAATGCATTCATTTTAAACTTGCTTTCAAACGTTATTCTCAAATTCTTTCAAATGTGGATTTTAATACAATTTGGAACATAAAATAAAAATATTTTTATTAATTTCAATTCATTAATTATTTAAATAAACTGTCAGTTTAACATTCGGCACCACAGCTGTTGCTAAAAGATTAAATAGCTTTCTTACCTTTCTCAAATTCTTGGAAATACGAAATATTTTACTTTTTTAATTTGAGGATTGTCATGGCTCTGCGTAGCACCGCGATCGTACAGCAAACTTATAATTTATTCCCTTTTTTATACTTTTATTCGCATTCAATGTAATAAATTTTTTAATCACAAAACATTTATATTTTCCACAAGATATCAAGGTTTTCTAAATACGAACTCACTTCTTTTTTGTTTAGTTGTAAAACACATTTAACTTTAATCACCATTTTTTAATGATATCATTACTTTTCGCTTTAGTGTTGTCAAGGTTTTTTTGATTTGAGAATAACATTTGATATAAACTTGATAAAACATATTATGTCGAATGTTCATTTTCAAACCATTATCAATTTGAATTCAAATGTTAAAATCAAACAATTGCAAAAGGTTTGTGAATTGCCTTTGATGCCAAATGATAAAGTGGTTTCATATCAGAGGTTTGACTTCATGTTTGTGGAAATGTTTCTTAGAAAAGGAAATCGTCATAAAGGAAATGGATTTTGGTAAAAATAAATTTTGGACAATAGGTTCGTTTGGTATTGAAAATGGGCTCATTATTTCACCAGCTGCCAGACGAAATTTCAACTTGTTTATACCCTTCACCGAGGGTAAAAGGCTATATATAAGTTTGTCGTTCGGTTTGTAATTTCTATAATACTGATCTTAGACCCTGTAAAGTACATTTATTCGGGGTCGTTATGAGGAGCTAAGTGGATTTTACGATGTCCGTAGTGTTTATGGGTTCCGAAGATCCCAGATATGATCGGAACTAGGTTATTATACATTTATGTCATATAAACCCCGTTAAAGTTTGCTATTGAAATTCAGTTAAATCGGTCCATTAATGACCGAGATATGGTCAAAAAATCACGACTGCCTCTGACTTAACCCATAAATTCCTTGTTATTATTTTTTATTTCTTTTTAATCCAAATTTTTATTTTTTAATCAGGCTAAAGTTGATTAAATTGTTTTTATGAAGAAAGGAATTTTACAACATGAAATGAATTAAAATTTAGTCATAATTTGACATGTTTCGATAGTAACCGCACTATCGTGTCCGAAATCTGCGCCGTTTAACACTCACCGTCAAACATCAATCTTTAAACCAACTGGTATTTTCACCTTTTTCGTGGATAGAAGTTTGTTTTGAGTAATTATCTATTTTAATGATGTTCTTGTTCTTTCTTAAGGCCCAACCATAATATGCATAGCCTTGCTTAACCTACTGTCAAAAATTAACAAAAAGTCTCTCAAATGTATTTAAAAAAACAAAAACAAAATAAAAAACATTTGATTCCGTACGCAATGTGCGATCAGTTACGCACTTTGCTTAAGCAAATGACAATTTCATAAAACTTAACAAAACGTTTCCTTAAGTTCAATATGGTTTGCCTCATATGATTTACATGTATTCGCACATTTGCTGAAGCCTACTTAAGCCCATTATGGTTGGGCCTTTACTTCTGCTTTGCCTTCTTTCAGTAAAGTATGAAAAACTATCAATAAATTTTAATTCATTTCTTGTTGTAAAATTCCTTTAGCCTGATTAAAAACCATAAACAGTTCAATAAAATAACCACAATTCTAATTATAACTTTTTTCTATATATCTGGAGAACGACAAGAGCCAAAGATTTCATCAATACACAACATCCCACAAAATGTGGGCGGAATTGGAGAAGTGAGCGTGGCATAAAATAGATTTATTTTTATCGAAAGAACAGTATTTACATAACTTTCTGGTCTTATCGCACCATGGTAAAGGGTATATAAGATCCAGCATGGCATTCTGATGGCTATTAAATCAGTGAATGTTTAAACGCTGGTTAAGTTGAACTTAACTTAAATTTATATGTAGTTTAAATTTAACAGCTGTAAATCGGTGCCCTATAGTTTAAAAACAAGATTGTGGTAACACTTCGAGAAATGTTAATATTTAGTTTAAAAAATTAAAGACGCGAACGGAAATGAACTAACATTTCAATAAAACCCAAGCAAAAAGGCAATTTTGAATTTTTTGTAACTTGGGCTTTTTTGGAATGATATGGCGATATATTGAATTTAATAGAACATTTTTAAAGAAAGTGTTTATATGAAAAAGGGACTCTTTATACAACAATTAAAGGAAAATTACACAGCGCTTTTAAAAATGATTTATTTATTTCATACGTATGTGTATTTTATATGGATATGTTTTCTCCATTTTTTTATTGAATATTACTACATCGGTCACAAAATTTTACTGCATATTTCGCTGATTGCGAACAAAAGCCAATTCTAAAAAATTTAGTTTCTACTTTAAATGTATTTGTGAAAAAGAAATCGTTCATTCGATATCGTGAAATTTGCATCTTCTTTTAATTTTATTAAATTAAACAGTTGCTTGCAATTCAGTCTCATAAACTCAACAAATACGCGGTTGCAACTTTTGTTAATTTCAATAATTATGCAACAATGGTTTAAAAGAGCTTTATAACCTTTTTACACTTGTCAACATCAAACATCCCACCATCCATTTGCGAAGATGTTGAAATTTTCTAATAAGAAATGCATAGAGCTAAAAATCAACATCTTTACAAGATGTTTCTATCTCATGTTATTCCATTCTACAACTTTCGATTATTTTTGTATCATCACAAGAAAAGTGCCAAAAAATTCTATTATTACAGTGGCACCACTGACAAAATTAAAAAAATTTTTTTTTTTTTTATGTATAATTTTATTTAATATGTTTTATTTTTGTTTGTTAAATTTTATTTATTTATTACTTTTTGGTTTGTGTTTTTGCTTTTAAAATTTTTTTTTGTGTTATTTTTTGTGCGTGTTTTTTGTACATTGTATCATTTACAGTTTAGAATAATGGTAGATGTTAGATGTGAACATTGTAATGGCATTTTCACACTTGTCAACATCTGACTTCTACCATTAATTTTCGAAGATGTTGAAATTTTCCTATAAGAAATACATAGAGCTAAAAATTAAAAATTTTACAAGATGTTCCTATCTCATTGTACTCCTATCTCATTGTACTTACGATTAGTGTCATCACTAGAAAAGTAGCAATAAATTCTATTATTATTGTGGCATCACTGACAAAATTTCATTTCTTTTAAAAGCAGCGTTACCATTTGTAAAGTTTTTCATTTTTGCAAGTCTGTTTTTTTTTTGTTCAATTGTTTTTTATATTATTAAACAAAGTTAATTTCAAGTACATTTTGCTGTTTTCTTTTAAAATGTTGGCACTTTTGTAGAAAAAAAGTATTTAAAAAAAAAAAGTTTTTTTTCTGAAGTGGTGACATTTTTGATTGATAGTATTTGTTTCAAGTGTGAATACATGTTTGACATTTTCAATATCTTCCATGCGTTCCTCCGAAATGTATACAAGTGTACAAGGGTTTTAGCTCAAACGCCTTTTTTAATTTGTTTACGCATTTGACAGGCTTTTCGTTAATTGTTGGCAGTAGCTTAAGCTAGCTCATGCATATTGTGTTTTGGCTTTACAGACTTTGATGTTCTCGCAAAGAAACTTTTTAAGGAAAATTTGAATGCTTTTGTCACAGTGAACTTTGAGCGTGAAAAAGAGCTCTAAAAGGAATAGCTTTTGTTTACAAGTATTTTCGTAAATAGTTCTCTATTGCATTATAAAAAAAGACTGCAGTTGTGCTAGGGAGAAAGGGAGAAGAATTGAATTGTTAAAACCCCGGCGAAAAAATAATTAGTAAACAGACTTTCTAAAAGGTTTTTTTCAGACACAAGGCCTTCCAACCACAGTCTTACTTAAAGGGCCATTCATTGGAGAAAAAGAGGCTTTTAGAAGGGCTTCAAAAAATATATGGCGCTCTTCCTCAGCATAGTTGTTGTTGCTTATAGTGCAAAGTAGTAAAAAACCTGTTGATTTTGAATACTTATTTGAAGATTTGAAAATTATATCCTATACATTCACAAAAAATTACTAAAGCATACCTAACACTATCACACAAGTCTTACGAATTCCATAATACTTTGTAAAATAGAAATCTAATGTTGCGACTGTCAAAAAATCTTATTTAACATTACAGTTTGTATTCACACTATCGCACATGACCTGCTTTTGCTTAAATTCCACTCTGATCAAATGAAAATTATTATTGTTTAGGAAATTTAAAACGATGAAGTCGTATGGGATGTCAATTGTTTTTTCCGTATTACTTGCCATTTTCATACCATTTTCATTACTTGCCATTTGCATTCACACTATCACACTTTTACATATTACTTGAGTTTTTGACATGTCTTAATATAAAGTACATTAGTGTAAAGAAGCTTAAGAGGATGCCTTAGACAGGCCTTGTCTTAGAATGTCGAGTTGTATTTGTAAAATATTTAATAAAAGAGATGCTAAAAGACGTTTTCAAAGAAGGCAGAAAAAAAAGTAAAATTTCATTAAGAATACGTTTGTAGTCCTTATTGAAGGTTGCTGGGAAGGTGATTAAACACACAAAAATTATAAATTAAACAAAACTTAAATAAAAAAATAGTAACGGAAAGTGATATTAACCTTACCCCAAATATAATTTGCTTTCGAATCATTCCCAGTAGCAGTTGCTCTTTGTTGCAACTTCAAAAGTGCCGTTAGCTTAATACAATTACAATTCTGCAAATACCGGAATCGTCTTACTAAATGAAATGGTCTTTGTCCCAAATATAATTCCACAAATGCAAAAATCAATTTCTTTTCTTTGTATAATATAATTTAATTTTTTTTTTTTTTTTTTTATTAAATTCTAAAGCTGGGAAATTGCCCCAATAAAATATTCTGAAATCACACGTTTGCCCTGTTTTATACAAATTTTATTGCAGCTAGTTGGTACAAAGCGAAATGAGTACAATAATTGCCGCAGCACTGTCACACGATTTTTCTTACTTGTGTCAACTGCGAACACAGCTGTTGTGGTAGCTTTTTTGTTTGAAAGTTCTAGTTGGCTTGTTCATTAAAAAAAAAAGAAAATTCTACATATATGTATTCAAACAAAGTTTTGTTGAATAGTTTTATTTAAAAATTTTTAAGTTAAATATATGAAATTCCAAAAATAAAACAAAGTAAAATTCTATTTTAAATATACAAAGAAATAGAGAATATTCTTTTATATTGTCCTGAACAGCTATTGCACTAAAAAAAAAAAAAAAATTTTGGGAATACAAAATTTATTATTAATGTATTTATTAATTAATGACTTGCTAAATTACCAATTTTTATTTTTGATAAATTTAATTTTTATTTTTAATTTATTCCAACTAAAAGAAACACACAAAAGTAAATTTATTAAAAAAGGCAAATATTGGCGCGTATTGTGTTGTTTAATTGCCGCACAAGAAGCCAATAAATATTGGTACATTTTTGTCATTTTTATTGACGCGCATTTACATATCAAGTAGTCACACGATTGCCGCACCAGGGTTGCATTTTATTGGTAAAAGTAAGCACAATATTGCCCTCGGTTGGTACATGAGGCATTTGATTGTGTAATCACACGATTGGGATATTAAAAAGTTTTTATTTTATTCGCAAAAGCAGCCTTCTATAATATTTTCTTTAAAAGTTGGGCGCCCACATACAAAAACATAATCTAATTCCTTGGTTATAGAAAATAGTTCTGGTAGCTGAAACAAATCTAACTCATCTATTTTTTTTTTTCAATATCCTTAATTAAGAAGAAATACTCTATACCGGATTTTTCATATACTCTGTTAAGTCCTTATATAAACTTTGCAGTGCCACTTTTTGGCTGACAACATTATTTAAGATACTTTTACACGGCATGTATTTAGTAGTGGATTTGTCAGATCTAAAATCCATATGTAATTGCACGAGTCTGCCAAAATCGACAAATGCAGCAGGTTTATAATTTTTTCTTTCACACGTTCATTTCTGATTTCATCAAGTCATGTACTGATTTATATTTTTATTCACTTTTAATTGTTTTTTTTGTTTTTTTTTTTTTAAGAATATGTGTAAATAAATAGATGTTAATGTATATTTGCCGCCACAAGCAAATGACTTGCAAAACATTTGATGTCAGATGGTTTGTCAGTTCAAAATAGATCACTCTCTTACACTGATAGTTAGAGCTGACATTTACAGAAGCAAATTTGTTTATTTTTACACGACATGTATGCAGTTTACAGTGGAAAATTTGACAAGTACACTTCTTAATACATGTCGTGTAAAAGAACCTTTTTAAGCTGTTTACACTGATCATCATCTAACATCTACCAGCAAAGATGTAGAACATGTGAAGCACTTATTTACATTGTTCAAATCTAACATCTACCATCAAACAAAAATGTCACAATTTTTGAAAAAAAAAAAATTAAACAATAACTTTTTTTCTACAAAAGTGTAAAGATTTTACAAAAAATCACAAAAATTAATATGGGCCATTATTTGCCCATATTATTTGCTGTTAGTTAAAGGTAGGATTTTGTCGGACGTATAACAAGTTATTTATTATTTCAACTTAACTTTACCCTGCCTGGTAGGATGAACTTGCCTTAAACGTATTGCTCACTTTAGTTTAAAGCAAAATTTTAATAGTGAAAAACTTTTTATACGTAAGTCAAAATCCTACCTTTAACTATCAGCAAGTTGTAATAATGGCCCTATGAGATTTAATTTGCTTAAGCATATTGAAAATATTAAACAAAAAAAAAAAAAAAACATGGCAAAAAAAGAGAAAACTTGACAAATGGTAACGCAGCTTTCAAAAAAAACGTCTTTTTGTCAGTGATGCCACGATAATAATAGAAGTTATTTCCATTTTTCTAGTGATGACACAAAAGTAATCGAAAGACGTAGAATGGAATAAAATTAGATAGGATTATCTTGTAATGATGTTGAAAGATGTTGATTTTTAGCACTATGAGTGTGTGTGAAACGGTAGCAAAATCATATTGTGAAAAATTTCTACGTTAATGCCAAAATTTTTTACTAGCCCCCAGGACTAATGAAATTTCATTCATCTCACAGTGTCAAAATTTTACTTTCATGAGTACTTTTCTACCGTTTCACACGCATCCTATGTAGTTCTTCTAGATGTTAACAGCTTTGCAAATTGATGATAGATGTTGGTCCGTGTAAACAGCGAGCAATTTAAGGTTTTGCATGAAGTTTTAGTGCAAGTGGTGTAAAATTGTAAATTATTCCTTGTATTTTATTACGTCAACAGCACAACAACATTATTTGCTGATTACATTTGAAAAGGGTACTATTTAAACAACAACAATCCGCCTTTGACTTGAATAACGTTGTCTTGTATTCTCAAACAAAACGTTTGATTTTACTAAATTGCTTTTGATATGCATTTTCAAATTCAATCACATTTAATTGCATGAATATCGCATTTGGCGCAAATTATTTTGCGCTTGATTTTTATCGTCTGTAATTTTGCTGTAGCGATGAATGCAAACCGACGAACGCAAACCATTCGCGCAACTTTTTAAAAATATTATTTTAATCAACTACTTTTTATTTACGTCAAATACAAATTGCTCAACCGCAAAAAGTACTTGTCATAACTACATATTTTTTATTTCTGTGTACAATATAACATTTGTGACGACAGTTTTGCATTAATAATTGTATTTTTCGCAAATCAAACGTAAGAAAAGATAAACTCACGGTTTATTGTTTTTGTTTTGTTTAAGCTTTGCTACAAGTAAAACTTCAGTGTTTATAATTCTTATTCGCTTTACAGTTTTATTTGTATAATATTTTTAACTTCTCTAAAGTCTGGCCTATTCAACCAGTGAAATGCGCATAGGAACTAGATTTTCCCTTAACAATAAATTTCAGTGTATTTATCAAAAATTAAAATTGGGAACTTAGCACGTAATAAAGAAATTTTATTAATAATAAATTTTATATTCCCCAAATAACTTTTGAAAGTATAATTTCTTTTAGTGTATTTTCGGAAAATTATTTTTATATTCATCAAAATTTGTTATTATATACATCTGTTATTTTTTAATAAGCTGTCTTTTGAACAAAACAAATTTAAAACTTTAAGAAATCGATCGATTTTCATCACATACCTGAATAAAGTGCAGACCCTACACCAGTTGCAGTTTTATGTTAACACTTTTGTAATTTAAAAGCCCTTTTGCATTTCAACGAAATCTAGTAGATTTAATTTAAAATCTTCCTCAAAATTTAGTTCGTTTACATTGTAGTTTTTTTTTTTAAACATTAGCGAGATTTTGTTTTCATAAAAAAAACAACTGACTGAAAGATTGTGTGTAACACACAATTCCCCACTACAATTAGTTGGAGTTCACCCAAAATTAATTGTAGTTGTAAGTGGGTTCAGAAAAAACAAAAATTAAAAACAAAAAAAAAAGAAAAGATAAACTCACTGTGTAATGTTGGTATTTTGTTTAAACTTTGATATCGTTGCAATTAAGACTTTTTGGGTGTTTGTAATTCTCATCCACTCTGTACTTTTATTTGCTAATATCTATGTTTCCTGATGATCTGCCCTAACAAAGCATTTACACCTGAAAGTAGTTTCTTGAAAGTCGCAATACACTCACACTTTTTCACTAACACATTTACATTATTCTGTTTTCAGTCCAACTTTCAGTTAGCTTTCAATGAAAATTTCAAGAAAGCGATTTCATGAAAGTAAATGACAATAAGTAAGCAGTGTTGCCAATTGAAATTTTTTTTCGTCTTTATTGTAGTGTTTTAATTCTTCTAAGAAAAACATAAGCGAATTGATTGATGGATAATAATTGATTAATTTCATTTACAAAACTTATTTGCTTAAATACTACTAATGAGAATAAAACTTAACCTAATATTGAGTGACTTTACAAAAGTTCACTCAATCACTTATTCTAGTACTTAGTATTAACTTACATGCAATCATACAGTATTGTATCAGGCAGCTCAATTTGAGTCATTAATTTGTATTGCTGTGTAGTCAAGAATTTGCTAGTTCAGCATAACTGTAAAAATGTACGTTGAACTTATCTTGTCAACATAAGTAAGCGAACGTTGACTGTTGTTTATTTAATAATATCAAATTGCACAAATGAATTTGTGATCGCGACAACGTACGATGATTCAATATTGGTACTGACCTGTCTTAATAATATTTGTTTACTTTTTGGTAAGAATGTCTTGATAATAGTTTTGTCTATAAATGAAAGAATGTATTAACAAACGAAAGAATGCATTATTAAAAGGAATGTACTATTAAATGAAATATATGAATACAAATATAAAGAATTTTAAAATGTTTTTTCAACTGAAGTTCGGCGTATATAGTTAGCTCGGCAACTCTGAAACTTAAAATAAGCAAGACAATAAAAGAAGAAGAAGATACATTTTCGATAGAAGTTTGCCCTTTGAAGACATTTTGAAAATGAAATTTCACTTTCATGTAATCATTTTAAAAAGTTGTTTGCTTCTCTTGTAAAGTTATATTTTTATTAGTTACGCCTTTTTATATTTTAGCTAACGATACATAAAAATAAATTTAAATTTTGTATATTATTAAAGCTAGATTTACACTATTGAAATTTTCTTCAAAATTGCTCTTCAAAATGCTTCAAAGCGTTTAAACAGCAAAATTTATTGATCAATATTATTGAAATAAATTTTGATCAATAAATTTTGAAGAAATTTTGCTGTTTACACGAGTTTGAAGCATTTTAAAGAGCAATTTTGAAGAAAATTTCAATAGTGTAAATCTAGCTTAACTTAATTTATTTTATCAATATTCAACATTTTTTATTTTTCGAATTTATTCTATGAGCTAAATTTATAAAATACAAACTGAAAATTAGCTCATAGAATAAATTCGAAAAATAAAAAATTTTGAATATATTAAAGTGGCTTATGAAAAGGAATAATTCCCAGATTTTATTTTATCAATATTATTTATTTATATGTTCCACTTTTGTTTTTGCTATTGTCTAAAAAGTTTTGAATTTTTTCAACAGTTTTATCAAGCCGCCATTTTAGTTTCTGTTTGTAAAAATATCTTAAACACTGTTAACCAAAATTGGTTACTTTATTTCTCAATGTGTACTTTTGTACTTTTTTCCATTTTGGCTACTTTTTATCAAGTTAAAAATAACCAATTTTTTTGTTTTACTTGGGGGCTAAGCCATCAAGTTTTCCATTTCTAGTTTTAATATCCCCACACTTTTTAATAATTCACTCATATTGTTTTTTAATCAAACGAATTTGCTTTCGGCTTATCTTACAAGTTGAGTGGCAGTAGGGTAAGTTCTACCATTACCTGCTCGGCTTTTCTGGACTTATCTAATTGTGAATGGTATTAATGCATTCAACATTTACATTATTTTTTCATTCACTTAATAACGATTTCAGTAAAAACTACGACAAATTATAAAGCCTTCCTGACTATCAGGTGTCTACATACATTGTACATTGTATCTTTAATACATAAATATTTTGGTTACTTTTTATTGCATTTGGTTACTATATTTTTACATTTTGGTTATAAATTTTTTTTTTATCGTGGCAACACTGATCTTGTAAAGTGGAGTAGTTTTTGGTATTATAAGGAAAAAAATTATAGTTGCATCACCAAGTACTTACTAGATTTTGAGTGGAATTCTTCAAAATCTAGTCCAAGGCGAATTCATTACCAGGTGGCGTTGAAAGCACAGCTGTGCTACTTTTTTTTTCTTACATAGAGAGAGAAATGTCAAAAGTTGCTTGTGTTTATGACATATCGATCAACGAAAGCAACAAAAAAATACATTGTTGTGTTTTTGGTGTTGTTACTTGTTGTAGTATCGACACCACCGTATACATGAATTCGCCTTGATCTAGTCATAAAGCAGATTTTGTTGTGTATGGGAAATCTAGTCAGAAACGACTAGAGTCAGCTCGAAATCTCGTTTGTATGTACAAGATTTCGTTGCAGTGTAAACGGGTTATAAGTGAATGTGTTTTTACCATTATTGTCCATTCAGCAACATATTTCATTCATATCCTCATTTGTATAAGATTTTCATTCATTAAATTTAGTTAACATTTAATTAAATATACGTTTTATAGAAATTTAATAAATTTTGAAAAAGCAAAAATATTTGTAATTATTCTAAAATGATATTAATTGATATTATTTATTGAAAAACCATATATGGCAAAAATATACAGACATACATACATATACTATACATACATATATATTTAAATTATTTAATAAATACAAATAAAAAAAAAAAATAAAATAATGCTTAATAATGTTTAAATAAAATATTTCATATTTACATATAGAAATAATTAAAAAAAAAAACAGAACTAAATTAAAAAATAAATCGAAAATGAGACATTTTATATCAATCAAATATTGCCTTGATAGCTAGTTTATAAAGGATAATACAGATTTAAGTAAAAGTAACAAATTAATTATGTAAATTAAAGAAAATAATGTTATAAAAATAAATAAATAAATAATCTAACATTTCCTGGTCATTATTAATTTTTTGAGATTCCATTAAACATTTGAATACTTTTCAATTAAATTAATGTCAAATTTTATCAAAACGAAAAAAAAGATAATAAATTTATGTAAAATATTTTTGTAGTTATGAATGTAAATTTATGTAATTTTGGTGTACATTTAACTGAGCTTCCATTAAAACAATTCATTATTCGTGTGTACTCTTAATCAAATCAATTATTATTGTTTATTAAACATAAATTTTAATTATACTTGCAATTTCATCTAAATATTCAACTTCCTTCAGAAACAACAATAAAAAAAATCGAAAACCTCCTCTTGCAATCAAAACTATTTGAAATTATTAAAATATTTAAAAATCATTTCATCATGTTGTAATGTAGATAAAGTAAAGTAAACAAATGTAATGTAAAGTAATTTATGTATGATGTATAGTTTGTATGTACTTATATTTTTTTTTTCAATTTCTGTACGAAATTATTTACATTTGTTTATTAAAATATATTTAAAATACGTATTTAGGTATAGTAAAGTAAAACTTAACTAAATAGTTACTTTGGTATGTATTGTAAATGTTAGTTTTAGGCAAAATTTAAGTGGAATTGTAAAATTAGTAATAGAAATTTAAATAAATAACAGTGTTTAGAGAAAAGAAAAACTGTTAAGAGATGTTTCAAAAAGCAAACAAAAAAAAAACTGCTTAAGACACTCTTATCGAGAATAACACCAATTAGTATTAAGCCTATGATTTACTTTTAAAATAATTAAAAACAAATCAAATCAATTTCAAAAATTTAATAAAAAATTAAAAAAAAATATTAAATAAATTCAGTTAAAACGAAAAAAAGTTTTTTTTAATCGATGCTCGAATATATATCTTCTTTTGTTGTTAACAGTAGAGTTTTTTTATTCCCGCACTTTTTGGATTCTCGGGAAAGCGGGAAATAAAAATCGAATTCCCGGGATCCCGGGATTCCCGCCTAAATTTTTTTGTTTATTTATTTACTTATTTCTCTAATGAAACTAATTTTACTTACTGGCTATTACGCTTAAAATAATTAAATCTAGTATCTTTTATATACCAAAAACGTAACTAATTCAAGATTAAAGTAATTTTAGGACACTTAAGGGGTAATTTTAGTGCCAATAGCATTTGCATAATTGGAATGAAAGTTTTGAAGTCTTAAGGCCGGTATTCACTATCCTACATAATCGTAAGATTCATTCACACGAAAATCTGACGGAATTCTAGCCGACATAAAAAAAATGTCTGCAAAATCTGCTGTCAGTGCCACACTATCACACAAAAAAGATGCAAACTCAAATGACTCATCAACTTTACAAGAAAATGCAACTCTGATCGCATATAATCTATCATTTTATGAAAATTTTTAAAACATTTCCAAGTCGGACAGACTTGTCAAAAAAATCTGTCACTCAATTCATTTTTAAGCCACACTGTCATACATTAAGAGCACACACGATTTTTTTGACATATCGTGCGACTAAATAGGATAGTGAATACCGGCCTTTAGTGGTATACAGTTTTCGGAAGGGCGACTAGGAACTGAAACCACAACATTACGAAGTAGGAATTCTGAAATAATTCAGCAGAAAGGAGAAATTTTATTTACTACATATATTTAATAACATATTTTTTGCAATTTTATAACCCTTAATCAGCAGTGGTGTATGAAGGTATACTAAGTTCGTCATTCGATGTGAATATTTTTTTAATATTCATCTAAGGTCCGATAAAGGATTTGTATTGTGAGTTCTTCATTCGTTCTTAGCCGATTAAGCCATATGGGTGTCAAATTGTATATAGATCTTCTAGGCTGTTTGGGATTGAATTCGTGCAGAATCGCTTCAGTAGGAAAAAAGTTATACACCCAAATGTGGAACTACCTCCCAAAATATCAACAAAAACTAACATAAATTTGTGACGAATGCACCTTTTGTCATTAAATTTCAACAAGTTCGTTTTATAAGGCACCAAATTTCGTAAATATCGGTCCATAATTTACCTACGGCTCCATGTTTAGATTAATCTCGTTAATCATGTAAGTATGGCTTTAAGCGTAACGAATAATGCTTTTGTGGTGCAATTTAGCATAATCTACTTTCATAAGACTCAAAATTACTTGAAATGCCGCATATAAAGCACTTTACTACGCCCTTAACCGCAAAAACTTATACATAGTATTATTGTAAAATTTACACTTCAGTTTGATAAGACAAGAAATAAAATTTCGTGAAAATAGGTCTATAATTTATCATTGGCCCTATATAAAGCCCATTCTCAAACGATTAATAAGCCTTTAACTGTAGCAAATGTAAATATTGTGGTGATACTAAGTTGGGTTAATCTACTAAAGACAGTAGTCCGACATAGATTTACTAAAGCTTAAGAAAAAGAATTTCTTCAAAATTTCCCAGGAACCCCGCAATTAATTCCCGGGAAAGCGGGAATAGAAAACAATTGAAAATCCCGGGAATTCCCGGGAACAAACTCTAACTAACAGTAACACAAGGGAAGAAAATTGAATTTTTGTGTGGATTTGATGCCATTTAATACCCTCCACCAACACTAGTGTTAGTACTAAGTTTGTCATTCCGTGTGAAACTTTTTTATTATACGTCTTAGACCCCATAAACTATATATATTCTGGCTCCTTGACTAGTTCTAAGTCGATTTAGCCATGTCTGTCTGTCTGTCCGCCTGTTGAAATCACGCTCACTTTCGAAAAACGCAAAAGAAAAGAACAAACTTGGTCTCAAATTGCTTGTAGTTATTCTAAGCAGTTTGGGATTGAAATTCAGCAACATCGGTTGAGTAGGATCAGAACTATGAATGAAAATGTGGAACCACTACCCAAAAAAATATGATAATCTTGATACAAAAACTAACATAAATGGTGGAATGATGCACGAATTCGCTTTATATGACTGCAAATCATACTGGGAAATTTCGTGAAGATCGGTCCGTAATTGACCATACATATAAACCCTTCTCGCGGAAAACAGCTTAGTACGCCTTAAACCGTAATAAATAACGCTATCATATTAAAACTTGGTACGTCAAAGTTTTATAGGACGAGAAATCACACTGCCAAATTTTGTGAAGATTGGTCCATAATTTACCCTAGACCACATATAAACCCTAAAGCCAAATAAAGCCCACTTTGGGAAAATAATTAAATTCGCCTAAAACCATCACAGATATAGATATTGCGGTAAAATTTCTTACTTAAATTCATATGGCCAGAAAAAATATCATGGACATTTGTGAAATTCACTGTTAACTGTTGAATTGAAATTTATTCTAATTTATTTTTTGTAATACCAGAAATAAGTCTTCAGAATTTTGGGATAATTGGTCCATAAACAACCATAGGTCCAATACAAGTTAGCCTCCTAAACATAATTTTAGTTCGGCTAAAACTTTTACGAATCATGATATCTCACTCAAGCCAGTTCAAAGTTCTAACAAGAAACGCATAAGACTTTCTTATTGTCAGTCAATAATTTAATATAGGTCCTAACCGCAACCAATTTTAATGCTGACGTTCGTTTTTGTAAAGTTTAGTTAATAATAATATTGTATTTATAATATAGAGCCCACTCCTGTCGGTGGAGGGTATCAAAGATTTGCTCAGCCGAATATAGCACTCTCACTTGTTTTATTGTATGACTATTATTTTTGTATAGTATTTGACAATTTTTTGGTCCACATCTAATTCATTGATATACATATATATACCTATATAATCATTTGAAATCACTGATGCAGCGCAGTGATGCATTTACGAACGTACCCATACTTTCATTGATGATTCGTTGTTTCGTTTCAGAAAATTACAAATCAATACAACGCGACCATAACCGATCTATTTCTACAAAAATAGATCGGTTATGGCATGTAAGGCTTATAACCAGGGACTGTAACAGTTATTCCTTTTTTCATAAAAGTCAGATGATAACAGTTATTTTTTTTTTTTTTTTTTTTTGAACAAAAATAACAGTTATTTTTTGATTTTAATTTTTTTCGATCAAAAATAACAGTTATTTTATGTTTTTTATTTTTTTGAACAACAATAACATTTATTTTTTGATTTTAATTTTTTCGAGCAAAAATAAAAGTTATTCTTTAAAGAAATGTACGCGTTAAAATTATTTAGTTGATTTTAAGTATTTATTTTAATGCGCATAGCAAATCCCAATGATGATCACACATTTAAATAAATATTTAAAGTCAACTCAATAATTATAACACGTACATTTCGTAAGGCTGTGTTCAAATGGCTCATGTGTTATTGACATGATTCTTCCTTTTTCTTCTTTGAACAAGAATGGGCGTTTAAATGATTTATGTCATGTTGACGACATGTTTTTTTTTGCAGTCTTTTAATACGAATAAGAAAAAAAAAATAGGGAATGAGAAAGCTAAGCGTACTGACAGTACATGCATGTGTGTACTCGTTTCTTTTCCCCTCGTCTCTCTCACCCATAAAGTAGCAATCATGTCAAAAAACATGAGCCGTTTGAACACAGACTTAGAGAATAACTTTTATTTTTGCTCGAAAAATTAATAATCAAAAAATAATTGTTATTTTCGTTCAAAAAAAAAAAAAAATAATAACTGTTATTATTGTTCAAATATATAAAAATCAGAAAATAACTGTTACTTTTGTCCAAAAAAAAAAAAAATTAAAAAATAACTGTAATTTTTGATCGAAAAAAAAATCAAAACTTTAAAAATCATTATTTTTTATTATAGAAAAGTTCATAAGGATCAATATGAATACTTGAATCACTTTTCCGGCATTTACTTTTTTATGCATTTATTGCTTTAAAATTTCAAAATAACTGTTATTTTCGGTCCCTGCTTTTAACATTGCTTTTATATCTCAAATATTTTTCATTTTACAACGTTTTTTGCTTCTCCTGTAAACTTATAAAAAGTGATGTTACGTTATTTTGCATTTTAGATGACGATATGCATTTCTTTCATCCCGTCTCATTGTCTTTTTATTATTTAAATTCATAAAGTTTTTTACTTTATTGTTTACTGTTTTACTGTGCTCTTTTAATTATATATTATGTTGTTGTAGCACCGAAAATATAAAAATAAAAACAAAAAATGTTTTTACGCAGAATATATGTATGCAGGTACATACATATAATTTTTCTTTTCTGGTATTTTTTTCTTTCTTTTTTAATAACTTTACTGTTCACGTTTATATTAAATAATTAAAATAAAAAATTATTCAATTAGTGCGTCCATTCGCTTCTAAATCTATATACATACATAAAATTGTCGTTTCACGGTGTTTGTAATTGAACTTCTCCGAAACGGCTTGACCGATTCTTATGAAATTGTGTATGTATATTTGTTAGGAATGAGAATAGGTCGTAAAGTATATTTCATATCGCTAGAGGGCGTAAAATAGGGCAAAAGGGGTAAAAGCTCCCCTCCCTATATTTTCTTAACTAAACAGCTAGAGCTAGCTAGCTTAACTAAATAACTACAGGGCGTAAAAGAGGGCAAAAGGGGTAAAAGCTTCTCCTCACTATGTCTTTCTAACTCATTAACCGATTTCCTTGAAATTTGGCAGGCAAATAGTGTAACATCTGTAATGCCTATAATTTGTATTATTTAGGGCGTAAAATAGGACAAGAGGGATAAAAACTCCCCGTCTCTATATCTTTATTTAGCATGCAGACACTGTAACATCTTAAAGGAACTTAAAGCTATACATTTTTTTAGAATTTGAAATATTTTAATTACAAACCAAAATATTAACTAGAAATATGTTTTATGGCAAAACAACGCTTGCCCGGTCAGCTGGTTAATATTATAAAAATAAAAATAAATTTATTTAAGAAAAACACGGCTGTTATCAACGAGCACGGCCGAAGAACAGTTTAAATCTTGTGCGCAAAATATTGGCCGCAGTTTTTTCTGAATTTGGTATTGATAAGAAAAGGTTTATTATTTCTCATAACCCCTAAACAAATTATTTTTGCGACTCACCAAAAAAGTGCTCGATGTACGCTCCTAAAATTAAACCTTGGACTTTTTTAAGATGACATTTAAAATTTTTGGGCTCCAGCTTTGACTTCTCGTGAGCAGGACCATTTTGAAAAAGGGTCTATTTTTGCATGTGTTGTTAATTTGAGGATCTGTTTCCTTACCAACATATACAATATGGGTATCATAAGAAAGGTTTTTTAAGGCGCGTCCAACTGTATATACAATTTGTCCAAGGACGATCATCTATGTCCTTTTTTTAAGGACATTCTGTAAAAAATAGCGGTTTTTGAATTTTTTGTTCGGGGTTGTTTGTAATAAAAATTCCTAATTAACATATTTAAATCTTTAGTCGCTTTAATTAAATACTGGTCCCAGCTTTTTTTGAAATTCGTGCTAGTTCGCGTTTTGACAAAAATGCAATGGGGTGGTAACACTTTGTTTTAAATAGGGCAATATGGATATCAAATTTTTTCTTTTGCTAAGTACATCATCTTTAAATGTAAATAATTTAGATTCTTGCAAAAATATAAAATCAGAGTTTGTTGTATGAAAAATTTCATGCATAAATTTAAGTTTATCAGTTCCCAATATCGTTTAAGCTAAAAAAAAATTAAATAATTGTTCATTGTGTTTGTGATTGAATTAAACCGAAATAAATTACCGAAATTACTAAAATATAGTCCCGAAAGGATTTGCTGTAACACTGTTTTAAATCGCAATAAATGAGTCTTAAATGATCTATATAAAAGTTTTGTATATATAAACAATAAAATGTAATAACTTTTTTTAATTTGCGAAAAAAATATGCCGCCAAAAAGTCGTGGATCATTTCTTTTTTTTCTTTCTTTAGTTCTATCCACATGTGATCTAGAAACTAAATCCGCTATCACATTAGAGTTACCACAAAATTGCATTTATATATATTCCAGAGCACCGTGTAAAATGCATCTAATTTGCAAAAACCTAAATTATTTAAAACGAAGGGTTACCACCCCATTGCTTTTTTATCAAAATACGAACTAGCACAAATTTTAAAAAAAGCTGAGACCCCTATTAAATTTAATCGACTAAAGATTAAAATATGTTAATTTAAAATTCAAAAACCGTTCTATTTTGCAGAATATCTTTAAAAAAAAGGACATAGATGATCGTCCTTGGATAAATCGTATGCACAGTTGGACGCGCCTTAAAAACCTTTCTTATGATACCCATATTGTATATGTTGGTAAGGAAACAGATTCTAAAATTAACTAAACCTGCAAAAATAGACCCTTTTTCAAAATGGTCCAGCTCACGAGAGGCCAAAGCCGAACCGAAATATTTTAAACGTCTTCCTAAAAAAGTCCAAGGTTCATTTTGAGGGGGGTACACCTTGCACGAATTTTGCTTTCATACAACTTGAGTCGGTCTAGAATATAGTCTTAAATATATAATATAATTTTGTTGGTATCTAGATTGAACTCGGCCCGAAAATATTCTATTGCTATCTAAATTATCTGACCCAGTCTTATTTCTGTAGGTCATTATTTG
The DNA here is from genome assembly GCA_943735925.1 of Pollenia amentaria. NCBI lineage: Eukaryota > Metazoa > Arthropoda > Insecta > Diptera > Polleniidae > Pollenia > Pollenia amentaria. Next base: position 70,638,199 of record OX031007.1, on the reverse strand, counting down.
ATCATATCTCCTATAAAAATACTACATCCACAAATATTCTTCAAAGCCACAACTTCCTTATAAATATTAGTTTTAATTTTAAATTTTACTCCAATAGTTTTTATATGCAATTGCTACTATATCACGGCATTGACCGTGTGTCCCATATAAACACCCTACAAACACAAATAATTCTTATATAAATCCTAAGCTGATAACATTTTCTTGTGCTGTTTTAAGTCCCGTTCCGAATAGTGTAAAATATCACAAGATTTTTCTGAAAAATTACTTTTCATATAAATAAAAGGGCATATAAAATTCGGCAGTGCCGAACTAAAGTCTTTCGCTTGTTTTTATTAGCATGAGTTATGATACGTATTTTTGTTTAAAAAAAGTGCACTTGTTGATACCAGTGTTTAAAAAACTTAAGTTAAAAGTCGAAAAGTCGCAAAATTTTAACTTTTCAATGCTTTTACTTTTCTCTGCTTTTTAAAATCAAACATTGATTCTGTTAAAACTTATGAAAACAATCGGCAGTCGTGTGCTAAGTTTTCTTCTGCTTTTGATAAGTTAAAAAAATCAAAAATACAAGCAGTGTCTTTGCTTTTGAAAGTTGTCAGAAGTCGCAGTCCTAAAATCAGGCAGTCTTTTAGTTTTGTACATTTCTAACAGAAAAATATTCTCTTTTCTCTTCTGTTTTTTTTTTTACATTTATACTTACTCACACACAGGGGTGCCAGATGGTGTTGGTAAAAAATCGGCATATTTAAAAAAAAAAAAAATCGGCAAATTGAAACTGTCTATTTTAAACGCAAGAAAACATGTTTCTAATAATATAATCGAAAAATTCAGCATTACATATAAAAAGTAAACGTTTTACAACGGCTTATGTAAATTTATATATTGTAAAGTTCAGCCCTAATAACATTCAATGAAAAATTCAATGAAGGGTATTTTAGCGATACGGAACAAATTTTTTTTTTTTTTTGGGATTTATAAAAAAATATTTTTAATTATTCAAAAAATACAAATATTTTTGTCAAAAACTAAAAAATAAATGCCATGGTAATTTTGGCGATTTTTGACATTGAATTTGGCGAAAAAGTTCATAATCAATCTGACAGCCCTGATTGGGACTTATAATTTGCAAATACAAATAACTTTTTGCTTCTGCGACTGTTTGCGACTTACAAAAGCAAAGAGATTGATTTTACTTTTACTTGCGAAACTATTCAAAAGAATAGAAAATCAAAATCACAATTTTTGAAACAACTGCTGGCAAAAGTTTCGTTCAACTGTTTGTTTTTCGTTTTGTGATTTTGCTTTGACTGAAACTGTTGTTGATTTCAGAAGCACAAGCAGAAGTCAAATCAAAAGAAATGAAAGTTATTGCAGTTTTTTAAACACTGGTTGATACGTTATTTTGAGTTTTGGCTATATCTTGGTTATTTTGGAGTTCTCAGGGCTGAACCGAACCAATTTATAAAATATAATACATATATGCACTTAAAAACTGGTGAAAAATTATCCGCAAAGTTCAACTCTTCACTTCAGCTCTAAGTCCTCTATATTATGATATAGAGAATCTTAATCAATAAAAAAAACTTCTTTTCGAATTTTTAGATGATGGGGTTTTTTTTATCTTTTAGGTAACGATATGTTAATTATTTCTAATTTATAATTCAAGAACATTTATTTAATTATTTTTATGTCTACAAGGAAATATAATTTATGTTTTCTCAAAAGAATGTAAACTTATGGTGTAAAGTGGCCAAATTGAATACCTCTGGCCGCTAATTTCTCCGAAATCCAGGGGCGTAGGTAGGGTACATTAGCATAGACTCCAGGAACATTCTCTTCAGCACATCCAACACCCCAGGCAACAATACCGGCTTGGTAGTAACGATCCTTTACATTAGGAACGGGACAAACCAGAGGAGAACCGCCATCGCCTTTGCAAGTGTCCTTGTCTTTTTCACCACCAGCACACAAGAAACTTTCGTTCAAATTGAAGTACAAACCCAAACGAGTTTGGCGCAACTGGTTCTGGCAGGTGTCTCGGGGAACCACAGGTAAATCAATTTTCTTTAAGATCACCTGGTATTTACCCTCACGACCGAATTTGTCTTTTCCCCAACCAGTAGCATAACAACGGCTATGATCGAAATTGGCATCAGGTTCGGGCAAGCAGATTGGGCGGATGTTCTCTTGCCATACAAAAGGCTCTTCTAAAATAAGAAGAGCCACGTCATTGTAAAGAGCTCCCTTGCTGTACTTTTCATGAATGATGATTTCCTTAACGGGCTTGTCTACGTGATTAAGAATTTCATCGGTATTTTGGGTATCCCATTCACCACCACGCACAACTAATTGCTGGGCCTTACGATTAATGACACAATGTGAAGCAGTCAAGACAACATTTGGAGCAATCAATGAACCGCCACAGTCGTACAAGTGAATGATTTCGCCACCAGCATCTTCGGTACGGAGAATGGCAACCATCCAGGGGAATTCGCCAAATTGAGCTTCGTTGTCAGTGTCACCAGTGATTTTATAGCCAACACCATCTTGGTTACGCCAGCCGCAGCCATCATGACGTTCTTTGGGGAAGGGAGGAATAACAGGCACATCTCTCTGTAAGTGGATACAAAATGGAAGAATTAAAATGGTGTATGTTACTTCTTGTTTTGAAAGATCGTTATTTTTTCCGCAAATTTAATATGGAATCTTCTTCTTATCTACAAATTAGGGGTAAATTTAAAGTTCAGTAGTTTTTTTTAAATTTAAATATGTTACCAAACATATATTTTGCTGATTTAGATTTAAACCACAGCCACTAAATGATACCTGAATAGCCTTAAAATAAGCTATGAGACCACTAGTGCCTAATGTACCAGACCGAACTTTGGTCAGTCCTGGCTTTAGCAGTCTAGTTATGTTACACCCCCAGACAACCTTGTGGTCACAGATTACTGCACAGATATGTCACGAGACGGAAGATTTAGCATTTTTTTTTTGTCTCTTTCTTAGAAAGCTGCCCTTTTTCATTTCTCTTGCGCCATCGTTTATGCCGAAATGCAATGAACACAAATTTATTTTGTTAAGATTTATTTGCAAAACTGTTGTAAAAATTAACTTTTAAGTTTTCCGCAACACGAGTTAATAATATTTAAGTAAGTTAATAACATTATAAAACAAAACAATCCTTTTTTTTGCCCAAAATAAAACGTTTGTTGAACTAATCTTTTTGTTAAACGTGATTTGTGTTTTGTTATTTTTGTTTTGATCACGCAATTTGTGTTGATTGTAGCGGCCTGTTTTTACACATTGCCAAATTAAAGCACGCAAGAAACTATTAAACTTTTGCTAAGGAACTAATTCGATAATACCAGCAAAAACATTTTTAAATTCTATTATACAAAAATATATTTTTTGGGCTGTTTCTATAGATAACTCTTCTTTGGCTTTTGCGGTAATCGAATTTCAGCATTGGTCTTCTCGTGACAAAAACATTGATATATCATACTTTAAGATCGGACTGTAAATGCCTAAGATATAACGAAAAATGTTAAATGGCGACCCCTACTTTCGGCAAAAAAAAAATAATTTTCAAAATACTTTATATTAGAGGTGGTACGGGGGAACTGTTTTTGAGGTACGGTCTACTGTACATATTAGATTTGATTTTTTAATGCTTTTACTATGAAGCATTTAGTTCTTAAAAGAAATTTTATTCCGAAAATACATTTTAATTTTCATATGGAGATGTATTAAAGTTTAAGTTCTATTGAGAGCAGTTGTGAAAATTCAAAAAATGCTTTACAACACTGGAAAAATAATTTCGATTCGTTCAGTAGGTAGGTAGAAAGGCTGGTGTGAAGTCTCCTTCACACCTTCACCCAGAGACCAATATGGTCCATTGTGATGCCTTGTTTAGAAATATATAGCTGGAAAGTAGGTGAAATAAACAGCGAAAGCATTAGAAAAGATAAAGAAGATAGATAAGAAAAGAAGATCTGACCAAGCCCGTGAGAAAACCTCACTCAACCCGACATAAATCTGCCCTATATGCGGCTAGCTCCCAGTATCCTGCTGCGCAGCCAGGCCATCCCCGTCACGAATCCTATCAGACTCTCGAGTCCACAGCCCGAGAAATCCCCTAATTCGCCTAAGAATCTGCTGCCCAGCCACCTAGGCCTGCTGCCCTGTACCCTGGTACAGTGGCACAAAATATGCTCAACCGTCTCCAACTCCTCCGGGTCTTCACACAACCCGCAAATATCCGACACGTCGGATCCCAACCTCACCGCCATCCTGCCAATCATGCAATGGCCCGTGGTAATTCCTATCATGGTCCCCACGCAGACCCTGCTTCTGCCCAACAGCGACTCCGAATCGGACATCCTAAGCACCGGCCACAGAGTCCGTGATACCCGGCAGTCCGTTCAGTTCCCCCATGCCCTATTGGTCGCGCCCAGAATCCATTCTCTGATCCTTTCAAAGTAGAAGCCTATTGGAGGCTCCATATAGTTAGGCCTCCATATAATTAGGATCCTCCATCTCTGAGCTCTGTCTCGCCAACCCATCAGCAATCACATTGCCGTTTATGTTGCAGTGACCCAGCACAATCTCAAGACATACTCCCCTAAGGCTCCCTCCAGAGCCCTCCTACAACCATCAACACTCTGGCTTCTCTTCAGTTGTCCAATAAATCTTTCGTTCAGTATCAACTGAAAGAATTATTTCGAATCGAAAAAGTATTCGATCACGATTACCAGAATTAGCACCCAGACTTTAGAATTCCATAGTTGCCCTTAAATTCCTTTTTAAAATTATAAAATTTTTAAAACTTATTTTTTTTTTTTAATACAAATATTTTAAAAGGTTTTCCGAAAAAAAGTTCTTACCTTATTGGGAATATCACAGCAAATTTCACTATAACTGCACACTTCATCATTAATACGAATATCAATAAAGTTTTCACCAGTTGTGCTGATGGCACCATCCACACACAAATGCCTTGGCACACATTCCTTGTCCACACCACATGATCTGTAAACACCGGATTCACCGATACGAGGTGGATCCAAGACAGTAACAGTTGATGGTTCTGGTTTAAATACTTGGGTTGTACTCTCCACAAGTTGTGGTGTAGAATAATTATTAAAGACTTTTCCAATTAGATCGTCCAAAGAAAGTTGTGCACATGAGAGGGCAACAAACAAACTAAATACTATCAATAATTGTTTTGCCGCCATTGTACTACTGGTCTGAAAAGAATATTAAAAAATATTTTATAATCTAAAATAAACTGATAATATTGTTTTTGTTAATCAAATGCACACTCTAATATGAGATACTTTTAAAAAATTTTATTAATTCTGTTTAAAAAACGTTTCAAAGTTCATTTGAGGTTATCACGGAAAACTGTGTTTGTACTAGATTTCTGAAAATCTATGGCCCAAATTTACAGCCATTTGTTTATTATTCGTTAACTAAAATGATATTGGTTAACTAAAAAAATTTAATCAGAGCAAAAAATTTCAACTCTTTCAAATTTCCAAATTTAAATATTGGTAGCACTGTTTTTCTTAACATTTTTTTTTAATTTCTAAATATGAAAAAATTCCGAAATGTTATTGAAAACAAGAAAAAAAGTAGCAGTATCACTGCTAAACAAAAAGAATATGCGTGGCAGCGTCTGCGTTCAATCTATAATAGGCATTTTCTACAAAAAAGCAAAACAAATGTAAATAATAATTTTCAACGCAACAGCCGTTGTCTAACTAGTCGTTAACCGCTAACATTTGATGGTTTATCTAAAGCTGGAAATAATTTTTTTTGGTTAAACCATTGCTATTAGTTAACTAATGACTGTAAATTTGGGCCTAAATGGATTAAATATTAATGTACGTTGACATCATGTATGTACATTATTATAAATAATAGTTTAGCTTAAATTATGCTGTCATGTGTTTGGAAAAATTGAATTTGTGTTTTTTTAAGAAATAAATATAAATTTGGTCAGAAAGTATTTGATCAGAATTTTAAGCCGTATTAACGAAAAGAATATGCTCGCAATTCTTCTTAAATTACGAAATTATTCTTTTTTTCTTTAGAGTTCAGGGCATGAGTTCAGGGACTTATGAAACATAAACAATCTCCGATATTTGCGGAGTTCAATATTTAGTGCAAATGGTTTTGCAAAAGTGTTGAATAGTTTAATTATGTGTCAGTTGGTACAAATTAATTTCTTCACCTCAATAGATTTTGTGAAAGTACTTTAAGTATTTTAAATAATCTATGCTCTTAAAACAGGAATAAAATGTCCTTTGGAAATTTTAACAAGACAAAATTTTGATAAAAGTTTTAAGCATTTTCGCACATTTTTGCTTCCAACTAAAACAAGAGCTACTAAATTCAGCAATTAACAAAACAAAAAATGTGCTTCTGAATGGAAGGCAAAACAAATAGTTATACTTTTTTTTAGTATCTAATTAATTTGGTGAATCAAATGAAAAATTTAAGCTTTACTCTTTACAGGTTTAGGCTTATTAAAGTGTTTTCCGAGAGTGGGCATGGGCCCTAAGGTAATTTATGGAGCGATTTCAAGAAATTAAGAAGTGTGATTTATTCACTACATAATTCCTATAAAAATGTGTTTTTGCTAAAATAAGATTTTTATGGTTAACTAAAAAAATTATCTTGTTAATTAATTTCGAATTTAAATTTCAATTATTCATCTTAATTAATTTAATAAAAATTTTAATAGAATCTTACAAATAAATCAATTACTAGTTTGCTCTATCCAAAAACTATATTAATTATTTTATACCATCCACCACCACTGTGGTGAATGAGGGTACACTAAGTTTGTCATTCCGTGTGAAACTTTTTTATAATACATCTAAAGTATATATATTCTGGCTCCGTGAGTAATTCTAAGTTGATTTAGCCATGTCCGTCTGTCTGTCCGTCTGTTGAAAACACGCTCACTTTCGAAAAATGTAAAAAGAAAAAAACAAACTTGGTCTCAAATTGCTTGTAATTATCCTAAGCAGCTTGGGATGGAAATCCAGCAACATCGGCTTACTAGGATCAGAACTATGAATCAAAATGTGGAACCACCACCCTAAAAAAATTCATAATTTTGATACAAAAACTAACATAAATGGTGGAATAATGCACGGAGTGACATAAAATTGTGCACGCTTTATACGACTGCAAATCATACTGTTAAATTTCGTGAAGATCGGTCCATAATTGACCATAGACTCAATATAAACCCTTCTCGCGGAAAACAGTTTAGTACGCCTAAAACCGCGATAAATAACGCTAGCATACTTAAATTTGGTACGTCACAGTTTTATAGGACCGCAAATCACACTGTAAAATTTTTTGAAGATCGGTCCATAATTTACACTAGGCGCCATATAAACCCCTTCTCTCGGAAAACAGTTTATTGCACCTAAAACCAAATAAAGCCCACTTTGGAAAAATAATTAAATTCGCCTTAAACCATCACAGATATAGATATTGCGGTAATTTTCTTACTTAAATTCATATGGCCAGAAAAAATATCATGCACATTTTTTAAATTCACTGTTAACGCTAAAACTAATTACACTGCTGTATTGAAATTTATTCTAATTTATTTTTTGTAATACCAGAAATCAGTCTTCAGAATTGTGGGATGATTGGTCCATAATTTACCATAGGTCCAATACAAATTACCCTTCTAAAAATCATTTTAGTTCGGCTAAAACTTTTACGAATCATGATATTTTACTCAAGCCAGTTCAAAATTCTAACAAGAAACGCATAAAATTTTCTTTTTGTCGGTCAATAATTTAATTCAGGTCTAAACAGCAACTAATTTTAATGCTGACGTTCGTTTTTGAGAAGATTAGTTAATAATATATATGTATTTATCATATAGAGCCCACTCCTGTCGGTGGAGGGTATCACAGATTCGGCACAGCCGAATGTAGCATTCTAATTTGTTTTTTAATTGAAGCAATTCGTTAATTGAATCAAAACGTTGTGTTCTTATCATATTTTTAATTAAATTAACCATTAATTAAGAAAAAAAATCACAACTTTCAATTTTTATAAATTTTAGTAATCAATATAATCATTAAAGAACTTTGTATTTGTAATATTAAATGAATTATAAAACTTTTGTTTGTAAACCTCTTTTACAGACTTTTTTTTAATAAATATTTATAAAAAGCATTTACCTTTTGACTTTCAAAAATCCCGAATCCCGAAAAATCCCGGGTTTTGATTTTTTGAAATCCCCGAATCCCGGGATTTGCGAAAACCAGTACCGATTGGCATCCCTAATAATTATAATGAACACTTTTGTTTTTAACTAAACTACTTCAATATTTGGCAGTACATATTTAACTCACTATTAAGTTTATTTAATAAATAAAGACAGGTTTTTAGTTTGTGATTCACAAAAGTTTTTTGCAAAATTCCAAAAACAAAAGTTCGTTTATGTTCGTTATAAAAGCAAAATTTGAATAAATGAAATGTATGCCAGTCATTATTTCATGAATGCTATCATCAACATTTTGCTTGAATATTTCTTCGAATTACATAAACATTTTTGTTTATTTAAAAAATCTATAATTATAAATTAATTTAACCAATAACGGAAACTGAAAATGGAATTATACAAAATGAATTCTGAGACTTTTTTAAAGGTTAAAGTATTTATTGTTGCCTTTCGACTAGTTATAATTTTGCGTGTATGTACATAAATAGTTTTAAATCTTTTGAAGAGTGACTTCACCCTCAACCGGACATTATCGATAAGAAATTGTTTAAAGGGGGTTTACATTTATAAACAACCTGCATATTAACAGTGTGCTTATCTTATTTAAAGCATATTTAATTTGCAATAATATGCAAATTTGGGTCACAACTCTTTTCCTACTTCGGCGATTTTACCGAATTTCAATTTTAAACTGAAATCGTGGATGCTCAAAAATAAAATAGAGTGTCAGATTTAATTGACAAGTCTGTCTGACTTGCAAATGTTAATGAACATTTGTATAAAATTATAGATTCTTTGAAATCAAAGTATCATTTTCTTGTAAAAAAGCCGAGTCACATGTTTTTCCACTTTTTTGTCTCATAGTGTGGCATTGACATTCAATTTTAAAGACATTATATTTATGTCGCATTAAGGGGACGTAACTAAAATGGTCTGAATTCCTTTACACATGGACGTCTACTTCTGGATTAAGACAGTCCAAGAGATTTGTGTCAGATAAGCAACATCTGCTTGAGAAGGCGGAACTTAGACTGCTTATTGGCCTGGTTACGGGCGACTGTGATTTTAGATACTACCAGTTTACAATGGTTAATGCATATGCCAATATATGCAAATTTTGTGAGGTGGATGACGAGACGTCAGAACATCTGCTCTGCTGCTGTACCGCGTAGGGAACGTCCGGGCGGAATTTTTTCGGGGGAAAATTATGAGCCCAACTGATATTTATGATATTTCACCAGGCAGAGTAATGGGCTTTATACGTAGCCTGAACCTGATATGGTGAGACACATGGGCTGCATAAAAGATCCTCTGGATCGTGGTGCTTATGGGCTTCTACATACAATACAATATGTCGGATAGCATCATGCCAGATTTACGGGTAAATAAATCGGACGATTCTGTAGGATAGTGAATCCCGGCCTTAAGTAGAACTAGAAACAATTTGATCATAAAATAGTGTTTTGTCTGTTGAATCTTTCGAAAGTGGAAGTTTTTCAACAGGTTGGTTAGTTGAGTCCTGAACGAAGCAATTTCTCTGTTGCTAAGAAATCGTGATATAAAATAAAAATTTATTGAATTACACTGCAGTTTTAGATTTAAATTGGTTTCAAAAAGTTTTCCTTCAAATGTCTTTAGATAATAATTTGAAAATTAGGAATTTACGATTTTCTGAGCGGATCTAATTCTACGAAACTTTAAAGTCAAGATAAGTTTATAAATATCCAGAATTATTAATGAGAATTAGCATTAAGGGGATTCTTTGGATTAAAGTGAAATCTTCATTAACGGATACCTGAGTAACTCTCCTCCACTTCAAGAAACATAAATTTACTAACACTGGCGCTAAAATCATGTTAGTGTTAGGTGTAGATGCTGGTATTAGTGTTTTAACAGCGTTTCTTAACGGTACTTTATACTATCACTCAAGTCTGACTTATGCCAGTATAATTTGTATGATAGAAATCTAAAGAGTTTTGTTGAGACTACCAATAAATTTAATTTAAATAATAGTTTTATTTTCTCCTGTTAAAATGCGACCTTCTGAATCTAAATACAAAGCATAATAGTGTAAAGTACCCTTAAGCAATATGTCTTGACAATTCCTTCATAACATTATTTCTTAGCATCATTTTATGGCTTGTGAAGACTTAGGGTAAGGAAATCAATGCAGTCTTCAGAAAGAACGAATATTTTTTAAACGTTTCTTTGGTGCCCGCTTAAGAGAGATTCAACTGTATTTTAGTTTAAGCTAAATAAACCTTTAACATCTTCTAACAATATCCCAATGAATTTTTTATTCAGATGATCATGCATTATTAATGCAGACTCATTACTAATTTTTAATGTAATTGATTTGAAATTTAAAAGTTACACCTTGATAACAAATCATTGTTTTATACAAATTTTTAATGAAATTATGTGCGAGTATTTTACAAACCCATAATTTTTTAAACGAAAATAAATTTTGGTGGAGTTTTTTTTAATTGTTAATTAAAATTACAAATTTTAATGATAATATTGCAATTTCATTTACATTAACACAAAAATAATAAATAAAACATCTTCATCAAAATATTGAATTTATAATGAAATGAAAACGCAACAAAATGTTAATTATCAATATATAGTTTAATAAATTAGAATGTATAATATAGCGAAAATAATATTTAAAATAAAATATTTTCTATCAAGAGGCATTTTCTAAAAAAAATGAATTATTTTTAATTTCTGGCTTCCCGGTATTGGTATAACCCTAAAGAAACTCTTGTTTTGAATAAAGATTCGTGTTAATTAAGAGGAGACAACGTCTCTCTCTGTGTGTGTGTGTGTGTGTGTGTGTATGGGTGTATACATGGAAAGAACTTAAATACATACACCGCTTCAAATTGTTTTGTTAAGATTTCCAAATCTATTTTTAAATTTTGCATTTAATTTCAAAAGTCCACTTTCTTTTCACTCAAGTGATTATAAAATATGTATATTAGACCGACTCATGCTAGGAACACAACTGGGACGAACGACGAATTTTTCCGTAAAAATTCGCTGAGTAAATTCGTCGTATGAAGCACAATAAAGACGAATAGCTAACAGCTTTTATAATTTAGAAAGTTGATTACTGTTTGTGCAAAGAGAGAGAAATAGTGTGACCATATTCATAAAAAATAATGCTTAAAAATAAAAACATAATCAAAAACACAACTAAAAACTATTTTTATATCAAAATACTTTGTATATATATTTTAAATGTTATAAAATAAAAAAAAAAAAACAATTATTAAAGTAAAAAGTAGTTTTATTTACTAAACTACTTCTTAATTAAAACCAAACATGGCCACCTAGTACTGATTTGTTCGTCGTTCGCCGGCGTATGAAATAGAATTAAATCTATTTAAAGTTCGCCGCGTCTGGCGAATTTTCGCCGGCGCCCTGATTGTGTGCATTTTCATATACACTAGAGATGAGCGATATTTCTGTACCTGTGATTTAATCACTGTTACTGAAAAATCACAAATCACAGTTGTGACCAAATTTGTCAAGTAACAGGTACTTTCTAAGTCGTTCTTTTTGTATTTTGTTACATATACAAATTTATGATATTTCACTGTTTGTCTGAGTAATAGCGTTTTTTGAATGAAATGTCGAATGATATTGCTGTTCCTTTCATTCTCTCTTCTATCTTATTAGAATTTTTTTATGCCAAAATTAATTTGTTCAAGTATGTATGTATATGAAAGTAAACAGATTGGAAAGCTCTTACAATTTGTTGTTGTTTCTTTGTAAAGTGCTTACAAAAGCTCTTCCAAAAGCTCGCGCATTGTACCTTGGCCGCAATTGCTTTAAAAGAACAGAAAACTGATAAACCGTGATCACAATCACAGTTTAAAGTAGCAGTGATTTTTAAATCACATTCACTAATCACGGTGATCTTTAAAAATCAAGAGATCGCTCATCTCTAATATACACACACGTCTTTTATTTTTGGCGACGAATATTCGCTGGACCATTTTTAAAAAAGGTCTTTTTTCAGTTTTTCGAATTTTTTTATACTTTGCTCCAAGACGACATAAATTAAATTTGGTATCATCGAAAAGAGTTTTTGAAGCAGCATCCAACTAATTTATTTGTATTTTTTACATTTTGATAAATTGAAAGTGAAAATATTTGATATCCATATTGCCTATATATAAAAAAGATAAAATATATCACGATTTTCGCGTTTTATGTGAATAATTACAAAAAAAAAAAAAAATTAACATTATTTTAAAACAGATTCAATTTGAAAAGCAGAACATTTTACTTCCACATACGTAGAATTTGTATGAAAACCCGAAACAACCATATATATTTAGTTAAATATCTCAATTAGTATGTCGCAAGTGGTCAAGTTTTATATACCATTGGATGCTGCTTCAAAAACTCTTTTCGATGATACCAAATTTTATTTATGTCGTCTTGGGGCAAAGTACAAAAAGATTCGAAAAACTGAAAAAAGACCTTTTTTAAAAATGGTCCAGCTCACGGATGGTCAACGCTAGAACCAAAATATTTTGGAAATCATCATAAAACATATCAAGCTTAATTTTCAGAGGGGTAACTAAAACACTTTTATCGGCTCCATACAACTTGAGTCGGTCTAATATATATGAATATGTCATTTCGTATGTAACACTAAAAAAAAGGCTGCCAAAAAATAACCTTAAGCATAAACGCCCAAAGCAATATGTGAAAAATCACCCAAACGAAAAATGACCCAACCCAAATGAAAAATGGCTCAAAAAATGAAAATGGACAGATATTTAACCAAAAATTTTAAAAAATGCCCCAAAAAAAATGGAAAATCACACAATATTTAATAATTACACTGTGCTAGTTGAAAATACAGACAAGCCCGGGACCTGGCATTTTAACCTAATTTTCGGTCACGTTGAATCCAGTGGTGCCCGCGGTTTTTTAAGATTAGCTCTGGTTTTCGAGATATACCGTTATTTCGAAAATAGAGGAGGTTGCACAACATATGTTCGCGCAACTCAAAAACTTTTTAGTTTATTGAACAAACTCAAAAACCGAAACTCCGCAATAAAATTTCTTTAAGAAAAGTTAAACTTTTTTCTTATATGTATAATCGTGTTAGAAAACAATTTTTTTTTTTTTGGCAAAAAAAATAATTTTAGCAACATTTTGAAATTTTTGTAAATTTATCACAAATGGTAAAGTGCAGCTTTGCTTCTAATTTTTTCCAGACATATCGAAGCTAACAACAAAAAAAATAAATTTGTAGCACAGTGTTATTAAGGCTAGTTTACACGGTAAGTTCCCTTTTACAATGTGGCAAGTGAAAGGCTGACAGACGAGGTTTGTAGGCGAGAGAGGAAAAAAAGTAAAGTGTGTTGCGCATACAGCGTCTTCCCCTTACCAACAAACTTCATCTGTCTGTTGTAAAATGGGACTAATGGCCAATTTTCAGGATTGACATTAAACCACATTTATGTTTAAAATCGTTTTAAATACAAAATTCTCTTCTTCACTAAACACTTAAATGAAACTTAAGTCACCGATGTGGTACATATAAATTCAACTTAAGTTTCCCTTGGATTAACTTAGCAAGGTCGCCTCAATATCACAACAATACAAAAACAACAGACAAAGTAATAACAACCAGCTGTTTTTTGAGACCACCTTGTAAATAACTACACTATTGTACGATATTTTTTTGTATTTAGTAGTGCTACCATACTTTTATCTTAAATAAATAAGACTTTTCATATAAAACTCAAAAAATCAATCTGTAATTAAATACTATTTAAGTTTTTATGAAAATTAACATTATATAGATTTAAATACTATCCTGAAAATTTTGCATAATACAATGTATTACGACATGGCAATTAATGATGTAGAATAAGAAAAATCTTACCACGTAGAAGCAAAATGTATGGAGTTAGAGAGAATACGGATACAAAATCTGACAAGCGGTCGGTAAATGTTTATTTAATAAACCAATTTAAACACTTATGTATTCTTATCACACCAGAGGTTTATTTTAATTTTCATGTTGTTTTTGTAAAAAAAAATTTCATGTTGTTTTTGTAGATATTGTAAAAGTATAACTGCTTTTTTGTTAACAACTCAGCTGTAAAATATCTTTAATTTGATTTTACTTATACCATCCGTGTAAACATGAAAAATACTTACAACAGATTTTTATTTTAAACAGGGAGAGAATTTAATAATATTTTGATTCTACAAAGTGGTAATATATTGTGTTACCGTGTAATTTTGTCTTTACAAATTAGTTCAAACCTTCACACTTATTTGGTTTGGGGTCATATGCCCGAAACTTAAAATCCTGAATCCAAAATACCGTATTTCGAACTCCTGCATTTTCTGACCTGCTATTTAAAGGAAGAAGTGCATAACACGCGTTAATTCGTCGAAGAGTATCGTGCGTTTAAAACTGAAGCGCATGAAAAATGGCAAGTTACATAACGCACGTTATAAAAGCCTTTTCCTTAAGCTGTTTTTTATTTGTTTAACACTTTTTTTTATAGAATTTCAAGCTTTAGCTTTTCTTTTATACAATACCTTTTTCCTTACATTAATACTTTATATAATTTATACGTATAATTATATAAATATATATATATTATCAAAATAAAAGTTACAACATAATTAGTATACTTAAGATCCCGTTCTTGGGACAGTGCTATATATAAGTTATATGTAATACTTTTTTGTTTATTATAGTAAAAATATGTTATATGAAAATATTTAAATAAACGTTATAAAAAAAACTGTATGTTTTCTAAACCCTTCAATAAGTTTTTCCTCCATGATTCACATACATATTTGTTATATTATTCTTTTTTATTGTCAGCTGATTACTTGTCAAAAATACACAACGCGTTAAAAAGTTTAAAGTTTTTTGTGTAACTTGTTCTATGAAAAAACACCAGCTTAACTTTTTTGACAGAAGTCTACAGAGCGCTCGCTTACTAACGCGTGTTATGCAATTTGACCTTAAACCTTTTCTGAATAGCAGGTCTTCGGCCGAACGCAAGAACTTGTGGAACACCGGCTTCGCCAACTAAAGATATTCTACATAGTCGACCTTCGGCCGGGTGCAAGGCCGAATTTAGAAGATTTACTAAGCGAATAATAATATATAAATTTCTGAAAATAAAAGTTGTTTTAATAGATCTTACACCGGTATTTTTTACAATCTCATTGATCAATTGGTAAGAAAACGGAAAATCGCTTAAATATGTTAAAAATTAATTATTACTCATAATAACTACGAAAAATAACCGAAAAAAACAGGTAATATTTCTTATGCAAAATCACCCGTATTTGTGTGGAAAATTTATATTTTGTCCTGTTCAAATGGATTTATTGTATAACCGATATAATTTAATTTTATATATCTCTTGCCGACATTTTATTATTTTGGTCATTCTAGATACCTCTAATTTTATGTATCTCTGCAATAAGCAGCAGTAATTAACAACTTCTTGAGAGAACTTACTTTTCTCTATCCATGAATTTATCGAGTCCGAAGTATATAATTCAATTCCAAAACGTTAATGAGTCTTTGGGATTATAATTTTTTAATTGTGTTTGAATAGAACAAAACTTTCATCTGCTAAACAAAAAAGATGACGGGTACAATTTATATTAGTAATTTTCCACAAGCAAAAAAAACGTAAATAATAATTTTCAACGCAACAGCCGTTGTCTAACTAGTAGTAAGTCAATAACATTTGATGGTTTAACTAATGGTTAACAAAAAGCTGGAAATAATATTTATTGGTTAAATAAAATCTGGGAATTATTTCTTTTCATAAGCTACTTTACTATATTCAACATTTTTTATTTTTCTTATTTATTCTATGAGCTAAATTTCAGTTATGTATTTTATAAAGCTTTTTGTAATAGTTCTATTCCTTAAATTTTTAGAAATGACTTTATACACTAAAAAACTTCAGTTCGGAGACTGAAATGGTATAACTTGGAAACGGGGCTACCTATTTATTCGGCCTTGCTCATCGTTGTATATCCAGAAAAATCCTGAGCTTTAAAATGATACCAATATTGGCCATATACGTACACCGATGGTTAAGGGTATAAAACTGTAAAGAAATATGTTAATAAATGTATAATTAAGTTTTCGAGCTTGAGGTCGGTCTTATTTTTTATAAAAAATTTTAAGTTTTTTTTTTAGGTTTTTTTTTCTTGATTATCTTCATGGGCATCAGAAAACGGCCATTGTTTAAGTCGCAGAAAGTCCAAATATATAAGAATTCACAAAAAATCAAACTTAAAATGTTGAATATAATAAAGTATCTTATGAAAAGAAATAATTCCCAGATTATATTTGTTAAAATAGTTGAGATAAATACATTCAATTTATAAAGTATCACTATCCAGCTTGACACAAAGAATGCTGACGAAGGCCGTAGCGGGCCAGAAAATGCATTACATTCTTTTGTTTGCTTTTGCGGGCCAGAAAATGCATTACATTCTTTTGTTTGCTTTTGTTTTGTAAATTGTTTGCTGTACATACAATATACTTCATTGCTAAGTAAAATGTAACAGGAAGATACAAGATACATAGATAATAGTCTGGTAGTGTATAAAATCATTCCTAAAAATTTAAGGAATAGAACTATTACAAAAAGCTTTATAAAATAAATAACTGAAATTTAGCTCATAGAATAAATTCGAAAAATTAAAAATGTTGAACAATTATAAATGGACAAAAAATTGATCTAGTCACCCCATCAAAACACTTGTGGCTTGTTTTTAAACAAGCTTAAGTTGGTCGAATCATGTTAACTCTATTGTATGTAAAACTCAATCCATGTTACGTTCTCTTTGATCAACAACTTCTTGCATACCGGCTTACATAAGAATACTTATTGCTAAAACGTACTTGATGCCCTGTTTACTTTACGGAAGTGAAATATTTGGACATTGTGGCTCAGATAGTAGACGAAAGTTAAAAAAAGCATTTAACAACATAACAAGATACGTTTTTGGCCTTCGCAGACGTGATCATATAAGTCCATTTTCGAAACAATTGTATGGCCTGACTTTTTCAAATCTAATTGACAGCAAAACTTTAATACTACTTGTACAACAGATTGCAGTTTGTAAGATCGCACAACAGGTGGAAGCTAACAAGTATTAGATACAAGTGAAAGGTATCAGAGCGGCAGTTTTTCATTATGCTATCCGTGTATGGAATAGACTTCCAAACAGAATTCAAACAATCAGCAAAATGCGAATATTTTCATAATTTTAAAAATGTTTAATTCTTTTATGTTTTTAAATAAGTCATAAATGTTATTGTAATCCTTTTATTGTTTTTTTCAACACTTTTGTTAATAGTTTTTTAACCATTTTATAAACATTCATTTGTATAACTACGTATTTGATTTCCCTACTATAATCTTAAAGATTTTGTATATCTTGTTGTATGGGTAACGCTCATATTTTTTTTTGGACCAAAAACAGTACATTTCACTGAAATTTTTTAAAAAAGCAGTAAATCGATTTGGAAAAACAGTACTGGATTTAACACTTTAATTTCAAGTTTAATGTGACTTTTTGGAAGACGCGACTTTACAAATTGAAGTTGGTAGAGATCAAGAATGATATAAAAAGAGATTACGCCATGCGCATGTTTTCCCGTTAGATGACGTAGCTTAACCCAAGCTAGGGTTACCTATTCGTGTATGTTTCGTGACGTCATTTGACCCACCTGCGCAGAAAATTGAATTTTTGAGTTCGTGTTGTCGTAATCTTTATTTAATCATTCTTGGTAGAGATCATAATAAAATTGTAGCAAAGAAGAAGCACGAAAAAAAGTCGATGCCTGCCACGATTATCTTCACCGGCGCCACCAATCGTAAACTTCTTCTGTGCGACGATTCGACGTCAACCGCCAACGCACAACAGAGGCAGTTGGCGGCTGGCAACGAATCCGAGGAGAATGCTTATTTTTGAAGTAAACAATATTATGGCATGAATTCGCAGTTCGCCGTTTTTATTTCTATTACGTTGCGAAAAACAGTATTTTGGGGGTATAATACAGTATAATACTGCGAAAAACAGAACAGATACGAGCCTTATGTATGGATGAAACAATAATAAGTATCAAATATCAAAATTGAAATAATATGCACCTAAAGTTTTTTTAACACATTTATTAATAACAAAAACAACATTAAATAACAAAAATAGACATAAAAACGTAAAAATTCAGTGTCATAAACGAAAATAAGCCCATCAAAAAATTAACTTACAATGCTACCTTTAATGACTTCCTGAATTCATTACTTCGTAGCTGTATTCGCCACTTTTTGCATTATTAGTTATATATTAAATAAAGGGCTGCATGAATAACTTCATTCATAAACATACTGAAAAGTTTATCCAATGAAGTATTCAAATAAATTTTAGACTTCTGAACAAACTCTTGTTTTATTCGTGCTACTAGAAAACGCATTTCGTTTCATATGGCAAACACAAAGACTTTTTTCAATGAAACGACTTTTGTTCCACAGTTTTCACTCTCTCTCATTAACTCAATAGCAATTTTGCCACTTAGTAAATTTATGTAATTTTTTCTTTTTTGTTACCTTTACAATAATAAATGTAATTTGTAAAGCATTTTTATACCCTCCACCACCACTGTGGTGAATGAGGGTATACTAAGTTTGTCATTCCGTGTGAAACTTTTTTATTATACATCTAAGACCGCATAATGTATATATATTCTGGCTCCATGAGTAATTCTAAGTCGATTTAGCCATGTCTGTCCGTCTGTTGAAAACACGCTCACTTTCGAAAAAAGCAAAAGAAAAGAACAAACTTGGTCTCAAATTGCTTGTAGTTATCCTAAGCAGTTTGGGATTGAAAGCCAGCAACATCGGTTCAGTAGGATCAGAACTATGAATCAAAATGTGGAACCACCACCCTTTAAAAATTGATAATTTTGATACAAAAACTAGCATAAATGGTTTAATAATGCACGGAATGACATAAAAAGCTGTCGTACACGACTGTGTCGTTTTTTGTAATAGATTAAAGTAAAACACAACCTGTGTTCTTTAATCTTCTACAAAAAACGACACATTGGTATACGACAGCGACAACCGCAATAAGGCTGAATCACTTTCTTATTATATCTTAAATAAGTCATAATTATACATAACAAAATAATACTTTTATATAATGATTTAAATAAGTTATTTTTATATGATTTTAACGAATTATTTAAATCAATTTGGTAATATAAAATTTTAAGAATA
This sequence comes from Pollenia amentaria, assembly GCA_943735925.1. Classification (NCBI taxonomy): domain Eukaryota; kingdom Metazoa; phylum Arthropoda; class Insecta; order Diptera; family Polleniidae; genus Pollenia; species Pollenia amentaria. The sequence continues at coordinate 70,618,621 of OX031007.1, read as the reverse complement.
ATTTCGATGTGAAATACATCGAATCAAAGTGTATGGAAATATATGTATGTACATAAGTATATGTAAATAAAAATGTTCCAAAATTATTAGAATACTAATAGTGATATCGATCTAATGTAAACGCTGTTTTTTTGAAGAACATAATCAGGCCTGTTACAGAAATAGTTCGGAATGGTGTTGAGTCCGTATTTTAATATCGATCGATTTTGTTTTACCCTCTTCGTTAAAATAAATATAAAGAAAATTTATCGAATTTGCTATTCTGTAACATTTTTAACGCTGTCGATTAAAGTCAGCTGCTACTTTAAGCAATTTATTTTTTGTTATTTTGGCGGCAATAATTAACGTTGTGTTTATTTAATCGATAAGGTGTATTTTATGTTTAAAGTGGCTGAGGTCCGACTTCTTACATATATACATATATATGTATATGTATTAAAAAAAACAAAATTCTAAATGTAAAATTCACAAAATAAAATATAAAAACAGTAAATTAAGCACAATTTAATTTGTTTTTTCTTTATTCTCTTTTGTGCTATTCGTTTATTTTAACATTTTGTAGACAGAGATGTTACAAAAACTACAGCTGTTTACAATCGTTAAGAATAAATTACAGAATCGCACTATCGTTACTGCAAGCGAATAAATATGTCGAGAAAAATTACGATTGTCGGTTCGTTAAAAGTTAGTGAATCGCGCCACAGACATTGATCGATTTTCGTAATTCCGACAAATTTTAATTTTGTTATTTTTAAGTTAAATGTGGCAATATTGTGCAAACCAAAACAAAAACTTTTTCGATCGAAAAATTAAAAGTGATTTCATTCCCAGAAAATTTATCGGTTTTCGTTTTCTAAAGAAGCTTTCTCGGAATTAAAAAAAACTTTCGAACTAAATTGATTTCTGTGACAGGCCCGTACATTTACATATATCAATACATACACTGTTATTACAGTGTTAGAACTATAAATGATTTTGTGCAGCAAAAGCCTCTTTATTAAATATTTTCTTACATTTCGAAAAATTTATTATTGTGTACACTTTTTCAACAAAAATCCCATAACATTTTAGAACAATTTTAATTAGTGTATTTTAACCTTTTTGAAAGTTAATTTGAAAGTTCATATTTCCTGTCTCTTTTGGTAACTACATATTTTTATAAAACATTTAAATATAAAACACAGGTTTTATTTTTTAGGTTGTAATTGGCCAAATAATAAAGAATTACTTTTGGGACATCGCGAACAAAAATAAGTAATTTTTCTAGTAGAAAAATAAGTATTCTTTTCCTCAAGTTCTCATTATTTTCCTGCTAATTTTGTAAGCAAAGTTTTTTCTGGAAAGTACAATAAACACAAAAGTAGAAGTTTAACTTAAGTGATGCACAAATAAATAAAGAAAAACCTAAAGCAAAACAATAATGTAAATTATGTCACTTGTTGAATAGATATTTGTTGAGCCTATAAACTTAAATATGTTCATAAATAGATATTGGGAATTATTTATTTTTCATAAGCAACTTTATTATATTCAACATTTTTAATTTTTCGAATTTATTCTATTTATTTTATTCATAGAATAAATTCGAAAAATTAAAAATGTTGAATATGTTCATAAACTTTTTTTAATATTTTCAAAAGTAAAGTTAAGGCAGTTTGGCTAAAAAAAGCTTTTAAACATGGAAAATTACCGTTCAACGTCGACGACAGTGAACGATGCATGACTAAATGCTGACTGTTCCTTTGTGGCATATTCATTTTTCACTACGCTGTTTTCGTAAAAATTTAAATTAAATATGCCAGCAGTTTTTTTATCGCTTTGAATCCTTAATTTTTCTAAAAACTTTATCAAGCTTGATACAAATTTGTTTGCTAAATTTGCCCTCCACTGCATACATTTTATTTGTGACATTATCAATTAATTTAATTTGTTTTATCAATGGATTAGATTTCTCTAATTTCACAATAGTCTCATAGATAAGTCCATAATTTGAAGACACAAATATTATATGTGCTTTTATTTTTGTTAAATTTGTTTTTTTTTATTGATACTGCATCACCATCGTTGAATCCTTCCACCATAACCTTGATGTGTTTTAAAGTTTCAGCATAATACAAAACTGGGTTCAACCATATTCCCCACCTGGTTGTTTTAGGCTTTGGAGGAAGAAATAAATCTGTCTTAATATGCGGCAAAACGCGAGGTGCTTTGCAAAATCATTTTTCACATTAAAAATCAATAAATCAATATCATCGAAGTTGCATCTTGCTTCTTGGGCAACACGATGCATCGCAGAAAAGACAAATAAAACAAGTTTTGTTTTCCAAAATATGCAATGCAAGCAATATATGCAAAAATATGCATCTAAAGCAATATATGCATTTAAAGAAAAATATGCACTAACAAATCGATGCCATTTTACTTAAAATTTCTTGATTCGCAAGGATACTTAGTTTATGTTGATCTCAGACTGACGACAACAAATATGCATTTGCATAAAAATCCGGTCCTTGGTTATTAAATATTGCATATTATTATGGGCGGGACGGCCGGGATCCTGGGAATATTATTTTAATTCCTGTGAATCAAAAGAGTGTGGGAAAATCCAAACCCCAATCAAATTCCATACTTTTTCACTTATTAGTGCAGTCATTCAAGAATCATACCTATCGTTCTCTAATCTTTCGATAAGTCTTAGCATAATCGATCAGTGAAGATTTCAGCAAAAACCTAAAAAAATAAAATTTTACTTAGTGGTAAAATAGTCTATTAGTTCGAGGATTGCCTGTAAAAGACTCTGAGTCCGCTACAACGGACTGAAGGTTTAAGTCTATATTGCCCAGTAAATTAAATTAGAATATAATTAGCAATTTTATTCCTAACTTAATTAATAAATTAAGAAGTTAAACCAAACGACTTCGAAGTGTGAATTTATCGCCTTAATAACAACATTAACAAAATGTTTATACTAAATAATAATAATATACAGTCTTTTTATTTAAATTAAAATAATTTAAAGTTGTGTGCCACAAAACCTTTAATTTTTGATAAAAAAAAAGCCCATTAAAAATTTTCGAAAATTTCCCGGGAAATTGGTGTCGTGTAGAAAACATAATTTGAATGCTTCTAGAATATATTTAGAAGTTTTGAATATTATAACCATCTCAAATCAATGGGGGGATTCACAAGGTGTGCTATCAAGTCATATCTTCATAATGTCCTAAATAATATTTTACAATTGTTTAAAAAAAAATATTGTTCTGTTTCAAACAACATAAAAAAATATTTTTTTTTTAAACAATTGTAAAATATTATTTAGGACATTATGACTTGATAGCACACCTTGTGAATCCCCCCAATATGTATTTGTATTTGCCGGTTGATCCAATAATATAAAAATAGTAATTTATGAATCTGCATATATTGTCAAATATTTTTTCTTTTGGAAATTATTAGAAAAATAACGCTTTTGAGAACTTCTGCCCATTAACTTTTGAATGGAAAAAGTTTTTTAGATATTAAAAGTTTTTTATACCAATCTATTTATAAACTTCTCATATTATTTACTACAATTACTTGCGATATTTTTTAGGCAAAAAGCTTTAAAGCTTACCCTGCATATAGAAGCTCTATACTTTTTGCAGAACTAAAAAAATCTAATTATCTTCTCCTCTACCGACTACTGTTCTGTTATGGATAGGGATGAGACGATACGAGTAACTACAATATTGAGGAGGTTGCACAAAATAAATTTACTCGATACTTTCTATTCGATACCGAGAACTTTTGGCATCGATACTTTGGCACACGTGTCGGTCAAAATTACTTGTTTCAGATTGTGAGGCAAATAAGGCCTGGTTGACGCTATTTTTAACATAATTTAGAATTTGCGTTTGTTCAAAAAAATAAAAACACAAAAATAACTTTTATTTTTGTTCAAAAAAATCAAAATCAAAAAAAGGTTTTGCTCTTGTTCAAATAAAAAAAAATCAAAATTTTTAAAAGCGTAATAGTTTATCATAGATTAGTTCATAAGGATCAATATGGTAGAGTTGAATTATGATTCCGACATTTACTTCTATATGTTTTTTCTTTTTGTTTAAAAACTTAAAAATAACTGTTATTTTCGGTCCCTGTTTAAAAACATTCATATATACGAGTATAAGTATTCAATGTACAACAAGTACTTAGAACCACGTAGATTTGAATTTACTCTGAGTTTCACTGGATCCAATCATATAAAAGTATTTACTGATACAAGTAAGTATCGATGCTTTTTGTTCGATACCGAGTAGGTATCGATACTTTACTGCCGATACCGTATCGATTAAAAGTATCAATACCCAAGTGGTGTCGTTTCATCCCTAGTTACGGACTCCAATTTCCGTGATTTTTTTTTACAGTAAAAATAACTCGCGATTGAGGTCGTTTCTACATCCGTGTGCACATGCAGAGTTTGTCCGCATCCATATTATGAAATATTTGCTGCAGAATCTCTCTCTTGTTTTGCAGCGTTGCCACTTTCTGAATAATGCAATGAAAATCACTTGATTTCAAAAATTAGACGTGCTTGTAAAATCACACCGGTGTTTCTGTTTTTGAGTTTTTCGGTGTAATTTTCAAGAACAGTGGTGCGACATATTTATTCGATTGCAGTAACGATAGTGTGATTTTGTAATTTATTTTTAACGATTGTAAACAGCTGTAGTTTTTGTAACATCTCTGTCTACAAAATGTTAAAATAAACTAAAAACACAAAAGAAAATATAGAAAAAACAAATGAAATTGTGCTTAATTTATTGTCTTTATGTTTTATTTTGCGAATATTACATTTAGAACTTAGTTTTTGATCATAATTTGCTTTTTTTTTTGTACATTTTGAATTTAGAATTTTGTTTTTGTTCATACATAGTATTTATGTAAGCAGTCGGGCCTTAGCCGCTTTAAACCTAAAATATACTTTATCGATTAAATAAACACAACGTTAAAATAACGAAAAAAAAACATGGTTAAAACAGCTGACTTTAATCGACAGCGAATATCGTTAAAAATGTTACTGAATAGCAAAATTGATATATTTATTTTAACGATACGATTATCGTAAAAAAGTTAGTGAATCGTACTACAGGTCTGATTATTCCAAACTCGTTCTGTTTTCAAATTCTTTAGATAATACTTAAACAATATTTCATTTTCGTGTAATTTTAATTCAGAGATTAAATACCATTTTTTTTTTCTTTCTTAAAATATGTCTGCTTTATTTTTACATCTGTGGCAATATGGAAGAGTAGATTTATCGAATATTGTAGATTCGAGATATCATAATTTTTGCTGAAGTCTTATTTTAGGAGTTTCTTGTTATAAGGGTGTACATTATGGTTTTATTAACAATTTCAGTAAATGTTTTAAAATGTGTTTCTACTTAAGCGCCTTTGCGATACTAAAGATTACTGAAAAACGGGGTACCTGGCGTTTTAACCTCACTGGGGTAAGTTGAATCCAGCACCACTAGACCGCTTTTTAGGTTAGCTCTTTTTTTCGGGATAACCCGTTTTTTCGAAAATTGAGGAGGTTGCACAAAATAAATTCGCGTAACTCAAAAACGGGTTTGTTTATTGAATTAAAAAAAAATTACCTTCTAGGCACAAAAAAGTGTCAAATTCTTGCTCAGTGTAATTATGGACAAAAATCCACTCTTCAACTCCATAAACTACTACCACAATTGATAAAACAGTTATTAACAAAAGTTCTTTGAAAAGTTGTTACCCAATGATTACCCAATGTTTAAATAGACTAGATTATACATATATTTAGAAAATCATAACTAAGTTTTAGAAAAGCGCTAACAGGAAACCCCAAACCGGATCCCTCTGGTAATTTAGCCAATTGTATCTGTTCTACTATTTATATGGTAACATCCAAACTTAAAACTTTCTTATTTGATTAAAACAAACAAAAAAAAAATTATTTGTATTGCATGAAGTGTTTATTTATAATTACGTGAATACGAAGTATTAAAAAAAGTCATAATTAATTTTAAGTTGTTTTTCTCTCCGTCTACCGGTAAAGCTTTAAGCAAATTTAAACATGAAAAAAAATTGTTTAAAACATGAGAAATGCATATCATTTAAATTTATTAATTCTATTAATTAAGTTTTTTTTTATGTTAATTAATAGCCAAAATATAAAATTGCAAAAAAAAATAACTTTTGGACACCAAAAACCACACAAGTTTAAACAAAAAAATTTTATAAATAAAAAAAAATGGTTAATAAAACTGGTTTTTCCATTGAACTTGACTGTTTGGTTTACTGGCCATTGGCCAGTTAGCACGACCGTTAAAACACAGCTTATTAGTTTGGTACAACAACAGCGTCACACACAATAACAAAAACAACAGGTGGATACTAGATACTAACTTAAAACTAAAAAAAAAAAAGGAAACTTACAATTAATTTGATTAAAACAATAAAAACAACAGAACGGCCCACTCCGAAAAGAATAGAAGAAACAACAAAATCGAAAAAAAAAACTTCTTCACTTTAAACAACCGCTCAGTCGAAGAATCTAAAAAGAACTGATTAAACCTGCATCGTTCGTTGATCGTCGTAAGTTCGACTTGAGAATGAATCTTTTTTTTTATTTTTATTAACTCATAGATAAACAACAGTATTTGAACATAGATACAAGACACAAACACATCTACCGAATTCGAAGACGTACTTATGAATGTAAATCTTTGGAAAAGAGATGGGCAAGTTCATTTTGTTTTTGAAGATGCGTAGAACAGGGAAAAAGCTTTAATTGTAATTTAAAGCTTTTTTGTGTCACCGGTTATACTACCGGTGATGCCAGAAGTGCAGATTTATCTGCATTTTCAGGATTTTATATCCCAAAATTTCCAAATTAGAGATTGACGATTTTTGGCTTAAAAATGCAGATTTTATTAGTTCGGTTGAAACTTTTTTACTTTGTCACTTATGTTTGTACTAATTTCACTTATTGCATTGAAAAAAAAAAAACAAACCATATCAACCATTTATGGAAGAAAACACAAAACAAAATAAATACAAAAATGCGTGTTTTTTGCTGTTGATATTTTCGGTACTTACGGAGGTCAACAGCCGAGTCCTTGGAGGTTTATTCATTTTATTCACAAAAGATTTCATATGAGTTAAAAATTAGCAACAGATTAATTTCACGAACTTATGTCGTCAAATAATTATAGGATATAAAATTCAATTCCACTTTTATATTCATATGTAGTTTTATATAAATATCTTCAATAATTGCAATACTTGATCTCTGGTAAATTCTCAATAAGAATTTTGTTAGCGTTAACAACACGTCAAGCAATTAACTTTTAATTTGGTGTTTTAAATTACAAATATGTGACTAACTCTTAGGTTAGTTTAGGTTAAACCCTTGCTCAGCCTGAGTTATAAAATTTGGAAAGATATTTTAAATATAAAAATATTCAACAGCCCGGAAGGAAGGAAAATGAAATGGGATTTTTTTTTATTATTAATTTGATGTATTAAACCAAATCCATAAAATTTTACTGGTACAAGGAAATATAGTATGCGTTTATTTTGTAATCTTATTCTTAAACTCTCCAAAAACGAAATAGTATTAAATTAAATATATAAGATGTTATTTTTGAAAGAGGTACAAGTCCATTTTTTATGTATCGAGAGCTAATTTAAAAATAGTGGCGAACGATCATCTCTTCAAGTGATGTTCAATACAATATACACCTTTAAATTTTATTATAAGAAATTAATCATTATCATTACCTAGAAAAATATTAGACTTTTAAGCTCTAAATGGACTTATACTACTTTCAAAAATAACATATTATAAAAAACAAAAATAAGAGCAAATTTAAGCTCATATTTTTATAGACAATTACCTTTACTCTTTAAATGTAAGAAGAAATTAATATGAAGACACCAAGTTTATTAAAAGTTAATTTCAGTTATACAGTAGAATACAGAATACAGTAGAATATAGTTTTACATTAAATGCAGAAAATGAAGAAACTGAAAAATTTGCTCTCACAAAAAGCTGTTGTCCAGAAAAAAAATTTGTAAAAATTCGTAAAATTAAAGCAACAGCTGATGGAAAATAATTGTAGTGTTGAAAAAATTTTGCACTTTTGACTACTTAACTCGTTTTTTTATCGGTACTCGATTAAATACCTTTTATAACACGGACATTTTTGGAAAATACAAACAAATTATTTTATGTTATCTTGCATATTTGTTTGTTTTTTTTTTATTTTATTTGATTTTGCTAATTTGTGTCCGGCTAAATTTTATCAATAGTACATGAATACTTTTTTTTACTATTGATTACTTTAAAAACAAGTGCAGTACTAAGTGCCCGAATACTTTACATTTAAACAACTCCAAAAAAATTAAAACAACAACAAAACAAGTTTCAAAGTTGGTATTTAGCCATAAAAATGCTTCACAAACAAGTTTAATTAATTAATATTTATTCACTTTTTGTTTAATTTTTTATTTAAAATTTCCTTTTTTAAACAATTTCTTTCCAATTTGTATGATTTTTGCTTTTTACTTTTGTTTGTTTACCTTTTGAAACATATGTTTTTTTTTTGTTGTTTAACTAAATTTTACTGCAAAAATTTCTGCAGTAGACATTTGTAATTTATTTTGTGTACGCGAACGCAATTTAGTAAAATGCAGTAAAATTCAGTAAGAAATAGCAAAATGTTTTGAGTTCTCAAACGCACCTATTATTAACTTGGAGGCCACACGATCAATTTTTGTCTTTGAATTCCTTTCAATTTGCTCTCACTCTCATTTTTTTCACTAACACACTCACACTTTTTAAATTGATCACGAAATTGCTCTCAATTTTAACTATCCATTTGTTTTTTACGCTCAATTTAACAGCTGATTAGAAGTTTAGTGAGCAAATTTTTCGTTTGTCAGTATAAATTGTTTTCTTGATGACATCTTGAAAGTAAATTGCTTAAAACTTGCGTGCAGCCTACGTCACAGCTTTCAATTTATGTAAATTTTGGCAAACAGTATATGTAAAAGACTATCAACAAAAAGTTGACCGTGTGGCCGCAGTGTAAACCATGTTCACACGGACACAGTGCTGCCAATTTAGCCATTTAGTGGCTAGATTTAGCCATTTTTTTATCTCGTTTAGCCATGAAAAAAAATTATTTAAGCGCTCATGACACTACATTTTTTATTCATTGAATTGATATAGAATTGATAGAAAGAAACAGCAAATGTTAGAAAGTGCAAACTATAAAAATTTTAAGCAGAATTTTTTTTCAGTTTTTCTTTTGTTATTATTTTGTTCATTTTATGAAATGTTGTCAACTTTATTATGGAAACTTTATTACTTATGGAAAACATAAAAACAAAACAAACAAAAAGGGGATAATCGCTGAATTTGCCCATTAACCGCTGATTCAGCAACACTTTTAATATTTCAACCTTGAAATGTAAATTTTAAGTTGAACAATTTTACATTGTTTTTGACATAACTTAATTTTTTATCGATAACTTTAGTAAAATTTTTGACAGTTTGCTATTTATCTTAATACAGCTAAACTCTTTGCTCATGGTAAATTTTTCTATTACATTATATTTGCACTGTTCACCAAAACTTGAACAATGCATTAAAAATGTAATGTCATAAGGCCTTTAGCCATTTTTATTTAACCAAATTTTCTTCAAGGTTTTAAAATTAAGATTTAGCCATTATTATTATCTCGTTTAGCCATGAAAAAAATTTATTTAGCCCTTTTTATTTAACCAAATTTTCTTCAAGGTTTTAAAATTATTTTTAGATCAAAAAATGTTAAAATGCTGCATTAGTTGTGTTGCAACGTTGACATTTTCTTAATTTTAACGCAGTAGACTTAAAATAAAAGGAATAAATTTTATCGATAATCTGAAATTTCGTTTATCAAAGATTTTTCTTATGTATGTTGAATTTTTTTGTTATGAAAAATGTATTCAATTAATCTCTTATGTGCAATTTCAGGAAAGTAAATAAATTTTGTAAGTTTTTTATAAATATTGATGGGTTTTTTCTAATAAAACCATTTAGCCATTTTCTACTAAAAAATTTAGCTATTTTAGAAGTAACGAGTTGGCATCACTGTACAAAATGTACTACCATCTCCAATTGTGATAACAAATTATCGTTTGTTTATCTGAACTACAGTGATCGAAATAACTAAATGTGCATATGTCTTTTCTACATGTTTCGCTCTCTATAATTAAATAATCCAACTAACGATAAAATTGAGGTATACAAAAATGTTGATAGATTCTCTTCACATCATTTTGTGAAATTATTTTTAGAATTTGCTTCCCAATAGTACCTTTATCGGCATGTATTAATTGTTAATACTTCTTTGTCAATGGAAACAATTATAAGTGCAAGATTAAAATTTTGTTTTATTTCAGATCTATTTCAATAAAATATGGTAAAAACTTATTTATGCTTGTAAACTAATATTTAGTATGACCACCTCTGTTAATTTGCACACTTGTTATTCGCCGTGGCATTGAATCAACGAGTCGGTGGAGAATATCTTCGTCCAACTTGGCCCATTCTTCTTGAATGGCTGTTTTAAGTGATTTTAAATTGTCAAATTGCCTTCCGTTCTTATAAACTTGACTTGACAATATGCTCCATAAATTTTCAATCGGATTTAGATCCGGACTGACTGCAGGCCACTTCAATACGGGGATATTTCTTTCTTCAAAAAATTGTCTTGTGTGTCTGGCATTGTGTATGGGTGCATTATCTTGCTGAAATATCCAGTTATCGCCATATTTTTCACCTGCAAACTCAATAAGCTCGGAATCAAGAAGCTCTACATATTGTTCAGCATTCATTCTGTTAGAAATAAAGCAAATATTGCTCTTTCCGAGATATCCAAATGCAGCCCACAACATCAGCGATCCCCCTTGAAAGTTGCGTGCACAACGCGTTTGACGGAGAAGCCTTAAGTCTTGCCAACTCATTTGATAACCGTCAGGGCCATCCAAATTAAATTTTTTCTCATCTGAAAAAATAACTGATTGCCACTCATCGTCCCAAAATTTATGTGTTTCTGCGAATCCCATTCTGGCAACTTTGTGCTTCTCCAACAACTTCGGTTTGGGCAATCGTTTTCGATATTTAAGATGTTCACAAGTGCTTAATATTTGCTGAACTCTTCTTTTTGTGACTTTAAGTCCCAATTGGTGCTTTATCTGTCCAGCACTCATGTCTTTTAAAGCAGCTAAGCGTCTAATTTTCCGTTTGCACCTATCGTCAACAGTTGGCTTGCGACCATTTCGTTTTATGCAACCATAATTATTTGGATTTTTCAAATAGTTTGAAACAGTATTTCTATGTCTTTTTATCCTCGTTGATATTTCTTTAATACTTGACCCAGTTTCAAACAAAATTTTAATTTGATTCTGTTCGAGCTCAGTCAATGTACACCCACGAGGCATATTTCACTGAATAAAATAGTAAAATTCTAAAAACTTAATTTAATAAACAAAATTTTTTTTTTATTATACCTCTTATTGTTATTTCTCTGATTAGACACCTCAAAGAACTATTTATTTATTTTTTAAACCTTGCTCCCGCACGTTCAAAGATCAATGCACTTATAATTGTTTCCATTGACAAATAAGTATTAACAATTAATACATGCTGATAACGGTACTATTGGGAAGCAAATTCTAAAAATAATTTCACAAAATGATGTGAAGAGAATCTATCAACATTTTTGTATACCTCAATTTTATCGTTAGTTGGATTATTTAATTATAGAGAACGAAACATGTAGAAAAGACATATGCACATTTAGTTATTTCGATCACTGTAGTTCTCAAAAGAAAATGAAAACAAGGAAAAAAACCAGATTAAAATTCCTGTTAAATAAAATAAAGTGATAATTATAAAATAATAATATTAATAAAAGTATTAAATAATATATTTTTAAATTTTTCTTACTTTTTTTTATCTATTTGTAATAAAATCACACTAACAACAGGAAACAGAAACCAAATATACACAAGTATGCCCAAAAAAAAAAACGTCAAAATTAAACAAGAATCAATCGTATGAACAGCATGTTTGCAATATAGTTTCAGAGATCGAAACAACTGGTTTATACCGTCGTATGAACATATCATTAGGTGATTAGCGCGAACTTAATATTTCGATTTTGTCCCGTACACTTATTACTTTAGCCCATAATATCACCTTGGGCTGTAACATTCTAAATGTGCTTCAGGCAGCAAGATGCTATTTCTTTCACAATTCTAGATGTTTCAGCTTCTTCCCATGCACACATATGAGTTCTGTTCTCACGAAAAGTTATGTCTGCTAAAGCGCAGTGTACACTAGAGTCATATTAATCAAATAATAATTGCAATTAGAAATTTGTTTTAATTATAACTATTTGGAGTGGACTTATTCTACTTAAAAAAATTATTTTGCCATAACATTTTATAGCCAAAATGCGTTTGTTTCTTTTATGGTCATATCGCACTCCATTGAATAGGAGGTATCTTTATCTATTTAAAATTTATGTTATCTAATTTTTTTAGGAAGTGGACTTAACCATTTTAAGAATAAGAGCTTATATCTTTTGCTTTTCATTAAAAAAAAAAAGAAACTAAAGTTCGTACATATGCTTTAAGGATTACATTTTGTATGAATTTTTAGAGCCCCTATAAGCTGCAATCGGTTTTCGTTTTTTAATTAAAAAATATATTATTATCGTATTATTATATTTTGTAATTAATTGCCCTATCTTTTTCTAAATAACCTACATAAAAAAATTTACTTAATCTTATATACATATAAATACTGGAGCAATTGATTTTTAAGTATCTTATCGTCCACCGATTTTAATGAAACGTCTATCGTTTTAAAGGTATTTGTGTGTAGATATGCACAATATAAATTTCTTTCAAAAAATTTTTGGAATTGAAGTGTTTAAAATAAAAGCATTTTAACTTATATTGCAAATACACGTGCACACATGTATTAACGGTTGTTCAAAAATCCAGTGCTTTTTGTTATTGTTTAAAAATGTTTTCTTTTTTTTTTGCAACACCCACGCACACAAATGGATGAAAAGAGTAAATTTTGTTGCTTTCTTAATATGTGTACGTTTTTGTTGCACAACGCAGAGGTTCTCTCGAAAGTAAATGTCAAGTGGTCGATTTTCGGCCACCTGGCAAAACTAGTGTGGTTTAAAGATTTTAAAATCTTGACGTAGATTTTTTGATGAAAAATCATTGTTTTTCGCTAGTTTACCTCTAAAAAATCTGGCAACACTATATACTACCAACAAAAAATGAAACCCCCAAACGAATAATTCAGAACAGCTTTACAAAATATAATTCACAATAGCAAAGTTTTTTTCTTGTAATTTTGTACGTTAAATTTTGAATTATTAATATTTTGAACGTTAATTTTTAGAATTTAATGAAGAGTAATTATTGAAATAATTCGTTTTGGGCGTACATTTTTAAAATTATAATATAATTTATATCGTATTTGTTCAATAATACTGTATTAGATAAAATTTTAAAAATTTTCAGTAGAAGCAAAACAATTTTATATTTTACATTAAAGTCATATGAAAAAGAATTTTTAAGCCAACCGTTTCATTACCAAAAAGTTGACAAAATAGCACGATATTTTTACAGCGGTTAGATAAAAATATTACGTGTCGATTTTTTCCAAAAAGAGCAAAAGTAAAAAATTTTGAGTTAATACACTATTGTTAAACAAGTACGGGGTGTAAATATTCAGTTCTTAGGTTTATAAAATTTTCGAATGAGGTAGTTTTTTACTATTGCACAGTTGCAGATTTCGGCCAAAACCCTATAACTTTATTTCTTTTCGTAAATGAAGTATCTGAAAGCCGTTGTACTAACGTTTTAAATGACATAATTATAATAAATAACGCCCTTATGATGTAGTGCCCATTGCGCCGTCATTTGTTTTACAATATAAAAGATCAGGGTCGTGAACTATTTTTCATTGGAAATTTGCTTCATAGTACAAAAGTGGATGAATGAAGCAAAACAATGTTTAAAGAACTCTTATAATAAAAATATGCGACTTTGCGTCTGCTAGAAAGCGCTAAATCTAGCGCCAAAAGTGCTAAATCGTCAATTCTGTTAAAGATTGTAAATGGCCTTAAGACAGTTTTATTATTCAGATTTATTTAAATTTTTCTTCAACAATGGGGTGGAAAACGATTTTGAAAACAAAACCATTTGAAAATGATAAAATCATATTCAGTATCTTTAAAAAAATTATTTCTTATATAATTTCCTCGTTGTATACCCTTCATCAAAAGAAAAGGGTATATATAAGCTTGTCATTCCATTTGTAATTTCTACAATATTGATCTTAGCCCCTATTAAGTACATATATGTATATATATTATATTAATATATATATATATATTCTGGGTTCTTATAAGGAACGAAGTTGATTTAACAATGTCCGTCTGTCCGTTGAAACGGGGTTTCCGATGAACCCAGACTTGGGGGACTTGGTAGTTATATATTTATGTCACACATAGTCCTGAATTGAAGCAAAGCCGCGAATAACGTTGTAAAAGCTACTTTTTGCAAAAACTGTTTTTTTGCAGATTACCGTTAACAATTCTCTCTTACACTGTTTAAACATCAAATTGCCCAAAATTATGCACCTTAACGCCGTCAAAATGCGATACAAAGAGTCTGCCAGTGGAAGAACGTTGTAAGTTACTAACAAAATGATACAAACGAACTGGTTTTGCAAAGTGGAATAACATGTTAAAAGCCGCTTGTGCATTGGAAAAACGTTTTAAATGACATCACGATTGTGGATATGAAACGTTTTTCCACTAAAAAAAATTATAAACTGTAAATTTACGTGCAAATTTAAAGTTAAAAGTTCTTGATATTTTGCATAAAAGTTTTTATTATCATTATTTTTGATAATCTAAAAAAAAAAATTAAAAATAAATAATCCTGCCTGTTAAAAACGTTTTTTTACTCTCCTGAAAAATAATAATTTTGTAACTTACAACGTTATTCGCGGCTGGGCTTCAATTGTTTGCACCTAAAATTCACATTGTTTGCACTGTCCACAAATGGCTGAGATATGAGCAAAAAACCACGATTGCCTCTTATTTTACCCAAAAATCCCTTGTTGTTGCTGTTTTTTTTTTAGCGATGCGAATACAATTTCGATGTGAAAGCTAAATGACAACTTGGTACTCGCTTTCACTTTCGCAAAATTGTTTGAAAATTAGGCAATACTGGTAATAAAAATCAAAGATAGTGCAGATTTCCAGTAATGGAATGGCAAAATATGTAAAAAAAAAATTGATATTGGAAAGTTTAAATAACAGAAATTATGATGATTTGCGAACAGTAAAAAATAAAAAGATGCGAAAGACAAATGCGCAAACGCATTAAAGAGTACCAATCACTAGATTTGCTACAATTTTCTTTTGCATCGCAATAGATAGTAGCCACCCTGGAGAACGGCAGCAGCCAAAGTTTGCAAATTAGGTACAAACATCTTGGCTATTTTATATTAGGTGTGTTCGGGTACTTCTACAGAATGAATAATTAAAAAATTACTTGCAGAAAAAGTTGTTGCGCGAACGAAAAATTTTTAAAAGTTCTTAAAATTAAGGGAATAGCTGATGGCAAATAATTGCAGGTTTGGAAAATATTTTCCCTTTTGACTAATTAACTCGATTTCTTATCAATACTTTAAATTTTTTTATAGCACGAACGTTTTAGGAAAATACAAGCAAATTATTTTATGTAATCTTTCATATTTGTTTTTGTTTTATTTGATTTTGCTAATTTATGTCCGGTTAAATTTGTTCAAAAGTATATGAATACTATTTTTGCTATTGATTACAAGTTCAGTACTTAGTACCCGAATAGTTTACACTTTAATAAAAAAGTTTAAAAGTTGGTCATAAAAATGCTTCACACGCACAAAGTAAATATATGATTGGTAGGCTCAGAATCGAAAACTATCATTAATGATTGGTTTTTATATTTGTGCCAATCATATAATTTATCTGAAAATTAAGAACACAATATGATTGCTGCAACTAGCTGCACAATTATCTACTCAAACATATTATTTTTCCAAAAATTTATAATATTGGGTTTGCCAAAACTAAATTGTAAGAACTATAGTATAATCCTAATAATAAAACGACATTTTTAATATTTTTATTTCAGTTTATTAGAGTATCCAATTATTTGACTTTTGGTTTTGTTCGAGTAAGGAATTAATTGATTTTTAAATTTTAATTTTGCTCGATTAATCGAATAAGAGTTTTAATAGGTTCGGACAACTCGAATAATTCAAATAATTTTATCCAATGGGAAAAACATACATGTCTATTGGGTTTGATACTTTTATTACACAGAAAAAAGGTGTTTTATCAATTAAAAAATGGTTTAAAAAGTATTTAAATTTAATTAATGTGATAATTGAATCCATTATTTTTTTAGTTGAAAGAAAATTAAAAATTTTATTTTGATTTAATTAACATTTTAGTTGTTTTGAAATAAATTTTCAATTAAAATTTTAATTAAATAACAAAAAATTTTAATTGACTTTTTTCGTTTAAAATAAAATAATTAAAACATGTAGAGTTGTTGTTGGGAATTGTCAATATTTATTTAAACAAATTAACACATTGTTTGAAATGGCAAAGTTTTTTGATCACTTTTTTAATTAAAATTAAAAATATCATTTATTGAAAATATTTTTTCAAAATTTTAGTAATCAATATAATTATTTTGGTAATAGGTGCAAAATCAACAACTTGTTTGCTTGATTTTATGAATTTGGAACATGGTGAATGGAGAAATTTAATAATTTTTTCTGTGTATATAAAATAAATAAATATACAGTTAAACAATAAAATAACAATTCATTTATACCACGTATATAGTTCTAAAACTTTTAAATAAAATAAATAATTAAAAATCAAAAACCCTGCTGCAAAACATACAGTTATTAAGGCGCTAAAGATACCGAAACAAGATTAAGGAAATAAAATAAACTATAAACAAAGTAAACACTTCTTCGGTTGAACAGACTATACAATGATCTGAAAGTTTAATACATGCGTTAGGTGAAGCAGCAGTAGGGGCCCATTGATTTTATTTTAGTGTATAATTTGCAATTATGTCCCGCCTGCTACACTTGATACGGGAATTTTATAAAGGCTTTCATCTCATATTTTTAGAATTATTTTTTATTATTTATTTTTTTTTAGTCTTTTTTGTTGCGGCATTTTTAAGATAAGTATGTCCAGCATATTTAAACAAATTTATTATTCGTTATTCAATTTAAACCATTTATTATTTCTGAAAATCAAATATAATCAAGTTTAAATCACCGTATTTTTCCTAATTTTAAGAGAAGTTGTGGTTAAGATAATATAAAAGGAACCCTTATATAAACTTTTTAAATCAGATTTGTTCGATTTCAATTTCACTCATATGTATTCGATTAACCGAACATGGCGGATAACTTTATTTTTTTTTTTTTTTTTTTTCATTTTAAATATATTTAGGTTTGGGTAAGTTGTTGTTTAACGTATTACTATTTTGCGCCAGCAAACCGTGATTTGGTTTTCTAAAAACACCTAAAATGTCAAAATTCATCCAGCCGTTTGAATGGTACAGGTAATAAAGAAATTGAAAGTCGGGTTAAAACTGGTTACCCATAAACTGACGTGAATGGTTTATACATTTTTAAAGGCTGTTGCATTTTATTAAAATGAACGTCAAACTCAATATGAAAAAGCGCTATTTTAGTAAGAATATTCTTACGTATGGAATTAGTAGTTAACCGTTTATTACATAATTTGTCTCACGCACACCCTCATCTAAAAAGGGACTAAAATATGTTCAGTCGTGCGTGTAACACAATAGATACAGAATTAAACAACATGTTGCTTAGTTGTTAGGTATTTTATTAGTTAGATACCTAAAAAAAAATATCTCTATATTAAAAAAGTAGAATTTTCTAAGAAATTAATTTTAATCGATTAATTGACATATATTGTTCTAGTTATTCGTTATTTGAAAGTGGCTATTTCCAGTAGTTAGATCAAAAAATGGCGAATATTTTCTTCGATTAATCGATGAACGATTAATTGAGTGGATACTCTAATACATATAGCATTTTTGTGTATAATATTATTAATTAGTATATAAGTAAACAATAGTTATTATAAATAATACAAATGATAATAAATAAACATAAAAAATACGTTCTAATCTCATTTAAAAACAGCATGATGACTTCTTTTGTAGAACAAATATTGCCAATATAATTAGAATCTTATAATTTTATTGGAACATATAAAAAAATTTCTTCCCATTCAATACGAAATGCATGGTAATGTGCACCGAAACGATGATTTATGATGTTGTTGGTAGAAATTCCCACATTTGTATGTGCAGCTTCACTGCAAAAAACTAATTTTATAAATAATACCTACTTATAATAAATAAAACAAAACTTTTACATATGTATGTATGTATTTACCCGCTTCAATAAACTTATAATAATAAAAAATAATATCTCAATTATCACAATTAACTGCAATATTTTAATTTTGTTCACCAAAAACTGTTTTAATTAACACTATTCCTTTCATATTTTATTTTTAATTTCCACCACTTTCTCAATTAAAATCTTTAAGTTAAATGAAGCTTGCGAAAATTTCTAGAAAGAAATTGGAATAGAGAAGCTGTTTATGCTCTCTCAAAATAAGTATGATATGTGTTTGTATGTATGAAATTGAGAGGAATATGTTTTTAAAAAAGTCAAAAAGAATGATCGTAACAAACAAAGATAACTGCGGTATTTTCATATGTACTTACTACTGTATTCATTTAATCGGGGTTTTGCTTTAATTTGTTAATCGCTCAATTAATTAACCGAGGTTTTGGTTTAATCGGTTAACCGATTAATTAAGTTTTTTTTTTAAATTAAGTAATTTAATAAGAAAAATGCATAACATATTTATTATTTGGAGTTTATTTGTAAAAAAAAATAATTACATAACAAACATAACAATTCTTGAACTAAAATAAGCAAAAAAAAAAAAATAATTCATAAATATGTTATACATATTTTTGAATTAATACATAAATATTATGAAGTAATTAAAAAATAAACTGTAAGATAATTTTATATAGTTATTTCTATAGTTTAAGGAGACCTTAAAAAATAATCTTTTAGAAAAATGTTTAGGATTTAAGCGATTATTTTCTTTAGTTTTGATAAAACTTGACTTGAACCAATTCTTTCACTTCTCGTTGATGTTGGAGAAATTGAAAGCAACCCATAATACAGAATATCTAATTACACAGTCCTTTTCCTGGATTTCTCTAAACCTATAAAATCTTCCATTACGCCATCAGAGTCCTGTTTTTTTTTTTAATTTTTAACTCTTCTAATTATTTCGGTTAATTTTGCTAAAAGTATGATATTAGAAAATATGAAAAGAAACAAATAACTAAACACATACGGCCATGTTCTGAAAATCGAAATCACTTGAAATTTAAATCGATATAGATTTTCAATCGAATTTGTGTTAAAATGAACGTAGCGATTCCTGATTTCAAAAGTAGTAGTGGTCCTCAAAGTATGAGATATAGAACAGGACATATTTTTATGAACTTTGAACACGGTAGAGTTTCCAAAAAAGGTTCGATTTCAATTCCACGTAATTTCGAATTCCAGCACATTCCCGATACATATAAAAAGTACGTGAAACAAAAAGAACACCTATTTAAAATGAAGGTCACTAAACACCTTATTTTCTATGAAAAAATATTTTCTAAACACATACCTTTTGTAGATGAGACGAAACAAATAATTAAAAACACAAAAAATGTGTTATAATACCAAAAAAAAATTGAAAATTTCGCTACATCGGTTAATCGACTGCAATTAGCCGGTTTAATCGTTAATCGAAAATAGCCAATTTTAAATTAACCGATCAGTTAATCGGGTAGTAATGAATCGGTTAACCGATTAACGGTTAACCGAATGAATACCCTAGTACTTACCTATTTTAAAAACTCCAACAAAATATGTTTGAGATACGAAGTACATATTGTAATTTTAAGTTGATGATTTAAATAAAACAAAATTAAATGAAAAAAAAATAATAAAAATTACTATTGTTAATATCTTTATGCACATGTGGGTAAAACATTTATGTAATTTATTTACCATTGTTCGTTTAAGTTTAAATATTTTTTACATAAACAAAAGAAATTAACTACATACATACATACATGTAACTAGATACATACTTACAAATACTTGGATATATTCGTCACAAAAATTGATATATCAATTAATCATTTTCACTTTCTAAAAATTTTCTTAGTTATTTATTTTCACTTTTAAAAAATACTTTTAATTCTTTTTCTTTTTTACACAATAAACTACAATTTATTTTTGCAATTTTTAATTAAATGTATTTTATTTATATGTAAGTATAACTCGTTTAAAGCGTTAAAAGGGACTTCTTCACTCTTCACTACCAAAAAACGCTTTTTGTCTCTTTCTTCGAAAGCTGCCCTCGCAACTAATTTGGGCCTTTTTACACGTCACTTTTTACATATCTGTGTGTAATCTGTGAAACAAAGTCAAATTTGTATTATTTTGGTTATATTAATTTTAATGTCATTCCTAATCTTGTTGCTTTAACTCTTCATGGTTATTTATGTTTTTTTTATCTTTAATGATGTTTTTTATTTCCTTCACCTGGCAATACTGAATTTTAAATAAATGTGTTGTTCCATGAACTTATTCGATATTTATTCGGTTGTTGTTTTGTTTCAGAGTTGTTAGTATTCATATTCTCTTGTTTAAGTAAACAAATTAACTTCATCTTACTCGTCTCTTAAATATCGAGTGTTTGTTGCTGTCGTTTGTTAGTTATTCATCTTACTGAATACAAACGAAGCGAATACAAAGTTATAATGAAGGTTTCATGAACATCATTATTAAGTTTCATGGAGATGTTTGTTTTTTGGAGTTTTATTTATTAACAATTGGATATAACAAGTTATTGTTCATGGGAATAAAAATGTATTCCCTAGAATTTATTCCCTTAAGATTCGCGATAAGGGTGAATATATTCGCCTTTGTTGCTAAATCATATAGGTGAAGATTCTGATCGACCGTTTTATATAAATGAAAATCTGACTTCAACAAATTTTAAAATTCTGCAATCTGCGGTAAAATTAAAAAAAGCTAAAAAACTTACGTCAGCTTTTACAATGCGGGGACAGGTATCTATAAAATTCCAATCAAATGAAGACCCTGTCCGAATCGAAAGTATGGAGGAACTCATGAATTTTTTTCCCGATTTACCCATATCCAGAACAATCTGCCGCTATTTAGAAAACTATTCTTAATTTTGATAAATATATGTATTTTCCTTTTGATCTTTTATTTAAACTACGTATTGTTACTTTTTTGGTTTTGTAATTTTCTTCTTAATTTACATTGTCTCACAATATCTAATCTTAAATGTGATCTAATATATATTTTTTGCAAGCGTTGCTCTTATAAAATTTATTTTAAATCTTGTCATCTTTTATGGATAGTGTAGCTTCTAGTTCCAATGGCGTGACCTTTAATATGATACGTATACTTTGTAAACAAAGATGTGGTGTGAAAATATGTCATTTAAATGCTCAGAGTTTGAAAAACAAAATTGATGAGTTTCGTTATATTTTTGAAAACTCTGGTGTAGATATTGTATGTGTATCTGAGACATGGTTCAATGAATCTGTTCCGGACACCATTGTTGAATTGCATAATTTCTGTTTATACCGCTGTGATCGTAAAACTCCTTGTGGTGGTGTTGCAATATATGTTAGAAAAGGAATTACATGTAAAATGCTGTGTAATTCTAACCTTGAGGTAACCACAATTGATGATTTCACGAGTGATGATACTTCCAGTGATGATGTGTTAAATGATGATCAAATTGCAAATTTAAACAACAATATAATTAGAAAGAAAATCGAGTACCTATTTATCGAGGTTGTATCAGGTGGTAAGAAGCTACTAGTAGGGTCTGTATATAGACCTCATCATCGAATTAATACTAGCGATTTCTTAAAAGGGCTTGAAAGTTTGACCGTGAAGTATGAAGACATTATAATATGTGGAGATTTTAACTCAAACATTCTTGTTGAAAGTCATCTTACTGATGATATGAAATCCATTGGCTTGCATCCAATCAATACTTTAACCCCTACACATTATACGTCGACAACCAATACGCTGTTGGATATATTTTTCATCAGTAATAAACAAAAGGTTATGCTTTACGACCAACTTACAACACCATGTTTCTCCAAGCATGATTTGATATTTTGTGCTTTTGATTTTAGTTTGTATCATGTATCGGTCCCTATAACCTTCTATTATTTTAACCTCATTAACCATAGTATTTTGTACTCCGAGCTTGTACAAGTTGACTGGAATTCCATATACTATATGCCTTCTGTTAATGATCAGCTTAATTTCTTAGAAGATTCTCTGTCCCGTGTATTCAGAAAATCAGTTCCTCTTAAAGTCTTCAGACAAAGTGCTAAGAAAAAACCCTGGTTTAATGATGAAATTAAAGCAGCTATTGCTCACAGAGATTTTGTTTATAGACGTTGGAAACTCTTCAAGATTACTGTGTTTCACTCTGAATACTGTACGGCTCGAAGAGAAGTAAATAGAATGATAATGAGTGCAAAATCAACATACTATTCAAATCGTTTTACATCTGCTGTTGGCTCAAACAAAACTTGGAAAACTATTCGAGAAATTGGTATTGGTAAACCATCATCTGGAAATAGTACGGTGAAAGTTTTATCAACATCCCTAATGTACCTGCTGATGTCAGTTTTTATGAGCAAAATCAATTATCAAGTCAGCAAAATGAGATTTTCTATTTTCACTGTGTAAGTGAAATTGAAGTACAAATGAGCTGTCAATACATAAAATCGAATGCTGTGGGCTTTGATGACATTAATCCTAAATTCTTCAAAACTATTATTCCCCAAATGCTGCCATATATCACATACATTTTCAATAATATAATAACAAAAAGCGATTACCCGCGAAATTGGAAACATGCCAAGATCATACCTACTCCAAAATCGAACAATGAGTATCGTCCTATCACTATTCTTCCCTACTTATAAAAAGTTTTTGAGCGACTACTTCATCAACAAATAAATAAATACATCAACGAAAATAACTTGCTGACAAATAGACAATCTGGATTTCGAGCAAAACACAGTTGTACAACAGCTTTAATTGATGTATCCGAAGGTAAACGAGAAAGCATTGATGTTGGTGATATATCATTCCTTATTCTACTGGACCATTCCAAAGCGTTCGATACAGTCGATCATCAAGTTCTTTGTTGGAAATTGGACAAAATGTTTAGTTTCTCACCTTCATCCATCCGTCTGGTTGCTTCGTATCTGTCTGGCCGTAGTCAATCTGTTATTTCAAACAATATAACATCAAAATCGTTACCTGTTCTTAGGGGAGTGCCACAGGGATCGATACTTGGGCCACTTCTATTCTTTTCTTAATTTATATAAATGATCTAGATAAACAATTGTTACACTGTAATGTTCACCTATATGCTGATGATGTACAACTCTATATTAGTAGTCCCTTGATAAATATAAATGATTGTGTTGAAAAAATAAATATTGATTTAAAACGTGTTCACACATGGGCAAATGCAAATGGTTTGTGTATAAACCCCACGAAGTCCAAATGCTTGATAATAAGGGAAAAACACTGAAACTGTCGCTTGAACCTAGGATATTACTGGACAACAAACGAATTCAAATTGTACAAAAAGCTAAAAATCTTGGCATTATTTTTAACAACACACTCACATGGTCTACATGATCAGACCATGCTGGGAAAACATACTCAATGCTGCGAACGCTATGGAACACCCAACACATCACACCGTTAAATATTCGAATGTTACTTGCAAAAACATATATCATGCCAATTTTACTCTATGGATGCGAACTGTTTGCAAGTTGTGACTCAACAAGCCAGGGAAAACTTGAGAAAACTTACAATGCTGTATTGAGATATGTTTTTAACCCAAGAAAGTATGATCACACTTCCCATGTAAAAATAAACTTTATGGCGTTTCTCTGAATAATCTGTTAAAAATTAAAACCTTAATGCTATTACACAAAATAATTTTCAAGCATGAACCAGTGTATCTTTTTGACAGAATATCTTTTACGCGTTCAAGAAGATCATATGATATAATTCATACTAGATATAGAAGTCAGGTTTCTGAGCGTCATATTTACATCAATTCAATCCGCCTTTGGAACTCGCTACTACCGGCCAATAAATCCATTAGCAACGTCTTGCTTTTTGAGAAAGAATTATATAAATTTTTTATCACAAATTAATACTGTTTCCTTCTTATTATGTTTGTATTTAACTATTTTAAACTTATTTGTTTATTTCTAGAAATTATTAAATTATTTTTCATAATAATATATCATTTTTTACTCTACAATGTAATTACAATACAAAAATCCAATACTATAATTATAAGATTTGTATCTTGTTGTATTGGAAATCAAATAAATAAATAAAAAAATATTCTGGGTCCTTATGAGTAGCGGAGTTGATTTAACGATGTCCGTGTGTATGTTGAAAGGGGTTTTTCGAAGACCCCAGAAATGATAGTGACTTGTTTATTATATATTTATGTCACATATACTTCGTTCAAGTTTGCTATTGAAATTTAGGTCGGTCCATAGATGGCTGAGATATAAGCAAAAAACATCTAATTATACCCATAAATCCCCTCTGTGTGTTTTTTTATCTATATATCTGAAGAACGGCAGCAGCCAAAGTTTCCAAATTAGGTACAAGCATCTCAGTTATCAATACACAGCCTCACTAAAAAATTAGTAGAATTGGAGAAGTGGGCGCGTCACTTCCCATACAAAGACGTTATACATTTCCGTATATATGGAGAACTTAAAGAGCCAAAGTTTCAAAACAACATCTCTAAAAATATGGGCGGGATTGGAGAAGAGAGCGTGGCACCTCCCCTACTAAGACATAATGGATTTATTTATATCGGAAGAGCGGTAAGAGCCAGAGTTTTCAAATTAGGTACAAGCATTTTGGTTATCAATACACAACATCTGACAAAATCTGGCGAAATTGGTGAAGTGGGCGTAGCACAAAATTGATATATTTATATCTTAAGAACGGTATTTTTATAACTTTTTGTTTTTGTCGCACTATGGTGAAGGAAATATAAAATTCGGCTGGCCGAATAAAGCACTCTTACTAGTTAATTTTCTTATTGTTAATTTCTTGACATTCACACAGAATTATATTTGGGGTATTCACAAGGTGTGCTATCATGGTTTATTGTCATAATGTTCTAACATTTTACAATGGTTTAAAAATATTGTTGTTGGTTTGTAAACAAAAATTGTCTTAAATAAATAGAACGTTGCTTGCTATGTTTATTGTGCTGTCGTAATTAATAGCACATTAAATTATGAGGGGTTGCTCACAACAGTCGTATTTTTTCATGTTATTATTTTAAGACATATTACTTTATGACACCTTGTGAATCTCCCAATGGATTTTGACAACCATTGTATTGTGATGCACAATTAGGCTTGCCAAACGGTTTTAATTTTCATGAGTTATCTGAATTTTTACCGCTCTTTAAGAATCTAGAAAATATACGTTTTGTCAAGATTTTTTAAAGCCCAACCAAAAAACATGCTATTATTTTTTCAGTTTTCCCTAAAAAAAAGTCATTGCTATCCAACGGAAAGCTAAGGTAAAATGTAACAAGAAAATACAATATAATAGTCTGGTAGTGTTTAAAGTAATTTCTAAAAAATTAAAGGAATAAGGCTATTACAAAAAGCTTTATAAAATACATAACTGAAATTTAACTCATAGAATAAATTCGAAAAAATAAAAAAATAAAAAAATGTTGAATATAATAAAGTTGCTTATGGAAAGGAAATAATTCCCAATATCTATATATTTGTTTTTAAAATATTAAACTACGTTTCCTTTATTAATTACTAATAATTTGACAACACTGAGATGCTGATTTGAAACAGATACCCCTATCAATACTAATAACTATCAATATTATAATTAAAAACGTTAAAGAGCTGAAACAATCGCGTACAGAAATTTTTGGTGCAAGAAGTGATTTAATTTGTTTGTATTTTTTTTTTTTTTTTTTTTTTTTTTTTGCTTTTAACTGGTTTTTGCAATTGCGTTATTTTTATAAAAGTTTTTTTTATAAAATTTTTAATTGTCAAGAATTATTTCAAAAATTAAGATTTTTAAGTGAATCAAGAGTTTTGCATATTTGAATCTGGCAAGCCTATATACAATTGATGTCAAACTCAATTTAATTCGAACCTGCTATAACCTTATAAAATTAATTTAAAGGCAAACAGGAGAAATTTGTAGGCGAGAGATACAAACTAAAGTACATCCCACTTACCCACAAACTTCGTCTGCCTTTATTTTAATTTCCAATATGTAAAAGGGGTCTTTGAAAAATCAACAGAAAAGTTTCGTCTACATTTTTATATAGTTAATATTAATTTTATTGGCGAAATGTAATATCGAGCCGGTTGGAGAACCGAGTAGATCACACTAATCTGTATGCTAAAAGTTGGGTCTTAGACTAATAAGACTAATTTTTTAGTGCTACACACATCAGCACAAACTAGGGTTGCCAGTTTTGAAATCAGAGAAATCAGTACATAAGAGAAAAAAATCAGTACAATTGCATAAAAAACAGTACATATACTTTTTTAAATAAAATTGCATAGGTATTAATAACATAAACTGCTTTAATATTTTTTAAAACAAAACTTGAATTCATTCTTTAATTTGAACAGTGACAAAATTTAATCAATAAAACTGAATTTTTTCAAAACAATAGTTCAATTCCGTATATATTTTTAGCGGGAATACAAAGTAAATAAAAAAAAAACTAAAACATACATAAGTTGTTAAAAATTCGATTCTTTACTTTTTGTTAGCTAATTGGTTTAATATTTTAAAAGTAACATTAATTTTAGTAACAGCAAAATTTGAGTTCGTTATGTCTGAAGCTTGGTACGAAAAGGGCCAGTGTCAATATTTTGCTGTTTTGAGTTAATTGTTGCATTAGGTATTTACTTAAGCTATGGTCACACCTAGCAAATATTTAACGAAAAAAACGTGACCAACTAAAATTTTATTTCCTTTATTCTATTATATTTTTGGAATATATCGCTCATTTCGTGCAAGACCGTCACAACTCAAAATTTGGCATTTTCGAGTTAGTAATGCAAAAATGTTCTTCTCTTAGATCTCTACAAATTGATCTAAGAACGGAGAGAATTATCGAAAAAATAACGGTAATACAGATGCTTGTGACGCTATTACCTCTCGTAACAAACTTGAGCAATTAACATCAACATGTTCACATTTCAGTTTGTGTTTGGCATTCCTCTTGTACATGTGGTTTTCTTTGTAGCAAAAAAGACACGTTTGATTTTATAACTGTATTTTAGTGAAAGAGAACTTAAAAAATAATAGGTTGGAATCTTAAAAAGGCTCTTCTGTAAAATTTCAAATTTTGAGTTGTGACGGTCTTGCACGAAATGAGCGATATGTATGTAGGTCAACATAAAATTAAATAAAAGTAGTTCTTTTATATCTACCAGCATAATTAGGCCCTAATCATGTAAAACGCAAAGGAACGCAACGCCAAAAAATTACATTGAAAGCAAAAACGATGCCATAAATATTTTGTAATTTTGTTGGTGCTCTCTACAGAAATACATCGCACTTAATCAACAAGAGGGTATTAACTCAAATTTTAAACATTTTCAGTAGAAGCAAAACAATTTTTAATTTTACATTGAAGGCATATGGAAATGAATTTTAAAACCAACCGTTTCATTACCAAAAAGTATACAAAATAGCAAGATATTTTTACAGCGGGCAGATATGAATATAGCGTGTAGATTTTTTCGAAAAAGTGGAAAAATAAAAATTTTGAGATAATACCCTCTTGTTGATTAAGTGCGACATGTACTTTTTTTAAATTTTCAACG
Organism: Pollenia amentaria; assembly: GCA_943735925.1. Lineage (NCBI taxonomy): Eukaryota > Metazoa > Arthropoda > Insecta > Diptera > Polleniidae > Pollenia > Pollenia amentaria. The sequence goes on along the minus strand of OX031007.1, from coordinate 70,590,368 downwards.
CCACAAGCTATGCAGCGTTTGTAATTTTAAAACGCAATGTGAATTTCTGTAGAATGCAACAGCAAAATTACAAAATACTTATGGCGTTGTTTTTGCTTTCAATGTAATTCTTTGGCGTTGCTTTGCGTTTTGCATGATATGATCCATTATTTACATATGTATGGACATAAGTATTTACAATGTTTCAATTTAAAAACATTTATGGCCTATTTGTACATTGTCCACAATTTCTTTCCTGTCTTCAGTCTTCAAGAAATTATAAAACTCATTACAACTATAACCAAAGTCTGTCGTTATCTGCAACTCACACTCTAGGTTTTATATTAGGAGCCCGTTTTTCTCTTTACTTTTAAAATTTCTTTTAAAACTAAAGACTCGTTCTGAAAAAGGGTTTGAATGTGGAATGGAGGCAATAAAATTACACATTTCCTCAAATTTCTTCGACTGTCTTCTTTTTTCGTACTGACTCGGCAAAAATCTCTAATGTTAATAACTCATCGATAATTGCATCGCAAACAATTTGACAATATGACAAACTATAAACTGAACAAAATTAATATGCATATAATAACAGTACAAAAACAGTACATTAATGAAAAAATTAGTACATTTGCGTACTAATTTGCTTATAATGCATAAATCAGTACTCTAAACAAAAAAAAGTTAATGTACTGATAAAAACAGTACGAATGGCAACCCAAGCACAAACGCATAAAACCCTCTCCACTGTTGTGGTGTGAATATACAAATGTGAGTTTGATGAGCCAGTTTGATATGTGGCCATGCCGTTTAAATCAATAAAAAATAAATAAACATTCATTTATGTATTAAAATTTTATTAAATTATATTAAAATGTTAAATAAGTTTTTATTTTCATATTTCATTAAGTTTTCAATTGTTATTTAAATTTTGTATAAAAATCCACTCAAAATGTAAAAGTTTTCAAAAAAAAGTTACATCAATTCACTCCCTGTGGATTAACCTTTTTGTGTGACTAATTTGTTTCTAGTTGTTTTTTAAGTTCATTGGTAGTTTATAACCAGGGAAACCGTAAACATGCAATTGCATGTTTTGCTTGGGCAGAAACAATATATTTATCCGTTTTAGTCCGTTCTATGAATTTTGGCATCTATTTTTTAGGGAATATTTTTGCATTTTTTAGTTAAAAGAGCATTTTTGCAGAATTTTTTTTTTTAATTTATAGCGCATAACGTCACGTTTCTTCTTTGACCACGTAAGCGTCAACCACTAATTTTAAAAAAAGTAAAACAACTTAATAACTTAATATTGCTCTTGTAAAGGATTCAAAGCTTTATCTTTGCTCCTAATTGTAGCTCCCATACAAACCTTAAGATGTATGAAAAAAACATGAAATTTGTCGAATATGAGTTATTTTTGAAATATTTAAAAAACCAACACTTTCCCGGTGCAATGAATAAAACATGATTTTTTTGAAGTGAAAAGTCATAAAGATAGAGAAATTGGGGTAACTGACTCAATTTGTTTAACAAAAACAATAAAATTAAAAATATATAAAAAATGTTGGCCTTAATTTTGTAAAATGCAACGCAACGCCAAAAACTACATTGAAAGGAAAAACAACGTCAAAAATATTTTATTATTTTGTTGTTGCTTTCTTCATATTTTCCAGTTTTTACTACATATTTAATGCGCATTAAACACTTTTTTAAAGCATATTTCTGGTTTCCCTGTTTAAAACTGTGGTATCATTTTTTTTTTTTAATTCATAGTTAAAAGTTTAATTAAATAAAACAACTTTTCACAAATAAATTTATTCGAATTTAAATTAATACCGTCTTTAAAATATGGCCATTCTTAGTTTTGTTTTTTTTTTAACTCATTTGATTAAAGAGTTATTCTACGTAAACACAACAGGCTGACAAAAAAAATTTATAATTTTTTTAAATTATTTTCTAGATTATAATTTGAAAACTAAAAGGCTTGGACCAAATAAAATGGCGAGATCTTCAGGCTCGATAAAAATAGCCATTTTTAGGGCTAAATAAAAAAATCGCTGATCTAGCCGGTAAATGGCTAAATTGGCAACCTTAATCATTTGTGCTGAATTTTATACTAGAAACTATTTTATGAGAGAGTTATGGAACTGAGAGCAATTTTTTAAGAGAAATTATATGTATATATATTTATAATTATTTAATTAAGTTCTCATATTATTTTTTACTAAAAAATTCTTGCATTTTAGGCAAAAATTCCAGAGCTTCAGAACTTTTACAGTTGATAGCGGCCATATTGTTTAAGTTACATCTGTCGATCTGGATGTCACCATCGACGGATTTAGCGTTCAACAACACGTCGAAATAATTTAATTTAAAAATTTCCAACTATCCCTAATTTAAATCGGGAAATCATCTCCAGCGATAAGAGCAGCAAAAAATTTGAAAATTTAAAACGATACCAATCCACATGATATGCAAGAACGTCCAATGTATTGTAGCGTGTCATTGTGTACGATTATGCTTGCACACATAATTTCGGTAACACTACATACAATGAACCAGGCGCACGTTTTAATGTAACATGAATAAAGGTAGAGTTAGCCGAACGTCCACGTCCCCTAACGAAACGTCTGGTCCGTTTTGTTATTTGCTTACAATGTAAATGCTTACCGAATTTAAATGTCACGTAACGGAACGTCTCAATCTGTATAAATTAGAATTTCATGCCGTCTTTACGTTTAATATGCTCGCATATTAAATTGAATGCGGGTATTTTCGCTCTTTTTTTTGGTACTTTTTTCCAGTATATCTATGGACTTTCGATAAAACGACTTACAATACAACATATTTCCATATATATAAATATACATAGGCTTAGATGTACAAAATAAACAAATGCAAATGCACACACAATAGAAATGAGATATATATAAAAGGCTTTAAATGGTTACAAAATATGGTTTTGTCTATGCACATTTACAAATTAATACATGTAAATGTGATGTACCTATATGTTAAAATACATATGTATTTGTTTATTGCGAATCTATAATATAAATATCAGATATTAAATTATTAATGTTTTTTTACTTACACTAAATACTGTTTTAATAACATTTTAATCACTTGGTACTTTTTCTGCACAGCGGTCAACATTTAAACCTTTTGATTTCCCATCACTGTGTGTGTTGTTTTATGTATACTATTGATTTTTTGTTTATGTATGTGAAAAACATATGACACGTTTTTAGATGTTCTACAAGTGCACCAACGTGCAAGCAGTCCGTTACAGTAAGTTACGGGTACAGCAACGTTCGCCTAACTCAGCCTTAAAGCACATGAGTATTGTGTGCTGTGTGTCGTGTGTTTGTGTGTATATCAATGCAATATTTATATTGGTACGATCAAACACACAACCGTTCAATAGCAATACTATCAACACTCTTTATGTTGCACGATTGCATATGAGATTGAATTTAATTTACCAGCAAACCGCTATACCTTCCACTGTAGTTCAAATTGCTGGATCAGCAATAATTATGTATAAAATCCAGTACAATTCCTCTGTAAAATCAATTCTAATTTCAATATCAAACTGTGCGTACCAGCCGCGCTGAAATAAAGAAATAAAAATGTTTTCTTTTATTAACAGTATCCCAAAAAGTTACTGTTTGATGTAGATTTTAATCTAGCGGCGAACACTATAGTTCAAAGATTACCAACTTTTTGAGCTAAATTTAATGATATGGACACCAACGATGTGGTGTTTTGAGCAGGACAGCGCTACATGACACACAGCTCATACCACATTAGACATTCTGCACGAGTGATTTAAAAATGTGTTTACCTCAGGTGGAGGGGATGTGAACTCTCCATCGGACTTGTGCGATTTGACCCCGTTGGACTTTTTCTTGTGAGGTTTTCTAAAGAAGGAAACCTGAGTGTGTTTCTAAGTCACCAGTTTTATCGACTATTTTGTTATTAATTCGTATTATTTTTTTTTTTTTGTTTTTAATAAAAACAAAAAAAAGTTTAAAATACATTAAATTTTTAATTCGACACCTTAAGTCCAAAAAGTGTAGAATAGATTTACTAAAATGCACTAGAGATTATCTGTTTCAAATGTCTACATATGGTCCCAAAACATCTACATAGTCAATAGTACCAACGTCAGTAGTAAATTTCCAATGACACGCACATCTTAAATGTCTGTTGTAAATAACATTATCTGGGGTATAATAAGTCACTAGTACTGATGACCGTGTCAATAGTTAATCACTACCAAAGTTGGCCAAAACTTAATGAAGGAAAAATGTTAGATTTTTGCGAAAAAAAATTGCTAAAATAAGTGGCAAAAAAATCCTTAAAAAAAGTGCTAAAAAATATGTATATAAAAATAAAAACGATTAAATTTGACATTAATTTGAAAGTAATTAGCATGGAATAAAATTACATGTATTACGGCCAACTTTACCAGGTTCAGGTAAAATTAACTATTACTTTAACTTGAAATTGGCCGCTAGTATTTTATAGTATTTTACAATTAAACTGGCAAATAAAATGTAAAAGAAGTATGAGTGCTATATTCAGCTACGTCGAATCTTTAATACCCTTCGCCGAGTGTTTGAATAATTCAGCAGTGGGCTCTATATGGGATATATTAATTATAAGCCAATCTTCTTAAAAAAAATTAAATTAAACCAAATCTCTATCCAGTAATACAATTTTATTATAACTTAATGCTTTTTTAAATAATTTTGGGAAAGACGCTTTACATCTTCATAAAATTTTGGTGCGATTTCCAAAATGTTACAATTTTATATATATAAAATTGTAACATTACTGACTCACTGACTGACTGACTGACTGATCATCGCACAGCCTAAACGCCTGAAGCTAAAAACTTGAAATTTGGACCAGGGGTTGGTCTCTCCCCAAATCGATCCACTAAGACGGGATTTTTGGAAATGCGAATAATTAGGGGGTAAAAAGGGCAAAAACGGGTAAATTCGGTAACCTTATATCTCTAAAACTAAAAGAGATACAAAAAAAATTTAATGCTTTTCGTTGTTCTTTAGAAAAATAAGCGGACAGGTGTCTGGTACTTTTTGGAAATTCAGCCCTTTAACGGAGTAAACGGGTAAAACCTGCATTTTAATACTTTTTTTGTCAGCCCATCTATATCTTAAACCCATAAGCATGGAAATAAGGGTTATATCACATTTGAAACTTATCTAAAAAATCCAAATACGAATTTGGTACTTTTTCGAAATTCGGACGTTTAAGGGGTAAAAAGCGTAACTATTTTTGGTACTTTTTATATAAAACATTTTTTTTTATTTATGGACATAAACGTATTAAATTATGGGCTCCCACTACAATATTGAAATTTTTCATACTTCAATGTGGAGAAAAAAAGTACCAAAAAGGGGAAATACGGAGTAAACGGTTAAAATCTGTATTTTGGTACTTTTTGTCACCCCATCTATCTTTTAAACTAATCAACATAGAAATAAGGGTTATATCACATTTGAAACTTATTTAAAAAATCCAAATACAAATTTGGTACTTTTTCGAAATTCGGACGTTTAGGGGGTAAAAACCTTTACTATTTTTCGTACTTTTTACAAAACATTTTTTTTATTCATTGACATATACGTATTAAATTATGGGCTCCTACTACAATATTGAAATTTGTATGCTTCAATGGGGAGAAAAAAGTACCAAAAAGGGGAAATACGGGAAATTTTATTTCTTACTTTAAGTTTTTGGTTCCACAACTGGCAATTTTTTTAATTATCGTTAATATTGGACCTAGAAACATAAACTTCAACATGCAATGTCCTGAGTGGATAAGAACCTCTGAGGGTACTTTTTGGTATTTTTTGATCTTTAACTGGTACTTTTTTAATTTCTGTTAGTATTAGACCTAGAAACATAAAACTAAACATGCAAAGTCCTGAGTGAATAAGAATTTGTTAGACGGATCTTTTTGGTACTTTTTCATTCTTTAACTGGTACGTTTTTAATTTTCGTTAAAATTAGACCTATTGACATAAAATCAAATATGCAAAGTCCTGAGGGAATGAGAATTCGTTAGAGGGGCTTCTTGGTCTTTAACTGGTACTATTTGAAGTTCCGTTAGTATTGGACCTTAAATCATAAAATTCAACATTAAATGTCCTGAGTGGAAAAGAACCTATAAGAGGGATCTTCTTGGTACTTTTTCGTTTTTTAACTGGTACCTTTTTTATTTTCGTTAATATTGGATCTACAAACATAAAATTAAAAATGCAATGCCCTGAGAGAATGAGAATAAGAGTTGTTTTTTCGTACTGTATTGTTTGCCAACAGGTACTTATTGAATTTTTGTTAGTATTGCAGCTACAAACATAAAATTCAGCAAGAAAGCGTTGAATGAGCATCTGTAAGAGGCAATTTTTGGTACTTTTTTGTACTTTATTTTGTGCTTTTATTGTTGTTCATTAAATAAAAAAGAGAACAGGTGTCTGGTACTATTTCGAAATTCGGCTCTTTTAGGGAGTAAAAGTGTAAAACCTGAATTTTGGTTCTTTTTTGTCCCCCATCTACCGTTTAAATCAATGCACATAGAAATAAAAATTATATAAAATTCGTAACTTATCTAAAAAATACAAATACAAATTTGATGCGTTTCGAAATTCGAACGTTAGAGGGGTGGAAACAATTTTCTTCATCTACCTATATAATATAAAATTGTAAAGTTACTGCACGATTCATCATCGCACGACCTAAACGCCTGAACTAAAATGCTGAAATTTGCCCGGGAGGTTGGCCTCTCGCGAAATCGATTACCTATGATGGGAGTTTTGGAAATTTTTATGGTTAGAGGGTAAAAAAGGTTAAAACGGGAAATTCCCTAGCCTGATGTTCATTAAAATAATAAGCGTTTAGGTGTCTGGAACTTTTTTGAAATTAGACCCTTTTGGGGAGTAAACCTGTATTTTAAAACTTTTTTGCCACGCCATCTATCTATTAAACCAATAAACAATATCAAAAAAATATCACATTCATTACGTATCTAAAATATACAAATAAAAATTTTCGAAATACGAACGTTTAGAGGTACAAATCGTCCCTTTACAAAGTAGCGGGTTTAAAATATGTCCACATAAGAAAAAGGGGCGCTAACGAAGTAGCGGGTTAAGTGCTAGTATAAAATAAATTTGTCCAAGATTTATTGAGAATCTGAACATTCTGACGCCAATTATAATTTTTGTTAATTTTTATAACAAAATATAAATTGTTTAGGAAGGTTGTTCCACATTTGGGTTCATAACTTTGTTGTCTTCTAAGCCGATTTTAGATAGATTTCAATCCCAAACTGCTTAGGGGAACAATAATGAGCTTAGTCCCAATTAGAGATGAGCGATATTCCTGTACCTGTGATTTAATCACTGTTACTGAAAAATCACGAATCACAGTTGTGACCAAATTTGTTAAGTAACAGGTACTTGCTAAGTCGTTCTTTTCGTTTTTTGTTACATGAACAAAATTATAATATTTCACTGTTTGTGTGGATAATAGTGTTTTTTGCATGCAGTAACGAATAATGTTGCTATTTTTTATTGATTGTTAAAAGAACTTTATTAGAAAAAATACATGTGTAAGTGCATATCTTATTGTTTTTTGAGGTTCTGAATCTATTGACTTGATTCGTGCAATAAAAATTTTAACATATAGTATACTTGTTTTATTTTATATTAAAGAACAGAAAACTAACAAACCGTGATCACAATCACAGTTTTAAAGAACAGTGATTTTTAAAACATGCGCTGATATGTATATATCAGCGCCTGTGTTAATTAAAAAACTTTTTTGAAGTTGTTGGTCAAAAATAAATAAACGGTTCACTGTTTGGCTTCGGTCACTAGCTACACTTAGCGACCGCCTTGGGAGTTTTCAGACTACGGGTCATTGTAGGAACATTGTTGACGACAACAACGTGCGTTGTTTCCAAACTTGCGATGATAATAACATACCTGTTGTGATGAGCTACGCGACCTTCGGTGTCTATTACGATAATAAGAACGTGAGTATCGACGGTTTCTATGAATTTGTAAGTCTTTCACTGCTGCAGTGAGAGCAGATATTTGATTGCGTAACTCACTTATTCCGTCTGTACTTTGAATTGCAGCAATATTATTTAAAGAAAAACTGGAAATGTCTGCAATTGTGTCTGCAATTGTTGCTAGATTATACAGAGATTCTGATGAAGTGGCCAAAATTGCTTGAGTTTGAGAGGGCAAACGTTGAAGCCACATAGTGCGGAGAAATTCATCTTTTACGCCACCGTTGGCTACATAACGCATTTCTCGAAGCAAGAAACTGGGCTTCTTCTCACCAATTGGCATTTCATTAAGCAATGTTTTCATTCGCTTCTGGAAAAGTGGTCGATGAGCCATTGCTATATTCTTGAATATGCATTATTTGGACGTTCCAATATAATGTCACGTACTTGCGATAGCACTTCTGGATCTAATGCCGGTAAAACTACAAAATATTTAGAGTTTTTGTTGAACAAGTTATGATTTTCGAATTGTGCTTCCAATTGAGCAAACCAGACAACAGGATTTTCCTTCCAGAATCGTGGAATATGCAAAGTTACTGTTGATGTAGAAGCAACTGGCTCTGCGGCGGATTCTTGAACTGGATTTCTTGGCATTGTTTAAATTTATCACAAATAATATTTATTTAAGCAAATGCGTGTGGAAGTCGGGGGTTACCAATTGTAATGAATTATGTTATTCAGATTAAGTTTGTTAAAAGAATAATTTAAGTATTTTTATTTTTTCCATTTTGTTCCAAAAAATTTATTATTAAAATCAATGCTCCTTTTTTAGAAAATTGAATTTTTTGCTAACAAGTAGTTTTACAATTTAATGGAAAAATTAAAAATCTTTAACCTGAAAATGCGTTTTTCATGCTAAATGAGTTTAAAAAATGCTAGATCTAGCATTCAAAATGCTTAATTGGCAACAGTGATCACTATAGATTCACTAGTGACATTTCCTACAGGGTATGAATTTATCTTTCCGTTAGTAAAAAATGAATTCAAAATTTTTCTTATACAAATGTCAAGTATTTCTAAAATCTACACAGAATTGTATTTTTTAGTAAAAAAAATTCCAGCACATTTTTCATTTCAATTGTTTTACTTTACATTTCGTTTTAGTATTGAAACATTTAGATGCCAAAATTCATCCTGATTGTATTTCGTGGATGGCAAGTGGACTGGAATGTAATGCGCAGATACAATAGAGAAATTTTTCATCTATTCATTCGATAAAATCAGCATTTGTTAACACTTCAATACGTGAGTTTGTTGGTTCGCTCGTTTGTTCTTTCGCTAATTAATTTTTTCATCATCCAAATATTTTTTTCTTTTCTTTTTGTACGAATTTTATTATGAACACAAGTGTTACGGGCCAAAAAGTGCTGTGAAAAAAGAGGAATACAAAAAAGATAAAATTTATTTAGGAATTAATATTGAATTTTATATAAACATATTAATTAAAATCAATTGATGAGAGAAACTGAATTGTCTGGAGTTTAATGTTGTGCTGGTGATTCAAACAAATTGTGCCACAGTGGATTTTGTCACTGGGGTACAAGATTTATAATTTTTATTTATAAAACCACAAAAGCAATAAAGTAACAAAAACGCTTAGACAGCATTTTTTTAAGATCTACAAATAAAAATATTCCATTTTATATTTATTAAATAAACATTTATTTATGCAAAAGTCTCAAGTTTTAACAGGCGGCCTCGTCTAACGTCATTGAAACGCATTAAAGAACGAAAGAAAATCAGCCATAAAAGAAAACTAATCCAATCTAATTTGTGGTTATGCTTGTCTTCTTCTTATACTTCATCGCCTCCCATTTGTTTTCGACATTCAATATTAAAAAATAGTTCTATTGGATTCCGTTTGTGTGAATTTGAACGAATTTCTAAGGCAATTGTAATTTCATTAATTGCCATGAACACAATGGGCATCTCAACAGATCCTGCTCTTTTGGATGTTGAATTGCCTCATACTCTCATCGAATCGCCATCGGTATCAACATTCTTGCCCGAAGAAGAAGCATCGATTTGTCCATTGCTTTCTTCCAATACAAATGGGACCACAACGCCGATGACATTTTCCCATCCACTTACGCCATGCATTGACAATGACAATGACAGCAATACTTCGGTTAATCTCTGTAATGAGGATGCCAAGGTCGAAACAAGTTCATCATCTGGCAGCAGTTCCGGCATTGGAATGAGTGTTCCAGATGCAACGTCAACGGCACTTCTCAACAATCACTCGTACAAACATCTGCAAAAGAATAATTCATCAGTTCAGGTAAGAGAAAGAACATATCGTCGGTCTCATATAGAAAAGCACTTGATCGATTTTTTCGATATTAAGTTTTTTTAGTGAGGCGTCACAAACATTTTATGTAAGTCACCGTCCATACTTGCAATTTTTTGTTGCAGCAATTCTTGAGCCTATCAGTGAGAGGGGTGAAAATATTGGGGAGTGGTACTTAATTTCATGTTCTCTGCAATTCTGTTTTGTTTTGTTATTCTCATAGTTTTTAACTTGAAGTTGGCTGTAGGTGTATTTGTATTTATATACAAAATATAAAAATTATAAGAGGAAAGACAAGACAAAAATACAAAAATTGGAAAACTACAATTTCATTATCTTGACACTAATGCAATTTCAAATCAGAATCTTTCAAAATTGCAGCAACAAAATTTGCAAGTCTGGACGACGACTTATAACGGGTTTATAAGCAATTGTACATTGTGATACCTTTAGTTTCCATTATGTTTTTACCTTCTCCTCTAAAATTGCAGTTATGTGAATTAGGGCATTTCTACATTTCCTTAAAAAGTGCATAATTTTTGCACAGTGTAAAATAGATTGGCAGTAATAACAAAATACACATTGGGAAAAAATTAAGTAAAAAATTTGCAATCATAGATTTTCTTAAATTTTAAAAATAAAACTTTTAGAAAATACTTATGTCGTAGACTGTATTTTATTTTTAAATTAAATGCAACATCAAATAGCCGTTATCAAATATATTATTTCTAAAGCACTTTTTTTGTCGGTTGCAAATATCTCCCATACCACCGCATCAAATTTAATGAATGATATCTCATTTTAAAGCTTATTTCTAACACTAATGACGAAAAATAATTAGAAATTGAAAAATTAATATTTTCTTTGATAAAAATTATATTTTATATAGAACTGCATGATAATACTGTTGTCATTATGATTATATGTTTTTGTTCAAGTATGGTAATACAGGGTCGCTTAATAGTTATGCAGTTCTACATAATATAGTATGTATTAAAATCCATTCTGGCAATACCACTATTTACTATAATGCCGTTTATTACTAAGTCAGTTATATATAATTGCGTACGTTTAAAGATATTTTTGTTTGTATTAAGGATTCGTACGGCAAAAAGTTAACGATGATCATGTCATTACCTCTAACATTGTATTCAAAGAAGTATTATAAAAGCATTTTAACATATGTATGTATGTATGTAAATATGTATGATATATATTATGATTTCTAATATTTTTATACTTTTAATAAAATGTATTGAAGTTACTAAAATTTCTATTAATTATTTTCATTTTTTGTTACAAAAATGACAACTAACGGTGCGAAATATTCGGGTCATCTAGTCTGAAATAATTTTACAATAAGTAAAAATTATCATTAAATTTAAATATATAAAATAAATTTGCAATTCGATTTAGAAAATGAACATAAACAGAAACATAAAATTGATAATTTTCCAAAATACAAAAATAAATCACAATACAAAGAAAAATTAAAAATAAATAAACAAATATAAAAGTAAAGGGTGTCCAAAAATTGAGGTATCATTTTAATAATTTTTTATTAATTTTTTTTAGATATTAAAAATATTTTTATTCAGGTTATTACAAATTGGTTCCGGTTAAAAAGGAAAAATTATGTCGGTCAAGTGACCCCACCTCCCACTGGCTCGGCAGGCTCCCAATCTGTTACCAAAATTTTCAATCATGTTTTTCAATAAACTGTTCTCAATGGTTGATATCTGCTTGATTATGTGGTTTTTAAGCTTTTGAACTGTTGAGGGTTTATTGCTGTACACTTTCGATTTAAAAAACCACACAAAAAAAGTCTAAAAGTGTCAAATCGCACGATCTTGATGGTTAATTTATTTCGCCTCTGCGAGAAATGATGCGATTTTCGAACTTTTCTTTCAAAAGATCCATTGTTTCTCTTGCTGTGTGGCAAGTGGCACCATCCTGTTGAAGCCACATATTCTCTACGTCTAAGTCATTACTCAATTTTGAACACCCTTTACATATAATCAATCAAGCCTTAATATATGTTACCCTACACCAATAAAACTTTAATAGATAAATGTATACATTAAACAAATCCGAGATTTTTACTTTTGCCGATTTTTAAATCGAATTGAACTTATTACAAGCTCCTGCGATGGGGTTTGATATGGGATTTTCAAGAGTGGGGTTTGTTCTTTTAGATGGCTTTTATGGGTTAATAGCACCTTTAATCCCAACATTTAATAAAGAGAATTTGTCTGGCATAAACATAATTTTGCCTAAATTTTATCTCAATATGAAAATTTTTTGTGAGAATTTTTTTTTTAATAAAAGTTATTTTGGGGAAAGAAACTTTTTTTTAAATCTACCATTATAAAATTTTGTTAAAATGAGTGTATTAAAGTGGCTTATGGTTAATTCTATCCTAATACGAACACACCTTTTGAGATTAATGGTTTAGTTAATCTGGGCTTAGTTAATCTGAAAACAGAGTTGTGCCGCCATTACCAAGTTTTTATACAAAAAAAAAAGCTTAGTTTTGCTGAAAATGTTGGTCTTTAACGAAATAATTAATAAGCTTAATAAACTTAATCCACATCCCAAAAATCCGGCCTTAGTTACCTTATGATGCTGTATTCTGCAGCTGCTCTGTATAAAAAATCATAAAAATGTTTGCAGCATAACCATAAAATGTTTACCTCCTTTGAAACTTCAAATATGGTGGACTCTAACAATATCTATACTACAACTATCGATATTATAACATACAAAAAATATATAGATATTTTTTAACATCGTATGTTTAATTTTAAACATAGTATGTTCGAATGTAACAAAATTATAGTTTTTTTGTTCTCTGCAGTAGTTGCATGTTTTGCAATCATTTGCTTGGTTTGCTTAAAATTCTCACATTCTTTTTATTTTAATTCTTAGTAGTACCAACTATTAACACCGAAAGACACTTCTTCAAAGAAAAAAATATTTTTCCAATTCAAACAAAAAAATTTTAGAATCAAAACCTTTTTTGTTTAAAACAGGCCTACAAACGAATTTGCATATTCAAACAATTTATTTTGCATTTCGTTTATTGAAAAAAAACTCGGATTTTTTCAAACAAATACTGGTTAGTATTGGTTAAATTTGTGTTTGATATTAAAAAAAACTTTCAAACGAATAATTTAGCTGAATCAAACAAAAAAGTTTACTGAAATTAATAAAAATTTCAAAACAAATAATTTTGCTGAATCAGTGAAGGTACACATTTTTTTTTATTATTTCCTAACACCATTCGTCTTGTTGTACACAATGTTTCTTTCCCCCTCGCTGTCGTTGTATCCTTTCCGTGGCTACAGAAGAAGAAATCTGAAAAACAGCAGCATTACGACTCGATATGCTTTCATCATCATTTACTTTCAAAATTTGATGTATTTAACTAAAAAAATTTAAAAAAATAGAATACGGGATTTGTTTTCACTCTTTTTTCTATCAACTTTGAAATCAACCACAAAAATTCTGTTTTTTTAGTGTTGTTATTGTGGCGACACAAACATTGAATCGTGTTTACCTCCTTTTGTTATTGCTTTAATAACAAACTTCGCCACGCTATTTTATCATCTTTCGTGTTGTTGTACATTTTTAATGCGTCCAAAAATAGACTGTATGCGCTTTTTGTTGTTGTTGTTAATTTTGTTCACTTAAAGTAGTGTTGTTTACGATAAATAAATTTTTTTAAAAAAAAAACGACAAAGAGCGTTAAATATTTCATACAAAATTATTAAAATTTGAAACCAATCGCGTACCTACATCATATTTTTGTATACTTGTCAAAATGTTTGTTGCTAAAATAAAAATATTAATAGAAACAAAAAAAAATTGTTGAAATTTAAAAAATGTTCAAACAAGCGTTTGCTTGAAATTATTTTAGGAATAATTTTTTCTGTGTTGGCACTTGTCATCGGAAAGTATTTTTGCGATTAAAACTTTTTTAGAAGTGGAAATGGTAAAATATGAACACGCGCATGTCCTGAGATTCGTCAAAAGCGAAAATTCAACTCAACGAAAATTCAACACGATTGCAATAACGAAGATTTTGCGAAAACGTAATTTTCACGAACTTGTCACCAAATCTTTATAAATGATATTGCGGTCTTTTTTCAGCAAAAATGAAGCAAAGGCAAATTTATCTTTTTTTCCAAAAAATATACATAAAGTTATTTTTGCCAACTTCTTTTTTAACAATTCCCGTCAAAATCGCACATTGAAATCCGATAGAAACCGCAAAATTTTTTTATTTAGCGTAAAATGTTTTAAAAATATCGCTAAAATTTATATATTTTTTTTTAAAATTTTTTCGAGTGTGCTTCTATGAGTCAAACTTGTATTTACATATAAAGATTTATTTCAATAGTCCCATTCCCTCAATATTTCACATAATTTTTGCTTAAGCCAGCCTTTGCTTAACATTGAAGCTTCAGATATGTACATATACTTAGCAATTATTCTATACACTTATGATTCTACTATACAATGATTTCGTAGACAGTCTGAAAACCTGATCATCATCTTATAGCGTTACAGCTCGGGGTGGGACTTAGCTTGACCAATTCTCAATCTCTTTTTTTGGCTCTGTTGCCAGTTTCGAATACCCATTATTCTAAAGACGTCCTCTACGCAGACTCTTTATCTCGTTTGCGGCCTTCCTCGTAGTCTAGTTTATCTGATGTCGTAGATTAACATTGACTTTTGCGGTCAGCAGTCGTCCATGCGTTTTACGTGTCCTGCCCATCGTAGACATTGCGCCTTGATAAATTTAACTATGTCCTCTCCTTCACATAGCTCGAGCAGTTCGTCGCTGCTTCTTATGGCATACACACCATTTGTGGCGCATTGGTAGTGAGCTAGTAGATCACCTCCAATTAAAGCATTAATCAAAAATAAAATCAGTTTTAATTAAAAATTTAATCAAGTGAATTAAACGTTTAATCAAGTAAATTAAAGGTTTAATTGAAACTAATAACTTGTTTACTGGTGCAAATTTAATTAATTTTTTAAATTTCAGTTATGTATTTTATAAAGCTTTTTGTAATAGTTCTGTTCCTTAAATTTTTAGGAATGACTATACACAACCAGACTATTGTATTGTATTATTTTTTAAGTAATATCACACATTTTTTAATTGAAATCAATTTTTATTCTTCTCTGTGTAGACATTATGACACAACAAAAAGTATAATAATATCTAAGTCCATGGACATTATGACAAGCCACCTCTAGGTTAGGGATTCGACGTAGTCGAAAAATGATTCTCACTTGTTGCATTCTGAATTTTAAATGAAAACTATTATTTGAAATCGTTATTATCAGAAATAAATATAAAAATTATTTTAAAATATTTTTTCTGAATTGCGGTTGAAAATGGTGTATTAATAAAAAGCTTTGTCGAAAGCGTGTGAAAAATTTCTAAGAGAAGAGATCGACAATTACACTTACACTCATTTCTTTTTACGAGAAAAATGTGTGAAATTAATTAAAAGTTTTAATAGACAATTATACAAAATAAAATGATAAACTTTAGTAAAATATAGATAGACTTTTACTTTGCGTTTCAAACAGACAAACAATAAATAGGGAATAAAATCGTTAATTGAGTTTATTTTTGTTTTTAATTATGGTTTGTTATTTAAGAAAACAAATTTACATTTTTATTCACAACTTGCATTTATTTAATTATTTTTTCACTAGGACTCAAATGGTCATGGACCCAATGGAAATTTACAACTTACTAATGATACACCGTCATTTGTATCTTGGAATTGGCCTCTAATACGAAAATGTACATTTTTCTTGTTCATGTCGAGTTTGCTGGCCATGTGTGCTGTGGTAGTGGCCATGATTGTAACTCTACCGAGAACCTGTAATCCCAAGTAAGTGCCTTCCTAAGCAAAGCTGAAACTAAATTTGAAAATTGTTTACTTCTACTTCCTTCTAGAACTGCTTGGTATCGTGGAAGTGTATTCTATGAAATCTTCCCCGCCAGTTTTCTAGATTCAGATAATGATGGCATTGGTGACTTGCGTGGTATTGTCAAAAGTTCTGACTACCTAAAAGCTTTGGGAGTTTCAGCCATACGTCTCAATTCTATATTTCCTTCAACCGACTATCCAGATAATTATGAAAATATAACCTCGCTAATGGAAGTTTCACATGTTCTGGGAAGTTTGGAGGACATGCGTAAATTGAGTCAATCACTACATGCTCGCAATATCTCTTTAATATTGGACATACCGTTGTTTCCCATCTTGAGAGTGTTGGGTAAATCTGATGGAGCCGAAATGGTAAAGATGTTGGCAACTACACAAATAAAAAACTCTGAAGCAGAGGCATCAACACCCACAACCGCACGACCAATTATTACTAAGAATACCATAACTCAGGCTTTGCGACACTGGATAAAAATGGGTGTCGATGGTTTTTACATTAAGGGTCTGGAGAAGTTCGATGATCTTCAGGATTTAGCCTACCATTTAGCAGAGTGGAAGGATATTATTGGTCCAAATCGTGTTTTAATTGTGAATGAAAAAATATTTGAGAAACTGCAGGGAGCACAGAGAAAAGTAGTCATATCTCATATTGATTTGGTGGATGTCTATTTAGATATTTTTAATGGCACCCAGTATATGGAAAATCGTATAACCTCTATACTGACTTCCGACCTGGGTCCAACTAGCGCAAATGTGTGGATTCATTGGTCATTGGCCGGTGTTAACAGAAATCGTCTTACAAGCAATAAACAAGGTGCCAACTATACCTTGGCGGCCACAATTATGCAACTAATGCTGCCCGGAACACCTAATATATTTTATGGCGATGAAGTTGCCTTACAAGCTGCCAGCGATCATCTGAATGAACACAACGAAACCAAACACTTGCATCATCTGGCCACCATGCAATGGCCCCTCAACTTTACTCAACAATTCACAAATCGCGAAACTCTTCCTTGGCTACCGAAATCGCCAACAGCCGATTTAGACTTATTCATTTTAATATCTAAAATGATTGATTTACGTGATCGTTCTCCTTCCATTTATAAAAATTCCATTTGTAAAACGGAAACTATTCTTCCCAATACCGTCATAAGGCGCAGTAACGATGACATCTTAATTATTGAACGCACATATCCACGTCGCAATACCTTCGTGTCTGTTACGAATTTTGGTCAGAAACGTTTGAGCATGGATATGACGTCCATGTATTATAGCGGTCATATAATGCTGGAATCGGTCGATAGTGATAAAATATTTTTTGGCGATTTTAAAATCGGTCCAACCGAAAGCATTGTGGTTAGATTGGATAAATAGTGATCAAATGAAGATATTCCAATACTGAAAACCACCGTTAAATGTACTTAGAATTGTTATAATTCATTACTTGTTTTACATACAAAGACACACACATACATAGATACATAAGGACGTACATAAATATAAAGTTATAAATTTACGAAATTTCAGTTCTTTTTTAAGACCAAAAATTGTGCTTTAATAAATCAAAAAGTTGTAATAAACATTAAGTTTAAAGCTGTTTTAATTTTTTTGTGAATCTATTCAGAATCTCTGCAATATATTCCTAATGCTGCACGCAAAGAAAAAACATGGTTGTGGTAAACATATTCTAAGAGCAATATATTATGATAAGATTCATGATTATAGTCAACATATTACGATTATTATTGAATCATATTATGACCAAATATATTCTTAATATTACATCATAATATTTTTCCCTTAATCCTGATTTGTTTTTATTGCATTATATTATAATTTAATGTAATCATATTATTACCATGTTAATCATAATAAGTTAAGAACTAATCATATTATTATCATGTTAATCATAATAATATGTAGATGAAATCTAAAACCGAAAAATATTTTTAATATATATTTATGCTTATTAAGTAACTGATAAGGTTGCCTTAAGGTAAAACTGTTACAGATATTTCACATCATAATATGATGCAACTTTAAACATATTTTTATCGTAGATCGCAATTATTTATAAATTATTTTATAGAATTTTCATTCTTTTTCTCTAAAATAACACAAAACAAAGGTCAATATTTTTGCACCATTTGCAAAGAATATTAAAATTTTTTTTGGCATTGGTATTTTATTTTGTGACACTTTACAATTTTTTTTAATGTACAGTAATCCCTTGATTTACGTCGCCTCGATTAACGTTGTTTCGGTTTGCGTTGCTAAATTTTGTGTGACTTCTAAATTTGCTTTGCTTCGCCATTCGATTTGCGTCTTCAGATTTTTTGTGCCTTATTAACTGGATTTGCGTCGTCATTCGATTTACGTCGCCTCATTGGCTTATGTTTTATAAGCAAAAAGCGGGGAATCACAGTTTTTAGTTGAAATGTTTGTTTGGGTTTTTCATACGTGTGTAGCTATTCCTATCTATACATGGATACATTTTTGTTTTTCTTGTCAAACACAACGGACAGAAATATGAGATCAAAAAAACACAATCATCCCAGTTATGAATAAAAATTCCCCGGAAATTTTTCCCTTTGCCCATTTTTACAATAGAATTTAAATAGGAAAAATTGGAGAATGGAAAAAACTCCCCGGGAAAAGGGGAAATACGGGAAATTTAATTTCTTACTTTAGCTTTTTGGTTCTACAACTGGCAATTTTTTTTTAATTATCGTTAATATTGGACCTTGTAACATAAACTTCAATACGCAATGTCCTTAGTGGATAAGAAATGAGGGTAATTTTTGGTACTATTTGCTCTTTAACTGGTACTTTTTGAATTTCCGTTAGTATTAGACCTAGAAACATAAAATTAAACATGCAAAGTTTTGAGTAAATGAGAATTTGTTAGAGGCATCTTTTTGGTACTTTTTCGTTCTTTAGCTGGTACTTTATTTAATTTTTGTTAGTATTGAGCCTATGAACATAAAATTAAACATGCATGGTCCTGAGTGAATGAGAATCTTTAAAAGGGTTTTTTGGTACTTTTTTGTTTTTTAACTGGTACTATTTGAATTTCTATTAGTATTAGACCTAGACACATAAAATTCAACAGTGACAGTCCTGAGTGGACAAGAATCTATAAGAGGGAAATTTGAGGTACATTTTTGTTTTTTAACTGGTAGTTTTTGAATTTCCGTTAGTATTGGCCATAGAAACATGAAATTGAACATCCAATGTCCTGAGTGAATGAGAATCTGTAAGAGGGGCTTTTTGGTACTTTTTGTTCTTTACCTGGTACTTTTTGAAATTCCGTTAAAATTGGACCTATAAACAGAATATTAAACTTGCAGGTTCCCAAGTGAACGAGAATCTGTCAGAGTGGTCTTTTGGACCTTTTTTGTACTGTTAAAGCCTAGAAACATAACTTTGGCGTAAAAATACGTCCAAGAAAGAAAAAAAGACGCCAACGAAGTAGCGGGCTAAATGCTAGTGTTAGAGATAATTTCATTAAATTAATGGCATACATGCCATTTGGAAATGGTGAGTATCGGTGCATAATTTCACATAGCCCCAACACAAGGTTTTTTTTCCGAATTGAGTATTTGCACCCATGAACGCACTTATTATGTTGGTATTTAGCTTAAATTTGGTCCAAACTTATCTCATTGCAATTTAAATCATCTTAAGAATTATATTGTAATTGGTCCATATTTGACCAGAGTTCCAATATAAATACTATCCCGAAAATTTTTTATAAATGTTGGTATTGATACAAAATTTAGCGAAAAAAAAAACATGGGGCCATGATTGCCAATAGGTCCAAATAGGGTACTCTTTTGAAAATTAGTTTTTAAATATACTTTCTTACTTGTTTAGTTCTGTAATTGTTTTGTTACTTGTTCATAAATTAGTCTTTTTTATGTTTTTAATAAAGGTTAATTCAATTGAATACGTATGAACATGTTTTAATTCGATTTACGTTGTTGCGATGTACGTCGTCATTTTCCGGAACCGATTGCGACGTAAATTGAGGGACTATGTACCTACAATTTCTTTATTTTCTAATTTCTTATAACTTGGTTGTTTTAATAAGTTTTTTTTTAATTGTTTAACCACTGAATAACAAATAATTCGATAGGCATATGTAAAACAAACGACACAACTGATGCAAAATGATTTTACAAATGGCGATAACAAAATATTATTAGAGTTAAGATATTTTGTTTGCATCTTAAACATATTATGAGTACAGGTATATAAAGTTATCAGGTTATGGCTATTAAATATCATTAAATTGTTTTGAGGAATATAATATGTTTTCAAAGTGGTCATTTTTTAGTTGTTATAAAAATGATTATTTTTCAGTGAACCATACTTAAGTTCTTAATTGCGATAAACATTGACATGTTTACAGTAACTATAATAATGTTGATATTAAATAAAAATAACAATATTTTGTGTATATTGTTACAATAAACATAGTATAGTTGCCGTAACCATGCCCAACCATATTTTTTCTCTGCATGTGTGTACAGACAGTGCATTCTACATCAATGCACAATCTCAAAATGTGAAAACGTTTTGATATTGATGAAATCTCAAATGAATGAAATTTGACAGATTGAGTAAATGCATTGCATAGTGTGTGTACCCAGCATAAGTAACAGACTTTTTTAATCGATAGCACTGATACAAATTTTGTAAAGGATTTGAGACTGTCACACTTAAAAGATCGAGGCAAGTTCATTTAAAAAATAAAACTTTAAATCCAACTATAAAAGGGAGCCTACCCCTTTCGTATATATTGACTAACAAATTGTAGTGCGGGAAAAATAAGGAAAAATATGGAATGATGTTCAATATTACCTATACCTAAGGAGGCCTACGATGGAGCGTTCTAAGTCCCTTCCCATTACACCTAAAATTGCCTACATCTCCGCTATGGATATGTAAAAATTCATAAAAATCATATCGTCCGTCGAGAAACTTTTCGATTGAAATGTGAGAAATTAAACAAACATGCCATAAATTTAAACAAACAGCTGTTTTTCTCACTTAACTGTGTCTATAACATTTTTGGCGTGTAATAGCTGTCGCCTAAGGAACTGGGCAATATACTGAAAAAGTGTGTGTAAAATTTTTGTGAGAAAGTGCCGCTTTGAACACACGCATTAAAACGGGTTGAGAAAAAATTTTAACATTGAAAAATAAATTAAAAATGCAAAATGCAATGAATATTAACACGGAAGAGATAAGTAGTTTGTTCTTGGCAGATTTTTTCATTGTTTAATTATTTTGCTTTTAACATTTTTGAAAAATATACAAATGTTTTCAAAGCATTTTGAAATCAACAAACACTTGAAAATAGCGCGACTTTAATGTGCAGCCGACTGGTGGTTAAAATTTTTTCAATTTTAGTCAATTTTGGCCGCCGCACAGTGGGAAATTTTACGAGAAGGCGGTCAAAATTCCATAACTTTTGACTGGATCGGTTTTTTTTATGCGATTTTCTTATGCGCTATAAAACGTAAAATTCGACTGATAGGAGCAAAAGTTATGGGGAGTTCAAAATGCATTTTCATTTTTTTGTTACGTTTCGGTGTAAAAGTTGAATATTTCAAATATGAGTTTTTTTATAATTTATCATTATTTCTCTTGTATTTTACAACTGATACTTATTTTTTATTGTCGAACTTAGATCCTGTCAGAAAATTCCAATATTTGGCCCCTGTAAATTTTTTAGTCCCAATATTCACAGGGGCCAAAGGTTGGCTTTTTTTTTTGGGACGAGACGAGTTGTTATAAGGATAAAACTGAAAAGAATATTTTGAAAAATGCCCAAATAGCAATCTTGGCTATCGATAACATTTTAGGTAATTCAACTTTTATTTTTGGTTTGAGATGTATGTGTATTTTATTTTTATATATTAATACAAATATATACTTAAATCAAAAACAAATTATAATCTATAAACAATTTTAAATTAAACAATATTAGTAAAAATTTCTTCTAAATAGCTTTGGGTTTCATTTTCCAGAAGTTGTTTAGCTTCTTCCTCTAATTCGATTGAGGTTGATTTCCATTTTTGTCGAATACTGGACATATATGGATCTGATGTGCACAACAAAATAGTAATAAGATCTTCATTAGTACAACATCTGGACATTTTTCTTGTATTATGCTCGCGGAAGAATCTGTAGTCTTTGTTCCTTTTTTCTTGCGCTTCTTCAGATAGATCTCCAATTGGTAGGATATTGTGTTGAACTATTTGTTCCCCATGGTATAAAATTTTATGAACTATGGTTGGCATATGTCTCCAAGAGTATTTTTTGTTATAACGAATTGCTGTTTCATTTGCATACTGGCCAAATTTTTTTGCATTTATCTTTCTGCTACATGATATAACTTGTAAAATGATCTGGAATCGTCTTATTAATTCAAAATGTACTCCTGTGATAGATGCTGCAATTTCTGGATCGGAAAAGAATCTCCTTGCAGTGTTTCCATCATTTGAATTTCCTTCTCCTTGTTTTGGCTGATCAATTATAAGGCCTAGGTGAATGTATTTTTCTTCAGTTTGTTTTTTTCTTTGCTTCCTTTTTTCCACATTTTCTTTGTTTTTTCTCACTGTTTCGCCTAACGGGCCAAATTCCAAATCATAACCCAATTTAAGAATATGCTCCATGAAACGAATTCTGGTATGAAGAGGGGACATTCCAAATTCGTATGCTTCATTGAAACTATTGTCTTGTGATGGGGGTTGGCTTAATTGACTTGATGTCTTTTAGCATATGGTACAGCTTGACGAAGACTTTGTTTCGGTTAATGCTTGTGCAACTTTTCCATCGATCATTGTAAGGAACATTTGAAAATTAATTTCAATGCATCAAATTTAAATATTGCCGGTTGAAGTTCTTTAATTTGATCTTTTATTTTTCGAACTTCTTCAGTTATGACATCTTTAGTTTCCTTTTTGTAAACAAACTTTATTGGTCTGCAATACTTTGTTGAAGAGGGAATTTCATTTTTCCATACATCCATTTCTGTAACTCTACTGGTTGACGGCTCTAAGCCAATATAAGTTTTTCTTAAACGTAATGGAACGAAAGATACCATGAATAAGTTAGCATCAGATGAGTTTTCTGAATTACATTGCTTGTATTGTTTCTGACCAGAGCTTCCATCACATCCCCATTTAGAAAATTAAGTGATGCTACAATTTTTAAGTTTTTTTAAACAGTCAGCATCAAGTGTATTTAATAATCGTTCTGCAGTGTGTTCGAGAAGAGCCTGCAATTTTACTTCTGCTGAACTTGAAGTTACACTAATAGCCGTTTGTGAAGGTAAGCACTCTTTTTTGACAGAAACTAAATCTCGATATGCTGGAAAGATTCCACAATTTTTTTCATTGGTTCGCTTTCGCAGTTCTGTATACTGATTTTTGTCAGCTTTAAATCCAAAAAGTGCAAATGCTTCTTCTGGAGTAAATTTCATTTTTCAGTTGGTGTAGGCATACTTTTTAAAATCCTCTTTGTGCGTTTAGGGCTCGCTTCCACTATTTTTTCAATTATTGCAATTTTTGTTTTCTTATTTTGCGTTGGTTGAATTTGATGCAGAAATGAATCCTTTATCATACTATGAGAAATTTCTTCATTGATATTTGCAAGCTTGCGTCTTCGTGATCTTTCACTGCAATTGTCAATTTGTTTTGCGGGCCGACCCACTTTTTCAGTTTCCTTAGCGGTAATTGACAGCTTCTTAAAAATCAGATCATTTGTTAGCCATTTTTCGTTGCGTAAGTAAAAAATTTTCTTGTTTCTAGAACATTTAAGGTACCGTTTTCTTAATGTAAATGAAGAATTTTTAATTTTTATCTTATGAATTTTGATTTCTTGTTCGTTGCATAATTTAAAGAATGGATTATTCATTATGTGTAACACAAAATCTTTTTCATCTTTTTGTTGAAAATATATATCTGCGAGAACTTTATAACTGAACTTAGCCATTGTTTAAACAATAATGAAGGTAAAATTATGAATGCATGCATTTTTATACTCTTGATAGAAGTTTTTTTAAATGATCTTTTGTTACCACTTCTTGGAAACATAAAAACCCTTTTTTAAATACAAATTTAATCTTTTATTACCATTTCTTTGAAACATAAAAAACCCCTGTTTTTACACTTTTTAAAAGGATAACATACCGGCAATAAATTAAAAGGTAACATGTAGGTAATTTTCACGTAAAATATAACTGCTCTTCCATTTTTTTAAATTAAGTTGCAATTTTCAGGTAATTAAACTATGTAGTTTATGTTGCGGCTATCTACTAATGTTTAACCTTTTAACTTACTCAGAAATCTAACGTGTTAGTCTATTTATGTCGCCTATTCGTTTTGCAGCATCCGTTCACCCACAATAAGTTTATAACAATGGCAATACCTTTACCTTCTCAAAATTAATTGATAACCTGACGTGCTAGATAATTTATGTGGCCTGAACTGCTTTATTTGTCGAAAATTCTTTAAGATTCACCTTCTTTAATTTCAGTAATGTTTCCTTGCAGGACTTATTTTTTGAACCGAATATCTTACCTTGGGTCACAGAAATTGCTGTAGTTCGCAAGATCGTATCCAGATGTGTGTACAATGGGGTATAGAAATGTAGGTTAGATTCTGGACTACAAGAGAGTATAGATTTTTTTTTGACGCGTTTTGACGGGCAGGACTTATGTTCTATAAAATAGGAAATTTCCGGGAAATTTTGACATAAAAAAAAAAGAAAATTAAATAGTTCTACAGGTCGCAGAGTTTAATGCTTTAAATATAGCTAATAAGATAAACTAATACACAAAACTTATTCTGTCAAAAAATCTTGAAAAACAAAAAAGTTATGAGCATTTCAACTTCAAAAGTTTACTCAGAAATTCACATTTGGTACCACCCTGTTCTCAATGAAATAGTTGAAATAGGGTTGAAATTTTTTGGCTCCCGAGGTTCACTAGTATTTACTTTCACATGAATAAAAAAAATTCAAAATCGGAGAACATAAAAAAAAATAGTTTTGGCCGCCTTCTCAAAATATGAACCAGTGTGCGCCGTCAACGATATGTTTGACCGACGTTCTCAACATCTTCAATTTCATATCGGCTTCGAGTGGAATATTATGACATTTATAACGTTATCTCTTTTGATAGTTTTCGACATGAGTTACAGACACACTTTTTTATCACATTTCGAGAAACGAGGGAATATTTTGTTTCACATGTTTTCGATGCGAGAACTTCTCACCAAAGTTACAGAACATGGGTACTGATTTCGGAAAAAAATCTATGAAATAAATTATTCAGTTTAGGCCATTTGGACCAGAGCTCTTACTAGAGATTTGCTTTCAATTCAATTTCAAAAACCAAGCGAACAAATTTGATTTTGAGTAAATCAAAGAAAACTTCATAGCACTCGTGAAACTACTTTTACAAAATTGTTTTTTTTTTCCTATGAAAGTTATCCATTCCTGTAAGTCAAGGGTCACACTACGAAAGTTTTCAATAAGATTTCTTTATGACGTGCTAAATTCCCAATTTTTTTTATAAGCAATACACTGAAATTTATTGTTGAGGGAAGGCTAGGTCCTAATCATTTAAAACGCAACGCCAAGAAATTATATTGAAAGCATATACAATGCCCTAAATATTTTGTAATTTTGTTGTTGCTTTCTACTAGGGATGCCAATCGGGACTGATTTTTGAAAATCCCTGGATTCGGGATTTCCAAAATCCCGATCCCGGAATTTTCGGGATTTGGGATCAATGTGTTTCTTTAAGATACGATTTTTTTTTTAAATAAACAACACTTTTTGAATATTCAAAAGATTTTATATACATAACATACATTTAAAAAAAAGAAAACAACTAAACAAATTAGTTTATACATATGTTTATAACACTGGCCTCACACATGATCAAACTGATCCGATCCTGGAAAAAGCTTAAAAAATATACGTACCTCTTAGTTTTTTTTAGATCAATTCATTTTGGTTTTTTTACAGCAATTCAATTTTTAATGTGAATTAAGTTGTCACGATATTAATACACGGCAAAGTTTAGTCCCTAATCGAGATCGATATCTGAGTTAAAAACTGTAACACTATGTCGACTGCAGGGCAGTACATCTCCAGAGTGAGGGCGAGATTCATAATCAATAATTTAAGTACGTTTGAAATTTATTTTGTTTATACAAATGTTTCTTAAAACAAATTTCGAGTTTAAATAATTTTTTTATGAATACGTCAAAAAGTGTTTATTTATAAAAAAAATTATTCTTTTTACCGTATGTTTTTTAAGCAAATTTTTTATTATTATTGGACCGGAAGGAATATGAGCTATTTCATAAATATAACGACCTAATTGTTATAATTATATCAACTTTTATAGCCTATTTCCAATGTGCGAACGAATTCTTTCGTTCGCATAACTACATTGAAAACAAAAACAAAGTCTAAAAATTTGTTTTTGTTTTCAATGTAGTTATACGAAAGAAAGAATTCTTTCGCACATCGGAAATAGGCTATTATTCTTTAGTTTCTTAATGTACTTTAATTGGATCATGAATAATTTTTATTTTTTGCTTGATATATAACAATTATTTCTTGATTTCTATATTTTGCATAAAAATAATCATTTTTATTTTGGTATTATGTCTTTTGTCAAAGCTGAACTTGTTAAACGTAATTGTAAAAAAGGCTTGAGATGTGAATCTTCAAATATCGTTTCTACTTAAAATAATGGTTTTTATTAAGCAAAATACAAAAATCCAGAAATAGTCGTCAAGCAAAAAATGAAAATTTAAAATTAAACTCAAAAATAAGAATTATTTGAAATAAAAAATAAACTTAAATATACAGCCATGTCACAGAGTACAATTCCGTTCGGAATTGAAGAAAACATATTTGTTTATTGATAAAATGTATATTTTGATAGTTTTTTGATCTTTGAGATACAGAAAACTCCCATACCGTTCATGAAAACAAAAATGGTTTCATTCCGCAAAGTGTTTTCGTAATTTTTTGAAGCACCAAAATACGGAATGAATTCCGTTTCCGAACGGAATTGTACTCTGTGACATGGCTGATAATTTTTAAAAAATGTTTTTGTTCAAAAAAAACGAAAATTTTTGTACATAAAAGTTGATATGTTAAAAATCCAGGGACTCATAAAAATAAATCTCGGGATTTCCCGTTTGGCATCCCTACTTTCTACAGAAATTCATACTGCGTTTTAAAATTTCAAACGCTGCATATCTTGTGGCGTTGACAATTTTGAAACGGTACATGAATTTCTGTAGAAAGCAACTACAAAATTACAAAATATTTATGACATTGTTTTTGCTTTCAATGTTATTCTTTGGCGTTGCGTTGCGTTTTATTTGATTAGGGCCCTAAGTTTTATGAGTATTTCACTGGTTGCTAAGGCCAGATCGTCAGGAAACCTTTTTCCAAAGACTTTATTAATGATAAAAATTTATACAAATAAAAATTTAAAGCGAATAAAAAATTTCCTTTCAGAAAGTCTGAGCTTATTCGTGAGAGGGGAAGAGAGCTTGCTATTCTTCTCTCACCTCTCACAAATACACCCAGAATTTTTAAAAGAATACTTTCATAGTAGAACCCTGTCTAAAGGGGTCTGAACACGGTCAAAATGCTTGTCATGCGCATACGTGTGCTGGATGTAATATTCGCCGTCATATCTAAATTTCTTGATTTTCCATCCAGCATTGTCGGTGCTACACATGCAAACACATTTTCACTAATACTACCATAGCGCTTGATGAGATCTGCTTGACCGTGTACAGACCCCTTTAGTCCTGGAACAGAATAAAATAGTTGTAGTAGTAGATGAAGCTGAAGAACGCTCTGTAGCACAACAAAGTTTAAAATTTGGAACTTTGCGCTTTAACATCAACGACTACTACAACACCGTATTCTGTTGACACTACTTTCAAACTGCCGTTTTTAACTTTTCACAACTTGCAGCGCTATTCTACGTTGTACTACAGCCACTATTCTGTTCCCACTTTACTGTTTAATAAACATAAAACTTTTTTATCTATATTGACATACAATATATTTAAAAACTAATATAAAGTTTGCACTTGAATGGCTTCTGAAACAAATAACCAACACTATTGTAAATTTCGTACAAAATTTTCCAATTTTTTTTTCGAAAAAAATTAAAATTAACTTTTTAAAGAGTTGAGGCCGAAGTGGCAAAAAAATATTTTGTTTTGTTCTTTGTAAAATTTTTGAATTCAAAAAATTC
The DNA here is from genome assembly GCA_943735925.1 of Pollenia amentaria. Classification (NCBI taxonomy): domain Eukaryota; kingdom Metazoa; phylum Arthropoda; class Insecta; order Diptera; family Polleniidae; genus Pollenia; species Pollenia amentaria. The sequence goes on along the minus strand of OX031007.1, from coordinate 70,561,695 downwards.
ATAAAAAATTTAAATCAACAAATACTTACCAGTTTTAGTACTTAAGCTCAAAGCTGCATGTATTAGAAGTAAAATAAATTTTATTTCATGAAAATCCATGGATAAATTCCTGTTTTATTCCCTATAAAGTGAAGCACCTACTTTTGACATTTGTTATCGAAAATTATCGCAAAGAGTTAAAAATTTTGTGATTTTTTAACGCTTTAACCCTATTTATTACACAATATTTTTTAATCCTTTTTATTGTGTTGTCTTTATATAATTTATTTACATTCGTCCTATTTGACACTATCGGTATACCATGTTCTAGTTGCGACTACCTGTGGGTATGCCTATTTTATTTTCATTTTTATTGGAACAATGGAAATCAGGTGCATACTAGTTTTATTACAGCTACAAGAAAATCGATGGGTTATTAATTATTTTATGATCGATAAAGTAAAAGTACCTACTTGTAAAATTTTTAATCGTAAATTTGTGTAAAGCCAAAAATTTCGTTATTTTAAAAAGGCAAAACCTTGCACAATCTGCATTACTCAACAAGTGATTGTAGAAAAGACAAGTATTCATATAAAATATAAAAATAAAAAATGAGCAAAAAAACTTAGAAAAATGTCGTGTAAAAATGAGCCGAATGCATTTTGTTATGTGTGCGGCAAATTTATGACCAAAAATAAACGGCGCAATTTCTCAATTGTGTAGTAAAAGCGGTTTGGAAAACATATGCAATGGTCCTACCCCTCCATTTTTGCAGGTGGATTTACACTTTCCGTTTTACATCAAGATAGAAAGTCACTTCTTGAAGATCCGTGTGATATACCATGTACTTACCTTTTATCACCCCCACAAATCATCTTCGAGCATGTGTAGTACATCAGATGATCTAACACCGAAGCTTTACAATCAACTTGAGCTTGATGATCTTATAAGAGACCTCGAGGTAACAAAAGAGAAATCAGAGCTTTTAGCATCTTAAGCGTGAGAGCGAAATTTCTTAGAAAATGTCGTCAAGTCAACTGCGTAACGGAACCGAGCGCGGCCAAAAATATGTTCCAAGTGACTGGCGGTTATTTGTTGATAGTAACAGAGATAGCCCTAAGGCTGTTCCATCTATACCTATTCCACATGCCATGTAATGAAAGAAACATATGAAACTATGGCCACTTTATTAAAAAATTTGAAGTATGAAAATCACAATTGGAAAGTGTGTTGCGATTTAAAAGTTGTTGCTATTTTAACAGGCCTTCAAGGTGGATATACAAAGTATTGCTGTTTTATCTGCCTCTGGGATAGCCGAGATCGCAAAAATCACTACATAAAAAAGGATTGGAAAATAAGAGCCATAAGCACCTTAGGCCTACATAATCTAAGGTACCGTGCGTTGATTAAAAAGGACAATGTAATTTAACCACCACTACATATGAAGCTCGGCTTAGTTAACAATTTTGTGAAAGCACTAGACAAGGAGAGTAGAGCCTTTGTTTATTTGAAGACAATATTTCCAAACCTTTCATGTACAAAAATTGGCGAAGGGGTTTTCGATGGCCCTTAAATTCGAAAATTGCTTCTAAGTTCTAACTTTGAAAAGTTTTTATCATTATGTTTCTAACTTTCTAGGAAATAACAGGAGTCCAAATTACAAAGAAATCGTCCGTGATTTGCTTGATAACTATTCAAAAATCGGTAAATATTAAATGAATTTTCTTATTCATATTTTTTTATTTTTCCTAATTTCTTATTTAAGGTGTTAATATGTCACTAACAATACATTTCTTGCACTCGCATCTGGACTGTTTTTTGGAAAACGTTGGGGATTTCATCAACAACTTAAGACCATGGAGCAACGTTATGAGGGCCTATGAAATGAAAATATGATAGGAGATATTAATTGGTTTCTTAAAACAAAATTCGAAATTATTTTTAGATTATGCTTTGTAAATCTTGTTGCTAAAAAAATAACTACTTGATAACTTTGTTTGTACTTTCACTTTATCGGGAATAAAACAGGAATTTATCCATGGATTTTCATGAAATAAAATTTATTTTACTTCTAATACATGCAGCTTTGAGCTTAAATACTAAAACTGGTAAGTATTTGTTGATTTCAATTTTTTTTATGAATTTTTTGAATTCAAAAATTTTACAAAAAAAAATATTTTTTTTGCCACTTCGTCCTCAATAACTCCAAAAATAATGGCTGAATTAAAAAATGATATTTGAGAAACTTAAATCTGGCGTAATTTAAAATGTTTTGACGGATTGAATGCCAAAATCGGGTACGTCGTTCCAAAGTTACGATAAGCCTTTGCAGCCTTTTCAAAAATCTCAATTTTTAGAAAAAATTTTTTTAAAAAAAACATTACCATAGAATTTGAAATAATGATGATTTTTGTAGTTAGATGACTATAGCGGATCAAAAAAATATAGTTGTTATTCAAGGAATTTTTGCTTGTTGCATAGTGTATTAGAACGTAAATTAAAACTGAGTCAAGTTAAACTAATTGAAATGAAATTATTATATAAACTTTTACACTTAGGGGATTTTTTTCAAAATACGTTCAATTTGGGGGGGTTTTTAAAATTTTCTAGGGGGGAAGAAAAATAATTACCTGGCAGCTCTGATTCTGCTTCCATTGTAGGCCATTGAAAAATATTCTTATAAAACTCTTAATATCCAACCGGGGGTTTAAAAGCTTGTAAATCTTTATCTGATTAGAATTAAATTATGATTTCTCGCAAATTATTATCGATAAAGGATTGAAATTTTTCTATAAAATTAGTGGGATAATAGTCTTTAAGAAATGGTTCGTGGTATCACTGTACCATTTTAGTTAAATCCGAATTTCAGTGGAATAGAATTTATTAGGGTCAAAAGGGGTCAAATAGATTTTACCACCGTTAGAAAGCTTAACGTGTCGTCTTTAACCCCATATAAACTTTTGCAACTGTTTGGAACTGTCTGTAGAACACTTTTTTTATTTGAATGAAATTACTCGAAATTTGTTTTTGCTCTTTTTATTTTACTGAAATATGACACAATATGGTTTACGAACGTTTTGTTTTGAAAAATAATTCTGTAACTAATGCAATTCTTGAAACTGTCGTAGCCGGGAAGCTTTTGAGTTGATTTGAAAGAATGCGGGTCCATAGAGGATCGGTAGAGTGACGTTTGGACCTCTAAAATTGGTAACCTCCTTTGTTCAAACTTTTAAAAATTACTCAAAAATGTATTTATGGATTGCAAAAAATTAGAGTTAAGCTGACCTACAAAAAAGTGCTCAAATGCCTTTAGAGAAATTCGGAAAAAACGGATTATTTGGGTTTATTTTTTTTAAAATTTGTAGAGTTTTTTAATCAGGTGGATTATATTTAATATCAAACTGTTATCAATAGTGTGTTAAACATTTTTTATATTGGTAGGAAAGCAACCTTTAGGCATTGGTATGTTGTATTATTAAATGCTTATGCATTTTTCTGTAAGTATAGTGGTATACATATGAAGACTCATTTTAATTATCTCATCAAAAGATGGCCATTTCTTTCGCTGATAAAAATATTTTCTCCTGAAATATATAAAAATGTTTATATATCTGAAGGCAAATGTTGATGAGTATGCTTGAAGAAGCAATTCTTAGTCAATTTGACATTTGTTTCTCCCACATGCCCTATCCTACAAAAAAATATTTAATTTTTCAAGTAAAAAAATCATTTTGAATAGAAAAATACAATAATTCTCAATCTCAATCAAAAGCATTTTCATACTAAATGCTAAAAAAAAATTCAAAAGTTCAACTTTGTCCTTAAATTTCTCAACAACTGATAAACCGATTTTAATAAAATTAAAACGGCTTCTCTCCAGCAAAAAAAAAATTTCTAAAATTATCTCCATCGGTTCAAAAGTAACAGATTTTGGGCCGATGAAAAAAGATTTTCCGCCACTGTGCACATTTGAACCGAAGGAGATAGTGAAATTTTTTTTTAATCGACAGATAGATTCTTAAACTTTTCTCCACTTTCAATTTCATTAAACTGTGGTAAAAATTAACTTTTACGTTTATTGCAACACTAGTAAATAATATTTTAGTAAGGAAATAACATTATAAAATAAAACAATATTACTAAATACATTTGTTGTACAAAATAAAACGTTTGTTGAACTAATGCTTTTGTTAAACGTGGTTTGTGTTTTGCTATTTTTGTTTTGATTACGCAATTTTTGTTGGTTGTAGTGGCCTGTTTTTACACATTGCCACTTCACTACCAAAAAACGCTTTTTGTCTCTTTCTTCGAAAGCTGCCCTCACAACTGATTTGGACCTTTTTCACACGTCACTTTTTACATATCTGTGTGTAATCTGTGGAGGAACTTTAGATTTTTTAAATTTAGCGTGAAATATGGTTCTTTTTTAATTATTTAAAAATGTCAAATTTGGATTTAAATAATAATCATTAACATTTTTTGTAATAATGGGACACTCAAAAAAAATTTAATGTTTACACTAAAAAAAAATTTTAACATTAAAAAAAAGTAGTATAATCAACTGGAAATTTTGCTATTATTACTGAAAAATTAACAATTTGTAGCTGTCAAATTTGTTTACACTTAAAAAAACTTTAATGGAAAGTTATTTGATAAATCGTAAACAATATGTACAGATCAACAACGTTAAAAGTACCCTGGCTAATGTCAAATATGGTGTTCCACAGGGATCTGCCTTAGGGCTCTTATTATTTACAATATATCTAAATGATATAAATAACCTGGGACTTCATGGGAAAATTTTTTTATATGCTGATGATATGTGTATTCTTTATCCATACAAGGAAAATCTTGTCGTAAAAACAAACAGAATGGGATGCTGCTTTAATTTTTGAATATGCACGTTTGAATAGGCTTGTGGTCAATGCAAATAAAACAAAATTTATACGCTTTATGCCCAGACCAAATCAAAGAAGCAGTTTAAACATATTTCTTGACGGGCAACCTGCTGTGGAAGTGAATTCTATAAAATATTTGGGTATTTGTCTTCAAAATAATATTTCGTGGAATAATCATATACAATATTTGAGATCTAAAATTGCCCCAGCTCTTGGAATGTTATACAAGTTAAAACACTGTCTTAATATTGAAACAAAGTTATTAATTTATCAGTCATTAGTACAGAGTCATCTGAATTACTTACCTCTCGTATATGGGTTTCGAAAAAATACTTTAAGGACGTTGCAAGTACTTCAAAATAAATCATTGAAAGTTGTCTACAATCTCCCTATTATGTATTCCACATTATTTCTATACAAGGATGTTGCAAAAAATATATTACCTATATATGGATTATTTAAAATGCAATTGCTGATTTATGTTTACAAAGTAATACATGGAATCGGTCATCACACAATAAAGTTTACAAGAAATCAAACTGTCTTTAATACTAGAAGTAGCCATCATTTACGAACCTTAAGATGTCGTTTGGAGATTACGAAACAAAGGATTGAATATGTAGGTAGTTTAGAATATAATAGTTTGCCGTTACAAATTAAAGACTGTTGTACGATATCCTCCTTCAAAAAAAAGTTAAAGGATTATTTGTTGCAAAATACTGATATGCTTCTTGTATAATACTAACACAAAATAAACGTTATTTGTCAAGTTTTGGTATATTATTGAATATAAATATATATATATAAGTGACATACTTTTATGTATTTTAACTGCTAGTCTTAATTATTGCCAGTATGTCTCTTTTGGGGGGTGGGACTTTTCGCAGAGGTGGAAAGTTTCTGATTTGCCACTCACTTGGGAGTGGCCAGGACGATTCCTTTGTTGAACTGTCCAAGCAGCTAACTACTTCCGGTCTTAGACCAAGTACCCCCCGGGCAATGGCTTTGTAGCATCCGCTTTAAGGCTAGCCAGAGTTAGAAGGCGCCACAACCATGTATCCTGAATGGTCGAAAGGACGTCTCAGGAAAGTAGGCGATAACCGCTGAAACATGGTTGCATCGTGGGATTGGACACGTAGATAGCAGCCCTATCACCAATCTAGGGGACGAGGGTTAGCAGCCCACATTCCCGAATCACAAATTGCTAACGAATCGCTAAGGCGCCCTATGCTCCAATGGGAGTTAGAGGAACACATATATACATATATGTATATATATATGTCTCTTTAATGCCCTAGAGGCGCTGAGACTTTGAATATTGTATGAAATGAAAAAGAAAAAAATTTTGTTTTAATAATAAAAAAAAAAAAAAAAAAAAATGTTATCTAAAATATTGCTATTACTACAGAAGAATCTATTATTTTGTTGCTGTAAAATTTGTTAATATTAGAAAAATAAATCCGCTGAATTCTGATTTTTTTTTTAAATTTTGATACGAAAATATAATTATTTATTTTTTGAATATCTCTTATTTATTAAAACATTTCAAACATATGTGGGTAAAAAAACCTTTTAAAAATAAAAGCAGCAATAGATTTTATTAGCCTTTGTAACAATGTGAGGTTCTGCTTATTATTATTTTTTACTAATACAATGTCTGTCTTAGAGCGAATGAATAACAATTATTGTTAATTTAATTGAAAGATTGATTGCAAATATTCCATATTCTGTTCTGTGTTATTTCTGTTCTTTAGTGGTTTTTTGACTTCTTCATCTAAATTCCAAAGTTCCAATATCCATTGATTTCGAATACTGGAGATGAACGGATCTGACGTTGCCAATAATATACTAAATAGATCTTCATTTGTGGAATTTCGTGAAATTTTTCTAGTATTGTGATCTCTATAAAATCTGTAATCCTGATGTTTAATGCCATCTTCTCCATGATAAAGGATTTTGTGAGCTGTAGCAGACATATTTCTCCATGGGTACTTGATTGTATATATTTTTGCATTCTCCTTAGCAAAATCTTCAAATTTTCTAGAGTCAATTTCTTCATTGCACGCAAGTACTTCTAGGATTATTTTAAATCTAAAAATGAGGTTGAAATCAACATCTGTCATTTCAGATGCTGTTTCTGTATCTGAAAAGAATCTTCTTGCGGTATTGCCTGACCCTTGTTTTGGCTGATCTAAATTCAACCCAAATTTGCGACATTCATCTTGAACATGTTTCCTTTTTGAACTTCTTAACTCCTTGTTGGTTTCGTTGTTTTTGATTGATCCTGAAGATCCGAAGTCCAAATCATAACTGATTTTTAGTAAGTCGTATTCTTGCATGTAGTGGCGATTATCCAAATTCATATGCATCAGTATTATCTAATGATTTTTTCGGGACTTGGTTTAATTGGCTTGATGTTGCATGGCATATGATGCAGCTGGATGCAGCCTTCGTGTTAGTCAAAGTCTGGCCTACTTTTCCATCTATCATTGTTAGCACTAATTGGTAGCTAACTTCAATTTGCTGCCCATCTAAATGTAATTGTAATGGCTGTAGTGTTGCAATTTGGGATTTGATATCACTAACTTCTTTGTTAATGGCATCATGAGTTTCTTTTTTGAATTCGAATTTGATAGGCCTGCAGTATTTTGTAGAAGATGGTGTCTCATTTATAATATCCAAATATCCTTTGTTTGCGTTGTACTAGTCGAAGGCTCTGAATCTTCCAAAATCTTTTTTAATCGCAATGGTACAAATGATACCATGAACAAACATATCTGAGTCTGAAATATTTTCACGTACTACTTGTTTGTATGGTTTTTGTCCGGAAGACAAAAAAGAATTAACTTTGTGTTTCCATATTTCTTTAACTCATTTCCTTTTATTGATTGTAACAAGCGTTCGGCTGAATTTGAATAATTAATATTTTACGCATTGTAATATAAAAAAATTGCCACTGGTTAAATATAATTACTATGTACTATGAGTATTACTGGATATTATAAAGCATGATCCATTTCGAGGTTCCCTAAAAATTTAATGGGGAATGTTTATTATCATTTGAAAGAACATTCTTTGGCATTTATTTTTTGAAGATTATGGCTATCAAATGTTGGCCGTTGCTACGTCGCAGATGGTCCATCCGTTGAGTCCAATTTTCGATGACTCGTTCGATCATTTCGACTGGTAACTGGCGAATGACACGCGTGATGTTTTCCTCCAAGGCCTGAATCGAAGCGGGTTTATCCGCATAAACTTAAGACTTTACATATGCCCACAGAAAAAAGTCTAACAGTGTGATATCACAAGATCTTGGTGGTCAATCGACCGGCCCAAAACGTGAAATTATGTGCTCACCGAAGTGTTCTCTCAATAAATCCACTGATTGATGCGATGTGTGGGAAGTGGCGCCGTCTTGCTGAAACCAAATGTCGCCGATATCACCAGCTTCAATTTCAGGCATCAAATAGCCGGTTATCATGGCACGATAACGGTCACCATTTACGGTTACGTTCGCACCGGCATCATTTTTAAAGAAATATGGACCGATGATTCCACCGGCCCACAAGCCACACCAAACCGTTGTTTATTTCTGGATGAAGTGGCAGTTCTTGAATCTCATCAGGTTGCTCTTCGTCCCAAATGCGACAATTTTGTTTGTTTACATACCCATTGAGCCAGAAATGGGCCTCATCGCTGAACAAAATTTGCCTCGAAAACGTCGGATCTTCTTGGAACTTTTTAAGAGGCCATAGAGCGAAGCGATGTAGCTTGGGAAGGTCGAGCGGCTTCAGTTGTTGCATAAGCTGTATCTTGTACGCTTTCAATTTAAGATCTCGACGTAAAATGCGCCACGTCGTTCCATACGTCAGTCCGAGTTGCTGCGAACGGCGCCGAAGCGACTCTCTACGGTCTTCGTGTACACTCTCAGCTGCGGCCGCTATATTTTCTTCACAGCGTGATAGACGTGGTCTATTCGGTCGAATATTATCCAATAATAAATGCTGGGTCTCAAAATGGGTATGGTGTTGCAAATAATACGCTCAGTAGGCCGATTATGTTGACCATAAGTTGAGCGAAGTGCACGAAACAAATTCCTCACAGAACGATTTGTAAACGTTGTTCAGGCGTAAGTCTTTCCATTATGAAATGCCAAACAATACTAAACAAAAATAACATGACAGGATGACATGACTCTCATGTGATCTGTCAAAAAAAAAGGCGATTTAAATACGTATTTCTACCCATTATTAACTAGTTTCGCCCGGTGGCCGAAATTCGACCACTTGACATTTACTTTCGAGGGAACCAGTGCGTTATATAACAAAAATGTACACATTTTATGAAAGCAACAAAATGCACTCTTTTCATCCATTTGTGTGTGTGTGTGTTTGCAAGTAACAAAAAAAAAAACGAAAACATTTTTAAACAACAACAAAAAGCATTGCATTTTTCAACCACCGTTAATACATGTCTGTACGTGTGTTGGCAAAATAAATTAATATGCTTTAAATCACTTTAATTCTAACGGCCTAAGTTATAAAAATTAAAACAGGTTAATAAAGGGTTTATGAAACGGATTTTCATACAAAATCCATATTTAGTAAAGAAATTTATATTGTGCATAGGTATCTACACACAAATACCTATCAAACGATATATCTAGCCTTTGGTGCAATACCGTATTAAGTCAAAAAATCGCGAACTGAGAAAAATGCATTTGAAGTTTTGAATCACCTTTTTGATAGTATTTTCGTTTACTAAAGTTATTTTTTTACAAGTTTTTTAATAATAAGGAATGTTTTATAATTAAATTAGGTAAAAAATTACTAAAAATATGAAATATTTATTTATATTTAAGTATTTTGTAACAACCTATCAATAATGTATCGTTATTGTCACAAAATTAACGAAAAAATTATGAATTAATTCGGAATATATCGATATAGCAAATAAAGCATAAGAAGAAATGATAACTAATTTTTTTTCAACAAAGATGAATTGTGAAATAATACGAACAAGTAAAAAGAAAACAAATTATGCAGTTGTGTTTTTGTGCCTAAAACGTAGCAAAAAAAATTATTGCCTTATTGTTTTTTCACAATTGGTTTTCTGTTTGTAAGTTAAAGGAAATATTTCATTATTGCAAATAAATATTGTTGGACAAAGCTAGAGGCAATAAAGCCATTTTTAGCTGTAAAATCTGAACAGTTAGAGATAGAACCATAATCTTTTTTTCTTCAGATAGATATATCCCCAAAGATCATTACTGCATACCCAGTTCAAAAAATTCAAATTTTGAGTTACTACGGTCTTGCACCAAAGGCTTGATATGTTTCATTAATAAGATACTTACGGCCTAAGTTATAAAAAATAAACCCTTTATTGACATGCTTTATTTTTTATAACTTAGGCCGTTAAAAATCCACTACTAAATAATTGTTCCCGTATTTATATATAAGATAGAGCGATGCATTCTAATATATTACGTTGGTTGATTATTTAATAATTTTTTACAGTTTCTGTTAGCTGGTCTTTGAAATTATGCATATTTCTGACTAATATGTTGGTATTTTTAAACCCTGATTTCAACAAAAAATTGAATCGAAAGGAAAAGAACAAGACAAGATTTGCAGTTTTGCTATGAAATTGGAACAGAAAAAACAAGTAAATTTGTAAACATTTTAATAAAAAAAGTTAAACTTAGTGCAAAAAAGAGGTGATAAACTAATTAAATAAATAAAATAAAAATTAAATATTTATAGTGAAAAAACTAATTGAATAAATTTTCCGGCCTTTTGTACTGTTCAGGTGTTCTTGTTTATGATCTGCAATAAATTAAATAAAACTTTTAAATTTAAGTACGAAAAAAAATAAATAATTAAAATAATATTTATTGTCTTTAACGAAATAAACAAAAAATCGAAGAACTTTCCTACAATAAATAAACAACTTATAAAATGTAGCTGCGATCGTAATGCAGAATACAATCGAAAGAAATAAATTTAAACGGAACGCAAAATACCAAAGTTGCGAAACGGAGAAAATTTCGATCCGAATCGAAAACCAGAATAAGGGTGAAGAAGATTTTTGTTTAAGTAACAAAGAATTCTCAACTTTTGCGTAGATATAGGATTTCGTAAGTCCGTATGCACCTGACCTGCAGTAGAGGATAGTCTCTCAGATGCGACAGAACTAGTTTGAAAACTTTGAAATTTCCGCGTCATATGTCAAAAAGACATATGCGTCTCTAGAAATGTATCTAAGGTATCTTTCGAGTTCTTCTTTAGCATAATGGAAAGAGACTCATCCTCCTCGGATTCTCTAAAAAAAATTTTCACAAACGCTCCAAAGGGCAGTTCTTCAAGACTTATCAGAACCTGTACCATCTGTAGGAGTGACCTTGTTTTCAACACTTTCGGAATGAAGAGACATGTTAAGTCCTCGTATCTAAATAAGACGTTTTTCGGTACGATTCAAGTCAGTTGTCTTTGAAATATTTGAGCATTGTATCGAGGGTCAAGTATTGTAGATAAACAATAGGTTTTATTATTTTCTAAAGCATTTAATCTTTTATGTATTTCTTAATTTTGGGATCGTTGATTCATTTATTATATGAAAGAATTTCATTATTCTGTTTTGATTTTATACTCTGCTTTTTAGTGTGTTATTTTTCTTAGTTGCTATGCAAAAAAGGCATAGAAGATTAAATTGATTGATAAAAAATACTTAAAATAAAATAAAAAATAACGTCGCATCGACAGCAAGATATCGCCGATACCGAAAAATCTGAAGTATCGCCGATATATCGGTGTCCGTATTAGTTACAACCCTAGTTCTCATGCAAATGTAGCTCTCTTGCATTTTCCACCCTTTCCAATTGTCACTTTGATTGACACTTGTAAATCTTAAACCCAGAGTTTGAGGTAGTTTTTTACTGAGAGTGCCATATGGGGTTAACTTCATCCAGCATTAAAAATCGCAAAAATCCTTAATAAATTTCTTTATGCTCGAAAGTGGTGAAGGGTATCAAATAGTCGAGTAAGCTAACTTATTTCAAAATGTATTAAATATTTTTTTTTTAATGACAATTTTGGTATAATTTTATATTGACTATCTATCCATCGACAGCTTATAATTGAACATCAAAAATAACAATGAGCTTACGTAGTTGTCAACTAATGCCACAGTTAGCTGACAGTAACAGTAATGTAACCGTACTGTATAAAATCTATTTCTACAGATTTAGAGATAACGGTTAAGTAACATCTTACTGCTCACTATAATCGTTCTATTTGCTTTAAATAAAACGAAATGAAGCAGCTGATTTGCAAAGTCACTGTTACTGTCAGATGGGGCTTAATTATTGGCCTTTATTAATGCACCAGCTACAGTTGGCCCAACCCAATAAATTTGTTTGTTATGTCTATTTTTAAAATTACATAAATTAAATACGGAACAATTTCAACTCCAAAACTTTTCAAGTCCAGATGTTTAATCAACTTTTATTTACGCGTCCTTACTTTATCATAAAGAGAGTATTAACACAAAACTTTTATTTTCCCACTGTTCCACGACACGTAATATTCACGTTTAACCGCTGAAAAAATAAAATAATGAAGCGGTTGGTTTATATATTTTCTTCATATGCCTTTAATTTTAATTTAAAAATTGTTTTGCTTCGATTGGAAATTTTTTAATTTTGAATAATGAGTTAATACCCCCTTTATGATCAGTTGCGATATGTATTTATCAGTTTGTTTTCACATGTTAAAGTTTTCGTCACTTTTGAAGGCCCAACGTAACATGTATATCTAGTATTGTTATTCGTAACTTTTGGTACATTTCAATATAATTTTCAAGTGGAAAACCATAAAATTTTAGAGCCAGCCGCAAAAACGGTGGCTTTAAATTAAGTGATGTGTAGATAGAACTCTAGAGAAATACACTGTTTTAAATTTTAGAAACTCCCACAAATAGTAAAAAAGAATACTTACGCAGAAACACAATAATAATATATTTGGAATTCATGTCATATGCTCCAGAGCTTTTAAATGTTTCCAACAAAATATTTCAAGCACTTATACATGTTTAACAGTACAGTCTTAATAAATCAATAACAAAAACAATTGCCAGCAACTATATGGATTTTAACCATGGCTGAGGAGTCGTCAGAAAAAAGTACTAACTCCGGCTCCAAACGCTGAAATTTTTAAGTGCGACTCCAACTCCTACTCTAACCTTGATGCTTAATGTATACGAGACTGGTCCTTATTTGACTTTAAACTCTTTTTATTATCTCCACCCCTAGTGGTGAATAAGGGCATTCTAAGTTTGCCATTCCGTGTGAAACTTATTTATTATGCATCTAAGACCCCATTAAGTATATATATTCTGATTTCTTGAGTAATTCTAAGTCGATTTAGCCATGTGATAAAAATCCTGCAAAATCCGATCAGAAGGATCATAGTTATGAATCGAAATGTGGAGCCACCACCCTAAAAATTTACAATTTTGTTGCAAAAAAAAACATAAAAGGTGGCATATTGCACGGCATGATATAAGATTTTGCACAAACTCGGTCGATATGACTAGAAATCATACTGTACGTCTTAAACCGTAATAAATAATGCTATAATATTAAAATGTGCTACTTCATAGTTTTAAGAGGCTAGAAATCAAACTGCAAAATTTTGTGAAGATCGGCCCGTAATTTACCCTAGGCCGCATTAAAAACCTACTCTCGGGGAACAGTTTAGCATGTTAAAAACGTATTAAATAATGCTATTGAAATGTTGTATTGGTACGTCAAAGATTTATACGACTAACAAATTAGACTTCTATATTCGGCTATGCCTAATCTTTGATACCCTCCACCGTCAGAAGTGGGCTCTATATTGTAAATACATAAAAAACCTATATTAAGTTATTGACCGACAATAAGAAAATTGTATGCGTTCCTTGTTAGAACTTTGAACTGGCTTGAGTAAAATATCATGATTCGTAAAAGTTTTAGCCGAACTAAAATGATTTTTAGGAGGGTAATTTGTATTGGACCTACGGTAAATTATGGACCAATCATCCCAAAACTCTGGTATTACAAAAAATAAATTAGAATACATTTCAATACAGCAGTGTAATTAGTTTTAGCGTTAACAGTAAATTTCACAAATTTGCATGATATTTTTTCTGGCCATATGAATTTAAGTTGGAAGAAATTTTACCGTAAAATATATCTGTTATGGTTTTAGGCGAATTTAATTTAGGTTAAATTATGGACCGATGTTCAAGAAATTTGACACTGCGATTGTTAATCTGCTAAAACTGTGATATACCAAATTTTATTATGATAGCATTATTAATTACGGTTTTAGGCGCACTAAGCTGTTTTCCGGGAGTAGAGTTTATATGGGGTCTAGGGTTAATTATGGACCGATCTTCACGAAATTTTATACTGTGATTTCTGGTCGTATAAAACTGTGACGTACTAACTTTTAGTATGATTGCGTTATTTATTACGGGATAAGGCGTACTAAACTGTTTTCCGAGAGTAGGGTTTATATTGGGCTTAGTGTAAATTATGGACCGATCTTCAAAAAATACTACAGTGTGATTTTTGGTCTTATAAAACTGTGATGTACCAACTTTTAGTATGATTGCGTTATTTGTTGCGGTGTTAGGCGTACTAATTGTTTTCCGGGAGTAGGGTTTATATGGGGCTTAGTGTAAACTATGGACCGATCTTCAAAAAATTTTACAGTGTGATTTCTGGTCTTATAAAACTGTGACGTACTAAATTGTAGTATGATTAGGCGTACTAAAATGTTTTCCGGGAGTAGGGCTTATATGGGGCCTAGTGTAAATTATGGACCGATGTTCAAAAAATTTTACAGTGTAATTTCTGGTCCTATAAAACTGTGACGTACCAAATTTTAGTATTATAGCGTTATTTATTACGGTTTTATGCGTACTCAACTGTTTTCCGCGAGTAGGGCTTATATGAGGCCTATGGTTAATTATGGACCGATCTTCACGAAATTTAACAGTATGGTTTGCAGTCGTATAAAGCGAATTCGTGCAAAATTGTATGTCATTGCGTGCATTATTCCACCATTTATGTTAGTTTTTGCATCAAAATTATCAATTTTATTTGGGTAGTGGTTCCACATTTTGATTCATAGTTCTGATCCTACTAAACCGATGTTGCTGGATTTCAATCCCAAACTGCTTAGGATAACTACAATTTGAGACCAAGTTTGTTCTTTTCTTTTGCATTTTTCGAAAGTGAGCGTGTTTTCAACAGACAGACAGACGGACAGACAGACGGACATGGCTAAATTGACTAAGAATTACTCAAGAGCGTAGAATATACATATTCATACCCTTTATGGGGTCTTAGATGTATGATAAAAAAGTTTCACACGGAATAACAAACTTAGTTCAACACTAGTTGTGTAGGGTATAAAAATCACACTACATATAAAATTTCCTGAAGATCGGTCCATAATTTACCATATATAACCCAAAATCATGTTCACTCTGGGAAATTATTTAAATGCGCCTAAAACCGTATCAGATATAGACATTGTGATAAAATTTGGTGCAATTTTGGTTCATATGGCCAGAATTAATATCATACAAATTTCTGATTATCGGTCCATATTTACCTTAAATCCCATATTAAGCAGCCTTCTGAAAATCTCTTTAAGCGCTAAAACAAATTTCACTACTGTATTGAAATCTATTCCATTTAGATTTTTAATAAAAGAAATCACTCTACAGGATTTCGTGATGATTAGTCCATAATATACCATGGGTCTAATATAAATTCCCCTTCTGAAAACAAGTTAAGTTCGGCATAAACTGTTACGAATCATGATTTTTTTCAAGCTGGTTCAAATTGCTAGAAAAAAGCATAACACTGTCTGATTGTCGTCCAATTGCACAGTGGGAGAAATGGCCAATCTGGTGGCGCTTTAATTATATCTTTTTAATTACTGATCTGATCTATTAGAAATATTCAGTAATATGCTCTTTGAAAAAAAATTTTTTTGGGACATGCCCAAAGTACAGTGTGCGCCATTAATGCTGAGTCATTCATCATCGACAATTAATATATTAATAGTAGTATGTATGTTTATAATTTTGTATTACAATCGATTTTTAAACTTTTTTTAAAAAAAATTATATTTTTAAGGCATTATAAATTATATTTATTTATTTTTTTTTGGAATTATACCCTACACTCAGTATGCACCAATACTAGTAGATTTTTTTTTTTTTTTTTTGTAATTATTATTTCTTCTTTTTTAATTTAAAATGTGGATATTTTTTAACTTTTCTTTATTGATTTATTGTGGTCTGTGCAAGAAATTGCTAATTTCGTGTTGAATTGTTAATGACTTAAAAAATAGCTAATTTTAAGTATAGTATTTTTTTAAATAAAGCAGTTGTGTTTTATTTTTGTAATTTTAGTTTTTTAATGTTTTTTTTATTTTTCTAATTAAAAAAAATTAAACTAACAAATTATTGATGTAAATTATGGAATATGTTTTAAATAATAAGATCCTACTTTATATTTGCTCATGCTCTAGAAGAAACTATTTGGAAAATTATTCTGAGTCAGAGCTTTCCGAAATGTGGGTGTCTGGTAACTCATAGTCATTTAAAAGAAGTTGCTTGACCTCATCATCTATTTCAATATGTTTTTTTGAGTACCTTGAGGTACTTTTAGATTTAGATGTAATGAAAGGGTCTGAAGAAACCAACTATGCATGTATTAAGTCCTCCATAGTGTGTAGTCTTGATGTTTTTCGTGTGTGGTTAAGCCTATAGCTCCGGAAATCTTTATTTCTTGCCTCAAATGCCTCTTCTGACATTATTCCTATTGGTAACGAAACATTTTCAATGATATCTGCGTCATGCATTAAAATTTTATGGACGGATGCAGCCATGTAGAACCAGGGGTATTCACTTACAAATATATTTGCTTTTTCCCAAGCATATATGCGAAAAGCCTCTGTGTTTACTGTATACCCACACGCCATTGTGCGCAAAATTATTCCAAATCTTTTAATTAATTCCATTTGTACGCCAGTTACTGTAGAGGCCAAAATCGGTTGCTTAAAAAATATTCTGGCAGTATTTCCCGTGTTTGTGTTCCCTGAGCCCGTCATTGGAATGTCCACCAGAATACCCATTTTTTTTCTAATTTCTAGTTGAATTTTTGTTTTTGTTTCTTGAACAATTTCTTTATTTTTTCCACGAACTTGCCAGGTTTTCATTGGTAGTCTGTACGCGATATGAATTATACACTCAAAGCAGCGAATCCATGCATGGAGTGTTGATTAGCCATACTCGTACAAATGTTCTTGTGGTTGTCTTAACTGAATCATATTCAGATTGTTAAACAATTTTGGAGTTGCCCCACAAATTCCGCAAGCCTGTGATGATGACTCCGCTATGGTGTTGAAAACTTTTCCGTAAATCATTGTCAAATGGAATTAATGTTGTATTTTCAAATGATTTAATGTTGTAGGTAAAATTTTAGCAATTTGCCTCTTAACATTTTCAACCTCATCTCGAACTAAGTCTGCTGACTCTTCTTCAAAAATTAGTTTAATAGGTCTGCAGAACCTAGTTGAAGAAGGTCGATTATTTTCCCATAGTATTGACGATCCATTTTTTATTAGCAAAGGCAATACATACAGCAAATAAATGCTGATCAATAGTTCCAGTTTCGGGAACATTAAAGCATTGTCTGTAAGTAGAGTGACAACTGCTTCCATCACAACCCCATTTATAAATGGCTTTTATGCAATCGTTGTTATTGCATTCAATTTCGAGGTCCTCAAATGCTGCTGGAAAGCCCTGTAATATACGTCCAACAGTATGGTTAATGAGAGACTGTAAATTTACTTCTGCTGAACGTTCAGTTACGCGTATGTCGTTGGGGTAACACTCTTTTTTAGTTTTAGCTAAAACATCGTAGCTTGGATAAATGTTACAATTTCGTTCTTTGGCACCATATTGCATTAATTTATATGTATGTTTTGAGTAGTCTACATCTATATATAGGGCCAAAGCTTCCTCAGGTGTTAATGGAATAGGTGCTTTTGGCTCAGCATTTAAAGTTTTAAACATTTTTGAAGCTATTGTAGGTTCTAAGCTCAATTCCGAAACAACTTGTGAAGCATTCCTTTTTCCAGATTTGAAAAGACTAATGCGCGTTGCTAACATTAGCTCTTCAGTTGGCGTATTATCAACAATAGAAGAAACCTTTTTTATTTGAGTTTTAGTTGAGCACTCTGAAAAACTTTTTTATTTACGATGACCAATGGCTGGTTCTGGAAAAATAAGATCTCCTCCCAACCATTCTTTATTTCGATCTGCGAATTTTTTCATGATTCAATGACTAGTTGTCCACTTGTACCGCAGCTTATTAACAAAATTTCTTAATTGTTTACGAATTTGTTGACATTGCTCTTCGTTATATTTTGATGAATCAATAACATTAGAAAAAACATGATTTTCCACCGCCAAAAACTTTTTTGCTAGTACTGTTTCAGAGTGCCAAATTAAAAAAAGGGTGCGTTTAGACTCTGACATTGCATCTAAAAAACGTAAAAAATCATAAAGTTGCAAAAAGTTGCAGCTAATTTTTCAAATGGACATAGAAAACAGAACATAGAAACAAATAAACCAACCATGGCAGCGAAATTCGTCGAATACTCCAAACTTTTATTCCACAAAAGTTTAAATTACATATAATAAAACACTATTTTACGCAGCTCATTTGTTTACCACATTTAATAACAAAAACATATAATTACAAATCACAAATATATTTTTTTATTTAATAAATACCTTATAATTTCAATTTAAACACTAATTCAAAAAAATTTATATAAAATAATGATTTTGTTGTGTAAACAAAATTTAACTTTAAAAAGCGCGAAAAGTATTAATGCACTTGCTAAAACATATGTCAAGTTTGAATGCTCACAGGTGGGCGAATATCGAGAGCAAAACAAAACAAAAAAAAAACAAAAACTTTATGGTCTTACTTGTATAATATTTTTAGCTTTTCTAAAGTATTTGGAAAAAGTTTCCTGACGAGCTGGCCTAAGCAACCAGCGAAATGCGCATAGAAACTAGCTTTCCCACAACAATAAATTTCAGTGTTTTCATTCAAAAATTGGGATTATTAGCACATCATTAATTAAATGAATTAATTAATAAAATATTTCATTCCCGAAAATAATTTTGGACAAAAATGTATTGGTTTCTTAGTTTACAAAAAAATAAAAAAAAAATTACCAGAATTCTAAAATTTAAAATTTCCTTAAAGCGCCACTAGATTGGACATTTCTCCCACTGTGAATTGGTTTAAACCAGAGCCGATTTTTATACTGACGTCCGTTTTTAAAAAGATTAATTTATGATTTATAATTCTCATGAATTCTATCTGTCGGTAGAGGGTATCAAAGATTCGGCACAGCCGAATATAGCACATTAACTTGTTTTTAATGCAGTACCTTTTAAATGATTAAATATGGCAAGAAAATGAGTCTGTTAAAATTTCAAATCGTTATTTGAATTATTGCTTCGCCAATTTCGAAGAATTTATATTTTGGAAAATATTAGAAAATGTTTTAAATTTTTTATGACGAAAAATTTTGGAGTCGAAGTCGCGAGTTTTTGTGGGTACTACGACTCTGACTCCGACTCCGGTTGAGAAACCTCAACTCCGCCTCCTTAACCTTATATTCAAAAATAGCAGGTGTTTCTAAAATTTAATTTTTAAACTCAAATTATTTTTAACCTATAGAACAAATGAATCTAGGAGTCTAATTGCTGTAAAGGGTTGTCCAACCATAATGCACGTTGTAAATTGTAAGTCACACCTTAACGTCAAGTTTTTTGCCCAACTTAATTTGACATTTCTATGTTTCAGTACTTGACAAATTCAACGATGGAGAATATACACAATGGAGCAGCGTTAAGATTGTTGAAGACTTACGAAAATGGGGGCTCAAATCAAAATGCATTTTGGGCACTTTGAATTTTTTTGTTCAGCATAGTCGACCAAATGTGTCCACAATTAGGAGAATTCTGCGCGAATTTCAGCAAACCGAGTCTATAGGGCTTCTAGTACTTCTTCGAAAATGAGGTCAGTCATGCAGTTACCGTGAATGGTATTCGATATCGCGAGATGATAACGGACTTCTTGTGAACTAGAATTTAGGATATGGAGCTGGACGATATGTGGTTCCAACAGGATGGCGCCACTTGCAACACAGCCAACGAAACAATGGCTCTTTTGGGCGAGAAATTCAATGGCCGTGTTATATAACGTCGTTGAAATCTTATTTGGTCGCCACGATCATGTGATTTTACACCGCTGGACTTCTTTCTTTGGGAATATTTAAAAGAAAACTTTTACTTCAATAACCCAAGAACAATTCAAGAGCTTAATAATGAGATAATTCGGCACATTAACGACATTGAACCTCAAGTATCTTTCAGAATCATTAAAAGTATGGACCATCGGATACAGGTTATCCACCGAAGCCGTGTCGAGCATTTAACCGATATTTTATTTTACACATAATTGCCATAGATCCTTCAATCATAATAAAAAATATGTATGTATATAAAATTCGGCAAAGCCAAAACAGTTAAGAACACTTTCCGATTTGAATAAAAAATACACCATTTGAGGGGTATTTACTTACAAAAGTGCACAATATATATTTTATTAAAATCTGAGGGGGTAAAAACGGATAAATTCAGTAACCTCATGTCTCCAAAACTAAAAGATATACAAAAAAGTGTAACACTAATCGGTGTTTATTTGAAAAATAAGTGGGCGGGTGCCTGGTACTTTTTTGAAATTCGGCCCTTTTTTGGGACTTCTTCCGCTCATCTATATTTTAAGCCAATCGTAACAAATAAAAATTTTCTACTCGAAATTCGAACGTTTAAGGTGTGAAAATCGTACCTATTTTTGGTACTTTTTTTTCAAAACATTTTTTCTCTATGTTTGACATATACATACATATTAAGTTATGGGCTCCAACTACAATATCGAAATTTTTAATACTAATTTCTTACTTTTACTTCTGTGGTACTGCATTTGGTAGTTATAGAATTTCTATAAGATGAAAACTGTTGGTACCTTTTCTTCATCTGGTACCTTTTGAATTTGAAGTATTAGACCTAGAAACATAAAATTAAATATTCAAGGTCCTGAGTAAATGGTAATCTATCAGAAGGGTATTTTTGGTTAATTTTCGTTCTTCAACTGGTACTTTTGGAGTGTTTATTTATACTGAACCTAGAAACATAAAATTCAACATGCAGAGTATAGAGAGATTCTGGATTTTTTTTTGATTTTCAGTTGGCACTTTCTGATTTTTTATTTATATTATTAAAGTTACACAACTAAACTAAACATTCACGGATTTGAGTGGCATGGAGGTGGGTCCCTCGGCAAATCAATCCACTACGACAAAAAAAAATTAGTGATCGAAACATATAAATTAATTTATGATTATTTGAATGTTTTCTTCATATTTGCATAAAAAAATTATGGTCGAATTTCGACCACAAGGCAAACATTAGTTAGAATAATTCTCTGAAAACTTTTTGTTTTATTTACAAGTAACATCGTGCATTTTGGTTGGACCACCCTTTATATTGTCTTTGTATAGGAGGTACCCCGCCCACTTCTCAAAATCAACCCACTTTATACAGATGTTGTGTATTAATAACCAAACTATTTGTACCAAATTACCAAATCGATAATGTATGTGATGTGCCACACCCACTTATCCACTCCCGTTTACTTTTTGACAGATGTTGTGTATTGATATCCCAGCCATTTACACCAAATTTGGAAACTTTAGCTATTGCCCTTCCCCAGATATACAGAATTTTATTTGGTGCAACGCACACTTCTTCAATTCCACCCACTTTTTGACAGATGTTGTGCATTGATTTTATAAAATTGTTAACCAAATTTGTATACTTTAGCTGTTGCCATTCTTCAGATAAACGGAAACCAAAGCCTATAACCTTCCCGAAGGTGCACAGAATTAGCGATCGGTTAAGCGGTTTGGCCGCGCATAACATACGAACAAAGAAATATAAATTTTTATTATCAAAGTTGTCTTTTGGAATACAATTATTTATTAAAAGATTTTATTTGTTGTGCTTAATTACCTATTTTTATTCTTGATAAAACAATTTAAAATTTATTGTTGGAGGATAAGCTGTTTCTTTGCGCATTTCACGGGTTGCTTAGGCCAGATCACCAGGAAACGTTTTTCCCAAAAAAAAATTTAGAAAAGCCAAAAATATCAGCAAATAAAACTACATACCATCAGCCATGTTCTGGATATCGAAGTCGAGTACAATTTAAATCGATGGAGAGTCCCAGTTAAATTTTTTTTTAAAGATTACAATAGTTTTTCGTTATTTTAAGTGCAGTTCTGCTGCAGATAAGCTCTACTTATAATTTAAAGTAGATAAAAGGAAATATTTTAATGAGCTTTAACACTGGATTGTTTTCAAAGTTTGTTCGATTTAAATATCTCTCGAATTCGATTTCCAGAACACGCCTGTATATTAGATTTTGGTTTACTTCTCACAGTTAATTTTAGGAGGGAGTTAATTTATTAAGGAAACGTGCAAACTTTGCCATTTACATCCACAGAACATTAAAACACTATCACTTAATAATATCAATTAAATTTAACTTACCTGCACCCAGAGAAAAACTTTGTTTAAATATGGTCACCTCCAACAAAACTATGTTTAAAGAAAATTGTAAACATGTTATGTTTAAATGTAACCATATTATTGTCAACGACAACCATATTGTTGTTTAATTAGTCCTTTATCAAGAAGGCACAACCATATTATTGTTGCCTCCGAACATGTTTTGGTTAATAATAACTAAAATATGTTAAACACTTATAATAGCATGGTTGGTTTTCAACAATAGCATGTTGCTCTTGGAAAAGAGGAAAATACTATTGTTAATTTAAAAACAAATTATTGTCATATTTACCCATAACATGTTTAGAGGCAACCATACGGGCATTAAACATGTTTTTTCTCTGCGTGTGCGTTTATTTACATCGAATATTCTTATAGGCATTAAAATTTATTTACGGGATTATTGCATAGATGCCAGATAAAATTGGTCGAAAATCGTAAAATTTTGAGGAAAAAATCGTCAAAATCGTAAAATTGGCTAAGCTCAATCGTAACAAAAATCGTCATTGTAAAAAAACACTTACTTTTGATAAGTTTTGAAAATTAATTGTTTTTTTAGGTTTCGTTACTAATAAAATTTTAATATCTTCTGCCAGTTTTTGAAATTAAAATAAAAATGTTAGTTTATAAACTTATTGAGGTAACAAAACCAACCATTTTTCAAAATTATTAACACTCATAAGAAAAGTAAGAAACTAAACTAAAACCAAGAAATATCAAACATATATTTTACACGTCGAAAATCCTTCTAAAGAACTTAAGTCTGGTAACCATAAATAAACTCAGACTTTCGGAGAGAAAAGTTTTAATGTAAAATGGCTGTAATAAAACAGTACTAACGGTCTGACATTGAACTTTTCTCTCAATGGTGTAATTACAACTTATTGGATTTAAATATAAAAAAATGTAAACACATGTCATTTTTCCGCTCATTTAAACTGGACACTAGCTATTTTCTAAATGGAACATTATTGGATAAAGTTCACACTATTGGTAATCTCGGTATTTTATTGGATCACAAACTTAAATACTGTGATCACATTTCATTAATGGTCAATAAAGCTAATGGAGTTCTTGGTGTTTTGAAACGTTGGTCAAAAGAATTTTCTGATCCATATGTCACTAAACACTTATATACGTCTCTGGTTCGCCCTATCCTGGAATATGGATCAATTGTATGGGATCCATACTTTAATATATATATATCAACAGCATTGAATCTGTACAGAAACAATTCCTTTTATTTTGTTTAAAAGGTTTTGGATGGAATTCGCTTGCACTACCTTTATATGAAAGCAGACTTGGTCTTATTAAGTTACCGACGTTAAAAAGCCGAAGAACAATGCTTAGTATTTCGTTTTTAATAAGTCTAATACGCGGTGATGTCGATTCCGGTTACTTGTTAAGTAAAATTAACTTCAATGTTCCAGTGAGACCTACACAAAATTTTCAGCCGTTAAATTTAACGTATTTATATAACGTTATTTATATATAAATTTATGCTTAAAATTCGATTTTAATGTCAAATAAAAATAAAATTATATGAAAAACTATATTTAAACAATAATTGCTATTTAAATAGAATTGGTGAAATTGGCCATAAGTTTATTTTGTATACAAATATCGTGTGCCGCCTTTTAAGTGGCATTCGATATTTCTTAACTATCGATATTGTCGATAGTGTCATGGATAATTATCCATCACTACTTCACGCACAAAATAAGAGAGCTTTTTTTTTATCAATTTGTGTGCATCTCTGTATGGGTGTGTGTGAGATTCGACATTTAACTCAATGAATAAATGGGAGACTATTTCAATTTAAACTGCAGAATGGAGTGTAAGTAGAAGAAAATCATTAAAAGGGCTTAAACTGCTTGCCAGTTAGCTCGAGTATGAGGTGGTAATAGATTTGTTAAAACCAGGATTCGAATTATTGCAAAAACCGGTTTTTATTTGTTAAACCGGATTTTAAAAAGTGGCGGTTTTTGAGTTATTCGAAAACCCGCGTTTTCAGTGTTGAAGTATTCGGCATATTTAAATATTTTTTTGCATTTTAAGATAAGCCTCATTTATAAGTTTTTCATCTATCATATCAAAATTTTTTAAAAATAAAATCTGGCGTTCATCCTTTATTTTTTTAGGCTGACATTAGGAATTCTAAATTGGAATTGTTTTTACTATAAAAGGCTGTAAATTGTTTTCCTATTTCCGAGGAACAAATGGAATATTCCTCTAGATTTCAAGCTATTGATATATATGAACAAGAGTATTATGATAGACTTATTCCTGACTATCTACAATTAGACTAAAAGGCCAGTTCGGAGGCAAATTCGAAATGCTTTGAAAGTGATTTTCAAAACTTCGAAGGGAAGCTCAATACCACTGATAGAAAAAGCGTCATACCGCTGAGGTATTTTGACATCAGTACTATGACAAGTGTCTTCGTTTTTTTACCCCCATGACACTTTTCATCAATGTGATGTCAGCCTAAGCATCACTTGGCAATATTGTCCTCAGGGTCAAAACTTCAAAGTTATCAATGGGATAACACATCGGCATCACAGAAATTACGAATCGAAGTCAGTTGTATTAAAAATGTCATCAGCGCGAAGACTCAGTAAAATCGAAGAAAGAAGGCATTGTGCGTAGTTTAATGACTATCTGTCATTAAATTGAGTCATTGGGATTGGCTTAAATCAAAGTGCGATTAATCTGAAACTGTTAATCTGAAACTGTGCTTGATTCCAGCGTTTTTAAGTTGGTTTAATCCCGAATTCGTACTTGAAATGATCCAAAAGTGAGACACTTACCCCAGAGATAGAAGAATATTATTATTTACTTATGGCCGTTTTACACTATCCCACAAGTCTTACGTATTTCGAAGAAAATGTATCTCTGATCTAATTATTGTTTATAAATTTTCAAAAAACAATAACAACTTATCATGACAGGGTTGAATTTTTTTTTAACCCTAGTAAGATAACGTTATTTTTTTGTACTGAAAAGATAATGTTACGCCTGAAAGACGTGTGCTAGTTTATATCCTTTAAAGGGCATCATCGAAAA
Organism: Pollenia amentaria; assembly: GCA_943735925.1. Taxonomy (NCBI): domain Eukaryota; kingdom Metazoa; phylum Arthropoda; class Insecta; order Diptera; family Polleniidae; genus Pollenia; species Pollenia amentaria. The sequence goes on along the minus strand of OX031007.1, from coordinate 70,535,968 downwards.
TAATATTGATAAATTTTTTTGTTAAAATTTATTTATTAAATTTCTTTTAAATTAAAGTAATTTTTTAACCGAAAACAATAATAAAAATGAAATAAAATAAAATGCAATAAGTCTTAAAAAAATATCACAACTTAAAGAGTTATTTATAAAGGGCTTCAGTTCGGCTCTAAAAACTAAAATAGACCCTTTTGTTGTACTTTGCTTAGATACTAATATCTGTACCAAAAAAAAATAATAAATTCAAATAGCATTATATGTAAGACTTGCAAACTAACTGCCGTATTTATAAAAAACTAAATTGGATATGAAATCTATTTTAAGGAAAATTTAAGGAAATTTAGTTTTAAAATACGTTTGAAATCTATTTTATTTTTTATGAATACGGCAGTAAATATTTGTGGTCGGCACATGTAGGTGCATTGAATTTTAATTTAAACATACCATTTTGGACGTTCGTCGAATTTTTGATGAACAGAAACCACAGTATTTTTCCATTTTGTTATTCAGACTGTTCTCAACTACTGCTGCAATTATTGTTTACATCATCTGCTAAATCTTTTTTAATGTTGCCATGCAAAGTTTTCGACAAAGTAGGAATTTTTAGTTTTTCGTTTGGTGCATTGAACAATTTCTGAAATTATTTCGGTAGTAACAAAAATGCCGAAGCATGAAATTGGGTTGTACAGTTATTTACATTCCCAAATTAGTCCTCTTGCCGTTCGAACTATACTCATTAAAGGAATTCGGCCAGCGCTTTGACCCTTTGATGTAGTTCAGCAGTGCTTACTTTTACGTCTTATAGTGGGATAATATACCGTAATAATTGGCTATCGGCAGAAGTAGTAAAATTATCAGGTTCTTGAGGATTTTCCTTAGTCGGTGGTATATTCTCATCAGCATCAAGGATGTTAACAAGCTTGTCTTATACATCACTTTGAACATTATCCTCCATTTATTCATCTTCCGATTTGCTCAAATTTTGCAGTGAATCTGAGTCATCCAGCACTCTTTTCAAGAGCAGCAACTCCGCGTCGTCCAAGCTAATTTAAAATACAAATACCTGAAAATTCAGCTAAAACAAAAAGTTATTTTTGCGACAAAAGTTACGCTAAAGATAACGATACGTCTCTCAGACGTATGTTGTGTTTATTTGTGCTTATTTCTCAAAGAAAACATAACTAAACGCACAAAAAAAGCCACCAACAACAAGCTGATGCTAACGACGGAGATAATTGAGCGCGAGAAAGTTGTATGTTAACAAATGTGAGAGTAGGAGCATAAAATTGAAAAAGCGTACGTCTCGCAGGCGTACCTAATCTATCTAGGGTTAATACGTAAAGGGGTCAGTACACGGTCAAGCATTTCTCATCAAGCGCTATGGTAGTATTAGCGAAAATGTGGTTATATGTGTGACACCGGCGATGGTGGATGGAAAATCAAAAAATTTAGATATGACGGCGAATATTACGTCCAGCACACGTACACGAGTGAATTCGGCGGCATGACAAGCATTTTGACCGTGTACAGACCCCTTAAGACTTGTGTGATAATGTAAGACATCTATTAGTCGTTCAATATGTTTGTTTCTCTTTTGCTGTTTTCTTCACTTTGTTTGCAGGAGAACTCTCAATTATAAGACAACAGCAGCATGGCCGTTGTGGTTTTCGTAATCAATCTGATGTAATCAATTTGATGTATTTAACTGAATAATTTTGAACAAATAGAATATGGGACTTTTTGCTTCTTATTTTACGAGTACTTTTTAAACATGAAAATATTTTTTTTTGTTTTTCTTCTTGTAGTGTTGTTTTTATTACTACACAAAACAAGCAAATCGTTTTTTACCTTCGTTTGTTGTGTCGTTGTTGTTTCCACAACAAACTTTTACGAGCACATGCGTATGCTTTATTGTACAATTTACTCTTTTCGCTGTAATTCCTTTTGATTTTTTTTAAAGAAAAGGCATGAAAATATATTAAAATAGGTCACTTCACTCCAAGGCGAATTCATACAGGTGACCGCATCATGAGATAGAGTTGTGCTAGGGATAGGGATAAAAAAACATTTAATTTTGTTTTTGTAAAAAGTTAAAGTGAATGTCAAAATTATTTGTTTGTTTATAAAATATACACAATTGTTTTAGAAGGTAAATATTTTTCATGCATTGAAAATTTATTGTAGCTCCACTTATTCCTTATGCACTTTTTATTCCTTGATTTTATATTCACTTTTTTTTATAAAATTTAAATAAGTTTTTTTTCAAGTATTTAGATTTTTATTGAATTTTTAATTTTAACTAATTTTTTCACAAAATGTAAATAAAGCTTGACATTCAGTATACACACAGAAAAATAAACAATAAACAGATGACTCGAAAATGTCACCTGTATGAATTCGCCTTGCTTCATTCTATAGTTGTAAGACGAAGCAAGTTGCCATTAAATTTAAATGTTATTCCAAACTGTCTAATACGTTTGCTGATGTATTTAAAACCTAGAAATCTAGAACCATCTGTTAGTATCCCGATTAACTCAGAATCACTTTCTAAACTGACCTAAATCGATCTCCGTCCGACCGTCTGGCTGACAAGTTGTCTGTACATGTAAACCTTGAGCGCAAATTGCAGCTTAAAATTGTTTAGATAATTTAGTACATACGTTTTAATTGTCCTAAGAACGATGCCTTTACATACTTATAATACAAACTTCTTTCCGCAATGTCTTTGTGCCATAAACCTTCTACTTATGTTCGTGTTTAGACTAAAATCTGCCTATAAATATTTTACTAAAAATTAAACTTTACAGGAATCGTTTGAAGTTAACTATACCTCTTATACAAATATCACTCCCGAAAAAAAACTTGAAATTCCTTAACTTCGTTTTAAATGTTACTACTCCCTTAAATCACTCTTCGAGGAGAAAATCTTATTGACATGCCTATATCGGTATAATATTCGGTACAAATATTTGTTATATGAATCTTAACTTCATTCTGATGGGTTCATGAGTGCCCATTGATCCCAAATAGAGTACAATCCCGAAACTCCGTCTGTAAACACTGTCGTGCATGGTGTGGCTCTGCCGACTATAATTTTTGACTGCTTTTTTATGCAAATATTATTAATTTGTTGATAGTTTTGTTTTTAAATTTATAATATTTCGTCATATTTTTTAACAATTGTTAAGGCAAATTAATAAGTTTTTACTGCATATTTAATAACCATAAAATACTTTTTTATAGCATATTTCCGGTTGCCCTGATGATCAGTATTCGCTGACATATCATCATGAAGAGATTCATGCTTCAACAACGCTACCAACTTTTCGTTCAATATCAGTCATCGTTTCATGCAACTTATAGACGCAAAATTGTGTTCAGCGAAGAGGCACATTTTTGCAAAATTATCGCATATAGAGTAAGGCCAATTAACAACATATCCTTCAGACTCATTTACATCCAAAAAATGGAGGCGACCGAAAACATCGACTTATTGAAAAACTTGTTGATAAGTTGATTTCGAAAAATGTACTTAAAGTTGGCCTTTTAAGGTCGTCAGATTTGACACCTTTCGATTATTTTTTCTATGGGGCTACGGAAAGTCACTGGCTTATGCTGATAGGCCAGCAACAATTGCCGCCTTATGGACTAACATTGTTCGTGTTATTCTTGGCAGCCTTTATGCCTTCACATAATACGAATGTATCTTTCAATAATGGTTTTAGTTTTGAATTAAATCCAGTTTAAAGTTCAGACTAAATGCGTCCCAATGTGAATTTGCTTTTTATTAAATTAAAAAAAAGTTTAAAAAAAATTTATATGAATTTTATTAATAGGAAAACCCGAAACCCGTGTTTTTGAAAAAGGTCGGTTTTTTAACTTTTCGAAAACCGGTTTTTGGAATGTATTTAATAGTTGACAACTTTAGGAGGTAACAAACTGAGTTTTTTTTTGTATTCATTAAACTGTTGGAATGGTTATGTTTTTATGTTTCTTTAAACCCTTTACTACGGCTAGTGAATTAGGGCATACTAAATTTAACATTCCGTATGTAACATCAAGAAATATAAAGTACATACAAGGTGACGCAAAAGTCATCTCCCTTTCGAAAAATGCTATAATTTTTGTAATTGTAGGTAAATTTCAATTCTGTTGTGACATTGACGAAGTAAAGCGATACACAATTCACATCAGTGAAAAATGGAGCGATATACTCCTCAAGAACGCGAGATAATTATTTCCATTTTCTGAGGTCTACATTTCCGCACTCACAATATTATTACAGTAACGGACTGTAGGTAATTCGAGAAGTATTCCGTTCAGTCATTTTTAAATAAATACAAATTTAAAATTCCAAGCAAATTTATTTTTAACTGATTCTAACATTTATTTAAAAAACTAACTGAACATTAATACGGATTTTCGGTTGCATTTAATATCGTCAGTTGATTAAGTAAAAGTATTCTGTAACTATGTAAAGTTAAATGAAAATTAAATTTAAAAAAACAGTAAATTTACTTAAAAACCGATCTACTTATTTTGCATTTAATTTTAACGAAAAGTAAATTTAATAATCTCTGTCAAATATTCAACCGGAAATTCCATAAAAAGTTAACAACAAATTCCTTGAAAACATATGAATTTTCAGTTATTTTATATAATTTAACTACCAAAAAAATAACCGGAAAATTCCGTTAAGAATTTAACTACCAAAAAATAATGTGGCAAAAAGTAAAAAACGATTTGCTTGTTTTGTGTAGAAAATTCCCATATTCTATTTGTTAAAATTATTTAGTTAAATACATAAAATTTTTAAAGTAAAATTATTGCGAATACCATATCGGGCATGCTGATGGTGTCTTATGATTGAAAGTTCTTCTGTAAACAAAGTGGTCATTACAACAAAAGTAAAACAAACATGTACCTATAACGGGGTAAGTAAATAAAAACAAATATTCCTCTCTCCCATTAGAAAAAGAAGCGGACAGGTGTTTGGTATTTTTAGAAATTCGAGTAAAACCTGTATTATATAAAATAACTGAATGACATAAAATAACTTAAAATTATTTGTTTTTACGGAATTTGTCAGTTATATTTTGATGTTAATTTTAATAAAATAAATGAATAAATTCATTTGTGTTTACGGAATTCGTCAATTATTTTTTTGATATAAAATAACTGAAAATTCATTTGTTTTTACGGAATTCGCCGTTGAATTTTTGACAGTAAAAATTAAATAAACTTTTCGTTAAAAATAAATGAAAAATAAGTAGACCGGTTTTTAACTGAATATTCATTTATTTTATATTACAATTTCAGTTAATTGTACGTACAGAATATTGTGAGTGCGGGTCGCCTAATCTTTCGTGTTGGTGATTCACATTGGCCGACAAGATCACTTGCTTTAACCGCTCTAGATTTGTTTTTGTGGGGTTTATTGAAGTCAAGAGTTTACGTAAACAAGCCTCAGACTATTAAGGTGGAGGTCCACACCACCCGTATGCGCCTTCATGCATTGCTTGATTTGTTTACCCTACTTGCGTTCTACGTTTAAATTTACATGCAACGCTTTTTATGCGACATTACTACAAGTAAAAATTAAATTTTATATGTCAAGTAGAAAGTAAACATAATTTTCGCACTCAACGCTTCAGTTCATCCTATCTTTTGTGCATGGAACTTGTTACATATAACTACACAGAATCTACTTTTCTGACAGCTGCGTAGACAGCGAAAAGGCGTGTAACTTGTGATGTGGACCTCCTGCTTTAAAGTCCGTCAGGAATGCGGGTACCTATCGCCGGAAATTTGGCAAGAGTTATGGAAACTGCCACAAATCGGGTCCGTATGGACATCAATTCCTGCAGCAGCTTTTTGGCCGATATAATTTTTTCTACTTATGCTAAATTTTTGAGATCTCAGTTAAACGAGGTTAAGTTAGTCTAAAAACAGATTTTTGTCACCATTAACAAGTTTGTATACAAAATGTTTACGGAACAGCTTAGATTTGTTTAAAATGTTGGTCTTTAATGAAATAATAAAAAAAAATATTTCGCCGGAAAAATCCGAGTTTAAGACTACGTTAAATTAATTTTAAGCTATATCCACATCTCAAAACCCCGGCCTTAATGAATAAATTTAGACATCAAATAAACTGAACCCTAAAGCAAAACTTAAGTTTTTCATTTATTAAAAAACGTTTGCTCCATCTTGTATATTCGGGGTGCTTGAGTAATTCTAAGTCGTCCGTCTGTCAACAGACACCCAGACTGTAAAATAAAATACTTTCAAAACAGTACATATTTAAGGCTAGTTTACACAATTATACCTTGTAATAATACATGTCAAAAACTCAGGTAATATGTAAAAGTTTGATAGTGTGAATGCAATGTGTTATGAAAATGACAAGTATTACGAAAAAATTTGACATCCCATACGACTTCATCGTTTTTTGAAATTTTTCTAAACGCTAATACTTTTCATTGGATCAGGGTTGCATTTTAACAATAGCATGCTCATGTGCGATGGTGTGACTTCAAACTGTGATGTAACATTAGATATTTTTGACAGTCACAACAAAACTCATTAGATTTCCATCTCACAAATTATTATGGAAAACGTAAGAAATGTGTAATAGTGTAAACTAGCCTTTACTATTTCCTACCAAGGCGAATTAAACTACAGGTGGTGTCGACACGCCATCTGATTTTGACAGGTCGAACTAATTTGTTTTGATTTGTTAGTGTTTTGTTAGGAATGGTTGGCATTTCAAAAAACCCAACATTGTTTCTGTTGTTTTTGGATTGTTGTAATAACGACATCACTTGTAGTTGAATTCGCTTTATTTCCTATCAACATAAATCACTTATTTATATCCTAAAGATATACTGTCTTGTGCAAAGGCGCATTTGCATAAGGCGCATAGTGTTAATTTAGTTAAAAAAAAATCGACCGGCCCACTCAGATAAGCGTTACATCAGAATTCACAAGGTGGGTGATTCACAAGGTAGTCATAAAGTTTTAAAGTCATATGTCTTAAAATAATTCACGATATATATATATGACTGATGTAGGTAACCGCTTATAATTTCGATTTCTACTGTTCAGTTATGACAAATCAATGAACACAGCATTAACATTTTTATTTTATTTGAAACACAACAATATCTTTTTAAACAATTGTAAAATATTATTTAGGACAGTATGACGATATGACTTGATAGCACACCTTGTGAATCCCTCATATGTATTTATGCGACAAAATACCAACAATTTGTGTAAATGATGTTATATGTAGTGAAATTTGGTGCAATTTAGTGTTATAGGACTATTGATTGCAAAAATCGTTTCCATATAAGACCCTATCCCCAAAATCACATTAATACGTCTTAAATGCTTTATAAATTAGAGATATTTCAATGAATTTCAGTCTAACTTTTGCGATAATCAGCCCACACACATTAAAAGGCCACTCTAGGAGTTAGGCACACTTTAGTTTAATCAGTCCAGACACTTTGATATCAGATTTTGGAAAGGCTGGTTCATAATTAATCACCACTTATCCCGTTTGATGTCCACATCCGAACAATTTTATTTCTTGATAGAGGGTATCAAAGATTCGGCACAGCCGAATATAACAAATTTAGACTTGTTTTAGTATGCATTGTTTTTTATCATTTACATACATCCATTTGTTTTGTTTTGAAGAGAAATGATATTTCATATTTTGGTACTTTTTGTAAATAAATCAAATGGTACGAAAACTTTTTAAATATATTATTATAAACTATTACAACTTAGTTTGTTTTTAAAGCAATTTATAATTTACTAGCTGTTAAGCCTGACCCAGCCAGGCAGGAATAGCCCCGCGTTGCGCCCATAGACCGAAAATAAAAAATTTGGCTTCAGTTAAAATTAACTATTACTTTAACTTCCAGTTAAAAATATGTTTTTGACAGCTATAACTGAAAGTTAATTATAACTGAACTTGGTGAAATTGGCTGAATTATGACAAATGTCAGCTTCCTTTGCCATCAGATGGCTTCAGAAAGTTGCGGAAATAGAATAAGACATACAAACATGCGAACATCCGGACATACTAAGAAATTACATATTATATAGACTTAAAGGATAAATTTAATAGATCCACTAACCCCTTAACTACACACAGAGGACAAAAAAAATGTTTGTGCTAGAATTTTAAGGTGGCATTTAATTTATTTAAGGTCGAAAACAACTAGACCTGAGCAGTACGGAAAGCTGGCGAATTTAATAGCAACGAAGGATGATAGTGCATGTGAATACGACGAGCATCCCAAGAAAGTAAAATAAAAAATTAAAACCTCTACTTCTGGTGCTACAGGAATCTTCACAATGGAAATGTTGGGTACAAATTAAATTAATTTATTAAATTAATTATATTTTGGCTTTTTTTGTCTTTCCGTAATAAAAAGGAATGTGTTTATTTAATTTATGTTTCCACAATTAATATTTAAGTTTTTTATTAATCACTGTTTATTAGCACTAATTTTAACTATTATTTAAACAACCATTTTTATTGAATCAAATTTCAATTTATAAACTTTCTTGCAATAGTTTTATTCCTTCAATATTTCACACACTTTTTGCTTAAGCCAAATTTTGTTTAACATTGAGGCTTCAGATATGAACATATAATCGTACTTAGGAATGATTTTATATACTACCAGAATATCTTGTATCTTCATTAGAGTTTTTTTATTCCCGCACTTTTTGGATTCCCGGGAAAGCGGGAAATAAAAATCAAATTCCCGGAATCCCGGGATTCCGGCCCAAAATTTTGTATTTAATTATTTACTTATTTCTCCAATGAAACTAATATTTTTTACTGACTATTACGCTTAAAATAATTAAGTCTAGTATCTATTATATAACAAAAATGTAAAAAATTTAAGATTACAATTATTTTAAGATACTTAAGAGGTTATTTTCATGTCAATAAGATCATAGAAATTAATATACGTATATACATTGTCAAATTCAGAGCTCATTTGCATAATTAGAATTAAAGTATTGAAGTCTTACAGCCAGTTTCATCAAGTTTAGTTAAAACTTAAATGTTACATTAACTTCCAGCTAACAATATGTTTTCCACAGTTATAACTGGTAGTTAATTATAGCTGAACTTGGTGAAATTGGCCGTTAGTGGAATAAAATTTCTGGAAGGGCGATTAGGAACTGAGAGCATAACATTACGAAGAAGCCATTTTAAAACAGTTTTACCGTTTAACAAATTCAGCAGGAAGGAGAAATTGTATTTACTACATACATTTAAAAACATATTTTTTTCCATTTTATAACCCTTAATCAGCAGTGGTGTATAAAGGTATACTATGTTTGCCATTCCATGTGAATCTTTTTTTAATATTCATCTAGGATCCCATAAAGTATTTTTATTGTGAGTCCTTCGTTTATTCTAAGCTGATTTCGCCATATGGGTGTCAAATTGTTTTTAGATCTTCTAGGCTGTTTAGGTTTTGATTCCAGCAAAATCGCTTCAGTAGGAAAAGAGTTATGTGGAACTACCTCCCTCAAAACTGAACAAAAACTAACACAAATTTGTGGTGAAATGCACCTATTGTCATTATCTTTCAACAAATTCGTTTTATAAGGCAACAAATTTCGTGAATATCGGTCCATAATTTACCTACGGCTCTATGTTTAGGCTAATCTCGTAAATCATGTAAGTATGGCTAAAAGCGTAACAAATAATGCTTTTGTGGTGCAATTTAGCATAATCTTCTTTCGTAAGACTCAAAATTACTTGAAATGCCGCATATAAAGCACAATCTTGGATAACACTTAACCGCAAAACCTTATAATATTATTGTAAAATTCACACTTCAGTTTGCTTAGACAATAAATAAAATTTTGGAAGAGAGGTCTTTAATTGATCATAGGCGCTATACAAGGCCCATTCTCAAAAAATTTGCTTAATAAGCCTTAAACTGTAGTAAAATTTAGTTGGATAAAACTACTAACACAGTCTAGACACTAGTCCGACATAGATTTACTAAAGTTTGAAAAAAGATTTTCTTCAAAATTTCCCGGGTATCCCGCAATTAATTCCCGGGAAAGCGGGAATTGAAAACAATTAAAAATTCCCGGGAGCAAACTCTTATCTTCATGTAACATGATTTACTTTAGATGTCCTTTGGTTAACTGATGTCTTAAAATTGTAAACTTTTATGGATATATAAAACTTACATTAGATATTTACATATCTGAAGCTTCAATGTTAACCAAATGTTGGCTTTAGCAAAAAGTATGTGAAATATTGAAGGAATAGGACCATTGCCAGAAAGTTTCTAAATTGAAATTTGATTCATTGAACACATTCAAAAATTAAAAATGGTTAATATAATAAAAATAACTTATAAAAAGAAATAATTTTCACATTCCATTTTATTTAAACATTTACAAAGGTGCTTATTTTATCTGTTCCGATTTCATAGGTTTTATAGCATAACAGCTGTCTTAAAAATGCACTGGTCTTCTTCTTTCGATTCAGTTTTTTGTTAGAATACCTTTTTTCGTTATTTGCTCAACTAAATAGTAGATGCCTGCACAATTCAATTTGAACACACATTCAAATTATTGAAAAAATTTCAAACTCTATATTGTAGGGTCGCTGTCACAAACAAATACTGAAGAGAAGTGCAGAGGACCAATTTATGTAAGTGTAAAAGGCAAACCAAGCGGGGAAAAAAAAGAAGTACGGATGCCTTTTAGAAGGCCTGTACTGTACTCCTTTATTTAGATGTACAAGGGCTGCTCACTCCATTCCATACTCATATAATTTTCACACACGTTGTCATTGCTGGGAAGGCTTTCCGTTTCTCCTTTCTTTCATCAGAGATTCTAAAAGGCATTCAAATTAATGGCTCTTAGAAGGCTTTCCGGAGAATGATGATTTTATAATGGGATCTGAAATCTTTGGCTAATGCTTTGGCAAAAAAAAAAAAAAAAAATAGAAGCGATTGTGGAATGTGTATCTATAGTACGGAAGAGCCGATGCCTTAGCAGTTAGATCAGAATGGTAATTGAATCATAAAAATGTCTAAGCATGCCTTTAATAAGGCCTTAAGTAAGAAAGTCTTCTGAGATTTCATGCTGGGAAAATAAATGCTTCAATATCAACAGTGAAAGTGTTGGCATTTAAAATACATACTCTCACCAATTAACAAGGGATTTCAAAAAACACGCTGCAAAGAGATTGAGAGGAAAACAGGCACACATTAGCTCTGTTCCAGATGCATAACGAAACAGTCCGAACTTGCACAAAGTTACCCAAAAGCGTTCCACATAACAATTTTTGTGCAATTAAGAGAGTAATTGAGAGAGTATTTTTTTTAATTTCCTGTACAAATTTGCACGAACTTTTTATTTGGGTAAGTTCGGACAAGAATAAACAATCAGATGTTTTTTTTAATTTGAAGCTGAAAAATTAATCAGGAAATTTACAAGCAAAAGAAAAAGTTTAATTTTTATTAAAAAATATATTAGAAAGCAAAATGTAAAATTTTAATGAAACAATTAAAGTGGTAAATGCATTATTGCATACATATTTTCCTTAATCTTTAACTTAAAAGAAAACAAAATATAAAAAATGACAATGATGCAAATGTTTTGGTTTTATAATGTTATGACTTTTAAGCGTCTTAAATCATTAAAATATATCATAATTTGAAAAGTAAGCATCATTAGTATTTGAAGAAGTGCAAAAATGGTTTTTTGCGTTCCAGCAATTTTGGGTAGTTTTGGCAAATTCAGAGAGTAATTTTCATTTTACTCCCATTAGTCCGAACTTGTCCGAGATCTTGTGGAACACACCTATTCATTATTTTCTGGGATATGTGTGTATGAAATAATTTGTATGGTAATTTCCTGGATAATATTGCAACAAAAATTCGTTTCCAAAACGTTTCTTTGTATGCATACGCCACATTCAACATACAAGGAAATATCGCAAGTTCTTTGCATACATCCGCTACTTACGATTTTAAAAATCGTATGTGGTTGTCTAAATCTATGCATCTACAGATATTTGATGTTAAAGTTGTATTTATTATTTTTGAAAGTAACAAAATTGTAGTTGCTAAGTCATCGTCCAGTCCAGACTTGCAATTTTTGTTGTCCAGATTATGAAATTCTAGTCCTGTAATTTTTGTATTGTTATCATGTCTTTCCTCTTCTCCTTTTTATATTCATACAAATACAAATATACCTACAGCTAACTTCAAGTTGGAAAGTGTGAGAATTACAAAACAAGAGAGAATTACAGAATACATGAAGCTGAGTACCAATCACCAATCTTCTCACTTTCCTCACCAATAAACTCAAGAATTGCTGCAACACAAATTGCAAGCCTAGACGATGACTTATAAAATGTTTTGTTTTCTGCAGTTTGTGAAAGGCTTTTCAATCAGTTTTTTGTTTTGCTTGTAAAATTCCCGAATTTTTTTTGGTTAAAATTTCCGAAATTAGGAAATAAGCTCTAACCAGTAAAACACAAATAATAATGCCGAGGGGGTTCGCGAGCCTTAAAATTTTTTTTTCCATTATTTATTTATTGACTCTACATATATGAAATATTAACTAACAATAATTAATAAATCTTATACTAATACTTTATTTTTTCCTGCCAATGCTAGACGAAAATTTTTCTCCTCACGGTTTCTGTTCACATACATATGTAGATGTTTAGCGGTCTTCTCGTCGGATAAGTCCTGCAGTATCTCTTCTCCTTAATCTAGAGTGTCCACTGTCATTTAAGATATTTCGTGCTAGTGGATTTGGGTGCGACTCAAGCCTTTTTAAATATTTTGCTGCGTACTTCGTAATAATAGTTTTTACTAATGGCACATTGAGATCCTTGTGAATATTAGAGTTTTTAACATACCAGGGAGCGACTGTGATTATTCGAAGAAGTTTATTTTGGCGCCTTTGAATTTTTTCGATATTTGAGGCCGAGGCAGTGCCCCATAGCTGAATACCGTAGCACCAGATTGGCTTTAATATAGAGTTGTAAAGTAGAAGTTTGCAGTCGAGGCTAAGAACAGAATTTCTTCCAATAAGCCATTTAAGTTGAATTGCTTTTAGTTTCATTTGTGTAAGTTTTGCTTCTATATGGCATTTCCATGTTAAACGCCGATCTAGATGAATACCGAGATATTGTACATGCGATTGCTGGGGCACTAATTGATTATTGATTTTAATAGGGGGACATGACTCCCGACGCAAGGTGAATGTTATATGTACGCATTTTTGCTCATTGACCTTTATCCTCCATTGTTTTAACCACTTTTCCAGTTCAAATATATGATCCTGCAAGTGACAGTTTTCGTGTACGCTTAAAAAAGCTGTATCATCAGCAAATGTTGAAATTAGGGTGTGGTTATTTGTTGGCATGTCTGAGGTATATATTAAGTATAACAGTGGGCCCATGATGCTTTCCTGAGGGACTCCAGCTTCAATTGGCTGAGGAGAACTTATAAAATCACCTTCCTTAATAATAAGCCTTCGACCGACTTAGTAGCTTTCTAACAGCTTGTGTGTGTTTACTGGAAAGTTTAACTTCAATTTATGTAATAACCCTTCATGCCAGACTTTATCAAAAGCTTGAGAAACATCGATGAAGAGGGCGGAACAATATTTTTTTTCTTCAAAGGCTTTTCTTATGGCGTTTACTATACGATGGGTTTGTTCAATTGAGCCTTAAAATGCAATACCAACAATTGAACTAAATTTCGAATGAAGGATATCGCGGGTCCAGTATAGCCATACCCAGAACCCTAACTTGTTTATTTGCAATAACATTTTGGTCGATATTGCAAACGTCGGGCGACAGTTTCAAAAATTTTAATTTAAAAAAATTTGGGATGTAAACGCATCCGGTTAAAGGTAAATAAAAGTTGGTCTCAAGTATTAACTTGACTCAAATAATTGTTTGTTATTTAAATTGTAATTTCGTTTACGCACTACCATTGACACTTTAGGTGTGTATGGTACTTTTAACAAGTCTTAAGTACATTCTCTAGGTACATATTTACTTAAAACGTACTCAAACGTTTTCTTTCCAATACGCACGTACAACATGTGTTTCGAACAGATATTCAAGAGAAGTCGCAGTTACCATTAACAGCAGTTGCCGTTAACTCCAAGTTAAAACCCCAAACAACATGATCGTCAGAAACAGCAAATGTAGCGGCATTGGTCAGTTGAGTTGGAAACACAGTTGAGACAGCATTGAAGAAATCGAAGTTTACGCGCAAAAGTTAATTTTTTTTTAAAGAAATAATAAAAGAAAATAAAAACGAAGATTGAAGAAAGTGTTTTACATTTACAGTTTATACGTTCGTGTGTTCGTTAGCTAAATCAATTAAGATCAACCGATTGATCATACATTCAATCATTTGTTCATTGATCAATCTTAACAAAAATAAAACTTCTTGATAAATAATTAGCATACGGTGTTACAAAGAAAAGTAATTGAATTTGTGAGAAAAAACAACAACAACAACAACAACTAGAAAAGAAATAATTATGTTGCAGATCATAACACTGGCGAAATCATTCATATGCAGCATGTTGCTGCTCGTGTTGCTAATGACCTTTTTGACTTTGGTGGAATGTAAAGCTTTGATCGATTCGAATAGTTTGCAAATAGAAAATTCAAATTCGCCAAATGGTGACAGCAATGGCAGACAATTTCTATTTATAAAAGGTGCCAATGGTGAGACGACTGCCCCCGATTTCATACGTTTGGTAGTAATGCGTTTTATTTACGGTCTGGCCACTACAATGGGTGTGGAAGATCGTTTGGAGGGTCTTTTCAATGGAGCCTTTGTGCCGCCAAATGCTGAGAATGACTTCTTTGGTTTTGGTGGTTTTGGCGGTGGAGGCGCTGATGCTGGTGACTTTGACGAAGCGGCCTTTGAGAGTATTTTCGGTGATGATGGCTTCTAAGTGTTTTACTTCGACTTTGTAAAATTGTGTATAAATATTTTAGTGTAGTTTTGTAAACTTAATATCTATTGATAATTTATTTATTAAATATGTAGTTTAAATATCAATTAATTTAAATAAAAACAACAACATGCACAATGTTGTTTTAAGTGATGTATTGAAAAACAAAATATGTAAATAACTTTTATTTACTATTTAAATTTTGTTTTGTTTTCATTGAGTTGTTATGAAATGTTTTTCGTGCGACTACACTGTGCAACAGAAAATTTTATTTCTAATTTTTAAATAAAATTAAAGTATTTCTAGGGGTTAAAAAAATTTTATATTATGACCTGTTGAATTTCAAATATTTAAAAAAAAAAAATTTGTTGTGAATTTTAAAAAATCGACTACATTTTTATCAAAATTTTTCTGACACGTTATAAATAATTGGTACTTAGTTAACATTCAAGATACGAGCATTTCATTGATCGACTAAACTAGAAAATAAATATATTTGGTGAATTCACAAGGTGTGTTATCAAGTCATACCGTCATAATATCCTAAATAATATTTTTCAATTGTTTAAAAAAAATATTGTTGTCTTTCAAACAAAATAAGAATTTTTATGCTGTGTTTATTGATTTGTTATAACTGTACAGTTTAAATCTAAATTATGAGCGGTTGTACACAGCAGTCATACATATATTTTTCTTGTTATTATTTTAAGACATAAGACCTTATAACTTTATGACTATCTTGTGAATCCCCCAATTGTGTGTACTTAGTGATTATTCACTTACATCAAGTTTGACCCTTCAAGTCTTGAATTTTTAGGAGTGTAGGAATAAGAGAATATAATTTTAATTTTTGTATTCGCATTATGCTAGATGAGCTTAAGTTTAAGGCTGGGGAGCTACTATTGCGATGCGATTGTACCAAATCTAGTGATTGATACACTTTAAAGCTCATTTGTCTTTTGAATCTATTTTTTCTTTTCACAAATGATTTTCAAATTATTTGACATATTTTGACATTTCATTGCTGTTAATCTGCGCCATCTTTAATTTTTATTGCCTGTATTGCTTCATTTTCCAAAAATATTGCGAAAGTGATAGAGAGTACCAACTTGGCATTTAGCTGTATCGAAATTGAATTCGCAACGCAATAAAGAGAAGCCCCCCTGAAGATGGCGCTAGAAACTAACCAATGCTTTTATTTTCCTATGCATTTGCTCAAATGATGTCAGAGTATAAAAATCGAAATGTGTTTGTTCTACAAAACAGGTTGTGTTATGGTTTCTAGCACGTTGTAGTTTCTTTTCGTTTTTCTTTCATGGATTTTGTATTGTTTCCTTTTTGTGCATTTATAAAACGGTTTTCCGCGTTTCTTTTCTTTGTGATCATTTTGTAAAATGTTATAACTAAAAAATAAATAAAAGAAACTTGTATGTTAAACAAGAAAGTTTTGAAGTAGTGGAAATCGATGCATGTATTCATTTTCTTGTTTACAATAAATGTATTGAAAGTTTTAATTGACATGAAGAACTCATCTTAAGAATCCATCTTTCATGCAAAAGCACTTATAGAATACTAAAAAATTAATATACACAAAAGAAATCGCTTTACTCAATAGAGCGTTCACTCTGACACCTTCTAGCTTTTATCTTCGCTGCGCTTCTAGCGGCCACTCTGGCACCAGCCGAACAATTTGCCATACACTCTCACTTTTAATTTGCTTAAAAATTGCGTGCCGCCTACGTCACAGCTTTCGATTTATGTAAATTTTGAAAAACAGTAGCTCGTTTCTGTATTTCTCGCATCGCAAATTTTCTCATATTAAGTGTGAAACAAAAAATTTCATCGTTTCTCGATTTGTGAGAAAAAAGTGTTTCTGTATTTAAATGCGAAAACAGACAACACAGATTCTGTTTTAACTGGAATACTTCCAGTAATTAAGTGTCAAATGCAAGCGAAACGTCAACGAAAGAAATATATATAATAAAAATAAGGCTGCCAGATTTAAAGATTTATCGACATTTTGACGATTTTTTTTGTTCCAAAATTGGCAAAGTGAAAATTTGCTGATTTTTTTCTAGTGACGATACAGTCTTTGAAATAAAACAATTTTAAATAGTTTTATATGTTTGTGTATTAGGCAGCACAGAAAACCGATATCTTTAAAAACAAGGCAGATTAAAAAATGTATCGGCAAAAGCAAAATTTCGAACGGAAACTGTTTAATTTTTATTTGCTTGGATTATTTAATACATTTATTTGTGTGATCAAAAGATTAAACTATTACCCCATTTTTCAGTCAATGCACTTTAGGAAATTTTTGCCTATTAATTTGTCCAAAAGTGTTTATTTTATTTCAATATGATATTTTGTCACTCCTTTGTGTGATTTCTGCAGGAAAAAATAACAATCTGAAATTTTAAACTCTTATCGGATAAAGGAAAATAAAATAAATAATTTTATTTAAATAGACCTCAAGCTTATGTATGTATAAAATATGTATTTTACCCATGAACATGTTTTTTTTTTTTTTTTTGGTTATGTGTTTGTTTATATGATAAAAATTTGTGATTATATGATAAAAATCGACCAAAATTCGTCAAAATTAATTTTAAATTTTCCGAAAAAAATAGACGATTTTTTTATTTTTTCTTAGGATATTGACGTTTTTTCACAAATTTATCTGGCAGCCCTTCATAAAACAAACAATAAAAGGCTAAAAAAATTTTAATAACAGAATATAACAATTGTGTTTTATATACTTATTTTCATCATTTAAATTCTTTCTTTTAAAATAAAATAAAATAATACACATTCTTGTGTACACACATACATAATTTGGGCTCGATTTTTTTAAATTTTTTTTTCTCGCATCAATTTTAAATGTAACTTATTTTGACAGTTCTTGTGAGAAACTTTTTGCAAATTATTGTTACAGAAACACTTGTTCTCGCATCCTTCCAATAATTGCTGGAAAATTATTTAAATGACAGATAATTCTCGAAAAGTAAAAGTACAGAAACACTTATGTGAGAAAAATCATTTTTTGTTTCATATTGCACTGTTTTTGTCATAATTCACTTGTTTCATGCGGGAAATTTTACGATGCGAGAAATACAGAAACGGGCTACAGTATTTGTAAAAGACTGAAGAAAAACTTAATCGTGTGACTGCAGTCTGCAGGGTAAGGTAAGCAACAAGAAAATTGACGACACAAGCGGATTGCATATGAACGTAAACACAGGTTCTAAAGAGAATTAAAGAAAACCTGTTTAGTTAAACCTGACGTGTCTGAACCAATACTTTACGCAAAGTATAGTTTTTGACAAAAAAAAACCCAGGTTTTTTAACCTCATTTTGTTATACAGTGTTAAAGGGTGTCGATTAATGCGAATACGACGTCAATGAAGACGTCACTATCACTTTAACTAATAAACCCATACGGAAATCTGAGAAATTGGGTTAATTAACGCAAAAAGTATGAGTAACTGAAAATGTTAAGTGCTTCGGATATTTATTATGAATTTTTTGTTAATGGACTGACTTACTGACTTATTTATGTACATATGTATGAATGTATGTATGTATGTAGTTGTTGAAACCCATATTCATACAAATCTTCATCTTTTAATGTGCACAAATATTTAAATTAATTTTTTTTTGTTAAATATGTCGAATGAATATTTCGTCAGAGCACTTTCTTTTTTTTACAGGTCTAAATTTTTAAATAAATATATTTGTATTCGACATTAGTATTCATAACTGCATTTTTATTTTTTTGGATACTCAAACGCAACAAACTATTAGGAACAGCAATAAATGGGAATATTTTTGGAGTGCAAGTGTGGATTTGTGTTTAGGCATATGCCATAATATTTATTACGTATTTTATCGATTACCAGTTTTTTTTTTTTATTATTTTGTTCGAAAAACATTATTCTTGTTGTTATGTTTGCCTTTTGTTGGCTGGCTAAAGACACTTTTACTTTAATATATTACGAGTCGTATTTGTTTTTTTTAAAAGAGTTTATGCCAATTGTGTTTGTACGTTCATATTTCTATTGACTAGAAACATTAATTTAATAGTCAATTAAATAGTCGTAAACATATGATTGTGGCGTACAATTTTTTTTATTCTAAGCGGATATTTTTGTAACTACAATCCGAATCCAGCGAATATAAATATCGTTGATGATCAAATAAAGGCTCCTTACCAGATAAAGCAACATCCCTTTGGTTCTCTTTTAAAGAGAACATTTGCTCTTTTTTATAAAATGTGCTCTAAAACCAGTGTGACCAGATTACATTTTAAATTTCGCGGGCCGCAAGCCCCTGATACGTGCTTAATTTAAACGATTGATTTCTATGATATACACATTTTTTTAGGTCATTTTATTTTTTATAGTTAAAGAAAAGTTGAAGCTTTAGAATTATTATTTTTTGAGCAGTTTAGAGCAAACAATTTTTACAAACACATTTACACTATTGAATTTTTATCTTAAAACAAAGTGAAATTTTTTTGCAATTTTATATCGTAATATCAAAGGGAAAATAAAATTTAAAAACATGATAAGGACATTTCAAATATTCCCTGAATATTCTATTTTTTAGCAAGACAGGTAAGACGTTTCTAAAAATAAGAATTATCTCTTTTTATACGAAGTTATTTTAGGTACAACTATTTTAAGTCAAACTGTATTATAATTTATAAACAAAATTTAACCGATGTAACAATATTTTTAATTATTTGTAGTATTATAACATATTTTTTTGTGTTTTTATTTATTTGTTTCTTCCCATATACAAAAGGTATGTGCTTAGAAAGTATTGATCTTCATTTTAAATAAGTGTTTGCTGTCAACAGCTTTTTGTTTCAAGTACTTCTTATATTTACAGTACTTTTCGCTTATAGGCACATCCTTTAGTTGCAGCCAAGTGGTGGCATATATCGCTAATGTGACTATAAACCTAAGTCATATAACAGTCAGCGTTACCGTTGGTGCTACTAAAGTAGCAATTTGCCACTTTTTCGACTGCTTGGATACTATTTTGATACTTTTACAAAATGCAGCCAAATGTGATACTTTGTGCAATTCTTGCCACTTTTTGGCACTTTTTACTACATGATGATATACTTTTTGAAGTTTCTGTTTTATTACAACTTCCAGCTTTAATATAAACTGTAATTGTTTTAAAAAATATATAAGCAAGATTGCGAATATATTATGTAACATGTGTACATATTAATTATTCGCAAGTAAGTGCTCTTGGGAAGTACCACTTGCTTTTGTGCGTATGCGGTATACCATGATGAAATTAATACTTACATATACCATGGCGTATACTTATGCCTGTATAAATCAGGGTTGTCAGATTTTTTCGCCTTCGTAACCAATTATACACCGAAAATTGCCAAAATTCGACAAATTTAATGTTCTTAAAATTTGTGTTATGAAAAATTCGCCAAAAATCGAAATATTTGATTTTTATATAACATTAAAATAAGCATTTTCAAGGTTTATGGCTTATTTTATTCGTTATACACCTAGCTTCGATAATTTATAAAAATTTCAAATTTTTGCTTTTATAATTTTTTTGTAGATTTTTGAAAACGTTTATTTTTTTTTTTTTGGATTTTTTGTTTGAAAAATTTACCCATTATTTTTTTTAGTATCTCCGAAACTGTTGAAAAAAATATTGTTAAGATGCCTAAAAGGAAATTTAATTCCAAGTTATTCGCTAGTAATAGCATCCAAATCGGACATATCGCTCCCAAGTCATGATGAAATATACATATTAGCATCATGGCCCCAACAATGAATAATACATAAAATTAACATTTGTCCTTGGATTTTCATGAAATATGCCGCAAATGTCAAACTTTTGTCCTTATCACTTTTGTATGAATTTTTGAAAACAAAAATAGTAATAATTTTACAAAAAATATATTGCCACTAATTTCTGAATAACTTCGAAAGAGTTGAAAATATAAAAAAAATTATATGGATGACTCAAAGGCTTTTAAAAAACTAGACCTAATAGAACAGATTTAGATTCAGCAAAAACTTTTTGTTTACATCTGATATAATAATTTCTGGATTTGTTTTACCATTTAAAAATGTTATTGAAATGAATTTTAAAAATGTTATTGAAATTTTTAAATAATATAAACAAAACACGTGCAAAAACATTTTTTTGTGTACCTCTTCCTATTTTAAAACATGTGCAGCCTTCTTTTTCTTAAATCACCTTATTGGTGCCACTTTTTTTTGTAAAAATCCCCCTTTTGTTGGTACTTTTTGAAAATATCCAACGGTAACGCTGATAATAGAATTCGAATATAGTAAATGTATGAGAATAAAGAAAACAAAGAAATCATATTTATTATACCGGCAGCAGGCTTATGTTTTTGCAACAGAGTTGCATACTGTATAAAAAGATAGCTAAAATAGAAAAAAAAATAATTCATCCCTGATAACAAGAAGAAACCCAATTTTTTCGAGCAGAGAGTTGATGATAAAAATTAAGCGGTTTAGTTGTGTCTTCGAAAGCTAAAATCAATTTGGTACATGTTGCTAATGTAACCGCTGATAGATGTAATACATGCCAAATGTGTTTATATCGCTTAATGGACTATAACGTAAATTCGTTCTATTAAATTTAATTATAAAATAGACTATATCGCTAGTATGACTAAAAACAAAAATTACTGTATGTGTTTAGTTATTTGTTTCTACTTCTTCGAAACAATTAGAAGTGTCTAAAACTTAAAAAAACTTAAAACAGGACTCTTATGGCATAATGGAAGATTTTATATGTAACGAGAAATCCAGGAAAGGACTGAGAAATTAGATATTCTGTATTATGGTTTTCGATTTCTCCAAGATCTACGATAAATGAATGAATTTTTATCAAAACTAAAGAAAATAGTCGCATCCAAACCAAATTAGTTGTCTAAAAGATTATTTTATAAGATCACCTTAAACTATTGAAATAACTAATAAATAATCTTACAGTTTATTAAATAGATATTGGGAATTATTTCTTTTTCATAAGCAACTTTATTATATTCAACATTTTTCATTTTTCGAATTTATTCTATGAGTTAAATTTCAGTTATGTATTTTATAAAGCTTTTTGTAATAGCTCTATTCCTTAAATTTTTCAGAAATGACTTTATACACTACCAGACTATTAAATGTATTTTCCTGTTACATTTTACCTTAGCTTTCCGTTGGATAGCAATGAAGTATATTTATGTACAGAAAAATTTACAATTATTAGACACCAGCATTCTTTGTTTCAGTTTATTTTTTAATTAATACATTTATGAATTATTTTTTTTGTTTACTTGTTTTAGGTCAAGAATTGTTATGTTTGTCATGTTATTGTTTTTTTACTAATAAATATCAAAAATTAAATAAATTATGCATTATGTATAAAAAGAAACTTGATTAATCGATTAACCGATTATTAAAAAATTAACCGATTAAGTCAAAACCTCGGTTAGTTAATCGAGCGATTAACCGATTAAAGCAACAGCCTGATTAAATGAATACCCTAGTACATACTTTCTATGCACATACTTGCATTTGAAAAGTGCTTCCGGGGAGTGCTCAGTATAGCTTCTAATTAAAAATTTCGACAAAATTTGTACGCAGTTGATTTTTTTTGGCCATTTTACACATCATATATTTTTTTTTATCAAAATCAGTGACCCTGGGCATTTAAGGGTTAATGTTTTCTCAGGTTGCAGTAGGTTGAATTTGTGCTAAGCTCTTGATATTTATTGGAGTTAATTTTTTAGAGCGGAAAATGGACGCTGTAATTCGGTAAACTTCACCACGAGTTAACTTTTCGCGATTCTACTGTATAAACATTTTTTTTTTGGAAAACACGCTATATTTTTTTTTATTTATAGAATTAACAAATTACTACATGTAAATGTTATGTAAGACGTATTATAAAAAATCTAATAATACTAAGTTCAAT
Organism: Pollenia amentaria; assembly: GCA_943735925.1. Taxonomy (NCBI): domain Eukaryota; kingdom Metazoa; phylum Arthropoda; class Insecta; order Diptera; family Polleniidae; genus Pollenia; species Pollenia amentaria. The sequence continues at coordinate 70,512,976 of OX031007.1, read as the reverse complement.
ATTTCTAGTTTGTATGATAAGAATTTTTATAGAGAGATGCTTGAAAAACGTTATAGAGTTTAATTTTAGATCTGTACATTTTTCACAGATAAGCAATTAATGACGTAGCAAGGCGAAATCATGTATACGGTGGTGTCGATACTACAACAAGTAACAACACCAAAAAACACAACAATGTATTTTTTTGTTGCTTTCGTTGATAATTTGCCAAAAACACAAGCAACTTTTGACATTGCTCTCTCTAAGTAAGAAAAAAAAAGTAGCACAGCTGTGCTTTCAACGCCACCTGATAAATGAATTCGCCTTGGCGTCAGCGTTGTGCCATAAACACAAACAGTAGTATGTAAATTTTGACAAACAATATATGTAAAAGACTATCAACCAAAGTTGCAAAGTTACAGCCGTACCTAACACGGTGTTTACATTTGCCAGTGCTGGCAAGACAGTTGCAATACATGCAAACTTTTTCACTAATCCATGTACACTTTTCCAACTGTCTTGTGTACTTCCCCTGTCGGATTTTTATTAGCTAGCTCAACATGTGGTTGACTTTTAGCTAACTTATTTACAACTGACTAGTAAACTAAGTCATAATTGGTGCAGATTTGAGTCAGTTGTATTTTGTGCGACTGACTTCTTCTCGATAAGTATTGAACTAGCTTTTGGCTAACTCAAAAGTTATGCAGAGATTAGTGAGTTGTGTTTTGTGCGACTGACTTCTTCTCGATAACTATTGAACTAGCGTTTGGCTAACTCAAAGCTTATGCAGTGGACTTTGGTAAAAAAAAACGTTTTGCTTGTTTTGTGTACTTTTTCAAAGTTAAATAATAAGCAAAAGTTCCCATATTCTCTTTGTAAATATCATTTAGTTAAATACATCTCATTTTCAAAGTAGAATTATTATGAAAACCATATCGAGCATGCTGCTGGTGTCTATAACTGAGAGTTTTTCTGTAGACAAAGGACAATACAACAAAAGTGAAAGAAAACATATGTGTAATAGTCTCTGTCTCTCTTTAAAAAATAAATAAAGCAAAATACGTAATTTTTTTTTATTCTCTTATTAAAGTCAACATATTGTATGCACCACAAGCTAACTCATAACCCTGTCGGAAAATGAGTTAGCTTAAAGTTAACTCATGGTTAATCAGAAGTTAGTCAGAGGTGACTCACAATCTAACTCATTTACATGGTTAAAGCTATTCAGTTTTTACACGCAATGTCCGCAGTATGAGTCAGTACTCACTCACACTGCATAACTTTAAGATAACCATAAATTAGCTCATTATGAGTCAGCTTGTGGTGCATAAAATATGTTGGCTTTAACAAGAGAATAAAAAAAAAATACGTATTTTGCTTTATTTATTTTCTAAAGAGAGACAGAGACTATTACACATATGTTTTCTTTCACTTTTGTTGTATTTCCCCTTTGTCTACAGAAAAACTCTCAGTTATAAGACGCCAGCAGCATGCCCGATATGACCAAAACCGGTTTTCATAATAATTCTACTTTGAAAATGAGATGTATTTAACTAAATGATATTAACAAAGAGAATATGGGAACTTTTACTTATTATTTAACTTTGAAAAAGTACACAAAACAAGCAAAACGTGTTTTTACCACAGTCCACTGCATCAGCTTTGAGTTAGCCAAACGCTAGCTCAAAAGTTATCGAGAAAAAGTCAGTCGCACAAAACACAACTCACTAATCTCTGCATAACTTTTGAGTTAGCCAAAGGCTAGTTCAAAAGTTATCGAGAAAAAGTCAGTCGCACAAAACACAACTGACTCAAATCTGCACCAATTATGAGTTAGTCACTAGTCAGTTGTAAATAAGTTAGCTAAAAGTCAACTAAATGTTGAGCTAGCTAATAAAAATCCGACAGGGTAATAGTCTCTGTCTCTCTTTAGAAAATAAATAAAGCAAAATACGTAATTTTTTTTTCTCTTATTAAAGTCAACATATTGTATGCACCACAAGCTGACTCATAATGAGCTAACTTATGGTTATCTTAAAGTTTTGCAGTGTGAGTGAGTACTGACTCGTACTGCGGACATTACGTGTAAAAACTGAATAGCTTTAACCATGTAAATGAGTTAGCTTGTGAGTCACCTCTGACTAACTTCTGGTTAACCATGAGTTAACTTTAAGCTAACTCATTTTCCGACAGGGCTGCCTTGAAAATTTTGCAGACAGTAAAATGGACAGTAATTTGACATTTTCTGACAGTAATTTAAGTTTTGTTCACAAAAGTAAAAGAAAAATCAACAATTAAAAGAAAATTAATAAATTATGCTTTGGTTTTGCGTGTTAACTTAAGGGTTGTCTATGTTCACAAAAAATAGTTGTTAAATGCTATTTTTAATTTGTTAAGTTCATATAAAACACGTTTAGCTAGAACTTGCACTGCGACATTCACGTTAGATATTTTTTTAAAAGTGAACTGTCTAAACTAAGACAGCAAGTAGTGTTTTTGGCAACTAATATGTCATTTCTTACTGTCTTGCCAGTACTGGCAAATGTAAACGTTAGGTAAACAAAAGCAGCACGCTTTTGTTAGTTGTCAAAAACTGTCATGCCCATACAATTTGTATGAAGCATCCCTAAATAGTGCGGAGCCATCTCTTTGCAATTAAAAACTCCGATTTTGACATTGCGTTTAATAGTGAAGTTTGCCGCAGTATTGCCAGAACTTTTCGAGGTAAAATCCGCAAAAAAAAATCTGCGTCTAGATTTTTAAATCTTCAAAACAAATTTCGACCAGTTTTTTTTGTAGTTTATTTAAAAAAATATATAACAATTTATTTGAAAACACATACATACATATTTATAATAGTACTAGCGGGCCCGTTGCCTGCTTCGCACGGCAAAACAAAATAAGAAAAGAAACACACTTGTTTTTAATAAAGTTGGTTTTGTTCCCTATTATTCAACTTTTAATTGTAGTTTCTTACAATCTTAGACTATGTATCACTTAAACTATCTTAGAGCTCTTTCGTAGACAACATTTTTGGTTTTGCCATGAGTTGTTGTGTAGATAAAGAGAACTGAAGGCTTGCCAACACGTGAGCACGAAACATATAACTGGCCGTGTGAAAAGCAAGGATATTCTAAATCAATTCCGCACAATTCCAACGATTGCCCTTGCGCTTTATTTATTGCAATAGCAAATGCAAGACGTATTGGAAACTGTAGTCTTTTGAATTCAAAAGGTAAATCTGATGGAATCATTGGAATTCGTGGAATCAATAAACCTTCACCTTTGAAATTGTTGCTTCGATCAAATTGTTCATGACCTTTAAAGCCAGCAATAGTCAATGATTGGCCTTGTGCTTTGTTGATGGTAATAGCAAAGGCAAGACGCAAAGGGAATTGGAGCCGCTTGAATTCAAATGGTAAATCGTTGGAATCGGTCATGCCGTTCTCCAGTTATGCGCTTAATAGAAAAAGTGGGCGTAAAAGTAGGCGTGGTAAATTTTTCTTTCGATGAAAGCTTAAAGTTGATTAATACGAACATTTGAAAGAAAAATTAGTCAACTCGATGGAGCCGTTTTCTGATTTTAGGTAAATCAAAAAAAGTGGGCGTAAAAGTGGGCGGGGCAAAATTTTCTTTCCGTAAAAACCTAAGTTGGACCATGGCGATCATTTTAAAGAAAAAATCGCTCAAATCGGTCAAGCCGTTCTCAAGTTATGGATTTTGCCACGCCCCTCCGCCCCCAGACCGAAAATTTCAACCAAACTTCATATAAACCATATATGGGACGCGTTTATGATAAGTTCGGCGACGTACATATACGGACTTATTTTTATATACATATATAGATTATATTAAAATATTTTTTTTTTTTCAACAAAACGAAAACAAATTGCACATTAACGTTTTTTTTTTTCATTATTTATTTATTGAATCTTCATATATTATATATGAACTAACAATAATTAATAAATCTTATACTAATACTTTATTTTTGTCCTGCCAATGCTAGACGAAAATTTTTTTCCTCACGGCTTCTGTTCACATATGTAGATGTTTAGCGGTCTTCTCGTCGGATGAGTCCTGCAGTATCTCTGCTCCTTAATCTAGAGTGGCCACTGTCATTTAAAATATTTCGAGCTAGTGGATTTGGGTGCGACTCAAGCCTTTTTAAATATTTTGCTGCGTACTTCGTAATAATAGTTTTTACTAATGGCACATTGAGATCCTTGTGAATATTAGAGTTTTTAACATACCAGGGAGCGACTGTGATTATTCGAAGAAGTTTATTTTGGCGCCTTTGAATTTTTTCGATATTTGACCCGAGGCAGTGCCCCATAGCTGAATACCGTAGCACCAGATTGGCTTTAATATAGAGTTGTAAAGTAGAAGTTTGCAGTCGAGGCTAAGAACAGAATTTCTTCCAATAAGCCAATTAAGTTGAATGGCTTTTAGTTTCATTTGTGTTAGTTTTGCTTCTATATGGTATTTCCATGTTAAACGCCGATCCAGATTAATACCGAGATATATTACATGCGATTGTTCGGGCACTAATTGATTATTGATTTGAATAGGGGGACATTGACCTTTATCCTCCATTGTTTTAACCAATTTTCCAGTTTAAATATATGATTCTGCAAGTAACGAGATGCTTCAGGACAGTTTTTGTGTACGCTTAGAAAAGCTGTATCATCAGCAAATGTTGAAATTAGGTTGTGGTTATTTGTTGGCATGTCTGAGGTATATATTAAGTATAACAGTGGCCCATGATGCTTCCCTGAGGGACTCCAGCGTCAATTGGCTGAGGAGAACTTATAAAATCAGCTTCTTTAATAATAAACCTTCGACTGACTAAGTATCTTTCTAACAGCTTGTGTGTGTTTACTGGTAAGTTTAACTTCAATTTATGTAATAACCCTTCATGCCAGACTTTATCAAAAGCTTGAAAAACATCGATGAAGAGGGCGGAACAATATTTTTTTTCTTCAAAGGCTTTTCTTATGGCGTTTACTATACGATGGGTTTGTTCAATTGTGCTATGTTCTTTTTTAAAGCCGAATTGATGGTTAGGAATACATCTATTTACATTTAAAATTGGGGTTAATTTTGACACTAACAGCTTCTCAAACAGCTTTGATATATTAGACAATAAGCTTATAGGTCGATATGACTCAACTTTTGTAGGATCCTTTCCTGGCTTAGGTATCATTTTAACTAAGGATACTTTCCATTCTTGTGGATAGTATTCAACGCGTAAAATAGCATTAAAAATTAAGAGAATAATTTTCTTTGCTATGCTGGGTAGCTCTAAAAGTATTTTGTTGCTGATTATTTTGCACATTAAAGTGGCTGAAAAAGTTTATTCAAAATTTTATCCTTAAAACGAACGTACAAACTTTGGTTTTTTTCAAGGTTAAGCAAAACATATTTTAAATTCAATACTTATTATTAATTAACGATTAATCACATCTCTGTAATTTAAATTTAAATTCAAAGTTAATTGCTTGACATGTTATGTAAATTATAAAAAGCCTTATTGAGAATTTATAAGATATAAAATATTTCTTACATTAAAGATATTTATACATACATACAAAGGAATATAAACGTACATAAGCAGATTATTTCATGTAAATATAAGTCCGGCTATATTAAAGTATCAACGCAATTCGAATTTTTAAGTTTTAAGTAATCTTTTGAGAGTAAAATTCGTTCTAATGAATCAATTTCCAAACGGTTTCGAACTTTTGTTTTTTTTAGGTTAACCTGTACCCATGTTCTGTAACTTTGGTGAGAACTTCTCGCATCGGAAAGATGTGAACAAAATATTCCATCGTTTCTCGAAAAGTGAGAGAAAAGGGTGTCTGTAACTTATGTCGAAAACTACGAGTATCAAAAGCGATTACGTCGTATATAAGTGTCATAATATTTCACTCGAAGCCGATGTGAGCTTGCAGACGTTGAGAACGCCCATAACAGATATCGTTGACGGCGGCCAAAATTATTAAAATTGAAAAATGTTCAATGACGGCGGCGAAAATAAAACCGTCGGCTATAGAAAATAATGAATACTGCGACTTTAATTTTTGTTGCTTAAGGCTAGATTACACTATCCCACAAGTCTTACGTATTCCATAATACTTTGTGAGATGGAAATCTAATGAGTTTGGTTGTGACTGTCAAAAAATCTAATGGAACATTACAGTTTGTAGTCACTATCACACATGAACATTCTTTTGTTAAAATGCAACCCTGATCCAATGAAAAGTATTAGCGTTTAGAAATTTTTCAAAAAACGATTAAGTCGTATGGGATGTCAAACTTTTTTCGTAATACTTGTGACTCATTGCATTCACACTATCACACTTTGTCATATTACTTGAGTTTTTGACATGTATTAATACAAAGTATAATAGTGTAATCTACACATTTTACACATTCGTATATTTTTCAAAAATGTTAAAAGCAAAATAATTAAACAATGAAAAAATCAGTCAAAAACAAATTACTTATCTCTTCCATGTTATTATTCACTGCATTTTGCATATTTAATATATTTTATAGTGGTAATATTTTTTCTCACCACGTTTTTATGCGTGAGTTTATTTGACAGTTCAAAGCGGGAACTTTCTCACAAAAATTTTACAGACTCACCTTTTCTGTAATTTGGCAAGTAATTTCCTTACGTGACAGCTATTACTCACTAAAAATGTTATAGACGCATTTAAGTAAGAAAAACAGCTGTTTGTTTCAATTTATGGCATTTTTGTTTCATTTCAATCGAAAAGTTTCTCGAAGTGAGAGTTACAGAACATGGGCACTGGTTAAAGATTCTCTCGACATTTGCTGATGAATGCGATAAGACCAATATACCATGAATAAATTTAAAAAGAGTTGGAAAGGCCGATCTAGAATCTGCGTATTTAATTTCAGATACTTTTTTCCAGAAATTAACTATGTAAATGTATTTTTTCTCCATGTAATATATCTTTTAAATTCAGCAATTTAAATTCTCTAAATCCTGTTATTCATTTACTTTCAAAAAATTTGGAAAATGTTTCACAATATTAAACAGTAGCACCACTTATTATAAGATTTGGGCTAATAATGCTAAGCCATCTCATTTTTTTTATCAAAATCAAATCGTTTCAAAATTTGATCCAACAATTCAATATATATAAAAATTAAATATGTTGGCTTATAGACTCCTAAACGACTGAACCGATTTTCCTGAAACGTTTACAGTAACATCACATGAGCTCCGAAAATAAAATAGACTACTTATTTTTCCATAGCTGCAGTGGAAGTGCTACCCCCCATAGCACGCTAATGTTTAATATCGCATATCTTAAGAACTGTTATAGTAAGAATGTTCAAACTTGGTAGGAGTCACACTTATGAAAAACGACAAGGGGGTAGGCGCAGGGGGACTAATGCCCCCCATAGGAAGCATATATTTAATATCGCGTAACTGAAGAACTATTACAGAGAGAGTCTTCAAATAGTGTTAAAGCCACTATTATGCTAAACTATAAATTCCAAAATAAAAATGGGCGGGGTAGACGAAGGAGGAGCAATACCCTCCATATAACGAAAACATTTAATACTTCATATCTCAAGACAAAAGTCTTGAAGCTTTTTAGAACCCACTCTTATGGTAAACTACACCTTTCAAAATAAAAATATAATACATATATTAATAAAAAGGCGTATGTTTGTTTGTTCTCTGCAGACTCCTCGGCTCAATAGCTGATTTTCCTGAAAGTTTCAGAGTAATATTTTTTATTTTTCAAGTAGGCAATAAAAATATGAAAAACCTTATATCTGGAGGACGGTAACAGTAAGAGTTTTCCAATATGAAACAAATAACTTTGTTATCAATACACGATATCTGCCAAAAAGTCGGCTGGATTAGACAAGCGGGCGTGGCACCTCCCATACAATGGCATAAAAGATTTCTACGTATTTGGAGTACTGTAATAGTGAAAGTATTCCAATTTTGTACAAATAGCTTAGATAATAACCCACAACATATTTCAAAAGGTAGTCTCAATGGGAAAAGAAGACATGGCACCTCCCATACGAAGACACTTGAAATTCCTGTATATCTGTTGAACGGTTACTGTAAAATCATTAAAATTTAGTCAAGATGCTTTGCTTTTTAAAAAAATCTTACCAATTTTATTTCGATGGGGGAAGCAAAGCGCACCGGGTTAAGCTAGTTCAATATAAAATTAAATGCAATTTTCATTTATAAATCTTACATCGCATTTAGAAATGTTGTCATTTTCCAGCTTTTCAGCTGCATGAATCCCCAGGCATATGAAGGGTCTTTGTAATTCACAATAAAAACGTCGCCAGTTTTGATCAAAAGTTGCTTTACAAAATTGCTCATTACTATTTTAAGTAGTTTTTCCATTTGAGCAAATAAATTGTGGATTTCTGTCTCTTCGCTTTGCAACATTTTATATTTAATGTTATTAATAATACCAAGTTCATACTGTTCAAAACACAAATATGTTATATTTATATCGTTAAGGTTTTTTAATATGGATTTTGCACTGTCAATTTGATCGATATTAACGGCAAATGAGAAAAATATTTTTAAGCTTTCATATTGTTCTAATAAATAGTTTGCAACTTGGGATGCCAATCCCGAATCCCGGGATTTGAATTTTTCAATCCCAGGATTTAGTCAATCCCGAAATCGTTAAATTAATTTTTTTGTTTTACTTTTTTTTATAAAAAAAATCATTCCCTTGAGAGGATAGGGAACACAATATTGATCTTTTATATTTATTGTATTAAAACCCTACACAGAGCTAAATGTCTACATAAAATGCTCTATAAAATAGAACAAAGTTAATAAGACTTCTCTATGGTTTTTCACCAATAAGAAAGACTTATTATTGTAAAAAGAAAATCTTATTAATAAAATCAATAAGACATCTTATGGAAATAAGAAGAAAACCTTATTAATAAAATCAATAAGACATCTTATGGAAATAAGAAGAAAAGAATAATTATTTTTATCATTACTATTATTTATTATTTTATATTATAAATGTGTATAATAATATGTATGTTATAATAATAAGCAGGGTTCAGAAATATTCATACATGAATTCTAAAATTCCAACATTCATGATAAATTGTCATGAATAATGCTTGCAAAATTTTTTGTTTTATTCTCACACTGTAAAATGAATAGCTAAGAATTTTTTTTATTTTTAAGCACATGAATAGTTTTGTTTTTTATTTTCCAGTTTGTACATATGCACGTATGTGAATAAAGAAAAGTACAAAATTGTAAAAACTAAAATATGAGAGGCTAATCGTTGCTGTCATTTATGTTTATAATAAAAAGAGTTCCTCTCTGTTGTGTTTTGCTTTATTCGTGTTTAAAAACACAAAATATCGCTTGCTTCATTTGTTCTTGTTTAATAGTATTTGTAGCCTTGATTTGTACATGATAAAAATGTTTTTTTAAGCGTCGTTTATTCGTGGTTTTTTCATACATTAAGAAAATAAAAACACTTGCAACTTTATTTTGAACAATTGTAAATATAACAACAGTACAAATTTTCAATGAATTACTTATTTTAAAAGTGTTGTGTTATGTTTTTTAAAACATTAATAAAAAAAAATATAAAATAAATCATACCTATTTTTTTGTTTTTTTTTTATGAGCAGTATTTTCACTTAAAAAATTTTTTTTCTCTAAATTTGCACTTCAAAAAAAAGACATAAAAAAAACTAATCGTGCCACTAATTGTTGAAAATTTGTTTTTTTTTTCAACGTTCATACATAAATATTTATGTATGAATAGTAAAATTCAAACATTTATAATAAATAATTTGTCTTATCTCATGTTTTTTGTAGAAACAACACAAGAATGATATAAACATAGATTACGCATTGCGCATGTTTTTTATTATTTACAAAATTTAACTGTTTAATATTAAGTCACATCAGCACATTATACACATGTTTGTTTACTTGTGTTTCTACATTTCATTTTTAAAAGCTGAATGAGCTATTTTGGTGTCTTTGTATCATGGAAACAAAAAACAATACAAATATAAGAACAAATAAAGCAAGAGATTTTTTGTGTTTTTAAACACGAATAAAGCAAAACACAACAGAGATTATGATGTGAATAGCAAGTGTATATTTGGAAGTATGTATAAGAATGCAAGATGAGCAAAAGCAGCTAAAAAAAAAAATTCTCTCATGTACAAATGTAAGAAAAAATAAATGTCTATTATTATCTCATGTGTTTTGTAGAAACGAAAAATAATGAAAATACTTTTATACAAGAACGAATAAAGCAAAATTTTTTTTGTGTTTTTAAGCACGAATAAAACAGCACACAACAGTGTATAAAATTTTTTATTCCTACCCATGAGTGAATAGTGAGTGAATATTTGGAACTCTGATAATAAGTATGTTACTTAAAATAGTTTGCTTAAAAGATTTGAAACAGAAGAAAAGTCTTCTGACTTTAGTTCAAAAAAAAATTGTTCCATAAATGCCCAAACTTGCTTGCTGTTGTGTGAATAGTGAATTTTAAATACGTAACTTAGTTTAATAATATACTCTATGCACTTCATATATGTGCAGCACCTCCATTTAATGCCATCACAGTATATAAAGTATTCCGAAATATTAGCATAGTCTGACCCAACAACTATTATTTTTGGCTGCAATGTTTCTTTTTTGGCCGCGTACTCCTCTTTAAGCTGCGAAAGTTTTGGTTGAACGTCATTTGGAGTAGTGACTAAAGTGATGAAGTCAGCCTGTCCATCAGCTATAGTCGGTTTCGTTGTCTTATTTAGACGCTGAGGTTGCAAAAGCGCGTGAAGCAACAGAGTAATAACACAATATTTAGAATCTGTAAAATTTTAAACGAATCCATATTGACATAAACAATTATAAATAACATTATCATTATCAATACCGATGGTGGTTTTTTCATCGTCAAGCTTGGATAAAAACATTTCTCTGCAAGCTACATCCTTAACATCTGATTTTAAAATTGGTATAATTTTCTTCAAAAATGGGTCAAGCTTCTTAAAAAATTGATTGCATTTTCCAGGGTGGATATGTTCGAAATCTATTTCAATCTAACAAGACAAGCAATTTATTTTATTAAAAAATAAGACAACAATTTCAATTAAGGATTAGCAATTACTTACAAGCTCGTAACCGTTTGAGTCGTTGTATCGTGGCCACTCCCTTAAAAAATCTGTTAATTTTCCTACACTTTTCATTCGAAGAGCTGACGTTTCTTTCCATAATTTTTTAACTGTATCCCAAGGAACGCAGTGATGTGCTAACCAGCATTTTTTTTCACAGTAATCATCTGTAATATCTTGTTTGTTATATTGAAAGAAATAAATATAGGTTATAAATTGGTTACCAAAATCTATAGAAACCTCTTCCGATTGAACATCTTCTATTCCTGTTGTAATTTTTATTTTAGGTGAATTAACCCAGCGCGAAAAGAGCTTACCAGTGGGATTTTTCATTCCTTTCTTCCGATCAAGGAAATATGTTTCCTAGAAACAAATAGTAATAAATTCAATTGAATTGTTTAAATAAAATATTTATGATATACTACCGGCCGCTCTTTCGGAAAAGTTTTATGAATCTCATAAGACCATTCCTTCATTTCGTTGTTGCTCATTTTACCATTTCCAGCATACAGTTCAACAATGCTGTGCGTTAGGTATTTTTGATGTTTGCTATCTAGATTTCCATTTTTTTCATGATACGATAATACCAGTTGGCCTTTCACTGTCGATTTCAAAATATTTTCCAAATCCTTTGAAGTAGTAGTTGCAAGGGAAACGCTTGATCTTTCGCTAGAAGTCAACTGATCGGAAATATTTTTCAACCATTCAAGTATACGAGTGTTTGTTGACAGCGTGTCCGCATCGCAAATAAATGGTTTATTCTGGAAAAAAAATATAAGTATTTTCAATTCGATGTGTGTTTTTCCTTTAAGTATTACTTATCACTATTATAATGAATATCTTACCATTTGCTTCCGCCATGCCCTTAATCCAGCCTTAAATTTTATTTTTTCACCAAAAAATTTTGTGTCCAACTTATCAAATAAATAATCAATATCTTCCATTTCCATATTTAATAAAACAATTTCGGAATTTATGCCGCGATCATTTAAATTAGATATTATTTCTTCAGTCATATCCCAAGACTTAAATAGCTGGAGTACTTCATTTTCTTGGCTCGGTTGCGAGGAAAAAAAAATTATTTGATTCAGTAATAAAATTGAACATTATTGAAAAAAATAGAAATCAAACAGAACTGAAAAGAAACACAAAATTTTATAAAATATTTCACAAGTATGAACATAAAACGAGTAAACGCTCAACCCTGACACAAACTGATGCTCTCATAACGGCATTTAATAACTGCACTACTCACTGTGAAACCTATATTGTTTATTGTTGGGAACTGTTTAAAATATTAAATTTTTTGATTTGTTACTCAGTTCGCAACAACAAATATTAGAGGAATATCAGTTCGCAACAACAAATATTAGAAACGCACTTTACAATAAAGGATAAGAATGGAATTTTAAAAATATTTTTATTATAAATTTAATAAATATTCACCACTAATATTTATTTACTGTATGTATGTACTTTTAATTTAATGTTTTACTCTGAAAACTCAAAACTATTTAATACACTTATATTTTCGTTGCAGTCACCAAACACTTTTCAAGACAAACTGAAAACGAATTGTCATTGTGCCCAGCAAGCTGCACGAGTTGTCGAAAAGAACAACAATATTAACAGTAATAATAAGACAACAAACACATACTTTTTTCAACAGCTAATTTCAATGTTTTAGCAAACTGCGTGTTAATGGACGTTTTGAGCAGACATTAACAAGCAAACAACAACAAATTAAGAAGAGTTTCTTATCAATAAATTCAATAAGAAATCTCATATAATTATGGAGACTTTCTCATTAATAAATTCAATAAGACATCGTTTATGATTAAGAAGATTTTCTTATTAATAAATTCAATAAGACATTCTACATAAAATAAATGAATTTCTTCATACAATTATAAATTTTTACACACAAATACACGAAATTGTATGAAAATGCATAAAAAAATGAGCAAACAATAAGATATCTTATTATATTATTCAGATTTCCTTATTAACTTAATTAATAAGATTTTCTGCATAAAACTAAAAAGACAGTCTTATTGTTATTTCTTCGGTTCTGTCTGCTGTGACGCCCCTTTGCCTAAAAACTTTTTAATAAGACAATCTTATTGAAACTAAAAGACTTTTTTGGGCCTGTGTAATACTGTCATTGAAAACGAAAGAAGAAAGTTAAAATTTGTTATTCTTTTTAAGCGTGTCCAACAATTATTATAAAAATTTTAGTGTGAGAAGTGTTGAAAATAATTAAAGAAGAAAACTAATCAAAGAAATGCACAAAACAAAATAAAAAACCAAAAGTTCCATGTGGTTTTATTATCAGATTGATTCCACTGGTGCACCAAATGTAAATTTTAAACTTCACACTTTACAGGTTTAGGCTTATTGAAGTGTTTTCCGAGAGCGGGCATGCGTCCGAGGGTAATTCATGGAGCGATTTCATAAAATTAAGTGTAATTTATACACTACATAATTCATACCACCAGTGGTGGTGGGTATAAAAATGTGTTTTTGTTAAAATAAGATTTTAATGGTTAACTAAAAAAATTGATTTGGTTAATTAATTTCGAATTCAAATTTCAATTATTCACCTTAATTCATTTAATAAAAATTTTAATAAAATCTTACAAATAAATCAATTAATAGTTTGCTCTATTCAATTATTTGTTATTAAGTTTGAAACAACTGACCTAATTGAGTTAAATATAGATTTTATGTTAATTATTTGTTAATTGAATCAATTAACACATTTTTGGAAATCGCACGCTTTTCTTTGTATTATATTTTTTTTATTAAATTAATCAGTAATTAAGAAAAAAATCACAACTCGAAATTTTTAAAAATTTTAGTAATCAATATAATCATTAAAAAACTTTGCAATATTAAATGAATTATAAAACTTTTGTTTGTAAACCTCTTCCTTTAAATAAATATTTATAAAAATCATTTATCTTTTGATTTTCAAAAATCCCGATAATAAAATCTAATAAGAAGTGGCACAAGTGTTATTGTGAAGTTTTGTGTTTATTATATTTTTTAATTGTTTACATACCCCTGAAGATGGTTAGCGATGCTTACCGAAATATTGAGAAACGGATAAAAATATAAAAAACGAAAATATTACGAATTTTTATTTTTTATTTTATTTATTTACGTGGACCTACAGCCAAACAAAAACAACTAAGAATTTATATATATCGCAAAAGGTCAACTATAAAAAACATACATATCCCGAAATATCACGGGAATCGATTTTTTGAAATCCCGAATCCCGGGATTGAAAAAAATGACGGTTTATTGTTGTTACTTTGTTGAAGCTTTAATATTGTTACATTTAAGACCTGAGTGTTTTAAAATTCTTATTCACTTTATGGTCTTACTTGTATAATATTTTTAGCTTTTCTAAAGTATTTGGAAAAAGTTTCCTGACGAGCTGGCCTAAGCAACCAGCGAAATGCGCATGGAAACTAGCTTTCCCACAACAATAAATTTCAGTGTTTTCATTCAAAAATTGGGATTATTAGCACATCATTAATTAAATGAATTAATTAATAAAATATTTAATTCCCGAAAATAATTTTTGATAAGAAAACCAGTCCCGATTGGCATCCCTATTTAGAACAGATTCTTTAGAAAGCCAATGAGTTTGGTATGGATGTAAACCTTTTTGCGCCTTATATCGAATAAACTTTGTATGGTTGTGACGATTCGTGCTGTAGGATAAATAATTATATACATCTCTGGCGAGCAGTGTGACCATATTAGCTTTTTTCGAGCTAAATTTACCTTTACTGTTTCATGTTTAGCTTGTAATATTTGATTTAGCTTTTTCAACAATGCATTTAGCTTTTTTTTTACTTATATTTCAAAACAAATAAAACAGCTTATCAGAAATAAGTTGTGTGTGGTAGCCATATAAAAGAATTTAAAAATGTTTAAAGTTGTGAATAGTTGACATTTGGCTTCTTAGTTTGTTAATTTAGTTCTGCAATAGGTCATGATTAAAAAAAATAAACTTAAATAAAAAATATAAACATATTTTGTTTTACAGTCAACGTTGTTGCACGCAGAGAAAAAACATGAATAATGAATGGCATTACTCCCAATTTTATTCATACTTGTTTACCTTCATAATATGTTTACCCTCATAAATTTATTATAGTCTTAATATATTTTAAAAAATGTTTTTTTGTCATTTACATTTTCAAATTCACTATAATAATATTATATGGTGTTTTACAACTAAAAAGGTTCTCTGATCTAGCAAAACATATTAAATTATTTGATATGTTTGCTACTATAATATATATATTTTCAACTATAAAACTAAAATCATAATATCAGTTGCACACAAAAGGTTTCTTTAATACCATAATTTTTGTTTGCTTGAAAACGCATTCCCTTACACAGGGTCTCCACCTGAGATAATATCTGATATATCTGAGAGAACGTCGACATTTCTTTATGTTAATCTTTATATTAAAAAAGGGGAACACGTATCTTATAAGATTTCATAATAGATTGATTCTCGTACAGTAAACTTGTATCGTTTTTATTCTTTTTTATTCTTTTTTTTTAGTTTAATTTAAAATATTGTTTTTTTAAACACTTTTCACAAGATTGGCACTATTTGCAGTAATAAATTATACATTTTAATAATGGTGGCTTATTATTGTTTTATATGTGTGTATGTATGTGTATTTTTGACAGCTCATCTTACAAGATAGTTGTTATAAGATTTCTTAAAACAACTGTCTCATAACATTTATTATAATAAATAGATATTGGGAATTATTTCTTTTTATAAGCAACTCTATTATATTCAACATTTTTTATTTTTCCAATTTATTCTATGAGTTAAATTTCAGTTATGTATTTTATAAAGCTTTTTGTAATAGTTCTATTCCTTAAATTTTTAGGAATGACTTTATACACTACCAAACTATTATCTTGTATCTTAGAATAAATTCAAAAAAAAAAAATTTCAATATAATAAAGTAGCTTATGAAATGAAATAATTCCCAGATTTTATTTATTATAGTATTAATACTAACACTATTTGAGAGTCCACACGTAAAATAATACTATCTGCGATTGAATTTGACGTTTGCTAATATAAAAATCTTATATCTTATCTCAGGTGGAGACCCTGTGTTGTTTAAACAAGCAGTGTGTGCTTATAAAGAAAATGACGTTTCTCCGTCGAGCGTCAGTTAATCAGGAACAGAGCTGCCGTTTTTGGTTACTTCTAACCAAAATTGGTAATTTATTTTCTCAATGTGGAGATGTGAATATTTTTTTCATTTTGGTTACTTTTTTTACTAAAATAATAATACGTCTGAATATATATTCCTTGATGCACTTGCAGTTTACGTTTTTTAAATTTTTAACGTTTTTATTTACATGGTTGTTTATTGCGTATTTCGATATGAAGGAAATTATTTACCACTTCGAATAATATGTACTTTGCACTACGATGTTCCCATTATTTGTTTCAAATGAACGGATTATTTTTATACGTTATCGAGAACCAAAAATTAGTTTTTAAGCCAACTACCAGATATTTTTCAAGATTTTTATTAAGAAAAACTTTGCCAAATGTGATTTTTATATTAGAAACGGACATGTTCTAAAGTTGAAATCAAACGAAGTTTTAATCGATGGAGATTTTCCATTATTTTTTTTAATTGAGCATAGTTTTTTCTGATTTTAAGAATAGTAAAGATAAGTGATACTTAAAGTAGGAAATGCATAATATAACGTGGAATCGATTTCAAAACATGACTGAAAAAAAATACACAAAAGTAGTTTTAGTGGTTCTAAAAACTCGAATATAATTAAAATGTTCTAAATTTACATTATTTCCAGTAGTATATTCTAATATGGAAAAACACATAAGAATTTTAAAGATTTTTCAAAAATAAATTGACAAATAATATATAATTCTAGAATTTACTGTAAAAAATGGCGTTAACTTAAGATATTTGAAATTTTCGGCATGTATATTTATTTAATGTTTTTTAGATAATGATTTGGCAATATTTTTAATTTATATACAAAACCTTTGGCTGTCAGTCATATAATTTTTCCCCATTGAATGCACGTTCTGAAATACGTTTTTGGTTATATTCGCCATAATATTATACAATGATTCACAAAATATTTCAAATAGAAACATTTTTAAATACAAGAGAATAAAGTTAACTATAACCATTTTTAAAATATTTTAGATATATGTAAATTAGAAAATATTTACAAAAAATGCATTTCGCAATCGCCAACAGTTTCCAATTTCGCCAAAACCATCGCCATATCGCCAAACGTAAATTTCTATTGCCAAAAGGATTAAAAAATCGGCACATATGACAGCCCTGCCACTGACAGTCAAAAAGCGGAAAATAATTTCATTTTTGTTATTTATAAATGTAAATTACAAATTTCGTTTATTGTATAGAAAATATTCAAATTAATACAATTTATTAACAAAGAAATTTGTATGGAAATTTGGCGGGTTTAACTTTTATAAAATAAACATATATTTTTTTTGAAAAAGGTCTCAAATAAATAAAATCTATTTATTTATGTTTCTCGTCATTTTTTAATATGTACAATAATTAAATTTCTTGTCTAGTTTTCTTATTTGGGATTAATATTTTCCTATTAGGTTTAAGTAACCTTTGTCTTACAATGCAATTTAAAATAAATTTTAATATCTGTCGCAATTTACAAAAGGTATTTCTAATTTGGTTATATTTGGTAACTTTTTCAAAAATGTTGGTTGTAAAAATATTGTTAGCACTGATGCAGCACTGATCAGGAAACATGAATGATGACAAAATAATTAAAACCTTTTTCGGGGAGAAAGATGCAATGTTGCAAAACTAACGAAATAAATTATTATATGTACGTTTATTGAAACAGGTATGTATGTAAGTTATATAAATATAATTATAAAAATATATAAATATGTAATTACTTTGGCTAGATTCAGACCGTGATTTAAAAATCATGTCTTTTTTTTAATTCCTTTTGAAAGTTGCTTCCAAAATCACAACAGATTCAAACGAAGATTTTTTTCCCCATGATTTTATGGTTGATTTTTTTTCCCATTATCGGTAATTCTTCTTTACTTGCTTATTTATAAAAACAAACAATTTTAATGCGCTCCATGTTTTGTATTGTAAGGAGATGTTGCCACATTGAAATAAAAAATAAAATGAAGCAACATAACAAAAATACGAATGTGTGCAAAGAAAAATATAAAAAAAGACACAGATATCAGAAAACTTGTTTTTTTCTCTACCCCTCTTGCTTTTCTACACCGTTCGCCTACAAACACAAAAAATCATGTCTTAATAAACATGGAAAAAATCACCGTGTGAACCGCGTGTTTGTCTTTCTTGCAGCCAAAAAAAAACCTATAACATTGAAACCGGCATATAAATTTTGACACATCATTTTGTCATTAGCCCCGAATTTTTGTTAAAAACCTGTTCAACAACATATTGATAAGAGTGGATTACGAATTCTAAGAAGATTTGCCCAAGAAACCATATTGGTCTAAAATCAAAATCGAGCGTCCCATGTTTAAAGAGAAACTTTTCTTCTCGAATTTTAATTTTTTTTTAATATGAGGCATTATTTGTGAAGCGGACAACCCACTAAAATTTTTTTTGTTGGATTACCTTTATATTTGGTATAACTATAGTAAGTGTGCGAAATAATTTTTTTCTATGATGTTTATTTGTCGAGTTACGGGGTGGTAAAGAGCTGCCGTTTTCAAAAAAATGTTTTTTTAAATTATTTTTTCGTACTTAAAACTAATCAAACCAAAAAATAATTTTAAGTGATTCATCTTGAAATAAAAACAAACTAATTTGAAAAAAAAAAATTTAACCGAAATTAGCCTATAGTGTCTTTATTATATTGTAAAAGTTGTATTATGGGACATCTATTAAACGCCCGGGAGACTATCAAATAAATACATCAATCACATAGTTGTGTGCGTGCAGTCGTTCTTTTTCGGGTACACACGCGTTGTCGGCAATGCTTGATGAAAATCAAAAAGTTTTGATTTTTTTATTTGATGGCTGATTATTTTATAGTCTCCTGTTGTGATTGACAAAAAAAAAATTATTTTCTTTGTTTGTTGTCATGAAAAATATAAATATTTTGGTTTTTTACAAAATACAATTGTTGATTGCCGCGTTTATTTGTACGTCTCCGAAAAAGCCTCAAATAAACGACACTAACACATATGCACTGATTGACGGGTTTATTTGAAAGTCTGCAGAGCCCTTTAGTTTCAAAGTTATACAAATTTCTTACCGCGGAAAACCGAAAATGTCTACATAGTTTAAATTGAAAATTTTCTAACTTTCTATGTAAGAGGCAGTCGCAAAGTCATCTGACAAAATTTAAATTGGAGCGTGCTCTATTTTCTTCTGACAAACCATCTGACATCATCTGTGTCGGAAATCTATGCCGGGAAAAAACCGGCAGCGACGGTGCACTATTAACGAAATCATTAGCCGGCTGAAGTTAATATTTTACAATACGGATGTTGTATGATAATTTCACCATTGAATATAAATTATGTTCATATATATACAAAAAAAAAAGTTTTATTATAATATCCTAAATTGGTTTCTTCGAACTTAAAGAAAAAAATGTTAAGATGTCTGAATTTTATTACGGCGCAAATAAAAATTTTTTAGGCGGCAGCACGATATTTTGAAACCGAGAACTACTTTGGTGTCTGCAATAAATATGCGAAAAAACAGAGACAATGTCAGAAGCAAATGACATATATGTGTGTGACCAAATATTATAAGCCTTATGTAAAACAACAGTTTTGACAGACATGCACAATTACATATGACTTGAAAAGTTGACAAGTCAGATGTAAAAAACATGTCGTGTACATGCACCTTAAGAAGTCAAAATAGGTCCCAATTTACATTATACGATTTTTGTCGTTGCGATTATTGTCTTTTCTTCTTTGAAGTCGGTCTTATGTTTACATTGTATGATTTTTGTCGTAACAACTTCTTGTGTATACATATATTTTGACACTACGAATGAATGAACAAAACGAATCGAAGAGTACACTCGCTTGTGTACCCCTTTTTATGCCTCTCTCCCTTCTTGCCAACAAGGTAAGAATTGCAACGACAAAAATCGTATAATGTAAATTGTCACTAGTACAAACATAACCGACAAAGTAACGAAGTTGCCACCGAGTTAAAAATCTGAATTTATAAGCCAAAAATCGTCCAATCTGCATTTTGGTAATTTTGGGGTATACAATTTGCACTTCTGGCATCGCTAGTTGGCCGCCATTGTTAATAAATAATCATGGTCCAATTAGTAGGTCTGCGCGAAATGCTTCAATTTAAGGTGATATGAATTGTAGTTCATTAAAGAAAAGTACTTTCTGGATGGTGTAAAGCAGTTTTATGTCCCCGTCCATATTATGAAATATTTGCTGCGAAATATTTAAGTATGAAAGTGAAAAGGGAAAGACGTATGAAAAGTGTATGTACTTTGTTTCGTGTACAGGCAGTTTTTGTGAGTTTGCTATTGTAAGGAAGAAGAAGAAAGAGAGAAGACATACAAAATGTGTTCAAAATTGGCTAAACGAAAACTGGCCCAGAAAATAAAAATTAAATCCAAAAAAATGGCGAAAAAGACCCAAAAAATAACGACAAATTTTATTTATATATATTTGACCTGTTTAATAGTATGAAATAGTTTTTTAATTAAGCTCTAAGCGTTTTTTATATAAACAAACCTTAACAATATATTTATTTAATTAAGGCTGGGTTTTCGAAATCTCAGTTAAATTAGGTTTAGTTAATCCAAAAAAAGATTTGTGCCGCCATTTCAAAGTTTGTATACAAAATGTTGACAGAACAGCTTAGTTTTGCTTACACTATTGGTCTTTGATGGAATATTAAAAAAAAGTCACATTTCGCCAGAAATATCCGAGTTTCAGAGAACGATAAACAAGGTTTAAGCTTAATCCACATCTCAAAAACTCGGCCTTTGGCCGAAAAAACAATATTTTTTATATGCATAGCACAAATAATAATAAAAAATTATGGAAAAAAATTTCAAATTAAATTCAAAAAACCTATTTGTCATAAACAATTTCAAAAACCATATTAACAAAAATAAAAATATTTTAACTTAAGTACAACAGTGTGGTGACGACTAGTGGCAAAATGTTTCACTGGAGGATCAAAATTAAAATTAGGGATATACTAAGTGAGAACAGTTTTCCAAGGAAACTGATTTATAGATTAATTAATCAATATAAGGATAGAAGTAATAATAATACATGGATTACAATGGAACATAAGATATACAAATCGTTATCATATGTATGTATATCTAACGTATCGGAAGGATTAAGGGCTCAAAGATCTTTGACACTAACAAATATAAGGTGGCATATATGGCTTACAATACATTGAATAGATTAAACAGAGAAATTATTAAATTTCTCCAACCACCAAATTTATACAAAATTCATAATATCAAGCAAACAATTTGTTGTTTTTGCATCTATGACCAAAATGTTTATATTGATTACTAAAAATTGTAAAATTGTGAATATTTTTTTTTTTTGAATAATTGATATTTTAAATTTTAATTAAAGAAGTGATCAAAAAACTTTGCAATTTCAAACAATGTGTTAAATTATTTAAATAAATATTGACAATTCCCAACAATAGTTCTACACGTTTAAATTATTTTATTTTAAACGAAAAAAGTTAATAGAGATTTTTTGTTATTTAATTAAAATGTAACGACTTGGTTTTTAAACGGACTTAGGCACGCTGGTGTTTGGCTGCGGCAATAGCTCGCCGGATGTGTAGGTTCTTTATTTCTCCGTTAGTCGTTTACATTTAACTAAACCGTGCCTAATTCTACTTCATTTTCATCAAAATTTACTTTGTGAAGACAGATTTCATTTATCGAGCTACCTTTCAGGAAATTCATTTAGCTAGGAAGAAGATGTTACTCTCCCCTTAGGCTTCCCTCCCCTATTGACATATTTCAGTCAACCTTGACACCCTAATATTGCCTACTATTCGATTTAGTGTGTCCCGTATCGCTAGAATTAGGTCACCACATACCCTTTATCTCATTACTATCCGACCTGAAATTACACGACTTAGCACATGATGTCTACTTTCAACACATGAAAAAAAAACTAATTTATTTTTTTATTTTTATTTTTTTTTTAATTCTTTTTTGAAACTATACACAGTATACTAATAAATCCTTAGGCAACTAGTAGATAACTTTAACAACAAAAAAAACTTGAATCCTAGAAAATGATTACGAGAAATAGCTTATAAATAGAACAGTAAAAATAAGCTTTTATATTCCTAAGTTTTAATAATTGGAAATTAATTTGATAAATATAATATAGAATATTCTCTAAATCTTTTGGGTTTTATTTGATTCTACCTTTACTAAATAGATATATATGTATTTATATATACATGTATATTTTTATGTACATATATATATATATCTCCTTTGTTTATTCACTTAGACCTCTAATTATTTGTTTAAATTTTCTTTATATATTTATTTACTTATAGTTTTATTTTTTTTATATTTTAGTTCATTCATTTATATGTATCTTTATTTTTTTTTTTTTTCATTTATTCTTTTATTCCTTTATATTGTTTATTTATTTATATTTTAACTTATAGGTTTTTTCTGGTCTATATTTTTTTTTTTAACTATTTTTATCTACATTAATTAAGCTGTTAAATTATTTATTTATTTGTAAATGTATGTATCTACATTAGTCGTTTTAAAAAAAAAACAACATAAATAAACAATTTAACGAAAATTTAGATATATTAGGTTTATATAACTGCTTTTCCCTCTGTGATTAAGATTATAAATAAGTATTACAAGTCTACATACAATCTATCATTAGTATTACATAATTAAGAATTTTCATAGAAAAATTTAATTAATAAATCTAACTGGTGGTAAGCAATAATTTTAGAAATTTATATTTTCTATTATAGTGGCCATTTTTTTTTACTCTATTCCACTAACGATATAAATTTTCAAAATATTATTATTTACAAGGTGTTAGTATTAAACTAGACATATAAAGCATACAATATACATATGTGAATGATGAGACTAAATGTTCGCACAGGGAAAAATTACGAAATAATACTAGGTGGACTCGTGTACATTAAATGTTTCTTTTTTTCTTCAAATCTTGACATAAGTTAATATTAGTTGGGTTCCACTGTGTTTGAGACAATTATTATTTCTTTATTATAGCGTGTTAGTGCTATTATGGCAATTTGGGTTTATAACCTTGTTTTTGTGTTTGTGGGTGTCACAAAAAATTATGGTTTTTATCTTTTTAGTTTTAGATAATCATAGTTTTACTCACTCGGGATATTTGGTGTGTTGGAATTTCAACAGATGGTGCTGTCACATAAAATTTATCTTCGCTGAGATGATCAAATTTTGTTGAAGATTCCCAGAAATGTATACCAAAATATCCTACATTGAATTGGGATGCATAGGTATTTAATAAAAAGCACTTTTTTTACAATTCTATTTTTACTTCTTACCCGAGGATGCTTATTTAATTGACAAATTTTTACTTATTTGCCAAGTTGTAGTAAAGGGACTCACTATTTAATGGTGGTTTTAACTAAAACAAACTATGTTATACTTTACAAAATTCCGGCTATTATGTATTTTTCCTCATTTGACTCACCATTTAAATTAATATCCGCACAAACAAGTAATTGTTCTACAAAAATATTTTATTGCCCTTCTTACATCAACGTGTTGTTTCTCTTAATGTAGTTTTATTAAGAAAGATCCCAGTTACAGGATATGAAATTGATCCCCCTCATGCCCTGTACTATTCATTTTTGCAAACCTGCCTTTTTTATCTTAAAGATTGGCAGTATTGTTTTGCTATCAATTTCGGTTGAAAAATTAAGATAATGAGAAAAAAAAGAAGATTATTTATTGACATTTCTAGTTGGTTTAAAAAACAACATAAATTCTTGTTTTCGTTCATTATTAATAAAAAAAAGGAATAAACAAATCAGAATTCCATGGAATAAAAGGTAAGTAAGTACCATTTATCATAATTATAATATGCACTTCATATTTTCTTCTAATTCTAGTGCAATATTGTTGTTCGGGGCCGTCACAAAGCCGGTTCATTGTGAGAGTTTTATGAATACAATGAATTGGGAAAAAGGTCACGGAATTCATCGAGTTCAATTGAAAAGGGCCACCACGCCTGTGCCAAGACATCTTTTAGGTCGTAGGCTGGCATAATAAACCCAAATATTCGAACTCCCCTGCACCCTTAAAAAAAATCTGACGTTAGACTACCTGTCTGCCGGCAAAGGAATTTTGTATTACGATAAGTGTAATAATTACCATGTTGGTATTACCCATTGTGTGTATTTCCACATAGGTTTGTTTGGATTTTTCCGTGTGGCTTAGGCACTAACGCGAACAATAAAAATGTGTGTATGACATGAAAATGGTGGTGATTATATGTATGTATGTATATATACAATATTAATGTGAATGGCTACAAATCCTTTTTGTTTTTTTTTTTTTTTTTTTTGATTACCGTTTGAGGGAAAGAACTGAAAACTAAACGTCCGAATAGCCGTCATCTCCCCCGGGCATAAACAAGTCACTGTTCATTATAAGAAACAACGAATCTACAAACAGGTATGTAAGTTTCTGCCTATTATACTCACTGATGAATTTAAAAATTTACAAATGCTTGGTCACAAATTACACATAAAAAAAATTCCACATGAAAAAATTGAATACGAAATATGAATAGTTGAACAGAATTTTGTTTAGAAATTTAGTTTTTTTAACAAATGCGTTTGAAATTTTTATATATTTTCTTTATTTCTTGAATACGGCAAAAAAAAATATTAACGATCTTAGAACGAAAAAGGTTTTTTTTTTTTAAATTAATACCATAATGGTCGATGTTTTTTTTTTTTTTTTTATACAGCACTAATTACAGATCATCACAGTAGGTGTCAGTAATGTACGTATTGCCGTATTACCTATGAAACTAGTTACTCATGAGCTACACCTGATAGCAGAAATTAATCAAAAAAACTGTAATTACCTATGGATTTGCAACACTGATTGTACCTACATTTCACTGTTTCAGATGTTGTGCATGAAATACACCAATTAGTCGGCCTTTCAAGTCTTCCACTTCATACTGATTACTACCCATAGATTTTCTAATTCTGCATTTTAGCCATGGATGACAAAGTTTTGCATTTATACCTTTCTTAAAACAGCTTTGTATAAAGTTTTTGCGAAATACTTCTTGTCCAGGTTTAAATGACACACATCTACTTCTTTTGTTGTATGATTTGGTGTTCCTCTCGTACGCCTCATGCATTTTCATAGTTATCCTGTCGTGAATAAGTTTCATCTGTTCAGACTTTGGAAGAATTGTTATTTCACCCTCATCAATGGCATTGAGTTTTTTTAATATTTGGTAAGCTTGTGCATGTGTAATCATATTGTAGCCCGTGAGTGCAAAATATGGCGTAACTCCTATTGAAGCATGGACAGTCGATCGCAAACAACATTCGATTTTTGACAGATTTTCATCCCACCGGGATTGGTCTTTTTGTATGTAATTTCGAATGTTCACTAAAATCGATTGGTTAACTCTTTCACTGGCGTTAGCCTGAGGTGAGTAAATGGCCGTTCTCATATGACTTATTCCATACGAGCTTAAAAGTTCTCTAAACGATTCTGAAGCAAACTGTTTGCCGTTATCGGAATGAAGTATTTCGGGCACTCCAAATTTATGAAATACTTCGTCGATTAAGAATTTATTCACAGCTCTTGCCGAGGCTTTTGGCAGTGCCTTTAATAACACAAATTTTGTTTTATGATCTAACACAATAAAGATAAAAGTGTTACCTGTCTTAGATCTTGGGTAAGGACCAAGAAAATCAACATAGACTTTTTGAAATGGTCTATGAGTGATTACCTCTTTTCCCATCGTAGGCCTCAATGTTTGCTTCGGGTGTTTTATTTCTTTACATGTATCACATTCAGCAATAAAGTTTTTTATTTGTTTAACCATACCTGGCCAGAAAAAAAATTCTCTAACGTTAAATAGTGTTTTTGACGTTCCGCCATGAGCTGTATTGTTTTCGTGAGATTTTTTTATTACTTCGTTTGTTAGACTCGTAGGTAACCAAATTTTCCAACAGTTTTCTTCGTTTTCAGCTTCATCTATATTAAAGTGAACTCTTTTATAAACTATGTCTTCTACAACTTTAAGATCAGGGAGTCTATTTTGGTTTTGCTGGATTGTGTCTATTAGTGAGCGATATTCTGAACATCCGAATTCATCAGCGTTAAAATTTATGATCGTGTTAATTGCTGTAATTTCATCCATGTCTAATCTAGATAGCATGTCTGGCACTATATTTTTACTTCCCTTTCTGTGTTCTATGTCGAATTTGTAGCGTTGTAGTTTTAAGCTCCATCGAGCTAGACGTCCATTCAGGTCTTGTTGCTTCATCAGCCACTTAAGACTAGAGTGATCCGTAATGACGGTAAAGTCCATTAATTCGATGTACGGGCGAAATCTTTCTATGGCGAGGACAACCGCAAGGCATTCTTTTTCTGTTGTTGAATAGTTTTTTTGTGCAGTGTTTAGCTTTTTCGAGAAGAACTCTATGGGATGTTCTTCATTGTCGTCGTCCTTTTGAAAAAGCACTGCTCCAATTCCCACGTTAGAAGCATCACACTGTACAAAAAATGGTCTTTCGTAATTAGGGCTTGATAGTATGGGACTGGAAACTAATCTTTGTTTTAGTTCCTCAAATGATTTTATCGCTTCTGGTGTGAGTACAAACTTTGATGATTTTCTCAACGTGTCCGTAAGAGGTGATGTTAAAGTTGAGAAATCCTGTATGAACCTACGATACCATCCGACTGTACCAAGAAACTTTCTAATATCCCTTTGGCTCTTAGGAGGTTTTATATTTAATATTGCGTCGACTTTGCTCAGGTCCGGCTTAAGCTTTCCGCCACCTACTATATAGCCTAAATAACGCAATTCCTTATAGCAAAATTTTGATTTTTGCATGTTGATAGTAAGTCCTGCTGCTGTGAGTTTTTCTCCTACGACTTTTAACATTTGCATGTGTGTATGAAAATCTGGTGACACAACGAGTAAATCATCCAGGTAGACAAATACACGGTCTTTTAAATCAGATGGAATTACTTTGTCCATAAGTCGGCAAAGACGTTGAGCAGCATTACACAATCCAAAGGGCATAACTTTGAATTGGTAATGAGGTCTACCTTGGACCGTAAATGCCGTTTTGGACCTAGCTGACTCTTCCAGCGGAATCTGCCAGAATGCGTCTTTAAGATCTATGGCCGATATATAATGGGTGTCACCTAGTCTAGCCAATAATCCATCAATATTGGGAAGTGGATATGCGTCCTTTTTTGTTACTTTATTTAACTCACGAGCGTCTAAACATAGTCGATTTTTATTAGGCTTGATGACAAGTGTGGTTCTGTTATTCCACTCGGCATTGGTAGCGACTTCAATAACGTCCAATTTAAGCATTCTGTCCAATTCTTCATAGGTAAGCTTTTGAATCGCTGGACTTACGGGATAATGACGCATTTTCTTTGCCGGCGCATCCCCTGTATCAATCGTATGTGTTTCGAGATGCGTTTTACCAAGTCCATATTTGGTGTAACATTTAAACGATAATTTAACATATTCTAATATGGCGTTTTGTTCCGATGTTAATATATGACACTTTGACTCTGTTTCTTCATTTTCCATTTCATTAATTGTATCTGATTTGGTGCATATTTCAATTCCTAAACGTTGCCATAGATCGTATCCTAAAATCAATTCTTGTTTTAGATCTGGGACGAGATATAAAATGATTTCCTCTGTTTCGTTACCGCATTTTGCTTGTGTTTTTATTTTGCCGATAATTTCATGATTTTTGCCATCAGCAGTTCGGATTGTGGATTTAAAGTTCAATATCGGTGTCTTAATTTTTTCAACATTTTCTAAACAATTTCGGCCTAAGCAGCTAATAGATGCTCCACTGTCCAGTAATCCTTTTAGCATTAATCCATTTAGATTTATTTCCATATAAGGTCTTATATCAGCATTACAGGGCAGTATCGCTGACGCTATTTCTTTTCTCTCGGTTTTTCTTCTTTCGCATCTTCGTCGGGTTTGCAAGGTTCTTTGTTTAAGGCCGGGTTTGGTGTCATTGAAAATGTCTGCTCTTCGTTTAAGATAATTTTCCAACCTATTTTCATAAGGGATAATTTCCTTTAGCTTTCTTGCGTTTTCTTGTTGTATTTTATGACTTTTGTTGATTGAAGGATTTGTAAAGTATTCATTTTTTTTATTTTCGGTTTCCTTTACGTCTACAGGGTTCCCAAGTAGGTAGGAAAGAAAATTGTCATTCACTGGAGCTGGTTCGGTTGCGAACATGCTGGTCCAGCTTTCAACACATTCTTTTGAAGGTTTCCCTTACATTTCGGACAATTTGGGGTTATAACGTTGTCGAACCCACACCTATAGCAAAAAAGATTTCTCTGCGTCAAAGTACAGTCGACGAAGGAATGTCCTGTAGTTTTACAATTCCAACAATTTATCGGTTTACTAGGACTATTTAGATGATTGATCACCTCAATCGGATATTGACCGTTTTCTTCAGGCATTTCTTCATAATTTAGCTCATTTACTCTTCTTAAATTATGGGGTTGTTGACGAAATTGTGTTCTTTTTGAAAGATTGCGTTCGGCTCTGCGACATTCTTCTAAAAGTTGATCCATGCTGGTTATATCCATTGGGAACAAAAGTTGTGCCACTCCGTCTTTTAAATTATCTTTAACTAATCTAACTAGCTCATATTCAGGAATGGAAAATCTTAACTGGTTTTGTAGTTTTATGATTTCGGAAATAAAAATGTCAGCGGATTCTGATTGATGTTGCCGCCTTTCCATGATTTTTCTTTGAATCTCAAAGTCGCTTTCATAACGCCTAAATTTCCGAAGAAGATGGTACTTAAGGTGACCCCATTCACACGATGGATTTTGTCTCCGAAAGTCCCAAAACCATTGTTGAGCATTTCCGGTAAGGAGGTGGTGAAAACCTTTCATGAACACATTCCACGGGCACTGATAATCTTCACGAAGTGCTTCTATGCGAAAAACAAAATCTTCCACACTGATTGATTGGTTGTTTCCGTCAAACTTTACGCCCCATTTTTCCATCTGTAAAGGTGTATTATGAAAAGAACCGAAGGTAAGGTTTTGTGGGATATATTGAGGTTGAGGTGGTTGATGTTGAGGTGGTACAAATGTTTGATCTGCATAATTCGAACGATTATTACGACTTTGGTTGGGTAGGTGGTTACAATTAGCATTTCTGTTTCGAATGTCTGGGTGGTTTCCAAATGTGGAATTTATATCCGATCTTAATGACTCGCGAATCATTTGTGGTACTACAGCCATAAGGTTTTCCTGCATCTGTCTCATAATTGTAGCTTGTGCCGCTCCCACTGATGCACTGACGTATTCCCGTAGTGATAAACCATCTTCGTTAACGCCCATATCCAGACTTATTTCTTCGTTGAGGGTAGGCATCTGAGTCTGTTGGTGTACTCTATTCGAACGTTGTTGAGCTATTCCTCGAGCTGTCAAACTACTGTATTCCGGCGACCGTATCGTACTGACTGTTTCAGGCGATGATGATGTCTGAGGACCTAATCCTGGTGGAAATTGCAAAGACAGTAGTGGAGTTATCACATTTGCACTTGTGTACACTGGAGGATTATTATCTGAGCTCTGTTGATTTAGAGACGTTGTAGTTGCTGTCGTAGTCGTGAAATTGGCAGCTGTGCCCAAACTGGTATTTTGATTGGTTGCCGTTTTACTAGATCGGGTGTTTCTGGTATTATGCGAAGTAGTCGCCATCGTAAATCTATGATTTTACCCCACCTTTCTGTTTTCCTACAAAAAGAAATATTATGTATTTCTATACCTAATAGTTTTTTTCACCCTATACCACTAAACCTTTATATTGAAAAGTTTCCGACGATAAAAATTAATAATATGTAAGCAGACTGGACTTTTTTGCAATGAAAGCGATACGTATGTAGCAAAAACAATGGAATAAAATTTTAAAATGTGTAATATTCACAGTGTTCTAGTATGGTATGAAAAATGTACAAATAGACTTTGTTATACCTATGTATATTAGTTAGTTCATTTGACAAATACCAAAAAAAAAACAAATACAAACAATTACATCTACACAAAAAAAATACAAAAATTATATTAATTTTATATATTATTATTTTTTTTTTCAGGTAAGTAAATAAATTGAAGCACAAGTTGGATCTGTAATTGAGTAAAAAAGGTAGTGTTGTGGCAATCTAAGAAAATCTCCTGAATGTCATCAAATTTCAATAAATCTCAATAGTTTTCTACTCCTAAACAATTAAATTTTAGGCATATAATATTTAAGATTAATTTTAACAGTATGATGTCGAAAAAAAAATTCAAAATCACGTTTTTCTAAAAAAAACGAATAAATTTTTAAACGGTATATCAATAAATTGTTTTACTTAAAAAGGTGTTGAAATGTTTCACAAGCCAGGACAAAACAAAAACAATTTGTCGAGCTTCCTAAATTGTCATTCCGCTATTAAGAATGCAGTAGCGATTGAACACTTAACTATATAGCCCCTCGGAACAAGTCTTCTTGTATTATTAATAACACAATTAAAATTTAGAATTCTCCCAGTAATACATCATTCTCCTAGTTGCGTTGCGACGCAGGCGTGGTATTAAAATACCTTCCGGGACATGCGTAACGTAAGATAAATAACTTTTCACCGTATTTATGTTTTTGAAATGCCCCCTATGTTGGGCGCCAAAATGTAACGACTTGGTTTTTAAACGGACTTAGGCACGCTGGTGTTTGGCTGCGGCAATAGCTCGCCGGATGTGTAGGTTCTTTATTTCTCCGTTAGTCGTTTACATTTAACTAAACCGTGCCTAATTCTACTTCATTTTCATCAAAATTTACTTTGTGAAGACAGATTTCATTTATCGAGCTACCTTTCAGGAAATTCATTTAGCTAGGAAGAAGATGTTACTCTCCCCTTAGGCTTCCCTCCCCTATTGACATATTTCAGTCAACCTTGACACCCTAATATTGCCTACTATTCGATTTAGTGTGTCCCGTATCGCTAGAATTAGGTCACCACATACCCTTTATCTCATTACTATCCGACCTGAAATTACACGACTTAGCACATGATGTCTACTTTCAACACATGAAAAAAAAACTAATTTATTTTTTTATTTTTATTTTTTTTTTAATTCTTTTTTGAAACTATACACAGTATACTAATAAATCCTTAGGCAACTAGTAGATAACTTTAACAACAAAAAAAACTTGAATCCTAGAAAATGATTACGAGAAATAGCTTATAAATAGAACAGTAAAAATAAGCTTTTATATTCCTAAGTTTTAATAATTGGAAATTAATTTGATA
Organism: Pollenia amentaria; assembly: GCA_943735925.1. NCBI lineage: Eukaryota > Metazoa > Arthropoda > Insecta > Diptera > Polleniidae > Pollenia > Pollenia amentaria. Next base: position 70,481,147 of record OX031007.1, on the reverse strand, counting down.
AATATAATATAGAATATTCTCTAAATCTTTTGGGTTTTATTTGATTCTACCTTTACTAAATAGATATATATGTATTTATATATACATGTATATTTTTATGTACATATATATATATATCTCCTTTGTTTATTCACTTAGACCTCTAATTATTTGTTTAAATTTTCTTTATATATTTATTTACTTATAGTTTTATTTTTTTTATATTTTAGTTCATTCATTTATATGTATCTTTATTTTTTTTTTTTTTCATTTATTCTTTTATTCCTTTATATTGTTTATTTATTTATATTTTAACTTATAGGTTTTTTCTGGTCTATATTTTTTTTTTTAACTATTTTTATCTACATTAATTAAGCTGTTAAATTATTTATTTATTTGTAAATGTATGTATCTACATTAGTCGTTTTAAAAAAAAAACAACATAAATAAACAATTTAACGAAAATTTAGATATATTAGGTTTATATAACTGCTTTTCCCTCTGTGATTAAGATTATAAATAAGTATTACAAGTCTACATACAATCTATCATTAGTATTACATAATTAAGAATTTTCATAGAAAAATTTAATTAATAAATCTAACTGGTGGTAAGCAATAATTTTAGAAATTTATATTTTCTATTATAGTGGCCATTTTTTTTTACTCTATTCCACTAACGATATAAATTTTCAAAATATTATTATTTACAAGGTGTTAGTATTAAACTAGACATATAAAGCATACAATATACATATGTGAATGATGAGACTAAATGTTCGCACAGGGAAAAATTACGAAATAATACTAGGTGGACTCGTGTACATTAAATGTTTCTTTTTTTCTTCAAATCTTGACATAAGTTAATATTAGTTGGGTTCCACTGTGTTTGAGACAATTATTATTTCTTTATTATAGCGTGTTAGTGCTATTATGGCAATTTGGGTTTATAACCTTGTTTTTGTGTTTGTGGGTGTCACAAAAAATTATGGTTTTTATCTTTTTAGTTTTAGATAATCATAGTTTTACTCACTCGGGATATTTGGTGTGTTGGAATTTCAACAGATGGTGCTGTCACATAAAATTTATCTTCGCTGAGATGATCAAATTTTGTTGAAGATTCCCAGAAATGTATACCAAAATATCCTACATTGAATTGGGATGCATAGGTATTTAATAAAAAGCACTTTTTTTACAATTCTATTTTTACTTCTTACCCGAGGATGCTTATTTAATTGACAAATTTTTACTTATTTGCCAAGTTGTAGTAAAGGGACTCACTATTTAATGGTGGTTTTAACTAAAACAAACTATGTTATACTTTACAAAATTCCGGCTATTATGTATTTTTCCTCATTTGACTCACCATTTAAATTAATATCCGCACAAACAAGTAATTGTTCTACAAAAATATTTTATTGCCCTTCTTACATCAACGTGTTGTTTCTCTTAATGTAGTTTTATTAAGAAAGATCCCAGTTACAGGATATGAAATTGATCCCCCTCATGCCCTGTACTATTCATTTTTGCAAACCTGCCTTTTTTATCTTAAAGATTGGCAGTATTGTTTTGCTATCAATTTCGGTTGAAAAATTAAGATAATGAGAAAAAAAAGAAGATTATTTATTGACATTTCTAGTTGGTTTAAAAAACAACATAAATTCTTGTTTTCGTTCATTATTAATAAAAAAAAGGAATAAACAAATCAGAATTCCATGGAATAAAAGGTAAGTAAGTACCATTTATCATAATTATAATATGCACTTCATATTTTCTTCTAATTCTAGTGCAATATTGTTGTTCGGGGCCGTCACAAAAATTTTAATTGACAATTTATTTCAAAACAACTAAAATGTTAATTAAATCAAAATTATATTTTTAATTTTCTTTCAACTAAAAAAAAAATTAAATCAATTATTTCATTAATTAAATTTAAATACTTTTTAAACCATTTTTTTAATGGATAATACACTTTTTCCTGTGTATTCAGCAAGAAAAAGGATAAAATAAATAAGTGGTATATGTCGAACATCATCTACAAAATTCCTTGTAATGGGAATGATAATGAAAATTGCGACAAGGTTTACATAGGTACAATAAAAAATAAATTAAGGACTAGGGTTGCAGGACAAAGATCAGATCAGAAACATAGAAACATTAATTCTAAGAAAACTGGATTATCTTACACAGTACAACATTTTTCAGTTAATTGATTGCCAACTCAATTCTGTGAACTGTATGTGAAATTAGACCCAAAAAGAAGAATTTCTGCATCATTCGTTTTGTCTTCTTACCTGCGATTTGAAGTTAGTATCGATTTGAAGTTAGTACTATCGTATAGGGGAATTTATCACGTTTTAGGCCCTGTTGTTTGACATAGCTCGACAACCCCTAGCCCAATTTAGTTGAAATAAATTTTAAAAAATTAAGAATTACAATTCCCTTAATCTGTTCATATATTGTTTTCCTATACAAGTAACACTTTCGAAGTTAAAAATGAATGTATGAAGGGAAAAAATTATTTTTTGCCTAAAAATTTAAATTTTTTTTTTTTAAAATACATAAAAAATCCAAAATGGAAAAAAGTTTAAAGTCTAGTTATTTTTTCGCAAAGTCACATAACCTATGAGCAAAATGAGACAAAGATCATAAAAATCGATGCACGCGTTTCGCTTTTATTCGCAATTGAGTAAATGTATGAATTTCAAAAATTTGCTCGAGATATGCACAACATTATTTGGAGAAAACATTGACACCTTTTTCATGATTCTGAGAATTAAAAAAAAAGGAATAAACAAAAGGTTATTTGATTTTTATGATTGCGGTAATAAATGTACGTGGACAATTAAACGGAAAGTGGACCTTTTTATTATTTGGGTTTTTCCGGTGGCTACCTATATGATTTTTTTACAGAAATTGCACCCACATTTAAGGGTGGTCATTATTTGGAAAGTTTTGCACAGTTTGAAACGTACAAGTGCTGAATCAGGTATATAGCCAGCCGCCCTTAAAATATGCGCCCATTTATAAGTACCTGGCAGTAAAATATTCAAAAATACGTAGTATTTATAGGTGTGCATTGATCGATTTTTGGCATTCAGCCAGTGCCGACGAACGCGAACAGTAAAAGTGATTTTTCTCCAGTTTGTTAAAAGTGAATAACAACAAAACATAAAATATATCAATATGGAAAACAACAAGTGCCCATATTTGGATGAATATTGTTACGTTTGTGGTCATATCGTCCGAAAAATACAGAAAAAAGATCGAAAAAATTTGTTTACTGAGCAATTCAAAACCGCGTATTGTAATTATTTCGATGAAGCAGATTTAAGTGGTGCAAATTTTACGCCGAACACAGTGTGCAACAGTTGTTATACTACCCTTCTAAAATGGATTCACGGAAAAAGTAGAAAGTTATCTTTTATGAAGCCAGTAATTTGGGTGGAAGACACAACTGGACATGATGAATCCAGGTGCTATGCATGCATAAATTTTCGTCCTGGATTAAACAGACAACAATTGAAAACAAAAGTATACACTGCTGCATTTACTGCCACACTTCCAGTGCAACGCCCTGCTGATACCGATGCACCTAAACCTCCGAGTGCGGATACTGTGTCCCTGCTAGCCGAAACCGTTTTCACCAATCCGACCGATTTGGATGATGCTGATTGGATACCCGATATTGAAAATAGTGCACCACAACCGCTACCACAAATCGAAATGGATTACATTGTGGCCAAGCTGGGACTATCACAACACGAGTCCGAATGGCTGACATCATTTTTGAAGAGAAGAAAACTCACACAGCAAAATGTCAGCGCAACATCATACCGACAACGCCAAGCTGATTTTCAGAAATTTTATTCCGTTGACGAAGCAAATACGTTCACGTACTGCCATGATATCCCAGGTTTAGTAAAAAAATTGGGAATGGATTATATCGCTGGCGACTGGCGTTTATTCATCGATGGTTCAGTTACTAGTTTGAAGGCTGTGCTGCTGCACAAAAAAAATAAAAAACCATGCATTCCATTGGGATTCAGCACAACTATGAAGGAAACGTATGAAGCATTGGGCGAAATTTTGAAGAAAATCAAATACGATGAACACAAATGGAACATTTGTTGCGATCTGAAGGTGGTCAACATACTACAAGGGATTATAGAAAAGGGCGGATATCCAAAATACTTCTGCTTCCTTTGTAATTGGGATTCACGAAACAAAGGAAATCAATATCAATGTAAAGATTGGAAAGGAAGAACTCCCGAGCTCAACAAACAATTAAAATTACGCAATGAACCTATGATAAAGGACCTGGATGATATTTTGTTGCCACCGCTCCACATGAAACTGGGAATAGCTGGGAAATTCGTTGAAGTGGTGGTCAAAAAAGTTAACGGCGCCTTTGACTGTTTGAAATCCATCTTTCCGAAACTCAGTGATGAGAAAATTAAAAACGGTACGTATCGTACTCTGTATTTCAATATTGTCATATCTAAATTTGTTAATTTCTATACATTCGCATTACCAATAATTTTTTCGTTTTTCTTATGTATTTAAAACAGGTATTCTCAATGGACCTGATATTCGGAAATTGATCAAAAGTGATTCTTTCACACATTTGCTTTCAGAGCATCACGACCACCAACATGCATGGAACGCATTGAAAGAAGTAATAGAAGGCGTTCTAGGAAAGAACCGTGTCCAGCGAGAAGAGATACAGCAACGAGTGGACAGGTTGCTGTTTTATTTCGAAAAAATCGGTGCATCCATGACGCTGAAATTGCATTTCTTGCACCACCACCTCGATACTTTTTTGGCACAATCACCTCAGGAATCAGACGAACAAGGAGAGAGGTTCCACCAGGTGACCATGCCATTTGAAAAGCGGTTCAAAAGCAAAAAATTGGATGCATTGCTTGCGGAGGTTTGTTGGTGGAGTTCCACAATTATGCAGTTTGAAGAAAGCACCGAAGATGAAGACATTGAAATTGGTGGACACAGTGAAAGAAACACGCCCTTGAATAGTATGTGTATCTCGGATGACGATACAGACTCAGACCATGAATATGAACAACCTACGAAGAAAACAAGATCATCAGAACCACAAGCGTCAACTTCTACAAGGATGGATATTGCCAATAATTGAAAAAATGTTCTAAATTTTGTTTTTATGCATATTATAATTGCGTATTAATTGCATATTATTTTATTTTCATTAAGTTTTTATAAATAAAGTTTTTTTTTGCATGATAATTTTTTAATTTATATTTTTATTTTAAGGGTGGTGGCTATAACTGATTTTTGAAATTCATACCTTTACTCAATTGCGAATAAAAGCGAAACGCGTGCATCGATTTTTATGATCTTTGTCTCATTTTGCTCATAGGTTATGTGACTTTGCGAAAAAATAACTAGACTTGAAACTTTTTTCCATTTTGGATTTTTTATGTATTTTTAAAAAAAAAAATTTAAATTTTTAGGCAAAAAATAATTTTTTCCCTTCATACATTCATTTTTAACTTCGAAAGTGTTACTTGTATAGGAAAACAATATATGAACAGATTAAGGGAATTGTAATTCTTAATTTTTTAAAATTTATTTCAACTAAATTGGGCTAGGGGTTGTCGAGCTATGTCAAACAACAGGGCCTAAAACGTGATAAATTCCCCTATACGATAGTACTAACTTCAAATCGATACTAACTTCAAATCGCAGGTAAGAAGACAAAACGAATGATGCAGAAATTCTTCTTTTTGGGTCTAATTTCACATACAGTTCACAGAATTGAGTTGGCAAATCATGTGTTGTACTGTGTTATCATTGTTATCAATTAAATCACTATCCAAATTTTGAAAATGCATCCAATTTTTAACACTGAAACTAACTACAAACAAATATTTATATTAGAAATGCTACACATAATGAATACACAAACAACAGAAAGAATGAAATTGAGTTATTAAGAGATAAGATATTAGATATAAGTTAATTTTTTATTTTAAATAGATAAAGGTAATATGTATTATAAATATGTTAGATTAACATAAGTTTAGTTCACTAATATTATTATAGGTATGTTATAGTAATATTCTTTAGTCATTATATGTTTTATTATTGTAAATATGAGTTTTGAATTTGATTCAAAGATAGGAATGTTTTTCAGTTTATATGAATTGTTATACTTTAGTTATAATATTTTTATTTTTGTTTATATGGTTTTTGAAATTGTTTATGACAATTTGTTTTTTTTTATTTTATTTTAATTTGAAATATTTTTTCCATAATTTTTTATTATTATTTGTGTTAAACATATAAAAAAATTTTGTTAATTTTTTCCTGAAGATGCCAACCAAAGGTTAGCGAATTATTGAAAAGATTTAATTAAATAAATAAATTGTTAAGTTTTGTTTATATAGAAAAGGCCAAGAGCTGCTTAATTAATATTTAATATTACATATTAAAAAGGTCAAATAAAACTAAAGATATATAAATTCACAAAACGAGCACGAAGATATTTGTATTCAGAATGTCGTACAATAGATTTAAGAAAAACCAACAAGCAAGAAGTTTGATTAATAAATATAAATCAATAAGGGATAAAATTATTAAAACAAAATCAGCTATAACATTCTTAATAAGATGCAGAAATACAGGGATAATACCAAAATTTATTTCGAATTCAACCAAGAACATTTCGAATATTTTTGAGACGGAGAGGAGACTTCCGGTTATTCAAAAAACTATTTATAAGTAGGTATACACACGATGATTGAGATCGAAGCGGCAATCCCAGGAGCTGGACGAGCCACGGGATTGGCCGGTAGAATTTTTGACAAGGATAGGGTTCGCTGGGCAGTTGGCTCCTTCAGCCCTTACAAGTCACCAGGTGGTGACGGGATTTTCCCGGTATTAATACAGGAAAGTCTTAATATTATAATGGACCCGCTAATTGGTCTGTTTAAGGCTAGCTTCACCTGGGGTCATATTCCGACCGCGTGGAGAGCGGTCAGAGTGGTGTTTATCCCCAAATCTGGCAACAAGCCGCTAGAGAAGCCGAAGTCCTATAGGCCTATTAGCCTCACATCATTTCTGCTTAAAACTGTTGAGCGGCTACTGGACCTGCACATCCGGGACGAGCTGAGAATCTCCGCGCCATTGCACGGAACGCAGTTCGCCTATCAGAAGGGTAGGTCGACGGAAGTAGCATTGCACCATCTGGTTGCGCAAATAGAGAAGGCACATAACAACAAGGATATTGCACTATGTGCTTTTCTTGACGTGGAGGGTGCCTTCGACAACACAAGTTACGACTCTATCAAGGATGCTTTGTCGCAAAAACGGATAGATGATTATACCATCAATTGGATCGGCGCCATGCTGAGACAACGGAGAATTACCGCCTCTTGGGATGACGCTAGCGTCAGCATTAGTGCTGTTAAAGGTTGTCCACAGGGTGGGGTACTTTCTCCCCTGCTATGGTGCCTTGTGATTGATGACCTGCTCGTCAGACTTGAGGAATATGGCCTGCGGGCCATTGGTTATGCGGACGACCTGGCCATCATTGTGACCGGAAAATTCGAGAGAACAATCACTGAGGTGATGCAGGGTGCTCTCGAAAAGGTTCTCAAATGGTGCCATGAAAGGGGGCTGAACATCAACCCCCAAAAAGCGGTCGTGGTCCCGTTCACGAGAAGATATAAACACAGATTGGGTAGACTGTCAGTGAATGGGACGGAAATCGAGTACTCCAATGAAGTCAAGTACCTGGGAATTGTTCTGGATAAACGGCTAAATTGGAACTCGCACTTGGATGCGACCCTGAAGAAGGCACTTAGGGCCTTCTGGGCCTGTAAGAGCTTCTTTGGGGCTTTGGCCCTAGCATGATTAAGTGGCTTTATTTCATGATGATCAGACCGATAATCACCTATGGATCCCTGGTATGGTGGCCAAAGATTCAGCAGGTGTCGGCGATTCAAAAGTGCGGAAGGCTACAGAGAATGGTCTGTGTAGCTCTGACGGGGGTGATGCGCACATGTCCAACAGCGGCACTTGAAACTATTTTGGGCATCTTGCCATTACACATCCATATAAGGAAGGTCGCAATATCGAGTCTCCTTAGGATCCAACAAACATCCGGACTGTCGGATGGGGTCAACGGACACGCTGGTCTGATGAAATTAGCTCCTAGTCTATCAGTCTGCACAAGGGCGGACATTAAGACCACGGAACTGAGCTTTAACAGAAGGTTTAGCACGATCCTCCCAAATGGGGGAGCTTGGGACAGTGGAAATCCCTGTGAGGGTAACCAGGGACTACGCTGGTATACCGATGGATCCAAATCGGAGCACGGGGTGGGTGCTGGGGTATTTGGACCAAACACGCGAATCTCGATAGCCATGGGAAGAACACCAAGTGTATTCCAGGCCGAGATCCACGCCATCGATGTGTGCTGTAGCAACATTCTTAACAAGGGAATGATAGGAAACAGCATTGCGATATTCACTGATAGCCAAGCGGCAATAAAGGCACTCTCTTCCTGGAAATTGTCCTCGAAGTTGGTGGCGGAATGCCGGGGAAGGCTACAGGAGCTGGGCTCAAGAAACAGAGTGACACTCTGTTGGGTGCCGGGACACTCAGGGGTCCCGGGTAACGAGAGGGCTGATGAACTGGCTAGGGCTGGAGCAAATGCCCAAATGGTGGGTCCCGAGCCTTTTTGTGGGTTAAGCTGGGCCACTACCCAATCTCTATTGGGGGAATGGGCTCTCAGCGAGCACAGAAAATACTGGGTATCGCTACCGGGAATGCGTCAGGCGAAGGAATTTATATTTCCCGGGAGTACACTGGAGACAAAGGGTCTCAACAGACGAGAATTACGGCTGTTGGTGGCTTATTTGACGGGCCACCATACGGTCAAGCACCACCTCTTTCGGATGGGTCTGGCAGAGGACCAGGAATGTAGACTATGCCGTGAAGAGGACGAAACTACAAAGCACCTATTGTGTGACTGCCCCGCGCTGGCATGGGCCAGAAGGAGACACTTGGGGCACGGTACGATGGGCGCGTCCCGAGTCGGTGTAATACCGGCAAAAGACCTTCTTGGGTTTCTCTGGGAAGCAGAGGGTCTTTTGGCCAACTAAAGGGGGGTGGGTACAATAGACCTGGTTTGGTCGCGGTACCGTCTCCGTTGGGAGAAATCTCCCCGCTCTCTCTCGGAAAAAAAAAAAAAAATACACACGATGATGATCTTAAGAATTTAAAAAGTTAGAGTGCTATATTCGGCTGTGCCGAATCTGTGATACCCTCTATTATAAATACATATATATTATTAACTAAGCTTCACAAAAACGAACGTCAGCATTAAAATTAATTGCGGTTTAGACCTGAATTAAATTATTTACCGGCAATAAGAACATTTTATGCGTTTCTTGTTAGAACTTTGAACTGGCTTGAGTAAAATATCATGATTCGTAACAGTTTTAGCCGAACTAAAATAACTTCTAGGAGCGTAATTCGTATTGGACCTATGGTAAATTATGGACCAATCATCCCAAAATTCTGAAACCTGATTTCTGGTATTACAAAAAATAAATTAGAATAAATTCCAATACTGCAGTGTAATTAGTTTTAGCGTCAGCAGTAAATTTGCATGATACTTTTTCTGGCCATATGAATTTAAGTAAGAAATTTTAGCGCAACATCTATTCTGTTGTCTGTTAGCTTTTAGGCGAATTTAATTATTTTCGCAATGTGGGCTTTATTTGGTTTTAGGCGTACTAAACTGTTTTCCGGGAGTAGGGTTTATATGGGGCCTAGTGTAAATTATGTGCCGATCTTCAAAAAACTTAACAGTGTGATTTCTGGTCTTATAAAACTGTGACGTACCAAATTTTAGTATGCTAGCATTATTTATTGCGATTTAAGGCGTACTAAACTGTTTTCCGGGAGTAGGGTTTATATGGTGCATAGTGTAAATTATGGACCGATCTTCAAAAAATTTTACAGTGTGATTTGCGGTATTATTAAACTGTGACGTACCAAATTTAAGTAAGCTAGCGTTATTTATTGTGGTTTTAGGCGTACTTAACTGTTTTCCGCGAGAAGAGTTTATATGGGGCCTATGGTCAATTATGGATCGATCTTCACGAAATTTAACAGTATGATTTGCAGTTGTATAAAGCGAATTCGTGCAATTTTATGTCATTCCGTGCATTATTGCACCATTTATGTTAGTTTTTGTATCAAAATTATCACTTTTTTTGGATAGTGGTTCCACATCATCATATCATCATCATCATCAAAAAATTAATAGGCAAGTGGTTTTCTTTAACAATTGATATATCATTCAAAAGATATTTTTTGGGAGATTCTGCTAATTTAGGTAGGTAGGTAGGTAGAAAGGCTGGTGTGAAGTCTCCTTCACACCCTCACCCAGAGACCAATACGGTCCATTGTGATGCCTTGTTTATAGTTAAGAAGCTGAAAAAAAAGAAGGTGAAGAGAAACAGCAAAAGAATCAGAAAAGATAAGAACAGATAAGAATAGATGAGAAAAGGAAGTTCTGACCAAACCCGAGAGAAAAGCCTCACTCAACACAACACCAATCCGCCCTATGTGCGGCTAGCTCCCAGTCTCCTGCTGCGCAGCCAGGCCATCCCCATTACGAATCCTATCAGACTCTCGAGCCCGGGACGTCCCCTAATTCGCCTAGGAATCTGCTGCCCAGCCACCTCAGCCTGCTGCCCTGTAGCCTGGGACAGCGGCACAAAATGTGCTCAACCGTCTCCAGCTCCTCCGGGTCCTCACACAACCCGCACATATCCGACACGTCGGATCCTAACCTCATCGCCATCCTGCCTATCATGCAATGACCCGTGATGATTCCTATAATGGTCCTCACGCAGACCCTGCTTCTGCCCAGCAACAACTCCGAGTCGGACTTCCTGAGCACCGGCCACATCGTCCGCGATACCCGGCAGTCCGTTCGGTTCCCCCAGGCCCTATTGGTCGCGTCCAGAATCCATTCCCTAATCTTCCCAAAGTAGAATCCTATCCTCCATCTCTGAGCCCTGTCTCTACATAGACTCACCTCTTTTGTTGATGTCGGCACTTCCCCATTGGGTATGGTGTGCATTGGCGTCACACCCTAGTACCAGCCTCGAGCCAGTTCTGCCTGAGTACTCCACCAACTCTCGCACTTTTTCACCAGGTGGATCGGTAGCCTCGTACGGCAAGTATACCGATGCTAATGCCAGGACCCTTCTGTCCTTGGCTTCTCCTGTCACAACCGTGAGGTCTCCATTACTATAAGAATGAGAAAACATAAATTTAAACTCAGTTCTCGCCAAGATACAAGTTCGTACCTTCTCATCTGTGTGGGGTACGAACAATGTATACCCCGTGACCCTTAATCCAACTACCCGGTTTTTATTAATCCAGGGCTCTTGGATTAAGGCCACGTCCACGTTGTTGTCGATGAGGTGGGTTACTAATTCGGTTGAGGCTGCTTCACAGTGGTGCAGGTTTATCTGCACCACTTTCAACCTCTTAGGGTCTATCATTTTTAGGAAACCTAAATTTGATAGACCCCAACCCGAATATTGCAACCCCTCCTATCGAATCAAGCTTTTTAAGAGACTCCCGGTCCACTGCGAACCTGAAGTCTCTTCCCTGGTTCTCTTTACAACCCAGTGAAGCTACCAACTTCCACTGGCTTGTATTGAGCCCCTTGTTCTGGTTGGCCAGTACCCCCAGTATGACCTCCACCGGTTTTATAGGTGGAGGTATCCATACCGTGACTACCGGCCTTAATGGCAACTCAGACGCTAGTATAACGTCCAGACTAGCTTCAGGACAGGAGCTGCCACACTTACCAATTGCAGCCTTTAAAAACTCAAAGGTTTTCTGATTGCCGCAACTGACAGTTTTGACACCTCTTGTCCAGTCAGCCCCTTTGAACGATACTTCGTCCGGCCTTCCTTTGGCACTAAAGATTTCGTCGAGTAGTTTGTTCTCTAGCACCTGCCATCTCTCGACACTGATCCTTCCATCGGGATCCTTACGATCAATGACAGCCGCTAGAATACCGTCCTTACTCGACGACTCCTTTAGTTTCTTTGAAGTGGATGGTTGGTCCTTTCTGGAGTCAGTCCTCTTATTGATCTCCTTATGGGGATCTTTAAGAGAACTGACCACAGTCTGACCAGTCCTCTTAGCCGCAGGGGATTTCTGGTCATCACCAGACCTCACTCGCTTAACTACCCCCTTTTTGGGGCCCTTAGCAGAGCTCAGTCGGTGATCACCCGATTTCCCTGCAGATGTTGACTGGTCTGTCCCAGCAACCCTTCCTTTAGTGACTCCTTTTTGGGAGTGACTATCGGAAATTACCAAGACATTTCCAGCCCTCATCGCGCGACTAGTAGTGGGTAAAACGTTCTCAGGCCTAGCTCCCTTAACTGCGACCAAACTGTCACGATTAAGAGGGCCAGTCGTTGAACCTTTACCCTCCTTTTCCTTATCTTCTGCTTTATCCGAGGATTCAACAACAGGGGGTGCTGGGGATTTGCTGTCTTTACTGACAACATTTGTATCCACAGCAGCCCTTGTTGTGTATCCCGCAGGATAGGGAAGCCCTAGGATGGCACCGACAGAGCCGTGGATTCGTTCGAATCTAGCAACGTTCTTTCGGTGCTTCCTCAGCAGATGCCTATCCCGCCCATCGTGCAGTGAGGAGTCTTTCTTAGCTATCTTTTCCAGAAAGGCTAAGGAGGCTCTCACACCACTCTTGGCTTTATCGTAGCTCGTTCGGCTATCTGACGTGACCTGTTCTGTCGCATCTTGCCGAACAACGAGTTTTGATACACTCGCCAATCCACTCTCCAACCCGAGTGTGACTCCGGAAGTCGATGGCCCAGCCCTATGGCCCTCATCATGAGCCGAAATCAGAGTTATTTCGTGCTCATCATCAGAGCCCAGAGTTAGGTCACCGAGTCTTTCCGATGCCCCTGTACGAGACGGAGATCCGATTGGCGAGTCTATCCTGTCCGTCATGACTGTCAGTTCTGTCATTAACTGACTCTCCTGCAGCAGAATATCTCTGTGAATACCCAGCAAGTCGGAGTCCAAATCTGACCCCGAACCTGCTGAGCTGACAGAGACATTCCCTGCGCCAACTTCTTCATTTCTTTCTTTAAAATTTAAATTATCCAGTTTTTGGTCCCACGAGTAAGCACGTAAACAAAGCGACCATCGCGCGCAGTGACGGCGTACGCGGACTAGGCTAGAATTACAACTGACCCTTGCCATCGGCGTCAGAGGGAAGCTGTTCACGACCAGTTTCTTTTACCACTAACTAGCCATTCAGGTCCTCGGCACTGCTATCAACCACCTTGACCTTAAAAGTGGGGGATGTAGGGAATCAAAGGGAGAAGTAGGTAGGATTATAGGTAAAGAGGATGGGATATGGGATGGATAACCCTTGGTCATGCTGGCTTTAAAGCTGATGCCTTCGAACTTGTTCCGGTTAGACTGTACCGAAACAAGTTCCAAGACATACACTACCGCCGGCATTTAAGCCACCACATCGCGGCAAGATAGTTATCCAGGTGGTGGTTCTGCTAATTTAAATTTTGTTAAAATCGGTTCAGTATTTCACGAGTTATACGCGTTAGAAAGTGGTACTAATACATTGAAACAATTCACATACGTGTGAGCAAAAACAATGTAAACACAGAACAGAAGCAGTAAACTTTGTTTTTGTGTTTACATAGTAAAAAGAACAACAACATGCAGAGTTTTCTGCTATGCATTAAATTGGAGAACAGTAGAGATTAAGAAATAAAAAAGAGAAAGACAATTTTAAATATTTTGTTTTCTTTTTGGAAGAGTTGTTGTTTTTAAATGTTACCGTTGATTTCTTAAATTTTGCACTTATGATTAATTTTAATATTATTGTTACATTATTAATATGGTTACATTGTAAAGAATGTGTTTATTGCATTTTTTTTTTTAAATAAAGTGCGATCTTTTGATGGGCTGCGATTTTATATAACAGACACTACCGATCATGGTCATTTGTTATATGATAATCATGTATTTACAAAAAATTTATATATAGAGAGGTTATAACAACATAATTCATCAACGAAATAAATATAAATGGAAAATATATAAAAGGCTTTGTTATATAGCATTTTCAGTTTAAATAAAACCTTTTTCAAATTAAACGAAACCTTTTTCAAATTAAGCGAAAACCTTTTTCAAATTAAACGCAACCTTTTTCAAATTAAACGAAACCTTTTTCAAAATAAATGAAACTTTATTCAAAAACAGTTAAAAATTTTTAAAAATAAATTAAACCATTTTTAAAAGTATGTAGGGAATTTATTTTTTGGATTTCTTTAAATTACTCATTAATGAAGAGGCGACACTTACAATGTTACGATCAGTGGTAAAATAACTAAATGATGATTGGGCATGAAATTTTGACTTTGAAAATGTCTTCTCTATCGGGTTCAGCATAGGAGAATATAGTGGTAACATTTCAATGTACATTCAGTATTGTCCACCATATGTCATATAACTTGGGATTTATGGATTCTGGCATACTCCGTAATTAAAAATGAGTTTTATAGCATTGGGCTGATTTCAATTTTATCTAAGAGCTCCCGAAGAAATACTTGGAAACGGGCCGAATTCACAGTGGATACAGAAATAACTTTATGGTAAACAACGCCAGTATTATCTGTCGTAGCAATTAGAGTCATATTCTTTCTCTTTACGGTTGGCAAAACACCATGAGCTCTTTCACCTTCTTTAACAAAAAAAAACTAAATTCCCACAAAATTTTAAAAATGGTTTTATTTAATTTGAAAAATGTTTAACGGTATTTGAATAAAGTTTCGTTTATTTTGAAAAAGTTTCGTTTATTTTGAATAAAGTTTGTTTTATTTTGAATAAAGTTCCGTTTATTCTGAAAAAGTTTCGTTTAATTTGAAAAAGGTTTCGTTTTATTTGAAAAATGTTTTATTTAAACTGAAAATGCTATAAACATTGAGATTAGGGAACTTATGTTATATTTACATTTTTAGAAAAATTGTCACTAAATTTCATATGCCTAAAAGAAATATGCCTCATAAAATTAAAAATTGTTCTGCTCTACTGAGAATTATTACATTTTGAGTTAATACCCTCTTTATAATCAAGTGCGATATGTTTTTTAACATTAAATTAATATATTTCTACATATGTATATACATATTTAATAAAGTTTTAACCCATATGATTAAATAAATATTAGAAATAACGGTACAAATAAGTTATTTCTAGATTGCAGTCGATTGTGTCGACTGCTGGCCCATACTAGTTTTGATTCATAGTTCTGATCCTACTAAACCGATGTTGCTGGATTTCAATCCCAAACTGCTTAGGATAACTACAAGCAATTTGAGACCAAGTTTGTTCTTTTCTTTTGCGTTTTTCGAAAGTGATCGTGTTTTCAATAGACGGACAGACAGACGGACGTGGCTAAATCGACTAAGAATTACTCAAGGAGCCAGAATATATATATACTTTATGGGGTCTTAGATGTATTATAAAAAAGTTTCACACGGAATGACAGACTTAGTATACCCTCAATCACCACAGTGGTGGTGGAGGGTATAAAAAATGACGAATTAGGAATTAGCATTTATAAAAAAATTTTTGTAAATAAGACTCTGGGAAAATATTCCAACGGACGTTAAGTGGGTCCTTTCATTAAAACCTTAATATGTTTTACGGATTAAAAGGGAATATTTTCCTACACTGAGAATGACAATAGAAGGGAAGAATTTGGTTCTGACAATAGACGAAAAAGAGGAGCAAGAGAGAGCAAGAAATAAATTATCGATTATTATAGATAACCATTTGAACAAAATGAGATTAAATAGCAGGGATAGTTTTATATAAGCTTAACCTTATATTTAACTTAATTAAACCTAAAGCACTTATCTCGACTTATTATCAACAAAAATTATTTTCCCTTTCAATAAAGTAGCTTAAGTTCACTTTATTTTTTATTTTTCTTCCAAAGGATTTTTTCATAACATCTTAACAAAAAAAAAATAACGGACATTAACTAATAAACCGTTTTTTTTTTTAAATTTACAGTTTTGTTTTAAATAAATGTGCATCTTTTTCTGTGGCAATAAATTTTAAATAAAAACCAAACACAATTTATTTTAAACAAAACCCTTAATATCACTACATCACAGATATATTATATTTGTATATTTATCTAAATATCCTTTTGATCTTATCGCACCATGGTGAAGGGTGTTTAAGATTCGGCATAGCCGAATATAGCACTCTTACTTGTTCTATTTTTCTTTATAAAATTTATAAAAAGAAAACCATCGATTAAACGTTTTATTTTATTTTAAAAAATAAGTTATTTTGCTTTACAGAATATGGCTTAAGTTATGTGTCTCAATAAGATGAAATAAATCCTGCACTCCGGCAAAATTTGTAAGGTGGCTATACGAAAAACATATGCTTTATATACTTGTGGAATATACGTTACAAAGGAAACTAATATCAAAAACGTGCCTGAGAAAAGAGAGAAGTTTTTCGTGTTGGACCGGCTTAAGTTATCCATGAACCTCTTGTACCAGCAGATAAAGTATTGCTTCCACTACTTCATATTAAATTGGGTATTTTCAAAAATTTTGTAAAAGTGTTTTCTGTAGATGGACCAGCTTTTACAACCTTAAGATCTACATTTCCACGACTCAGTTCTAGCAACGTTAAAGAAGGTATTGTATACAAATAAAATAAATGATTTTAAAAAGTAATTTCCAAAAATATTTTTTTCTAATTTTACAGGTTTGTTTAATGGTTCAGACATTATCAGATTTTGATAATTGAAGCACAGCCGCGACTAACGTTGTAAGTTACAGTTTTATCAGGAAAATCGCATTTTAAATAACATACTAAATTACAGTTTATAATTTTTTATTTATCAAAGTTGTTTTTGGGAATACAATTATTTATTAAAAGATTTTATTTGTTGTGCCTAATTCCCTATTTTTATTCTTGATAAAACAACTGAAAATTTATTGTTGGAGGATAAGCTGTTTCACTGGTTGCTTAGGCCCGATCAGCAGGAAACGTTTTTCCCAAAAAATTATAATAAGACTACAGAAGGAATGAGAATTACCAAAACTCAAAAATTCTTATTTGAAACGATATCAAAGTTTAAACAAAATTCCAACAATAAAATATTGTTGGTCCAACACAACATAACAAAAACTCATTTTTACTTAGAGAAACAGACATATGATTGATTTTTTTCTTTATCGCACAATTATTTGATGATGATGGCTGTATATCATCTTCGATTGAAACATACTTTTCAAATTCAAATAAATTTTTGCGACCCATTGCACAGATGTTTAAACACTCATTACAGATCAATGAACACATTTCATTGCATTTTATATAGTCGTTATTGTTAACTACCTGTTGCTATTTTCTATAAAAGTCAACTAATTTGGTTGTCACAAGCCAATTATTGGCGATTTCTCAGAAAAGAAACACACATATCTACCTGTTTATGACCAGCATTCACTTGTGTGCATTTTTTTAATAATTAATAAGCATTACTTTAACAACCCTTTCCCACACGTCTTGCCAGCCATTTTAACATAAACATTAATATAATAAGTTTTTCAGACCCATTGCACTGACATTTAAACACTCACTAGGGATCAAACAAACATATCAATGATCACATTTTCTATAAATGGTCGTGATTGTTTACTACCTGTTGATGTTTTCTATAAGAATCAACTAATTTGGTTGTCACAAGACAATTATGTAATGGCTTTTGCTACCCTAAAAAACTCTTAATTCATTTATAACACTGGTCTTCAAAAACAAATGTAAGTCTTTAAATAAAAACATATAAAATATAAAGATTTTGAAGCGGTAAATTTAAATCCGTTTGCAGTTTCAAATTTTTTTATGGGCTTGACTAATATTCCGCCCGAAATAAGGGCCGATTTTTATAAAAACACCAACAAATGATTATTAATAATATTTCTTTTAGTCAAACGAATAACATTTTTTATATTTTCCACTGTTTCGGACATTTTCAGAAATTAGTGGCGATAAACTTTTTTTCAAGCAAAATTAGTACTATTTTTTGTTTTCAAAAAGCCAGATATATTGCGAATAAAATGAGCCATAAACCATGAAAATCGATTGACAAATGTTTATTTTATTCATAATTATTAAAGGCAGCTTTTATGAAAATAATATGTTACCAATCTCAAACACTTTTATTTAAGTCATTTAAGAACGCATACATTTTATTACACATCATTAAACATTTTGCAGGTTTACATATTTTTAAACAAGAAAACATTTATACATACAAACACACATACATTCTTATCAACATGGTTATGCCCAGCATTCATATGTTTTTATAACCCCTTCCTACACATTTGCCTGCCCTTCGTTTCTAAAAATTCATATGAATGTATATTTTTACTTCGCACAAGCAAACATTAATTTTTTTAAACGAGTTGCTCGATTTCAACTCGTATGCGCTCGTTTTCTGCTCGCATAAAATTTGTACTTACGAGTTGAAAAATAAAACTCGTAAGCACAAATTTTAAAACGAGTTGTTATCTGCTTACGAGTCGAGCACAAAAATCTTATGACTCGTAAAAAATTTGTGCTCGCGAGTTTAAAAATAAAACTCGCGAGCACAAATTTTAAAATGAGAGAGTTGACTCGAATTGTGCTCGCGAGTAGAATTTTTTCCTACCCTGGTTATAAGTCATTTAAACAAATCGTTATCTGTGTCAACAATAGGTAATTATTTAGAAGGAATGTTCACTGCAATACAAGTACACTTTGAACCTGTTACAATGAACTCTGAGGCAAACAAAAGGAAAAGAGCTGAATATGTTCAATCCTTGAACCACTACATACAGCATGGAAAGCAAGTTGTTTGGATCAAGAGGTCCTAACATACATTTAATAGGAGCAATTTCAAC
The DNA here is from genome assembly GCA_943735925.1 of Pollenia amentaria. Taxonomy (NCBI): domain Eukaryota; kingdom Metazoa; phylum Arthropoda; class Insecta; order Diptera; family Polleniidae; genus Pollenia; species Pollenia amentaria. The sequence goes on along the minus strand of OX031007.1, from coordinate 70,462,117 downwards.
TACAGGAATCGTACACGTGGAACGTAGAAGGGGTTCATTTACTGCACATTTAGCAAATGACTGGGTGATTACATTAATGCAAACGTGGCAAGATATGGGTAAAATGCTGGAAGATTTGGTGATTGTTGCTGACAACGCACCTTGTCATTCAAACCTTAAAATAGTAATCAATAGTACGCCAGCATCTCTTTTGCGGCTCGGACCCTATTTTCCAATGCTAAATTCCTTTGAAAATATTTGGTCCAAAGTTAAAGCCTATGCCAAAAGCAACATTCGTGTTCCAAACGTTGCAGGTCCTGGCGTGATAGAACAAATATTGATCTACTTGAAGGAAATTATAGATCGTGCAACAAATACCATAACTGGGGGTGATTGCGCTCGTGCTGTGCAACACTGTACAGTTCACCAAGCTTCTGCGTTTTCAATGAATGACATGGCGGTCGGTCGATAATCATAAATATATGCATTTAAAAATACAACTACATAAAGTTTTTTGCTTTCTGAATTACAATTGACAATTTCTGACTTCCAATTGACGCTTTCTGAATTACAACTTACTAATCTGAATTACAATTGATGCTTTCTGAATTACAACTCACTAATCTGAATTACAATTGATGCTTTCTGAATTACAACTCACTAATCTGAATTACAATTGACGCTTTCTGAATTACAAGTGACGCTTTCTGAATTGCAATTGGAAAAGGTGTAGATGAATCGTAAATTCGACTACTTTTCTTCTTTAGACAAGACGACATAATTGTCTGACAGAAATGGGGTATTAAGTTGCTGACTATTTGTATGGAGGAATTTAGCTTTTAAAATTGAGCATGACTGAGCAAAAATGTACGTAGATGTATTCGTAAGAATATTGAATTAATACAATATAAATAGGTCCTATGAAACTAGAGATATTGCGAACGAAATTTGTGGTAATAAACATAAAAATCTCACCTCATGATGAGGCAAAAAAATGATTTCAATTCAAAACTAAAATGATATTTGGGTCTTCTTACATTTTCTATACATATTTTTGTGATTCTTGGTTGAGGGCTTAAAATAATCGGCAATTTCCAAAAGAGCAGTCTTAAACTTTATCATTAATTCCACCTAAATTTCCAAAGATCAGAATTGAATTACAAGTTATCAGTTTGTCCAATTAATAAAATTGATTAGACCTTTCACCTGAACTGTGATTAGCACACATTCGCGTAATTTATTTAGATCTATAGTAATTAAATTCATATATAAAATTATAAAAAAAAATTTAAAAAAAAAACGTAATTACAATTTCAAAACTGAAAATATATTTAATTTTTTATCAGGATGAATGAACTTATTGATGTTTTTAGTCATATTTCTTTGCGTCAACAATCCAGATGTTTTGAAACATTTTCTACAAAATAAAAATATAAAAATCTATTATCGATAATGGAAAATTCTTTGAACATTGAAACTTCCCCTTAAATTAATAAAGAATAATAATTGTTATAAACACTCTGTGCGGAAAAATCTTATTTATTTAAAATTCAAAAATAAACAACATGTTTAATTTATTTTGTTTAAGTAAATAAAATTATTTTAATTTGAAAAGTTTACACATATAAAGAAATAGAAATAAAAAAATGGCTTTGAATCCATCAATATGTCTTATCTACGATATAAAACGGGTATGTTTCTAAGATTAAAAGCAAAAGCTGCAAAATTGAAATAATAATTTTAAATATTTGCAAAATTTACGGTCGTTAATGAAGATTTTTAAATTGAATTCAAATCTAAATGAAAGCATTTATTTTGAAGCAGCAAATTAATGATTGAAGGTTATCTGTCCTGCCAAGTCTAAATCTCAAAATGAAAACAAACAATCGAATTAATTAAAATTATATAAATTATAAATATTTAATCATCCGTTTTATAGAAATGATACAGAAATTATGAAAGCAGATGCTTTTATAAGTTAAAATATCGTTTATACAGATATCAATACAGGACTCATTTAGAAACCAAAGATACAATTTTGCAATACCCCTGCAAGATTATTCCGGTACTTATAGATATCAAGGAGAAATCTCTTATGAAGAGCAATTTTACCGCAATCTTAACCGTTTTACTGCTTTTAGGTGTACATATTAGGGTGATCGATTATTCGACTTTTTTCAAAAACCGGTTTTCGAATATTCCAAATAATTGCTATTTTTAAAAACCCGGTTTTCGGTTAAGCATTTTTTAAATAACATGTTAACCGGTTATAATTCGAATGCATAAAAACACAAAAATCAGTTTTTGTAATAAAACGTTAATTTGTACAAAAACAAAATAGTTCGCAAAGGTAAGGAATCATTAAAATACATACATTAGGGTGGGTCACTGTTGTCTGTTTCACTAAAGCAAGTTTTTCGCAGTTTTATAATAAGATGCCAATAAGACCAGCATGCGAATATGGTCCATTGGTAACACCATATAGCTTGTTAAATATATGTTTTAATGGCAATTCTTTCAAATGTAAATAATCCATTGCAGTGGGCGCTGTTAAATTTCCCAGTGTTAGTGGCTGTACTACCACAACAACTTGCCATCAAATTCTCTTTATTCATTTTTTAAGACGAAGGAAGGCCAATAATTGACATTTCAATATTTTTAGAAGTACATCGATCTGGAGTTGCATAGCCAACATCTACAGGAACAGATATGAAACAAAACTCTCCTACGTCGGATAAAATTTTCTTTCTAATAAACGGACATTTTTTTCAACGACTTTATGAGATTTTTGTAATTTATATCATAACTGATTATTACTTGTATGACTATTGTATTTGACACTGTAGGAAGAGATTTTCTCCAAACGCATTCTTTCCTTTGAGCTACAAGTTCCAAGTATTTCGTAACATATTCGTAAGTTGGTAAAACATTATCATTAATACCTTCTACATTTTCGAATCTCGTGCAGAAATAATCTTGGCTTCTGATTTCCATAATAACGGTTAGAAGTTAAAACAGTTCAAATAAAAATATAAACACACAACTTTACTGTCCGCATAGTAAACCCAAACTGATCTTTTTATTGTGCATTATTTTATATGTATTCTATTCCTGGATGAATATATACTTTTCAATGAATGAATTGCTTGTGTCCGAATCCTCGAGAACTTCAAAATCGTTAGGATACAGTAATATGATTTTTTGCAATACAATGCTATTGCTGTTATATCACAAATTTATCAAAATGATGATCAAAGTGCGGGCTCTTACACTAAAAATAAATTAATAATATTTTACAGGGGTTCTAATACAGACAAATATACAATATATTTACGCTATTAGAAGTCGTTACGAGAAAAAATTTTTTTTGACCCACCCTAACATACAGTCCCGCACAAAATTATTGACACAGCAAGCATTTTTTAATTTTTACCTGTTTTATAGCGTTTTAAAATTTTTTAAGAAGAAAATAAATGTCTTTTCAGTTAAGTTATCTACTAAAGAAACAAATTTAAGTTGTTTTAAATCAATATTTTTTTTATTAATTCTTTTATAACGCCTTTAACATAAAAACATTACGATTCTATCGCACAAAAGTATTTGCACTAGAGATGAGCGATATTTCTGTACCTGTGATTTAATCACTGTTACTGAAAAATCACGAATCACGGTTGTGACCAAATTTGTCAAGTAACAGGTACTTTCTAAGTCGTTCTTTTTGTATTTTGTTACATATACAAATTTATGATATTTCACTGTTTGTGTGGGTAATAGCGTTTTTTTAATGAAATGTCGAATGATATTGCTGTTCCTTTCATTCTCTCTTCTATCTTTATTAGAATTTTTTTATGCCAAAATTTATTTGTTCAAGTATGTATTTATGTATATGAAAGTAAACAGATTTGAAAGCTCTTACAATTTGTTGCTGTTTCTTTGTAAAGTGCATACAAAAGCTCTTGCAAAAGCTCGCGCATTGTACATATAGCTTGGCCGCAATTGCTTTAAAAGAACAGAAAACTGATAAACCGTGATCACAATCACAGTTTAAAGGAGCAGTGATTTTTAAATCACATTCACTAATCACGATGATCTTTAAAAATCACGGGATCGCTCATCTCTAATTTGCACATCATTTATAGCACTTTTTAATTAACACATTTATACTTAATAAGCCAACATTTTTATAAATTTTACCACTCTTAATACTTAGTGGGCAAGCCTTTTTGCTTTATAACCTCGTTTAGACGCCTTGGCATAGAATGCACTAACTTTTTTGTGGTTTCTTTCCCAATCTTCATCCACTCTTCCTTTAACGCTTGCTGCAATTGAACTTTATTTGAAACTGACCGCTCTTTGACCCTTCTGTCAAGGTCCTCCCACAAATGCTCAATTGGATTGAGATCTGGAGACTGTGGAGGATGCGGTAGAACATGTCCAACATTGAAAGCTAGCCACATACGCACGTCATGAGCTGAATTTTTGGGGTCATTGTCATGTTGGAATGTAAATGATGTTGACAAATTTAACTTTTCGGCACTTTTTTTAAATTTTCTTTGAGTAAATTTAAATAAACGAATTTGTCCATAATACCTTCTATAAAAACCAACTCACTGACACCCTCAGACGACATACAGCCCCACACCATTACACCACCTCCACCGTATTTAACTGTAGGAGCAAGATTTGATTTTTCGTATGCTGTATTGGGCTTTCTCCAAACATTAATCCGGCCATCAGAGCGAAAAATGTTAAATTTACTCTCATCCGAGAATAGTACTTCATCCCAAAAACTAATAGGTTTGCTTTTAAATTCGTTCGCATAGTCTAATCTCTTCTCTTGATTAATTAAAGGCACAAGCGGTTTACGCCTTGCAGCTCTTGAAGTATAATTAGCCTCGTGTAGGACTCTGCGAACTGTCATGGGATGGATATTCTTGCCAAATTCCTCTTGAACTTCAGCGGCAAGTTCGGTCGATGTTTTTTTTTTTTGGGTTTTGCTTTATTTTTCGCTCCAGATATCCAAAAGGTTGCCCATAATCAAACCATAAATCAAAATGCTGCCTCTGTGTGCCCAAAACTTTTGTTCGGCAAAATTATTCCTTTTTTTCTAAGAAAGTTATAAAAAATATGTTTGCCATATATAAAAAGAAAGAAAAACATTGCTATTAGTTCGAACACTTCAGAGTGTATTAAGAATACAGGTTTTTTCTAATAATATTATTTTTAAATGGCATTAAAATAATGATAAAGTTGAATATGCTTGCTGTGCCAATAGTTTTGTGCGGGACTGTACATATATGACGTAAGGTAGTACAGACCTCACAAATATTTGACGATAAAATCCAAGAAAAGTGTGACCAGTACATTAATCAAACTTTAGCTTTATTTTTTTTTAAATTTCTATTAATATACTAAATTTTATTTGCAACAAGATAATTGTATAATGTAATTTAGAAACTGTTAAATGATGTCTGATATACCCAAACGTTTCGCAAAAGCCAATAAAAAATTAAAGAAATTTAATAAATTTATTATTTAAGATATTCTTCCAAATTAATTTAAAATGAGTTTTAATTTGTTGTTGGTTAAGCATGCTCTTAGGGCGGGTCGATTTTTTTTTTTAAATCGTATAGCAAAAGCGTAAACTACATAAAATTCTCCGAAGAAACCATGTATCTAAAATAAAATCCTAATCCGCGCCTCTCGACTTGGAAATATTCACCCAAGTAAAAAAGTTTGTATATAATTTTATATTTAATATTTTTATAAGGAACATAGAGGGAGTTTACACGGTGTCTATTTAGACATGTCTGACAAACACGTCTGTTTTGTTTGTAGGCGATCGGGGTAGAGAAGAAAGAGGGGTTGCCAAACAAACACGAAACGAGTTTTCATGTTTGTTTTTATGAATTATCATGTTTATTAGTTTGTATGTATATGGCTATTAGACAATTAGACATGAAAACAGACATGTTTGGAAAGACATCGTGAAAAGACAATAGGTTTTTGGAAGCATGTTCAAAAGGGAATGAAGAAAACAGACATGTCTGAATAGACACCGTGTAAACTCCCTCATAGATAAAAAAAAATTTCTTTCATAATTTAATGAAAAAGATCGGAAATACAAAAGAAAAAAAAATTACACTCAAAAAATTGTTTTCAGTATTTATAAAATAACCTGTTTTTGTTTGGATAAACAATTCTTATTTTATAATGAAAATAAAAACAAACAAAAAAAGTGTTTTCACTCAAACAATATTTCAGTAATTTTTTTTACCATAAACAAATTTTATTTCATTAAAACAAATAAGGTCTTTAATACATACAAATAAGCAATTATAGAATACTAAGAAAACTTAAATTATAATATAATAAAACATAATATATTAAAGAAAATAATTTTAGCGAAAGAAGAGGAAAAAAATTTTCAAGTCGAGAGGCGCGGATTAAGATTTGATATTAGACCCATGGTTTCTTCGGAGAATTTTCTTAGAATTTTATATAGATTACGTTTTTGCTATACGATTTTTAATTTTTTAAATTCGGCGACCGCAATTTAAAACCTTCCAAGACATTGTTTGATTTCTTCAGTTTTGTTTTTTAGTTCTTGGTGTTTTAATAAATAAGACTGTTAAATTTTTTCCATATCGTTGATTCCGCCGGAATGTTGTAGTTTTAAGCATGAAGATATGCTAGAAAACTAAAATTTGTTAGTGCCTTAAAGGGCATTCCGCCCTCGGCAACACAACGGGCTAATATTTTACCCAATTATTAATATTTGGCTACGTATTTTAATAAAGTATTATTTGTCGTCTCTTTAGAAATACTTCGGACGGAGTTAAGTTTTGTTTGAAGTACATTAATGTAAGTCATGTGGACTAACTAAAGGTGATTAATAAGTCGTGACGTGGAAGAAGCTTTGCCACTTATCATTTTAGGGCACTTCAGGCACCTAATTTTGTCTTTTTAATCCCGTTCGAAATATCTCCATAGATGACATCTGTATAAAAATTTATTTAATATTTAAAATCCTCTCACACAAATTACTATTTACTTTTTAAGTGAACACTTTTTTGTAGTATTTTGAATTGTTTTTGGTTATTTTACAAGAACACCCGCTTTTATAAGCAGTTTGTATTGACATTGTTCATAATATTTTTTGACTTTTGTTTAAGTTTAAGTTTGCCTAATATTCAATTAGAAAAATACTTAAACGGGTACATTTACAATAAGAGCAATGGAGACGTACAGTGAAGGGTTAAAGTTTACATGCAACCTATTTTTTTACGATTTTTGGGAATTGGTAACGATATCGAGAGAAACTTGTATGCCAATATTTAAGGCATTAATAAATATTTTTTAATAAAAAATTTTTTTTAATGACACAAGAATTTAATTCTACATTAAACATTAAAAACATTAAAAATTTTAAAGGACAAAAGTGTACATACACTAAAAAAGAACAATAGAATTAACTATTACATTAAAAACAGGTTTTAATATTTTAAAAATTAATATTGAGATTGTTCGCATCGTTCGCAGCTTGCAAATGTCGAGGCATGGAGTTTACTAAATTTTCTGTGATTTCCGCAGTTATTTCTATCCAATTTCTGTTTAAAGTAGTTTTCAGCCATTCACTGCTGCTTATTTAATATTTTCTGACTTTTTTTCTCTAAAACATCCCAGATATGTCTTTTTATGATTTAAATACGGTGATTGTGGTGGGGAATTCAGTTGTCTGGGAGCATAATATAGAAGCTATTAGCGAACAATGTGCGCCGTTTGCTTGGGATCATTGCCTTGCTGAAAAATCCAGCTATTTCAAATACCTAAGTTCTCTACCGATGGTTTCAAATTATGTTCTTATATGTTCTTATATTGATATCGGTCCATTGTGCCTTCAACTAAAACTTAATTGCCACATAAAGATGATGCCATGGCTCGCCAAACCATAACACTGTCACCTCCATGTTTGAATGTGGGTATAATATTCTTTGGATCTAAACTTTGGAACGGCTATCTCTTTCAGAAACATTGTATCTAATATCGTGAGTAAATAAGATTTGTTTTGTATCTTTTTAATGTGTATTAGCCAATTCAAGATAGAGTTTTTGCTTTTTGGCAGATAAAAGTGGTTTTTTGCGTTTAACTCTGCTTGTAAAGCGACTCTCATGCAGAGGTCGTTGTATAGTTTTTGGGTGAACACTATTTCAGGAACATTTTTCAATGCGTTCCGCCAATTTTGGGGGTCTTATTTTTGGATCCGCATTTACTTCTTTAATAATACTGCTGACATTGCGTCGTGGCAAGTTTTTTTCACTTTCATATCTTGAATGATTTTCAGTACTTCCATTTTTTTTATAGATTCTTATAATTGTTTTACTGTAAAGCGACAGATTTGACCGTTTTTGCAATTTCTCCATAATATTTTTGGTCTTTACGAAGCTTTCTTATAAAATTTCTAACTATAATAGATATTTTTTGACTATTCTCCATTTAAAAGATCAATAATTTTTCTAAACACAACAAATATAATGTTACTAATTTAAAAAATTGTTATGGTAAGTTAAATTCATTATCAGTTCAAAGAATGGTTTTGTATTTTTCAGGTTTTCCCAGAAGTAGTCACGTTGTATGTAAACTTTAGTCCTTAAAAATTTTCCTAACGCTTGAAATTTCCATGTTAATCTTTTCTTTTTAATTAGTCTTTCTTTTTTTTAATAATATTGTTTAATAGTGTCTTAATTAGTTGAATAAAAACATTTTTCATTATCGTTACCCATTCCCAAAAATCGTAAAAATGTAGGTTGCATGTAGACTTTAGTCCTTCACTGTATATAAATTACACATTATTAAAGTACCCGGCTTTATTATACCAAAATAACCGGTTTATTCGATATTCGAAAAATGAACATTTTAAAATAACCGGCTTGCGCAAAACTAAAATAAACGGTCAAAACCGGTGGAATAATAACCGTTCAAAATCTTACATTTTCAGTAGAAGCAAAAAAAAAACATTTTTAATTTAACATTTAAGACATATGAAAAAGAATTTTTGAACCAACCGTTTAATTACGAAAAAGAAGACAAAATAGCACGATATTTTAACAGCGGGTAGATTTTTTCCAAAAAGTGAAATATTAAAAATTTCGAGTTAATGCACTATTGTTGAACAGATGCGATACAGTAGTTTTGACTTAACTGCCTTTTGTTTACATGCACTTTTGACTTTATTGCACAAAATTAATCATCTATGTCATTATTCTTTAAAATCCCATACAAATTCCATTTTTAATGATGAAACAGAATTGAGTCTTCAACTTCAGGCAAACATTTTTAAGCCCATAATTAAAACGTCGACCGTAACTGCAATTTTCTCTCATTTCTTTCGTTTTCTTTTGTTCTTTTTTTTTCTTTGTTTACAAAATGTATGAAATTGAACGAAAGTATGGTAGCATTGTTGGGAGAATAATTGTCTCTATGTGAGAGCATGAGAAAAAACGTCTTCAAAATAAAATTGATTTTATTTCTCGACCGCATTCTCTGGCATAATTTTATGTCAAACTGTATGGAAAACAACGTTCAGCCCCAGTTCTGTTTCATCATTTAAGTGCACTTTCTATACCTGCACATATAAGATTAATGTCCAAAATATTTGGCTTTTTAAAATTATTTTCATACAAAAAATTAAAGTTTGCTGCACTTTGACTTACAGCCATACCTAAACAAGAGCGGAACGCGTTTTCTAGCTGTCAAAAATCCTCATGCCCATACAATTTGTATGAAGCATCCCTAAATAGCGCGGCGTCAACGCTTTGCAATTGGAAAATCCGATTTTGACAGCGCGTTAAAATAAACAGGGCTGCTATATTTGTTGTTTTGACAACCCTGTTTTTATTGTTTGATAATAAATAATGGCAAATTAGCTGTTTTTAGGTCAAACTAGCGGTTTTAATTCAATTTCTTATGTCTTTAATGCGGGTTTTAGTCGGCACGAAAGTTAACACTACTGTTTATGGCACAACGCTGACGCTCTTAAGGCCATGTCAGATAAAACTTTTGCTTCGCGTTGCGTTACCGATTCGCTTTGACATCTAAGATAAAATATACGTACTTATACGAAACATGTCACATAAAGTACTTTCAAAGCGGAGCGAAGCAAAAAGTTAGCCAACTCTCATCTTTTTGCGCGCTTTGACAATTGGCTAGTATAATTTTCTTTTTTTTTAATTTTTTTTTGCCAAATTCAATTCCCAAATTCCGTCCAATTAAATTTTTAACTTTTATTTTTGTAACAAATAATTAAATGTACAAATTACCAACCGCTTTTATAAGTTAACAAACAATGCGTGAGTGTTGTCAAAGTTTTCATTGTGGCATACACCTTTTGCTTTGCGTTTTTCTGCCATAGGTAGAAACGTCACGCAAAGCGACAAAGTTGTATCTGACACGGCCTTTATTTAGGTATGGCATATCAGCGTAAAAGCTGCGCTAAAGAAAACGTTCCGCCTTCCGCTCTTGTTTAGGTAAGGCTGTTAACTGCCCAAAATACAACTTATCTGTAATTATTGTTTAAAATCCTTGTTTACGTGTATTTTTTTAACCTGCATATTTATCAATTATTTGGGCAGCTTTAAAATATTTGCATATAAAACATCAAATTTATCTGCACATATGAAAAAAATATGGTGGCCACTAAATAAAATTAAAAATCGCAAAAAAGCCAAATTGGCATCATTATAATTCACTTATTTTGTTTGCACTACCTAATACAGGTTTCATTACCACTATTATATTTTTTATTTGGTTACCTCTTTCATATTAAAAAATGTATAACAGATGACTACAGATTGTTTGAACGTCATTATTGCGAGTTATATTTCATATTCTATAGTTTTTAGTCTTTATATGTTATAAGTTGAGTCGTAAATACATATTTTTTTTTATTCTTTTTTAAACGCTTTATTTTAGCTGCACTTTTTAATTTATTTTTGCAAAACTGTACCGTAACTCTCTTTAGAGAGACTGATCGGATATTGGGAAGGCATGTCGCATCGCCTCTCAAGTTTGATGGTGCATTTACAAGGCGGGGAAATTAATTCTGTTCAGTTTTTGTAAAACTTTAAATAAAAAAATTTTTTAAATCTATATATGGGCATTTCCATGTCATCGTACGTGCCATTTGTACGCCTTCGGAGCGATTGAGTTTTTGCGCAAATAATAGTAACTGGAAAACTTATTAATCATTATGTTTCTTTTAGAGGGTACTATATATGAAAAAAAAAATTATTACATTCGAAACCTTGTTGTCCAAAATACCTAGCAAAATAGGTGTATATCGTACGTGACATAAAACGGAAGTGATTTTGGGGTGAATGTAAAAAAATCCGAAAATCTGCGAATTGTGTCCGTGACATTTGAATAGCACCCAAAGCAAACCAAAAAATATACCGCTAATCAAACTATATATTTGGTCTCTCCTCGTGAATTTTGTTCATTGTTGTTGTTACATTAATTTTAAGGTATAATTCCAGTATCTGTATTTAATCGGCAGAAAAGTGAAAATTGTTGATTGCAGTTACTAAAAATGAATCAAAGAGATAATCAGTTTTAACTTTTATTGTTTGCTCTTTAAAAATTGTAATAAGCTGTAAACCCCTTTGCATAGTAAAGTTTGAGTGTTTTTTTACATTCTACCTTATTCGAAAAATAGTTTCAAGGCTATTTATTTTTTGAGTCGTGGTTGACATTCTCATGGAAATGCCCATATATAAAAGTGGTTTGGCCTTATAGGAGGCCAAACCACTTGACCGATCAGCTTGAAATTTTCACAGAATATAACTGTGACCCTGGAAGAGACATTAGGCTATATAAAGTTGAGATTGGACAAAGGGGCGATGCCACGCCCATACAACCCAAATTTTAAAATCGTTACGGGTGCGTTCGTAAATGCATCACTGTGCTGCATCAGAAAAGCAAACTTTTTATAATGCCGACAAAAAAGTATTTATAATTTTTTTTATTGTGTGACTATTATTTTTGTAAAGTATTTCACAATTAGTTGGCCCACATCTACTTCACGGATATATATATATATAAGCATTTGAAATCACTGATGCAGCGCAGTGATGCATTTACGAAAGTACCCTATATCTTAGGCATTTTTTGACATATGATGATGAAATTTAGTGCATATGCTGTTTGTATGAATAGAAATAAGCTCCATGAATAAAGAAGGCGGAGCCACGCCCCTTTATAGAAAAAAACACCATATCTAATAAACTACTGAACCGATCGTCATCAAATTTCCACAGTAGGCGACTGCCTTGAGTTACTGAACTTTAAGCTATATATATTTTTTTTTTTTTTATTCCTACACTAAATCCCGCGAAGCTTTTTGCTTGTCTGCATGTGGTTGGAAAAAGGGGCGGTGCCACGCCCATACAACCCAAAACATAAAATCCTTATATCTTAGCCACTATTTGGCGTAGGATGATGATATTTGGTATATATGGTATTGTTATGAATAGAAATACGTTGCATGAAAAAAGTGAGAGGGGCCACGGCCTTTATGTCGATTATAATTACAGTTTCCTGTTCGGTTAGCGTTTGCGATGACTATAAACAAAGCCCAAGGGCAATCTCTACAAGTTTGTGGCTTAAATTTAACAAATCCATGTTTCTCGCATGGACAGCTTTATGTTGCATGCTCGCGTGTTGGAAAACCAACTGATTTATATGTTTATGCTCTAGATGGAGAAACTGAAAACAATGTGTATCCTAAAGCATTGCAATAATTTATTAATAATTTAATAAAAAAAATTTTGTTTATATATAAATACTTTTTGTTTCATTTTATAACTGTTGCACACTGGGTTAAGCTAGTAAAAAATAAACGGCAGTTTTAAAACTCCATTTTAAAATTTGTAAAATGTTGTTTAACAAATTTCAGAATGTTTTGATCATTTCATTGGATTTATTAAGAATAAAATAGGGAATTAAAATGTGAAAACATTATGGCGATCCGTGCCATAGTTTTTCCGTACCTGCGATTACAACTTTGCGATTTTCGGGAAAAACTAATTTTTTGGTCATATTGTGTGGAATGAGCCCAATTTCCGTACTGTTACGAATTTTAAGTAAAAGTTATTCAGAATATAATCATGAAGGTCAAAAGTCAAATTCTTACATATTTGGAATATCTAAGGGAAATATAGCGAAATATTGTATATTTTTGGGCCGATTTTTATGAAACTGGAGAAAAATATACTCCAAAGTCATACGATATTCCACTACAAAATGAAAGTGAAAAACTTTTTAATTTTACATGTACAATTTCACTGTGTTCTAGGAAAGTAAAGAAATGTTATTTTCACGAAGATTTCATTTTAATTTTGTTTTAAACAACTATTTAAAGATACATACATATATTTAAATGTGTTACTGACGTCTTGCTAAATTTTTTTTATTTGTTGTAATTTTGGTCTTCATAAAATCATGTAAATTATTTTATATTGCTTTCAAACTTCTTGCTTTTCATTTTGGATCTGCAACTTCATCTGACGTATCTTCGAAACTATTGACGTGTAAGTTTTCCAATTTAATGGGCTGATTTGTTTCTTTTCTAGAAACGCCAAATGATCGTACACCGTTTAAACCCTTGAAAGCTCTATATAGAACGCAAAGCTTTGCAACTGCATCATCTTTAGATGAAATGTACTACTTATTGTAAGGACTACCACCAGATGCTAAGGTATCCGCTCTGTTATCGGACAATTTTAGTTCTCTTGCTACGACCTTTCATAGCTGATCACGCACCGCCCAATCACCTGTATAAAATCCTTTAGCTAATCAAAGGTTTTTTCATGAACATAAGCATCGCCTTTTTTTGTTTCGAATTTTTGTGCTTCTCCCTTAAAAACAGAAATAATCTCCCCATTAGGAAATTTACGTACAAAATGTTTTTCATTTACTTACTTTTATTATTTTCGCGACAAATATATAAAATAAAAAACTAGAAAACATAATATTTTACCAAAAAGTATTTTCTTTCACGTGGCTGTTTGCTTTCGATTTGAAATTACTTTTTTGTAGTGAAAATGATTTGTAGAACACAAAAATTCCTCTTGAAACAAACTGGAAATGATATTTTACTTTTGATTTCACTTTAATAATTTTAAGAACACAAACTGTGTGGAATTTTCACTTTCTTGGCCAAAAAAAATTAGTTTTTCCCGAAAATCGCAAAATTTAAGTCGTAGGTACTGCGAAACTATGGGAGGCATCATTAATTAATTCATTTATTAATGATGTGCTAATAATCCCAATTTTTGAATGAAAACACTGAAATTTATTGTTGTGGGAAAGCATTTCGCTGGTTGCTTAGGCCAGCACGTCAGGAAACTTTTTCCAAATACTTTAGAAAAGCTAAAAATATTATACAAGTAAGACCATAAAGTGAATAAGAATTTTAAACACTCAGGTCTTACATGTAACAATATCAAAGCTTCAACAAAGACACAACATAATAATTTTTTCACATTTTTAAAATAAGTATCACCCTAATAAACATACTTCTGGTTAGAATTCAAGCAAAATTTTATGTAAGTAAAGAGCGTTTATGTCATTTAAAAATTATTCAAATAGAACAAAACGTAGAAAAATATCGGAAATGGTTGACTATTCCGTTCTAAGTGACTAACGTACGTAATACGTATTTCCTTAAAGTTGTAATATTTATTAACATGTATGTAAGTATGAATAAAACTCTGTTAAAAATGAATGTTTAAAAAAAAATGTTTAATAATTATACTGTTTACAAATGCATTTGTACATTCGCCTATACAAACGTATAAGACTTCTAGCATTTTACTGCAACTCTTCATATTCCTTTAAACGAAGCAAAATTGAAGAAAAAAAATGTATGCTGTATATAAAATACATAAGTACATCAACAATGAAAAAAAAGTATTTTTATTATTTTAAAAAAGGATATTTGGTCCCTTCAAATGTACTCGATTCTTGAGTTCGCAACATTTTACACAGCGAGTTAAAATTATTAAAAATAGAAGCAATAAAACTTCTAATTTTCTTAGGTATTTGCAAAAGGACATTTTTAAGCTAAGAGTATTCTTGATCCAAGTTGAACAAAATTTGCTAGGAATGAAACGTTAATTACACTTAATACATGCAAAAAAAAAAAATCCAACCAGTTGGTGCAATTTGTCTGTCCTTACTACAAAATTTTAGTTTCAGGATATATGGAAAGGTCTCGAATCCGGCTCCGACATGCTGCAAGTTTTTAGTGCTTTTAACTTTTATGAATGTTAATAAGTATGCAAAGTTTTGTCGTTGTGCAAAAGCTGCTTCTATTTATCGGCACTCGTTATATGAAATGACGACACTGTGGATCAGCGCTTAACGTTTTAATGTCATAGAGAGGAAAAATTAATTTAAATGAAACTAAAAGCAATTCAAATGAATTGGCTTATTGGTCCTTATTTCAGAATGCAAACTTCTACTTTTCTTAAAGTCAATCTGGTGCTACGGTATTCATTTATGGGGTACTGTCTCGGCCTCCAATATAGAAAAGATCCAAAGGCATCAAAATAAAATCTTCAAAACATCACAGCCGCTCCCTGGTATGTAAAAAAAACTAGAACATAAAGACCTCAATCATTAAAAACTGAGTAAAAATTATGATCACAAAATATTCACAACAAAATATCTAAAAAGGCGTGAATTCCAGCCAAATCCTTTAGCTCGAAATATTTGAAATAATAGCGCCCACACCTGCTTAAGGAGAACGATACTGCAGCACTTATCCGATCACATTTGTGAACGGGAGCCGTGATTAGGAGATTTTGTTAGTTCATATTTAAATTCATGAAGATTACAAGATTCAGATTAAATTAAGCGCGATTCATTTGAATAATTTTTAAAAGATTAAATAAATAAATTGAAATTTTGGAGACTGGAACTGTTTAAACAAAATATTTTATTAATAATTGCAGACAAGCGAAAAGTTTCGCGGGATTTAGTGTAGGAATAATAATAATAAAAAAAAAAAAAAACTATTAATTTTGATGCTTTCAAACATATGCTTAACATATTAAACATATAATGTTAAGTAAATATGGTTGCAGCAAACATTTTGACAGACATTGTATGGTTTTAGACATATTGCAATTTTTGCAAAAGGGCAACACATTTGTTTTCCAGTGACATAATTAATGTTAAAATCAACTATAACTTCTTTGTGACCACTTAAGAGAGCCATGATTTTTCTGCGTGTACAAACACTTCAATGAAAGTTCAACTTTTACGACAAAAAAGGTGAATGCCCGATTTCTCAAGGGAATTGCAAACTTGTTTGTTTATTTATACTAGTGCGTAATCTTTAATCTTAATCGGTAGTTGGGACAGCGATCTATCACGAGAATCAACTTTTTCCTAACTTTCTATTTTTAAAATTTCTACTTACAGGATACCCTGTGTTGAAATTTTAATACATACTATACAGGGTATTTAAATATAGAGATTATTAAGAAAACTACACGCAGGGAAAAAATGGTTAAAGTATATGGTTAAAAAAACATATTATGGTATCCGCAACGGCAACAAACAAACTATTGTGGTTTTTAACATTATTTTTTTCACGATTGATAATATTTTGTTTCTATTTAACAATAAAGTGTTTACCTCCCTTGAAACTTCAAATGTAACAGCGTAATGTTTTAATAAAATAAAGCTACAACTACACACCAATTACGGCTGCTTTCACCATATTATTGTCACCGCAACCATATTATGGTTAAATTAATCAATTCAAAAGCCATAACCGTATTATGGTTGTGTCCAAACATGTTATGTTCAATAAGAATAATAACAATAATACGTTTGCAATTATAATATGTTATAACATTATACATTTAATTTGAAATTTAAAATAACATTTTTAAAACAACAAAATTATGGTTGCTTTGCTCCCTACAATAGTTGAATGCTTTTGAAATTCATACTTTCTTGGTTTGCTTAAAAGTCCCAATCACTTTATTTTGATTATTTAAT
Organism: Pollenia amentaria; assembly: GCA_943735925.1. Lineage (NCBI taxonomy): Eukaryota > Metazoa > Arthropoda > Insecta > Diptera > Polleniidae > Pollenia > Pollenia amentaria. The sequence goes on along the minus strand of OX031007.1, from coordinate 70,445,068 downwards.
TAAAAATGCTATTGAAGGTCGTCGCAGGCTGGAACATGAATTAACAGGAATAAAAAACAAAATAAAAATATGCATTGACATTTAATTACCAAATTGGTAAAATGGCTGAAATAAATTAAATAAATTAAAATTAAATATTAAATTCTTAATTCTAACCATAGTATGGTTACTTTTGTCCCAATCCTGCAATATGGTGAACATATAATGCTAAATTTTTAACAAAATATGGTTAATCTGGAACATAATATGGTTAATTTGGATCATTATTATGGTTAATATTGACCAAAATATGGTTGATTTTAATTAATTTTTTAATTTTAATTTTAAATTATCAGGTATGTGATGAAAATCGATCGATTTCAAAACGAACGTTTTTAAAAGGTGTGATGAATTTCGAGCGATTTTAAAATCCATTTCTGACTTATAGTCTTAAATTTTCGTTCAGAATACATTTCAGTTAACTTATATAATATAAAGTTTAAAAGAATAAAGACAGAAAATACAAAGAATATGCAATAAAAATGCATTTTAAAAAATATTGAAAACGATATTTTCGGTTTTAAATCGTTTCGTTTTTAAAATTGAATTCTATCACGTACTTTTATGGTTCATTTTTATCATATTATGGTTATTTTAATCATATTATTGTCATATTTAACCATAATATAGTAACCTTAAACATAAACATTATAAACAACGAACCATAATATGCTGCTCTTAGGATATGGTTGCCTCCGCTATATTTTTTTGCGTGTAAGCTTGGCATAAACGCCTAAACGCTTTTCTACAGTGTATCGATGTTGATAACCCCAGACGAACGAACATCGTTCAGAGAATAGCTCTTAAGTCTAAGAATACAAATGATGTGAATCTGACTATACGCTTACTGTACCACACATACATCAAACATACAGACATACATGAACAAGTAGATGTTTATTCACGTATTTAATTTAAATGTTTTATAACATAAATTTGTTCTTGTACGTACGTATGAACGTTAGTGAATTGTCCTTATCTGCTGGGTTTCATTTAGAATTCCTACGTAGCAGTAATTTGGATTGTGCGAATAGAAGAGATAAAATGAACCGATCGGTCGGTCCGTTTATTAAATTGTATTACCGAAATACTGAAAACAAATGAAATTATTTAATACATCCCTAAGTCGGGAATTTTAGTCTTACTTGAACCACAGAAGTGAAAGAAAGTTTCTAGTGTGTGTAAATACTTCAAAAAAAAAAAAAAAAAAAAAAAAAAAAAAACATTATTCTTTTCTAAAATTGCAAAGAAATATTAATTAAAATCAAATACTTTAGCGAAAAGTTTCATTAAGTGTGAGATTTTTTTTAAGTGCTTATCGAAAAGAAAACTTGAGTAATTTGTTGGAAGTTTGTTTGAAACATTATGCATAATTTATATTCGATTTACTTCCTTCATGTTTTTATTGGAATTTGTACAACCGGGTAAAAGTATTTACAATTATTCAAAATCCCTTAAGCCGCAAAACTAATTGAATTTTGAACCCATTAACAACATTCAAAGCGAACATCATAGAGCAAAAGTTTAATTAAAGTGTAAGTTAAAATTTTAATTGAAAAAAACAAATTAGAAAATCATTCAAATGAATCAATTTCAATAGCAACAAGTAAGAAAATATAGTTGGTCAAGACCGACCATTGGATACCCTACACAACAGTATCAACCCAATTATTGATAAAAATTCCCCGGGAGTTTCCTCCCTTCTCCCATTTTTCCTATAATTGGGCTGTATATAAAGAGTGTGCCCTATGTGAGATCGATGTACGATCATGGACGCGGCAAAACTTAAATTTTATGAGGTTAAGATCCAAATAAAAAATCTTTGTGCCGAATATTATCTAAATATCAAAATTTTATTTGAGTTTTGTTCGTTAAAAGCGATTTTAGAGAGGGGGCTTATATGGGACTACCTGGCATAGTAGCGATTATAAAAGTTATCATTGCCAAATTTTATATCAATGCCAAAATTTATGAGACATTTATGGTCAATATGGAATGATATTTGGTAAGACAATTTACCTCGCAATAAGATATTTTTGAACCAAATTGAATCTTAATTCCGGAAAGAAGTTTATATGGGGGCCATGCAAAATTTTGGACCGATTCTCACCAGTTTCAATAGATTTCAAACGTATGACAATTAAGACGTTTGTACTGAATTTCATCCAATTATCTTCGAAATTGCGACCTGTACTTTGCGCACAAGGTTACAAGGACAGACAACCAGTCAAAAGAACGGACGGACGGACATCAGTACACTAAAGGTGGGGCTACTAACAATATTTTTTAGTGTTACACTCATCAGCACAAACGCATAATACCCTCTCCACTTTTCAAGTGGGGGAATAAAAATTAAATTGATTCGAATTATTTTAATCATCTTGTATTTATTCATTCCCGTAATTTGTCTTAATTGAATGAACGGCCTCAGGTCATCCTTGCGATTAAAATGATTTTATTTTAATTGAATATTTTATGGAGAGAATTATTTTTCTATTATTATTTTTTGACATTGATTGCACTTTTAAGATATTTTTTGACTATAATTGATTTGTTTTAATTTTTTGTTGATTTTATGTACTTTTTGTGATAAGCAAGCAAAATTTTAATTAATTTAAATAATAAGTTGTCTAAATAAAGTTTAATAAGCCTTATTTTCAAAACTTATAAATACTATTTAAATATCATTTATTCGAATGATCTTCGTAATCTTACTATTGAAGTTATTGCAGATTCACAATTTTAAATGCAGCTGCCCTCTAGACCTCGGTCCCTCGCTCATAATTTTTTTTTTTTTTAAATTTTTAATAATGATTTATTGAGAATAACTTTGTATTCAATATATTTATTCGAAGATGACAAAGCAAGAGCCACTTATACTCTAGGAAATGTATGCCTCTAAGGAAAATTTTTTTCAAATACTTTGATATTTATTAAAAAAAAATCTGCCTTGCATGAATGCCACTCCAATGGCAAATTCATGTTTTTTTTAAGTTCAGACTGAGATATCAAATAAAAAAGAATGAATTCAATGCATGATGCACCACACAATGCGTTTTGTTTCCAAGTGCATGTTCTTGCTTGCATATTCTGTTTATTCATACCATTCGCAAAAGCATTGAATAATTATGATTACATAACAAATAAACATCTATGATCCGGCCACTCCACTTCAGAACTTTAGCTACATATGTACACATTATTGGGGGATTCACAAGGTGTCATAAAGTCATATGTCTTACAATAATAACATGAAAAATACGACTGATGTGAGCAACCCCTCATAATTTAATGTGCTATTAATTACGACAGCACAATAAACATAGCAAGCAACGTTTTATTTATTTAAGACAATTTTTGTTAACAAACCAACAACAATATTTTTAAACCGTTGTAAAATGTTAGAACATTATGACAATAAACCATGATAGCACACCTTGTGTAACTTCACAAGACTCGAAATGCCCCATATAGCATATAATATCGGCAAATACTTTACTACGCCATTAACTGCAAACCTTAATGATATTGTTGTAAAAGCCTACTATAGTTTCCTAAGACAAGAAATACAATTTCGTGAAGATGTGTCTATAACTTATCATAGGCCCTATTTAAAGCCCATTCTTAAAAATCAGCTTAATACGTCTTAAACTGCAGAAAATTTTAATATTTAGTCAATTCACAAGGTATCCTAACATGTCATATTGTCAAAATGTCCTAATATTTTACAATGGTTTAAAAATATTGTTGTACAGCTCAGCCGCTCAGCGCTGGACTTTTCTGATTAATTACGACAGCACAATAAACACAGCAAGCAACGTTCTATTTATTTAAGACACTTTTTGTTAACAAACCAACAACAATATTTTTAAACCATTGTGAAATATTAGGACATTTTGACAATATGTCATGTTAGGATACCTTGTGAATTGACTAATTGTGTTAAAGTTGTTTTTGGGAATACTATTATTTATTAAAAGATTTTGTTTGTTGTGCTTATTTCCCCTTTTAAATAATTGATAAAAAAAATACTGAAATTTATTGTTGGAGGATAAGCTGTTCCTATGCGCATTTCACTGGTTGCTTAGGCCAGATCATCAGGTAACGTTCTCCTAAATAATTTTAGAAAAGCCAAAGCTATTAGCAAACAATACTACAGAGGGTAACATATTATTTTGGTTTTTAATATGTTTTTTCTTTACCCACTTACAACTACAATTAATGTTGGGAGAATTCCATTTAATTGTAGCGGGAAATGTAAGAAAAGATAAAAACTCATCACTAATTTATTTTTTGGTATTTTGTTTAAGCTTTGATATCGTTGCAAACAAGACTTTCTGAGTGTTTGTAGGTAATTCTCATTCCCTCTGTAGTCTTGTTTGCTGATAGCTTTGGCTTTTCTAAAATTATTTAGGAGAACGTTACCTGATGATCTGGCCTAAGCAACCAGTGAAATGCGCATAGGAACAGCTTATCCTCCAACAATAAATTTCAGTATTTTTTTACCAATTATTTAAAAAGGGAATTAAGCACAACAAACAAAATCTTTTAATTGTGTTAAAATTTAGTTGGATAAAACAACAAAAGACACGAGTCCCACATATATTTACTAAAGTCTTAAAAAAAGTTTTTCTTCAACATTTCCCGAGTATCCCGCAATTGCTTCCCGGGAAAGCGCGAATCGAAAACAAGTGAAAATCCCCTGAATTCACCGCGATTTAGCACCCGCTGTGTTAAAAAATATCTGCCTAATTTTTAACGAGCTCATAGCGGACATCAACCCCTATAATTCATCCTCACACTTATTGTGGATCCGACTATAAGTTTTGAAGATATTATTTTTCCGACGCTTGATTGGCCCTATTTTCCATTGTGTTTCAGCGATAATAACCAGACAACAACTTCATTTATTGAACAGAAACAAAACTCGGAATAAAAAAATGATAAACGTGTGAAAACGTAAATTTAAAAATTTGGGGTGTTGCTTTTTAAAATTTTTACACAACTCATTAAGTGGCCATGCACCAAAAGTTACGAAAATTTGGGAAAAAAAATAAGAAAATGCGTTTAGCCTTCAAAAGTTACGTAACATGTAACAAATGTTACCAAAAGGCATCATATCGCACACTAAACCGTAAACAGGCACAACTCAAAATTTATGAAAATCTTTATTTTATTAACAACAAGTATTTGTCAACCACGAAAATTTTGTTTATGTTACTCACAGTCTTCTTTAGCTCTTCTTTTAATAATCGAAAATTAAAAATTTATCAAGATCGTAATTCTCGTATTTTTTTATAAACCTAAAATTGTTATCATTATTGAAGTATAATTAATTAATTTGTACTTCCATAATGTCACGTGACTAAATTAAAATCGTGCAAGCCCAATTTGTAAAAATGTTTAAACGTCGAGTTTTACACTCGTCTTCGCAATGGGGCATTCGTAAAATAAAAAATATGTTGCTAAAGTGAACGATCATAAATTAAGTTCTAATGCAAGTCAAAAAGGTCACTTCTAGTAGATAAGCCAAAAATTTAAGATTTGAAAATAAGAGCCAAAATATTAATTAATTAATCAAATTAAGTTCAAATTTTTGTCGGGATTTTAATTTTATTAGTATTTTTATTTAAAAAATTTGCTTAAATAGATTTTTAATGTTATTTGAAATTGAGTCCGACTTTATGAGTTACAAAATTTAATTATGTTTAATGAAAATATCACCTACACAGAAAAAATTAAAAATTGTCTCTAATCACCAAATTCATAGAATCAAGCAAAAAAGTTGTTGATTTTGCGCTTTGATTATTTATATTGATTACTACGAGTAAAAATTGAAAAAATTTAAAATTAGAAATATTTTTTTTTTTTTCAATAAATTATATTTTTAATTTTAATTAAAGAAAATTTTTAAAAAAAACTTTGCAGTTTCAAAAAATGTGTTAATTGATTTAATTAAATATGGCTCAGGTTTTGACAATTCCTAACAACAATTCTACAGGTTAAAATGATTTTATTTTAAACGAAAAAATTAATAAAGATTTTTTGTTATTTAATAAATATTTCAATTAAAAATTTATTTCAAAACAACTAAAATGTTAATTAAATCAAAATTATATTTTTGCTGTATCAACTGAATTAGTTATTCATCGATTTGTACCTCGATAAGGTCGTTCAAATATATATATACGGTCAAGAAAATTTAATTAAGCAAGGTGGCCCAAAAGTCATCACCCTAGTGGAAGATCCTATGAAAAGCTACACAGCTACAAAATACACGACAATAAGAAATGAAGCGAGTGTAATCTACGCTCTATTCAACCTAAATCCCGGCGACGAGAAAGACAACTTTTCATCGAAATGCATCGTGAGCGACGAGGCCCATTTCTGTGGATACGTGAATAAGCCGAATTATCGCTTTTAGGGTACAACAAGCCCGCGTATAACACACGAAGAGCAGGAGGCGTCGTCGGGCCTTATTTTTTTCAAAAACGCCACGCGCCAAGCGACTTCTGTGAACGGCGAGCGCTTCAAAGCTGTGCTTATGTCATATTCCTAACTTAAGAATTGGGACTAGAAAATATGTCATTTCAACCGGATGCAACAACCGCGCATACTGCACGAACTACAATCGAAGTTCTGAGGCGTGCCTTTCTGGGTCGCTTAAACTCTTGTTTTGGTGGATTGCACTGACCGGCAAGGCCAATGTCGTCAGATTTAACCATTCTAGACCTCTATTTGTGGGGTTTCTTGAAGAATAAGCCTTAGACGTATGAAGTCCTTAAAGAGAATGAATATCAGTCAAGAATGCGAAAACCTTACACCGGAAGTTATTACAAGATTAATGGAAAATTCCATAATTCTGGACAGTATGGTCATCAGTTCTGGTGGCAGCCAGGTGGCCTATATAATTTTTCTACTTAAGTAAAGAAATTTAGACATCTAAAAACACAATCCAAAAGCAAAAAACTAAAGTTTTTCATTTAACTATTAAACAAATTTCAGTTAACCCTTTCGGGACTACTGGGATAATACGTCCCACCAATTTTCAAACTTTAATTTTTGATTTATATTCAATAAAATTTCTTATCTAAAAAACCGCAAGCCCGGTCTTAAGTGTAAGTTATGAAATGTTAATAAAAACAAAGTGGTACATGTCAGCATTTCCATTCTACTTGACATTGAATATCACAACTCCGTTGAACTTCTAGTTTGATATATTTTATTAAATTTAAATCGACCACCAAAAATACTTGTTGAAATTTTACATCCAACAGAAAATGCTTATTGGGATTCTACGTCCCAGGAGAAAATAAGGATTTCAGGATTTGTGAGTATGCAGATTATATTTTTTTTGCCATGTCTCTTAGAATATGCAAAAATTTCCACCACAAATATTTCGGTTTTTAAAATAAAACTTCGGGCCCAAAGGGTTAAATAACATGGGGTGACAACTTTTGCGCCATGTTGTATAAGCACTAATTTCATACTTTTTCTTCTATGATTTCAACTTTGAAAACCTTCTGAAACGTTAAAACTGATAACCGTTTTTATTAAAAATGTTTATATTTTAATTATTAGCAATTTATGAAATGTTTATAAATTATGATTATTTGCAAATATGTTTTGCGAAAAGGGGTCAAGCCCCAATTCCATTTATTGATAAGTGGTAGGGAATCATCATTGCAAAAATTATAATAAAAGCTAAAATTAAAATCTTTCATACATTTATTACAGTTAAAAACTCATCAAATCGATAACACCCAAGAAGACAAAGTCGACGTAAGGACAACAGATAATTTTTGGAGTCCTAAAATGGCGCTTGACTTTTTGGCTGGTTGTATTGGAGGTAAGACCATTCTGGACAAAATAAATATTTATGAAGATCTTTAAAAAGGTTTGCTTATTAGGTTGTGCTGGCGTTTTAGTCGGTCATCCTTTGGACACTGTCAAGGTACATCTGCAAACTCAGGATCCTAAAAATCCCAAATATAGAGGTACTTGGCACTGCATGACTTCTATTGCCAAACAGGAAAAGTTTAGAGGCCTATATCGTGGCATTACAAGTCCCATTGGCGGCATTGGTTTCGTAAATGCCATAGTGTTTGGAGTTTATGGTAATGTCCAGAGAAATACAAAAGATCCTGATTCGCTGGCATCTCATGCGTTAGCAGGCAGTATAGCAGGTTTCTCTCAAAGTATAGTGTGTGCTCCCATGGAATTGGCGAAAACTAGATTGCAGTTGCAACATGAAGGGTCAAAAGGGCCGAAATTCAAAGGGCCCTTAGACTGTTTAAGACATGTAATAAAACATGAGGGCTTACGAGGTACCATGAAAGGATTAGCTTTTACGGCTGCTCGCGATGTACCAGGTAAATGAAAATGCTACACGTTAAAAAGGAAATCTACTAAAGAAAAACTTTATTAAACTTTTCTAGGATTTGCCACTTATTTTGTTAGTTACGAGTATATGATGCGGCAACCCAGTCAAAATAATATTCTCTATGGCCTATGCGCCGGTGGTCTTGCTGGTATGTGCTCTTGGGTGGCCAGTTATCCCATAGACGTTGTTAAAACCTGTATACAGGCCGATGATCCTGCTAATCCTAAATACAGAGGTTATCTGGATTGTATACGACAGGGCTATAGAGCGAATGGCTTAAACTTCTTCTTCCGCGGTATTAATTCAACTATGATACGATCATTTCCCATGAATGCTGCCTGTTTCTTTGTTGTCTCTTCGATTATGCAATGGGCCAATAAAAGCGATGTTGATGTTGTCGTCCATACCGGCGATCCCTTAGCTCTTGTTAGCTTGGCTACTAACCTACCGTTGTGCCAAGTCCTACATATCGATCACTCTGAAGAAAAATTGAGACACAAACGTTCTATATTAACACAAAGTTTAAGATCATTTGGTACTTTTAATGAGGCCGTGTGCCACACCGAAGCCGCCGAATTAGCTAGTCAAATATATCCTGATAAATTTAATGATAAATACTATATATTTGAAGATGAACGATTGTTAAGAGAGAATGCTTTAAATGAAAATGTACATAATTGCTAAGTAGTCTTTAAGTTACCCCAATCTCTCCATCTCTCTCTCTTTTTCTCTCTCTCACCCTCTTAACCTTTCTTTATTTCACTAGTTTATATTTTGTAACTTATTAATAATTTTGTATTTGTATGTCTTGTTTTGATCTAATTGTACAAATTTTATACCGTTTATTAAAAATTTCCGTGAAATTATAAGTAAATGTTTTCATAAAACTGGAAAACTTTAAAAGAGTTATGTATTTCTAACTAGTTTTGTTCTTATTTCAGAGTTTCTTAGAATTCTTAGAATAACTTCCAAGTTCACCAAGTTCAGTTATAATTAACAATCACTATAACTGTCAAAAAACATAGTGTTAACTGGCAGTTACTGTCGTTCCTGAAAGGAGCATTCATTCATATTATTTGAGTTTCGGATAAGCAGATGATTAGCATACTGTATCTTATTTTGATGATGGGGCTGCAATCTAAGCCAACAGACTGGCTAAGTATGCATCACATTCATATAGCAACCCGCTTAATATAAGAACAGAATCCGCTTGCAGCCGCACCAACTAGGAGAACATATGCTGCAATCGACTCTCACAACTCTCATGCTTGATGGAAGCCAAGAACATCGCCCAGGGACCACCACCTGGAGGCTTGTGAGTCGACTTGGAGTGTATTGATAAGGATCACCCTGGATTCACCAAGTAGAATCGATCAGAGGCGTTGCCTCATAATTATATCCCCTGGCCCCCTATTACTATAACTGACAGTTATAGTAATAGTGAATTATAACTGAACTTGGTAAAATGGGCCAGATAAATTCGGTTTAAGATAAAAACGGATTACGGGAAAAAAGTCATGAAGAACTTAAAAAATCTGCTTAGAAAAATTGAATAAATACGTATAGAATTTGTTGCTATCGTTCTGTGTAAATCGCTCTTTGTTAAAAAGGCTAAAAATTTGTCGCATTTTCCTTATTTGACGGAGGGTTCTCTTGGAAACGCATGAAAATTTAATTTATTGAAAAAAATCCTAGAATGCATGAAAATGTTAAGGAAATTTGTCTTTAAATATCACATGCCTCGTCCTAAAATCGTTAAAATTACTTTTCGTCTTGCGAAAAATCTCCTCTTTACATTCTCCTAACATTTTTTTAAGGAAAAAAGGTCTTAATACACATTTTTTATACCCTTCACCAAAGGAAAAAGGGTATATATAAGTTTGTCATTCCGTTTATAATTTCTACAATATTGGTGTAAGACCCTCTAAAATGCATTTATTCTGTGTCCTTAAGGGCAGCGAAGTTGATGTAATTATGTCCGTCTGTGTGTATGTCCTTGTGTATGTTGAAATGGGGTTTCCGTATACCCCAGAAATAATGGGGACTAGGTTGCTATATATATTTATGTCACATATACTTGAAATTCAGTCCGATTGGTTCAAAAATGACTGAGATATGATCAAAAGCCCCCAGACTGCTTCTAATTTTACCCATAAATCCCTATTTCCTGTTTATCCGAAGAACGGCAAGAGCCAAAGATGCCAAATTAGGTACAAGCATCAAGTTATCAATACACAGCCTTTCTAAAAAATGGATGGGATTGGACACCTGGGCGCGGCACTTCTTATGCAAAGACATTATAGATGTCTGTATATCGGAAGAACGTTAAGAGCCAAAGTTTCCAAATAAAGTACTAGCATCTTGGTTATCAGACAAAATGTTGGCTGGATTGGAGAAGTGGGCATTGCATGTCTCATACAAACACATTATAGATTTTTATATATTTGGAGAACGGCAAAAGGCAAAGTTTTCGAATCCGGAACAAGCTTGGTAAGGGCTGTTTTACACTATCACACAAGTCTTAAGGTATGTTCAGACCTAACAAATATTGGACGAAATAATTCAAAAAAAAAGCATGAAAATAAATTAATCCAACTTTAGCTTTATTTTAAACGATTTCTATTTATTCACTTAGTTTAATTTGTAAGAAGATAAATGTATAATGTAATTTAGAAACTGTTTAATGATGTTTGATCTAACAAACGTTTTGCATCTCTGATCTAATTATTGTTTGAAAATTTTCAAAAAACAATAACTTATCATGACAGGGTTGCATTTTCCTCAAAATACGTAAGACTTGTGTGATAGTGTAAAGTACCCATTATCAATACACAATACCTGATATCAAACGCCGTAATTTGGCCTCTATTGTGGTGTGAGTATTTGTTTTAAATTTGGTCCAAACTTATAAAACTGCAATATAAATAATCGTACCAGATTTTATTGGAATCTGTCTATATTTTACCATATCTGCCATACAAATAATGTTCGCGGGTATAGCCTTTAATGCCATAACTTCCTTATAAATGTAGGTATTGACATAAAATTCGAGACAGTAAGAATTAAACATATGTCCTATATAAAACCCATCTCCAAAATCCCATAAAGACGAACAAAACTCATATGGATGTTACTATTAAGATAATATTTGCTACAAAGAACTCTTATAACGGGTGGCGCATTAGGAACGTTATGATTTATTTATTGAATAACACTTTTTTCTGATTTTATTTTACGTTGGCATTTATTGGAAATCAGAATATGCGTAGCTTGGAAAAAGTTTACATTATGTTTGGAAGATAATATCTTTCATATGGTGTCCGACTTTTGCTTAGACTTAACTTGCTCCTTCCAAAGACATTTCCGATAACTTTTCTTAGAATTCAGGTCCCAGCGCCCTCTCTCCAACTCGGATATTCGCCATAAGCTGTTGGATGGTTCTTGGCTTATTGTCATACACCTTACCTTTTGGGTAAACCCAAAGAGAAAAAATCGGGAGCCGTTAAATTGGCCAAACGCTGTAAGCCATTTACATTAGCCGCAACTTGTTCGTCGTTTTCGAAAGTGGGTGAATTTGATGTTCAACAATTAAAGCAAAGCCGCAAATGCATTTGTAAAGGGCATAATAAACCACACAAATAGCTTGGCAAACATGTCACAATTTTACGTTTGTACAAATATTTCGTGTTGTTAATTGGGGTGTTTGCTGTTTGTACAAACATTTGAAGCAAACTTTTTGTTGTTTCTAATGCTAAAAGTAATCATTTCAGCGAAAACTTTTCGGGGCAAAGACGTAGAAGAAGAAGCAATAAAACAATTTTCAGCCGTAAATTCTAATTTTTTAGCAACATTGTTTGCCCCAAAACAGCTTTTTGTTAAGAGCGCTCTTTATGACTTTTTCCCTGTGTAACACTTTTTTTCGCAAACACTTTTTATTATTTTTTTTATAAATAAAAAGATAATTTATACAATATGTACACATAAAATATTCCTTTTATTTTTTTATTTATAATAATAAATTTTTCACTTTGGCAGTTATTTTTTAAATTGAGTTTTCAAAAACTTCCGTTTACATAAACAACTTTTGACATTTCTCTACATAATTTTGGGAAAAATATAAACAACTTTTGACATTTCTACCCAATTATGCAAGAAAAAAGTAGCACAGCTGTGTTTTCAACTCCACCTGAAAATGAATTCGCCTTGAACAAATCGTTTTTTAAAGCCGAGATTATTTTCTTCAATTTATTTTATTAACTGTCAGGCTCACAATGTCGAAAAGAAAAGTTTTTTCGTATATTTACAGAGAAAACAAAATCAATTTTTGATTTTTATTATTGTTTGCAATATTGATCAAGGCGAATTAATTTTTCAGGTGGCGTAGAAAGCACAGCTTTGCTATGAGAGAAAAAAGAGAAAATCAACGAAAGCAACAAAAAAATACATTGTTGTGTTTTTGGTGTTCACAGAAAAAATTATTAAATTTCTCCAATCACCAAATTTATACAAAAGTTGGACAAAATTCGTTTTTTTTTATTTTATTTTGAACGAAAAAAGCCAATTAAGATTTTTTGTTATTTAATTAAAATTTTAATTGAAAATGTATTTCAAAACAACTTAAATGATTATTAAATTAAAATTAATTTTTTAATTTTCTTTCAACTAAAAAAATAATTGATTCAATTATCACATAACTTAACTGCCTGGCCCATAATGTCGACAAGAACATTTCTTTCTTATATTTATATTGAAAACAAAAACAAATTTAAATTTTTTATTATTGTTTTCAATATAAAAATGCGAAAGAAATGTTCTTGTCGACATTGTGGGCCTGGCATTAAATTTAAATACTTTTTAAACCATTTTTTTAATTGATAAAACACTTTTTTCTGTGTTGTTACTTGTTGTAGTATCGACACTAGAGATCTGCATTTGTGCGATTAAACGACACATGAATTCACATACCAGACTAGCCAGTAGTGTGTGATTTTAGAAGCATACACAATTTATTGTGTGTAAGAAATAACTTACAGCCATACCTAAACTAGAGCGGAACGCTTTTCTAGCTGTCAAAAATCCTCATGCCCATACAATTTGTATGAAGCATCCCTAAAGAGCGCGGCGTCAACGCTTTGCAATTGGAAAATCCGATTTTAACAGCGCGTTAAAATAAACAGGGCTGCTATATTTGTTGTCTTAACAACCCTGTTTTTATTGTTTGATAATAAATAATGGCAAATTAGCTATTTTTAGGTCAAACTAGCGGTCTTAATTCAATTTCTTATGTCTTTTATGAGGGTTTTAGTCGGCACGAAAGTTAACACTATTGTTTATGGCACAACGCTGACGCTCTTATTTAGGTATGGCATATCAGCGTAAAAGCTACGCTGAAGAAAACGTTCCACCTTCCGCTCTTGTTTAGGTACGGCTGTTATGTGTGCAAAGCGTTCAATTATTTAGGCCGTGTCAGATACAACTTTGTCGCTTTGCGTGACGTTTCTACCTTCGGCAGAAAAACGCAAAGCAAAAGGTGTATGCCACAATGAAAACTTTGACAACACTCACGCATTGTTTGTTTACTTATATAAAAGCGGTTGGTAATTTGTACATTTAATTATTTGTTACAAAAATTAAAGTTAAAAATTTAATTGGACGGTTTTTTTGGAATTGAATTTGGCAAAAAAAAAGAAAATTATACTAGCCAAATGTCAAAGCGCGCAAAAAGATGAGAGTTGAAAGTACTTTATGTGACATGTTTCGTATAAGTATGTATATTTTATCTTAGATGTCAAAGCGAATCGGTAACGCAACGCGAAGCAAAAGTTTTATCTGACATGGCCTTTTATGTGAGTGTTGTGAGAGAAATATTTGATACATGTATAAATAACAAATATACTCTTTTACACGAGCAAATACACTTGTGTGGCGATGTACATTAGACCGTCTCACTTTTCATTTTTTTTCGAAATTTCTTCATGAACATCGATTTTCTTTATCTACTATAAAAACCAAGAAATTTGGTGTATAACAATTAAACATTGATGAATGGGAAGTGGTCTCTCAAATCGTTTTTTCATTTTTTTAAGCAAAATACCTTTTTTTCAAAAAATGGAAAAATCTTGATTTAGTAATTTGCCTCAAACTCAAGCAGTTCTGAATGGATTTGAACATCATTTCATGCATTAGAAAGCTTATTAAATTTCCTAAATGTTTCTTAAAGCAACATTGCCATTTTGTTCGAAGGTTTTTTATTCATAGCACTACAAATTCAGATTTTCAAATACAAATAAACAACTTTACACATTTCAACTAAAACTGCAGTTTTTCTTAACAGAATACGACTGTTATTTACACCAAAATTTCCTACCACACTGCATTTACAGAATATAAAAGTTTTGCCTAGTTCAAATTTTATATATGAAAAGGTAAGCAAAAATTTAAAAAAATGTTAAGTTTGTATTTGAAAATCTGAATTTGTAGTGCTATGAATAAAAAACCATTGAACAAAATGGCAATAGGAAATTTAATAAGCTTTCTTATGCATGAAATGATGTTCAAACCCATTCAGAACTGCTTGAGTTTGAGGCAAATTACTAAATCAAGATTTTTCCATTTTTTGAAAAAAAGGTATTTTGCTTAAAAAAATGAAAAAACGATTTGAGAGACCACTTCCCATTCATCAATGTTTAATTGTTATACACCAAATTTCTTGGTTTTTATAGTGAGACGGTCTAATGTACATATTGTGTTTTATCAACACATGTAGTTTGTGTTTTCGAAATTTTTTTACCGTATCGAAAACAAAATATTAGTTAAAAGATATTGCATTAAAAGTTATACCAACTTTTTAGAGGCAAAAAGTAGTTTTAAATATATTTTTAAGCAAATTAAATTTTTGTTAATTTTTTTGTATTAATTTTTTTTTAAGTCAAGAGAACTTATAACTTATTTTTAAACGTTAATAGATTATTTTTTTTTTTTATAACGAGCTTTATTTCTTAGCTTTGATAAATTTTTTAAGTTTTAAGTTGAACAATTTTACATTTTTTTGGCATTATTAAATTTTTTATCGATAATTTTAGTAACATTTTTGACGGTTTGCATAATAATAATTTTTTTATTTATAATTTTATTACTGTTATTGTTTTTGAATATAAAAAATATATTTTTTATAACCATTTTATTTTCTTACTTTTTTTGTTAAAATTTTAACTTTCCTCTTCACTATGTACACTTTTTCCACCGATTTATTTCTTCAATATCAACTGAAGGTAAATCCCAACTTGATAAAAAGCATAACCCGTACATACGCCCGTACAAAAGCAAAGAACGATAGGGAAAATGATCAAATAGGGGAAAACCCATTTTAACAAAACAAGAAAGACAACAAACACACGAATGATTAGTGTGATTTTTAACTTAACTCAGGTTTTTTTATTTTAATATGGAGCAATTCCATATGAAAGCGATCACCTTTTGGACGACCCCTCTCCGATTTTAAAATAAATAGTCTCAATCGATTGCCCAGCAAAAAATAATGTACCTACATATTTTTTTTTTTTATAGTGACTGGTTTAGTGGTGGTGTACACCACTGTCATGTGACAAAATTGAAGAATTCTTCATAAGGGACCTCATTGAAAGTTGTTTTAAAAAAAACTACTAAAGCGATCGCAACGAGTGATAGCTCGTTGGAAAGGTATTGAATCAGGCTTTAATTGAAAAATAAAATTTTCCTAATTTTTCTTAGAAATTTACCTTTAAATTTTCCCAAGAAAATTAAATTTTCCGATTTTCCACAGAAGCTCCTAAATTTTCTGGCTAATTTTTTTTTTTTGGATTCCTCATAATTTTTGCTTTAAGAATCAGCAATAAAAAAATGGGCCCCGACTCCTTGTTTGGACAGGAGAAGAGCATTTAAGAGACCACCTTGTTAAAAATACATTTTTAAAATTATTTTACAGTTAAAAATACATTTATGAAGAAAAAATCAATTTTTTTTTAAGAGCTCCAAGTTGAGTGTGTAGTGAATATGGTCTGCCTGCCTTCACAAGATCGGCCATAAATCCATGGATAATAGCAGCAGTGGCATGTAATGGCACACCAAACCCGACTGAGGCTACAGGTCATAAAATGTTTTGTAAATTTTTTAAATTACCAGGTAATAAATATTTCGCCTAAAATGACACGTGCAGAAACAAGTCATAAAACACGGATTTTCCATAAATATGGCGAAATATTTATTACCTGGTAATTTAAAAAATTTACAAAACATTTTATGACCTGTGGTCGGCTTATTGGCAGTAACCAATTAGGTCCCTTTTAAAAAACATTTTATGACCAGTAGTTCACGCAAATTTTCCTATTAAAGAAAAGCAAATATCACTTATTTTTTTTACCTATTTTTTTACCAAAAAATAAATATAAATACTTCACACACTCTGAGTCAAATTTCAGTTGAATACTAAACGTGAAAGTGTTAAAGTGTTTTTTTTTTTTGTAAAGTAAAGAGTGAAGCTGTAAAGACAATTTAAAGTAAAATGAATAAATTTTGCTGCAATCCGTTTAACAAGAGTGGACATCGTTCGAAAAAGATAAAAGTATTAAAATTAACTGGTGTTTCGAAGCGATACATGAATGAATTAAATATACAATACGGTGAAGAAGCAGAATTCATTTGCCCCAAGTGTAAAATCGATTTGTATCAACAAGCAAATGCATTGAAACAAATGCAGCCGCAATCCGAGAGTGAAATGACAAGTGAACAAAATGTTTCATCTGATAGTGAGGCAGACATTCCGATGGTCAATATGTCTTTGAGTCCTTTGAATGAGGCTATTACCACTTTAGGTGAAACGCCTATTAGAAAAAGAAAGTTGCGAAGTGAAACATACAGGAAAGAGAAAAAAGGCAAGGTTATGAGTGCAATCGCGACAATATTTGATGAAGGCTCTGATAACGAATGCAGTCAAGCAGATGACGTTGATGACGGCAAACAAATGATTGAGCAGTTGAAAAGAAAATTCAATTTAGCGACCACTTTTCCGGAGAAATATCTCATTTTATCTGTGCTGCCTCAATCATGGTCTATACGCAAGATTTCTGAACAGTTTCAAACATCTTTTTACATCGCGAGAAGAAGCAAAGAATTAGTTCGACAGAAGGGCATATTGGCGACTCCCACCAAGAAATTTGGCTCAAGGACCCTCAGCGAAGCAACGGTGAAATTGATTCAAGATTTTTACTGCAATGATGACAACAGCCGCGCCTGTCCAGGTACACGTGACTATGTTATCACACGTGAAGGTGGAGAAAAAGTACACAAGCAGCGCAGATTATTATTGTGTAATCTATCCGAAGCATACCATCAGTTCAATGAGAAATACCCAGCAGAAAAAGTGGGATTTTCTAAGTTTGCCATCCTACGACCAAAAGAATGCGTGCAGGCATTAGACAGGCACGGAACGCATTCAGTCTGCGTTTGCATGTTTCATCAAAACATCAAATTAATTTTCTTTCCATGCAAGAAATTGAAAGTATTTCACGGTGAAATTGAAACATATAGGGACCTCCTGTCGAAGTCGTTGTGCGCATACCCCACGGAAAATTGTCATTTGTCCAAATGCGCTAGAGCAATATTTGGCGGAAAAGTTTGAACAGCTGTTAATTCAGGAGGTGCATTTCAAACAGTGGATAATTAGCAGCGGCAGATGTTCCCTTGAGACCGTGGTAAAGCAGATTCCGGAATTCATCGAGGAATTCGGATTCAAGTTGAATGAACTGAAGGCGCACCATTTCATATCCGAGATGCAATCGAAATTTCTAAAGGAAAGTAAGGAGAAATTAGCCCAAATCATTGTGATAAGCGACTATGCCGAGAATTACACTTTTCTCGTTCAGGATGAAATTCAGGCATATCACTGGGCAAACGACCAGTGCACGGTGCATCCTTTTTGCATTTATTTCAAAAACGAAGATAACGAACTACAGACCGTAAGCCTTGTTGTTGTGGCGGAGAGTTTAGCTCATAATTATATGTCCGTTTATTTATTTCAAATGAAACTGTTTGAATTCTTAAGATCAAAATTCGATGCAATCGACAAAGTAACGTTTTTCTCAGACGGCGCGGCTTCTCAGTACAAGAATAAAAAAAATTTTTACAATCTTTGCATAATTGAAGAAGAACAAAACTGCAAGGTCGAGTGGCACTTTTTCGCGACGTCCCACGGTAAGGGCCCATGCGATGCGTTAGGGGGAACCCTAA
This sequence comes from Pollenia amentaria, assembly GCA_943735925.1. Classification (NCBI taxonomy): domain Eukaryota; kingdom Metazoa; phylum Arthropoda; class Insecta; order Diptera; family Polleniidae; genus Pollenia; species Pollenia amentaria. Next base: position 70,426,383 of record OX031007.1, on the reverse strand, counting down.
AACGCATGGCGACTAAGGCAAGTTTGCAAAGGCCATATACTGACCAGATCTTAAATGTACAACATTTGTTTTCGTGGATTCAAAGCAAGGAAATTGTCATTAACACAGTTGTATGCACTAAAAAAGAACACGATGCCATGGAGCGACGAATTCAAAACAGATATAATAATGTCAAAACTATAACTGGAACGCAAAAGTTTCATTGCTTCATACCAAATATTTCTGATATGTCAATTAATGTAAAGCGGTACTCTTCGTCTGCCGACGTGCTAAATTTAAAGTTACTTTAATTTTATAATGATGCCAAGACAATTGAAATTTTTAATAAATATTGTAATTAAGTATAAGCAGCAAAATAAGAAAGATTTTTTCTTCATAAATGTATTTTTAACTGTAAAATAATTTTTAAAATGTATTTTTAACAAGGTGGTCTCTTAAATGCTCTTCTCCTGTCCAAACAAGGAGTCGGGGCCCATTTTTTTATTGCTGATTCTTAAAGGAAAAATTATGAGGAATCCAAAAAAAAAAAAATTAGCCGGAAAATTTAGGAGCTTCTGTGGAAAATCGGAAAATTTAATTTTCTTGGGAAAATTTAAAGGTAAATTTCTAAGAAAAATTAGGAAAATTTTATTTTTCAATTAAAGCCTGATTCAATACCTTTCCAACGAGCTATCACTCGTTGCGATCGCAAAACAACTTTCAATGAGGTCCCTTATGAAGAATTCTTCAATTTTGTCACATGACAGTGGTGTACACCACCACTAAACCAGTCACTATAAAAAAAAAAAATATGTAGGTACATTATTTTTTGCTGGGCAATCGATTGAGACTATTTATTTTAAAATCGGAGAGGGGTCGTCCAAAAATTTGCCAATTTTGATCGTTTTCATATGGAATTGCTCTATGTATGAATTTGAGTTCATCAAACAATAAACAATAATAGGGACACACACACAATTAGTGTTAGTGTATGTGGCTCACTTTTTCATGAACGGTGTTGTGTTGATCTCTCATTTAAAATGATTGAGCGTGAATGACTAGCTCTCATTTTTTCACACATTTGATTTGAATATCAAATACACACACAACAATCATTTGGCTAGCAAATACATTTGTGCAGACCTCTAATCGACACCACCGTATACATGAATTCGCCTCGATATTAATATACGAAAAAAATGATCTTGTCAACATTTTGAATTGAATTGCAACCATATTAAATTAGGGAACAATCATCACAAAATTCTGCTGAGTTTTTTCTGGTATTAAAACTGATATTTTTGAACAAATTTTGATGTAGTAGTGAAATTTGTTATGGCGTTTTATAGTTTTAAAATGATTTTCAGAAAACTGCTTAATATGAAACCGAAAGTAAATTATGGACCAATAATTACAAAACTGGATGGTATTATTTCTAGCCATATGAAGCTAAATTGGACCAAATTTTATCACAATAAATTTATCTGCTACGGTTTTATAAGTATTTAATTAATTTTCCAGAGTGGACATTATATGCGGAATAAGAAGACTATATGGGGAATATTGTGTTATGTACCGATTTTCACCACATTTTCTACTCGTTGCGGTTTTAGGTGTACTACACTGTTTTCCGAGAGTAGGTTTTATATCGAACCTATGGTAAATCATGGATCGATCTGCACGAAACTTAGTAGTATGATTTTTACTCAATTCGCGCATTCCGCCACATTCTGGGTTAGTTTTTGTAACAAAATTATCATTTTTAGGGTGGTTTCTACATTTGGATTCATAACTCTTATCCTCCTGAACCAATTTTGCTTGATTTCAATCCTAAACTGCTAAGAGTAACTAAAAACAATTGTACACCTATATTTTTCTTTTCTTTTTGTGTTGTTCGAAAGTGAGCGTGTTTCCAACAGACGGACATAGTTAAGTCAACTTAAAATTACTCAAGGACAAGGATAAATTTAAAAAGAGTTTTACACGGAATGACAAATTTAGTATACCCTCATTCACCACTAGTGGCGGCTGGTATCAATAAGCATCCCCATATAATTCGTTAAGCTAGTGTCTGCTAGTTTAATGCTAGGAACACAACTGGGACGAACGACAAATTTCGCCCAACACGACGAATTTTTCATTAAAATTTCGCTGAGTAAATTCGTCGTATGAAGCACAATAAGACGAATAACTAGCAGCTTTCATAATTGAGATAGTTGATTTCTTTTTGTGAACAGAGAGAGAAATAGTGTGACCATATTAAAAAAAATAATACTTAAAAACTAAAACATAATCAAAAACACAAGTAAAAACTATTTTTATAGCAAAATACTTTTTATTTTAAATGTTATACAATAAAAAAAAAAAACATTATTAAAGCAAAAAGTAGATTTATTTACTAAAATACATCTAAACTAAAATCAAACATGGTCACATGGTACTGATTTGTTCGTCGTTCGCAGGCGTATGAAATAGAAATAAATATGTAAAGCGTATGACAAATTTCGGCGGACGCTAATATTGTGTGTATTTTCATATACAATAATAAGTTTTTTTTTTGGCGAAGAATATTCGCGGCCAAAAATTCGTCGTTCATCCCAGTTGTGTTCCTAGCATAATGTGCATCATAGTATGTAGCACGAAGTTGAACGAGTTATCAAAGGATGAGTAGGACAGGTGTAGATTGTGGAATAGAAAGAAAATACTTATAGCCGTTTATCTATAAATCGGTTATAACTTTTAAAGCCAACATAAAAATGTCAGTGACTTCAGTATGTAGTAAAATATAGAAACAGAGACGGGGGCACCTCACCTACTCTTTCAAGAGCGGCTATAATATAATATAACTTTTCAAATCTTTCTAAATTATTTAATTGTTAAGGAGCATATCTGGAACTTTGCGGATGGTATTTTACATGTGGAGATTTTAACCTCAGTAAACATTATTTTGATAACAATATGCATTGTTACACGCAAATTGGAAGGCATGTGGTCGGAGCTGAAATCACCTTTCACTTAATCGTTTATCTATAGAAGAGGTACACTTCAACCGATAAAATATGGTTTAGTTAGTTAGATTATATAAGATTTCAAACTCTATAAACATCATTAAAAAATTAATTTACGTAACTTTGCCAAAAATTAGGAAAACGCGCCCGTAAAGCTGATTTACACTATCACACAAGTGAAAAAATACAACCCTGTCTTGTTTTTTGAAAATTTTTAAGCAATAATTAGATCAGAGATGCATTTTCGCCAAAATACGTAAGACTTGTGTGATAGTTAGAGTTTTTTTATTCCCGCACTTTTTGGATTCCCGGGAAAGCGGGAAATAAAAATCGAATTCCCGGGATCCCGGGATTCCCGCCCAAATTTTTTTGTTTATTTATTTACTTATTTCTCTAATGAAACTAATATTTCTTACTGGCTATTACGCTTAATATAATTAAATCTAGTATCTTTTATATACCAAAAACGTAAATAATTCAAGATTAAAGTAATTTTAGGACACTTAAGGGGTAATTTTAATGCCAATAGCATTTGCATAATTGGAATGAAAGTTTTGAAGTCTTAGTGGTATACAGTTTTCGGAAGGGCGATTAGGAACTGAAACCACAACATTACGAAGTAGGAATTCTGAAATAATTTTACGGTTTAACAAATTCAGCAGAAAGGAGAAATTTTATTTACTACATATATTTAATAACATATTTTTTTACAATTTTATAATCCTTAATCAGCAGTGGTGTAATAAGGTATACTAAGTTTGTCATTCGATGTGAATATTTTTTTAATATTCATCTAAGGTCCGATAAAGGATTTGTATTGTGAGTTCTTCATTCGTTCTTAGCCGATTTAGCCATATAGGTGTCAAATTGTTTCTAGATCTTCTAGGCTGTTTGGGATTGAATTCGTGCAGAATCGCTTCAGTAGGAAAAAAGTTATGCACCCAAATGTGGAACTGCCTCCCAAAATATCAACAAAAACTAACATAAATTTGTGGCGAATGCACCTTTTGTCATTAAATTTCAACAAGTTCGTTTTATAAGGCACCAAATTTCGTAAATATCGGTCCATAATTTACCTACGGCTCCATGTTTAGATTAATCTCGTTAATCATGTAAGTATGGCTTTAAGCGTAACGAATAATGCTTTTGTGGTGCAATTTAGCATAATCTACTTTCATAAGACTCAAAATTACTTGAAATGCCGCATATAAAGCACAATCTTGGAAAACACTTTACTACGCCCTTAAAAAAACTTATACATAGTATTATTGTAAAATTTACACTTCAGTTTGATAAGCCAAGAAATAAAATTTCGTGAAAATAGGTCTATAATTTATCATTGGCCCTATATAAAGCCCATTCTCAAACGATTAATAAGCCTTTAACTGTAGCAAATGTAAATATTGTGGTGATATTAAGTTGGATTAATCTACTAAAGACAGTAGTCCGACATAGATTTACTAAAGTTTAAGAAAAAGATTTTCTTCAAAATTTCCCGGGAATCCCGCAATTAATTCCCGGGAAAGCGGGAATTCCCGGGAACAAACTCTAGTGATAGTGTAAAACGGATTTTAATGAGATAAATAAAAAAATATGTAATGCTCAATCAATAATAAGGTTATGCGAAGCGGAGTGGGTATTGATAGTAATACATAAAATAGGCCTGTTCTTACTTAGCCCCCACCCCCACCCTACCGTAATAACTCAAATGGAAACAACATATTTGTTGTTAAGGGTTGATCAATATTTATTTACTCACATATTTTAAATATAATAATACTGACGGTAACTACTGAACAACTTAAGTTTTAAGAATATAAATAAGGGAGTTTGTCTGTTACCAAGAACCACCTATTAAATCATTAGCAACTGTCTCACCTAGTAATAATGCAATTTTTGAAACACCTGTTTCAAAACTTTTACAAATATGTGAAATCAAACAAGCAATTGGAAAAAAGCAGTCAATAGATAAGATTTGTTTGTCTGCTTAAGAAAAATAAAAAATATTATAGTAAAATAAATATATTTTATATATTAAAAATTTACAACAAAAAAATCAAAATATGGCTGAATATAAAAAAACTGGGTTAGACAGTGAAGAAAACGTTGAGAAGAATATATTGACTGAGGATAACACAAATATCGAAGATCCGGATACAAACAATATAGAAAAGTTAACGGGTGAGACGTGTAGTTTCAAAAATGAGCCCGAGGACTCCGTAGCTAATGGCCAAGATGAAATACCTTTGGCACTGTTACCTCCCGATCATCCACTTTTGGCCAAGTTTCAACAATCATTGAAAGAGTTTCTCGAACGAACCAGAGATCAATTGATCAATGAAATTGAAGAGATTAAATATTCAGTAAAACAAAAGGAACAACAACGGGAAGAACATGGAGCGAAACTGTACGATAGGCAGCAAGAAATACAACGACAAAACGAGCAACTTGAAGAATTTGCTCAACAAATTCAAGAAAATCTTCAGCAACGCCATCGCGAAGAAGAATCTATAAGCCATCTTAAAGCTGAGTACGAGGAAAAGGCTCAGCTAACGAAGGAACAAAAGACTTTATACAATAAACGTATGATGGAGCTCGAGCATATGCAACAACTCGAGAATAATATACGTAAATGGGCCGATGACGTTGAAGACGAAGTGACGAATGCTAAACGCGTTGTAAGTCGCGATGCTCAACTGCAGCAGCAACTGTCTGAGGAAAAGAAAAGATCAGACTTATTATTTTATCATTTGGATGCGGAAGTAAAGAAGGGTGAAAAGGAATTGGAAATGGTTCAGAACGAAATAAGGGATATGGAAGAAATTTTGGATGTACTAAATATGAGTGTTTCAAATGCAAATGCTGACTTGGAAGTGTTAGAAAATGAACACAAACGTTTAACTCAAGCTTGGTCCGAGGTGATAGTCGCAATTTCATTGCGTGATCGGATATTGTATCAAGTTAAAGTAGAAATGGAGTGAGTATTGCATTTTTGTTTATGTATAAAAATTGCAGTTCACAACATGGATATTTGATGCAATCCGTCTGATTTGACATAGAAGTAACAGAATAATACATTTGGGGGATTCACAAGGTGTGCTAACAAGTCATTTTGTCATAATATACCAAAATATTACAATATTTAAAAAAATTATTGTTGGTTTTAAAACAATAAAAAAGTCCTAAAATAACAAGAGTTTTTATGCTGCTTTGTCATAACAACACAGTATAAATTTAAATTATAAGGGGTGGCTCACAGAAATCATATACTTTTTCTTGTTATTATTTTAATATGACTTTATGACTACCTTGTGAATCCCCCCATTGTATATTGAAATCTGTTATAAACATTTTCTATACATCAGATTTTTCAAGATAAGAATATATATTGAACCTATGAGTATTTCCATAAAACTTTTTCACATATTTTTTTATGGTACTGTAAATTCGTTGCATAGTTTTCGGGAGTAACATCCAGCCCATGCGTTTTGTAATTTTGAAATGTGAATAGCAAATGTAATCACCAAATGACATATAACTTTTACCTCAGCATATGGTTCAGAAGGTGGCATATTATAATATCCAGTGTCATAATGTCCATGAACATCATGTCACACTTAAAAGTGTCATAATGTCCAGGGACATTACGAACTGCCCTGATGGACACTATGAAACTTTCAAAACTGTCACAATGACCATGGACCTTACGACACTTTTAAGTGTGTCATAATATCCATGGACATTTTGTCACTGGACATTATGACATGCCACCGTTCAGAATAATGCCGAGATATTTCTCTAAGTTATTGTTTTGGTCAATCTTTATGTAATTCATAATAATGGGGCATTTAAGATTTAAGCATAAACAGAAATAGTTGCACACAAAATTTAAATACGGCCATGTCACAGCACGCAGCTCCGATCGGAAGTGGTTTAAAATAGAACAGCTATCGGCTAACACATACATGTATATTTTATGGTAAATTTTTTTTTTATTTACTCCCACTCTCTAAACCTAGCGGGAAAAAAGAGTACGGATGCCTACTAGAATATCTCTATACTCCTCCTTTTGGATGAACAAGTCCTATTAGAAGGCCCCTATACTCCTCCTTTTGGATGTACAAGTCCTGCTCGCTCCATTCCATACTCATATTTTTTTTACGCACATTGTCATTGCGGGGAAGTCCTTCCGCGCTCGCTTCTTTCGCCAGAGCTTCTGAAAGGCATAAATTAATAGATCTTAGAAGCTTTCCAGATAATGTTGATTTTATAATTAGTCAATTCACAAGCTATCCTAACATGTCATATTGTCAAAATGTCCTAATATTTCACAATGGTTTAGAAATATTGTTGTACGGCTCAGCCGCTCAGCGCTGGACTTTTCTGATTAATTACGACAGCACAATAAACACAGCAAGCAACGTTCTATTTATTTAAGACACTTTTTGTTAACAAACCAACAACAATATTTTTAAACCATTGTGAAATATTAGGACATTTTGACAATATGACATGTTAGGATACCTTGTGAATTGACTAAATGTGATCAGAATTCTTTGGCTTTTGCTTTGGTAAAAAAAAAAATTGTACTCCTTCTCTTTTCCCTTCTCATGAAAGGGAATATGTATCTCATCTTTTATACGGAAGACCCGATGCCTTCTATGAGGCATCCGTTAGCTGTTAGATCGGACTGGTAATTGAAACAAAAAAATTTCTAAGCAGGCCTAAAGTAAGAAGGTCTTCTGAGTTTTCCTGCTGGGTAATATAATGTAAGAAACTTAAGTGTAATTTTCTTTCACGCTTGCAAGCATAAAAAACAAAAAAAAGCTTATACAAAACAAAAAAAATTAATTAAAAATAAAAAAAAAAACCAAAAATACTTCATTTTAATAATAAGCATAAATAATAATAATAACGGTAATAATAATAGTATAAATTATAATGTTAAGAAACATTTTTTGTTTTTGTTATTTTGAATAACACTAAGGACCATTATTACAATTTGCTGTTAGTTAACGGTAGAATTTTGTCGGACGTATAACAGGTTATTTATTATTCCAATTTAAGTTTAGCCTACCCGGTAGAATAATCTTGCCTTTAGCGTATTGCCCCCTTTATTTTAAAGCAAAGTTGTAATAGTAAAAAACCTTCTATGCTATACGTGGGACAAAATCCTACCTTTAACTATCGGCAAGGGTTAATATTGGCCCTAAGTGATAATTTTAATCAAAATTATTCTCATAATAGAAGATTTAAAATATTTTTCTTCAAATGTATCTCAAACAACAGCGAGATACTGAATATTTTTGCCGGTTCACACTGTTCAAGTTTTAGCCGTCAAGTCTTGAGCTTTTAGGAGAGAAGGGAAAAGAGAATTCCATTTTTTTCCTCTCTCTCCTAAAAACTCAAGACTTGAAGACTAACCCCCATATTCATAAAAAATATTTTAGTTTTATAGCAGGTTTATGAAACGAATTTTCTATGAAAATTTGTTTAATAAACAATAATATTTTTCATTGGATCAGGGTTGTATTTTAATAAAAGCATGTTCATGTGTGATAGTGTGACTACAAACTGTAATGTTACATTAGATTTTTTGACAGTCGCAACAAAACTCATTATATTTCTATCTCACAAAGTATTATGGAATACGTAAGGCTTGTGAGATAGTGTAAACTAGCCTTAAGTATTAAGTTAATTTTTATACACAAACATTTAAATTTTTTAAACTTGTTGAGAAAACCAAACTAACTTCAGCTTCGTACAGACGGTGGTCAGATCATACAATATTGTAGGCAGGCGCTACCATTTTGTATGCCAATTTCCATCCAACACATTTTTTACAAATAATGGGTTATCCATTTTTCGGTTTCAAAATTAAAGTTAAATATGCAAATCAATCATAAAGTTATGATTTCGACAAGACTTTTATTTCGTTATAATGCTTGGACCTTGTCATTACGTGTGAAGTACCATGTTATTTAAATAACTGCTTCTAGATTGGTTGCAGCGGTCGATCTTTTTGACGTAGTTTTCGACCCCTTTTCGGTCGGTATCTCGGCGATTACTTGACGAATGTTGGTTTTCAAATGTTCCACCGTCAGGGAATTATACTCGTAGCCACGTTCTTTGATGTAGCCCAACAAAAAAAGTAACGGCGTCAAATCGCATGATCATGGTGGCCAATTAATTTCCCATGCAATAAAGGCAAAATCGGTCGTGTTTTGTGGCGTCGTGTTGCAACTTAATATCGTCCAGTTCATAATCTACAATTGCAGGCCAAAAAAAGTGTCGGTTATCACACGACCATAGCTTTATTCGACAAATTACACTTTCATCAAAATAACGATATTTTCGGCCGTGCACACATTGTGATTATATACAGGCCTGACCACATATGTAACGCTTCCAGTCTCTTCAAATTTCTTTTAAATCTTGCCAATTCCTTGCACAGTAGGTCTATTATGACGACAATAATCACCCCGTAATGTTCGAAAGGTGGCCACGTTTCAACCACCACTTTTGTAGTAAGTTTAGCCAGGACTTGGCTACGACGCGGCGAGAACGCGCGTGCTACTTGGTATCGGTAGGGACCGTATAAGGACAGTGATATCGACCATGCATGTCACTGGTTGATAGGGACTCATGCGGGGAGGATAGGTCTTAATTACAATGATTACTGTAGAAGTTGTCATTATGAGGAGGAGGAGACGGTGTTTCACTTTCTCTGTCAATGCCACGATCTCGGGGATCTAAGGCTTAGGCATTTTGGGAGACCGGAATTGACATGTTTGGACGATGTGTCTAGTGTGAGACTGAAATTGATCTCTGTGTTCTGCCAAACATAACCTAACCTAACTATTTTTACGCAATCTTTGGTTGTTAAACGATCCATATTCGTAAATGGCAAACTAAATAAATGACACTTCAGATTGCAGATATTTAACAGCTGAAAGTCTTGCCAGGCCGGCTGTTTTGAAACCACCAAATGGATAACCATCTACTATAATCATGCTTGTTAATCCAATTAATCCAAGGTTTTCTGAACTGCACTCACTATATTTGATATTTTCAATATTTACTCAAGTTAAAATAATTTGTTTAATGCAAATTTGGAAAAATTGAAACTGGACACTCGTATTGAATCTCAAAGTTAATCTGAAAATGTAATTGATCCCATTTTAAGCAGCATTAATTTAACATTTTTTTAAATCAGCAGATTATTTCTTTTTCAGTTCCCATTTCACCGTTAAAATTATTATATTTATTTAATTTTAGCAAAGGAAACGAATCTATTAAATTAAATACTGCTGGAATTGAGGCCATTCAAAAACAAATTAAAAAGGAAATTCAAGTTAACGAGAAACTGGAAATTTTTAAAAAACGACTGGCAGAAGATTTTACTTCATTAAAAAAAGATTGTAAGTATTTTATTGTATTTTTATAGACATGTTAACAAAAAAGAATTTAAAACATAAACTTAGGTAAACAACAATCTGATAGTTTGGCTGCTTTAGAAAAGAAACTCTCTGATATACCCCTGCTACTAGAACAAACGGAAAAAGACTTAAAAGAAGCTAAAAAAGAAGGAACGCAGATGGAAACCGAAATTCGACGACTACAATGGAAAGTTGATAAACAAAATAGTAAAAAATACGAAATAGAAGAGAACATATTAAAATTGGCTCAGGACCATCTGATCACTGATAAAGCAAGTGAATATCGTTTGAAATTGCTCAATAGTGCCCAAGAGCAGAGAAGAGGTATGGAATTGAATTTGTCACAGGCACAAAATCAATTAGCAGGCACTTTTCTGGAAATGGAACGAATTAAGAGCCATAACTTTAGAATGAGTCAAGAAAATGAAAAATTAAGCGAACAACTTAACGATTTAGAAATGAAATCAGATCATTTTAATGCCGAGATCAAATATGTAGAAACACAAATTGATTTAAAAATGAAACGTATGGATAAATTAATGAATCAATTGGACGAGTTAATACGGAACAGCGAGGGCAGTGAAATAAGTCCAACGGAATTAAAGGTGATTAGTTTATATCCTCAGAACATTATTGGTTTGGCGCATATGCCACAAAGTCATAGTGGAGAAAAATGGGAATGCAATTTTCACCACTGCTTCTGGCATTTGTTTTAAAGAAAAATGTTAATTGTTATGCACGTTCATGAACGAAAACAGAAGTTAATAGTATTTTATTGAAAGGGGAATGTAAGAAAAGATAAACTCACTGTTTATTGTTGTTGCTTTGTTGAAGCTTTTATATTGTTACAAGTAGGAACTGAGTGTTTAAAACTCTTATTCACTTTATAGTCTTATTTATATAATATTTTAAGCTTTTCTAAAGTCTTTGGAAAAAGTTTTCTGACGAGCTGGCCCAAGCAGCCAGCGAAATGCGCATAGGAACTAGCTTTCCCTCAACAATAAATTTCAGAGTTTTTATCAAAAATAAAAATTGAGAATTAAGCACGTCATAGAGAAATCTTATTAATAATAAATTTTGTATTTCCGAAAATAACTTTTGGTGAAAATTATCGCTTGTGCCGCATACGCCACTTGTCTAAATTAATTTTTTTTAAAGTAGCTTTTTGTGCTGCATAAGTTTACTTACTACTGTGTATTGAGCTGTTGACATTTTATTTTGCTTTAACAATTTTTTTTTTTTTTTCTTAAGGAAATGAAGCAAAGCAAGATTGAAACTTAATTTGTACAATTTTGCATGAGAAATTGGCTGCATTCGCCAAATTGTGGCGTGTAGAGTAAAACAATACTTAATTAACTTTGAAATAGTTGATATGGAGCAATATTAATGCTTAACACATCAGAAACCATGAACGATTTCTCACATATCTGTTCAAAATAGTATGAACTAAATAAATATGCAAAAGCCAATACGTTTGTGTTAAATAGTCTACAACAGAACTGAAGCGAACCAAGTCAAAAAAGAAAACACGAAAATATTTTGAGTTTGAGTAAGTGAACTGTCATTAATTTCTGGAGCCATTGACTTGGGTTTATTACCGTTATCTAAGGAACAAGACACTTTTTGATTTAGTCCGTTACATAACTGGAGGGTTACCACGTATTTCGATTAAGGCCCTAATCATGTATAACGCATCGCAACGCCAAAGAATTACATTGAAAGCACAAACAATGTCATAAATATTTTGTAATTTTTTTTTTTATGATTAGCATGGTAATAATATTATTATTTATTATTATTATTTATTTGTGTGAGCCTCTACAACAAAACTTAAGTTTTAAAAATAGCAGAAGTATACAATTAGTTAAAAATAATTACTGAAAAGAATAATAATTGAAAAAAAGTATACAATTAGTTAAAAAAATATTACTAAAAAAAAAAGAAAAATTAATAATAATTTAAATAATAATAATATGTTAAATTGGGTGTAGCATCCAGATTTGTTTATATCGGAAATATTCAGAATAAATAAAAGTTACGTTCGAGAATAAAACTGAAAAATCTTCCTTTTAAAATCTAATGCTTTGCTTGCTGCTGTAATGTTTGATGGGATAGTATTCTAGAGACGTATAGTGGGTATTAAGTACTGCCATTCCGATATTATAATTTTGATGTTGCTTTATACAGAAATTCATGTACCGTTTTAAAATTATCAACGCCACAAGATATGCAGCGTTTGACATTTTAAAACGCAATGTGAATTTCTGTAGAAAGCAACAACAAAATTCAGAAATATTTATGACATTATTTGTGCTTTCAATGTTATTCTTTGGCGTGCGTTGCGTTTTACGTGAGTAGGGCCTAAATAATTTACGACTTCGAACAATTTGTACTGTGTATTACGATTTTCGTATTATTTGTTTCGAATAAACGTAAGCTTTTAATACTTTATTAATAACAAAAATTCCCACTCAAAGCAGCCACTCTCTTTTACGAACCATAACTTTTTATTAAATTTCGCATTTGTTTATCATCCATGTCACAGAGTACAATTCCGTTCGGAACCGAAGAAAACATATTTGTTTATTGGTAGAAAATATATTTTGATAGATTTTTTGCCCTTTAAGATACAGAAACTCCCATTCTGTTCATGAAAACAAAAATGGTTTTATTCTGCAAAGTTTTTTCGTAATTTTCTGGAGCACCAAAATACGGAATAAATTTCGTTTCAGAACGGATTTGGACTCTGTGACATGGCTGTATAAATAGCAATTTGCCATCGTTTCAAACAAGTAGGTACAGAAATCATAAGACGCAGTAAGAATTGTTCGAACTCGTAAATTATTTCTTTCGAATCGAAATACGCAGCAGCCCTCTGGATAGATTTAAGCATTGCGGAGAATTTTGTCCCAGTTTTGAAAAACATATACATATGTATTATATTTTATGACTTGGTTCGGTTCAGCTCTCCATATATGAATGTCAACATTCTGCTTGTAGATATCACTTGGTGAAGATTTTTAGTCGTCTTGTGTTGTTTCTGAACAGGTTTCAGGTTTCGCAGTAATATTAGCTCAATGCACGTGCTGTAGACTTGTGTTTTAAGTTATTTGGATACGTCGGTAGACATTTACACTTCGCCCAACAAGTACATGGGCTGGCGGGCCTTTTTAGTTCGAATATCCAGGTTTTAATTGCGTCGTTGTTTTTCATGATTGTACAACATAAGTTGCAACATCTTCTATGATGTTGTTACTAAAATTGAGGCAGGTAGTAATAGTTGTGTTAGGCTGTTTACTAAGCACCAGGCACGAGGTTGGCTCACTTGAACCCTTATAGCGCTACCATTGTGACACCCCAGAGCCAGCGACCAGAGTTAGGTCAGTTTTCACCATATTCCTCCCCAGATATCACAGCAGCTTCTAACCTTTTCCATTCTCTGCTGCAAAGAAAGATCGACCTTAATGTTGAAATATAAAATAAAAATAAAAAATTTGTTTATACTTTAACATGAGCGGCATTGCCCGATTTCTCTGCTGGCAACTCAACTTTAGTTGTTGAGAATTTTTGTGACTGTGCCGGGACCTCTTAGTCGGTAACTTAGATAAAAACGGCCCTTTTCGTGAAGTTACTCAAAAACTATATATACTATGCAGCTCAAATGTTGCTCGAACTCCCACTATTTTAATAAAATGCACAATTTTGTTCTGCATGCCAAAGCTCTATATCGTTATCTGCGTATGGCTCCCGTACAAAAAAACAGTTATGGGTCGAAACTCGTTTTCGTTTTCTTTTACATAACCAACATTTCTTTTGAAGGACTCCAAGCTTTATCTCTTTCTTCTAATATTAGCTGCCATATAAACCGTAAAATGTATGAAAAAACATGCAATTTGAAATTTTTCGAAAACCAACATTATCACGATGCAATGCATAAAACATAATTATTTTTGAAGTTAAAATTAAAAATATAATTTAATTTGCAAATTGCTGTTTGCGCCAAAAACACGTAAGCGGCAAATTTGGCTACAGTTACTTGTAAGTAACAATTTTTTTCATTATTAATAAGATTTCTCTATGACGTTCCAATTTTTATTTTTGATAAAAATACTGAAAAATCTGCGGTTTTCATGGGTAACCGCGTATGTCTTAAAATCAAATTTTTTCAGGAGATAGTTTTTCAGAAATGTTAAGAACCCGGTAAAGAGCGTTAAAAATTAAGCAATATGGCATCAACATCTCAAAATTTAAAAAATGAACATACGCGGTTACCCATGAAAACCACAGATTTATTGTTGAGGGAAAGCTAGTTCCTATGCACATTTCGCAGGAAACTTATTATAAGAACTTTGGAAGAGCTAAAAATATTATACAAATAAAACTGTAAAGCGAATAAGAATTATAAGCACTCAAGTTTTACTTATAACAATATCACAGCTTAAACAAAACAACAACAATAAATAGTGAGTTTATCTATTCTTACATTTCCCTACAATTGGTGGTTTTTTCCGACTCGAATTGTAGTTGTAAGCGGGTAAAGGGAATAAACAAAATTAAAAACAAATTTTCTTCATTTTATTGTTTTTACAAAATGTTTCTGAGCCCATCAGGGAGTAACAAAGTCAGGTTTTGTAAAAAAAAATTTGGTTTCATTTTACACTGATTGCGCAAGAAAACTGTTAAAAGCTAAATCTTCCATATTATTTTGATAAAACCTTAACTGTAATGAACAATTAGACTTATTTAATATCCTTTAAAACAATTTAAGGCTAACCGAACGGTGTTACGAAATTAAAAACTCTATACTCGATTTGGCGATTGGAACCATTATAGCACTTTCACTTGTTTATATATATTTACAGATAAAACAGATAGAAAAATCCATACAAACAACTGAACAGCAGATACTCGAATATCAGCAATTTTGGATAATGTTGCAAAATCATTATGTAAAACTCACCCAGAAGAGAAGCACCCAAATGAATCAAATTCAAATCACCCAAAAACGTAAAATACAGGCCTGCTCTGATAATCACTTTAATTAATATCACGCGGTTTCAAATCACACTTGTAATATTTTGGTGTTCTGTTTTTGTGTGTTTCAGTGTGATTTTCAATTGCCGAATGTACACCGAACCAAATAAACGGTATGATAATCAGAACACTAAAAAATCACACGTGTGAAATGAACAGGCTCGATAATATTTATTAAAAATAAATTTTCTATTTATAATTAACTCAATTTTCTTATATAGAATTATCCATTATAAAGCAAAAATCTTTAAAAGTTGACCAAGAGCTTGAGCAGTCGGAAAGTAGTACAAGAGAATTGAATCGTGATATTCAAATTTATCAATCTAAACTGGAGCTATTAAATGCTAAAATGGCTAAAAAACGTCAGCAGCACGAATTGGAAGAAAGCGATTGTGAGCAAGAGCATGGAGAGTTATTAGAAAGATTAAGGGTAAATATATTTTCTTTTACAATTGAGGAGGTTCTTTTCAAAACTTGACTATTACGCTTTTTGTGTTTTTGCACAATTTGGAAAAATAGTTTTTTAGAAATGCAACTGTGTATTCAAGCCGAACTTTTGTTGCATTATTATAGTTGACAAGATTAGTCATTGCTTACAGTACAGGATTCAGAAATTTAGCAATAGTTTATTTTGTACAAATCCAAAATTTAAAATGGAATAATCTAGTTTTGACGCGGCAAATTGGAATAATCAAGTTTTGTTATGTGCTCTAGAGGAATAATCATGTTTTGATTGAAACCACTGTGGGTTAATCTTTTCTTTCTGAAACTTATTAGATATCAGAATTCTTATTTTGAATTAAAATAACATGAGGTTCGCCTTTAAACAATCTGGATTATTCATATTTTGTTCCAAAACTGTATATTTGAAATGGGTAATGTGATTTAAAAGTGGAATAATCTATTTTTGACGAAACCATGTCTTTTATTACTTTTTTTCGGGGTGTAGTTATAGTTTTTTCTTTTATTTTATTTTCGCAGAATTTTCATTTCAATATTACCAAGCAAACAAAAAATTCAAAACCATTTTTGTCGAAAGTGGAATAATCAAGTTTTGAAAAGAACCTACCTCCTTGATGGATCTTGGAATCAAAATTTAATTATATTTAATATTTTTTAAAAGGACAATGAAATGGATGTCTTGCGTTTGGAGGAAGAAATCAATGAATTACATATTGAAATCGAACATTATAAGGACATTGTATTGGAGAAACATCGAGAGTCTTTATCATGGGAAACGAAATATAAGCTCATAGAGGAAACTTTACGTTGGCGAAAAGACGAAAGTACTCTTGATAGTGAACTAGGGACAATGCGCACTGAGATTCATCGTATGAAAATACGTCATCAACAACTGAAAAGAGCTCAGGAAAAGCTTATTGTTGATCTTGATCATTGTGTTATGCATCGTGAACAAATATTTGTATCGGCTTCAGTAAAAGAGAATGTAGAATCAAAGCATTCAAGAGTAAAACAATCTTGTAGCACTACACAGTACAAGATTAACGATTTGCGCAATAAACTTAAGCAGTTACAGCATGACATTACCATATTATCCGATCAGCAGATAGTTCAAGCGAAAAAGAAATATCAGATTTTACAGGGTGAAATTAAAGATATACGCTTTGAAATCGAACAAGTAGAGTCTCAGGATAATTTGCTGCGCACAGAAATTGATCAAACTCTTTTATTAAAATATCAAAATTTAGAAAATATTGTACGAAAACAAAATCGTGCCAAGTGTTATCGACGTCTCAATGCCTCCACTCAACCCTTGAAATTGACACGTTCCGAAGCTGCTATACAAGCACAGGTTCAAAAACAAGTTGAAATGAACGATCATCTGACTGATATTGTTCAATCGTTGAATACTGAACATCCCGCAAAGCAAACTTTGTTTGGAAGGCTTTTGCAAGTTTTAAAAGATTAAATACGAGTACTGTTGAATAATTTTGTGTAAGAGATCTGATTATGAGCAAATATAGAAAAGTAAAATATTCAGTGCATCTAAGACCATGAATTTCAAGTCAAGAGCATAACTATGAAATATATTTTGGTTTTTATGGGAAAATTATTGCTTAAAACCCTTGATATTATTTTATAAAATATTTTTATTTTAATAAATTTAAAACTTAATATTCCTAGAACATTTTAAAGTTGTCTTCAGAATTGGGCAAAATACATACATGAAATACAAAGAACATTTAAAAAACAACGTGCATTTGAAATACAAAATACTTTTTTTATATCATCCACCACCGCTAGTGGTGAATGAGTTGGTCATTCCGTTTTATCAACTTTCATTCACATAAACAGCAATTAAAAATAAATTATAATTTCTTATCATTTTGTATAAGCACGGTTAATTTTTGCATTTTTCAAACCCAATATTACGTAACACAGTATTCAGTTTTGAATTTCATTCTCTTCCTGCTTGCTTAAGACCATAAAGTGATTTGTGAAGTTTTAAAACCTTGTTTGGATGTAACTCATCGGTAAATCCTTCAGGTTGTTGCATGTAGATTTCATCAGGAAGTTCTCCATTTGAGTTTGCTGTGACTACATCTATTTGGTGTAAATGCATTTTATGTTCTACAGCTAAAGCCAATAACATTCGTATTGTTGCACACATAACAACATGCGAGAATGTTTCGCTATAGTCAATGCCATACCTTTGACTGCATCCTTTTGCAACGAGACGTGTTTTGTAACATATAACTTCACCTTTTTGCTTTTTCTTCAATGTATAAACCGATTTACATTTAATTGCTTTATGCCCACTTCGGAGTTCTGATAAGGATCATGTTCCTTTTTGTTGCAAAGATTATATTTCCTTTAACATTGCGTCTTGCCACTTGACATATTTTTTACTAAATAATGCATTGCATCTTTATTAGTTTAAAGAACTTGCTCCTCCACCACATTTTAAAGCCATTAAAATCATCCATATCAAAGAAGTCTTCAGAACAGGATTCTTCACTGTGAACATCTGAATTAATTTTTTCGTTATACTTTATCTTCACCTCGTCTTTCCGATCCAGCAATTTTTTTAGTACTAGTAGTACTAAAGTACTAGGGCCAGCAGTCGACAAAATTGACTGCAATCTAAAAATAAAGACTTTGTTTAGTGTACGTCAGCCAGCCAAACGGACTTATTCGATTGGTACACTAAAAGTGGGTTCCAGAACCAATATTATTTTCTGTTACATCATCAGTACAATCGCATAATATCCTCTCCACCTATTGTAGTGTTGGTACAAAACAAAAAGATTTTAATAATTTTTAATCCAAATTTAGATATTTTTAATTAGGCTTAAGTTCATCGAATTTAATTTTTATTAAATTATTTTTATGAAGACAGGAATTTTACAACATGAAATCAATTAAAATTTTACTGATAATTTTTCAAATTTTTGAGATTTGAACACAGGCTTTCACGGACAGGTTGCCCAGACTAGTTTCGATTGTAACCACACAATCTCTTCAGTGGGGTTTGCCGCCTTTACTCACTTGGCTATTGAAGCCGGATGACGTCAATAGTCAAACATCAATCTTTAAACCAAATGGTATTACACCTTGGTAGATCGTAATTTGCTTTTTGAATGAATGATTATTTATTTTAATTGATTTACATGTTCTTCCTAACTTCTGTTTTTTCGTACTTTTTGTCAAGAATTCTTCTTGAAATCTTTTTGTTTTTTCATGTGTTTGTCTTTCTTTTTTCTTGTTGACATTTTTCAGCACAACTTGAAGGACAAATGTAAAAATAGCTCGTGCCTTAGCTGTTAACAATAATTAGTATTGTGGTTATTTTATTGAACTGTTAATGGTTTTTAATCCAAATTTAGATATTTTTAATTAGGCTTAAGTTCATCGAATTTAATTTTTATTAAATTATTTTTATGAAGACAGGAATTTTACAACATGAAATCAATTAAAATTTTACTGATAATTTTTCATTCTTGACTGCGCTGAGATTTGAACACAGGCTTTCACGGACAGGTTGCCCAGACTAGTTTCGATTGTAACCACACAATCTCTTCAGTGGGGTTTGCCGCCTTTACTCACTTGGCTATTGAAGCCGGATGACGTCAATAGTCAAACATCAATCTTTAAACCAAATGGTATTACACCTTGGTAGATCGTAATTTGCTTTTTGAATGAATGATTATTTATTTTAATTGATTTACATGTTCTTCCTAACTTCTATTTGTTCGTACTTTTTGTCAAGAATTATTCTTGAAATCCAAAGTTCATTTTTGTTTTTTCATGTTTTTGTCTTTCTTTTTTCTTGTTGACATTTTTCAGCACAACTTGAAGGACAAATGTAAAATAGCTCGTGCCTTAGCTGTTAACAATAATTAGTATTGTGGTTATTTTATTGAACTGTTAATGGTTTTTAATCCAAATTTAGATATTTTTAATTAGGCTTAGGTTCATTGAATTTAATTTTCATTAAATTATTTTTATGTTGTAAAATTCCTGTCTTCATAAAAATAATACCACTACCAAAAAAAGCTCTTAATACAATAAATTCCTTAAAAATGTTGGTATTAATATAAAATTAGGCATAAGATTTATTAGAGTTACTATGTGAATTTTGTACTGGTTCGTCCAGATTTAACCATGGGTCCCATATAAACCTGAAATCACTTTAAGACGAAAAAATCTCATATAGATGGGGATATTTAGATAATATTTGGCACAAAGGACTTTAACAGGAATCTTAACCTCATTAAATAATTCTGTGATCGCCTATGATTATTATTTATTTATTTATTTCACACATCAGTACAATAGAATTATTTTAAATAGGTATTTACTTCCATTTTGTCAGTTTTTTTTTTTGTGCTAAATAAAAAATGGCTCGTATTACAAATAGTGAGAATCGGACCGTAAAACCACATAGTCCTCATACACAATTCTCTCCGGAATAAATATTTATACCGTATAATTATGTTGGTATTTAGATTGAATTGGACCCACATTTATTGTACTGTTACTCATGTCATCTTACGAGAAATTGGTCCATATTTGACCATATCTCCGATAGAAAACCCACTCCCGAAAATAGCTTTTGATGCAGTAAAAAGGTCGAAAATTACGTGGGATTAAAATTAAGCCACGCTTAAAACAAATATTTAAGATATCAGTATATCATTCAATTTGTTGAGGACTGCATTATTTGGTTATATTGTGGAATGTATTCTTCGAAGCCTATCAATTCTATGCGTCAAGTTACCACGCCGAGGCATTTTTTTAAGAATTTTAGATTTTTGTAAATCATTTTAATACATTGTCACTTTAAATTTAAAATTATATTATTTCATACAATTATAAAGTTAGTAAATAAATACTTACTAAAATCAAGTATAAACTAATTAACACCAAAAACTAATTAATATAAAGTAAGACCAAATAATATTTAAAAAAAATAGCAAAGGTCCACCTAATTGTTTTAAAAAAAATATAATAAGCCCATTCTTTAGAATGAAACCATGCTAATAATGTAACATTGTAATTACATATTCATCTGCAAAAAATTTAAGAAACCGACTGTAACATTTAAATTTATTCATATACAAAAAAAATTAAGAAATCAGCGGTAACACTTAAAAACACCAACTCTTCCAAACAGTAGCTCTTTTCAGTATTTCTCGCATCGTAAAATTTTTCACATGAAGTGTGAAACCAAAAATTCCATCGTTTCACGATTTGTAAGAAAAAAGTGTTTCTGTATTTAAATGCGAGAACAGGCATCACAAATTCTATCAGCCAATTCACATGGAGGCTTTTACGACGTCGTTTTTTTTTTTCTTAATTCCCTTTTGAAGCAACTTCCAAAAACCTCTTGCGTTTATACGATGATTTTTAGTGGCATGCCGCTTTTTTAAATTTTAATTTTTATTTGCAACCAGTAGTCCGTTTCTGTATTTCTCGCATCGTAAAATTTCCCGCATGAAACAAGTGAATTATGACAAAAACAGTGCAACATGAAACAAAAAATGGTTTTTCTCACATAAGGGTTTCTGTACTTTTACTTTGCGAGAATTATCTGTCATTTAAATAATTTTCCAGCAATTATTGGAAGGATGTGAGAACAAGTGTTTCTGTAACAATATTTTGCAAAAAGTTTCTCACAAGAACTGTCAAAATAAGTCATATTTGAAATTGATGCGAGAAAACAAAATTTAAAAAAATGGAGCCCAAATTATGTATGTATGTACACAAGAATGTGTATTATTTTATTTTATTTTAAAAGAAAGAATTTAAATGATGAAAATAAGTATATAAAACACAATTGTTATATTTTGTTATTTAAATTTGTTTGGCATTTCATTGTGTTTGTTTTATGCAGGGCTGCCAGATAAATTTGTGAAAAAACGTCAATATCCTAAGAAAAAATAAAACAATCGTCTATTTTTTTCGGACAATTTAAAATTAATTTTGACGAATTTTGTTCGATTTTTATCATATAATCACAAATTTTTATCATATAAACACATAATCAAAAAAAAAAAAAAAAAACATTAAGTTCATGGGTAAAATACATATTTGATACATACATAAGATGTCTACTAAAATAAAATTATTTATTTTATTTTCCTTAATCCGATAAGAGTTTAAAATTTCAGATTGTTATTTTTCCCTGCAGAAATCACACAAAGGAGTGACAAAATATCATTTTGAAATAAAATAAACACATTTGGACAAAGTAAAAGGCAAAAATTTCCTAAAGTGCATTGACTGAAAAATGGGGTAATAGTTTAATCTTTTGATCACTCAAACAAATGTATTAAATAATACAAGCAAATAAAAATTAAACAGTTTCCGTTCGAAATTTTGCTTTTGCCGATACATTTTTTAATCTGCCTTGTTTTTAAAGATATCGGTTTTCTGTGGTGCCTAATACACAAACATATAAAACTATTTAAAATTGTTTTATTTCAAAGACTGAATCGTCACTAGAAAAAAATCAGCAAATTGTCACTTTGCCAATTTTGGAACAAAAAAAATCGTCAAAATGTCGATAAATCTTTAAATCTGGCAGCCTTATTTTTATTATATATATTTCTTTCGTTGACGTTTCGCTTGCATTTGACACTTAATTACTGGAAGTATTCCAGTTAAAACAGAATCTGTGTTGTCTGTTCTCGCATTTAAATACAGAAACACTTTTTTCTCACAAATCGAGAAACGATGGAATTTTTTGTTTCACACTTAATATAAGAAAATTTGCGATGCGAGAAATACAGAAACGAGCTACAGGGTTGATTTTTATTGCCTTATCGTAAATCTGCTTTAGTTGATTTTTCTCATTAAGAAAAATATAAAAAAGTGTTTTTTTACATAAGAAATATGTAAGAAATATGCTTAAATTAAAACTCAAACTTTTGTTTTATATTCTTTTTTATTATTTCCGTGTTTGTTTGCAACCTGACGCTTCAAAGTAAGAAAAATAATAAAACAAAACAAGAAGAAGAGAAATAAGTTTGAAGAGGATTATAACACCCAATTTACATGATGAATTTTATGACGTCCAATTTTCTTAATTCCCTTTTGAAGTTGCTACCAAAAACTACTCAATTTCATACGATGGTTTTTTTTTTGACGTCTAATTTTTTCATTTTCATTCAATCCAGTTGATGAGAATATAAAAATAAAACGTAACAGAAAGAACAGCAAAAAGTGTAAAGCGAAGTGTCAAAAAAAAAACATGAAAACAGAAACCATGTCTATTTTTCTATCCCTCTTTCTTCTCTACACTGCTTGCTACCAAACAAAAAATGACGTCCAAAATTGGATGTCATAAAATTCATCATGTAAACTGGGTGTAAGAAAACGACATGAAAAACACAGAACGAGTCGTTTTGTTTACCCCTCTTTCTTCTCTACACCGCTCGCCGTCAAACCAAAAGGACTACCACCAGATGCTGACGAATCCGCTCTGTTTGCGGACAATTGTTTGCGAATGCGGGCTTTTCAATCAGTCCAAACCTTTTTTCAAGCAGGATATTTTTCTGAAAGACCTATGAAAGTTAGTTCTCTTGCTACGCACCGTCCAATCACCCTTATAAAATCCTTAAGCTAATCCAAGGTTTTTTTCATGAACCTTAGCAACGCCTCTTCTTGCTTCGAATTTTTGTGCTTCTCACAGAAATAAACTCACCATAAAGAAATTTACGTATACAATTTTATAAATTTACTCACATTTTATTATTTTCGCAACAAATTTATGAAAAAAAAGCTAAAAAAAATATTATTTTACCAAGAAGTATTTTGTCTCAATTTACACGTTTCATCTTTTGTTGCTCAACTTCTTTTTAATTCCCATTTGAAGATGCCATTATGTTCACACGCAGCAACCGGTTTCAACTTTTTTTTGCTTCCAAACAACAACACTTTTATTAAAAGCGAACCAAAGAGAAAAAGAAAAGAAAAAAATTTACAAGCAGCCATTGTTGTGCATACACCTCCGAATGATAACACAAAGCGTTCTGCCCAAGTACAGGCATCTCCGTACCAACCCTTCTTCTTGCTTCCCTCTCCTTACTTGGAGGCCACACGATCAATTTTTGTCTTTCAATTCCTTTTAATTTGCTCTCACTCTCTTTTTTTTCACTAACACTCTCACACTTTTTAAATTGATCACGAGATTAATCTCAGTTTTAACTATCCATTTGTTTGGCAATTTTATGGTCAATTTAACAGCTGATTAGAATTTTAGTGAGCAAATTTTTTGTTTGTCAGTATAAATTGTTTTCTTGATGACATCTTGAAAGTAAATTGCTTCAAAATTGCGTGCAGCCTACGTCACAGCTTTCAATTTATGTAAATTTTGACAAACAGTATATGTAAAAGACTATCAACAAAAAGTTGATCGTGTGGCCGCAAGGTTTAAACACAAGAGTTGAGCATCAAAAGATGAAACGTGTGAATGTAGACTTTCTTTCACGCGGCTATTTGCTTTCGATTTGATCAGCGTTACCGTTGGTGCTACTAAAGTAGCAATTTGCCACTTTTTCGACTGCTTGAATACTATTTTGCTACTTCTACAAAATGCACCCAAATGTGATACTTTTTGTAATTTTTGCAACTTTTTTGGTACTTTTTACTAAATAATGAGATACTTTTTGAACTTTCTGTTTTATTACAACTCGCAGCATTAATATAAACTGTAATTGTTTTAATATACATATATGTAAGCAAGCTTATCTGAAATAATTTTTTGTTTACCATAATAAGCTTTTACATTAATTTCGAATATATAATGTAACATGTGTACATATCAGTTATTCGCAAGTAAGTGCTCTTGGGAAGTACCGCTTGCTTTTGTGAGTATGCGGTATACCATGATGAAATCAATACTTATACCATGGCGTATACTTATGCATGTATAATTCAGGGTTGTCAGATTTTTTCACCTTCATGACCAATTATACACCGAAAATCGCCAAAATTCGACAAATTTAATTTTCGTAAGATTTTGTTATGAAAAATTCGCCAAAAATCGCAATATTTTATTTTTATATAACATGGTTTATGGCTTTTTTTATTCGAAATATACCTAGCTTCGCTAATTTATAAAAATGTAAAATTTTTGCTTTTATAATTTTATTTTTGTAAATTTTTGAAAACGTTTATTTATTTTTTATTTTGGTAAGATGCCTAAAAGGGAATTTAATTCCAAATCATTCGCTAGTAATAGCATCCAAATCAAGTCATGATGAAATATACATATTAACATCATGCCCCCAACAACGAGTAATACATAAAATTAACATTTGTCCTAAAATTTTCATGAAATATGCCGCATTTTATTCATACACGTGGCTCTTAGATTAATGATAAAATTGTCAAATTTTTGTCCTTATAACTTTTGTATGAATTTTTTAAAACAGAAATAGTACTTATTTTGCAAAAAATATATCACCACTAATTTGTCAATAACTTCGAAAAAGTTGAAAATATAAAAAAAATTTATATGGATGACTCAAAGGCTTTTAAAAAACTAGACCTGATAGAACCAATCATTGAACACATTTGGATTCAGCAAGCTAAGGTCAATTACAATCGCATAAAAATGTTTTAGCTTACATCTAATATTATCTTTTCTGCATTTTTTTTTCCATTTAAAAATGTCATTGGAAATTTCAAATAAATTATGTACTTCTTCATATTTTAAAATATGTGCCGTCTTTTTTTCTTAAATCGCCTTTTTGGTGCCACTTTTTTTGTAAAAATCCCCTTTTTTTGGTACTTTTTGAAAATATCCAACGGTAACGCTGGATTTGATATTACTTTTTTTGTAGTGAAAATGATTTGTAGAACACAAAAATTCCTCTTGAAACAAACTGGAAATGAAATTTTACTTTTCATTTCACTTTTACGATTTTAAGAACACAAACTGAGTGAAATTTTCACTTTCATTTCATTTCACGAATGTAGAACACCTCGCGATTTTCCGGATATTAAGAGAAGTATCCTGATTTACTTCTTATTCCACAGCCTATAACAACCAGGTGGGGAACGTGGTTGAAAGCAGTTATGTATTATGGTGAACATTTTGGTGGAAGGATTCGACGATGGTGATGCAGTTTCATTAAAAGAAGCAAATTTATCAAATATTAAAGTTCTGATAAGGTTTTTGTCCACAAATTATGGATTTATCTCTGAGACTATTGTGAAATTAGAGAAATCTAATCCATTGAGAAAGCAAATTAAATTATTGATAAAGCCATAAATAAAATGTATGCAGTGGATCGCAACTTTATTCAACAAATTCGTACCAAGCTTGATAAAGTTTTTAAAAAAATGAAGGATTTAAAACAATAAAATAAATTTTTTACGAAAACAGCATCGCGGAAAATTAAAAATTTCCATGTTTAAAAGCTTTGGCTCAAACCAAGCTGCCTTAACTTTACATTTGAAAATATTATAAAAAATGTATGTACATATTTATAAAACAAAATTTTCCCTTATTGTTCTTAGTTCAATTTATATGTAGGTTCAAATTAGGGGTGTACCGATACGGCTTTTTTCCGATACCGATACTCAAGAAGAATTATCGTCGATACCGATACGAATATAAAATTTAAATTCAAGGTAAAATTAACAAAACTCAAGAAGAGTAATTTCTGTATTATACAAAATTACAGTGTAAGAGATTATTAATATTTAAAATGATTTTAATAAGATTTTAAAAACAACGAAATTAATTAAAATTCATGGTAAAATCAATTAATTTTATAAACAAAAAAAGTGTAAGAGATTTTATGAATTCAAAATTAATATTAATAAGATTTTTGTTTAAAAAAAAAAGTATCCTCAACTTTTGCGGAGATAATATCGCAATTCTGTTTGAAGCAGACCTGCAGTAAAAAATCATCTCTCAGATGTGACTGAACTCATTTGACAACTTAAGTATTTCTTAAGAATATTTATTTGCGCCAGCAAACAAGCGCATCTGCGTATCTATAAAAATTAAAAAATCTAAAGTATATCTAGACTTTTTCTTTAGCTGAGCCACAGCAAAGAATCTACAGAGGATCAGCCTTCTCCAAATTTTCTTTTAAGATTTGCACAAAGTTCAGTTCTTGTAGACTTATCAGAACTTTTACTAGTTGTAGGGCTGACCGTGTCTTCAACACTTTCGGAATGTAGAGTCATGTTGATTAGATCAATGACGTTTTTCGATCTATCGTCTTTAAAATTTTCTAGTTTCGTATCGAAGGTAGAGAATTTTAGAAAACCAATACATTTCATTTTTCTCTAAAACACACAAATCTTTCTTTCAGAGCAAATGCTACGTAAATCGCCAGTTTTTGGGACTCTAAATTATTCTGCTTAGCTTATTCATTTATCGTATTTTCTAATAATGTACGAAGACTGTTAACTAGCGAAATTGCGTCCGAAAATGTTGCAGTGACTTTGCTTATGGATACGCAAAGTAACCCAAAAGTTTTAGCGAAGTGATTTTTATTTTAACAATAACACTGTGCAAGAAATTGACACTTTTTTTCGTGACAAGCTTGGCGCCTGGCGTTTTAACATAATTCAGGTACGCTGAATCCAGTGGTGCCCGCGGTTTTTTAAGATTGGCTTTGGTTTTCGAGATATACCGTTATTTCGAAAATGGAGGAGGTTGCACAACATATGTTCGCGTAACTCAAAAACGCTTTAGCTTATTGAAAAAACTTAAAAATGCGAAATTCCGCAATAAAATTTCCTTTCAAAGTAAGACTTCTTTCTAATATCCGTAGTCGTTTTAGAAACATAATTTTTTCTTGGAAAAAAAAATAATTTTTTTAACAAAATTTCGAAATTTTTGTTTTTTAAAAATTCATGAAAAATTGGAAAACGCAGCTATGCTTCTAATTTTTTGCAGACGTATAAAAAACGAAATTCCAAACAAAAAAATCTGCTTGCAACTTTTGACTTTTGACGACAAATTTTAATTAATTTAAGAATTTCATAATACGCAATATTTGTATGGGAGCCCCCCCAAGGGATGGTGATAAAGGGAAAGTATAATTTGAGAAAATGTTAAAAACAAAAAACTAATGGAGGTCAGTCATACATTTTATCCCCCTAGGGGCGACTCCTGGGCATTTATGGGACATTTTCTTCAATATATTTCTAGTCTGCATTGAACATTTTGTATGGAAGCACCCTTAAGGAATGGAGGTGGGTATGTTAATAATAAATTATTGTGATGAAAAATAAAGTGGGGTTGGTCATACTTTTGACCCATCTAGGGGCATCCTAGGCGCTGCAGGGGCCAAATTTAAGAATTTCATTAAACGGCCATATTTGTATGGGAGCCCCCCTAAGGGCTGGAGATATATGGCAACTATGTTTTAAGAAAATGTTAAGAACAAAAAACATTAAAGGTCGGTCATACATTTTATCCCCCTAGGAGTGAATCATAGGCCTTAGAAACAAATGATGGGAATGAAAAATAAAGTTGCGCTGGTCATACATTTGGTCCGTCCGGGGGTATCTCAGGCGCTGCAGGTGCAGGTTCTACGCGTATAAAAAACAAAGTTCCAAACAAAATAAGCTATAAGTGAATTAAGTCTGTCTACAACTTTTGATTTTTTTAGAAAAGATGAAATTTTTTTATTTTTTATAATAACCAAACATAAAAATTTTAAAATGTTTATTTTTGTTGTTAATTAGTTAAAGTTAGTTTTTATTTAAAAATGTATTCTTCTTCCTCCTGCAGATTCCAACAAATATCCCCTAATAGCGAATCAAGTTGTTTGCCGCTATACCAGTGTTCGAGCCTGGCTGTTACTTGGTGAAATCTCTCGCCATGTTCATCAGACTCGGCTGGTGATTGTTCATTAAATTTTTCGGCCTGGTAATGCAAAATTGTATTTTCAATGACATTCTAACGTTTAAGTTTTTAAATGCGGTTAGCATATTTTTGATAAAAATTCGCCAGTTTTCAGGCCGATGATTTCCTAATACATTTTCTATAACTGATTTCACACAATTCCAGGCCAATAGCTCGATATCATTCAATGCAACCTAAAATTGATGGATTGATGAATTGAAGAATTCCTGTAAAATAAAAATATTATGATATGAAATATAAATCTAATTTAATAAAGTAGTTAGAGTTCATACCTTCTTTTACTTTCATGGCGCTTAATCGTGGAAAAGTTCGGCGCAATTCGGTAAAAAAAAACACCATCTGGGCTCAATGCTTTTATAAAATTTTTTACAATACCCAGTTTGATGTGGAGTGGAGGAAGCAAAATCTTTTCCATCGGCACAAGTGGTAATTCAATAACATTATTTCTATGCAATCTGCTTTCCTCACGCAAAGCCCAATCCCGTGTATTGTACTAGTCGCCATCGAAACGCGTATTCCAGAAGCACATATTTTTAGTATAGCCCAATTGCATGCCTCTTTAAAGAGTTACCACTTTTAAATCTGCGCATATTTTTCACTTGTGGTCTTCATATTTAATTAACTGTATTATTTTTTCATTGATGTGTATGTCTCTTTAATATTTGTGCTAAGTGCTATCGGAATATGACTTTTTAAATTAGTGACATGTAGCAAAACTGCTTTTAAGCTGCTTTTGGAAGAATCAATGAATAAGCGCCAATCTCCAGGATTATATTCATTTTGCATTGTTAAAACCAAGCCGTGGATGTCAGTACAATACGCGATAGAATTATTCTCAATATATTTTAAAAAAGTCGTAAATCGTCTATGGCAACTGGTGCTAAAATATTAGCTCGTTTTAACTCTTTTGTCAAGAGAATGCTCTGTCCTTGAGATAATTTTCGACGCCGTACCATTATATCCAGACGATCTTGCGTGATTTCATTGTGACTGCATGAACCCGTGATGCATGACGGTTGATACATTGAAGTAGTTGGTCCACCCGCTTCAACAGAATGAATTATTGAGGGAATATGTTCTGTTGGTATTTGGCTATCCGGACAGGAATATCATCAGAATGTGGCAGCGGAAATCGAGCATATGCTGTTTCAGTATAAGATATAGTATAAGTCATTTTTCTTCTGTTCATACCCGCTGTATAATTTATGCACGCATAACACTCATCTTCAACATGAACTATGGGATCTCTCCAAATCATTGGAACACCAAATGTCATGGCGTCTCCATTTTTTCCCCACTTATTTAAATGGTAAATGCAGTGTGTACACACTATTGATGGTGTCCAACTCTTACCATATATAACACTTAAAGAAAAATATAATTCATGCAAGGTACTTGTTTCAATAGTGATTTTACGGCGAGTTGGCATATTTTTATATTTCCCACACACATAACAGAAGTAATTAAACTTTTTACACGCCTCTAGCTTAGATATTTCAATATAATCGATTAGATACAAGACTGTCAAAGGCTTTAAACTTAACTAATACTTTCGCAAGCACTTTCCATATGACAGTAAAGGGGTTAAGGAACTCTTATTTATACTGTAATTGTTCTAATCAAAGTACCTGTCGAGACCTTCATGACCATGTTTTGTAAAAAAAAAAACAAAGCCAGGACGATTAATATAAGTTTTTTACAAGACCGATTAGTGCGGTTTTGACTGCACAATAAAAGACCGATTTGTGTGGTTTTGTAAGCACAATAAAATACAAAGATGTAAGCATTTATGACTTTATTTCTTAATTCTAAGAGGTTTTTAATCGGTAACTGTGTATTTTCCAAAATTCCTACCGCAAAGTGAAAGTGTGGTTATAATGCATGCATATTTCTTTGGAATAGCATAAATTTGAATATTTGTTCTTTTGGTTTGTATTGTAAATGGCACAAAAACCGCATTTAAAAATTTTTACGTCAAAATGTCATTGAAAATAAATTTTCTTCATTGGCACATTCTTCATATCGACACCTAATATGCAAAAGGGCGTAACAACAAAAAAATTCAAAATCGAGTTTTTGATTGATTATAATGCACTAAACTAAATTACATGTCTCTCCAGAATTTTGAACTTATACGTCAAGAAAAAACGATTTTACAAACGAAATTCAAAAGGCCGTAACAACAAGTATATAAATTTCAAAAACAAAAAGGCGTATCAACACACTTGAATGAAAAAACTGACTCTTTATTTTTGAATAACTAAGTTGCCTACGATTTTTTTGTCAATTTGTGTTTGTAATTTTTTCGTTCAATGTTAACGGTATTATTTTGAGTGAGTGGTAATGTCAAAAAATTAAATAAATATTAAAATATTTGTAAAAAAAAAGTAAAATGGAAAATAATAATAATGAAACTGAACATAGTGCCAAAAAAAAAAAAAACAAATAAAAGAGTGGAAAATAAAAGAAAACGGATGAATGGCAAAGCATACGAAGGATTTTCCATGGGAAAAGTATGTGAAAGAAATCCAAGAGATTTAAAAGTGGGATGTTCATCAACTTATTGTGATAAAAGTAAAGTTCGGCATTGCAACTTTTTTTCAGAAGACATGCGCAAGGAAATATTTGATCGGTTCTGGAAGATGTCATGGGAACAAAAAAAGTGTATGCAAGTAATCTTATTGAATGCATCAATAGAAAACGTATTTACGTAGAAAACTCACGGCGATCTGTTACTAAATTATATTATTTAATAAATAATTTTAAAAATCCTTTGAAATATTAAATTAATAGATATTTTAAAATATTTATGTACTGTTTTAATACAAGGAATTTTAAAAAATTTTGTTTTTAATAAACTTACTACAAAACATGTTTATTACTTAATAAAGTGGGAAGAATACTTATATTCTATAAACAAAATCACCATTTCTCATGTTTAATGTTGTTACGTCTTTTTGTTTCAGAAAATCGAATGCCAAAAAGGCGTAACAACCATAACTTAAAAAATATAAATAAATAAAAAAAATCTTAAGAAATAAGTCTGTAGTCGTGTTTTAAGCAAGACAATAAAATATGTCTTTTAAATCTAAAATATCTTTAATTCTACAACGTTTTTTGCTTCTCCTATAAAAAAATAAAGTGTTGTTAAGCCCTTTTGCATATTAGGTGACGATATATACATAATGTTGAATAAAAAATTTAATAATTAAAAAAAATCCTATGAAATGATTCATATAAATTATATTCTTCATATATATTGAAGAAAAAGTCCCATAAATTCCCAGAAGTCGCCCCTAGTAGTATATAATGTATATATCGCACTTAATCAACAAGAGGGTATTATCTCAAAATTTTTATTTTTCCAATTTTTGAAAAAAATCTACACGCTATATTCCTATCTGCCCGCTGTAAAAATATCTTGCTATTTTGTCTACTTTTTGGTAATGAAACAGTTGGTTTTAAAATTCATTTCCATATGCCTTCAATGTGAAATTAAAAATTGTTTTGCTTCTACTGAAAATGTTTAAATTTTGAGTTAATACCCTCTTGT
This sequence comes from Pollenia amentaria, assembly GCA_943735925.1. NCBI lineage: Eukaryota > Metazoa > Arthropoda > Insecta > Diptera > Polleniidae > Pollenia > Pollenia amentaria. The sequence goes on along the minus strand of OX031007.1, from coordinate 70,394,007 downwards.
TGATTAAGTGCGATATGTATATATGTTCCTTTAACTCCCACTGGAGCATAGGGCGCCAATATAATGATAATGTATGACCGACCTCAATTAATTTTTTGTCCTTAACATTTTCTCGGGACATACTTGCCCCCTATCTCCACTTAGGGGGGCTCCCATACAAATATTGCGTTTTATGAAATTCTTAAATTAATTAAAATTTGTCGACTTTTGTGAATAAAATCAAAAGTTGCTAACAGATTTTAATCATTTATGGCTTGTTTTGTTTGCTGCTTCGTTTTTTATATGTCTGCATATGAAGCATAGCTGCATTTTCCAATTTTTTTTATGAATTTTTAAAAAACAAAAATTTCGAAATTTTGTAAAAAAAATTAAAAAAACTATGTTTCTAAAACGACTGCGGATATTAGAAAGAAGTTTTACCTTTCTTAAAGGAAATTTTATTGCGGAATTTCGGTTTTTTAAGTTTTTTCACAAACTAAAGCGTTTTTGAGTTACGCGAACATGTTATGCAACCTCCTCCATTTTCGAAATAACGGTATATCTCGAAAACCAGAGCCAATTTAAAAAAACCGCGGGCACCACTGGATTCAGCGTACCCGAATTATGTTAAAACGCCATGTGCCCGGCTTGTCTGTTTTTTCAACTAGCATAGTGTAATCAGTAGCAATTTGCAGAAAATTCTGCTGCAGGTCCTAACCAAGCGTTCAATGCGTTCATGCATCAGTCCCAAAAGTGGTAGTGTAAAACTGTATTGACAAGTTACACACCAAACGCGTTAAATGCATAAATGTGCGTATCGAAAGCATAAAGTAATATAACTTTATACTTTAGCATGCGTCTCAATAAAAGGTCAAAAAAGAAAGATACGCATAAAACGCGTATTGTGGACCGACCTCCAGCTTAAGAATTAAAAGAAACAATTTATTATTCAGTTTGATTTTTTGCTATTAGTTGTTATGGAAAAAATACGCATTGAAAATTAAATAGATTGTTAAAAAAACTATGAAAAAAGTACCGACGAATCGACAGTAAAATATCGCCGATATATCGGTATCGGTATTCGTTACATCCCTAGTTCAAATATTTATCTAACAAGTGACACTTACATGATTATTTTGCTCTTGGGGTGTCTTTATATTTTTGTGTTTCACTTTTTTTAACTTCTACTTTTGTGTTTTTTGTACCTTATTTCCGCTTATGAGACTGAATTTCTACGTTTTTATGTTTTTTTTATTTTTTATTTTCTTGTTATTTTAATGTTTTTTTTTTATCATTAAGAAATGTGCTAAAAAAAATTTCCAATTTTTAGCGCTTACTTTTCTATTTTTAGTACATGTTTTATGCGCATTCATGTCCGGGCCTTGGTAATAACCATTCAATCAAGTCACTAAATCTTAGATAACAATAAATGAAACATAACCGGTGAAAAAAATCAAATACAAAAACAGTGTTCATAAAGAAAGAATTCAAAAATGGATTTTTATATTTTGCTTTAGCAAGAATGATGAAACGTTGTTTTTTTTAAATAATATCGAACACTTGATGATACGTCATTTTGAATTTTTGTTATAACTTGGTCATTTTTTATATTAGAAGTTAAAAAAGTCAATTTTGGCGACTATATGTACGTATATCGAACTTTATCGGTGTGCATAAATAAGTAAAAAATAGAGAGCACAAAATTGGGCAAAACATTTAGAATTTCTATCCATCTGTTTGAAAATAAAACTACAAAAAAGAATTGATACAACAAATTAACATTTTAAGTACATATATAATAATATACAATTGTATATAATATATTTTTTTATAGTTTTAATAGCATTTATTAATACATGTTTTTTTATTATTTTATAAATTTTATTTATTTCGTTTTTTGTTGGTTTTTTTTTTTTTGTTTATTATATAACATAATTTTTGCATTTTTTTTATTTGTGTTTTTACTTTGTATTTTACTTTGAAAGAATTTTGCATAGAATGTGGTGTTTTCGTTTTGTCGACCACAAATAAAATAAACAAAATGTGTATTTTTTTTTTTTTGTATTTGTTTAAAAAAGTATATATATATTATATAAAAATGGAAACTAAATAAAAAAATAATTAAATTAAAATTAAGTATAAAATTTGTTTATTTCTTTTTGCTTCATACTTAATTAGCGATGTGACGACGACAACGACGACGGCAAAAATATATAAAATTAAAAAATATATATTTAAACAAAATAATTACATTTAAAATAATATGTATACATAAAAAAATTAATACAATTATAAAGAACATATGGGAGTTTTGTAAATTGTTGTTAAACAATACTTAGCTAAAATTACAAAAAAAAAAATTAAAAATTAAATAGAAATTAAAACAAAATTCATACTAAAAACAATGATTGATTTTTTTTGTTAAGAATGTTTGATTTGATTTTTTGTAAAGAAACCTTTTTGTAACAACAGGGTAGAGGCGAAAGTAATATTAAATAAAAAAAAAATGATAAATAATTATAATGCCACATTGAATTTGAAATTTTGCTATAATACATGTTTCTTTTTTATATAGTAATGGTATAAGACAAATACATAAATAAAACCTCTGGCTGGTTCTATTTAAAATTTCGTTATATAATTTATTGTTTAAAAAAAATTTTTGGTCTAAACTACATATTAATTTTCATGAAAATTCCAGGTAAAGCTGTGTGTATGGGTGTGTTTATTTGTTATCGAACTTATTTGTCATCATTAAGGTAATGCACGTCACAAGTTGCACCTAACAATCACTTAGATTTTCGTACAACTAATTTTCTATGTGGTTGTTTTTATGTTTTTACACTTTTGCTTTTTCGCAAGGATGCAACATGTGACTTGAACCACCTTATTGTAATAAATTTGTATATTTTATCATTTACATGGGTTTCTTGTCTTTTTTTTTTTTTTTTTTTTTTTGTTAAAAAAAATTAAATATTTTGCAAATTCAAATAATAGAAGTTGTAATAAAATCCTTTAAAGGACGATTTATCTCAATAAATGATAATAATGTGGTTTTTGAGTTTCAAAATGTTATTTTTTATTAAAAACTATTAAAAAGGACTTTATTAGAAATTCTGTTATTTTTTTTTTTTTTACTAAAAATTATAAAATGTTAACCAAAAAATCTATTTGTTGCTTTAATTACTATACGAAAAACAGCTGAATTATTATTTGAGCATTTTTTATTGGGTTTTTTTGAGACGATACTTGGAATTTTCTAATATACAATCAAATCTCTATTGTTAGAGAATGACTGTTGTGGCTTTGAAGGGCTTAAACTCTAAAGATCTTTACCTTAAATAACTATCTCTTTTGGGGGGTTTTTCTTAAATGTTTTGTTTTTTTATTATATGTATTAATCAAATATACATTGTAATGTACTATATATGTATGCATTTTTTTTTTTATGTATATAAACTATATTTTAAATATTTATTTATTTATTATTTATATGTATGTATAATAATATTTAACTTTTTTTCGTTTTGTGTTTTTCTTATTTGTGAATACAATATTTAATTATGAAATAATTTCTTTTTTATTAATATGAATTTTATTATTTTGTTTTTTTTTTTTATTTGCAAGGACCTAAAATTTAAATATGTATATATAACAAACAATTCCTTTTAAATTAATATGTATATGGCCCTTTTTTCTTAAATTTTCAGAATAATGTTCAATCTCATCCTAAATTACTAAACTGGCGTTGACGTTAAAGAGTACAAACAGGAAACGTCTTTACATTGTCTGTATAACGATTGGCATCTTTATAATATGACGAGTTTTATTTTAAGTTTGTAATATTATTATGTTGATTTAAATTTTATACAAAGTAATTTAAAGTTGTTAAGTGTTGTGTAAAATAAAGAAATAATTAAACAAGTGCTGATAATTTAGAAGCAATAGAAAAATTTAGGTGATTTATACAACATTTGATTTTATCAATGGGTGGAAAGTCCAGTTACACATTAAGCAAATTTTATGTTATCATTTTCTGTTTTTCTCTTTTAAGCGTGCTTTTAATGTTAAAAACTGAAAATTTTTGTCTGCAGTTGTTTAAAAATATTTTTTTTTCTTTTAATACTTGGATTTTGCAAAATAAATCTTAATCAGGAAAAAATAATATGTACAAACAAACCTGTGCAACAAATCTATTTCTCTCTTACCACCAAGGACAGGCTTGTGTCAAAGAATTTTGCCTAATGTAAACACAAATTTAGCTTATTTTCAATCCAATTGCGCTTCTTTTAAATTCACTTTTTTTGTTTTAATATTTTTTAATGTAAGCGTATTATTAATAAAATATTTAAAAAAAATGCAATAGATAGACTGGCTATATGCATTTCAAAGCAGTGTTTAAATCAAGCAATTATACTTTGGAGCACTGCAACTCAGATGCATTGTCATTTTAAACTTTGCAAAAGCATCATCAGTTTAAATAATTCGCTAGTTGCGTTTGTTTGCATATCAGCTGCAAAACAGACGACTTTAGGAATGTTATTATTTGTCAAAGTTTACACGGTTGCGTGTGGAAATACGTGACATTGTTGCACTGCAGAGCAACATTTGTTTAGAAAGACAGACAAATTTATTGCTTTATAGGTTTCTTCAGGCAACAGAAATGGCTTAAATTCCTTTCAAATTTTGTTTATTTTTTTTTCTTAATAAATAAAAAAAAAGTTTTAATGATTAAGCTTTGTTCACAATGTCACCAACTTATTACTTCCAAAAATATTTCACATATTTTCCTTTAATTTTCTAACAAAAATGTAACTAAAGTTTTTTTTTTTAAAAGTTGCTACTTTATTTAGTATTGAATGAAAATATTAATAAAATGTTTTAAAAAAAATCATAATAAATACGTAATATTGTTGTGGGCAAAATTTCAAACGTTTTTCTAATTCAAAATGTGTGTGGTTGCGAAAAAAAGTTTTGGTTTTATTGTGAATATAAAGTGAAAATGTTGCTGCCATTGTGAACGATGCTTAAAGCCTCGTACACAATAGGCCGCAACATTTTTACTGGTGTTCATAATAGAGCAAACATTTTTTTCACAACCACACATTTACCATTAAGAAACCCACAACAATATTACGTATTTATTATTATTTTTTAAAACATTTTGTTAAAATTTTCATTCAAAACTAAATAAAATCATTATAAACGTCATATACATTTTCATACAAACTGTTGCTAAAGTAGAAGACTCAACTTTTTAAAAAAAATTTTGCTACATTTTTGTTCGAAAAATGAAAGGAAAATATATGAAATACTTTGGGAAGAGATTAGATAGAAGAAAAAACAAATTTGTTGCTAGCATTGTGTTCGAGGCCTAAAATAAAAATTTCAAATTGATTTTTTTAACTGGATTATGACACTTTAAAAGTTTTTTTAATTAATTTAATACTACTAAAAAAACAAGTTTTTTTTTATATAAAAACGTATTTTAAATCACATAAAATTTTTCCATTTTCGGGCATGTTCTAGGAATCAAAATGAAGAGGGATTAAAGTCGAACAAGATTTTGATTTCAATTATTTACAAAATGACTGTAGTTTTTCCTGTTTGTAAAAGATATTATCGTAAAGTTAATTGGTACTCAAAGTATGAAGTATATTTGTATGAACTTTCTTTACAGGCTCGTTTTCAAAATTTGTTCGATTTTAAATCCATTTTATTTCGATTTATATAATAAACCCGTTTGTGTTATTTTGAAAATTGATTTCAGCACTTCAATAAATTTACTTTATAGAAAATTAAAAAAAAAAAAAAAAAAAATTGCAACTGAATTTAAATATTATCTGTATAAATCTGTATTAAACTATTTTATTGTGCCTAAAGGTATACTATAAATTTCATTATGAAATAAATGAAAATAAAATGGAAATTGTTAAAAGAAATTCTAGAAAATAATACAGTTATTGTGGAAACAAGTTCAAATAAGAGATATATTCGGATACTTGTTTGTTATTGTTGTAAAAATTTAAGTCCGAAAGGACCTTCAAAAAGAAATATGTGTTTAACCTCAAAATAAAATCTAACTTATCTAAAAAAACACATACAAATATACATATTTTTGTTTCTTAAAGAAATTTTAAGTAAATAAATTGAATATTTTTAGGAAATATTAAAAATATGGCTGTAAAAAAAGAAACAAATCAAATAAAAAAGAGAGCATACTATGATCAGACACTAAAAAACTAACATACAAGTAGCTATAAAATAATTATAAAATCCTATATGTATGTATATTACAATTAAAAATAATAAAATTAAACTAACCTAATTTTAAAAAGGGGAAAGAATAAAAGAAAAATAATGGCAAAACACACCTGTGTGGTGGATGGACTTTATCTATTAATAAAATAAAACAGAATATAACCAAAAAATTAAAATAAAAGTGAACTGATATTTTAGGACGAAAACGATAAAAAAATAGACAATTACAAATAAAATCTTACTCAAATCACTTGATATTTAATATTTACAATTAATGTGTGACGATAATTTACTTCCAACGTAACAGCAGCAACAATATTCTCCTACGCCAGGGGAGGACAAGAAGGGAAATCAATTTGTTTCTCTGCCTACAATTGATGCTGATGATGTATATGATGTGGATGAGGAGGGAGCTGTTGAGGCTGCGTAGTCGATATTGATCCAGATTGCGCACTGGGATGACGACGCCGAAACAGGGTCAGATTGTTTAACAGATGCTGTTCCAAATCAGTACCGGAGCTCTGAAGTTGTGGTGGTTGTTGCAGGTGCTGCTGCGACTGTTGATGCTGGCTTGCCTGAAGAGCGACGGCGGCGATATCTGTTGGCAGATGGGAAGTGGGCGGATCGATATGGCTGCATGGCGCCTGCTATTGTGCATGTGGTGCCTGATTGTGGGGTTGTAAGTGTGGCGGCAGTTGTACACCTGGTTGTTGGGTTTGCAGAGGTGGTTGTCCACCACTTTGTGCTGTCGGTGGTAGTTGTGGAGGTTGTCCATACACACCTGGTGGAGGTTGTGGTAACATATGATGTTGTGCAGCAAGTTTAGGACCGTCTTCGGCTTTTTCTTCCTCTCTTCTTTTAAGACAAGCGGCTTTGGGATTCAAATTTCTTTCTCTGACTTGTTGTTCAAGTGTCATTATCACTTCTACAGCCATGTTGAGTATGCCTAATTTTGTTTGCGGCTTATCCGACTTCAGGTGTGTCATGCACATTCTACCCAGTTCTTTAAGAGCTTCATTTATATCACGAATCCGGATACGTTCCCGTGCATTATTTGCTTGTCGTCTTTCTTTTTCTCGGATGGCTTTGACCGCTGGTTCAGCATCGTCATCATCATCCGCAGAGGAGCAATACCGTCGTGGTCGCTTTGATCCTTTTCCTGATGGCGGGCCTTGCCCGATATGTTGTGAGCTTTCCATTGAACTACTGGGCTTTGTGTCGGTGGCATCGATTATGTTGTTTAGTGTTGACGTTGAAGGTACATTACCAGGGCCACTTCCCACACCAACACCTACTCCACTACTAATTGTAGCGGCAACACTTGCGTTAGGATCTTTTCGTTTCTTTCCTTTCGTTGGCCCAGTTGTTGTAGTCGATGTTGTACCTGCCGTTGAAGTGCGTTCCATTTTAATTTGCGGCGCAATAGCACCCACTACGCCTCCCACATTTTGCACGGACGACGGACCCGCCGACATTACGTCGTGTGTTGTGTTGAGCAGTGATTGACCGGCCCCGGTCGCCACCATACCGTGTCCGGACGGGGAGGTTGGCACGAACGGAGAAAGTCCATCAATATTGTCCATGGCAGACAGTGCTGCACCTACGCCGCCCAGCAGCTCTGGTTCACAATGATTGCGAAGCACATTGAGTGCATCATCAAGGCGTTCTTCCATGCGAGCACCTTGAAACACCGCCGCCATTGAATGAAGACCGGATGGGACCATTTCGGGCGCATAACTGCCGCTAGCACCGCCTGTTACAGAACTACTGCTGCTGCTGGGCCCAGCACCATTTAGAACCGTATGACCCCAACCCGAACTGGATGGACCAGGACCTCCCTTGTCTACCAACATTGAAGGGCCAACAAGACCACTTTGCGTGAGTGGAGGTGGTGAATTTACAGGAGTAGAGGGATTTGAACTAAAACTGCTGATAGACTGGTCAGCTGTAGATGAAGCCATGTACATATGCTGGCGCAAAGCACTATTTGGTCCACTTGGTCCGGGAGCTCCAACAACTATTGATGCATTTGTTGCTTTAGGACCAATATTTACACCCACACCTCCGGAAACGCCAAACGCATCATTCTGTATAGCAGGGCTATGCTGGGACGCATGGTGACTGGTTAATGGATGATGGCCTGGATGGCCCGGATGACCAGGTCCAGAGCTTGACATAGAACCGTGTGCTGTATTGTGCGGTTGTGGGGAGTTGTAAAGTGCGGGAGAATGAGTAGCTGGATTTCCGCCAATTTGTTGAATGCTATTTGTGGGATTACCACGAAATGAACTCATTGGAGGGAGTGAAGTTGTAGCTGGACTGTGCATATTAACATGACTCGGGTCCATTTGCAAGGCCATACTTGTGTTTGGCCCCATATGATGAACGTCAGGGTCGTGATGTGGATTTCCTCCTAAGTGATGGGAACTCATTGGCCCATTATTTTGATATGCTGTCTGTCCTCCATATCCACCACCTCCTGGAACTGGTGAACCATACCAACCACCACTGCCACTAGGACCCCCACCATTTCCAATTCCTGTGTCAAAATATTGATCCACAGGAGGGCCGCCTGCAAATCTAACTCCACTAGCCGACGCCCCATCATGCATTGGATTAAAATCGTCGCCACCGTACATGCCATTTTCCATGCCACCCAGTCCGCCATATGGAGATTGATAGCCACCATTGCGATCGCCTGCACCTGTATTAGCACCACCACCAGTTGCTTGTTTGTTTGCTATTTTATTAAAACAATTTTGAAATACTTCATACAAGTGCATAGGCTCATCATCGCTAGTTGCCATATTGCTTTCAAATTTGGTTGATATTTCCTAGTTTATTGAAATCAAATTTGGCTCGTTCAAAACACACTTAATACTCCAAGGTCTTTCGCAGCCGTTACTTGGGGCGCTACTTCTATTAGAATTTCGGCTGTAAAAAACAAATAAGAATATTATGTTTGAATATGCTTTGATTTTTGTAAATACTTATAGCTACTAATTATGGATTTGCGATTATTCAAAGATCTCACAAACAAAATTTATTAATATTTTATTAGTAAAAAATAAACCAAATTAAAATTAAAATAACTTCAGATATTATAATTTTAATCTTAAGCCTGGTGCTCTGTTCAACATTTCACGTGTAATGCTATCAAAACTTTCTGAAAACAAGTAAAAAAGTATAGTCGGTCAAGCCCGACCATATGATACCCTATTTGGGACCCATGGGTAATCATGTACCCGCCTAAGTTATCGCCAATTTTTATGTTAAATCCAACATTTATAAGGAAGTTATGACATTTAAAGCTATTTTCGGGAGTTGTATTTGTATAGGAGCTAAATCGGTCAAATATGGACCGATTCCAAAAAAATTTGGTAAGATCGCAAAAAATAAGTTTGGACCAAATTTAACATAAATACCAACATAATAAATTGGTTTATGGGCACAAAGACCCTATTCCGGAAAGAAGCTTGTATGGGGGATATGTGAAATTATGGACCGATTTGTCCCATTTTCAATAGGCTTTTGGTCTTGTGCCAATTAGAACTTATGTGCCAAATTTGATCAAACTCTCAAATTGCGACCTCTACTTTATCCACAAGGTTTACATGGCGAGCCAGCCTGCCAGCCAGCCGGGCGGACATCGTTTACTTGATTAACTTGTAGTGTGGGTATAAAGACTTGTGCTGAATTTCTATGAAATTATGTTGATAGAGTTGTACTCTGTTCAATTTGTGAAAAAGTTACGAAATGTTTCTGGCAAAATTTGTTTTCAACTGCGAAATAATATAAGCTGCACTTATTTCACGTGGAATTTTAAGCAAACGAAAAAAAAATGTTTAACTTAGGCCCTTATCATGTAAAACGCAGCGCAACGCCAAATAATAACATTGAAAGCACAATGTCATAAATATTTTGTAATTTTATTGTTGTCTTTGTGGGTGCATTGGTTTTTGACAATCACTCTTGGATTATCATTCGCCCAAATGCGGCAATATTGCTTATTGACGAATCCACTGAGGTGAAAATGTGCCTCATCACTGAAGATGATTTTCACGATATGCATTTTGTTTTGAACGCCCATCTTTATAATAAGCCTGAATAGCTTTAACACGTTGCTCGATTGTGTATCTTTCCATGGTTAAAATTGACTTAGTCTGAAATTGAGAAATGCCAAATGAAATGCAAAAAAAACTTGACGTTTAGGTGTGGTTCACATTCAACTTCGGCCCTTAAAATTAAAACACCCGATATATATAAATATACCCTGGGTTTTTATGGGTTACCCAGGGGGCAGCCAACCGTGATTAAGAATGCCACTTCTTTTTCGCTCTCTCCTAAAAACTCAAGTTTTCGTCGTCAACAGTGATGTTACCGTATGGTAATTACCTTTTTTACGGTCATTTTGAGCCCCAACTTGTAGCCAGAGAACCAAGCCGAGGGTGTTTGATCGGCGGCGGCGGCGCGGGTATAATTGATCGGCGGCGGCGGCGTTTGCGTCAATGATTCGGCGGCGGCTTAAATGTCGGCTTGAAATGTTTAAAATTGTTATTTAAGGAAAACTATTAATCATTTCTATATATATGTATTTATTTTTATGGGATAGTGCAATTTCGTTTCTTCCTCAATACTGTTTTAAACTGATGTTATCTGTAGGACCACATACCCATATCCATTTCAAAAAAGTAAAGCTTTCTGCAATACATTATTAATAAAAATGTAAGCTTTAAGGTGAAAAAAATTAAAATATACAATTTCCTTAACCTGAACCAAATGACCAAAATATTGCTAACACTCTGCACTTCCATACAGTGTATTAATGTGAGACACTTCTTTAATTTTTTATTTTTTATTTAACAACTGCTGGTAATATTTTATTGTTTTTTCTGCCACATTAAAAACTTCACTATCAGAGATTTATTGTAATTTAATCAGTGTTTAAAAAACTTAAGTCAAAAGTCGAAAAGTCGCAAAATTTTAACTTTTCAATGTTTTTACTTTTCTCTGCTTTTTAAAATCAAACATCGATCCTGTTAAAACTTATGAAAACAATCGGCAGTCGTGTGCTAAGTTTTCTTCTGCTTTTGATAAGTTAAAAATATCAAAATCGCAAGCAGTGTCTTTGCTTTTGAAAGTTGTCAGAAGTCGCAGTCTTAAAAGCAGGCAGTCTTTTAGTTTTGTACATTTTTAACAGAAAAATATTCTCTTTTCTCTTCTGTTTTTTTTACATTTATACTTACTCACACACAGGGGTGCCAGATGGTGTCATATTTTCAAAAAAAAAAATATTTTAAACACAAAAAAACATGTTTTTAATGACAAAATCGAAAAATTCAGCATTACATATAAAAAGTAAAAAGGTAAACGTTTTACAACGGCTTATGTAAATTTATATATTGTAAAGTTCAGCCCTATATAATTTCATTCAATGAAAAATTCAATGAAGCGGATTTTAGCGATACGGAACAAATTTTTTTTTTTTTTGGGATTTATAAAAAAATATTTTTAATTATTCTAAAAATACAAATATTTTTGTCAAAAACTAAAAAATAAATGCAATGGCGATTTTGGCGATTTTTGACATTGAATTTGGCGAATAATTTCAAAATCAATCTGACAACCCTGATTGGGACTTATAATTTGCAAATACAAAGAACTTTTTGCTTCTGCGACTGTTTGCGACTTACAAAAGCAAAGAGATTGATTTTAATTTTAACTTGCGAAACTGTTCAAAAGAAAAGAAAATCAAAATCACAATTTTTAAAACAACTGCTGGCAAAAGTTTCGTTCAACTGTTTGTTTTTCGTTTTGTGATTTTGTTTTGACTGAAACTGTTGTTGATTTCAGAAGCACAAGCAGAAGTCAAATCAAAAGAAATGAAAGTTATTGCAGTTTTTTAAACACTGAATTTAATTATAATAAATTTGTACATAAATAAATAAATAAATATTCTTGCAGAGATTTTTGCATGTTGTTAAGTACAATGACGCTTTGAAAAATTTCAAGAAAATATAACTGCACTTGAATGTTGCACATTGATGCTAAAATATACCATTTTTGACAAAGAAATTAAGGCCCCTATTATGAGTTACATTCGATAAACGATTTTCGCTGGCTATCGAACAGCGACTATCGAATGTTAATTTGGTATTATAAGTTGGCAGCACTGTCGAAAATTTCGTTGTGCATTGAATTTTTCAACGAAAACAAATTTGCTTTCGACGGTGTAAATAATTTTAAAAAATTATTTAAAATGTAAGTTTTTGTTAATTTATTAGTTTTGGTGTGCAAATTCCACATTCTTAATTATTTTTGGTTATTTTATGCAAGTTTAAAGTCGACAGTAGTAAGCAGCAGTTGGAAAAGCTTGTTTCCCTTATGGAACAAAATCCTTTGTAGGCAAAAGGAATTTTAACAAAAGTTCAGGCTACAGGTACACCCCAGTGCCAGTAAGCGTTCATCAAATGAATCATCGTACTGTAAGTCCGTCGTAGTCATGATTCATATTAGTTTTATTTTTTAATTTTTTAAATTTGTTAACAAAAATTTTTTATTTAAAGTGACAGCTGATAGAAAATGTACTACTGTGAATAAACTAAATCACTATAGTACTTTTTTTATCGAATGTGTGCCATAATACCAAATGAAAATTCGTTCGATCAACTAATTCGACAGCTGTCGAAAATCGAATTAAGTTCATAATAGGCACCTAATACATTAAAACGCAAATCTGTAACACTGCAGCCACACGATCTACTTTTTCTTGATAGTCTTTTACATATGTATACAGTTTGTCAAGATTTCCAAAAATTGGAAGCTGTGACGTAGGCTGCACGCAATTTTGAAGCTCATCAAGAGCACAATTTATAAAGACAAACGAACAATTTCCTCATCAAACTTGTAATCAGCTGTTTTCTTGAACGTAAATTGATACACTCACTTGAAAGAGAATTTTAAAGGCAAGTTCGCTTCAACTTTTAAAAGTATTAGTGTATTGGAAAAAAAGTGTGAGCGTATTAAAACTTGATAGACAAAACTTGACCGTGTAACCCTGAAGTAAAATAAACTTAGTTACAAAAATTAAGAAATTTCACGGCGCAGCTGCTGTCATCGGCGGCTTTAATTGAGCCGTCTAAGCCGTGCAAATCGGCGGCGGCGCGGCTTGGAGAAATCAAGCGGCGGCGGCGAGCCGTTCGGCTTGCGCCGATCGGCTTGGTTTTTATTTTAAGTACGGATCAGGGATTAAATATGGCTAAAGTTAAGTATTTGGCACTTGAATAGTCCAGACTTGAATCAAGCATTCTGCACATGATTTAAGAAAATCCATATTTACCGTATTATTGACAACTCTTTGGCTTGATTAAGGTTTGGATGGATTTTGGTTTTTACTTTTAAGTTTGCCACTTCATATGTATGTATTTCTACTTATTTTTAATGTATAAAATTAACGACCAATTTCACCAAATTCAGGTATAATTAACTATCTGGGCCCTATTTCCTAAAACTACAAGTTACAAATCTACAAGTAAAATACAAAAAAGCAACAATTTTACAATTTTTGTTTTTGTTTCAAATGTGTTTTAATTGTAGATTTGTAACTTGTAGTTTTGAGAAACTACCACTACCCTCATTCGGTAGAACTTTTTCCCATCTATCGATTCCATATAGTGGGATAGTGGTTCTATTTCCGTGGACTCCATCGTCGCCACTCACCCCTCTCAGAAACATGAAGAATTATATTTTTAAATTTTTTTTATAAAATTTTCTATAGTTCTGAAATTATTTCAGAACTACCATTACCCTCATTTGATAGAACATTTTCCTGCCTATCGATACCATTTAGTGGGATAGTGATATTTTATTACATTTGTTGTATTTTTTAATTTTTGTCTTGTTAAGAGATAGCTCTGTTATGTACGTAACAGTGCAATGTTAGCTAACAAATCGCAGTATCTTAATAACGTTGGTTTGTGTCTTGGGTTTTAAATTCGAATTTAACTTCACACACATCCTACCAACATTTAAAACGAATTTTTTAAACAAGAAAACTTTTTTGATTAATTTTAAATTTTTATTAATAACTTGTTTAAAATATTATTTTTGTTGTTTTTAAGTTGTAAAATTTAAATTTATTTGAAAATAGCAAAATTCTGTTAACATAACAGTCATTGAGTAAGAGATGTGTTAGTAAACATAGTAACATAGCTAATGTTAAAAACGAAGCTAACTTCATCAGGGTTACCGTTGGAAATTTTCGAAAATGGTCACAAAAAGGGGATTTTCCAGAAAAAGTGGTTAAAGGGTATTTCAATTAAAAAGGGTCAAGTTTTTTATAAGCAGTATATCCCATTTTAAAGAAAATAATAAGACCAAGTTTTTTATAAGCAAGCAAAAATTATTTATTTGAGGTAGGAAGAGCTCAAAAAACTTAACTTTTTTTATAGAATGACCTTTACTGTTTTTAGCATCTGACAAGTTATACAAATTTAAGTCACAATGGGCATGCGAATGCTTAAAATGATAAATTTGATAAATTGATGGTATTACCCAGATAATTACTTTGACAACATTTAACGTTTATGTGCTGTTTTCACAACACAAGTGATTGAAACGTGTAGTAAAATTTTTATGAAAAGCCCTTAGTGCTTTTCTTTTTCTAGACGTTCAAAACAGCACATTAAGCTTTATTAGATTTTCAGACATTTTCCTTATCAGAAGTTACCATTTTTGTTCAAGTATTAAAATTAACACATATTATGCAATATTTCGAGTTAATATCATTTTCTTATCAATTATCAGCTGTTTACTGGACAGTATACAATAGTAGTTGAATAAATACCGAAAGTAAATTAGTTTTTAATAAATAAATTTCCATTGACACCAACTTCAATAAAATAGAATCAAGCGTATTTTTCAATGTGGTGTGTAGGTTATAAACAAGGCCCGGATTTTTATGCAAATGCATATTTGTTGTCGTCAGTCTGAGATCAACATAAACTAAATATCTTTGCGAATCATGGAATTTGATGTAAAATGGCATCGATTTGTTTGCGCATATTTTTGCATATTTGCTTTAAATGCATATTTTTGCATATATTGCTGACATTGCATATTTTGAAAAGAAAATCTGGTTTTGTTTGTTTTATCCTGCGATACAACGTGTTGCAGAGGAGATAAGATGCAACTGCGATTATATTGATTTATTGATTTTTTATTGGAAAGAGAAGTATCCTGATTTATTTGTTCCTCCATAGCCTATAACAACCAGGTGGGAAACGTGGTTGAAAGCAGTTCTTTATTATGCTGAACATTTTGAGCAATTCAAGGATGTGGCGTAAGAATTTAAATTTATCAAATATAAAAAGCTCAGATAATGATTGTATCGTTAAATTATGGGTTTATCTCTGAGACTATTGCGAAATTAGCGAAATCTAATCCATTGAGAAAGCAAATTAAATTAATTGACAATGCCATAAATAAAATGTATGCAGTAGGGTTAACTTTAGTAAACCAATTCGTATCAAGCTTGATAGTTTTTAGAAAAAATAAGGATTCAAAACAATAAAACAAACTGCTGGCATATTTCATTTACATTTTTACGAAAACAGCGTACTGGAAAATAAATATTGCACAAAGGAACTATCAGCATTAAATCATGTACCGTTCACTTCCGTCGCGTTTAACGGTAATTTTCAATGCTTAAAAGCTTTTTGAAGCCAAGCTAAGCTGCCTTTACTTAACATTTGAAAATATTAAAATAAAATTATTTATTAAAAGATTTTGTTTGTTGTGCTTAATTCCCTTTTGTTGTATTCCCAAAAACAACTTTGATAATAAAATTATTTATTTATAAATTTTTTTATTTTTTCTTATTGTTTAATTCATTTTATATGTATACAGAAAAAATTATTAAATTTCTCCAATCACCAACACCCGTATTCAAAACGAATATTTGTGTACTCCGACTATACTCCGCTCATCGAGTGAGCAACTAAAATGTTGATTAAGCTTAATCACCATTTAGTCATGAGTTTATTCAAAACTCTTTTAAATCGCCCGGTTAACAAAAATTTGTACATCTCTGTTTTAGTTAAATTCAACGCAAATTGACAGCAGTTAATTGGAAGTTAAAAAGTCTTTGATCATTCGATAATCATAGTTTATTAATAAGTGTTTTGAATAAGAAATCCTTAATCAGGAGATATGCAGTAACTAAATTTTTGTTTTGAATACGGGTGCAAATTTATTCCAAATTCATAATATCAAGAAAACAAATTAATTGATTCAATTATGACATTAATTAAATTTAAATACTTTTTAAACCATTTTTTTAATTGAAAAAACACTTTTTTCTCAAAACGTCTATCTAACAAGTGACTTCATTTATAGGATTATTTTGCTTGTGGAATTTCTTTATATTTTTGTGCTTCACTTTAATTTTACTTCGTCTTTTGTGTTTATTGTAACGTACTTTCGTTTATAAGACTGAATTTTTACGTTTTTATCTTATTTTTGTTTTTCTTCTTGTTATTTAAATAATTTTTTTTAACATTAATAAAGGTGTTAAAAAAAATTCAAGTGCATATTTTTCCAATTTTTAGCGCATATTTATCTATTTGTATTGCATGTTTTATGCGCATAAAACGTGATTTAAAATGCATAAAAATCCGGTCCCTGGTTATAAATAAGTCGTAGTTTTGTTTACTTTTTGACTTGATTTTAAACGAAATAAAATCAATTTTTTTTTTAAATATCACTAGAATATTTGAAAAAAAAAAAAAAAATATTCACTTAAAATTTTTAAAACTCTGATTTTATATAGAATCGAAACCGAATCTGAAAAAGAATATTATTGTTAAAATTAATTCATGTAATGGAATTGTTTAAAACACTGTGTTGACTTCAAATATTGGATATTGAGCATTTTCTGATATCTATGCTTTACTTCATATCTTATCGATGGTTACATTATTTTTCGATCAAAATCGAAAAAATTTATCATATTCTAACATAATTTCAGATAGAAAATCACGCTTATAAAAACTGAATTATTTTGAATCAAATTCTTTTCATATTGCATACTGGTTAAAGATAATATTTTTGCAATATTCAATTTACTGATCTCACAAATCCTAAGTTTTAAGATATTTATTTTAACACGTTTAAAATACTACAATATTAACACACAACTAGAATTATGCTAAATAAAGAACATTTTAATAATGGCAAATTTACTCTTCTTTACTTCTTTTCAATAAAACTTAAATTTGGCGATTTTTGGCGAAATTTTTTGTACCAAAAATCTAAAAAAATAAAATTTTGGCGATTTTTAATAGACTTATTGCCGATAAAGGTGATAAAAAAAAGTCTGATTACCCTGTACACATCTAATTTTCGTAAAAAAAAAATAACATAATTAGGATTCTGAATTTCTGAAATTCCAAAATGATTTCAGATTGGTAAATATTTTCTTATGTGGAACCGGTTCCATCCTTTCCAATATAATATCTTTCGAAATATAACAGCATACAGGTATGCTAGGAACACAACTGGGACAAACGACGAATTTCGCCCAACACGACGAATTTTTCAGTAAAAATTCGCTGAGTAAATTCGTCGTATGAAGCACACTAACGACGAATAACAAGCAGCTTTTATAATTGAGAAAGTTGATTGCTGTTTGTGCAAAGAGGGAGAAATGGTGTGACCATTTTAAAAAAAATAATGCCTAAAAAATTAAACATAATCAAAAACATAACTAAAAACTATTTTTATAGCAAAATACTTTGTATACCTATATATTTTAAATTTTATACAATAAAAAGAAAAACAATTATTAAAGTAAAAAGTAACTTTATTTACTAAAATACTTTTAAACTAAAACCAAATATGGTCACCTACTACTGATTTCTTCATCGTTCGCCGGCGTATGAAATAGAAATAAATCTATTGCAAAGATGCCGCGTATGACGAATTTCGCCGGACGCTATTATTGTGTGTATTTTCATTTACACCCAATATGTTTTATTTTTGGCGACGAATATTCGCTGCCAAAAATTCGTCGTTCGTCCCAGTTGTGTTCCTAGCATTACAATTACTTAGTGCTGTATGTATTTGCTAGTTAAATACATATCGTCAGCTAAAATGCAAAAGGGCGTAACAACCCTAGTTTTTTTTAAAGGAGAAGCAAAATAACTTTACAGTATCAATAACAATAAGGTGCACTTGGCATTTAAAGCTTTTTAATAAATTCGTCATTTTTGATCGCAGGGATCTAAAATAAATCAAAAACACTACTTAACATTTTTTTGTTGTAACGCCCTATTGCATTTTAGGTGACGAAATGTACGTATTTATACTCAAGAAGAAATATCGCCGATACCGATACGAATATTAAATTTAAATTCAAAGTAAAATTAACAAAATTCAAGTAGAGTAATTTCTTTATTATACAAAATTACAGTGTAAATATTATTAATATTTAAAATTTATTTTACACAAACTTCGTAAATTTTCCAAACAATTTGGCTCGCAAGCTCGCGCTGTTCAATTGTGCATTTATGTATGTATATAAAACGGTTTTTGAAATGCTACTGTCGTTTTTAATGAAAAATTCTAGTGTTTATACCTAAATCCAAAACAATAAATTCTTCCAATAATTTGAACAAATTAGTTTTGGATTTCCTTATACATTTTTAAAAACAAATTTCACATTTTAATCACAAATTTCAACTTTCATTTTTATATTTTTAATTTTTGTTTTGCATTGACGTTTCTTACAAACTGATATTAATTGTTTAAAATTACACAAAAATTTAAAAGGGTCTTCATGAAACGAGTCTCGCAAGTTTACCCATTTGCACAAATGGCTATTTTAAGCGATATCATGAAAACTTTTAGTGTATGCGATTATTAATATTCCAAATTAATATTAATAAGATTTTTGTTCAAAAAACAAACTATTCTCAACTTTTGCGGGGATAATCTCACAACTTGAAGCAGATCTGCATTAAAAAATCGTATCTCAGCAGTGAATGAACCCATTTGACAACTTAAGTATTTCTGCGCTATGGTCTTAAATTTTGAGTATAAAATTTCATACCGCCAGTAAACAAACGGACCTGCCGATCGAAGATCTAAAGTATATCTAGGCTTATTATTTAGCTAACCCACTGCAAAGGATGGTCAGAGGATCATTCTTCTTCAAATTTTCTTTTAAGATTTTCACAAACGCTCCAAAGGTCAGTTCTTGCAGGGTTAGCAGAACTTTTACTAGATGAAGGGGTGACCGTATCTTTAACACTTTCAGAATGCAGTCATGTAAAGTAGCCAAATAAGATGTTTTTTCCGATCTTTTGTCTTTGAAATTTTCTAGCTTTGTATCGAAGGTAAAGAATTTTAGATAAACAAAAGATTTCATTACTCTCATATCCCTCAAATCTTTCATTCAGAGCTAATGCTACATAAGTCGCCAATTTATGGGACTCTGAACTGTTCTGCATCTCAGTTTATTCATTTATCGTATTTGCTAATAATGTTCGTAGACTGTTAACTAGCGAAATAGAGAGGATTTTGTGGTTTCTTTTAAGTAACCCAAAATTTGTAGAGAAATTATTTTTTTTTTTTTTTTTACAAAAATCATTACAAATTCGCAGAAAATTCTTAAAACGTACAAATACATACATGATTTATCAATGGGAGAAGATTTTACGATTCAGGTGAAAAACAAAATGGCTGATGCCGCAGGTCCACACGTTCAATGCGTTTATGCCCAAAAAGTCGAAGTGTAAAATTGTATTGAAAAGTTACACAGCAAGCGCGGAAAATACATATACATATCGAAGGCATGAAGTAGGACTACTTTCGACTTTAACATGCGTCTAGATAAATGGAAAAACAAATGGTGAAGTCCGACCTCCAGCTTAAGAATCAAAAGAAACAACTTATTTTTCTGTTTGATTTTTTGCTATAAGTTGTTATGCAACAAATAAGCATTCAAAATTAAATTCTTTGTTCAAAAAACCCATAAAAAAGTATCGGCATATCGACAGTAGATATCGCCGATACCAAAAAATATCTTTAACTTTTGTTGCCTTTTAACTGTTCGAAAAATTTTGTATAGAGTTAGCATACACTACAGGGTACTTTTAATGTATCGGTTGCAAAACCACTCTGTTAAGTGCATATTAAAATGAAACCCTAGTGTTATTTGCCCCAAAGTGCACCAAAAAAGTATTCGTACATAAGATAACTGGGAATCCTTGATGATACATTTATGACTTGTGCTGCAAAGTATTTTGATGTTTTCGAACTCAGGCTTAATTTAACATACATGTGTAAAAAATTGCAACTCACCCCAATGCGCCTGCTTTGAACCTATTGTACTATGGTAAATTCATATTTTCCATTATGTCAAATTAAAGTGTTATATTTAATACAAAGGCATACAATAGTTGGCGCAAACGTACAAGCGTTTCTACGTCGTAAGTCGACATAGATCTAATTATATATATATGTATATATATATATATATATATATGTATATATATATATATGTATACAATTTTAATAAATTAATATTTTTTCAATATTATGTTCAAATGAAACGAAAATAGGTACGTCTACGATTTTCCTAAAAATTGACAAAAAGCTTTATAAAATACATAACTGAAATTTAGCTCATAGATAAATTCGAAAAATAAAAAAAAATGTTGAATAGGTACCTATAATAAAGTAACTTATGAAGAAGAAATTATTCCCAGATTCTATTTGTTTAAATGGTTGAGTTAAGTACCTACATTCAATTTATAAAGTATCACTGTCCAGTGTGACACAAAGAATGCTGACGAAAGCCGTAGCGGGCCAGAAAATGCATTACATTCTTCCTGGTGTCTAACAATTGTAAATTTTTCTGTACATACAATATACTTCATTGCTATCCAAAGAATAGCTAAGGTAAAATGTAACAAGAAGATACAAGATAATAGTCTGGTAGTTTACAGTCATTCCTAAAAATTTAAGGAATAGAACTAATACAAAAGCTTTATAATAAATCAAGGCGAATTCATTACAGGTGATCCGAAAAGCCCTGCTGGTAATTTTTTTTCTTTACCTTTATACCTAACTGTTGGATGTCAAAATTTTGTTTATTATCTTTGTACCTATCTGTTTTGATTTGTTTCGGTTTTTGACACTGTACAATGATTTTACATAAACAAATTGCTTGTGGTTTTTGTACGAGTTGTACTTGTTGTACTACCGAGATTGCCTGGAATGAATTCGCCTTGTAATAAATATAGTACAAATTCGAAAAAAAAAATTTTTTGAATTAGGTAGGTAGGTATTAAATATTTTTAAAATCAAAATATATTTTCAAAATGTTGTTCAAATCGGTACCTACGATTTTTTAAAAGTTTGTATTTATACAAATCTAAATCTTGCCGTAGGAAAACAATTGCACCATCCCAATAAAAAATGGAACTTCGAACGAAGCAGGTTTGTAAGGGAGAAACGTAAAAGTTTCGCTTACAGGCTGAGTTAGGCGAACGTTGCTGTTCCCGTAACTTACTGTAACGGACTGCTTGCACGTTGGTGCACTTATAGAACATCTAAAAACGTGTCATATGTTTTTCACATACATGAACAAAAAAGCAATAGTATACATAAAACAACACACACAGTGATGGGAAATCAAAAGGTTTCAATGTTGACCGTTGTGCAGAAAAAGTACCAAGTGATTAAAATGGTATTAAAACCGTATTTAGTGTAAGTAAAAAAAACATGAATAATTTAATATCTGATATTTATATTATAGATTTACAATAAACAAATATGTATTTTAGCATATAGGTACATACACATTTACATGTATTATTTTGTAAATGTGCATAGACAAAACAATATTTTGTAACCATTTAAAGCCTTTTATATATTTCTCATTTCTATTGTATGTGCATATGCATTTGTTTATTTTGTACATCTAAGCATATGTGTATTTATATATATGGAAATATGTTGTATTGTAAGTCGTTTTGTCGAAAGTCCATAGATATACTGGAAAAAAGTACCAAAAAAAAAGAGCGAAAATACCCGCATTCAATTTAATATACAAGCAGGCCATCACTGCTTTACAACTGTCACGTAACGACGGCAAGAAATTCTAATTTATACAGATTGAGACGTTCCGTTACGTGACATTTAAATTCGGTAAGCATTTACATTGTACGCAAATAACAAAACGGACCAGACGTTTCGTGAGGGGACGTGGACGTTCGGCTAACTCTACCTTACCATATCGCTTACGGAAGACATGAATTTTTTATGGCGAGTTCCCAATTTGAAGCAATACATTTAAGACACAGAAATCGCTTTATTCATAGCATAGGTACCATTAGTGCTACCCAAAACAAGAAAAAATTTTATTGGGATATGAACGTATTAAGTTGTCAAATATAAACGTTAATATTTAATACAAAGGCAAACAATAGTTGGTGCACACGTACAGCATATCTACGTCGCACGTCCACCTAGATCAAATTCTATTTCATACGATGGTTACTGCCGTATTATCATAGGAAAACAAAAATCAACAGGCAATCTATTTGCGAACGAAGTCTTCGTTCGAAATCAATGAACAAGAAATAATTTTTGTGTTTTCAAATTTAATATTTAAAAACCAATATAAAGAAGGAAAAACACAACAATTTCAATATATTTGATTAAATAAAATTATATTTTCTAATACCTATATGTAATTTAAAAAGGAAAACAAAATACGTCTGCAATGGAATTGTGGGTATATAGAGCAAGTTTTTAGAAATTTACGACGTTACGTCTACGTTCTTACGACGTACGACCCAGTTGTGTTTCTAGCAATCTCTGACAATAAATATTTTTCGACTTTTATTTATACTTGTGTTTGTTTCTTCCCATTTTGACTGACAGTGAAAGGGTCAAATGGTTAAAAATAAATTAACAATTGGCGAATGTTTTCTATTTTATTTTATACTTATTCAACTTTGAATGAAAAATAGGGCCAACAAAAATTCAACCAAAAATCGACAATAAAAACAAGAAAAGGTGTAATTTTATTTAATAACTACTACACAAAAATCTGATATTGGTGAAAAAATAATACCTATTGTAGCAAAATGAAAATGTTGTTAACAAAAGAAAAACCAGTAGAACCAGAAATGGGAGACAGGTAAGAAAAAAACTGCAACAGCAACAGCAACAACAAAAACTTGTTGCTAACATAAATTACAAATTACTAATAAAATATACACACGCAAGAAAGCAGAAAGAATACAAAATTATGAGAGGTAAAGCAAATATTTTAAACCGATTAATTACAACAAATTTTAATAATTAAAATAAAAATAAACTTTAAAATACCTACTCTGATTTTTATGCAGATTAAAAAAAGAGATACAAAAAATAACAACAATAAAAGTAACACATACATACACACGCTGCATACAAATTCGACACATACACACTTGGCCACACACTCACTAAACTCAAAGGCACAATCAAACAAACCCATAACAAGCAAGGAATTAAGAAAAAGAAAAAAAAGTAAAAAAAATACTTACATCGAAGTGGGAAAGAGGTGCAGCAGCGCCCTCGTTTATTCAACTGCTCGTGTATAAAGTGCACTTCGCCTCCCTCACCCAACACACATGAGGTTTTGAGGGCGAAGTTCAGTAAAGGAACAAAAAGGAGGAAGCCAGACTTTTTTATACTCAAAATTAACACTTCCTTGAGCAAGCCGGACAGACGAAACGGGCAACGTCAAAGTTTTAAATTCTTTTTAATACACTTTCCTTGTATATTTTTTTAATCTTTACTTTTCTTACAACACGTAGTTTTTCCTTGTTGCACACCACTATAAAAGACAATTATTTCTTCTTCATAGATTTTTTTCTTGTTTCATTTAGCTTTTTCTCGCTTCGAACGATGACGATCACGCACGACCAAGTTGCTGTTTGTCACAACGTCTTATATTATTTATTTTCGTTTTTCTTTTTTTCCTTCTGGCTTTTTTACTCACTCAATAAAATATACAATAAAAAAAAGGAAATACAACCAACCAACGAACCCAAATTCACTCACTACTACACATCAAAATTCTGTTTTGGGCAAAGATTTTTCTTTTGATTTTAAAACACTTTTAATTGCAATATTACGTAACGCATTTTATGAACAAACATTTTACACAAGTTTTTCTTTAATTTTTTTACAATTTAAAGCAAAAATCTATATATATTTGTACAATTTTAATAAAATTGTTGCAATGAAAATTCTCTCCTTTCGTGATATTGTAAACTATTGACATAAAATGCACAAGAGAAAATGGCGGCGTACATGTTTTCGTTCAGTTTATTCGAGTTCATTGTGTAAAATTCTTCGTTATATTTCGAGTTGTTTTCGGTAAATTGTGCTGCCATTTTCAAAGAGAAGGCTAAGTGGCAACATTTTAAAGAGCACCTCTGAAATTAATAAACAATTGGCAATAATGTTAACGTAACGACCACACAAACAATTAGTTAGTCTATAATAAAGTAACCCACACACGAGGCAACATTTGTCGAAGCATGGGCATGTTTCACTAAATGTTGCTAAGTGTGTGGGGATGTTTCTGGTTGAAATTCTTGTTACCTTTTGGTTTCATTTTTGATATTTTGGCCCTAATCATATAAAACGCAGCGCAACGCCAAAGAATAACATTAAAATCACAACCAATGTCATAAATATTTTGTAATTTTGTTGTTGCTTTCTACAGAAATTCACATTGCGTTTTAAAATTTTAAACGCTGCGTTGCTTGTGTCGTTGAACATTTTAAAACGGTACCTGAATTTCTGTTGAAAGACAGAAATAAAAATTCAAAATCTTTATGACATTGTTTGTGCTTTCACTGTTATTCTTTGGCGTTGCGCTGCGTTTTACATGATTAGGGCCTTTATGTTTCCAAACACAATGTTTCATCGTGTGTGGGTACCATAACATTTGAAGCGAGTAATAGCTGTCACTTAAGGAAATTACTCGCCAATTTACAAAAAAGTGTTTCTGTAAAATTTTTGTGAGAAATTTCCCGCTTTGAACTGTTATATAAACTCACGCATAAAAACGGGGTGAGAAAAAATATTACCACTAAAAATAAAGTATATATGCAAAATGCAACGAATAATAACATGGAAGAGATAAGTATTTTGTTTTTGACTGAATTTTTAATTGTTTATTATTTTGCTTTCAATATTTTTGAAAAATATAAGAATGTTTTCAAAACTATTTTTTAAACAACATATATGAAAGTCGCACTCTACATTGTTTGCTATTGCCGACGGTTGTATTGTCGCCACCATTGAAAAATTTTTCAATGTTAGTAAATGTTGGCCGCCGTCAACGATATGTTTGACTGGCGTTCTCAACGTCTGCAATTTCTTACACATGGTCTCCACCTGAGATAATATCTGAGAGAGAGTCGACAGAATGAGAGAATACATTTCTTCATGTTAATCTTAATATTAAACAAGGGGAACACGTATCTTATAAGATTTCATAATCGACTGATTCTCGTACAGTAAACTTGTATCGTTTTTATTATTTTTTATTCTTTTTTTGTAGTTTTTTGAGTTTTTAGTTTAAAATATTGTTTTTTTAAACACTTTTCACAAGATTGGCACTATTTGCATTAATAAATTACAGATTTCATTTCATTTCATTTTCATTTTCATTTATTCATTAATAATCAAAAAGCCTACATAGGCCACATAGGCGCATGTGTATTTCTGACAGCTTATCTTATAAGATTTCTCATAACTACTGTCTCATAACATTTAGTATACTTTTAATACTAACACTATTTGAGAGTCCACACGTAGGATAATACGCTCTGCGATTGAATTTGACGTTTGCTAATATAAAAATCTTATGTCTTATCTCAGGTGGAGACCCTGTGTTATCGGCTTCGAGTTGAATATTATGACATTTATAGCGATGTAATATCTTTTGATAGTTTTCGACGTGAGTTACAGACACAATTTTTTCTCACTTTTCGAGAAACGATGGAATATTTTGTTTCACTTCTTTTCGATGCGAGAAGTACTCATCAAAGTTACAGAACATGAGTACAGTATACAACTGACATCAAATGTTTAACATTAAGACAAACATGATGTTAGTGTTATCCTAGGTCTCCAATAGACATCATGTTAGTGTTAAAGTTAAGCATATCATGTCAGTTTTAGACTGGTTGTCTGTCTTAAAAGCTCTTTCATAACATAATTTGATGGCTAGTAGCAATGCCTATCCAATATGTCTGCTTACCGCTACAACAATACCAAAAACAACAGGTATTTTGTTTGTGTAAAATTCCTCGCTGTTGTCAAAATCTTACTACTACATGAGGAAAACAAAAGGAATAGCGTGTTTTGTATGCATGTATGTGTGGCAAAAAACATGTATAAGCAAAATGTAAACAACTTTTGACAACCAAGGGTAACGTCGGTAGAATTGTATCTTCAAAATGCCAATGTTTTTGAAGTGATGAATATGTACATATCTTAGATCCAGTGTTGTCATATTTTTCAAAAATCTTTTAATTTCTGAAAAAAAAAATTTTTTTCGCTCAAAAACAATTTTTTACAAATCGTTAAAAAGAACACACTGCATTTGTTTTGATTCTATTTATTAAAAAACATAATATAAAAATATACATACATATATGTACATATATGAACTTTAATTCAACTAATAATTCATCCTTTTATATAATATATTAAATTTTTATATTTTGATATGAACTTAGCTGAGTGAAGATTATTATTTTACAAATTACAACTAAATTTATGTGAACTACTTAAATTTCAGAAAAACTTTTTTTTAACAAAAAACTTAAAAAGATTTTTGCATCTCAAAAAAACTTGCAAACAAGATAAATCTTACGATATGACAATACTGCTTAACATAACATAAATATGACATATAGAACATAAATTGAAATATAAATATGTGTGCTGAAGAAAGGATGTGTATTTTTTTCATAGCGAAGAAAAATATATAAAATAAAATTATATATTTACAAGCTTTAAAAGCAAGTAGGTATTCATTTGTAGTGTTTTAAAAATACATTATTAAGATTTTTCCCCTAATTTTTCACGTTTTTTCTTTTTGTACCATTCAGTGTTACCATTACAGTTCACTTGAAGAATGCTAAATGCACAAAATGAAAATGCTAAAACGTTCTACATACGAAATAAGAATGCTTAATAAAAACTTTTTAAGCTCTTTAATTAGTATATTTAAATATTATCTTACATATAGACATATACACATATATATGTGCATACAAATTACACTGTCCAACACACAAAAAAATAACAATGTTCTGCCAACTGATTCTTGAAGACGGGCCAACATACTAACAAAATGTTGTTTGTAATGTTCGGAATAAATCTTCTGAAGACACTATCAGTCATGTCACAGAGTAAAATTCCGTTCGGAAACGGAATTCATTCCGTATTTTGGTGCTTCAGAAAATTACGAAAAAAATTTTGTGGAATGAAACCAATTTTTTATGTATAAGTATCTCACGATTTTCTAAGTTTTTTTACTACACAATGTGCAACTTTGAATAGGCCGTAAAATTATTTTCAGATGTAAACTTTTAAAACGCCGATTCACGTTCATCTCTTTGTTGTCCCATCTTCAAGAATCAGTTGGCAGAACATTATCTTGAAAAAAAAATTAAAAATTAAGTACATTGTTGTTAGTATTTAATTCCTTGCATTATGTACAGATTATCTTATAACAAAATATTTGGGGGATTTACAAATTGTGCTATCAAGTCATATCGTATAAAATCCTACACAATATTTTACAATTGTTGAAAAAATGTTGATGTGTTTCAAACAAAATAAAAGTTTAATGTTGTATTTATTGATTCGTCATAACTCTACAGCAGAAATCTAGATTATAAGCGGTTGCCCACAGCAGTCATATACATATATAAATATATGTTTTTTTTTTTTTGTAATTATTTTAAGACATATGACTTTACAACTACCTTGTGGTTCCCCCAATTATAAAGATATACTTCGTATTAATGAAAACAAATATAGTTTACCAACGCAGCTCCAAACAACAAAAATTACATAGGATGATAAAAAAATTTAGAAATAAAAAGAAAATATAATTTGAGAAAAGTTTCGGAAACGCTTAGTTTTCGATTTGTGTCTGAAGTTTTTATATATAAAGCGTCATTCATCGTAAGGTTGGAATTATAATGTAAAATAAACACATAAATTTGAAAGTTAACTTTAAATTTTTATTATCGGTTAAAAGAACAATTTATGACATTTACTGTTTGAAAATTATATGTAATATATGGGGTGTATACGTTAATAAACAATATTGCCGTATTTGGGCTGATGAGAC
Organism: Pollenia amentaria; assembly: GCA_943735925.1. Lineage (NCBI taxonomy): Eukaryota > Metazoa > Arthropoda > Insecta > Diptera > Polleniidae > Pollenia > Pollenia amentaria. The sequence continues at coordinate 70,365,323 of OX031007.1, read as the reverse complement.
ACCCGAGGAGTACCAAGAGAATCTTTGGTATGGCTGGGCAGAGTACAAACATCAGCTTGTTTTGGAATAACAGGCGGTCTACACCTAATGACCCTATCCGTCAACAGTGCGATCATGCTCTCCGCATCGTCCGGTCATGCAAGGATCGACAAAAGCAACCCACATTTCTAAAAAACCAACGTTCTATATGATACCCCGAACAGACTATGAAAAGAAATTCAAGGTCATATTTCCGTCAAGGCAGGAATTATGTACAGAAATACTGGCTAATGAGTACTGCACGAGGGTTTACACTGTTGGGTCAAAGATGACCTGCGGTGTTGGCTCTGGGGGCTTCTCGAAGGAGCAGCATATGAAAAAAACTTGTGCGGGCTTTCTATGAAATTATGTTGATAGAGTTGTACTCTGTATAAGTTGTGAAAAAGTTACGAAATGTTTCTGGCAACATTTTTTTACAACTGCGAAATAATATAAGCTGCACTTATTTCACGTGGAATTTGAAGCGAATGGAAAAAAGATTAAATTTAATATTAAATACCTTAATTTTCTATTAAAAACATACTTTTCAGTTAAATACATGTTGGTTTTGTTTACATACGCAAAAAAATGTTGCATACTTTGAAAGATTAAAACGTCAAATTGTGCAAATCCGCGAGATAGGTTACATTGATTCTTGTCAAATTTTTCGTATGAAATAATAGATGTTGCTGAACATTTTTTACAAACTGGAACAGAGTACTAGGCATGGCGAATTTATTTATACGGTGGTGTCGATACTACAAAAAGTAACAAGACCAAAAACACAACAATGTATTTTATTGTTGCTTTCGTTGATCGATATGTCAAAAACACAAACAACATTTCTCTCTCTAAAGGGCATAATAAACCACGCAAATTGCTTGGCAAACATGCACTTTGTTTTTGCTTCTGTTTGCCAATAAACAGCGCAATCATATTTCTTACAAACATTAATTTTTCATTTTTGTTTTGCTTTCAATGAATACGGACGACGATTGTGCTGCGGCAATTTTGCTCGCTCTTTATTTAAAACACAGAAGAAATATAAAATAAAGAAAAAAAAATTGTAGTAAAGAGTGCTCTAAACAAAAAACTGTTTTGGGGCAAACAATTCTGCTAAAAAAAATTAGAATTTACGGCTGAAAATGATTTTATTTCTTCTTCTTCCACGTCTTTACTCTGCAAAGTTTTCGCTTTAATGATTATTTTTAGCACTAGACACCACAAAAAGTTTGACAAATATCCAACATGTCTGCCAAATATTAAAATTTTTTAATATTTCTACAAACATTGCTTCAAATGTTTGTCCAAACAGCAAACACCCCAATTAACAACACAAAATATTTGTACAAACGTAATATTTTGACATGTTTGCCAAGCAATTTGTGTGGTTTATTATGCCCTTAAGTAAAAAAAGTAACACAGCTGTGTTTTCAATGCCACCTGAAAAATGAATTCGCCTTGGTTCTAGGCTTAAAGATGTCTGTACACGGTCAAAATGCCTATCATGCCGGCGAACTCACTCGTGTACGTGTGCTGGACGTAATATTCATCGTCATATCTAAATTTTTGGATTTTCCATCCAGCACCGTCGGTGTCACACATACAACCACATTTTCACTAATACTACCATAGCGCTTGATGAGAAATGCTTGACCGTATACCCGCGATCGGCAACCTATACCATTACATTTTGCGATTGGATGCGTTCTATACATTTTACATATGTTGTTGTCAATGTTGTTTAATTCTCTACAATATGTGTGCACACGTACGTAACAAAAGAGCATAAAAGAGAAAAGAGAAAACGCGGCGCCCTGATTTTGCCGATCGCAGCCGTATACAGACCCCTTTAATCTACATTCACACGTTTCATATTTTGATGCTCAACTTTTCTGTTTTAAGGAGAGGGAAGCAAGAAGAAAATGGGTTGGTACGGCGATGCCTGTACTTTGTGTTCTCATTCGTAGATATATATTCACAACAATGGCTGCATGTAAATTTTTTTCTTTTCTTTTTCTCTTTGGTTCGTTTTGAATAAAAGTGTTGTTGTTTTGAAGCATAAAAAGTTGAAACCGGTTGCTGCGTGTGAGCATAATGGCATCTTCAAAAGGGAATTGAAACGAAGTTGAGTATCAAAAGATGAAACGTGTAAATTGTTACTAACATAAAACATCAAATTTGGTTTTCAATTGAAAAAAAAAACAATAAAAAAAAGTTGAAGCAAATTGTGTGGGAAGAAATTAAGCATATTAAGAATTAAGTAATTAAAGCAAATAATTAAAAATAAACTCTAAAATACATTTTTTTTTAAAAAGAACACATTTTTTGTGAGGGTTTTTTAAAAATAAAAATATTAAGGTGCTAATTGTGGAAAATGCAACACAAAGCCAAAAATTTCATTGAAAACAAAAACAAATTTTAAAATATTTTATAGTTTTGTTGTTGCTTTGTAGAGAAATTTATATTGCGTTAAAAAATTTACCACGCCACAAGATATGCATCGTTTGACATTTAAAAAAATATATATCTACAGAAATTCTAGAAAGCAATAATAATTTTGAATTTTGGGCCTTGCGTTGCGTTTTACACAATTAGGCCCTAGTATGCTTAATAAAATTATTATTTTTATATAAAAAAGACCTCAAGCTTAAACAAAATAATATACGGTTAAATAATAATTTGAAAAAATAATTTATATTAACAAATACGTTTTTTTAGATTGCGTCATTTTTTACACTGAACCTTCTCAGATTCCTCGCAAGGGGAGACACTGTTAAATTAGCTGATTCCTCTATGAAATAATTCTACTACACAGCGAATGGCGCTTATATTAATCGCAGAGGGAATCGTTTTGAGACTTGTGATTATCTAATGAGTTTTTCATAAAGCATGCCAAGAATCGTATAAGACTCTTGTAGCGATTATTTTACAACTCGTGAAATGCTCAGCCGTATAACTGAGCTACCAAAATAAGAGCATCAAGCGTATTTTTCATGTTAAAACTTCAAATTTTCATATAATTTATTCGAAACAAGCCTTATGTTCGCGCATTTAGCACCATTATGTTTGAAAATCTTATTTGGCAGATCCTTAGGTCGGTTTGTTTTATGAAAATTATATTGGCAATATAATTTTTATGTTTCAAAAACGCTCTTATATAGGAGACTCAGTATTTGTAATATTAGTCATACAGGCAGTCGCAAACAGCCTTTGATAGCTGGGCAAGCACGTTTTATTTTTAAAAGTATGAGCGTATTGGTAAAAAAGTGAGAATGTTTTATAATTTGAAAGGCAAAACTTGATCGTGATACCCTCATGTCATATACGTATAGCGGTAGTTTTGTAGCCCAAAAGTTTCAGTTCCTATTTCTAAGTCCGCTTTTGCAATGTCGAAATTGAAAGGCAGACATTTTTCTTACACCCAATTTTCACGATGATTTTTTCCCCTATTTTAAAATCATGTCTTTTTTTGTTTGATAGTGAGCGGGGTAGAGAAGAAAGCAGGGTAGAAAAAAAGACATGAATCGTATTTCTTTGTTTCTTTTTTGACATTCCTCTTTGCACTTATTTGTGTTTTTTAATTTCTGTTTTATTCTTATTTCAAAATGACATGTGCTTACACCCAATTTTCACGATGATTTTTTCCCCTATTTTAAAATCATGTCTTTTTTTGTTTGATAGTGAGCGGGGTAGAGAAGTAAGCAGGGTAGAAAAAAAGACATGAATCGTATTTCTGTGTTTCTTTTTTGACATTCCTCTTTGCACTTATTTGTGTTTTTTAATTTCTGTTTTATTCTTATTTCAAAATGACATGTGCTTATTAAAATATAGAAATATAAAAAATTTTAATTAAAAAAAATTCAAAATATATCAAAATTATGTGGAATAACGAAGTTTTAAATATTGTTACGAATAAGAAACTAAGAAAAAATCAGCTCTGACTGCAAAGAAAAAAAACATGGTGAAAATTTAACAAGTTTTTGGAAGTTTCTTTAAAAAAGATATACAAAAAAGACATGTCTTTTAAATCATCGTGAAAATTGGGTGTTATTAAAATATAGAAATATAAAAAATTTTAATTAAAAAAAATTCAAAATATATCAAAATTATGTGGAATAACGAAATTTTAAATATTGTTACGAATAAGAAACTAAGAAAAAATCAGCTCTGACTGCAAAGAAAAGAAACATGGTGAAAATTTAACAAGTTTTTGGAAGTTTCTTTAAAAAAGAAATACAAAAAAGACATGTCTTTTAAATCATCGTGAAAATTGGGTGTTATTCTCTTTTGAACTTGCCTAAACCTTTTTTCAATCATGAAATTAATAGACAGACATAAATGATTCATTTCCTTTTTCGTTCTTTTTCGCTGTTGACGGATATGAACATTTAACAGGCATTGATACTAAAATAACATTGGTGTGAGAAAAATGAGATATGAAGCAACAACTTGAGAATTGCGAAAAAAGGAAAAGAAACACGAAAAATCTACTACAGACAGCCGTGTACTACACGCTCTAAACTTCACCAGACTTGCATTCAATTCGAACATTGTAAAAGGGGACTAAATACGACATCTCTGTGCAATTTTAGAAACGGTTAAACGCAAGAGTGGCAACATTGATATTTGACGTACTCTATTCTCACGTTTTATTTACATAAATTTTTATTTTTCGTCTAAAATTTTTTTTATACATATTCATCAATATTATGTCTTTAAAATTATTGAAACAAAGTGTTGACATAATTGAAGAAGATTTTAAGCAAACAAAATGTAATAAAGGTATAAAAAATTCCATTTTCAATTAAAACTCATATTCCTGGTAACTAAAACTGAAACATTTTCAAGGTAAACAAACTTTCAAAGCAAACAACAAAAAGCAGCACAAAACTAACAACAACACCATTACGGATCAACATTTTTTTAAGAAAAACAAAAAAAGCATACAAGATATTAAGTACGAATTAAAATCCTCAAATAAAAAAACTGAAGACAATATTAAACGTCTTTTAGCTCTGTCAATGAACCCGATTAAAATAAAAGATGCAGAAAAGGTGAGCGCCAGTTTAACTTTATGGAAACATTCATAATTAAATTTTTGTTTTCCAGATTGTCAAACGAGCTCACAAAGGACGTTATGTAGAGAAGGTTATACCGAAAGTTGAGCAGGAATCTATATTTACTGAGGAAGACTTTCGTAAATTTGAAGAAGAATATTTTAATTCATAATTTATAAATAATTTTTAGTGTTGAGTTAATGTCTAATTCATTTAAAAATACATTTGCTGCCAATTTATCTATGTCGAAAAAACGCTTTATTTAGCACAAAAACATATAAAATAAAAACAAATTTTTGAAATTTCTAAAAATTTGTTTTTGCTTCACATGTTGTTTTGCGAAAGCAAGAGCTCTTTCGAATTCAGTGAAATAGGCAGTTGAAGTTGTAAATATTTACAAAATGATTTTTAAAATTTTTTTATGAATCTCAGTGAAATAGGCACAGGGCTGCCGTTTCAAAATTTTCTATCCGTATAAAATTGTCTACAAAAACTACCAAAATCGCTTGGAACCGACCAAATTTTTAAATAATTAAAAACAAATGTATGCATGCATACATATGAATTTGTGATAAAAAGAATGATTTTTATTTGTTAAAGCTCTACATTATTTTTTTGAATTATGTGCAATTAATCACAAAAACAAAAAATTAACAAAAAAAAGGTAAACCTAATAAAAATTCATTTGATTACGCTTATAAACTATAATAATTATTAATTGAACATAATACAATTGATTCAAACAATGCGTCATGTCGCACAGAAATATTTTATGAAACAGAAGATTGTGGACAAAGGATGTAATAGACGCCTTGCCGGGTAAATAATGTCGCACGAAATGTAAGATTAAGCAACAATTTAAAGTTCCCTTTTAATATTATTCGTAAAGAATTTTTAAATCGAATAGTTAAATTTTAATTTAAGACTTAAACGTCAAATTGATTCTTGCAGCAATAAAACTTAGCGTCTGAAGGGACACAAATAAAAATACAAGTATTGCTTGTGCTGGTTTTGGTGTTGCACACAAATTAGCCATGGTCTTAATCAGCCCCGTCCATGCGAAAGAACGGTCCTAGTGGCTCGACCTATCGAAGGCCTTTGATACGGGCAACCATGCAAACCTCATCAGAGACATAGCGACCTCTAGTCTCTCGGACAACACGAAGAGATGGCTTGTGAATTATTTGTGTAAAAGACGTTTGTGAAGTTTAGAAACATGAAGACAAAGTGCCGTAAAATTAAACAGGAAGTTCCCCAGGTTGGAGTTTTATCCCCGATCCTGTTTCATTTCTACATGTCTAAACTCCCAAAACACAGTGCTGTGTCTGATATACACAAATAATAAAAAAAGTCTGATATTGCACATACAAATGTGTAGATCCATAGCTAACAATATAATTCATATGAATTTTATTATTATTATTATTATGCTCTTTATTTAACCGAGCCCATAGGGCCATATTTGGTATTATTAGTGTTTTACAATAATGAGTAAATTCATTTAATAACTAATTAAACTAACTAATTTTTAATAATTGGGTAATCCTTAGTAGACAAATATGAATACTTAATGATACAAATTGAGCAGCTTCCGTTTAAAGCTTGACGGTGACAATTCAAAGGTTATGAGGCTGATAGGAAGATCATTATAAAGTCTACATGATCTCACCATAAATGATTTTTCATAGTACGAATTATTAATTCTCGGCAAAATTAAGTTCGGATTTCTAGTTGATCTAGAAAACTGGTAAAAGGGCTCTATGTACATGATGGAACGAGATATTATGATCTTGTAAAACGAATAAAATGCATGTATTTGAACATAATTCTGAAATAAACATTCTAAAAATTTGTGAGCATAGTTGGATACATGGTCATGACTGCGCAGGCAAAATATATATCTCACAATTCAAGAATCTGGTAACACTATGGCAATGGTGTGAAAAAACTAAGCGCTGCGCTAAATAAATTTATAATTAAAGTTTTATTTAATTAAAAACTGTTTAAATTGCTTAAAAATAGTTGATGCATATTGTATTCTCTGCATAAAATAATATTTTTATAATAATTTTTGCAACCACAAAATTTATAAGAAAAAGTCTATTACATCGTTAAAACGTGACTTTAACCTAAAAAAAAAATCCTTCCTCGTAAGTTGTTAAAATAATTTTACTTATAAAATGACTGTCAAGTGTGATATTTGCAACGCAAATTGTAAAAAAGAAGAAAGTATTATTGTGTGTACACTTTGTGATGCACAATATCATTTAAATTGTGCAACCAAAAATTTTCCATCTGTCTCTAAGCGCACGGCGGATCAGATTAATAAAAACAAAGGTACAACTTTCATATATGGTTGCCAAAAATGTCATGAAAGAGCTACTGTAAATAGTTTTACAGCAAAATTAGAACCACTGGAAAAGCAAATACATGATTTGTCAAATTTAATTAAGAATGAAATTATTTCACAATTAAATGGAATCAGAATTGATCTGGAAAAATCATTGGATCACAACAAGTTATTTGAAGCTGAAACAAATGATAAACTTCTAAAACTAGAAATTGAAAACAATAGCATTCGAAAACAACTTAATCGAGGAGACATTCTAGTAAATGGACTTCCTGGTTACATTTCAAATGAGGACCTCTATGTGATTGCTGAGTCTATTGGTAAAAGTTGTGAAATTGCCATTTCGGAATATGACATAAATATGTGTACATGGATCAAGAAAAAAACATGTGTGCTAATTAAATTTAACAACATTAGAAAGCGAGACGCGATAATGAAAAACTACAGAGCTAAATATAATTTAAAGTTAAATCAAATTATAAGCACTGACATTGAATCCCGGGTCTATCTAAGTGACCACTATACTCCGATGGCGGATAAGTTGCGTTATGCCTGTCGTAAGAAATTAAAAAGTGGAGAGATTAAGAAGTTCCGTATACAAAATCGTGACATACCCACAGCTTTTGTTCTTCTTAATGACGGAAAAGAATTGAAGATGTCCCTGAAAGATATAGATGAATATTTTTCGAAGTAACATGTGGAGGTAGTAAACCATAGCATCGTAAATTAAGACTAATTAGCTGTAATTATTTAGGCTTTATGCTCTATTTTTTTATGCATGCATATTTTTTTTTCATTTGACACTAATTAATGAAATTATTTGGATTGTTTTGTTGTTCATATTTTATTTTTTACTAAAATTCAAACAGATGGATGCTTCTATCAAGGCGAGTTCATTACAGGTAATCTCGGTGCTACAACAAGTACAACTCGTACAAAACCTAAAGCAATTTGTTTTTGTAAAAATCATTGTACAATGTCAAAAACAGAAACAAAACAGAAACAAGATAATAAACAAAATGTTGACATCCAACAATTATGTATAATGTTAAAAAAGCAGGGCTGTTAAGATCACATGAAATGAATTCGCCTTGGTTTGTATGTACATATGTTTAAGGTTTAATGCAGGGATGTTATTCTTTTACTATATTTGCCTTTCGCATGACATTCGTCAACAAATACTATCATTGATCTCTTTATAAAGTAACAGCTTAGGTTAAAGTTGTTTGCAAGTTACATATGTATATCATTAATTTTATTGTTGTTATTCTTTATTTTCTTTTGTTTATTTAAGAGAAGGAAAAAGGCCAAAAATGGTTTTTTTCCAACAGAATGTAACAATATACATAAGTTTAGATTTACTACTTTCTACTTTGTTTCTTACAGTGGATTTATTAACCTATGTGAATTTAAACGTGTAAATTTAAACAGTTTGTCGCATACAATTTTTTATTTTTTAAATTTATATTTGCGCACTTGTGTTTTTTCTATTGGTAAATGAAATAATGAGTTTACTTCTTTTAATGAACTTAATTAATTTTAAGGGGATACTACATAAGACAAAGATACAAAGAATATTTGTATTTTATAATGATTGACAATTTGGGCCCTTTGGTTGGTATAAATACATTTAAAAGTTCCTTTTTTGAATCCTCGCGATTAAATGTAGCACACATAAATGCACAAAGTTTGGTTCCTAGAGCTGGTGGCACCAAGATCGATGAAATAAGACAAGTTTTTGGTAACAGTTCAATTGACATTTTAGCAATTTCAGAAACTTGGTGTAAAGATCACGTTTCAGCCAGTTCGGTTGGCATTGCTGGTTACCGATTATTTAGGAATGACAGACTTTGGAGTCGCGGCGGAGGTGTTGGATTGTACGTCTCTGTTAGTCTGAGAGCGACGTTGGTAGATGAATATATGGATGAGGGCATAATGGAGGCAATTTTTGTAAAAGTGAGGTTGACCAATGAGAAAGATGTGGTAATTGGCGTTGTTTATCTACCAAGGGGCGAATTCAGTAGATGTGAAAACTTACTAGCTGATATTGGTAGCAGACACGAGAATATTGTTGTGGTGGGGGACTTTAATACAGATTTGTTTCGTAAAGGAGATCAGGTTAGAGAAACCTGTGATAGGCTCAATATAACTGTGGTTCATAATTCCTTACCGACCCATTTTGATCCTATACATTCTAGTACATCTCTTCTTGATTATTTTCTAGTATCTAATTCGGACACTGTGGGCATAAAGGGACAGTGTCAATTGCCGTTTTTAAATTCTAATCATGCCTGCATATATGCATCATTTGGTTTTAGTTCATTGAATATGATGACAGAGTTTGAGTTTAGGGATTACAGGGCCTTTGACATTGAACAGTGTCGTTTGGACATAAACAGTCTGGATTTTACGCGTATGTATGATATTTCAGATGTGGATCACAAAGTGGACTTTTTTAATAGGGCAATACTGGAATTGTTTGATCGGCATGTTCCACTTAAAACTTATAAGAAAAGCAGTAGGAGTAACAATTGGATGCAATCTCAAGAGGTGCGTATAGCACAAACCAATAGAAATCTTGCGTATAGAGCGTATCTTGAAGACGGCACGGATGAGAAATATAAAATCTTCTGTGTGTATCGAAACAAAGTAAAGTCAACAATAAGAAGAATGAGAAAAAAATCGTGTATTGCTTTATTTTCTGGATGTACCACGAAACAGTTATGGCAAAAATTACGTTGTGTAGGTGTTACGAACCCAGAGGAGAATTTGTTAAGCTGCTCGTCGAATGCTGATCTGAATGCCTTTAATGAATTTTGCATTCTTCCAGAATTGCTCACATCTGAAGATCCTCCTGTTGATTTCACATCTTTTAGGTCATATGACGGATTTTCGTTTAGAACTGTTGACTGTAATGAAATATTTGAATGTCTATACAAAATTCGATCTAATGCGGTAGGTTCAGATGGAATTCACTTAAAATTTATAAAGTTAATTTTTCCCTTTATTTCTAAACATATCCTTTACATTGTAAATACAGTCATAATGATGTCCAAGTTTCCAAAACAATGGAAAGTGGGAAAAGTGATACCTATCCCGAAGATCAAGAATCCACGCAATTTGTCAGATTACCGTCCAATCAGTGTGATGAGTTGCTTGTCGAAAGTATTAGAGATGATTTTAATGAGGCAAATGCAACAACATTTAAACGCTGGAAATTACATATCACGATTTCAGTCTGGTTTCAGAAAGGGATTTAGCGCCACAGCGCAGACATTAAACGTTGTGGAAAACATAAGAAATTATATAGATGAGAAGCAATCGTGTGTACTTATGTTTTTGGACTTCAGTAAGGCCTTTGACGCAATGGCCCACAATATCATGATAAAGAAACTACATGAGCAATTCAATTTTAGCAAATCGGCTTGTAGATTACTTTATTCATTTTTAAATCGGCGTAGTCAATATGTGGAACGAAATAAAAATATTTCAGACACTTTATATACATACAGAGGAGTTCCGCAAGGATCTATTATTAGCCCACTTCTTTTTATGATGTACACCAATGACATATTTTCTAATATTACTTTTTCAGAATGTTATGTATATGCGGATGACATACAGCTTTTAGCTGTAAATGAAGGATATGATGAAGTGGGTTTCGAGGACAATATTAATAGGGACTTGGCTAGTATATTTGAATGGTCTCAGAGAAACTGCTTAAAACTTAATCCTTCAAAAACAAAGGCAATGTTTATTTCACATACCTCTTACAGAAAACCGAAAATTATTTTAGATGGGATATTGGTTCATTACGTGGATCACTGTAAATCATTAGGTTTTTTTTTGGATTCTAGGCTAGATTTTAACATGCACATTAATTATATATTTGCCAGGGTGGTAGGCACATTGAGAAGATTGTATTCATTAGGATGCTTTCTTCCATTTTTAATCAGAAAGAAAGTAGCTCTATCTCTGTGTCTGCCTTTATTTTTGGGTGGTATTGAATTTTACTCAGGAACATCGCAAAACAATCTCAATAAGCTGAAGCTCTGCTTCCATAGAGTCGTAAGATTTATTTTTGGACTAAGACGTCGTGATCATGTATCCTCGTACACTAGAAAGTTATTAGGATGTAATTTCAATGATTTTATATCGAAAAGGATAATGATAATGTTTTATAAAATCATTAAAAATGGGAGTCCCGAATATCTATCGGATAGATTCATTTTTAGCAACTCATCTAGGACAAATTCTTTAATTATACCTGCTCATTCATCTCTTATAAAGGATAGATCATTTGTAATACGCGTTACACGAATATGGAACCATATCATACCATATCGTGAAAGACGATTTTCAAACTCAGTGGCAAAATTTGAAAAAATTTTGTTAGAGAACTTTTAAGTCAATACGCTTATCTACATTACATCACCAACCATAAGCTTTAAAATTGTACACTATGCATTATTATAAATGTACATATTTATTCTTTGTATCTTTGTGGGGAGGGTTAGTTTAGGTATGTATAAATAAAAAAAAACATATTTTGAATTTTATACTGAATTGTATTGCCAAAATTTCTTGTGACAGAAATTGGCCCTAAGGGCTTGTTGTCATTTTTCAAATTAATAAAATAAAAAAATAAAAAATAAAATAAATATAAGCCCTACCCGCCTCATATTTAAAGAAGTTGTGCCACTATAGATCTCAAGACAATAGAGAATATGACTCATAAGAAGTGAATGGCCCAATTTAATTTTAATTCTTATCGGTAAGTAACAATTGAAACTGTATAAAGCGCGCAACATGCCATTGATTTTAGCTGAGATATGCATATCAAATCTTAGATTGCAGTCGAGAATTAAACCCAAACATTTGATTGTACTAACAAAAGGTATTTGTACCCTATCAAAAACAATTTTAAGAGGCATATGATCACCATTTCTGTTCCCAAAGGACAATGCTCTTGTTTTAGTAGGGTTAAGCCTAAGCTTGTTTAGCAATGACTAATTATAAACCAAAGACAATGTATAATTAATAGTAGCCTCGTGACAATCTAAGAATTGAGTTTCACCCGTAAACAAAATATTGATGTCATCAGCAAATAGAAAGGTTCTGCATTGAGTGGAACCAATGCAGAAAGAATTTTTTAGATTTAACTCTTTTTGGCGGCGCTAGAGGACGCTAAATTCAGAGAATTTGAAGTAAAAATGGCTAAACAATTACTTTAGTTTCACATGGAAAACTGTTGTAAAAAAATTATTTTTCGGAGTAAGATATTGAAAATTTTTTCTGTAGTAGTTAATTATATGCTAGGAACGAACAACGAATTTCGTCCAACACAACGAATTTTTCAGTAAAAATTCGCTGTGTAAATTCGTCGTATGAAGCACAATAACAGCAAACCCTGAAAATTACCGCCCAATTGCAATTTTTTCGGCACTTTCCAAAGTTATGGAGAGTATGGTAAATCACCATCTTGTCAAATTTTTAGAGTCAAATTACCTACTAAGCGACCGCCAGTATGGCTTTCGTAGAGGTCGTTCTTCTGGAGACCTACTGGTCCTGTTATCAGAAAAATGGAGTCGTTCCATTCACCATTTTGGCGAAAGTAAGGTAATTGCTTTAGATATTTCCAAGGCGTTTGACAGAATCTGGCATGGCGCACTATTGTCTAAACTAGTTGCATTTGGTGTCGGTGATAATTTCTCTCGATTTGTATCGAGCTTCCTCAGAGATCGCACTATACGGGTTGTTATAGATGGGGTTTCATCAAACGAGTTCAAGATTCATTCAGGGGTGCCGTAAGGCTCCTTTCTTTCTCCTACTCTATTTCTTATTTTTCTAAATGATCTCTTATGTCAAACTTCCAACCCTATCTTTTCTTTTGCAGGTGACAGCAGCCTTTGCCATTCATATTCATTTGGTTACAGACCAAGCGTGCCCGATGTTGGTGCTATGAGGCGGAACATGAATGATACGCTTGGCCGCGACCTAGACATAATCTCAGAATGGGGTCGTGCGAATAGGGTCGAATTTAATGCCCGAAAGACCCAATGTTGCGTACTGACGCATAAACGCGCGACGGGCCATGGTGCCTCATCTGTATATTTGGGTGGTATAATTATCGAGGAAACTGAATCTCTTGATGTTCTGGGCATGAGGATACAATGTGATGTCCGATGGACAGAACATATATTTAAGGTGTCGAAAGAAGCATTCAAGTGCCTCGGTTTTTTTAAACGGTGTAAGATATACTTCACTCCATCTGATCTCCTCACTATTTATACCACCTATATCCGACCGCGAATGGAATACAACTCTGTGTGGGCCGGTGCTTCAAAGTCTATTTTGGAGCTTCTCGACCGCGTGCAGGAGAGGGCGAAGGTACTCATTGGTGACAGTAGGGTATCCAGTTCCATTGACTCCCTTGAGCACCGTCGCAATGTGGGTTGTGTTTTTTATACAATAAAAAAAAAAATTATTAAAGTAAAAAGTAACTTTATTTACTAAAATACTTCTAAACTAAAACCAAATATGGTCACCTAGTACTGATTTGATCGTCGCACACTGGTTCATATTTTGAGAAGGCGGCCAAAACTATTTTTTTATGTTCTCCGATTTTAAAAATTTTTTATTCATGTGAAAGTAAATACTAGTGAACCTCGGGAGCCAAAAAATTTCAACCCTATTTTAACTATTTCATTGAGAACAGGGTGGTCCCAAATGGACTTTCTCAGTATTGGGTTATAGTTTTGAATTTCTGAGTAAACTTTTGAAGTTGAAATGCTCATAACTTTTTTGTTTTTCAAGATTTTTTGACAGAATAAGTTTTGTGTATTAGTTTATCTTATTAGCTATATTTAAAGCATTAAACTCTGCGACCTGTAGAACTATTTAATTTTCTTCTTTTTTTATGTCAAAATTTCCCGGAAATTTCCTATTTTATAGAACATAAGTCCTGCCCGTCAAAACGCGTCAAAAAAAATCTATACTCTCTTGTAGTCCAGAATCTAACCTACATTTCTATACCCCATTGTACACACATCTGGATACGATCTTGCGAACTACAGCAATTTCTGTGACCCAAGGTAAGATATTCGGTTCAAAAAATAAGACCTGCAAGGAAACATTACTGAAATTAAAGAAGGTGAATCTTAAAGAATTTTCGACAAATAAAGCAGTTCAGGCCACATAAATTATCTAGCACGTCAGGTTATCAATTAATTTGGAGAAGGTAAAGGTATTGCCATTGTTATGAACTTATTGTGGGTGAACGGATGCTGCAAAACGAATAGGCGACATAAATAGACTAACACGTTAGATTTCTGAGTAAGTTAAAAGGTTAAATATTAGTAAATAGCAGCAACATAAACTACATAGTTTAATTGCCTGAAAATTGCAACTTAATTTAAAAAAATGGAAGCGCAGTTATATTTTACGTGAAAATTACCTACATGTTACCTGTTAATTTATTGCCGGTATGTTATCCTTTTAAAAAGTGTGAAAACAGGGGTTTTTTATGTTTCAAAGAAATGGTAATAAAAGATTAAATTTGTATTTAAAAAAGGGTTTTTATGTTTCCAAGAAGTGGTAACAAAAGATCATTTAAAAAAAACTTCTATCAAGAGTATAAAAATGCATGCATTCATAATTTTACCTTCATTATTGTTTAAACAATGGCTAAGTTCAGTTATAAAGTTCTCGCAGATATGTATATATTTTCAACAGAAAGATGAAAAAGATTTTGTGTTACACATAATGAATAATCCATTCTTTAAGTTATGCAACGAACAAGAAATCAAAATTCATAAGATAAAAATTAAAAATTTTTCATTTACATTAAGAAAACGGTACCTTAAATGTTCTAGAAACAAGAAAACGTTTTACTTAAAGGTACGGTCAGATATGGCAAACATTTGCCGAAAAACGTCAAATATTTGTTTGCCGTAATGTGACCACAAAATATTTATTTGCGGCAAACAGGAAAACAGCTGATTTTGGGCTAATAAATTTGTTTGGTGTCAAACAAAAATGCTTTTAATGTGACCACTCAAAAACAAATATTTGCCTGTATTTTAAGCAAACAAATATTTGTTCTTACAATTATTTTGTAAGAGCAAACAGTAGCAAATAACTGCTGTTGGGAACAACTTAAAAAAAAAATACCACTAAAATCAAATAAAAAAAACATAAAGTATTGTAATAATATTTTTGTAAAATTTAACATTTATCTAATTTATTTATTAAAAAAAACACATGATTTTGGAATTACATTAAATTCGTTTTTGATTTTCAGTATTTTTTGTTGTTGTAGCCAAATCGTCGTGCGGTTACTGCCTTGGATCAAAGATAAAAAAGTTATCTAATCTATATATATAAAATTGTAACGTTACTGATTCACTCACTGATTCATCATCGCACAGCCTAAACTTGAAATTTGGACCAGGGCTAGCTCACCCCAAATCGATCACAAAGACGGGATTTTTGGAATTCGAATGTTTTGGGGGTAAAAACGGGTAAATTCGGTAACCTTATATCTCTAAAACTAAAATTTCATACTTATCGTTGTTCTTTAGAAAAATAAGCGGACAGGTGTCTGGTACTTTTTGGAAATTCAGCCCTTTAACGGAGTAAACGGGTAAAACCTGTATTTTGGTACTTTTTTGTCACCCCACCTATCTTTTAAACCCATAATAAGAGAAATAAGGGTTATATCACATTTGAAACTTATCTAAAAAATCCAAATACAAATTTCGTACTTTTTCGAAATTCGGACGTTTAAGGGGTAAAAAGCGTAACTATTTTTGGTACCAAAAATTATTTTTGGGAATGAAATATTTTATTAATTAATTCATTTATTAATGATGTGCTAATAATCCCAATTTTTTAAATGAAAACACTGAAATTTATTGTTGTGGGAAAGCTAGTTCCTATGCGCATTTCGCTGGTTGCTTAGGCCAGCTCGTCAGGAAACTTTTTCCAAATACTTTAGAAAAGCTAAAAAGATTATACAAGTAAGACCATAAAGTGAATAAGAATTTTAAAACACTCTGGTCTTAAATGTAACAATATCAAAGCTTCAACAAAGTCACAACAATAAACCATCAATTTTTTCTTTCTTACATTCCCCTACAATTGGCTGGGTTTTTTGTACTTTTTTACAAAACATTGTTTTTATTTATTGACATAGACGTATTAAATTATGGGCTCCCACTACAATATTTAAATTTTTTTATGCTTCAATGGGGAGAAAAAAGTACAAAAAAGGGGAAATAGGGAGTAAACGGGTAAAATCTGTATTTTGGACTTTTTTGTCACCCCATCTATCTTTTAAACCTATAAACATAGAAATAAGGGTTATATCACATTTGAAACTTATCTAAAAAATCCAAATACGAATTTGGTACTTATTCGAAATTCGGACATTTAAGGGGTAAAAACCGTAACTATTTTTGGTACTTTTTTACAAAACATTTTTTTTTAGTCAAAAATTTAGTACTTATTGTTGTTCAATAAAAAAAAAAAAAACGGACAGGTGCTTGGTACTTTTTTGAAATTCGGCCTATTTGGGGAGTAAACGGGTAAAACTTGTATTTTTAAACTTTTTTGCTATGCCATCTATCTTTTAAACCAATAAACATTAAAATAAAAACTATATCACATTCATAACGTATCTAAAAAATACAAATAAAAATTTGGTACATTTTCGAAATTCGAACGTTTAAGAGGTGAAAATCGTACCTGTTACAAAGTAGCTGGTTAAAACCTAGAAACATAAACTTTGGCGTAATATGTCCACGAAAGAAAAGGAGATGCTAACGAAGTAGCAGGTTAAATGCTAGTTATTGTATAAAACCATTTTTTGAGTAATTACCATTTTAAGATTTCAAAAATGGATTACGAAATATAAAAAGAACACTGAAATCATATATGTATAATCGATTTTAAACTCAACCTTTCAAAAATGTTTAAGCAATTTTACACGATATTTATTTTGCGGTGGGTTTGTCAGATGTAAAGTCCATATGTAATTTCACATGTCTGTCAAAATTGACAATTACAGAAGGTTAATCATTTTTGCTTTAACACGTTCCTTTTTGGTTTCACCTGACATAACATAAAAACATTCATATTAGCAAACTATTTACTGATTTATATTTATATTCACTTTTTATTGTATTTTAGTTAATTAAAAATTTTGTTTTTTTTTAAGAATATGTGTAAGTAAATAGATTTTAATATATATTTGCCTCCACAAACAGACGACTTGCAAAACAGCTGATGTCAGATGGTTTGCCAGATCAAAATAGAACACGCTCTAACTGAAAGAAATTCTTCTATATTTTCCATCACAATTTGTATAATAGTGTTTTGGCAAATAAATTTATATATTTTGACAGTTTGGTCAAATATTTTGCTTCGGCAAATATTTTTTTAAGTGTGACCATATGGAAAACATGTTTGCTAATATGTGTGTTTGCCGCTATTTGACATCTGTTCGAGCAAACAAATATGAGCAAATAAATGTGCGCAGTGTGACCACAAAATTAAACCTACATTGTTTTGAAAAAAAATTTGCCAAATAAAGGCAAACATATTTGGGGCTAATATTTGCCATATGTGACCGTACCTTTACGCAACGAAAAATGGCTAACAAATGATCTGATTTTTAAGAAGCTGTCAATAACCGCTAAGGAAACTGGAAAAGTCGGTTTATAACAAAAAATACTCTTGGAGACATATGCCAACCACAGTTCATAAAATTTTATACCATGGGGAACAAATAGTTCAACACAATATCCCACCAATTGGAGATCTATCTGAAGAAGCGCAAGAAAAAAAGGAACAAAGACTACAGATTCTTCCGCGAGCATAATACAAGAAAAATGTCCAGATGATGAACTAATGAAGATCTTATTACTATTTTGTTGTGCACATCAGATCCATATATGTCCAGTATTCCACAAAAATGGAAATCAACCTCAATCGAATTAGAGGAAGAAGCTAAACAACTTCTGGAAAATGAAACTCAAAGCTATTTAGAAGAAATTTTTACTAATATTGTTTAATTTAAAATTGTTTATAGATTATAATTTGTTTTTGATTTAAGTATATATATGCATTAATATACTTGCCAACGTTGAACTTGTAAATAACAGGTTGGAACGGCTTACACTCAACTTCAATTCCAGATGTTTCGGAACACAATCACATCAATGTTCTTATTTCATCATAATATTATACATTAACTTTTTATCGAAAACATACAAAATCCAAAAAAAAATGTTCAAGAAGGTTTTTTGTGAATTTTTACCTTACTTAGAAATGTTATGTAAAGTCAAGACAATTATATATTATTGTTATTTATATTTAAGCAGAAAAGGAATATGTATCCTAAACTCTTTAAGAAAACTTGTGAAATGAATGCACATGGAAATGTTAAATAAATAAATAAAGAATTGAATTGAATATGTATTAATATATAAAAATAAAATACACATACATCTCAAACCAAAAATAAAAGTTGAATTACCTAAAATGTTATCGATAGCCAAGAATGCTATTTGGGCATTTTTCAAAATATTCCTTTTCAGTTTTATCCTTATAACAACTCGTCTCGTCCCAAAAAACCAACCTTTGGCCCAAGTGAATATTGGGGCTAAAAAATTTACAGCGGCCAAATATTGGCATTTTCTGACAGGATCTAAGTTCGACAATAAAAAATAAGTATTAGTTGTAAAATACAAGAAAAATAATGATAAATTATCAAAAAAATTCATATTTGAAATATTCAACTTTTACACCGAAACTCAACAAAAAAATGAAAATGCAGTCGAATTACGTTTTATAGCGCAAATTAAAGCCTAATATCGCACCTATCGAGCAAAAAAAATCGCATAAAAAAATACCGATCCAGTCAAAAGTTATGGAATTTTGACCGCCTTCTCGTAAAATTTCCCACTGTGCGTCGTTCGCCAGCGTATAAAATATAAAAAAAATCTATTGTAAAGACGTCATATGACGAATTTCGCCGGACGCTATTATTGTATGTATTTTCATATACACCAATATGTTTTATTTTTGGCGACGAATATTCGCATCCAAAAATTCGTCGTTTGTCCCAGTTGTGTTCCTAGCAATATTTAGAAGTAACTGAAAAATTTGATGTGAATTTTTTTCTTATAAGTACTTTTTATTGGTTCGAAAAATGCCTATTATTTACTTAAGCTCTAAAAAATTATTAACTTTCATGGATTAATAAAAAAAGGAAAATATTGTCAATGGGTTTTTTCTGTTTTCGTAAATTTGAACTTATTTCTAACAAATAAATAAAAGAACCAAAAAAATTTTACCACAACTTGAATAAAATTCATTTAAAAAAAATTGCTATTTTCGTGATAATTGCTCGAATTTCTATAGCTTGAATTAGTTTAAAAGAAAATAAACTAGAAATATAATAAGAAATAAATCCAAATAGATACTATTGACTATTATGTACTGTGGTGTAGGGTATCATATGATCGGGCATGACCGACTACACTTTCTTACTTGTTATACCTTGGCAGCAAGGCTAGCTGGCTGTCCGTGTTACCTTGAGCGTACATGTAGCAATTTTGGAGATAATTCGATGAAATTTGGCACATAGGTTCAAATTTAATTGGAATCGGTCCACATTTGACCATAGCTCCCATACAAATAATACATCCGATAATATCATCTAATACCTTAATGCCTAATGACTTCCTTATAAATGTTAGTATTGACATAAACATTTGCGACAATGGCTTTTACGATAGCTCCTATGCCATGACAAAATGTTGTCCTGGTAGGTCCAAAATATACCATAGGTTCCATATAAATCCAATGCAATCAAAATGAATATATCTAAATAATATTCGGCAGAAAGAACTTTTAAATTAATATTAACCTCATAACATAATTTTGTTCAGGAGAGTCCATGATTGCCCATGGGTCCCAATTAGGGTATACTCTAGAAAATTTGTTTTTAAATACTGTGCTGTAGGTTATCATATGTTCGGGCTTAACCGACTATTTTTTCTTACTTGTTATTTTTACAAGAGCGTTTTAAGCGTTTTTCACATTAAAAATCCGATTCTACCCAAATTTGGCATAAAAATATATCTTACAAGATTTTGTTTGTTGTGCTTAATTCCCTTTTTTTATAATTGATAAAAATACTGAAATTTATTGTTGGAGGATAAGCTGTTCCTATGCGCATTTCACTGGTTGCTTAGGCCAGATCATCAGGAAACGTTTTCATAAATAATTTTAGAAAAGCCAAAGCTATCAGCAATAAAGACTACAGAGGGAATGAGAATTACTTACATACACAAATATCAATTTATATACCAAATTTTATACAGAAAAATGTTATATGTCAGGACCTCGATTCCTTGTTCCGATTTTAATGAAAATTAGTGTATCAGCATGAATATTTTTTGTAATTTTGTGGGTATTATTGAAGCTTCAATTACAATTTGCAATTTCAAATCACATGGTAGGTAGGCGTTTCCTAGGACCGATTTCTCCAAAAATTTATTATTTTCTTAACCCTAGTTAGGTAAGGTACGTCTGCGAGACGTACGCTTCTTCAAATTTGTGCTCCTACTGGGTGGCATTTTTTGTGCGTTAAGTTATGTTTTCTTTGAGAAATAAGCACAAATAAACACAACATACGTCTGAGAGACGTATCGTTATCTTAAGTGTAACTTTTGTAGCAAAAATTCTTGTTTTAGTTGAATTTGAAGGTATTTGTTATTTAAGTTAGCTTTAAAAATGTCTTGTAAGCGCGGCTTGGACGACGCAGAAATTGCTGCTCTTGAAAAGCGTGTTGGACGACTCAGATTCACTGGAAAATGTGAGCAAATCGGAAGATGAATAAATGGAGGATTAGGTTCAACGTGATGTATAAGACAAGCTTGTTGAAATCCTTGATGCTGATGAGAATATACCACCGACTTAAGAAAATCCTTAAGAACGTGATAATTTTACTACTTCTGCCTATAGCCAATTATTACTGTATATTATCCCACTATAGAGACGTAAATAAGCACTGCTGGACTACATCAGAGGGTCAAAGCGCTGGCCGAATTTCTTCAATGAATATAGTTCGAACGGCAAGAGGACTAATTTGGGAATGTAAATCACTGTACGACCCAATTTCATGCTTCGTTATTTCTTTTACTACCGAAATAATTTCAGAAATTGTTCAATGCATCAAACAAAAGGCTAGAAATTCCTACTTTAACGAGAACTTTGCGCGGCAACATTAAAAATTATTAATCAGATGAAGTAAACGATAATTGCGGTAGCAGTGGAGAACAGCCTGAATAACAAAAAGAGAAAATACTAAGGTTTCTGGCCATCAAAAATTCGACGTACGTCCAAAATGGTATGTTTCAAATGCAATGCACCTGTGTGTGGCGACCACAAATATTTAATTTGTTAATCTTGCATATAATGCTATTTGAATTTATTTTTATTTTTTTTTTTTGTACAGATATTAGTATCTAAGCAAAGTACAACAAAAGGATTTATTTTAGTTTTAAGAGCCGAACTGAAGCCCTTTATAAATAACTCTTTAAGTTGTGATATTTTTTTAAGACATATTGCATTTTATTTTTAATTTTTTTTTTTATTATTGTTTTCTGTTTAAAAATTACTTTATTTTAAAAGATATTGAATAAATGAATGATTTTAACAAAAAAATGTATCAATATTATTTTCGGTGATGTCCTTTAAAGGATATAAACTAGCACACGTCTTTCAGGCGTAACGTTATCTTTTCAGCACAAAAAAATAACGTTATCTAACTAGGGTTAACTAAGCTATTTTATGATAGTGCACGAATTTTCAAAAATATCTGGCAACTCCTTCTGTTTTTGTCCCTGCCCAAGGTGTCCAGATAATCAGGTATGTGATAAAAATTGATCGATTTCAAAACGATCGTTTTTAAAAGGAGTGATGAATTTCGAGCGATTTTAAAATCCATTTCTGACTTATAGTATTAAATTTTTGTTCAAAATTCACTTCAGTGAACATATGTAATATACAATTTAAATGAATAAGACAAAAAAAGGAAAGGAATATGTATTAAAAATCCATTTTAAAAGATACTGAAACGATATTTTCGGTTTCAAATCGTTTCGTTTGTAAAATTGAATTCCATCACATACCTGAATATAGAACGCAGACGACTGCTATAATGGCGACCGGCCACAACGTCGATGACCTATGTAGTCTGGTAAACTGTTAGCTTTATGATCTGGCGAACCTGCATGTGGAATAGGCCCACACGACGTGCGGAACCTATTCAACTGCAGTGCATACTCATCCCAGCTAGGTAGCACAGCTTCTGGACCTTGACTTAGCTAAGTTGAATGGAAAAGAAGAAGATTAGAAATATAATTTTTATACATGCTTGTTTTTCAGGTCGAGCCGTTAGAACAACAACGAGTATTCCTGCAGGGACATGTCGCATAGTCTGCAACAGGTAATATGTAGTATTTTTTTATAGAATTTTTAGTTTAAATAAAACATTTTTCAAATAAAACGAAACCTTTTTCAGAATAAACGAAACTTTATTCAAAATAAAAGAAACTTTATTCAAAATAAACGAAACCTTTTTCAAAATAAACGAAACTTTATTCAAATTAAACGAAACTTTATTCAAATACAGTTAAACATTTTTCAAATTAAATAAAACCATTTTTAAAATGTTGTAGGAATTTAGTTTTTTTTTTGCTAATGAAGGTGAAACATGATGTTTTGCCAACCGTAAAGAGAAAGAATATGACTTTAATTGCTACGAAAGATAATACTGGCGTTGCTTACCATAAAGTTATTTCTGTATCCACTGTGAACTCGGCCCGTTTCCAAGTATTTCTTCGGGAGCTCTTAGATAAAATTGAAAGCAGCCCAAGCTAAAAAACTCATTTTTAATTATGGAGTATTCCAGAATCCATAAATCCCAAGTAATATGACATATGGTGGACAATAGTGAATGTACATTAAAATGTTACCACTTTACCAGATAGAGAAGACATTTTCACTAATCGTAACATTCTAAGTTTCGCCTCTTCATCAATCAGTAATTCAAAGAAATCCAAAAAATAAATTCCCTACAAATTTTAAAAATGGTTTAATTTATTTTGAAAAATGTTTAACTGTATTTGATTAAAGTTTCATTTATTTTGAAAAAGGTTTCGTTTAATTTGAAAAAGGTTTCGTTTAATTTGAAAAAGTTTCGTTTAATTTGAAAAAGGTTTTATTTAAACTGAAAAAGCTAAATATACATATACATACATATTTGGTTCTTCTGCTTAAGAAAATATATACATATTATGTATGTACAATTTTCCCTTTTAAAAAATATTCATTTCTGCTGACCACGCATATCTTGCATCATTATTTCTAATAAGCATTTTAATTTACTTCTTAACGTTGTTATACAGTAATTTTGAATTAGCTGCACAATCTCCTTTCCACGATTTTTTGTGCAGCTAAATCAAAAGTGCTGGTATCTTTATGAAAAAATATTATATTATACGCGCGTTTGGTTGATGATAGCTCCGAACTTAGGAATTCCCTAACTGCAAGCAAAAATCCAAAACGAAAGAAGAAGGATCAACAGCGAATATTGGCAATTAGATAAACAAATTAAACGTGCAATAAGAGACGACAGACGAACGTATGTATATCGATAATATGACCACACTAACAGAAGGAACTGCCGCACTCTCAAATATGAAAGATCTTTTTACAATAACAAAGAAAATTGCTGGAGTAAAAACGAGAAGAAACTTAGCCGTGAAAGATTCGAACGGAATTTTGTTGACAAATGCCGACGACCAACTAAACGTTGGAAAGAACATTTTGAGCATGTCCTCAATAATGAACGTTATGAAATTTGTCCAACCCATAATCCACACGAAAATATCTTGCCAATCAGAACTAATACACCGACCCGAAAGGCTATAAAAAGTTTGAAAAATGAAAAACCGCCGGTTGTGATAATATTCCAGCGAAGGGTTAAAAAGTAATCCCCAACAGCTTGCCGCAATTCTTCATCCACTTCTTAATAAAATCTGGTTATCGCATACATTTCCCTTGGATTGGCTACAATGATCAATAGCAAAAAAGTGATGCTACAGACTGTAATAACTGGAGATGTATAACTATTCGCTCATCCATTATGAAAATGTTTATGAAACAACATTGTCGTGAACAAGCGGGCTTCAGTGCAGGCCGATCGTGTATCGACCAAATCAACAGTCTAAGAATTATTATTGAGCAGTCCGTAGAAATGAGATCCCCATTATACACCCTTTTTGTCGACTATGAAAAGCATCAACAGGGACTGTATTTGGGCCAATTTAGGGAACATAGGTGTGCCAGACAAGAGTATCTCAATAATTCGTAGCAGCTATGAAGGTTCCAGTAACACAGTTCTTCACGGTGGTAAGATGTCTACACCATTTCAGTCCATTTCAGGTGTTAGACAAAGCTGCCTGCTCTCACCCCTATTGTTGTTGGTGGTAATAGATGCGGTATCAACCGAAAATAAACCGAGAGGTATTACTTGGAACCCACTTCATCCCAACGAGAGGTTGGAGTCATTTGACTATGCAGACGATAAGTGTGAGCACGCGCACAGGCGATCTGATATGCAAAACAAGCTGAACGATTTAGTTAATGAGTCCTTAAAAGTAGGCCTTAAAATTAACATTGCCAAAACCAAAGATATGAGGGTAAATGCCAACTCGACCGAACCTATTTCACTTAACGGAAACGTAATCGAAAGGGTACAAGAATACCAATACTTAGGCAGTGTGGTTACGGAGGAAGAAGGTACCGATAAGGATATTGATTGTCGTATAAGAAATTAACTCGAAGCTTTAACAACGTTAAACAAAGTCTGGAACAACAAAAATATATATGCGTTATTGCTGTTCTTCTGTATGGGTGTGAAACGTGGCATACCACGGATATAATACGGAACAAACTGCGTTTTATTGTCAACAGGTACCTACGTAGTAGGGAGATCGAACGGTTATTATTCGACCGGTTTTAACCGGTTATTTAAGCTTTGCCCAAGTCGGTTATTTTAAAATTCCCATTTTTCGAATATCGAATAAACCGGTTATTTTGGTATAATATACCGGTTATTTTAGTAATGTGTAACTTATATACATTTTCCTTACTCTTGTTGTAGATGTACCCGTAATTTAAGTATTTTCTAATTGAATATTGGCCAAACTTAAACTTTTTATGAAGAATGTCAAAACAAAATGTAACAAAGGTCAAAAAACATTATGAACACTGTAAATACAAATCGTTTATAAAAGCGTGTGTTCTTGTAAAAAAAAACAAGAACTATTTAAAATTCTACAAAAACGTGTGCTGTTAAAAAGTAAATAGTAATTTGTGCAAGAGCGTTCTAAATATTAAATATATTTTTATATAAAGGTAATCTCTAGAAATTTTTCGAACGCGATTAATAAGACAAAGATAGTTGCGATCCAAATGTAACTTAACTCCGTTCGAAGTAGTTCTAAGGAGACGACAAATAATACTTTATTTTACTAAAATACGCTGCAAAAAATAAATCATTGGGTGAAATATTAACCCGTTGTGTTGCCGATGACGAAATGCCCGTTAAGGAACTAAAAACTCTTAAGTAGTTCTAGCATCTCTTCATGCTGAAAAATACAGCACTACGGCGGAATCAACGATATGGGATAAATTTCTACCAGTTTCATTTATTAAAACAGCAAGAACTAAAAAACAAAATTGAAGAAACCAAACAATGTATGGAATGTTTTAAATTGTAGTCGACGAATTGACAATTATTTTACACAAAAAGAATGTTCAGTTCACTATTCGTTTCTATAATGCTGAAACCAAATAATTTGAAAAAGATAATCCTGGCTAAGAGGTTTTGTTTGCAACTATTGAAAAATATAGTTGATTTATATAGATAACTTAACCACCATCATATTAAAACTCATTCAAAATAAATTTGAGAGAATATTTCAAATAATAACTTTATAAAATCCCTTTAATTTATTTGCTTTTGCAAAACGTTTCTCTAGATCAAATATCATTCAACAGTTTCTAAATTGCATTATACAAATATCTTCTTACAAATAAAGTTTAGTAAATCAATAAAAAATTGTTGAAAATTTAGCTAAATTTTGATCAATTTACTGGTCCCACTTTTCTTCGATTTTATCCTAAAATATTTGTTAGGTCTGATCTAAGTCATATCTATGTACTTTGTTGGTTCCTTACCTTGTTTTGTTTTTATTCAAATTAACGATTTATTTAAAAACTTATTTGATTTTTGTGTTTTTAAGTATTCGAAATAAAACCGGTTAACCGGTTATTTAAAAATTGCTTAACCGAAAACCGGGTTTTTTAAAATAGCAACTATTCGTAATATTCGAAAACCGGTTATTGAAAAAAGTCGAATAATCGATATCCCTACTACGTAGAATATTAAAATTATTTTGGCCGAAAAGAATATCTAACGAGCAGTTGTGAAACCGATCAAGCTTTGGAGATGTCAACGTAAAAATACGTAAGCGAAAGCTTGGATGGATTGGGCACACACTACGTAAATCAACCACAGAAGTATGTTGCCAAGGCCTAATGTACAATCCCCAAGGATCAAGAAGAGCCGGGCATCCAAACACAACTTGGAAAAGAGCTACACTGAATGAAATACATGGTTTCTCCGAAAATAAAAAGTACAGCAACATCGGTGAACTTCGAGAAGTAGCGTCAAGAAGGCAAAGATGGAAACTATTTATAGACAGCCTATACCCAGTATAGAGGCAGTTCTTATAACAACACCAAGGGTTATTATTATTATTATTATAAGTCAAAAGTGCACGTAAACAGAAGGCAGTTAAGTCAAAACTACTGTATTAAAAAAAGTGTTGAAAGCTTGACTTCAGCCGCCGCGGAAGTATGTTGGAGCGAAAATAAATTAAATATAAAGTTAGCAAGATCGCCAAATCTTTTTTGATTAAATCCGTTTTAATGCGGTACATTTTCTCCCAAAATATTTTAATATCTAAGTCTACTGAAAGGTAAATTTCTTAATTAATCTAATAATTTCAAGTGCCACTGTGTAATTATGATATCGGAGTCACAATATACAATATTGGTAAATTTTAGAATTCTTTAGACAACACTTAAGAAGGAGTAATTACATAGTTATTTTATATTAGCCTTCATCGCTAAATAGTATACCGAAAATCACCAAATAGGAGTACGAGTACAAGTGTATTTTACCTTTACTTAAATGTTAAATATTTAGCCTTACTCTAGTAGTGTTCTTATATTTAAGTATTTTTATCGTTTTAAATAAATCGGGAATGTTATGACGTAATCGCAAGAAGCTTGGCGACTTCAAATTGCAAAAAGTGTGCTGAAGAAAACTAGAATATTTGGAAGGAACTATGGGAGATAGCAAGCAAAACGCACGAGTTTCAGAACACCATAAAATAAATCTGGCCTTTTGAGATTTTAAACCTTGCGATGATCACAACAAGGCTGAATATCTTAAAACCTAAAACTTATGAGATCAGTACCCATGTTCTGTAACTTTGGTGAGAACTTCTCGCATCGAAAAGATATGAAACAAAATAGTCCGTCGTTTCTCGAAAAGTGAGAAAAAAGTGTGTCTGTAACTCATGTCGAAAACTATCAAAATAGATTACGTCGTACACTGGGGATTGTCAACATACTCTTCATGCAATATGCAGTGATATTTTGAAATTTTGGTACAATCAAATCAAAAAGAATTACTCCGATCTGACTGCCAGTTTTTTTTATATCCGTCTCAAACTCAGTACTTGTATGTTTTACCGAACCAACTTAATTTAAACCTAAGAATTTAAAAACGAATATTATTTTATTATGTGAGCTACCGTTTTTGTTTTTTTTTTTTTTTTTAAAGTAGGATATTTCAGTATACTAAAATTGAAAAAAAAAAATCTGCAGAGACTTAAGTTTTTTTTTGTGTATTTTTATGAACATATAACAAAAATCCCTTTTTTCTCCAAACATTTGGACCTGCAATTTTAGCCTTACTTTCCCACAGTTGGAAATCACTACTAATACATTGTCTCATATCTGTTTTTACATTTTTAATAAATTTCAAGTGCCACCAGGTGCCACCTCTCAATTTGTTGCATTACACAGTACAACATTTTTCAGCTGATTGATTCGGGACTCAATTCTGATAAGGCCTTTTGTTTAACATAACTCGAAAACCACTAGTCGGATTTTGCTGAAACAAATTTAGAAAAATCAAGAATTACAATTACTTTGCTTATATAACGTTTTGCTACATAAGCAACAGTTTCGCAGTTATAAATAAATGTATGAAGAAAAAAAAATATTTTTTGCCTTAAAAATTAAATTTTTTTTTTTAATTCATAAAAACTCCAAAACGGTAAAACGTGTCAAGTCCTATTACTTTCACGTAAAGTCGCATAACCTATGAACAAAATGAGACATAAAATGAACGCGTTTCGCTTTTATTCACAATTAAGTGAAGGTATGCATTTCAAAAATTTGCTCGAGATATGCACAAAATTCTTTGGAAAAAACATTTATGACTTTTTTTTATGATTCTCAGACAAAACAAAGCACATCTATTAGTGCTCATGTTTTGGAACGTACCTGTCAGTAAAATATTGAAAAATACGTAGTATTTATTGGTGCTCATTGATTTATTTTTGTCATTCAAGAAGTGCTGACGAACGCGAAAAGTACAACCGATTTTTCTACGGGTTTGTTATTATAACTGAAAGTAAGGCCCAAGAGTTTTACGGGAATGAAAAGATTTTCTATTTCTCATGGGGTTTTATGCTCGAAGCTTCTGGAGTTTGACAAAGACAAAACCAAATTAAAACAGTTTTTGCAACAATCGCACGTTAAGCGATACTAGAGCATGTGAAATTTTGGATACAATATACAAACTTCAAACAAAGATGGCAGGATTCTAATCGTACGAAGTCGCGATTTGAAAATAAGAATGCAAATTGACCTGAAGGCACATTTACAATTAAGTTTACTAAGGCTGAATGTTCTACCAGTTCTGCACTTGGTCGGCCACGCAAATCGTTTTAGGAGTGCTGTTATCGCGCCAAACGATACAAAAGGGATGAAGTACGTGCTATATTTCCTCAAGAAGTAATTGATTTTTCTTCTAGTACATATTTCAAAAACCAATCACAAAATTTGTACATTAAAAACTTTGGGGATGTTTACAAAGCTTGAACTTACAAAAGAAAAATACGAGTATCTAATGCATTGGTTACAAAATGAAGGATACAACATACTCACGAAAGAAAAAACTAACAGTTATCCTCAAGAAATTTCTATTACTGAAAGTTCAGGCAGTGTACCTCTGCAAAATCTGTTGAATCATACTGCTAACAGAGTCCTAGAGACCAAGTCAGTAAAGGAAATAAATAAAATTGAAAGCGGAAGTCTAACAATGTAATATAAATGGGGATGTGATGAGGCATCTGGTCAAAGCGAATACCAACAGAGGTTTTCAGATGATCAAATTTCTGACTCTCATTTATATATTAAGTGATGACATAAATAAATTAGTATGGAACAACAATAAACCTTCTTCCACACAGTATTGTTGAACACTACAGTTTGTATACGTTAAAGAGACACCTCAAGTTATACGAGAAGAAAAGAGAAGAGTCGATGAGGAGACATCTCAACTAAAAGAATTAGAGTTATCAGTAAATAATCGTAACTTTAAAGTAAAACATGAATTATATTTTACAATGATTGACGGCAAGACAGCACAATCAGTAACAGAAACATCAGCAGCATCTTCTTGTTTTATTTGTGGAGCAACAGCATCCAAGATGAATAAAATCGAAGAAGTTCAAGCTACGCCCGTAAATGAACAAGCACTGCAATTTGGTATGTCACCACTTCATGCGCGTATTAAGCTGATGGAGTGTCTTTTGCATGTAGCCTACAATATCGATTCAAAGACTCGTCCGATAAAAGAAGCCCGAAAATGTTTGATAAAGCGTGAAATTAAAGAGAAAATTGAAATACAGTTTGATACTGTTAAGCAAGGCTCTGGTACGACAAATTCAGGAAATACGTCACGAAGATTCTTTGCTAATCCTGCTTTGATTTCCGAAATCAAGGGTCTAGATGAAGACATAATCAAGAGGTTTTCAATAATTCTCGAAGCTATAACAATTACCGAGGCAGTAGATCCGAAAAAATTTGGTGATTTTTGTCTGGAGACGGCAAAAGATTTTGTTGCACTGTACGAGTGGTAAAATATGCCACCTACACTCCACAAAATTCTGATTCATGGAAAATATATAATTGAAAAGTGTATTTTTCCTGTAGGCTTACTATCCGAAGAGGCTCAGGAAAGTTGTAACAAAGACTATAAAAAAATATCGCCTTAGACACTCCAAAAAGTGCAGTCGAATTGCTACAAACGAAGATAATATGCACCGAATGATGGTAACATCAGATCCCATGATCTCACACTTGACTCCTTCATTTAGACAGAAAAAGCGTAGTGATATAAGCGACGAAGTTAAGGCTCTTTTAGAATAATAAATTAAAAATAGATTTAAAATAAATAATAAATTAAAAAAATCATTTAAATTTTTTTGTTAGTTAGGGCTTTTTACATTGTAGGTAACGATATACATTTCTCTAACTTTCTTTATTTTGATTACTTTTGTATATTACTATATAAATAAAACTAAATTTGTGATGAAATCATTACATTTTTTGACAAATATATTTTTTTCCTCACCTCCATACAAAAATCCCCAGTGTGCGTCGTTACGTTATAAATGTCATAATATTCCACTCGAAGCCGATGAGAAATTGCAGACGTTGAGAACGCTAGTCAAACATATCGTTGACGGACACAGAATTTTCAACAACGGCGGCTGTTTGTTTCAATTTATGGCATTTTCGTTTCATTTCTCGTATTTCAATCGAATCGAATTTTACAGAAATATTCATATTATGAAGTATGCAAAATGAATAGAGTTTGATGCAAAGAAAAATCAGTTTTATAAGCGTGATTTTCTACGTGAAAATAAGTCAGAATACGGTTAAATTTTGTATTTGATTTTCATTGAAACATAATGTTACTTCGACAAGAAATGAAGCAAAGGATAAATGTCTTAAAAGTTGTATTCAAATTGGATATTTGGAATTGGATTGGAATAGTTAAAGTCAACTATGTCTTCTAAGCAATTTCATTACATAAATTATTTTTGAAAATTATCTTCTAACCCAGATTCGTATTCTATTCTTTATAAAATCAAGGTTTTCAAAAATCTAAAGTGAATTTTTTTTCAAATTTTCTAAGTAATGTTTATAAGAAATTTTTGATTTTATTTCGTAAAAAATCGAGTCAAAATATATAAAAAAACTGTGACTTTTTCGCTCTTCACACCACATTGAAAAATACGCATGATTATATTATATAAAACCTGAAATCTATGCAAATTTTTTTAAAAAGTGGTTTACTGTCGCTATTAATTCAACTACTTTTGCATACTACGCAGTATATATTTTTATTGTTAAAATTTTAAAAATTTAAAAAACATTCAAATTTTAGAATTTATTTTCCAAAATAAATTGAAACTGAAAATCTAATAAAGCTTAAGCTTTATTCCAAATTTCTATAGCAACAATTTGTTATTGTTTTCAATGTAAATATCTGACAATATTATCAATTTATCATCTAAAACAACCGCATTTGTATTGCGATTACAATTTTTTTTATAAATTCAAAGAAAAAACTTAACCCGTACTCATAAATTGTTTCATATAAGTAAGAAAAAAAGGTAAAATGCATTTCAGAAATCGCCAAAATAATAAACGTGTGTCGGTGTTTTGAAAAATCACATCATAATTTAATTTTTTCGTTGGCTGTGTAGCAAGTGGCACCATCCTGTTGGAACCACATATCGTCCCGGTACATATCCTAAATTTCTGCCCACAAGAAATTCGTTATCATCTCACGCTACCTAACACCATTCACGGCAACTGCTTGGCGAACTCATTTTTGAAGAAAAAGTACCAGTTGAAGAACGAAAAAGTTGTGTTTACCAGCCAAAAGAGTGGGGGTTTTTGTTGAAAAATTGGCATCGGAAAATAAGTAACGTATTGTATTCCAGTGTTGTCAGGTAATTTTTTTCTCCCCCCCCCCCAAAAAATATTTGAAAATCCCCAAAATTTTACGTATTTTAAAAAAGATCCCCCTATACGTAAAAGCTCAGATAATATTTTAATTTAAATTGACTAAGCTACGGTTACACTTGGCAAATATTTGACAAAAAAAAAAAAAAACGGGACCAACAGGAAAACTGAAATATAATTTTCTTTAATTCCAATATTTATTTTGATTATAATACCACATCTTACAAGAAACCGTTTATCGCTATGTTTAACAGTATAATAAGATTTATTTTTTGATATATGTTTAACAGTATAATAAGATTTATTTTTTGGTATTAAGACACTGTTAAATCCAACTAACTATTCACAAAAGTAGTGGTTATGCTTAGTTGGTCAAATATTTAATAAGTGTGACCGCAGCTTAAGTTTAAATTTTAATTTTTGCTCAACCAAAAACAAGCTTTAAAATATAGTACTACATAGTTATTGTTTTGTACAGACAAATAAATAGTTAGCATCCTAAAAACACTCTAAATATAAATTTATGCTCCTCTAGATGAAATAAAAACCCCTAAATCTGGGGGGAAACCGCCTCACCAGCCAACTCTGTTGTATTCCATCCTTATCTACTAGTAACGGATTTTGCTAAACAAATGGACCATTACCTGATAAGTGTGACGTGATGGGAGGAAACTGAGTTCATATTCGGCTTCAGCATGCCAAAAAACATAAGAATCAGTAAAGTGTTAAAAGAAAATAAGAAAAGTGTTAAAATTTATACCTGTGTTTTTGATAGTTCATATCAAGTAAAGATTCAGTAAATAAATATATGAAAAAAGTGCCTCAAAATTGCTGAAATAAAATTCGTGTACGTGTATGTGTGACATCGTCGGTGTCACACACACATTTTCACTAATACTACCATAGCGCTTGATGAGAAATGCTTGACCGTCTACAGACCCCTTTACAATTTGTGACCCATAGCCGCCAAAATATGAAAAATGTAGTAAAGCAATCTTCAGAAAAAAATTCTTATAATACAATTAAAAATTAGAATCTGGGAATTATTTCTTTTCATAAGCTACTTTATTATATTCAAAATTTTTTATTTTTCGAATTTATTCTATGAGCTAAATTTCAGTTATGTATTTTACAAAGCTTTTTTGCAATAGTTCTATTCCTTAACAGCCGTATTCATAACGAAAATTTGGCATGAAGTTAGCACAAAGGTCATTCATAATACACTTACCAAACTCTGGCTAACGATTTGCTAAACTCTTGCTAACAAGCTGCCAAACGTATGTCAACTTGTGATTAACAGCCGTTTAATGTTGAATAATTTTGTTTTTTTTTTAATACACAGTTTTTTTTAATTTAGAACTCTTTTTAAAATTTATTTTAATTTAAAAACATTTCAAATTTTTATATTAAAAGGGAAAATAAAAAAAAATTAAAAATAAATGAAATGAAATGACAAAACCAGCGATGATTAATGCATAACGTGTTGCATTTTTGAGTAATATAATGCGGCATCATTAATATTCAGAGTTAATTTATTAAAAGTTAGCAGACGGATAAAATTTGTTATGAATCAATGTGCTAACAAGCTGCTTAGCTTAATCGACATTCTAGATAGCAGCTCGTTGTACGTAGTGTACAAACTGTGGCTAACTTTTTGTTATGAAAACGGCTGTAAATTATTACACTACATAACTGAAATTTAGGTCATACAATAAATTCGAAAAATAAAAAATGTTGAATATAATTAATGATTTTCAGAAAATTATAATACTGGAAAATGCTTTTTTAACATTTTCAAGCTGTATTAACTGTATTTCGAGAAATGTGTAAAAATGGATATTGATTATTCTTTTTAAAGCATTGCCACTGTGTAACGGTAACAGCTTTGCTATTCCTTTTTTCATACAAATGTGCTTTCATTTATATTCATTTGTACGTGTAGAAAACGCAAATGTATCTTTAAGAGAAAAGCCGTTAAGTGTAGAAATTCTCTGTTTATTTTACAAATAAAAATATAAACAAATAACCGGCTTTATGGATGATAGCCGTGTTCACGTGGTCTCCAAAACATTAAAAAAATACGCATTTGCGCATAACTTAAGTGCCACAAACAACAACCACCACCTTTAAATAATAATTAGAGCTCTGACTTTTTAAATGGATTCCATGGGTCAGTCATTCAGGCTAAATAGCGAAGTCGGTGGTAGTTAAACTTGCGGTCGAAAGCGAATCATCACAAAAGTGTATTAATAATAAAAAGAATTTTAAATATTTTTTCTTAAATACAATTTTTCTAAATTGTTTGCAACAAACTTAGGAAAATTTAGGTAAAATACAAAAATTTAAATTGGAATTTATAAAAAAAAAAGTAATAAGAACTGGATAAAAACGAATCGAAAAGGGTGGATTATTTTGGTGAAAACTATTTGAAGATTTCTGTAAAGAGTTTGCTGTAGTAGATTGAAGTAAATCCGTATCGATTTTTTCCAATTATTTATTTGCAACAGTACAAAGTGAATTTCTTTAATCTTTTTTAAGAAAAATGATAGAAATGTTAATGCCTTTAAATACATAATTTGTGATAATTTATAAGTTGTAAAGATTTTAAATAAATTTCAAATTTCAAACATACATATTTTCTTTTAAATAAAAAATTAAAGTAACAATTACTTTATCATAACCCAGTTAACCTTTTACTCGTGATTCTTTTTTTGCATTTTACGTAAAAGTAATAAATTATTTAAATTCACTTAATTGGCTCAAGAAAAGTTAATACGTGTATTTATTTTTTTGTTACAAAAAAAAAAAAAAAAAAATTGCGCATGTGTATAAACAAAATAATGTTAATAAATCCTCGTACACTTATAAGTCAAGAAAAAAAAATCAATTTACGAATCCTCGCAAATACATAACATCGTTCAAGGATAATAGAACTACAATATATTATTAAAAAAAAAATAAACAATAAGATTCTAAAAAACTCACAAAAGAAAAAAGCGTTTAAAGAGATTGAAGGAATAAAAAAGAACAATAAAAGTGTTTGATTAAATCCAAGAGGTGCTTAACTAAAACAAAAAAAAAAAAAAAAAAAAAAAAAAATGCAACAACTTTTGATGTTATAAGAAAAAAAAAACAAGAAAAAAACTCGTACCTTCATAGATTTTATTGAATAATTTTAAATCCCAATACAAAATAATGACATCATATGAAAACAAGTAAGAAAGTATAGTCGTTCTAGCCCGATCATATGATACCGTACACCACAGTATACAAGAACAAATTTTTGCAAGTGTACCTATTTGGGGCCTAGTTTTAAAAAATGCATAACTTATGTGGCTATATGAATAGGGATGGATCACTATATGTTTTAAATTTCATTAAAATCGTGGTCCTATTTTTTAAAAAATGCATGGGGTCTTCCCCTGAGATAATATCTGATATATCTGTGGTCACAAGCGATAACCGCCTAAGTCGACTTAAGAAATAATTGAATTTGTATTTGTTTTTATTAAATATTTCTGAAATTAATACAACTTTCCTTAGAATTTTTTTATCTTAGCATTGTGGGGATAAGAATCTTTAATTCTGAATCGCTTTTTTTCTAACGCAATTATTTTTTTTAGAAACGCAAGCATAAATGTAAAGTGCCTTTTCTAAAAAACTATTTCGACTTATGCGGTTATTGCATGTGACCAGAGATATTAGGTGCGTTTGAGTACTTTTACAGTAAAATGCAGTAAATGAGTAAACTTAAAAATTTGCTTTCACAAAAAGCTGTTGTCCAAAAAAGTACGCGAACGCAAAATTTGTAAAAATTCGTAAAATAAAGGCAACAGCTGATGGCAAATAATTGAAGTGTTGAAAAATGTTTACACTTTTGACTACTTAACTCGTTTTCTTATCGGTACTCGATTAAATACATTTTATAACACCAACATTTTTGGAAAATACAAACAAATTATTTTCTGTTATCTTTCATATTTGCTTGTTTTTTATTTTATTTGACTTTGCTAATTTGTGTCCTATAATTTGTGTCTAATAGTACATTAATACTTTTTTTTACTATTGATTACATTAAAAATAAGTGCTGTTCTAAGAACCCGAATACTTGACACTTTTACAACTCCAAAAAATTACCATAACAGAAAAAAATTTCAAAAGTTGGTATTTAGCCATACAAATGCTTCACAAACAAGTTTAATTAATTAATATTTATTCACTTTTTGTTTTTATTTTAGTTTTATTTCAACTTTTCTTTTATTAAACATTTTTTCACATTTTTTTTGCATTTTGTTTGTTTACCTTTGAAACATATGTTTTTTTGTTTTACTAAATTTTACTGCAAAAATTTCTGCAGTAAAAATTTGTAAGTACTCAGTCAAGAACCGTCACTTTAGGCTCTCAATTTGTGTTCTCATTTACTGTATTTTGTGTACACGAACGCCATTTAGTAAAATGCAGTAAAGTTCAGTAAAAAATAGTAAAAACTTTTGTGTTCTCGAACGCAGCTATTATGTGAGAAAACGTCGACAGAATTAGAGTTCACATTTCTTCATGTTAATCTTAATCTTAAACAAGGGGAACATGTATCTTATAAGATTTCATAATTTGCTGATGAAAACTTGTGTCGTTTTTTATTCTTTTTTAGTTTTTTCTTTGTTTTTAGTGTTTAATATTGTTTTTTTTAGCACTTTTCACAAGATTTTCACTATTTGCAATAAAAAAATAAAAATTTTAATGATAGCGTCTTATTATTGTTTTATACGTCTTATAACAACTGTCTCATATATATTGTATTTTATTCGATCTTTATAATATGTAAATACTAACACTATTTGAGAGTCTACACGTAAGATAATACTCTCTGCAATTGAATTTGACGTTTGCTAATAAAAAAAATGTTATATCTTAACTCAGGTCGAGGCCCTGTGTTATGTGTCCATATAAATATGGATCTATTACGTTTTAAATTCCATTAACCCTAGATACACTTTCTTATTTCTTATACACTACACACTTTCTTCGTCGTATTGAGGAGGACCGTTTATGATCTGCCCCCAATAACACCCAAATGCATAAGAAAACACGAATTTTTTTATTTAGTTTATTAAATACTGCCATATGTTTTTGTTTATTATAAATAGTGTATTATAGTTAACTTCAAAACTTAATACTAAAAACACAACAAAATCAAATAAAGGAAACTGAGAAGTTTAAAAGGTATTATTCAACGGTATTCGTCAATACGACGAATTAAAATTGGTTTAACAGTGGGCACTAAGACCCTATTTCGGAAAGCAGCTTGTATGGAGGCTATATGAAACTATAGACAGATTTTCCCCATTTTAAAGAGGCTTGTGCCGAAAGGAACATATGTACCAAATTTCAGTAATTTATCTTCAAAATTGCGACCTTCACTTTGCGCACAAGACTACATAGATAGCTAGCCAGCCGGACGGACATCGGTATTCTTTAAGGTGAATCTAGGACCAGCGCTACCGTTAGATATTTTCAAACGGTACCAAAAGAAAGGGGAATTTTACAAAAAAAAGTGGCACCAAAAATGAGATTTAAGAAAAAATTTGACATATTAATCATTAATCTAAAAATCACGAGTATGAATAAAATACGGCATATTTCATGAAAATCGTAGGACAAATGTTAAATTTATGTATTATTCATTGTTGGGGGCATGATGCTAATATGTATATTTCATCATGACTTGGGAGCGATATGTCCGATTTGGATGCTATTACAAGCGAATGATTTTTCCCTTTTATGCATCTTACCAACAGTTTTTTTTATTTTCAACAGTTTCGGAGAAATTAAAAAAATAATGGGTAAATTTTCCAAAAAAAATCCCAAAAAAAAAAAACGTTTTCAAAAATTCAACATTTTTTATTTTTTCGAATTTATTCTAAAAAATAAAGTTGCTTATAAAAAGAAATAATTCCCAATATCGTTTTCAAAAGTTTTAAAAAAAATTATGTTTCTAAAACGACTGCGGATATTAGAAAGAAATTTTACTTTTCTTAAAGGAAATTTTATTGCGGAATTTTTTCAATTAGCTAAAGGGGTTTTGAGTTACGCGAACATATGTTGTGCAACCTCCCCTATTTTTGAAATAACGGTATATCTCGAAAACCAGAGCCAATATTAAAAAACCGCGGGCACCACTGGATTTAGCGTACCCGAATTATGTTAAAACGCTAGGTGCCCAGCTTGTCACGAAAAAAAAGTGTAAATTTCTTGCACAGTGTTATCGAAGCTAGGTATATAACGAATAAAAAAAGTCATAAACCATGAAAATGTTTATTTAAATGGTATATAAAAATCAAATATTGCGATTTTTGGCGAATTTTTCATTTCACGAAGGTGAAAAAGATCTGACAGCCCTGATTTATACAGGCATATGTATACGCCATGGTATAAGTATTTATGTCATCATGGTGTACCGCATACTCACAAAAGCAAGCGGTACTTCCCAAGAGCACTTACTTGCGAATAACTAATATGTACACATGTTACATTATATATTCGAAATTAATGTAAAAGCTTATTATGGTAGACAAAAAATTATTTCAGATAAGCTTGCTTACATATATATTAAAGCAATTACGGTCTATATTAACGCTGGGAGTTGTAATGAAACGGAAAGTTCAAAAAGTATCTCATCATTTAGTAAAAAGTACCAAAAAAGTGGCAAGAACTAGGTACAAAAGGTATCACATTTTGTAAAAGTAGCAAAATAGTATCCAAGCAGTCGAAAAAGTGGCAAATTGCTACTTTAGTAGCACCAACGGTAACGCTGTCTTGGACCAATATATTAAGGTGTTACACATATCAGCACAAATGCATAATACCCTCTTCACTATTTTGGTGTGGGTATAAATATTCGTACGTCCTTTTATACATATACATATATGTAAATGAAATTGCTTTTTTAATTTTGAAAAATGTGACCAACCGTTCTGTATCATACAAAACAGCTCCTACTGCATTTTAGATCTTGTACAATTTTTTTTTCTTCCTGGAAAATCCAGGGAAATTTAATTAAAGAAATATAAAAGATCTTTATGCCTAATTTATTTTAGGTACCACTCCAGGCTCGAAATAATGATAATTTCGGTTTTTGTTTAATATTTTGCAATATTATTTTAAGGAAATAGTTTTCAAATATCTTGTGCTAAGATCGTTAATATTCTTTTCGAATTTTCGTCAAATCTCTTCTTGACACTTTTCTTTCTTCAAGTTCATCACGATTATTTTTCATTGATATCCGAAAAATTTAAAACAAGAAATAAGATTTCTTTTTCGTAAGATTTAAAATGTAATTTTGGATATAAAATGAAGAATACACTCGTGGTAGCATCATCGCGAATCAGGTCCGTATTATCCCATTATTGCTACTTGACTTTATTTTGTCCCCAAGTGAGGCAAAGCCGCGAATAACTTTGTAAAAGCCACTTTTTGCAAACACTGTTTTTTGCAGATTACCTTTATTTTTACTCTCTTACACTGTTTAAACCTCAAATCACCCAAAATAATGCTAGGAACACAACTGGGGCGAACGACGAATCTTTGACAGCGAATATACGTCGCCAAAAATAAAAGACGGTTGTGTATATGAAAATACACACAATCAGGGCGCCGGCGAAAATTCGCCAGACGCGGCGAACTTTAAATAGATTAAGGCCCTAATCATTTACAACGCAGCGCAACGCCACAGAACTAACGCAACGCCAAAGAATAACATTGAAATCACAAACAATGTCATAAATATTTTGTAATTTTGTTGTTGCTTTCTACAGAAATTCACATTGCGTTTTAAAATTTCAAACGCTCCATTGCTTGTGTCGTTGAAAATTTTCAAACGGTACATGAATTTCTGTTGAAAGCAACAACAAAATTACAAAATATTTATGACATTGTTTGTGCTTTCAATGTTATTGTTTGGCGTTGCGCTGCGTTGTACATGATTAGGGCCTTAATTATATTTCATACGCCGGCGAACGACGAACAAATCAGTACTAGGTGACCATTAGACCGTCTCACTTTTCATTTTTTTTCGAAATTCCTTCATGAACATCGATTTTCTTAATCTACTCTAAAAACCAAGAATTTTGGTGTATAACACTTAAATATTGATGAACGGGAAGTGGTCTCTCAAACCGTTTTTTCGTTTTTTTACGAAAAATGCCTTTTTTCAAAAAATGAAAAAATCTTGCTTTAGTAATTTGCCTCTAACTCAAGCAGTTCTGAATGGATTTGAACATCATTTCATGCATTAGAAAGCTTATTAAATTTCCTAAATGTTTCTTAAAGCAACATTGGCATTTTGTTCGATGGTTTTTTATTCATAGCATTACAAATTCAGATTTTCCAATACGAACTTATATTTTTTTTTCATTTTTGCTTACCTTTTCTTATATAAAAATTGAACGAGGCAAAACTTTTATATTCTGTAAATGCAGTATGGTAGGAAATTTTAAAATAAAGATTTTGGTGTAAATAACAGTCGCATTCTGTTAAGAAAAACTGCAGTTTTAGTTGAAATGAGTAAAGTTGTTTATTTCTAAATTTGCTTCTATTGCATAAATACATTATAAAGTAAGAAGATATTGGTTTTTTTATTTTCAAATTTGCTAAAATTGTGCTTTTGTTGGAGTTTGGATGCGTTTTGTGAAAATGCTCGATGACTTAAATTAAATTATTTTGGGTGTGGCACTTCCCATAGAAAGACGTTATACATTTCTGTATATCTGGAGAACGACACGATCTAAAGTTCCCAAATTAGGTAAAAACATTTCGGTTATCAATATACATCATCCCACAAAATATGGGCGGGATTGGAAAAGTGGGCATGGTACCTCCCGTACAAAGATAAATTGAAAATACTCAAAATTTTAAATTTTAGGGCTCTAGTATGACATATGAACACGTTTTATATATCAAAATATCAGACATTTTTAGCAGAATATATTTCCCGAAAACCCTGAAAGTTTTTTCCCAAAAATGGAAGAGTAATGCCCAAAATAAAAAATTTTTTTTAAACATACCCATTTTCGGAAACAATAGATCTTTCCGAGTCCAAGCGTTATAATCTAAGTAAATGGTAAATTTCTTCCTTAAGACGTGGGTATATAAATCTGCCAAATTGGTTA
This sequence comes from Pollenia amentaria, assembly GCA_943735925.1. Classification (NCBI taxonomy): domain Eukaryota; kingdom Metazoa; phylum Arthropoda; class Insecta; order Diptera; family Polleniidae; genus Pollenia; species Pollenia amentaria. The sequence goes on along the minus strand of OX031007.1, from coordinate 70,323,468 downwards.
AGAAATGGTTAAGTTATTAGCAAAATACTCCAAAAATGGGCAAAAAAGCATCCACATTTTTATAAAAACTTAAATTTTAGAGCTGTTATGTGACCTATGGATACGTCTAATATATCAAAAGATCGGAAATCTTTAGTAAAACATATTTGCTGAAAAACTCGGAAAAATCGGTTCAGATACAAAAAAGTTATTACCAAAATATTATTTTTTTTTTTATATTTAGAAATAAACAACTTTCAACATTTCAACTAAAACTGCAGTTTTTCTTAACAGAATACGACTGTTATTTACACCAAAATCTTTATTTTAAAATTTCCTACCATACTGCATTTACAGAATATAAAAGTTTTGCCTCGTTCAATTTTTATATATGAAAAGGTAAGCAAAAATTAAAAAAAATGTTAAGTTTGTATTTGAAAATCTGAATTTGTAGTGCTATGAATAAAAAACCATCGAATAAAATGGCAATGTTGCTTTAAGAAACATTTAGGAAATTTAATAAGCTTTCTAATGCATGAAATGATGTTCAAATCCATTCAGAACTGCTTGAGTTAGAGGCAAATTACTAAAGCAAGATTTTTTCATTTTTTGAAAAAAGGCATTTTTCGTAAAAAAACGAAAAAACGGTTTGAGAGACCACTTCCCGTTCATCAATATTTAAGTGTTATACACCAAAATTCTTGGTTTTTAGAGTAGATTAAGAAAATCGATGTTCATGAAGGAATTTCGAAAAAAGTGTAAAAAGTGAGACGGTCTAGTGACCATGTTTGGTTTTAGTTAAGAAGTAGTTCAGTAAATAAAGTTACTTTTTGTATAACACATAAAATAAGTATACAAAATATTTTACTATAAATATAGTTTTTAGTTGTGTTTATGATTATGTTTTTATTTTTAAGCATTTTTTTTGAATATGGTCACACTCTCTTTGCACAAACAGTAATCAACTTTCTCAATTATAAAAGCTGCCAGCTCTTCGTCGTTATTGTGCTTCATACGACGAATTTACTCAGCGAATTAAGTTTGTGATATATTTTTTATTTTAATGTTTATTGGTTTAAAAGATGGCAAAAAAAGTTTTAAAATACAGGTTTTACCCGTTTACTTTTTAATGCAAAATAATAGGTATTCAATTTTTTTGTATATCCTCTAGCTTAGCAGATATGAGGTAAGCGTGATCGATTTGGCGAGAGGCCTGCCTCCGGTGCAAATGTGAACTTTTGAGCTTCAGGCGTTTAGGCAGTGCGTTAAAAATCAATAGATGGGGAAAAAATATCTTGGAAAAAGTAACAAAATTAGGTACGCTTTTTACTCATTAAACGGTCGAATTCCGAAAAACTACAAAATTTGCATTTGGCATTTTTTAGATAAGTTACGAATTTTATATAATTTTTATTTCTATGTGCATTGATTTAAACGATAGATGCGTGACAAAAAAAAAGTACCAAAATACGGGTTTAACCCTTTTACTCCCTAAAAGAGCCGAATTTAGCACCAGCCACCTTTTCTTTTTTTTATTTAATGAACAACCATAAGAATTAAGTTAAAAAAGTACCATTTAAAAAAATAAAAATTAAGAAAATACAAAAAAATTCCTCTTACTGATTCTCATTCACTCAGAAACTTGTATGTTTTATTTTATGCTGGTAGGTCCAATACTTACGAAGATTAAAAAGTACGTGTTGAAAAACAAAATAGTTCCTTGTCTTTGATTCACTTCCGCTCAGGAAATTTTATGTTTCTAGCTTCAAAATAAACGAATATAAAAAAGTAAAATCGAAAAAGTACCACAAATATCCCTCTTACAATAAATATCCCTCTCATTCTCTCAAGACCACGGATGTTTAATATGATATTTGTACGCCCAATACTAACGGAAGTTCGAAAAGTACCAGTTAATGAACTAAAAAGTACCAAAAAGCTCTGTATGCATTGCATATTAAGTTAATGTACCAGTTAAAAAACGAAAAAGTACCAAAAAATTCCTCTTATAGATTCTTGTCCACTCAGGACATTTAATGTTGAATATTTTTTTTTATGATTCTAGATCTAATACTAACGGAAATTCAAATAGTACCAGCTAAAGACCAAAAAGTCCCTCTACAGATTCTCATTTTCTCATTACCTTGGACGTTCAATTTTATGTTTCTAGGGCCAATACTAACGGAAATTCAAAAAGTACCAGTTAAAAAACAAAAAAGTACCACAAATTTCCCTCTAATAGATTCTTGTCCACTCAGGACATTTAATGTTGAATTTTATGTGTCTAGGTCCAATACTAAAGGAAATTCAAATAGTACCAGTTAAAGAACAAAAAAGTACCAAAAAGCCCTTTTACAGATTCTCATTTACTCAGGACCATGCATGTTTAGTTTTATGTTCATAGGTCCAATATTAACGAAAATTAAAAAAAAGTACCAGTTAAAGAACGAAAAAGTACCAAAAAGATCCCTCTAAAAAATTCTCATTCACTCAGGAATTTGCATGTTTAATTTTATGTTAATAGGTCTAATATTAACGAAAGTTAAAAAAGTACCAGTTAAAGAACGAAAAAGTACCAAAAAGATCCCTCTAACAAATTCTCATTCACTCAGGACTTTGCATGTTTAATTTTACCAGTTGAAGAGCAAAAAGTACCAAAAAGTACCCTCATAGGTTCTTATCCACTCAGGACATTGCATGTTGAAGTTTATGTTTCTAGGTCCAATATTAACGATAATCAAAAAACTTGCCAGTTGAAGAACCAAAAAGCTAAAGTAAGAAATTAAATTTCCCGTATTTCCCCTTTTTGGTACATTTTTTCTCCCCATTGAAACATGAAAAATTTCAATATTGTAGTGGGAGCCCATAATTTAATACGTTTATGTCAATAAATAAAAAAAAATGTTATATAAAAAAGTACCAAAAATAGTTACGCTTTTTACCCCTTTAACTTCCGAATTTCGAAAAAGTACCAAATTCGTATTTGGATTTTTTAGATAAGTTTCAAATGTGATATAACCCTAATTTCTATGTTTATGGGTTTAAAAGATAGATGGGGTGACAAAAAAGTACCAAAATACAGGTTTGACCCTCTTACTCCGTTAAAGGGCTGAATTTCCAAAAAGTACCAGACACCTGTCCGCTTATTTTTCTAAAGAACAAGGATAAGTATTAAATTTTGTTTGCATTTCTTTTAGTTTTAGAGATATAAGGTTACCGAATTTACCCGTTTTTACCCCCTAAACATTCGAATTTCCAAAAATCCCTTCTTAGTGGATCGATTTGGGGAGAGACCAAGCCCTGGTCCAAATTTCAAGTTTTTAGCTTCAGGCTGTGCGATAATGAATCAGTCAGTCATTCAGTGAGTCAGTAACGTTACAATTTGATATATATAGATTATTAACGAATATCGGTACTTTGTAGTCTAGATGGAAGAGAGTGGAATTAAGAGGGGTACACAACAAAGTATAGTCTTGTGATTTGTTTTTTTTCCTTATTTAATACAAAATTAATTTAAGTTCGGGCTCAGATTTGCAATTTGTCAAGTGAACATACATGAAAAGATGATGCAACAAAATGAAACAACAAAAATCACAAAATGTTAACTGGGATATAATTAAACTTCCAAAAGAAAAGCGAAATAAACTACTCAAACGGCCATGCAAACATGTAAAAATTGTACGTTTGTACAATCCTCATGCGTTCTAAATTGGTGTATGTGACAAACGATTCAATCATTTTTGTAGAAAAATCGGAATGTTGTATATTTTCCAAACTGTTTGCGCTACCTAATGCTAAATTAAGTCATTTAAGTGAAAATTTTACAGTCAAGAAGGAAACGACGAAACATAAAAATTTAAAAGATTAAAAGTATTTTATTGGAATTTATTGAAAAATGATTAATTAGGTTTAGATGGTTAATTTGTGAACGAAAACTGTGTGTTTCCCAAGCCGATTGTGGTTTTTGTTTGACTCTTAAAGCTTGCCTCTGTTACAGAAGTATGTGTTAATCAAATTAGGTAAGATTAGGGCTTATGAAATAAAAAATAATAGAACAAAATTTATATTGAAAAAAATTAATGCAAAAACTGCAAAATCTGCAGAATTTGCAAAAAAACTTATTTTTTAACAAAAAACTTCAAAACTGCCCAATCTTGTGGGAGTGCTTTTTTTTGCCTACTAGAAACTTTTGAGATGGTGTCACTTGAAAAAAAAAACAAAGGATTTATTTTTTTGTTGACCCTACTGTTCATGCGCCTTAAAGCTTTTTCTTGAATTGGTTTAATTTTAATTCTTGTTTAGAACAAAATGAACTATGATGCCACTTTTTTTCGATTTGTACATAAAAGTTGAATTGAGCTGCCACATCATATAGTGTTTTTTTCATTTATATTACAAAAATAGTTTTTTGCTGAGTAATTAAATAAAAAAATTGATATAATTCAAAATAACAATATCTCTTTCCTTTTTTTGCCTATTTTCTTTAACACAATTTTAGAAAACAATTCAATATACGAGTAAGTAGTTTGATTTTCTCCGAACAAGAATATTGTTCGGAACGCATGGATGAATCCAGCTTTAATAGTTTAATGTTTAAAATTCATTCGTAAAACTGGTCTGGGCGCTACAGCAGCTCGAATGGCTTGCCGTCGTATAATTTTACCGAGTTACGGTTTTTGCGGCTTTCAACATTAACCATACGCAATCGTTTTTAACCTCAAATTTTTAACTTGTTTGTCTGATAGAGAACCACAAATAACTCAAGATGACTTGGTGGTGAACCATATACAACACAGACGTTGCACTGGTGAGAACCATTCAAAACTCAGATTGATTATTGGTGGAGATCAAAATACTCTCAATTGAATTCCGGAAGCTTTCGGGTTAGGGTGTGTGTGAAACGGTAGCAAAGTTCTATGGTGAAATAAAATTGTCAAAAATTTCTACGCTAATGTCAAAATTTATACTAGCCCCCAGGGCTAGTGAAATTTTTTTCTTCTCAACAGTTTACAAATATTACTTCCGTGAGTACTTTGCTACCACCCTTATTACAGAAAATACAAAACATAATAATGGGCCTTTTTTCCTTTACCCTCAATTTTTAACATCAACTTCAATGAACACTTTTTGAATCCCTTTATTTGAGAAAATGTTACTTAAGGCTGTTAACACTGTCACACAAGTCCTACGTATTTTGACAAAAATACATGTCTGCTCTAATTATTGTTTGAAAATTTTCAGAAAACAATAACTACTTATCATGACAGGGCTGTGTTTTCCTCAAAAACCATTTGACTGTGGAATAGTGTAAAGTACCCATTATAGGTAAATAAGGAGACATAGCTCCAAGTTTTTCTTTTAAAGTTTAAACTTTAAAGTCGTGTATACTTTACATTAATTGCCTGTTTTTAGAAAATGAAAAAATTCTTGTGAGAAATAATGTTGAAAACAAATCTCAAAATCAGTCACTTGTGTTGTGGTTGTCGACAGAGGTATTTTGTTGGAATATTTACCAAAGTTATTTCTTGAAACTCCAGCACTATGCCTGGGTTCACACTATGAAAGTTTTCTTTCAGAACGTCTAAGTTTATTGGTGAGGGGCGAAGAGAACATGATATTCTTCTCTCCCATTTCATCAATAAACTCAGTCTTTCTGAAAGAAAACTTTCATATCCACAGAAAAAAGTGTTTTATCAATTAAAAAAATGGTTTAAAAAGTATTTAAATTTAATTAATGTGATAATTGAATCAATTAATTTTTTTGTTGAAAGAAAATTTAAAAATTTAATTTTGATTTAATTAACATTTTAGTGGTTTTAAATTAAATTAACACATTGTTTGAAATGGCAAAGTTTTTTGATCACTTTTTTAATTAAAATTAAAAATATCATTTATTGAAAATATTTTTTAAAATTTAAAAATTTTTAGTCATCAATATAATCATTTTGGTAATAGGTGCAAAGTCAACAACTTGTTTGCTTGATATTATGAATTTGAAATAAATTTGGTGAAATTTAATAATTTTTTTCTGTGTTGTGAACCCAGACTATATTTTTTTTTTTAATTTTACTTCTTAAAACAGATCAAATAAAAAAAGTATATAGTTGGCTAACCCGGAACTAAAGTGGTCTATGTAACAAAAAAAAAACTTTTGCGATAACAAACTTTAGACCACTTTAAAAGTTGAAAAAAAATAGAAAAGCAATATTTCTACGTCACCAAACTATTGTTATCGTTAAACCACCAATTAAAAATTTATTGCTTTTCCACTTTTTTCAACTTTAGTCTTTAGACCATTTTGTTATCTCGAAATTTTTTTTTTGCACCATAGACCATTTTAGTTCCAGACTAGGCAGTTTAATAAAATATTTTTCTTAAAAATTTTTATGTTAATTCGAATCTGTATTCTAAGTCAAATTACAATTTATAAAGCTTTCATACTTTAATAGTCTTATGCCTTCAATATTTTCCAGGAATATTTTCTATACGCTATCAGAATTTATTTGTTTGTATATATCTGTTACGACGCTTACTTTAGCTATCCTTTGGCTAGCAATGAAGTAAATTGTACAGAAAATTTATATGTACAACTATTATACACCAGCGTAATGTAATGCATTTTCCAAAAATTAAACTCAACATGAGAACTAAAATTCCCAGATTCTATTTGTTAAAATATTTTTCACAAACTTCTATTCTATATTTGTTTGTAGCAAAGGGTTGCATTTTTATGGCTTAATTAACATGTTTTACCGATTGTTGATGTGTCAATAGACATAAGTTTTTTGGGGTGATACGGGAAAGATTCCGTGATGCCGTTAACCGGTCCTGGAGGGATAGAACGGATTGCAGGGTATTGAGGGCCCTATGGCCCGGATTGGACGCAGGGGCAACCAGGGTTATATTAAGATTGGATAGGAGTAGTCTAAGGTTCAATGTTCCTGACGGGACATTGCTCTATTAGGGCTTTTATGGGCAAATGGGACATTGCCATACCGGACTTCTGCAGGCTGTGCGGGGATGCCGAGGAGCTAGAGACGGTTGAGCATGTACTGTGCCACTGTCCTAGGATGCAGAGACCCAGGCAGACCAGGGGCTAGATTTCACGACGAACTGGGGTGTATGATGTAATTCAACCGATCTACTGGGGTTTGTCAGGGAAATGGGAAGGCTATTTCTGTTGGGGGGACCATAGGGGTGACATGTCCTACGTGATATCTATCCATCTGCACCAAACCTTAGGTCTATTTTCTACTTTTCTTCTTTACTTCTCTCTTTCCTCTTTTCTCCTATACTGAAGGGATTCCCAATCGACCTAATTGGTCTCCGAGTGGATATGCGCCCTTAGGCGCATAACCCTTCTTAACCTAGCCTAACCTTACCTACCAAAGATTTTTATGTTTATCGTTTAGCAATACCCACCCGGGTGTTTCTGCATGTTAATAAACGATGAGAACAAGTTATCGTCATATTTGCAGTTTTTTTTTTTTTTTTTTTGAAGAAGTTTTCGTCATACAATTATTTTCCAGTTTTTTTTAAAGAAAAGACCCCTTTCAGACAGGCAAAGTTTACTTTGACAAAGTCTGTTGAATTCTCTTTTAAACTTTGTTTGGTGCTCAGACACACAAAGTTTAATTTGACAAATTTTTGTTTTCTCTTGTTTGAATATAATATATAAACAGCGTTGCCAGAATGATGATTTTATCATATTTTTTTTATTTTTTCAAACAAAAATATGATTAAAGATTTTTTTCTCAAATGATGATTTTTTATTTTTAGAAATTCTGATTTTTACTTTAATTTTGCTTATAGAAAATACACGATTACTTAAACAGTCAATTTTTAAAACAATGAAGTTTTGCATCAGCTTGATGTGTGTTGGTGCTGCACACTTTTGTACCCAGTATCTAGAATACACAAAATTGCATCATTATTTCTGGACATAAAAATATTAAAAAAGGCATATTATAACCTATTTCCAATGTGCGAAAGAATTCCTTCTTTCGAACAACTACATTTAAAACAAAAACAAATTCTAAAAACTTTTTTTTTGTTTTAAATGTATTTGTAAAAGTACGTTCAGACTGATGAAATATTTGAAAGCAAACATCAAATATTTCATAAACGTAGTCTGAACACAAAATATTTTTGAGTATCAAATAAAATAACAGCTGATTTTGAGCAAATAAAAGTATTTGCCGGCAAACAAATATTTGTCCAATGTGAACATAGTGTGAACACAAAAAATCAAATATTTTAGTAATTTTTGAGCAAACATTTATTTGATATTACAAAAAAATTGAAAGAGCAAACAACGACAAATAATTTTGGCCATGTTCCAGATAGAAGCAATTTTTACTGTAAGTTTTCGGATTCTTTACAATTTTAAAGATTTTTTATAATTATTAGACTTGCTATTAGCAAATATTTGCAAATTACCGCTAATTTAGAAATTTTTTATAGAATTTTTGCCATTCCTTAAAGTTTAAGGCACTTTTACTAAATTTTATGGCTTGTTTGAAATATTAAAATGGTTCGCAAATTTTCGCAATTTTTGCAACATTTTTTTTTTTTGTTATTTAACCGATTTAGCAATTTCAAATATATTTTAGGGTTTGCTTCCAAGTTTGCATTTTTTCGCGAATTTTAGCCATGTTCGCAAAAGAAGCGATTTCTTTCTGTGATTCTTTGCAGCTTTAACTATTTTTAATAATTATGAGTACTAAACTTTGGTATCATGCCGCTATTAGCAAATTTTTGGGAATTTCCGCTTATTTAGCAATTTTTACCGAATTTTTGGTATTCCTTATAGTTTTAGGCACCTTTAATAAATTTTTTGGCTTGTTTAAAATATCTAAATTTTTCGCGAATTTTCGCTATTTTTGCAACATTTTTTTTGTTTTTTTCTTGACATTTTGTTTTTTAACCGATTTAACGACTTCAAATATATTTTAGCGTTTGTTTTCAAGTTTGCAATTTTTCGCAAATTTTAGCCATGTTCCCGTTACCCAGTGGCTTCCATTTTTTTCTTCTTCTACATTCTCCTGTTCTAACACTAAAAGAGATGCTGATCCACAGAATAAAATAAAAAAATTAGCTTTTGCGCTCATTTTTACCATTTGAAAAATATATTTTTATTTTTTGAACACTTTCATTAAATAATTATTTGATGCAAATATTTCTTTTAGTCTGAACGCATGGCAAACATGAATTAATTTATTTTATTAACACTGTTTGCCAACTGTTTCATCAAACAAAAATTATCAAATATTTGAGCTTAGTTTGAACATTAACAAAATATTTTTTTGTTTCACACAGTTTGAAGCAAATATCAGAACAAATATTTTCGTTAAATATTTCATTAGTCTGAACGTACCTTAATTTGAGCTTAGTTTGAACATTAACAAAATATTTTTTTGTTTCACACAGTTTGAAGCAAATATCAGAACAAATATTTTCGTTAAATATTTCATTAGTCTGAACGTACCTTAAGAAGTAAATAATTCTTTCGTACATCGGAAATAGGCAGTTAGAATATTGATAAAAAAATATTTGTGAAAAGAAAAAATGTATTTTTATAAAGTTTCATATACTGACGAATTATGTTTTTATGTATTTCAATTTAAATAATAAGAAGTATGGTTTTTTAAAAAATTAATAATTCTTACTATTTTGCCCTTGTTTTAAAAAATTTAAATTAAGAAAAAAAAATTTAAGATTTTCCTCTTCAAAATATGATTTCTTTCGCCATATGACAATTTTTATTCCAAAGATTCTGGTAACGCTGTATATAAATATAAAGTTGCAGCCAACTTCAGGTATAATCTACGAACGAAAAACAAAACGACTTTGCGAGTACAGCAAAGTATGTACTCCCCCGCTATGCTCTTTTCCCTTCTCTTCAATAAACTCAAGAATTTGCAAAGTAAACTTTGCTTGTCTGAAAGGGGTCAAACTATTTTTTTAGTGAGTAAAAATTTCCCTATAAATGGATCAAATTTAAGAAAGTTATTAAAGAAATAAAACCGAAATAGTCACCCGGATGGGTATTGGTAAGGCTAAGGTTAAGTTACAGAGCGTCTAAATAAACAACACAAATTAAAAAATAAACAGAATAAGAAGAAAAATGGCATAAGCCACTTTGGAATTTTTTTTTATAATTTTTACACATACATATCAGTATCTGTACAGATGTATTAAAACAAAAGGTTTTCATATACATAAGTTAATTTAACCAAAAATTATGAAACATAAAAATTAAAGCGAAATATACATCCATATTTATTTTGCTTTTGTTTTTATTTTATTTTGCGAGCAAAACTTCAAAATATTGTCAGCAAATGTCAAATCACTGTCCAATTTTACTGTTTTCGAAATTTTCAAGAGTGCATTAGTGAAAAAGTTTGCATGTATTGCAACGTGTATGTACTGTAAACGGCGTGTTAGAAACGTAAAACCTTTCGACCGACAAGTCGATAGTTATTGGGGTGCGATAATGAGTGATTGCGGTTGATCGCTTAAGTTGTCGATCGTGGGCCAGGCTCTTAACCTAAATATCATGATTTGTGTAAGAAATATTTTTAAACGTATTAAAGTGATTTTCAGGATGGTAAAGTGATTTTTAGTATTAAAAAAGAACTAAATTAGACCAAATTTCAATACAGTAACACAACCTTTTTGCATTTTATGCAACTAAAATGCTTTTTTGAAGGCTGCTTTAATAGGACCAAATTTTACCCCAAAATCTATATTTTTACGGTTTTGGGCGTATTTAAAAGTTTTCCCAGAGTGGGCTTCATATGGGCCCAATGGTAAATTATGTCCCAATCTTCACGAAATTTGGCAGAGTGATATTTCGTTTGTTTTTATAATTTATTTATGAAATCTTCATATATTATATATATTGTTACGAAATTAGATTTGTCTAAGAATTATTTATGGTTTTAGTTATAAGTTATCTTGTTAATTATAGTTTTATGTCATATAAGTTACTATTTTTATGAACGCCACTGTAACTAAATTTTCAAGCAATTGTAATTGTAGACTTTAGATTTAAAATAATTCGAACATAATTTTCTAGAAACTACTAGACGGTTCTTGAACCAACTAGGAATAGTTTTAAACTATAAATACAGGCTAACTCATAAAAGTTTAGTTTAGTTTTATTGGAGACATTAAACGGTTCAGATCGTTACTTACAATAGTGGTTAAATTTTGTGAATTTCAATAAAGTTTGTTAAGTTGAATTCGTGTGTATTTATTTTTTATTTGCAATTAAAAGAACTCAAAGGTTTATTATAAAGGGAATAAACCTTAACGCGTTTTATAAAGTAAAAACGCGTAACAATATTATTATTATATATTATATCATAATTCTTAAGTTTACGTCCTGCCAATGCCGGACGGAAATTATAATCACGGTTCCCGATCATAAAGGTGTTTAGCGCTCTTCTGAGCGGTTAAGTGTTGTAGTCAGTCTTGTCCTCAAGCGAATGTGGCAGCCATAATTTTAATTATTTCGAGCTGGCGGATTTGGTTGAAATTCAAGCCTTTTTAGATATTTTATTGAATATTCTGTGATCATAGGTCCTACTAACATTTAGGCCTTTGTGAATGTCTGTACGATTTTGTTTTGGTTCTTTGGGATTTTCTCTATATTGAAGGTCGAGGCAGTGCCGCATAACTGAATGCCGTAGCAACAGATTGGCTTTAAGATAGAGTTTTAAAGTAAAAGCTTACAATCCAGTTTAAAGACAGAGTTTCTTCGATTGAGCCAATTTATTTGGCATTTCCATGTTAAATGTCGATCAAGATGTATACCAAGATATATTGCATGCGCAAATTTCTACTTTAAAACTATAAAACGCTCTAACAAAATTCAATACTACTTTATCGAAATGTTTTCTTATTTAGGGTTTTTAATATCAGAAAAAAATTATAGAGAATTTAGTTATTAACCATGAGTCCAATATAATTTCCCCTCTCGAAAACAATTTTAGTTCGGCTAAAACTGTTACGAATCATGATATTTTGCTCAGATTTGTTAAAAATAAGTTTTATATGACTTGAAATAAAAGCATAAAGCTTTCTGATTGTCGGTCAATAATTTAACATATACAGGTCTTAACCGCGACGAATTATAATACTGACGTGTTTTTATAAAGAGTAATTAATAATTTAAAGATCCCATAAAGGCCCCACGCCTGAAATATTCTAACTGTCGGTGGAGGGTATCAAAAATTTGACAAAGTCGAATATAGCACTCTAACTTATTTTTCAGTGTAAATTGCAGTTCTAAAATTTGAAATTTTTTCTTTACACATTGAAATATTTTATAAATAAATGTGGAAGTGATATTAAATGAATGTGCTTGTAAAAGAAAAGGGTGGACAATTTCGCGAAGGGTGGGGCGACACCGAGCACCTTTTTGCGGTATCTGTTTTCTTGGATCCACTGCATCGTGCCATTGTATCATTTTACAAAAAAAAAAAAAAAAAAAAAAAAAAAAAAAAAAAAAAAATCATGTTTTCAATACCAAAGAAACACACCCTTAACACTACATTTGAGAAATAGGCAGAATTATATTTTTGTAACGATGTACTCGTTTTATAAATTCATAGCAAAGGAGTAAATTAAATTTTTCTTCACAAACACAACACACACACAAATATATATATATATATATATATATATATTTCGCGAAACATTTCTGTAATGAATTAGCAAAATATAAAAAAAACAAAACAGTTCCATTCCACACAATACAACCAACGTACATACAATACCTACCGACCATTTGGGAATCTAATGTACTCGTTTTTTTCCTTTTATAAACACCACAGAGAAACAAAATTGACTCATTTCAGCAAAATAAAAAAATAAGAAAAAAAACGGTACGAAGCAGAGGCTCTGGAAAAAAAATGACAAGGTAGAAATATTTCACTTGTTTGCGATAAAGCCAGCCAGCCACCAGCCCACTTCACTACAGCCTTAAATTTGTTTATGAGCTACTGACACGGCACAAACAAATATGTATACAAAATAAAATTGTTTGTTAAAAACTTATTACGAATATAATAATGTTTAATAAAAGGATCTCAGTTTTGTACTCCTTAGAATGCAGTTCAAGTGCCAGAGGTAAAAAAGTACCCGTTAAAAAATATTCCAACAATTTCCTCAATTACATAGTTGAGTGCAGAGTTATAAAGGAATTTCTTGTATAGTTGAATATTTTAAATTAAATATTTGGATTTATTTTGTATAAAATAAAAGGAAACTCTGAAATATTTAAAAAAAAAATAAAGAAGCCAGTCACCAGGTAGTGTTCTCAATTTTTTAGTTCACCCATGGTAGAATAAGTACAAGGTATAGCCATAAGAAAGTTTGTTCTCAATTTTAAGACCCATGTAATGCCAAACAATTGATAAAAACCAAAAAACTAAAACAAGAGTCAAAAATCAATGAACAAATTTTATTTTTTTTTAAATTTTCTTAATATAATAATAAATAATGTGGTTATTTTATTTCGATATTTTAATCAGGCTCATTGAATTTCATTTCCATTAAATTATTTTAATGAAGAAAGGAATTTTACAACATGAAAATAATATTTTATTCTTGACTGAGCTGGGAATTGAACGCACGTTTTCACGGACAGGTTGCCCTGACTAGTTTCGACACAATCTCTTCAGAGATATACTATATTTTGGTTAAACCATTAGATCCCAAACATCTTTAAAATCAGAAATACTTATGTTTTTCATTAAAAACTGTCTTATTATATATCAATTAAAGCATTAAATTAACAACACTAAAAAATTTAATTTTGAAAAGGTGTTCTTTGGGCTGAACTCGTGCGAGTACAATGGGACAATGGGGGTAATAAAAATAATAATTAATTTAGGTTAGGTTAGGTTCCATTGGCAGCCGTGATCAAGCACAGCTCACGTGGGTCCATTACTTAGTTCTCGTTGTGTTACCATCACGCCGTCTCCCATGGGTCCTATGAAATCTGGCTGCTAGTATTCCCATGCAGCCAACCGGTCGATTCAATAAAGGAGTGGATCCTGTTAACATCAACATCAGAGAGACAAGTTTTGTCTCCAAGGGTTCCTCGACCAAACATTTTGAGTCTTAAGTCTCCGAAAGCCGGGCAGTTACAGAGAAGATGTTCCGTTGACTCTTCCTCCTCCTCATCGCCGCAACTTCTGCACAAGTCGTTATAAGGGAGCCCCAGCCTCTGGGCGTGCCTCCCAATTGGCCAGTGGCCAGTTATAACCGCAGTTAGGTTTCTTAGATGATGTCTGGACAGCTGTAATGCCCGCCGTGTCCTTTTTTCATCTATGATGGGCCAGATTTTCCTGGTTTCCCCACAGGTGGTTTCATCGTGCCACCTCTGACTGGCGATAAGATGAAACTTGTGCGCTATAAGTTGCTTACACCTTGGGAGTGAAGCACCTACATATGTGGAACCGTCCCGATTCAAGGTGGTACCTGCATGCGCCAACGAATCCGCCATGCAGTTCCCATATATGTCCCCGTGTCCGGGGACCCAATTAAGAGTGACCAGTGAATGTCTCGCTATCTCCTCCAGAGACATCCGGCATTCTCGGACAATTCTCGATGTGATGAACACATTCTCCAGGGTTCTTATGGCCGCTTTGCTATCGGTAATAATGTGAATATCCCTTCCAGATATTTCACCGTACCGGATGCGTTTCGCGGCTGTGTGGATGGCCATTATCTCGGCCTGGATGACACTGCAGTGGTCCGGCAGCCTTATAGGAATGCTCCAGTTTAGCTGCTCGGAGTATATGCCAGAACCGACACCATACAGTGTTTTAGACCAGTCCAGGTCATCATAGTGGACTCGTTATCCACAATGCTTACCGTGAAGCCAGGATCAAAGATTGGCTCGGGTGTGACATAATCAACATCCATGTGCCAATTAATATCATTCAGAACGTTAGCATGTCCGATATTATAATCCCTCCATGCTCCGGTGGCCCTTAGTCTTACCGCTGCGTTCGCAGCTAACCTTTTCGCCAAAATGTCTGGTGGTAACCAGTTTAGAATCGTAAACAATGCCTTAGAGGGGGTTGTTCTAATGGCACCTGTTACCGCTATCGCCACCATTCTCATTGTACGTTCAAACCTGGTTTGATGACTCTTCGCCTTGAGCGCCGGCCACCAAACAGCTGCCCCGTAGAAGAGAATGGGTTTAATGACACATTCGTATAGCCAGTATACATTCCTCGGGTTAATTCCCCAGTTTAGGCCAATGGCCCTTTTGCAGCAATATAATGCAGTAGCCGCTTTATTAGTCCTGAAGCTGGTGTTCATCCTCCAGTTCAGTTTACTGTCCAATATTAGCCCAAGATACTTGGCGCTGTCAGACAGTTCCAGTGACACCCCTTTTAACCTCGGGGTATTAAATTTGGGATTTTTGTATCTCCTTGTGAAAAGTACCAGTTCTGTTTTGGCGGGATTTACATATCCCGATCCACATCCCTGGCACCATTTTGTTAGGACGTCCAATGCGGACTCCATTAGTTCAGACAAAAGTCTGGGATCTTTACCCATAGCCACAACTGCAACGTCATCCGCATATGCAACCGTTCTGCAGCACGTCCCACCATGGCTCTGAGTAGGGTATTTATATTCAGATTCCAAAGTAAAGGTGACAGTACACCACCTTGCGGGGTGCCCCTAGTCGCAACCTTTGAAATGTTCGAGGCGCCCAATTAATTAATTATATTAAATTAATTTTATTTAAAAACTATTTTTATTCAGATTTAAAGAATTTTTTAGTTATATATAAGATTAAAAGATCAATTTATTATTATGTATTACTATTTGTATGTGATTGGGTATGCAATTTTTTAAACCAGTATTTTTCTACGCAAAGTGCAACGTTGCAAAGCTCGCAAATCCACTGAATTCTACTGTGACAAGCTTTGCATCTTATTTGATTTAAATGCGTTTTGGAAGGTGATTGCCTGCCGATGTTGCAATTGACGTTGTAGTTGTGCGCCTTGGTTCTACTTCAACTTTCGAACCTAATTGTTTGTCAACCACTTTGGCGCCACAATAAGTGTCAAACTGATACAGATAGCCGCAGCTACTGGTAAGCTTCCAATTTTTAAAACCAAACCTAACAGGGTTTCCTCTAATAAATTGTTTGGCCGAATGGCTTCCAAAGTATTTGACCATTGACTCATCAATCGAGAGATTTTGGTCTATGTATCCAAACTCACAAAACTTTTCACATAAAATTTTTGATAATGGTCTGATTTTCGCCATTCTATCCCTCAAATCGAGTTCCGAGTTGTCGGCAAGATATATATAACGTTTTATTTCTTGAAAACGGTTACGTGACATATTGTTAGAATTAAGTGGAATATGCGTGACCTCGTCCAACTGCCAATGCATACGTTCCCTCGGTAATGAATGATAACCGTTGAAGAGTATAATTCCAATAAACACCTTTAGCTCTTCAGCAGTAAAGTTTAATATGTGTATGTTGTGTTGTGAGGCGTATTTCACAGTTTGATCAACTCTTAGCTGCACAACATCAATATCAAAAACTGTGTCAAATACTTCAATTGGAGATTTGCCTTTTAGTGAAGTGTTCCTGTTATTTTTAAAAGATTCAAAAAATCTAGTTCTAGGCATATCCATGTTCATGGCTCTTTTCCTCCTCTTTATTGCCGATGGCACTAATATTGATTTTCTTAAATCAGCGAGTGGAATATCTTCTCGACTGTCGCTTCCTCCAAACAATTCCAATTCCCCTAGAAGGTCGTTTAACAAATCATTCCGTAATAAATTAACTTCGTCAATTTCATCCTCATCTGTTTCTTGGTCGGCATTAGGAGGAATTATTGTAAAATCAAAATTTTCACTATCATTACTACTAGCATAATCAAATTTTTTACCATAAAACATTTTAACATCCATCGCAAATAACTAAAAATTATTTAAACATTTTACATACATTATCCCATTGTACTCGAACGAGTACACCAATTTTTATTCTGACAAAAAAATACTTTTTTTTAATTTTTCAAATCAATTTTTTAATACTTTTAAAATTAATTATGTTTAATTTATTTTTCACAAAAACTCGTCAGCGCTTAGCGTATTACAAAAAATATATAAGCCAAAATGTAATGACAGGTACAGAATATTAAAAAAACGATAAGTAATGTTTACGAAAAGGAGAATGATAGTTTATTGTTAGATATTTTTTGCTCACTTTTGATATATATTTATTGTTTACACTCTTAAGTAATATTTAGAAGCAAAAACTATTAAAATGTAAAGAGATTTATTAGAGTTTTGGAGTCATAAAGTTGCGTATTTTTTTGGACTCAAGCGAGTACAGTGGGATCAAATGGGTTAATACTAACTATTTTTAACAGCTAAGGCACGAGCTATATGTTTACATTTGTCCTTCAAGTTGTGCTAAAAAATGTCAAAAAAAAAAAAAAATGCAAAAACATAAAAAACAATAAAATGTACCATGGATTTCTTGACAAAAAGTAAGAAAAACAGCAGTAAGGAAGAACAAGTAAATCAATTAAAATATGTAATCATTCATGCAAAGCAAATTTCGATCTACGAAAGTAAAATACCATTTGGTTAAAAGATTGATGTTTGACTAATGACGTCATTCGTCAAATTGGCGGTGAGTGCTAAACGCCAAACCCCTCTGAATAGATTGTGTGGTTACAATCGAGACTAGTCAGGGCAACCTGTCCGTGAAAACATGATCGTACGATTCATTTACACGAAAATCTGACAGAATTCTATCCGAAAAATCTACTACTTTACAAGAAAATGCAACTCTGATGGCATAGAATATATAATTTCATGCAAATTTTAATAAATATTTGAAAGGCGGATAGACTTGCCAGAAAAATCTGTTACTCAATTACATTTTAAGATCACACTATGAACACATAGGATTGTTAATCTCCAGACAAACTCTTAATAAAAAAATTAATCGAATAAATAAAGCTTTTATCATAATTGTTAAATAATGATTATTTTCAGTTTGATTCGGACTGATTTAACCACAATATGGTTGAAGTAACCATTTTATATGAATATAAGGAGGAAACGGCTTCAACATATTGATTTAACATATTCCACTCCAGCTCTGCCTTATTGCTGCTATATCTAGTTCTAACCAGTGCTGCCACGACTAATACAATTTTTACGACCAAAATTTTTGAATAAGTTAACAAATGTGAAAAAAAATAAACAAATTAGAAAAGCCTTTTGTTACCTCAGAAAAACATTAAAATTTATTTTAAGTTGCATTGTAATTGCACTTAATAGGAAAATATAAATGCATTGCAATTAATAGGAAAATATAAATTACAAATTAAGAAGACAAAACAAGAAATACAATTCTTGTACATATTAAATAAACGACGAAAAACTTAAATCAAAAGTTTTCATTTATTTGAGATCTTTCTCATAAAATATATTTTTATTTTTAAGATTAAACCCGTCACATTTCCATACAAAATTCAGTATATTGAAAGTTAATAAAGTGAATTTTTTTTGAATATTTCCTTAACAATAAACGAAATTTGTACTTCACAGTTGTAAATAAAAAAGGAAAATATTAAAGTATTTCCTCTTTTTAACTGTCAGTGGCAGGGTTGTTAAATTTGATGATTTTTAAATTCTTTTGGCGATGAACATTTACCTTTGGCGATATGGTATTTGTCTTGGCGAAGTTGGAAAGTGTTAGCGATATGGGAAATGCAGTTTTTGTGAATATATTCCAATTTACATATACCTAAAATATTAATTAAATGGGTATAACTGGTTTATCTGGTTTGTTAGTTGTATTTTAAAATTGTAATTGTTTTAAATATTTTGTGAAGCATTGTTTTATATTATGACGAATATAAACAAATTCGTATTTCAGAACGTAAATTCAACTGGGAAAATGTAAATGACTGATAGTCAAAGACTGTTTTTTTTTAATAAATTTAAAATATTGCCAAATCATCATCTAAAAAACATGATATAAATATACATATCGACAGGTTATAATAAGTAAAATTTCAAATTTCTTAAATTCACGACATTTTCTTACAGTAAATTTCATAAGTTCTAAAATTATAGATTATATATCAATTTATTTTGAAAAATCATTAAAATTCCTATGTGTATTTCAATACATTAATATATACTAATGGAAATAATGAAAATTTAGAATATTTAACTTATATTCAAGTTTTTAGAAACACTAAAATTACTTTTGTGTACTTTTTCAGTCATATGATATTTTTGCACTTATGCTTTTTCGCCAGAGTGCAACTTTTGACCTGAATACCTTTATTGTGTATAAAATGTATCTTCACATCTTTTATGGGGGTTAAATATCTTTTTAGGGGTTAAATATATACATTTTTTAAAAAAAAGTATTATTTGAATAAAATTTATATACTTTGTCTTGTTGAACTTGGAATATTGTTCTTATTTTAAATTAGAATATAAAATATTTATGTTTTGCAATATATTGATAATCGCAATTAACATAATTATTTAATTTTAATTAGCATTATAATACTTTGCCATTAAATGCAAACTTTATTATAATTAATTCAAGCTGGGCGACAATTTTTTTTAGTTATAGTAGTTCTAAAACACTTTAATACAGCAATTAAAATTATTAACAAAAGGTAAAATTTTTAAAAAATTGTCAATTTAAAAAAGAATGCATTCATATGAAGAACTGACAACAGAAACTACAAGAGAAGTGCAAAAAACCTGCAGCAAAACATTCGTAATGAAAAACCCGTAAATCTCGCACAATAATATAATTGGGCTAAAATATGTTTGAGCCTTAAAAACCACAAGAATATAATTACAAAGCAAATTCGCCGCAAAGAAACATTGCAAACTGCAAGCCCCGCAGGTTCGAATGCTAGAAGCACTTTCGTAGCAGATATTTGTTATATACTTCTCTTACTTTTTATACCCACACTGCAATAGTGGAGAGGGTATTATGCATTTGTGCTGATAAGTGTAACATCTAAATAATATTGGTCCTAAGCCCACCTTGAAGATCTAACGATGTCCGTCAGGCTGGCTGTCCATTAAAATTTTATAATATTTTATTATATAACAGCGGTTCCTAACGGTTTTTTAAGTTCTCGAGAATTCGGACACAAGCAATTCATTCATTGAAAAGTATATATTTATCCAGGAAATATTTTTGATAGAATACATATAAAATAATGCACAATAAAAAGATCAGTTTAGGTTTACTATGCGGACAGTAAAGTTGTGTGTTTATATTTTTATTTGAACTGTTTTAACTTCTAACCGTTATTATGGAAACCAGAAGCCAAGATTATTTCTGCACGAGATTCGAGAATGTAGAAGATATTAATGATAATGTTTTACCAACTTATGAACTTGTTACGAAATGGAATAGGGAGCAACTAAAAATAACAAGGAATACTACCAAAGAACCATCGTTTTTAAATATTGCAAAACTTGTAGCTCAAAGGATAGAATGCGTTTGGAGAAAATCGTCTCTTCCTACAGTGTCAAATACAATAGTCATACAAGTAATAAACGGTTATCATATAAATTACAAAAATCTCAGAAAGTCGTTGAAAAAAAATGTCCGTTTATTAGAAAGAAAATTTTCTCCGACGAAGCAGAGTTTTGTTTAATATATATTAATATATTATATTATATTATAAATATATTTGTTCCTGTAGATGTAAAAAAATTCAGCTTTATTTGATGTCCAAGGCAATATAAGGTACCCAAAGAAGAACAGAAGTTTTTGAGTGAGATGCGAGGGCGAGAAAGATGCGAGAAATGCAGAAAAAACATAAATAAAAGTCACGACAAAATTAACTTAAAACAGCTGGAGTTATCTGTAAGTAATTCCAGTGCTTCTTGTGACGACTCTTTTTAATTTACCTTCCACGTCAAAGGCAGAAAGAAAAAAAATTTTAGTTTGCCTATATTGTCAAAAACTTGTAACCGTTACAGTGTTTCCGATAGCGCAGCGGCTGCTATTGCTTCGTCTGTATTGCAAGATATCTCTCCTAGCAGTGAACCAATTGATAAATCAAAAATAAGACGGGAAAGAAAAAAAGTACGTAATGAATGTATTCAAGACCAGAAGCAGCTAGACCTACCAGCTTTATACTTTGACGGCCGAAAAGATGAGACGCTTAATATTATTTAAAAGGGAGCTAGGAATTATAGACAAATACTGATTGAGGAACATGTATCGGTTAAGGAGCCAGATTCAGTTTATGTTGGCTATGCAACACCAGATCGAAGTACTTCTAAAAATATTGAAATGTCAATTATTGCCCTTCCTTCGTCTCAAATAATGAATAAAGAAAATTTGATGGCAATTGGTTGTGGTAGTACTGTCACTAACACTGAGAAATTTAACGGAGCAATAATAAGAGTATTGGCAAAAATACTTCAGCGCCCACTGCAATGGATTATTTACATTTGAACGAATTGCCATGAAAACATCTACAATATTTAACAAGCTATATGATGATACCAAGGGACCATATTCGCATGCTGGTCCTATTGGCAACTTATTAGAAAACTGCGAAGAACTTGCTTCTGTCGATGTTGTTGGTTGAAACAGTGAGAGAACTGGCAGACAGACGTATTCATGAAGCACGAAGCTCACCTCATACCCGATTCTCCGAAACATCACTACTGAAGAAATAAATGCGGCAGTTGAGTGTCAAGAACTGATAATCTAATTTTTTGAAATGCCCAGATTTCACAGTATACAAGCTTTTGTGACCAAAAAAAAAAAAAATAAAATTTCGTGTTTTTATTGTTTAATGTGTTATAGGAACGAAAGTTTTATTTTTTTATGTGTTATTAAAAATGTGTTCAGTTTTAATTAATAATATATATATATATATATATATATATATGTTCCCATCGATAAAATGAATTGATTGAACATATTCCTGGCCATTTCTATATCAATTTGACTTCACCACGTATGAGCTGGGCGTCCTCTTCTTCGACTTCCTTGCGGGTTCCAGTCTATGGCATTTCTTGTAATGTCGTTCCGTGATCTTCTTAACGTGTGGCCAATCCACCGCCATTTACGTCTTTTTATTTCTTTGGCCATGTGTTGTTGGTTGGATTGTTCCCAAAGCCTGTTGTTGGATACCACTCTAGGCCAGAATATTCGCAATATCCTGCGAAGACACTGATTAACAAACACTTGGATCTTCTGCATGTCTCGAGAGGCAGCGTTCAAAGGATAGAATGCGTTTGGAGAAAATCGTCTCTTCCTACAGTGTCAAATACAATAGTCATACAAGTAATAAACGGTTATCATATAAATTACAAAAATCTCAGAAAGTCGTTGAAAAAAAATGTCCGTTTATTAGAAAGAAAATTTTCTCCGACGAAGCAGAGTTTTGTTTAATATATATTAATATATTATATTATATTATAAATATATTTGTTCCTGTAGATGTAAAAAAATTCAGCTTTATTTGATGTCCAAGGCAATATAAGGTACCCAAAGAAGAACAGAAGTTTTTGAGTGAGATGCGAGGGCGAGAAAGATGCGAGAAATGCAGAAAAAACATAAATAAAAGTCACGACAAAATTAACTTAAAACAGCTGGAGTTATCTGTAAGTAATTCCAGTGCTTCTTGTGACGACTCTTTTTAATTTACCTTCCACGTCAAAGGCAGAAAGAAAAAAAATTTTAGTTTGCCTATATTGTCAAAAACTTGTAACCGTTACAGTGTTTCCGATAGCGCAGCGGCTGCTATTGCTTCGTCTGTATTGCAAGATATCTCTCCTAGCAGTGAACCAATTGATAAATCAAAAATAAGACGGGAAAGAAAAAAAGTACGTAATGAATGTATTCAAGACCAGAAGCAGCTAGACCTACCAGCTTTATACTTTGACGGCCGAAAAGATGAGACGCTTAATATTATTTAAAAGGGAGCTAGGAATTATAGACAAATACTGATTGAGGAACATGTATCGGTTAAGGAGCCAGATTCAGTTTATGTTGGCTATGCAACACCAGATCGAAGTACTTCTAAAAATATTGAAATGTCAATTATTGCCCTTCCTTCGTCTCAAATAATGAATAAAGAAAATTTGATGGCAATTGGTTGTGGTAGTACTGTCATTAACACTGAGAAATTTAACGGAGCAATAATAAGAGTATTGGCAAAAATACTTCAGCGCCCACTGCAATGGATTATTTACATTTGAACGAATTGCCATGAAAACATCTACAATATTTAACAAGCTATATGATGATACCAAGGGACCATATTCGCATGCTGGTCCTATTGGCAACTTATTAGAAAACTGCGAAGAACTTGCTTCTGTCGATGTTGTTGGTTGAAACAGTGAGAGAACTGGCAGACAGACGTATTCATGAAGCACGAAGCTCACCTCATACCCGATTCTCCGAAACATCACTACTGAAGAAATAAATGCGGCAGTTGAGTGTCAAGAACTGATAATCTAATTTTTTGAAATGCCCAGATTTCACAGTATACAAGCTTTTGTGACCAAAAAAAAAAAAAATAAAATTTCGTGTTTTTATTGTTTAATGTGTTATAGGAACGAAAGTTTTATTTTTTTATGTGTAATTAAAAATGTGTTCAGTTTTAATTAATAATATATATATATATATATATATATATATGTTCCCATCGATAAAATGAATTGATTGAACATATTCCTGGCCATTTCTATATCAATTTGACTTCACCACGTATGAGCTGGGCGTCCTCTTCTTCGACTTCCTTGCGGGTTCCAGTCTATGGCATTTCTTGTAATGTCGTTCCGTGATCTTCTTAACGTGTGGCCAATCCACCGCCATTTACGTCTTTTTATTTCTTTGGCCATGTGTTGTTGGTTGGATTGTTCCCAAAGCCTGTTGTTGGATACCACTCTAGGCCAGAATATTCGCAATATCCTGCGAAGACACTGATTAACAAACACTTGGATCTTCTGCATGTCTCGAGAGGCAGCGTTCCATGTTTCGCAACCGTAAAGGAGAGTGGACTTAATATTTGTGTTGAAAATTGTTAGCTTTGTGCGCTGAGATAGTGAAGACGAATTCCAAATGGGTCTTAAACGACCGAAAGCTTGTCGCGCATTTTGTACGCGATTGTCACTGTCTTCACTTAACCCGCCATTTTTGGAAATTATGCTACCAAGATAACAAAACTGGCTAACATCCTCCACTTGATTGCTTCCTATTGTAAACAAATCCTGAGATGTCGCATTTACTCGCAGTGTTTTGGTTTTAGCAGTGTTAATCTCAAGTCCAGCCGCATCTGTTGTTGTTGTTATGAGGCGCAGATTTGATGCCAGATCTGAGAAGCTGTGAGCTAATAGGCAAATATCATCTGCGTAAGTAATTTCCTTTCCGTTTTGTAGGGCACTTTTAAGAATTGTGTCTAAGACTATATTAAATAGAAGTGGTGATAATACACAACCTTGGCGAGCACCAATTTCCACTTTTACCCTCCTGCTTAACGCTTTACCATGTTTGATTCGACAGCTGGCATTGCGGTAAAGGCACCTAATAAGTGAGATCAGTTTCCACGGGACGTTTTTGCATCAAAGTGCGCTCCAAATCACGCTGTGATTTAATTTGTCGACAGTTTTTTCAAAATCGATAAAGCACATATAGAGTGGTGATCGCCATTCAACAGATTGCTCGACGATAACACGGAGACTGTTTATATGGTCGATAGTGGATTTGTGGGGTCTTAACCCCGCCTGTTCATGTCTGAGTGCTGGTGACACCCTTGCGGAGATTCGTTCGGCGATTATTTGGGCAATGACCTTGTTGACCATACAAAGCAAAGTAATACCACGCCAACTATTTGGGTTCGTAAGATCTCCCTTCTTCGGAATGTTTATTATTGTGCCTTCTATCACTTCGTCGGGCAGACTTTCATTTTACCAAAAGGTGCGGATGATTGGGTGGATTATTTTGGCGCTTGTATAAGAGTCTCCTTTCAATAATTCAGCGAAGATTCCTTCTATACCTGGTAATTTATTGGTTTTAAGACTATTGTTCGAGTTTATGATCTCATCAACGTTGGGACAAGCAGAGGATATATCTGGGTCGTCTGCATGTGTTTCACATTCACAGCAAATCTGGGCGCTGTGTCCATTGGAGGATAGTGTTTCGCTGTAGAAATCTGCCCACACATTAACTTGTTCCTCGGAAGATGTTGCAAGTTCTCCATTCCGTTTTCTTAACGGCCTCTGTGCTGTCGTATGTTCATTGGTAAGTTTTCTCAAACACCTGTACATGTCACGCTTGAGCTTCCTCGCCGAATTCGTCAACCCATTTGCGTTTATCGCGTCGTGCGCTTCGTGTGCTGCGTTTGCAGATTAAGTCTAGCACCACGAGTTTTTGCTCTATTAAGGTCAGCCTTTACCAACTTGCGTTGTTCGATAATGCGCCACGTCTCATCTGATATCCACTCTTTCCTCATGTTTTCTTTATAGCCAAGAATGTGCATTGCCGCTGGTTTTATACGTATTTCTGCAACTATATGGTGGTGATCAGTTGCCATATCGGCGCCTCTACGATTACGTACATCCAAAAGGGACCCTCGCCACTTATTGTCACGTGGTCGATTTGATTCTCCGTCCTTTGGTCAGGAGATACCCAGGTTACCTTGTGTATCCTTTTGTGCGGAAATAAGGACCCCCCTACAACTAAGTTGTTAGATGCACACATTTCCAAAAAGAGTTCGCCATTTTCTGTCTTACGGGCGTTAAAATCCCCTATTACGAACAGTATGTCGCCGCGATTGCTTTCGCTTATTGCCTTGTCAAGGATATTGTAAAACTCCTTTTTGCTAACGCGTTCAGCAGCATCTGTCGGGGCGTAGCACTGGATGCAAGTAAGATTTCGTGCGCGGGTGCGGAACCTGACAGATATTACTCTGTCAGAGAACGGTTTCTAAGTAATAAGTGCCTTTTTCGCTCTCTTTGTCAAGAGAAATCCAACACCACTTGATCTTGAAAGGTTTTCAGGTTTTCCCCAGTATAAAAAGGTGAGACCGTCAGATGTTATGTGCTCGCCTACTCCAGGCCAACGAGATTCGTATACTCCCACAAATAGGAGGTTGTAGTTATCTAGCTCTTTACAGAGCTGTGCTAGGCGTGATGGTTTCCAAAGCGTTCGTACATTCCAGGATCCAAATCGTGTCCTTGTTTTCATGCTAAATGTCGTCAACGGTAGATCGGATAGTTCATTCATGTTATTTGAGGTTTCGTTAATCATAATATCTCGGATGAGCAAATGATTAGTCTACTGCATCCTATTCTGATGATGGGGCTGTCATCTTAGCCATCAGACTGGCTGTACATATTTTACGTTTGTATAGCGAACCGCTTAGTATAAGTACAGACGTCCGCTTGCAGCCGCACCAATTAGGTGAACAGACGCCGCCATGTTCGGCGATTACAAATTTAAAGGTGGTACTCACTCACCTTGTCGATGCTGCCACCATGGCATACATCCGCTGGCTGTCCGGGACTGCTTATTTGTGAAAAAAAAACACTTATTCGCAGCTAACCATTATATCTAAAGGCCGTTCACTATCCGCAACCTGTGACCCGTCCAGTTGCCTATAGCTCGGCACATGATTTGCATGACTTAACACACAAGTCATCGGAAATTAATAATAATTGATAGTAAATAAAATATTAAAATTTAAATAATGGCTTCTTTTAAAAAACTTAATTCTTAGGAGCTCCGGCGCGGGCTCAAGATGTGCCTTTTTTTAACTTTTTTTTAGCATATTTTTATTTGTTTTAACGTAAGACAACAAAATATTGCTATTATATTATGATTCGAGAAGTTTTATTTTTTCTCACACATCAGTGACCCACCCTACTGTCATGTAATCTTGTGCGCAAAGTATAGGTCGCAAGATAATTTGATGAAATGGAATTGAATGAATGAAAATGAATTGGTACATAGGTTCTAATTGGCATAAGGGGACCAATCCAATTGAAAATGGGCCGAATCGGTCCATAATTTTATATTGCCGCCACACAAGCTGCTTTCCCGAATAGGGTCTTTGTGCCCACTCTCCAACCAATTTAAATGAAATTTAAAACATACTAGATCCATACTGATATGTATACTAGGGTGTTCAATTAATCGGCTTTTTTTGTTCGATTAAACGATTAATCGATATTTGGCATTTTTGACCTATTCGGTTAAACGAATAAAATTTTTAAATTAATCGATTAATCGAAAAATTTAAAATCCAGAAATTTTATAAATGAAGAGATTTTTTTTCGATCATTTTAGAAAAAAATGGTACTTGAGTAAGTAAACATTATTGATTACAAGTATTCATACTAATTGATAAAACCTTTACAACAACAAAAAAATAAAACATGTGTTGAGATCATATAATTTTATATGTTCAAACAATTAAACAGAACTTTTAAAATGATAGTTTAAAGAGTTTTGTCTTTCCTTTTAATTTGCCATACTCTTTCACAGCCGTACCTAAACAAGAGAGGAAGGCGGAACGTTTTCTTCCGCGTAGTCTTTACGCTGATATGACATACCTAAACAAGAGCGTCAGCGTTGTGTCACAAACAGTAGTGTTAACTTTCGTGCTTTCTAAAACCCTCATAATTGAAATAAGAAATGGAATTAAAACCGCTAGTTTGACATAAAAATAGCTAATTGGCCATTATTTATTATCAAAAGATTAAAGCAGGGCTGTAAAAACAACAAATATAACAACCCTGCTTATTTTAACGCGCCGTCAAAGTTGGATTTTCCAATTGCAAAGCGTTGACGCCGTGCTATTTAGGGATGCTTCATACAATCTGTATGGGCATAAGGATTTTTGACACATAGAAAACTCTTTCCGCTCTTGTTTAGGTATGGCTTTCACTCTTTTTACTAATGGGCTCACACTTTTTAAATTGACCACGAGGTTGCTCTCAATTTTACCTTTCTTTATAAAAAATATATTCCTTAAAAAAAATATATTCTTTTTTAAAAAACAATTGTGTTCTAAAAATTTCTTGTGCTTTTTTTTTTACAAAATACTTGAGTCATGCTACAATTTTAAGTTGTTCCTTCGTTGGGGTCATTTTTAAAATGATATTGACTATAAAATTGAGTGCAGCCTGTGACACAGCAAAAACAACTTTTTGTAAACAACTTGAAAGTGATTTATTGAACGTGTGGCTCCAGGGTTAAACATATTTTTTTTTCATTTGTTTTATTATTATTATTTTTTTTAAATATAGACTTAAAAGTTGTAAAGGGTTCCCATTATTGCCCGATTGTAAATTTAATTTCCCCTCGGCTTAGATTTTAAGATTATGATTACAAAATTTGTGATGAATATGAACGTTATGAAATAGTGTAGATGCTACTATTTTCGTTGTAGGGTATAATCTGAGTCATCAAACTGATGCAAATTTAGCTTCGATGTATTTTTAACAAAATAATTTTAAGTTCAAGCTGGCTATGGACTAAATTTTTTATAATACACAGTGGCCCAAAATGACCAAGAGGGTTGAATTCCAAAACTAATTTTACTCCAAATTTTGCGGAAATTAATGGAAAATATTTTAAAGAAAGTGTGAAATTCAGAGTGACGAAGAATTGGTTCGAATTTTTAAAAACCTTTTTTTAATTATTTTTTCTTTGTTTTATTTTTCAGCATTTTGTGAAGAAGACTTGGAGAATTAAGTAAGAATAACTAACAATCGAACAAAAATAATTTAATCATGAATTTCGAAAAGGGCTCAGGTACAAATTTTAGGAAATTGAGTTGTTTTGCTCTTTTTTGAGGTACACATATTGACCGATAGACTGTGAGAATGAGGTTTTTATATAACTTTTCTATGGCGGTGCAAAACAGGTGCATTTTGCAAATAAATTTCGAAAAAACTCATCCCCGCATTTATTTAGAATATTTAATATGTGTGTTTTGGTTAGTAATGGAAAAAACTTTGGATTCAAAATTTTTTACAGTGAGAGGTAAATTTTGAATATGTGAAAAGTTATTTTTGATTTTGCCATTATGAAAAAAAATCTGAATAGTGAAACCCGTTCAGGAGAAAAATTAAAATAAATACATTTTTGTTTAACTGAATTTTGAAAATTATTGAATCCAACTGCTTGGAGATTGCCTATTTTCAAAATTTTTTATGTTGACATTTTGCAATGGCCAACTTATACCCAATTTTGATGATGATTTTCTCCCTATTTTTACCTCATGTCTTTTTTGTTTGATAGCGAGCGGGGTAGAAAAGTAAGCAGGGTTGAAAAATGACATGAATCATATTTTCTGTGTTTCTTTTTTGGCATTCCTCTTCGCACTTTTGTGTTTTTTAATATATGTTTTATTCTTATTTCAAAGTGACAAAAGCGTATTAAAATATAGAAAAATAAAAAATTTAATTAAATAAAAATTCAACACATATAAAAATTATGTGGAATAACGAAATTTTAAATATTTTCGTACGAATAAGGAGCTAAGGAAATCAGAAAAAACCACTCTGACGGCAAAAAAAAGAAACATGGTGAAAATTTATCAGGTTTTTGAAAGTTTCTTTAAAAAAGAAATACAAAAAAGACATGTCTTTTAAATCGTCGTGAAAATTGGGTGTTACATGTATTAAGAGGCAGATGTAGAATAAGATTTCTAATTAATATGTTTTTCTGGGTGAAATATTTTAGTCTTTGTTATTTTATAAATGTCTACGTTTTCTAATTTGAGATCTAAATAAACAGATAAAAATGTACCGAAATTTGTTTTATTGTTCGTTTATAATAAAGAGCTTTCGGTAAAAAAGTGGTTTACTTTAAATAAAATTTTCGTGTTCATATTTGAATTTTAAAGGGGTTAATCTTGTCTTAAAATGCAATACATATATATATATATATATATATATATATTTAAAAGTTATAGATTTTCTGAATATGCATTTGTTTGTTTCAAAAAATTGCATACAAAACAGATACAATATTGTTCTAAAACCACGAAAATAAAAATTTTTTTAAAAGAGCTTATCTCCGGAAACTTTTTCTTCATCAAATATTACTTAAAAAAGCTTTTGCTTTTTACTATAATAACATAAACAAAAGCAGGGGTGTGGAGTCGTTAAAAAGTAGTTCTAACTCCGACTCCAACCGCTGATATTGTTTTAGTCCGACTCCTACTCTAACCTTGATGCTAAATGTTTATGAGACTGGTCCTTATTTACTTTAATATAGTTATTTACATATGTAAAGTAGTAACATTTTGGGGTCAGAGTCGCGTTTATGTGGGTTCTTAGACTCCGACTCTACACTCTGCTTCAAAAAGTCACCTGGTTCCAGAGATATTCAGGTTTTTGTGTTTCCTGAACACTTTGTATTTTTGTACCTGTGCCCTTTTCGAAATCCATGATTCAAATGCACACGACATTTTGCGAAAAGTTATTGAAAATATGTTAAAAAGAGCACATATGTGCGAAGCAGAACTTGCCCACCACTTGCGAGATATTATTCTTCATAATTTAATTAAAAATATGCTCCATTAATATACTGTATGTATTTAAAAAACAAATTTAACAATTATGTTTGAAATAAAAGTTTGGGCCACCCTGTATAAGTTTTGTTGGAAATTAAATATTTTCCCTTGGCATAAGGCGATCTAATTTCTTAAAAATATTTATAAAGAGCATAACTAAATTAACTTGTTTTCATATTACAGACTTTGACCGGTATGCGAGTTCCCGATATTTCTGCTACAGCTGGTTACGCTGCTGCATCTGTATTTAATCCAATTAATAACCAACGAGAAAATTACAGCACAAATTCCCTATTTTTATCAACACTAGGACCAGGGCACAATAAATTTGACAATACACCGATAACGGGAACACCTAATTTTTATGGGGAGCCGACAACTACTGCAACTGCTAATACAGCTGCTACAGCAGCAAATGCAACGACTGCAGCTTCAACGATAACAAATTATGCCTCTTCGGCCGATGAATTTATACAGAAGGCCTTAAATTCTACACCTACAGAATATTCTACACCAATTTTAAATCATCTTAACGACAACACTGTTGTACCGCACTATTGTTGCGGAGCACTACCAAAATCGTTTGTAAACTCATTTGAGGATTGTTACGACAAAGACGCTAACAGTACTGGAAACACTTACAAAAGCTTCAAGGAAATTTTCAACACCAACAAAAGCTTTTACGAGGATTGTGTAAGAGACTTTGAAAACATTAATGTTAGTGAAATATAATCCTTTGAGAATTATTAATTAAAGGACACAATTATTTCAATTCAATGCTTTCTATATTTCTTTGCCTATTTTTCTCTTAGTTATTGAAAAATGGTTCGGACGATCATGTGAATGATACTGATTTGGACCCCATACAATTGATTAATTCACAAGAAACTCCTAACAGTAACACCGATTATAGTGGACAGCACATATGCACGAATCCTTTTGATGAAGCATTTGCAAAATATACTGGAGCAAATTGTGAAAAGATTAACGGCGAGAATCTGGAACAAATTGATTGCAAATCAGTGGATCGTATTAAAACGGAAAAAGTTGAAAGTGGTTTTGAACCAGACGACAATGATTACGACGATCAGTCAATGATCGATTTATGCAGTGATACGAAATCAATTTACGATAGTGATGAAAAAGGTAATAATTTTCTAGAATTAAAAATGATTTAATTTAACTAACTCGTTTAATTGCACTTAAAAATTTTGAATTGACTAAAAAATCTGATTACATTTTAATGAATTTTAACTATTGATCTATTTTTTGTAATTATAAGCACATATCGCACACTTAATTATAAACAGGCAACTCAAAAATGTTCAAACTCGTTTTTTTCATAAATCAGTTCGAAAATCAAGTCCATATCGACCACGAAAATTTCGATTGCGGATCTGTTCTCTTTAACATTTGTGAAACTCAATTTGATTTTCATAAATATTTTTGAATGTTGAGTTGTGCCTGTATATAATTTAGTGTGGGCGGCATGAAATAAGTTCCTAAAAATTAGTCCATAATTTTTGGCGTCTTATTTCTTATGAAATAGATCCCTAATTTTAAAAATGAAATAAGCCCCCATCAGAATGAAATAACGCCCCAAACCGAAATTAAATAGTACCCCAATCTGTATGGACTTATTTCATATGAAATAAAACCCCAAGTTTTAAAATTAAATAAGATCCCAATATAATACATATTGTTTAGTTTTGGTTTTAAAAATTGCGCGATAGATAGCATGATTAGGCCTTAGGCCTTGCGCAAGGATTTTCTCATCTATGTTATATTAAACACCGGTTTCGCCAACTAAAACTTCTCTGCAGAGCGGCTTCCTGGCACAAGGCCAAATTTAGGAGCTTTAGTTAGCGAAAACCAAAAATTAAATAAGTCCCCAAAAACAAGAATAAACTCCACCAAAAAAACGTTGCTGTTGCTTCCTGTACTTCTTGGGTACTTATTTAACCCTGCTGTTAGGTTAGAAAAAACTTACGAATGTTAGGCTAATGGACCATTTTGTCCATATAAACAGCTTATGTAAAAAACAAGTGTGGGATTCCCCTTTTTTCTTTTTTTTTTCAAGCAACACAAACTAAATATAAGCACCAATGTTTGCACTGCTTGGTTCAATTTGTGTGTTGTTTTCAATAGTTCAGATGTGTTTTACTTACGAAATGGCAAACTTGACTGAAGAGATACGAGAACTGCTCATTCCAGAAAGTCACACCGATATGTCAGATTCGGAAATTTATTATATATCAGAAAATAGCAAGAAAAATTAAACAGATACTGAATGGGAAACCGTCCTAGATGCAGCTAGCTCTGTTGATCCGTTTTTTTTTTATTGCTTAAAACAAAATGGTTTGGAGTGCCACTTCATTACCTTAGCCTATTAAAGCTACGGCTTAGAATATTTTCTCAACACAACCAGGACCAACTCCATTTTCAGTGTCCAGATGCACATACATGCTGTCAGCTTTTTTGTTATTTTTTCCCGCCTTCAATAGAAAGAATTATCATTGAAAATACTAATAGTACGCCAGGGTCAAGTTTTTAAAACCGCTGATCAAATGGTTGGTTCCTACAGCACAAAACGCAAAACAAATCGATGGCCAAATATTGTATTTGCAAACATACTTGATATATCCGCTTTGAATGCGTACATACTATTTTCTAAAATTTAAGTTTCATGGGCTCTAGCTGATCGGAATCGCAGGAGATCAGCGTTTTTGCGGCAACTGGCACTTTCTCTGGCTAAGGTGTATATAATGAAACGTTCTAGATTACGTCAAGAGTTCTCAGCACAGTTATTGACTGAAATACAATCACCCTGCATAGTTCCAGTGGCCTCTTTAAATAATAATACTTCTAATTTAGGGGCTAGAAAGCTAAAAATTTGTAGTTGCTGCAACATAAAATTCTCCATTTAGAGGAAGAATATTTTCAAAACTAACCGAAAAAAATTTTGCTCATCATGCAATGACAATTATTTTTATGCAAACTAATGAATACTATTTTTTTTTTAAGAAATGTAAAAAAAATCAAACAAAAACGAAGAAAATATACTATGGAGCAAATGGACCCTTAACCTAAGATTCGTAATTTTTTATTTTTCTCAGTCCTGTTTTAAGTTAGATCCTTGAATTTTAGTATTTACAATTGTTTAATAAAAAGACCACGTGAGTTAAAAAACTAAGTCAGTATATATCGCCGTTCAATAATTACAAATGAAACAATTACAAAATTGGATCAAATGGGCTTTACCTAAAAGCAGGGTTAATTCTTCCGTCTTTAGTGTATTAACTTTTAAAATAAAATTTAAAATTTTGAAATGCAATAGTATTAAAAATCTTGTACTTTTGTAAGATTTCTAAAACTTAATAGAACGTTCGTCCTAATAAATACATTCCCATTATGTCCACATATTAAGCTGCTACCAAAATTTTCAATGCTTTAGACCATTTAAATACTGACATTTTTCATTTCAACAAACATCTTTTCAGAGGATGACTTTTTGACATCAGCTTCATCATCTAGTGGCTCTTTGCATACACCCAAACATTCATTCTTTCCCAGAGGTATAATTAATCCTAACTATCCGGGTTTTCAACATTTAGCTCACACCCTCTCAGAACATTTCATTACTAGTTCACCCTCCGATTCCTACGAGAGCGATATGTCAGAGTACGAAATGGAACTAAGCGCCGACAGTTTTGAAAGTCTCAACGAGGAGAAATCCCAAATACAACAAAACACCTACAACAACAATACTCCCGAAAAGATAATGAATCCTATTAAACAATCGAATAATTTCGACCACCTACAACATGCAGAAGCTGAAGCAGAAAGTGATTATTGTCTAATGGAGTGTAGTAAGGGAAATAGGCCCACTCTGGATGATGACACCAATCGCAATAGACACACTAATCAACAATCATTAAACATGGCAGATTTGCAAAATCATTTGAAGAATACACTCACTTTATTAGAGAAGCAAGAGTGTGCGCTGCAGAATCACAAAAGTATGCCACCAGTTTCGATTACACCGGATATTCTAATAAAGAACTATAATCTACATGTACAACCTTTCAATAAGAAAGAAAATCGACCTGATCTACTAAGAGGCGTTAGCCCTCATCTAGTACCCGAAAGAAAGTATCATGAATCTAAGAATACAAGTTTAAAATTGGAAAATCGCCACAGTGTCAACGGTTATGGTATACGCAGTACCGAAACAAAAGACGAAATGTCATTTGGTTTAACACCGGTCGATATAATTGGCGATTTTGGTCAAGAAGTAGAAAGAGAATTTGGTCTTTTGGTTAGTGGATATAGGCGTTTAGTCGATACGCAGGACATAATGACGCTACCGATGGAAGAAGGAGAAAAGGTACGTAAACTAAATAACATCTGTGTTCTTATTACACCTTCTTTTTATTGCAGCAGATTTCTGATGCTGTTCTATCAGTAGCCAAAGATCAAATTGATACTAATAAATATTTGGAGGCCTTGAATAAAAAAACCGAAAATGAAGATGCCGACAAAATATCGCCTGAGTTAGCTGATGATAATGCTGTTGATTTACCATTGTCTACACAAAATTCTCAAAGTTCCCTCTCTAAAGTCACACCAAACAATACAAGTCCTCAACCATCTCCCAAGTCAGATGCTCGCTTAAAACCCAAATATCAAAAATCTTCCTATGACGATCGACAATTACCCCCGGTTGCAATTGAGTACAAACGTTGCCAACAGACATCACGTACTAATAAAAAGTCACAATCAAATCACGTTGAGAAATCGGCCAAAGTTGTAAAGCCCACTCATTCGAAGCCGAGTATTGCAAGTCGTCTGTTTCATCCCAAACGAAATAGTAATAAAAACGACAGCAATTCAAGTCGCAAAAGAGAGGAAGCCGAATTGAATCAGTATCAGCAACTGATCAGTGACAAAGAACAAATTCTAAGCAATAGTAAATATGCAAAATTATCATCATGGGCTCAGTATCTTAAGAATTCGGTTAATGATCGCGGATCACGTGGCAGTACAGATCTTATCTCACCAAGTGCATTGGGTGAGTTTGTTTCTGGATAACTTCTCTCCCCACCCCATTAGAACTAATGAGCTTACTTTTTCTTTATTTAAACAGAATTATTTGATGCTTATAAAATTGGTACGGAAGTTAATATGGAACAGTTGCAGCAACATCTTAAAATGGCCAAGGAAATTGAAAAGAAGGTAAGAATATTTTATGGTAGATTCAGCAATCTTATCCATAAGGTAATAGATAAATGTTATAATATTCATACATATAAAAAACATACCTGTTAATAATCAAAACTGTGCTAGAATTTTTTTCTGACACGTGAAGCACCTGACGTTTAACACAATTAGGGTACGCTATGCCCAGTGGTGATATCCGTTTTTTTTAGGTAAGCTCTTGTTTTCGAGATATACAATTAATCCGAAAAGGGAGGAGGATTCAGCGTACCCGAATTGGGTTAAAACGCCAGGTGCCCTTTTTCAACTAGTACAGTGTAATTACAAACTGCAGTGATTAGTTAGTAGATTATTTCAACTGCAAAGAAATTGTTTAAATACGATTAGTATTTTCAGTTTTGACGGACTACTTATAAATCACAATTACTCTACATTATCAGAAAATAATCTTGTTATTTTTAAGTATGTATTTTTGTAATTTTTTTTTTGTCTATTCGAAGCGCAATTCAATGTATACATTTTTATATTGGAGAGATTTTACTTAACAACGTCAGTACCATATGCTATGTTCCCACTTCTCAATTTTCTCTCAATTTTTCGCCCCAAATCCAAAAATTTAAATTTTTTAGGACTACATGCTGGACAATTTTCAGGTTCCTATGTCATTAGGGGGCTTTAATATAAGCTAAAATGTTTAAGAATAGAGCTTTGCCACGCTCTTTTTCCTCTTAACGCTTCACCGACAGACTAAAACTCAAAAATCAGACTACGTTAGGATTTGTCCTAGGTGTTTTACTATATTCATGCCAATTTTCACCTTTCCAGCCCATCAGCGGGCTTTAAAAGGCTGTGGATAGACAAAAAAAAAAAAAAGAGGAACACACAATTAAGAAAATTATATACTTATATAAATTGTTGAATATTTTTTTGTTAGGACCAGCATTGCATTGGTTTGGAGCGAGGAATATAGGTTATGTATGCATTGTATGATGCACTGGCCATTTGACCACAAAAGGATAAGCTTTTGAGGAAAAACGTGTATTACGAACAAACGTACGGGTTTTTGGAACCATCCCTAATTTTATCAGAACACATTCCATTGGAGTAACGACGAAACAAGCAAATGCAACCCACATTGCGACGGTGCTCAATAGGATATCCTATTGTCACCAATGAGAACCTTCGGCCTACACCATGAATATATGTGTTGTCCATCGGACTTGTATATTCATTCCAATAACATCAAGCGGTTCTGATTCTTCAATAATAATACCACCCACATATACAGATGAGACACCTTGCTGCTTCACGCATTTAAGAGTCCGCATGCAATATTGGGTCTTTCGGGCATTAAATCTACCCTATTCGCACGACCCCATTCCGAGATTATGTCAAGGTCTCGTCCAAGCGTATCGTTAATGTTCTACCTCATAGCACCAACATCGGATACGCATGGTCTATAATCAAATGAATACGAACGGTAAAGGTTGCTGTCAGCTGCAAAAGAGTAGATAGGGTTGGAAGTTTCACATATAGGGGTGTCATAGAAACTGATCTTATTGGAATTGGATTTGAAACCGACAAAAAAAATAAATTGGTGTCATGAAATCCAATGTTATGGGTTTTTTGTTCGAACTGAAATTAGTGTCGGTTTAAGGTGTCACAGAAACCAATATTATCGGTTTTTAATTGAAAATAAATCAAGCAGCTTAGAGCTCTCGTTGTTTTATTGGAAATAAATATAGTTGGTTAAAGTTTAATTTTTTATTTTATTTTTTCAACAGTAAGTTTATTTTCATAGATGGAATTTAATAAAATTGGTAAAATAGAATTTTTTGCATGTCTCCGGCTGCGGGCTGCTGCGAACTCGCAAAAGTATTCTCACTTTTTCTGCATACAGAAAGTTTGCAACAACATTTATTTATTTTATTTAAATAGAATCTGGGAATTATTTCTTTTCATAAGCTAAAAATTTAAGCTCATAGAATAAATTCGAAAAATAAAAAATGTCTTATTTTATTTTTTTATAAACTAATTTTTTTTTTAAATTTTTAATAATTTCGCTTTATATTTTTACCAAACAATAAAATTACACAAATGTTAACAACAAATGCATATATGTAATACAACGATGGCATTTATTTCATATGTTTAGTGTGTTTCCATTCTTATTTTCTTTTGTATAATTTTCCTTTTGTTAAAAACACAAGTTTTAACAATATTTTAGCGCAAAAATCCTAATTCAGAACAATTATCAAACAAAAAGTGCATTTAAGCTGTAAACACATGAGCCAAAACAGCTGATTCGAATATCGGTTCTATTTGTATTCGAAAATAACAAAACCGACTTGTTTTTATGACACCAAATGAAACCAATATTAGTTTGAAAAACCGACAATTAGCAAAACCGACTTCGATTCTATGACACCCCTGATAGAAGGTCATTTACTAAAATAAGAAATAGTGTAGAAGAAAGAACGGAGCCTTGCGGCACCCCTGAATGAATCTTGAACTCGTTTGACGAAACCCCATCTATAACAACTCGTATAGTGCGATCTCTGAGATTATCACCGATACCAAAAGCAACAAGTTTTGACAAGAGTGCAACACCTTTGAAATATCGAAAGCAATTACCTTAAATTCGCCAAAATGGTAAGTTGAACGGCACTAATTTTCTAATAACAGTAAGTCTCCAGTAGAGCGAGCTATATGAAAGCTAAACTGGCGGTCGCTTCTAAGGTAGTTTGACTTTAAACATTTGAGAAGGGGGTGATAACCATTCTCTCCATAACTTTGGAAAGTGCCGAACAAATTGCAATTGGGCGGTTATTTTCAGGGTTATTAGCCACTCCTTTTTTTGGAATCAGCGTTACAATAGCAACTTTCGCATAGATGGAAATTCCCCGGCATGGCATAAAGTGCTAAAAAGATTTGCTAAGGGAAGATCTAGTGTCGAAGAGCACTGTTTATACCAACCTGTGCAAGTATACCATCCGGCCTAGGAGACTTGTTTATGTCGAGATTCCCTTTTAACACCTCGAACCCGAAATAATATTTTTGGCATAGTTACGGATACTTGTTCGAGTTCGGGGAGTGGTTGATTGCTAGCTGGTAAGTGAGAATTATTTGTAAATGCCCCGGGAGCACTAAGACTTTCAGTACGTTGCTTGTGAAGAGTTTTTTTTCCCATCTTAGTACTTTGGCACACGAAGACCCTGCCATTAGTATCTGAGTTATTGTCAAGCCAATTTATGGATGCTTCCTTTTTGGATCTCACTGCTGATTTGTATGAATTTACAGCAGGTTAAGTCGAGAGATTAGCTGGCTAGTTTTTGCTCCGTGAATTTTGGTCTATTTGTCTTGTTAGTTTGCCAAATAAAAATTTTATACATGGATCTTGACAACTTATTTTGACAAATAAACTAGATATTTTTCGGAGCAAATTCGGGCTAGGGTACCTGCTATAATCTGTCTTGATCTCTAAGTAAGAATAAAGTAGCTCAGCTGTATTTTCAACGCCACCTGTGAAGCGAATTCGCCTTGTGCGTATCTTAAAATAATGTTCGTTGAGCTCAAAAGCAAAAACAATGCAAAACTAAATGGCAAAATCACTCATATTGTTTTTGTATTGTTTTCAAGTTATCAAGAGTCGACTGTATCGCTATTAAAAAAAGTGTTCAGAGATAGAATTTAAAAAAATTGCATATTCGACTGTTTTTGTCTAATTTCAAAGCGGTTAATGTATCAAAACAACAGATTCTAATGACACGATTAATTTTAAAATAAAACAACGTCTGATTTATTGTGTTTGCTCTTTTAAAATGTGTTTCAAAAATGTTTGCCAGCTCTTCAATCATTTATTTCAATTGTGGTCGGAAGAAGAAGAGGTTAGCCTTTTCATCTCACTTAATGATTAAGCATATTGGTATTGAATCATGGCTACGGGGCTTTATGATTCCCACTTTTTTTGTGCTGTCTTATGAGATATAGTTTTCGTTAGCGATGGGCAAATTGAAAAAGTATATCGATTGTATATCGTATCGATATTTTTCAAGAGTATCGATATTTATTAATTAAATGTATCGATATATCGCACGTATTAAGCTGAAATAATTACCAAATTTAAAAACTTAATATACTGTTAAAATTATAATCTTGATATAATTTATAATAAAAGTTTATTGAACAAAAGAGAAAAGTAGAATGAAAAATTATTAAATTCTAAATACATATTTCACAATGAATAAGTTGATTATAAAATTCAAAGTACAAATATACAAAGTAAATTATTTAAGTTGAAAATAACACTATACATTTCAACA
This sequence comes from Pollenia amentaria, assembly GCA_943735925.1. Taxonomy (NCBI): domain Eukaryota; kingdom Metazoa; phylum Arthropoda; class Insecta; order Diptera; family Polleniidae; genus Pollenia; species Pollenia amentaria. The sequence goes on along the minus strand of OX031007.1, from coordinate 70,283,348 downwards.
CGCCTCCTCAACTTAAATGGTTTCTTGAATACCCATTGATGAAATACAAAAACTGTGCTTGGTATTAGGTAGTGTCTTTGTCAAAACATCCGCCACCATCTCGCCAGTAGGTTTGTATTGAACGTCTATTATGTTTTCTTCGATTGCTTGACGTATAAAATGATACTTGTAATCAATGTGTTTGGTCCTTGAATGATGTCCTCTCCAAACTTAGCTGCTTCTGCCAAGGCTATATATTCTGACTCTGCGCTGGATGTTGCCACAACGCGTTGTTTCCTAGATTCCCAGGAAATTACACCACTTGCTAGAAAGAAACAAAAACCAGTTTGAGATTTTCTGTCATTTATGTCTGTGGCCCAATTTGCATCAACATAACCAACTAATTGGCTATTTAATTTACGATAGATTAACTTAAAATTTTTTGTTGTATTTAAATATCTGACTATTTGCAATGCTGAATTCCAATGCGGTTTTCGTGGATCTTGACAAAATTGCGACAACAAATTTATTGTACAAGCTATATCAGGACGACTAAAAATATACAAGTGTAAAAGTGAACCAATAATTTCTTGATATTTAGTTTTATCAACACTTTCAGCCTCTTCTAAAATTTTAGGTTCCTTTTCTGAATTATGTTTAGGTTGCATTGGAATTTTCGTGGGTTTTGATTTTTCTTGACCATATTTTCTTATCAGATTTGCAGTATATCCAGACTGTGATATTGCTATCATTTCTTTCCTGATTTCAATTTCTAATCCAATGCAATGTTTAGGTTTTCCCAAATCTTTGATTTCGAAATTACTTTTCAACATGTGTATTAATTTGTTAACTTCTGATTCATTATTTGATGCTATCAGTATATCATCAATATAAAGTGCAGCTATCATACTATTACCAATTTTGAAATAAATACATTGATCATATTTAGACTGAACCAAGTTGAAATTTTTAAATACAGCATCTATCCTCTTAAACCATTGACGAGCTGCTTGTTTCAATCCGTATATAGCCTTCTTTAATTTGCACACTTTATTTTCTGAATGCTTAAATCCTTCAGGTTGGCACATATATTTATCTTCTTCTAAGTCACCATTTAGAAATGCAGTAGAAACATCTAGTTGACGTAGTCTTAAATCATTTTGAACTGCTAAAGCATAAATGAGACGTATCGAGCTTTGTCGAACAACAGGTGCATATGTATCCATATAATCAATACCATATTCTTGCAAATAACCTTTAGCTACAAGTCGAGCCTTTCTTTTATCAATCGTTCCATCCGTTTTGAGCTTTGTTTTATATACCCATTTACAATTTATTGGTTTTCTATTACTAGGCAAGTCTACTAATTCCCACGTTTTATTCTTAATTAACGAATCGTATTCTTGTTCCATAGCATCAATCCACTCTTCGGAATTTTTAGATTTAATTGCTTCTTTAAATGTTTTCGGATCAGTTACATTGTTTTCCTCTACAGATTTTACAACTTCTTTGCCGTGAGTCCATGATCTCAAACGTTGCTTAATAGGAATGTCAATAATTTCTGTTTTTTCTTGTCGTTGTTTCATTTGTGGTTCAAATTGCTCTAAACTATCAAAAAAATCTTCTAATTCTTCTCGGTCTTCTGTACATGATTGATTTTCTTTATTATATTGTACATTTTGGCTATTTCTGTTTATAACAGCACTAAAGTCATAAAACTTTATTTCAGATTTGTCTTTATTAATTTCTGCACTATTCACAACATCTTCAATAAATTTCACATCTCTACTCTTCAATATTTCAACTGTTCTCGTTTTCCATAAGATATAAGCTTTAGATTTTTCATCATAACCTATTAAAACGTACTCATTGCTACGAGGTTCAAACTTTGATTTTCCTGGTTTATTATTTAATGCAAATGCTTTGCAACCGATTTTACGAAAATGACGTATAGTTGGTACTTTTCCAGACCATAATTCTTCTGGTGTTTTATTTTGATTTAAGTTCGTGGGACAACGGTTCCTTATATATGCTGCCGTACGAATTAATTCCGCCCACAAAACTTCTGGCAAATTTGCTTCTATCATAAAACATCTAACCATTTCGACAAGAGTCCTATTCACTCCCTCAGCTACACCGTTTTGTTGAGGGGTGTACTCTACAGTTAATTGACGCTGTATTCCACAGTCGATAAGGTATTTTGAAAACTCTTTCCCAACTAGTTCTGGTGCATTATCACTTCGTATGCATTTAATTTTCTTGTCTTTAGCCAATTCAACATTTTCTTTGAACTCTTTAAATGCATCTAGGTATTCACTTTTCTTTCGAATAAAATAGACCCAAACCTTTCATGAATAGTCATCGATAAAAGTAGCAAAATATAGCCTTTTCCTGGCAGATTCTTCTTTCATCGGTCCACATAAATCTGTATGGATCAACTGTAAAACTTCTATAGAGGACTTTTCCTTCTTTTTAGGAAATGGTTCTCTAGTCTGTTTTGCCTGAATGCATATAGGACATTTTAGACTTATTGTGTTGTCAATCTTGGTAAACCGTGTACCATTTCGTGTTGTTTTAAAAATGCTAAATCTCCCGCATTTAGATGTCCTAACCTCTTATGCCATATATCCAAATTGGATTCTTCAGTTTTTCTGCAAACAGTGTTCAACTTTCTCAGTGATTTTATTAAATACAGATTATTTTCAGTTTTAGTTCGACAATCTTTTGCTTTATGCCCCTTTCGGCCACATTTATAGCACTTATATGGAAATCGAACATCGGACATACCTGTTTCTTTTACTTGATTTTTAATTTGTCTCGATTTCCACTTATTTACCTTCAATCCACTTTGCTTATTTTCGTCACTCTCAGACTTGTCTCCAATTTCAATTAATCTTGATCTCAAGATATTCAATGAGGGAAATTCATTAGAAGTATCACATGCAGCACGTACTTCTTTATAATGGTCACTTAAACCATCAAGTAGAATTACAACTAACAAACTCTTATCAAGATTTATATCCATTTCAGATAAACATGAAACACAAATATCAAATTTGATTAAGTAATCCGTTATAGTTTCTACAGATTCCATTTTTAAGCTAAGCAAGTTACGAAAATGTTCGGCTTTGCGCCTTGTTGATTTGCGGTCATATGTTTCTTCAAGATAGTTCCATATTTCACGAGCTGTTTTGAAATTTTTCACCATTCTTATAATGTTTGGTTCTATTGCTATTATGAGCTCTGAGCGAGCATCCAATTCCAAATCATCAAATGTGCATTGCTCATCTATTTCTTTGTGATGCGCACGCCTTTGCTCTTCAGTAGCTGAGTGAGAGAGTTCACAAACAACAGGTCTTCTTAAACTGCCCAATACAAACTGCAACAATCTTGCCTTGTGAAGAATTGCTTCCATTTGGGGTTTCCAAGTTCCATAGTTTGCACCATTTAACAGTTGAATCTTAATGTAGACATTTCGCACAAATTTTAAAATTCACCCTTTTTTTATTTATTTTTTTGTATTTTCTACAATTCCTTGGTCTTTGCAACTTAAATCCATGTGTGGCCCATAATCTGTTAAAATTATAATCTTGATATAATTTATAATAAAAGTTTATTGAACAAAAGAGAAAAGCAGAATGAAAAATTATTAAATTCTAAATACATATTTCACAATAAATAAGTTGATTATAAAATTCAAAGTACAAATATACAAAGTAAATTATTTAAGTTGAAAATAACACTATACATTTCAACATATACTTATGTCAATACATATTTACATATGTACAAACATATTAATTCCATTCTTACTGTTTATTGTTTCCTTTCATTTCAAATTTACTGCCTGGCCCTTGACTTCAAACGAAACTTTCATCAAAAAACAGTAAAAGTAAAGAATACAAAATATTTTTATTTATTCGCCATATAAAATCAAAAAAAAATTAATTGGAATTATATAATGCCGGTAAACGAAACTTGTGACACATACTATGCAAGTAAACTGTGCAATATTTTATTTTTAATATATAAGAACCTGCTCAAATAAACAAAAAAGTTTATTTTTTATTTTTAACATTCCAACTTTCATGAGTCTATTGCTGCTAAAACGCCATAATTAAGGCGATTCTTTGCATAATTCTAGGAACCCTTTCCAGAATATTTTTTTCGGGGGTTTTTTTTGTCATCTCTTAAAAAATCGGGGAAAAACTGAACTGTGTAATCTATGAAAATGTACAATGGAAAAGCGCCGTTATTTTCTTAAAATTAGTTAAAAAACATATGATTCAATTCTTAAAAAACAACAGTATTGTAAGTAGTTGAGCAACGGTTAAAATGTTGAATTTTATTAAGAAGAGATCTTAAATATATCGAATTCGATAGTCGTAGATAAATATCGATATAAGGGTATTTTTAATATCGGCAATATATATTGATTATAATTTTTTTTTAATATCGACATTTTCATATATCGATATGTATTGCCCATCCCTAGTTTTCGTGCCCTATTCGCTCTCCATGTAGAAAAATTTAAAATTGGAAATATTCTACAAAAACATGCTGTTTTATCTCGTTTCATCATACATACACTTTTTCAGCAAAAGGAAAAACTTAAATTTTATGAAAAACACGTTCCACATTCACACTCACACACACAAAAAAGAGGAACTGTTTAGTACCCAAAATATTGTTTTTTTAAGGTTGCCATCTTAGTATTTTTAACAAATGATAATAAACTAATTTTCTTTAGCATTTTAGAAAAATTTTAAATATTTAATTTTTGAATATTTAAAGTCATGACTTTTTTAAAAATAACGAGTATATTTATGCAAAAGCATAGTTGTGAATGCTGGCTGAACCATCTTTTTATTAACGGCAGATAATAATTTTTACTTACCAAGACACAGTGTGCCATTTTTATCTACACAAACCTTAAATTGTTTTACCCACTATAAACATTTTATGAAACACTTGGCAACACTGTACTGAACCAACCAAGCAAATCGCGCACATCGCTCACTTTATACCGGAGTTTGTTAAAGCTTTTAGTTAAAGTTGTAAATTATTTTTTTATATTTACTCTCCACAACTAGTTGTAAAGAGGGTACACTAAGTTTGTCATTGAATGTGAGATTTTTGTGTTATTCACCTACGACCACATAGTATATATTTTGGGTCCTTGAGTAATTGGAAGTCGATTAAGCCATGTCCGTCTATTGGAACCACGCTCACTTGCGAACCACTCAAAAGAAAACTACATTATTAATGTCAATTTTCTAGTTCTCCTAAGCAGTTTGGGATTAAAATCCAGCACAATCGGTTCAGTAGGATATGAGTTATGATATCAAATGTGGAACAATCACCCTTAAAATCAATATATTTCTCATAGAAAAAATAATTTTAAATGTTGGCAGAATGCACTGATTATTATAAAATTTTGCACAAACCCGTTTCATATGACCAGAAATTAAAGTACTTAACTTAGTGATGATTGGTCCAAATTTACCACAGCCCCTTTATAAAGCCAACTCTCGGAAAACACTTAAGTACATCTAAAACTGTAACGAATAATGGTCTGTCATAGTTTTATAACAACCCGTCCACAACAGCCATGAAATGCTTAGCATTAACACTAATATGATGTTAGTTTGTGTTAAGTATAGACCAAGGCGAATTCACTAGAACGTGGGGCCATGATCGAGTTGTCAAAGTTTGTATTCAAACTACAGTTTTCTTTGTAAAAATACCTTTTTTCACTAGCAATATTTTTGACAATCGGATTACAAAAACAGTGCTGTTGTAGAGTTAAGCTCATCTTCTAGTGAATTCGCCTTGGTATAGACCGATCATGTAAGAGTCGCTTTCATGATTTAACACGGTTCTTAAAATATGTGTTTTAACAACGCCTTAATAGCATGAAAAGACGTTTATGCATGACAGCAGTCAGTTTGTTGCTTTTCTTCTTTGATTACCCGATTTTCATTCGAAAAATCTTAATATTAACATGAGCACGGTACTCCATCATTAAGATATTAAAAATTTTCCATGAAGTCTTACCATCATGTTTTAACAGGGACCCATGTTCGTTCTGGACGGACTGTAAGACTAGAAGTCCAACGGTCAAATTTTGTGTAAGTCGGGCCATAATTTACAACAGGCCCGATATAAAGCACGCCTAAAATCGTAACAAATATACACACAGAAAACTAATCAATGTAAAATCGTTGAAAGCAAAGTTGATTTTATTCTTTTATACAACTTTAATTCATGTTAATTTAACGTCCCACTAAAGTAAGTGCAAAATGACATTGATATTGAAATAACACTACGCATCACGTTGAAGGAAAGTTATTTCAAGTTGAAACAACGTGAATTTCATGCAGAGAGAATGTTATTATTTATTTTCCAGCAGAATTCCCCGATACGAGTATGTTTTCATCATCACTCTACTGCGAAAATTTAATGTATTTAACTAAAAATTTATAGCAAAAAGAATACGGGAATTTTTCTTCTTTTTATAAATTATTTTAAACATGAATATAAAAAAAATTTATGTTATTCTTTTGGAAGTGTTGTTGTTGTTCCCACACAAAACACGTAAAACAGGATTTTTTGGATTCAATATTGAACAATGTTATTTTAACATTTTTCATTTAAAATTAATATGAAACAATGATAATTTTAAATAAAGTCTGCACTTTTGCAGAAATTAACTATAGAGTAATTCACATTACAATTTTTAGTCTTATTTTGCAAACTCTAGTCTTGTTTTGCAAGACTCAAAATGGTGACGTGAATTACTCTTATGATTTTCAATCAACATTTCGCCATATTGAATTGACTTTGGTATTTTTTTTTCTGTGTGTAGGTATTGTCGTAAAATTTGGTCGAACTTTATTTTATATGGCTAGAAATAACACTATACAATTTTGTACTAGTTGGTCCATCGGTCCATAACTACGCATTATACCGTCTCATTTTAATTTTTTTCGAAATTTCTTCATGAACATCGATTTTCTTTATCTACTATAAAAACCAAGAATTTTGGTGTATAACACTTTATTGATGAACGGGAACTGGTCTCTCAAATCGTTTTTTCATTTTTTAGGCAAAATGCCTTTTTTCCAAAAAAATGTAAAAATCTTGATTTAGTAATTTGCCTCAAACTCAAGGAGTTCTGAATGGATTGGAACATCATTACATGCATTAGAAAGCTTATTAAATTTCTTAAATGTTTCTTAAAGCAACATTGCCATTTTGTTCGATGGTTTTTTATTCATAGCACTACAAATTCAGATTTTCAAATACAAACTTAACATTTTTTTACGTGGGTATATAAATCTGCCAAATCGGTTAAGAAATGTTTTAGTTATTAGCAAAATACTCCAAAAATGGGCTAAAAAGCATAAAAATTTTTATAAAAACTTATATTTTAGAGCTGTTATAGGTCATATAACAGATCGGATTTTAGTAGAACATATTTGCTGGAAAACTCGGAAAAATCGGTTAAGATACAAAAAAGTTATTTGCAAAATGTTATTTTTTTTTTTATATTTAGAAATAAATAAATTTACTGCAGTTTTTCTTAACAGAATGCTACTGTTATTTACACCAAAATCTTTATTTTAAAATTTCCTACCAGACTGCATTTACAGAATATAAAAGTTTTGCCTCGTTCAATTTTTATATATGAAAAGGTAAGCAAAAATTTAAAAAATTGTTAAGTTTGTATTTGAAAATCTGAATTTGTAGTGCTATGAATAAAAAACCATCGAACAAAATGGCAATGTTGCTTTAAGAAACATTTAAGAAATTTAATAAGCTTTCTAATGCATGTAATGATGTTCCAATCCATTTAGAACTGCTTGAGTTTGAGGCAAATTACTAAATCAAGATTTATTCATTTTTTGGAAAAAAGATATTTTGCCTAAAAAAATGAAAAAACGATTTGAGAAACCACTTCCCGTTCATCAATAGTTAAGTGTTATACACCAAAATTCTTGGTTTTTATAATAGATAAAGAAAATCGATGTTCATGAAGAAATTTCGAAAAAAGTATAAAAACTGAGACGGTTAACTACGCATATAAAGCGGCTTTCTGAAAAGCACCTTCAAACATATAAACAATATGTCATAAATAAAATCCCCTGCTAAAAATCTCTTTGATACAGCTAAAACTGATACGAATCATGATATTATATTCAAATTAGGTCAAATTAAGTTTTGTATGACTGGAAATAAAACTGTCTGATGGATCGCCTCTTATAGTAATGTGAGATGAGTTTTTATAAAGACTGGTTCAAAATTTATAGATCTTATAAAAAGCCTACTGCTGAAAAATTTTAGCTACCGGTAGAGGGTATCAAACATTCGGCACATCCGAATATAGCACTCTTACTTGTTTCATTATGATTTTTGTTTGTTTTTAATATACATAAAGCAATAAAAAAAATTAATATTTTGTTGCAATCTCTTTGCCAGTACAACGTTCACTTTACGTTTACTCAGTGAGGCAGCCAACCAGCCATCCAGCCAGTATGTCTGTCAGTAAACTAGTTGCTTGATTTTAGTTGTAATTTTAAGTTCAATCCACAAACTTCAAAGTGACTAACGGAATTCACGAATATATTTCATTGAAATAAATAAGAAGAGGCCCGCAAGGTTGCATAGAAGTAACAAGAGTAAATTAAAGCTTAAAACGAGTACTACTTCTCTTCGATTTTGTTTGTAACCCATTAACTCTTAAGCCCCATAAAGCAAATCATAAGCTTAATCATTCCAAAAAACAAAACAAAAACCTTAACAAAGAGTAACATTTAATTCGTTACACAATTAGCTTAATAATTATTAAAAAAAAGTCATTATTTTGTTAAACAAGAAAATAAATAACAAATAAACATCTACAAGATAGAAAAAAAGCGAAACGAAAATCATGTCGTGTTGACCATCCTCTCATAACTCAAAAAAATACTAGTATTAACTTAAAAATAAAAAATAAATAAAATCTAATTTTAATTTTTTTTACCATAGAAATATTCATACAAATGCAGTGTGTTCGTGTTAAAGTGTTTCGTAGCTGAATTCAATTAAAAAAAATATTTTTAGTTTATCTAATTTAATACACGTACGTTAACAAAAAAAAAAAAAAAAAAAAAAAAAAAAAGTAAAGTTTATATGCCAAATAGACCGACCCAACAAAATAAATTTTCTGCAGACACAAATTGGCCATGGCCGCTGAAGATACATTCGATGATTTTGATGAATCTTTAAAATATAATGCGCACACGCGTCGTCATTATAAGAAGGATTCTCGTTTTGTGTTCGATTTGTACACACTGTGCTATGATGAAAACGAAAGTGTCGATACAGTGGAACTATTTACATCGATTGTCAATAATACGGCTGGTAATTGGAAAGAAGAGGTAAAAAAATACATTTTTATCTCATGATTTATCTAAATTTACTTTTCTACTAGAGATGTGCGCGTGACACACGTTAATCACTCGTAATAGATATTATGTAAAGGGCCGTGGCCACATATCAAACTGCTTCATCAAATGTTTGTGTGTGTTGGTAATATTTTTTTTAATTAGTCCCCTTTTACAATGTGGAATTTGAAAGGCAGTCAAACGAAGTTTGATGGCGAGGATTTAAAGAGGTAGAGTGCGTAGTTCGGAATTTTCATGCTGTTGCTTCATTAAATTTTTCTCATACCAATGTAATTTTAGTATCAATGCTTGTTAAATGTTCATCTTCGTCAACAGCGAAAAAGACGGAAATATGAATACTCTATGTCTGTCTCTTGATTTCGCGATTGTTAAGGGTGTAGGCAAGTTCAAAAGCTAATAAGAAAATGTTCTTCTTTTCATTTTCAACATTATAAAAGCGCACTTAGCACATGCCAAGGCGACCGCATTAGAGAGAAAGAGAAAATAGTCCAAAGATGTGAGATCGCATGATCTATGTGTCCAATTTACCGTAGCAAAACGTGAAATAATTTTTCAACAACGTCATTGTTTCACGAGCTGTATGGCTCGTAACGGGGTCTTGCCTAAGCCAGAGCTCACCGAGACTATGCGCTTAAACTTCAGGAAGCACATATTCCGTTAATATGGTGCGATAACGGTTACCCTTGACGGTAACATTCTGATTTTTCTTATTTTTGAAGAAATATTGAGCAATGATTCCACCAGCCCATAATACACACCATTCCGTTGTTTAAATGGATGTATTGGTAGCTTTTGGTACTATTCGTGTTCTTCATCAGCCCAAATAAGGAAATTTTGTTTATTAACGTATCCATTGAGCCAGAAATGGGATTTATTGATGAGCAAACTTTCACGGTAAAACACCGCACTTTAATTGAGCTTTTCCTGAGCACATTCACTGAAAATAAGAAGCAAATTTAAGTCACCTGGGTACAATTCTTGCACAAGTTGAATTATGTATGCTTTTGGGCCGAGATCCGTACGTAAAATACGCCAAGTTGTCGAATACGACAAGCCAAGCTGCTGAGAACGACGTACACTCTCAGCCACATCTGATATATCCACTTCACTACGTGCTGGATATGGTCTAACCGGTTTCAGTAGGTCGATTATGTGCACCGTAAGTTCCTCGAACCGCACGAAAACCATTTCTCACAGAACTCTGATTTTCGTAATACAGCTGAACAATTTGGAGACGCTGTTGTGGTGTGACTATTTCTATGATGACTTACCAAACGATACTTAACAAAAATGGCAAAACAGTTTGGTATGAACCACGCGTGATCTGTAAAAAAGCATATTTAAAATCCAACCTTACGATCAATCACCCTTTGCATAAAGCATACCGAAATATGGCGGCGGCAACGCTCTGCAATTGGTAAATATGCTTTTGACATCGCGTTTAATAGCGAAGTTGGCCGCTATTGTTAATAAATATGTGGCAAAGAGGAAAATGTACTTAAGTCGACTTAAGAAAATTTGAGTTTATACCTTTCCAATCTCTACGTTTAAAAGTACCCATGGATAAAGTTTCAATTATTTTGTACGATTTTCCAGGAAGTTATTGCAAAATTATCCTTTCCTTATTTTATCAAGCATTAAAGTCGACCGCAACGTTTACGTGAGGCCTTTATTCTTTAAAATATTTCGTAAGTGTGCGTGATTGTCAGGCTTTGAAAATGTTTAGTGATTAAGTGTGCGCGATAAAAAAAAAATTTTCTTAGTGAGCGTGAGTAGTCGTGAGAATTTTAAAATTGTTCTTGCATGAGTGATTGTTCGTGGCTCAAAAACACTCACGCGTTCAGCTCTATGTTAAAATTTAAAAGAACTGTAAAAGGTACAACAAAATTTATTTTTTAGCAACAGTTTTTCTGATTTTATTTTAAAGATTAAGCTGGTTTTATTTATAAAAGAAAAAAGAAAAAACAAAAACAAAAACAGAAAGTAACTAAAATTTAAAACTTGTTTTGCTATTAAAAGCAAAAACAATTTAATAAAAAATGTTATACATTTTTTGTAAATTTAATTTAAGCTGCAAAGGTGTCAGGACTACGTCATATTGTTTTGACCTTGTCGAAACGCTTACATTTTTCCTGGGGTTATTGTTCTGATGTTCAGGTGCAGTGATGGGCAGAATATTAAATAAAAGCATTCTCCAGAGTGTTTCAGAATTTCTTAATTAGTTTCATTAAAACGAGTCAAATTGGGTTTTAATAGAAATGATGATGATGACTTATTAAAGTTTAGTAAGTTTTCATTATGTAAGATTTTTGTTTTTAAATTTTTTTTAAAGATTCAATTACAATAATCTGTTATTATAAAGAAACTTTTGATAAATAGAATAGTATTTCCTTATTTTATCTAAACTACATTCTGAATAGTTCAATTTTATCGACGATATATTCCTAACAATTTTCCTTTATTTAAAAGCATTGAAATTGGCTTTAAATTATTAACCTCATAATTATTTAGTTTTTCTAAATCGGGACTTTTTTGGACATTTTCAAACATCAGTAAAATAAGAATTGTTAATAAAAATCATAGTTGAGGGTAGTGCACTAAATATTGATTTAATTCAGCAGTGGACTATCACTAAATAAAACTGCAAAAAAAATTAGTTTACACTCTTTTTTCCCAGCTTTAGTGATGATTGATATTTTTTTAACTACCACTTAAAAATGTTAGTGATATTGCAAATTTTTTCACTATCACTTAACGAAGATTGAATGAAAAAATCTGCACTCAATTCAAATAGTGCAACATTTGAACTTGCAATCAAAAAAGCTGCATATAAACAGACCCTCACTAAAATTTAAAAAATTTAGTTTTGTATGCGCATAGTTTTTTATTATTGTGATGAATTGGATAAGCAAAGGAAATTAAACAACATGAAATTTTGTCAATAAGGGAATCATTCTTGGCGTAAATCATGAAAAAATAAGTTTTTTGTTTGTAAATTTAGTGCAAAATTTCAAGTTGCACTCAAATGAGTGATTATGCTTTTTCTTAAATCAAACTATTTTTTTTTGAGTGCAAGATTTTTTAACATCACTATCACTCATGTTTAGTGAGGCTGCTTATTTTCAATTCATCACTCAACATCAACAAAATGATTGCAATAATTTTGCACTATCACTAGCTGTGAGTTGAAAATGCAAAATTAGTGCACTACCCCCCTCTATGATAAAAATATTGAAAATAATAACAAGATATTAAATGGCTTTTGCTGGAAGCTGTTTAACAATAAAATTCTCAATGTTATCCAAGCCATGAGCTTTTTTACTATTTAAATTTTTAACAAAATTTATTAGATCATTAAAAGAAGTCAACCTCGAAAATTTTTAAACGGTGTTTGGCGGAAAATTGTTATCGAAAATAAAACGACTATCATGCTCATCAGAAATTGTGGTATTTCGATTTGGAATAAAACACTATACATTTTGGAAAAATGGTATTTTAAACAATTAAAATTTTGTGATTCAGTTTTTTTTAACTTAGCGGTATTTGCAAGCGGACTACTGTTATGGTCTATTATATTATTAATCGTTTTATGTGCAGTTGGACCAGGTTTATTTTTTTTCTAATTTCTAATAATACCTATTTATAATAATAGTTAACAATTGGACTTGTTTAAAAAACACCCCTGTATATTTAATTTTAAACAGATTTTTAATGGTCTCAGCAACTTAAAATTTTTAAGAATTTAGTTCTACCTTTTTGCAGTTAACAGTTAACTAATTGTTAACCGTTATAGCAAAATTAACTGTTGTGGAAAATTTATCAATATAATAATCAATCTCAGAACTTAGCAAGTTTTTATTTTCCACAGGAAAATGATTAAAAAGATCGTAAATTATATCGTTTATAAAATTATTCCAGTTTGTATCGCTTTTGCTTTGACCGGTTAATCGCTCGATTAATTAACCGAGGTTTTGGTTTAATCGGTTAATTTCGTTATTGATCGGTTAACCGATTAATAAAGTTTTTTTTTTATAAATTAAGTAATTTCAGTAAATAAAAATGCATAAATTATTTATTATTTGAAGTTTTATAGTAAAAAAAACAATACCATAACAAACATAACAATTCTTGAACCAAAACGAGCAAACAAAAAAATAATTTATAAATATGTAAATCATATTTTTTGACTAATACATACATATCAAGAATGATATAAAAAGAGATTACGCCATGCGCATGTTTTCCCGTTAGATGACGTAGCTTAACCCAAGCTAGGGTTACCTATTCGTGTATGTTTCGTGACGTCATTTGACCCACCTGCGCAGAAGATTCAATTTTTGAGTTCGTCTTGTCGTAATCTTTCTTCTATCATTCTTGCACACATATTAGTTCTGTTTCTTTACTCTACTTTGGGATCTCTCGGGATCCCAATTTGCACGAAAAGCGTTCCCGTTCTTTATATTTGTGTAAAAGAGAGCGAGTTTGAGAGAAAAAAATTCTTCTTTTTCTTGCACGAAACAGCCCAAACTTTTTCTTCGTGTAAATTGTTAAACAGCTGTAAAACATAAACAAAACAAAAAAAGGTATAGAAAAAATGCTAATGAACAAAATGTTGGAAAGTGTTGTGAATAAAATAGTGTTATTAAATAAAAAGGGTTTATATTAAAATATCAAGAAAAATAATGTAAGTTATTGTAAAAGTGCTTGTATTGTTCTATTTTTGGTAATATATAGTTTATTTCTACAGATAATATAAAATTTTTCAAAAGTGGCGCAAACTTTTATTGGTTTGTTAAGACTGTCAAAACACTTTGACTTTTTATTTTGTGCTAAAAATGGTTTTTTCCGTTCCCGTACTTTTGTGTTATTTTTGTATCTTTGTGAGAGAAATGTATGCTAGCTCTCAATTTCACGAACTTTGCCCAAAAAGTAAAGAAACAAAGCTTTTATGTATAAACTAAAAATTAACTGTTTGATCATTTTATTAGTTATTTCAATAGAAAGAGATCTTATAAAATAATCTTTTTGAAAAATAATTTGGCTTAAATGTTTAGGATTTAACCGATTCATTTATTTAGTCACTTATCGTAGATGTTTGAGAAATCGAAAGCAACCCATATTACAGAATATTTAATTTTACAGTCCTTTTCCTAGATTTCTTCTGTTAACACATAAAACCGACCACGCCACTAGAGTCCTGTTTTAATTTTTTAAAACTTTTAACACTTCTTATTGTTTCGGTTAATTCAGTTAAAAGATTGATATGAGTTGATATAAGAAGAAACAAATAACACATACGTATAAAAAGTACGTGAAACAAAAAGCTGTTGACAGCAAACACTTTCTAAAAATGGTGATCACTAAACACCTTCTTTGTATGAAAAAATATTTTCTGAACACATACCTTTTTTATATGTGACGAAACAAATAATTAAAAACACAAAAAATATTTTATAATACTGAAAAATATTAAAAATTTTGTTAAATCGGTTAACCGGTTAATTGACTGAAATTAATCGGTTTAATCGTTAATTGAAAATAGCCAATTTTAAATTAACCGGTCAGTTAATCGGGTAGTAATTAATCGGTTAACCGATTAACGGTTAACCTAATGAATACCCTAATGAATACTAAGGAAGTGGATTCGAAATAAGTTGAAAATCTTTGAAAAAATTTCTAGTTTTAGAGGAAAATCGTCAGAAGATGTTGCAAGTGAAGAAATTAGTCAGGATTAATATTATCTTTTAAATTAGAACTAATTAAGAAGTGATCAAGATAAGAAGACCCATTAGGAAATGAATAAAAATTTCTTTTAAAATTAATAGAAAAATGTTGAAGCCAATCAAAAAATTTTAATTTTTTTTTGTTGTCACACCAAGAAACATTTTTTGAATTACAGTCTCCACCAATAAAAGTTCCATCAAATTTTTCAGAAAAATTTTAAATCTTACAAAAGTGTGAACACTTTTCGTTGCCATTGGCAGATCATTGTTAAACGTTGGAAGTTTTTTTTTATTGTCAGACGTCTAACTAGTGACCGAAACTCTTGTCTATATCTTTTCTGTTTACTCTGCTGCTTTTTATTAGTCAACGATAGCTAAAATATTGGTTATGTCTAACTAGTTAGTCATAACGTACATTTCGGTGACACTAGCTAGTTAATCATAACGTAAATATTGGTTAAAAAATAATAAATTTTTTTATATTCATTTAAAATTTAAATTTTTATTAAGCAAATTCTAATCCAGTACATGTATGTCTCACGTTTGTAACTTCATTAGCTACGGAGTGTAGCAAACGGCGGGTGTTGCAAAAACCAGTTCAACTCCACTTTCTAAGTCACTCCTTAAATAATAGGTTACGGTGCGGGACCACGTAACATTATTACTGTGGCTGCTCTATAATTTTCATCTTTTTGCGTGGGTCTGGATCTTGTTTTAGGATATTCTTTATAAGAGTTATTTTGTAATGGAGATAAACGTACTTATTAACAATTCATTTCTACAACTATTAGATACCAGCAGAATGTAATGCATTTTCTGGCCCGCTACGGCCTTCGTAGAATACACATTCGAATCAATAAAAAAATTTATAATAAAAATGAAACTCATCAAGAGAACTCAAATTCCCACATTCTATTCCTAGGAGTTTTTATATACAATTTTACAAAATTTATATAAAAAATTTTGGGGTAATTTTTAATGTCTTAAAATTTACAATTTATAATAGTAAATGAAAAATAGCTCCAAATTAAAAATTGTTATTTTATTTGGGACCTTTTTCATTCCGCAAAAACACCCCAACGAAAAGAATGAAAAAGAGCTCCAAAATTGCATGGAGCGAAAATCGCGATTTATTTTATCTTTTTTTCATATATAGGCAATATGGGTATAAAATTTTTTCATTTTAAAATTTATCAAAATGTGAAAAATACAATAAAAAAATATAAAATTAATTAAAAAATACGTAGAATTTGTATGAAAAACCGAAACGAAAATATGTATTTAGTTAAATATCTCAATAAGTAGGTCGCAAGTGGTAAAGTTTTATATACCATTGGATGCTGCTTCAAAAACCCTTTTCGATGATAACAAATTTTATTTATGTCGTCTTGGAGCAAAGTACAAAAAAATTCGAAAAACTGAAAAAATACCTTTTTAAAAATGGTCCAGGTCACGGATGGTCAACGCTAGAACCAAAATATTTTGGGAATCATCATAAAACATATCAACCTTTATTTTCAGAGGGGTAACAAAACCACTTTTTTTTGAGTCGCTCTAATATACATATATATATATATATATATACAGTTTCGGTCAGTACAAATATTATATAAAAAAAATTATATGTACTCTTTTTATTACAATTTAACTTAATTTATAAGTGTTACAACAACACTTTAAAATAGCACAGAAAATGTATCGTAATTTATTAAATGAGAAAAAATATAAAACAAAGCCTTTGTATTTCAAGTCAGGCAATAGCTTAGGACCCGTACATAAAATAGAAGTCTTATTGGACACGTGTATGTACAGGAATATTTTCCAGAACAAAATGTTAGAATATGCTTAAAAAAGGTAGGGCCAATTGTTATTTCAATATGACAATGACGCTATGCACATACATATAAAATGTTAGTTGGAACCAGTGTTTAAAAAACTGCAATAACTTTAATTTCTTTTGATTTGACTTCTGCTTGTGCTTCTGAAATCAACAACAGTTTCAGTCAAAGCAAAATCACAAAACGAAAAACAAACAGTTGAACGAAACTTTTGCCACCAGTTGTTTTAAAAATTGTGATTTTGATTTTCTTTTCTTTTGAACAGTTTCGCAAGTAAAAATAAAATCAATCTCTTTGCTTTTGTAAGTCGCAAACAGTCGCAGAAGCAAAAAGTTTTTGTATTTGCAAATTATAAGTCCCAATCAGGGCTGTCAGATTGATTTTGAACTTTTTCGCCAAATTCAATGTCAAAAATCGCCATAGCATTTATTTTTTAGTTTTTGAGAAAAATATTTGTATGTTTAGAATAATTAAAAATATTTTTTTTATAAATCCACATTTGTTCCGTATCGCTAAAATCCGCTTTATTGAATTTTTCTTTGAATGTAATTAAATAGGGCTGAACTTTACAATATATAAATTTACATAAGCCGTTGTAAAACGTTTACTTTTTTACTTTTTATATGTAATGCTGAATTTTTCGATTTTGTTATTAGATAAAAACATGTTTTTTTGTGTTTAAAATAGACATTTTTTAATTTGCCGATTTTTTTTTTTTTTTTTTTTTTTTTTTTTTTTTTTTTTTTTTTTTGAAAAAATGCCGATTTTTTACCAACACCATCTGGCACCCCTGTGTGTGAGTAAGAATAAATGTAAAAAAAACAATAGAATATTTTTCTCTTAAAAATTTACAAAACTAAAAGATTGCCCTCTTTAGGACTGCGACTTCTGACAACTTTCAAAAGCAAAGACACTGCTTGTGATTTGGATTTTTTAACTTATCAAAAGCAGAAGAAAACTTAGCACACGACTGCCGATTGTTTTCATAAGTTTTAACAGAATCAATGTTTGATTTTAAAAAGCAGAGAAAAGTAAAAGCATTGAATAGTTAAAATTTTGCGACTTTTCGACTTTTGACTTAAGTTTTTTAAACACTGGTTGGAACAGCAGGGAATTAATGTCTCAAAGTGGCCGGCGCAGTCCACAGACCTAAACCCTATAGAAAATTTGAGGGAGCTTGTTAACCAAAAGATAAATTGAGAAGCCGTCCGGAAAAATAAAAATTTACTGTTGAAAACCATAAAATATGCCTGTACAAAAGGTGTGCAGCTGTTATCAAAACGCAATGAAATAATGAAATTTTTAATTTGCTTAAAATATGTTGTTATATAAAGTTTGGATTTGGAGTGCAAGCATTTGAATATAAATCTGTTTTTTAGTTATTACCAACGAATCAAACATTTATCCAATTTATAAAAATGTGTTAAGGTAATTTTTGTTCGAAATAATTTGACCGCCACTGTTTATATATATCTACTTACTTTTTTGACACCCCTCACTTCTCACTAGTATTCCGAAGTAGTTTGTTGCATATACATATGTGAAATTGTTTAATTTTGATCTAATTGTTTTATATTGAACATAAAATGTGGACTTTAATTCAGAAATGAATTTTAAAATCTCTTGAAATATATCACCCATTTAAAAACAATCTGTTGGAAATCGATAAATTTTCATCACATATTTAAATAAAATTTAGTTCTGCCAAAAAAACCAACAAGAATTTTAAAATGATGATTTATGAACGATCAAAATACTGTTTATGACTTGGCTCTCCGATATTTTATATAATAAGTGTAGCTTTGTGATCAGTATTAATAGATCTTTCGGAATTTGGAGAAACAATGTCCTTGACATTTTTCCTTCTTATACAAAAATATTTAAAATTACTTGTTTCTAATACATAATATGAATTATATTAGGTGTGTTCATATACTTTACTTGCACAAACTTGCAACGAGAGAGTAAATTCAAAATTTGTAACATTTTTCTTCCAATTACTCAAAAAAATTAAAAAGTAAATGAGCGCTTAAGGCCCAACTATAATATGCACAAGCTTCTGTCAAAAACTAACAAAAAAGCCTATAAATGTATTTAAAAAAACAAAAAAAAAATCAAAAAACACTTTGCGACTTAGGCAAATTGACCGTATCTAGCTGTAAGATACGAAATTATGTCTTCCCTTATTCAATTATTTTGAGCTATTTGGCTCATGGTTATAGTTCCTTAATTAAAGAAAAATATTTTATGTTATTAAATAATTTCAAGATTTTGAATATATTTTGTTAAACATTTTTAAAAGTTTGTTTTGCAAACAAAAACATGAAAAAGCCGTTTAAAAAATTCTTGCAAGTAAAAATTTTAACATTAAAAATTTGCAAGAGTTTTTATGTCTCTCAATTTGTCATTCACTCTTTCTCTACTTGAAATTTTTTTGGATTAGGTGCGTTCGTTTACGCCTAAATTTGTGTAAGTTTTTTAAGTTAAGTAAGTTTTCGCTTACACAAAAATTTGCAAAAGAGAGCATCTACTGAGAGAGTAAAGTGACAGTTGTAAGCAAAGAGTCTGCAAATTTTTACTGAACAAATTTTTACCAGTAAAAACCAGTAGAAAACAAAAACATATGTTTCATTTAAGTAAACAAACAAAAGTAAGCAAACAAAAAGCATACAATTTGTAATAAAAACATTTAAAAGAACAAAAGCTGAATTAAAAGTGCAACAAAAACCAAAAATATTTATTACATCCTAAACAATTTTACTTACCACTTTGTACCTATTAATATTAAGTTTTCTTTTTTTGGCATCCATGGTAAAATTTGTCTTAATTGTTCAATATTACTTGTTTTTGTTTTTGTTTACATTAATATTTTAGAGATGTAAAGCTAATGAATATATGATTACTTCTTATTGCATATTATTGAGGGTACCAAATATCAAAAATCAAATATTGATGTAGTTTCGTATGTAATTCAACTAGAAACCAAATTAAAAGTCATGTACAAAATAAACAAGTCTTAAAACTTGCACAGAAGCTCACTTAATAAATAAATATGCTACGAATTTATAATCATTACAATGCATTTCATCAAGTACCAAACACATTATGTACTGGGTAGTCTAAACAACACATATTTTACAACACTAAGCTTTGTAGCGATCAGCTGTTTGAATTAACCTGCAAGTTTTTGTAATTTTTCCGTTCGTTTACTTTTTTGTGCAAGAGCCATTTTTGAGAGTAAAATTTTCATATTGCCCAAAATTTACTCAACTACTGGATTTTACTGGAAAAGTAAACAAACGCACCTATTAATGACCACTCTAGCAGTGTTACCGCTTGAAATTTTCAAAAAGGGGCACAAAAAGTGGATTTTTAAAAATAAGAAGCACAAAAAGGGACACAAAAGAATTCTGAGAAAAAGGGGCAACTTGAAAAACCAAAACATTTTCAAAAATCAAACATATCGCTCATTTCGTGCAAGACCGTCACAACTCAAAATTTGAAACTTTACAGGAGAGCCTTTTTAAGATTCCAACCTATTATTATTTATTTTATTATTTATTTTATATACAGTTATAAAATCAAATGTTTCTTTTTTGCTGCAAAGAAAACCACATGTACAAGAGGAATGCCAACAAAAAAACTGAAATATGACCTTGTTGATGTTAATTGCTCAAGTTTGTTACAAGAGGTCATAGCGTCAAAAGCATCTGTATTACCGTTATTTTTTCGATAATTCTCTCCGTTCTTAGATCAATTTGTAGAGATTTAAGAGGAGAACATTTCTGCATTACTAACTCGAAAATGCCAAATTTTGAGTTGTGACGGTCTTGCACGAAATGAGCGATATTTATTAAGTTATTTTCACTGAAAACATAAACATTAAAAAAATGAAAATAAATATACATTATAAATGTACATATATATAATAAAAACTACAAATTGTTTGAGAAATACATATACAGTCGAATTTCCCTAAAATGAATATTAATGGGACCAGGAAATCACTTTATTTTATATAAATTTCATTATACAGAACTTTAATTTTTTTCACTTTTGTTTATAAAAAGTTTCTATTACACATCAACGTACGGCGGTTATCGATTTGACCTTTGCTTCATTAATATCGTTGAAAGGTCAAGTTTTGCGTTTAGAGCTTAATTGCTTGTTTCTACATTTTTAGAATTGCTAGAATATAAACTGCTTAGATACAAAACTTTATGTGTTACTGCTTTAACTTTAACTGGTAACATTTTCTTAAAATAAATGCTGATACATTTTCGTTCACTGAACACGAGCGACTGCTGTCAACATTTTTAAACACAAAACCATTTTCTTCTATTCCTATTTTCATCTTCGGGTATCGCATAATAAAAAATTTATTCAAATAATTTATTATATGGAGACAAAAAGGTATGTAAGTCAAATTTATATTTGAAAAATTAGATTTATTATAAGGAATTTAGAAAAAATTAGCCCAGCAGATGCACAACTATGAGGTAAAGTAAAATCATACGAAGATATAAAAGCTGGCAGGCACATCTGCGTTCATTTACTGCCAATATAAAAAAATAGTTCAAAAAGGGGCAAAAGGGATACAAAAAAATACAACATGATACTTGCTAAAAGGAATTCGAAAAAGAGGCAAAGAAAGTGGCAAAGCAGCCAAAAAGGGGCAAAATGCGGCTTTAGTTGAATAACCGTAACGCTGTACTCTAATAACAATTGTGACAAATTCGTAACAAATTTTAGTAAATGAGCACACCTATTGTCATCTTGTATTTAATATTAACTAAATTTATATTTTATACAATACTTAAAGAAGCTGATAATGCAAAATTATTTTTTTGTTTAAATAAATTTATATATTTATAAATAAATATGTGTTCATCAGAGATTGTTTACTCTTTTTATCTCAATCGTCTAAAATAAATCGTTATTAAAGATAATTTTCTAAGTTTGAGAAAACAGGAACAAGTACTTATAGATAATTAATAACTATTTGTGTATTTTTACCTACTTACTCACTTACTACAGATACTCAAAAACATTGTTCTTTCTTTATGTTATCAAAAAAAAAAAAAAAAAAAAATACGCACCAACCCTTAAAAAATAAACACTTTTTACACATGACATACACCGTACGCACAAAAACACATTAAATGAGGACTTGCCCGCAAACCTGCAAGAATATGTTTAAATCGCGGGAGGTAAAACCAAATTGTATTTTTACCTACTGACACACACTTACTGTGTATATGTACGAGTATATATGTATGGATTTCTTAAGAAATGTTTCTTAAGAATTTAATAAAGTAAATAAGAACAAAAATTTGAACATCTGTTCGATGTTTATGAAGCAATAGATATGACGGAAATTTAAGTTACAAAAATGTTCCAACATCATTTCAAAAAGTACTTTTCGGTGTATGTGCAATTAACTTTTGCGTGCAGATTAAGAGCCCCATAATTTATTTTTAATATTAAACTGATTTATAAAATAATACTGATTATCAAGGACCGGAATTTTATGAAGTTAAAATCGCGTTTTATGCGCATAAGACATGCACTAAAAATAGAAAAATATGCGCTAAAAATTGGAAAAATATGCACATAAAATTTTTTTTAACACAATTATTAATGACAAAAAAAAAAAAAAAAAAAACATAAATAATCATGTAAATGAAGTCACTTGTTAGATAGATATTTGAACCTTCGCATAAAATGAGTTAAGAACAATAAGAAACCATTTTGTTTATATAAATACAAAAATGTTTTTTTGAAATATTTTCCAAAAAGCTTTCCAACAAGGAAAATGACCGTTCAACGCGACGGAAGTTATCGGCATATGATTTTTCTAAAGACTATTAAGCTTGATACGAATTTTCTTACTAAAGTTGCCCTCCACTGCATACATTTTATTTATGGCATTATCAATTAATTTAATTTGCTTTCTTAATGGAATAGATTTCCCTAATTTCACAATAGCCTCAGAGATAAGTCCATAATTAGAAGACACAAACATTATCTGAGCTTTTATATTTGATAAATTTGCTTTTTTAATAAAACTGCATCGCCATCGCCACATCCTTGAATTGGTCAAAATTTTCAGCATAATACATAACTGCTTTCTTCTGCAACACGGTGCACCGCAAAATAAAACAAGTTTTGTTTTTCAAATTATGCAACAAAAATATGCAATGTCAGAAATATATGCTAAAATATGCATTTAAAGCAAAATATGCACTAACAAATTGATGCCATTTTACTTCAAATTTAATGATTCGCAAATATATTTAGTTTATGTTGATCTCAGACTGACGACAACAAATATGCATTTGCATAAAAATCCTGGCCTTGCTGATTATGTATACTCGAAAAAAGTTATAAAACTTTCATTCTTAACATAAGCGATTTTAGACAAGCAATACGAGAATGTTTCTTTGAATAAAATTAAAAAGATAATGAGAAGATTTAAACTAGGGATGTAACGAATACCGAACCGATATATCGGCGATGCTTCAGGTTTGCCGATATATCGGTATCGGCGATATTTTACTGTCGATACGCCGCTCCTTTTTTAATTTCCAATGCTCATTTTTTGCATAACAACTGAGAGAAATAACACATTTAAAATAAAAACAAAATAATTAATTACTTCTTTCAATTCTTTAGCTGGAGGTCCACATCACGCGTTCTATGCGTTTGATACTTTCTTGACCATTTTTCAAGACGCATGCAAATGCGGAAAGTAATCCCGCTTTATCCGTTCTTTACGTATATGCAGTGTACGCGTTTGCTGTGTAACTTGTCAATACAATTGTACACTAATTCTACTTTTTTGACAGATGCTAAAACGCATCAACGAATTGAATGCGTAGTGTGTCTTTAGCCGTTTTGCTTAGCACTAAGTAGTGAAATGTTCTTTCCCTGCTAAATATTTTATGTATTTGTAGTTCAAAAACCGTAAAAATTTTGTAAATTTTTATGCTTATTTTTTGGGTTACTTCGAATAGGCTTAAGAATCCATAAGCAAAAAACGGCACGGTCACCCGTACACTTAGCAAGAGTTCTGATAAGTCTAACAATGGCCTTTGGAGCATTTGTGAACAAGTTGTATGAAACTCTGATTGGGATGAGCCTCTATCCATCCTCAGCTGTGTTTCGGCTAAAGATGAAGTCGAGATATATCATATTGCCAGGGTATCATACGAATTTTTGGAGCCTCAACCGCAAGTCCTCGTTCGACCTAAACCTTCGTATAGGAAGGATAGATCCTCCAGAATCCACTCCAGAGTATTTTTGGTCTCCACCAGTAAACGTCTGAGTTTTTTATGGTTCTCCACCAGTCACTTTGAGTTATAAATGGTTCTTCACTAGACAAACACGTTAAAACATTGAGGTTACGAACGATTGCACAAAGTCAATGCTGACAACCGCAAAATCTGTAACTCGGTACAGTTATACGACGCCAATCCATTAACCAATGCGAGGTGAAATCGCAAAACGCACGAAAAGTAGACAAACAAGAACGATCTGATTGTCCTTAAGAAATAATGACAACGAGCGCGACCTGCTTCCCACTCAGAGCAGTTTTGTTTTGAGGTCCCATTATAATTAATGGACTTTACTTGAGCTCTAACAGTTAAAAACCTTCGTGAAATATTGGAGATAAAAATTACCTACAACGGTTCATTGATATAGACAAATATAATATGTATGATATTTATGGACCAAATACAAATGTCCTCTCGAAATCGGCCTCACAATTGAATCTAGAATGATGAAATTTGGCTTGAATATTCTTTATATGTAAACTTTGTTTTACATTGAAAGTGAGGCTTATCGAACAATTACTACACCAAGTTCACATACAATTGTCCTCTTCGATTTGAGGAGGCATTTTTTACAAATACGATCAGAAACGAACAACTTAAATGTTTAGCCGTAACTTGGGCACAGATTTGTTACTACGAATTCGGGCAGTATTTACATTTACCAGTAAAAATGTTTGTTTTCCGAAAAAGACTTAGACCCTGACACCAATTCATAGCCCCTGTCACTTTAAAAGTAAACAAATAATAGCTATTTTAAAAATGTAATATTTACAAATGTAAATACTGCCCAAGTTAGGGTTAAGCGTTGCTAACATATTCTCTTTATATTTGTCTTATTTGGTAATTGAAATGGGTCCAAGAGGTCCATTGTTTTACCAAGCCCTCACTCAAACCACAGTTTTTCTGTACAATTCTATTGAATAGAAATAGTGTTTTCACTAGAAAGTTTCAAAAACCTTTATTTATAAAAGTTACTCACTTATGAAAAGGATTTGAAAATTTAAACAAAACAACGTAAAATTTTTTTATAAAAATCAAATTTTTGATGTTTAAATATGAACATTTTAGCCAAAAATTTTACAAGCCGATTTTAGTAGAGATGCAATGGTGAAGGGTGTTTAAGATTCGGCAGTGTCGAATATAGCACTTGTACTTGTTGCGTTTACACAATGCAAGTGCTGAGGTAGGATCACATGATTGTCGAAATACAAAATTGGAGCACAATAAAGAAATTGTCCCAATCAAGTTCTCTGCAATCACATTATTGCATTATTTTAAATAAATTAGGTTTGCTGACGATCTGGCCTAAGACACCAGGGAAATGTGCATAGAAACTAGTATTTTCCCTTAACAATAAATTTCACTGTATTTATCAAAAATGAAAATTGGGAATTTACCACGTCATAAAGAAATCTTATTAACAACGCCCGGATTTTTATGCAAATGCATATTTGTTTTCGTGAGTCTGAGATCAACATAAACTAAATATCTTTGCGAATCATGAAATTTGAAGTAAAATGGCATCAATTTGTTAGTGCATATTTTGCTTTAAATGCATATTTTTGCATATATTTCTGACATTGCATACCTTGAAAAACAAAACTTGTTGTATTTGTTTTATTTAGCGATGCATCGTGTTGCAAAAGAGATAAGAGGCAACTGCGATGATACTGATTTATTGATATCTTATGAAAAAAAATATTTTGCAAAGTACCTCGCGATAAAAGTATCCAGATTTATTTCTCCCTTTACAGCCTATAACAACCAGGTGGGGAACGTGGTTGAAAGCAGATTTATTTCTCCCTTCACAGCCTATAACAACCAGGTGGGGAACGTGGTTGAAAGCAGTTATATATTATGCTGAAAATTTTGAACAATTCAAAGATGTGGTGAAAGGATTCAACGATGGCGATGCAATTTTATGAAAAAAAGCAATTTTATCAAATATAAAAGCTCAGATAATGTTTATGTCTTCAAATTATGGATTTATCTCTGAGGCTATTGTGTAATTAAGGAAGTCTAATCCACGAAAGCAAATTAAATTAATTGATAATGCCATAAATAAAATGTATGCAGTGGAGGGCAACTTTATCAAGCTTGATAAAGTTTTTAGAAAAATTAAAGATTCAAAACTATAAAACAAACTGATGGCATATTTAATTAAAATTTTTACGAAACCAGCGAAGTGGAAAATGAATATACCACAAAGGAACTATCAGCATTTAATCATGTATCGATCACTTCCGTCGCGTTGAACGGTGATTTTCCATGTTTAAAAGCTTTTTGAGGCCTAGCTGACTTAACTTTACATTTGAAAATACGAGGGCAGATCAATAAGTCCGTGACTTTTTGAATGAAACACAGTTTTTTTTTACAAAAAATATTTATTTTTCAACATAATCTCCTTTTAGCTCAATACACTTAGTCCAACGTTTCTCCAATTTGTGTATCTCTTCCAAAAAATAGGATTTTTGAAAAGTCATGGACTTATTGATCCGCCCTCGTATTAAAAAATTTTTATGTATTTATAAAACAAAATTTTCTCTTATTGTTCTTAGTTCATTTTACATGCAGGTCCAAAAATCTATCCAGCAAGTGACTTACTTTACATGATTATTTTGCTTTTGGGTTTTCTTTATATTTTTGTGATTTACTTTATATTAATTTCTACTTTTACGTTGGTTGTAACTTATTTTCGTTTATGAGACTGAACTTTTACATTTTTATGTTATTTTTGTTTTTTTTTTTTTGTTATTTTAATGTTTTTATTATCATTAATAAATGTGATAATAAAAAGCGCATATTTTTTGCAATTTTTAGCGCATATTTTTCTATTTTTAGTGGATCTTTTACGTCCGGGCCTTCTTTATTAATAATAAATTAATTTGATTGTCGCAAATTAGCGGAAAACGATTGAGTGACAATAATCGCCGCATTTCATTTACACAATTGTTCTTGTATATGGCAATTTTGAGAAACAGCTGTTGTGCTAGTTGTCAAATGTTGTTTTGTTTAGAAAAATATAATTATTTAAAAATTTGTTTTTTTAACAAATAAAATGTATAAATCATTTAATTATTTAAACATTTTTTCGCATGTGATTTTTTGAGTAAAATTTTAATTTTTAAAGCTCTTTTTAATAGTCCTATTCCGTAAATATTTCACATACTTTTTGCTTAAGCTAACCTTTGGTTAACATTGAAGCTTTATGGACAGGCAACCAGTCAGCCGAACGGATGGACATCGTAACACTGCAAAGACAAAAGGAATACGCTGTTTTCTTGGATGTTCATTGAAACACACAATATAAAAAAGAATTTGAAAGCAAGTTCAAATTTTAAAAGTATGAATGTCTCAGTAAAAACTTCGCTTCCTTTTCCAAAATCAATGGCTTCCTTCACTCATTATTTAGTAGCTTTCTTCGCAATTACATAAATAATTCTTTTAACGTATTTTATATATATACAGTGCAACTTCGACAATCCGGACACATATAGTTTTAAGCTCGTTCGGATTATCAAGTTGTCCGGACTATAGTTGTGAAATTTATTGAAATAATCTAAGAGAATATAAACATGAATTTACTTTTTTGGAAACTTTGTCATCACAAATTTTTAGATATCTATCTAATACAATGCCTTAACTTAAATTTATTTTACTAGCCTGAGCTCGTTGAAAAATCGCCTCACTTGTTATATGGGTGCCCCGGTAGGCTAGCTGGTAGTGAGCTAGTCTATCAGTACCGGGGTTGCGGTTCGATTCCCGCCAGAGACTCTGGTCTCTTGCAGACAAGCGAAAAGCTTCGCGGGATTTAGTGTAGGAATAATAAAAAAAAAAAATCTTTACATAAAAGAATTTGGCCTTTGCTTTTAAATTTCTGATGAAATCAGGATATTATTGTTGCTCTGTTGCAAAAACATGCTTTTTTCATAACTTTTCTATTTCTTAAAAAAAGTTGTATGTATTAAGAAAATGGCTTAAACATTATTATAGGTATTCGAAGTAAGTTGTTTTATGTTTTCCTTATTTTTTTAATGTCGCAAATAGTTGAATTAGGAATAACAATAGAGTTTTTTCCCTCATAAAGACTTTGTAAAATATCACACTTTTCATTTAAAGTTAGTCAGCCATGTTCTGGAAATTGAAATCACATGAAATTAAAATCAACGGAGATTTTATATTAAATTTTTTTAAAAATTAACGTGGCTTTTCCTGATTTTAAAAGTAGTTCTGGTAAAGATAAGTGGTCCTCAAAGTATGAGTTTTATAAAAGGAAAATATTTTATATAATTTAAAGTTTGTTCGATTTAAATTTCACTCGAATTCGATTTCCAGAATATCGCTTAGTGTTTTATGCTTGCGTTTACTATTTAGAAACATGGAGGAAAACCAAAACGGAAGCAATGACAGTACAAAATGCGAATCAACGTGTGAATCCCAAATCATCTTAGGTAAAAACGGTAAAACAACGGCATTTAATTTTTGTTCTTGCATAACAAAAATTTTTCCGTTTTGTAGTGGTAAAAATTTGAAATTGTCCGAAATGTATTAGCGTCCGAATTATTGGAGTGGCCGGACTGGCGCATGTCCGGACTATCGAAGTTGTACTGTAATTCATTATTATATAAAATGAATTATGTAATAATCACTTACATGTAATGATTTATAAAAGTAATTCCAAAAAAAAGCAATATTTTTTTAATGAAAATGTATTTTTCACACTTTGCTAAATTTTTTCAGTTTTATGTACTTAATTTTCGGATGCATGAGGTATAAAAATAATGCCATACTTTTCAAGTGCCAGTTAGTTAAATGTGAATGCGTTCATTTTGGGTCTTCGCTTGTAATATGCATTGTTTCAATCTGTAGAATTTTAAGAGGTGTTTTTGCTTTTTTCTGATTACTCAATACATTATTTTGTAGGCGAAGTTTTAACTGGGCGAGCTTTCATATAATTGCCGCACTAGAGTTGCATTTGAGTGGGCTGCCGAACATAAAAATAAAATAGACCAATAACTGGTGCATTTGGACAATCGAGTGTCCCACCGTTATAGTTTTCTATGAATATATGAATTTTTAAGTATGAATGTGTGTTTATACACATAAAAAATTAATAATTTTCTCCAATCACCAAATTTATGCCAAATTCATAATATCAAGCAAATAATTTGTTGTTTTTGCATCTATGACCAAAATGATTATATTGATTACTAAAAATTGTAATATTGTGAATATTTTTTTTTTAGTAAATTATACTTTTAATTTTAATTAAAAAAGTGATCAAAAACTTTGGCATTTCAAACAATGTGTTAATTTATTTAAATAAATATTGCCAATTCCCAACATCAATTCTACATGTTTAAATTATTTTATTTTAAACGAAAAAAGTCAATTAAGATTTGTTGTTATTTAATTAAAATTGTAATTGAAAATTTATTTCAAAACAGCTAAAATGTTAATTAAATCAAAGTTAAATTTTTAATTTTCTTTCAACTAAAAAAATAATTAATTTAATTATCACATTAATTAAATTTAAATACTTTTTGCAGCATTTTTTTAATTGATAAAACACTTTTTTCTGTATACAGTGCCAGCTCGCTAATCCGAAGGTGTGTTATCCGAATTATCCAGTTATCCGAATTGAATTTATGACGTATGGCAAGGCGAATTCATGTATACGGTGGTGTCGATACTACAACAAGTAACAACACCAAAAACACGCCAATATATTTTTTGTTGCTTTCGTTGATCGATATGTCAAAAACACAAGCAACTTTTGACATTTCTCTCTCTAAGTAAGAAAAAAAGTAGCACAGTTGTTCCTTTAACGCCACCTGATAAATAAATTCGCCTTGACGTAGGGCATACTATAAAGTCCGCATTGATTGCAAGCTCGCTAAACCAAATTTTTTTTTTTTGTATTTTATTTTTCTGCTTTTTATTATTGTGTCTGTTTTTTTTACAAAACCATGTGTGGAATTTTAAAACTAAAGGGACATCATTGAGATGCAGAGCCTTCTATGATTGACATTTTACATGCATACCCAGCGGGAAAAATGAGTACGGATGCCTTATAGAAGGTCTCTGTACTCCTTCTTTTGGATGCACATGGCCTGCTCGCTCCATTCCATACTCATATATTTTTACACACATTATCATTGCGGGGTAGACCTACCGCTCTCGCTTCTTTGGCAGTTACATAAGAATGGCAACTGGATGAAAAAAATAATTCTTTTGCTTTTGTGTTGGCTAAAAACAAAACAAAAAATTTTACTCCTTCTCTTCTCCCTTCTCGCCTTCTATGAAGCATTCTTTAGCAGGTAGATAATAATGTTAATTGAATCAAGAAAATGTTAAGCAGACTTTTAATAAGGCCTAAATTAAGAAGGTCTTATGAGTTTTCCCGATGGGTACATACATATGTATATGTATGGAAATATTAATGTACATATGTCTGTTTTATGTCCTGTTGGAAATAGCGTAGTGGCTGAATGGTAAGTCACGAAAACATAAATTTAAATATGTAATATGGCAATGTGGAATCAGAGCCTATAATTATAAGACACGTTAAGCTGTACTGGCCTTAAGCACTTCAATAGATTGGGCAAGCAACGAGGTATGCAAACATCTTACCTATTGATGCTTAAAGAATTGCGAAACAAGGCTTTGGAACCATGTGCACTGAAAGGGAAGTAAACCTACATAGCAAATTATGTATGTTAAAAAAAATTTATTCTATGAGCTAAATTTCAGTCAGTTATTTTATAAAGCTTTTTGTAATAGTTACATATATTTCTATAAAATACATAACTGAAATTTAGCCCATAGAATAAATTCGAAAAATAACAAAAAAAATTTTTTGAATATAATAAAGTAACTTATGAAAAGGAAAACAATTTTCAGATTCTATTTAAAAAATAATATTTTTTTTTATTCTTGATTAATAAAAATAAAATAAATTTGTTTTGAAATCCTGGCTTGTTTAATTTATTTTCGAATATAGTGAATTATAATATATTATAACTACACTTCCAGTATTCCGAATATCTCGTTAATCCGAATCAGGGTCTGCAATCATTAATTCGGAAAGCAAAATTAATTGAAAGAGTACGTAGGGAACGTTCGTAAATGCATCACTGCGCTGCATCAGAAAAGCAAACTTTTTTTGATGCCGATAAAAAAGTAATTGTAATTTTTTTTATTGTGTAAGTATTATTTTTGTGGAGTATTTGACAATTTTTTGGTCCACATCTCCTTCATTGATGTATATATAAACATTTGAAATCACTGATGCAGCGCAGTGATGCATTTACGAACGTACCCTATATGATGTGCGCAACTGCTTTCTTCCTCTTGGCAGTCATGCCTAAAAAGAAATAATGCAATCAATAAGACTTGTATGATGTAAACTCAGACCTGGGTGCCTAGTTAGGAACTTTAATAATTTAATATGAAATTTTTTTTAAAACTATCAAATTTTTAGGGCTATGTTCACACCTATCAAATATTTGACGTGCTACATGTAACCACTAGTCTTATTACAATTTTTTTTTATGCTTTTGTAAAACGTTTGCTAGATCAAACATCATTTAAAATTATCTAAATTACAATATATAATTATCTTCTTGCAAATAATGTTTAGTCGATGAATAAAAATTGTTAAAAATAAAGCTAAAGCTTGATAAAATTACCAATCACGCTTTTTTTTTTTTGGCTTTTTTGTCAAATATTTGTTAGGTCTGAACAAACCTTAAAACTTGTATTCAGGTCATCAAAATAATTAAATTAAAAAGGTTGGATTTCCAAAAAGAAGAAACCAGAACTAGATCGTCTTAGAATTTTAGTAAATCTACTATTTAAAGGAAATAAATTTTTATTGTCTTAAGGTACTTTTACGTTTTAAAGAGTACTTTAACTAAGCCAAATATGTCATCCCTGTATAGGAATGTTCAGTTAAAAAGAACAGATGCATACACTACCCAATACTCGTACACATACAGAAGCCCCCTGAAACTAATCAGGGTTGAATAGAGAAGTTTTTGTTGTTGTTTTGTATGCATTTAACCGTTGCAAGTAAATATATTGATAAGCCCATGTTGATTTGTTATTGTTTTCAATTTGTTGTTGTTTTTTCCAATGATCTATAGAAAGGACGGCTGGGTAGAATTCATGAAAATCTTTTTGATGTTGGTTCCTTTATTTATTCGAAAAGGAAATCAGTATTGAAAAGTTTTTAGGATCATAAACAACTCGCTATCTGCCGGTTTTTAGTTTAAATTTTCTATTTATTTGAACTTTTTTTTCATAAGATGTTTGAAAAACTGATATTCAAAGTCAGAACCAAGTTCTGGGACAATTTTAATAGTAAATTATACAAATATAGATTATGTGGCCAAAAGGATTTTGATTATGTTGATTGCATGTTTCCGCGGGTGTACAATCAAAATAATTTCACAAATATTGAATTGACACTCTTTACAAAGGACGCTTTGTGTATAGAACCTGAATTTCTTGTAAATATTGATGATAAATTTTTACGAGTTACGGATCCAAATGTGGAGGATGCCAAACGATATAGTGTAAGAAATTTATTAACATATTCTAGTGGTAATTTTAATAGATGTAAGTTGGTATAAAGTAGGGTTGCCAATCCCGGGATTTTTCGGGATCCCAGAGTTTTTGGGATTTGGGGTTTTCGGGACTAGAGATTTTTGATAGTCAAAAGATAAATGCTTTCTATAGATATTTATTAAAAATAACGTCTTTAAATGATTTTTACAAACAAAAGTTTTATAATTCATTAAATATTACAAGTTTGTTTAATGAATATATTGAATACTAAAATTTGTAAAAACTTAAAAGTGTGATTTTTTCTTAATTAATGATTAATTTAAATAAAAATATGTTAAAAAAACAACGTAGGATTTCCAACAATGTGTAATTAATTAACATCAAATCTAAATTTTACTCAATTAGCTCAGTTGTTTTAAAAATAATTTGAAATTGATTTATTTGTAAGATTCTATTAAAATTTTTATTAAATGAATTAAGATGAATAATTTAAATTTGAATTCGAAATTAATTAACAAAATCAACTTTTTTAGTTAACCATAAAAATCTTTTTTTAACAACAACACATTTTTATACCCACCACCTCTGGTGGTATGAATTATATAGTGTAAAAATTACACTACATAATTTCGCGAAATCGCTCCATAAATTACCTTAGGTCCCACGCCCACTCTCGGAAAATACTTTAATAAGCCTAAACCTGTAAATGTGAAGTTTAAATTTTGCATTTTGTGCACCAGTGGAGTCAATTAGATAATGAAACCTCACGGAACTTTTGGTTTTTCTTTTTGTTTTATGCATTTCAGAAGGCATTTATTTCCTAAATTAACTTTCTTCTTCAATTATTTTCAGCACTTCTCACATTAAAATTTCTTAATTATTGTTGGACACGCTTAAAAAGAATAACAAAGTTTAACTTTCTTCTTTCGTTTTCAATGACAGTACACAGAAAAAATTTAGAATTGATTTTAATCACCAAATTCAAAGAACATAAACAATTTGTTAAATTTGCACAAAATTGAAAATTGTAAATTTTATTTTTTAAATAAATGATATTTTAAATTTTAATTAAAAATATGATAAAAAAAAAATTGATTCAATTACAAAAACAATTAAGAAAAAATCTAAATATTATTCAAAACCCGCATATGATTGAAAAGAAACAAATAACACGGTGCTACAAAATTTCCTTTTTAGCAAGCACTTTCAAAGTGACCTAGTGTATGTTATAGGTCTTGATGAGTGTATTACAAAACCGGTTTTAAAAGTTTCAATATACCTCCAAATTCCCGAGTTATGGACCAAAGAAATTTTTTTGAGGCTGCTAATTTTAAACATTTATAACTCTTTTATTTATTAACCGATTTTTTAAATTCAAACGGTTTTGGAAAGCAAGATAATTGTTTTTTTTTAAATATATATACTTCTCATACAATATTAGTACAAATATGAATAGATTTTTCCAATTATATGGGAAATTTTCAATTTTTTTTAAACTTTTAAAATTTCTACGAGTCTTTTTTCCGAATTTAGTTTAAAGACAACAAATATATTAAAAACAGTATTTTTCTGAGTAAAATGAGACGTCATTTGTTGAAATCGGTTGAGATATGAGGAAGTTATAGTACTTTTTATGAGGAGCTATTATAACAAAAAAACAATTAAAATTTCTGAAAAAATACTATTTTTTTTCTTTTGTTAATGCAATACAAATCGATTATTTTAAACAAGTAAATTTGAATATATAGGTACAAAAAAACTAAAATAATAAGAACTAGAATTTTTGCTAATGACAAAAGAAATTTAAGAGAATCAAGTCAATTGTACTTGTAAATAGCTCAATTGTTGTTCTTTTTTATATGAGTGTAGTATTTTTTTTATATTTTTATCTCTAGGCATTTTGGTTGGACCACAAATCCGAAAAATGTTTCTTGATGAAAATTTTACGAAATTGTTAAATGCAGTTGAAAAGAGAGCATGGATTAGTTTCATGTCATTGCCGAAAAATTCATGTATAAATTGATGATTCAAATATAAAATTCGTTAAGTTTTATTAGATTAAAGTTATTTTATTAAATCATGCTAATCTAATCGAAACAGGTTTCCATTCTATTGTTCGCATAAAGTACTGTAACTTCCTTATTTCTCAACCGTTGATTTTGAGAAAAAAGTCTCGTAGAAATTTTAAAAGTTTAAAAAAAATTAAAAATTTTCCATATATGTAATTGAAAAAATCTATTTATATTTTTGCTAATATTATATGAGAAGTATATATATTTAAAAATAACAATTATTTTGCTTTCCAAACCCGTTTGAATTTCAAAAATCGGTTAATTAATAAAAAAGTTATAAATGTTTAAAAGTAGCAGCCCCAAAAAAATTTGTTTGGTCCATAACTCGGGAATTTTGAGGTATATTGAAACTTTTAAGCCCGGATTCGTAACATGCTCACCAACACCTTTAACGCATACTAGGTCATTTCAGAAGTGCTTTTCGAGTGTAGCACAGTGTAATTAACAAATATAGTAATTTAAATTAGCAAACTAGTAATCGAATTATTTGTTAGATTCAATGAAAACTTTTATTGAATACATTATTATAAATAATTGAAATTTAACTTAAAAATTATTTTTTTAAATCAATTTATTTAATTAACAATAAAATTTTAATTTCTTGAAATTACACTTAGAAACTTTTATCATGATCGGTCCAGAATTTCCACAGGTTCCATATAAATCCGCCTCCAGAAAATCACTCTATGACGCCTAAAACGCAAGCAAATTATATTTTTGCATTGAAATTCAGCAACTTTTTCGCTCTATCAAATTTTGTGATGTTCGTTCCATAATTTACCAAAGGTCCAATATAAAACTCCCTCGTGAAAAGCCTAAAACCGAAATGAATCATTATATTTTATTTCAGAAATGTGCCCCAAATATATGAACATGAATACTTACATATCGCTCATTTCGTGCAAGACCGTCATAACTCAAAATTTTAAACTTTACAGGAGAGCCTTTAGATTCCAACCTATTATTTTTTACCTTCTCTTTCACTAAAATACAGTTATAAAATCAAATGTTTCTTTTTTGCTACAAAGAAAACCACATGTACAAGAGGAATGCCAAACACAAACTGAAATGTGACCTTGTTGATGTTAATTGCTCAAGTTTGTTACGAGAGGTCATAGCGCCACAAGCATCTGTATTAACGTTATTTTATCGATAATTCTCTCCGTTCTTAGATCAATTTGTAGAGATTTAAGAGAAGAACATTTCTGCATTACTAACTCAAAAATGCCAAATTTTGAGTTGTGACGGTCTTGCACGAAATGAGCGATATGTACATACATACTTTAAGCACGCGGCATGGTATTTAGTATATCATATTGTTTGCAGATATTTGAAAAATCAAGTTGCTTTTGTTGAGAATCTGTAGATTTGCGTGCAACTAATCTGGCTATTGAGAGTCGGGGTATTGGATGCTGTTGTGATACTCGTATCTTGTATATTTCCTCATATATTTCGTCTAAAACATCTGTTTCACCATACTTCGTGTTCAAAAGATTTCTTGTTTCCAAAAGCTGACCATTTGGAAACACTTTAATTTTGCAGTAGAAGCTTTCTAATATCCGTAAGATGATATTACTTCAAATTTTAGTTTTGAAAGCGATATTAAATTCAAGTAACTTACTCAAGAACTAACTCCTAAACCTTCAAGAATATTGCGTAGACGTTACAAAAACCTGGAGGAAATGTTCAAAAGAACTGATGACAATTGCACGGTATCAACACAAAACACAATTAACTTTAATGAGACTGTTAATGCCATAAATGTATTTAAATATAAAACCAATCAATCGTATGTATATCCTTACGAGTATTAAAAAAAAAATTACCAATTATTTAATTACAAATTGTTTTGAAAATAGCATTTTATTTTGATAACAATTAAAATATTAATGAAATCATAAATTTATTTTTAGTTTTTGTTCAATGAAAACTATAATTTATTCAATTAACACATTAATTAAATTAAAATAATTTTCAAACAATGTCAATCAAATAAATATAAAATATCAATATTGTGTTCTCTATCCTCTCAAGGGAGAATGTCATGATGAATTTATTTTTATAAAAAAGGTAAAACAGAAAAATTAAGTTAACGATTGACTAAATCCTGAAACTCCCGGGATTTGAATTTTCAGCGAATCCCGCATTTTCGGAATCGGGTATAAAAGGCGGTATATAGGGGGATTTTTCGTATAACAGGGAAATTTGTCTGTATTAGAGGGGATATCATGTGAAACTATTGAACATGCATCCAAAATAGAAGAACCCACATGACCAATTTAAGACCAAAACAAGTTAAGCCTCTAGTACACGGCATGTAAAAAGCCACATGCGCATGTGGTTCTGACGTAATTTTGACGTCATCACACAACACGCAATGCTTATTGTGGCTTTGCATTGACGTCAAAATTGCGTCAGAACTACATGCGCATGTAGCTTTTTACATGCCGTGTACTAGAGGCTTTAGAGTGCTATATTCGGCTGTGCCGAATCTTTGATACCCTCCACCGACAGGAGTGGGATCTATATGATAAATACATATATATTATTAACTAAGCTTCACAAAAACGAACGTCAGCATTAAAATTGGTTGCGGTTTAGACCTGAATTAAATTATTGACCGACAATAAGACAATTTTATGCGTTTCTTGTTAGAACTTTAAACTGGCTTGAGTAAAATATCATGATTCGTAAAAGTTTTACCCGAACTAAAATAATTTTTAGGAGCGTTATTTGTATTGGACCAATCATCCCAAAATTCTGAAGACTGATTTCTGGTATTACAAAAAATAAATTAGAATAAATTTCAATACAGCAGTGTAATTAGTTTTAGCGTTAACAGTAAATTTCACAAATTTGCATGATATTTTTTCTTGCCATATGAATCTAAGTTGGAAGAAATTTTACCGCAATATCTATATCTGTTATAGTTTTAGGCGAATTAAATTATTTTCCCAAAGTGTGGCTTTATTTGGTTTTAGACGCAATATACTTTTTTCCGAGAGTAGGGTTTATATGGGGCATATGGTAAATTATAGAAAAATCTTCACGAAATTTAGCAGTGTGATTTCCCGTCCTACAAAACTGTGACGTACCGAACTTCAATTTGATAGCATTATTTATTACGGTTTTAGGCGTACTAAACTGTTTTCCGGGAGTAGGGTTTATATGGGGCCTATTGTAAATTATGGACCGATCTTCAAAAAATTTTACATTGTGATTTGCGGTATTATAAAACTGTGACGTACCAAATTAAAGTATGCTAGCGTTATTTATTGCGGTTTTAGGCGTACTAAGCTGTTTTCCGCAAGAAGGGTTTATATGGGACCGATCTTCAAAAAATTTTACAGTGTGATTTGTGGTCCTATAAAACTGTTACGTACCAAATTTTAGTGTGCTAGCGTTATTTGTTGCTGTTCTAGGCGTACTAAACTGTTTTCCGGGAGTAGGGTTTATATGGGGCCTAGTGTAAATTATGGACCGATCTTCAAAAAATTTTACATTGTGATTTCAGCTCCTATAAAACTGTGACGTACCAAATTTAAGTATGCTAGCATTATTTATTGCGGTTTTAGGCGTACTAAGCTGTTTTCCGCGAGTAGGCTTTTTATGGGGAATATAGTCAGTTATGGACTGATCTTCACGAAATTTAACAGTATATTTGCAGTCGTAGAAAGCGAATTCTTGCAAAATTTAATATCATTCCGTGCATTATTCCACCATTTATGTTAGTTTTTGTATCAAAATTATCAATTTTTTTAGGGTGGTGGTTCCACATTTTGAGTCATAGTTCTGATCCTACTGAACCGATGTTGTTGGATTTCAATCCCCAGCTACTTGGGATAACTACAAGTCATTTGAAACCAAGTTTGTTCTTTTATTTTTGCGTTTTTCGAAAGTGAGCGTGTTTTCAACAGACGGACAGACAGACGGACATGGCTAAATCGACTTAGAATTACTCAAGGAGCCAGAATATATATACTTTATGGGGTCTTAGATGTATTATAAAAAAGTTTCAGACGGAATGACAAACTTAGTATACCCTCATTCACCACAGTGGTATAAAAAACCCACGATTTTTGAAAGAAATCTCTTAAATCCAAAATTAAAAAGAACTGAAACTCTTCTATAGACATATGAAATTTTTGGAATTGTC
This sequence comes from Pollenia amentaria, assembly GCA_943735925.1. Taxonomy (NCBI): domain Eukaryota; kingdom Metazoa; phylum Arthropoda; class Insecta; order Diptera; family Polleniidae; genus Pollenia; species Pollenia amentaria. The sequence goes on along the minus strand of OX031007.1, from coordinate 70,244,223 downwards.
AGTTTAAATCCGGAGATTTTTTATTTTGCTATTTTGTGATTTTCTACCATTTTATGAAAAACTTTTGAATCTTGTTTGAAATTAAACGATTATAGAAAACTAATGAAATTTTATTATTTTCTCTTGATAGAGACGCAGTGATCGGGAGGAAATACGACGACGTTTGGCCATGGGAGCTGAAGAGAACTGCAATGAGCAGCAGCAACAAACACAACCAGACCGAAACTTGTGGAAACCCAGTATACAATCGCGTTTACAAACAGGCAAATAAAAACATTTAAGATATTTAAAAAATTTTTTTTTTTTAATATTCATTCCTTTCCAGATTTTAATCGCATAACAGAATTATCATCTGATACAGAAAGTCATAGTTCCGATTCGGAGACTTGTCCGAAATTATCTAAATCAAAATCACAAATTGGCGTATTTCCATATAATGGTGGCCAAACATCATCAACAACCGATAGTCAACAATTGCATCCATATCATGGAAGACCGCTTTCAATCAGTTGTTCGAATAATTCGAATATAACCAACAATAATACAGCAGCAACATTAACGTTACAACAGCAACAGTTGCAGCAACAACTAAATGAAACATTTAGTAATGAAGATAGAGAGTGTGATTTCTTTACGAAACAAGCAAAACTACAGATTGAAGCCCGCATGGCTTTGTCACAGGCCAAAGAAATGGCCCATATGCAAATGGAGGTATGTTGTAAATTTTAAACCCAACAACAGACAAAGTTCTTATATAAATTTATTTATTTTTTAGATTGAACGTCAAAATCAACGTGTCTCTCCTATAACAGTCATAATTCGAGACTCTCTGGACAAAGTTGGTGTACAAATTAAGCCCGACAAGCGTCGCTTATCGCGACAATTGTTAACCGACATGAATATAGCACAACTACAGATTTTAGTCAATAATCTACACACACGAATTGAAGAGCTAAACGAATCACTTGTTAATTATTTAATGGAACGTGATGATTTACATGACGGTCAGGATACCATGTTAGTCGATATTGAGGAACTCACTCGCTATATGTAAGTATGTATATTATGGAACTGGTAAATTTAATTGTCCCAAAATATTGAAGGATTTTTGTAATATTTATATTAAAAGGCTTCCACGGTTTTTGCCTTTCTCTTTAATATGTTTTAGGGGTAATATAAATCTTTTAAAATAAATTTTTTGTAGGGGGGTTTTGAAAACATTTAAGATTTAAAAAGGTTTTTTTTTTTAACTGAAATGATAAATTAATTGCAAGACTTTCATTCGTCGGCCAGCAAAACATTTTGCATCGGTTTTTTTAGGTCTAACTAGATGATAACAAAGGTCGAATTAGGCGAGATAAGTTTACAAGTTTTGTTTTTCAAATTTATTATAAATATCCTATACATCTAAGACCCCATAAAGTATATATATTCTAGCTCCTTGAGTAATTCTAAGTCGATTTAGCCATGTCCGTCTGTTGAAAACACGCTCACTTTCGAAAAACGCAAAAGAAAAGAACAAACTTAAAATAGCTTGTAGTTATCCCAAGTAGCTTGGGATTGAAATCCAACAACATCGGTTCAGTAGGATCAGAACTATGACTCAAAATGTGGAACCACCACCCTAAAAAAATTGATAATTTTGATACAAAAACTAACATAAATGGTGGAATAATGCACGGAATGATATTTAATTTTGCACGAATTCGCTTTATACGACTGCAAATGATACTGTTAAATTTCGTGAAGATCAGTCCATAACTGACTATATTCCCCATATAAACCCTACTCGCGGAAAACAGTTTAGTACGCCTAAAACCGTAATAAATAACGCTATCGTACAAAAATTTACAGTTTTATAGGACCTGAAATCACCCTGTAAAATTTTTTGAAGATCGGTCCATAATTTACACTATGTCCCATATAAACCAAACTCCCGGAAAACCGTTTAGTACGCCTAAAACCAAACAAATCCCACTTTGGGAAAATAATTAAATTCGCCTAAAACCATAACAGATATATTTATTGCGGTAAAATTTCTTTCAACTTCGATTCATATGGCCAGAAAAAATATCATGCAATTTTTTTACAATTACATTGAAATTTATTCTAATTAATTTTTTGTAATACCAGAAATCAGTCTTCAGAATTTTGGGATGATTGGTTTATAATTTACCATAGATCCAATACAAAACACCCTCCTTAAGATCATTTTAGTTGGGGTAAAACTGTTACGAATCATGTTTTCAAATGTTGGTGAAATAAAGCTTAATTTTAAACGATTTTTGGTTCTTTTAATTTCTGAAAAAGATGGACCAATTCCAATTTTTTAACGTAATAACAAAGTTCAAAAGGTTTAATACATAGTCTACCGTTTGATCTCCTGAAAAATTCGATTTTAAGACACATGCGGTTGCCCATGAAAAGCACAGATATGTTGCTATATAGGAACTATTTTACCGATCTTTAGTCGGTGGAAAACTCATATGTTCCAAACTGATAGTACGATCCAAAAAAAAAATGGATGGATGAATTATAGGGATTGATGGTCGCCATGAGCTCGTTAAAAATTGGGCAGATATTTTTAACACAGTGGGCTTATGTTATTAGCTAAAAACTCTTTTCACGATAAAATTCTTTAGTCCGGGTTTTTGCGATGTAGATTAAGTTCAAACTTAGTTTAACGCACTCTGCCTGAAACTACGATTTTCCGGCGAAATGTGATTTGTTTTTATGATTTCATTAGAGACCAACATATTTAGCAAAACTCAGCTGCACCGTCAAAATGTTGTATACAGACTTGGTAATTGCGCCACAAATCGGTTTTCAGTTTAACTAAACCTAGTTTAACTTAGATCTCAAAAAGCTAGCCTTAGTCGACAACTGTATCAGCTTTATTTATCTAATTATATTTGTATTGCTGTGCAAAATATGTGAGAGCTGGCAAAAGTGCACAACATTCAGGATTATTCCAATATAAGTTTCAAATGAAATACATATTAGCACTTTTAATTTACAATTTATTTTATTTAAACAAGTTTAATAATGATATTAATTTTTTTTCAACGTTATTCATTCGGATTCTGAAACTTCTGATATTAGATTTTTATAATAAATCTGCATGGGGCTCCGTCTGAGATAAGAAATAAGATTTTTATATCAGCAAACGTCAAATTCAATCGCGGAGGGTATTATCTTACGGGTGGACTCTCAAGTAGTGTTAGTTTTACATCATATTATAATAAATGTTATGAGACAATTGTTATGAGAAATCTCATAGCAACTATCTTCCCTCCAAGCAATTGGTAGAGTGTTTTTCGACTGTCTACGTATTTTAACTACTTCGTCACATTTGGTAGTTAAACAGTAGATTTTTCGGAATTTAACAACAACAAAATACGTTAGAATCGAATTATGAGTTCTTAAATTATACTTTTTCGTCACTTTAATGAGTTGTTCAGATAATTGTAACAGTTATATAATTACAACAATAGCACAACTGAACAATTGCCACACTATATTGACTTCTTTGCAACGATTTGCTGTTTAATAGTGTATACTACAAAAGGAAATTGCGTGAAAGAGCACAGTTTGTATTTAAGTTGCCATGTGATCGGTGCTACGTGTGTGTGAAATAATATAAATTTACAAAATTATGTATAATAAAGTGGAATTTTTAATGTTTGAAAAATTAAATAGTTATAGTACCGTATGTACTTAAAATTAGGACTCCGCGGAATCCAAATGTTACCGAAAAGCGTTCTAGTTCACGAAAGTTGTATAAATGAGTGCACAAAACAGCCCAAATTATTCTTCGGTTAGATTAAGTGAATTTTTAATAATTTCTCATACATATTTTTTTAGAGCAAATGAAAATGAAATTAAAAAAACAATTTGATAATTATCTTTTTTTAAAGTATATTAGCGATTTTTTAAACTGATTGTTTATTTAATAACTTTAAAAATTTTTGTGTGAAATTTAGTGTTTTTGTTTAATTTTTCTAGTGAAGATCAACGTTATTAGTGAAGAAAATTTGTAAAATAAGTTTTGTAAGGCAATAAAAAGATATGCTTGTTATAATATGATGAAAGTTTACAACGTTAGTGTTTGAACAAATTTGTGATTTTCTGTAAATTCCATTAACAAAATTTGTCCACATTAGGTTTTTAATTGTAAAGCATTACCAGCTACTTTGATTAAATGTACTGTAGATTTTTTAATATTTCTTTAACTTTAAGCTCATTTATTTTATATTTTACTTAGATTATCCTTACAAAATCAAAGAAAGAAAAACAGTAAAATGGTCCACTTTTTATTATAAAGAACAATAAGAAAAAATGTAATTTCAAAAGAGTGCTTTTTGGAGCTAAAAGCGATACTACTAAATTTAATTGATATTAAACTACCAATGCGCACTAATTCGTCATAAATGTAGACACTAAATGGATTCTTAAAGTAAATATTACCATAGTGGGACACTTCTTCCCGAACGATGTAACTACATCAATAAGAATTGAATAGCAAAAGCGATAGATTTTTGCTAAATGGGGAAACTATTTAGATTATTTTTCGATCGAAATTGTTTGCAGGGTTATAAGATTAGCTGTCAAAAATACACATACATTCATACATACATACAAAGCAGCAACAATAAGAAAACATGATTAAAATGGTTAATTTTTTAGGGCAAATCTTGTAAAAAGTGTTTAAAGAACAATATTTCAAACTAAAAATAAAACTAAAAAATAGAATAAACACGACACAATTTTACTGTACGAGAATCAGTCAATTCTGAAATCTTATAAGATTGACATAAATACATGTTCCCCTCCTTTGCTTAAGATTAAGATTAGCATGATATTATCAGATATTATCTGAGTCGTAGACCCAGTGTAAGGTTCCGTAAAAATTACAGGGTTACTCGGGTATACTTTTTTTGTATCTCTATAAAGTTTTCAAACCATGATTTTTTTCTGTAGGTACGCCTTTAAGCCTTAACTGAAATAGAAAATAGATAAAAAAAGGGGTAATAGCTGATATCACATTTTATAAAAAAATCCTCTGTCCGAAAACGTCCAGCATGACCGATTAAATAGAGCAACAATATTTAGTTTATAAAAATCGATATAAAAAAAAAAAATCAGTTTTTAAAAGGCCGAATTTTCGAACCAGTAGGTCATTTCTGTATTTCTCGCATCGTAAAATTTCTTACATGAAGCGTGAAACAAAAAAATCCATCGTTTCTCGCTTTGTGCGAAAAAAAATTAACTGAAGGTTCTCTAAAATAAACTTTCATAGTTAGGAGAGGTTTAAATGTCTTAAAATGCGATATGATAAATTTACGGTAACTGCGGTAATATTCGTTAAAAAGTTTAAGTGCTGATTCACATGCTTCAGGTTTTAGACGTCAAGTCTAAAATACCACAAAATTTTTTCTATGCTGCTTGAAGTAGGCTCCCAATAAAAAATGGAGCTTCCAACGAAGCAGGTTTGTAAGGGAGAAACGTAAAAGTTTCGCTTACCATATCGCTTACGGAAGACAAGAATTTTATATGGCGTGTTCCCACTTTGAAGCAATACATTTTTGACACAGAAAGCGCTTTCTTCAGCGCATATAAAAATTGTTGAATGTAACGATCAGCTTTGCACACTGAATTTTTTGTTACCGTTAGTATTTTATATGCTCCCTTACGAACCTGCTTCGTAGTAAGGGAATGTCGTGGCTCTTCAAATATTTTTTAAGTTATTAAGAATTCGTTCGCTTACCTTACTGCATCTCTGTATGTCTTATTGCGTAGCGCTTAAATGTGAGCTTACTTTTTGAAATGTACCATTAGTGCTTCGCAAAATAGGAAAATTTTTTATTGGGCTACTACAAACTATTTTATAGTAAACATTGTACCGTTTTGTGTTGAATAATAATTTTTACTTTGTTTTAAACAAAAATTTAACAAAATATATATCATGGCGACATTTTTTTTTTTTTTTTTTTTGGCGAAATTTAATAATTTTAAAAATGTTTATTTTATAATAAAAATCTTATAAAAAATTTTTTTTATAATATTTAGACAAAAATGCTCGATACTTTTTATATCTATACCACAATAGTGGAGAGTGTATTATTTAACACCTTGAAATATTGGGCCTAGACCCACCTGAGTCGATCCAACGATGTCCGCCCGTCTGGCTGGCTGTTCATGAAAACCTTGTGCGCCAAGTACAGATCGCGAACGAAGTCTTTGTTCGAAATCGATGAACAAGCCATAAATAAAATACAGAATTCATCCAGAGCATGGTCGTCACCGTACATATAAATGAAGATATCTAAATAATAAATGGCACAAAGAGACTCACTTCAAGTCTTAATTTCATAACATAATTTTGTTCTGGCGGGTAAATATCCAAATAGGGTACATTCTCGAAAATTTGTTTTTATTTACTGTGGATCGGGTTTGACCGACCGTACTTTCTTACTGGTTTTTTTATATGGTTGTGTAACCGTTTGTGTAGTTTAATTCGCCCTTTAAAGTTGGTAACGTGTCTTGGATATAATAATTTTGAACACCGCAATTAAAGGCATCAGATATGTTTAGACCTGATCGGTTGCAATGATACAATTCTTCTTTTTACCCACATTAAAGGCTTTTGTATTAAGATTTACATCTATGATTCCTTAATAATTTTAATAATATTTAATTTTTTTTTTTGTTTTTCTTTCAGAGGAGCAAAAGAACATATCGCCCAGCAAGAGCGGATATCATCTGTTAACAAATGTTCAAAGTAGTTTATCTATTCATACACAAAAAAATCCCTAAGAAAAAAATAAAACAATATTTATCAAAAAAAAAAAAAACAAAGCGAAAAATGAAAAACAAGAAAAACCAAATACGAAATGGCAATGTTTATTAATTTATAATTTATTTACAATATTATTATTATTAATTAAATATTATCTACGAGTATATACAACAAAATATATTTAAAAAAAAAAAATAATAATAATAAAAATAAAAATATTTGAAAAAATTACACTGGCAAAAACATGAATAAAACAAAATAAAAAGGATATTATATACATATACTAACATACATTCGAGTACTTACTTACATATACAAAATACATACATACCATTACACTGTTAAACACTAAAACATGCATACAAAATCAATTACATACTTTATTGCATTACATAAATATGTAATTATATTTAAATATATACATTTATGAAAATTATGAATTATTCCCTTCCCCCCACTACTATTTCAAAACAAACAAAATTAATAGAGTGTTCCAAAAAGATTCTCTCTTAAATAAAATTTAAAGCGAGTTAAATTTCAAATTAACAAATAAAAAAATCGATTATGGTTTTATTTTTTTGTTTTTTTAAGGGTGGCGGTGGTAAGTAGAATTTTGTAATTTTGCACAATTTTTACAATCACCAAATGGGGGTTATTTTAAAAAATTTATGGGCAAAAAGAATGAACTCATTAAAAGAAAGGTCTATGATTTTATCTTACGTTGAAATTGGCTATCTTAAACAGCTGTACAGCTAGTATAGCTCTATTACTGACTATAGTTCATCATAAAAATTGCTTTGACTCTCTTAAAATAACTTAATATTGGCAGCACTGTCTTCTGTGATAGCTGATTTGACAGTTCTCGGTTTTCTGAAGTAAGTTTGGTTTGGCTTACTTTCAATGAAAAAAAAAGACTAAAGGCCACGTTACTCTTACGTAAACGTATACGTTGCAGATTAGCTGTTCCGTTTCCTTTACCAAGCCTAATAAAATGAAATTATTTTCCATATTACGTATGGAGGGCTCAGAGCTGAACCGAACTAAGTCATAAAATAATGGGTGTCCAAATTGTAGGTATCCTCGGTCAATGGAAATCGCTACAGGGAGTTGATCCGAAGTTTTTTGTGGCGGAAAATTTATGATTTACCACATGGTTTCAACAGGATGGTTCTACTTGCCACACTGCAACAGAAACAATGGATCTTTTGAAAGAAAAGTTCAAAAATCGAATTATTTCTCGTAGAGAAGGAGTAAAATGGCCACCAAGATCGAGCGTTTTGATACCCTTACCCCCGTTTTCACAACTTACCGATAGCTAAAGGTAAGATTTTATCGGCGGTATAAAAAGTGTTCCCTTATTAAAACTTAACTTTAACCTATCAGGTAGGATGAACCTTCCTTTAACTTATCCCTCACTTTTGGTTTAAGTACAGTTGGAATAATGGAACACTTACTATACGGCCGATAAAATCCTACCTTTAGCTATCGGTAAGTCGTGAAAACGGGCCTTAGACTATTTTTTGTTTTTTTTTTTTTAAATCGAAAGTGTACAATAGTTTGAGAGCCTGCCGAGTGAGTGGGGGGGGGGGTAGTTATTTGACATATTTGTAATAAACTGGAATAAAAATATTTTTAATATCTCAAAAAACTCTTGTTGTTAATAAAATTAAAATAATACCTCAATTTTGGATACCCTTTAAAATATATTAATGTATTCCAAAACTGTCTAGAAACTAATGGGAGTAAGTGACTAATGCCCAATTTTCAGGATAGTATTTATATCTATATTATGTTAATTTTCACAAAAACTTAAATCGTATTGAATTACAGATTGATTTTTTGAGTTTTATATGAAAAGTCTTATTTAATTAAGATAAAAGTATGGTAGCACTACTAAATACCAAAAAATATCATAAAAAAATGTAGTTTTTGGTTGTTATTACTTTGTCTGTTGTTTTTGTATTATTGTTATATTGAGGTCACCTTGCTAAGTTAATGCAATGGAAACTTAAGTTGAATTTAAATGTACCACATCGGTGACTTAAGTTTCATTTAAGTGTTTAATGAAGAAGAGAATTTTGTATTTAAAACGAGTTTAAACATAATTGTGTTATAATGTCAATCCTGAAAATTGGCCATAATACCCAAAATATTTTTGAATTTTCGTCTTTGACTTGGTTCGCTTCAGCTCTGAGCCCTTCTTATCAGCTGTTAAAGACTTTATGTTTGCTTATGTATATTGATTAGAGTTTTGCTTTTCCCGGGAAAGCGCGATTAATTTTTGAAATTGCCGGGAATTCCTGGAGTGTAGAAGCCCAGGACATACCCACCATGTTATTATTTTTCACTTCCGATTTTGATACTCATGTCCCTTCTCAAGCGCCCACGTTATAAACCTTCGGTTATTTCGGGCTTGAAGCTGGAGTGATCAGTCGCATAAAGGGTCCTATACATAAATTTATTAAAAAAAACATGCTTGTATCAAATTTTATGACTCTTAAGCTGCGGTCACACTTATTAATTATTTGACCAAATAAGCATAACCACTAATTTTGTTAATAGTTAGTGAGATTAAACATGACCTTAATATCACAAAATAAAACTAATTATACTTCCAAATACAGCAAAAAACTATTTTTTTTATGATGTAGTATTATATTTAAAATAAATATTGCAGTTAAAGGAAATTATATTTTAGTTTGCCTGTTGGTTAGGTCTTGTTCGTCAAATATTTGCTTTTTATGTCTTTTAAGGTTTTCAAAAATTTCAACACAAACAGCTCCTTTTAAGGAGCTTCTGTTGCTTCGTCCTGCCCTTTCTGCTACCTTACTTCTACCCTTCTTATTTTTGATGTAATCCAAAACTCTGCTCTGTGACCCTGTGATTTCTGCATTAAAACCTTAGAAGTATATGCTACTTCCAGACTGGATGTAAATCGCAGTCAGGATAAGTTGGATGTTAATCCTTCTTGCTAGACTGGTTGTAAAATCCCTGACCTATTCTTTACTATCAAAGGATTGGTGTTACCAATTCGTTATTAAATAAACATAACTGTTTATGTTTCTATTTTATATAGTTTTTCCTCTTACCGGCTCTATTACAAGGCCTCACCATTCACCTTTATTTTATTTATTTATTTGCTAGATTTTCTAATACAACAAGAGAAACATATTTTATAAATTACAGTATTAGAATTAGACAAGTTACATATATAAAAGATGACAAATTCTTTAATAAAAGATATAAAAATATAAATTTAAAAAGGGGGGAAAAAATTATAATAATAATAATTTTTTTTTTATATGATTTAATTATACAGTAATAATATAATAATACAATTTTATTACAGGTACTCTGTAAGTAATCGCCTAAATCTCATTGCGTTGTCGGTGCTCTGCATATAATTAGGGAGTTGATTCCAGAGACGTATGCTCGAAATAAAGAATTGACATTCCGAAAAATGAGTGCGGTATCGTAATTGTATAATATATCTCTCCTTTCTCGATCTTGCAAATCTTAAGTGCTCATACAGATACTTTGGTTCTTTCGTTATAATGATTTTGTGAAGAAAAATTAAACTTCTCATCTTTAAAATGTTGATAAAGGAAATACTAGAGAACCGGAGAGAATATAAAGATACTCTATCAAACCTCCTTAGGCTATAAGTATACCGGACAATGTTATTGTAAGTTGTGTTAAGTTTTCTTGCATCGAGGGAATTACAGGCACCAAAAACTTGCGAAGCATATAATAGTGCTGGAAGTAGATATGCCTTAGCCAGACGAACTCTTATATATTGTTTTGTAGCTGCTACATTTCTACTACGTTCGTACCAAAAGCGGTAAGCTCCCATTAAATATCGGTTGTTTGCTTCTGCTTCTCTTTTGCATTTTCCAACTGCTCTGTTAACACTTCTTTTCTGACGCTCTGTAAACTGCTCTGTTGCCACTGCCCTGTTGAGGCTTCTCTGCTGACGTCTCTCTGTTTAATCCTTTATCCACACTGCTCTGCTAATATTTCACTACTGTCGCCTCTCTGTTCACTCCTCTTTTGAGAGTGCTAGTCAGTATGACTCTTCATCTATCCCTGACTTTTTTTTAACCTCCTGTACCCCATCTACCACAGGATAACCGGTAAAAAAATTAAGCAAAATTAGCAAATGTAAATCCGCCCCAACTGGATTCATGTAATCCATTTCCCCCGTATAAGGTTATATGCTTATTTTAATGATATTGTGAAAGACGTTTGCTCGAAATCCACAAAGTTTTGATGTCCCAAATTCAAGGCTAAATACGAATCGTGCTCATCATTTCTATGGATCAGCAGATGATATCTGGGTAATCAATTTTTATTAGCAATTGCAAGGCAGAAATAAGAAAAGCTAATGACTTTTTAAACCACCCTCCTACACAAATAACTTTTAGCTTGATAGCAATATTTTCCAAAGGACTACATAAATATTTGATTTAATTAGAGCCACGATTGAAACATTTTGAAAAACATGATTGTTTAAGATTTGTGTTTTGAATTAAGCAGAATAATAAACAGAAAGAAACAGATAAATGCGGAACCAACCAATGTGTTTGTTTTGACACCCATGGAAGTCTTTGTTTGATACGTTCATTGTTTAATGACACTCTTGAAAAGTCAATGAAAATATTATCAATCTGGCACTTGTTGATGCATTTAGATGAAATGGCATTTGTTAAACATGTTCGCACCATTTATTAAATTATTTATAAATAATTAAACCACAAGTGCTGCAGGCATTCAACACCATCCATCCCTTGTGAAATAAAGGAATACATTATTTATGTGGTTAAAAAATATGCGATTAAACGCTTCATAATCTTTTGTACACACGCGAACACAATACCACTGTTGCATATTGTTAAATACTTTTATAAGAATAACAACATTTTATTACGAGTATATTTTTTTACTGCATATTTAACAATTCGCATTAAATTGATTTTTTTTAAACTGCCCCATTTCAGTATTTTTATACTGACATTAAAAAATTTCAAAAAACATTTTTAAATTAACAATTTTAATGGATTCTGGAGGAACAGAATCTCACTTTAAGCAAAATGAATGGTATAAAAAGTGACTCATCGTGAAGTTTGATTTTTAATATGTTTTTTTACAGATCACGCGTGATTCATATTTTTGTTCAGTATCGTTTGGCAAGTCAGGAAGTAAAGCCAGGCGACCTTAATTTGCGTCTTATTTTCAGTGAATGGGCTCTGGAAAAATTCAATGAAAATCCGGTGTTTTATCGTGAAATTTTGTCCAGGAATGAAGCACATTTCTGGCTCAATGGATACGTTAATAAACAAAATTTTCGTATTTGGGCTGATAAAGAACCCGAAGAGTACCAAGAGCTACAATTAATCTATTAAAACAACGGTATGGTGTGGCTTATGGGCTGGAGAAATCATTGGTCCATATTTCCTCACCATGTAAACGGACTTTGTGCTTCCTGAAATGCAAGCGCATGGTCTCGGTGAGCTCTGCTTTAACAACACGGCGCAACGAGCCACACAGCCCGTGAAACAATGACCTTGCTGAAAAATCACTTTGGTGAGCATTTAATTTCACGGTTTGCTTCGGTAAATTGGGCACATAGATAGTGCGATGTCACACCTTTGGACTATTTCCTCCGGGGATATGTAAAATCTTAGGTCTGCAGGAATAAGCCAGCTTTCATTGACGCTTTGGAAGCCAACATTACTATTTCAGACATAGTCATGGCAAAAATTTACATTTTCAAACAGAAATGTATGTGTTTTATTTTACATTATAAATCAAACTTCATGATGAATCACCCGATATAAACATTAGATATGTTTGAACTCAATGATCTTTGATTTTGTTGGCATTCATCCCATTTAACAGGAATAAGTAATATTCTGTTTTATTTAAATACCTCCACCACCACAGGGGGAGAGGCGGAAAGGGTGTTCTTGAACTATAGAAAGCTTTTACTTGTGTAAGTTCGAAGTGTGAGGACGGATCATCCCTAAGTTGCTATTTAACAGATGCTGCTGTCTATTTCTAAAGCAGCGGAGGTTATATAGCTCCAGCTGCTAAATAATGGACGAGAGTATAGTTCTTACTGATATTACACTCAAATTGATACCTTTGAGTGCTGGTTGCTCTCACATTCTGAGGCGTTTGGTAAACGCATAGTTTGTCACCCAATCAGTGTTTCCAATATGTGTTTAGTTAGTTACACATTTTGTGCGTAATTTCTTGTTGCATGTGTAACCTGTGTGTAGTTTTACTTTGAGTTCTATTTTTTCATTAAATTTTGACAGTAAAGTTTTTCTTTTCGAACGGTGATTTTTTTCCATTACGTTTTATTGTCCGTCACAGTCAAACTTGGTTTTCAAACCCTAACATTTTTTATTAAATTTTTTTCGGTTGTAAAACAAACGTATAAAGAAATGTTACATGGGATCAGTGATGTCAGATGGAATTTTTAAAATTCCCTACGTTTTGATAAAAAAATCTGCACATTTCCCTACAACAGCAAATTTTTCCCCCTACAATTTTCCCGACCTTATATTAGTTATAGGTAAACTCAAAAATTATAAATAATTAAATTTTATTTAAACACAAAACAAAAACATAAATTTTAAATAATTTTTAGGTAGCTTAAAGTAAAAAACAAAAAAAAAAATAATAATATAACATAACATAAAAATCTTCGTATGTTTGCATAAGTAACATTTAAAAAATTTGTTTGTTGTAAAGCACTTTAATTAAAAAGACAACGGAAGCTTGTACTGACATTCTTGATTGTAAGTGAGATTGAAGAATACATATGGAATCTACAACCTCGTGAATCAGTTTATCTCTTTTTTTCGCGCGGATGTTAGTAACAATTGAAAATATCCTCTCAGCATCTGCATTGGCATGTGGTAAACCCAGTATAATTTTGGAATATTTTGAGTGGCAAGGGAATACTAAATTGTCATTGAAATTCTTAGTCTTTGATATATATGACCAAAATGGTTTCAAATCCATCTTTGAAAGATAATTTATTTTTTGTTCTAAAAAATTATATTCTATGGTTAGCCATTTATGAGTTAGTAGTAATCTGTGGTATATTTTACCGTGTGCAAGTTATTTCCCTTCAAGACTAGGCAAGTTACTTGCGCAAGTCTCTGGCGCAACTCTTGATTTGTTTATTTTTTTTTTACCTTTGCTAATACCGCTAAGCTCTTCGCGTGTCTGCAGGACCAGTCTCTGGCGGCAATCGAACCCGCAACCCCGGCACTAATAGACTAGCTCACTACCAGCTAGCCTACCGGGGCACTGGTAAGGTCGCGGTAAGGGGAAAAAATTGAGTACAGACTTTGTTGTACTCGGCAAGTTACTTGCGCAACTAACTTGCCGAGTCAGAAAGGGGGCTTATAAAAATGCAATAGTTGCCGATTTAAGAGTTATAAAAGTGTTTAGTACTTGGGTACTTGTTACTCAAAAATAATTATTTAATAACAAAGTAGCCATTTTGTAATTATTTAAGCGATATGCTTTTATACCACAGAGGTTTTTCAGAAGTCAGTAAGACTATATTTGAATTTACATAGAAAGGAAAAATTCCCTACATTTTTACGAAAATAAGAAATCTGTCTTTTTTTTCCCTACAGTCTGATTTTTGGAGAAAAATCCCTACAAGTAGGGAATTTTCCCTACATCTGACATCACTGCATGGGATCTCCACGACGAATAAGCTTGGAAATATTTATGTTCTCATTTCTTAAAGAAATTATGTTCAACGTAAACTGTCAAATTTAATTGTCATTTCTTTCGCATGTGTAATTTGCACGAATAAATTAAAAAAGTCTGTACATTCTACAGATTTAAGAATTAAAGAGGCAATTTTCTAATGTTCAATAAAAAAAAAAGCAAAAGAGCTACATACGGCTGTGCCGAATTATATATACCCTTCATTATAGTTTTTGTATGGATATTAAATAAAATTATAAGTCGATTTCGCTGAAGCTTGAACATAAAAATTTTTGCACTGTTGTTATAGCGGCGTTCGCAAATAAATATTTCGCGTGTCGAGCTTTGTTTTTTTTTTTTTGTAACCATTAACTTTTCATTGAAAACAAGAAAATTCTGCGATGCGAATTTTTTCTATCACATTTCCTTTTTTCGTTTTGTGTGTGTGAAATTTGCAAAATTCTTTACATTCACTAAAACAATTTTGATTTTGAAAAGAATTCTTGAAAATTAAAAGCTTCCTAAATTAATCTTGTACAAAAATAATATAATTGTTAAAAAAAAAGCAAAATGAACTCACTATTTAATTACACTTATCTGTAGAAAAAATTTTTTTAAAAAAAATATATGGAATACGTTACACACGATATGTATGTATTTTGCAGTGGAAAATTTGCAAAAAACATGTCGTGTACGGGTACCTTTAGAAACTAGTGCGCCAAATTTCGTAAAGATCGGTCAATAATTCACGATAGACCCCAAGCTAAGCCCACTCTGGATAATCATTTAAATACGACCAAACCCGTATCAAATATAGATATTTTCGTAATATTTGGTCCGATTGTGCATTATATGGCTACACTCATATAATTATTACAATAATTGATTGTAGGTTATAAAATATTGTTATTTTATGAATCAATTCTTTTTAACATTTATGTTTATTATTCAAAAAACAAACTACCGAAAAATACTTTAGAATTTACCTACATAATATTGTGAGTGTAGAAATAACATATATTATTTTGTGAAACTCGGTCCAATATGAAATCCCCTTCATAAAATTAATTTAATACGACTTATAATATTTCTGAATCAAATCATGATATTTTATTTACAAAGATTGGATTATATTTTATAGAACTCTCGGTGGAGAGGCTATTAAAGATTCGGGACAGCCGAATATAGCGCTCTTACTTGTTCTGGGTGCATCGGTAGGCTAGCTGGTAATGAGTTAGTCTATCAGAGCCGGGGTTGCGGGTTCGATTCCCGCCAAAAACTCTGGTCTCCTGCAGACAAGCGTATAGCTTTGCGGGATTAGCATAGGTAATATTAAAAAAAAAAAAAATCTTTGGCGACACAACATTCGCGCCAAAGATTTAATCAGACTATTGTGGGTTATTTTGACCTGTTAAGCCTGAATGCCTTTCTACAGTCATCGTCTATAAAAATTCAGTCATGTCAGATCCCCCAATGGGTCATAATGTAAATGGATTAGTTTTCTGCACTAGTCTAGACATGATAAATTTACAATTACTTTTTGTTTAGGTTTTTACAAAAGTGAATCGAATTGTAACCGTACAAGTGTTCATTACCTGTTTTATGACGAAATGAGGCAGATATTATTTACTTTTTAGGTTTATTTCTATTTTACTACTGGATGCATGTGCGTTTTGTTATTATACAAATACGTATGTGTGTAAAAAACCCAGTTGCCAAAACTAGAGTCCACGACATTGTCGTCAATGATTTATGCCGACAATTTTGAGGAAAATGTCCTGGACGACAAAATACTCGATATTGTCTAGTTTTGTCTTCTAAAGAAGTTTATAAGCGACAGCATGACCAACATCGTCCTTCAAGTTGTCTTTTATCAAAGCCTATCCACGAAAACATGACCGACATTGTCTTGTAAGGTGTCTTATGTCAACACCTATACACGACGTAAGACTAAAGTATGACTTTAAAAATATGTATGTGCTATTGTATATTTTTATTTATTTGTTTAGGTTTATAGGCGACATCGTTCTGTAAGCTGTTACTTCTGTAACTTTATCGGCATTGTCTTACGCGCTGTCGTTGACGGCAAAGTAGAAGCCATTGTCGTCTTTACAGTCATCAAAGACAATATGAACGATAATGTCGTTCATGTGGTCATCAACGACAGGCTGAGCGACATTGTCTTTCTTTGTGTCGTGCACGATTAAGGCGACACTTGTCTGAAAATGTATTCGACGATTTTCATTAGTTTGTCCCTTACGTATCGTGCAGCTTTTAACAGTGTCGTTGCTGATTGATTACCAACTGGGAAGTTCATATCAATCTATATTGGAGTACGAGTATAAGCTTACACACATATATATATACATACATACTTGCTAAATATGTACATGTATTTGAATATGTTTATATTTATTTGTTATCATGAATGTTCTTGAATAGATCATTGATCAGCTGGAAGAAACGGAATGCAGGCAAGCAGGCAGGCACTCAGCCTCAGTATCAGCGAGTGTATTTTTAAAAATGCAGATTTTTTTAAATAGTCTTTTAGTGAAGCGAGTCTGAAGCAGAAGAGATTCGTTAAGAGTTCCAGTATTTTGTGTGCTAGTTAAAAAAAATATATGCATATGTTTGTGTTAATTTTTCTTTAAAGTTTTAAATAAATAAAAAAAATAAAATGAATTATTATTACAACAACGATCGTCTTATTACATATCCCTGTGTCAGAGCTCTGCTAATGCTCTTCAATATAGCATTCTGGGTAGTGAAAATTTCGAAAGCAAAGTTTGTATGTAATTAAGTGTAAATTTTATGTGTGTGCTTGTGCTTTTAGATATCTGGTCTTTCGTTAATATGGATTGGCATATGGATGCAAACAGATTTTCAAAACTATTTAAAAATCAATACAGCCTATTCGGATCAAGCCCCCTACGTTCTATTGATAACTGGAGCTATAATTGTGTTTGTAAGCTCATTGGCTTGCTCTTGTATTGTTAAAGTACAATCGTCAATGTTAGTTGTTGTAAGTTTGTAATCGAAATAGTTATTAATTGTCGTTTTGTATTTGTTACTGACAACCTACCGGGGAATACTGACTTACGCACAACGCCCGGAGGAGAATACACTTTATAAGGAAGAATGACTTAGTAACATTAAATATTTATTATACTTTCGACCTTTTAATTCATTTTTTAAAATGATATTTGCTTTTTTAATTATACATATTTTATTTTATTCACTATTATTTAGTACGGCGGATTTTTGATAACAATTCTATTTTCGCTAATTTCGTTATCTGTCTATGTCTACACGTATAAAGATGAATTATTGGATGGCGTCTCCAGTGGTATTCGCAATCAAATTGAAAATTATAATCATCAACATCCATCAAATTCTGCAAATATAATGGATTTTATTCAAAGAAATGTAAGTACAATTTTGAGTATGTGGTATACATACATATAATTAAGTATTTTATGAAAAATATTTTAAATAATTTATTGATAAACAAGTAAGAAAGTACAGCCGGTCAAGCCTGATCGTATGATACCCTGCACCACAGTATTTAAAAACCAATCTTTTAAAAGCGTACCCTGCTTGAGACCCATGGGCAATCAGAACACAATTATGTTATGAAGTTTAGATTTATGTTAAAGTTAATTGTGCCGAATATTATTAGAGACTTTAAGAAAGGGGAGGAGAACATGCTATTGTTCTATCCGCCCTCACGAATAAGCTCAGGCTTTCTGAAAGAAAACTTTCATGGAGAGAAGAAAAGGAAAAATGATCGATAAAAATATTGAAGAACAGAACAAAACTGCAGTAGAACAGTGTTGCAAGAAAAAAAAAATGTGAATCAGAAAAAGTAGAGCATTAAAACTAAAATAGAGCAATAAAAACGTGTTTCAATGTCCCACTTATTCATTCCCGCCCACATTTTGACGGATGTTGCTGTACCTAATTAAGAAACTTTGGCTCTTGTCGTTCTCGTGATATTAAAAAAATCTATAATGTCTTTGTATAAGAAGTGGCACGCCCACTTCTCCAATCCCGCCCATATTTTGTGGAATAATGTGTATTGATAATAGATATGTTTGTACCTAATTTGGGTACATTAGCCATTTTTGTTCTCCAGATATACAGATATTTGGAATGTCTTTACAAAAACAAATATCTATTAAATAATTAATTTATATAGTTTTTCAATCAATTCGGGTATTATTTAATTGTGTTAAACTGCAATTTCAAATTGGACTGAATGCTCGAAATATGTAAATTGTTGATGATAAGAAATATAAAATAAGGTTTTTTTTTCAAAGGATAAATGAGAGGCAAAACCAAAGAATAACGCAATACACCATTATTGCCATTACTAGATATTCGCATGAATTTTTTCAAATGCGAAAGCAAATAGAGAAATTTAGCGAATAGTTCGAAAATGCAAAATCGAACATCAGCCGCACCCCTCTTTTCAACAAGTGGTTACAACTCATACATTTAATCCGAACAAACACGAAGTTAAACCTTTGATATGATATGACTTTATCATTTGACATCTAACACAATTTTCAAACCTTTTTCAACTGTTTGATTTTAACATTTGAATTCAAATTGATAATGATTTCAATGTAAATATTTTATCAATTTGATATCAAATGTCATTCTCAAACCAACAAAAAAACTTGACAGCACTGAAGCGAAAAATAAATGTAAACATTACAAAATGGCGATTAAAGTTTAATGTGTTACACAATTAAAGAATAACGTGAAGTGAATTCGCCTTTAAAAAATCTTAATTTAATGCTAAAAAAATATAAAATATATTTGTGAGTAAAAAATTAAGAATGTAAATAAAAATAAAACGGGGAAGTGAAGAAATTATAAATTTGTTGTACGCTCGCGGTGCTACGCCATGACAATCCTCCATACAAAAAGGAGCCAAATATTTCGTCTTTGCTAGAATTAGAGGAAGGAAAGAATACTATTTCATCTTTTAGCTATGGTGCCGAATGTTAAGCTCACAGTTTATTTAAATAAATAATGAACTTAAATAAAACAAATAAATTTTTTTTCATTTATGTTTCATATTGTATTAAACATTTGGAAAACATTTGAGAATAACGTTTGAAAGCAAATTTAAAATAAATGCATTTTTCAATTTGAAAATAATTTCCCCCTTTTGTTGATAGTGCTATGATCTTCAAATCATTATCAAACGTTTGTCGTTAGAGAAAAGTTTTGATTTCAAATAATTTTTTTTTCATTTCATTTTTGATATCCAACCTCCGTGTTTGTTGGGATATTCTGAAAATTATCTCTAGTATGTTGTTTTACTTTTTTTACTCTTAAGTAGACACCTAATTTGTGTGGCACAAACTGACACCTGGGCCTGGCTGCGACCCCTTGTATTTTATCGATATATCGACGTACCGAACGTATTAAGGTGAAATTATAAATTTTACAACTTAATATACTTATGTCAATAGATATTTACATGTGTACAAACATATTACATGTAATTCCATTCTAACGTTTTATTATTGTTTCTTTTAATTTCAATTTTACTTTTATTCACTTAACTTTTATTTAAAACAGTTAATTCTTCAATAAAAAAATCAAAAAAAAGTAAGAAATAAAAAAAATTGTTTATTTATTCGCCAAATGAAATCTAAGAAAAAAAACAAGTTGGAGTGCTATATTCGGCTTCTTTAATACCGTCCACCGACATATAAATTATTAACTAAGCTTCACAAAAACGAACGTCAGCATTAAAATTAATTGCGGTTTAGACCTGAATTAAATTATTTACCGGCAATAAGAACATTTTATGCGTTTCTTGTTAGAACTTTGAACTGGCTTGAGTAAAATATCATGATTCGTAAAAGTTTTAGCCGAACTAAAATAATTTTTAGGAGCGTTGTTTGTATTGGACCTATAGTAAATTATGGACCAATCATCCCAAAATTCTGAAAA
Source organism: Pollenia amentaria (assembly GCA_943735925.1). NCBI lineage: Eukaryota > Metazoa > Arthropoda > Insecta > Diptera > Polleniidae > Pollenia > Pollenia amentaria. The sequence goes on along the minus strand of OX031007.1, from coordinate 70,223,714 downwards.
CTGATTTCTGGTATTACAAAAAATAAATTAGAATAAATCTCAATACTGCAGTGTAATTAGTTTTAGCGTCAGCAGTAAATTTGCATGATACTTTTTCTGGCCATATGAATTTAAGTAAGAAATTTTAGCGCAATATCTATATCTGTTAGCTTTTAGGCGAATTTAATTATTTTCGCAATGTGGGCTTTATTTGGTTTTAGGCGCAATAAACTGTTTTCAGAGAGTAGGGTTTATATGGGGCCTAGTGTAAATTATGGACCGATCTTCAAAAAATTTTACAGCGTAATTTCTGGTCCTATAAAACTGTGACGTACCAAATTTTAGTATGATTGCTTTATTTATTGCGTCTTTAGGCCTACTAAAATGTTTTCCACGAGAAGGGTTTATATGGAACATAGTGTAAATTATGGACCGATCTTCAAAAAATTTTACAGAGTGATTTCTGGTTTTAGAAAACGCTGACGTTCCAAATTTAAGTATGCTTGCGTTATTTATTGAGGTTTTAGGCGAGAAGGGTGCAAATGGGACCTATGGTCAGTTATGGACCGATCTTCAGGAAATCTAACAGTATGATTTCCAGTCGTATAAAGCGAATTCGTGCAAAATTTTATTTGATTCCGTGCATTATTCCACGATTGATGTTAGTTTTTGTATCAAAATTATCCATTTTTTTAGGGTGGTGGTTCCACATTTTGAGTCATAGTTATTATCCTACTGAACCGATGTTGTTGGATTTCAATCCCAAGCTACTTGGGATAACTACAAGCAATTTGAGAGCAAGTTTGTTCTTTTCTTTTTGCGTTTTTCGAAAGTGAGCGTGTTTTCAACAGCCGGACAGAAAGACGGACATGGCTAAATCGACTTAGAATTACTCAAGGAGCCAGAATATATATACTTTATGGGGTCTTAGATGTATTTTAAAAAAGTTTCACACGGAATGACAAACTTAGTATACCCTCATTCACTACAGTGGTGGTGGAGGGTATATAAAAATTTATTGGGATTATTAAGAGCATGCTCAAATAAAAAAAAATGAAAAAGTTTTTTTTTATTATTAACATTCCAACTTTCATGAGTCTATTGCTGCTAATACGCCATAATTTAAGGTACCTTCAGACTAATGAAATATTTGACGAAAATATTTGTTCTGATATTTGCTTCAAATTGTGTGAAACAAAAAAATATTTTGTTTAATGTTCAAACTAAGCTCAAATATTTGACAATTTTTGTTTGTTAAAACAGTTGGCAAATAGTTTCAAATAAAATAAATTAAATCATGTTTGCCATGCGTTCAGACTAAAATAAATATTTGCATCAAATAATTATTTAATGAAAGTGTTCAAAAATAGTAATATATTTCATAAATAGTAAAAATGAGCGCAAAAGCTAATTTATTAGTTTTATTCTGTGGAGCAGCATCTCTTATAGTGTTAGAACAGAAGAATGTAAAAGAAAAAAAAACTGGAAGACTGAAAGATTCTCAGTGAAAAATCGCAACTTCGCGAGCATGGCTAAAATTCGCGAAAAATTGCAAACTTGGAAACAAACCCTAAAATTTATTTGAAATCGGTACAAAAAACAAATTGTCGGAAAATAACAAAAAAAAATTTTTTTTCCAAAAATAGCGAAAATTCGCGAAAATTTCGATATTTCAAACAGGCCATAAAATTGATTAAAAGTCCCTTAAAAGTATAAGGAATGTCAAAAATTCGGTAAAAATTGGTAAATTAGCGGAAATTCCCAAAAATTTGCTCATAATTATTAAAAATAGTTAAAGCTGCAAAGAATCACAGAAAGAAATCGCTTATTTTGCGAACATGGCTAAAATTCGCGAAAAATTTCAAACTTGGAAACAAACCCTTAAATATATTTATTATATTATTAAATATATAAAAAAAATTTTGCAAAAATAGCGGAAATTCGTGAAAAATGTAGATACTTCAAACAAGCCATAAAATTTATTAAAAGTGCCTAAAACTGTAAGGAATGGCAAACATTCGATAAAAATTGCTAAATTACCGGAATTTCGCAAAAATTTTCTAATAGCGGCACGATAGCAAAGTCTAATAATTATAAAAAATCTTTAAAATTGTAAAGAATCCGAAAACTTACAGGAAAAATTACTTCTATCCGGAACATGGCTAAAATTATTTGTCGTTGTTTGCTCTTACAATTTCTTTGTAATATCAAATAAATGTTTGCTCAAAAATTACTAAAATATTTGATTTTTTGTGTTCACACTAGAGATGAGCGATCCCGTGATTTTTAAGGAACATCGTGATTAGTGAATGTGATTTAAAAATCACTGTTCTTTAAAACTGTGATTGTGATCACGGTTTGTTAGTTTGCAGTTCTTTTATAGTTATCATAAAATAAAACCAGTATACTATATTTTCTAGTATATGTTTAATTTTTTATTGCACGAATCAAGTGAATAGATTCAAAACCTAAAAAACAACAAGATATGCGCTAACAAATAAAGTTTTTTAAGGAAGGTATTTTTATCATGTACAAAAACATTGTGGATTTCTTGCTGTCAATAAAAAAAATAGCAACATTATTCATTACGGCATGCAAATAACGCTATTACCCACACAAACAGTAAAATATCATAAATTTGTGTATGGAACAAAATGAGAAAATAACGACTTAACAAGTAGCTGTCACTTGACAAATTTGGTCAAACTGTGAGTCGTGATTTTTCAGTAACTTTGATTAAATCACAGGTACAGAATTATAGCTCATCTCTACTGACAACCCTGAACTCTATATATACACAAAAAGAAATACTAATAAAATAGGCGAGAGAATAAAAGGAAGAGCAACATTATTTGTTATTGCATTGAAAAAACGCTATTACCCACACAAACAGTGAAATGCAATTACCCACTAAACAGTGAAATATCAAAAATTTGTGTATGTAACAAAAATCCAAAAGAACGACTTAGCAAGTACCTGTTACTTAACAAATTTGGTCACAACTGTGATTCGTGATTTTTCTGTAACAGTGATTAAATCACAGGTACAGAAATATCGCTCATCTCTAGTTCACACTATGTTCACATTGGACAAATATTTGTTTGCCGGAAAATACTTTTATTTGCTTAAAATCAGCTGTTATTTTGTGTTTAGACTACGTGAATGAAATATTTGATGTTTGCTTTTAAATATTTCATCAGTCTGAACGTACCTTAAGGCAATTTTTGCATAATTCGAGGAACCCTTTCCAGAATATTTTTTCCGCGCTTATTTTTTTGCTGTCATTTCTTAAAAAACCGAGACAAAACTAAACTGTGTTATCTATGAAAATGTACAATGGAAAAGCGCCGTTATTTTCTTAATATAAGTTAAAAAACATATGATGCAATTCTTAAAAAACAACAGTATTGTAAGCAGTTGAGCAACGATTAAAATGTTGAAGAGATCTTAAAAATATCAAATTCGATAGTCGTAGATAAATATCGATGTATCGATATATGGGTATTTTTAATTATGGCGATACAAATCGATTATGATTTATTTAAATATCGATATTTTGATACATCGATATTTATTGCCCATCGCTATACACAACCTCTCTAAAATATGGGCAGAATTGGAGAAGTGGACGTGCCACAAAATAAATTTACTTCGCACCTTGGGGAATGCTATGCCGAATCTTATGTACTCTCTCTTGTATTTCTTAATTAATAAATTTATTTGTATATTTTTATGTCCATGTCCAGATTATTGTAAATATTTATTTGCATTCACATTAAAAATAATGAAGGGGAGAAAATTTAATGAAATTTACTTTGGGAATTTTAATTAAATTTATTAACAAACTATTTAAATTTATAAACAATAAAAACTTTATTTTCAATTCCAGTTACAATGTTGTGGCAATGAAAGTTTTCTCGATTGGCCTCAAGACTTAGTGCCCGCTTCATGTTTTCGATCGCAAAGCTCAAGTGTTCAAAAAACGACTACAACCGATGCCAATAATGTATACGAAGTTGTAAGTTTTTCTCTTAAAAATTTTCAGCTCGAGTTTTAAAACTCTAAAAAAAAAAATTCATTTAACAGGGCTGCTATTACAAATTACGAAGTGTAATTAATAATAATTTTACGACGTTGGGAGTGGCATCGTCCGCCATTGCTCTGTTTCCTTTATTTGGTTCAATTTTATCTTTTGGTCTATCCATGATGTACAATAAAGGAGGATATGAAATTATTATATAACTAATTATGCAATATTAAAACACATTTTTTGTTAATTTATTTTTTTTTTATATATTTATATATTTTATTAAAGTTATTTAATTACATATATTTTATTAAAGTTAATTTATTTATTATTAGCAATATTTCGGACTTTCTTTAAAGCTCTTTTTCTTAATTGAAAGTTATTTAAGCGAAATGTGAATGTTTATGAATGTGAAAGGTCATTTGAGAAGTGCAAAAATTAAAAAATAATAAAAAAAACTCTTGCTTAGTCTAGAAAATTTTGAATAAATTTTTTCATTTTTACGGACTTTTCAGAAATTCGATCTTAAAATTTTGTAAAATTATGTTCAGGATCTCGAAATCGAGTGAAATTGAAATCAATGAAAATTTTTCAAATACATGTCTTTTTAAATTAACTTAAAAGTAGTTCTGGAGGCCTGCCACGTATTTTTATTTGAAAGAAAAAATTTACGAGTTCGAAAAATTTGTACTGTGTTTTACGATTTTTGTATCGCCAATCCGTACTTGAACTTATGCGATAATACAATTGCAATTACTATAAAGTTATTACATTCGCGGTAAAGCAATAATAATTTAATATCTGGTTTTTATTTATTTAGGCCCTAATCATGTACAACGCAGCGCAACGCCACAGAACTAACGCAACGCCAAAGAATAACATTGAAAGCACAAACAATGTCAAAAATATTTTGTAATTTTGTTGTTGCTTTCTACAGAAATTCACATTGCGTTTTAAAATTTCAAACGCTCCATTGCTTGTGTCGTTGAAAATTTTAAAACGGTACATGAATTTCTGTTGAAAGCAACAACAAAATTACAAAATATTTATGACATTGTTTGTGCTTTCAATGTTATTGTTTGGCGTTGCGCTGCGTTGTACATGATTAGGGCCTTAATGTCTGGTTTTGGATGCCCTAAGAAACTTATTTCGGTCCATTCTTGAATGTTTTTCAACGATGATATTTTTTTCTTCCTTCCCTAAATCTTAGCCATCAAAATGGCTTGGGAAATTATATATTTTCCATTTCGCATTATGTGGCCCAAATAATTTCTTTACCGGGTTCTTATATTTCTCCGACATTCCATGATATCTTTTGTATTCGCCGGAAAATCGAAGGTTATCTTTTTATGTTTCTAATGAGCGAAAGTTTTTTTTACTTTATCGAAAACAAAAAGTCCCTTTTCTCTATTACGATCAATAAGTTTTCATGCAATTTCCCATTTGTTTAAAATAAAACTCTGCTATAGTTTCACACAGTACATATTTTCGAAATCGTAAATTCATTTTTCCATTCTGAATACGCGGTAACACCCCTCGCAAAGATAAGTGGTCCTGAAAATGTGAGTTATATAAAAGGAACTATTTTTAAGAACTTTAAACACAGGATTGTTTTTTAAATTTAGACGATTTCTCACGAACTCGTCTTCCAGAAAATGGCTGTATGATTTGTTTTTACAAGTTTTATACAAGTTGGTTATTCTGTTTGTCATTTCTTTAATATTAATCATAGTGCTGGTTCACACTGTTCAAGTCTTAGCCGTCAAGTCATGAGTTTTTCGGAGAGAGAGGAAAAGAAATGGCATTCTCTTTTCCCTTCTCTTCTAAAAGCTCAAGACTTGATGACTAAAACTTGAATAGTGTGAACCAGCACTTAGTACCTAAAAAGTATAAATATTCTGAGCCCTTTTGAGTACCAAAGTTTATTTTACGATTTTCGTCTGTCTGTTGAATTGGGTTTTTCGAAGACCTCAGATATGATGGAGACTAAGTTGTTATATAAAGGGTGTTTTTTATAGAGGTATAAAACTTTAAGCTGGCAACACTTTTTTAACTGGCGGCCGTTTTGTCAGCTGTCAACAGCGTTGCCAAATGTGCAGATTTATCTGTATTTTGCAGTTTTTCTAAGCATTGAACAGTTTTAAAGTTTTGTTAATGCAGTTTTTGCATTAACATTTTTCAATTTCAATTTTGTTATATTATTTTTTATTTCTTAAGCCATAATCTTAACTAATTTGCTTAACACATACTCGTATATCAGAGGCAAGCATTGAGAGCCAAACAGAAAACACAAACGGCTTGGGAAACACGCACTTTTTGTTAACAAATAAACCACCCTAAAGCATTCTTCAATAAATTCTAATAAAATACTTTTATTCTTTTAACTTATTATGTTTCGTCGTTTCCACCTTGACTCTGCAAAATGTTCACTTAAATGGTTCATTTTAGCACTTGGTAGCGCAAACAGTTTGGAAAATATACATTTCGATTTTTCTACAAACGTGATTTAATCGTCAAATACGCCAAACAACGCAAGAGGATTGTACAAATGTACAATTTCGACGTTTGCCAAGCCGTTTGAGTAGTTTATTTGGCTTTTACTTTTGATTCTAATCTAATTATTTCCCTGTTTACATTTAATGATTTTTAATGTTGCATTTGAGCTTACATTGTAAAAGCTTTATTGCAGCAATTTTTCATGTATGTTCACTTGACAAATTGCAAATCTGTTCCCAAACTAAAATAAACATTGTATTAAATGAGGAAACAAAAATATCGCAAGACTACATGCCCTTGTGTACCCGTCTTAATTCCACTCTCTTCCATCGAGCCTACAATGTAACAATATTCGTTAATATTATATTGTATTTGTTTCTGTGTTACACGTATGTGTCAAGAAAATTAAGGTAAATTTTATGCATATTTTTATTTTTACAATTTTTATACGCAGTTTTTTTTAGTTAAATTCAGTTTTTATACCCTCCACCACCATTGTGGTGAATGAGGGTATACTAAGTTTGTCAGTCCGTGTGAAACTTTCTTATAATACATCTAAGACCCCATAAAGTATATATATTCTGGCTCCTTGAGTAATTCTAAGTCGATTTAGCCATGTCCGTCTGTCTGTCCGTCTGTCCGTCTGTTGACACGCTCACTTTCGAAAAACGCAAAAGAAAAGAACAAACTTGGTCTCAAATTGCTTGTAGTTATCCTAAGCAGTTTGGGATTGAAATCCAGCAACATCGGTTTAGTAGGATCAGAACTATGAATCAAAATGTGGAACCACTACCCAAAAAAAATTGATAATTTTGATACAAAAACTAACATAAATGGTGGAATAATGCACGGAATGACATAACACGAATTGGCGTTCTACGACTGCAAATCATACTGTTAAATTTCGTGAAGATCGGTCCATAATTGACCATAGGCCCCATATAAACCCTTCTCGCGGAAAACAGCTTAGTACGCCTAAAACCGCAATTAATAACGCTAGCATACTTAAATTTGGTGCGTCACAGTTTGATAATACCGCAAATCACACTGAATTTTTTTTTTAAGATCGGTCCATAATTTACAATAGGTCCCATATAAACCCTACTCCCGGAAAAGAGTATAATACGCCTAAAACTGTAACAAATAACGCTATCATATTAAAATTTGGTACGTCACAGATCGGTCCATAATTAACACTAGGTCCCATATAAACCTTACTCCCGGAAAACAGTTTAGTACGCCTAAAACCGTAATAAATAACGCTAGCACACTAAAATTTGGTACGTTACAGTTTTATAGGACCAGAAATGACACTGCAAAATTTTTTTAAGATCGGTCCATAATTTACACTAGGCCCCATATAAAACCTACTCCCGGAAAACAGTTTAGTACGCCTAAGCCCGTAATAAATAACGCTATAATACCAAAATTTGGTACGTCACAGTTTTATGGGACCAAAAATCGAACTGTAAAATTTTTTGGAGATCGGTCCATAACTGACACTAGGCCCCATATAAACCCTTCTCGCGGAAAACCGTTTAGTACGCCTAAAACCGTAATAAATAATGCTATCAAATTGAAATTCGGTACGTCACAGTTTTATAGGACGAGAAATCACACTGCCAAATTTCGTGAAGAGTGGTCCATAGTTTACCCTAGGCCCCATATAAACCCTACTCCCGGAAAACCGTTTAGTACGCCTAAGACCATAATAAATGATGCTATCGAATTGAAGTGTGGTACGTCACAGTTTTATAGGACGAGAAATCACTCTGCCAAAAAAGATTAGTCCTTAATTTACCCTAGGCCCCATATAAACCCTACTCTCGGAAAACCGCTTAAAACCAAATAAAGCCCACTTTGGGAAAATAATTAAATTCGCCTAAAACCATCACAGATATAGATATTGCGGTGAAATTTTTTACCTTAATTCATATGGCAAGAAAAACTATCATGCAAATTTGTGAAATTTACTGTTAACGCTAAAACTAATTACACTGCCGTATTGAAATTTATTCTAATTTATTTTTTGTAATACCAGAAATCAGTTTTCAGAATTTTGGGATGATTGGTCCATAATTTACCATAGGTCCAATACAAATAAAGCTCCAAAAAATTATTTTAGTTCGGCTAAAACATTTACGAATCATGATATTTTACTCAAGCCAGTTCAAAGTTCTAACAAGAAACGCATAAAATTTTCTTATTGTCGGTCAATAATTTAATTCAGGTCTAAACCGCAACTAATTTTAATGCTAACGCTCGTTTTTGTGAAGATTAGTTAATAACATATATGTATGTATTTACAATATAGAGCCCACTTCTGACGGTGGAGGGTATCAAAGATTCAGCATAGCCGAATATAGCACTCTAACTTGTTTTTTTCTTAAGATGCAGTTATTTTCAAAAAAATTATGGCAACGCTGGCTGTTAAGTGATTTATGTTTAGTTGGGTTTGGTATTTCAATGTGGCCTGAACAACGTTTCCAAATTGTGCAAATTTATTTTGAAAATCATGGCTCTGTTCGAAATACGAATTTTGTTTGGCGATGAAGCTCAGTTTTGTTTGAATGGATATGTCAATAAGCAAAACTGCCATATTTGGACTGATGATGTTGAGATACGATTACATCCAGAAAAACTGACTGTTTGGTGTGCTTTAGGGCTGGTGGAAGCATTGGTTCCTTTAAAACGATGCATGCTGAATGTATTTTTCGTTCATCAATTGGACAACCATGATGTGCAGGAGCTGCGGTTTCATCCGCACAGCGCAACATACCACACAGCTCCTTCCACAATTGATTTATTGAAGGCAACGCATAGTTTCACGTTTCGGACCCGTGAATTGGCCTCCAAGATCGTGCGATTTGTGTCGTGCGAGATATGCGAAGTCGCTAGTCTGTGCATATAAGCCCGAAACGATGGTTCACTTGGAGGACATCATTAGCCGCGTTATTGCCGATATACGGCCACAAATGTTGGAAAAAGTCATCGAAAATTAGACTTCCAGATTAGACTACGTCTAAGCCAGCCGTGTCGGTCATATTCCAGAAGTCATATTTAAATTATAAAGCCAGAAGATTATCTTTCGAATAAAGTAATTTCATGTCAATTTAAAAAATTCATATTTGTTTTATTCTATTTCAAAGTTTTATACCTCTATGAAAAACACCCTTTAGTTATGTCCCTTAAAATTTAATCAAAGTTTTACTCAAAATCTCAAATTATTATTATTAAACCTTAACTTTTTGAAGTCCTCTTTAAACGTAATTTTTCCACTTTCATCTTAAAAAACTTAGTAGAATACTGACAATCATAACCGGCATAACCGAATATAACACTTCAACTATTTTTTAATACTTTCCATCCTTAAAACTCTTTTTTTAAAATCGTTAAATACTCTCTATATCAAGCTACAACTAAATACTAATCATTGAAATAAATATTTCGCCTTTGAGAAAACGATATTTGGAATCGAATTAGCAATTCAATGGTTTTAAGGATGTATATGTATGTGTGTATGTAGGTATGTATGAAGGTGTAACCAATACCTCAAGCTAAAGTATAACACAGCTGGACATACAATCAGAAGGAACCACGCATTCATGATGTAAATGGTCTTTATGCAAATTTCATGCACAAGGGGGTTTTGGTACTCATCTTGTGTTAAATCCACATGTGGAATTTACATTTTTAATGCTTTAGTGCATATAACATCGAACTAGTATAAACTTGTTTAGAATCATAAGAATATACATAATTAAATAATTGCTGACTTTAATCTCTTTGTCCTCGCACTTATGTTTGATAATAAAATAATTTTTCATTAAATAAAAAAAAATCGAACAAAACTAAAATTAAAATAATATACAGCAATAAAAATTATTTACAAAAAAAGCTATAGAACATTCGTTTTGCAATAAATTTACATGGTAGGCATACGGCGTGCAGCATTGGGGCTTAAAAGTGTTGCATTACCCTCAATAGCATTAAGACGGGTCATCGATAAATTATTTTGAGTATAAGTGGAATGAGTAGCACCAGTACCGGCTGCACCATTCTTCGTAGATTCACTTGATCTTAGACCTGTCGTCAAATTTGAAAAATTTTCATATTAATAAAGATCGGAAATATTTTCAATGAAATTCCTTATACCAAGGCGAATTCATGCAGACGACAGCATCAGAGAGAGTTATACTGTATTTAGTTTGACATTTATGGCAAATTTCACTAATTGTATTTAAATATCAGTTCAGATTTAAATATAGTTTTTCATAAAGTTTTATTTTTATACCCTCCACCACCACTAGTGGTGAATGAGGGTATACTAAGTTTGTCATTCCGAGTGAATTTTTTTTAATATACATCTAATATATATATTCTGGCACCTTAAGTAATTCTAAGTCGATTTAGCCATGTCCGTCTGTTGAAACACGCCCACTTTCGAAAAACGTAAAAGAAAAGAACAAGTTTGGTCTCAAATTGCTTGAAGTTACCCCAAGCAGTTTGGGGTTGAAATCCAACAACATCGGCTCAGTAGGATCAGAACTATGACTCAAAATGTGGAACCACCACCCTAAATAAATTTATCATTTTGATACAAAAACTAATATAACTAGTAGAATAATGCACGGAAATTTTGCACGAAATCGCTTTTTAATAATGCTATCATACTAAAATTTGGTACGTCACAGTTTTATACGACCAGAAATCACACTATAAAATTTCGTGAAGATCGGTCCATAATTAACCCTAGACACCATATAAACCCTACTCCCGGAATACAGTTTAGCATAGTATAAAATTTGTATAAAATTTAGTATAAAATTTAGTATGAAATTTGGTATATCACAGTTTTATAGGACCAGAAATCACACTGTAAAATTTTTTGAAGAAATGTCCATAACTTATCCTAGGCCCCATATAAACCCTACTCGCGGAAAAGAGTTTATTGCGCCTAAAACCAAATAAAGCCCATTTTGGGAAAATAATAAAATTCACCTAAAACTATAATAGATATAGATATTGCGGTAAGATTTCTTACTTAAATTCATATGGCCAGAAAAAGTATCATGCAAATTTGTGAAATTTACTGTTAACGCCAAAACTAATTACACTGCTGTATTGAAATTTATTCTAATTTACTTTTTGTTATACCAGAAATCAGTCTTCAGAATTTTGGGAAGATTGGTCTATTATTTACCAAAAGTCTAATACAAATTACCCTTTTACAAATTCTTTTAGTCCGGCAAAAACTGTTACGAATCATGATATTTTACTCAAGCCATTTCAAAGTTCTACCAAGAAACGCATCACACTTTCTTATTGTCGGTCAATAATTTAATATAGCTCTATGCCCAATGCGCAACCAATTTTAATGCTGACGTTCGTTTTTGTGAAGCTTAGTTAATAATATATATGTGTGTATCATATATAAAAAACGAATTTTAAACAAAGTGGGCATTTACACGGTGTCTTTTCAGACATGTCGTTTTATTCATTCGCTTTTGAACATGCTTCCAAAAACCTATTGTCTTTTTACAATGTCTTTCCAAACATGTCTGTTTTCATGTCTAATTGTCTTTCTCGTTTCTTCTTCTATAACCCGATCGCCTAAAAGACGTGCTTGTTAGACATGTCTGAAAAGACACCGTGTAAACTCCCTCATAGATTGATATTTAAATAGTTTGGTGAAATTGGTAATAAGAATACATTTAACTTCATACAAAAAAGGGACAGCCAGTATAGCCCTCTCTCTCTCTCTCTCTCTGATGCGGTCACCTGTATGAATTCGCCTTGCCTTATACATATTTTTATATAAAATCTTACCAAATTTCTCCAAAATTGAATACCAAACTCGTTTTTTAAACACGAATATAAAAAATACAAATACACCCAGCAAAACATTAAACGAATCACTGATGGCCCAAAAGAAGATCTTTTTGTGATCGTAAAATAGTATACTTAAAAGTTCAAGGAACCATGTTATGCCCATAACCACGAATAATTTTGTATTCATGGCAAATCTTGCCTTGTCCAAAAAGAAACGTCTTTTTAAAACTGGTTTCTCATTATTTGAACTTTGCATACGAAAGATTTCACGCTTAACACGATTGCAGTAGCGCAACGTCATTATAAATAGAATAAAATTAATGAGAAATAGCAGGCCGATTGGACCAGAGAAGAACATCAGATTGGCCGAACCCGGCGAATCATCTGAAAAGAAGTTGAGTTAATATCTTAAATATTTCAATTTTTTCTTATACTTACATGTAAACCAACATCTGCCATGGCCGAAATTGGGACGAAAATTTTCGCTTAAAGCCTCGGTTTTTGTAAGAGTCACTGTTATGGCTGTTATAAGGGTAGGCAGACCCCAACCATACAAAGAGTACAACAGAAATCGTTTCGTTTGTTTCTTCTTAAAACCATGTTTCCTTTTAGCTGAACTGTAAAAGAAAGAAAAAATAAATAAGTAATTAATTGGAAGTTTATAGAAACGTTATTCAAATTATTCAATTAGGAAGACAATTTATTGACTAATTACTACCTTCTATTGCAAACACTTTTATGTTAATTGCTCAGAATTTACTTGATGATCAGTTTTATTCTTTGCACATTTTCCTATAATTTTTTTTTACATGCGATTTGGCAACATTTTGAAATGATATCCTGATTTTTAAGAATTGATGCAGATTTTACATTTACAAAAGAACACAAGTTTCAGCATAAAACAATAGAGTACAATAAGCGTTTAAAATTTGCAACTCTCCGCCAATTTCTTATTAAAAAAAATAAGAGAGACGAACTAAAATAGTAATTTATTTTTGAAGAATAATAACAAAACCAGCTGTTAAAATAGTGCTGCACTCATGTCCCTTTAAGTAAGATGAGTGTAAAACATATAGCATTTTTTGCTTCTTCTTTTTAATGGGAACATTATGAGACTTTACAATTTTAAAATAAAAACTATACAAACGCCATAGGGATTAATATAAGGAATTCTATTATTATCGATATTTACCGTATGAACACAATTGCACTGTATGAACGTAGTAGCGTACGACGTTGAAACGTTATTAAATTAAAACGTATAAAATGTTATACAAAGGCACAGAATATCTGGCGTTGACGTACGTCGACATAGATCTAATTCTCTATCATACGCCAGTTGCGACCGTATTGGCATAGAAAAAGAAAATTAAAAATATTAAATGAAATTATTTTTGTGGTTTCTAATTGAATATTTGATAAAAATATTAAAGGATAGAAAACTAAACAATAATTTCAATAAATTTGCAATTTTTTAATATTACTTTCAAGAGAAAACAAAACACGTCTACGACGGCATTGTGGGTAAGCGAAGCGTGTTTTCAAAAATTTACGGCGATACGTTCATACGACGTACGACTAATTGTGTTTCTAGCATTATATTTTTTTGAAATAACTATACTTTATTTAGTAAAAACAAAAGGTTTTTGAAAAAAAAAAATTGATAAGACATAAAAATTCCCAAGGAGCTTTCCCTTTCCCCATTTTTACAATTGAATTTAAATAGAAAAATGGGAGAAGGGAAAAAAATTCCCGGGGAATTTTTATTCATAATAAATAGCTGATAGTTTTTTCAGCGCTGACTCAAAAAAGTGTGTTTTAAAATTAGAAAATGCTTAAAAAGACTAGTTTATGCTCAATTTTTTTTAAGCTCATGCATGAGGTACTTGAAGTTTGTGTTTTGCTTCTATATTTAAAAAAAAAAATGTTGTTTTTATTTAAATATTAGTGTGTCTGATATAACGAACGTTCGCCAGAGGAAAGAAAGTCTCATTAGGACAGATTTTCAACCAGAAGATTATTTCAAATTGTATATTTTTCGGAAAGAGAACATCACAAAATTTTCTGTAAATTAGGGTGGCCAGATCTAAAATTTGGAAAAACTGTAGAATGAATACAAAAAAACCGTACAATCAAGAAGAAAAACGGTTCATATATATTTTTGAAGAAAACGTACATAGCGCACTTGATCAACAAGAGGGAATTAACTCAAAATTTTTCATATCCACACGCTGTAACAATTTTGTTTATTTTGTGTTTATTTTTTGGTAATAAAACGGTTGTTTTAAAAATTATTTTTCATATGCCTTTAATGTAAAATTAAAAACTGTTTTGCTTCTATTGAAAATTTGAAGTTAATACCCTCTTGTTGATTAAGTGCAATATGTAACTATTTATTTAAATTATTAAATATTTTAAGCTTTTGATTCAATATGTAACAACAATAATATAGGGAAATGCACTTGAAAAGTAAAGGAAATATTTCTATTTTATGGCACTTCATATACGGAATGACACCATTTGCCTTTATTAAGCAAAAATCACATAAGCATAAAAATCGCATTTGGCCAAAGTTCATGTGCTTAAAAAAATTAATTCATTGATTGTGTTAGTAGGATATTCTTTAAACATATTGGGTATTTAAAGCAACTTTCACCACACACATAGTTGCGCAAATCGTATAGAATTTAAGAAAATGGTAGTTTTCTAGATTAATTTTCTAATTTCAAACAATTGTTAATTTATTAGGGTCAATTTCACAAAGTCCAGTTATAATTAACTACTTATGCATTTTACTATAACTGCCAGTTAGTAATAGGTTTTCTTAAAAGTTTTTGTATTGTAAAATATTAGGATATTATGACAATATGACTTGATAGCATACCTTTTGAAACTTCCAAATAAATATGTACCTATTGCTTTAACAGCGGTTTTCTTAATAAATTTGTTTTTTGTAGACTGAACCAAAATAAAAAAAAAAACAGTAGAAAAATAAGTACAAGGTGTAAAAAGCAACACTTTTGCATACTTTATTGGGTGTTGTTGCAGCTACAACTATCTTATTGAAACAGGAGGTTTGCTTTAAACATGTACACCCGTATTCAAAACAAAAATTTAGTTACTGCATATCTCCTGATTAAGGATTTCTTATTCAAAACACTTATTAATAAACTATGATTATCGAATGATCAAAGACTTTTTAACTCCCAATTAACTGCTGTCAATTTGTGTTGAATTTAACTAAAACAGAGATGTACAAATTTTTGTTAACCGGGCGATTTAAAAGAGTTTTGAATAAACTCATGACTAAATGGTGATTAAGCTTAATCAAAATTTTAGTTGCTCACTCGATGAGCGGAGTATAGTCGGAGTACACAACTTTTCGTTTTGAATACGGATGGTAGTGTATAAGAACGATGTTTATTTCTGTAAATTCAAACATGATCACAAAATATAAAACAAAAATAGAAATACATACCGCAGTTTTGCACCTCCTTCTTCAACGATGGATAAAGTCTTATTAAATATTAAAAATTGGGGTTTCCGCCAATTGAATTGATAAGTAAAAAAGATGGTAAAGAGGAAAGTGCAATAAAGCGGTTTTCAAAGAAAAGTCAAACCAAACATTCACAATAAAAGACAAACATATGTTCAAGGAGAACAGTTCATTTTGAACACAACAGGGTGTTGTGCATAAAACTGTACAATTGAAGAAAATCAGTACATGTACTGCTAAAAACAGTACGTCTGGCACCCTACTGTAAATATAGTAAATACAATATAAAGTTTACCAAAGTGATTTTATCACTCGTAAAACTGCTCTGAGTGGGGAAGCAGCTCGCGCTCGTTGTCATTATAATTATTTAAGGACAATCAGATCGTTCTTGTTTATCTACTTTTCGTGCGTTTTGCGTTGTCACCTCGCATTTGTTAATGGCTTGGCGTCGTATAACTGTACCGAGTTACAGTTTTTGCGGTTGTCAGCATTGACTAGGTGCAATCGTTTTTAACCTAAATTTTTTTATTGTGTTTGTCTGGTGGAGAACCATTTATAACTCAATGTGACTGGTGGAGAACCATATAAAACTCAGGCGTTTAGTGGATTCTGGAAGCTCTCGTCTTCCTTTACGAAGGTTTATGTCGAACGAGTACTTGTGGTTGAGGCTCCAAAATTTCGTGGGATACCCTGGCAATATGACTAAAAAGTTAGCCAAAAATTTTAGTTTTAGGAAAAATCAAAAAAAGGATTTTATTTAATTTTTACAATAATTTATATATTCTTTACTCATTTTATTTTAATAGGGTAGCGAAGCGCACTGGGTAAAGGTTTTATCAAAGACTATAAATATATAAAGCAGTGGTGTCAATTATGATTGTATTGGTGCGAATACTCTTGTCTCTTTCATTCTCAGCGGGAGGAATCTGCGGTTGCGAGGCCTATTACGAGGCCTAATTAACATACATATTTTGCTATGAAGACTTTAGAGCAATTAAAAATAATACAATTATCGAAAAATGTTGAGTTATGGACAGACACACTCAGTTATTATTTAAATAAATTTAATTTGGAACCTGCATTTCGCAGAAACTTTGCTTATTTTTTGGAAAAATTGAGCATTTGACAATATTTGAAGTCATTTTACTACCTTATTAAATTCTTTCTAATATTTTTAATTTGGTGCTCAACATACCTTTGCAAATGCCAACAATGAAAATTCATTTGGACATGCTAATGCAAATAATAACTCCATTAAGTTTAAAAATATTCTATAATTATTAACCACCATTATAAAAAGAGAAGATTTTACTAGCCTATAAAAATATACTTTTATTTACCAATAATATCTTCTAAATTTAAATTGCAGTTTCGAAACAACAAAAAATTTTTTAGGTTTGTGGACGTTAAACAATAAAGTTTCATTAATACATTAATAATACACTTCTTCTTACCCAAAAATTTTACCTGTTGTCACATTTGCTTTTATGTGTATAGGTTTACACATAAATTGTAGGAAAACAAGACTTTTTAAATATTTTTACTTACTTGAGAAAAGTGTTTTCAAAGGAAAAAAAAACCCATTGACGCGATTGGTACAGAAAGAAAAATATTTTTACAAGCACAAAATACCAACAAATTCTTGTGGCTATTTTTTTCTTAATAATTTCTGCATTTAGGTACGTCTTTTTAACGAAAGAAAAATGGACCCTTTTACAGGCATAAAAGATTTTTTTTCACAAACAAAACACATATCGTTAGCTTAAATGCAAAACAATGTAGATATTATTTGTCAATCATTGTACAATGTCAAAAACAGAAATAAAACAAAACATAAACAAAGATAATAAATAATAAATATATTATTTCTGTTTAGAGGCCTCAAAACAGGCCGTGCGATATTTCGATATTTCCCGCTGAATGAGAGTGTTTTGCAGTAAAAAATTATATTTTACGCTCGCAAAATAAAAGAGCGTAAGCGTACATGTGAGTTTTGCTGACACAATTGTGCATGACGCTGACACCCCTGATATAAAGATATCCCACTGCCATACATTGTACGGCCAGTGCTAAATTTGTTGAACGGCAGTACGACTACTGCCACTTTGATTTTCAGAGAACTTATTACTCTCAGAGAACTTTTATTTCTCATCTTTCAGCGCATATATGTGTATACATGCGTGTGTCTATGTATATACATGGCAAATAAAAAAGTAAAAACAAACTATAAGAAGTTTTTTTTTGTTGAAGACACATTTAAGTAAAAATAAAGAAAAAACCTAACAAAAGAATTTTTGTTTTCATGCAATTATGTGCAAATAACCTATGTGAAAGCAAATGTGACCGATTCTTAATTGTAGGGCAATAATATGTGTTTTTTTGTTGTACAGATGAAACTATATCGATTTGCACCGAAGTTCAAATGCTGTTATTGTCTTAATTTAAAAATTTGTAGGAATATAAAAAATATTTTTTCTAAATAAATTAACTGATTATTTATAAAAGATATTTTTATGTTTACTAAAGCGACATGGCGACATAATCAAAATGCTTTTGATTTTCATAAAAAGCCAGTTTGATGTGTGTGCACGCAATATCTTGAAATTTTATTTATTTTTTGGTTAAAAATTTATGAAAATGTTTTTTTGTTAAAATTGTATTATTTGACAAATTATTAAATTGTTTCCGACGAAAAATCCAATTTTATTTATTATTAGAACAAATAATTATTACAAATTATGAAAAATAATCAGGCTTTCGAAGTCTTACTTTTAGAAGTTTGTTGAATTCTTATAAAAGTCTGCAAAAATATTTTTACTAAATAAAGCAATGAAAATGAAAAATTTATTAATTTATTTATAGTTTTTGGTTTGCGGCGAATAACGTATGTTATAAAGACAGGATGGAGATGTTAAATTTACTAGTCCTTATAAATATTATG
The DNA here is from genome assembly GCA_943735925.1 of Pollenia amentaria. NCBI lineage: Eukaryota > Metazoa > Arthropoda > Insecta > Diptera > Polleniidae > Pollenia > Pollenia amentaria. The sequence continues at coordinate 70,204,943 of OX031007.1, read as the reverse complement.
ACGGAAGCAATACACATGGGAAACATTTAAATACCTTCAAATCATCGATTACATACTGAAAAAGTTAAAATTTGTATCCATTAAACTTGTAAAGAGCCAATAAGTAAAATTATTACCTAAATACTCGTGGTAAATAGTTAGGGCGTGTGTGAAACGGTAGCAAAGTACTATGGTAACAAAGTATTTCCATGTGGGGAAAAAATTCATGTTTCTGCTGTGTGAAATGATATATTTTAACGAAATAAAGAATGCGTTTTCATCGTATACCTAGACAAATAAGGATATATTCAAAATATGGGACTACGGTAGTATACCACATTTATAGACGAGTCAACGAAATAAACTGCAATTAAATTCCCTATGTTAATCCATTTAGGGATAACAACATGTTGCCAAACTTATATATTAAAAAAAAATTGTGGCTACACCGATATGGTGCCTAAAACTTTTCTTTTGTTTCTAATCTATTTCCCATTTTAATTATACTACTACATAGCTATGTATGTATTGCAGTACTTACAAGTTAATTTATCAAAATTCCTAAAAAAAAAACACCTTAGATTTTATGATTGTAAATATACTAGTGCTCGAACACGGGACAGTGTATGTTATATTAACTACTATTTGTTTGGTTATGGTCTACATTATAAGATCTTTTTTGAAAAATATCGTACATTTTTTACTTTGTATTAGGATGTTTTGGAGCTCAGTAGAGCAAGGAGGATTCAAAAAATGCTGGAATTATCGAATTACAAAATATTGGTCTTCTCGAGACAAAACACTGATATATAATATTTTAAGATCAGACTGTAAAGGCTTAAGAGATAACGAAAAATGTAGAAAGGCGATCCCTACGTTCGGCAAAAAAAAAAATATTTTGTGAAACCTCCTTGCAAATATACTTTATATGTGTTAGAGGGTGTACGGGGAAACTTTTTTTGAGCTACGGTCTACGGCTCAGCCAATAGTTTCCTTTTTATTAAGTTCCTTATCGCTCCTGAAAAATTTTAAAAAATGATAACAGGCCATTTTGTATTTTATATAACGACATATTTAAGTTTAAATATTTTAAAAATTTGGTCGGTTATGGTAGGTTTTGCAGACAATTTTGGTCGGATAAAAAATTTTTAAACGGCAACCCTGATCAGCGACCTCAAATTAGTAAAAAAATGCATCAAACCTCCAATCAACCCAAAAAAAGTTAAATTCCATTCCCTTGTGTTATTGATGGAAATTTTTCAAAAAACAATAAAAATTTATTATGTCAGGGTTGTATTTTTCTCGAAATACTTAAGACTTGTATTAAAGTGTGAAACTGCCTTAAGAAATATTGATACCCAAGGAGATATTGATAAAGAATGCTGAACATTTTACGGCACTAATAGGCCGAAATGGTTAAACCTGTTCAAGTTTTCGCCGTCAAGTCTAGAGCTTTTTTTATTTTTATTTTCCTCTGAAAGGCAAAAGTTGCCGTGTAGCCATGTAGCCGTGCAGCTGTATTGGTGTCAAAATAATCGTAACCATATGAACGTGTGTATTTTATTTTTCAGAGGTTGTAGCCGGTAGCCTGCTGCCGTCTATATGTTTAATGCATTAATATAAAAAAAAAACTCTAACAATTTAAATTTAAGGTAAAAATGTTCATCACACACCTTTTACAACTAATTTTCTTTCTCACTTACAAAAATATCTCCAAAATATTTTTATGATAAGTCGTCTGTCACTCCTTCCATTCTATTGTACGAGTATGTACCTATTGTCATATTAAAATTGAAGACCTTGAGAATCGAGCCTTAATTCTTCTTTCAGAAATAGAGTCTGTGAACTCAATAACTATCTTATGTAGATTAAATTTGGTTCAAAAATATCTTATTGCAACCCGAATAATCTTACCAAATTTTTTTAAAATCGGTCCAAATGAGATCATAGCTCCCATATACATACGCAAATAGTTCTTAAAGACATAACTTTCTCTTTTAAAGGTTCGTATTGATATAAAGTTTGGCGACGATAATTTTTGTTATAGGGCTGATAGATCCAGGATCGACTATATGTCCCATACAAACCCCGTTTCTAAGATCCCTTTATGTCCAAAAAAATCTCACGTATATGTTGTTTTCTAAATAATATCCTACACAAATAACTCATATATGAATTTAAGTCCCATAACACAATTTGGTTTTGCTGGATCCTTGATTGCCCATTGCTTCCATCTCAAAAGTTTGTCTGTTCATAATGTAGTGTACGGTATCAAATGGTCGCCCTTGACCGACTATACTTTCTTACTTATTTTCTCGTTATTTTTGGATAAAAGATATTTAATGTACAAACAATTTAACAGACATGTTATTAAATATCAACTTTTATCATTTATTGGCAATTTATAAACCACACCACACAAATTTTATTAATTTCACTTATGGGGACATAAATTCCTTGGAAAAATTTGTAATTTCTTTTTTTCCTTTACCGACATCCATCATCATTGAAAGCAAACAATTCAAGTCATAAATATTTTTTGTAAAAATAATTTACAAATAAAAAAATGTAATTAATGGAAATATTTGTTTGCTTGTCTAATACGAAAATGAAATAAAATACGAAATAACAAATTTAATGGTTTTTTCGTAAGTGCAAAATAGTTTTGATATAAATTCGCTATTGGAGGTTGCTTAAATGTGTATTAAAAAAATTAATAAATATTTGGTTATTAAATTAATAAAAAAAACCAAACTAAGTGTTGATATTTATTAAAAAACATTATGTTACTTTTACGTGCACAGACCACAGGAGAGTGACTGGCTGACTCCAATTGTTCTGCTAGTAAACTTTAGTAAATGACACACTAAATTAGATAAATAAACCGAGCAAACGAAAAAAAATAATAATAATAACAATAGCAATAAGAGGGAGTTAGAGTGCTATATTCGACTGTGCCGATTCTTTGATACCCTCCACCAACACTTAGAATATTTCTACAGTATCTATATCGGGTTTATAAGTTATAAACCAGTGTTCGAAAATAAGCCACTCCTTAGAGTTCGCTTTGGTAGATTTGTGGAAAACACAACCGATAATAGTGTTTGGGAAGTAAATCATTTAAAAATAACGTTTCCCTTTTTGTGATCTTGGAACACACGAAAAAAAAAATGCGGTACTTATCCAACCCAATAAAAAGATGAAAAAATTTAATTCCGTTTTTTTTTTTTTTTTTTTTTTGAAACCACAAACTTCGTTGTGTTCAGTTCAGCTCATTAATGTTCATTCGTTTCAGTTGTGCGTAGCGCACTTTTGGCTGAAAAATAAAACAAATATTTTTTACAAAAACAAAATACATATGGGCATTTCCTCCGAATGGTCAACCATTGTTTATAATTATAAAAAAGCATGTTTTTATAATAGAATGGTTTCATAGCATATCTCAGCTGTTTTACTTGAGAAAATCGGGTTGGAAACTGGAAAATTTTATATTTTCTTTTTGATCTACTTCTTACGGCATTTTTATATTTAATTATTTTAAATGCAAAAAATATGTTTTGTTGGCACTTTTTCTTCAAAATCTCTCTATTACAATCAATTAAGAAAGAAAGATAAAATGCTAGCAAAAGTTTTGTTTTCTATATTATTTGTAAATCAAAATCGTACGAACGTACGTTAGTGACCCCAGGAACTGCCCATATACGAAAAAAAAACAAAAAGCCAGCAAAGAATTTTACATAAACAAATCATTTACACAGTACACGCACAAGCTCGTTCACAAGGTCGTTCCTAAAATTTTTTGTTTGTTAAAAAAAAGAAACACTATAGAACATTAAAATATTATGTTTGTCTACAGAACCACTTCAATTATTCTCTTTTATATCGAAGAACAGAACACTATATAATGTTCGGCTCTTTCTTGAAAATAGCTACGAACGGCATAAAGGGTTTTCTTTTAGACGAAAACAAACACTAAAAAAAATAGATTTCGTTTCTGGGTGTGTGAGCCAAACGCTAAATAATGTTCTGTTAATTTTCGAGCACTGTTATTAACTAATCTTTATAAAAACTAAAACAATTGCATATTGTTATTGCTGGCCATGGCCAGAAAAAATGTTGCCCCAATTAAAGCAGTAATCAAAAATAACATCAGTTTTAATTAAAAATTTAATCAAGTGAATGAAAAATTTTATTGACACCATTAATTTGCACCATCAAACAAATTAATAGTAACAATTATACATTTAATTCACTTATGTTAATTTTTAATTAAAACAGATTTTATTTTTGATTAATGCTTTAATTGGGGCAACATTTTTTTCTGTGCATCTAAAACCTTGTTGGGGTAGAGCACTAAATATTGATTTAGATCAACATTGCATTCTTTTTTTACCAGCTTAGTGATGATTGGAATTTTTTTTCACTAGCACTAAAAAAATTAAGTGATACATATTGCAAACATTTTCACTATGTGTATGCATAAATTCTGCACTCAATTCAAATAGTGTAAAATTTTAACTTTTAATCATAAAAGTTGCGTATATAGAAACTTTCCACTAAAATTTAAATAATGTAATTTTGTACGTGCATGGCTTTGGATTTTTGTGATGATATGCATAAGCAATGGAAGTTAATCAAAATGAATTTTTGTCAATAACGAAATAATTCATGGCTTTAATCATGAAAAAAAAAGTTTTTGATTTTGAATTTAGTGCAAAATCTTTAGTTAAACTCAATTGAGGGAAGAAAAAAAGTTGCAATAAACTCATGCTTTTTTTTAATCAAACAACTTTTTTTTGAGTGCAAGATTTTTTAACATCAATATTTTTTAACACAATTTAACATAGTAAGATTGCTAATTTGCAATTCATCATTCAACATCAACAAAATGATTGCAATAATTGTGCACTATCACTTAGTTTGAGTTGAAACTGCAAAACTAGTGCAATACCCACATCTGTATTATTAAGTTAAATTGTACCAAATATTACCACAATATCTATATTTCTTACGGTTTTAGGCGTATCTAAAAGATTTCCAAGAGTGGGCTATATATGGGGTCAATGGTAAACTATGGATTCAGCGGAGTGATTTCTTAGTCTTATAAAACTCTGAAAGACCAAATGTCATTACAATAGAATTATTCATTACAAATTTAGGAGTACTAATCTGTTTTTTAAGTGTAAGCTATGGGTCGATGGCTAATCATGGACCGATGATCACGAAATTTAGTAGTATGATTTTAAGTCATTTTTGGGGTGTTTGTCCCATATTAGTTCCCATAACTCTTATCCTACTGAACCGATTTTTCTAGAATCGAAAAGTGAGAGTGTTGCCAACAGGCGGACAGACAGGCGGGCATGGCTAAATTGACTAAGAATTACTCAAGAGCCTAGAATATACATATTCATACACTTTATGGGGGCTAAAATGAATAATAAAAAAGTTTCAAACGGAATGACAAATTTAGTATACCCTCATTCATCACTAGTGGTGGAGGGTAAACAAATAAACGTTGCAGTAAGTAGCATAAGTAGCAGCGTCACTAATTTCAATGATTTATATTTTTACGGTGCCCTATAATTTGTTTTTTTTTTATACAAAAATAAATATATTAAATTAATTAACTTTTATCAACGAGACAAGGATAAATATTTCATAATCTTGGTGTACATATGCATGTTCATATGTACATACAGACATATTTATGTACATATACTTAAAGTTTATTTAGAAAGGGCATATCGACTTAACCACAAAGGCAAATTAATTTCATACTTTACTCCGTCATAAGTGGATAGGGGTAAAATGAGTTCTTGCTAATGCTTTTAACGTTTAAAATAATGATTCACTCAGAATAATTTCCAGAACCTTGTTATTAAAATTTTTAAATAATAAAACGATATTAACACAAATACACATTTTTAAACCTAACGATTTTGTTTAGTTTTGAAAGAATAGATTTTTTGTATGCAAGGACTTGTTGTTTATACTTTGGCTAAAATGTATCATAGAGTTTAAAGATGCACAGTTTGCTTATTTCGTACTCATCGATAACTTTTTTGGTGCACTTTGGGACAGATAACATTAGCGGCGTTCAGTGTTTTGTGCAAATGGTTTTGCGAAAGAGCAAATACAAAATATTGTGTAGTTCTTTTGTTAAGTCCAACAACAAAACAAACAGAGTTTCCGTTAGATTCCATAAAAAAACTACGATATTTTGCATTTGCTCTTTTCTGACACAGTTTGCAACAAACACTAAACACCGCTATTGTAAAATTCTACACGAATGCATATAAAAATTGGAGTTGCTTTAGAACTCATCCTTTAAGCTTCCTTCGCAATGTCAGCAACATTTTTGCTGGTGTTCACAAAAAAGCAAAAACTTTTCACAACCACACACATTTTCCATTAAGACAATATTACGTATTTATTATTATTTTTTAAAACTTTCTGTTAACATTTTCATTCAAGACTACATATGTATGTATGTACATTAGAGGGACTCACCAAAAGAAGTGCTTGATGTACCCTTCTAAAAATGAACCTTGGACTTTTTTAAGATGACATTTAAAATATTTCGGCTCCAGCTTTGTCCTCTCGTGAGCTGGACCATTTTGAAAAATGGTCCTATTTTCATCCATACATGATCTAGAAACTAAATCCGCTATCATATTATAGTTACCACAAAATTCTATTTATATATATTCCAGAGCACCGTCTAAAATGCATCTAATTTGCATACAAAGATGATGTACTTGGCAAAAGAAAAAATTTGATACCCATATTGCCCTATTTAAAACGAAGGGCTACCACCCCATTGCATTTTTGTCAAAACGCGAACTAGCACGAATTTCAAAAAAAGCTGAGACGCGTATTTAATTAAATCGACTAAAGATTAAAATATGTTAATTTGGCATTTTTATTACAAACAACCCCGAACAAAAAATTCAAAAACCGTTCCTTTTTTCAGAATATCCTTAAAAAAAGGACATGGATGATCGTTCTTGGACAAATTGTATATACAGTTGGACGCGCCTTAAAAAACCTTTCTTATGATACCCATATAGTTAATGTTGGTAAGGAAACAGATTCTCAAATTAACAAAACATGCAAAAATAGACCCTTTTTCAAAGTGGTCCAGCTCACGAGAGGTCAAAGCTGGAGTCGAAATATTTGAAATGTCATTTTAAAAAAGTCCAAGGTTCATTTTGAGGGGAGTACACCCTGCACGAATTTCGCTTCCAAACAACTTGGGTCGCTCTAATGTACTCTTATAAAATAACTATAAACATCAAGAATGATAAAATAGAAGATTACAACATCCCAAAAACAAAATTGAAATCTTCTGCACATGTCGCACTTATGACGTCACGTAAACTGCTTTCCTATTGGATACTAATTTTAGGTTGTCAATCTCCAGAATGATGTTTTATTGTTATGTTTTTTTTTTTGACTAAGATTGTTGAAACACACTTCTGTAACGTTTTTTTTTTATATTTTTTAAAGTTTGTATATTGTTTTTCATTAAATGTTATCTTAAATCCGTAATTTAAGCACAATAAATAATATGTATTTTTTAGGAACGTCAAAGTATTTTAAATTGCAGTTAAATTGCAGGTTGCCTTCTCTTAAAAAATGCATGCATATTTTATAAGAAATTCGAAAATGTTAGGGTCTTTTAGACATGGCAGCCTTTGCCAGGGACAAACTACGGCAACTTACAAGAAATCATGCGCATGGCGTAATCTTGTATTATATCATTCTTGATAAACGTCATATACATTTTCAACGTCATATATGCTGAAGTAGAAGTAGATTCAACTTTAAAAAAAAATATATGTATTTGTTACATTTTTGTTCGAAAAATGAAAGGAAATACATGAAATACTATGGGAATAAGTAAGATTTAAGAAAAAACGAAGTTGTTGTTCCCATTTTATTGATAATAACACGCCGAAAAAGGTCATAATGTACATGAACCATATGACATTCCTTACATGGACTTTTTGCCACTTTGCACCAAGAAACTCAAATGGAAGTTGGGCACGAAATGGTATAGAAAAAGGAAATCTTTTTGTTAATCATTTGAAACCCGTATTTACCCCTCATACATCTCTCGATATTGCGGAGGAGTTACCACCTGTTGCTGTTCCACTAAGATTTGAGATAAGAGAAATCGAAAAGGCTATTCATGATTTAAACCCCAAGAAAGCCCCTGGTTTTGATAAGATCAGTAACAAAATGCTTTTGGAGCTTCCCAGCATAGCAAAGAAAATTATTCTCCTGATTTTTAATGCTATTTTACGCCTTGAATACTACCCTCAAGAATGGAAAGTATCCTTAGTTACCATGATACCTAAACCAGGAAAGGATCCTACAAAAGTTGAGTCATATCGACCTATAAGCTTATTGTCTAATATATCAAAGCTGTTTGAGAAGCTGTTAGTGTCAAAAAAACCATCAATTCGGCTTTAGAAGAGAGCATAGCACAATTGAACAAACCCATCGTATAGTAAACGCCATAAGAAAAGCCTTTGAAGAAAAAAAATATTGTTCCGCCCTCTTCATCGATGTTCCTCAAGCTTTTGATAAAGTCTGGCATGAAGGCTTATTACATAAATTGAAGTTAAACTTACCAGTAAACACACACAAGCTGTTAGAAAACTACTTAGTCGGTCGAAGGCTTATTATTAAGGAAGGTGATTTTATAAGTTCTCCTCAGCCAATTGAAGCTGGAGTCCCTCAGGGAAGCATCATGGGACCACTGTTATACTTAATATATACCTCAGACATGCCAACAAATAACCTCACCCTAACTTCAACTTGCTGATGATACAGCTTTTTTAAGCGTACACGAAAACTGTCATGAAGCATCTCGCTACTTGCAGAATCATATATTTGAATTGGAAAAGTGGTTAAAACAATGGAGGATAAAGGTCAATGAGCAAAAATGTGTACATATAACATTCACCTTGCCTCGGCAGTCATGTCCCCCTATTAAAATCAATAATCAATTAGTGCCCCAACAATCGCATGTAAAATATCTTGGTATTCATCTAGATCGGCGCTTAACATGGAAATACCATATAGAAGCAAAACTAACACAAATGAAACTAAAAGCAATTCAAATTAATTGGCTTATTGGAAGAAATTCTGTTCTTAGCCTCGATTGCAAACTTCTACTCTACAACTCTTATTAAAGCCAATCTGGTGCTACGGTATTCAGCTATGGGGCACTGCCTCGGCCTCAAATATCGAAAAAATTCATAGGCGCCAAAATAAACTTCTTCGAATAATCACAGTCGCTCCCTGGTATGTTAAAAACTCAAATATTCACAGGATCTCAATGTGCCATTAGTAAAAACTATTATTACGAAGTACGCAGTAAAATATTTAAAAAGGCTTGAGTCGCACCCAAATCCACTAGCTCGAAATATTTTAAATGACAGCGGCCACTCTAGATTAAGGAGAAGAGATACTGCAGGACTCATCCGACGAGAAGACCGCTAAAAATCTACATATGTGAATAGAAACCGTGAAGAGAAAAATTTTCGTCTAGCATTGGCAGGACAAAAATAAAGTATTAGTATAAGATTTGATTAATTATTGTTATTTCATATTTAATATATGAAGATTCAATAAATTAAAAATGAAAAAAAAAACTTTGCACCAAAGGTATATACCATTGTTCATTGACATATGGAAAATATGAAATAGCATTTTTAGCCTTTTTCAATATATTATGGAAATTTTTTTTTTAATTTTTAATAAAATTTCTTTTTTTCGCCTTATTTCGTTTCTAATATCTCTAAACCTATTGCCCAAAAGTATAAAGTCCTTATGAGTAGCGAAGGTGATTTAACGATGTCCGCCTGGCCGTCATCTTTGAAATGTGTTTTCCGAAGACTTCAGATATAATAGGGTATGTATTTATGTCACATGTGCTCCGTTAAATTTTGCTATTAAAAATTCATTCTGATCGGTCCACAAAAGTCTGATGTATGATCAAAGGAACACGTTTGCTTCTAATTCAACTATAAATCCCCATAAACGGCGAGACCCAAAGTGTCCAAATTAGGTAAAGATCTTGTTGTTAATACACAACACCTGACAAAATGTGGGATGTATTGGTGAAATGGGCGGGCAATTCCCCGTTATAGATTTGTGTATATCTAGCGAACTACAAGATCCGATTTCTAAAGAACGGTAAGAGAGAAATTGTCCAAATTTGGTAGACATAGCTGGGTTATCAATAAACAACCTTTTTAAAAGTGGGCGTGGCAGCTTCCGTACAAAGACATTATGGAATTCAGAGTATCTGGAGAACGACAAGAGATAAAGTTTCCAAATAAGGTGCAAGCATCTTGATTTTAAATATACAACATCGGATAAAATGTGGACGGAATTGGAAAGTGAGCGTGGCACAAAATATCACACCATGGTGTAGGGTATATACAATACAGCATAGCCGAATATAGCACTTCTACTTGTTCTTTTTAAGGGAGTCAAACTAGTCACGGCCTTTGCAAAATGCTAAAACGGAAATTTTGTTTAGGACAATCCTCTTAAAAAAAGTTCTTTTTACATAACCAATCAAAAGCATATATCGTTGGTCTCATGTAGAAAAGCCTTAATTCGATTTTTTTCGAAATTTAGTTATAATTGATTCCAATACATTTTACACAACTGCAACTCGTCGCAAAAATTTAATACAAAAGTATCAATAATAACATTTATACGAACAATTTTAAATTTTGATACCTTCAGACAAAGAAAAAGGGTTTTATCAATTAAAAAAATGGTCTAAAAAGTATTTAACTTTAATAAATGTAATAATTGAATCAATTATTTTTTCAGTTGAAAGAAAATTAAAAATTTTATTTTGATTTAATAAACATTTTAGTTGTTTTGAAAAAAATTTTCAATTAAAATTTTAATTAAATAACAAAAAATCTTAATTGACTTTTTTCGTTTAAAATAAAATAAGTTAAACATGTAGAATTGTTGTTAGGAATTGTCAATATTTATTTAAATAAATTAACACATTGTTTGAAATGATAAAGTTCTTTGATCATTTTTTTAATTAAAATTAAAAATATTATTTATTGAAATATTTTTTCTAAATTTTAAAATTTTTAGTAATCAATATAATCACTTTGGTAATAGGTGCAAAGTCAACAACTTGTTTGCTTGATATTATGAATTTGTAATAAATTTGGTGATTGGAGAAATTTAATAATGTTTTTTGTGGACAGTTTTTATTATGTTTTACCTTCTCCTGTAAAGTTGCAATTATGTGAGTTAGGGCCTTTCTACAAGAGACCAACGATTTATACTCTATAACTTACACAAATGTTTGCCAGATATCGAAACACATGACGTTCATCCATGAAAATGCCGCCATCAAACAAAAATATATAAAGAAACCTAAAAAACAAAATAAACAAATTTTAATTTAATTAATTAAACTAAAATGTATAAAACAATAAGTAAGATACAAAGTACACGAGAATTCAAAAATTATAGATTTCAAACATTTTCCAGCAAAGTTTTCGTAAATAAAAATATTAGTCCGAAAAGTAAATTTTCTGTTAATTTTTTTTTTTACAATTGTCGATAATTTTAACACATACCTGATGAAAAACATAAAGTGTCATTTGGCGTTGGCATTAACTGACCCAGTGCAATTCCCAAATATGCCGTAAACAAACTGCTTACTAAGCAGATTAAAATTTTTCCCGGTAAATTTCGTAATTTTGCTATAAACAGATAGACCAGTAGGGTGACGCCATAGAATGAACATGAAATCAAAAGACCAATCGTGTAGACCTTGAAGCGTATTCGATCGTTTCCAACCACTTTTGAATCGAAGCAAAGAAATGTGTACAACTAATTTAAAAGGTTTATCGTAAAACATTATTTTTTTTTAAGAAAATTTAACATCAATAGCCACCACACTGGTCCAATTACCTTTTGATCGGCCCACGAAGAATTACGTATTTTCTCAACACAATATTGTCGATTTGTATAGAGTTTTTTGGTGGCCATCACATAAAGCGACCCATCCCGTTCGCTAATCGTATGGACTTCATCGGTATATGAATCTGGATCTAAGCGGTATTTAAGACAATCCAAACTGCGTAAAATGCCAAAAACTGTAAAAAAAAATAATAAAAAGGAATTTTGTTTTTATAAAAACTTTTGACTTTGAAAACAATTTTAAATTAAAAAAATAATCAACATACAGTATTAAATTAACCAACTTGCACACAGGAATTAGGCACTGCCATAAATGGCGATCTTTTGTGACCTATATTCTTTTCATTGAAAAACGTTTATTGAACTTCTTTAACCCGGCAATTCCCAGTGTCACCTAAAGGTGACGAAGATAAACGATAGCGATAATGGAAATACTAAATATATGAATACTTTCTTAGCCAAAGGTTAAAAAGGTATAGTAAATTATGCCCAGTGTAATCTGTAAGTGACACCCCTATAAGATCGAAATTAGCAATATTGTTTTTTATTTGATTTTTCGCTTTTATGCTAGGAACACAACTGGGATGAACGACGAATTTCGCCCAACACGACGAATTTTTCCGTAAAAATTCGCTAAGTAAATTCGTCGTATGAAGCACAATAACGACGAATAGCTGGCAGCTTTTATAATTTAGAAAGTTGATCACTGTTTTTGCAGAGAGAGAAATAGTGTGACCATTTTCAAAAAAATAATGCTTAAAAATAAAAACATAATCAAAAACACAACTAAAAACTAATTTTATAGCAAAATACTTTGTATACTTATTTTATGTGTTAAACAATAAAAAAAACAATTATTAAAGTAAAAAGTAACTTTATTTACTAAACTACTTCTTAACTAAAACCAAACATGGTCACCTAGCACTGATTTGTTCGTCGTTCGCCGGCGTATGAAATATAATTAAATCTATTTAAAGTTCGCCGCGTCTGGCGAATTTTCGTCGGCGCCCTGATTGTGTGCATTTTCATATACACAAACGTCTTTTATTTTTGGCGACGAATATTCGCGGCCAAATATTCGTCGTTCGCCCCAGTTGTGTTCCTAGCATTATTTGAAAAAAAAATATTTTTGTTTTCATTACTGAAGGTATGGGAATCGCCGGATTAAACATTTGCTATGATGGATTTAGCAAACCCATGTTAAAATTTATAATTTTATTATCAAAGTTGTTTTTGGGAATACAATTATTTATTAAAAGATTTTGTTTGTTGTGCTTAATTCCCTTTTTTTATAATTGATAAAAATACTGAAATTTATTGTTGGAGGATAAGCTGTTCCTATGCGCATTTCACTGGTTGCTTAGGCCAGATCACCAGGAAACGTTCTCCTAAATAATTTTAGAAAAGCCAAATCTATCAGCAAACAAGACTACAGAGGGAATGAGAATTACCTACATACACTCAAAAAGTCTTGTTTGCAACGATATCAAAGCTTAAACAAAATATCAACAAAAAAAACAGTGAAGAACAACAAACAATATCTTTTAATAAATAATTGCTTTATTGTTGGTATTTTGTTTAAGCTTTGAACAGCTTATCCTCCAACAATAAATTTCAGTATTTTTTTTATCAATTATTAAAAAAAGGGAATTTAGCACAACAAACAAAATCTTTTAATTTATAATTTTAACAAGTAAAGCTGGGATCACACGATTGCCGCAAGGCGCCAATTTTCACACTTTTTAAACGAGCGTCAATAAAAATAACAAAAATGTACCAAATCAAACAGCAAAATACGAGTCAATATTTGCCACTTTTTTTTAATAAATTTACATTTGTGTGCTTATTTTAGTATGTAATAAATAAACATATTTATTTAGTATGAATTATAATTATATATATTTTAAAATAGAATTTCACTTCGTTCAAAATTGTTTATAAAAATTTTAAATAGAACTATTAAGCCAAAATTTGTTTTAATATATGATAACATTTTCTTTTTTTTAATGAACAAATTAACTAGAACTTTCAAAGAAATAAAACAAGCTACTACAACAGCTGTTTTCACAATTGACATGCATATGTAAGTAAGAATAATCGTGTTACTGTGCTGCGGCAATTATTGTTCTCATTTCGCTTTGTTCCAACTAGTGGCAATTAAATTTGTATTAAAAAGGGCAATCGTGTGATTAAAGAACTTTTGATTGGGGGCAATTTAGTTATTGTGCGTCAATAAAGCACAATAAAAATTGTGCCAAATTGGTGCATTTGCGGCAATCGTGTGATCCTACCTTAAGGAAGTATGTATTGTCAGTCAGGCCCGAGCATATGATACACTACACCACAGACCCATGGGCAATAATGGACCCGCCAGAACAAAATTTTGTTATGAGATGATTATTCATGTAAAAGTTCTTTGTGCCAAATATTATTTAGATATTTTCATCTATATACGATTTTTGGTATTTAAGTGGTTCTAAGGAGCGAGTTTGTATAGGACCTTCATATGTTCAATTCTGAACCTACGAAGAAAAAGTTTAGACACGTAATTATCGTCTAAGGAATGGTAAATGGTAATTCCAATCAAATTGGATATAATGATTATGATTGCAATAAAATAAGTTTGGACCAAATTCAATCTAAATACCAATATAATAAGATGGTTTATGATCACAAAGTCTCTGTTTCGGAAAGAAGATTGTATGGTGCCTAGGGGAAATTATAGATCGATTATCACCTTTTTCATAGGCTTGGTCCTTATGACAATTAGTAGCCCAAGGTTTACTCGGATATTCAGCCAGCCTGGACGGACATCGTTAGTAGAGTTGTATCGTTCATGAACGAGCTCGTTCAATTGAGTGGCTCACATTCCCCAAAATTGTTCACCAATTAAAGCATTAATCAAAAATAAAATCAGTTTTAATTAAAAATTTTATCAAGAGCATTTAAAGTTTAATCAAGTGAATTAAACGTTTAATCCAGTAACTAAACGTTTAATTAATACTATTAATTTGTTTATTGGTGCAAATTTAATTAATTTTTTTGATTAATATCACAAACTTTTAAATTGAAATCAATGTTTGTTTTTTTCTGTGAAGTGAACCGGTTTAATTAAACGAGGTGTTAATTGCAGAGACTCCATGCGTCTCAGTTATTTAAAAAAGAACCGGTTATTTCACGCTCAGAGATGCATCATTCAATGCATATTTTTGTTTTTAGCTCCTCCAACCTTGTTTTTTTTTTTTTTTTTTGACAATTAGTTATTTAGGCTTCATTTATTTTAATTTCTATAACATCGGTACAAACACGATAGATCGATGTTTTAATTTTTTTTCTTATTATTATTGAAAGATTTAATATGTACCCAACAAAGAAGTCAGTTAAGTGAACTTTTGAGGAATTTTCTTGACAAAATGACATGAAATGCAAAGTATTTTAAAATAAATATTATATAATTTCAATAAAAAAAAAAAACATTTTAATTAAAAACTTCATGGAACTTAGCGGGTGTACTTTTTTAACAATAACAAAAAACTAAAAATGCAATTCTTAATATTTTTCCATGCTCTACACGATTTTACCTTGGGAGAACTGATATTTGCAAAAAATTCAAAAAGTTATAACCCTATTACACAGTCTCCAAAATTGTTTTAACATTTATTTAGTTTACAATATGGGAACCACATATGTATATGTAGTTATGCAATGCATATTATGCTTTGTACACGCCGAGAAAAAACATGTTTAAATATGGTCACCTCCAAAAAAACTATTTTTAAAGAAAATTTTGAACATATTATGTTTAATTTTACCATATTATTGTTACCGACAACCATATTATTGTTAAATTAGTTCTCCATCAATAAGCCACAACCGTATTATGGTTGTGCTTCGTTGTGTATTGGTTGTCGATGACAATAATTTGGTTAAATAAACCATAATATGTTTACAATTTTATTTAAAAATAGTTTTGTTGAAGGTGACCATAATTAAACATGTTTTTTCTCTAGGTGTACAGCTATACTTTGTTTAATTGAAAAAATAAATATTTAAAATGATAAAAATATTATGAAAAAAATTTAAATAAATGAAAATATTAAATAGACGATGTCGATGTTATTTAGTTTTGACGGCGATGTATCGCCGATGTATTGTCCATCAAAATATCGATATTAACATCGGCGCTTATGACCAATAGATCGATGTTTTCTAAACATCGATGTATCGTTTGCATCCCTAGGGCTAAGACGGTCATACAAGTTGTGAGTATTTTGAAGAAAATGCTTCACTGATCTAACTAGTATTTGAAAATTGCCAAAAAGTAAACAATAACAACTTATTATGACAGGGTTGTATTTTCCTCAAAATACATACGCCTTGTGGGATCGTGTAAACTATAAAATCAACATTCTCTGGAAAGTCTTCTAAGAGCCGTTAATTTGAATGCCTTTCAGAATCTCTGGCGAAACAATAGAGAGCGGAAGGCATACCCCGCCATGACAAAGTGTGTAAAAAAATATGAATATGGATTGGAGCGAGCAGGCCTTGCACATCCAAAAGAAGGAATACAGAGACTTTCTAGAAGGCATCCGTACTCCTCTTTTCCCGCTAGGTATTATCTCCCGTGATCTAAACCCCGTCAAAAAAGTTTCCAAAAATAGAATTTTTATGAATAAAAAATTCGGTAAATTTTTTTTGTCCAATTCATGACCAAATATAATAAATATTTAGTGATTCTTTGAATCTGCATTAAAAATATAACCACAGACTTGAGATAGGGAGATGTTAATGTCAGTTGCTTAACTATTTTTTGTCCGAATTTCATTTTTTATACGCCGTTAGAAATGTGTTTGACCACCGCTTTAGACTGACATAAACATCTCGCTATCTTGAGTAAGTGGTTAGATTTTTAAAATGTTTTAATGCAGAACCAAAGAATCTAGTGCCAAAATATTTTGGGAATCTTCACAAAACACGCCATAGTTTTGTGGGGGGTACATCAACCATTTTTTTTTTTTTTGAGTGAGTCTAATACATACAACAATATTGAAAACATTTTAATTAGCAACCTCTCAAACCAAAAGATTATGAGTTTTCTAATTGCAATCGCCATAAATATCGATATATTTTCACAGACATTATTTCCATTGAAAAACTTTCGTTTATTGAACCTCATTTAAATATTTGTTATGAAGAATTTAGCAAACCCATGTTAAAATCTATAATTAAAAAAAGTACTCATTTTGCCTGTGTAAATAATTATTTAACATCTACTTGTTAACTAAATGAGTGAATGAATGGTTGATTTATATATATATATATAAAAATGGATTATGTATGTTTGTTTGTTTGTTTGTTTGTCGCTTTATAGACTCCGAAACTACTGAACCGATTTTCCTGAAATTTTTACAGTAACATCACGTGAGCCCTAAAAATAAAATAGGCTACTTATTTTTTCGATAGGGGCAGGGGAATTGGTACCCCCCATAGGATGCCAATATTAATTATCGCACGATTTTCCTGAAATTTTTACAGTAACATCACGTGAGCCCTAAAAACAAAATAGGCTACTTATTTTTTCGATAGGGGCATTGGAATTGGTACCCCCCATAGGATGCCAATATTAATTATCGCATATCTTAAGAGCCGCTGCACGCATTTTGCTGAACTTTTTGTAGTAGGATCTTCTGAGCCCCGGAATTGAAATAAAATAGCAGCGGGGGTATAGGAATACCCCATAGGACGCCAATGTTTAACATCGCATATCTTAAGAACTGTAATAGTGAGAATGTTCAAACTTTCTAAAAGTCACTCTTATGGTATACTACACTTTTGAAAATAAAAATAAAGCGGGTAGGCGCAGGGGGGGAAATACCTCCCATAGGATGCATACATTAAATATCGCTCAACTGAAGAACTATTAAAGGGAGAGTCCTCAAACGTGGTTAAAGCTACTATTATAGTAAACTATAAATTTCAATATAAAAATGTGCGGGGTCAGTGTAGCGAAGCGCACCGGGTTAAGCTAGTACATCTATAAAATTGTTCAATTTATGTCTAATATTGAATTCTCGTTTGCTATTTCTGAAACAAATAATTAGTATTATTAATAATTATAATGTAATTTGTAGCTTATGATCTCTAAAACGGTAATAAAAGACATTCCAAAAAATTTACTACCTAGTCAAAATCTTTTGTCAATCATAGTTTGGATTGCACGATTTTTTAATACTAGGGATATCGAACGGTTATTATTTGACCGGAGTTAACCGGTTATTTTAGTTTAGGCCAAGCCGGTTATATTAAAATGTCCATTTTTCGAAAATCGGATAAACCTGCTATTTTTGTATACTAAACCAGTTATTTTAACAATTTGTAATTTATATACGTTTTCCATACCGTTGTTGAATGTACCCGTATTTGAAGTATATTTCTAATTAAATATTGGGCAAACTTAAACTTTTTATGAAGAATGTCAATACAAAATGTAACAAAAGTCAATAACATAATGAACCATGTAAATAAAAATCGGTTCCAAAAGCATGTGCTCTTGTAAAAAAAAAAAAACAAAAACAATTTAAATACTACAAAAAAAGTGTTCAGTTAAAAGTTAATAGTATTCTAAATATTAAATATATTTTTATACAGATGTCATCTCTGGAGATATTTAGAACGGGATTAAACAGACAAAGTTAGGTGTCTAAAGTGCCCTAAAAGGATAAGTTGCAAGAGTTCTTCCACGTCACGACTGATTTATCACCTTTAATTAGTCCACATGCTTGAAATTAATATACTCCAAATAAAACTTAACTCCGTTCGAAGTAGTTCTAAAGAGTCGACAAACAATAATTTACTAAAATCCGCTGCCAAAAATTAATCATTGGGTGATATATTAGCCCATTGTGTTGCCGAGGACGGAATGCCCGTTAATGCACTAAAAACTCTTAAGTAGTTCAAGTGTATCTTCATGCTTAGTACTACAACATTCCAGCGGAATCAACGATATGGGAAAAATTCACTAGTTTTATAATTGAAAATTTTTCGAATTAAGAAAATTTTATTTTAGAAGATTTTTATTTTCACGATTTTATGCAACCATGTTTAGGGGTGAAAATAGTTTTAAGCACCAATACATTTAAAAAAAGTCTTACGAATCCAAACATATACTAGGTACTTGACATTTGAGTTAGGTACCTGTCAAAGAGTCGGCATACTCGTTGTTTACTATGCTCTTACATTTTTCAATTAGTCAATTCACAAGGTATCCTAACATGTCATATTGTCAAAATGTCCTAATATTTCACAATGGTTTAAAAATATTGTTGTACGGCTCAGCCGCTCAGCGCTGGACTTTTCTGATTAATTACGACAGCACAATAAACACAGCAAGCAACGTTCTATTTATTTAAGACACTTTTTGTTAACAAACCAACAACAATATTTTTAAACCATTGTGAAATATTAGGACATTTTGACAATATGACATGTTAGGATACCTTGTGAATTGACTAATTATGTTCCTTTGTTTTTTATTTTATTAATATTTTTTATTTTATTCTTTTAATTTTTTTTGTAATACTTGTATGTAGTTTTTTATTGTTTGTTTTTTGACACAGCTGATTGTTAAACAATATTCCCAATTAGCCAGTGTTGCCACTTTGTGGGTGTAGATTAGGAGTAATTTGAAATTCTTTTATTTTAAAACAAATTATTTAAGAATTTGATTTGAGAGATAAACATTTTACCATTTAAGAAATTGTTGATCTAAAAAATTTGCTGTATATTCAACAAAACTCACTGTTTATTTAACAAAAAAAGATTTCCATATCAACCAAAAGATTGATAGTGATTGGCGCCTGATGGACAATTAGATTTCGATAAATATTATCTTCATAGATCATTTAGAACCCGAAGTTTATTGGAAAACAAAAATATGTATTTTTACCCAAAAAAAAAATATCCTCTGGAGAAAGATGTGTTTTCAATATTACAAAAAGTAATACATTTTGTGTTTGCTTTAACATTTAAAATGCTTTAGTTGAGATATATTTAGCGGCCTTATTATTTGTTAAACTGATTTGAAAAACGATTACAGGAGTTTTATTTACTAAATAAAGTAGTAGATAAATGGAAGTTTAAATTTATTATTTAAAGTTTTTATTTAATTTGTTTATTTATTTGAGATTTTTAATATTTTTTTGTTAAGTTATTTTGAATTACTGTATGAATGTTAATAATATGACAAATATTGATCTTATTTAAGTAAAAAGGTTATTATGAGTTTTTACTAAGGTATTCAAACGATTAACCGTTGTTCGAATAATCGATTAATTTTGGTCGATTAACCGTTCGAATAATTGAAAATGGATTATTTTGGATTAACGAATAATTCGAATAATTTATGTCGATTAATCGAAAATTTGTTTTTTCACAGTTCATATGTAATAGTTTTTTCTTTTATGTTAAAAAAGTCGGTACGTTTTAAATACCCTTTTATTGTTTCTTAACTCAAGAATACTTCTTTCGAGTATTGATTCAGATGAAGATTATTCTTTTGAGACGAATGACAACAACATTCTACCGGACCTACACAAGACTATTAAAAGTATTAGAGTTGTTAAGAAACCAAAAGAAACCAAATGGTATAATGGAATAATATAATTTTTTGAAAAGACAAGAAAAAATAACAGAAATATTGGATGTGCTTTGCTACGCTTTTCTTTCAATCTTGTAACGTGACGTTACAAACCTAACCTACATATATATAATATATATCACATTAATATTATTGGCCTGCCCTTACACTGTAAACGCCCTTACTATTTTGCTTACCATCATGAATACCCCTATACCCCTACTGTTTTTTTGTTTCTTACTAATACCTAATAATTCTCATTGAGTTTATTTTATTTTTAAATAAGAAGTTGAGTTTTGTTCAGAAAAAGAATAGTAGATATTGCCCTTAACCCCAGTATTTACTCTTGGTAGTTAGTATTAATAAGTAGTTTGCCATAGCTAGCCTAACACCAGAGCTTCCGAATTCTTCTAGTGTACGAAGCATTTATTTATAAACCGTAGTTAGCCCAACGCCATGGCCTCCGAATTCTCGTGGTGTCCGTAGTAGTTAGCCGAACGCCAAGGCTTCTGAATTCTCTTGGTGGTTAAAGTATTAACGAAGTAGTTAGCCGAACGCCAAGGCCTCCGAATTCTTGTGGTGTGCGTAGTAGTTAGTCGCACGCCAAGGCTCCCGAATCCTTTTGGTGTCCGAAGTATTTATGAAGTAGGTAGCCGAACGCCACGGTCTCCGAATTCTCGTGGTGTCCAAAGTAGTTAGCCGAACGCGAAGGCCTCCGAATTCTCGTGGTGTCCGTAGTAGTTAGCCGAACGCCAAGGGTCCCGAATTCTCTTGGTGTCTGAAGTATTTACGAAGTTGTTAGCCAAATGCCACGGCCTCCGAATTCTCGTGGTGTCCGAAGTAGTTAGCCGAACGCCAAGGCTCCCGAATTCTCTTGGTGTCCGAAGTATTTAAGAAGTAGTTAGCCGAACGCCAAGGCTCCCGATTTCTCTTGGTGTCCGAAGTACTTAAAGTAATCTTGCCAAACGCCAGCGCCCCCGCATTTCATTGGTATTCGTAACCGTAGTTAGTCGTACTGAGCCGACCGCCAGCGCCTCCGAATTTCGTTGGCTGCCGACTTATCAGCACCCGTGGCTTGACCCACACATAAGACCTAAGCCCGTCTGCAACCTCACCCGTCGTCCTAGTGCGGAAGAAACAAGGTACCTCGCGCATGTGCATCGACTTCCGTCAGATGAACGCCGCCGCTGAACCTGACGCTTATCCCCTACCACATATCAACGCAATCCTAGCACTCAGTAGCAGTATCCTCCCAAAAATACATTACGTGGATAACAGTCCAGTGGCCCAATCGGGGGACCCATCGCCCTGTCTCAAGAAATGTGGGACCAACGAATGACCGAACCCCTACAGGCGATCCGATCAAATCAACCGCCCTTAGTCCCTTTAACCCGGGACACTGTGGTTCCTATAGCCAGCCCCCCTACCACACCAGTCGATACCAGGCCACCAGCAGACAACCAGACAGCGACAATTCAGGCCGCTGAGGATTTTGAGTGACATCAGCAGCCCGGAAGACACCGACGACCCCTTTCTGGAAATTACGATCCGACGATCAGGGAGAAATTTATCGAGCTAACGGACAAGAAGAGATGGGACGAAAACGGGTGGCGGTACCATACAACCACCCGGGTTACTTATTATTGAATTGAATTATATTTGAATTATTTTTTTTTTACATATATATTTTTATTATTGTTGAATGCTTTTGTTCTATTTTAACCTAGTTATAAGCGTTGGAAAAACCCCAACGCACTTCAGGCCGAGCCGGAAGTTAATAACTCCGGTAAAAGTTACCTTCGGGTAGTGCAGACCTTTGGTCAAAACTCGCCAGGTGCGCCATTTTTTCCCCCAAGTAGGAGCGGACTGTAACGTGACGTTAAAAACCTAACCTACATATATATAATATATATATAACTAGAATCTAGGAATTATTTCTTTTCATAAGCTACTTTATTATATTCAAAATTTTTTATTTTTCGAATTTATTCTATGAGCTAAATTTCAGATATGTATTTTACAAAGCTTTTTGTAATAGTTCCATTCCTTAAATTTTTAGGAATGACTTTATACACTACCAGACTATTATCTTGTATCTTCCTGTTACATTTTACCTCAGATATCCGTTGGATAGCAATGAAGAATATTGTATGTACAGAAAAATTTACAATTATTAGACAAAAGTATTTAACTTAACTATTTTAACAAAAAGGATCTAGGAATTATTTCTTTTCATAAGCTAATTTATTATATTCAAAATTTTTTATTTTTCGAATTTATTCTATGAGCTAAATTTCAGATATGTATTTTACAAAGCTTTTTGTAATAGTTCCATTCCTTAAATTTTTAGGAATGACTTTATACACTACCAGACTATTATCTTGTATCTTCCTGTTACATTTTACCTCAGATATCCGTTGGATAGCAATGAAGAATATTGTATGTACAGAAAAATTTACAATTATTAGACACCAGTATTTAACTTAACTATTTTAACAAAAAGAATCTAGGAATTATTTATTTTCATAAGCTAATTTATTATATTCAAAATTTTTTATTTTTCGAATTTATTCTATGAGCTAAATTTCAGATATGTATTTTATAAGATTTTTGTAATAGTTCCATTCCTTAAATTTTTAGGAATGACTTTATACACTACCAGACTATTATCTTGTACTTTCCTGTTACATTTTAGCTTAGCTATCCGTTGGATAGCAATGAAGAATGATGTGTTAAGATAATTTAATGAAATTTGGTTCATGTTTTTTTTTTATTGGTATGTGTTGATAAAAAAATAGGTAGTACGTCATGACAAAATGTTTTCCTGTTAGGTTTAGGAACGTAGGTCATAATTAAACCCCCTCCCTTAAATCACTTCAAGGCAAAAAAAATCTCAAATAGAGGTAGTTACCTAGATAATTAAGAATTATTATATTGTTACGTTACTGCCTTTTCAATAACGTTTTTGGTTTATTTCCTTTATAATAAACCTCTTGAGTTCTTTTATTGCAACTTTAATAAAATAAATAAAACACTTTAGACACTTTACTTTATAGCTGTACTATAAACTATTCTAGCCACTTTATTTAGAACATAGTAAATTTTACCGCTTATAATTGCGATGTACACACTTAAATAATCGTACTAATACTGATTATCGATGCCCACCTTCGCGAGTATTAATACTCTGTTCGCTGACATCTAGATGTCTCTAGAGCATTCGACCCGTCGAAATGTCTGTAACATTTTCGACATTTCTGGGCCAATCGAGATATTATTATCTTACAGCTAATATCATTATGCATTAACACTGTGGCTGAACTTAAATTGATTTATACATCAATAAACTAAAGCATACTTTATGGGTTAAAAATAATCTTAACACTATTAGTTATCTATAACAATCATTTGTACTAGAAAACTCTGTAGAGTTTTACATTAGAAATATGCGAAACTAATACTGTAACATTTTAAACTAATAAAATTACTAATAAACTAAACTTATTCTTAACTAAAGTTACTTTCGTAACAATATTATTAGTCTTAACCTCATAACATAATTTTGTTTAATAGGGATCTCACAAGGGAACACTCTCACAAATTTGTCTGTAAATATTTTCTTATTTGTTCTTTTTTGTATTTTTTTTAAAATAATTAAACGTTAGTTTGATATCAGGTGTAATTTTATTTAAATTAATGAAATGAGTTGGTATCTGAGGCCACTGGCATGAACTAAAGATATTGGAGCGGGTTGTAAATGTGACTCGGTATGTGTTTAATTTTCGTAGACGTGAACCTATTTCTGAATTTGTGAAAACAATTTAGGGTGCTACTTTGATAAATTCGTTAAGTACCGTAATATTTTTCTATTTCATCGCATTATTAAAAGTGGCATACCTGTTCAATTATGTAAGGAGTTTACTTTTTCGCGGTCTAACAGAAATAAGCAAATCCTAATACCTAGAATCAGGAGTTCTTTAGGTGAGAGGTCTTTCATTGTAAGGGTTGCTCGCTGTTAAAATTGTTTACCGGATGAATTACGTGTCTTTTCGCAATCCAATAATGTGTTTCGCCTAAAGCTTATGAAGCATTTCTCAAATTTCTTGCGACAATAATTTTTTTAGCTTTTTACGTTTTCTGTATATTAGCTTTTAAATTGTCTTGAGACTTGCTTCTTTGTTTCATAATATTTGATATGAGTTGTGAAAAGTACCGGATTAAAATTGCTTAACTGAATCTCTTTTTTATAATACTTTATATAAAATTGTTACGGCTGGGGGGCCAATAAGTCGAGTTTAATTGATAGGTGCAGTTAAATTTTCGTAATTTGTATTTATATAATATATATACATATCTATTTATATAATTTGCATTTATATAAGCTATTTTGTATAGATTAGGTTAAGTACTATACTTAGGATTGTATTGCTATGTAATACGTTTTTTGGCCTTAATGGTTTTGTATTACAATATGAATTAATAAATAAATAAATAAATAAATAAATTGGGTAATTTTGCTTCATCTCAAGTTTAGTTTGGATTTTACTGGTGGTAACACTGCAATCAGCCCAAAGAAAAAGTACGGCAGTGCTACCACCAGCAAAATTTAAAATTACACTTAAGATGAAGAATAATTACACGATTTTAATAAAATTACACCTGAAAAAAAATTAACGTTTTATTTTATAAAGAAGTTTTACAAAGAAAGACACAAACAATTCATATCAAGGTGATCCATATTAGTCATACTATTTTGATTTATGTAGTAACATAAAATGAATTTACAAATGAAAAACATTAAAATCGAAAAAATTAATTACTAAAACTTATAAAAAAAATTTTAAACTGTTAATAATGAAGTAGAACTCACATTTGGTTGCATATATCTAAGGAAAAACGAACTCCTCGAACTGTGAGAAGGGGTACGTTCGTAAATGCATCACTGCGCTGCATCAGAAAAGCAAACTTTTTTTGATGCCGATAAAAAAGTAATTGTAATTTTTTTTATTGTGTAAGTATTATTTTTGTGGAGTATTTGACAATTTTTTGGTCCACATCTCCTTCATTGCTGTATATATAAACATTTGAAATCACTGATGCAGCGCAGTGATGCATTTACGAACGTACCCAAGCAGAGGACTTTATCAAACATATAAGGGCTCAACGAATAATTTACGCTAGGCATGTTACGCAATTGCATACCGCATTAGATGCTATAAAAGACGACATCAGATTCTGCAGACAACGAGTACGGCCAAGAACGAAGAAACCCTGCTACACATGGGGATCCGTAATTGCCAACAAAAAACCGAAAACAGAGAAGAATGGAGAGGACAGTGGAACAAGCTTAAGCTCATCTCGAACTGAAACACTATAGGACGAATATATCTAGGGAAAGTTCAAAATGTTCATTTCCGTTCCTTTTTTAGTAAATAAAATTCCTGTAATGAACTGAAGCATTTAAAAATGGCAAGACAAAATTTATTATTTTTATTTTGAATACTTTTCTCCAATAAACTACGGGTTCAAAATCAGTATACATATATTTATTAAAATCTAAGAGTCCATGCTTGCCCCGGTAGGCTAGCTGGTAGTAAGCTAGTCTATCAGTACCGGGGTTCGATTCCCGCCAGAGACTCTGGTCTCCTGCAGATATGCGAAGAGCTTCGCGGGATTAGCGTAGGAATAAAAAAAAAATCTATATTAAACGAAAGAGATCATTTCTTAAAAAGAAACTGTGATTTTCGTTGAAGGGCTGTCCATTATTTTTAATCAGCAACATCTAAAATGGTATATAATTCATTACGAAAATCAAATCTTGATTTGGGATACTACTTCAATATAAGATTCTCTACAGTTTTTATTTTTAATTGCCCTTTCGATATTGGAACAGAATGACAAAGACTAATATCAGGAACTACCACAACATATAAACTAAATTTATGTTAAAGAAATTGTAAGTATATGTATAGTGAGAGTTCTACGCCAAATTTACCCAAAAAGCCATTAAAATCACCCAAAAGCCATTAAAATTACCCAAAAGCCATTAAAAAGCCATTAAAATTACCCAAAAGCCATTAAAATTACCCAAAAGCCATTAAAATTATCCAAAAGCCATTAAAATTTTTCCAAAGCCATTAAAAAGCCATTAAAATTATCCAAAAGCCATTAAAATGAACACGTGTTAAAGTATGTCAAATGAACACGTGTTAAAAAAGGTCAAATTTTTAAAAAAAAAAAAAATTTTCAAAAACAAAGTAATAAAAATGTCATAAATTTTAAAAAAGGCAAAATTAGGGGGGAAATTCCTGAACACGTGTTAAAGTATGTCAAATGAACACGTGTTAAAAAAGGTAAAATTTAAAAAAATTTCAAAAACAAAGTAATAAAAAAAGTCGTTAAATTTTATAGGATAGCAATGCACAAGTGGTGGGTGCATTGTTGAAGCCTTTCTTTTGTTGTGATCGATAGACAGACAGCCAGACAGACATAGAGATATGTAGATAGATAGACATACAGACCTTGTAGAAGCAATTGGAAAAATATTTTTTTTATTTTTGTGTGTGTTTTGTGGATTGTTGGGAGAAAATACACATTTCTGATAAAAGTCCTTTTTGTTGTGTGTGTGTTTATGGGTAACCAGATGGAGGGTTGTTGTTATTTTGTTTGTTTGGGTGATCGACGAAAATATTATTGGATGGATAGACAGACATACAGACAGACTGGCTTCGTAACAGCAAATGGTTTTTCAATTTTATTTGGGGTTGAAGAATAAATTCAAAGTATCTATAAATTATGATTTTATTTAGTTATTAAAAAAAAAATTGTATAGATGCAATTGGTGTTTCTATTTAAATTTTTATTTGGGTGGAAGAAAAATTCAAAGTATTTATTTATGATTTTTTAAAATAATGATCACGTGTTAAAAAAGGTCAAATTTTAAAAAAAAAAAAATTTTCAAAAACAAAGTAATAAAAAAAAGTCGTTAAATTTTATAGGCACAAGTGGTGGGTGCATTGTTGAAGCCTTTCTTTTGTTGTGATCGATAGACAGACAGCCAGACAGACATAGAGATATGTAGATAGATAGACATACAGACCTTGTAGAAGCAATTGGAAAATATTGTTGATAATTCTATCTTTTTATTTTCTTGAATTATGTGAAGAAAAAATTTTTGTTGAGGAAACACACAAAGCTGATAAGCGCATTTTTTTATTTTTTTTTTTTATGATATTAAAATTAATAATTTATGGGGTGTGAGATGATAAGGGTATTGTATTGGAGTGTGTCTTGAATATAGATAGATAGATACACAGACAGACCTTGAGGAAGAAATTGGAAAAATATTTTTTTTTTTATTTTTTTGTGTGTTTTGTGGAAGACAGACATACTGTGTACTTGTCAATGCACTTGTTGAAGCCTTTCTTTTGTTGTGATCGATAGACGGACTTACTGTGTAGATACACTTGAGAAAAGATGTGATTTATTTTTTGTGTGTGTTTTGTGGAAGACAGACATACTGTGTACTTGTCGATGCACTTGATTTTGAAAAAAAATTTTGTGGACAATTTTTTCAAAGCGCTGATATTAAAATTAATAATTTATGGGGTGTGAGATGATAAGGGTATTATATTGGAGTGTGTCTTGAATATAGATAGATAGATACACAGACAGACCTTGAGGAAGAAATTGGAAAAATATTTTTTTTATTTTTGTGTGTGTTTTGTGGATTGTTGGGAGAAAATACACATTTCTGATAAAAGTCCTTTTTGTTGTGTGTGTGTTTATGGGTAACCAGATGGAGGGTTGTTGTTATTTTGTTTGTTTGGGTGATCGACGAAAATATTATTGGATGGATAGACAGACATACAGACAGACTGGCTTCGTAACAGCAAATGGTTTTTCAATTTTATTTGGGGTTGAAGAATAAATTCAAAGTATCTATAAATTATGATTTTATTTAGTTATTAAAAAAAAAAATTGTATAGATGCAATTGGTGTTTCTATTTAAATTTTTATTTGGGTGGAAGAAAAATTCAAAGTATTTATTTATGATTTTTAAAAGAAAAGAGAAGATAAAAAGGGGGAAAAGGAAAGTTAGTCAGACAGACAGATATACAGAGACAGTCTGGCATTTTATTTGTTGATAAGTAAATTTACGATTGTATAGATATTTGAAAGTATATAAAAGGTTTTAAATATATTCTATTCATTAGTTTCTAAAGTAGACTTGCTTAAGAAAGTTTGTTTTTTTTTTTGTGAAAATAAAAAAAAGAAATTAATATTTTAAAATAATAATAATGGCTAGTGTACTAATTTGTGAAATTTGCCAAAACCAATATAAAAAGAAACAAAAATTAAAAAAACATATTCAAATTCATGTGCCATGTGATGTGTGCAATCATATATCCCTGACATCAATGGAGAGGAAAAAACATATGGAAATCCATCTAGATTTCCTTCAACAGCAGCAACAACAACAACAACAACAAGTAGAAGAAATGGATGAACATCCTTCAACATCGGATGCATCTAGGAAGCGTCTATCGATGTTACAATCAAATATACCATTTAAACAACAAAAGCCTGAGTCATGTTCAGAATCTTTTATTATGTGTGAGGATTGTAATGTTAAAATTCAACCACAACAGTGGTTTATTCATTGCTCCCAACCCGAACACAAGAAAAATGTACAGGAGAGAATTGGAAACCGGATTCAATTGATAAAAAATTCATTTAAATCTCGACTTTTGACGTACCGTTTCCCGAAAGGAGATTTGAATTTGAATGTAAATGAATATTTGAAAGAGGGTCAAATGTATGTTCAGAAATTATTAAATAATTGTCTGGCTGAGCACATAATTGTGAAATTTAATTTGGAATTGACAGCTCGATATAAGCTACCAGCACATCCTCTTAAACCAGAAACTGATATGTACCACAATACGGAAATGATACGCTTATCAAGGGCAGACAATATTGGCTCAGCTCTCACACTTCAATTTGAAAAGATTAAGGCGAAGATGTCTGAGTTTCAAGAAAGAGATTCTGGTTGGACGCTTATCCAAATTAAATGGCTGGAAATAAACATAAATAAAGCATCACCATTATCAGGATCCCAATATATACCTACACCCGTAGAGCTGGCGAGGAAGAAAGCTTGTGTCAACATTCAAAACAATGATATATTTTGCTTTAAATGGAGTGTAATAGCAGCATTTTATAATGGTGATGACAGTCATGTATACAGACAGACAATTTACAATATACCAAATATTGCTGACAATAATATTAAGCTTGATTGCGGTAGAACACTTAATTTCACATCAATGCAATTTCCTACTGATGTGAAAGATATTAAAGTATTTGAAAGAAATAATACTGATATAAGTGTAAATGTGTTCGGGTTTGATAGGAAATCCAAGGCTGTTATTGGACCATACTACATTACCAAAAAGGAAAAAAATATGCATATAAACCTTATGCTGCTGGAAGACGAATGTGGTGATAAAATGCACTACATTCTAATAAACAATATTTCAAGGTAGTTATCAAAAACTTATATAAAATTTTTTAAAAAAAAAATCTATTCAATTTAATAAATTTATTTCTTTTTTTTAGACTACTTTCAAGTCAAATATCAACGCATAATGGAAGAATTATATTTTGCAACGCATGCCTTTACCACACAGATATACCGGAAAAAATGATTTTTCACAAAGAAAAAGAATGTGGAGAGTGCATTCCCAAGATGCCGGAGGGAGACAAATCCATCATAAAGTTTTCCCATCATGAGCGACAAATGAATCTCCCGTTCACTGTGTATGCGGATTTTGAATGCGTTCTCGAGGAAGTAGATGTAAGTAGTATTAATGAAAATAGTAGATTTACAAAAAAACATGTTCCATGTGCATATGGTTTTAATATTAAGTGTAATTTTAATGAAAATTTAGATAAGTTTAAAATGTTTAGTAGTAGTAGTAGTAGTGTTAATGTAGGACAACATTTTGTAAATAATTTAATAAATGAATGTAGACAAATGTATAAGAAGTATTATGAAAAAATTGTCCCCATGCATTCATTAACCCCCTTAGAAGAAGAACAATTTTTAAACTCTATTAACTGTCATATTTGCGGTTTAGCACTAGGCGATGAACTAGCTGTGAGAGATCACTGCCACTTATCAGGAAAATATAGAGGGGCTGCACATAATTCGTGTAATTTAAATTTTAAAATTCCAAATTTTATTCCTATATTTTTCCATAATTTTTCGAAATATGACTGTCACTTATTTATTAAAGAATTACTTAGTATTAAAGGGGAGACAAATGTAATTCCAATAAATAAAGAATTATACATTTCTTTGTCGCATACTGTTCGGGTATATACTGATGAAGAAATTGATGATTATATAAATGAGTTGTATATAAGAAAAGTGAAGCAAAATATTCCTCAGCATATTATTTCAAAACAACTTGAAAAGGTGCGAGTTTATAAAACTGGAAAAAAAATTGAGCTTAGATTTTTAGACTCTTTAAGATTTATGGCATCTGGTTTGGAATCATTAGCTAGTAACCTCAATGATCAAGATTTAAATGC
Organism: Pollenia amentaria; assembly: GCA_943735925.1. NCBI lineage: Eukaryota > Metazoa > Arthropoda > Insecta > Diptera > Polleniidae > Pollenia > Pollenia amentaria. The sequence goes on along the minus strand of OX031007.1, from coordinate 70,173,748 downwards.
AGTTAGAAAATATTTTCCAGATGCTGAGAAGTTTTCTCTTATGAAGCGAAAGGGTGTTTTTCCTTATGAATATTTAAATTCATTTGAAAAATTAAATGAAAAGAAACTCCCACCAATTGAAGCATTTTATAGTAGGTTAAATGATAAAAAATGTTCAGAAGAAGATTATTTGCTAGCACAAAATATATGGACAAAATTTGATTGCGAGACTATTAAGGATTACATGGAGCTGTATTTAAAAACTGACGTGTTGTTACTTACAGATATATTTGAAAACTTCAGAAAGCTCTGTAAGAAGATTTATAACCTAGATCCTCCACATTATTATACCATCCCAGGGCTTTCTTGGGATGCAATGTTAAAATATACAAGAATTGAGCTAGAATTATTAACAGATCTAGAAATGTATAATTTTATTAAACGAGGAATTCGTGGTGGTCTTTCACAATGTAGTAAGAGGTATAGTAAGGCGAATCATAAATATCTTAATGATTATGATCCTACAAAACCCTCCGAATACATTTTATATTTAGACGCAAATAATCTTTATGGTTGGGCAATGTCAGAGTCACTACCATATGGAGGCTTCAGTTGGACAAATGACTTCATTCACCCCAAAAATATTCCACATAACTCAGATGTTGGTTATATTTATGAAGTCGATTTATCATACCCGTCTAGCTGTCATGATTATCATAATGACCTGCCATTCTGTGTGGAAAACAAAATAATTGGTGGGAGTAAATATGAAAAATTAATTGCTGATCTATCTAACAAAAAGAAATATGTCATACATTATAAAACATTAGAGCAATGTTTAAATAATGGATTGGTTTTGGAAAAAGTTCACCGAATTCTGAAATTTAATCAAAAGCCGTGGTTAAAGACATACATAGATTTAAATACGACACATAGAACAGAAGCTAAGAATCAATTTGAAAAAGATTTCTATAAATTGCTCAATAATGCTGTGTATGGTAAAACCATGGAAAATGTCGATAAGAGAAAAGACGTTCGGTTGGTTAGTGAATGGGGTCGTACTAATCGCAATAAATTGGGTGTAGGTGAACTTATAGCAAAACCAAATTTTCACAGTATTTCACAGTTTACTGATAAATTATGGGCTGTACAAATGAACAAAACTTTGACATATTACAATAAACCCATTTATTTAGGCTTTTGTGTACTTGATCTATCAAAATGGAAAATGTATGATTTCCATTATGAGTATATGAAACCTAAATTCGGAGATAATATAAATCTCAATTATATGGACACTGACTCTTTTATTTACTCAATTAAAACTGATGATTTCTATGATGATATAAGAGGAGATTTAAAAACACTCTTTGACACATCAGCATATTTACAAAATAATCCATTTAACTTTCCTCAATTAAATAAAAAAGTACTTGGAATGATGAAAGATGAAACTGAAGGTAAATTCATCACTGAATATGTAGGCTTAGGACCCAAAGTTTATTCTTTCACAGTTGAAGATGATAAAGATGTTAAAAAAGCTAAGGGGGTTAAAAAATGCGTGGTAGACAATTATACTATAGATCATTATAAACATGTCTTATTTAATAAGAAATCAGTAGGGGCATGTATGTACACATTCACATCTAAGTTACACACAATACTAACAAATAGAGTTAATAAAATAGCTTTAAATTTTATTGATAGTAAACGTAAAATAAGAAATGATGAGATTAATACACTTGCATGGCACCATTATCAGTTAGATACTGATAATGGTGATTTAGAATTAAGTAGGTTAATTAGTGATATTGAGTCACTAAATAATTAGTATAGAATATGTAAATGTAAATATATGTAAATATATACACCTATATACACATAAAATAAAAAAAAACCAAAATTTATTTAAAAAAAAAAACCAACAGTTTTATTCTTTATTTAATAGAAATTAAATGAAAAAAAAGTAAGTATTAGAATGTATTTTAAAATAGATTATATAACTTTTCGAACAATTCCAGTTAAAGGTGTGTACTCCATCATACGATCGTGTAGGATTAAACAATAAGCATTTGTATTTTTTGATACTGGACTACTTGTCTCGAACTCAATTTTCACATCGATAGGCCCATTTTTAACAATTTCATTTTGATAACTAACATCAACTACTGCAATTGGAATATTTTTAAATTTCTCACATGAAAGAAGAGGTTGTGCTTCTCTCATATAGTAATTTTGTTGAAACTTAGCATACATATCATACAAAATAGCGTATCGATTCTCCTCAAATTTTAAATTTAAATCATCATATGGATACGATTCTGAATTTAAATGCACTTTAACATTTTTCAAATCTGAATGTATATATTTATTATCGTTTTCTAATACGAATAAAAGAAATCTTGGCCTTTCTCTATTCACTGATAGTTTAATATTCCAGTTGTGATTTCTGCCTCCGGAAAATGTTGGATTAAAATAACAGTCCCAACTGCGAAATGCTATGGGTAATGAAACACCCTCCTTTATAATCTTCATTATTTGTATTTTTCGTGTATCTGATAGGTGAATATGTGGTATTCTCCATGTTATGTTTTTAATCGATAAACTTAATTTTTCATTAGCATCTGTAGAGTAATACGCCTTATCATCATTTGAACTTCGTAAAAGAATAAGTTCATGTTTACTATTTAAAATTATTTTATTGAAATCCTCAGCAAATCCCAATAGTAGTTTAAGGGGAATATAAAAATTAAATTTTCGCATTGACAGGTCTTCAGAAATATTCCACCCTGCATTTCTCATCATATTGCTTTCAAATTTATTTAGTGAGACATAATTCTTAATTGTACTGGATATTCCCAAGTATCGAGTACGATCAATTTCAACACCATTAATCTCATACCGTATTTCATCAAATAAGTATGCAACACAATTATTCCTCAATCTAGTATTTTCTGACGCTTCTTCACCTTTAGTGTTTTTTATGTTTCCTTCTATATATAAGTAGCTTTCAGACGGAAGAACATATAAGTCTTGATTTTGTAGTGTAATTCGAATTTCATCATTGTTTTTAAATGATTGAATATAGGGCACATAGCTGTGATAATCTTTTTTTATTATATTTTCATCAGAATACGGTTTTTCAATGACATTGAGTATATCAGACATTTTTCTTTATTTTTAACTTAAGCAATTTTAAAAAGGTGGTGTTTTCTTTCGATAATGATGGTCTTATAGCTTTAATATGATTAGTAGGAATGACCCTATTAACTTTAATGTGCTTAGTTTTATTGTAAATTATCATTTTTTTCTGGGTCTTAGATGTAATCTAAGTGTTATTTCTTCACCTCTGAAATTAACTGCACGATTTTCTTGGTCAACAATCCAAATTTTAAGATATGTTATTTCTTTGACGTTTACTGGTAAATAAATTAGGTTATTAGCAATAACATCTAATTTATAGCCTGGTGGTACGTCTAATGCGAACTCGTGTAGTATATGTGCGGGAGAATTATTCATATATGCTCCTGTTATGATGTTACACTGAATTTGTATAGCATTCACTTTTAATATATTTACAGGTTGATTTGATATATGTTTCATACCAGCCTTTAAAATTTCTTCACTAAAACCTAACAGCGTACCAATGGATCGTTTTCGATTAAATAAAATTGCATCGTGGGATGAAGTTATTTCAATCTGTAAAGTATTATTATTAGCTTTAATCAGAATAGATTTATTATAATTTTCTGCTTTATACTGCCCAACTATATAATCAACAATATCTTGTAACTCGTATGATCCAATAGGAATTTCAATTATTTTATCTCCTATATGAAATAAATTATTATCATAATCTACATTAGGAATAGAGTTATATGAATGAAAATCAACTAGAGAACATTCATAGTCATCTTTTAGATCTATTGGTGGGAAATAATTTGCCGTTAGGATTGATGAATTTCCACTTAAAGCTAAAGTAATTGACATCCTGAATGGTAAATTGTAAATGAAATGAAAATGCTTGAGTTTTTTTGTTTTATTAAATTTATACATTTATTAGAAAAACTTTTTTTTTTGTATTTGTTTTCTTATAATATTTCATTTTTACTTATCCAAGAATTATGTTGGTTTGGAAAACCTAACCATTTAACATACGCTTTATCACCTTTTTCTTTTAAAATTTTTTCCACCAGAAATGTATTAGGATAACGTGTACGACGTATTTCTTCCTTGTAAAATGCGCCTTTTATAGGATTTCCTTGATAGTCTTCAAGTAAAAATGTTATTGGGTAGGTGTTCTGTATCGATTTTATTTTAAATATTTCTGTAGTCCAATTTGGTGTATAACCTTTTTCAAATATATGTTTATATTTACTTATGCGAACATAGTCCCCAACCTTAAACCTTGATGATTTAAACATTTTTAAACTGCTAAATGCAGTTTTCAGTAGATGTTGTTCATGTTCACGTTTTACATCAATAGGCGCCATTTTAATTTTACTATGAGTTTTTCTGTTATATTGATCAACTAGTTTTTTATAAATATCAATCCAGTGAAATGTTCCATTATAACTAAATTCTCTCCACATCATACCTTTTAGTGTTCGATTAAAGCGTTCAACAATTGAAGCTTTCATTACACTATAAGTAGAGTAATGATTAATTGAATATTTACGCATTAGTAAACCAAACTCCTTATTAAAAAATTCTTTTCCGTCATCTGTTTGTAAATTTTTAGGTATTCGCCCCTTACTTAGTATTTCCTGGAAAGCTTTGGAAACTTCATTTGCGGTTTTTGCTTTAATTGCTGCAGCCCAAGCATATTTTGAAAATGTATCAATAACTGTTAGCATATATTTGTATCCGTTGTTTATAATGGAATAGTTACCCATTTCTACTAAATCTGCTTGCCAAAGATCATCAATTCCCTTTGTTATTACTTTCCGTCTTAAGAAATTTTTGCGTGCTCTAGAATGTAGTTCATTTATTACCGTTCTTTTTTCCATTATGTTGTTGTTGTTGTTGTTGTTGTTGTGATGAAAGTTTGTTGTGATGAATCATTGCACTATATATATCAGAAATTTTCTTATTTAAATCCTTTATTTCATTTCTTACAATTAAAACTTCTTTGTTTATACCCCTTTTTAAATGTTCTTGCATATGGGTCATTTGTATATTTACATAATTTTTGTTAACAGCATCTGTCCCATTCATTGGAGGTGACAAATTTAAAATTCTTTTATTCTCTATATCAATATTATTTACGTTGAGTTTGATACCGAATTTTTTTGAAATGTTGTTTCTTGTTATATCTCCTATATATTTTTGATTATAGTAATGACCAAATTTGTCAACAGTCATAATTTTTTTATTTATTTATTTATTTAAAAGTTATTCAATTATATTTGCTTCCCTTAGTTCTTCGATTATAGATATTATTTCATTAGAATGATTATTGTTACCAGCATGTTGTGATGCTATTAACAGCCTCAATCGGTCTACAATTTCATTAGGATTATCCCAGTATATATAGTTCGGTTTATTAAGATTTACCTCCATTAAACCCTTACCAACGTGAGTAGTTGTAGTAAACAATTTATTTATTATTTTTTTATATTTATAACCTCTGTTTCCATTGATTTGATTATTAGGATCATAGTTTCTTCGATGTGCATTTGTATCAAGTAAAATATTTTTATATATTGCTAGCTCTGACGAATCAAATTGTTTTGGATTTTTATGAAAAAGTAATGAGTATAACCCTGGGGTTAGTGCCCAAGATTTTTGACCTATTATTATTTTATCATCGGTTAGCTTTAAAATAGAATTTCCAAATTTCCAGTCTCCATTTTCCATTTTATGAGGTCCAAATATAGTGTCAAGCTTTTTATTTCCATTTAGGGTTGATAAATCAAACTCCCAATCGGATGATTGAGAATAAAATTGTTCATTTTTCGATTTATCATTTACTTCATCTTCACTATTACTATTATAGTCTTCTTCTTCTTCTTCTTCTTTACCCCTTTTTATTTTATTAGGTGCTGAATTAATGTTTTTCTCGATCAATAATTTTTTCTTAGGAGTGCTGGTGAATATAGTATTATTTTCCGTTTTTATTTTAGTATTGTGCTTACATTTATATTTTTCGTCTGTGGGTATTGTTAGATTTGACGAATCTGACAATTTGACTAGTTTCTTTAGAGGTTCTGTTAAAGGTTTAAACGTTCTTTCTAAATTATTAAATTTTTCCAATTCTCCCAGTCTTATGCTTTGAAATTTTTTCTTTAAAATTTTTTTGGATTTCACCAACTCTTTTAAAATATTTTCTTCCATGATTATAACTTTGATGAAAAAAAAAGCTAAACAGCTTCTTTAAACAGCTTCTTTAAACAGCTAAACAGCTTCTTAAAACAGCTAAACAGCTTTTGAAAACAGCTAAACAGCTTTTGAAAACAGCTAAACAGCTTCTTAAAACAGATAAACAGCTTTTGAAACCAGTTAAACAGCTTTTGAAAACAGCTAAACAGCTTCTTAAAACAGATAAACAGCTTTTGAAACCAGTTAAACAGCTTTTGAAAACAGCTAAACAGCTTCTTTAAACAGCTAAACAGCTTCGTGGAATAATTTTGACAGTTCTCCAAGTATAAAAAAAAACGTATTTAATATTAATAGGTATACGTCTGATGTAGTTAGTAGTATTTATATGACTAAATCTGAATGAATAGATCAAAGCCTTTTCTATAACGCCCTTGCTTCATTTCATCATCTTTACTTATTATAAGAAATCCATATTTATCCTTCCAACATTCTCCGCAAATGTAACGAAACATATTTAAACTCATGTCACTGCCAACATGATCATTGTAGATGTGCTTTAAATTTAATTCATCTTGCTTGAATAAAATAATCATATTTGCATTATCACGTACTAAATGTTTTGGAATATGTGTATAAGTCTGACATAAATAAAAAGAATCAATATCCTTATGTCTCCCCATACAGAAATATGATCTTATATTATTTTGTTTTTCACAAGCGACATCGTCAAATATCATAATAGAATTTACTTTAGCTTTTTCGGGTGGTATGACATGTTCATTGTCTGAAAATGTATAAAGTCCCATACCCTTTACTGATGAAATTAATCTTGACAGATATTTATATTTCGGTTGATTTAATGATTTTGAGTATATATAAATATTTTTAAATTTTAAACCATTCGGACTTTCAATTAAACTTAGCATTATATTTGTTTTGCCACAGTTTGAGGGACCAACTATTAGTGCTCTGATAGAATTAGGTAAAAGACAGCTATGTTTAAAACCATTTCTGTTTTCCGTTAAATCCAAGTTTCTCACTGAAATATTCGATTGTTGTTTTACCAAACGCATCTTTATAACTGAAAGCATACGTTTGCTTAATATTGCGTTTTATTTACTTTTAGATTTTTTATTTTCAGAAAAGCAATTTTATATATAAATGATTGTGTATAAAAATAAAGAATTTAGTAGAAAACATTTCGTCCTTGGAAAAGGACTTGTAAATAGCTTAATTAATTCACTACCACTTGAACTTCATTTACCGGGTTATCAATTTTGTGGACCAGGCACTAAATTGGAAAAACGATTACAAAGGGGTGATAAAGGTATCAATCCGTTAGATGCAGCTTGTAAAATTCATGATATTGCTTATGCCCAGAACACTGATATTCATAAACGACATTACGCAGATAAAGAACTAGCAGAAAAAGCTTGGAGTAGAGTTAAAGCTAAAGATAGTACATTTGGAGAAAAACTCAACGCATACCTTGTCACTAACACAATGAAGTCAAAAGTTAAATTGGGCTTGGGAGTAAAAACTGGTAACCAAAAGAAAAAGTGTAGACGAAATATTTTTAAGAATGCCGTTAAATCAGCAACCGATATTTTAAAAAAGGAAAAACCAAATGACATCAAAACCGCTATTAAAACTGCACGAAAAGCTATCCAACATTCATTTCTTGGAAAAAAATCTATAGTAAAAATTCCTAGAATTATCAACATACCTAAACTTGGCGGTTTTCTTCCACTTGTCCCTATTCTAACAGCACTTGGAGCATTGGGAGCAATAGCTTCTGGTGGGTCAGCAATCGCTAAAACTATTACTTTAGCTAAAAATGGTAGACAACAGCTCGAAGAAAGTAAGCGTCATAACAAAACATTAGAGGCAATAGCTATGGGTAAAGGTCTATATCTTAAACCCTATAAAAAAGGCTATGGAATATTTTATACCTCATCAAAAAACTATTAAAGCAGCTACCTAATAGACCGCTAACAGATGTGGACTTGAGAACATTTGGGAAGAAGTATATTCCTTATTTTAGAGGAGTATATATGAGGGATAAACTTCCTAAAACTCCACACCGAATAGAGAATGGAATTATAAACTTGGATTCAAATAGAGGATATGGAACGCATTGGGTAGCATTTTATAAAAATAATGACAATGTAGAATACTTTGATAGTTTTGGTAATCTCCAACCACCTATAGAAGTTTTAAGATACTTGGGTAAAAACATTAAATATAACTATTTAAGATATCAAAAATTTAATACTTTTATTTGTGGTCATTTATGTTTAAAATTTTTAATAAATTTCAAAATAAAGAATTAATAAAAAACTCAAATATTTTGTTTTTTTTTATTATTTTTTTTGTTTGTTTGTTTTTTATTTATTATCCATTCTTAATAATAATCTATAGATTTTAACATCTGTTTTAATTTTATTTTGCATTTTTTTTCCAAACTCATAACAAAGTCTGGTTAAATCAATTTCTATATCTCTTTCATTTATATTTTTAATTTCATAATATTGTACATTTGTTTTATTTAAAATAGAGCAATTAGGAATATAATGTTCATAATAAAAATATAAGATTTGCTTGCGAAGAATTGTATTCCAGCTTAAAAATGTCGTCAAGAATATTCCAATTTGAGTCAGAGATTTCCAAGTTTCAGGATCAATTTTTATTTTATGGTTTCCCTGTTGTAGGATGAGATAGCAAATATTATTCCTATACTGAAATGTATATTGAACATCCTTCTTTTCATCCTTATTAATTAGATTCATACAATCTTGGAATTCATACTGATTAAGTGTTGCCTTAATATATTCCTTATAGCTCATAAGGTTTATCCATTCATCCCGGTCCAATGCAATGAAGTTCCTATCCTTATAATGCAACCAGACAATAGGCTTAAAACCAAGAGCTGTGGAAAATCCGCAGGATATCTTTAATTTTAAATTTATAAAATATTCCAACTCAAATACACAGTCGTATATTTTCGGGCTTCTTACAAGATTGAACATTCTCGATGAATTTTAAATGTAAACTAATAATATTTTTGCTTTGAAACTCTCTATTTAAAGAAAAAAATGCTTTTATCTTTTTTTTTTTTTTTTTTTTATTTTTATTTAATTATTTTTGTTTTCTTGTACATAAATTTAGACTTCTAAAATATTTTAATATCTTTTTATAATTTTCTATAATTCTTATAACCTCCTTTTTCCTCTTATAGAAAAAGTAGCATCCACACAAACCCACGACATCTCCACTTGTACTTTCGTGAGAGCAAGGCATATTATATACATTAAAATTTGTATATTCTCTTTTGAATGTACATAATAATTCCAAATGTTCTTCAAAGATTACACTTCCAAATTCTTGTAGAAAAGCTTCAATAACCTCCATCTTTCCACATTAAGATTTCAGTTACAACTTATTAAAAATATTAATATTTCTATATTATATATATATATATATATATATATATATATATATATACTAATAAAATAAAAAAAAAAACACTAGAATCTATAATAATTTTTTTTATTGTTCAATCATTTTTTTTTTATTGAAAAAATTATTTTATTTAAATGTATTAAAATGAGTATAAGGGTAATATCCTTTCATAGGAGCAGCCGTCTTAATTTCTAGCTTATAATTAATGCTATCCTTTTCGTCATCTAAAGGAATCTTTGAAATTATATATGAGCCAGTTGATAGGCTCCCAACATCGTTTTCAGTTAAGACATTAAACCTTTTAGGAAGATAAAGCATAGCTCCATCCAATTCCAAGACAATGGCATCTCCATATTTTGTAGTTACCCGTTCAGCTCCTGTAATAGGATAGTCCTTTCCACCTATCATATTTTTAACACTTAAAATATGTTTTATATTTAATTTGTTGAATGAAGCAATTAATTCCGCGTTAATATTCATCGTTTGATAATTTATAATGAAATGTAATAAATTACTAAATAAATTCACAATTTATAGAAAAAATTTTTGTTTTTTTTTTTTTTGGTTACACTTAGTTTTAACATATGTTGTTTGCTCTAATTCATTAAAATTATCGATAATGTTTTTTAATTTTACCCACCACACCCATTGTAAAAACAAACAAATTCTAATTTCAATTTTATTAGTTTTTATTATTTATATTTATTTATTAATTTCTTAAAATATATTTTGAATTAAAAAAAAATCACTACTACATCTATAAACATAAGTCTACTTCCCTAATATAACGATCTCCATCTTCGTCCAAATAAAAAACCATCATTTGCCTTCAAAATGATGGTATCTCCCTCTTCATCGTCCAGAAAATCCTCAATTTCCCACAAAAATCAAAAAAGATAGAATTATCAACAATATTTTCCAATTGCTTCTACAAGGTCTGTCTGTGTATCTATCTACATATCTCTATGTCTGTCTGGCTGTCTGTCTATCGATCACAACAAAAGAAAGGCTTCAACAATGCACCCACCACTTGTGCATTGCTATCCTATAAAATTTAACGACTTTTTTTATTACTTTGTTTTTGAAATTTTTTTAAATTTTACCTTTTTTAACACGTGTTCATTTGACATACTTTAACACGTGTTCAGGAATTTCCCCCCTAATTTTGCCTTTTTTAAAATTTATGACATTTTTATTACTTTGTTTTTGAAAATTTTTTTTTTTTTTAAAAATTTGACCTTTTTTAACACGTGTTCATTTGACATACTTTAACACGTGTTCATTTTAATGGCTTTTGGATAATTTTAATGGCTTTTTAATGGCTTTGGAAAAATTTTAATGGCTTTTGGATAATTTTAATGGCTTTTGGGTAATTTTAATGGCTTTTGGGTAATTTTAATGGCTTTTTAATGGCTTTTGGGTAATTTTAATGGCTTTTGGGTGATTTTAATGGCTTTTTGGGTAAATTTGGCGTAGAACTCTCATTATACATATACTATTGTATCTGCATTAAAAACGAAAGCATTTCAAATTACACGTGATCTACACCTTAACTTAATTACCCACGCTTTACCCACGTCAGTAAAAATGACACCAAATTAGGGCAATTACCCACGAAGTGGCAACACTGAAGTACGGGCTACATCTTGCAAGAAGAAGAAGAATATTTTTCTCTTCAAAGATCTTTTTGAGTACGGAACAGTTTTCGGTAAGATTGGGATCCTTGAAATCAGATAGTTTTATTACAAATATTCCCGTTCATGGAAATTTCATGTTTAGTCAAAAGGCAGTATATCTGTAAAAGAATTATTTAAATTGGGGCAAGTTTTTTAAGGTTTTTAAATAACAAAAAATATGTTTTTGCATTTTTGCGATTCAAAAAAATTCTTTAGTAACATTTATTAGCAAATCTGTCTATTAGGCAAAAAATGTATTTACTTATTAAATATATATTAAATTTGATTATTTGCAATGAAAGACAATATTTCTTTATATCTTTGAATTAAATAATAATACAAATTTTTCATTAAGATTTTGTGTATGCATATTTGCTTTTTTTTCTCTTGCATGTTAATTAAAGGTTTTGTGCATATTAAAACTTACCCTGATTTAAATCTAACTAGTAGACCGTCTGTCTAACTTTTCATTTTTTATCGAAATTCCTTCATGAACATCGATTTTCTTAATCTACTAAAAAAACCAAGAATTTTGGTGTATAACACTTAAATATTGATGAACGGGAGTGGTCTCTCAAATCGTTTTTTCATGTTTTTAGGCAAAATGCCTTTTTTCCTCCAAAAAATTAAAAAATCTTGCTTTAGTAATTTGCCACAAAATCAAGCAGTTCTGAACGGATTTGAACCTAAATACAGCCATTAGAAAGCTTATTAAATATCCTAAATGTTTCTTAAAGCAACATTACCATTTTGTTCGATTGTTTTTTATTCATAGCACTACAAATTCAGATTTTCAAATACAAACTTAACATTTTATGAAGGAATTTCGAAAAAAGTATAAAAAGTGAGACGGTCTACTAACTAGTTCTTGATAAAAATAAATTCGAATTTTTTCCCATTGAAAAAAAAAAGAATCGCTATGAATTTCAGATAAGTTTCCGTATAAAATATTTAATAATTAATATTTTCTAGGGGGGGTTCCATTTTAAGTTTAATGTTATTGTTCTTTACTTTTTGTATGAGTTAAGAAATTTTTTATTTTAGTTATTGAACACATCGATCATAAATTATTTTAAATACATCAAATTAAAAGAAAACCATTTCTAAGTAAAAAAAATCGTTCAATATTTTACGGTTGGTTTGATTTGCTGATGTTTCTAAACGAAATAAAATTTATGATTTAATAATGTATTAGGTCTGTTCATTTACTCTACTAGCACAAACTTGTAACGCGAGAGTAAAAAAAAAATTTTTAATTACTCGAAAATAGAACAAAGTAAATTAACTCTTTATAGCCCGTTTACACTGCATCAAAATCTAGTACTTCCGAGATATTGAGCAATATCTATTTTTCTTTGACTATATTTCCTATACAAAGCAAAAGAGTGACATTTAGTAATAAAACCCCCTAAATTAGACCAAATTTGAACACAGTTATACTTTTGCATTTTCGAAGGCTTCTTTAATGGGGCCTATGGTAAATTGTGGGCCAATTTTCGCGGAATTTATATCTAATATCTCATCTAATGAAACTATGTACGGAATTAGGGACCTATAGTAAATTCAATACCGATCTTCGCAAAATTTTGAAGTATGATTTCCAGCCATATAAAACGAATTTCTGCAAAACCTCCTAAGAATCGGTGCATTGTCTCGCCAATTTATGTAAGTTTTTGTGACAAATGAGGTTGTGGAAGGTTTAAAAAAGGTTAAAAAAATTCAAAAATTTTAAGAAAATGGTAAACAAATAGAACGGATTAATAATATTTATAAAAAATATAAAATTAGTTATAAATAAAAGGTAATGCAAAAAAAAAAGAAAAAGGACGACTTTGTATGATTGCAAAAACTTTGCATTTTATCAACTGCTTATCTTTCTTCTGATTGGGAGAGTGCTGCAGTGTCGCTTCTCCTTAAGCGAGTGTGGCCGCCATAATCTAAAATATTTCGAGCTATTGGATTTTGGAGTAGTTCAATCGTTATTTAATATGTTACTGCATATTTCGTAATCATAGTTTTGGCGCCTTTGAATTTTTTCGATATTAGAAGCCGAGGCGGTGCCCCATAACTGAATACCGTAGCACCAAATTGGCTTTAAGATAGAGTTGTTAAGTATAAGTTTGCAGTCGAGACTAAGAACTGAATTTCTTCCAATAAGCTAATTAATTTGAATTGCTTTTAGTTTCATTTGAGTTATTTTTATTTTTCTTTAAAGGCCTTTCTTATGACATTAACTATTCGATGAGTTTGTTCAATTGTGCTGTGCTTTCTTCTAAAACCGAATTTATGGTGTTAATTTTGACACTAGTAGTTTCTCAAATAGTTTTGAAATATTATATAATAAGCTAATAGGTCTGTATTACTCAACTTTTGTATGATCCTTTCCTGGCTTTGGTATCATGGTAATATAGGAAACCTTCCATTCTTTATGGTGGTATTCAAGACGTGAAATAGCATTAACGATAAGAAGAATAATTTTCTTTGCTATGCGATGTAGCTCCAAAAGCATTTTTTACTGAACTTATCAATATAGGGTGCCTTCTTGGTGTTTAAATCACAAATAGCCTTTCGATTTCTCTTAATTCAATTCAAAAGAGAATAGCTGCTCTGAAATAAATAGGTGGTAACTCGACTGCTATGCCGTGAGATATATTTGGGGTAAATGGGTCTTTCAACAGATTAACAAACTTATTTCCTTTTTCAATATCATTTTTTGCTGAACTTCCATTCAAGTATCTTAATAGTGGCTTAGAGATAACTGGTCTATTGAGATTTCTAGCCGCACGCCATAATGAGTAGATTGTGGAGTTACATCAAGTTCCTTAAGATATTTCTTTATGAAATCCGTTTTCTGAGATTGAAGTAACTTTATTAGCCTTTTTGTGCACTCTTTAAATAAATTCTTAAGTTAAGGCAATTGCCACTCTCTTCGAACTCTGCTTTTTTAAGTCAAGAGTCGCTCAACATCTTTAGAATATTTAATTATTTTAGATTTTTTTTATTTTTTTTTTTTTTTGTTATGCCGTAATGTTGAACAGCTTGTTTAAGATAACTGTCAAAGTTAACAATAGAGCGATACACATTCTCCGGTGTACTAAGCGGAATATTTTCTGTGCAATGCTTTCTGATATTTTTATATTTTAACCAATTTATTTGTGTGCCTGACGTCGATAAGACCCTGTTTAGACTCGGCAACATACTTGCGCAACTCTTGGCTTGTAGATGTAAGCGGTAAGGTCGGGGTAAGCGGCAAAAAATTTAGTACATACTTTATTGTTATCGGCAAGTGACTTGTGCAATTAACTTGCCGAGTCTAAAAGGGGTCTAAGTAACCAGACGGAGATACTATTCTATTGGGTTTTATTATAGTAACAATTGTAGGTGTGTGATCGGAAGGTAATTTTTAGGAAGATTCGACATGAATCGTAATGGTGGTTTATTTGGGCTTTTATCAAAATGGCAGAACCTCAACAAGCTCTATCTCGGGGTCCTTGGTATCATATTATATATACGCATTGATTTCAAACGGATTTCTTGAGGTTAAATGAGTTTCAGAAACCATCTTAACATCACTTTGTTTATTCTTAAGAAAGTTTTCTAGTTAATTTTTATGTTCATGGTTTGTTAAGTTTTATTTTTTTACTGTTTTCATGGTTTTTTTCTAGCCGACTTAAATTAGTGTTTGTAAAATTGTGAGTGAAAATCTTTTTTAATTATTAACACACAATCTTCCAAAATAATTAAAACTATATGTATGCAGTTTGTCTGCAAGAAAATAAAGCAAAATATATAACTGTAATCAATAAGGCCACGTTTCGGAATAAATGTTACGTTTTCCTTACCAAGTCTATGTTTTAGCCCCTAAACGCATGAGTTTTTTCTTTTGTCATAAAAGGTTAATATGTAATTTAACTTAAATATGACGTAATAAAAAATAAAATCCCCATTTTGGTTATAAACCCCCTTATCAGACAACGCTGAGTGCAAGTTACTATTTTGCAAGCAAACATTTTCATATATTTTCCATCTCTCAAATTTTTACGCACTTTTTTCACACTTCGATACAAATTTTTCAACTACGTAAACACTTACTAGAAAAAATTATTTAGTTATTGAACAGACCTATTAAAGTAGGAAACAAATAGTATATAAATATTGCATCAATAAGGGGGAGATTACATACCAAAATGTAAAGTAATAAAATATATCTACTAGTGATGTTACGAACATTCGTATTCGAAATGCCGAGTATTCTGCTTTTTTATGGCATTCGTATACGCCAAATAATGAAGCGAATATTTTGCGAATACGTTCAAAAAAAAAGTACATCAAATGAGACGAGAAATATTAACTTAATAATATTTATTAAAATAACCCAATTTTCCTAGCCCAAAATAAAATCTTTTAGTAAAGTAAAAAAAAAAACAAACAAACATTAGAAGTACATATTGTGCCGCCACATAAATAATTTATGAAAATTACTCAAGTTGATGTTAAGCGTTCCTTGAATTAATTGTCTTATTATCGTGAGAAAATTATCGGCAACTGGAATGGGTCAATAAAATATCAAGATAATTCCAACCCCATTACACAAATTGGAAATGCGTTCGCTGCGGTAAATTAAGCAAAGTATGCATAATGTTAAATTACACGATAAATGTGTAAAGCTAAAATTAAGCTCGAATATTCAGGAAATGACTAGAACAGGGATGGGATTGAGAATATTATAATTGTACCAATAACCTTTAGAAATTGTACTTTTTTTGATCCTAATTGTACTAATAGATTTTTTAGTATTCATGTTTATAAAAACACCACAAAAATGTATTATACATCTTATTTGTATATACTACAATTCAGTAGTATATAATTTTGATAATAAATTTGTTGGTATATTTACATCATAACAATTGCAGACTTGTAAGTTCAATAAGTCCTTCGCATTGGTGTAAGCCGCAAAGATTTGCGGTTTTCAGTCTGTTTCTCTCTTTGGTTGTGATAATCACCCTTATTCCAGTTGTCAACATCGATACAAAACATTGTTGTCTTGTGTTGTCAACCTCAAATTGTCTTTCTAGTTGTCGTTATCGAAAATTTTCGACGACTGTCAAAATTTGGTTTACATTCCACAAGAAAATTTGACGGCGGAGTTGTGTCGAGACGACTATGAACTAGTCGTCGTCAATTTTGATAACGACTTGAGTAAATTTGAAGTAATAATAAAAATGGAACAAATAGAAAAAATTAAAGTTACAAATGGAGATCAGTTTGAAAAATTGGTGGACGAGTTACAGAAGAATCCCTCTCTTGTAGTAGAATTTCGCAGAGGCAGTGTTCCAACTAAGAGCAATGGGAAGAAATAGGAAAAATATTAAATTCTCTTGGCCTGCCGATAAGATTAGGAGATGGTTGGCAAAAGGTAAGGAAATAATGGGCGAAAATATTGCATTACAAAAATAAAATGTATTAATAGGTTTGTCGAGACTTAAAGTGAAAAACATTTTTTTTATTTTTAAACAACTTTTTATTTTAAAATAACAACAAACCCACGTCAGCTGAATAAAAAATTAGAGATGTGTTTTTGATATCTTGAAATAAACGATAAACACTCAACGTCGCCACAGTGTTGTTATGGAATGATAAGTTGTTATCGAATTGATGTTAATGTTGACACAAAATGGACGACAACTGGAATAAGGGTGAATATTTTGGTAAGAAAATATTCTTTCTACATTTGCAGATGAATGTTAAATTGATGCTACGAGTATTCATCTCACTATTTTCGAGATTTCTGGAAACATTAACACATTTGCCTTATTTTTTATTTCCGAAAATGTTGTCCAAAAATCATATTGATACTTAAATCTTTGTTATTTTTTAATATTACAATGTCAGCAAGATCTCTCAATATACCGAAATTATGATTTGCCATATGAAATTACTAAAACTATGAAAATTCCTTCATTGTACTAACTTAGCCACTGGTGTACCAGTTTACTTTTCACATTTAAATAGTACAAAAAAAAAAGCAATTGTACCACTTTTGTCATCCTTGGACTAGAAACTTGGGATATAGTATAAATGCACCGGAAAATATGGCCTTGATAGTCGTTATTAGTTTAGACTTAACTAAGTACTTTTTTTTTTTGCAAAAAAAGAACTCTAGTGGTTTATTGTAAAGAAAATAAACCAAAATGGTATTTTTCACGCTGTATTTACATATACATATCAGAGTTGTAAAAGATTCTTTCCGCCAAAAAACGATTTGAATGAAATTTGAATCAATTCATTTTTGCAAATTATATGAATTGATTCAAATTTCATTCAATTCTTTTTTTTTCTTAATTCGTATTGAATTGAAATCAAAAAAGAATTTTATACCGTTATACCGGCCTCTATTAACCGGTTACATCCATTAACTGGCATACAATTAATGATAAATGGGACAGTTCAAGAAAAACTCGATGCCAAATTGAAATGTTGAGGGATGCGTTTTTCAAATACCAAAAAGTTCTCTACAGTCATGACATCAATATTGAGGTGATATTTCGTTTCGTTAAAACATATGTACGGTCAGTTTTGCTATATGTTTTGGAGGTTATGTACAATTAAATCCGTGGGATGTAAAGAAATTGAAAGCTTTTGAAATGTGAATTAATCGCCGTATCCTGAAAATTCCCTGGACACACTAAATCAATTAATTCAGCAGTTATACAAAGGATAAACAGGAAAAGAGAATTTCTACAAACAAGAAAAATATCATACAGGAAAAAAAAACATGGTTGAAGAATGGTTAAAAAATATATTATGGTCCGCGCTATTTCAGCAAACAAACTTTTGTTGTTCTTATCTTTTAAGTTTTTCGAAAGTGAGCGTGTTTCCACAGACGGACAGACAGACGGACATGGCTTAATCGACCTATTACTCAAGAAACCAGAATATACTTATCTTAGTATTACTATCTTAGTATCTTACTATCTTAGTATACCCTCATTTACCACTAGTGGTGGAGGGTATAAAAAGAGTCTAAAGCACTGGTGTTCAAAAATGTTTTGCATATGTATTCTGAGAGAATTTTTTAAGTACAGTGACACGCAAAACTAAACACACAATTTTTATTAATATTATATCACAAGATTTTTTATTGGTTATATAAAATTTATAATAATGCAGTTCACACTGAATTAAGTGTATGTGATTAACTTCCGTTGTTTAGGGGTTTCTAGAGAGTTGGTGATTAGGGATTAATTAAGAAAATTATGATTCTTTTCATAGCTATATGACTAGGTTACCGATGAGGAAAAAAAACTTTTTATTAGAAATAAAAATTTTTTTTTTTAATTTAAGGAATGGCTATCAGGGGAAGAAAATATTGAAATTAAATCAGATTTTATTTTAAAAAAAGCCATTTCATGTCAGTACTTTCATCTAAGCAAAAGGAAAAAAATACACAATTTCTTAATTTTTCCTTAATTGCCAACTCTACCGATGTTCCTAACTGCGCAAAGCTACGCGCAATAGTACTGCGGGACAAGGGCACAGATTATATTAAATTAACATTATAATTTAGCATATGAAGAAGTTTACTAAACAACTGTTTAATAAAAACTCCATCGATAAACGGTCTGCCCTGCCTGACAATATTTAAGGCGACTACGTCTGAAATGGCTTTTTTTAAAATAAAATCTGATTTATTTTCAATATTTTCTTCCCCTGATAGCCATTCCTTCAATTTTTCCAAAAAAATCTTTTTATTTCTAATAAAAAGGTTTTTTTTTCTTCATCGGTATATCCAGTCATATTGCTATGAAAAGAATCATAATGCCTCTTTATAACATTTTCCCAATGTCCTTTAAATGTTTGATAACATAAAAGACATTGGGCATTACCAAAGGCATTTTTAATCATAAAATAGTTTTGCATTTTAATATTTTTTAGCAACAAACTAGCGTCGCTTCCACGCATGTGCATTCGTCGCTGTCTGACGAACAACTATATTAATTTCATTATTATTTATTTTACACACTGTATTTGAACAAATATCAATGCATCTATCGTACATGTGCGCTTGTTGCTCTCACACGTACGACAAAAATAATGAGCGTAAAAAACAAAGGGGTGGGGCTTCTAAACAATTGTTTGCCTGAATGAGCATCACTGGTCTAAAGTCATATATGGACCAGTCTCATTTACATTTTGCATCAAGGTTAGAGTAGGAGTTGGAGTCGTGAGTCGGAGTCGCACTTAAAAAATTTCAGCCATTGGAGTCGGAGTCGGAGTTAGTACTTTTTTCTGACGGCTCCACAGCCCTGAAAAAACGAAATAAAATTACATCTTACTTTAATAAGCAAATTGAAAATTGGCTAAAAAAAATAACCATAATACGGTTAAATTCTGATAATTATATGGTTACTTTTTACCTAATTCTTGAAAATGTTGACCATATGATGTTTAATTTTGACCAGACAGCGATGCGTCTCTGGAAATAAGGTGACAATCCGATAACAATTTGTCGCTGAAACTCAACTGTATTTAACCGGACAAGGGGTTTGTTGTCAGTCCCAACTCTAGGTTCGGAAGCTTTGGCCTAATCAATCTTCTTAAACCCAATTGTAAAATATTTTATTTTACATTTTTTTATACATATTACTTTTGGATAAATAAAAGACATACATATATGTATATTGTGGTAATGTTCAACCATAATATGGCTAACTGCAATTATTAACATTGTTAAAATTCAACATGGTTACCACCAACCATATTCTTATTCTGCGTGTACTTGGGCCACATCATGAAAAACTCAAAATATAAGCTGTAACAAACCATAATTCGTTGAAACGTTGCCGTCCAAAGGTAGAAAGGAAACAACATGATAACATACAAACACGGACTTGGTATCACAGATGTGAGAAATCTCTGGAGCGAGGCCAGAAAAAGAGTTTCCTTTGCAGAAATATTAAAACATGAATATGAATATGATTTAATAAAAAAGAAAAAAAAACTATCATGTAATTGTCGCTTACATTTGGAACACAAATGTGCAAATGAAAAAGAAGAAGCCAATTTAAGGAAACTTTTCTGTTCTTCAAAATTTGTTGAACCAAAATGGTCTAAATATTTAAATTCATGCTGTTATGAAATTCTCCAAAAGTATTTGCTTTAAAATTTAAAGAATTAAAACAAATATGTATTTTAACAAACAATATTTGTACGCTTTTAAACAATAAATAAATTTGTTTAAATTATTTATTGTGTTAGTTTTTATTTATACACAATGTTTTCTCTCATATAAAAGTAAAATTATAAATTATCGAATTGTTATATACAAATTTCTTAGTAGATGATTTGTTAATTTAAAACAAAATTCAATAAGTAAAAGTGTTATATTCGGCTGTGTCGAATCATTAACACCCTCCCTCAGGAGGCTTAATATATGATCAATAATAAAGTATGCACCCCAGTATTAAAATAAGTCTTATTAAGTTTTGCATAAGAAGTCCCAATGATGATCACACATTTAAATAAATATTTTAACTCAACTAAATTATTATAAGACGTACATTTCTTAAGAGAAAAACTGTTATTTTCGGTCCCTGATTCCGAGAGTACGTTTCATATAGGAGCTATGTTAAATTATGGGTCTTATGAGTTTATTTCTAGTCCTATTAAACTTAATTGAAAATATCAAAATTATTTTCGGGAATACAAAATTTATTATTAATTCATTTATTAATGACGTGCTAAATTCCCAATTTTTATTTTTGATAAAAACACTGAAACTTATTGCTGTGGGAAATTTAGTTTCTATGCGCATTTCGCATAGAAATTTCAATACAAAATCATGATTCGTTCCGGTTTTAAGCGTATTTAAGTGATTTCCAGGAGGCGGTTTTATATCTGACCTATCGTAAATTATGGACCGATCATCAAAAAATGCGGAAGAGTGATTTTTGATATTATAAGCACCAAATTGATCAAATTGCAATACAGTATTGTATTTTGTGGGCGTTTTAAAATCCTTTCGAAAGGCCGCTTTATTTGGAACCTATAGTGAATTGTGGACCGATTATTTCCAAATTTCATGGTGTGATTACTAGCCATAAAAAGCTAAATTGGACCAAATTTCACCACAGGAGCATTATTATTTACGGCTTTCGGGGCAATAACGTGTTTTCTGAGTGTGGGAGTAGGAGACCTATACTAAATTATGGATCGATCTTCACGATTTCACAGCAAAAGCGTTTTGGGCGTACTAATATATCTTCCGGGAGTGTGCTTTGTATTGGGCCAAGGGGTAAATTTCGGACATATCTTCACGAAATTTCGTTTTTCGTTTGCGGGACTCGGTTTTTAATGGGACATATGGCAAAATCTGAACAGATGTTCACGAAATAATTTCGAGGCACATAAAACAAA
Source organism: Pollenia amentaria (assembly GCA_943735925.1). Classification (NCBI taxonomy): domain Eukaryota; kingdom Metazoa; phylum Arthropoda; class Insecta; order Diptera; family Polleniidae; genus Pollenia; species Pollenia amentaria. The sequence goes on along the minus strand of OX031007.1, from coordinate 70,151,891 downwards.
TTTTTTGCAAAATTTAATGACGAATTTTGTTAGTTTCTCAATCTCAAACTGCTTAAGATAACTAGAAGCAATTTAACACAAAATTTGTTGTTGGCTGCAGAGAAAGTGCGTTTTTAACAGACGGACATGGCTTTATCGACTTAGAATTACTCAGAGACCCAAAATATATTTATACTTTATGGGGTCTTAGATGAATATTAACAAAATTGCACACTGAATGACAAACTGAGTATACCCTCAAATCAGCACTAGTGGTGGAAGGTGTGAAAAGTGTGCAATATAATAGTGATTCCCAATTGGTGAAAGTGTCAAAAATTGTGATTATTGAAGAATAATTCTTAGGACGCGTTAAAGTTTTTTTCAGGCATTGGATTTATATAAAGTGATGCCAATGCTAGGAGTTTTTCCCTTTTTGTAGTGATTTATTTTAAAAATTTTACAAGTTGGAAAAAAAGAAAAGATTTCTTACTACTGTGGAATAATAGGAATTTTTGTTCAATTACAGATTTTTTCTAATAATTTCCCATTGTAAACATTAAAATTACAGAATATTTACTGCCTGGCTAACAATGTCGATAAGAACATTTCTTTCGTATAATTAAAATTAGCGAATATTATCTAACCTAGACGTTGAAGCGTTTTTGTCCGATATTTATTTTAGTTTTGCGTTAAGGCTGAGTTAGGCGAACGTTGCTGTACCCGTAACTTACTGTAACGGACTGCTTGCACGTTGGTGCACTTATAGAACATCTAAAAACGTGTCATACATATGTTTTTCACATACATAAACAAAAAAGCAATAGTATTCATAAAACAACACACACAGTGATGGGAAATAAAAAGGTTTAAATGGTGACCGCTGTTCAGAAAAAGTACCAAGTGATTAAAATGGTATTAAAACAGTATTTAGTGTATGTAAAAAACATTAATAATTTAATATCTGATATTTATATTATAGATTTACAATAAGCAAATGTGTATTTTAGCATATACATACACATTTACATGTATTATTTTGTAAATTTGCACAGACAAAACAATGTTTTGTAACCATTTAAGGCCTTTTATATATTTCGCATTCCCATTGTATGTGCATATGCATTAGTTTATTTTGTACATCTAAGCATATGTATATTTTGAATATAGTTTGTATAGTTTTGAAGTCCAATGATATACTGAAAAAAAGTACCAAAAAAAAAAAGAGCTAAAATACCCGCATTCAATTTAACATAGAATCAACCCATCACTGTTTTACAAATGTCACATAACAACGGTATGAAATTCTATTTTATATAGAATGAAACGTTACAACTACGGTACATTACATTTCGGTAAGCTTTTGCATTGCTTCTCATATACCAAAAAGCGAACAGCTGATTGATACAGTACAGATACGGTACAGCAACGTTCGCCTAACTGAGCCTTTACTCTTATGATTTCCTTATGTTACTTTTTATGTTATTTTTTGTTGTTTTTGTATTATTTTCAAATTAACCTAAATTTATGTACCTGAAAAAAAGTACGAATTCAAACTAAAGTTTTGTTTTTTTAAAACCTTTTAAAAAGGAATGTAGGGAAAAATTAAGAAGGAAAAAGGATCATTTTTATAAGCGTAGAGATTATATGGTATATACAGGATAGTATTATTGATTTCATTCCGCGATTGCGGAAAGCAATTTTTATGCGGAAGCAAAATTTGCAATTATTCATTCCGCTTGTGCGGTATCCTTCCGTTGTTGCGATATTATATCTACCATTGGCATTGCCATATTATTGATACCGCAAAATAGATGCGCGTTTTATGCGCATTAAATATGCAGTAAAAATTAGAATATATGCCCTGAAAATTGTTAAAAATATTCCCAAAAAAAAAAAATCAAAAATTAATATTATGAAAAAAAAATTTTACAATTTAAAAAAATATGCATTTAAAAAAACATTCCTAAGAATATAATCGGTAAAACCCAAACGCCTGGCGATTTTTCGAGATTTTTCCCTATTTGGAAATGAAGGGCACTCATAGGCCCCCAAAAACAAAGTTATGTTATGAGGTTAAAATTAGAGAAGTAACGAATACCGATACCGATATATCGGCGATACTTCACGTTTTTTTTTTTTTTTTTTTTGTTTCAAACAAACAATTTCAATTTTCAATGCTTATTTTTTGCATAACAACTAATACCAAAAAATCAAACACAATAATAAATTTGTTCTTTTAATTTTTAAGCTGGAGGTCGGTCCACGCGTTTTTTTTTTTTTTTTTTTTTACGAGACGCATGCTAAAGCAGAAAGTGCCTTCAATACGCATATGCATTTTACGCATTTTCTGCGTAAAACTACGACTTTTTAGACTGATGAACCTGCAGCATCAGACGTGTTGCTTTGCACCAAAACATTAAAACGTTCTCCCATTCCTAAATCTTGTATGTAATACAACTAATTTTAAATGATTGTTGTGGAAATAAAAATCATTTCGTTACAAATTTCGGGTTACTTCAAAGATCCACAAAATCCATAAGCAACGTCACTTCTACATTTTCTGATGCTACTCGTATATCGATAGTTAACAGTCTTCGAACATTATTAGCAAATACGACAAATGAATAAACTGAGCTGTAGAATAGTTCAGATTCCCAAAAATTGGCGATTTACTTAAGGTGCCCGTAGACGACATGTTTTTTACATCTGACTTGTCAAGTTTTCAAGTCACATGTAATTGTGAATGTCTGTCAAAAAATGCTGTTTTACATAATCTTTATAATATATTTGGTCACACACGTACATGTAATATGCTTCTGACATTGTCTATGTTTTTTCTCTGTTGCTATGGAGTAAACCAAAGTAGTTCTTGGTTTCAAAATAGCGTGCTACCGCCACAAAAATTTTCATTTGCGCCGTAAAAAAGTTCAGCCATCTAAACATTTTTTTTCTTTAAATTCGAATATTCCAATTTAGGATATTATAATGATACGTTTTTATTTATATATGTACATAATATCTATTCAATGGTGAAATGATTATACATATATAGGTATTGTAAAATATTTACTTAAGCCGGCTAATGATTCCGTCAACAATGCACCGCCGCTGCGGTTTTCTTCCCGGCATAGATTTCTGACACAGTTGATGTCAGATGGTTTGTCAGAAGAAAATAGAGCACGCTCTAATTGAAATTTTGTCAGATAACTTTGCGTCTGACTTGTACAGATGCAATGTTTTAAAGGTAACACACGACATGTATGTATTTTGCAGTGGGAAATTTGACAAATCAGATGTAAAAAACATGTCGTGTACATGTAACTTTAGCATTAGCTCTGACTAAATATTTGAGTGTTTAGAGAATAATGAAATTTATTGTTTATCTGCTTTAAACGGTGTTGCGAAATTATCTCCGAAAAAGTTGAGAATACTTTGTTTTTTAAACAAAAATCTTATTGATATTAATTTTGAATATTAACAATCTCTCACACTGTTTTTTTGTTTAAAAAATAAATTAATTTTACCATGAGTTTAAAATCTTTCGTTGTTTTTAATATCAATTTTAAATATTAATAATCTCTTACACTGTAATATTGTATAATAAAGAAATTAATCTATTTGAGTTTTGTTGATTTGACCATGAATTTAAATTTAATATTCGTATCGGTATCGGCGATATTTCTTTTTGAGTATCGGTATCGTATCGGCAAAAAGGCGTACCGTTAAATCCCTAGCGTAAGTCCATATGAGAGTTATTTGTGGCGAATATTATCTAGATATTAACATCCTTATGAGATTTTTTATCTTAAAGGATTTCCGGAAGTTAAAGGTATTTATAGATGGGAGCTTTGGGAAAATGTGAGTCGATTAAAAAAGAATTTAATTTGCAGAAAAATATTTTTCAGACGAATTTAATCTAAATACCAACATAATTAGATGTTTTACGGATACAAAAATCTAATTTGGTTAATTAAAGGTTAATTAAATTATTAATTTGAGGCCCTATACTGCTTTTAGGATCGACGGGATTATATATATGTGAAATTATAGACCACCGATGCTGATTATTTACATAGACTTCGTCTTTACTACAATTAAAATGTATTTACCAAATTTGATTAAGTTATCTAAAAAATTGCAACTTTTACTTTGCGCACAAAGTAAACATGGACAGACAACCAGCCAGACGGATGGATGGACATCGTTAGATCACTTTCAAATGTGATTCTGAGTCGGTTGATTTACTAAAAGATTGGTCCAGATTTCTTTCATCACCAAAAATGTATATATATAATTGCTTTTTCCTTAACTTTTGCCTGTATCGATATACAATTTGGAAGTTTAAAATAACAATTTTGGAGTAAAAATTAAATGTACATGAAGAAATTGAAGCAACACGTTGGGTAAACAGATAGATATTTGAAACAGAAAACCAGAAAGAAGTCTGAAAAAAAAAATTATTTTATTTTCTGCAAAAGCTTTTGCAAGTTTCTAAAAAAATGTAACAGGTATTAAAATATGCCTCAAAAAGGCAAAATATGCGCTAAAAACTTAAAATTGCTGCAAATATTCCCTCTTAATTAAAAAACGCAAAAAATGCTATAAGGGGTAAAATATGCAAAAATATGCACTAAAAAATCAATGCCAAAATTTATAAAAAGCTCTAAAACGGATAAACATATTGTTTCTGCCTTCAAAGGTCGCACAAGGAAAAACACGCAATTTCATATTTATTTTTTCCTGGTTATTATATATAAAAAAAATCATTATGGGTATAAAGGATAAAAATGCAAGCAAATTGCAATTAGAAGAAACGGCTGATATAATGAAATTAAATCAAGACCTTGCTGGTGGTTTTAGTCAACATGCAGTAGCAGAAAAATTTTGGGAAGATTTGACATTGACTCTAAATGTTTTCGGGCCACCCTTAAAAAATGTCATTTGTTAAAGTTAGGTAACCATGGTTTTAGTATAGTTTTGCTAGAGCGATCTTTAATTTTTCTTGTATTGTATTTTTGTAACTTCCTTCTGCAAAAAATCTCAAACAAGCAGACAGAGCTCTTTGACGTCTGCTTCCTGAACTTGCATTCTCTAGGCAAGGTAAAATACATTTGAAAGCTGCCTTATTTTAGCAAAAATTCTTTTGAAAGCTGTAAAAAAATTGTTTATAGTACTCCATCAGTCGCTCTTGAGGTTTTTTCCACCAGAAAAAATCCGTCAAAACGTTTTGCTAATAAACGGTTGCATATGGTAAATGCTGAAACCGCAGGAACCGTAACTCGGTGCAGTTATCTGCCGCCACGCCACTAGCCAATTCGAGGTAAAACTTAAAACGCACGAAAAGCAAATGAACAACCCCGGCCTGTTTGTCTTTAAAACTGCCTAGAGCAGTTTTACGAATGTGTGGAAAAATAAACGAAATATTTAAATATAAACATGTAGTATTGAAATTCCAACTTACTCCCTATCATTAATCTGTAACACATCTTCTGATTTATATTGCAAAACTCTTCTTTCTTCCGGAAAATCGTCGTCACTGCTAACTTCAAAAAACGCTATAGTATCCATATTACAATTATATGTATATTTTCTGCGTTTGTATATTCAGCATAAGTTTATCTTTTAAAAGAATTATTCCTCGCAAAAATTGTAACAACTGGCTTTAAATATTTTTTTTTACCAACAGTTGGCAAAATAGATATCAACTCAGGTATTATTTAAAGAAAAATGTTAACATTTTTTGTGGAAAGCTTTTGCCACAGGAATGAATAATTGCAATTTGCATATCGATCGATAATAAATTCCGTTGAATTTTCTTTTCAGTGCGGAGTCAACAATACCACCCATTGACATTAATTTATCGATCCTTACAGAATTTGAAATTATGATAACAATTATCTTATTCGTTACAGTTTTTGTAAACGGAATTTATATGCGTAGTTATGGATCATTTTTTATATAACTCGTTGGTATATAATTTTTTGGCCAGATTTGAGTACAATACCCTTTCTGTTACATTTAAGCAGTATTAAAAAGTTTTTCAAGACAGATTATATATTTCAACTTAAGGCTTTGAAGTTGATTTTAAGTCAACCAGTCATACATGAGACATTGGACCTGCTTAAATATCACGAACAAATTTATTACCAATAAGAGGATTGTATAAAATACAGCTTATGAAGTTTGCTTTTAAATTTTTTATCGATACTTTAAGAACGATGTCGACCAATTGTCTTTCCAAATCATTAAATTTGCGTTAAAATGGCATCGATTTGTTTTTGTATATTGTTGCATATATTAGTGAAAATGCATATTTTGCATATTTAGGTTTTCAACGCATATTTTTGCATATTTTTACAGTTTTGAGGGATTTTTTTTATATCCATATTATAAAAAAGTTCTTAAAAAAATATTAAGTACCCAAAAAAAACTTTCCAAAACCATTTTTCAATAATAAATAAATTCTTTTGGAGCTTTGCTTAAAATACAATATTTTTTATTTTAAACCGATGCAGCAACTTACCAATTCGATAATATTGCAATTTTTAATGAAATGTATCCCCTAATTCCTCTTCCACCGCAGCCAGTAGTAAGTAGCAAAATGGGGGCCTGGATAGATGCTTCAGAATTCTTTTCAAAAAACTTCAAGTAATTTAAGAATGTAAGAAGAGCTTGTTGATGTCGATGATTGTGCAATTAAAAAAGTAAAAGAATTATTAAATTTAGATAACAGCAGAAGTCAATTAGCATTTGTATTTTCCAATAACGGATATATTGGTGAAACAATAACTAAGTAATTAGGAGGGATTTAGCTCACTTTATGCTCAAGTCAAATCAATTGTTATTGCAGAAAGTAAAATTAACAATGTGGAAGGAAGAATAGCCCGACATATTAAAAAAAAATCCAAAACGTTTTGCAAAAAAAAAAATTAAGGATTTAAAAAAATAAAATAAATTTCAAATATTTTTGATCTGATCTGGCTGGAATCAAAGTGGGATCTAAAAATAAATTTCTTGAAAATGCAATGGCATTCTTCAAGTATAAGACAAGATTTTCCTTTTATTAAACAGAACTTACTTAGTTAAACAAACAAAAATTAGTTAAGCCTATAGTACACGGCATGTAAAAAGACACATGCGCATGTAGTTCTGACGTAATTTTGACGTCATCACACAACACGCAATGTTTATTGTGGTTTTGCATTGACGTCAAAATTACGTCAGAATCACATGCGCATGTGTCTTTTTACATGCCGTGTACTATAAGCTTTACTTTAGTTTTTTAAAGATATTTGAATAACAATATACTGAATTTTTTTATATTTTTGTTTTTAGTAACTTTAAGAAAAGAATTTTTTATGAAAATTTTCTTAGTTTTTTTAGTGCATAGGTATTTTTTTTATTTTTTTAATGCATATTTTGGATTTTTAGTGCATATTTTAAGCGCATATTTTCGATTTTTTAGTGCATGAAAATCTCATCCCTACATATTAATATTATATACATTAAATAATAACAGCTATAGTTTCTTTTTCTGGTTTAAGCAAAAAAAAGTACTTAATGTTTGTTTAAATTACACTATGCCACAAAATTAAACTTTTATCGTAGTTTTTGATGATTTTTTTTTTTTTTTTTTTTAGTGGGTAACGAAACTCTTGGTACGAAAACTGTCGAAATTTAAATTCTTAGGATAAAGATTTTTAAAAACAGTTATAAATAAGTCTTTTTATATAGAAATTTATTTTTATTTATTGTAATATTAATGATTAAGTAAAAAGTTATTTTACGAAATTAAAAAAAAAACCATTATTTCATTGAATAATATATGAAAAATACTACAAAAATTACTCAAAAGGTATCTTGTCATAAAAGTAATGACAGTCTGCTGAAAGCAAAGTTTTTAAGTCTTGGATATGTTGCCATTTCTTTTTGGCGTGCACCCAACCCAGTACCCATGTTCTGTAACTTTGGTGAGAACTTCTCGCATCGAAACCATGTGAAACAAAATATTTCATCGTTTCTCGAAAAGTGAGAAAAAAAGTGTGTCTGCAACTCATGTCGAAAGCTATTAAAAGATATTGCGTCGTTACGTTATAAATGTCATAATATTGCACTCGAAGCCGATATGAAATTGCAGATGTTGTGAACGCCAGTCATACATACATGAACGGCTACCAAATTTGACTAAAATTGAAAAATTTTTTAAACGACGGCGGCGAAAAAACAACCGTCGGCTAAACCAAAAAATGTAAAGTGCGACTTTAATGTTTGTTGATTACAAAATTGCTTTGAAAACATTCGTATATTTTTCAAAAATGTTAAAAGCAATATTATTAAACTATAAAAAAAAATTTAAAATTTTTTCTCACCCCGTTTTTTATGCGTGAGTTTATTTGATAGTTAAAAGCGGGAACTCTCTCACAAAAATTTTACAGACACACTTTTTCAGTATATAGGTGAGAAATTTCCGTACTTGACAGGTATATTACAGACGCAGTTAAGTGAGAAAACCAGCTGTTTGTTTCAATTTATGGCATTTTTGTTTCATTTCTCACATTTCAATCGAACAGTTTCTCGCCGCGGGAGTTACAGAACATGGGCACAGGTTTCATTTCTCTTGGCTTTCTGTAAACGAGTTTGCCTTTTGAAAAACTTTTATATCCCTTACCGTTCATACGATTTTTTTCTTTCTTCTTTTTTGTTGACCTTTTTAGGAACTTTCACGTTTTCCTCAAAACTATTTTTGATTAGGGAACACATTTTGTTGCTATTTAACACTTTTTTTCTTTTCACTTCTAACAAAAAATAAAATTTAATAAAACAAAAGGAATAACAAATAAAATGTAACTTCGTATCAAAACAAAAGTATATTAAATAAATAGTTACTTAGGTAATTTAGTTTCAGAAAATTGTACACTTTGTAATTACTTGGTCATTTGTAATATTACATGTTCAAAATTTTTCACACATATGCGTTATGGTATAGGGAATACAAATCCATAAAAAACTCAATTTTGAAATTTTTGCAGATAGGTTTTTAGGTCTTTAAGATGACGATATACATACTGTTCGTCAAAATTTACATTAATTGAAAGCTGTGACGTAGGCTGCACGCAATTTTTAAGCAATTTACTTTCAAGATGTTATAAACAAACCAATTTATTAAAACAAACGGAAAACTTGCTCACTTAACTTGTAATCAGATGTTAAATGGAACGTTAAATTGCCAAACAAATGGAAAGGTAAAATTGAGAATGTGTTAGTAAAAAAGGGAGATTGTTTTGCAAATTGAAAGGAATTGAAATACAAAACTTGATCGTGTGGCCTCCACGTTATTCTTACAGTCGATACTGAAAGAATCGAACTTATTTTTTCAGTGTTGTAAAAACTCTTTATGCTTTACAACACTGAATAAATAATTTCTATTCGTTCAGTATCGACTGACAGAATAAGAAATAAAATGCTTTCGAATCGAAAAAGCATTCGATCCCGACTGCCCGCAGGTGGCATTACTACGCCAAATGACGATTTTTTGCCCTAGTATTCTTGTCTAAGTCCACGTTTTGTCTTGCGATTAGTGTATTGTATTAAAGTTTTTGATTAGTTTAATTAAAAAGAAATAAGATATTGACCGTAATTAAATAAAAATTGGCTGAAAATTTATTTATTTCATCACGTTCAGCGCCACACTTTGATTTTTGTTAAAATTCTTTTTGACGTATGCGGAGACAAATGTCAAATTTTATTTTAATGTTGTATTTGTTAAGATAGTGATGCCTTCTGCATTATTTCACCAAGTGAATTTAATAATTTGCCAGTTTTTTTAAGTACACTTTTGCCTTTATCTTCTTTTAAAGAGGAACTAAAATAGCATTTGTATAACTGCCTTCTCATGCCTTAAACATACTTTTTATACCCACACCACAATAGTGGCGAGGATATTATGCATTAGTGCTGATGTGTGTAACAGCTTTAAATATTGGTCCTAGACCCAGAAGTATACCCAAAGTGAAAGAAAAAAAGAGTGAGATTCTGAGTCGATCTAACTATGTCCGTCCGGCTGGCTGGCATGATGTCCATGTAGCCTTGTGCGTAAAGTACATTTCGCAATTTTGAAGATAATTTGATGAAATTTGGTGCATAAGCTCTAATTGGCACAATGACCAAGCCTTTTGAAAATGGGGTGAATCGGTCCATAATTTCATATAGCCCCATACAAGCACCTATTCGGCATAGGGTCTTTGTGCCCACTATCAAACCTATTGTAATGGAATTTAAGACATAGATATAGCCACATTTCATATAGCCACATTAGATATGCATTTTTCAAAACTAGGTACCAAATAGGTACACTTGCAAAAATTTGTTCTTATATACTGTGGTGTAGGGTATCATATGGTGTGGGTTGACCTACTATACTTTCTTACTTCTTCTTATTTATAAATTTAGAGCCTAAGGTGGTGCTGGGGCTTTAAACTTAATTTTAACAAATTGTTGTTTTGTAAGTAATAAAATAAGTAACAAAAAAAAATACAAACTTTCAGTCGTAAAACTGCTCTCGCGCGTCATTTAACAACTTCTTAAGGGCGATCAGGTTTTTCTTGTTTGTCTGTGCGCGTTTTACGTTTCGCCTGCATTGGTTAATGGGTTGGCGCAGTGCTACCATTTTAGCATATTTTCTAGATTTAGCAGATTGAGTTAGGGAATTGCATATATTTTTTTTTTAAACATGCTCATTGCTTTTTGGCATACTTCCTTGTCAAAAGCAAATTTTTTTAGCATATTTTCTAAAAAAAATTATTTTTTATGAAATATATGTATGTATATTAAAATTCCTTTTTATTTAGCAGAATTTTAGCATAGTTTTTTAAAAGAAATTTTTTTGTAAAAATTTAGCTTATTTTTAGCGAGCTTAAAATATTAATCTCCTTATTTATAATAACGTTTTATGTTTTCATCTTAAGGCCGGTATTCACTATCCTATTAAGTCGCACGATATGTCAAAAAAATCGTGTGTGCTCATAATGTATGACAGTGTGGCTTAAAAATGAATTGAGTGACAGATTTTTTTGACAAGTCTGTCCGACTTGGAAATGTTTTAAAAATTTTCATAAAATGATAGATTATATGCGATCAGAGTTGCATTTTCTTGTAATGTAGATGAGTCATTTGAGTTTGCATCTTTTTTGTGGGATAGTGTGGCATTGACAGCAGATTTTGCAGACATTTTGTTTATGTCGGATAGAATTCCGTCAGATTTTCGTGTGAATGAATCGTACGATTATGTAGGATAGTGAATACCGGCCTTTAGTAGATTAAGTCGGCATATTCTTATCAAACAGTTATGGCAACACTAGCATCGCTTAACTGTTCATCAGTGATGCCATTAGGTTACGAGAGATACATTTTTCGCATCTTTTGATGGCTTCAGGTACGATGTATAATCTTGACATTTTTCGTATCTTTTGAATCTGTACGCAAAATGTACAGAGTAAAATATTAAACTTTCGTCTCTGACAAAGTTTTTTAAAGTTATCATTTCGTTATGAACACAAAAAAACAGTGACATTTACATATATGTAATTAATTGTAAAGTTTGCTTACTGTATTTTTAAAAATTGCATGTCTAATATTTATGACTTAAATAAATATAATAATTAATTTATTTGATATCATTTTCATTACAATATTCATTAAATATGAAGTAAAAATGTTATGGTAATAAATGTTAAATGTTAAAAATGCATTTTCAAATTTTTTCAAAATGTATCTTTTTGGGAAAAAGTTAATCTCTTTGGAAAATTAAAAGTATCTTTCTCGAAATTTCACTGGCAACACTGCTGTACATACTACGTTGCAGTTTTTCGGAGTTCATCATTAACTAATCGTTTTTTAACAAACTTTTTGCAACGTGGTGGAGAATCACAAAATGAACGTTCTACACAAGTTAAATGGCTTTAATTTATAATGCTGATGAGTTTAAGCGACTTATTATACTCTTCATCGAAGGTAAAATAGTTGATTTAACGATGACCGTCTTTCCCTGTGTCTGTTGAAATGAGTTTTCCGCAGACTCCAGACATATTTTTACACATTAATCCCTTGTTGTTTTTTATGTATATCTAGAGGACGACAAGAGCCAGATCCCAAGTTAGGATCAAGCATCTTGGTTATCAATACACAACATCCGCAAAAATTTGGGCGGGAGAAGTAGGCGTGTCACAAAAAACATTTATTTATAACTAATGAACGGTATTTATAGAACTAACTGTTCTTATTGCACCATGGTGAAGGGTATATAATATTCTTTATAGCTGAATATAGAACTCTTAATTGTTTTTTTAGGCACTGTATATACATATTAGCGTTTTTCCATTACAAATTATGAATTGCATATAAGCGACAAAAAACTGTATATGTACATATACACAACGTTTACACCTAACCAAAAGCTGCAAACAGCATTTGGGAACCACTTACTATTCAAACAAATATTCGTTTACCTAAATATTTGTTTTTAGTGAGTGTTTGTGATGTTTTAAGATAAACAATTCTGTAGATATAGAGATAAATATGTTTTCTTTGTACACATACATAGTATTTAAATAGATTTTTTATCTTTGCCATAACAATACAAATTCGAATGAATTAATAGGAATTATTTACATACAAACATATTGAATTTATTGAAAATAAGATTTAATAGACAAATATTTACCTACCTGGTGGTTTTGTAAAGTTCCCACTTATCTCGAGACTTTCAAAACTGTGGTAAGTGGTATCAGATTCATCACGTCGACAATAAGAGGTGGCATTACCCTTCGTAAACATTTCGCCATCGTTACAGCATCTTCTAATGCATGGCATATGACGACACGTTGGAACAATGTCATCACATGTTCGTATGAGAAATTGCTGTTCTCTATTCCAGATATTCGAGGACTTTGAAACGTTCTCTGTTGGTGAATCTTGTACTATGGCCTCAACACAATAGTCGGTAAAATCAAATTTTTTATTTAAAGATCTTAAAAATAATTGGCCATTTTCAATGTTAAATTTAAATTCATTTAATTGATATTCAACCAAAACTTTATTGCGTGGGCAGGCAAGGGTATTTGCATTAAAAACGGCAAACTTTTTAAATAGTTTTCGATACAAAACATAATTGGATGGAGCCTTTACACATTTACGCTGACTGCTGTCATAAATGTATTTATTGGGACAGCATTTGTGTATAAACCGAAATGGCTGCAAGTTGTCGTTGTACGCTGAAGAACAGAAAATGGCAGCCACATGTTGATCATCAGTTCCAATTATACAAGATTTTTGTGGAATTTCAAAATCCTCTTGCATTTTATATTGTACAATGTTTTTACTGTTGCATGTTGGTATAGAGGAATTTAATTCATGATCTTTTGGGTCCCGGATACCGTATCCAAAAACAGAAGAACTCTTTTCATACACCTCCATCACTGGATCAAAAGGTACCAGTATGCTACCCTTCTTTGCAGGCGGAATACAGATAAAGTCGTCGAAACGAAATATACCTCTTGATAATCTGGCTAATTTCCAATCTGTGACAGGGCAACATAATGGCACTGTCGAACTTTCAACTGCTCCAGCTGTTGTACTTTGTATACCACCGTTTAAAAATAACAAACAGAATACAACGAATAGCATTGATTACGCTAAAGAAAATCTATATATTCGCTACCAAAATTAAAAAAACATTCAATTGAAAAATAACTAAAAGAGGTTTTCAACTAAAATGAGTTAATGGGATAAGTTCCCATTCAAAAATATATATCGAGAAATAAAATATATGTATGTATTTGTTTTAAAATATTCATACATATTATGTATGTATGTAGAACCAAATGTATGTATTTCGAATATGGATTCAAAAATAATATGGCTATATGGTGCATAATTTTCGAATTAGTAAACACTGTGAAATGTTCACCAATTAACTGTAATTTAGCAGATGTTACAAACTTTCGTCTTTCAAAGAAAACATACAAAATCCGTTAGCATAATATTGTCGCCGCAATGCACAATTATTCATAGATATGATTTTATATTTTTTCACCAAATTTATTTTTGAATTTTTGGTACACTGAAAGAAATAATCGCATACACAATATACGTTTCCCTCGATCCTATAAGGAGCATAGGGTCTCAATAAAATGCTTTCATTCAGATCTGTTCATCGCAATAGTTTATATTTCACTCCAGCTTTTATGCATTTTTCTAGCCTCGCTATCAATTCCCCTACGCCTTGTATGTATGTGCTGGTCGGCGTCTTCTGTGACTCCCCTGCGGGTTCCATTCGATAGCAATTCTGGCAAGATCGGACAGTGGATTTTCTTCTCTGTATTTCTGCACACAACGGTATTTGACGTGTTTCAGCCCACAGAATGTTGTTTGAGATGGTTCGTTGAATTTTTCGGAGACATTTATTTGAATTTGTGAATGTCCCCGGAGGCGGCGTTCCAAGTTTTGCATCCATAAACTGAGCTGGCCAAAAGATCGTGCGGCGTTTCTTATTCGGCTTATAATGTCTTCACTAGATCCACCAGTTCGGTTTGTAACTGCTTCGAGATAACAGAATGTTTCAACTTCTTCTAATATTAAACAATTTATTAGAAAGGGATTCAAGTTTCCAGAATTTATTCGCTTAATTTTGGTCTATTTATATTGATTTTAAACCCGTTTTTCTCTGATATGTAGGTAAGACCACTTAGTTGTGGGGCCATGTCAGTATAGCTGTGAGAGAGAAGGCATATATCGTCGGTATATTCGAGGTCCTCGTTCATTCCCCATCCCGCGGTTTCCCATCACTGCCAGGTGCATCACATTATTGAACAGCAGTCACAGAGCCTTGAGGAACGTTAGTGCCAACCTCAATCTTACGACTAAGCAAGCTGTCGTGTAGAATTCGGCAGCTTGTCCCGGTGTACATATTTTTTATTAATCGGATGAGCTTAAGTGGTACCCCTTTACATGCAAAAGCATTAAAATAAAATTATGGGCCAGGGTGGCAAACGCCCTCTCGAAATCCTTACCTATAATTATGGGCCAGGGTGGCAAACGCCTTCTAGAGAAATCAATAAAGATAAGGCACAGAGGAGACCGCCATTCAACTGACAGCTCTACGATTATATAATAAGTTTTTATGGTCCACGCACGACTTGTTAGGGGAAAATCCAGCCTGTTGTTTTCTTAAATTTGGCATTAATTCGTCAGGAAACCTTTTAGTTATAACGTGAGATAAGATTTTGTTCAGCATGATTATTAAAGTGATTCCCCGTCAGTTGTTGCGATTTGTTAAGTCGCCTTTCTTGGGTATTTTAACAAAAATGTCATCTTTGAGCCCGTCTGGAATTCTCCCTGTTGTCCGTATTCTATAATAAGGAGGATCAGTTCTGGCGTCGTTCTCATATTTGCCTTAAGTAGTTCTGAAGAAACTTTATCGCTGCCGTGGCTTTTGTTGTTCTTAAGCGATTTAATGGCAAGTACAATCTAAGACATTACTAGAGGAGTAATGCTGATATTTAAAAGTGTATTATGATTAGGACGTGAGGAGAACATTTCAGAGAAGTGTGTAGTTCTTTAGATGTGATGAGTGTGCTGGAGTTTTCCCTTATTGGCTTGGTGGAGACTGACGTGCTGCTCTTCGTTAACTTTCTAGTAAGCCGATATAAGTCCCTTGTTTGGTTTGTTTTAGCTGCAGCTTGAGCTTCTTGTACTATGGAATTCGTCCACGCACGTTCGTCTCTAAGTTTTACCCCGCGATCAAGGGTAGCATATGGGTTTTGAAGAATTGACTTTACGTTTTTCGTTGTAGCAGAATTATGTACAGCTTTAAGTTTTTTCCTTTCATTTATGATTCGCCATGTTTCATCAGATATCTATTCTTTACGACTAATTGATTTAAAATCTATATGCTCTGTGGCTGCATTTATAAAAGTGTTCTTTGTTAATTGTCCTTCGGTTCCTAATGGGTTGTTGTTTACAACGATTCGTTTACGGATCTGACGTAGTTCGATGAGAAAGAAAGGATTTTCAGTGTATTAACATACATACATCGAACATCTTTGATACACATGGGGCTGTCTTTTTTACAGCTGCTAGCTTTATACGCACGCTTGCAAGGGACAATAACAATTGCAATATTGTGCCACAAACATTCAAAAGTATTACAGAATACGAAGATTTACAGTACAGGCAATCTGTATTATTTAACTAAATGAGTTGGGTAAGTTCAAATTGATTACTTTGTGATATCCGAAAGTTTTGGACAATTTTGTTCCAATCAGTTGGCCGAACGTAAAAATTTATTTTCTAAACACAACATCATGATAAAAAAAAACAAGTTATAGTGATATATTCAGCTCTGCCAAATCTTTGAGGCCCTCCCCCGACAGTTAGAATATCCCAGACGTGGGCTTTAAATGGAATGTATAAATTATTAACCTTCGCCTTACCAAAGGTTTTTACGTATGTATGTACATCGGTTAACACTATCCAGCCGGGTGATGCTACACATATGACATACAATTCTTTAAAATTTTTATTTTTTTTTTTTGTTTAACCTTCTGTTTAGGAAGTAAACATTTCCATTTAACTGCAGCAGATTTAAGGAAATTTTTAAAGGTGGTTATTGGTAAGGCGATGATTAACCAATCTTTATAAAAAATGAAGTCGATATTATAATTGCTTGCGGCTTGGACCATTGTTAAATTATAGGCCGACCTTCAGAGAGTTTTACGATTTTAACTGAATTTAACCTAATTTGAATAAAATGTCATGGTTCGTAACAACTTTAGTCGCAATAAATTGATTCTCAGGAGGAGAATTTATATTGGACCCATGGTAAATTATGGATCAATAGAGATTGATTTCTAGTAATGAAAAAACCCAAATTAGATCAAATTTCGATACAGTAGGGGCGTTATACCATTTAAAGTGTTTTTTAGAAGGCTGCTTTATATGGAACATATGGTTAATTATGAACCGATTTTTACGAAATGTGAAAATTTGATTTCTAGCCTTATATAAATGTAACAGTCCAAACTGTTTTACAATAGGATTATTCGTTACATTTATTATTCCCGCATTCACGACTAGCGTTGGGGTATATAAAAGAAGCACCCAACTTAAGAAGACCTATCCAGTAAAAAGCCCTATTACCCAAAAAGGCGGGACATTGATGTTAAACGAATTCCTATTTCCCTAATCTTCTTAAAAAGGACATCCAAAATACAGTACATTGTGTTGGCATATGTTCAAAGAAACACCGAAAGCGAAGCCCAGGAGAATAACCTAATAGATCTTGCGGAACAAACCAACTTTGCTAAAAAGTTAACTATTGTTTACTATAAGTAACTACTTACACCAACTTATTAATGTCCCTATCATTTAAGAGCGCTCTAGATCTAGCAAGGTAATTTCAGGCATTTTCCTCATCATCCAAAGTTATCCTTTCTTCAAATATTTGAAATATACACACAGTATGCAATATTTCGAGTAATTATAACTTTCTTAGTAATTATCGAATATTCATTTTGACATGAGATAGATTCAATCGTCAAAGTTACTGAAGCCAAATTGTATGTCAATATCAACATTTAAATCTATTTTTATGATTATTTGTTTTGGAGCTATAGTCAAATATGGACCGATTCCAATATAATTTGGTAAGATGATAAAAATTGCAATCAAATAAGTTTCGGCCGAATTTAATCTTAAAACCAATAAAATAAGATGGTTTATGGGAACTCTCTTCCGGAAATAAGCTTGTATAGGGGATATGTGAAATTAGGGACCAGATCGTCACCATTTCCAAAAGGTTAATCCTTGTAACAATAAGAACCAACCAATTAAAAATTGCCAGCCACGGACGACATCTCTAGATTGATTCAAAAAGTGGTTGTATAAAAAAATGTAGCTTTAGTTTATTATAAAAATGTACATCCATAAAATAATTTAAATAATAAAAAAACAATTTTTTTTATAAGAAATTGCCTACAGCCTAACCATTCATTAGGTATTTAAACAAGTTTGCTAGTAGCTTCGACAGTGTAGTTGGTTGTTTAGGGGCTTTACCATACCAGCTGGTAAGTCCTCCTTGTCTAAAAAAATCCGTTTCACAATATCAGCTTTGCCCTCTCCACACATGACAAACATGCATAAATTGGCATTATTTATTAAATGGAATGTCTTAGTAACCCGTTTGGGTGGTGATTTAGGCAAATCATCTATAGCAGCTGTCAAATGATCTTTTTCCCTAAGCAAGGAATATTGGGAAAATAACGAACATGTATGGCCATCAGGTCCAATACCTAAAATAAGTGCATCAAATTGCGGTATATCGCCACTATTTAATTCTAACTCCTTTAAGATTTTCCTCGTTGAGCACATTCTTTTAATGTTAACCCGGTATTAAAACCAATAAATTGTTCTGCCTTTAGAGAAGTTTAAGGTAATAATTATAATAATTTATAAGTCCCAATCGATGAGTCTTTGTACGACTCGGGTACAAATCTTTCATCACAAAAGAAAATTTTGAATTTTTCCAAATCGGCTTCTATTTGCGACAGAGCAGTGGCCAAAAAGTTAACAACAGAGCCACCTGATACTCCCATGCGAAACACGCCATTGGTGTTAATAGCCTGTTGACACTTTTCCGCAAGCATGCGTCCCGATAGTTCTATTAGCTCCTGTTCACTTTTGACCTTATGGAATTGCGTAATTGCTTAAATTAGTGCGACAAAATTAATTTCTAATATCGGCGGTAATTAAGCTGTTCTTAGTCGATCGGTAAACTTAAAGGGGTAGGGCCAATATTATTATAATAGACTAATTTTACAAATATTAGCACAAACGCCTAATACCATCTCCACTATTGTGGTGCGAGCCCAAACTTTTTTCTAAAAAAAAAATTTAAAAGTAAGTATAACATGTACCAAAAAAAAAGTCGCGGTAGTACCAAGCTACCGCAAGGTCAAAAATCTACAAAAAAAAGGACAATTGTGTAATACTCTAAGAATTTCTCAAATTATGTCGACAAGTATACCCTGTCTTAATAAATGAAAACAAAGTTCAACATCTCAAATTGCGGTTAGTCGCGTTATCCTTCCGGAAACCGAAAACAAAATCTGAAAAATTATTTATACGCATTACATATGCAGCAGAAACTAACAGGCGCGAAGTAAACTTCACACCTTCACCCAGAGACCAATATGGTCCATTGTGGCGCCTTAATTAGTTAAAGAATTCTTGTAACAGGAGAATAGTGAAAGCACAGGAAAAGACGGTAATGGAAGATAAAAAATCGGACAGCACAAGCAAATACAACCCTACCAAACAGAATATTGCCCTCCATGCCCAGTCTCCTGCCGCGCAGCCAGGTCATTCCCATTACGAATCCCGTAAGGTTCTCGAGCCCGCAGCCGGACACATCTCCCAATTCGTGCAGGAATCTGCTACCCAGTCACCTCAGCCTGCTGTTCTGAAGCCTGGGCAGTGGCCCAGAAAGTGCTCAACTTCATCCAACTCCTCTGGGTCCTCACACAACCTACATATATCCGACAAGTCAGATCACATTCTCACCGCCATCCTGCCTATCATACAGTGGCCCGTGATAATTCCTATCATGGTCCTAACGCAGGCCCAACTTTGTATACTTTTTGCACCATTTTTGGCCCATCGCTTAAACTTTTGATATCATGGAATGTAAAGTCTATCTCGTTTGATATTTCTCGAAGTACTTATCGAACCAACAAAATCCTATTTGGGGTTTGCTAGTTCAGCTGCCGTTCGGATTTAATGGCCTCATAAATATTTTGACAATTTTTCTCACGTCTAAATCTCGGAAGCACATTGGAATTTTGTTTTCCTGTATTGGCCACAATTGTAGCTTTATACTAGGAGAAAAAAGTTAAACAAACTAATACGAAAAAAATGCAACTAGTGCCTCAAAATTGTTTAAATGTCGAAAATTCCGCAAAGTAATCTTCAGAAGAAATATTCCTTATAATATAGTCATAATTCCTCAGAACACTTTAATAGTGGAAAGTGCCTTTTTCGCATTTTCCAGCTGTTTTTTACATCGCAAATTCCGGAAATATATGAAATATTTATTTAGCAAAATGTAAAAAAACACGAGTTATTCAATATTAATTTGTCACACACTTTACGAATTTTGTATGTTAATACAGCTGGTAAATGTAAAAACGAATTAAACTGTTCTGAGGAATTTTAAATTATAGTATAAGGATTCATTTTTATGAATAATTACCCTGCTAAATTATCCACAGTTCAGCAGCTATGGGCCAAAATTGAGAAAATAGATATAACAAATTAAAATATTTCGACGTTTCAGCAATTTTGAGTCATTGGATGCAGTTTTTTCGGATAACTTTGTTATACAATTTTTTTTCTCCTAGTCTATAGCTGCACTTGTGCGGAAGGCAGGAAAACAAAATTTCAATTGGCTTCCGAGAAATATTTAATTTTCTTCGAAAAAATCAAGCTTTAGCCAAAATCTTGATAAGGCCATAAAATCCGAACGGCATAAAATCCGAAAACCCCAAATAGGGCTTTGTAAGTTGCGATAAGTTCTTCGCGAAATTCTACACGCGAAGGTGATTGCATTTTATGTGTTGAATAGTGAATGTTATTTAATTTAAATATTTGAATGAACTAACTCTCATAAAATAAATTAAAATCGAAGTGTTTGATATTTAGATTAGGCTTTAGTGAAGGAAGAGAAGTTGTATTTACAAAGAAAATTCGACTAGAAAAAGATATAAGGAAGAAGATGTAAGGAAGAAACATGTAAATAAAATTGAAAATTGATAATCAATTGAGGAGATCCATAACAAAACGCAACAATTCCACTTTAACAATTTTTTGAATAAATGAAAAAAATAAATAATAAGCAGATCGATGACTCTTTTTAAGACTTGTTATGGTAAAAGAGTTTATAAACACCAAAACAATTCATAAATAAATTAGTTTGTCTGGAAGTAAGTTTTTATATTATTTAGAGAACTCCTCAACTACACAAATTTCGATCCACCAATACTATTGGTTAAAGTTTAATGTTTGACTATAGACTGGCAGGTGCCGAAGTGGCGCAAACGGTAGAACGGCAATCGTTATTCGATGATGGTTATTCTCGAAGCATTTTAATTCGACCCGAGTTCAATACCGTGTTCAGTCAGGAATAAAATTATCAAATAAATTTGAATTCATGTCATGTTGCCAATTCCTTCCTTTAATAAAAATAATTTAATGAAAATTAAATTTGATGAACTTAAGCATAATTTAAATTTCAAAAACTTAATTTAAAACAGTTCAATAAAAAAAATCATAATTATTATAAATTAATATCTACTTATTCATAGTGATCTGTAAAATTTTACGTGGCCAATTTAGATGAATTTTTATTTTGGAAAATATTTGAAAAATATTTGAATTTTTTATGCATATGCACGTGTAAAACCGAGAAGTTTTGGAGTATGAGACGCGAGTTCTTGAAGACACTCCGACTTCGGTACAAACAATGCTATTCCGACTCCACAGACCTGTCTATTTGAAACCAAAATTATGATATGAGGCTTAGAGTCATATACAAGTTATTTGTGCCGAATATTTAAAATTATCTTCATCTAAATGAGATTTCTTTCGTATAAAAGTGATTTTAGGGACGGTAATTAAGAAGGAAGTTATGGAATTATGAATGGAAGCTTTTTCGGGAGTGATATTTGAATGAGAGCTATGGGCAAATGTGAATGGTGGCAATAAAATTTAGTTTTCAGTTAAATATTTTTGCGCTGAATTAAGTCCAAACACAAATATAAGAAGATGGAAGACTCTATTGTGGAAAGAAATTTGTATGGGGACTTTGTGAAATTATAGACTGATTCTCACCATTTACATAGGCAAGATTGGGCAGCTTCAGCACTTTTTTTAAAGCTCTGAACCTAACTGCCTGTTTGTAGAACGCGAGCGCAAAAGTGGCTCGCTTAACTTACATTTAAAACAAAAACAAAATTTCAAAATTTGCTTTTGTTTTATATGTAAGTTAAACGAGTCACTTTTGCGCTCGCGTTCTACAAACAGGCAGTAAAATTTAAAAATTTAATCGCTTGTTGTTGACCTTCAATATTGAATAATAAAATATTGGTAAAAATCTTATGAATACTGCGTACTTTTTTTCTTCCCATACCGGGGTAGCTGCGACATTTGTCGGGGTATATTCGTCGACTGTTCGTAAAGGCAATAAAAATTCATTTTAAGATAAAATTAGACGCCAGTTATGAACCAAATAAGCATTTTTGTATTAGATGGATAAAGTTAATGAAAATGTAACATATTTCTTGGACTTGGTAACTTAAGTTCTTTTTCGCCCCCTAGAACTTTAATTAATAAAAAATATATTTGTTCTGCATTATAATGTTTCTGCCTTCATTGGTCGTACAAAGAAAAATATCCAATTGCATATTTACATTTTCCCTGGTCGAAAAATTTAATTTTTTTTATTTTTAAGAGGGTATGCTAAGTTAGTCATTCCATCTGAAACATTTTTAATATGTATACATCATATATACATATATATTCTGGGTCCATGAGAAGTTTTAAGTTCATTAAGCCATGACCGCCTGTCTGTTGAAATCACGCTAACTTTCGAACCAATCAACACAAAAGTATAATTATACCCTCCACCACCACTGTGGTGAATGAGGGTATACTAAGTTTGTCATTCCGTGTGAAACTTTTTTATAATACATCCAAGACCCCATAAAGTATATATATTCTGGCTCCTTGAGTAATTCTAAGTCGATTTAGCCATGTCCGTCTGTCTGTCCGTCTGTTGAAAACACGCTCACTTTCGAAAAACGCAAAAGAAAAGAACAAACTTGGTCTCCAATTGCTTGTAGTTATCCTAAGCAGTTTGGGATTGAAATCCAGAAACATCGGTTCAGTAGGATCAGAACTATGAATCAAAATGTGGAACCACCACCCTAAAAAAATTGATAATTTTGATACAAAAACTAACATAAATGGTGGAATAATGCACGGAATAACACGAATTGGCATTCTACGACTGCAAATCATACTGTTAAATTTCGTGAAGATCGGTCCATAATTGACCATAGGCCCCATATAAACCCTTCTCGCGGAAAACAGTTTAGTACGCCTTAAACCACAATAAATAATGCTAGCATATTTAAATTTGGTATTTACAGAATGAATTGTAATTCACTTTGACAAATTCATTTGATTTGGAAACGAATTGCAATTCATTTGACAAATTCATTTGAATTGGAAATGAATTGCAATTCATTTTTACCAAATTCATTGGAATTGACTCAAATTTCATTCAACTCATTTTTTTGTGTGAAAAGAATTAATTCAAAATTTGCTAATTCAGAGCATGAATGCTTCGCGAATTAATTCAAAAATGAATGATTCATTTACAGCTCTGCTGCGCAGTTATCTTAGCCTGTTATTCTGTAAATTAGGACAGTGACGCAGAATGTGCTCAACTATCTCTATCTCCTACTCCTACAATCTACATATATCCGACGAGTCAGATCCTAGTAACACCTCCCAAATGTCGTTCATGCAGAGGACCGTTATAATACCTGTCATGATTCTAGTACCCCTAAAAGCGTTACGAATGATGCTCTTGCAGAAAAGTTTGCTATATATAAATTTTATTAGACAAGAAACCACACTGCTGAATTTTGTAAAATTTAGTCTGTCATAGGTACTTCCATAAGTTTAAAAATCACGCTGTCAAATTTTGTGAAGATCGTAATGTAATATGCCATATTCCCCATATAAATCGTACTTTGAGAATAGTCTTTAATACGCCTAAAACCGAAACGAATTATCATACTGTGGGGTCATTGTTAAAAAAATTGGTTCATAATTTTGGATTCCACATAAAGCCCACTTCAAAAATATTCATACCCTCTGTGGTGGGTACCAACGATTTGGCAAAGACGAATAAAGCGCTTTTACTTGCTGTTTTCTTTAAGTGAAAAATTAAATTACTTTTTTTTTAAATAGTTTACAGTACAGTTAAAATTTGGTTTAAAGAACAAATAGTTTCGCAAATTGTCGAAATTCAAAGAGAGCGTGCCATTTAACTTAAATTTTGAGTACCTCTTTTAGTTATTTTATTTGAATTTGTCGTTATTTTTTTGTTTTAACTTTTTAATTAAAATTTACAGCGAATTTTATTATATTACTTCTTTTTGTTTTTAAAACATTTATTTACACACGAGTAAGCGATACTAGATCTAATCGATTTATGACGTTTTTTTCTGTAACAACAATATCGATGAGAACAACAAATCCCAGCAACAATATTTGTTGTCTTAAGATAACGATAGCAGCTGCATAACTGCCTTTAAAATTTTTTTATTATTTTTTTTAATGATTCTAAAAAAATTAAAAAACGTAAGACGTAAGATCGTAAAATTGAACAAATTTATTTATTAGCCGTTGTATTTTTTGCAAAATTAGCACGAGTAAGTTTAGAAACGCGAGAGGATTTTTAAAATCTAATCATTTAAGTAACGGATTTTGAGAACGATAATTGTCGACAATGATGATCGTGAAATTCGCTCGTATTTTCTTTTTACACAAAAAACATTCACATTAACAATTATTTATTTCATTTAGAATAAATAAACAAACAAACTGAAAATTTAATTGTGGTATGGAGTGAAACCACCAAGTTGAAGCAATTTTCACTTAAGAAATAAAGAAAGCAATTACACGCAAGACAAGAACACACACATAAACAGAAATCGTTTTGATTTCGTTTCAATTGAATAATTCGTTTTTATTTCCTCTTAGTCGATTTCATAACGTCCGCACCGTCCAGGTTCTCTTTATAAACTGAATTATTTGAGAATTTTGCAAAACTGTTGAAGTGTTAAACTTTTATATTATTTTGTATGTCTTGTTGTGTCTGGTCTGCACAATTGTTTATGTTTATGAATGAACTTTTTTGTTAACACAAAATATAAACAACACAAAGTTTTTTTTAAATAAGGAAAGCGTTTTCATCTTCTTAAAGTACTTTACACGTTGCGCTTTTTCCGTGCATTAAACTAGGGCCATTTTTTTCTTTCATATTTTAATATAATTTATCTTACAGTTCTATTTAAATACAAAATTGAGTTTCCAGTACTTTTAAATAATACTTAAATAGCCTACGTTGCTTTTTTAAATTCTATTTAAGTTTCCATGGCTTATTTACTGGAAAAGGTGGCTTAATTATGACAACAGTACAAAAAAGCCGGTAAAACAAAAAAACCGCTGTTTCGTTGAGGCCACCTTGTAAATAAACACATTTTACAAGGTTTTATACTCTCCAAAACTAGAGGTGTGAAATTTTGTAATATTCATCTAAGGGTAGAAGTACATAATACGCGTTAGTGCGCGCGCGCTCTTTATACTTATGTAAAAAAAAAGTTAAACTAGTGTATTTTCATAGAACACGTTACACAAAAAGTTTTTTTTTTTTTTTTTTTTTTTTTTTTTTTTTAATTATTCCTACACTAAATCCCGCGAAGCTTTTTGCTTGTCTGCAGGAGACCAGAGTCTATGGCGGGAATCGAACCCGCAACCCCAGTACTGATAAACTAGCTCACTACCAGCTAGCCTACCGGGGCACCCTTTTGACCTTTTTGACGTGTACGCGGCAGAAAGTTGGTTAACTTTGGACTTTTTAACGCGTTGTGTTTTTTTTTTTTTTTGCCAAACAATCAGCTGCAGCATAGAATAATAATTTAACAAATTTGTGAATCATGGAGGAAAAACTTATTGAAAAGTTTATAAAACATACAGTATCGTATAAAAAACAGAGCAGAAGCTTGGAAAAGGCTTTTATAACGCGCCTTGTGTAACTTGTAATTTTTCACGCGCTAAAGTTTTTAAACGTTCAACGAATTAACGCGTGTTATGTTATTCTACCTATAGTTCGTCTGTCTGTCCGTCTGTTGAAAACAAACGCAGTTTCGAAAAACTCGAAAAGCAAAGAACAATATTGGTGTCAAAATGTTTCTAGTTCTCCTAAGCAGTTTAGGTTTGAAGTCCAGCAAAATCGGTTAAGTAGAATAAGAGTAATAAATCCAAATGTGGAACAACCAGTCCACAATAATGGCGGAATGCACAAATTGATATAAAACTCGTTTCATACCACTAGAAATCATGCCACAAATTTTATCCAAAAAAGATCAGTCCAATATTTACCATGGACCCTATATAGAGTACACTCTCGTAAACCACTTCAGTGCTTCTAAAACCCTAACATTCCTATTGTAATCAGGGACCAAAAATTATTGTTATTTTTTATTTTCAGTAACGGGAAAATTCCCTTTATTTGAATTTGGAAATTTTAACCGCTACATATATATACCCCTCTGTTCTGCAATCCGAGTCGATTTGAAAACAAGTGATTTTTTAAAACCGAATTATTCCAAACCATTTTCGAACAAAAGCAATTAAACGCCAAAGTAAAAAAGGTATCAACTGTTTACTGCTGGAGGAAAATTTAAATGATAATTTGGGGTTTCAAATAAAATTTCTGTAAGCTTTATTTAAAACAGCTTTCAATTTGCTTTCGACCAGTTTTATGCACTCGATTTCAAATCGAGTAAAATTGTGCGAATTCGGTTTTAAGAACACCAAAATATTCGGATTCGTTTTAAAAACGAAAAATTTATTCGGATTTGGTTTGCAGAACAGAGGGGATTATTTTGGTTATCATAACCAATTAAAGTAAAAACAAGTTTAGTGCTATATTCGGCTGTGCCGAATCTTTGATGCCCTCCACCGACAGGAGTGGGATCTTTATGATAAATACATATATATTATAAACCAATCTTCACAAAAACGAACGGCAGCATTAAAATTGGTTGCGGTTTAGACCTGAATTAAATTATTGACCAACAATTAGAAAATGTTATTCGTTTCTTGTAAGAACTTTGAACTGGCTTGAGTAAAATATCATTATTCGTAACAGTTTTAGCCGGACTAAAATGAATTTTAGGAGCGTTTTTTGTATTGGACCTATGGTAAATTATGGACAAATCATCCCAAAATTCTGAAGACTGATTTCTGGTATTACAAAAAATAAATTAGAATAAATTCCAATACAGCAGTGTAATTAGTTTTAGCGTTAACAGTAAATTTCACAAATTTGCATGATAGTTTTTCTTGCCATATGAATTTAAGTAAAAAATTTCAACGCAATATCTATAAATCCAAAAGTGGGCTTTATTTGGTTTTAGGCGCAATAAACTGTTTTCCGAGAGTAGGGTTTATATGGGTCCTAGGGTAAACTATGGACCAATCTTAACGAAATTTGGCAGTGTGATTACTCGTCCTATGAAACTGTGACGTACCAAATTTAAATTTGATAGCATTATTTATTACGGTTTTAGGCGTACTAAACGGTTTTCAGGGAGTAGGGCTTTTATGGGGCCTAGTGTAAATTATGGATCGATCTTCAAAAAATTTTACAGTGTGATTTCTGGTCCTATAAAACTGTGACGTACCACAGTTTGATCCTACTGAACCGATGTTGCTGGACTTCAATCCTAAACTGTTTAGGATAACTACAAGCAATTTGAGACCAAGTTTGTTCTTTTCTTTTGCGTTTTTCGAAAGTGAGCGTTGTTTCAACAGACGGACAGACAGACGGGCATGGCTAAATCGACTTAGAATTACTCAAGGAGCCAGAATATATATCCTTAGATGTATTATAAAAAAGTTTCACATGGAATGACAAACTTAGTATACCCTCATTCACCACAGTGGTGGTGGAGGGTATAATAAATAAATAGCTATTATTTCAAACAAAAAATTTAAAAAAAAATAAATTATTTTAACAATATTATGGTTCAATATAACAATAAAATCAACAATAATTTGAACGAAATCAACCATAATTTGTTCAAAATTAACCATATTGTGGTCAATATTAACTAGGTATGTAACGAATACCTATACCGATATATCGGCTATACTTCGGGGTTGCCGATATATTGGCATCGGCAATATCTTACTGGCGATACGTCGATATTATATTTTATATTTTTTTAAACAAACAATTTAATTTGCAATGCTTGTTTTTTACATAACAACTAAGAGTAATAACACATTCAAAGCAGAGCACAAAATCAAACGGAATAATAAATAGTTTATTTAATTCTTCAACTGGAGGGCCACACCAAGCGTTCTACGAGTATGTTACTTTTTTCAGGACTCATGCTTTCGATAAGTATAGGCATTCTACGCGTTTGCTGTGTAACTTGTCAATAAAATTTTAACTACTACTACTTTTTGGACTGATGCTAAAACGCATTGAAGCTTTAGCCGTTTTTCTGTGCACCATAATAGTAAAACGTTCTCCCATTTATAAATCTTGTATGTATTTGTACGTTTTAAGATTTTTCTGCTCATCTTTTATGATTTTTGTGAAAGTAAAAGTCATTCTGCTATACATTTTGGGTAACTTCGAAGAGACCACAACATCCATAAGCAAAGTAACTACTACATTTACTAACGCTATTTTGCTAGTTAACAGTCTTCGAACATGATTAGAAAATACAATAAATGAATAAACTGAGATGCGGAACAGTTCAGAGTTCAAAGCTAAAAAATTTCAAAGACAATAGATCGAAAAAACGTCTTATTGAGCTACTTAACATTACTCTGCTTTCCGAAAGTGTTAAAGACACGGTCACTCCTACACCTAATAACAGTTCTAAAAAGTCTACAAGAATTGATCTTTAAAGTGTTTGTGAAAATCTTAAGAGAAAATTTCGAGAAGGATGATCCCCAGCCCATCCTACGCTGTGGTTCAGCTAAAGGAAAAGTCTAGATATATGTACCTTAGATCTTCTATTTTTTCTAGAGACGCAGGTCCACTTGTTTACTGCCGTAATTTAATGTCATACCCAAAATTAAGGAACGTGGCGCAGAAATACTTAAGTTTTCAAAGTTTACAGAGTCCGAATGGCATCACATTAAACTGTCATAAGTCATCACTTGCACTAAAAGCAGTTTTCTCCTTATCCTTATCTGCAATTTTCACTTCAAATTTCACAATAGCCGCTCTGCAAATCTAATGTGGAGAAGTATTCTGTTCCGGGGAACGTATCCAAGGTGTAATCGATCCTAGGCACTGGATACCTGTTCTTTTTGGTGATGTCATTTAGTTTCCTGTAGTCTACGCAATACGTAGTACTTCCTTCTTTCTTTTTCAGCAAAACCACTGGTGAACTCCAAGGTCTAGGTGATGGTTTAATTATTCCATCCTGTTCCATTTCGTTAGCCAGTTCTTAAATCTCATTTCGTTATGCTAGAGGAATGCTTTATGGGGCCTGTTTTATTGGCTTATCGTCGCCAGTGTTAATTTCGTGTTTCACGGTTTACGTTCTATCCTGGCTTTTACCTTTTGAGGCAAAGATAATGGCATATATCTTTCTAGCACTAATTATTGCCTCTGTTGGAGCACATCGTACATTCTTAAGATTCTGCGTAAGGACCTCTGCACCGTCGGATAAATTTAATACAGGAACTAAGCTGTTGCTGGTTTTGATGAGGACATTCGCTGTCAATGACTACATCACCCTTTATTGCTGCTGGCTCTACCTTTCATAAACTATTGTAACCATGCCCCACAGAGCTAGCTCTTTTTAGTTTACCGGTGATTCTTATGACGACTGGTGATTAGCCCGTTGGTTGTTTCTTGACGGTGAAGCAAATGTTGAACGGTTTCTCAGTGCTTTGTAGTTACGCTGTATGTGACCAGTCTTGCCGGAGTTATAGCATTTGGGTTTTAGCTTGCTTCTCACCCAAAGTTCCTCTTTTATGTCCCCTATTTCCTTTATCAAATTGCTTTCGTCCTCGCAAATCATATCGAGTTTTCGCATACATACGTCCTTGAAATAATCCTTGCAGTTTCCTGGGCTAGGGCAAATAAAGCACTTGCGGTATGTGATGCACATACCGCAAGTTTTACATCAGCATATCGGATACCGTTTACAGATACCTCAGTTTTGAACTGATCCAACAATGGATGGTTCTCACCAGGATAAGTTAGCTGCACTAACCGCTCAGTCTCCAATGCGAAGCCTTTTGCATTCTACCTCGTTATTCCAAATTGTAGATTTCCTTTTTTTCACCACCATACTTACTTTGCAGTGCAACCATTATGTCGTCATATTTATTTTTGCAACTTATTGGTACGCTTTCAAGAACTTTAGCTGCGGTCCTCTTTAAAGCAAAAATTAGCTCGATGGCGCACAGAGGGATTTGTTCATACAATGTTTGGCAAAAAATATAAGGAGAGCTCGTAGAATGTTGAAATTAGGCACAGAGCCTTTGCTTAGCTTAATTAAGAAAAATATAAAGTTTCATCAAAATTGGCCACGCCCTCTACCCACCGCCCATAGAACCCAAAATTTATTTTTGGCCCAAAGTTTTTGAAATTTTGCTCTGAGATTTTATTATCTTTTATTGCCACTCACTGCCCATATAACCCATATTATATTTTTTCCCACAACTTTTTGTTTCTTTACCAAAACTTATTATTTTATAAATAAATTTCAATACATGCTTTTAAATATAGACTTTTATTCATCATCTATCATTTCAGTAACTATATCATCAAGTTTCGCTGGCCTATCGGATACCCTATAGTACAAATTTAAGAATAATTTTATTTGAGTATAAACAAAATGAGTAAACTTTTAAACTAGTTTTAAACTTTTTATTCATCAATTATCATTTCTTTTACTACATCATCTAGTTCCAAAATATGTTTACGTGGTTGAAGTCTTATACTACTTATATAGGGATCAGATGATGCAAGCAAACGATGCAAAACATCAGTATTTGTTGCAGTTCTACTACATTTTTTGGAAAACATTAATCTATAATTTCTGTTATCCTTATTACGTGCTTCTTCCGCTTCCTCGGAGAGCAAGCCTATACAGAGCACTGCTGCTTCAATTATGTTATTTCCATGTATCAATACTTTATGGACAGTATCTGGCATGAATACCAATTGTATTTACGAACGAATAGCTCAGCAGTATCCCACGAAAATTTCTTAAACTTGCCCGTATCAAGTTTTTGCCCACATGTAATTATTTGGAGAATAATTCGGAAGCGATCTATTAGTTCTTCACTAATACCTGTTATATCTGTAAAAGTAAAAGCCTAAAAGTATACAAAACCTTTTATTGTAAATATGCATTGCAATTTATTGTAAATATTCATAAAAAAATACGTGAGTTTTATCACAAAATTTATAAGTTTGTTCAGCGATCGCAAAAAGTCGCACAATTTTTTTACATAAAATGAAAGAAAATATTCCAAACTTTCATTTAGTAGTAGTACTAACACGGAGGTAGACCGAGCTAACTTATTTTTTTTTTTTCTAATGAAAACTGCAAATGCTAAATTTTTTGGAGTCATTTTGATTTGCTCAGATCTCTTAAACTATATATGTAATTTAAATATTTTTTCTTTCCTATTAAATTTAAAATACTATATTTTAATAAAAATGCTCTAAAACTATTGGTAGTTGAACCATATTTATTGTATAAACAACTGAAATGTAGTAAAATTTTCATCAGTTTTCGTTGTATAATATTTAGATAACTTTACCACACTCTTTTTTATACAAAATTTTATTTTTTCGAAAACAAATCATGGTTTTCTACTAATGAAACATTTCTACAGAATTGCATCATTAGATTTCTAAAAAATACCTGTAAAAAAAAAGACTTTTTGCCAAAAAAAAATACCACTGTGTGGCGTTTTCCTCACAGTACCATGAATTTCTGTTGGCAGCTGTATCAAACTGGAACTAAAATATATTGAATGGTGAACTGCCTTCAAAACAAGGCGCTTTTATCTTACTCGTGACTTCTGGAACAATTCTGACCGCTCCCTCCTGGCATTGAGGACTATTTACCTTTGCTTCAAGATAATGTAACTTTTCATCAATATCCGTTTCTTGTGTTTTTACTTGAGACAGCTTATGGTAACACTTTATAGATTTACAGCTTTTATACACATCTTATTATTGTGATCTGCATACTTTAATGTTTGTACAAATAGTGACTTCGCAATGACATCTGAATGTGTATTTATACTCTATACCAAAGGCTCTTGGTATATCCGGAATATTCAAGCTTTTATTATTTGCAATTAACGGCTTACTATTTAACATTCACCACTATCGTGAATAAATTTTCCCTCGTGATTTTTTCGTTTTTCCCGCATTTGCGATCATGAAAAAAATTAATTCAAAGGAGAATAATAACGCGAAAAAATGTACGCGGCGAAAAATTCGCCTTATCATGAAAAATGTTTTCCCTTGTAATTTGTTCTCACTTTATTTTTGCTGGGGACAGAATATTTATGTAAGTAGTTCTTCTCATAAGTCGAATATTAAAGTTTACAAATAAATTTTAAGGTTAAGATCGGCTAAAAAGGCACAAACTTATATATTGCTCAGCAAAATTCAAAACAGCAGGTCGATTGCCTGGGGATTTGTGAAGAAGAGAAAGATAAATAGGGCAATAAACTAATGATGCAATCAAATTATCGATCCAATACATAATATTTTACTTGGTTTTCTTTAAATATTAATTAAGTGTATATTTTTAAACAAAAATTCTTTGATTTTTTAGTCTTCTTCTTTTACATTCACTGAAAATTGATAGCGCAAAAATTTATTCACGGAGCATTCAGATGGCATTTTTCCGTTCGAGGGGAATAAAAATATCTAGGGATCAAAAATTCCACTTCTTATTCACGATAGGGATCATTATGTTATAGTGTTAAATAGCATTATGCATTATTTATTTTAACATTGTAACATCACTACTATTGAAGATGTATTTTAATTTAACGGATATTTTATCTTTTATCTAGAATATTCTATACGAATTTTTTAGCATTATATAACATTTTTTTACTAGAAGGTCCTGTACAGCAAGTTTAACACAAGAGCTACACATAACTCAAACAATAACAATCAGGCATGTTCTGAAATCACGGTGATTTCAAATCACGAACGATTTTGAAATCGCGCGAGTATTATTTTGGTGTTCTGAAAATCACGATATTTTTAATTTTTAGTAGTGATTTTGATTGTTCTAAATCAAGAATGATAGAAATAAAGATTACGCCTTGCGCATGTCATGAAGTAGTAGTTCCCTTATAAAGGGTACGAAGTCTGTTTCATATGTGAAATTCATCATTTCTTGTAAAAAATTTATGTATTGCATGATAGTGGGCTACCCTACAATAAATTTAGATCAGGTGTAATTTGAAATTCTTTTTATTTCAAACAAATGAAATACATAATGATTTTGATTTCAGATATTGTTGATCCAAAAAGTCACAGTTAAATGATTGGTATTTAAAAAATAAAGTCAGATATCTTCATTTTTATAGATCCTATAATAAATAACAAAAAATTAGGTATATCTTAATGGTATTTGCATTGGTAATATGATGTTTTGCTATTTGGTACAGACCAATACGAAAAGGAGCCAATAAATAAATTGAAGATTATTGTCTTTTTAATAAAACAAGAATTACTTCGTTAGAGATACTCGAATATGAATATAAATTGGGATATTTTGGTTTCTTTTTTGTTTGAACTGTTTTTCTATCTGAATTGTTACAGCTTTTTAGCTACTTTAAAAATAATTGGCTTTATAATTATTGGTAATCAGGTATGTGCTGAAAATTTATCGTTTTTAAAAGGTGTAAATTTCGAGCAATTTTAAAATCGATTTCTGAATTAATCTTAATTTGTTTGTTAATAGTACAGTTTAATTAACACATATAATATAAAATTAAAATGAATATATACAGAAAATAAGAGGAACATATTTTATTAATATATTTTAAAAGATACTGAAAACGATATTATCGTTTATAAAATTGTTTCGATCTTAAAATCGATTTCCATGACATACTGAATGTAGCTTTAAGCCAGGGATGTCAGCGTCATACACAATTGTGTCCGCAAAACTCACATGTACGCTTACGCTCTTTTATTTTGCGAGCGTAAAATATAATTGTTTACTGCAAAGCACTCTCATTCAGCGGGAAATATCGCACGATCGCACGGCCTGTTTTGAGGCCTCTAAACAGAAATAATATATTTATTATTTATTATCTTTGTTTATGTTTTGTTTTATTTCTGTTTTTAACATTGTACAATGATTTTAAAAAAACAAATTGCTTGTGGTTTTTGTACGAGGTGTAGTGTACTTGTTGTAGTATCAAGAATATCTGTGATGAATTCGCCTTGATGTTGTGTTTATTGAGCTTCTGTAACCTTCAAATTTGAATTTTATTAATTAGTCTTGTAGACAGCGATAACGAGCATACAAGCGGATGAGTTTATTAAAAATTTAATCATCCAGATAGGGAAAATATTATTGAGTTCTGGAAAAATTTAGACGGGGCACTATATCCTGTATTTAAAAAAAAATTCCTTCAAATGTTTGTCGCTTTTTTTCCTCAATATATCTTTGCGAACAAATATTTTCCGATTTGAAATACATTTGCTCATAACAACGCAATTAATTAACGTCCGCAAACCTAAAAAATGTTTTGTTGTTTCAAAACTGCAATATATATTTAGAAGATATTATTGGTAAATAAAAGTATATTTTTATAGGCTAGTAAAATCTTCTCTTTTTATAATGGTGGTTAATAATTATAGAATATTTTTAAACTTAATGGGGTTATTATTTGCATTAGTATGTGCAAATGAATTTTCATTGTTAGCATTCTCAAAGATATGTTGAGCACCAAATAAAAAATTTTGGAAAGAATTGTATAAGGTTGTAAAAAGACTTCAAATATTGTCAAATGCTCAATTTTTCCAAAAAATAAGCAAAGTTTCTGCGAAATGCAGGTTCCAAATTAAATTTATTTAAATAATAACTGATTGTGTCTGTCCATAACTCAACATTTTTCGATAATTGTATTATTATTAATTGCTCTAAAGTCTTCATAGCAAAATATGTATGTTAATTAGGCCTCGTAATAGGCCTCGTAACAGCAGATTCCTCCCGCTGGTAATGTAAGAGACAAGAGTATTCGCACCAACACAATCATAATTGACACCACTGCTTTAAGCGAACATTTAGAGGAAATACTCATGTGTTAATATTTATAAAGAAATATTATTTTCTCCTTACTATTAAATATAAATTAAAAATAAATAAAAATGTGGGGAGTTTTTTGGAATATGTTAAAAAAATTGTATATTAGTATGAAATCTATCAGTACTTTTTGACCATAGATTTAAGCTGGAAAAGATTTTTTTGGTATTAACAAAAAATAATCGGGTATTTAATGAAAATCGATCGATTTCAAAACGAACGCTTTTAAAAGGTGTGATGAGTTTCGAGCGTTCTGAATTAAAATCTTATTTTTTTATTCAAAATACACTACAATTAACTCATGTTATACAAAATTTAAAAGTATATTTCCTGGAAGTAAGAGGAATATGTATAAGAAATCAATTTTAAAAGATTCGAAAAACGATATTATCGTTTTCAAATCGTTTCGTTTTCCAAAACGATTTCCATCACATACCTGAATAACTCATCAAAAGAATTATACAAATGCAAATGTATGCCATTATAAGATTAGTTTATCAGAAACTTGAGACTTTAAGTCTTTGTTTCTCTACCTTTCAAATGTAGATGATGAAGCGCACCAAACTTAAAAATAACCTGGGGGAAGATATATCTCCAACATAACAAAGAGTTATTAATTTAATTATTTAATGATATTTTATAATGCTTTAGTCGAGAAAATATTTAGCACCAATCACATTTGTTAAACTGATTTCAAGTGATCAGACTGCCGTTTGAAGCCATTGAAGAATTTTTAACTACAAAAGGCATACAATGGAACGCCAATACGATAAACCTAGGCAACCGAATGTGGAAGTAAAACAGATTATCTTAAGTTTTTTTTATTTCAAAGTTCTTCTTTAAGCGATTTTTTTATTTTTTTTTGAAAAAAAAACTTTTTTAAAAACTATGTTCAACATTAATTTGATATCAGGTGTAATATCATTTAAATGGTTACACTGGTGCAAATGGAAACAAAGTAACAGGAAAAAAACAAGTGAGAAATTATGTAAAAAATAACGTTTAACGTGTTTTAATAATATGGTTATATTTTTGACCATAGCTGTATCATTTTACAATTTTCGCTTGTAATGTTTTACAAGCGAAATCAGTAAATTTGAATAAAGAAAAAGATTCGTGTTTTACATTTTAAACAAGATGGTCAAAAAAGCTTGAAATTTGAAATGGGTAAGCTAACTGAACGAAAGTATGGTATCATTGTGGGGAGAACAATTGTCTCTATGTGAGCATGAGAAAAACGTTGTCATACTACAATTGATTTTATTTCTCGACCGCATTCTCTGGCATAATTTTATGTCAAACTGTATGGAAAACATCGTTCAGCCCCAGTTCTGTTTCATCATTAAAATTAAATTTTTGCAATTCATTACTAAATTATTTTGAATAGAATTAAGTAATCGTCGTGCATCAAAATTAAAACCCGGTGCAGTTCATATACACGAGTGCTATTGAAAGTTATAATAGAATTAATACCCCCAAATGCATTTGAAATCCCAATTAAGGTTGAAGAGGTATGAACAGGTATTCCGAAACCTGTAGTGAAATTACTGTCTGCGGCTAAACAAATTTTTAAATATACAGGGTTTTGTTCGACGAGACCAAAATATTTGCGTTTAATAATGTTCCACATTTGAACAAACTTTAAAGAAATCATTTCGTTGATAGCGGTTTCATCATTAACAACAAGGAAGTTAAAAAGGATATAATTTTAAATCTACTGTCCCTCCAATCCAATGACTTGAAGATCACAAATAAAATATCAGTACAAAATTTAAATGTGGTTCGAGCTGAGAGACAGAAGGTTAAACTTGCAACCAAAATTTTCTCACATACAATTGCACAATCTATTACGCGTGCTGGCGGTTTGGTATATTTGAGCAACGAAAATTGGAGCGAACTTATCAAACTGGTAAAAAATGTATTTTTCAAATAAAAACAAAATTACGATTATAATTACGATATAAACAAAATTATGTTCCTTTTCTAGACAAACGATTGGTTTGATGTCATGAATTCAAAAGTGCCGAGAGAAGATACCAGAGAACGACTCCATGGGTATTTTGCAAATGATATCAGAGATACGTGTGATTGGGAAAAATACGCTGTTACCTTTTCAAAAAGGTATAAATATTATATTTTTTTAAATCTTTGACTTAAAAATCAAACTTTTATCTTACAGATATCATTCAATCAAGTAACGCGTTAAAAATTCTACATATCGAATTTAAGAATCGATATAATATTGAGTGTATTGTAACATATCGCCTAACCTAAGATGTCCTGGAAAATATTATTGGAATTATTAGATCGAAGGGCGGACTTCACGATCACCCCGATCGCCCGATTAAGATTTACACAATTCTTTAACAGGTATGTAAATTTAAATATACAATTTCAAATAATACAGTGTTTTACTTTCCAAGTGATTTTTTTAGGAGCTATAATAAATAGGGTTAATCCTAGTATCAAAAAAGACATTGCAAACAGACAGTAATGAAAAAATTCAATATGATGGTTTAAGTTCCCTAGACAACCTGAATTATTCATAGAATAACCACCTAAGTGAAGGTGGGTTAAGTAAGCCATCAAGTTCATTAATGGAAACGTTGAGATCAAAATTCCAACAAGCGAAAGAGGAAAATAAGTAAAATTACAAATTAAAATTCTTGATATAAAAGTATTTTCCCTTTTTTGTCTGTTTTAATTTATGTAGTCAATATAGAGCTAATGTGCATACATATATATTTATGTAATAAATAAAACTATCAAAACATAACTTTAAAAAAAATTCTTTTATTTTAAATAATTTCAATAGAAAAATTATAAATGGTCCCACTGTAATGTTTACCCATAAACATATCAGTTTGAGAGATAAAAAATTTTAGCCAATGAAAATACAGGTTGTATGACGTCAGAGTTACTACATGCGCAGTAAAAAAAAATGTATGCCTGCCTGCTGTCGTAATCTTTATTTCTATCATTCTTGATTCTAAATCACGAGCTATGTTACAGCTAATTTTCTTTGTTTACAATAGGACTTTAAGCATTTGTTTAGTAATTTATCAGAAAAATATAATAAATTCACAAGTTGAAGTTAAAGTATCTCTGCAAGGAAGCGTAAAATGCCTGGAGCTACTTACATAGTTCGTTAGCAATAATTTAACTAAAAAAAGCAGTTAAATAATGAAATGGAGAAGTTGTAAGTAAACATAATATCTATATATAAATCGGCAAAGGCAAACCAGTTAAGAACACTTTTCTGCTCTGTTTGTCAACCGATTTGAACAAAAAGTACACCATTTGAAAGGTACATATTTACTTACAGAAGTGCACAATTTATATTTCTAAGGGGGAGGGTAAAAACTGGTAAATTCGCTAACCTCATATCTCCTTAACTAAAACAAATACAAAAAAAATTTAAGACTTAAAGCGGCCATGTGCTTGGTACTTTTTTGAAATTGGGCCATTTTAGGGAGTAAACCTGCAAAACCTGTATTTTTTAACTTCTTTGTACCCTCATCTATCTAATAAACCAATAAACTTCGAAATGAAGATTTCATCATGGCCCAATTAGTAGGTATGCGCACAACTACAACAATGCAACAATAGGAAAAACAACACGCGTTTTGTTTGTGTATACAAATGGTAAAAATGTCAAAAACTTGTCACCTGTTAAGAAAAATGTGTTTTGTTTTTATCATGTATTTATTTTGTTTAATTGTTTTAAATTTTCAACCGGAATTTTGGCGTACAATGGTTGCTTCCGAAAAATGGTCTGCGTAAATTTCATGTGATGGGGCCAAATTCCTGCCACAAATTTTACCCCATTTTGCACTTTCCACCGGGTTTTTTGGCACTGAAAATAACGCACCGCATCCACTTTTAAAATGTTTACACACTGCACAATAACGCATTTTAATGTTATTACACTTTTTTTTATTATTAGGGTTATTTAAAATTTTTATTCAAAATTTTTTTTCACAATTATTATATTTTATTTTTATTTTAACAATAAAAAAAAACGATTTCTTGAAATTAAAAAAAAATATAATAAAAAATGTAAACAACTTTTGACACTTTGCCCATTTATGCCTATGCATTTTGATTAAAAACAGACCTACTAATTGGGCCATGGATTTCACCAAATTCGTAACTTATCTAAAAAAAAATACTTATATATTTGTTACTTTTTTGAAACTAGAACGTTTAAGGTGTGACAATCATAGATATTTTTGGAACATTTTTATTCCATGTATTGACACATAGTACACACGTATTAAATTATGGGATCCCACTACAATATTGAAATTGTTGATAGTTCAATGGAGTGAAAAAAGTATCAAAAAGGGGAACTACCGGAAATTAAATTTCTTTCCTTTACCTTTCCTTGCTGCATGTGGTAATTTTTGAATTTTCTATAATATTGAACTTAGATCTTAAAATTATAGGTGCCGAGTCCTGAGTGAAAGAGAACCTATAAGATGAAAAAATTTGGTACTTTATTTATTTTCGTTAATATTGGACCTAGAAATATAAAATAAAACAGGACCTTGCACTGAATTGGTGAGAATCTATAAGAGAGAACTTTTTGATACTTTTTTGTTCTTTAAATGATACTTTTCGAAGTTTCGTAAGTATTGGACATGAAAACATAATATAAAACATGCAAGGTGCTGAGTAAATGAGAATCTGTAAGAGGTATTTTTGGTATTTTTTCGTTCTTTGACTGGTACTTCTTGAATATTTATTAATACTGATAATACCTATAAACATAAAATTCAACATGCAGATTCCAGAGTGATTGGGAAACTATTGGAGGAGATTTTTTGTTTTTCAATTAATACTTTCTGATATTTTATATTATTGCACTTACAAAACATTCACGGACTTAAGTGGAAATTGGTGCCTCGCCAAATCGGTGCGCTAATACGCAAAAAAAATGCTAGAAACATGTAAATTCATTATGTTTGTGTTCTTTATACTTGCATAAATAATTATGGTCGAATTTAGACCTCTGAGCAAACACTAGTATTTTTAAATAGTGATCAGAGCTGCCGTTTTTGGTTATTTTTAACCAATAATTTTTTTCTCAGTATGGAGTTGTGAATATTTTTTCAATTTTGGTTACTTTTTTTCTAAAATATAAAATACGTATCAATATGATTTTCTTGATACACTTGCAAATAACAGTTTTGAATTTTTTTTTATTTACATGAGGGGCTATTCTATCGCGTATTTCGATTCGAAGGAAATTATTTACGACTTCGAATAATGTGCACTTTGCACTACGATTTTCTCATTAACTATTTGTTTCAAATGAACGGAACTTTTTGATACTTTATCGAAAACACAAAATCCCTTTCAAAACAGCTAAAAAAGCTTTGACTGTCAGTCATTATACACAAAATATTTGAAACAGAACAATTTTAACACAGTATAATAGCAGTTATAAATTTAAAATACAATTAAGAAACAAGAGAAACAAGATATCCCATTTTTATAAATTTTTAGATATACATATGTAAATTAGAAAATATTCACATTTCGCATATCGCCAACAGTTTACAATTTCGCCAAAACAATCGCTAATCGTAAATTTCTATCTCAAAAGGGATTAGAAAATTGCCACAATTGAAAGCCCTGCCACTGACAGTTAAAAGCGGAACACAATTAAATTTTTCTTTTTTTATTATTTATAACTGTGAAGTACAAATTTCGTTTGTTGTAAAGGACATATTCAAAAAAATTTAATATATATACTTTCAATAAACCGAATTTTGTATGGAAATTTGACGGGATTAACTCTTATAATGGGTAAAGATACTTTTTCAATAGCCTTTATTGACAGATCTCGTGTGAGTCGTGTCATGCTGTCATGTTATTTTTGTTTAGTATTGTTTGGCATTTCATAATGGAAAGATTTACGCCTGAACAACGTTTACAAATCGTTCAACTTTATTACGAAAATTCACGTTCTGTGACGAATATGTTTCGTGCACTTCGCTCAACTTATGGTCAACATAATCGGCCTACTGAGCGTACTATTCGCAACACAATCACCCATTTTGAGACCCAGCATTCATTATTGGATAATATTCGACCGAATATACCACGTCCAGCACGCTGGGAAGAAAATATAGCGGCCGTAGCTGAGAGTGTACACGAAGACCGTGGATAGTCGATTCGGCGCCGTTCGCAGCAACTCGGACTGACGTATGGAACGACTTGGCGCATTTTAGGTCGAGATCTTAAATTGAAAGCGTACAAAATACTGCTTGTGCAACAACTGAAGCCGCTCGACCTTCCCAAGCGTCATCGCTTCGCTCTATAGGATCTTGAAAAGTTCCAAGAAGATCCGACGTTTTCGAGGTATGTAGAAAAACTAAACTGCCGCATTTGGGACGAAGAGCAACCTGAAGAGATTCAAGAACTGCCACTTCATCCAGAAAAAACAACGGTTTGGTGCGGTTTGTGGTCTATCACCAAAATGTTAATCAAATCTTCATGAGTTTACAAATTTTTATGTTTTTCTGTGTAAAATAATTAATTTTATTTCAAAAACTAATCTAGAACAAATCATTTTAAGTGTATATGATAATTTATTAAAAGAGTTTAATGAAAAATGTTTGGATAACTCTAAGTGATTTGAAATCATTGGGCTGTTAGATGACCGGTTTTAAATCACGAGATTTCAAACATTTTTTGCGCAGAAAACCTCTTCAGTGTTTTGAAATCACTTCACGAAAAAGTTATTTTCAGAACATGCCTGAACTAAAATTAATAATATAACTTATAAATACCAGATAGCTTTCATAACTTAATTTACTTTCTTAACAATATTTAATTCAGTACATATTTTTTTTAAGACTCCGTAAAAAACGCATTTTAGTTCCATTTTATAAAGCAGTGTCCAGTTTAACAATAAATATTAATATAATAAATTTTTGCGACCAATTGCACTGACTCCTAAACACTCACTAGGGAACCAACAGACTACCTGTCGCTGTTTTCAATAAGAATCAACTAATTTGTTTTCTTAAGACAATTATGAGGTGGCTATTGCAGCCATAAAAACTCTTAATACGATTGTTTGAAGCACCAAATGTCATCAGCTCGTCGAATAGCTTTTTCACAATTGTCAACATCTACCACCAATTTGAGAAGATGTTCAATTAAAGTATAATCTCACGTGTGGAATTTCAAATAGTGTTAGTATTCATGCATGAAACAAAGAAAACAAGATAGCGCATTGCGCAGGTCCGTTAACTTTTTACTCTCATTTTGACGTCATTTTAACGCCACTGTAGTAAAGAGAATTAAATGTAAACAACTATTCAGCATGCCACATACATGTGTTTGCGTGATCATGTTTGTGCTCATTTTCTACTATGACGTACATGCGCAGAGAAATAATGTTTTTTAAATTTAAATGCACTATCTTGTTTTCTTTGTTTCATGGTTAGTATTAATATTATAATGTTAAGAGACAGTTGTTAAGAGAAATCTCATAACAACTATCTTAAAAGATGGCTCTCAAAAATACACATACAT
The DNA here is from genome assembly GCA_943735925.1 of Pollenia amentaria. NCBI lineage: Eukaryota > Metazoa > Arthropoda > Insecta > Diptera > Polleniidae > Pollenia > Pollenia amentaria. The sequence goes on along the minus strand of OX031007.1, from coordinate 70,109,118 downwards.
ACATACATGTAAAACATGATAATGTCTTGCAGTGATGCATTTTGAGCTTTTTTGTTTTGGGCCAAATTAACGATTTGAAAGGGCCAAAATAACTTTAATAGGGCCAAATTTTGTTTTATATATTTGATTATTATGTTTGTACCCAACCAGCAAAATACTCTCTCATTTATCTGGAAAAAGTCGGACTAGTTTGCGGACTGAGGCCAAACATTCGCATTGTTATACTCTCCCCCACATGTAGTTGTGAAGAGGATATACTTTGTTGATCATTCCGTGTTTATATTTTTTTTAATATTCATCTAAAACCAAATAAAGAATATACTGTCTTTTTCTAATTCTTCTTAGCCATGTCCGTATGTCTGTCCGTCTGTTGAAATCACGAGTACTTTCGAACGGCTTAAAAGAAGAGAACAATATTGATATCAAATTGTTTCCAGTTCTCCTAAACAGTTTGGGATTGAAATCCAGCAAAATTGGTTCAGTAGTAAAGAGTAATATATATGATAATTTTTTTTACAAAATTTAGCATAAATAGTGGCGGAATGCAAATATTGATATAAGATTTTGCACAAATTCGTTCATACCACATAATTTCATAAAGATCGGTCCAAATTTCGCATAATTTCGTTATTAAAAATCGCAAATTCTTTTCAACTGATATAGCCTTTCATTCCTGTACTATTGTGTGTATGTAGCCCAACTCAGTCGCTCAATTCGGGGTAGGGTTTTAACCCTTTCCACACATCCGTCTCGACAATAAAAAAATTTATATTATCCTATTAAGCAAAAAAAAAACTAACAACAAAAAAATACCCCTCACAGTACATCAATAGAAAACAAACAACAAAGGGACAGCTGTTTCTTCCTATGTCCTAATACCCTTCTTAACGACCCCTTTAAATAGCATCCCACCAACATCTTAGAGGAAGTGCGGGTAATGTGGTATACCTATTTGTTTTTAGATTGACAAATTTTAAACTTTTGTCTGATTAAAATATGATTAACCTATTAACATGCTTCATATGTTAATAACTCACACTTTCAGAGGAATATAAGAAAATATTGCAAATCTCATTAGATACGACTTTAAAAAATGTGCGGATAATGTGGTACACCAAGTGCTGGTAATGGGGTATAGTGAACCACTTTACCAAATCATAGTATTTTCTTTAAAATGAGTCGTGTTATATATACATTTTATACTTTATTGCAAAAAAAAAAACAAGAAAACAACAACAATTTCATTAATATTTTATTTGACAGGTAATGTGGTATACTATAACAAATTAGCTGATTTAAGGTATTCCACATTAGGGGCCTTTGAGGTTAATGCAGATATTAATTAATTTTAAATTATTTACTACAGCTATTGAGTAATTGCATATATTGTTCACTAATTTGGTACTTCCCAATTACTTTAGTTATACACTTAAAAACTTTTAAATGCACCTTTACAACAAAACCTTATTTGTTAACAGCACCCAAAAAAAAGTCGACTTCGCAGCCAATCGAATTTTTTGGCACTCACACTAAGAATGACTTTAAAAAATAAAACAGATCAAAGTTTTCTTAATTTTTTAAGAGCGGCAAACCATTTAGATTGGTTTCATTACGATTGATTTGTTAGTTTAAGAAAAAAGGCACTGTACCACATTAACAGCCTATACCACATTACCCGCACTTACTCTACCCTTTTTCTCAGCGATCTTCCCAATATATCACTCATGACCAACTCATGACCATGATTTCAACTTTCAATACATTTTATTAAATATAAACTATACCATTAAGAAAAAAAATAATTACACTAGCCTAATGCATAGATAAAAACTTAATACTAATGTACAACGTATTTAAATTTATAAAGATTTTCCTCTTTTATATACGCGTATAAATATTATTTTCCTATTTTTCTTCAAATTTAAATTCAATGTCCGTTAAACTCGTACACCTGCTAGCCCTCTTCACAGTTACCGTTCCAATTTGAAAGCCAAGAACTTCAAAAAATTATTTCACACTCTTTTCCTTAATAACTGTTCCTAACTCACTTAGAAATTTAAATTAAACAAAAAAAACGACTTAAAAAATAATAAAAACTAAACAAAAAAAACATTTATCATGTGAACTTAACATAAATAACCTACGAAAAAGGATCGAACTCGATAAAACATATATTAGGCTTAACATAAAAACTTGGCCTGCACAATTTTCGACTGCAAAAAAACGTTCACTCAAAGAGCTCTCTGAAGGATTTTCTCAACTTGTTAGTCTTTCTTCTTTATTTTAATTTTCAATTTCAGTTTTCACATACATCCGCCGATTTCCCTACTGTTAGCTCGTAGCACGATCCCCTTTTTACTCAAATATTAAAAAATAAATTTCTATTATATTTCTTTTTTTTCTTTTACTTTTTCTTAATTAAACTAATGTCCTTACTCTAAGCCCTACGCCACTGTCAATAGTTTTCATTTCCTTTATTTCAAGACAAAAATTTCATACCGGAGCTTACACTTTATTACCACTGTTGCAGACAATATTATTCCAAATCTGTACTGAATGGAAGTGCAGCTTAATTTGTCCTACGTAAAGCTTTCTATTTCCAGAAAGCTTTTTTCCTTTCCAGTGATGCCACTCTTTCTGTACTTCGAATAATAAAATTTATCTTCGTTACCTTTTTTTAATTAAAAAAAGCCATTCTTTTCTCACTTTTCGCCAGCAATCACTCGTCCTGATGAACAATTTCTATTAGAGACGTTTTATCCTGACTATTGCTTCCACCTCGCAAGAGCAATCCTTTTAACTTTTAACTTCCTCTAGGCCGTTTTTTCTATATAAATTTAACACAATTTTAATAAGTCGTCTTATCTCACAATATAAAAAAAACTTACATTATTAAAACTTATTATCCTTTCTTAAAAATGTTTTCCTTATCAAATTTATTTGCCAGAAGTCACTTGCTTTGATAAAAATTTTATTTTAACACCACAAAGATTCTTGTTCACTTAACTCATTGTCTGCAACTTTGATACTGACCTGAATTGTCATTTAATATAAATTTAAAGACAAGTTTGTATAACTTGCAACATATAACAAACACTAACAAAGCCATCAATAAAAAACATATAACGGTTAATAACATTTCCCCAACCGTTTTCTTAACACATAATAAAACTGGCAAGAGGGGAATGCACGCTCTCCCTTTGGCCTTGAACTCAAATGCATTTTTGTACCCTCCACACCACTAATGGTGAATGAGGGTATACTAAGTTTGTCACTCCGTGTGAAACTTTTTTATTATACATCTAAGACCCCATAAAGTATATATAATCCGGCTCCTTGAGTAATTCTAAGTCGATTTAGCCATGTCCGTCTGTCTGTCCGTCTGTTGAAAACAAGCTCACTTTCGAAAAACGCAAAAGAAAAAAACAAACTTGGTCTCAAATTGCTTGTAAATATCCTAAGCAGTTTGGGATTGAAATTCAGCAACATCGGTTCAGTAGGATCAGAACTATGAATCAAAATGTGGAACCACCACCCTAAAAAAATTGATAATTTTGATACAAAAACTAACATCAATGGTGGAATAATACACGGAATGATATAAAATTTTGCACGAATTCGCTTTTACGACAGCAAATCATACTGGCAAAAAAATAAAGATCGGTCTATAATTGACCATAGGCCCCATATAAATCCTACTCCCAGAAAACAGTTTAGTACGCCTAAAACCGTATTAAATAATGATATCATACTAAAATTTGGTACGTCACAGTTTTATAGGACCAGAAATCACACTTTAAAATTTTTGGAAGATCGGTCCATAAATAACCCTAGACCCCATATAAACCCTACTCCCGGAAAACAGTTTAGTACGCCTTAAGCCGTAATAAATAATGATATCATACTAAAACTTGGTACGTCACAGTTTTATAGGGCCGGATTGGTCCATAATTTACACTGGGCCCCATATAAACCCTACTCCCGGAAAACCGTTTAGTACGCCTAAAACCGTAATTAAGAATGCTATCATAATGAAATTTAGTATATCACAGTTTTGTATGACTAAAAATCACACTGCCAAATTTCGTGAAGAACGGTCCATAATTCACCCCCATTTAACCCTACTCTCGGAAAACAGTTTATTGTGCCGTAAACCAAATAAAGCCCATTTTGGGAAAATAATTAAATTCGCCTTAGACCATAACAGATATATGTAGATATTGCGGTAAAATTTCATCCAACTTAGATTCATATGGGCAGAAAAAATATCATGCAATTTTCTGAAATTCACTGTTAACGCTAAAACTAATTAGACTTCTGTATTGAAATTTATTCTAATTTATTTTTTGTAATACCAGAAATCAGTCTTCAGAATTTTCGAATGATTGGTCCATAATTTACCATAGGCCCAATACAAAATATTCTCCTAAAAATCATTTTAGTTCGGCTAAAAATGTTACGAATAATGTTATTTTACTCAAGCCAGTTCAAAGTTCTAACAAGAAACGCATAAAATTTTCTTATTGTCGGTCAATTAATTAATATAGGTCTAAACCGCAACCAATTTTAATGCTAACGTTCGTTTTTGTGAAGCTTAGCTAATAACATATATGTATATGTATATCATATAGAGCCCACTTCTGTCGGTGGAGGGTATCAAAGATTCGGCACAGCCGAATATAGCACTCTAACTTGTTATTTGTACAAAAATTATAAAGAAACTTTAATTCTCTTCCTATAGTACAAAAAATATTTATTTTTTTACTTTTACTCTGGCTAGTTTTTTATGTTCACAAACGCTTTTTTACTAGCAATATTTTTGGCAATCGGACCACAGAAGCAGTGTTGTTGTAGAGTTGACCTCACCTTCTAGTGAATTCGCCTTGGTACCGACCACCAAGCACAAAAAAATAACACAGGGTCTCCACCTGAGAAAAGATATAAGATTTTTATATCAGCAAACGTCAAATTCAATCGCAGAGAGTATTATCTTACGTGTGGACTCTCAAATAGTGTTAGTATTAATATTATAATAAATGTTATGAGACAGTTGTTATAAGAAATCTTATAACAACTATCTTATAAGATGAGCTGTCAAAAATACACATGCATACACACATATAAAACAATAATAAGCCACCATTATTATGCGCCCCATACACGGTTCAATTCAGTTGTCAACTGAGTCTTTCAACTGAATTGATACTTGGCCACACACTTCTTCAACTGAATTGAAAGATTTTAATTCAACTGTCAAATTTAGATTTTTTTTACATACATTTTGACAACTGATCAAGAGACTTGAGTACACACAGTAGAATCGAATTGAAAGACTTAGTAGTCAACTTGAAAAAATCAAAATCTTTTGATTTTTCTTCAACCAACTCGACAACCGTCAAACTAATCAACTGACAAGGCCATACACGCTTTGATTTGGACAACAACCGACTCAGTTGACAATTGAATTGAATCGTGTATGGTCTGCTTTAAAATGTGTAATTTATTAATGCAAATAGTGGCAATCTTGTGAAAAGTGTTTAAAAAAACAATATTTTAAAATAATAAATCAAAAAACTACAAAAAAGAGAATAAAAAAGAATAAAAACGATACAAGTTTACTGTACGAGAATCAGTCGATTATGAAATCTTATAAGATACGTGTTCCCCTTGTTTAATATTAAGATTAACATGAAGAAATGTATTCTCACATTCTGTCGACTCTCTCTCAGATATTATATCAGATATTATCTCAGGTGGAGACCCTGTGTAACAGTTTAAAAAGATATATTGCAACACGAACACATAAAGCAATAAATTCAACTACAAGTCACCACGCCTGCAAGCAATTACAATAAATTTTTTTAGCCATGTGTTCATCGATTGTGTTCATCATCCCACCAGAATAGGGTTGTCATTCGTACTGTTTTTATCAGTAAATGTACTGTTTTTATCAGTACATGTACTGTTTTTTGTTTAAAGTACTGATTTATGCATTACAAGCAAATCAGTACGCAAACGTACTGATTTTTTCATTAATGTACTGTTTTGGTACTGTTATATGTATATTAATTTTGTTCAGTATATATTTTGTCATATTGTCAAATTGCGATGCAAATATCAATATATAAGTTCGTATCGATGAGTTATTAACATTAAAGATTTTTGCCAAATCAGTACGAAAAAAGAAGACAGTAGAAGAAAAATGGAAAGTGTTTCTAAATGGTGGTGCCTTTACGAATTTGAGGAAATATGTAATTTTATTTCTTCCATTCCACATTCAAACTCTTTTTACAGAACGAGTTTTTAGTTTTCAAAGTGGAGAAAAGAGAGAAACAGGCTCCTAATATAAAACCTAGAAAGTGAGAAGGCAAACCTTGGTTATAGTTGTAATGAGTTTTACAATTTCTTGAAGACTGAAGACAGGAAAGAAATTGTGGACAATGTACAATAAGGCCATAAATATTATTAACTTGTAACATGGTAAATATTTATGTCCATACATATGTAAATATATTATTTATAAAAAAAAAATAGTATAAGATCGTCTGAAAAACGATTATGCCTTTTGCAATAATTACAATTATTAAATAATTTGGAAGGTAAAAACATAACAAGCTTCGTTATTTCAAGCGTTGAATTTGTTTTTTAACATTGTTGTCCTTATACATATGTGTAGAATGGTGCTAAAAAGGCCAATGTCAAAAAATTCATTTTTGAGAAAATTTAAATTTTAGTTTTTTATAGAAAAATTCTAAGTGAAATTGGCTAACAAAACCTTTTTGAAGCTGTTCACGGTAAAATTAGACACTGGCTGTTACCGCAGAATAAAAGAGATTCAGCATGACCTTTTAATTGCAAAATGAAATTAATTATGCTGGTAGATATAGCAAAAGACTACTTTTATTTACTTTTTATTTAATTTTATGTTGACATATATTCAAAAAATATAATAGAATAAAACTAATGTTTCTTTGAAAGAGATTAAACCAAGTAGCTAACAAGAAATTAAGAATCCAATTTTTTAACAATTTGTTGTGTTTTAGGTTTTTTTTTTTTGTTTTCACTTTTTATTCATGCTAAAAATATATACGGAATTGAATTATTATTTTTTAAAAAAATTCAGTTTCTCTTATGTACTGATTTCTCTGATTTCAAAACTGGCAACCCTACACCAGAACATCCTGCCTCCAACCTATACGTCTCCCCGTCAACATGCTCACCCTCATCAAGCTCTAATATTGTATACATGTTTTCCATTTTACTCTAGAAGCTTCAAAAGGGTTTTGATAAAACATTTCTTCTATACCCCATAAATATTAAAAAAAAACTAAGTTCCTGGACCCCAGATTTTTCTTAAATAGATGTTTTATCTTTAATATTTTTAAAAGTTATTTTAAACAGGAACACTTTTTTTGTCCCATTAAATAACTCCATTTAGAACGAAGCTGCAAAGGTGGTTAAACCCCGTGTTAAGAGAGGGTAAAGATAACTGTTTCGCACATTCCTTTTTTTACATACATACATTGTCAACTTTATAAAAGACATCTAAGTAGAATTTTTACTTCATTGCTAACCAAAGGATAGCTAAAGTGAGACGTGTAACAGGAATATAAAAGTTTTCTGGTAATGTATAGAATCGTTCCTTAGTATATGTAGGTACATATCTGTAGCTTCAATTTTAACCAAAGGTTCGCTTAAGCAGACAGTATCTGAAGTTTTTAAGGAGTGGGACTATCGCAAAAAAACGTTATACAATTTAAATGTACCACATAGAATATAAAAAAGGAAAATAAAACAAGTTAGAGTGCTATATTCGGCTGTGCCGAATCTTTGATACCCTCCACCGACAGGAGTGGGCTCTATATGATAAATACATACATATATATTATAAATTACTCTTCACAAAAACGAGCGTTAGCATTAAAATTAGTTGCGGTTTATACCTGAATTAAATTATTGACCGACAATAAGAAAATTTTATGCGTTTCTTGTTAGAACTTTGAACTGGCTTGAGTAAAATATCATGATTCGTAAAAGTTTTAGCCGAACTAAAATAATTTTTAGGAGCGTTATTTGTATTGGACCTATGGTAAATTATGGACCAATCATCCCAAATTTCTGAAGACTGATTTCTGGTATTACAAAAAATTAATTAGAATAAATTTCAATAAGCAGTGTAATTAGTTTTAGCGTTAGCAGTAAATTTCACAAATTTGCATGATATTTTTTCTTGCCATATGAATTAAGGTAAAAAATTTCACCGCAATATCTATATATGTGGTGGTTTTAGGCGAATTTAATTATTTTCCCAAAGTGGGCTTTATTTGGTTTTAAGCTGTTTTCCGAGAGTAGGGTTTATATGGAGCCTAGGGTAAATTAAGGACTAATATTTTTTGGCAGTGTGATTTCTCGTCCTATAAAACTGTGACGTACCGAACTTCAATTTGATAGCATCATTTATTACGGTTTTAGGCGTACTAAACGGTTTTCCGGGAGTAGGGTTTAAATGGGGCCTAGGGTAAATTATGAACCACTCTTCACGAAATTTGGCAGTGTGATTTCTCGTCCTATAAAACTGTGACGTACCGAATTTCAATTTGATAGCATTACTTATTACTGTTTTAGGCTTACTAAACGGTTTTCCGGGAGTAGGGCTTATATGAGGCCTAGTGTAAATTGTGGAACGATCTTCAAAAATTCTTACAGTGTGATTTCTGGTCCTATAAAGCTGTGACGTACCAAATTTAAGTATGCTAGCGTTATTTGTTGCTGTTTTAGGCGTACTAAACTGTTTTCCGCGAGAAGGGTTTATATGGGGCCTAGTGTAAATTATGGACCGATCTTCCAAAAATTTTACACTGTGATTTCTGGTCCTATAAAACTGTGACGTACCAAATTTTAATATGATAGCGTTATTTATTACGGTTTTAGGCGTATTAAACTGTTTTCCGGGAGTAGGGTTTATATGGGACCTAGTGTAAATTATGGACCGATCTTCAAAAAAATTTACAGTGTGATTTGCGGTGTTATAAAACTGTGACGTACCAAATTTAAGTATGCTAGCGTTATTTATGGCGGTTAAAGGCGTACTAAACTGTTTTCCGCGAGAAGGGTTTATATAGGGCCTATGGTAAATTATGGACCGATCTTCACGAAATTTAACAGTATGATTTGCAGTCGTATAATTTGTGCAAAATTTTATGTCATTCCGTGCATTATTCCACCATTTATGATAGTTTTTGTATCAAAATTATCAATTTTTTTTGGTAGTGGTTCCACATGTTGATTCATAGTTCTGATCCTACTAAACCGATGTTGCTGGATTTCAATCCCAAACTGCTTAGGATAACTACAAGCAATTTGAGACCAAGTTTGTTCTTTTCTTTTGCGTTTTTCGAAAGTGAGCGTGTTTTCAACAGACGGACAGACGGACAGACGGACAGAGGGACAGACGGACAGACAGACGGACATGGCTAAATCGACTTAGAATTACTCAAGGAGCCAGAATATATATACTTTATGGGGTCTTAGATGTATTATAAAAAAGTTTCACACGGAATGACAAACTTAGTATACCCTCATTCACCACAGTGGTGGTGGAGGGTATAAAAATTTTTATTATTAAAAATAATGTTGCAAAGTTTTTTGCTTGATTTTATTTTCTCAAATTATGAGTTAACATAAAAACATTTTACTACACGCTTAACATAAAAGGATTTTTACACTTGCTCACATCTAAGATCTTTCATCTTATCGCACAGATATTAACATCTTGCCATAAGAATTTTACAGGGCTGAAAATCGACATCTTTCTTCATCTTTAAAAGATGTTCCTATCTCATGTTGCTCATTCAACATCTTTCGATTATTTTGTGTCATCACTAGAAAAAACAAATAATTTGTAAAAAAGTAGGAAAAATACAAAACAGCAGGACAGCAATGTAATGTTTTGGTTTTTATTGGCTGATACACGTGAAAATAAATATAGAAACAAGTGTTTTTATTTTCAACATCTTCCACGCATTCCTCTAAGATGTTCTCAAGTGTAAAAAGGCTGTAAGCTGAGCAATAAGAAGTTTTGGGCTGTCATTCTGCCGACGTTATTGCAAAGCGGTCGCGATATTTATATTTGGTGTAGACCGGGGGTAAGGTAACATATAAGAAATTGTCATCACTAGCACTTAATTGCATTTGAGTCACCCTGTAAAATAATTGTGCAGCCGTCCAGCGCTGTCAACTTTAAATTTTCAAAACGCACAAAGTTTAGGATTTCTTTTATATTTAAAATATTTATTGAATTAATTTTTCATAAAAATTAAAATATTTTTGCACTAAAAATATAACAAAAAAAAAAAACAGTATTTTATAGTTCAGGCTAATTTTTCTCAAATAAAACTTAACAAAAATAAAATCTGTGAGTTATTTCTTTTCATAAGTTACTTTATTATATTATAATGTTTTTGTTTTTTTTTTGAGTTAAATACATTCAATTTTTAAAGTATCACTATCCAGTGACACAAACAATGCTGACAAGGGACGTAGCGGGCCAGAAAATGCATTACATTCTGCTGGTGTCTAATAATTGTAAATTTTTCCGTACATACAATATCCAAAGGATAGCTAAGGAAAAAATTTAACAAGAAGATACAAGATAATAGTCTGGTAGTGTATAAATTCATTCCTAAAAATTGAAAGAATAGAACTATTACAAAAAGCTTTATAAAATACATAATTGAAATTTAGCTGATGGAATAAATTCAAAAAAATAAAAAAAATTTTGAATATAATAAAGTAACTTATAAAAAGAAATACTTCCCAGATTCTACTTGTTAAAAAATGCATTACTTTCTGCTGGTGTCTAATAATTGTACATTTTTCTGTACATACAATATAATTCATTGCTATCCAAAGGATAGCTAAGGTAAAATGTAACAAGAAGATACAAGATAATAGTCTGGTAGTGTATAAAGTCATTCCCAAAAAAAAGCACCAAAAATGGTGCGAAACGCAACGAGTTGACAACGCTGAAACGGCTGATCCGTCAGCTGTTGCAGTAACAAATAAAACTGCACACACACACGTACAGGTGAAACGTCGATATATTTAATTTAAATTTTCATTGGATCATTCACGTGTTTCTTTATGGCTTTTGATTTAAATTAACTTTTTGTAAACAAATCTGAATTAGGATCATCCAGCCCTTTTAAAAATGGAGTCCAAGTATACATTGCCAAGTAAACCGCTACTAAAAACGTTTGGTTCTAATGTTCGTAGTGGAATAATACCATTAAAAAGAAAACTACAAACTTCTGGTGCAGAAAATGGGAAAATAATTAAATCTGCCAATACAAATGGCATTTCCGTGACAAACAACAAAAACAATGGTGTAGTCCAACAAACATCCACAAAATTATCACCAACCAGAGTACAATTGGAACAACAGCGTCAAGCCTTACCAGTTACTAGTTGTCGAAAACGTTTGGTGCAAGAGATTCATAAATCAGACATATTGTTAATAATGGGTGAGACTGGTTCTGGTAAAACAACGCAAATACCACAGTTTTTATTGGGAGCTGGTTTTGGTATCAAAGGCATGATTGCAGTAACACAGCCACGTCGTGTGGCAGCCATTACAGTGGCCAAACGAGTGGCTCAAGAGCAGCATTGTCAGCTGGGTGAACTGGTGGGCTATACAGTGCGTTTTGAGGATTGTATATCTCAGAAAACCCGTATACGTTTTATGACCGATGGTTTTCTCATGCGCGAAGCTTTAGCCGATCGCTTGCTAAGAAATTACACTGTTATAATGCTGGATGAGGCTCACGAACGTACTGTAAGTACTGATGTTCTCTTCGGTGTAGTAAAAGAAGCTCAAAGACAACGTAGACTGCGCAGTTTGACACCTCTAAAAGTTATTGTCACATCGGCTACCATGGATATTGATCATTTTGGTCGTTATTTTGGTGTCAAAGGGATGTACTTGGAAGGTCGTACCCATCCAGTAAAAGTAATGCACGCGAAGGAATCACAATCTGATTATTTGCATGCTACTTTAGTAACACTGTTCGATATACATCGCAACACACCAGCCAAGTAAGTAAATCTTGTTTTTTTTGATAGTTTTGCTTAAATTTACAATATTTAATTTATTCTACAGTCATGATGTATTGATTTTCCTAACTGGCCAAGAAGAAATCGAAGCAATGGCTCAACAAATACGTCAAATTGCCAAGGTATGTTAAATAAATGCCAGAGTTAAAATTTTAAATACATATAAGAAAATTGTGTTGCTTTTGATTAATTAATTAATATTGTAATATAGGTGCATAATATTTATTAGCGAAATCCCCTGTAGAGGATCATTTACATTGCAAAAATTTATTGGAAATATTTTGCGTTCCATTTGAACGATTTTTTTAAACAATGAACGGCTTAAGACCATTTTAGATTATTTTTGAAATTGTTACGTTATTAAGAATGTTAACGTTCTATCTGCTTGGCTAAAATTTCGACAAAGGTCAAAACTCTAGGCATACTCATTATGAAGTTACCACGTAGGGTGCATAATCGCATATCTCCCTAAGCTTTAAAATTATGTGGAACTTTACATTACATAATCAAAGCATAATTTTTCATTGTACTCTCTTCTGGTAGTTTACATGAATTAGGGATATCACTATACGCCTTTTGCCGACACGACATCGATACTCAAAAAGAAATATCGGCTATACCGATACGCATATTGGATTTGAATTTAAGTTGAAATTAATATAAAAAAAAAATATAATCTAAAAAAACGAATATTTAAAATTAATATTAATAAGATTTATGTTTAAAAAAAAGTACATATTTTTACCTTTTGCGGAGATAAACGATTTCGCAAATCCATTTGAACCAAACCTGCAGTGAAAAATAGTCTCTCGGATGCGAAAGAACTCATTTGCAATTTCCTTATAGTTTGGTATTACATATCATTGCGCCAGTAAACAGGCGGACCTGCGTCTCTAAAAATATTAGGATATCAAAGGTGTCTCTCGACATCTTTTTAGCCCGGATCCTCGGATTCTATTATATTTTTTTAACAAACGCTCTAAATGCCCGTTCTCGTAGACTCATCAGTGCTTTTACTAGGTGTTGGGGATAGAAAATAGGTTTCATTGTTCTCTAAACCCTCAAATCTTTCACACATAGCTAATGCCAATTTAATCGAACATTTTGTGGACTCAACTATTCTTCATATCCGTTGATACGTTTTTTATATTTTCTTATAATTCTCGAAGGCTGTTAAATAGCGGAATGGCGTAAGACAATGCAGCAGTAGCTTTGATTAAGAATTGTGTAGCCTTTTCGAAGTAACCCCACCTAAATAATTTTTATTTTCACAAACATTAATCAAAATAAGCAGAAAAATCATTAAACACAAACGCACATGATTTGGCAATGACGGAACATTTCCCTACTATGGTGTAGGTTCGTTTAGGTTCCATGTGCAGCCATCGAGAGACAGCTCACTTGGGTCCTTCAGCGGTCCCTTTGTGGTACCCAGCGCCAATGCCCATCCCATAGCGCAGTTACTCAGATGGCGTCACTGCAGAGTAAAGCCAATTCGTCTTCCGAAATGTAAGTTCTTTTGTAGATAAATCCCCTAAACAGGAAATCACCGGCTCTTCCAGGTATTTTCCCTTATGCCCGTAAACCAGGACATTGACAGAGAAAGTGAATCACAGTCTCCTCTTCCTCCTCATCGTGACAACTTCTGCAGTAATTGATTTCCAGACCCATTCTCCTAGCATGAGTCCCAACAGGCCAGTGTCCACTTACAACCGACACCACTGTCCTGATTTGGTCCCTATTGAACCTAAATAGAGATTTAGTTCTCCGTTCATCATAACCAGGCCGAAGTGCCCTGGATATGGAGCAGGTGGACTCAGAGGTGCATCCTTCTTGCGCAATCCTATAATACTCGCGTCTGATAATTGACTTACAGTGAGCCATTGGAAGACCAATGAATTGAACAATGAATGTGTCATCAATGCGACCAAAGCAAAACGGTGTAAAGCAATTTGGCTTTGAATTAAAAGAAACAATTTAGTCATTGTGTTGCGATTTTATGCTCTGCTTTTTAATGTATTAGTTAGTTTTCATGCCAAAAAATAAGCATTATTCAAAAAAAAAAAAAAAAAAAATTAACGTCGTATCGGCATTAAAAAATAGCCGATATTTCGAAATCGGGCACACCCTTTATGTGAAACTTAAACTTGTACCCAGTCGTGCCAATATTGTAAGAAGTTGCCTTGTTGCATACAAATGTGTATATTTTGTAGTGTTTGTCACTATTACAATATTTCAATATGCTGTAAATGGAATATATAAATACATTTTTGTGCACCTACTGACAAATATATATATATTTTTTCATATGTGGTAAACGATTTGAATGTATAAATTTAAAATATATTCTCTTTCAGACCAATCTTAGTAATATTCCTGGTGTTCGAGTTTTCCCCTTGTATTCTCAATTGCCACAAAATAAACAATTAGAATGTTTCCTCCCGGCTCCAGCTAATGCTCGTAAAATTGTTTTAGCCACAAATATTGCCGAGACTTCAATTACAATACCTGGTATACGTTGCGTCATCGATGCAGGTTTTGTAAAACGACGCATTTATACTCCAAGTACTGGATTAGATGTACTTAGAGTAGTGCGAATATCACAAGCACAAGCTTGGCAGCGTTGCGGTCGTGCTGGTCGCGATGCACCTGGTACTTGTTATCGCACCTACACACAACAGGAAATGAATGGTTTTGAAAAAATGCCTAAACCCGAAATATTGCGAAGCAATATTTGCTCAACAGTGTTGAACCTACTAGCCTTAGGTATAGATTGTAAAAGTTTTGACTTTCTCGATAGACCATCTCCAGAAGCAATGGATACAGCATATCGGAAACTTGAATCTTTGGGAGCAGTACGAAATGCTTCCACCATACCCGAACTTACGCCATTAGGGAGGCAAATGGCACAATTTCCCTTGGATCCTCAGTACAGTAAATTATTGCTTGCCGCACCACAATTTGGCTGTATGGAAGAGATGTTAAGATTAGTGGCTGTGCTATCAGGTGAAAATATATTTATTTCCAGTGCCGAAAAACGGGAGCAAGCCACGTTGGCTCATGCTAAATTTCAATCAAAACATGGTGATCATTTAACGTTGTTAAATGTTTTCAGTGCCTTCCAGAAGACGGAAAAAATCAAGGTGAGTAAAATGGTCTCTAAATATACAAATCGAAATATGAAATGGATTTTCGTTGTTTTAGTTATGGTGCCACGACAATTTTCTTAATACCCGCAATCTTACGTATGCCCGAGAAGTTCGTAATCAGCTTTTGGAAATTGTCCAACGTTTGGCTTTGCAGGTGAATAGTTGTGGCAATAATTTCGATCAGGTGCGCAAGTGCTTAATAGTGGGGTTATTCGACAACATTGCTGAATTGCAGCGTGATAATTTCTATTTAACAATTTCGGGACGCCAACGTGCCAAAATTCATCCTTCTAGCATCTTTCATGGCAAATATCGACCTGAATATATTATATTTTCTGAAATTGTGCTTACCGAACGAAATTTCCTACGTCAAATAACAGAGATTTCACCGGAATGGGTAGCCGAGGTAGTACCTAACTTTGCTCACCTCAATCGCATTAAAGTGTCATCATAATTGAATTTATATAATCAAATTGATTTTACGTTTACTACACTTTATTTTATTAAAAAAAATTCTAATGTCTCAATCAATTATTTTTTGTATGCGTAATATCTTATTCTATACATAGTCTTTCATATAACTTTATTACTAGGTTAATTTAATAGTCCTATTATTTTGTTCAGGTTTAAAAAAATATAATTATTTTTTTACATCATATTTAAGATTTTTTTAATAGATAATAAAAGTTGATTTTTAAATAAAAACAGTGATTTTTATATATTTTTTATTTTGTTCTTTAGTATTTCTTACAAAAATCCTTTTAAAGCCTGAAGGCTGTTACGCAAATTGGTCATAATTTCACGTTAAAAAGTATACTGGAAACTACTTGAGTCTTCGCCTGGGTTTTCTTTGGAAAAGGTAAAAACGTAACAATAAATTTCATTAGAGGAATTTCCTAGGATCATTAATGATTAGCGTTTCGGAAAAAAAGTTGATCACCTGCTTGTCTTTTAAAATAGTCATTTTATAACAAAATGCTGTCCTCCGGTATCACAGAAATTTATGGTTAATATGTATACATATGTATTTTTTATGTATGTATGAATGTATTTAATATTACAACAGGTAGGAAAAGTCATTAAGCATACATAGTTAAGACAATAAGGTAAAAATATACAGGTAAATAAATGTCTAGATATTTAAGGATGATCAATATGCGAGTGCGACTTAGTTTATCTTAAACCTTACTGTGATTAAGACGATAATGAAACTCGCGAAATTTAAAATATTAACAGTTTTTCTGATTTTTTCTAATAGTTTACAAATAAGCTATAGTGCTCCTAGTAATAACCAGCAAAAGTAAATAACTCTTTTTTGTAATTGTACATAAACTTATTTTTAAAATATCTTTCTTTACTACAGATCTTTAGCAGGAAATTACACTGTCCTAACAGATGATGTTAAATGGTTCTTTAGAGGGGTTGCTAATGTTGCCAGCACAATTGAACAAATGCTACCAAATGTTACTACAAATGATCTAAAAACTCGGTATGTATTCCATACAGTTCCAATTAAATGTTTAAATCAATCAATGAAATAATTTTTGAAGAACATTTTCTGAAAGAACTCGAGTCACATTTCTTATGGGTCTACGCCATTTATTGGTGGGAGTTCGAGAAATATCTATGACATTTGAACAGAGTTTTAAAACGGATCACATTAAGCAGTTACATCAATTGTAAGTAAAACTGTTACATACATATGTATATTATTTAAAATTGCATCAATTTACACCTTATTTTTAGAAAAAGTGCTACCAATTTTGTTAATGATTTAATTGGTGTCATGAAAATGTGGTTTAGTCAAATACGCGTCCTTGTTGTTCATCTCATCCACCTCTATAACCGTTATATACCCGAGGTACTGTTCGGCAAATGTATAGGCAATTATTTAGCTTCAACTTATCCGGAACGTTCCTACTATGAATATCCATTTATATTATTATCGGAAATGTATTTGAGTATTATAAAAACCACCAGATCGCCGACTGAACCCACAGAATTATCAACTGAATTGCCAACACTCGATACAGATTTGAATATGGAACAAAATGAAATTTCTCATTCCGATGTGGATGATTACAACACGTCTTACGTTACAAAATTTGAGCGTCAGTTAGCAGACACCGCTATACCATCTTCGGCGAGCTCCGAAAGCTTTTTTGACTTCAGTTCTGTTCTGAATGAAAATAAAAATAAAATCATAGACTATGCTGTCGACCAACAGTCGTGGCAAATTTGTCTAAAACTGTATACGGCCGAAAGTATTTCGCGTTCACTAAAAACATACTTTTTAGGTTTATAATATTTATTAAATATCGTGAAATAAAATTATTTAATATTAAATGTGTTGTGATATTTTGAAAATTTTAATTGAATTGAAATGAAATCTTTCTACCATATTAAAATAAGTACGTACATATGTACATATGTACAACTTATGCATGCATAGTACAATGGTTTCTACCAACCTACTGCTTTCATTTTTCGAGTGTACTAGAAAACATTATGGCCAGTGTGACCATTTTGGCATTTTTGCAGCTAAATTTATGGGTCGATTACGGATAGCAAATGAACTTCAGTTGTGTTGCCAGCAGCGAAATCAGGCAACACCGCTGATGTTAAAATATAATATAAGAAAACAATCTTTTTATATTTTCACATCAGCGGCTTTGCCAAATTTCGCTGCTGGCAACACAACTTCAGTTTAGCTGCCATCCGTAATCGACTGATTAACAGTGTGGCCATTTTGGCATTTTTGCAGCTAAATTTAGCATTAAAAATGTTTATTTAGCTGCAAAATGTTCATTTATCACTTGGCATTTTATTTAGCATTTTAAGAAAATGTTTGTAGCTTTATTTAGCATTATTTTAAAAATAGTTTTATTAATTTTACTTAAATTTTTTTAAAAATAGTTGTACCCAAAATGAAATTTCGTATGAAAATGGATAATGCTTATGTTAAGAAACATCTTACCTGTCTGGGTTAAAAAAAAAAGAATATTCAGGGAATATTAGAAATGCCCTTATCATGTTGATTGTAAATATTATTTGCTCTTTGATTTTACGATATAAAAGTACAAGGAAATTTCACTTTGAATTTAGTTAAAAATTTAATAGTGTAAATGTTTGAAAAAATTGTTTGCTCTAAACTGCTGAAAAATAATTATTTTAAAGCTTCAACTTTTCTCAAACTATAAAAAATAAAATGATCAAAAAAAATTTTTATATCATAGAAATAAATCGTTTAAATTTTGCATACGGGCATTTCCATGAGAATGTCAACCACGATTTAAGAAAATAAATAGCCTTGAAACTATTTTTCGAATATGGTAGAAAGTAAAAAAACACTCAAACTAGCTTATTACTAGCTTATTACAATTTTTAAAGAGCAAAAAATTAAAGTTAAAACTGACTATCTCTTTGATTCGTTTTAAGTAAACGAATAGGTATTAGGTTGAAATTTGATCAAATATTATTTTTTTGCAATCTTAATAATTTAAACAAATATAATTGGTATCGGTCCATATTTAACCATAGCAGTTATTCAAATACTACTCCAGAAAATACTCGTAGCTTTTAATGGTTTAACTCCCTTATAAATGTTGGTATTGACATAAAAATTGGCGACAATAACTTTTACGATAGGAACTATGTCGTGATAAAATGTTGGTACGTCCAAAATTAACTATATTTCCCATATAAACCCCCTTCCTAAAATCGCTGAAAGGCAAGCAAATCTCATATAGATGAAGATATCTGAATAATATAAGGCACAAATAACTTTTATATAACTCTTAACGTCATAGCATAATTCTGTTCCGGCGACCATGATTGGCGATGGGTCAAAAATAGGGTACACTCTCAAAAATTTGTTTTTAAAATATTATGGTGTAGGGTATCATATGGTCGAGCTAGGCCGATTATACTTTCTGACTTGTTTGTTTAAAGTTTTTGTATTCATATATTTACCAAAAATATATTTCATATCTTGTAAATACTATACGAGAAAAATCTATCACGTACGGTATGTCACGAACGATATTACATTTGGTTCATTATAAAACCATCCAGAAAAATTTTTTTCTTTCCAATTACGGATTATAACGGAAAAATATATGGATTAATGTAAAAAATTTAAAAAGGAAAAATACCTCCCACAATTCGCAGATTTTCGGAATTTTTACATTCACCCCAAAGTCACTTCCGTTTTATGTTACGTACGATATACACCTATTTTGCTAGGTATTTTGGACAACAAGGTTTCGAATGTAATAATTTTTTTTTTCATATATAGTACCGTCTAAAAGAAACATAATGATAAATAAGTTTTCCAGTTACTACTATATGCGCAAAAACTCTATCGCTCCGAACGCGTACAAATGTCAAGTACGATGACATGGAAATGCCCATATATCAGAGGTTTGCAGGGGTCTTCAATTTAACATTTAATCTTAACTACCTGTGCTATATATTTATATGTATCAGATGCGTTAGCAAAATCTCGTTATTTGCTTAAATATAATCATTTACTTTAATTTCGTTCAAAAATTAGTCACTAAAATGTATTCAGTTCTGAATAAAATTTTTAGCATTTTTTTGCCATGTCTAATGCCAGATTTATCTGTAAAATTTTTTTATACCTGGCCACACTGCCCATTAGCATTACAAATTTTTATTTAAGGCTAGTTTACACGGTAATACAATGTATTACGGCTTTGTAGAAGCAAAATATTATGAAATTCTCTCCGTGTTTAAAATAAAAAATAAAAATCTGTTGCAAGTATTTTTCATGTTTACACGGATGGTATTAGTAAAATAAAAACAAAGATATTAAACAGGTGAGTTAATAATGAAAAAGCAGATCGTTACAGTTTAACAATATGAAAAATAAACATTTACCGACCGCTTGTCATATTTTGTATCCGCATTCTCTCTTACTCAATGCATTTTGCTTTTAGATGATAAGATTTTTCTCATTCTACATCATTTTTTGACATGTCGTAGTACATTGTATTACCGTGTAAATTAGCCTTTAGCTGCAAGATTTTCATTTAGGACTTGGAATTTTATTTAGCATTTTTAGCTTTATCTTAAAAGTTTGGACGAATACATAGTTTTATTGATTTAACTTAAATTTTTTATAAATTATAATAAATTTGGACTTAAATTAGTTGTACTCAAAACAAAATATCGTTTGAAAATGTATAATTCTTATCTTAAGAAACATCTTACCTGGTTTGTAAAAAAATAGAATATTCAGGGAATATTAGAAATGCCCTCATCATGTTGATATTACGATATAACGAGTCAACGAAATTTCAGTTTGTAAAGGGCGATTCATCTTAAAGTTTGATTTTCCAACTATCCAACTGCTTTGTCGTTTGGGTTCAGTACAGTTTGGCAAGGCATCATGGAAAGACTCACACCATAATAGCGTCTCAAAATTGTTGTGAATGTGCTCTGGAAAAACTTAATGAAAATCCGGTGTTTTATCGTGAAATTTTGTTCAGTGATGAAGCACATTTCTGTCTCAATGGATAAGTTAATAAACCAGTAAATAGAGTACCAAGAGCTACCATTACATCCATAAAAACAACGGTATGTTGGGGCTTATGGGCTGGTTGAATCATTGGTCCATAGTTCTTCAAAAATGAGGAAAATAAGAATGTTACCGGCAATGGTAACCGCTATCGCACTATGCTAACGGAATATGTGCTTCCTGAAATTTAAACGCATGTTCTCGGTGAGTTCTGGTTTCAAAAAGATGACGCTACGGGCCATACAGCGCATGAAACAATGACCTTGTTGAGAAATCATTTTGGTGAGCACTTAATTTCACGTTTTGCTACGGTAAATTGGCCACCTAGATCGTGCGATATCACACCTTTGGACTACTTTCTCTGAGAATAGTTAGTCTGAGGTATGCAGGAATAAGCCAGCTACGATTGACGCTTTAAAGGCCAACATTTCTCGTGTTATTCGCGAGATACCAGTTGCTATGCTCGAACGAGTCGTCCAAAATTGGACCTTCCGAATTGACCACCTCAGACGTAGTCATGGCCAACATTTACATATCGTTTTTAAACAGTAAATGCCATAAATTGTTTTTTAACCGATAATAACAATTTTAAGTTGACTTTCAAATTTATGTGTTTGATTTTACATTATAAATCAAACCTCACGACGAATCACCCGATATTTAGTTAAAAATTTAATTGTGTAAATGTTTAAAAACAATTTTTTTTCTAAACTGCTGAAAAGTAATAATTTTAAAATTTCAACTTTTCTTAAACTATAAAAACCCCCCAAACACGTTTAAATCCAATTGGTAACTGAGTCGGTTGTTGTCCAAATCAAGGCTCTGTCAATTTATTGGTTTGGCAGTTGTCGAGTTGGTTGAAGAAAAGTCAAAAGATTTTGATTTTTAAGTTGGCTAGCAAGTCTTTCAATTCGATTGTGCTGTGTGTGTTCGAGTATCTTGATCAGCTGTCAAAATTAATCTTCGTAGTTTTCTATTGCAAAAAAAGGTTAAGTACCTATTTTAAAAATTTCCTTTAATTTCATTGAATTTTAAAATTAATTCAAGTTTAAGTTTTAACTTTATTGAGACTTTTTTTATAATTCTTTTTTAAAAACAAACTTAAAATAATTATAATATTAAAAGGAATATTAAGAATTAAGAATATTAAGAAGAAGATAAGAGATTCAGCACCAACCTTCTGAGAAAAAAGAAAATAATTAAATGATAAGATTAGTTATAGAAATTAATGTACACTCTTGCTCCCGGAGCTTCCATATTTGGAGAAAGTTCTATATGTACTCCAAAATAATCTTAAAAATAACTTTAAACTTAAAACTAATATTACAAAAACTAAAACTAAATTTACATTATTACCCCCTATGAGTAGCAGGAATAGTCCTTTCATAAAATTCACAACGAAGTGAAGTGTTTAAATTAAAAGATGGAGGATGCTCATTAATGTAACCTATAGCCGATAAGTAATTAGCGTTAGACCAATTAAAAAGTCTTTGACTGTCATGTATTTTCTTAACAAAAAAATTATCATCGTCCAAAACCCAAGCACATATCGTTTTATCAAGGCACAAACATATAAACAGACAGGAGTAACTTTTGATTTCGAATAAACAAAGTCATTTGAAAACCTTTCATTTGGAGATTGGTAGTATTTTCCAATACAACACCTTAAAGCCTTTCATTCGAAAATTTCAAATTCTTTTAATACAGTAGGGGAAATGCTAAACCAAATTGAAAAAACGTAAAAAAGACGGGTCTTATACTAGTTTTATACAAAAGAAGTTTTGTTTTCATTGGTAAATTTTTATTTTTTAAAATTGTTAAAAAACAATTCCCATTATTTGGTACGCTTTTCCAAGTACGATACGGCCATGTTTATTTAATTTTAAAAGGTTGCCAAAATTAACACCAACGTCTTTTATTTTGTCCCTTATTGAGATTTCTACATCTTCAAGCATCTTGCTCTCCGGAACTACAAAACCTCTGCATTTCCCAGAAGCGTTTATCGGATGCAAATTGCTTCACTCTTTGATGTATTGATTTTTATTCCCCAGTTATCGTAGAATGTCTTAACAACTTGCAAGTGCTCAGAAACTTTATATAAAGCTCTATTCGGAGATTCATCGTGTGCATATAGTAAAGCGTCATCCGCATATAACATACCCGAGGAGTCATCACCCAATACGTGAGGAAAGTCATACATAAAGATGTTGAACAGATGTAAAGCCAAAACAGAACCCTGTGGAACTCCACATTTTACATCGCCTTGAACGGATAATTTATTATAAAAAACTTGAAACTTGAGATCTATTGGAGAAAAAACTTTTCAACAGTTTTATAAAAGGAACACTAAAGCCAATTTGAATCATCTTATCAAGAATTCCATCATGATAGGCATGATAAAATGCTTTCTCAATATCTAAGGTAACTGCAACAGTACAGTAACGTTTGCAAAGATTTTCAACCACATCGTTCTGAAATTTCAGCAATACATTCAAGGTGGAATGGCCATGCTTTAGCCCAAACTGCAGACCGGGAATATAATTGGAATTTAATTTCAAATCCATTTTCTCGCGGATTATAATTTCAAAATAAGGAAAAATCCCGAAGTTCACTGTCACCACCTTTTTTGCGAATGGGAAAATTTTTTGAACCCCTATTTAAGCAGTTATTTAATAAAATAGTAAGAAATTTAAAAGCTTTAAATGGAAGCTTTTTCAATATATGATTACAAATATTGTCTAATCCACTCGACCTTTTATTGTTTAAATTCTTTATATAAATTGTAGTCTTGGGCTTAATCGTTCGTTTAAGTGACCGGTCATTATCGTTCAATTCGAATCAGTGAACGAGCTCGTTCTTTTCGTTCAATCGTTCATTTCAGGTCACTTTTCCTTTTGTGTCAGTGGGTCTTTCCTGTCAGTTTGTCTTTTGGGTCAGTTTGTCTTTTGTGATTTTCGTTCAGTCATTCACAATTGATTGAATACGGCAACGTGTTAAAAGAAACAAGTATACATATAAAGATATAGCATATTTGTATAATAAATACATATGTATAAAAGAATATAAAACAATAAAGTATAACATATAAACCACAATCGTATTGTTGTTTCTTTTCAACCAGTTTTTCTTTACACAAGTGAACGTCTGACAAGAAGACCCAAGTGACGATTGAACGAAATTGAACGATGAAACTGAACGGCCGTTCATCGTTCGTCTGACTGATCCGTTCAATTGAACGAGGTCGTTCATGACCGACACAACTCTAATAAATTGACACCTGATCTAAGTTCGTAAAAATCATTTATATTATCATCGTTTCAAGCAGAGAATGAATCATTAAGGCCCTAATCATGTACAACGCAGCACAACTCCACAGAACTAACGCAACGCCAAAGAATAACATTGAAAGCAAAAACAATGTCATAAATATTTTGTAATTTTGTTGTTGCTTTCTACAGAAATTCACATTGCGTTTTAAAATTTCAAACGCTCCATTGCTTGTGTCGTTGAAAATTTTAAAACGGTACATGAATTTCTGTTGAAAGCAACAACAAAATTACAAAATATTTATGACATTGTTTGTGCTTTCAATGTTATTGTTTGGCGTTGCGCTGCGTTGTACATGATTAGGGCCTAAATTCATATTGATATTCGTAACCGCTGGAGGCGATTCTTTGAATGTTGTTGTCAATAAAGGAAGTATCACGGATAAAAGTTTTTTCGCTATAAATTTCAGAAAAAAATATCTTTCAATATATCGAGTTTTTGGGAATCATCCTCTATTGGAATTCCATTAATGGAAATGTCCCGTATGG
Source organism: Pollenia amentaria (assembly GCA_943735925.1). Classification (NCBI taxonomy): domain Eukaryota; kingdom Metazoa; phylum Arthropoda; class Insecta; order Diptera; family Polleniidae; genus Pollenia; species Pollenia amentaria. Next base: position 70,084,501 of record OX031007.1, on the reverse strand, counting down.
ATAAATTTTTCTTGTATCCAATTAAATTATATATATTTTTATGAGCTCTTGGACCAGGTTTTATATTCCTCAGTTTATCCTCAAACAATTTGGATTGTTTTCCAAATCAACCTGTCTTTTTATTATAATATTAAGTAACTTAATTTGATTTGATAAAAACTTATAATCAGGTCCATTGCGATTTAAAGAACGATGATATATTCTTTTGAGATCTCTTTGCCAATCGTATTTAACTCTAAATAAATTTCTTATTCTATCAGAGATCAAAAACTTCCGATTGCCAAAATTTATTTGTTCAGAGTGTTTATTTGGATTTACATTGATAATGGAAGAACATTTGTTCATATATTCATCAATCTCACAGTTCATCAGATTTCTGTTACAATCTGGAAAGTTTGAAACAGTGTTTAAAAATGCTTGACTATTTTTAATGTTTTTGTAATTGCTTAACTTAACTTAAGAAAAAGAACACAGTAAAAGCAAAAAGCAAAAGCAAACGCAGAAAAAGTGAGAGTAAATAATTTATTTATTCTCACCATGTTTATGTTCTCAGCTTAAAAAGCCAGCCAAGCAACCACTTGAAAAAAAAAATTGCTGTTGCTGTAAGTAATAAGTTTTTGTTTATTTTTTTTTTTGCTTTGGCTTAACTGTAAATTGATGTGCTTAAATTCAGCGAGTATTAACTTCTTTGCTGTTTTTGACTTCATTGCTGTTGCTTGCTGTTGCAGGCGTTAGTTTCATAGAATATATACATAATTACATAACACAAAATAAACAAATTAGTTTAAAAAAACGTGTAGTTTCATTTACGTATGTATGTACCTATGTATTTATTAAAAAAAAACGCAAAATACCAAAAAAATTCGAAACAAATTCGTTCATAATATATTAAGTTCCAGCAACAGCAAAGAAGTTAACTTGCTGACTTTAAGCGCATCAAAAGCAAAAAAAAAAAACAATCAAAAACTTAATACTTACAGCAACAGAAAATTTGTTTTCTTAAGTGGCTTCTTTGCTGACAGATTTAGCAGAGTACATGCACATAGCGAGTTTAAACAAATTATTTACTCTCTTTGTTTTGCTTTTGCTTTTTTGCTTTTGCTGACTCGTTATCAAAGAGTTAAGTAAACACTTAGACACACAGTTTTTTAATTTGCTGCAAAAAATGTAAACAAAGCAAAAATGTGCGACTGTTGCTATTTTAAAGCAAGCAATTTAAACACTGGTTTGAAATAATATCATGCCAGACGTCATTACGAAATTCGTCCCAATTCGTATTTTTAAAATATGTATGTATATAAAGAAGGAGGGCTCAAAATTATTTTAAAATTTGGAAGCCTTAAGTAAAGTTTTATTGGAAAGTGATCCGAAAATGTTGGAAGACTCGTCACAACAAAATTACGGTTTAAATGGTTAACACAATTTGGACTCACAATAAAATGGTCGAGATATGAAGAAGAATTCGGAAATGTTGGAGAAAGGCTGATTATGCGAACAAAATTCATTGAGTTCTGTTGCAAAAAATTAAAAAATATATTTCCATACAGCATAATTCATGCTGTCTTCCCAAGAAACTTGACGAGCATTGAAGTCACCACCAATGACAAATGTATCAACAGTCTGTTTAAATATTAGCTAAACGGGAAAAACCAACATTTAATTGTGAAGAACTAGAGTTATAAGGAAATAAATCCAAACAAAATATGTGGGAAACCTTAATCAAATACTATCCTTTTAAATTTAAATGACTTTCTTTTGGCTATAGCTATCCCTTGAGAGCTAGCATCTTTTATTAATGAATACTCATCCAAACTAACTCTATGTCTTTCGCTAAGATGGGTTTCCTGGGCAAAAGCTAAGTCTATATCATATATCTTAAAGGTCTATTCTTCGACTTCCTTCTACGAGGGATTGAACATTGAATATTAATAATTGAAATCCATTATGGTTCATATGTATTTTTTACTTCACCCAACAATGCCAAACACTGTTTTTTAGCAGTCGTTTCGACAAAGACTTGTATTCTTTAATATACTTTTCAACTTTGTTTTCCAATGAAACTGTTTCCGGGTTGCAAATAATTTTCGCAACATTAAGGAATTCTTCTATTAAAGCGGATTTTAAGCTCGTTTTGTTTACTATAACTGGAGAATTTCGCCTAATCAAACTAGCAAATTAACCATTTGAATGTTCAACAACTTTCAACATATTACAGATTCCATAATCTTTTTTTCATTTCCACATATTTTTTTAGGCCATGCAACCTCGAAAATTGGATGGGTGGCCATGTTGCTTGCAATTGATGCCAAAAGGTAAATTTCTTTACAAGGTACGAATGTGCATTCTCCTGGAGCATGATCTGATTCCCACTTGAAACAAGCATATGGTCTATTACAATTGCGAGATGTATGTCCCCAATGCTGACAATGCCAACATTGAATTTCCCGGTATTTAGCCTTTGAAGATTCCCAAGTAATCTTCTGATTTAAAATGAATTTCACCGCCATAATTTCTGAGGCTGACTTACCAGGAAATAAAGTTACTAAAAACAAGCCCGTATCAGACCCATTTCTCTTTGACAATGTTGTAAAAAATTTCGAAACGTTTTCTAAAATCAAATTTAAAACCGTCTTGAGAAATATCCCACGTTAAACCAAGCTAATGCGTTTGAATTCCGTCGGGGTATTTGAATATGACTCAACTGTTTTGTCTCTTAATAATTGCCTCATCTCCGCATGAACAGCTGCGTCTTTAACGTAAAGTTTGCTCCTGAATTTATTTCTATTAACAATTTTATAATGTATATTCTTCGAATTAAGCTGTTCACCTAAGTTCTCGATGTTAATATTAAATAAGAATATAGGTGGGCAAAAGGATTTCTCCTTTGAAGGAGTAACTTTTTCTACAAAAATCTCATTTTTTTACATTACATTGATCTTTTTCAAAATCAATTTCTCTTAATATAGAACTCCTATTCTGAGAGTCTCAAGAATAAGTTTCCCCTTTAAGCCTAGTACTCTGTTCCAATTTGTGAAAAATGTTCAGCAACATCTATTATTTCATGCGAAAAATTTGACATGTATCAATGTTACCTATCTCGAGAGTTTGCACAATTTGACGTTTTTAATCTTTCAAAGTATGCGACATTGTTTTGCATATGTAAACAAAATCCACATGTATTTAACTAAAAAGTATTTTTTTAAATAAAAAAGTAAGTAAAAATTAAAGTAAATATTGATTAAAAACTGTTACCGGTTGTGTTATTTATGTTTTGCAGTTCTCATTTTGTTATTAAGTTTAAACTTAATAAACTTGCAGCTTATATTATTTCGCAGTTGTAAAAAAAATGTTGCCAGAAACATTTCGCAACTTTTTCACAAATTAAACAGAGTACAACTCTATCAACATTTTTTCATAGAAATTCCGCACAAGTTTTTTTCATATGAGTTTTGACAGCATTTCACGTGAAATGTTGAACAGAGTACTAGGCTTTAGTTTGTACAATATTTGGTGTTTTGCCAAATTTACATTTAGTTAAATCTACATTTCTCTTGCGTTTTACTACTGGGATAAACTCATCTGCTTCTCCTGAAGCTATTGATAGAAGTGATTCTTCACAATCCATTAGTTTCTTCATATCGTTTGCTGAATCGCGAACATCAAAAGATTGATCTCTTTTCGGAATATACTCGTTGGGAATCTTTAGGTTATCAAATATCTTGGCATTGGAACGAACATATTGGCTAATTGAATTTATCAGGACTTGCACTAAACGTTTTCCTGATCGTGCCGCAAGGAGATTAAACAAGCAATTTTGTATTTATCATTCTTTTGAAGAAAAGAATAATCCTTAGACGAAACTTTATCAAGGACAAGTTTTTACACGGATCAATTTCCGCAATAGACGGAATGTACTCCATAAAGGAATTTGGGATTCAAAAAATTATTTAAAATTTACAAATTAAAATTTTTCATTGAAATATATTTTTTTTTCTTTTAATAATTATGTATTTTATTTTAATTGACGAAAAAAGCAACTTCTCCTCAGCCATAGTATACAACTAGTATGCCAACTGGAGAGAGCGTTCTTAATTTTTTAGTTCACCCCTCACACATATACATACGTTCTGTGTGAATTCAACACACACAAAAACAACAAAAACAAAATTTTAAATTTTTCAATTAAAATTTTTCACAATATAACGCTTTTTGTTTAATTTTATGCTTTTTTTTGCTTTTGCAAAATGTTTTTAGTTTTCACAAACTAAAATTTTTTAAATAAATTTATTTGACACTAATTTTTTTCTGTAGTTAATATTATTAAACCCAGCAGAGTAGCATTTTGTGGTATAAAAATAATATTTGAAATCATAAATTATTTAAATATTTTCCGATATTGCAGAGTAAAAATTTTACAAACATTGTTTTTAAAAGTTCATAAATGCAGCCAGCATTAAATAAATTGAATATTTATTGAACTAAGAAAATTTTATTTTGGAAAAAAATTGTTGCCACATTCTATACGATTATATGCAACTATGTTTAGTGGAGGAAAAAGTTTTATAGACCAATACATTTGAAAAAAAATCTTACTAACACAAACATGAGTTAGGTTACGCTGACATTTGAGTTATGTACCTGCCAAAGTGTCGCCATACTAGTTGTATACTATCAGCCTTATGTATAATGACAAATTGGCATGAAGTTAGCATAGAGTTGAATTATAATACATATATAAAACAAAATGTCTGGTTATTCACAAAAAAAGATCACACCTTTAATCGAAAATGATATCCCAATAAACAATGAGAAAATTGACATCGTAAAGCAAAAAATCTGGGATTAGTGTTCAGCAGCAACTTAACTTGGTCAAGCCATATAAATACACTGGTGAGACATCTAACTTTATGTTAAACTAAGAGCCCTGTGGTCCGTACAATACTTTACACCGCTGAATGTCAGAATCCTACTTGCAAAAGCTTATTTGGTTCCAAGCCTTACATACGGATGCGAGTTGTTTTCTCATTGCGATTCCACTTGTGCAAAAAAACATGAAGTATTACATAACAACATCATAAGATATATCCATGGATATAATTGATTTACACTGAAAAGCCGAAATACCTTTTTGAAAAAATAAGATTTGCTAGATCACCAAGGAGTAAAAGGATCATATTTCCGAAATTTCGATGCCTAGTTTCTCAATGGCAATTTTTCATCAACGCTTTTCGTCTTTGGAATGCTCTTCCTTATGACCAACAAATAACAGCAACAGAATGTCTTTTAGGGAATTCCTTTTTAAATATTTTGCCTAATTTATTTTATTTACATTTTTAATGTTAAAGTTTTTTATGTTTTTTAAATTGATTTTTTTTTCTTTAAATTTTTTATATATATAATTTTTATTATAAAATGTTTATAAACATATCGCTCATTTCGTGCAAGACCGTCACAACTCAAAATTTGGCATTTTCGAGTTAGTAATGCAGAAATGTTCTGCTCTTAAATCTCTACAAATTGATCTAAGAACGGAGAGAATTATCGAAAAAATAACGATAATACAGATGCTTGTGACGCTATGACCTCTCGTAACAAACTTGAGCAATTAACATCAACAAGGTCACATTTCAGTTTGTGTTTGGCATTCCTCTTGTACATGTGGTTTTCTTTGTAGCAAAAAAGAAACATTTGATTTTATAACTGTATTTTAGTAAAAGAGAAGGTAAAAAATAATAGGTTGGAATCTTAAAAAGGCTCTCCTGCAAAAATTCAAATTTTGAGTTGTGACGGTCTTGCACGAAATGAGCGATATATTTTTTAAGTTTAACTTTATTAAATTTGGGCACTAATTTGTACAAAATCCTGCACTGTAATTATAAGTATTTACTTATGTTTTGCAGGAAATCATAACCAATAAATAAATAAAAGTATTGCAATAAGTTACTGATTTACTACGTCTTATATAACAGTTTTAAAAATTTACTTCCGTCGTATCATATGCAAGGGTACGGATCATATTTACAGTGCACCGCGATGAGAAAACTAAAATTTTTAGGACTTAATTGCGAAATTTTCAGGAGAAAGGGAGTATCAACAAAATGAAAAAAAATTAACAAATTGTAGCATTGGGTCGCTTAATAGTATTTAGTATTTTTGTGGCAACTTTAAACTAGGGATATAACGATATGTCTTTTTTAAGTTCAAATTCAAGACAAAATCAACAAAACTCAAGTGGAGTATTTTTTTTAATTATTCAAAATTACAGTTGGCGACTCTGAACTATTCCGCATTTCAGTTTATTCATTTATTGTATTTTCTAATAACGTTCGAAAACAATAAACTAGCGGAAAAGCGTCAGAAATTGTAGCAGTGGCTTTGCTTATGGATTTTGTGGTCTCTTCGAAGTAACCCAAAATTTATAGCAGAATGATTTTTATTTTCACAAAAATCATAAAAAAATTAGCAGAAAAATCTTAAAACGTATAAATACATACAAGATTTATCAATGGCAGAACGTTTTACTATTATGATGCAAAGCAAAACGGCTAAAGCTGCTGGTCCACACCAAGCGTTGAATGCAATTATGCATCTGTCCAAAAAGTAGTAGTAGTTAAAATTGTATTTACATGTTACACAGCAAACGCGTAGAATGACCACACGTACCGAAGCATAAAGAATGAATTCTTTCTACATTAGCATGCGTCTTTAAAAAAAGCTTATAACCGTAAAGTTTTGTTATTGTTGCACCTTTTCCCAATAGTACCAGACATATAAATTTAAAAAGTTTAGTCAAAACTGCTTTCTGCGGCCTTTTTGGCTTGTAAAAAAATAATTTGTTGTTAAGACCTGTTGAATATTTCTTTAATAAAATCGTGACTTTTTTTAAAAACAACTTTTAACAACGTGTGTTTTAATGCGGTGGCTCATTCTAAATCAAATTACTTTTTTGTTTTAAGTCCCGTTTGCATTTCTTGTGGGGATATGTACTTTTTTACGTCATAATACTACCAGAATTTATGAAGAAATACGCGTTATACAAACGAAATAAAACTAATAAATAATATTTCCTTATTTTTTCTTAATTTTTTTGTACAAAATAATCGTAAATAAGATTATATTTTAAGAATATTTGCATGAATTTCATTTTAATTTGCACATTTTTAAATCAAAGATAACGAAACGGTGTGTAAACATATTTTGAGAAAAGAGGGATTCTAGATTCAGGTACGTAAAGGGGAAGATTATCATGGCATTAAGCTTGTAGCATTATAAATATTAAAAACTTTATTTTTTTTAACATAAAAGTTATTAAATTACTAAATTCTTTTAATATACGAAGAGAAAAAACATTAATAAATTTAAGCTTCAACCATACACTTAAACAAATTATGGTTACTTCAACAATATTAGAGGCACCGGCAACCATATTTAGGTTAAAGTAGTCCATCCAAAAGCCACAACCAATTTAAGATTGTATCCGGAAATATTATCGTTAATAATAACAATAATAATAATAAATAATAATAATAACACATTAATCCCATACACTTTTGCTGGGCTTAATGCGTTGGTTAACTAATGTATACTTTAATTTTTTTTTTGCATAAGGGGATGTATGTTTAATTTTAAATGTAATATAATATGTCTAAAAGTAACAAAGTTATGGTTGTTTTGCTCTTCACAGTAGCTGAATGCTTTTCCATTACTGACTTATACAGCTAGGGATGCAAACGATACATCGATGTTTTCGGTTATAAGGATCGATGTTAACATCGATGTTTTGATGGACAATGCATCGGCGATATATCGGCGTTAAAACTAGAAAACATCGGCATCGTCCGTTTAATATTTTCATTTATTTAAATTTTTTTCATAATATTTTTACCATTTTAAATTTTTATTTTTTCAATTAAGCCATTTATTTAAAAATATAAAAAAGCATATTTCAAAGCATAACAAAGTACATATCTGCATAATATGCATTGTATAACTACATATACCTATGTTATAAGGGAACCCCCTTTTATAAACTAAAAAAAATGTTAAATACATTTTGGAGACTGTGTAATATTGTGATAACTTTTTTAATATTTTGCTAATATCAGTTCTCCCAAGGTAAAATAGTGTATGGCATGGAAAAATACTAAGAACTGAATTTTTAGTTTTTTGCTATCGTTAAAAAAGTACAGGTGCCAGACGTCATGAATTTTTTAATCAAAATGATTTTTTATTACCGAAATTATATAATACATATTTATCTGAAAATACTTTGAATTTCAAGACATTTTGTCAAGAAAATTACTCAAAAGTTTACTTAACTGATTTCTTTGCTGGGTGCATATTAAAACATTCAATAATAAAAAAAATTACAACATCGATGTATCATCCATTTCATTTCGATTTATAGAACATGCCTTTGTACTATATTTTCTAGGACATTTTAAATTTTTTTATTACACGAATAAATGGTGAATAAATTGATTCAGAACTTTACAAAACCAACAAAAATGTTTAGAAATAAAGTTCTTTTAACAAGATATATTTATTAAAAACATTGTGGTTTTCTAATAAATAGCATCATTATTCGCTATTGCATGCAAAAAAACGCTATTACCCACCCACACAAACAGTGAAATATCATAAATTTGTGTATGTAACAAAATAGAAAAGAACGACTAAGCCCGAAGTTGTTACTTGAGAAATAATCCGTCACAACTGTGGTTCGTGATTTTTCAGCAAAGCTGGAGGTCCACTCCACCCGTTTTCACATCCACGCATTTTTTATACCTTACTTGCGATCTACGTTCCAAGTTACATGCAACGCTTTTTATGCGGCATCACCACAAGTAAAAATAAAATTTCATTTGTCAAAATCAACTGATTTGTTCGAATGGTGCTTGTGACGCTTACAAAAGTAGAAAATAAACCTACTTTTCGCATTCAACGCTTCAATGCATCCTACGCTTTTGTGCATAAAACTTGTTACATATAACTGTACAGAATCTACTTTTTTAACAGCTGCGTAGACAGCGAAAATACTAGTAACGTTTGGTGTGGACCTACAGCTAAACAGTGATTAAATCACAGGTATAGAAATATCGCTCATATCTACTGGCTTAGTTTGCTTAAAATTCTCACATTCTATTTTGTTTAATTATTGATTTTAATACATAAGTTTACTTAAGGCTAGATTACACTATCTCACAAGCCTTACGTATTCCATAATACTTTGTGAGATAGAAATCAAATGAGTTTTGTTTCGACTGTCAAAAAATCGAATGTAACTTTACAGTTTGTAGTCACACTATCACACATGAACATGCTTTTGTTAAAATGCAACCCTGATCCAATGAAAAGTATTAGCTTTTAGAAAATTTTCAAAAAAACAATGAAGTCGTATGGGATGTCAAATTTTTTTTCGGAACACTTCCATTTTCAGGACACATTGCATTCACACTATCACACTTTTACATATTACTTGAGTTTTTGACATGTATTAATACAAAGTATAATAGTGTAAACTAGCCTTTAGTAGTACCAACCAGTCAAATGGAAAGAATGCTGCTGAAGGTTATCGTGGGCTGGAAAGTGAATTCTAGGATAGCTTATAAAAGTGGAACACAAAATGTAACAGGAATAAAAAACGGAATTAAATTTTAACTTGACTTGTAACTGGAGTAAAACAAACGAAATGAAATTACATATTTACTTGCTAAAGGTGTTATGATACTTGCTATTTGTTGTATTGGATTTTTTTAGGATTGACTGAATGAAAGAACAAATGCGAGAAAGAACAAGAAATACAATACAATAGGTCTGTCTGCGTACTTTTCCAGTAGCAAATACTCAGTAAATTTTTTTGGGAGAGTAAGACAAATTTTACTCTTTCGGCTGAGAATATCTCAAAAAGTACGCAGACAGTATCCAGTAAAATCTTGCAAGAAAACAGCTGATCGGTGTGTAAACAATTGAAATAACAAACGTGAGCCAAGATAGCGTTGAAGAAATAGCGTCCAATTTGGGAATTTAAAAACCGGGAAACCAATAAAAAAAAAGTACCCAGGGTAATGGAAAATGGAAAAATAAGAAGAAAAAATAAAATAACAAAGTTGGCGCAAACGCTTAGTTTTCGAGTTATGGACGTTTAAAGTTTTCATATACATAAATATGTGATTTTCCACTACAATTCTAAACGTATATGGCCAATATTGGTATCATTTTAAAGCTCTTGAACAGATTTTTCTGGATATACATAATTTATTTCAAAATATTAAACTCTTTAGATCACATTACAGTTTTTTTCATTTTACGTCGAAATGTTACGGAAGTGCACTAGGAAAGAATGTAGTTTATTTAAATAAAAGTGTAATACAAATTTTATAAAATAACAAACACTAGCATCGCAAAAAAAAATTCTTTGCATAGCCAGCATTTGGCCGGACGCAAGGATGTTCTTCTCTATGGTATAATAAACACCGGTTTCGCTTACTAAAGCTTCCTTGCATAGCCGGCCTTCGGCCGGGCGCAAATATTTTCTCCCCTATGGTATAACTAATACCGGCTTCGCTAACTAAAGATTCTCTGCATAGACGGCCTTTGCCCAGGCAAGGATTCTCTCCTCATTAGTATAACATAAACATAAAGAAGGTTTTACTTGTATTTTAATTAAAATTCTTAAATAAATTAGTATGTAGTATATACATACATTAAAGAATTAGAAAAAATTAATAAATTTGTTTTTATGCTTACTAAAAAACTTTTGTATTTTGCAAACTCGTCCCACTTCTTAATAAACTAAAAATATTAAAATAAATTCTGTATGTCCAGAAAGATCTAGTGAAACGCTTTGCAATGATACCAATATTAGCCATATACATTTGGAAATGTACTGCAAAATCACATATTTATATAAAAACTTAAAACGCCCATAACTCGAAAACTAAGCGTTTGCGCCAACTTTCTTATTATAATTTTTTCTTCTTATTTTTCCATTTTCTATCACCCTAGGTACTTTATTTTTATTTGGAGCTGCGTCGGTAAACTAGATTTAAGTCCAAATATATTTATATTTATTTTACCACAGGCTTTTGCAGGGTATAAACTATATATTTTCTGAAAGTAAATAGTTTTCTGGACAAAATGAGCGATGCGTGCAAAAAATCGTTCGGACAGTTTCCGAGAAATCTGGGTTCATCCAAAATGATCAGTAAAAATCTTTATTGATTTATGCAATGAACCACAGGCTTTTGCACGGTATAAACAATATATTTTTTGCACGCATCGCTCATTTTGTCCAGAAAACTATTTACTTTCAGAAAATATACAGTTTATACCGTGCAAAAGCCTGTGGTAAATATTTTTAGTATTTTTATTAAAAATATAAATATATTTTTACTTCCCCTTTTTAAATTCCTAAATTCGACGCTAAGTTTTTGTTCATATACTGTAAATCCCCATTATTTGGGTATTTTGGTTTCCCGGTTTTTAAATTCCCAAATTCGACGCTATCTTGGCACACGTAAACTCTTTCATTCAAACAGTATATAAAAACAGCTGTTCAAACTAGTTGCAAAATCTTACCAGAGGAAATTTTCTCCAGCAAGTTCTCTAATTTCCAACTGTCAAAAAATTCTCTTTTTGGCTCTCTCGCTGTAAGAGATTTGGAGTACGCAGACAACATTTTGCAAGATTTTGCGACATTTTGTACAAAATTATGCAAAATATGTGTACGCAGACAGACCTAATATAAAATGTAAGCAACACAAGCAATATTGCCCACGTTTTGTTCCCACAAAAACCGTCAAAAAAGCTATAAATCGCAAAAAAAAAGTTAAAACCCGCTACTTTCGATCAAAAACTAAAAAAGTTAGCAGCAGTGCTAACATTTAATCTGGAAATGTCAATTTTAAGTTACAAATTTTTATATTTTTTTTTGACAGTCTAAAGCCTATAGTACACGGCATGTAAAAAGACACATGCGCATGTGGTTCTGACGTAATTTTGACGTCATCATACAACACGCAATGTTTATTGTGGCTTTGCATTGACGTCAAAATTACGTCAGAACCACATGCGCATGTGTCTTTTTACATGCCGTGTACTATAGGCTTAAGATTACACAGTACAACATTTTTCAGTTAATTGATTGCCAACTCAATTCTGTGAACTGTATGTGAAATTAGACCCAAAAAGAAGAATTTCTGCATCATTCGTTTTGTCTTCTTACCTGCGATTTGAAGTTAGTATCGATTTGAAGTTAGTACTATCGTATAGGGGAATTTATCACGTTTTAGGCCCTGTTGTTTGACATAGCTCGACAACCCCTAGCCCAATTTAGTTGAAATAAATTTTAAAAAATTAAGAATTACAATTCCCTTAATCTGTTCATATATTGTTTTCCTATACAAGTAACACTTTCGAAGTTAAAAATGAATGTATGAAGGGAAAAAATTATTTTTTGCCTAAAAATTTAATTTTTTTTTTTAAAAATACATAAAAATTCCAAAATGGAAAAAAGTTTCAAGTCTAGTTATTTTTTCGCAAAGTCACATAACCTATGAGCAAAATGAGACAAAGATCATAAAAATCGATGCACGCGTTTCGCTTTTATTCGCAATTGAGTAAAGGTATGAATTTCAAAAATCAGTTATAGCCACCACCCTTAAAATAAAAATAAAAATATAAATTAAAAAATTATCATGCAAAAAAAACTTTATTTATAAAAACTTAATGAAAATAAAATAATATGCAATTAATACGCAATTATAATATGCATAAAAACAAAATTTAGAACATTTTTTCAATTATTGGCAATATCCATCCTTGTAGAAGTTGACGCTTGTGGTTCTGATGATCTTGTTTTCTTCGTAGGTTGTTCATATTCATGGTCTGAGTCTGTATCGTCATCCGAGATACACATACTATTCAAGGGCGTGTTTCTTTCACTGTGTCTACCAATTTCAATGTCTTCATCTTCGGTGCTTTCTTCAAACTGCATAATTGTGGAACTCCACCAACAAACCTCCGCAAGCAATGCATCCAATTTTTTGCTTTTGAACCGCTTTTCAAATGGCATGGTCACCTGGTGGAACCTCTCTCCTTGTTCGTCTGATTCCTGAGGTGATTGTGCCAAAAAAGTATCGAGGTGGTGGTGCAAGAAATGCAATTTCAGCGTCATGGATGCACCGATTTTTTCGAAATAAAACAGCAACCTGTCCACTCGTTGCTGTATCTCTTCTCGCTGGACACGGTTCTTTCCTAGAACGCCTTCTATTACTTCTTTCAATGCGTTCCATGCATGTTGGTGGTCGTGATGCTCTGAAAGCAAATGTGTGAAAGAATCACTTTTGATCAATTTCCGAATATCAGGTCCATTGAGAATACCTGTTTTAAATACATAAGAAAAACGAAAAAATTATTGGTAATGCGAATGTATAGAAATTAACAAATTTAGATATGACAATATTGAAATACAGAGTACGATACGTACCGTTTTTAATTTTCTCATCACTGAGTTTCGGAAAGATGGATTTCAAACAGTCAAAGGCGCCGTTAACTTTTTTGACCACCACTTCAACGAATTTCCCAGCTATTCCCAGTTTCATGTGGAGCGGTGGCAACAAAATATCATCCAGGTCCTTTATCATAGGTTCATTGCGTAATTTTAATTGTTTGTTGAGCTCGGGAGTTCTTCCTTTCCAATCTTTACATTGATATTGATTTCCTTTGTATCGTGAATCCCAATTACAAAGGAAGCAGAAGTATTTTGGATATCCGCCCTTTTCTATAATCCCTTGTAGTATGTTGACCACCTTCAGATCGCAACAAATGTTCCATTTGTGTTCATCGTATTTGATTTTCTTCAAAATTTCGCCCAATGCTTCATACGTTTCCTTCATAGTTGTGCTGAATCCCAATGGAATGCATGGTTTTTTATTTTTTTTGTGCAGCAGCACAGCCTTAAAACTAGTAACTGAACCATCGATGAATAAACGTCAGTCGCCAGCGATATAATCCATTCCCAATTTTTTCACTAAACCTGGGATATCATGGCAGTACGTGAACGTATTTGCTTCGTCAACGGAATAAAATTTCTGAAAATCAGCTTGGCGTTGTCGGTATGATGTTGCGCTGACATTTTGCTGTGTGAGTTTTCTTCTCTTCAAAAATGATGTCAGCCATTCGGAGTCGTGTTGTGATAGTCCCAGCTTGGCCACAATGTAATCCATTTCGATTTGTGGTAGCGGTTGTGGTGCACTATTTTCAATATCGGGTATCCAATCAGCATCATCCAAATCGGTCGGATTGGTGAAAACGGTTTCGGCTAGCAGGGACACAGTATCCGCACTCGGAGGTTTAGGTGCATCGGTATCAGCAGGGCGTTGCACTGGAAGTTTGGCAGTAAATGCAGCAGTGTATACTTTTGTTTTCAATTGTTGTCTGTTTAATCCAGGACGAAAATTTATGCATGCATAGCACCTGGATTCATCATGTCCAGTTGTGTCTTCCACCCAAATTACTGGCTTCATAAAAGATAACTTTCTACTTTTTCCGTGAATCCATTTTAGAAGGGTAGTATAACAACTGTTGCACACTGTGTTCGGCGTAAAATTTGCACCACTTAAATCTGCTTCATCGAAATAATTACAATACGCGGTTTTGAATTGCTCAGTAAACAAATTTTTTCGATCTTTTTTCTGTATTTTTCGGACGATATGACCACAAACGTAACAATATTCATCCAAATATGGGCACTTGTTGTTTTCCATATTGATATATTTTATGTTTTGTTGTTATTCACTTTTAAAAAACTGGAGAAAAATCACTTTTACTGTTCGCGTTCGTCGGCACTGGCTGAATGCCAAAAATCGATCAATGCACACCTATAAATACTACGTATTTTTGAATATTTTACTGCCAGGTACTTATAAATGGGCGCATATTTTAAGGGCGGCTGGCTATATACCTGATTCAGCACTTGTACGTTTCAAACTGTGCAAAACTTTCCAAATAATGACCACCCTTAAATGTGGGTGCAATTTCTGTAAAAAAAATCATATAGGTAGCCACCGGAAAACCCCAAATAATAAAAAGGTCCACTTTCCGTTTAATTGTCCACGTACATTTATTACCGCAATCATAAAAATCAAATAACCTTTTGTTTATTCCTTTTTTTTAATTCTCAGAATCATGAAAAAGGTGTCAATGTTTTCTCCAAATAATGTTGTGCATATCTCGAGCAAATTTTTGAAATTCATACATTTACTCAATTGCGAATAAAAGCGAAACGCGTGCATCGATTTTTATGATCTTTGTCTCATTTTGCTCATAGGTTATGTGACTTTGCGAAAAAATAACTAGACTTGAAACTTTTTTCCATTTTGGATTTTTTATGTATTTTTAAAAAAAAAAATTTAAATTTTTAGGCAAAAAATAATTTTTTCCCTTCATACATTCATTTTTAACTTCGAAAGTGTTACTTGTATAGGAAAACAATATATGAACAGATTAAGGGAATTGTAATTCTTAATTTTTTAAAATTTATTTCAACTAAATTGGGCTAGGGGTTGTCGAGCTATGTCAAACAACAGGGCCTAAAACGTGATAAATTCCCCTATACGATAGTACTAACTTCAAATCGCAGGTAAGAAGACAAAACGAATGATGCAGAAATTCTTCTTTTTGGGTCTAATTTCACATACAGTTCACAGAATTGAGTTGGCAAATCATGTGTTGTACTGCAAATAATTATTTATCGATAACACACGTATATTTTTTTGACATTTCAAGATTTTTTATGGTATAATCAAACTCTTTACACTTAGTCAGTTTTCCTATGCTAATATATTTCACTGTTCTCCAATATAGAAAAAATACAAAAAATAGCAAGTATCATAACACCTTAAGCAAATTTAAAAAATGGCTTAAATAAATAACCATAAAGTTGTTAATATTTTTTTATTTATTATATTATTGTCAATTGTGAGCACAATATGGTAATTTTAGACCAAATTATGGAAATGTTTGTCTATATTATGAGTACGTTTGACCAAATTATGGTTCACTTTGACCATATAATGGGTTATTTAAGCCAAATTATGGTTAATGTCAAACAAATAATGATATCATTATTCTGCGTGTATTATTATTCTGCGCGTAAGTTAGGTATAGTTGCTATGCCTTGAAGTGAGCATTTTTTCGCTTTAAATAGTTCATCTTTTTCAACTTGGCTTAATAGCAAATCGTATGCCCTTCACACAGGTGGGGGTTTATATATTCAAAAACTTCTGCCTGTTCCTAGCAAAAAATGCTGCTTAACTATAAGCAATTATTCAACAGAGACAATCTTACGGAATAACTTACCAAGGCATGGTTTTTGTTCAAGATGAGACGCTTAAAAGCAAAAGCTTCTGCTGCTTATAATTCTTAAACATTTATTATATTTCCTTACTTTATCGCGTTTCAAATGCCATTTTGTAATTAAGTAAGCAATGTATTGCATTCATGGGCAGTAAAACTGCTTAAAATTCTGGACAATTTTTTGCTGGGCTGTTTAAAATCAAACTTTTAAAACCTTGCACTTACATATTGATGATAAAACAGTCTTGCTTTTTCAAATCTGTATCAAAATGTATTTATAAAGTGTCCTCACTTCTACGACAATGCAACAATAGAAAAAACAACATACGTTTTGTTGCTAGAATTGCGACAGTGAATGTCAAAATGCCTTTATAAAAAATATAAATAAACAAATCAAAGACACCAAACGTCAGAACACGGTGAAAAAACTACAACACCAAAAACACAACATTGTATTTTTTGGTTGCTTTAATTGGTCTAAATGTCAAAAACACAAATAACTTTTGACATTTCGTTCTCGAAGTAAAAAAAATAGCCCAGCTGTGTTTTCAAATTTCGAACTTGTTCCAAAATAACGGGGTTCTAATAATTAATTCTAATAAAGGAGACCAACAAAAATATACGTGCTCACATCGGGTTACAGTTTCCCCCTTTTGGCCTCTTCGTGTGGCATATCGGTATATCAGTTCTTCAAGTATAAGGTATGTTCAGCAACTTTGTAGAAAATGTTACGACATATATTTTTGTGTGATAGAAGAAATCGAAAAGGCTGTTTGTGATTTAAGCCCCAAGAAAGCCCTGGGGGATAATTCTGTCAGTCGTGATCGAATACATGTTCGATCAGTGTAGCATTTATTTGAGTTTTCACAACACTAAAAAAAATTGTAAAGCATTTATTTGAGTTTTCACACCACTGAAAAATTCATTTCGCTTTGTTCAGTATCGACTGGAAGAATAAGAAATAAAATTGCTTTCGAATCGAAACAGTATTCGATCACGACTGCCAGAATTAGAGCCCTGATGTTAATAAGATCAGTAACAAATAAAATGATTCTTGTACTTTTTCATGAAATTTTACGCCTTAAATCGGTACCATGATACCAAAACCAGGAAAATATCACAAAAAAGTTGGGTTAGCTGCAAATCTAATATTCCCAAGCTATTTGAGAAATTGTTCGTGTCAAAAATAGCCCCGATTTAAAATGAAAATAGATTTATTGCAAATCATCAATTCGGTTTTAGAAGAAAACACGAACCCATAGACTTGTAAACGTCATAAGAAAAGCCTTTGAAAAAAGAAAATATTGCTCTGCATACTTTATCGATGTTTCTTAAGCTTTTGATAAGGTCTGACATGAAGGCTTATTATATAAATAGAAGCTTAATTTACCAGTTAGAAAGTCGGTCGAAAATGTATTATTAAAGAATGCGATTTTCTAAGTTCTCTTCAGCCAATTGACGCTGGAGTCTTACAAGAAAGAATCTTGGGCCCTCTATTTAACTTAATAAATACTACGGATAACCCAACCCAAACTTAAATTTTAGCTGATGATTTACGAAAACCGTCTTGAAGCATCTCATTAATTACAGGATCATATATTCCAACTAGAAATGTGGTTAAAACAATGGAAGATAAAGATCAATGAGCAAAAATGCCTACATATAACACCGCCTTTACGTCGCACAGTGGCGCCCGTAGAGCAAGCGAGGTTGCAAAAATCAAAATTTTCATGAGTGCCGACGAAGTTTTGAATAAACCCATGTTATAGGAAACTTTTCAACGATTTCAAATATGCCACTCTTAATAATATCACATTTTTAGTTTAGAAGATATAACCGTTCAAAGTTGACCGACTTTCGGTTTCCAAAAAAACACACAATTTTTAGTCAATTTCTTGCGATTTCAGGTGTAATATCACGAAAAATAGGTAACGAATCGCCTTATTTTTTGTTTATATTGATTGATGTATTTATTAAATGTATAATGATAAAAAAAAATTAACTGTTTGCTTTGTGTTTCTCCTGGTAAATCACTATTTAAAAACTATCCGTTTTTTCACTATTTTTCAACTTTGACGGAAAATAAAAAAAAACTATATTTTTCTATATTTGCCATATTTGCAAAACCTGTTCTTTGATTATTTCTTTACATAATGCAAAAGGTTTTATCTGCCCGTACGTGCCCGTTTGGCTTCTAGAGGTAAAAAAGTTTAAAAAGACATGGTTGCAGAAATTGTATGGCGTCCATCCCTTATATGTTTTGACTGACAGTAGTTTGATCTAATAGTTTGAAAAAAACTACTCATTGAAATTAGCAGGTACGTACCTCACATAAACAATACTTTGGCGTACAAATGGTCAGGAACAATATTGACTTATGGTCCCTACAGGTAGGCACAAATCTTATTTGGACACGTGCATAATATCAAAATTGCATTATTCAGCCTAAATCCATATGTATGCAGGGAACAGGTAAATTTTTAGGCATGGTAGCATAAGCCTTTATATTGCAAAATAAGCATAATGCCTGGATTAGTCTACGCCTGAAAGTTGGCGCAACAATTACTGAAACCATTAAACAATTTAAGTACTGAAAACATGGCGTTGAAAAATTTAAAATTATTTGAACTGTTTAGAAAGTCAACAACACCAAAGTTTTTCACGGAAGTGAAAATTCTTCCTGAGAAGTTGACATTGATCAGCAAATGGGGCTGCGATGGATCATCCGGACAAAGCGTTTATAAGCAAAGGATATCTTCCGATGACGCTACAATATCGGACGGAAATATGTTTATGGCATCTGTTGTTCCTTTGCGGCTAAAATCGGATGATTCCCTACACTGGAAAAATCCACGTCCATCATCAGTGCATTATTGCCGACCAATAATGTTTCAGTTTGCAAGGGAATCGGCAGAACTCATAAGGACTACAGTGAAGGACATTGAAGAACAAATAAGCAAGATTAAGCCTACAAAGCTGCAAATTGGAGAAGGAAAATATATTGAATGCAATTACGAGTTCCACCTGACCATGGTTGACGGAAAAGTCGTAAACGAACTGACAGGAACAACCTCAACAATGTCATGCCCGATTTGCAAAAGGAGTCAGAAGAACTTTTTTCAATTCAATTCAATTTATTTCATATATAATATGTTACATCTCAATTTTATATAATTAGTTGTAAAGAGTTTAAGATTAGAATCTTTTTCTGCTTAATTATAACATTTTTCAATTAGTTATCATATATATATATATAGATAGAATTATATTGGAGGTAAATATTTAGCAAAAACCTATTTTAACCCCTTTTTTCGTTTTATTTTTATATTTTTTTTTATCGATTTTATATTATTATTTGTCAGAAGAACTTTGGTAATTTAAACGATTTTACAAATGAGGAGAATTACGAATATGGAATGTCCCCATTGCACGCAAGGATAAGGTTTATGGAATTCTTGCTAAAACTGGCGTATACCCTACCACAAGAGGAGGAAAACTTCGATGAAAATACATCAATAAAGGATAAGGAAAAGATCAGAAAGAAGCAAATACAGGATGCTTTTTTTAAACAAGTTGGACTAAAAGTAGACTGTCCCAAGCACGGATACGGTAACTCAAACGATGGAAACACTTCTAGGAGATTTTTTGAAAATGATGAGGCAGTAACTAGAATCATTGGAATTGACAATCAAATCGTGAAAAGATTGGGAACGATCTTGGATGTTTTAAACTGCAAAGAAAATGTCAATTCTACAAAATATGGAGAATATGCGTCGAAAACTGCATTTCTTTTAGCAGAAATGTATCCACAGAAGAAGTTGACCCCGACCGTCCATAAAATATTGGCGCATGGCAAAGATATAATTGATTACCAGTCTTTGCCAATTGGAGAGCTTTCTGAAGAAGCACAGGAGTCTCTTAACAAATTTTATAAAAAATATAGATTGCAGAACACATTCAAAGCATCAAGGGTAAGGTAAAATGAGGACCTCTTCAACCTGTTGGCAGCATCTTCCGATCCACTTATTTCTTCCCTGCGGCATGTGAAGTCACGAACAGAGTTACAAAATAATTATAGTTTAGAAATGGTTAGTCTTTTAGATATACCTTCTCTTACGAATTGTGATGAATATTTTACAGAAAATTGAAAAAATAAATTTTAAAAAAAAAATAATTTTTTTTTTAATTTGTTGGGTAATAATTTAAAACATAAAACCCTTAAGAAAAAAAATAAAAACAATCTAAAAATGTAAAAATAATTTTTTTTAGTTACCATAAAATTGATTTTTCTACTAATTTTAACTTTGATAAACCATAAGTAGGCCCCTACAAAGCGTAGCACCCTTTCCAAACGCTCATTTCATAGGCTGAACAGTTATCTATCATATGCTGTTTAAACTGTTCAATTATCTTATTCGGTTCAAAAGATATGATTTTTGCAACGAAAAAACTCAAATGGCGCCACTGTGCGTCGGGAAACAATAATGTTAATTATCTCGATATACATCTAGATCGACGTTAAACAGGAAATATAGAGGCAAAAAGAACTTAACTTAAATTAATTGGATTATTGGAAGAAATTCTGCCTTAGTCTCAAATTTAAATTTCTGCTTTCCAACTCTAACTAAAGCCAACCTGGTGCTACGGTATTCAGCTATGGGGCAGCACTGCCTCGGCTTATAATATCGAAAAAATTTAAAGGAGCCAAAATAAAAGCCTTTGGATTATCAAAGTCGCCTCCTGGTATTTTAAAAACTCAAATACTCACAAGGATCTCAATGTGCCATTAGTAAAAACTATGATAACGAAATATGCAGTAAAATATTTAAAAATGATTGAATTACACCCGAATCCACTAGCTCGAAATATTTAAAAGGATGGCGGCCACATATTTGCTTAACGAGAAGAGATTCTGCAGGACTCATCCGATTAGAACAGTGCTAAAGGCTAGTTTACACTATCACATACATACATATATCTAATGTATTGCATAATATGTTATGTGATAGTAATCTAATGAGTTTTGTTGTGACTGTCGAAAAATCTAATGTAACATTACAGTTTGTAGTCACACTATCACACATGAATATGCTTTTGTTAAATTGCAACCCTGATCCAATGAAAAGTATTAGCGTTTAGAAGAATTTCAAAAAACGATCGTACAGGATGCCAAATTGTTTTCGTAATACTTGTCATTTTCGTAATACATTGCATTCATTCTATCACACTTTTACATATTACTTGAGTTTTTTAAATGTATTAATATAAAGTATAATAGTGTAAACAAGCCTTAAACACCAAAAATGTGAACAGAAACTGTGATGCGGATAATTTTCGATAATTTTCGTTCGTCACTGGCAGGAAAAAAAAAATTATTAGAATAAGATTTGATAAACTAATAAATAAGTATTGAAAAAAAAATGTTTTTTAAATCGGTTCACATTTGACTATAGCTCCAATACAAGTACTGCTACCGAAAATAGCTTTAAATGTCATAACTTTCTTATAAATGTTGATATTGACTTACGCCCATATTTATAAAAAACTAGCTGACCCGGTCCGCGTTGCTGGCCCCGAAATTTACGGCCCTTAAATAAAAATCCATGAAACCGCATTCTCTCTGGCAAAATTTCATGTCAAACTGCATGTAAAACATCGTTCATCCCCAGTTCTGTTTCATCATTATTATATTATAAATTAAAATGTTGTTCATATACATATGTTTGATTTACATTTGATTTGAAAATACATATGGTTGTATGTATGTATATATATGCTGTGAATCTTACGAAAAAAGTGAGCGTAAAAGTGGGCGGGGCAACATTTTCTTTCCGCAAAACCTAAGTTAGACCATGGCGATAATTTTAAAAAAAAATCGTCCAAATCAGTCAAGCCGTTCTCCAGTTATGCTCTTAATAGAAAAAGTGGGCGTAAAAGTAGGCGTGGTAAATTTTTCTTTCGATGAAAACTTAAAGTTGATTAATACGAACATTTGAAAGAAAAATTAGTCAACTCGATGGAGCCGTTTTCTGATTTTAGGTAAATCAAAAAAAGTGGGCGTAAGTTGGACCATGGCGATAATTTCAAAGAAAAAATCGTTCAAATCGGTCAAGCCGTTCTGAAGTTATGGATTTTGCCACGCCCCTCCGCCCCCAGGCCATTAATTTAAATAATAACTATCCTATCATCTAAGTTGGATCAAATTACATATATATGCCAATTTTCATGAATATCAGTTGACTCGTTTTTGAGTTTATTCGAAACATACACAGTGACACGGATTTTTTATATATTACTAGCTTAACCCGGTGCGCTTCGCTACACTGGCAAAAAAAAAATAAGAAAAAAATTACAGTATTTGTTTTTGTGATATAATTTATTTATTTACATACGTATTGCATTTAAAATTTTTTTTTAAATATACTTTATTGAAATTTATAGTTTACTATAATAGTAGCTTTAACCACGTTTGAAGACTCTCCCTTTAATAGTACTTCAGTTGAGCGATATTTAATGTATGCATCCTATGGGAGGTATTTCCCCCCCTGCGCCTACCCGCTTTAATTTTATTTTCAAAAGTGTAGTATACCATAAGAGCGACTTCTAGAAAGTTTGAACATTCTCACTATTACAGTTCTTAAGATATGCGATGTTAAACATTGGCGTTCCTATACCCCCGCTGCTATTTTATTTCAATTCCGGGGCTCAGAAGATCCTACTACAAAAAGTTCAGCAAAATGCGTGCAGCGGCTCTTAAGATATGCGATAATTAATATTGGCATCCTATGGGGGGTACCAATTCCCCTGCCCCTATCGAAAAAATAAGTAGCCTATTTTATTTTTAGGGCTCACGTGATGTTACTGTAAAAATTTCAGGAAAATCGGTTCAGTAGTTTCGGAGTCTATAAAGCGACAAACAAACATACAAACATACAAACATAATTCATTTTTATATATATAGATAGAAGATAGAAGATTGTTTAGGTTTATAGCAGGTTTATTAAACAAATTTTCATAGAAAATTCGTTTCATAAACCTGCTATAAACCTAAACATAGAAAATTCGTTTCATAAAACTTTTATTAATCAAATTTTTAAAAAATTTTGTAGTTATAGGTCTTACATTGGCCATATGCCCCATATAAACGCTCCCCCTTAATCGCTTTGAGACGAATAAATCTCATGTTGAAATTTTGGTAATATTCGGCACAAAGAACTCTTGTAATTTTGTTTCGTCGGGTGGTCCATGGGTCCCAAATATTGTACACTTTCGAAAACGTGTTGCTATATTCTGTGGTGTAGGGTTTCAAATGGTCGTTATTGGACGATTTCTTTTCTTAATTGTTTCATTTCGGTTTATACGGGTGTTTATCTTTGGCTTTAAACTAATAATATAGTCTGGTTTGTTAATTTTTCTTAACGAATTAATATTTCGCGCCAAAAATTCGCCATTTTGTGTTAAAGGCAATTATAATGATACGTGTACTATCGCAATCGATTCAGCTGTAAAAAAGTTACGAGCTGAGAAGAAAATGTACAAGCATACGGCTACTCACATCTTAAGCGGGACACATGGAAAAAGTCTTATGTTGCTGTTTTTGAAATTCAAAATAAGAGGCTTAGTTAAATTAAGGAATTAATATACTCTATTATATATGAATTAAGTTATCCCAATTTATTTCAGACCTTCACAACATCATTTACACAAAGATGTCAACTAAGTATTTTTTTGAGGTGTCCCATTTAAAGTGGGACTAGCTGAACATCTATCAAGATACGCAGAATTGCGTATCGTGTAAGGCGATCACAGATGAGTTTTAAAAGCGATTAATCAATTGCAGTTATAGCTTAATACAAAAATAACCAAATGAAGGGGTACTAACCACGTTTTTACATCATTTCTAGCGAGATTTCGAAACTATCTGGCGCATTGATATTTGCAGTTCTTATTCTAAAAAGTCTAAAAGTTCCTTGAGATTAAAAAGTAAACAAACTAATAAACCAATTAACTTGCAACGAATAAAAAGTGCTATAAAAACGAGAGCAAACAACAAAATATTTATCAAGATGATTTTTATACAATAATTATTTTATTTACAACAATAACACACCAGGAAAATTTGTAATTTATCATGATCATCATTCGTTTAGCAATTACAGATATTAACATTCTGTTTCTTATTAAACGCGCAATATATATAAATATATATATATACATTTTTTTTAATCTGAAGGGTTACCGCGATTTCGATTCGAAAGAAATAATTTAATTAAGTAACTTTATGATTTAATTACTGAATAACTTTGTTCTTTCAGATTTTATTAAACGTTAGTATTACGTCAAATTTAGATTTTAGTTTGGAAAGAGGTTCACGTTATGTTTTAAAGATAACATCTTTCAAATAGTGCCCATTGTTTTTTTTTAGACCTGACGTGCTCCTTCCAGAGCATTTCCAATAACTTTTCTTAGAATTTCCGGTCCCAGCGGCCTCACATCAGCTGATGGAGGGTTCTTGGCTAATTGGCATACAACTAACTATTTAGGTAACCCCAAAGAAAAAAAATCGCGATCCATTGAATCGGATGAGATGGTATTCGATCGGCAAACATTTTGCGCAGGAGAGCCATAGTCGGACGAGGATTCTTCTCTACATCGGGCCTTTAAAAATGTTCAGTCATTGCCTTGTAGTAAATTCCATTACCATTAACCAAAACTTGTTCGTCTTTTTCGATTTTGATGTTCAACAATATTCTTGGACTTTGGGTGCTCCAACTCTTCAATTTTGTTTATTCACGTGATCAATGCTGAATGGCTGAATAATCGAATGCTGACTTTTAAGATAAAATTGAACAACTTTGGTTCTTTGCTCTGTGCTCCTATCATAAATTTCCCAAGTTTTTTAAAGTTAACAAAAAAATAACGTAAGCAAAAAATGTATTTACTTTTTAAGTCATAACTGTCCTTATGCGCCACCCTGTACTGTGTATTATGATTTTCTTACTCGTTCGCAACGATGGCAGGGTTCTATTTAAAAACAAATAGGAAATTTGATGAAAAGTTATTGTTGGTAAAGAAGTGTTTAGATGGTATTACAAGCCGTATGTATTTTGAAGAAAATGCTCCTTAATCTAATTATTGGAAGAATATTTTTAAACAAAAAACAATAACAATTTCTCACGAAAGGGTTGTATTTGCCTTAAAAAACGTACGACTTGTGTGGTCGTGTAAACTACCCTTAATAGGTGTTGGTGTTTTAAAACGGTTTTTTGTATTCGATAATGAATAAAAAATGACCCCCTGGGACTATAAATAGATTTAAGTTTTTATTATTTTTAGTTATTTTTTGTTTTCTAGTTTATTTTTGTTATGACCTTCACCACATGTGGAAAGGGTATATGTAAGTTTGTCATTCGGTTTGTAATTTCTATAATATTAATGTTAGAGCCTATAAAGTATATATATATTTTGGGTCCTTATTAATAGCGAAGTTGATTTAATGATGTCCTCTAGTCCACCTGTCCGTTGGAATGGGTTTTCCGAAGACCCTAGATATGATGGGGACTACGTTGTTCTAACTATATTTACATCGCATATAGTCCCAAAAAGTCTGCTATTGAAACTCGTCGACATCGATCCACAAATGGCTGAAATATGAACCGAAAACCACGATTGTCTCTAATTAAAACCTACAAATCCCTTGTTGTTGTTTTTCCTTCTTCATATCTAGAGAACGACAAGAGCCAATGTTTCCAAATTAGGTGCAAGCGTCTTGGTTATCAATGCACAGCATCCGCTGAAATGTAGGCGGAATTGGAGAAGTGGGCGTGTCACATAATAGATTTACTTATATCTAAGGAACAGTATTTATATAACTTTCTGTTTATATCGCACCATCGTGATGGGTATATAAGATTCGTCATTGACACTATTTTTTCTTAACTCGTTATTCTTATTTTAAAAATATAAATTACATTGTAGTTCCCTTAAGGAATTTAACATTTACTTTTTTAAATTAATATTTGACTATTCCGCAGTTTCGTTACTCATACAGTGAGTTATTTTAGTTTTAAAAATTAGCCAGAGATGCTGCTATTTTATCAGAATAACCATTTATGGTAGAGGAAAATCTCATTTGTGTGCCATCTATCACCGTTTACTCTTTCCCCCCCAAAAAAAATATGTTTATTTAACGTTCTTGAATAGTTTTTTTATCGTGAAAATATTTTACTTAATAGTTGGCATTAGGCGAACTTTTAAAGCCTTACAGTTTGAAATGAAACAAATCAGTGTGTTATATTCAGCGTTGCCGAATCTTTAAAAACGTTCACCATAGTATAATAAAATAATATTTAAACTAATTTTCGTAATTTTTCTATGGGGAAAAACGCGTTCTACCCAATCGATTACGTCAATAAGGTAAAAGAGTCAATTTAAATAGCAAAGCTATTGAAACTATTTATGTTCTTAATATATAACATTACAATCCAAAGCTTATCTGGACAGACGGACGTAATGAAATCAATTCTCCTACTCACAGAAATCTCATTAACTAAGGTCTAAGACAAAGTCTATATATTGAACAACTTGTAAAATCTTATCTAAAAGCGTTCTTACTGTAACAACATGAAACAAAGAAAACAAGATAGTGCATTTAAATTTAAAAAAGCATTATTTTCTGCGCATGTACGTCATAGTAGTAAATGAGCACAAACATGATCACACAAACACATGTGTATCATATGCCTAATGTTCGTTTGCATTTAATTCCATTTACTACGGTGACGTAAAAATGACTTCAAAATGAGAGTGAAAAGTTAAAGGACCTGCGCAATGCGCTATCTTGTTTTCTTTGTTTCATGTGTAACAATATCATTGAAGATCTTGTAAAGAGTGACTCTAATAAAATGTTAGTATTTTAAAGGGTTTCCTAAACTAAATAAACCGCCAATTTTGCAGTAAATGTTCGACAAGTGAATGATAACCTTTTAAGCAAAATCATCCTAAAAGCCAGGATTGACTATTCTAAAGTGCAGTGTTTAAAAGCCATAGGCAATAAA
The DNA here is from genome assembly GCA_943735925.1 of Pollenia amentaria. Taxonomy (NCBI): domain Eukaryota; kingdom Metazoa; phylum Arthropoda; class Insecta; order Diptera; family Polleniidae; genus Pollenia; species Pollenia amentaria. The sequence continues at coordinate 70,057,085 of OX031007.1, read as the reverse complement.
GCCATATTTTGCTATAACCCATCACATTTAGAAATAAGCCTATATGGCTTTATTTCCATATAAGAAGTGAAATAAAGCCATTATGGAAAATTTTTTTGTTAAAATAATTCTAGGCGCTTCGAAATGCGGCCACAGAGTACTATACAGAGCTGTAAAAAGTGATGTTTGAAAAAGGCACAAATCAGTTGCGAAGGCAGCTTTTGAAGAAAAATACAGGATACCAAAAAACAGGCCGCTGCATTCAACATAAATGGCGTAATCAAAACAAAAATCATTAGTTCAACAAACGCCTTTTTTTTGTGCAAAAAAATTTATTTTGTAATATTGTTTTGTTTTATAACAGCGCTTTTCACCCTTTGTATTAAGTGTACAACGCTGCTTTATTTAATACGATTTTATACTACAAAGCGTGAGTGTCTTTTTGTTGGATTTTTCATCCACAGCGTAGTCAATTTTATGCCCGTAATTTCTACAAATAGATATCTAGCTGTGTATAGATATCTATGGTGTAACGAATTTTTCATAATTTTAACACGTATGTCTTAACTACTGCCTAAACTGTAGTGTATTTTACACCATCGATTTTTGACAGTTAATTCAAAAAATGAATAAAAAAACAAATGTTGCCATATTTTAAAAGAAAATTTAAAAGACACATAGGCAAAATTAATGTTTAAATTACCAAAATGGTTTTACCGGATAGGTAAAGATAACTGTAAAGTACGAACACGACCAGATATCTCTTTGTAGAAGTTACGGGCATTAGTGTTATACATTATTATTACAGTGTTGTAAATGTTAGTACTTAAACTAAATTAATAAGATTAACAAGGTCTACAATGGACTTTACTATCAAAAAGTTAATTTTTACAACAGTTTAGCAAATAAATATCAACTAAATAAATTTGTGTTCATTGCATTGCAGCATAAAAAATGGTGCATCGAAAAATGCAGCTTTCGAAGAAAGAGACGTAAGAACGCAGTATCTTCCGTCTTGTGACAGCTCTGTAATGTGGTGCAAAAAAGCCAATGAAAATGTACCCCAAATTTAGGGCTATTTTCCATTATGCAATGTAACCCAATTTTTTTTAATAAAATGTTACTGAAATAATAAAAAATAGCCCTAAAAATAAAATAAAATATGTCCCTAAATTTTGCGTTAATTCTTTTATATGAAAAATCGGCTTAAATTTTTCACGAATGTTTACCCCAAAAAAGATATAATTAAAAACAAAAAGGAATTATATAAAAATCCCGAATTTCGGAATCTCAATATCCCGAACTTTATGATCCTGTAGCCCGTTTCTGTATTTCTCGCATCGTAAAATTTCCCGCATGAAACAAGTGAATTATGACAAAAACAGTGCAATATGAAACAAAAAATGGTTTTTCTCACATAAGTGTTTCTGTACTTTTACTTTGCGAGAATTATCTGTCATTTAAATAATTTTCCAGCAATTATTGGAAGGATGTGAGAACAAGTGTTTCTGTAACAATATTTTGCAAAAAGTTTCTCACAAGAACTGTCAAAATAAGTCATATTTGAAATTGATGCGAGAAAACAAAATTTAAAAAAATGGAGCCCAAATTATGTATGTATGTACACAAGAATGTGTATTATTTTATTTTATTTTAAAAGAAAGAATTTAAATGATGAAAATAAGTATATAAAACACAATTGTTATATTTTGTTATTTAAATTTTTTTGGCCTTTCATTGTGTTTGTTTTATGCAGGGCTGCCAGATAAATTTGTGAAAAAAACGGCAATACCCTAAGAAAAAATAAAAAAATCGTCTATTTTTTCGGACAATTTAAAATTAATTTTGACGAATTTTGTTCGATTTTTATCATATAATCACAAATTGTTATCATATAAACACATAATCAAAAAAAAAAAAAAAAATTAAGTTCATGGGTAAAATACATATTTGATACATACATAAGCTTGAGGTCTATTGAAATAAAATTATTTATTTTATTTTCCTTAATCCGATAAGAGTTTAAAATTTCAGATTGTTATTTTTCCCTGCAGAAATCACACAAAGGAGTGACAAAATATCATTTTGAAATAAAATAAACACATTTGGACAAAGTAAAAGGCAAAAATTTCCTAAAGTGCATTGACTGAAAAATGGGGTAATAGTTTAATCTTTTGATCACACAAACAAATGTATTAAATAATCCAAGCAAATAAAAATTAAGCAGTTTCCGTTCGAAATTTTGCTTTTGCCGATACATTTTTAATCTGCCTTGTTTTTAAAGATATCGGTTTTCTGTGGTGCCTAATACACAAACATATAAAACTATTTAAAATTGTTTTATTTCAAAGACTGAATCGTCACTAGAAAAAAATCAGCAAATTGTCACTTTGCCAATTTTGGAACAAAAAAAAAATCGTCAAAATGTCGATAAATCTTTAAATCTGGCAGCCTTATTTTTATTATATATATTTCTTTCGTTGACGTTTCGCTAGCATTTGACACTTAATTACTGGAAGTATTCCAGTTAAAACAAAATCTGTGTTGTCTGTTCTCGCATTTAAATACAGAAACACTTTTTTCTCGCAAATCGAGAAACGATGGAATTTTTTGTTTCACACTTAATATGAGAAAATTTGCGATGCGAGAAATACAGAAACGAGCTACTGAATTATGAAATCCTTAATATAAAAATCCCGAATCTAAAAGCTTCAGTATGCGAAGCTGGAGTTTGTTGTACAACAGAGGAAAACATCCTTGTGCCCGCCTATGCAGAGAAGCTTTGCTTAGCGAAGCCGATGTTTGTTATACCATAGAGAAGAAAATCTTGCACCCGCAAGTCGATACTGAATGAATCGAAATTATTTTTTCAATGTTGTGAAAACTCAAATAAATGCTTTACAAAACTGAAAAAACTATTTCGATTCATTCAGTATCGACTGAAAAAATTATAACTAAATTACTTTTGAATCGAAAAAGTATTCGATCACGACTGCCAGAATTAGCCCCCTGTTGTCAGTGCCACACTATCACACTAAAAAGATGCATAATCATAATAAATTAGAAGAAAATGCCATTTTCATAAAAATTTGGAAGTCGGAGAGGACAGACTTTCCAAAAAATCTGTCACTCAGCCTTATTTTTAGATCACACTATAAACGACAATAGAATAGTGAATTACCGGCTTAAGTTATGAAGCACGTTGTCACCTTAATGGCTTTTTAAATTGCAAAATCCAATACTATCTTGTGTTAAATTTGAAAAAGAAAGTTACATTGTTTATTCCGAATGCTTTGGTAGGCTAATTATGCCCGTAATTTCTACAAATAGATATCTAGCTGTGTATAGATATCTATGGTGTAACGATTTTTTCATAATTTTAACACGTATGTCTTGCCTACTGGTTGAACTGTAGTGTATTTTACACTATCGACTTTTGACTGTTAATTCAAGAAATGAATAAAAATACAAATATTGCCATATTTTAAACGAAAAATCAAAGGAAAAAACAGGTGGGCAAAATTAACGTTGAAATAACCATAATAGTTTTACCGGATAGGTAAATATAACTGTTAGGTACGAACACGACCAAATATCTCTTTGTAGAAATTACGGGCATTAGTAGTGAGCTTGTCTATCAGTGCGTCGGCTGCGGGTTCGATTCCCGCAAGTATCTCTGGTCTGTTTCCCTATAACGGGCTCAAGTCAGTGTTGCTCGGTAAATTAAGTAAGAACATAATTTTTGCTTTCAATAACGTTCAGTAAAGACGCCGATTTAATATCCTATTCAGTCGTACGATTTGCCAAAAAAATCGTGTGAATCCATAAAGTATGATAGTGTTACCTTGAAATAAAATTGAGTGACATCAGTTGACCATAAACGTGACAACTTCAAAGGATTGTTTGGAGTTGTTTAACCGCGATTCGAATGAGTTTTTGCGGCGTTTTGTAATTGTGGATGACATGGATCCATTACAACACTCCGGAGACCAAGCAGCAGTCTAAACAATGGGTTTCTCCGGATGAACCGGCTCCGAAAAAGGCCAATGTTAGTTTGTCTGCCAATAAGGTGATGGCAACAGTTTTTTTTTTTTGGGATGCACGCGGGATAATTCACAACGATTACCTTCAAAAGTGAAAAACAATAAACGGCGAATATTATGCCAACTTATTGGACCGATTTAACTACGATTTAAAAAAAAAGACCCCATATGGCCAAGAAAAACATTATTTTTCATCAAGATAATGCACGTGTGCACACGTATGCAGTCTCAATGGCAAAATTACATGAATTGGGCTACGAATTGGTACCTCATCCGCCATGTTCTCCTGATTTAGCCCCCAGTGACTATTTCCTATTTCCGAACCTAAAGAAATGGTTCGGTGGAAAGAGATTTAAATCCAATGATGAAATTATTTGTCAAACAAAAGCCTATTTTATGGACCTCGAAAAATCCTATTTTTTGGAAGGGATACACGTTGGACTAAGTGCATTGAGCTAAAAGGAGAAAAATAATTATTTTTTTTTTGTAAAAAAAACTGTGTTTCATTCAAAAAGTCACGGACTTATCGAATCGCCCTCGTATCATATGATTGTGTAGGATAGAAATTCTAGCCTTAACTACCCATTCAGCCCAGTTATGAATAAAAATTCCCCTTTTTCCCATTTTTACAATTGAATTAACATGGGGAAAAATGGGAAAAGGAAGAAAATTTCATTTTTCAGGTGATGTTGAAAGCACAGCTGTGCAACTTTTTTTTCTTACTTAGAGAGAGAAATGTCAAATGTTGCTAGTGTGTTTTTGACACATCGATCAACGAAAACGACAAAAATACATTGTTGTGTTTTTGGTGTTGTTACTTGTTGTAGTATCGACACCACGGTATACATGAATTCGCCTTGGTTTTTTTTTTCAGAGAGAGAGCGGGGAGATTTCTCCCAACGGAGACGGTACCGCGACCAAAACCAGGTCTATTGTACCCACCCCCCTTTAGTTGGCCAAAAGACCCTCTGCCTCCCAGAGAAACTCAAGAAGGTCTTTTGCCGGTATTACACCGACTCGGGACGCGCCCATCGTACCGTGCCCCAAGTGTCTCCTTCTGGCCCATGCCAGCGCGGGGCAGTCACACAGTAGGTGCTTTGTAGTTTCGTCCTCTTCATGGCATAGTCTACATTCCTGGTCCTCTGCCAGGCCCATCCGAAAGAGGTGGTGCTTGACCGTATGGTGGCCCGTCAAATAAGCCACCAACAGCCGTAATTCTCGTCTGTTGAGACCCCTTGTCTCCAGTGTACTCCCGGGAAATATAAATTCCTTCGCCTGACGCATTCCCGGTAGCGATACCCAGTATTTCCTGTGCTCGCTGAGAGCCCATTCCCCCAATAGGGACTGGGTAGTGGCCCAGCTTAACCCACAAAAGGGCTCGGGGCCCACCATTTGGGTATTTGCGCCAGTCCTAGCCAGTTCATCAGCCCTATCGTTACCCGGAACCCCTGAGTGTCCCGGCACCCAATAGAGTGTCACTCTGTTTCTTGAGCCCAGCTCCTGTAGCCTTCCCCGGCATTCCGCCACCAACTTCGAGGACAATTTCCAGGAAGAGAGTGCCTTAATGGCCGCTTGGCTATCAGTGAATATCGCAATGTTGTTTCCTATCATTCCCTTGTTAAGAATGTTGCTACAGCACACATCGATGGCGTGGATCTCGGCCTGGAATACACTTGGTGATCTTCCCATGGCTATCGAGATTCGCGTGTTTGGTCCAAATACCCCAGCACCCACCCCGTGCTCCGATTTGGATCCATCGGTATACCAACGTAGTCCCTGATTACCATCACAGGGATTTCCACTGTCCCAAGCTCCCCCATTTGAGAGGAACGTGCTAAACCTTCTGTTAAAGCTCAGTTCCGTGGTCTTAATGTCCGCCCTTGTGCAGACTGATAGACTAGGAGCTAATTTCATCAGACCAGCGTGTCCGTTGACCCCATCTGACAGTCCGGATGTTTGTTGGATCCTAAGGAGACTCGATATTGCGACCTTCCTTATATGGATGTGTAATGGCAAGATGCCCAAAATAGTTTCAAGTGCCGCTGTTGGACATGTGCGCATCACCCCCGTCAGAGCTACACAGACCATTCTCTGTAGCCTTCCGCACTTTTGACAATCGCCTTGGTATAGTCATTAGAAATTTTGTTCTCAATTTTTCAACTAAAGAAAATAAGGAAACATTAAGGCCTCTATTACGGTTCACAACTCAACTCAGTTGAGCTGTAATTTCTTCATTTTTGTATTATGGTTTACAACTTTGCTATATTTCGGCGAACAAAAACATTAAAAAATTACAACTCATCACAACCAGTTGTTTTTATTACAACTCAACTCAGTTGAGTTGTGAACCGTAATAGGGGCCTACTTTTGCATTTAAATGTAAAAGAATTGAATTGTGTACGAAATAATCGTTCTTATGATATGGGCATTTCCTGAGGTCACGAACGTACGTTCGTACGCTTGTGATGTAGAAATAATATAGAAAACGACACTTTTACTAGCATTTTTTTTTTGCTATTCGATAGCATTTTGGTAGCTCTTTATTTAGTGCAAAAGATGGATTTCGTCGAGTTTAAGTTTTCATAATAATAGTTACAAAACATATGGTCACGAACGTACGCAAAATAGAAGTCAACTTTGGCTAACAGTAGTGAAATGTAAAAATCTGCGAAATGGAACGGAATATTCAAAAGTGATTAATTTATTTTAAAAGTGTATTAATATAGGTCTCTATCCAGTATTTACACAATAAAATATCACTTTTGGTTTTTGTTTATTTGGCTTAAGTACCGGTCGCGAATGTACGATTTTTTCATATGTTTTAACCGTTAATCGACCTATTTTTGTTCTCCTTATACTTTTCTCTTCTTAATTGATTGTTATAGAGATATTTTAAAGAAAGAGTGCAAACAAAACAAAAAAAAAATTATATATAAAAATGTCTTTAGAAGTTGCTTAAAATGAAAATATTAAATTTTCCAGTTTCGAGCCCAATTTCCTCAAGTAAAACAGCTGAGATATCGTAACATAGCATATATACCATTCTATTATAAAAACATAGACTTTTTTTATAATTATAAACAATAAAACACGAAGACTATTCACATTTTATTTTTCCAGCCTGGTTGACCATTCGGAGGAAATGCCCATATTTAAAAGAAAAAATTTGGTAAGAAATATTTTTAAGTTATTAAAATTTCCCCAGACCAAGAAATATTTTGAGAAATATTTGAACAAGAAGTAATTTTTACTTATGATACTTTACATTATATTAGGTATAAAACCTAAATACCAACAAACTTAAACGATTTGTGGACGGAAAAAGGTTGTACAAGGGCTATCTAAAATAATAGACCGATTTTCACTTTTTTCAATAGACTTCGTTCTTGTGATAATTAACACATACATATGTGCCAAATTGCATCCCAAATTTCCAAAAGTGCGACCAGAACTTTGCGCACAAGGTTTACATGGACAGGCAAATAGCCAGCCAGCGGGATGGATGCACGGACATCGTTTGATAGATTACAAAAATTCTATATTATAATGAATTTAATTACAATCTTTTTTGTGCAATAACATCATAATGCAGCAAAATTTTAAAAGATTTATCTTCATAAGTTTTTGAGAATTATTCATCGTTCCTACACAAAACGTCTTAGTATACCCACACATTCATGCCTCATTAAGAAAATCATGACTTTCATTCATAACTTCTTCAAATTTCAAAATTTGGATTTGAAGTGTAAAAAATTGGTGGTTATAATGTTATTATGGAAAAAATTAACAAAAATATGGTGCTGCAGAAAGTGTGTTATCGTTTAAATTAGAAACTAATTAGAAAATAGCTAAAATCTAAAAAAGGCTTGTAGTAAAAGCACATAAAACCAGTTTATTATGTGTAATAAAAACTTTCGTACAAGTGAGTACAGATGTAATTAACTAGTGTGCATGACTTTCGGCATACTCTCACAATATTCTATACACAGAGTAAACACACTGTGTCTACAAGCGCCTCACACAATTTAAGTATATGACTATCAGCACCATTTGTTCCCTTCTTAGGAGTTTCTGATGTAATAGCAAAAGTATACAGGAACATCCATCAGCAAAGCGAACTTTTTATTATTAACCAGACATTGACGTATAAAGTCCTGGTGTTACTAGACAGTTACATCAAATAGGACCTTGGTCAGCTGCGATCTTTAGAAGATTTTTTAATTTCAAACTCCTAACAAACTCCAGGTTTTGACTGCATATAGGTCTTCTCCTTTTTGCACAAACCCCAAATGGACAAGTGAGTATACTCGGACACCAATATATTGCCTTGGGCGTTAAACACTACACAAAATTTTAAATGTGTTGCAAAGCTATTCTTAATCAAAATGTGCCACTAAATTATTAAAGTTCTAAACGAAAAGAGCGTATGATGCGATTTCGAACATTTATCAGATATAAAAATTGTCGAAAGATTATTAGCTTGAACTGCGATAACACAAAACTTGAAAAATACAACAAAAATGTAAATGCTCATAGAACTTGTACTTCGGCGAATAGACTAAAATTCTCTTGAATGTCAGTTAAGATTAAACAAGCAACAAACAAGCCAGATGGTTTGGCTGTATATTATTGTATATTTATAACGTTTATGGCAACATTTTAATTAAACGTTATACATCAGTCAAAGCAAACGGGCAAAAAATAACGGAAAATAAAAAAGAAATTGCGTTTTAGGTGTGTCTTTAAAATGTTCTTTCATTTCAATAATGTAAAAATTTTGGCAACTTTAATTGCCTTCTCGGCAATCGTGTGTAGTGCTAATCAACCTTCGTATCAAGTTTCGCTTTATGTGCAATTGCATCCTCGGGCACCACCGGTACATCTGTGCAACGGCGTTATTGTGCAAAGTCGTTTGATATTGACCACAGCTTCTTGTGTTCATTACAAATTTTCCTCAAGCAATAGTCCTGTCATTGCTATTGATTCTGACATGATCAGTGTCATTAGTGGCAGTTGTACGACTTTTCAAGATGAACTTACGCTACAAGTGGCCAACATTTTTGTAGCCGAAAATTTCAATTTTACTACGGGTGAAAACGATTTAGCCATATTGCGCTTAAACGGTATATTACCGTTGGACACTCGCAACGATATGAGTTGGATTACATTGGAAGATGATGAAGACTACGATGACCCTTGTTTGGCGAATTTCTATGTACGAAATGTAAGTCTAAAGTGTAATTTTTTATCTCTTATCTGTTGGCACTTAACAAATTTAACAAATTGTTTTAACGGTAATTTACGACTTTTGTAAATGGAATATTACAAAATGAATTATGTATACAGTTAAAACAAAGTGCAACGCTTTTTTACAATAATTACTTTTTAAGGCAACACTGTGCAACACATAAAATGCAAACTTTTTCTCGTGTTGAATTTCTCGAAGGTCTTATCGAAACTAGTTAAGCCGCTGTGCGAATTTCATGGCCTCATGTATTTTATGGCTAAATTTTAAATTTTCCGAAGAACTTAAAAAAATTATTAATCAATATCAAGTTTTTTTCCTTTTGCTACATTTTTCATACATTCATCGAATTTTCGATGTAAAATATAACTGGAATATGTGAAAAAAGCTTTTTCCAGTATTATAAGGAATATTTTTACTAAAGATTACTGCACTGAATTTTCCACAATTTCGCCGCCATGGGCCAAAATATTGAAAAAAGATATTAAAATTTTTTCGACGTTTTAGCAATTTTGAGGCACTTGGTACAGTTCTTTCGGATTAGTTTGTTTTACACTTGTTTTCTTCTAGTCTTCAGCTACAATTGCGCCGAAGGCAGGAAAACAAAATTCCAATTAGTTTCCGTGATATATTCTTGGGAAATTTTGTATGTTATTCGGAAAAACTAAGTTTTAACCAAAATATACGAGGCCATGAAATCTGAACAGCAGGTTGACTAGCAAACCCCCAATAGGCTTTTGTTAGTTCCTATAAGCGCTTTGAGAAATTACACATCAGTAGGAGTTTCCACTCGATGACTTCAAAAATGTTGCACAGTTTAAGTCAAGATTTTTTTAAAATTATTTAATTATTTAAACCAAGGCGACATTTATACGATGATTTTTAAGACATGTCTTTAAAACAAAGAAAGAGGGGTAGAAAAAAGCCATGATTTCTGTTCTTCGTGTATTTTTTCTAATTTTTTTTACTGTCATTTCAAATTTTGCTATTAGATTTTATTTTCATTCGTTTTTTAAAAGAACTATAAAAACAAGTAAGAAATTATAATCAATCAAGCCTACACCACAGTAAATAAAAACAATTTTGCTAGTGTACCCTATTTGAAACCCATAGGCAAACATGGACCCGCCTTAACAAAATTATGTCTTAACCTCATAGACTTATGTAAAAGTTCCGAATATTATTAAGATATCTTCATCTATATGAGATTTTAAGAGTGGGGTTTATATTGGACCTACGGTTAATTTTGTGCCTACCAGGATATGTCATAACATAGTACCTATTGTAATAGTTATTATCGCCAAATTTTATGTTAATACCAACATTCATAAGGAATTTATAGCTGTTTTCGGGAGAAGTATTTGTATGAGAGGGGAGCTATGGCCAATTATATGGACCGATTCAAGTAGAATTTAATAAGATGATTTTGATTCCAATAAAATAAGTGTGGACCAAATTCAATCTAAATACCAACATAATAAGATGGCTTATGGGTACAAAAACCCTTATCCGGAAAAATGTTTGTATGGGGGCTATGTGAAAGTATAGACCGATTTTCAATAGGCTCTATCCTTGTGCCAATAGAAACCTATGTACCAAATTTCATCAAATGATCTCCAAAATTGCGACCTACACTTTACATGGATAACCACTCCACTATGGTATAAAAAACACCGGCTTCGCTAACTAAAGTTTCTCTGCAAAACAAAGACCGACTTCGCTAACTTAGGCTTCCCTTCCTTCTTCAGAAGGGTAACAGCTGGCCAATTTTCACATTCCGTCCCATCAGTAGCCTCTAAAATTATCCATCCACATGTACGCAAGTCTTGGTCAAACACACAGTTAACTGACACGTGGACCAAAGTTTAGAGAGTAAAGGTACCAAAGAAAAGTGATTTAACAGAGTGTAACATGTAAATATTTTAGGCAAATAAATGAAAATAAATTTAATAAAAACTGAAATTTGACTTCTTGTTTTCGACGGCCAAGAATATTGGCCTACCCATGAGGAGCAATTGCAATCCGCTAGATTCACCGTGTATGTACTTATTCAGAATTACTAGAAAGACTGAACACAAATCCATCAATCAACAGCAATATCTCCAATATTAAAAGTGTTTAATATACATATACGTGGATTTAATTGCATTAATTGGACTAGTAGGTCAAATTGTTGTCCCATGGTAATTTTAATCCATTTTGTTAACCAAAATAAAAACAATATTTAAAATTTTTTTTTCTAAAATTAAGCAAAAACTAACTTATTTTAGATTTTAGCGCCATTTTATTGAAAAATCTACACGGCAATCATAACTTTGCAGCTGCCAAAATACTTACTATTTGGTAACTGAAATCGATATCAGTTGCCATCTGTAATATATTTTCGGATACTGGCAAACAATAACCAACATCGGATAGTTTGATTAGGTAGAAGGTTAAAGCTGGAGCTGCACACTGCGCATTTAAGGCGAAAAAGTAGAAACTGTGTAACTGTATGTGGCAAGTTGCAGCAAAACGCATAGAATGCGTATACATACGTATAGAACGGATGAAGTATCCTTACCTTCTGCGAAGTTTAAACATATTCGTATATATGTATGTAAAAGGAGGCTGACACCATTGCTGCCAGATTTTACGATTTATCGTCATTTTGACGATTTTTAATTATAAAAATAGTCTTTTGACGATAGGACGACTTACACACTAAATTCGACGATTTTTCAAATGACAAATTATGTTCAAATTTACAAATATTTTTAATTTAATTTCACATTTTATTTGAGCTTCTTAGAATTTGATTTATATGCATTATTTGATTGGCAGTAATTTTCATGTCTTAGCTGCTTATTACAACCTTTTGGTTTCCTTGAGATTAAAATTCCCGCAAAATGTTTTCATTTTTAAAAAAAAAATTTTTTTCAGTCTATCAACGGTGCTCCAAATTACATTCAAAGCGAACAACTACCGCTATTAGATACCGAGGCGTGTAGAGCTACATCCGAAAATCTCATAGAACGTGAAAATGATTTGTGTTCTCTTTATTATCTGCCAACTGGATTTAATTGCAATGTAAGTCCAAGCTGAATCAGTGAGTTTAATTAAAAATGTACCCAAAATTAATAGCCACTTTATCGGCAGGCCGTCGAAGCCCTTCAAAACTACAATGGTGATCGAGGTACGGGTTTGGTTTGTGGTAACAAACTGATTGGAATACTGTCAACTATTTTGCCCTGGCAAAATAATACCGACTGTATAGAGAAACCTATAAGAGCATATTATAGCGCAATAGTACCTCATATAGGTTGGATTTTCGATATAATAACAGAAGAAGATTTGAATATGTTAAATGAGGACGAATATATTTCATCCTCAGCTTATGCTGGAAAAACAAATGCATTTGTTGAGCCGCAAGTAACAGGTAAACAAAAATTATTATATCTAAAACAGTTAACTGTAATAAAATTTTTTTTTAGAACCTGAATCAACTCCGGTTTTCACTACTCCTGATAGCAATCAATCGACTTATTACGTTGCTCAACACAGTGGGACTGTGTTTCGTGTAGCAAGTTCTAAATTTTTATTTTGGATTATGGGAGTAGTTTATTTTTTTATACAGCAAGCATTTAATTGACGAATGTCTCTATTTTATAAATAGTAAATTATTATAGTATTATTGAAAAAAAAAAGAATCAAGCAAAATTTAATTTTATATTGGCATATTTAAAAAATCAGAAAGGCTGTAGTATTAACTCTTAATTTAAGTATGCAAATAAAATATTTGATAATTATTTTTATACCTTTCGACACAAGTGGAAAGGGTTTATATAAGCTTGTCATTTCCTTTATAATTTCTACAATATTGACCTTATTATGGATCCTTATGAGTAGCGGGATTGATTAAACTCTGTCCATCCGTCAGTTTGTCTGCAAATGTATATGCTAAAATGGGTTTTCCGAAGTCCTCAGATATGATGGTGAAAATATCGAGCCCTTATTGCAAAACAAAGCTTAAGCGACATAACCACAATATTACAGGAGAAAGGTTTCATATTATATTTCATAAAAATGTTGTATGAAGGTTGGCGCTTAAGCTAAAATGGTTTTTGCTTTAAAATCGTAACGCTACCTTTTGTGACCATGAGATTTTAGGTCATAATGCAAGTGTTACCAATAAATTCATTTAGTAAAAAAAAACGAAAATTGAACATTTTGCCGCTTAGGCTATTTTTGCGGTAAGGGCTCGATATATTGCTATTAAAATTTCGAAGATAGTTTTCAAATGGCTTAGATATGCGCAAGCCACTACTGCCTCTACACGTAGAAAAAACATGGTTGGAGGTAACCATATTCTAAGAGCAACAAACTATGGTTGAATTTTACCAATGTTTATGTTTGCAGGTTAACATATAATGGTTTAATATGACCATAATATGGTTAAAATTAACAAAAAATTCCCGAAATAAACCATATTATGTTCAAAATATAACCATATTATTTTCATAATTAACCAAATTTTGGTCAATATTAATTATAATTGTGGTAAAAATTAATGATATTATTTTCAAAATTAACCATAATATGGTCAATATTTTTTAGAATTCAGACAAATGTAATCATATTATGGTCAGAACTAACAATAATATGGTCAATGTTAACCATATTATGGATATTTAATTCAAGCATATTTTCAATTTCCATTTGTGTCAATTTATAATTTTAAATATTAACAGGAATACGTTGTACGTTCCACTTTTATAAGCAATCCCATTTAAATCATTTTCCAGTCTTTGACGGCCTTCATTAGCACTCCTTCTGTTTTACTGTTAATTATAATTAGTATTGTGGTTATTTTATTGGACTGTTAATGGTTTTCAATCCAAATTTAGACATTTTCAATTAGGCTTAAGTTCATTGAATTTAATTTTCATTAAATTTTACAACATGAAATCAATTAAAATTTTATTGATAATTTTTCATTCTTCACTGCGCTGAGATTTGAACCCAGGCTTTCACAGACAGGTTGCCCAGACTAGTTTCGATTGTAACCACACAATATCTTCAGTGGGGTTTGCCGTTTTAAATCTCAGCGCCGTCAAGAATGAAAAATTATCAATTGATTTCATTTTGTAAAATTCCTGTCTTCATAAAAAATATTTAATGAAAATTAAATTCAAGTTCATTTTAATTCAAAAAATCTAAATTAGTCCATAATTAAAATAAAATGAATGAGAATTTTAAGCAACCCAAGCAAGTATGTATTTGAAAATCATTCAACTATTGCAGAGAGCAAAAAAGCTTGATTTTGTTGCTTTTAAACATATTATTTTAAATTTAAAATTAAACATACTATGTTTTAAAATATTATAATTTCAAACATACTATTGTTATTTTTAACCATAACATGTTTGGAGACAACCATAATATGGGCTTTTGAATGGATGAATTTAACCAATATATTATTGCCGGTAATAATAATATGGCTAAAGTAACCATAATATGTTTCAGTGTATGGTAATATATTTTTTTTATTAAAACTTAATATTGTTAATTTTACCATATTTGAAGTTTCAAGGAAGGAAAGCACTTTATTGTAAAATACAAACAAATTATTATCAATCGTGAAAAAAGTAACGTTCAAAACAACAATAGCTTGTTTGTTGCCATTGCGGGGACCATAATGTGTTTTTTAACCATACTTCAACCATGTTTTTTCTCTGCGTGTGGGTTTTGCCAATTAATCTCTTTTTTACTCATAAACCTTTACTTTTTGTAGTTTTCTTATAATCTATGAAATTTTTTACCCAACACCTTAAGTAAACTTAGACTGGAAGTGAAAATAAACAAAAATCGATTTATTAATGACCGTTTTAAAGACATATACAAACTACTTTTTCCCAAAATAATTGTTTAAGCACAATAGCGCTCATACCATAAGAGCTAGGAACGTATTTTCTAAATCTCAAGGGTATTTTATATTCAAAATGAGCCAAATCAGTCAATCAAAGTACGATAGGGTCAATAGTTTTGCTCAAATATTTTCAATATATGAGATTTGTTTGGTTTTAAAAATCGGTGAAATCTTTATATTACTGCACCTAGCTCCCATAAAAATATACTGCCGTAACAAGGATTTTAACACTATAAGGCCCATTCCACATTAGATAGAGAACAATTGACTTTTTAATACTGTGTTAAAGGGTATTCAAGAATGAAGCACTTTTACTTGCTTCTAATTAAGCACGTATTATTGGGTTTGATATTTTTGATATTTATTATTGTTTCATCCATACAACAAGATATACAACATTTTTTAGATTATAGTAGGGATAACAGGTTGTTATACAAATATATGTTTATAACATGGTAATAGGGTATTCATTCCGATGAACGGTTAACCGATTAATTACTACCCGATTAAATTGGCTATTTTCGACTAACGATTAAGCCGGTTAATTAAAGTCGATTAAATTTCAAATTTTTTGTGTTTTTAATTATGTATTTGTTTCGCCTCATATACAAAAGGTTTGTGTTTAGAAAATATTTTTTCATATAAACAAAGAAGGTGTACAGTGATCTTCATTTTAAATAAGTGTTTGCTGTCAACAGCTTTTAAATGTATGTGTTTAGTTATTTATTTTTTCCTCTCATATCTTCTATTGAGGTACGGGTTTGGTGTGTGGTAACAAACT
The DNA here is from genome assembly GCA_943735925.1 of Pollenia amentaria. Taxonomy (NCBI): domain Eukaryota; kingdom Metazoa; phylum Arthropoda; class Insecta; order Diptera; family Polleniidae; genus Pollenia; species Pollenia amentaria. Next base: position 70,041,129 of record OX031007.1, on the reverse strand, counting down.
GATTGGAATACTGTCAATTTTTTTGCCCTGGCAAAATAATACCGACTCTATTATGGGTTGCTTTCGATTTCTCCAACATCTACGATAATTGAAAGAATTTTTTCCAAGTCAAGTTTTATCAAAACTAAAGAAAATAATCATTTAAACCCTTAACGTTCAAACCAAATAATTTTTCTAAAAAACAATTTTTTAAGAAATTCTTAAACTGTGAAATAACTAAAAAAAAAATCTTACAATTTGTTTTTTAATTAAAACACACTATTTACGTATTAATTAAAAAATATGTATTACATATTTATGAATTATTTCTTTGTTTAGTTCAAGAATTGTTATGTGCGTAATGTTATTGTTTTTTTTTTACTTATAAACTCAAAATAATAAATAATTTATGCATTTTTATTTATTAAAATTACTTAATTTATAAAAACTTTTATTAATCGGTTAACCGAACAATAACAAAATTAACCGATTATTACACGATTAAAACAAAACATCGCTTAATTAATAGAACGGGCTTTTGCTTTAATCGGTGGAATACCCTACATGGTACTTATTCTGTTATATAAAAGAATTAACAAAAGTGTTGAAAATAAATAATAAAAGGATTTCAATAACATCTATGACTAATTTAAAAACACAAAATAAAATTTTAAAACCTAAAATAATTTAATTTTGTAGTAGACTAAAGAACACAGGTTGTGTGTTAAGGTGCCCGTAGACGACATGTTTTTTACATCTGACTTGTAAACTTTTAAGTCATATGTAGTTGTGAATGTCTGTCAAAATTGCTGTTTTATAGAAGGTTAATAACATTTGGTCACAAGTGTACATGTTTTTCTCTGTATGTAGTCTTGGTTTTAAAATACCGTGCTGCCGCTACAAAAAATTTTATTTACGCCGTAAAAAAGTTCAGCCATCTAAACATTTTTTTTTCTTTAAGTTCGAATATACCAATTTAGGATATTGTAATGATGCGTTTTTATTTATATATGTACATAGTTTCTATTCAATGGTGAAATTATTATACATATATCGGTATTGTGAAACATTAACTTAAGCCGGCTAATGATTCCGTCAACAATGCACCGCCGCTGCGGGTTTCTTCCCGGCATAGATTTCTGACACAGCTGATGTCAGATGGCTTGTCAGAAGAAAATAGAGCACGCTCTAATTGAAATTTTGTCAGATGACTTTGCGTCTGACTTTTACAGATTCAATGTTTTAAAGGTAACACACGACATGTATGTATTTTGCAGTGGGTAATTTGACATCAGATGTAAAAAAACATGTCGTGTACATGCAACTTTAGGGGGCATTAACACGGTGTCTTTTCAGACATGTCTGTTTTCTTCATTCTCCATATATCCATATATATGTATACAAAAATATATAAAAAACATAAAAATTCATAAAAACAAACATGAAAACTCGTTTCCCTAACCAGATCGCCTACAAACAAAACAACCGTGTTTGTTAGACATGTCTGAAAAGCCACCGTGTAGATTTCCTAATCTATTACAAAAAATGACTTAAGCCTATAGTACACGGCATGTAAAAAGACACATGCGCATGTGATTCTGACGTAATTTTGACGTCATCACACAACACGCGATGTTTATTGTGGCTTTGCATTGACGTCAAAATTACGTCAGAACCACATGCGCATGTGTCTTTTTACATGCCGTGTACTATAGGCTTTAGTTGTTTACGAGAACCGTTATAAGGCTAAATATGTCTACTTTCCCACTGTGCATTGTAGACAAAAGAATGAAATGAGCATAAGTACAACCCAGCCGATTGGCGTATTTTTATTGACTCTTGAGTTTGGTTGTTTTTTTGCTGTTTGTGTAAAGTTTTGTGCTTTGGTGTGTTCTGACATTTGTAGTAAAATTTAATGGCCAACATATTTCTTCATCCCCGTTTCATCCCCGCCCTCGCCCTTGGTAGGGGTGTTTTTACGATTTCTTAGAATAGAGCTAACAATTACTGTTATAAAGGAGGGTTAGTGCGGTAATATATTCCACAAAAATATTTGCCGTATCATTTTCTACAAGGTTGCTTAACATATCTTAAGCCTCAGATATAAAGAACACATAGTTTCATACACACACCGATATGCTGCATGAACAGGCCAACTTTCCTGACTTTAACTGTGTCATTTTGGGATCAAGCAAACGATTTAAAAAATTCACTATGCGATGACTCTCGAGCTACGTACTTAAATTTTTTTAAATTTCTTATATTTAATTTTTGCCTAATGTCCCGCTAGATTAGCAAAATACCCCTATGCGCAACGGGTAAATATTTAACCCAACCTAAAATAAAATTCCGATGTGATCTCTCAAAATGCCGATAAACATATATATTTTGGTCTCTTCTACTGGAATCCAATAAACATTAACTATCAGGTATGGCCGTCCACTTGAACTTTGTGCGCAAAGTACAGGTTCAAATTGTGGATGTATATATGTATAGTGATGAAATTTGAAATTTACTAGGTTTTTATTATCACAAGAACGAAGCCTATTGAAAATGGTCATCAGTCAATAATTTGCATAGCCCCCATACAAACTTCTTTCCTGAATAGTCTTTGTGCCCATACATTTTGATTAAATTTGGTGCAAACGTATTTTATTGCAACATTTCTTCAAAATCAGTCCTTATTTGACCGTAGCTACAATCACTGTTAGGATTGGCATAAAATTTGGTAACGATAACTTTTATAATAGCTATTATGTCATTGTAGGTCCAAAATTTACTAAATTTCCCATACAAACACTTCCCTTAGATAACTTAAAGACGGATGTATTTTTTAGATAATATCCAACACAAAGAACTCTTATTTGAATCTTAAGGTCATAAAATAATTTTGTTCTAGAGGGTCCATGGTTGGCCATGGGTCCCAAACCGGGTCCACTCTCGAAAATTTGCCTCTGAAAACTGTGGTGTATTATATCATATGTCCGTGCTTGACTTATCTTACTTGATATATGTTATATGTATTGGTATTCGAATTGTATTTTGCAAAAAAAAATGTTAAAAAATTGTTTTGGAATCTATTCGAAATCCTTCACACCTCTTTAAAGCGATTGTTTTGAAATTGATTTTTTATATAAAATTAGCAGCAGATATCCGGTGTGTGCTACTACGTTCCCTCTTCTAGTGGTCCCATTTTTTTTAAAAAATTTAAAAGCTTATATGTCTATATAAAAATGGATCTATCTATGTCTAAAATATCATTGAAATCGGTTAGTTTGTTTCGGAGAGGCAGAAATTGTCCCCTACCTCCCCTCGCAGTCCTATTTAAAAAAAAATGCATATAAATAGGGATCTATCTGTGTCTTAAATCTCATTAGAATCTGCTAGATAGTCTCGGAGAGACAGAAATTTCCCCTACCTCCCTATGTGGTCCTATTTTATAAAAAGTGTATTGCTAATGTGTTCATATAAGTGGGGAAATATCTATGTTTTTAATTTCTTAAAAATCTGTTACATAGATAGCTTCGAAGAAGCAAAAATAGCCCCCAAACTTCCCTTGTGGCCTTAGTTTAGCAAATGCCTTTCTAATGAGACCATCGGTTGGATGATTTCAGAGTCTATAGCGAAAATAGGAATAAACCTTTTTTTGTATTTTATTATATATACAGATTGGGAATACTGTTCGTACTTTTTTTTTCTTATATATGCCCTCCACACCACTAGTGGTGAATGAGGTATACTAACTTTGCCATGCCGTCTGAAACTGTTTTATTGTACATCTAAGACCACATAAAGTATATATATTCTGGCTCCTAGAGTAATTCTAAGTCGATTTAGCCATGTCCGTCTGTCTGTCCGTCTGTTGAAAACACGCTCACTTTCGAAAAACGCAAAAGAAAAGAACACACTTGGTTTCAAATTGCTTGTAGTTATCCCAAGTAGCTTGGGATTGAAATCCAGCAACATCGGTTCAGTAGGATCAGAACTATGAATCGAAGTGTGGAACCGTTATCCTAAAAAAATTAATAATTTTGATACAAAAACTAGCATAAATGGTGGAATAATGCACAGAATGATATACAATTTTGCACGAATTCGCTTTATACGACTGCAACTCATACTGTTAAATTTCGTAAAGATCGATCCATAATTGACCATAGGCTTCATATAAACCCTACTCGCGGAAAACAGTTTAGTACGCCTAAAACCAAATAAAGCCCATTTGGGAAATAATTAAATTCGCCTAAAACCATAACAGATATATTTATTGCGGTAAAATTTCTTCCAACTTAGATTCATATGGCCAGAAAAAATATCATGCAATTTTGTGAAATTCACTGTTAACGCTAAAACTAATTACACTGCTGTATTAAAATTTATTCCAATTTATTTTTTGTAATACCAGAAATCAGTCTTCAGAATTTTGGGATGATTGGTCCATAATTTACAATATGTGCAACACAAATTACCCTCCTAAAAATAATTTTAGTCGGCTTAAACTGTTACGAATCATGATATTTTACTCAAGCCAGTTCAAAGTTCTAACAAGAAATGCCTAAAACTTTCTTATTGTCGGCCAATAATTTAATATGGGTCTAAACCGCAACCAATTTTAATGCTGACGTTCGTTTTTGTGAAGCTAAGCTAATAATATATATCTATTAATCATATGGAGCCCACTCCTGACGGTGGAGGTGCATTCCAACTTTTTTTTTTTTTTTTTGTAAAGTTTTATCCTGCAGTCCATTGAAACTGTTTACTGCCTGTCCCTCGGTTTCAAACTAAAATTTCGTTTTTGAAATTTGTTTCTGTTTTAAATTTAAGTTATGCGGACGAATTATTCGTTCTAACCCGAGGGACTGGCAGTTAAAATCCCAATGATAGATATCCAAAGTACTGGCAACATTTTTTTCCGCCAAACCTAAGAGAATAACACAGGTTGGGTTTTGAGTAAAACATGTCTGTAAGTTAAATAGCCAAAATGTCTTATAAATTTTGCTAGCGAGGTAAAATTTAACCAATAAAATCTTTATAAAGAACTTTATATGGAATCTAATTTTTTAAATCCTAACACGTTGAAATAATTGGTAGATAAATTTTTTAGAATAGCATACGATTCCAAATATTAAATGCATTTAGAGAATTTTTATTTCTAATAAATCTAAACGTAATTTTAATTTTTTAAATCACTGTAAATATGAATTAGCTAGATAAATGTTTGCGACACTTGATTTGTTCACAGCAATTTGTCTTTTTGTTTGAACGAGTTTCATATCTGCTACCGAACCGATACCAAAATAGACGTCACTCACAACAAAAAAAAAAACTTGATCATACTTGTCTTGTCGTTTGGCAAAAGCCACAATAAACATGTACATGTGTAAATTGTTTGGATTGCGAATACAAGTTCAACACAGGCACACAGACTTTTTATGGCTGTTATCAACTTCCAAGATATTTACATACATACATACAGTACGCACATACATACATTTAATCAACCACATATGTATGTACATATGTGCACGCGCACATACCAAACATATCGTAAGTAATTTTCACTTAAAGATAGATTTAACCAGGGCAAGTTTTTAATTCTTTTTGGAATGAAAAATATGCATGTTCATATTTTTCTCAACAATTGCATAAATTTTCACGTTGCGCTGCTTGGCAGCCGTTTGTAACAAGAGAATTGCTTTTGAGTTATTCTGTTGCAATTAAAAAATAAAACAAGTAAGAATGTATAGTCAGTCAAGAACGACCATATGATACCCTACACCCCAATTATTCAATTAAAATTTTTGAGAGTGTGCCCTATCATGGATCCGCCAGAACAAAAGTATGTTGAGGTAAAGATTCATGTTAAAGTTCTTTGTGCCGAATATTTTTTAGATATCTTCATCTATGTATATGATATTTGTTTGCCTTTAAGTGATTTTAGGATGGAGGTTTATATGGGACCGATTGTTCATTTTGGACCTACCAGCACAACCCTGCCATCGTAAAAGTTATTGTTGCCTTTTATATCAATACCAACATTTATATGCAGGTTATGACATTAAAAGCTTTTTTCGGGAATAGTATTTGTATGGGGGCTATGGCCAAATATGGACCGATTCCAATAAAATATGGTAAGGTGATTTAGATCAAATAAATTTGGACCTAATTTCATCTAAATACCAACGTAATAAGCTGGTAAATGGGCACGAAGACTCCTTCCGGAAAGAACCTTTTATAGGAACTATGTGAAATTATGAACCGATTATTGGTCCTTGTGCCAATTAGTGCCTATGTACCAAATTTTTCCAAATTATCTACAAAATTCAGACCTGTGCCTTGCGCACAGGGCTTTTATGGACAGCCAGTCAGCTGGACGGGCGGACGGACATCGTTTTAGCCTTTTCACACTTGCTTACGTTTCAGAGGATCGCATGGAAGATGTTAAAAATGTGAAACATGCAATCACACTTGCAACATCTAACATCTTCTACCAATCAAAAATGCGACCATATCTGAAAAAACAAAACTTTTTTAATATGAACTTTTTTTCTACAAAAGTGCCTAAATTTTAAAAGAAAACACCAAACTGTATTTGGAATTCGGTTTGTTTACAAATTTAAAAAAAAATTATTCAAAAAAAAAAAACTTGCAAAACAGGGAAGTTTTGGAGCCTCAGCCACAAGTCCTTGTTTGACCTAAACCTTGGTATAGGAAGGCAAGAGCTTCCTGCATCCGCTCCGGAGTATTTTTGATCTCTAATAGTAAACGTCTGAGTTTTATATAGTTCTCCACCAAACACGTTTAAACAATGAGTTATGAACGAATGTCAATGGCGACAACCATAAAAACTGGAACTCGGTGCAGTTATACGACGCCAAGCAATTACTCAATGCGGGGTAACAACCCAAATCGCACGAAAAGTAGACAAACCAAAAGGACCTGATTATACTTAGGAATCAATGACAACGAGCGCAAGCTGCTTCTCCACTCAGAGCAGTTTTACGATTGAGAAGGGAAGACTTGACAAATGGTAACATTGCTTTCAAACGATATGTCATTTTGCCAGTAATGCCCCAATAATGATAATTAAATAGTAGAAAGATGCAGAAAGGAATACAATGATAAAGGAACATCTTGTAAAGATGTGGGAAGATTTTGATTTTAGCGCTATGGTTCTCTATGGGAAGATGTGAATATCTTCTCAAATTAATTATAGATGCTAGATGTTGACAAGTGTAAAGGGGATATTAGATGAGTCGATCGGAACATTTTAAGGTAGATATAGGACCAATATTTTAAGGTGCTACAAACATCAGCACAAACGCATAATACCCTCTCCACTATTGTGTATAAATATGTTTACATTTATTTGTCTTCTTTTTTCATATGCATTTTCTTATATCGCAATTTTGAATTACAATTGACAGAAATTACATCGGGTTAAGTTTTTCTAAAATAAACGGCTACCGAACAATTTTGGACTTTTATAAAAATGCCAACAGAATTAGAAAAATACGGAAATGCTCGTATGGTGAGAAATACCCCAAGAACTTTAAAAGTGTGTTATGCATTCCGTTTTGTTGTGTGTGCTTTACATGAAAGTTTATCCGTCATAGAAGATGTAAAAGAAAAAGTTCAAAATATAAAGAATAAAATATTTGTTGAAAAACTCAACAAAGTTTTTAATCGAAATGTGAAGGCCCAACTATAATATGCATGAGCCATGTAGCTTAAGCTTCTGTCATAAATTAACGAAAAGCCTGACAAATGCATTTAAAAAACAAAATCATAAAGAATAATAGTTTCGCACTTTGCTTGAGCAATTGTCAGTTTCGTAAAACTTAATAAAAAATTTCCTTACGTTTAATTTCGTTGACAGATATGATTAACGTGTATGTTCACAGTTGCTTAATCCAGGTCATGCTTATTATGGTTGGGCTCTAAGTCTTCAAATGTTGACCAAGATAAAAAAAAAAACAAAATAATGGGGGGGGGGGGGTATATTCATAATCTCCTATCTACAAAAATACTTTATTTTCCAATATTGTCTAAGAATTATAATTGATGTATATGAACGTATGTATTCTCTTTTCATTGTCCTTCCCGTTTTTTACTTCGCTAACGCAGATATTAGATTGTGCATTAAAATATTGATGAAATTTCTTTTAATACTACATAGTAGACAATAGCTTTTGTAATTATAATAAAAAAATTGTATCTTAAGAACACTTTCCTCCTCTGTTTACCAACCGATGTGAACAAAAAAGGTGAAAGGTATTTACTAACAGAAGTGCATTACTTATATTTTATTAAGATCTAAAGGGGTAACAACGGGTTGATTCGGTAGACTCAGAGCCAGAAAAAAAATGTAATACTTATCGCTGTTCATTAGAAAAATAAGAGGACAAGTTTCTTGTACTTTTTTGAAATTCGGGTTTCTTGGGAAGTAAGCGGTTTCAACCTTTATTTTGGAACTTCTTTGGAACCCCATCCATCTTTTAAAGCATTACTTAGAAATAAAGATTATACAAAATTCGTAACTTACCTAATATATACAAATATAAATTTTACATTTGCCAGTACACCCAATTCTCTTTTTACACGATAGATACGTTCCCAATAAATTCGTGTAAAAAAATTCGTGTAAAAAAAGATACCTAAAAAATAACGTAAAAGTACAATAAACAACAATAAAAAATTAAAAAAATCGTGTTAAAACAAAACAATTCGTGTAAAAAGAGAAAAATGTTAACTTTTTAACTCGTGTTAAATGAAAATTCGTGTAAAAATAATTCGTGTAAAAAGAGAATTAGGTGTACTGGCAAGATAGTTGCAATACATGCAAACTTTTTCACTAATACATGTACACTTGTACAACTGTCTTACAAAATTTGCAGACAGTAAATGGACAGTAATTTGACATTTGCTGAAAGTAATTTGAAGTTTTGTTCGCAATAGTAAAAAAAAAAGAAATCAAAAATTAAAAGAAAATTAATAAATTATGCTTTGGTTTTGCATATTTTACTTAAGGGTTGGTTATCTATGTTCACAAAAAATAGTTGTTAAATGCTATTTTTAATTTGTTAAGTTCATATAAAACACGTTTAGCTAGAACTTGCACTGCGACATTCACGTTAGACATTTTTTTAAAAGTGAACTGTCTTAACTACTGTCTGGACGCCAACGTCACAAAGAGCGCAAGTAGTGTTTTTGGCAACTAATATGTATTTGCTTACTGCCTTGCCAGTACTGGCAAATGTAAACGTTAGGTTAAATCCAACTTAAGTTTTCATTGTAATAACTGAGCAAGGTGGCCTCAATATAACAACAATGCACTAACAACAGGCAAAGCAATAACAGTCAGCTGTTTTTTTTTTTTTTTTTTTTGATTCTACCTTGTAAATAAATAGACTTTTTTATGATATTTTTTTTGTATTTAGTAGTGCTACCATACTTTTATCTTAATTAAATAAGACTTTTGAAATAATATTCAAAAAAATCAATCTGTATTTAAATACGATTTCAGTTTATATGAAAATAAGCATAATAAAGATTTAAATACTATCCTGAAAATTGGACATTAGAAACATAAAATTATAGGTGCAGGGTCCTGAGTAGAGATGAGCGATCCCGTGATTTTTAAAGATCATCGTAATAAGTGAATGTGATTTAAAATTCACTGCTCCTTTAAACTGTGATTGTGATCACGGTTTATCAGTTTTCTGTTCTTTTAAAGCAATTGCGGCCAAGCTATATGTACAATGCGCGAGCTTTTGCAAGAGCTTTTGTAAGCACTTTAAAAAGAAACAACAATAAATTGTAAGAGCTTTCAAATCTGTTTACTTTCATATAAATACATACTTGAAGAAATAAATTTTGGCATAAAAAAATTATAATAAGCTGGAAGAGAGAATGAAAGGAACAGCAATATCATTCGACATTTCATTCAAAAAACGCTATTACCCACACAAACAGTGAAATATCATAAATTTGTATATGAACAAAATACAAAAAGAACGACTTAGAAAGTACCTGTTACTTGTCAAATTTGGTCACAACTGTGATTCGTGATTTTTCAGTAACAGTGATTAAATCACAGGTACAGAAATATCGCTCATCTCTAGTCCTGAGCGAATGAGAACCTCTAAGTTAAAAAGGTTGGTATTTTTTTGTTTTCCACTGGTACCTTTTCAATTTTCGTTAATATTGGACCTTGAATCATAGAATTAAACATGTAATGTCCTGAATTGATAGCCAATCCCACGACGTCACACGTTAACGTTCGCATGTGACAGCGATATTCGTGTTTCGCTGTCCCCTTTCTGTTTCGCGTCCCAAACATGATTGAAACAACATGTTTTGCCATACAAAATTTTGAGAGCGAATCAGGTCGTTTCAGTTTGAAACATGCTCCGAAACAGGAAAAATGTACTATCATCTCCAATTTTGATAACAATTATCGTTAGTTTATCTGAACTAGCTCCCAAAAAAATTAAAACAAAGAAAAACAAAATTAAAGTTCATGTTAAATAAAATAAAGTGGTAATTATTAAAGAATAATATTATTAAAAGGATTAAACAATATATTTTTAATTTTTTAATTACATTTAATCTATTTTAAATAAAATTACACTTACAACACAAAAAAAAGTCAAAATTAAACAAGAATGAATCGTATGAACAGTATGTCTGGCAATCTAGTTTCAGAGAGCGAAACAAGTGGTTTATATTGCCGTATGAACATAGCATAAGCCTGCAAGTTCCTGAGTGAATGAGAATCTATAAGAGGGTTCTTTTTGGTACTTTTCATTCTATAACTGGTACTTTTTAAAATTTTATTAGTACTGAATCTAGAAACATAAATTTCAACATGCAGAATTGAGAGTGATTGAGAAACTATACAAGGAGACTTTTTTAAACTTTTTTGTTTTTCAATTAGTACTTTCTGATTTTCTTTATCTTACTGAACTTACAAGATTATATTTAACATTCGCGGACTTTAATGAAAGAGATATTTTAATCTGTTATTGTAACTAGGACAATTTTTAATCGCCCTTCATTTTAAAAATATTTGAACTAACCTCAACCAAATAGGGTTATTATTTTAATTTATTTCATGATATTTAAATAATTTCAGTAATAATACCTTAAATAAATTCTCTTATGTATATGTACATACATTGCAATCCCATGAAATTATTGTGTAAGAGATTAATAAAATAGAAAAGTTCTTTCAAAATTAAAATGCTAAATTGTATTGCAGGTATTCAATCCTGTTATAAATGTTTCCATTATATTAACGTATTTGTTAATAATGTTTGAGGTTCAAACTTTACTCTCATGAATTTCAAAAATCCTCTTGTATTGCAAATGACCAAAAATATGCACAAGTTCCAACACGTTCTGCTTAAAAATGTTTTATTTATACCTTTATATTTAAATATGTACTTGATCGGTTGTGAATTCGAAAATGTTTGTAGATGTGGAAAAAACTAAAATGACAAAAACTTTCGTCAAAAGTAAATATTTCGCTTCCAAACTGATATCATACATGGGTGTTCCGTCATTGATGACACTCCTATCAAAAACTCATTTTGGTGAAAATTGCAGAAAGGAGATAGTGAATGCAGGCCATCGATATATTTTAATAAAAGCGAACCCGATGAATATATTGATTTAAGTATGCGCCAGTAACATCGACTGAAATTTAACATATATTTTCAAAATATTGTACGGTTTTGTGTGACAACCGAAGATCATTTCAATTTGAAAACTTGCAAGAAAAATATGATTATATTTTGAAATAAGCACTTGTACAAATTAAACTCATTGATAATTATTTGTTGTGTGCATATTTTAAAGTTTTTTCGGTATATTTGAATGCATATTTTAAAAATGTTTGTGCATATTTAAACTTGCCCTGGATATAACTATTCAGCCAAATACATACATACGTCAGTGCCATCGAGTAATTGTATCTATATAAAGTAATATTTATTTCTAAGCTTTCTCGCCTTAAACTACTGCCATCAAGTTTAAAATATTTATTTAAAAAAAAATATGGAAATTGTGTAAATAGATCTTAAATTTATTTACAACAATGTCAATAGGAACTTTTTACGATACAGACGAAAGGAAGAAATTATTAATTTATTAAAATCCTTCGGAAATATTTAAATTAATTACATAGTTTTTTATTTTCTCATTATGTTGAACTACATGATCATGTTCAATTACTCGAACTTTCTATTCTGTCTTTTACAGAACAACTCAAGCCATTTTTTTGGAAATATGTACATAAAATTGTTCTTTCATTTTTGAAATTTCCAAGATCTTAGTTTGTAAGTTTCAGAAAAACATTTCTTATTTAAGTACATATTTTTTCATATGATATTTGAAAACTAACGTAAAAGAAGTTTTAAAGCCCGATTTAAATTATCTAAAATCTAAATTTACAGTAGAGAAGGTATACTGCGTTTCGGACGGAGTTCGTCAACATTTTAAAAACAAAAGTAGCTTTGCAAATCTGATAGCTCATGAAAAAGATTTCGGAATGTCAGCTGAGTGGCATTTTCATCCTACTGCTCATGGTAAAGGAGCATGTGATGGCGTTAGAGCAAACCTCAAAAGAAATGCAGCGAAGTATAGCCTCCAGTGCTCTCATCTAGATCGCATCTTAGATGCGACTGCTTTATTCCATTGGGAAAATAATTATTGTAAAGAAACTAAAATAGTTTTTAGTAGCAAAGAGGATCATGAGGAAACATTGAAAGCACTGAAGGGCAGATTCGATGCTGCGGAAACAATCGATGGCACCGCTCAATACCATGCTTTTATACCGCTTTTCGATGGAAGACTCAAGTTGAAAAAGTTTTCTGCCTCTACTCAATGCGATTTCTTTCCGAAGCTAAAAAAAAAACCAGCAGCGAAATCAACAGCTGAACCTAGTAACGCCAAGAAAGGATTGGCAAAAAAAACAGAAAATAAAGGCAATAAATAGAGAGGAGGTAAAACTGCGTATTTGAAAATTTGCAAAACTTTAACACTTCATTAGCTACAATAAATTAAGTGTAAAATAGTTATGATATAAATGGATATTATGTGATTAAGATTACATTTTTTTAGATTATGTAGCCTTTTGTTTTTATTATTATTTTATATTAATTTAATTATTATTGCAAATAAAAAAAAAATTTAATTTGTCAACATCTCTATAGAAAAAATGAGATTTTACTCTTGGGATTAACATATTGTGGGTATTACAGTATCGAGGGTATGAAATGCTAGTTAGGTACGTTATATACCGTCGGAAAGGTTAATTTGTCTAGTTTCTCAGTATAAGTTTTATTTATAAGATTTTAGAAACACTTACACACAAATAGGAAAAAATTCAAAATAGTGAATATGCTACAAATTTAAAAATCCTCGTCTTGACTTAGAAATTATTTTTTTATACATAACAAAATCGCAGCCCAAAAAGCGACCACCACTATCTTAAAGGAAAAGACCTAAGCTTTCTTTTGAGCAAAAAAAAAAAAAAAACATGCTGAAAAAAATCGGAAGACATCGATTATAAAAGTTGGGTCACTTGACATGAAATCCCCCATTTGTATCACGTGTGGGGATCATATTAAAGACATTTCGTCTTTTCGCGTTGCATCATACGGGCATAATTGGGTGCAGCCAACACCTGGGATTCGGAAAAATCCAAAATTAGCAGATCACAGAAGGTCTTCACGACCTCTATGAGCTGTTGCTACTCAACAGATGCTGCTAACATTTTTCCAAAAGCTGCAGAATCTAGACAGATTATGCACTCATATTGCTACTTTTGTGGCACACCCTCGGGGGGGGTGGCTGGTTAAGGCATTGTTTGTCTCCCATTGATTATCTACCATGGAGTATGCCCCATGGAAGGCATCAATGTATATATTTTTCACAAGTGTTTCACGTGCAGTCCGGATATTAATAAGAAAAAATATGATTGCTTTTAATTTTTTCCCATTACACTATACTTTTTAAGCGTACTTATATTTTTTTCTTAATTTTTATTTTATTCGTCTTCATATCGCACTTAATCAACAAGACGGTATTAACTCAAAATTTTAAAATTTTCAGTAGAAGAAAAACGATTTTCAAATTAACATTCAAGGCATATGAAAAACAAACTGTTTCATTACCAAAAGTAGAAAAAATAACACGATATTTTTACAGCGGATAGATATGAATATAACGTGTCGATTTCTTCGATAAAGTGAAAAAAATAAAAAATTTTGAGTTAGTACCCTCTTGTGCAATAATAGACCTACAAGATAATTGTTGTGTATTTTTGTGACTCGTTATTCCTGAAGATGACATCCAAAGAATGTCGAAATTAGGGACGTGCAATAAATATCGATTAATCACAATATCGATATTTAAAAAAATTATAATCTATATATATCGCCGATATTAAAAATACCTATATATCGATACATAGATATTAATCTGCGACTATCGAATTCAATATTTTTAAGATCTCTTTATAATTAAATTCAACATTTTAACCGTTGCTCAACTGTTTACAATACTGTTGTTTTTTAAGAACTACATCATATTATATGTTAAGAAAATAACGGTGCTTTTCCATTGTACATTTTCATAGATTACACAGTTCAGTTTTATCTCGGTTTTTTAAGAGATGGCAACAAAAAAATAAGAGCCGAAAAAATATTCTTGAAAGGGTTCATAGAATTATGCAAAAAATCGCCTTAATTATGGTGTATAAGCAGCAATAGACTCATGAAAGTTGGAATGTTAATAATAAAAAGAAATATTTGTTTTTTTTTTAATTTTTTTTTTATTGTAGGATAACTGCCGGTTCCTCGATTTCAAACGAAAACTTTTTTCATATAACTTACCTTAAAAACTTAATTTTAAAATTGGTTTTGGTTTTAAATAAAAGTTAAGCGAATGAAAGTTTCGTTCGAAATCGAGGGACAGGCAGTAAATTTGAAATTAAAAGAAACAATAAAAAGTTAGAATGGCATAACATGTAATAGGTTTGTACATATATAAATATGCATTGACATAGGTATATTAAGTTATTAAATGTGGTAATAATTTCAGCTTAATACGTTCGATATATCAATATTTTTAATTAATAAATATCGATACTCTTAAAAAATATCGATACGATATATTTTTTCAATTTGCCCATCCCTAGTCGAAATATTGAAAAATGAAGAATTTAAAGAATAAAACAGACCTCGAGCTTGAAAAAATTAGTTATTATATAAATTATTTTGACTTAATTTTTTTTTTTTTTTTTTTTGTTAAGTTTTTTTTATTAGTCACAAAAATTTTTATTATATTTACCTTTTTTATTTTTCGAATGTGTTCAATGATTCATTATATAAAATAAAAATGGTTAATCAATGATTCATTGAAGACTTACGGAAAATAAAAATGGTTAATAATATGTATATAAAAATATTAAAAAAAATCTTAAAAAACACAAAAATTTAGTAAAAAATAATAAAATAAATAGCGAGTATATATGGAAATAGAAAAATATTGGATGTTTCAAAGTTCCGGTTGAGAAACCTACAAGATATCACAAAGTTAAATATTATTTTAGAGGTAATTAGTAAGATTCTCAGACGACATTTGAGGTTATAACTTATAATATGTCCAAAAACAAAGATATCACGAAAACCTGATGTGTAAATATTAAAATATTATTACGAAAATTTTTCCCACACAGAAAAATTCTCTGTTCAAATATTTATGTAGAAATTTAGCGCTCTTCTGTTCGGATAAGTTCCGCGGAATCTCTTCTTTTTCTTAAGCCGGTGTGGTCATTATCACTAAAATTATTTCGAACTAGAAGATGATTTCAATGGTAATTCAAGCCTGTTTAAATATTTTTCCAAATATTTCGTGCTCATAGTTTTTACTTATGGCACATTATGATCCTTGTGGACAGTCGAGTTTATAACATACTAGGAGTCGGCTGTGATTAAAAGTTAATTTTGGCTCCTTTGAGATTTCTCAATATTAAATGCAGAGGCAGTTCCCCATAACTGAATACCCTAGCACATGATTTGCTTTAATATAGAGTCGGAAAGTAGAAGTTTACAATCCAGACTAAGAACAGAATTTCTTTAAATAAGCCAAAAAAAAAACCACATTTCTAGTTGAAATATATGATCCTGATAGTAACGAGATGCTTCATGACGGTTATCGTGTACGCTTCGAAAACCTGTACAATCAGTAAAGTTTAAGTTTACATGAAGTTGTTTGTTGGCATGTCCAAGTATATATTCAATAATAGGGGGGCCAGGATCCTTCCTTAAAAAACGCGTAATGTAGCGTTAAATATTTAGACAATATTCAAATGCATTTTGTTACTGATCTTATCAATACACGGGGATTTCTAGGGGTTTAACTGACACAGAGCCTTTTTGATTTCCAAGTATATATTCAATAAATAGGGGGGCCAGGATCCTTCCTTAAAAAACGCGTAATGTAGCGTTAAATATTTAGACAATATTCAAATGCATTTTGTTACTGATCTTATCAATACACGGGGATTTCTTGGGGTTTAAATGACACAGAGCCTTTTTGATTTATCTTATCCCGAATCTTAGGGGTGCCCCGGTAGGCTAGCTGGTAGTGAGCTAGTCTATCATTACCGGGGTTGCGGGTTTGATTTCCGCCAAAGACTCTGGTCTCCTGCAGACAAGCGAAGAGCTTCGCGGGATTAGCGTAGGAATAAAAAATAAAAAAAAAAAATTGGGGTAAAAACGTTTTTCAGATGTTTTACCAACATATTTCCTTTTTCGATATCATTTCTTAAATAACTTCTAAGCGAGTTACTTAATGGGAGTTTTAAATTTACTAGTCTTTAAAGATTTCTAGTTGCATGTCATAATAAGTAGTTTGATAATGAAGTTGAATCAAGTTCCTTAAGACATTTTTCCAGATATGCTGTTTTCTGAGACTGCAATATCTTTATTAGCCTTGTTGTGCGCTCTTTCAATAACCTTTTAAGTTAAGGGCATCCGTATGACACTTTCTTCAAACTTTCTTTTTTTCAATATTTTGTTATTTTTGATTCAGGTGGGGGTAAGACTGAAATGTTGAACAACTTGTTAAAATGTCTGTCAAAATTAACAAAAGAGAACTTAGTAGAACAGTGGTAGAGAAAATAAACCAAATCTGTTCATAAATTATCCAGATGTTGGCAAATAACACCATTTTTCATTCTAAAATAATGGTTTTTTAATATCAGCGTCCATACCACAGGAGCTGGAGGAGAACCAAATTTGGCACAGAGTTTTTTTAAAATTACGGGTGTTCATCAATAAGTGCCGTAGGGCTAATAAATCAGAACAAGTTAATCTCTTTTTGGTTTAAAAAGTGTTTAAACCAACAAATCTTGAAATCTGTAAGCATATAAACCATCCTTAAACGTATAAAATTGGGCGTTTAAACTACCAATACAGACCATATAAATTTTACAACATTTTTTGTAGTGCTGCCACATGATACTTTTTAAACTACATAAAAAACATGGACCACTGATTTACAACTGTTGAGTTTAAACTTCATGTTAATTTAAGTTACATTCAACTAAACCAGCGTTTAAGCACTCACTGATTTGCTGGCCATTAGAATCAAATGCAGGATATTCTTGCCCAACACCACGATTCTCTGGAACGTAACCAATAAGGAACCCATACTGAAATAAATTAAATGTAGAAAATAGACGTGGATCGGCCATACTGTCAGGAAGGTGCCCGATAGTTCTACGAGGATGGCGCAAGGCTGAAACCCTCAAGTCTCAAGAATTCGTGGTCGACCCAAGAACACCTGGAGACCCACGATTCTCCCCGAACTAAGACAACGTTATCTTACGTGCGAAGACGCGAAAACAACAGCATGGATAGACACAAATATATAGAAACGAGTAAGATAGAAATGCTTTGTGGAAGCCCTATGCTCCCAAGAGGGGTATTTAAGGGGGGGAAAATTGTTTTAAGTACATAAAACATATTTGGTATTGAAAATGAGCTAAATCTATGTATTTTTTCACATGGCCGCCATACAAGTGTCGTTCTGAATTTAGTCTTTTGTACTTTACGTCTCGCATACCACTAGAGGACATTAAAATAGTTCCAATGGATATTTTGCTTAGTTGTTGGTTTTTATAGCTGAAGTCACTTAAAATTTTGCGATTATCTTAAAGCAATTATATGCAAAAAAATCTTTTAAACAGCAGTACTAATAAATAGGCTAAATCGGGGTTTTAAGCTTCATCAAATCACAGCCATTTTTGTCCAGCTTTTTTTGATTAAGACCCAGAACTAATTCGTCCTACCAATATCTTTTAGTGTTAATTTAGTGTTAACTCGCTTTGTTTAAAAAAAAAAAATTTAGTGTTGCTACAAGAAGTTCTCTGAAAAGTTTCGCAAATTAAGTAAACGACGTGTATATTTCTATGTATTGATAGAGTTTTTTTCCCAGGAATTTATTTTAGGAGTTCTCTAAAAATCTATAACAGAAAACTTCGGAAATCGTTGTTTAATTCTTCATCCTAAATTTAGTAAGCAAACAATTCACACTAGAAAACATTCTACACATATTTTTTTTAACCTTTAATAACTCCACGGATTAGTTTAAGACCTTTTCTAAAGTGTTTTAAGCAACTAGAACCCGAAATATTTTTTTTTAAACAAACCAATGTACAATATTCAATAACTATGACTTCACTTCAAAATTACGTCGTTTTATATATTTTCCACTGGGTATTGATTTAATTACAATTTACAAATTTTTGTAGCATGTGGCGATGAAAAAAGCTCATTTTGGGAGCGTAAATTACAATCACATACAAACAAATACCTTGTTATTTTTCTCAGTTCACACCGATTGAATACAAAATAAATTGAAAAAAAAAACATATAATATATTTGGAGTTGGTCCGACCAAACGATCCCCTTCACCATAAGTAAATCACTTTAGCTTGACCAACTTACAATAAAAAAAATTTATTGACATTTTATTTTACACAAAACTTATCGATGACATTTTTAGCATTGGGCACGTTCATAAGACGTAGCTGTTGAGCTCAAGAAGACTTACGTCTTCTGAACGTGGCAATTGAAATAAATTAAAAGAGGCCTTATATGGGAACTTCATTTAACTGTCTGTTCAAAAATAGAAATTTTGCATGCGAACCTTCGACATTGTTTAATAGGTGGTTAGTATAACACAACATTTTTGAGACACTTATAAAATGTATTCTACATGGATTTCAACGTGCTAAGATAATTTTTTATATTGCCGAAGAAAATTTGTTATTTACTTTGTAAACTAATGAAGCAATTCTTACCGTTTGCAAAGAGCTCGTTATCATAGTTATTAAGCCAAATCGAAAAAAATATCTCTAAACATAGAACTGGCAACCAGACGAAAATAATTTAAAAGTGATTCGATCAGCGTTACAAACATGAGCTTTTACGCTTAATTATTTACCAACGTGTAGTGTTGTAGGGTATACAAACTATACGAAGAAGCAAATACAACAAGGTGTGCAGCGTTATAAGCTAATACCGCCGCCATTGAGTGAGCAAATACACGAATAAACACGCAAACAAACGAATGAATGAACAAATTAATAAAGAGGCAAGCACAAACATTTCTTATTAATAAATGTTGTTGTTATTTCTGCGGCTGTTATAGCTCATCAGCCATTTGTTTTGTTGTTGGCGGTTGGACTGACTGACTATCTGAACAAATTGTCTACACCGATACTTTTCTAGACAATCAGTTCTAGTCTGAGACTCGTTGAGCGAGTTTCTTTTTAAAAGAAATACAATTAAATTCTTATAAAACTAATCTAAATGTAAATATTCCAAAGATTCTTGGGTAAAATAACAAAAAAAAAGCAATAGCTACTCTATTGATCAATCGGTGGCCTCGTGTTAGTTCGTTCGTTCGTTTGTTCATTCATTTCGTAGTGTTATTGTTATTTTGTCTCCTTTTAACTCCATGTCGTTTTTTGTGATTCAATATTTTTCTTTTAAATCATCAACAACAACAAGAATATCATTATTAAATTCTTTTTTGTTATTGTTATTCTTGTTGTCAAAAAATGACCGAGAAGCTGATGTCAATTTGAATAAATATAAAATGAAATAAGTTTTAAAAGAAATACTAAATAAAATATTAAAAAAATATGTGTTTAACTTAAAAGATCTATTTGGCAAACAACTGTGTACCTATACAGAAAAATTCACAAAACAAATAAAATTTATAAATAAAAATAATTATAAATCAAAATATGTACGAAGAAATAATAGATTTTTTTTATCAGTGTATGAGATTTTGTGTAAAATTAAGTTTTTTTTTATTATTTATTTGTTTACTAGGTATTTCTTAAAATATTTTTCGACAAAAAGCAACCTATTATTAAAATTTTCAACAAAAGTTTTTTCTAGTGTAAACTTCTATTTTAAATTTCAATTGCAAAGTTTCTTTACAAAAATGTATTTTTCTTTTGTAAAATTACTGTGAAATTAAAAATGTTCTTTTCATACTCAACAGAAATTTCCAAAAAATAAAAACGTCAACACTTTATGACTGTGCAATAAAAATTAAAGAAACAATATAATTGCCTTAACTCTCTTCTATATCTCTCTCACATACCAGTGGGTGAATGTCTAGTATTTGGAATACCAATAAGAGACAGGTAGGTCTAATTACACTCTAAAAAATGCTCATATGTATCTGCTGAAAATCTGATAAGGAATAGGTATGAGCTTTTTAGTATTTATTTAGACATTCCATAACAATTTTAAATTAGCTGAATATCAAAAGTAACGTCAATTGCTTCTACTTTTAATATTATTTTTATAATAACGCAAGTTAAATACCTCACCGAAGATTAAAAATTTTATATTTTCTCTTTTTACATTTTATTTAATTATTATTACATATAAAAGTCTACATATTAATTTGATTCAGACTTTGCTAGAGTTTATGAAAAAAAATTGTATACATAAATAAACTAAAGAAATTGATTTGAGAAACCCAATAGATCAGTATGCACCTTGTACAAAGGATCCCAAACAACTGAACCTTCTTAAAGTATGTATAGGACTAACTAAAGATGTATGTATATAACAGCTTAGAAACGTACGGATCAGGTGAATTGATCATCATATTTATATGTAATTTAAACTTAGTTTGGTATCTAGCATAATACCAAAATCCAGTATAAACATTACTAGTACTACCAAATATTCTCCACCCAATATGAAGTTTATATCCACACAGTTGCTACTATAAAATCGGTGACATGTCATAATGTTCTGTGACATAATGTCCATAAACACTTAAAAGTGTCGTGAGGTCCATGGATATTGTGACACTTTTGAAAGTGTCATAATGTCCATTAGGGCAGTGTCGTAATGTCCTTGGACTTTATGACACATTTTAGTGAGTTATAATCAATTAGTTGTTGATTCCATTATTGTCCAGCTCTGTGACGAAAGATTTAACAAAATCCCGAATTTTTTACATTTCGAATTCAAAAATTCTGAATCTAGAAATCCCGAACTTTATAATCTCAAATTTGTAAATTCTAAATTTAAAAGTCCCAAATTCATAAACTTTAGTTAGTGAAGCCGGTGTTTGTTAAACCATAGATTAGAAAATCTTCGAGCACGACCAAGGGCCGTCTATGCAAGAAAGCTTTAGTATGGGTAGCCGGTGTTTGTCATACAATGAATTTCTCCTCTATGGTATACAAACACCGACTTCGCTAACTTCGAAGTCGGCCGGGCGCAAGTATTTTCTACTCTATGGTATAACAAACATCGGCTTCGCTAACTAAAGTTTTCTTGCCTTCGCCCACGCACAAGGGTTTTCTACGGTGGCATGTCATAACGTCCAGTGTCATAGTGTCATAACGTCCATCAAAGAAATGTCGTAGCGTCCGCGGACGTTATGACACTTTGCAAGGTGTCATAATGTCCACAACAAGCAAGAGTGTAAACAAAATTTGGGATCATAGCCGGCCTTCGGCCGGGCGCAAGGATTTTCCTCTCTATGGTATAACAAATACCAGCTTCGCTAACTAAAGCTTCTCTGCACAGCCGGTCTTCGGCCGGACGCAAGGATTTTCTCCTCTATGGTATAACAAACACCGGCTTCGCTAAGTAAAGCTTCTTATATCTGCCTTGTTTCAGAGAAGCTTTAGTTAGCGAAGCCGGTGTTTGTTATACCATGGAGGAGAAAATCCTTGCGCCCATAAGTGTTTTCGTTATATATTTAATATAAACACCCAGAGAAAAAGCAGCAAAACCATTTAAAAAATTTTTTTTTTACCATATTATGTTTCATTTAACCAAATCATTGTCACCGACAACCATATTATGATTAAATTAGTTTCTTTAAAAATAGTTTTGTTGGTTGGGACCATAATGGAACATGTTTTTCTCTGCGTGTATGCAGATCATTTTTTTGTATTTAACTTCTTTAGTAATTATGGACCATGGTGTGTGATTAGTGTCCATGGACACTATGACACTTTTTGGAGTGTCATAACGTCCATGGACACTATGACACTGGACGTTATGACATGCCACCTTTTCTACTCTATGGTATAACAATTCGATAACTAAAGTGAACCTTGCGACACATTTCAAAGTGAAGTAATAACTTCACTGCCTCTGGACCAAAAATGGGGGAAGTGCACTATTTCTGAAGTTTCAACTCACACTAAGTTATAGTTAAAATATTGCAATCATCGATGAGTTGAGAGTGATGATTTGTAAATTAGCAATCTCACTAAACATGAGGCCCTATGCTCCTTATAGGATCGATGGGAACATATATATATATATATATAAACATGAGTGATAGTGATGTTAAAAAATTTTGCACTCAAAAAAATAGTTTGATTAAAAAAAAGCAATCATCAGTTTATTGTAACATATTTTTTTTCTTAACACATTTGTGTGCAACTAAAAATTTTGCACTAAGTTCAAAATCAGAGACCTGTTTTTCATGGTTAAAGCCAAGAATTATTCCGTTATTGGCAAAAATTTAATTTTGTTTGGTTTCTTTTGCTAATGCATATCATCAAAAACCATGCACATACAAAATTACATTTCTGAAATTTTAGTGAAAGTTTATTTATATTCAGTTTTTTTGATTACAAGTTCGAATTTTGCACTACATATTTGAATTGAGTGCAGATTAGGCATTCAATCGCAGCGAGTGATAGTGAATAAATTTGTCATACAACTTGATTTTTTTAGTGCTAGTGAAAAAAATACCAATCATCACTAATGCCGATTAAAAATAGTGCAAACTAATTTAGTGCCCTACCCCCAACTATGATCTGGACATTATGACATACCAACGTAAAATCAGATATGTTTGCATTTATTTCAATTAAGTGTTATGAGGTTAATATTGCACCACTTATAAAAGCTAACGATATCATGTATTCTAAAAAAATTAGTCATTAACAGTGATGTACCTAAGAAATTAGCTCAATTATGCAAATATTTGTAATACATTCTATTGTTCATTTCAAATATCATTTTGCTTAAATAAATTTAAGTGTAAACTACAAATCAAAATTGTTTTTTAAAATCGAAACCATGTACTTTATAGGATACTAGCTAAACCCGGGTGCGATTCGCTTCGGCGATTGAGTTAAAATTAGTAGAGGTATTCACATCAAAAGTTGCACTTTTGCGAAAATGCATAAGTGTAAAAACATTAAAACAACCACATAAACAATTATACCGTCCAAACGATGCAAAATTGTCAGGGTCTAAGTTAGTGCAAGATTATCATAGTAAAAGCATAAAAATGTTGCAACTTTTTATGGCACTGCCAAGTTGAAAAAAATGAAAACAAAAACAAAATCATAAATATTTTGTAATTTTGTTGTTGCTTTCTACAGAAATTAATGTACCGTTTTAAAACGCCACAAGCTATGCAGCGTTTGAAATTTTAAAACGCAATGTGAATTCTGTAGAAAGCAACAACAAAATTACAAAATATTTATGATTTTGTTTTTGCTTTCAATGTAATTATTTGACGTTGCGTTGCGTTTTACGTGATTAGGGCCATCGTTTCGTGAGACTAGAAATCACATAAAAAGACTTTTGTGATGATCGGTCGAGAATTTACCACAGGTTACACATACACAGAAAAAGTGTCAGTAGTTATTAATAATTAATGCCCCTATTACGGTTCACAACTCAACCCTAGTTCAGTTGGAATTGGGCAATTGTTTTATTATGGCTTAAAACTCTGTTATATTTCGGTTAATTTAAACAACAAAAATTACAACTCATCACTAGAAGTTGTTTTAATTTTAACTTAACTACTAAGTCAAGTTGTAAACCGTAGCAAGTTTAATTACCCAATATAATTAATTAGTGATTTATAAAATAAATATTGGCTAACATTTTTGGTAATATGTATTACTTATTGAGTTAGGTATCTTCTTCGTTTTTTATACATATCGCACTTGTTCAACAATAGTATATTAAATCAAAATGTTTGACTTTCCTATCATGCCGCTGTTAGCAAAGTTTGGCGAATTTCCGCTTATATTAGCAATTTTTACCGAATCTTTGCCATTCTTTATAATTTTAAGGACTTTTGATAAATTTTATGGCTTGTTTGAAATAATAAAAACCTTGACGAATTTTCGCTATTTTTGCAAGCTTTTCCGAAATTTTGCAATTTTCGCGTGCTTTGTTGATCTTTGCAGCAATCCTGTATACAAAAATTGCCCCATATAACTGATGTTTCCTATTTTACAGGGCACTATTAACACTCGATGTATACGGGTAGAAAAGTGCAATGCCTTATGCCATTAGTAAGCGTGAATTTTTTAGAAAAAAAAACCAAGCTACCCTTTTAGAGAGCAAAAGATTTTTAAGAAACAAACACCAAATTGCATTTTTTATATAAAATGTCACATATTTTTTTGTAGAAAAGAAAACACCATTAAATAATTTCCCAAAAATAAAGATTTTAAAGTACGTTACTATCCCTGCTAAATTTTCATATTTTTTAAGTTATTTTAGCAAAATTTTTAGAAACTTTATCAAACATTGATAAATGTACTACCTATAAAACTTTATAACTGCCATTCTACCCTTTCGCTTAGTTAATTTTATACCATATCTTTTAATAATTTTGCGTATTGATTTTTTGTTAGTAATTAAAATAATTTTTAAAGGCTAGTTTACACTATCACGCATTTTTTTCGTATTCAATAATACTTTGTGAGTTAGAAATCTAATGAGTTTTGTTGTATCTGTCAAAAAATCTAATGTAACATTACAGTTTGTAGTCAAACTATCACACACGAACATCTTTTGTTAAAATGAAACCATGTTGCAATGAAAAAAATTAGCGTTTAGAAAAATTTAAAAAAAAACGATGAAGTCGTATTGGATGTAAATTTTTTTTTCATAATACTTGTTATTGCACATTGCATTCACACTATCACACTTTTACAAATTACTTGAGTTTTTGACATGTATTAATACAAAGTATAATAGTGTAAACTAGCCTTAAATAACAAAAGATCTTATTTGGTTTTTTCGTTTGAAATAAAATAATTTGAACTTGTGAAATTTATGTTGGGAATTGTCAAAACCTGAGATATATTTATAAAAACCAAAACAAGAGGAGGTTTATTTATATCTACTTCCAAATCAAATACCTTTTTCAACATTTTCTCCCTTCTGATTAACTTTAGGTATTGGATCTCAAATTCGTCAAGTTATGAGACGAGAGTATGGAAAAGTATTTTTGCACTATGTGATAATTTTCTTGGCTGTCACAGAATTGAAGACTATGTCATGGTCGTTAATAAATTTTTGAGTGCTTATGGTGAAATAGTCTCAAATATATGTCCATTAAAATTTATTTCATGTATTCCCATTTGGACATTTTCTCAGACAACATGGGCCAGTTCAGCGATTAACATGGCGAACATTTTTGCCAGGAAATAATTGCAACGTGAAGACGTTTTGAAGAAAACAATAAAATAGAAATGCTTTTAGAATATTGCTGGCCACTTAACCGGTATACTGATGATGTTCATTGAATTGAAAAAAAATTAAAAAGAAAACAGTCAAGCAAATATTTTTTATTGAAATCGGTAAAAATTTTGTATATGTATTTTTTTAAAAAAGTTGTTTTAAAAAGAGTCTTATTACAGCGCGTTTTACTGGTATTTAGTTACACTTTTCAAGTAAAATCATAAATATTACGTTTCTTGTACGAAAATGGGAAAACGTCCTGAAAGTTGAAAAATTACAAAAAATATATATTTGTTGAAAAAATACACATATTTATATATGTATCTGATATTAACTAAAAGAAGATATATACTGTTCGAAAGGTTTTATTTCAAATTTTAGTATGTTGTTTTAAAAAAATTTTTTAAAAACATGACTGAAATAAGGTATAATCATAAAAATTTCTTATCCTAAAATCAAAATTTGTATACCCGTTTCTAAAATAAAATCCCCAATCTGGCAGCTCGGAATCTACGTACCTCTTAGTTTCAAATTATTAGTTGTATAAGCAAAAAACACGTCTATTACTTTTAGTATAAAACTTTATGAACAAATAAAATAATAATAATAACAAAATTTACAACAAAACAAAATATTAAAATTTAAAACAAACTTTGTATTATTCACATTACATTCAATACATTCTAAAAACTTCACAAAAGCGAAATATTTTAAAGTAATAGGTACTTAAATAACCTCCAAAAAACAACAAAATAATAAACACATTAAGACAAAACAAAAAAGTAAGGAGCAACAACAACAAATTAGAAAAGAAACACAAAAATTAGTAGGAAACATACATACAAAACAAACCTGAAATATAAATTATTTTTAAACATTTAATCATCAGCACGCGTAAACCACCATGAAATCCTCTATCACTGCCAGACAGTAAAATCACCGTAACTCGTTACTCACATCTCTTATTCTCCTCGGAGAGTATATTTTTGGGTGGTTTTTCCCCGATTTTTTTTTTTTGAAAAGCCTAACAACAGCAATGAAAACATCAACACATTAAGAAAACGAACAAGAAAATTAATTCGTGTCATTAAAATTCATTTTGTTCGATTTAATTTAAAAATTTATTCGATATGAGTAAAAAAGAACACACTACAGGCATTTGTCTAGGGTTTCCAATACCGAAACTCGAGACTTATTTTTAATTCGAAATATCAAATACATCCCAATTTTTATTTCAGTATTTCATGCATTAATTTTTGTCTAAAAATCACTATAATAGTGTAATGAAAGAAAATGTTTTTCAAAAAAAATAAAACAATTTTCCATTCCGAGCATTTTACCTTATGAAGACAGGCATTTTTTTTTTGTTTAGTTAACACTGAAATGGGAAGTGCTGCTCCAGAGAAGGAACTTTTGGTAATAAATATTCAGAAGTTTGTATTGAGTAATGTTAGATTCTTTTAAAAGCACACCAGGTAGCAATTTGAGTGCATAGTCCGGCAACGTTATACATTAGACGAGCTGGAGCTATCTAACCTCCGCTGCTTTTGGAAGTATGCTAGCAGCAGCTGTTGAGTACAAACAGCACCTTGGAATAATCCTCCCTCAGGCCAAACTCTCTCACAAGTGGTTAAAAATCAGTCCTTTAGGGAGATTTTCAGGAAATTTCTTCGTCCAAGGCGAATTCAATTACAGGTGGTGTCGAAACACCATCTGATTTGACAGTTCGAACCAATTTGTTTTGATTTTTTAGTGTTTTGCTTAGAAAAAAAGACATTTCGAACCGTAAACACTAACAATGCAAGGCAAAATCCCCTTTGTTGTTTCTGTTATTTTTGGATTGTTGTAGTATCGGCACCACCTACAGTTGAATTCACCTTGCCCTTCGTCAACAAAAGCAGCTTTCCGTAGCACCCCATCCGTTATGCCGAACGAAAATGCAACCTTGGAAATACTAAGTAAAACTTCGGCAAAGACAAATCCAAAATGACTATCCAAGCTATTTGTAAAAAATTTTAATGTTTTAACTGTTACAGCTCCCCACTCCGACTTTTCCAATTGAATCCCCTTTTAGACAGATGTTGTGAGTTAATTATCATGATATTGGCAACAAAAGTGGAAAACGTTACCGTTCTCAAGATATACAGAAATTGATATTTTCTATATGGGCGATGCCACGACTACTTCTCCAATCCAGCCCAATCATTTGTAGATATTGTGTATTGAGAACAAGGTTATTATTTTTAAATTTAAAAACTTTTACTGTAGAGGTTCTCCACATATAATGCTACTCATATTGCCGTTGTATGGCAGGTGCTAGACAATTTGAAAATTTACAAATATCGTTAAAAACCATCTTCGCAATATTTCAAACAATAAACAGAAAAAATTACCAAAATCAATCCAGCCGTTCTCTAAGGTTACATTTTCTTCAAAATGCGTAAAGCCTATAGTACACGGCATGTTAAAAGACACATGCGCATGTGGTTCTGACGTAATTTTGACGTCATCACACAACACGCAATGTTTATTGTGGCTTTGCATTGACGTCAAAATTACGTCAGAACCACATGCGCATGTGTCTTTTTACATGCCGTGTACTATAGGCTTAAGACTTGTATGATAGTGTAAAGGGCCCTTTAATTCTGCTTTACACTATTATACTTTGTTTTAATACAAGTCAAAAACTCAAGTAATATTTAAAATTGTGATAGTGTGAATGCAATGTGTTATGAAAATGACAAGTATTACGAAAAAAAATGTACATCCCAAATGACTTCATAGGTTTTTAAAATGTTTCTGCACTATAATACTTTGTATTTGATCCGGGTTGCATTTTATTTCATGTGTAATAGAGTGAATGCAAAATGTAATGTTAAATTGGATTTTTTGACAGTCGCAACAAGACTCCTTAGATTTCTATCAAATAAAGTAATATGGAATACGTAAGACATGAGGGAGAGTGCAAACTGGCGTTTTAGCGCTACCTCACACTATTATATTTTGTATTAATATATGTCAAAAACTCAAGTAATATGAAAACGTGTGAATGCAATGTGCCATGAAAATGACAAGTACTACGAAAAAAAATTTACATCCCATACGACTTCATTGCACTTTGCATTTAATCAGGGTTGCATTTTATTTCATGTGCGATAGTGTGAATTTTTGTAAGATTTCTATCTTACAAAGTATTATGGAGCACGTAAGACTTGTATGATAGTGTAAAGTAACCTTTAGTGTTACACACGGAAAGCCGAATTAAGTATTCCTTCATTTACCGCTCATTTTCGCTAAATACTTTTCTTTTTCACAGTGCCCGACAATGTTTCTTGGTGTCGTTGTTTTTATTTTTGTAATTGCTTTTTTCTTACTTGTAGTTCTTGAGCACAATTGTATCTATACAATTGTTCTGTATTCAATGTTTTTATTATTTTCTGTTGTTTTATTGATTTACACAATCGCAAAACAATTGAAACGTTTAATTAAATCTGTACAAAAAATAAAACAAAATCGTGTGTACCCAATACTTGTTGTATTGGGTAAAGTAAGCACTTTTAAATAGTTTTTTTCTTTGTTGTATTGGATCTATAGTATTCTATTGTTATTTACACTCTCATATTTATGGACAAGATGAATTATTTGTATTCTCTATTTTTTTTCTCCAATAAATTAGGTTACATATTTGTTATTGATCATCTTTAATTTTATAAAATCTCTCGAGTATAAAAAAAGTCAAGTACTATTTTCGTTTCTAGTTTTCACTCTTTTTTTTTTTTTTTTGTTCTTAAAGAATTTGTATCTGTATCTGGTTTGTGTACGTTAAAAAACAATTGAGAAAAACGCAATTCTACTTGTTGATAAGTTGGGGGGCATAACCTCCGCTATTATTTAGAATCCAATTAGAACATCGTTTGATTAATCTAAGCAGGTCTATCGTCTTACACTACGTCCTACTCAATTATTGAATATAACAGTCATATAATATGGCCACTATTTGGTTGTTGCACTCTTATGAAATGCAGTTTTATTGTAATGAGGTTCCGTTCAATAAATTTTAATTTAAAATTTGTATAAAGTCTTTAAAAATACTTATGTACGTGGGTATTGAATTAAAGATACAGTGAGACATGTTTTTGAAGACACAGAGACTAAATGGCTTTAATTTAAAATAAATACTTATGTTAACAAATTTTTTTTAAGCTCTGGCATCATTTCGTTATTTTTATTTGAAATATGATTTGGCCTTCAAAAGACCAATTTACTATAAATAAATACATACATACGCTTTTATTTCTTTTAAACAATCGTACAATTGTTAATGAATGTGTGTTTTTAAGAGTATAAAAATTATCTTGATACACTGATGAATAGGAGAGGCTTATTTGTTATTTGCTTAACAAATTATTAACTATTTAAATTTGAAAGTGTTAACAAAAGAAATTATGTAAATTTTGCGAGTATTTTATCCAAAGCTTATATTTATAGCGCGAATAAAAAAAAACATTTAAAGCTACAAGAATTAACGACAAAAAAAATTAACAATGCAATATGAAAAGTATTTTTTTATACCCTCTGCCACTTGTGGTGAATGAGGGAGGCTATACAAAGTCTGTCATTCCGTGTAAAACTATTTTAATATTCATCAAAGACCCCATAAAGTATATATATTCTGTCTCCTTGAGTAATTATAATTCGATTTAGCCATGTCCGTCTGTTGAAAATAGGGTCAATTCGAACAACTCAAAATAAAAATACAATATTGGCGGCAAATTGTTTCTAGTTATCCTAAGCAGTTTGGGATTAAAATCCAGCAGAATCGGTTCAGTAGGATAAGAGTTATGTTTCCAAATGTGATACAACCACCTTAAAAAATTGATAATTGGTTTACAAAAGCTAATACAAAGGGTGGGGGAATGCACGGGTTGATATAAGATTTTGCAAAAATTTGCTTTAATATATAACTACAAATCATACCACTTAATTTCGTAAGGAACGGTGCATAATTTTCCATATGCCCCATATAAAGCATATTCTCGGAAAACAGTTTATTCCCAAAGCCCACTTTGGGAAAACATCTTAGTATGCCGAAACCCGTAACCATACTAATGCTCTTTTAACGATATTTTTTTAATTCCTTTCAAATTTAGATAACATTTTTCTTGATCTAGTTTTTACTATTAACCCATCTAAGATTTTGCATTTGATGATGAAAGTTTCAGTATTGGATTTTTCTTACCTTCCTGATTACCAATTTCTACGTCTGAGTATTGCCAAGTTATAAATTTGCAATATCAATTTTATATATTATTTAAAAGGACCAATAAACAACACAAGCAGTTTGACAACAGCATCATGATGGCTGTGTGAATATTTAAAATGCTAAATATTCACACAAACATGCTTCATACGTTTTTCATATGTTTGTGTAACCGTTTGTGTGGTTTATTTGGCCTTTGATAGTGAAACAGGGCATGCGGCTAAAGCGACATCAGATAATCAAGCAGAAACTTTAAAAAAATTTAATTCGAACTTTAACTTAAAATCAATAGTTGAAAGGAATTGATCTAAATTTTTTTCAAATCCTACATTTAATAAAACCGTGTGAACTTGACTTCACAAAAATTTAACATATTTTCAAATATGTTTATTTTCAGATGATTAAAAAAAAAAATTAAATGGCATTGCCGTTCTTAAGACAGAAGTACATAACACCTTTTATTTCGAGTGCACGCTTAGTGTTTTTTAATAGAACAAGCTACATAAAAAAACATTTTACCGCGTTTGCGCAAAAAGTTGGCTTACTTTAAAGGCCGTGTTAGATACAACTTTGTCGCGTTGCATGACGTTTCTAACTTTGACGGAAAAGCGTAAAGCAAAAGGTGTATGACACAATAAAAACGTTGACAACATTCACGCATAGTTATTTTTACCTTAAAATGAGGTTGTTACATTATACATTTCAGTATTTTTTATAAAAAAAAAAAAGCTTTACATTACGTCATTTTTCAGATTTGCAATTTTTTTAAATTCTGCTTTGATGCAATTGCATTAGTGTCGAGATTATAAAATTCTAGTTTGGCCATTGTTGTGTTTTCCAAAAGTTATTTTTGGGAATACAAAATTTATTATAAATAAAATTTCTTTATGAGTCTGTAAAATCTCCTGTCTCTCAAATATCACCTAAAAGAAAATATGCAAGATTAAACAATAAAGTAAAATTGACTGAACCTTCTGTTTCACCATCTTTGCCTCCGAATCCCGAATCCGCTACTTCATCTTCATCTGTTAATGATCGTGGTACAACTCTTCTAAGCAAAACATCTGTTTCAAGTAATGCTTTCCCGATTATTCATTGTAATGCAACCAATTCTATGGATTTAATAAATAGTGGAAACAACTGTGCTGCTACTGGAGATCTGAGAGTGATTCCTCCAAGAAAACAAATCTTTATATCTCGTTTTGCATTTGATACATCTGTTGACGAAATTGATGCTTATATTAAATCTAAGGTCGGCAAAAGTGTTGATTTGAATGTTCATAAGTTTACTTAATCACAAATGCGGACTATAACATCATTTAAACTTACGGTTCCATTTGACATTTTTAACGTCATTATCGAACCATCTTTTTGGCCTGAACATGTTTTGGTTCGAGAATATGAGCAAAATGTAAACCGACGTCCAGTTAATGTTGCTTATTTGCCTAAACAACAATTAACACAATCAAAAAACTAACTGAAGCTCCTGATGATCAACTCCTTATTATATATCAAAACGTTCGTGGTCTTAATACTAAGCTTTCCAATCTGTTCATCGAAAGCTTCGATTTTGACCATCATATTATAGTCTTCACTGAAACCTGGTTAAATAAAAAAACTTTAAATACCGAAATTTTTTGTAATGGATACAACGTATACCGACTCGATAGATTAACTACTACAATTGGTGGTGGCGTTTTAATTGCTGTTTCTTGTCTATTTTCGTCAGAGGAAATTATGCCTAATACTTCTCACAATATAGAAATTGTTGCTGTTCGTTTAAAACTAAAATACAAACATATATACATAACCTGTTCATATATTTAACCGAATTTTGATGGTCTAATTTACAATCAACATTATGAGAACATTAAATCAGTTATATCGTCTGCCCAGTCAGATGATCTAATTTTCGTTTTTGGTGACTTTAACTTGCCCACAGTTTCTTGGAAACTTTTACCAGATTCTTTTAATTATACTCCTACAAATTCCTATGATTGGATCGATGTTTTTTTTAATAATCTATATGACTTGTGCCTTTTCCAATTTAATGGTGTGTACAATGAATACGGAAAACTGTTAGATTTGGTGTTTGTGAATGAACCTGCTGACTGTTCATTAACTCGAGCTGTTCCAATATCAAGACCTGAAGATCGCTTTCATCCTACCACTGAACTTTCTTGTAATATTCCATTTGTTGAACGTAAAATAATGATGAAAAATGAAAAAGTCAACTGCTTCAAAAGAACAAGTTATAACGATTTAAATAATTTTCTAAACAGTACAAATTGGCTTGACAAGTTATCGATTCCAAATGGTACACCCTCATCCATCGATACTATGATTGATACTTTCTATAAAACTATTTTTGAATATTTAGATGAATGTGTTCCAAAAATTACTGTATTTAAACAGTCAGGTCCTCCATGGAGCTCAAGACAGCTGTCCAGACTAAAAAATATAAAAAACAAACGTTTCAAAAAATATAAAGATTCCGGATCATCTTGTGATTATGGTAAATATTCTGTATCCCGTTCTGAATATAATTTACTAAACATGAAACTGTATAAAAATTACTTAAATGAAATGAAAGTTAAATTTAAACATGATCCTAAGTCATTTTACAAATTCGTAAATTCTAAACGGAAATCTACGGGATATCCATCTATCATGAAGTATTTAAATCATGAATCCAGTAATGATTTAATAATAAGTAACCTGTTTGCTGACTTTTTTGGAACTACATATTCTGATGCCCAATACAACAACTATAACAATTACCCTTACGTGATTGATGAACACCAAGTAATATCATTTTCTCCCATTACAACCTCCCAAATAGTTGCCAGTTTGAAAAGCGTAAAATCATCCTTTTACAGTGGACCTGATGGTGTTCCAAGCTGTATTCTAACCAACTGCGCTAATGCTTTTGCCACACCCTTATCAATAATATTTAACTTATCAATTAGATATGGCTACTTTCCAACATTTTGGAAAGAATCTTATATAATTCCGCTATTTAAGGCTGGAAATAAATCAAATATAGCAAATTATAGAGGTATAGCCAAACTAAGTGCTATTCCTAAACTCTTTGAAAAGTGCATGACTGATAGCCTCTTTCATCAAGCATCGTCATTACTATCTCCTTTCCAACATGGCTTTAGAAAAGGACGCTAAGCAATGACAAATCTCCTACAACTCACCACTATTGTTAATAATGGATTTAATAATGGGCAACTAACGGACGTTATATACACAGACTTTAGTAAAGCTTTTGATAAAGTCAACCATAGTCTTCTTCTTAGTAAACTTTCCTTAATGGGCTTCACTAATAACAGTCTTCGGTGGCTTGAGTCATATCTTATTTCTAGGAAACAAAGTGTTCGCTTTAATAATACAACATCAAAGAGCATCATCGTCAATTCTGGAGTACCGCCACCTTGGTCCAATCTTATTCTCACTTTTTATAAATGATCTGCCGAGTGCAATAAACAATTGTGATGTATTAATGTATGCCGACGATGTAAAAATCTTTTCAAGCTACAAAAAAACTTCTGAAATGCTCAACCTTCAACATGATTTGGATAATTTTTATAAGTGGTGTAACATCAACCTCATGAATCTTAATTTAACAAAATGCAAACATATGCCTTTTTGTAGAAAATGGAATTCTTTGGGTAACTATACTTTGGGTGACAGCCAACTTGAATTAGTTAGATATTTTGGATCTTGGTGTTTTACTTGACTCAAAATTAGACTTTATAAAACACATTACGACAATGATAAACAGAGCTCGTGGAGTACTTGCTTTTATAAAGCGTTGGGCTAAGGAGTTCACTGATCCCAAATTTACAAAGCAGTTATACATATCTTTGGTAAGACCAATCATCGAATATGGTTCTATTATCTGGGATCCTGATTATAATGTTCACATAAATCGAATAGAATCTGTCCAAAAACAATTTTTATTGTTCTGCTTAGGAAATTCAACTTGGAACCCTTCTGAAATTCTTCAATCCTACTTCGAAAGACTTGAACAAGTTAAACTACCTTCACTGGTAAGCCGAAGAAAAATGCTTAACATTACGTTCTTAGTTAATTTGCTTAATGGTAATGTTTGTTCTGAATTCCTGCTTAATAATGTTAATGTCAACGTTCCTCAACGATCAACTCGCAATTTCATACCATTGTATCTTCAGACTTTCCGCACAAACTACGCTAATTCTGATCCTTTTCTGAGAATATGCAAGGATTTTAATGAAATGTATAATTTTATTGACTTTTCTTTGAATGTTAATGTCATTAAACGTAGTATTATCCTGTTTTTGAATACTTTACCTAATAGATAATATTATTTGTAATTAAATTCTAGTCTGTAAGGATTTACATATATCCATAGACTTAAATAAATAAATAAATAAATGACGTGCTCAATTCCCAATTTTTATTTTTGATAAATACACTGAAATTTATCGTTGAGGGAAAGTTAGTTTCTAAGCGCATTTCACTGGTTGCTTATGGCAGATTGTCAGGAAACCTTTTTCCAAAGACTTAAGAAAAGCTAAAATTATTTTATAAATAAAACTGTAAAGCGAATAAGAATTTTAAACCCTCAGGTTTTACTTGTAACCATAATAAAAGCCTAAACAATACAACAACCATAAAAAGTGGGTTTATCTTTTCTTACATTCCCCTACAATTAGCTGCTTTTTCTGACTCGAATTGTAGTTGTGTAAGTGAGTAAAAATGTGTTTTCCTCTTCCCATTTTCTATTTTATATACATATAAATACAAATACAACTACAGCCAACTTCAAATTGAAAAGTGTGAGAATAACAAAACAAAACAGAATTGCAGAGTACATGAAACTGAGAACCCCTCCCCATTCTTCTCACCCCTCTCAACAAAAAACTCAAGAATTGCTGCAACAAAAATTGCAAGTCTGTACGATGAATAAGTATAAAAGGCTTTTATAACGAGCTATGTGTAAGTTGCCATTTTACATCCGTTAACGTTTTTAAACTCACGATACTTGTCGACGGACTAACGCGTCTTATGTGCAAAACAATTTTAATCACAAAACACAAAATAAATAGAATTTTTCGCATAACGTTTTTAAATAATTTTCTCCGTTAAAAGTTATCCAATTTACCCAATGCTTCAACTACTATTTTCTCCTTCTTCTGGCAACGCTGGGTAGTAAAAAAAAAGTTCTAAATATTTATGTACAAATAACGGAATTTTCTGTAAATTAAAAAAAATATTAATAGAAACAAACTTGCAATACCAAAAACAAATATATGTATGTATGTTTATTTAAATATAAATAAACATTACACCAAAACGATTAAAATACACTTAAAAATATTAAAGAGAAGCAAATATAATAAAAGAATTGATAATTAAAATTTGTTAAATGACGTCACAATTATAAGTCAGTATGTACATACATGCATACATATGTATATTTTATAATTTGTAAGTAATTTCTTACTCGTTAAACTCTATTCATAAACGATATTTCTGTTTAATAGAAAAGGTTAATTAAATATATATTCGTACTTGAAAAGAAATACAAAAATAAGTGGAGCGAATACAAAATGAAGTTTTGTAAAAATGTTCAAGCTTTTTTATTTGAGGAGTTCAATAGCGAAACGCAATGCTTAAAATTTTTAAGAAATTTATGACAAAGTTCATACAGATAATAACGTGATTAGGAGTTATAGGCATTCAGTGGTAACAATTAATATCCGACCGCACGCACTTTGCAGACCGAAACCGAACTGTCGCTCTTCATGTCGTGTATAGTTGTTGATCCTTATAAGGCCCTTTTGCTCACGCGGTCGTGTATAGATGTTGATATAAGACACCTTACAAGACAATGTCGGTCATATTTTGTAGATAGGCTTGTATAAAAGAAAACTTGGAAGACAATGTTGGTCATGTCGTCGTTTATAAACTTCTCTAGTGCTCTAGACAATGTCAAGTATTTTGTCGTCCACGACATTTTCCTCAAAATTGTCTTTCAGAAATCCTAAGTGATAGAGGACATGTCGTGCATAAATAGTTGACGACAATGTCGTCGACGGCTGTTTTGCCAACTGGGATATACTATGAGAATTAAGAACTAACTCTAAATTGTTTGAACAAAGTTTCTAAATCTATCACTATTATGTGCCAAGTGTGTAAGCTGACCCCATGAAAGTCCTCTGTTTCGGAATTCGTCTTCCACCGCTCTTCGCCAGGTAATTCTTGCGCGGCCCATGTCTCTGAATCCTTGCGAATTCCATTAAAAGCATGCCTTAGCGATATCCGTGTTATCTCTTATAAGCGTATGGCCTACCAGTTTCCAAGACGCAACTTTTTAACGAAGCAACGCAAACCGGGGTATTGGTGTACATATATATAATTTTTTGTTTCACGCTCAATTCATTTCGATATATTCATGAGATTTAAAATACGAAATTAAATTTTTTAAATCGTTGGCAAGAGATATCGTTAAAGCTTACACAATTAAACTTATTTAATGCAAAAAAATTATAATTTAAAGCATAATTAACAACAACAAAAAAAAAATTCAAAATTTCCATTTGTGATAATATAAAAATGAAATGCCGTCCAAATAAATGATTATCTTTATATGACTCCTAGAAAACTATTTTATCACCCCAAATGTTTTGAAAATATATCTCGGACTAGTTAAATATTTTGATTTATCTAAAATTTAATGCAAGTAAAATTACAGTACTTTTCGCTTATAGTCACATCATTTAGTTGCCGACAAATCGTGGACTATATCGCTAAGCCTAATTCACATTAATGCCACTACGAGGCATATAACCGAATTTGAATATAATCAAGTTATGTGAATATAGAAAATACAAAATTCATATAAATTACACTGTTTTGCAACAGAGTTGCATACTGTAAAAAAAAAATAGCTTAAATAATAATAAGATATTTTATAACTGATACCGACGAAAAAACTCATTTTCTACGAGAAAAGAGTTGATGACAAAATTAAACAATTAATATCTTAGTTCTTAAGATGGATTATAGTTTCGAAAATTAAAAAGAACTTACTAAATTTTGCTAACTATAACGCCAATAATTTGCTTTACTTTTGCCTTTGAAAGCCACTGATAAATGATATATATGGCAGATGTGCTTATATCGCTAAATGGACTATAACGTAAATACTGTATATTAAATTCACTTACAGCGGCAGAATAAACAGATAAAATGGATTTTATAGCTAATGTGACTTAAAATGGTAGTGACTATAAACGAAAAGTATTGTATTGCGTTTTGTTTTGGAACTCCACATTTAGCGACACACAAATCGTACATATTGAGTGTTTGTTTGTTTGATTTTGTATTTTATCGGTAACAGTATTTCGAAAATTGATAAACAGATTTATATATCTATACATATATAAATAATTAAATATATATACAGATATACACATCATATATATAAGTGCATTTAACATGCACCAGGAGATCGCTAAATTCAAAGAAAAACAATAAAAATAAAATTGATATGACGAAAATAAAATGGCAAATGAAAAAAGAGAAAACAATAGCACTTAACAAAAACTCTGGTGAGGAGTGTCGCATTTGAGAGCATAAAAACACAAATGTTTTAATTTGTATCTTATAAATACTACGTATTTTTCTATTTATAACCAGTCAATCAATTTATCAAATAAATAGTATGTAGTATTTATGTAGTGTGCATGTCTGTTTGATTTTATTTCGTTATTTTTGTATCTTACTTTAAGCTCCATTTAAAACACAATACATTGCAGTCAAATGGACTTTTGCTCTAGTTTACATTCAAACCTGTACACTTGTAAAAATCTTCTTACTGTGGGAAATGATAAAATAAAAAATTATTAAAATGCAGCTACAACTATATCTATAGATTTCGACTTTATAAAACTTGCTAAATACAAACAAAAAGACTCAGCATAGAACAAAGAACGAAAGTTGTTCAATTTTATTTTGAAAGTCAGCATTATTCGATTAATCAGACTCAAAGATCATACCGAAAACCGGATTTTCATTGTAATACCGCTGAACAATTTGGAGACGCTGTTGTAGTGTGAGTCTTTCCATGATGACTTGCCAAACGATTCGCACGCATGATCTTTTAAAAAAAGCATATGGAAAATCAAACCACACGATGAATCAGCCTTTACTTCCACGTTAATTTTGTGTATTTTAATGAACAATTAAAGCAAAAAAATATGAGAACTGTTGCTCTTGATTTTTCTTTGTCGTTCTTTGTTTTTAAACCAATTACTAACATTTAGTTAACATCACTATTTCGTTATCGTAATAAATGTTTTTTGATATTATGAAACATTTACAATGTTTTACACAAATTTTCATGTCTACTGCCAAAAATTTAATTAAAAGTATCGTTTTTACCACACAGTTCTAGGAAGAAAATATTTCTAGTTCTAAGTATTTTGTAGTTAGAGAATTTTTTTTTGTTATAATCGATTAAGTGACATTTTTCATTGAAAATCCTTCCTTTTTTCATTAATTTAAAACTTTTAAAAATTTTAATTAAAAGTTCATTTTAATTATAAGAAATCTATTGAAATAATGTATAACAATTAGGTCATCGTCCAGACTTGCAATTTTTGTTGCAGCAATTTTTGAGTTTTTTGGTGAGAGCGATGAAAAGATTGGGAAGAGGTACTCAGATTCATGTACTCTGCAATTCTGTTTTGTTTTGTTATTCTCACACTTTTCAACTTGAAGTTGGCTGTAGGTGTATTTGTATTTATATATTAAATATAAAAAGAAGAGGAGGAATGAGATGGTAAAAATACAAAAATTGCAAAACTATAATTATATAATCTGGACACTAATAAAATTTCAAAGTAGTATTTTTAAAAATTGTAAGTCTGGACGTTGACCAGTTGGATTTTTCTTTTTAAACGGATATTAAGTTGTATCACTGTATCATTTGAACGAAATTAAGAAACTCAATTTCCTAGTGTTACAGAAATTGCTTCATTAAATTTTTTTCCCGTAATGATATTTTGCACTGGATTAAAAAAAAAAATTTCATGAAATTGATTCATTAGATTTATAAAGCATAATTCTTTCAGTGATTTATTCACACGAATTTTTTTTTTGTCAAATAGTACGACTGAATATGATAGTGAATTGCCAGCTATTATTGCAAGATCGAATATCCCTTAATTTAACTGTCAGGCCCAAAATGTCGACAAGGGCATTTCTTTCGCATATTTATATTGAAATCAATAATAAAAATCTTAAATTTGTTTTTGTTTTCAATATAAATTACGAAAGTAATGTTCTTGTGAAATTGTGGCCCAGACTGTAAATTCCCTTCATTCGTAAATGTCAAAAAGTGTATCATTTTTGTCTGAAATTTTTATCAAAAAATCCCTACATGCATACATACATAAATCCCTACAATGTTTACATATATGTATAAATAATTTATTTAAAAATACAAAT
Organism: Pollenia amentaria; assembly: GCA_943735925.1. Classification (NCBI taxonomy): domain Eukaryota; kingdom Metazoa; phylum Arthropoda; class Insecta; order Diptera; family Polleniidae; genus Pollenia; species Pollenia amentaria. The sequence goes on along the minus strand of OX031007.1, from coordinate 70,000,314 downwards.
TTTCCAAATACTGATTAGAGAACTTACTAAAAGTGAGGTTTTTTTTATTAAAAGTTTTCATAATCGAAAAAGGACAATTAAGCATATTTATTTGTGCTTGTATAATAAAATTTAATTTAAAAAGGCATCCAGTACTGATGTTACTCGTACGTTATGAATATAAATTTTTATTATTCGCGATATCGCGATAATACTAATATTTGCACCAATATTTGGCGAATCCGAATATTCAATCTCAACTTTAGCTCCACTCGATATTGCAAATTCAAATAAAAAAAAAAACTCCCGTTTGAATCGACAACAATAAATGGGAAAAAACTTTCATTCTACTAAATTCATTCCGATGACTAAATTTGAAATTATAAACTTCGCACCAGAACACTGTTGCCAATTTAGCACTTTTAATGCTAGATCTAGCATTTTTTAAATTAATTTAGCATGAAACAAAACGCTTCTAGCATATAGCACTTTTTTCAGCATATTCCCAAAATTATTTAGCACTTTATAGTTTAAGTGATAAATTTTTTTCCATTAATTTATAGCTTTTTACTAGATGTGCAAACATGTACATAAATATTATTAATACTGATTTCTTAGATATAAAAATAAATTGTTATTTCTAATTTTTTAAAAATAAATTGTGAACGTAATATAATTTAATTGGTTTAACCATGTTAAATTTTAAATGTGATTCAATATAAATTTTTTAAAGCTGCGATATTTTTTTTATTAGTTTTTACATCTACTCTTATTTTATTTTTAATATTTAAAAATTATATGATTTTTATATCCTCTACCGCTAGTGGTGAATGAGTGTATACTTAGTTTGTCAATCCGTGTGAAACTTTTTTATTGTTCATCTAAGACCTACGTGGATTTTGCAATGTCCGCCTGCCTGTCTGTTTTTTAATAACACGCTTACTTTCGAAAGACTCAACAGAAAAGAACAATATTGACGTCAAATATTTATAATTTTTTTGATAAGCGATCCTTAATTAACGATCGGTCCAACAAAAAATCCGCTCCTGAAAATCACTTTAATTCGACTAACAATATTTCTGAAACAAATCAGTATATATATTTAACTTAGGCAACGAATTATACTACGGTGATGTTAGGTTTTATGAAGATTGGCTTATAATTTTTAGATCCCATAGAAAGCTCACTCCTGGACTATGCGAATTATCGTTGTAGGGTACTAAAGACTCGGCATAGCCGAATATAGCACTATTCTTTTATAGTTTATTTCCCAATATAATTGTAATAGACTATAAAATACTAACGGCCAATTTCACCAATTTCAGTTATAATTAACTATCAGTTATAACTGCCATAAACATATCGTTAACTGGAAGTTAAAGTAATAGTTAGTTTTAACTGAACTTGGTAAAATTAGCCGTAACTCATGTATAGGCGAATTCATACAGGTGACCGCATCATGAGATAGAGTTATGCTAGCTATCTCTTTTTTTTAATACTATTTATTTTGTTTTTGTAAAACGTTAGAGTGAATATCAAAATTATTTGTTAAAAATATAAATAAGGGAATTTTTTTTATAAAATATACCCAATTGCTTTAGAAGGTAAAACTTTTTCCTGTATTCCTTACGGCACTTTTAATTCACTGACTTTATATTTTATATTCACTTTTTTTGTTTTATAAAATTTAAATAAGTTTTTTTCAAGTATTTGGATTTTTATTAAATTTTAACTAATTTTTTCACAAAATGTAAACAAAGCATGACATTCAGTATACACACAAATAAATAAACAATAAACAGTTTAATAGTTTTTATTTTTATATAATTTATTTAGCACTTTTTTGAGCATTTTTTTTTTGGCTTTTTTGAGCACTTTTTCACAAAAATTAAGCATTTTTCCTTTACTATGTTTTAGCAACAATGCACCTGAATGTCACTACTGAACAGTTTTACACTTTTATACTTAATGACATAAAAAAAGGAAAAATACGAGTTTCTTTTACCTATAGCCAGACAATAATTAGTAATACCACGATCGAGCGTTTCGAGCGAGCGAATATTTAGTGGTGCGGGACTTATTTAACTTATTAACCGTGTGTCCGTTGAAATGTGTTTTCCGAAGATCTCAGAAACGATGGGGACAAGGTAGTAATATATTTATGTCACCTTTAGTCCAGAATTGTTTGCTCGGTCTACAAATGACTGAGATATGAGCAAAAAACCACGACTGCCTCTAATTTTACCTACATACATATGTCCATACATAAATATATCTGGAGAACGGCAAGAGGCACAGCTTCTAAAGAACGGTAAGAGACAATTTGTCAAAATTTGGGTCACATAACTGTGTTATTAATACACAACCTCTCCAAAAATATGGGCGAGATTAAAGAAGACATAAAGTTAGTTTCCAAATTAGGTACAAGCATCTTGGTTATCAAATCACTACATTCGAAAAAATTTGCGCAGTATTGGAGAAGATCTTTTAGGAAAATCATACCAATTTTGCATCTTTTTTATAGTTTGTGTGTTTAATTAACTTTTTTTATTACATTAAGTGCTGACAAATTTGCATTTGAGTTTACTTTATCTAAAAAAAAATTTTTGGAAAATGACATACATATTTTTATATTTTGTAGCGACATAAAATTGGCCATGAAGCACAAACAAATTAATATCCCAGCGCCCATTTCATTACCGGTGCTGTTGCAGTGACCCGGTATCCAACATAGCCTCACTACATACTCCCCTAAGATTTCCCTTTAGAGCTGTTCTACAATCATCCACTAGCTTGAAATTCACTTCACAGCCCATGAAGTTGCCAAGATTCGATCCCCAGCATGTTACCCCTTATCAATGCTAAGACCTTCAAAATCCGCCAAAAATACACTGCAGTCGTCAGGAAGCCTATATGGCACCCACGGCCCTTGTCCTCTAGGCATCAGTAAAAAAACAAATCCCTCATGCAATTTCCCCTGACCTAACCAACTCACTCTAGGCGGTAATTCCACCCGCGGCAAATTCCTAAAGTCGACCATAATGCCCACTGAATCCGTGGACCCGGGTGGGCCCAGGCAATAACCTTCAATGCTAAACTCATCCAAGATTCGCAAGCACCATATCTTGAAATTTCTTAAAACTCCCAGTTTTAATAAAAAAAAAACAATCCTAAAATTATAATCGGTAAAGCCAGACGAATTTTCAAGATTTTACCCTTTTTGAAAACGATGGGCAGTCAGTCATGGGCTCACAAAACAAAGTTATATTATAAAGTTAAAATTCATTTAAGAGCTATTTGTGGCGATATTAGCATCCATATGAGATTTTTGGTCTTAAATGTATTTCAAGGACGGTCGCTAAATTGTTTACTAATGTTAATATTAAAAGAAAGTTAAAACTATTTATAGATGGGAGCTTTGGGAAAATGTGAGCCGATTGGAAACAAATTTAATTTGCAGTTAAATATTTTTGCGGCGAATGGTTTACGGACAAAAAAGTCGAATTTAGAAAGATGTTTTTATGGTAAATATGTGAAGTTATAGACCCATTCTCGGCATTTACCTTGATTTCGTCCTTAGTACAAATAAATGTACAAATGTTACCAAATTTGCAAATTTTCGCACAAAGATAACATGGACAGGCAACCAGCCAGACGGACGGATGGACATCGTTAGATCACTTTAAACAGTGATTCTGAATCGGTCGGTATACAAAAAAATTGGTCCAGATTTCTATGTATTACATCGCCAAAAACGACATGTTCGTCGACGGCCTGATTGGCACTTCAATGGCCCGCTGCAGGACTCTCATCAGACGGGAATCGTACAGAAGGGCTCAGGAGAGATGGCAGGGCGAGCATACCTGTTTGATGGCCAGGACTCTATGGCCTGGCTATGACGCGGCGAGAACGCGCGTACTACTCGGTCTCGGCAGGGATCGGATAAGGACTGTGATGTCGGTCATCACGGGTCACTGGGTGATAGGGACTCATGCTAGGAGGATGGGTCTTGCGTACAATGACTACTGCAGGAGTTGTCATGATGTGGAGGAGGAGGAGACGGTGTTTCACTTCCTCTGCCAATGCCCCGGACTGGCGGGCGCTAGGTTGAGGCATTTTGGCAGACCGGAATTGCCATGTCTGGACGATTTGTCCAATGCGGGACTGAAATCGATCTACCTGTTCTGCAGGGAATCGGGGTGGTTCGAGACTGCGGTGACCTCTGGGGAATAGTCTGGTGGATACTGGCTGACCCTTGTCACTGGCTGGGGGTATCACAAAGGGACCGCTATAAGGACCCAAGTGAGTCGTCTTCGTGACGGCTACCCATTTAACCTAACCTATCGCCAAAAACTCATATAATTGCTTTTTCCTTAATTTTTGCTTATATAAATAGGAGATTTCATGTCAAGTGACCCAACTTTTGAAACCGATGTCTCCCGATTTGGATGATTAACATAGATCACATTAAGTATTACGTGCGCTCAAAACTACTAGAGTTGACAAAAAACAAGCTGCAATGAAAGGCAGATAAAATACTTAGGAACAATTTTGGCGTTGGAAAATGAATGGCGGTCGGCCTCGCATTGCATCCCCCCCCCCCCCCAGAAACCAGCAGCTGAACCTAATAACGCCAAGAAAGGATTGGCAAAAATAGCAGAAACTAAAAGCGATGATAAGGAAGGATGAAAGACATTGTGTTTAAAAATTTGCAAAACTTAAACTCTTCATCAGTAGTGAGATTCACAAACTTTTAACGATCCGACAATCGTAATTTTTGTCGACATATATAATCGCTTGCAATCTGATTCTGTAATTTATTTTTAACGATTGTAAACAGCTGTAGTTTTTGTAACATCTCTGTCTACAAAATGTTAAAAAAACGAAAAGCACAAAAAAGAATAAAAAAAAAAGCAAATGAAATTGTGCTTAATTTACTGCTTTTATATTTTATTTTGTGAATTTTACATTTAGAATTTTGTTTTTGTTCATAATTTGCTTTTTTTGTACATTTTGAATTTAGGATTTTGTTTTTGTTCAAACATACATATGTATGTATGTATGTGTGTATGAATGTAGTATGTATGTAAGAAGTCGGGTCTCAGCCACTTTAAACATAAAATACACTTTATCGAATAAATAAAGACAACGTAAATTGTTATCGTTAAAATAACGAAAAAAAAACTGCTTAAAGTAACAGCTGACTTTAATCGACAGCGAATATCGTTAAAAATGTTACTGAATAGCAAATTCGATAAATTTTCGTTATATTTATTTTAACGATACGATTATCGTAAAAAAAGTTAGTGAATCGGTAAAAGTACAATAAATTAAGTGTAAAAATAGTTATTATACAAAAGGATCTAATGTGATTAAGATTACATTTTATTAAATCATTTATTTTTTTTGTTAGATATTATTATTATTATAATTATTTATTAATTTAATTATTATTACAAATAAATAAAAAATATTAATTTTGTCAACATTTCTATAAAAAAAAGTGATTTTATTGCTGGGATTATCATATCATGGGTATTACAGTATCAAAGGAATAAAATGATAGTTAGGTATGTTACATACCGTCGGAAAGGTTAATTTGTCTAGTTTCTCAGCATAAGTTTAATTTTAAAAATAAAAAATATTTTTTTTATACATATCCCACTCGCAGCCCACTAAGCGACCAAAACTGCCTTAAAAGAAAAGACACAAGCATTCTTTTGAGCAAAAAAAAAGTACCCGCTTAAAAAAAATTTTAAAAATTAAAAATTTTTTTTTTGAAAGTTGAAGAAATAGCTATCTAATTTGTTTGAGACAAATTTTGCTAACACCTATAGGTTATACGTTACATCGATGAGAAAAACACCTGTTTGGCCAAAATTACAAATTTTTACCCCCTCTGACTCAGAAACTTTTTGACCGATCGATTTCAAAAGTTGGCTCACTTGACATGAAATGCCCCAAATTTTAATGACAACCTGCTTACAATTTTAGAGTAAAAATTAAATGTAGATGGCGATATTTATTTAAAACAGAAAACCCAGAATTTTGAAAAAAAAATATTAATTTGCTGCGAAAACTTTGGAAGCATCTAAAAAAATTTAACACGTACCAAAACATGCCCCAAAAATGCAAAATATGCGCTATAAACCTTAAAAATGCAGCAAAATTGCTCTTTTAACTAAATTATGCAATAAATGCTGTAAAGGGTAAAAAATGCAAAAATATGCACTAACACATCGATGCCAAAATCATAAAAAGCTCTAAAACGGATAAATATATTGTTCTGGTCGCACAAGGAAAAACATCCAATTGCATATTTATGGTTTCCCTGCTAATTACTTATAAACCGCAGTCAAATTCCTTTAACTTATTTAAATATTTCGTATACATATTAAAAAATCATTGGATCCAAAATGTATGTATTTAATACCCAAATAAAATCTTTAACACATGACTTCAGATTTAATGAATGTTTTTTTTTGTCCACTAGTTTGTCGGAATTTCTATTTATTTAAGCTTATAAATTATTACATACATACATATTTAAGCACATAAGTATGGAGAAATGTATATACATATTCGTATATATTATCATTAGCAAACAATGATCATTTGATTTTTTTTTTTCATTATTTATTCTTTAGTAAATAAGCAATTTCTTACTGATAATAAAATTTGTTGATTCTTAGTTCTCTTTTTGCTAACTTAATTATATTTTAAATAATATTTATCAGTTACTTTAATTATATTATTTAGTTGTTTGATTGCTTGACTAGAGTAGAATAATTAGGGTTAGGTACACATACATTAGAGATACGTAATGTATCTGACTGTTATTCAACACTACGTATACACCTTTTTTATTTGCTACGAATTTAGAAAAAAAAATTATCTTTTCTCATAAACTTTCAGATTAGAATGCACAATAAATTAAATGGAAGTGAATTTCAAAAAAAAAAATTTTGTCTAGTGATTATAATAATTTTCTTCACTTTTTTGCTCAATTATCACTACGAATATGTTTTATCATCATCATCATTATTATCATCACCGTTGATTGCCATTTATTTAAAGCAACAATTAAAACGCCTATTTTAATTTAGTCAGATAATTTTTATTTTGCATATACCATAATATTCATAGTTTAAGTATTGACAGAATTGTTGAAAATTTTAGCAAATTCTTTGTGTTAAATAAAATATTTGTGATTAAAACTCATTTCAAAACTACATTAAATATATATATATTTTAGCGGGTTTCTCCCTTTGTAAAAAGTGTACAACTCTGTTTCAGTTGTGCCCGTAATTTCTACAAGGAGATATCTGGTCGTATTCGTTCCTAACAGTTATCATTACCTATCCGGTAGAAATATTTTGATAATTTCAACGTTAATTTTGCCTACGTGTTTTTTCTTTTAAGTTTTCTTTTAAAATATGGCAACATTTGTATTTTTATTATTATTTTGAATTAACTGTCAAAAATCGATGGTGTGAAATACACTACAGTTTAACCAGTAGGTAAGACATACGTGTTAAAATTATGAAAAATTCGTTACACCGTAGATATTTATAAACAGCTAGATTTCTATTTTAAGAAATGTACAAAACAAAGCAAATTATGAACAAAAATAAAATTTTAAATGTAAAATTCACAAAATAAAATATAAAAACACTAAATTAAGCAGAATTTCATTTGTGTTTTCTTTATTCTCTTTTGTGCTTTTCGTTTATTTTAACATTTTGTAGACAGAGATGTTACAAAAACTACAGCTGTTTACAATCGTTAAAAATAAATTACAGAATCACAATATCGTTACTGCAGGCGAATATATATGTCGACAAAAACAAAATACAGAAACTGTTCAAAGTAAACAAATTCAACAAAATATGAACAATAGTTAAAATTCTGCTGCCGCTGATGCTTTTTCATGGAACAAACTTTGTAACTTGCTTGATGACAAACTGAAGGATGTTGCTAAAAAAGAAGATGTTCTTTCGATAAAAAAAGAAATAGATGAGCTAAGAGAGGAAAATGTTGTTCTTAGAAATGAAGTTAAAATGCTTTCTTCACGTATTGAACAAATTGATCGCAGATCCCGTTTAACAAACATTGTTGTTAGTGGAATGGCTAGTGCTAACGCAACAGCAGCTAAATTAGATTTTATTAATTTATGCACAAATAATCTAAACGTAAATGCAAATGTAGTAACAGTTCGTGCATTGCCATCTAAAGGTACTTTTGTGTTTACATTGGAAACGTATTTGCAAGCCAATAATATTCTAGCTGCCAAAGACAAATTAAAGGGAGGTACGATCTATATACAAAAGGATTATACAAAGGAAGAACAAAATACTCGTTATAATTTAAGACAACTAAACAAAAAAATTTCAAATCTTAATTTAAACATAAAGGTGAGACTTGGTGAATTTTGTACTTTTATCAACAACAAAAAATACTCTTGGATGCCGGGAAAATTTGTCGCCTACTCTAATGAGGATGCCGATTATTTAAAAAACCTGCTGGTTCAAGCTAATTACTCCATGGATGTCATTGTGAAAGTCAATATAACTGCAATTTCAAATGCGAATAACAATGTATATGCAAATGAACAATAGCAATACAATTTATGTCGTGTCCTGTCTTATAATGTCGCTAATCTTGCTAAAAGTGTTAATTTTGGAAATTTTATAACCTATATTAATAAATTTGATATATTTTTTCTATTCGAAACTCATGTTTTGCCAGATAAACAAATGTGGTTCTCTAATTATTTACAAAATTATAATTTGCACTGGATCGAAGCCAAGAAAATTCACAATGCTGGTCGTCCTAGTGGTGGGTGTTTGTATGGGTACAAAAAAGAATTAAGAAAATTATTTAATCTAAAATTCTTGAATCTTTCTAATGGTAATGTCGTATTAACTGCTAGACTAAATAATGATCTTTTTTACTTTATCCCACGATATCTTAACTGCACAAACTGGAATGTTGATTTTGAGTCGTTTGAAAATTTCTTAAATGTTCTTTGCCCTACAAATTTTTGCATTGTTGGTGACTTAAATGCTCGCATCGGAGAAGGACAATATATATTGGATACTAATCTATTAACTAATCTACCACACGTTAACAAAATCAGATGTTCTAAGGATAAAGTAACAAATAGTCAAGGAAGAAGATTAATGGATTTAATAGAAAGCATAGGTGGTATTGTCGTAAATGGCAGAATGAATGGTGATGTTGAAGGTGATTTAAGCTTTTATGGAGGTAGAGGTAATTCGTTAATTGACTACTGTATTTGCTCCGATAGCTTTTTATTGTTTTTTGAGAATTTTAAAATTGATTGTAAGCCCTATTCAGACCATATGCCTATAGACTTTAAGCTTAACTTTCCTAATATCAACAATTATACACTGAGAAGTTATTTACGTCCACATAAAATACATTGGAATAAAAATAATGCTGAAAGATATATTGAAAAACTTAGTCAGCTAGCATGTACTCCATATTTCGATCAAAATAATTCAGTTGATAACCTGGTTCTCTCAATTAAGAACAAAATTCTTGATGCTACCGTAAAAACAAAATCAAATTTTAGCTTCGAACCCAAGCAAAAATGGTTCAATTGGAACTGTGCCCGTTCTCGTAGAAAAATGCTTAAAAATCTTAAAAAGTACAGAAAACAACATTCATCTGCAAATAAACTAAAATATATGTCTTCAAAAAGCAAATATTTGAATGTGTGCCAAAAAAGTAAACTACAACACTACAATTCTAACCTTAATAAATTGAATAATATACGTTGCAGCAAAGAATGGTGGAAATTGTCTAATGATTTGAAGTCTCGTCCATATTCCATACGTGGTGAGTTAAGTGCTGATGATTTTCTTCAACACTTTAGCAGTATTTTACAAAATTCAAATCCAACAACTACATTTCATTGGTGCATGCCTTACAACATTGATGCATTTCTTGATTCTCCGTTTGAATTATGTGAACTTATCTCTGTTCTAAAAAATTTAAAGGACAATAAATCACCTGGACAGGATGGCATCAGCTACGAATTTTTCAAATATGCGCCAGTAAACTTTATTATTGAGGTACTTTATGTTTTAAATGTTATATTTCTTAAAGAAAATATACCAGCTAGTTTTAAAACTGCAATTCTTATTCCACTACTGAAAAAAGGTGATCCAAACATTCCTTCTAATTATCGCGGATTGTCTCTAATAGATACTCTATGCAAAATTTTTAATAGCATTATAATGAATCGTATATCGTACTGGATTGTCGAACATAATATTTTAAATGAATACCAAGCTGGGTTTAGAAAACAATATTCAACCGTGGATAATGTCTTCAATCTAACAAATATTGTTCATTTAAATAAACTCAATAGTAAAAACACGTATGCCTTTTTTGTTGATTTTACTTGTGCATTTGATTCGATTCCCAGGAATTCATTGTTTTATAAGCTTGCAAATATGGGATTGTCATCAAAAATAATACGAATACTGCAACAATCGTATGATAACACCTCCAGTCAAATATTGTTCGGAAACTCACTCTCCAATTCTTTTAATGTGAATTTTGGTGTCAAACAGGGTTGCATATTAAGCCCAATTCTGTTTGCATTATACTTGAACGACTTAGCCGACTTTCTTACTGGCGGGATAATTGTTGACAACATCACAGTAAAAGTTCTTCTTTACGCAGACGACATTGTTATACTATCTGATTCACCCAGTGGTCTCCAAACGATGATTGATTCCCTTCATTTGTATAGTAACTTATGGCATTTAAAAGTCAACCTTGCTAAATCGAAAGTATTAGTTTTTCGTAGTGGCACTAGAATATCAAACAACTTAAAGTGGACATTTGGAGAAAATGAAATTGAAATCGTAAATTCATATAAATATCTTGGTATGGACTTGTGTTACAATTTATCCTTTAGAAAACATTTGGAAAATAAACTAACTACATCAAAAATGGCAATATCTTCATCTTGGTCAAAATATATAAACCATCCCAAAATATCTAATAAAAATAAACTTAAAATCTTCAGTGCTGTATCTCGGTCAATCATGTTTTACGGAGCCCAAATTTGGGGATACATGAAATACGAAATAGTTGAAAAACTATTTAGATTCTTTATTAAAAAGATGTTACTTTTACCTAGCAACACTCCAAACTATATGCTCTTTTTAGAAACGGGTTTAAACTCTCTATACCTAGATACGTTAAAATTGCATTTTGATTACATCAACAAAGTTCTTAACATGCCTTGCAACAGATTACCTCGAAAGCTTGCAGAAATTATAATCGCTAAACAAACTTTTTGGGCTGAGGATTGGACAAACTTGTGTGCTAAAATTAATTTTGTACCAGATAATAATTCTGTACCACTAAGCAAACATTGCAAATCAATTTTACCACTTGTTAAAATTTATGAAAATCAAACCTTTATTGCCGACGCTAGAAACTCTCAGTTTCATGACTTATACTCACAATTAAATTACTCTTTACTACAAATCACTACTACGGAACTTTCGTCTCGTGCGATAAGTCTATTGATAAGAGCAAGAGGAGGACTTTTGGATATAAATGCTAGATCTTTTAGAAGTACATCAGACGGAATCTGCACTCTCTGTAATCTAGACGCAACGGAAAATACTCTACACTTTATTGGTACATGCCCCATTTATAGTGGATTTAGAAGTACATTTTTCAACAAACATCAACTAAACCTACTCGACGTTCTAAATATTCTGAATGGGGATGCCTTTAATTTTGGTTCCCTTGTCAATTACCTGGAATCTTGCCTCAAATACAGAAAATTGATATTAAATGAATTTGCTTAGTTCCTTTTTTACATTTCATATTTTTAAAATTTATATAAATATTTGTATTTAGTTTTTTTTTTTTTTTTTTTTTTGTTAAACAATTTTATGCTGTTAATATGTTTACAAATTTATCTTTTTGAATTTTTATTTTTAACAGCTTTAATTTTGCCAATCTGGCTCACAACTATATGTTATGCCAGTTATAGATCATTATTTAAATTTAAACAAATTTTGTTATTATACTAGTAAATGAATCTATTAAATAAATAAAAAAAAAAAAAAAAAAAAAAAAAAAAATATATGTCGACAAAAATTACGATTGTCGGATCGATAAAAGTTTTTGAATCGCACCACAGATATCTCTTTGTATAAATCACGCGCATTATTCTGGTAAATTGAACACACGTGCTTACTAAGTCGACATTCCCACGTTTCAACTTTTGATGCTCAACTCTTGAGTTTTTAGGAGAGAGAAGAAAGAAGAAAGGGGGCTGGTAAGGAGATGCTTGTACTCGGTCAGCACACTTTGTGTTTTCATTTGTAGGCATATGCACAACGATGGCTACATGTAAATTTAAAATTATTGTTGTTTGAAGCAAAAAAAAGTTGAAACCGATTGGTGCGTGTGATCATATTGGCATCTTCAAAAGGGAACTAAAAAGAAGTTGAGCATCAAAAGATGAAACATGTGAAAGTAGACTTAGTCTGCATTTAAAAGTTTCATCTTTTGATGCCCAACTCTTGTGTTTTTAGCAGAGAGAAGAAAGAAGAAAGGGGGTTGGTACGAAGATGCCTGTACTCGGTCTGTTCGCTTTGTGTTTTCAACCGTAGGTATATGCACAACATTGTCTGCATGTAAATTTTTTCTTTTCAGTTTCTCTTTGGTTCGCTTTGAATAACATTTTTGTTGTTTTGAAGCAAAAAAAGGTGAAACCGATTGTTGGGTGGAATTTAAAAGAAGTTGAGAATCAAAATATTAAAACATTCAACTCAGACTAAAGGCCCAACCATAATATGCAGGAAGCCTCTTAAGTCAACTTAAGCAACTGTGCGAATACATATAAAACATATGTGGCCAACTATAATGTACTTAATGAAACTTTTCGTTAAGTTTCGTCAATTGTCATTTGCTTACCCTGCGGCCACACGATCAAGTTTTTGTTGATAGTGTTTTACATAACTGTTTGTCAAAATTTACATAAATCGAAAGCTGTGACGTAGACTGCACGCATTTTTTAAGCAATTTACTTTCAAGATCTCATCAAGAAAACAATTTATACTGACAAACGAAAAATTTGCTCACTAAACTTCTAATCAGCTGTTAAATTGAACGTAAAATTGCTAAACAAATGGATAGTTAAAATTGAGAGCAATCTCGTGATCAATTTAAAAAGTGTGAGTGTGTTAGTAAGAAAAATGAGAGTGAGAGCAAATTGAAAGGAATTGAAAGACAAAAATTGATCGTGTGGCCTCCAAGCAACGCTGCCGTTTTTGGTTATTTCTAACCAAAATTGGTTATTTTTTTTTCTCAATGTGGAGATGTGAATATTTTTTTCATTTTGGTTCCTTTTTTTTTAAAATAAAAAAAAACCTATGAATATGTTTTTCTTGATACACTTTCAATTTACGTTTTTTAAAATTTTTTTTCGAAGGAAACTATATACGAATTCAAACGATGTGCACTTTGCACTACGATTTTCTCGTTATTTGATTCAAATGAACGAAAGCTTTTTTATACTTAATCGTAAACAAAAAATCCCTTTCAAAAGAGCTACCAGATATATTTTTAGGATTTTTGTTAAGAAAAAAATTGTCAAATGTGATTTTAATATTAGAAACTGCCATGTTCTGAAATTGAAATCAAATGAAGTTTTATTGATGGAGATTTTCAATTAATTTTTTAATTGCGCGTAGTTTTTCCTGATTTAAAGAGTAGTGAAGGTAAGTGGTGGAGCAGAAAGTGCATATATCACGCGGAATCGATTTCAGAACATGACTGAAAAAGTACACAAAAGTAGTTTTAGTGTTTCTAATATAATATAAGTTAAATGTTCTAAATTTTCGTTATTTCCAATAGTATATATTAATATATTGAAATGCACATAGCCATTTTAATGATTTTTTCAAAATAAATTGATATATAATTTATAATTTTACTGTAGAAAAATGGCGTGGATTTAAGAAATTTTAAATTTCACTTATTATAACCTGTCGCTATGTATATTTATTTAATGTTTTTTAGATAATAATTTGGCAATATTTTTTATTTATAACAAAACAACCTTTGACTGTCAGTCATATCCATTTTCCCCATTCAATTTACGTGTTGTTTATATTCGTCATACTATAAAACAATGATTCATAAAATGTTTCAAATAGAACAATTTTGAAACAGTAATAATAACAATTATAATTTTAAAATACAACTTACAAACAAGAGCAACAAGTTATACCCATTAATTAATATTTAAGGTATATGTAAATTGGAATATATTCACAAAAAATGCACTTCCCATATCGCCAACACTTTCCAACTTCGCCAAAAGAGTCGTCATATCGCCAAATGGTAAAGGTAAATGTTCATCGCCAAAAGAATTTAAAAATCACCACATTGCACAACCCTGCCACTGACAGTTAAAAAGGGGAAATACTTTAATTTTTTCCTTTTTTGTTATTTATAAATGGCAACTTAAAATTAATTTTAATGTTTCTCAATTAAAAAAAGGCTTTTATAATTTGGTTATATTTTTTCACATTTGGAAACTTTTTCAAAAATTTTGGTTGTAAAAATTGTATTAGTCGTGGCAGCACTGCCTCCAAGTTAAGCAAAGTGCCAAACTGAACGCACATTCCGTGCACAACAAACACCAATTTTTTCTTTTTTAAACGCTGCAGGCAAATTAAGTAAAACATAAAATAAACAAATACAGGGCTGTAATTGTTGGTACTTTTTAATTTGAAGTACTTGAAATTAAACAAAATATTGCACAAACATGGATCTTAAGTTTATTTAAGTGCATAATGGCCACCTAAAAGTTTTCTTTAATTTGCATTTGACAGGCTTCCGTCAATTTTTGACATTCTCTTATACTTACTTATGCATATCATGGTTGGGCCTTAAAGCTTTTTATGGGATTTTTCAACCACAGCGTAGTAAATGTTGTTGCAGTGTTGTAAATGTTAGTACTTTAACTAAATTAATAAAATTAACAAGGTCCACAAGGGAATTTGCTATTATTGGTAAAAACCCCTCTTATTGTATAATTATTGCAAATCTTTCTATGTCAATAATGAAGAACGCAAGGTTTGCCTTACCACTTCTTGATGTCTGATTTTGCGATATCTTCTAATACAACCGTATGTTTCACAGGTAGCAGAATTTATTAGAAAATTCTACGTGGTCTTGGCCAATGAAAAATGAGTTGTTTTTTGAGGTTCTTATTTTCATCGCCTTTATTTTCCCTGTAGTTATTTTCGAGCCCACATTTGCTAAATGGTTAACTAAGTCATCCAGTTTCGATTGCATGTCTGAATGTTTAGTGTACAGAAAACAGATGTAATCATCGTAATCCAAGCCTTCCAACTGACTGGCTAAGTCCATTGGAGTCTCCGTCGATTAATAACAAGCGTGTTATCAATCCCTTTTCTATATCAAGCAAAAAAAAGCATTGAGGACATTAAAAATCCCTGTTTCACACTTTATTTGGGAAGAAATGGGTCTGAGAGTGTGCTTCTGTGTAAAACTATGCATTGAAAGCCGTCACACAGAGCTCTTATGAGACTAAGGCTAAGTTTTCACGACTTACCGATAGCTAAAGGTAGGATTTTATCTACCGTGTTTAAAGTGTTCCATTATTATAACTTTACTTTAACCTGAAGTAAGCGATAATTTAAAGAAACGTAATAATGGAATACTTTTTATGCTGCCGATAAAATCGTTACTTCAGCAATCGGTAAGTTGTGAAAACTGCGGAAGCAGTTTAGGTGGAATACCTGTTTCCTCTAGAAGTTCCAATATTTTGCAACGGAATATGTCATCAAATGCGATAGTTTAATCTACAATCCTAAATAATGTTCAAACTCCCATCCAGATACGTGGAGCTTGACACCGAAGCTGGACGATTTAACAGACCTCCGAGGGGACTTATCCTTTTCTTTGATGTTTTACTTATGTTTTTTGTTTGTTTTTCGTTAAGGACAGAGAACAGCTTGTTTGACAAAACACAGGCGCATGGAATATTGTAGGTGCTACCGTTGATCATTGAAGATCCATACGCTAGCATTCCTCTTGCACTATCCTGCCATAATAGCGCTATAATCTGTCTGTCCCTATTCCCCGAATAAGTCGAGTTGGCCCAAGAAAGAACTTTACCAAGTTAAGGACGATCAGTTCCGTTACCTTGTATTTAACAGACTTATCGATTCATAACAATCATAGCAATACCACGAAACGCCGGTTAACCGAAGTTTCAATTATCAAAATGTATGCACTTTTTTTAGCCAATAGGAATGCATTTAGTTTTTGGGATGGTGTAATCATTATTTCCATCTTTATTGGTCACAAAAATGGTTTTTATTCGTACATGCGAAGATTTTTTGTTGCTCTAAAGTTTGTTTGCTATTTTTGGACACAAACATATTTTTACTGTTAACAAATTTAATATGAAATAAAAAATGAAGACTCATTTATTACTTTTTATTTACATCCATTTAAGCATTAATTCAAAATTATTGCGACTAACGGAAGGTTAAATATAATCACTGTGGTACAACTATCAGAGTAAATGTTCACAGTATTTGTTGATAAAACTGCTATTGTTAGTAATAAAAAACAAGTAAGAGTCGTCTATGCCTAATCAAATCTACACTTCACCATGGCGCGATAAGAATAGAAAATTTTATAAATACTGTTCATTAAAAATAAATACAGCTATTTTATGCCACTCCCACTTCTCCAATCCCGCCCGTATTTTGTCGGATGATGTGTATTGATAACCAAAATGTTTGTACCTAATTTGGAAACTTTGTCTCCTGCCGTTCTCCAGATATTGAGAAATCTGTAATGTCTTTGTACGGGAGGTGCCACGCCCACTCCTTCAAACCCGCCCATATTTTTTGGTATGCTGTGTATAAATAATCGGGATGTTTGTAGCTTATTTGGAAACTAGCTATTTTCTCCAGATATACAAGAATTCATAATATGGGATATTCTCCAAACCCGCCCATTTTTAGAGAGGTTCTGTATTGATAACCAAGATGCTTGTACCTTTTTTGGAAGCGTTGGCTCTTGCCGTTCTCCAGATAAACAGAAAAAAAGAAATAAAAAAACAACAACAAGGGATTTATGGCAGTGGTGTCAATTATGATTGTATTGGTGCGAATACTCTTGTCTCTTTCATTCTCAGCGGGAGGAATCTGCGGTTGCGAGGCCTATTACGAGGCCTAATTAACATACATATTTTGCTATGAAGACTTTAGAGCAATTAATAATAATACAATTATAGAAAAATGTTGAGTTATGGACAGACACACTCAGTTATTATTTAAATAAATTTAATTTGGAACCTGCATTTCACAGAAACTTTGCTTATTTTTTGGAAAAATTGAGCATTTGACAATATTTGAAGTCATTTTACTACCTTATTAAATTCTTTCTAATATTTTTAATTTGGTGCTCAACATACCTTTGCAAATGCCAACAATGAAAATTCATTTGCACATGCTAATGCAAATAATAACTCCATTAAGTTTAAAAATATTCTATAATTATTAACCACCATTATAAAAAGAGAAGATTTTACTAGCCTATAAAAATATACTTTTATTTACCAATAATATCTTCTAAATTTAAATTGCAGTTTCGAAACAACAAAACATTTTTTAGGTTTGTGGACGTTAAACAATAAAGTTTCATTAATACATTAATAATACACATCTTCTTACCCAAAAATTTTACCTGCTGTCACATTTGCTTTTATGTGTATAGGTTTACACATAAATTGTAGGAAAACAAGACTTTTTTAAATATTTTTACTTACTTGAGAAAAGTGTTTTCAAAGGAAAAAAACCCATTGACGCGATTGGTACAGAAAGAAAAATATTTTTACAAGCACAAAATACCAACAAATTCTTGTGGCTATTTTTTTCTTAATAATTTCTGCATTTAGGTACGTCTTTTTAACGAAAGAAAAAGGGACCCTTTAAAAGGCAACAAAGAATTTTTTTCACAAACAAAACACATATCGTTAGCTTAAATGCAAAACAATGTAGATATTATTTGTCAATCATTGTACAATGTCAAAAACAGAAATAAAATAAAACATAAACAAAGATAATAAATAATAAATATATTATTTCTGTTTAGAGGCCTCAAAACAGGCCGTGCGATATTTCCCGCTGAATGAGAGTGTTTTGCAGTAAAAAATTATATTTTACGCTCGCAAAATAAAAGAGCGTAAGCGTACATGTGAGTTTTGCTGACACAATTGTGCATGACGCTGACACCCCTGATTTATTGGTAAAATTAGAGGCAGTCGTGGTTTTTTGCTCATATTTCAGTCAATTATGGACCGATCTAGCTGAATTTCAATATCAAACTTTAACGGAGTACATGTGACATAAATAAATGCCAACCTAGTCCCTATCATATCTGGGGTATACGGAAACCCCATTTCAACATACACACGGACAGACCGATATCGTAAAATCCCCTTCGTTACTCATAAGGAGCCAGAATATATATATGTACTTTATAGTGTCCATGGTCACTATTGCAGAACTTACTAACGGAATGACAAACTATTATATACCCTTTTACCATTGGCGAAGGGTAGTAAAAAGACTGCATTAAAATTTTTTGTATGCATATTATTTAACTTAATACTGTTTAATTCTAGTTTATATTATCACACAAGTCTTACGTATCCCATAATACTTTGTGACATACTGTCAAAAACTTAATGAAAAATTAGAGTTTGTAGTCACACTATCACACATGAACATACTTTTGTTAAAATTTAATGCAAAGTATTTTTGTTTAGGATAATTTAAAAAAACGATAAAGTCGTATGGGATGTAAAATTTTTTCGTAACACTTGTCATTTTCATAACACATTGCATTCACACTATCACACTATTTAATATTACTTGAGTTTTTGGCCCGTATAAATACAAAGTATAATAGTGTAAACTAGCCTTTATTTACACTGTAAGTTGTTTGTTTAAACTACGAAAGCAAAAAAAAAATTTAGAAACTAGTACAAATAAGATTAAAAAAACGTTCCAGGATCTTTTTAGTGCGAACAAAATTTACAATTGGAACATTTGTTAGATGTAATGAATTAAATAATTGCACAAAAATTGTTTACTTTGTAGTGAATACAATGATAAACATTATAATCGATAATTATAGTTAATTAACACTTAACTAAAAAAATTGTCATGGAGTTGCAATACTTCCGTATTTTAAAGTATTTTTCTTCACCAAAATTTTATAAAATAAATTGATGAAAGAACCTCTAGCTGCAGAAGATCGTAGTGCTAAGCACAAACTCTAGGATTAAGTTTTCCACAGAGTTCAACTTTATAGCACCCTTAGAACACCTTCGAATAGAATCTTTTCGTTTACTTTTGAAAGGAATAAATAAAAATTACACCAAACGTTCTCAAAAGGGTTTACCAAGAGGGCGAAAGAAAATTTTAATAATAATAATTACTGTAGTTCCCAGCGCTCTGGAGTCGGAGTAGAAGTTGAGGTCATAATTTTTCGGCATAAAAAATTTAAAAAAATCACCTAATATTTTTCTAAATAAAAATTCTTCGAAATTGGCGATGCTATATTTAAAATATCGATTTGATATTTTTACAGAAAAATTTTCTTGCTATATTTAACCATTTTAAAGTCACTGCATTAAAAAAAAGAGCTTAAAGTCAAATAAGGACCAGTCTCAAATACATTTAGCATCAATGTTAGAATAAGAGTAGGAGTCGAAATCGGATTCGGACTTAAAAAATTTCAGCGTTTGGAGTCGGAGTTAGAACTATTTTTTGACGTCTTCACAGCCCTGGTTGTTACTATAAGGATAAAAGGGCCGTAAGGAAAGGAATTTTGCGAGTGCCCAAAATTAGTAGAATACAAAAATTAGTTTTGTTGAGTTTTTTTATATATTTTCCTATATGCACTCGTTTAAAGTCATTAATTTAATGTAAATAAAAAATTCGTAATTTCATTCTCAATAAAATCCGTAATTTTGTTGGTTTTCTTTCCAACTTCTTACAGCGTGCCTAAACAAGAGCGGAAGGCGGAACGTTTTCTTCTGCGTAGCTTTTACGCTGATATGCCTTGCTAAAAATTTTTTTTGTTAAAAAAATGTTTTCTTATTTGAACTTATTATTTCAAATTATATTAATTTGTTTAGCTTGAGGTCTTTTTATATAAAAAAAAATTACTTTATTTTACCAAAAAAAGTATGTTTGATAAAGTTAATATTTTTATATAAAAAAGACCTCAAGCTTAAAAAAATTAATAAACATTTAAATTATTAAGGGTCGAATAAGAAACAATTAGTCAATTCACAAGGTATCCTAACATGTCATATTGCCAAAATGTCCTAATATTTCACAATGGTTTAAAAATATTGTTGTTGGTTTGTTAACAAAAAGTGTCTTAAATAAATAGAACGTTGCTTGCTGTGTTTATTGTGCTGTCGTAATTAATCAGAAAAGTCCAGCGCTGAGCGGCTGAGCCGTACAACAATATTTTTAAACCATTGTGAAATATTAGGACATTTTGACAATATGACATGTTAGGATACCTTGTGAATTGACTAAATGTATATTAATAAAAATTATTTTAGCAAGATGGCGTCACTTTTTATTTTTTTCAAGTTATGAGTTAACATAAATACGTTTTTCCATGCCTTTAACATAAGCTGAGCAATAAGAAGTATTCTGCCGACTTTATTGGCAAATTGCTGAGATATAAACCTATTTATTTTTGGTGTAGACCTGGGGTAAAGTTTTAAAAAAAATTTCCAGAAATATTTTTACTACGTTTTGTTCAGTTTTTTTTTTAACGGCACGTTTAGTTGTGTTAATATTTTTTAACCATTCTCTTGACTGAACGTAACGTTTTATGATATCCAAGAAGAATTTTACTGAATTTAGCATTCAGTTTTTCTAAACTGGCGTTCAGTAAAGAATTAATTATTTGATTCTAGGAAGCTGAACAAACGTTCTGTTTCTTATTAGAAAACCTTGTTTCGTTTAGTCAATCGATAGCTTGGACTGTTGCGAGCTAAACGTCGCGTAGTATATAACAAAATTACGTGTTTAGAGATTAGATATTTAAATGCAACTTTCAAGGAACGTAGTAAATATGCCAATAGCGTTCAGTTTGACTTTTTCTGAATGTTGCGTTCAGCTATTTGAATTTTTTCTGTGTTGAAGCTTAAGTTATCAGTATTTATACAGAAAGTTAGGCGGCTATTACTAATCAATTGACTTCGTATTCTAGCCCAACTTAGCAATCGCAAGAAATCTTGAAACTTAGGCGGCATTCGATCAATAACAAGACGAATTCCTACAGCTGAACACAGTAGAGTTATGCTGGCTGTCAATTATTTTGTATGGAGTTAGACATTTAGAAAACATATACCTGTATAAAAAAAGATAGTTAGCACAACTCTCTTACTCTGAAGAGGTTACCTGTATGATTTTGCATTGATCATATTTAAATTTATTTTTCTTTGATTTTGACAAGCAGAGCTCTACAGAAATTCTACGGAAACCCAATTGGGTTAAGTATAGTCGTAAGCTAACTTTGTATATAAACTTAAATAAAATGTTTGACTTTAGTATAATATTTCGCATGATAACGTAGATATCAACTCGACAGTCGAAATCTAGGTTCAAAACCTAGATTCCGAGGTAGACTAAAATGAATCTCTATCTAGTTGCGATACAAACAGATCTTACTTCAAAATATTAATATATAATTCTGTTAAACAATGAACTAATATAGAGTATTTCATTAAGTTAGAACTACTTGACCAGTTATTACAAAACCGGTTGCTCGTGATCGCACTGTATTTTTATTAAATAAGTTTTTAATAAGAGGTTATCACTTACATTAACTGGGTTAAACAGATAATGATTAATTAAAGTGCATATTTTATAAGTAAATATTAGTCATAAGAATTATTAATTTTATTGTTTTATTACTTTATTCAAAGAATTACATTTAAATGGGTCATCTAAAAAAATATGAAAAATTTAACCAAATTAAGTCATACATTTCACTATTATTTTGAAATACATATGTAAATATTTTAAATTAAAAATAAAGTTAAAAGTCAGAAAAAATATACAAATTATTCATAAAAAATATCTAATGATCATTAACAATGATCATTTTTAAATTCTTTAAAAAACGAAACCGTTTATAATACCCATACTTATTTGCTATTTTAATTTAAAGTCAGTAGGTGTGTTCATTTACTTTACTAGCGGAGGGTTGCAACGAGAGAGGTAATTACAAATTACTAAATGTTTCTCCCGATTACTCAAAACAAAAATAAGGCTGAGCGCCAAAACGTCAGTTGCAAAGTAACTCGCTCTTCTAAATGCATTCTACAATGCAACTGTGTAGTATTTTATAATGCAATCTGTACCAAAGTACATCAAAAAATTAATCGATGAGTACGCAATAAGCAAACTGTTCATTGTTAGCCGATTATTGTTGTCTGCTCTTCGTGCGCTTTACGTTTCATATTGCATGTGCTAAGAGCTTGGCATCATATAACTATACCGTGATACATTTATTGCGATTTTCAATATTAACCATATGTAATTGTTTTTAACATCACATTTTTAACGTGCTTGTCTGGTGGAGAACCATAAATAACTCATATAAAACATAGACATTGTACAGGTGAAAACCATTTAAAACTTATTACGGTTTCCAACTCAGTTGAGTTGACATTAAAACGTCTGCTATTGATGAGTTGTAAACTTTTTATGTTTTTGTTAACCGCACTATAACAGAGTTGTAAACCATAATAAAAAAAACTGCAAAATTTCAACTGAACTAGAGTTGAGTTGTATAACTCATGGTGAAATTATTAGAAAGTGGCAGCCATAGTATACAACTAGTATGGCAACTGGAGAGAGCGTTCTCAATTTTTTAGTTCATCCCTCACACATATGTATACGTTCTGTGTGAATTCAACACACATAAAAACCAAATTTAAAATTTTTCACACTATAACACTTTTTGTTTAATTTTATGACACAAACACAAAATTAATAATTTTTTCCAACACATTTTGCTTATTTGCTTTTGCAAAATGTTTTTATTTTTTACAAACTAAAATTGTTTAAATAAATTTTTTTGACACTAATTTTTTTCTGTTTCTAATACATATTAGGTCTGTCTGCGTACTTTTCCAGTAGCAAATACTCAGTAAATTTTTTTGGGAGAGTAAGACAAATTTTACTCTTTCGGCTGAGAATATCTCAAAAAGTACGCAGACAGTATCCAGTGAAATCTTGCAAGAAAACAGCTGATCGGAGTGTAAAACATTGAAATAACAAACGTGAGCCAAGATAGCGTTGAAGAAATAGCGTCCAATTTGGGAATTTAAAAACCGGGAAACCAAAATACCCAAATAATGGGTATTTGCAGTATAAACAAAAAGTTAGCGTCGAATTTAGGAATTTAAAATAGGGAAGTACAAATATAGGAACAAATCTAGTTTACCGACGCAGCTCCAAATAAAAAAAAGTACCCAGGGTGATGGAAAATGGAAAAATAAGAAGAAAAAATAAAATAACAAAGTTGGCGCAAACGCTTAGTTTTCGAGTTATGGACGTTTAAAGTTTTCATATACATAAATATGTGATTTTCCACTACAATTCTAAACGTATATGGCCAATATTGGTATCATTTTAAAGCTCTTGAACAGATTTTTCTGGATATACATAATTTATTTCAAAATATTAAACTCTTTAGATCACATTACAGTTTTTTTCATTTTACGTCGAAATGTTACGGAAGTGCACTAGGAAAGAATGTAGTTTATTTAAATAAAAGTGTAATACAAATTTTATAAAATAACAAACACTAGCATCGCAAAAAAAATTCTTTGCATAGCCAGCCTTTGGCCGGACGCAAGGATGTTCTTCTCTATGGTATAATAAACACCGGTTTCGCTTACTAAAGCTTCCTTGCATAGCCGGCCTTTGGCCGGGCGCAAATATTTTCTCCCCTATGGTATAACTAATACCGGCTTCGCTAACTAAAGATTCTCTGCATAGACGGCCTTTGCGAATGGGCAAGGATTCTCTCCTCATTAGTACAACATAAACATAAAGAAGGTTTTACTTGTATTTTAATTAAAATTCTTAAATAAATTAGTATGTAGTATATACATACATTAAAGAATTAGAAAAAATTAATAAATTTGTTTTTATGCTTACTAAAAAACTTTTGTATTTTGCAAACTCGTCCCACTTCTTAATAAACTAAAAATATTAAAATAAATTTTGTATGTCCAGAAAGATCTAGCGAAACGCTTTGCAATGATATTAATATTAGCCATATACATTTGGAAATGTAGTGCAAAATCACATATTTATATAAAAACTTAAAACGCCAATAACTCGAAAACTAAGCGTTTGTGCCAACTTTCTTATTTATATTTTTTCTTCTTATTTTTCCATTTTCTATCACCCTAGGTACTTTTTCTTTATTTGGAGCTGCGTCGGTAAACCAGATTTAAGCCCAAATATATTTATATTTTTAATAAAAATACAAAAAATATTAACCACAGGCTTTTGCAGGGTATAAACTATATATTTTCTAAAAGTAAATAGTTTTCTGGACAAAATGAGCGATGCGTGCAAAAAATCGTTCGGACAGTTTCCGAGAAATCTGGGTTCATCCAAAATGGTCAGTAAAAATCTTTACTGATTTATGCAATGAACCACAGGTTTTTGCACGGTATAAACTATATATTTTTTGCACGCATCGCTCATTTTGTCCAGAAAACTATTAACTTTCAGAAAATATACAATTTATACCGTGCAAAAGCCTGTGGTAAATATTTTTATTAAAAATATAAATATATTTTTACTTCCCCTTTTTAAATTCCTAAATTCGACGCAAACTTTTTGTTCATATACTGTAAATCCCCATAATTTGGGTATTTTGGTTTCCCGGTTTTTAAATTCCCAAATTCGACGCTATTTCGTCGACGCTATCTTGGCACACGTAAACTGTTTCATTCAAACAGTATATAAAAACAGCTGTTCAAACTAGTTGCAAAATCTTACCAGAAGAAATTTCTCCAGTAACATTTTGCAAGTTCTCTAACTTTCAACTGTCAAAAAATTCTCTTTTTGGCTCTCTCGCTGTAAGAGATTTGGAGTACGCAGACAACATTTTGCAAGATTTTGCGACATTTTGTACAAAATTATGCAAAATATGTGTACGCAGACAGACCTATTATTAAAGTCAGCAGAGTAGCATTTTGTGGTATAAAAATAATATTTGAAATCATAAAATAATTAAATACTTTTCGATTAAAATTAATTAAAATTAAACAAACATTGTTTTTAAAAGTTTATAAATGCAGCCAGCATTAAATAAATTTAAAAATTTATGCAAGAAATGCATATCCAAAACTAAAAAGAAAAAAATTTTTTACTAACACTTGCAACAATTTTATATTTTATTAATAAGTTAGAGAGAGAGGCAAAATCACATATACACAAAGTTTCGGTCAGTTTTTTCATTTTTCTCTTAATAAACTAATAGAAACAATAACCAATATATCGGTGACCACTACTGGCCATCTAACTAGTAAAATGACCGGTAGACTTCTTGTAGGGAATACATTTGAAAAGATCTTACTAAAACAAACATGAGTTAGGTACCACTGACATTTGAGTTAGGTACCTGTCAAAGAGTCGGCATACTAGTTGTATACTATGGTGGCAGCACTACGGCATATATTATTTTTTGCTCAATCCATGGTGAACATTTATTATGTCAAATTTATTTGTTTATTCTTGGTTAATGTCAAAATTGCTGTGTGTTGGTGGATACAATTTAAATAGAACTTAAAAAAGGATGTATTTTATAATAAAAGTGTGTTTTCACAAAGAAGAACTTTGTGACGAGCAAAGTCACCGGGGTTCGTTTTGCCCACACGGAAACTATTGTTTGCACATATTATTGTAAATGTCATATCACAATTGTTATCTTTAAGGCTGAATTATAATTAATTTATATGTACTACATTGGAATTATTATTTTTAGTTACTTTATACCTAAGTCAGGCAAATTAATGTTAACTTTATTCAAAATTGTAATTTGAATTTAACGGTTGGAAATAGCGCCCTCTGGTGGTGATAATACCGTCTCCATACACAACACTACAACCCTGGGCAACACAACAGCTGTTGTGGTTCATATGATGGTATGTGTGTGTGTGTATGCCTGTGTATCAACACAAACGGTATAAAAGGGCGAGCATCGACTGGTAATTGCGGACTATGTGGCTAGAGGCTTGAACAGAAGACACCCGACCATTGCTGTCAGCCTTGACTTTGCTAAGGCTTTTGACACTGCTTGGCGGGAAGGCATCATCTTCAAAATGATGCAGATAGGCTTCGAGCCGGGCATATGCAGGATTGTGGCAAGTTTCCTGGACGATCGCTCTTTTAGTGTAAGAGTAGGGGATCATCAATCTGATGAAAGGGTTGTTGCGACAGGGGTGCCCCAGGGCTCATTGCTTGGTCCGGCTCTATATAACATTCTGATGTATGACATCCCCGCTCCTCCGATGGGTGATCTGCTTCTAGTATATGCGGATGACGTCCTTGTGGCTTCATCTGGACCACGGGCTAGGACTATTAACCAACGGGTTAATAGTTACCTTGAGGTTCTGGTGGACTTCTTCCATAAGTGGAGACTGCGTCTGAATATTGGGAAAACGGACGCCATTATTGTCAAGGGTAGGCGTAAGTATCTCTATCCGAACAGCAGGTCCTTTATACCTTCCCTTAGGGTTGAGGGTGAACTGATCGGCTTTTCGGATAGAATGAAGTATCTGGGTGTGATGTTTCATGAGAATTTCGAGTTCTATCGTCACATCGATCTTCTGCTGGAGCGTACAAAGCGCGTGTTCGCCACTTATAGGGGCGTTCTTGGGGTCCGTCGTCTTAACAAGAGGACTGGGCTCTTGCTTTATCGGCAGATAATCCGTCCTCTTATATCCTACGCTTTTCCTGTTTGGTTCAGAATATCTTCTGCACAGATGGAAAGGCTTAGGATATGGGAAAGGCGGATTTTGTCCGCGTGTCTTGGCCTGAGGGCCAGGCGGCTGCCTGATGGAACTTACCGTAGGCCTTCTAACGGATCGATTTATAGGGCTATTGATTTTGAGAGGATTGACGCATATTTGACAAGGTCAGGCATTGCATTCCTGGACAAGGCTGTTTCTCTTGAGAACAGTCTCGTACAGGCTTGCTTTGAGAGATCGACAAATATGCAGTCGGTCCATTCGTCGAGGTATATGTGCCCGTCGGACCTTCTGGTACTGAATGATGCTGGGCTCCTTTATCAGGGTGCAGATCTCTTGTTCTACCACAGACGTGTAAATACGTTGGATGTGTTTAACACGGTGTACAACACCGTCCAATAGGTCATGGACCGCTTTTGTAAATATTCTTACTTTCTTTTCTTTCTTTTGTATATATTTTTTTTTTGTTCTTTTATTATTTGTATGTTAGTTTTAAGTTTAGATTTAGTTCAGATTGATTTCCTTTTTTCCCTTTTTTGGAAATTTTATTTTTAGTGTTAAGAATATATAAGGAGAACATATGTGATATTTTACGAATTGCTATGTAAATATAGGCTGCATTGAAAAGTCCAAGTAAAATACTTTAGTATGTAAGGAAAAATTTTAATTTTAAGTTGTATGTTAATATCAAATGTGTATATAAATTTTGGAAAAAATAAAATGAAATGAATGAAATGGTATGAGTCAGTCGGTGACGAGATCGACATAAGGTAAGAACTACTTAGGCCAGTGGCGAATTCACAGTTTAAGTAGTTTTTAAATTATTCGATCGCACTCAGTGGCATATCTGGTAGTGTGGGTATTACCTGTTGGCTATTTCCGGGCCAATACTCGCACCGCCTGCGCTGACGAGAAGTGACCTGGGACAACACTCGAGTGGTCAACCCTGTGCTGTCCTAGCGTGCTTCCTCGGCATCCACAGAGCGGTAGCAGAGGCTCTGGTCAACACCCGAGTGGTAAACCTCGTGCTGACCTCTGGTTCTGCTTTACTGCACCAGGTGGCGCTACTGAGCAACCGACGAAAGTAGTAAATAAAGTGATAAGTTTTGTAACGTGGTTAAGAGAAGCGTGTTTTATTTCACTCTCCTACGACCCTGGCCGCCGCTGAGTCTACCCCAGCAGTTCAGCGGACACGTGTCGTTACATGGCGCCCGAGCAGGGACCTTCGGTCCAACAACAACAACGACCTTCGGTCCAACAACAACAACAACCTCAGCAACAACAACAACCCCAGTAACAACAACAACCCCAGCAACAACAACAACCACAACAACAATCGTAGCAGCGACAACAACAACCTCCGTACGAGGTTAACCGAAGTGCCAGCAGGATAAGGTCGCGCAACAAGCACCGACCGGAAGGATGGTAACGCGCATCCCAGAAGAGCCGTGGGCGACAGTGTGCGCAGATGGTGTGGAACCTCTTACCCGGACTAAACACGGGAAGACGACGCTCCCCGTATTCTGCGACCAATTCCCAACACGGGTGGAATTGATTCCCCTTCATAAGGCAACCGCCAAAGGAGCGATCAAGGCACTCAGGGAGCCCATCCTGGCTCGATATGACGTACCGAAAGTCCTCATCCTGGACAACAGCGCACAGTTCACGGGCAAGGTGTTCAAGAATGCTCTAGAAGACCTAGGGATCGACCAGAAATTCACCGCCCCGTACACCCCTCAGGAGAACCCTACCGAGAGAGCCAACAGGACCATCAAACCCCTGATGGCACAGTTCTCGGGTCAAGGCCATACTACCTGGGACGAACTCCTACCGGACATCACGCTGGCCAGAAATACGAGCCAGTGGGAATCAACAGGGTTACCCCCGCCTATCTTACCCAGGGCCGGGAACCCCGATTACCGAAGGACCTGCCTGATGCGGTCACGGTCGGTACAGGTGCCAGCAATCAGACATCGACGGAACAAGCGAATGAGCTGCAAGCCGTGTGCAGTGTCGTGCGGGAAAACCTGTGCGGTGTTATAAGTCCGCAGTAGTAGTAGACAGTAGCAAAGTAGACTGTAGTGATGTGAGCACTGCCCCCCCTAAGTTCATGACAACCATTTTCTCCACAAGCCCAGTAAGACAAAAAGAAAAACCCATCTCTCTCTTTTCTCTGATCGTTTCATCACGGCCATAAAAACTTCAACATACCCCGCTAACGAAAGCACAAAGCATGGATCATAATGGGAAAAAATTCGAAGAGGCCCAGAAGCGGTTTCGAGAGAGCATGAGACGCGAAAACGCCAAACGCCGGCTAACCATTTTTCTGGACGAGGACGACATCCCCAGCACGAGTAAAGGACGACCTGGTCGGGGACGGCCGGGGAAACGCAAGGTCCTCAAGACTCCCTCCCAAGAAGGGAAACGGCGCAAAGAATACCTCAACCACGTTTCAACCCCACCAAGAGCAGGGTCAACTCAGGCCAGCAACCTGCCTGACGAACCAGCCTGTGAGGTAATTGAATTGGACTCTGATTCAGACGTGGCCCCCCCACCTCCAAGATGGGTACCAGTGGTGGACGAGCCCAACAATGGGTACGAGGGTCCGAGGTTGGATGCCGCATTGATCGAGGAACTGCAGCGATCATTGTTCGGCCATGACGATTCCAAAATCACCATTCGGCCCAACTCCCCTCCGTCACCCGTATCGGTATCACCAGTACCGACTTCATCATCGACTTCGTAGTCGCCCTCGTCGACCACGTCAGCATCATCCACCACCACATCAGCATCATCCACCACCACGTCAGCATCAGCCAACACTACGGCGCAGACGGCAGAGATGAGCCGACACGTGAAGAGTTGCGTGTGGCTAACCGAGAATGCGCACCCAGGGTCGGACGTAGGAGACCTACCTCCCATGGAAGAGAATTTGGTGTCCCCAGTAGCACGCCACCCCTGCCAACCAGCCCCAGAAGAATCACGTTCGCGCAGTTACCAACGACCGTGCAGCAGCAGTTTCACGACGGCGCAGGTACAGCCAGGCGAAGGCGTGTGCTACTACTTCACCAGGGGCAGCTACTACTTCGAATTCGGGAAGACCCGGATGGCACCGTGCAGGTCCTGTGGCTGATACCCTAACCTGCCGAAGAGAGGAGAGGTAGTGTGACGAGCAAAGTCACCGGGGTTCGTTTTGCCCACACGGAAACTATTGTTTGCACATATTATTGTAAATGTCATATCACAATTGTTATCTTTAAGGCTGAATTATAATTAATTTATATGTACTACATTGGAATTATTATTTTTAGTTACTTTATACCTAAGTCAGGCAAATTAATGTTAACTTTATTCAAAATTGTAATTTGAATTTATCGGTTGGAAATAGCGCCCTCTGGTGGTGATAATACCGTCTCCATACACAACACTACAACCCTGGGCAACACAACAGCTGTTGTGGTTCATATGATGGTATGTGTGTGTGTGTATGCCTGTGTATCAACACAAACGGTATAAAAGGGCGAGCATCGACTGGTATGTCCCAATTTACATTATACGATTTTTGTCGTTGCGATTATTGTCGTTTCTTCTTTGAAGTCGGTCTTATGTTTACATTGTACGATTTTTGTCGTTACAACTTCTTGTGTATACATATTATTTGACACTACGAATGAAAGAACAAAACGAATCGTAGAGTACGCTCGCTTGTGTACCCCTTTTAATTCCTCTCTCCCCTCTCGCCAATAAGGTAAGAATCGCAACGACAAAAATCGTATAATGTAAATTGGGACTATGAGTCAGTCGGTGACGAGATCGACATAAGGTAAGAACTACTTAGGCCAGTGGCGAATTCACAGTTTAAGTAGTTTTTAAATTATTCGATCGCACTCAGTGGCATATCTGGTAGTGTGGGTATTACCTGTTGGCTATTTCCGGGCCAATACTCGCACCGCCTGCGCTGACGAGAAGTGACCTGGGACAACACTCGAGTGGTCAACCCTGTGCTGTCCTAGCGTGCTTCCTCGGCATCCACAGAGCGGTAGCAGAGGCTCTGGTCAACACCCGAGTGGTAAACCTCGTGCTGACCTCTGGTTCTGCTTTACTGCACCAGGTGGCACTACTGAGCAACCGACGAAAGTAGTAAATAAAGTGATAAGTTTTGTAACGTGGTTAAGAGAAGCGTGTTTTATTTCGCTCTCCTACGACCCTGGCCGCCGCTGAGTCTACCCCAGCAGTTCAGCGGACACGTGTCGTTACAACTTGTGAGTTGAATTAAAACCAATCGTTTGTAAATGTCAAAATTGTGCAAAAAGTTTGAAATATACTTAGCTTAATAAAATAGTCTTGTGTTATAAAAGTTCTTTTTAATTGTTGCAAAGAGCAATATGTGTTTTAAAATACAAATTAAAAGTAATAATGATATTAACAATAATATTTTGGTGTGTTGAAAATTCATAGTTTGGACACAATAGACTTCTTACACAAAAAAATTTGCCTGTTCTTGTTGTATTGTTGTACAACAAATCCTATTGCTTCCACTTTCTGGTAATTTCACCACGGTTTAACTTAGTAGGGGCCTAAGTTTGATTGCTGTTGGAGTCCAAAACACTCTGGAGCGCATTATGGAAGTTCTCTTCTTCCTATACGAAGGCTACGGTCGACAGATGGTTTTTGGATGAGGGCTCTCAAATTGTGTGATACCCTGACATAAACTATAAATAGACAGCAAAAACTTTTAGTCGTAGTTAAGATCTTAAAAAAAAGTAAGAATGTATATTTTAGACTCATGGGTGATCATGGATCTGATAAAATAAATCGATCTTATAAGGTTAAGATTCATACAAGAGCTCTTTGTGCAAAATATTATTTAAATATCTAAGTACATCGGTGTGAGATTTTTAGTCTTTATATAGAACCTACAGCCAAATCTGGAATTACCACGACAACATTCTGCTAAGACAAAGTAGCTGTCGTAAAAGTTATTGTCGCCAATTTTTTTTTATTAATACCAACAATAATAAGGAAGTTATGACATTGAAAGGTATTTTCGGGCGTAGTATTTTTATGGGAACATGTGTAAATGAATAAATACATATATACTAAGAATATTTCTCTACAAAAAATCCAAAGTCTGGCTAACGATTTGCTTAATTAACTCTTGTTATAGAGCTGCCAAAAGTTTGCCAACTTGTGAAAAACAAACGTAAGGATGTATTAGAAATAATTACTGTTCTAATTTTATAAAAATCGGTATCTTGAATTATCTTAAATTAATTTTTTTTTTTTTTTTGTTTGAACATTTTATTATTTTTTTTTTTTTTTTTTTTTTTTTTGATATTGCATGTGGGAGAAACATTTTTATATATTTTTGGAGGAAATATTCTTATCAGCGAAAGAAAAATTGAGAATTCTAATGTATTACCTTTATATGCATATACATTTACCTCGAATATACCACTATACTTATAGGAAACTGCATAAGCATTTAATAATGCAATATACATATTATACATATATATAAATTTTGTTACATCGGTTAATCGACTGAAATTAACCGGCTTAATCGTTAATCGTAAATAGCCAATTTTAAATTAACCTATCAGTTTATCGGGTGGTATTGAATACTCTAATGACCAGAAATGGCTAAATGTACTGAAAAAAATGGATAAAAAGTGGCTAAAAACTTTTTTGTATAAAATCACATTTAAATTCAATATCAAAACAATAATAGCTCAATAATAGCTCATAGTTTTTTACAATGAAATTGTAAATTGAAATGAATTTGTTACATAAGAATAAACGCAAATTAAATATTTTAGCATTTAAAAAATTAAATCATCGATAAATTCGATGTCGTTATTGTTCATCTTATAGGAATCACTTGTGCCTATTAGTTTTAAATATGTTGAAGGTAAATCATAATCATGACAACATTTACCCAACCTTTTGAGTCCAAATCTAGAATAAAAAATAAAAAAAAGGTAAAAAATATTTTATTGTTATGTAATATTTCCCCAATTGATAAAATGTAATTAACGGTTGCTAAATGTAAACTATTTCTCAAATGAGCTTTAGCGATGTTTACTTGGCTAAATACCCTCTCTACTTCAGCATTCGACCTTGGAAGTGAGATTAACTTTATAGTAAATTCTGCCGTTTCTAAAAGTTTTTTGTTGCCGCCTGCATCTTTATGTTGAAATACTTTCGACCAGAAAGAAACAACAGTGTTGTTTGAGTTGAACCATTTTTAAATTTAATATTGGAATTAATACTGTTCCTTTATTTTGATTTTCAACATTTATAAAAGTTGTGATTTAAATTAAATGCGTAGTAATTGTTAAAAATTCTTATTTTACTTTTCTCGATTTTATAAATTTTATAAGAAAATTAAAACTATTATTTTAAAGGAAAACGGGAAAAATTATGGCCAAAAAAGTTGAAAATGGCAAATGGCTAAACTCATTTTTAAATGGCTAAACAAGTTAAAAATGGCTAAATATAGTCACTAAATGGCTAAATTGACATCACTGCTTCATATACCTCGTTGTCCCTGGGGATTCCAGTCGATAGCCATTCCACTAATGTCGTCGGCTGGCTTTCTAAGGGTATGGCCAACCCAGCGCCACTTCCGTCTACGTATCTACAACTGGATGGGTATTTGGTGTGTGGTATTCTAAAGATTGATATTATAATACGACTTATCACTGCTTAAAGTCTGCTTTCCTGCCAATATAAAAAAAATTTAAACCCACTATTGATAACAGTTTGATATTAAACATGGCCCACCCGATTAAAAAACTTCAAAAATCGTTAAAAAAAAAATCAAATCTTAAGGAAAAGACGATAACGTAAACATTTAAGCATATTTTTTGTAGGTCAGCTCAAGTCTAATTTTTTTGCAATTCATAAATACACATATTTTTGGCGAATTTTTAAGTTTTAATATCCGATGTTACTAATTTTAGAGGTCCGCAAGTCACTCTCCCGACCTTCTATGGATCCGTGTTCTTTCAAATCATCTCAAAAGCGTCCCGGATATGACAGTTTCAAGAATTGCATCAGTTGCAGAATTATTTTTCAAAACAAAACGTTCTTAAACCATTATATTTTAGTAAAATTAAAACAGCAAAAAAAATGTTGCGAATAATTTCATTCAAATGAAAAAAGTGTTCTACAGACAGTTCCAAACAGTTGCAAAAGTATACATGGGGTTAAAGAGGACAAGTTTTATTCCTCCTGAATTCGGATTTAACTATAATATAGAGCCTGGGAAATTAATTACATATCAGGTATAAATCGTAAAAAGTTTAATTTTTTCTATAATGACATAACATATTTGTTTGACACCCACAATTACCAATATTTTGATCCAGTTTTTTGGATACCTTAGTTCTTATTAGTTTGCTAGCGAATGACATTAACATTTTTTGAAATCGGCGATAACAAAAAATTGGACATTTGGCCGATGAAATTGAACTTTCAGCCACTGTGCGACCCAATTTGTTTCTTGTAAAGAATTTGAAACTTGTATTAAGAAGTTTAAAACATTAGGATATATAAAAAGAAGAAATTACGTCAAATCAGCAGTGATTGTTTTAAGTCTGTAGTTGGCTTAATTCATCATGATAAAAGTGCTGCAGAATATTTATATTTACAAAAAAAAATATTGAAAATCTCCAGCGATTTCAACTTTTATTGATTTCGATTTCCAGAACATGGCCGTTTCTAATATAAAAATCACGGCGGCACGAACGAAGGCCCCAATGAACTAAGACCCCAAAACGAAAATGAACTAAGGCCCGAAAAAGGGGGAATTAGTTCATAATGAAGTAAAACCCCAACGATGGTATGAATTAAGCCCCCAAAATGGGAATGAACTAAGCCCCCATTAATGGGGACTTAATTCATTATGAATCAAAACCCTAATGTTATTATGAAGTCCCAAAGTAAGAATGAACAAAGTCCCCAATAAAAAAATTCAAAAATTAAGTGACTCTTGTTTTGTTTTAAATATTCAAAACAAACATTATAGTTATATAATACGAAAAAAAATATCAAAGTATTCAAATTTTATACATAAAAAAAAAAAAAAATAACAAAAAACAAAAATTTTTCATTGTTTATATAATAATTAGATAAATTTTTATAAATACTTAATGAATAAGAAGTCAGGTATATACCTGCATGGTGTCTTCCACAATTGTTCGGCAGTACGGGCAGATATAATTTTGCATGCCTTTGGTGTACCATTCTGTAAAAGGGAAAATCCTTAGTTATCATTGAAAAAATAACAACTAAGAAAACTTTATTCAGCGAAGCCACCTGCCGCGTCCTACTGGAGGAGAAAACCCGTAAGCACGGCCGCAGGCCGCCACGCAGAAAAACTTTAGCATGCGAAGCCAGATTTCAATACTTAACTTTAGTAAAAGGGAAAATCATTACCTTTTAATTATAAAAATAAGAAAACTATTAATCAATGTAAAATGCAATTTGGAAATATTGCAATTTATTACATTTTTCAGAAAATAAATTCTTTTTTTTAACGGTATAACGGTTAGCAATTTGGAAATATTGCAAATTATTACATTTTTCAGAAAATGAACTAATGCCCCAACTTTATTTGTGGGACCTTAGTTCTTTTTTACAAACTGGGGTTTTATTTCATTATGAATTAAGCCCCCAATTCAAAAAATGAAATAAAACCACAAAATAATGAACTATTTCCCCAAAAACCGTTGTTGTTGTTCCCTGTACAAATATTTGGGGCCTTAGTTCATTTTCGTTTTGGGGTCTTAGTTCATTGGGGCCTTCGTTCGTGCCGCCAAAAATCACATTTGACGTTTTAAGAAAATTTTAAGAAAATTAAAAATGGCAAATTTCGGTGATTTTCGGAGTACATATAATTTGTTAATGCAACAAGCGTTATGAAAACAGGTAAATAAAAATGTTAAAAGTTGAAAAAACGTGATTTAAAAATTTATTAAGAAAAATAAAAAAATATTCATTCGTGTTATTATTTTAAGAAAAAAAGTAACCAAAATGAAAAATATATTCACATCTCCACATTGAAAAACAAATATTACCAATTTTAGGAATATCCAAAAACGGCAGCTCAGGCTATGAGTAAATTTAGTAGAAAGTATTTACATTATAGTCCATTTAGCGATATAAGCACATTTGCCATATATTCCATCTATCAGCGGCCAGAAAAGGCAAAAGTAAAGCAAATTATTTGCATTATAGTCACATTAGCAACATTTACCAAGTTCCTTTTAGTTTTCGAAGCCACAATTAAACCGTTTAATTTTCCATCAACTCTCTACTCGAAAAAATTTGTAAATATGAGGAATGAATATTTTATTATTATTTTAACTACTTTTATACCCTCCACCACCACTAGTGGTGAATGAGGGTATACTAAGTTTGTCATTTCGTGTGTAACTTTTTTATTATACTTCTAAGACCCCATAAAGTTTATATATTCTGGGTCCTTGAGTAATTCTAAGTCGTTTTAGCCATGTCCGTCTGTCCTTCTGTTAAAAACACGCTCACTTTCAAAAAACGCAAAAGAAAAGAACTTGGTCTCAAATTATCCTAGGCCCCATATAATCCTACTCGC
Source organism: Pollenia amentaria (assembly GCA_943735925.1). Lineage (NCBI taxonomy): Eukaryota > Metazoa > Arthropoda > Insecta > Diptera > Polleniidae > Pollenia > Pollenia amentaria. The sequence goes on along the minus strand of OX031007.1, from coordinate 69,963,568 downwards.
GGAAACAGCTTAGTTCGCCTAAAACCGTATTAAATAATGCTATCATACTAAAATTTGGTGCGCCACAGTTTTATAGGACCAGAAATCACACTTTACAATTTCGTGATGGTCGGTCCATAATTTACAATAGGTCCAATACAAATTACCCTCCTAAAAATCATTTTAGTTCGGCTAAAACTGTTACGAATCATGATATTTTACTCAAGCCAGTTAAAAGTTCTAAAAAGAAACGCATAAAACTTTCTGATAGTCGGTCAACAATTTAATTAAGGTCTAAGCCGCAATCAATTTTAATGCTGATGTTCGTTTTTATGAAGATTTTTTAATAATACATACATATGAAGATATTACTGTCGGTGGAGTGTATCAAAGACTCGGCACAGCCGAATATAGCACTCTAATTTGTTTATATACAGTAGATATGCAACTCTGTTGCAAGACCAGAAGGCTGATGTCGGTGTAATAAATATGAACTGCTTATTTTCTTTATTCACATAACTTGATTAAATTCGAATTCGGTTGTATGCCTCGTAGTGGCATAAATGTGAATTAGGCTTACAGTCATATTAGAGATGTTGTCCAAGATTTGGCTGTAACTAAAGATGTGACTTTAAACGAAAAGTAAACTTAAAGTGTTTGTTTTTTGAGTATCTGAAGAAAAGTTATTTTATTTATTACTTTAATTTATTAGTTTTATTTCTATTTAATTTAAAAGATCTTCCCAATTTGCTGTAAGAAATAAAATATGAAATACCTTCTTATTTTAGTAAAAGACTCATGATTTTTGCATTAGATGTCGCTTAGCCATTTTTTTGTCTAGATTTAGCCATTATTGGGGAAGGAATTTTGGCATTACTGCTCCCCATTTCCAATACTCGTGGTCGATATGAAAATCAAAACTTACATGCCAAATATCACCAGAAATGCGACCTGTACTTGGCGCGCAAGGTTTACATGGGCCTGCCAGCCAGACGGACGAACGGAAATCTTTAGATCGATTCAAAAAGTAGTTATGAATCGATCGCTATACTAAAAGGTGGTCTAGGACCAATATTTTGAGGTGTTACACGCATGAGCACTAACGCATAATAGCCTATCCACTATTGTGGTGGGGGTATACAAATTACTTAATTGCCTTGAACTATTTGAACATGGCTTTTGTTTCTAAACTTAAGAAAAATATTCATACATATGTACGTATGTATGTAAATACATAGGTATTTACCTATGTATAATTATTAATTTAAAAGTTGTGTTAATTATTCCAAAAGTTTGTTTTGTAAATAAAAGTATAAAACAGGTGTTTGAATAATTTTTGTTAGTAAAAATTACAGTCAAAGAAAATTTCAACAAATTTTTTGTCTCTTAAATTGGCATTCTCTGTTTCCGCTAACGGGTTGAAAGTTATTTGAGTGAACACCAGGCCTGCCATATTTGCCGATTTATCGGCAATTTGCCGATTTTTTTTATAAGCACTTAAACCACGGTAACTTTGCTTGTTAACGTGTAATTTATTAATTTTGGGTAACTTTGGACAACTTGTCATAACCTATACAACCAAATGGAAAGGCTTTTTTAAGCTGTATTAACTAATTAAATTTACCTAACGGAATTTATGAACACAAAGATTTTTTGAACTTTGATGAGGGGTATTTGGACTTATTGACTTATGAGTTGCTATCAAAATCAAAACTTAACGAAAGCAAAATTAACAAAATTGTTAATAACTGTATTAATTTTTTATAGAACTTTCAAATTAAATGTTAAAACGTTTTGATTTTGAACAATAATCTTATAAATCTTTAAATATGATAACCCTAACGAAATTATGAAAAAGGAAAATATTTCTTTTATGGAAATTCTGAAAGAGTTCCCCAGCTTTATTTCTGAAAAAGAAAATAAAATTTTAGATCCTGAATTTAGAGAGTTAAAGTTTTTAAACTTTTAAGAGGATTTAGAAGGAATTGAAGTAAATTTGCAAACTTTTTGGCAAAAACGTTCAGACTTAAAACGTGGGGAGTCTACGGACGCATTTCCAGTGCTGTCAAAGTTTGTACAACAAATTGGGGTCCTTCCACAGTCTACCGCAAATGTGGAAATAATTTTTAGCCAAGTCAACCTTAATAAAACCAAATTACGATGTTTAAGGAATTCTTTTTTCTAAAAATTACTAAAAATTTAATAATACAAACAGTTTTGATTTTGATATTTAAATGTATTTAATTAAATTATTAAACTCATATCGTCGCTGTTTTTACTAACTGAATTTGTTTTTGAAAATTGAGTTAAGTACAAAAAATAAAAACATTTGTCTTTTTCTTTATTTAACACATAACAAAAGATGTTACATAACAAATAATGTATAAAAAAAAACATTAAAAGTACTCTTCTGTAAAATTTGTTAAATGTTAGTTAGGTCGGTTAGTTAAATCAGCGACGATATATGTAGGTATCTATAAAATATTTGTTAAAATAAAATGTTCAACTATAAAAATAATTCTAACCTAATGAACAAAATTTTTTTTAAATTAACTACAATATATTTATAAAAATACTCTTTTTTTATTTATTTTTTATAAGTGTTATATGTAAGTTAATGCCGAATTATTTGCCGATTTTTTTTAATTGAAGTGCGGATAATGCCGATATTTTTTGAAAATGTGCCGATTGTTTATCAAAATTATCTAGCACCCCTGGTGAACACTTCCTAGTAACAATTATGGGAAATAAGCAATAAGTATGTATTTGTTATAGGACGACCTAATTTTTCCACAAGAAATTTAAAAAATGCTATGTCACAAACCAGAAAAATGTTTAATGCGTGTGTTTATGTATGAACTCGTATGTATGTGAAACGTATTTTACAGGAAACCCAGCTAGCATTTTTTGAAATTTTTAATAATTTTTTTTTTTTTTGGCGCTCATTTTCTGATTATGAAGGATTCTAATGTCGGGAGGAAATGGTACCCTACCATTTTCGACTCTTTTCTAATTGTACTTATAGTTGTTTTTGAATACTTTTCTATTCATTTATCCGTCTTTTATGAGTCTTTTCTTAATTATTTCTGATGGTTTTTCGAGTAATTTATTAGTATTATTAGGAGTTTAAACTCCTATACATACCCAGTCAGCATGTGGAATATCGAAACAGCAAACTGATTATTTTAAGACTGCCATAGATAATCAAAAACTGACTTATCAGTTCTGCGCTTAAATTATACTCGAAAATTATTCCTAGAAATGCTCAGAAAGTGACTTGCTTAAAAAACAAAAACAAAATGTACAGAATGTGCGCAATCATAAATTGATCAAGCAGATGATCGAAAAATGACTGTTTAAACATTATCTTGCTTTCATGTTAAGCGCAGCCTAACGGTAAAAAAATGTTTCTATTGGTGTTGTTACTGTTTAAAACGGGACAATTTTTGTTACAGATTTTAAAGATAGTGAGTTTTGTAAATTTGTGCTTATTTATGTCATTAAGCTCGTACTTTATGGAATAAAATAATAGGTATAAAATTAAATTTGATTTGTAAGTGATTTTATACATTGTATGTAGGTATAAAACTTAAAAAAAAAGTTATGTCAAAGTACTAGCACAAACTGTCTCGTAAATGTGTAGTAATTGAACAGAAACGCGAGTCATAAAAAAGTCTTTCAGATGTGTCAATGGATTGTAAGCTAAAGGGCTGCATAAACATATTGAAATGTTTATCCAATGAAGTTCGTATTCGAATGAAATTCAGATTACTAAACAAACTGTTGTTTTATTCATGATACTAATGCTGGGTACAGACGGTGCAATCTATATCAATGCAATCTCAAAATATCAACACGTTTTGATGTTGGATGAAATCTAAAATGAATGAAAATTAATTAAATTTGCTAGATTGCGTAAATGCATTGCATAGTGTGTTTCCAGCATAACAAACACATTTCGTTTCGTATGGCAAACACAAAAAAGTTGTTCAAGGAAAACGTTTTTGTTTGACAGTTTTCACTCTCTCTCATTTTTTTTATAAATATGTACTCAACTCAGCAATGTAGCCACTTTAGTAGATTCATGTTATTTTTTTTTTTTATCTTTTGTTACCTTTACAATAATATATTTAATTTGTAAAACATTTTGAATTTTTTGGCTAACGACTTTTTTATGTCCCTACTTCAAGCTAAACCAGAGCCCAGCAAAAGTACTACACCCAGTGATGCCATCTTAGTGCTTTTGGCACTATTTATGGTGCTTTTTGATGTTTCGAAACGCCAAAATTTTATCTTTAGTGCCAAACTAAGAAAAAGCACTAACTTGGTGCCTTTTCAATTTTACTTTAGTGCCTTTAGTGCTTTTTACAATTTTTAGTTTTTCTACAATTTCTTTAATTAATTATACACTCTTTTAGAATGCCAACTGTTTATTAAGTAAGCTCACAGCAAAAGCATCTGCAATTTTGGAGCAATTCTTGAGTTTATTGGCGAGAGAGGTGAGAAGATTGGGGAGGAGTACTCAGTTTCATGTACTCTGCAATCCTGCTTTGTTTTGTAAATCTCAAATCTGTTGTTAATCGCAATAAAAACGATGTAATTGATTTCGTTACACATTTTATTAAAGAAAAATTGCTTGCAAAATATTAAGAAATGTAAATGGAAAAATCAACAATGAACATATCTTTATGAAAGAAATCAACGATTTTAAAGATTCAATAGGACAAAATCCATTTTTAGATTTGTTTAATTGTGTATTACGAATTTTAAGCTTGTCATACTCTAACGCGGAAGGTGAAAGAACATTTAGTTCGATTATCCTTGACTACACTCTACCACCTAGTGTCTGCAGTGATATCTTTTCCAATAAAACATATAAAAAATCAAAATATGCCTTAAAAACTGTTTTATGACCCAATTCAAACTCAACTTATGATAATCCAAATTAAAGTTATGTACAAAAATGATCCTCCAACAACGCCGTCGCCCTTTCTTTTTTTTTAAATATTTGGTAACTTCAATTATCGATTAAATTAAAAAAATGGCTTAGTGCTTTTTTACGCTTTTTTTTTGTTGCTTGAAATAGTGCTTTTAGTGCTTTCTTTTAATTCTAAAGTGCTTTTTGCTCTACAAAAGTTGGCATCACTGACTACACCGTGCTTTTTTTCTCACAATAACATTCGCTCTCACTTTGTAAAAAACAAACAAAATCATTTATTCTCGTACGAACATTCAAACAAGAAGGTTCTGTTGACGCTTGCTTAAGAATAACACTGCGAGAAATGTTCAAGACAGAATATGAATTTGATTTTTTGTTTGCCGAAATTTTTTTTTATTATATTATATTTTTTTTATATTATATTATATAAATTATTATCTGATCACTAATTCCACTATAGTTATAAAAAAGATTAACCAGTTTTGGTGTTTAAAAATATTAATGTGTTCTTATAAAAAGAATTAAAAACTCTGCTAATTTTTTTCTTGAGTTTGATTATACATTATGCTGTTAAAAAAATTATATATGTATTTGATGATACGTCATTTTTAATTTTGTAAAATTATATAAAAATACATACATATGTAACGTGAATCCTAATCAACAAAAATTTTAAATTTTAAAATAATATCTACATTGTTTTGCGATATGTGTTTTGCTTGTGAAAAAAAATTCTTTGATGCCTGTAAAAGGGTCCCTTTTTCTTTCGTTAAAAAGACGTACCTAAATGCAGAAATTATTAAGAAAAAAATAGCCACAACAATTTGTTGGTATTTTGTGCTTTTCAAAATATTTTTGTTTCTGTACCAATCGTGTTTTCTTTGAAAACACTTTTCTTAAGTAGGTAAAAATATTTAAAAAACAAGTTAAAAAAGTCTTGTTTTCCTACAATTTATGTGTAAACCTATACACATAAAAGCAAATGTGACATCAGGTAAAATTTTTGTGTAAGAAGATGTGTTTTATTGATGTATTAATGAGACTTTATAGTTTAGCACTATTTTTATTGCTTACTTTTTTATGCTACAATTATATGTCCGAGTCCAAAGAGTTAACCTTACTAATTTATGGTATTTATTTAACGCAACTTTGACCTGTTATAATGACTTTATAAATTTTTGCAGGCAAACTCAGGTGCGCATTTGTTATTTTGTTGAAAATTATTATATACCATTAGCCAGAATTAAAATGTATGCACAGATGTTTGAAGTATGAGTAACCCAACAACGTGAATACCCTTTCTATTTTACTTACCACTATGAATACCCTAACTTTTTACTAAAATAACTTTTTCACGTTATAATTCCCATTTAATTTATTTTATTTTTGAATAAATAGACCAGGGAAATCCATTTCTATGCACAATTGTGTATACCAGAGCCCGGCAAAAGTACTACACCGTGCTCGTGCTGCGAGAAATGTTCAAGACGGAATGGGAATTTGATTTCTTGTTTGCCGAAAATTTTTTTGGCAAGCCCGAATGCTTGATATGTAATTGTACGTTATCACGAACAGCAAAATTTAATTTAGAAAGACATTTTAATTCATGTCATAATGAATATAAAAATATTTCTCATGACGAAAGAAAATGCTTAATTTTAAAATTAAAAAAACCTTTTTACGAAAAAATGATTCTTGATTTTGAGAACTCAAAAGTTGAAAATGTCCATGAGCTATGCAAAAGAAAAGCATCATATGTCGTTGCTGCAGGTCTGGCAAAACATTGCCGTCCTTTCGAAGATGGGCAATTTTTCAAAGAATTGTGCAACGATGTATTAAAATGCTTTGGAGAAAATACTGAACAAATTCGAAATTTAATTAGTTCTAGTCCCTTTTCACCTCGGACCATAACGCGACGAACAGAAGATATCAGTGCATTTATCTACACAAATATAAAAAAAAAAATTCTTAATTGCAAATATTTTTCTATTTGTTTAGATGAATGCACTGACATTAACGACATAGCGCAGTTAATAATATGCGTAAAAACTTGCAATACTAACTTTGAAGGGCATGAGGAAATGTTAACGTTGGTTGCATTACATGGTAATGTAAAGGGAGAAACTCTTTTTAGGGTAATATGTGACGAAATTTTTTCTTTTGCCGATAAAAGCAAATTTTGTTCTATATGCACCGATGGTGCAAAAGTCATGGTTGGGAAAAACGAGGGTCTTGTGGGTTACCTTTTAAGAAACGACTTTAACATTTATATTTTCCATTGTATAATCCATCAACAGGCATTATTTACAAAAAGCGTGAATATGATGCATACAATGCAAATTGTAACAAAAATAATAAATAAAATACGTGGTGGCCACAATGCTTTGAGCCACAGAAAATTTAAAGCGTTTTTGGATGAAATGAATACTGAATATGGCGACGTATTAATGTTTACAGAAGTGAGATGGCTCAGTAAAGGACGTTGCTTGGAAAGGTTATTCAGTCTTCGGAAAGAGGTGATGTTATTTTTTGAAAATAATCCATCGAATGAATCGAATGAATTACTAAGATATTTAAGAGATAACATGTTTGTATTAGATTTTGCGTTTTTAACAGATATTACCGAATTAATCAATCAGTTAAATCTTCAATTGCAAGGAAGAAATAAAACTGTATTTTCTTTATATTTCTCTGTAAAACAGTTTATAACAAAAGTTCAAACTCTGATTACAAATCTTAAAAATAAAAATTTAATTTGTTTTAAAAGAACAAATGAAATATATGATGAATTTTCTAATAATTATAGACTTGACGAATATATTAGTTTACTTCAAGGCATATTAGATAATTGTAACAATCGTTTTTCGGATTTTTCTAAAATTGAGTGTTTATTAGAACTGCATAGCAATCCTTTAACATGTGATGTCAATAAACAGGGTAATGACATCAGAGAAGAACTTTTGAAAATGCGTTCGGATTTAAATATACCGTTGACGGATGGGGTGGAATTCTGGAAAAATTTAAACGAAGAGATATACTTAACAACTAAAAATGAAATTTTTAAATTATACTCTATGTTTGGGTCAACATATATATGCGAGTCCTCGTTTTCAATTTTAAAGCTAATTAAAACTAAACTTAGAAATAGTTTAACATATCAACATTTAGAGGATCTTCTTCGCATTAAATGTTGCCCATATGAAATCGATATAGATGAAGTTTTTGAAAATGTTATTACAAATAATGAATATTAGTTTTTAACAAAATAAATTAAATTAAATGGTTGTTTTCCATTAAATTTTTCCTGAAGAATCGTTTAAGTTTTATGAAAGTAATTAATTTCTGAATTTATTTTTGTTTTAATAAATTAACACCTTTTTATGAAATAAGTTTTTTTTTATTTTTCTTGAAGAATCGTTAAAGTTTTATGAACGAATGTATTTATTTTCTGAATTTATTTTTGTTTTAATAGATTAACACGTTTTTATGAAATTATAGTTTTTTTTTATTTTTCTTGAAGAATCGTTAAAGTTTTATGAACGAATGTATTTATTTTCTGAATTTATTTTTGTTTCAATAGATTAACATGTTTTAACGAAATTATAGTTTTTTTTTTATTTTTCTTGAAGAATATGATTTATTTAATTTTAATGATTTTTTTGTTTTCTATTTTATATAAAACATACGCTTATGTTTTGAGTTTTTACATTAACAGCCAGATTGATTTTAACAATAACAAAATAACACAAAAATTTCTTTAAGTGCTTCTGAGAGGGAGAGTTATTATTCTCTCACAAAAAACAAAAAGTCTGCATGTATGTGTTGCCGAGCTCTGAGCTAAACTTATTGCTGAAAAATGTTTTTGAAGTTAGCGAATGTTTTTGAAAATAAAATAACATGTTTTGGAAATATTTTGGAAATTTTAAAATTTACATTGAAAACAAAGTCAATTTTTTTTTTTTTTTTTGTTATTTTATTATTAATGTACTTCATAATTTTGTTGATTTTACTCTTCATGGTTATTTTTGTTTTTTTTTTATCTTTCCTAATGTTTTTCTTTTCCTTCAACTGGCAATACTGACTTTTAAATCGATGTGTTTTTCCATAAACTTATTCGGCATTTATTCAGTGGTTGTTTTGTTTCAGAGTTGTTAGTGGTTATATTCTCTTGTATAAATAAACAAATTAACTTCATCTTACTCGTCTCTTAAGGGTTATGTACATGGTCAAAATGTTTGTCATGCCGGCCAATTCACTAGTGTATGTGTGCTGGACGTAATACTCGCCGTCATATCTCAATTTTTGGATTTTCCATCCAGCATAGTCGGTGTCACACATACATCCACATTTTTACTAATACTACCAAAACGCTTGATGAGAAATGCTTGACCGTCTACAGACCCCTTTGTTGAATACAGACGAAGCGAATACAAAATTATAATTAAGGTTTCATAAACATCATTATAAAGTTTCATGCAGATGTTTATTGTTAGCACTAGCGCAAAATGTATCGAAAATTAGTCGTAATTGATCAGAAACGCGAGTCATAAAAGACTCTTTTAGAAGAGTCGCGGGTTGGGTTTCATTTTCTCCCGAATAAACAGTAATTTTCAATTCAAAAACTAGCGCATATAAGATTATTTTAATCGCGCAGAGGAGTCAATAATTCGATGATAAACAATTTCATAAAATGCTGACTGGGAAGTTTACACGAAAATTTTCTATATGTATGTACATATGTGTTAAATCAATCGTTTTAGGAAAAATAAATTATTATAAATGCAATGCATGGTATGTTACACTCTTTAACAAAACATTAATAGAATTATTCTTTTTACCCAGAAAACGATATTAATCAATTTTGTTTATTTATTTATCGAGTGTTTGTTGTAATACAAATGTAATTATTTATTAATGAATAATGATTTGTTGTCATAAATAAAAATAGATTTTTCTCACACACCTCTGCTTTAACCACAGTTAACAGATGGTTGCAGGTCATTTGGCGCTCGTTACTAGTGTGACCATTGTGGATTTTTTTTTTTTATTTACATAGCTGCAAAATTTTAATAAGGGGGTGGTTATTTTGTAAATCACTTCACCTTGCGTTGAGAAAAATTTTCATATAAAATTTTTGGAATTTTGAAAAATTTGTATGAAAATATTTTTTTAGTGAGGTTTTAAAGAATAAGGGGATACGCATTTTTGGAAAATGTTTTTATATTTATTTATCAAATTTGGTGGAATATTTTTACTGAATAAAGTATATATGTATGTATGTTTTAATAAATTCTTATAAATTTTGCCTAAAAATATTTGCACTCAAAAAGAAATTTCGTATAATAATGAATAATTCTTAACTTAAGAAACGTCCTACCTATTTAAAAAAAAAATTAGGGAATCTTAAAGCATTTCTAAACATGTTGATTGTAGACATTTTGCATTTAAGTTCATGCTGCAGAAATAATAGTCTTAAGTCTTCAGCTTTTCTTAAACCACATGTCGACAAATCATTTCCAAAATATGATAAGTCGGTCTAGCATATTTTAGTTTTTTTACGTTTTTGAATTAAGTATCGTTCAACTCAAATTCTGAAAAATTTTGGTGGCGATCAGCTAATCTTATCCGAAGCTATGTAGAAAAAAGTAATTAGCATAGAACCAGTGTTAACAATTCTGCAGATTTATCTGTTTTTGCCGTTTTTTAAAGTACAAAACAGTCTTGCAGATTTTTACTTCAAAAAAATGTTTTTTTTTTATTTCCTTCGAATAATACAAAGAAGCATTTAGTTAATATGATTAACAAACATTTATTCTAAAGCAAAAATTTTGTGAATTGTACTCCGTTTTAAAAGTGTTCATGTACATAATATTTAGTACAAACTTTTGTGATGGTTCAGAACCATTTCCGATTTTAAAAAAAATTATAATTTATACAACTTCGTCAAAACCAGTGTCAACATCCAACGTTAAAGGGAAGGATATTTACTGAAATATATATAAATAAAACCAAAACAAGATATAATTTAAATAATCCTAATGTATATTATGTGGAATTTTGCGGATCATAGACTTTCCTAAAAAATATTCGATTGCACAAATTTCGTGTATTATATGTATAATAAAAATTGTTGTTGTTTTTTTGTATTTGCTTCATCAAAAATAATAAAAAGGTGCAATATTTTTCCATAAAAACAGTTTTTTTTAATTATCAGTTTTACTATAAACCAGGCAGCACTGCATACAACTGAAAGTTGTATAGCCCATAAACTTTAAAGGTAGAAGTACATAGCACGCGTTAATTCGTAGACGAGTATCGTGCGTTTAAAAAATTTTGCGTGTGAAAAATGGCAAGTTACTCAACGTGTTTTTTATTAGCTTAACACTTTTTTTTTAAATTCCAAGCTTCGGCTCATTTTTTCTCGATACTGTATGTTTTATAAACTCTTAATAAGTTTTTCCTCCATGATTCACAAATTTGTAAAATTGTTCATTTTTGTTGTCAGCTAATTACTTGTCAAAATTAACCAATTTTCCGCCACGTACGCGGCCAAAAGTTTTTTGTGTAACTGGTTCTATGAAAAAAGTCTAGTTTAACTTTGCTTGACAGAAGTCTACGGAGCGCGCGCGATATGCTATGTACTTCAACCTTAAGAGCTTATCCTCCAAAACTCGCTTTTTTGACCTAGTCTAAATTTTTTTTATAGAATCTTAAAAATCGGATAAATAAAATCATTTGAATTTAGAGGTTTATTTACTGCCTAAATTTGAACTCACCTGTGCTATTTTTTTTTTTTTTTTTTTTTTTTTTTTTTTTTTTATTATTAAAATGGGTCACTAAAATTCATTTATTTATTTTTGAATAAAATTTCATTCTGCGAAATATTTTTTAACAAATGACAGCATTATTTTTAGGATTTTTTAAAATAATTTTTAGCACTTTTTGGCCTTGTCCTAATACCAAATTTTACGAACTGGTCACACTGCTCGTTATTTAAAGAAAACATATAAAAATAAAATGAAATCATTTTTAAGATTTATTTTTAAATAAAAATATTCAATTTGTTTACACTTTTACTTGTTTATTCATATTTGATACACTAAATGTCTTTGTATTTGATGTGAAGAAGTTGTTGTAGGTTAAATTCAAGGCGAATTCATTACAGTTGATCCTAAAAGCCCTGCTGGTAATTTTTTTTCTTTAGCTTTATAATTTTTGGATGTCAAAATTTTGCTTATTATCTTTGTTTCTGTTTTGATTTGTTTCGGTTTTTGACATTGTACAATGATTTTACAAAAACAAATTGCTTGTGGTTTTTGTACGAGTTGTACTACCGAGATTACCTGGAATGAATTCGCCTTGGTTAAATTATAATTTTTTATGTTTTTTGTTTTTGTGTTAATAAACAAAATGATTTGTGAATGTGATTTTATAAATAAATTTCGTTTCAGTTTAATACTACCAAAGGGTTAATTTAAAAGTGCGGGAACCGCAAAAACCAAATTTTGTTTACAAAGGAAAATTACAGACTTTTTTTATATTTTTGTGTAGAATCAAATTATTAATATTCTTTACTTTTTCAACAGCTGATTTTTTCACAATTTGTTTAGCTATTAAAAATTAAAATCAGCCATTTTTATTAAGTTGAATTTTTTTTAAGTTTTTAAAAAATAACGAAAAAATTTAATAAAGGCAGGGGAATAATTAAGATTAGATGAAGTATTTTTACTAAATTAATATTCTTTTATGACTTATTTGATAAAAAGAAATTTATTCTATGGAGGATTTTCATCATTTAGTTCTTAAAAATTGTACTACTCCACAGTGTAATTTCAAAAAGAGAATAAGAGAACACATTTCTTCATGTTAATCTTAATATTAAACAAGGGGAACATGCACATATCTTATAAGATTTCATAATTTACTGAAAAACTTGTGTCGTTTATTATTCTTATTATAGTTTTTTCTTTGTTTTTAGTGCAAAATATTTAGTCAATTCACAAGGTATCCTAACATGTCATATTGTCAAAATGTCCTCATATTTCACAATGGTTTAAAAATATTGTTGTACGGCTCAGCCGCTCAGCGCTGTACTTTTCTGATTAATTACGACAGCACAATAAACACAGCAAGCAACGTTCTATTTATTTAAGACTCTTTTTGTTAACAAACCAACAACAATATTTTTAAACCATTGTGAAATATTAGGACATTTTGACAATATGACATGTTAGGATACCTTGTGAATTGACTAATTGTTTTTTAAACACTTCTCACAAGATTTGCACTAAAAAATTAAAGATTTTAATGATAGCAAAAGTTATTAGTGTTGCCACTGCGTAGGTAATTACCTGAATTTGGTCTAATTTTTACTCTCATGGGTAGAGCATGAGTAATTTCTTTGAGGTGTAGATCAGGTGTAATTTAAAATGTTTTCATTTTAAAACAAAAAATATAAGGATTAAATTTTAGTAATAAAATGTATACCCCCTAGGACATTGTTGATCTAAAAAATTTACAGTATATATGTTCAACTAAATACACTGTTTATTTAAAAAAAAAAATTTCCATAGTTTATGAAGCAAAAGATTGGTAGTGATTGAAGCCAGATGGACAATTAAATTTCGATAAATATGAGCTTCATAGTTATTTAGAACCCGAAGTTGATTGGAAAAAGAATGTATTTATACTAAAAAAGGAGGGAAAATATGTTTCCAATATTACAAAAATAATGAATTTTGTGTTTGCTTTTACATTTAAAATGCTTTAGTTGAGAGAAATACTTAGCGCCCTTAACATTTGTTTGACTGATTTGAGAAGCAGACTATCATTTGAAACCATTACAGGAATTATATTAACTAAATAAAGTATACAAAAGAACGGCAATGAACATTTTGAACTTTCCCTAGATATATGAAAGTAGAAGTTGTTATTTAAAATTTTTATTAATTTATTTGAGGTTTTTAATGCAATTTTTGTTAAATTATTTTTAATTACCATATGATTCTTCATACTATGACTAATTTTGATCTTATTTAAGTGAATTAGGTATTATAAGTTTTTTCTGATATATAATAACACATACAAATATTTGTTGTAGAATATCGATCGACTTAGAATCAGTATCCGAGTCATCCGTCCAGCTCTCTGGTTGTCTGTCCATGTAGACCAGGAGTGCCCAAAAGTTCATTATGGAAGAGCAAACACCAATACATATAAAGAAAAAATTATTTTTATTCAATATATATTGATGTAAAAACCAAAAAAAAAAGAGAAAACATCCCAGTTGGTCATGTCTTGAAGACATCCTTGACGACGCGTGTACGACTATAGAAAAGGCTTAAGGACGCGTAGGCGACCGTCCAAGCAAATCGTTGACGACTTTTTCACACAAGTGTCCGGAAAATCGTTCACGATCATATGGGCGATACAATCGTTTACGATCATATCGACGCAATCATAATTAAAGCACAACCAATTATTTATTTATATTACAATTATTTTTCAGCAGAGCAAAAAAAGTTTTTCACAGGCAGGAATTTTTATTTTTGAATTTTTTTTAGGTTACTCGTATCAAAATAATGATAACAAAAGCAAAATATCAAGAAATTTAAATTTTTAATTACATGCAACTTTACAGTTTATATTTTTTTTTAAGTTGAAAAACGTTCCATATCTACAATCGCGATGTCAGTTAAAACGTTTTTCCACGTTGCAAAACCATTTCGTTTGCATCATTTTTTTAGTAAATTATAACGTTCTTTCACTGGCCGACTCTTTGTAGCCCATTTTGACCGCAATAAGGTGCATATATTCGTAGCCTAAATGTAGCTTAAAACGCGACAAAATGCATGCAATTCTCCCTCATCTTGGCTTGATGAAGACTTTATTGAGGATAATATAAACGACCAACGCATACATTTTGTCGTCGCTTACGTATAATTCAAGACAAATTTAAGAAAATATATCCAAAAAAGTCGAAAATACGATTTTAAACACGACAAAATACACTTTTTGTTACTTAAGCTGTCGTCATCAATGTTATACAGGCGACAAATTCTAAAATGTCCTAAGGACATCGTTGACGACATTTGCGTAAATGACCATTTTGCCAACTGGGATATTTCATATATTTATTTCATATACGTACACGGAAAAAAAATTTATTTGCATTTTTTGTAAAAATTATCTAAAATGAAAAAAAGGTTGGTGCGTGTAAATTTTATTTCAAACCCGTACATACCAATCGAATTGTCCTTTATGTCTTCCATGATCCTTCCAATAAATTATGCAAATGTATGTCAATGTCAATTGTAGATAATTTTAATAAGGCATCCAATATTTCGTTGCTCATTAATTTATATCTATGCTTGCTTTTTATTAATTTTAATTTTAAAAGTGCACTTTCACATATACTCGTATATATGTACCACCAAACATGGAATACAAACTTTAAATTTCCTTGTGATGTAAAGGGTACTTATTTGGTTTTAAAGATTTCCAAAAATCAATGTCACTTAAATTAGAAATTTGAAGTTCAGAGTCGCATTGCAGATCACATAGCTTCATTTGTAGCTCAGTGGTGCGATTCACTAACTTTTAACCATCCGACAATCGTAAATTTTGTCGACATATATATTCGCTTGCAGTAACGATAGTGTGATTCTGTAATTTATTTTTAACGATTGTAAACAGCTGTAGTTTTTGTAACATCTCTGTCTACAAAATGTTAAAATAAACGAAAAGCACAAAAGTGAATAAAGAAAAACAAATGAAATTGTGCTTAATTTACTGTTTTTATATATTATTTTGTGAATTTTACATTAAAAATTTTATTTTTGTTCATAATTTGCTTTGTTTTGTACATTTTGAATTTAGAATTTTGTTTTTGTATGTATGTATGTATGTAAGAAGTCGGGCCTCAGCCACTTTTAACATAAAAAACACTTGGCGATTAAATAAACGCAACGTAAATTATTGTCGTTAAAATAACGAAAAAAAACTGCTTAAAGTAACAATTTTATTCCACAGCGAATATCAATAAAAATGTTACTGAATAGCAAATTCGATAGATTTTCGTTATATTTATTTTAACAATACGATTATCGTAAAAAAAGTTAGATATCGCACTACAGGCTTTTGATTGTATATGCTACAGTCATTGTAACATATATTAATCCACCTGCTATATTATTGGCAACGTAATCTTCATGAAATGTCTTAAAATGCCTTTCAATAGTATACTAAGTGTAAGTTTGAATTATTTGAAAGCATATTAAACTTTGTGCTTCAGCCTTATGGCGATTTCTTTTCTGAGAAATATGTTGCATAAATGGTACATGCTCTATCTCTTTTGTGTAGAGCATGTACCATTTATGCAACATTTTTCTCAGAAAAGAAATCGCCATTAAAGTTATAAGTATAAAAATTATGTTTCCATTTATTTTGCAAATCCATTTTGTAAAGAATACAAAAAAATCACAAAAACGTTTTCAATTATGTGAGAGTAGATTGTAAGTGGTCATACAAAAATTATTTTGGGAATAATAAAAGTTTGAAATTTAAAACTAACACCAAGTTTTTCAGAGTGCTTTTCAAAACACACTTTTTTAAACGATATAATACATTAAACAAAAACAAAATCTACAATGATGATCGCTGTCATCAGGGCTGTCAGATTTTTTTTCACCTTCATCGCCAAATAGTAAACCGTAAATCGCCAATTATATATTTTTCTAGATTTTTGGTAAAAAAAAAAACAAATTCGCCAAAAATCGCCAAGTAGGAGTACAAGTGTATTCTACCTTTATTAAAATTTTCAATATTTAGCATTATTCTAGTAGTGTGCTTATATTTTAGTATTTTGAAAGTTTTAAAATAAATCGGGCATGTTTTGATAATTGCAAAACGCTTAACATTTGCGATTCTAACTTTAATTCGCAAAATAAGTGTTCTGTAAATCGAAATTGCTAAAGGGAACTAGAATATTTTCAAAGAACTACGGCAGATCGCAAGCAAAGCGCACGAGTTTCAGAACACGGTGAAATAAATCTGGTGTCTTGCGATATAAAATCGTGCGATTGTCATAACAAGGCTGATTATCCTAAAACCTAGAGCTTGTGAGATCAGTTAATTAAATTTTGCAATAATCAGCCTTATTCCGGTTGCCGTTGTCGTTAACGACGGTTTCCTTGTAATAGATTGAAGTAAAACACAACCTATGTTCTTAAACTACTACAAAAAACCGACACAGTCGTATGCGACAACGACAACTGGAATATGGCTGAATATTAATTTTATAGAGTTTTATGCAAGAAAAATCGGTTTATATATGCGAGATTTTCTTTGTGAAAATAAGCCAGAGTATGGTAAAATCTTGTATTCGGCTTTCATTGAAACATGATGTTACTTCGACAAGAAATGAAGCAAAGGATAAATGTCTCAAAAGTTGTATTCAAATTGAGTATTTGGAATTGGATTGGAATACTTAAATTCAACTCAGTCTTCTCAACAATTTCATTAAATGAATTATTTTTAAAAATTAACTTTTGTCCTAAATTCGTTTTAATTTTTATATATTATTATAAATTATTCGACCATCCATTATATTATTTCCAATTCCTATTTATTCAAGCTTATGGTCCAGTTTTTATTTTATAAAAAATTTAACCTTTATTTTTCTATCGAATTTTCGTAACAAATTTTCGGTGAACTTTTTTTTTATTTTAATAAAAAGAAATTTTTGATTTAATTTCGTAAAAAATCGAGTCAAAATGTTTACTTTTTTCGCACAGTAAACCACATTGAAAAATACTGTTGATATAAATATGGTTGATATAGAACCTGAAATCAATGCAAATTTTTTTAAAATGTGATTTACTTTCGCTATTAATTCCACTATTATTGCATACATTATTATTGTTTAAATGTTAAAAATTCCACTTAATATGTTATCGAAAACGATTGAGTTTTTAGAATTTATTTTCAAAAAAAATTAAAAATTTACTTGTTTTTCGGTGGAGCTCCGATGATTGATAACTTTTGGAAAGGAAATTGGTATTAAAATCTAATACAAATTGAGCTTTATTCCAAATTTCTGCAGCAACAATTTTTAAATGTTTTCAATGTAATTATATGACTATATTATAAATTTATCATCTAAAACAATCGCATTCGTATTAAGATTACAAATTTTTTTTTTGATATAAGTATGGAATAAAGGTAAAATGCGTTTTAGAAATCGCCAAAATAATCGCCAGCTTTTTTAAAATTTCGCCAAAAAAAAATCGCCATGTCGCCAAATAGGTTCATAAATCGCCACGTTTGAGAAAAATCGCTACATCTGACAGCGCTGGCTGTCGTCAATGTTTACCAGCAAAGCATACGAAAGTGTTGTTGCTTTGTACTTGCGTTTAGTCCCAATTTCCACAATGCAAGTCTTATTGATAAACTTATCACATTTTCTTCTTTGAATCAGCTTCGGCGTTTACACAATGCTTATCTTATTGCTGATATATTACTGTTTTATGTATGAAGTACACACGTACGTGTGGGTTTTTTACATTGCGAATGAGAAAACAAAACGTATATGACAAGTACATCAAGCTGAGTACTCGTTTCTTTTCCCCTCGTCACTCTCGCCTACAAAGTAGCAAGCTGATCAATAAGACTTGCATTGTGGAAATTGGGACTTACATATATAGTAAAGGACGACAAAAACCTAATAAGACAAAGTTGTTTGTGTATTTCGTATCGCTAGTGCTGAGTGCTCTATATGTGTATTAAAACACACAGCCTATGGCTAAGTGCTTTTACAAAAACAAATGAGTACCAAGAGCATGGGGCTTTGGCAGGGCTGATGCAGACCTTATGCTAAAGCTACAGGTCGCAATTTTTAAGATAATTTCCGGTCCATAATTTTACATAGCCCTCATACGAACTTTTTTACCAAATGGAGTCTTTGTGCCTATAGACCATTTTATTATGTTGGTATTTGGACAAAATTTGGCCCAAATATATTTTCTTTCAACCTAAATTATCTTACGAAATTAATTTTTGGAGTCAGTCCATATATGACCATGGCTCCCATACAAATACCACTCCGGAAAAAAGCTTGTTAAATCATAACTGTCTTATAAATATGGGTATGTATTGATAAAAAAATATATACTACTATGCCATGGTAAAATTTTGTGCTGGTAGGTAAAGCATTAAACGTAGGTCAAATATAAACATCCTCCCTTAAACCATTTTAAAAAGATGTATGTAGTTACCTCGATAATATTCATATAATAATTTTATTTTAATAGGTTCATAATTGTATGTGGGACCTAACAAAGGAACAAACTCTTAAAAATGTTTCTGTAAATGCTGTGGTGTAGGCTGTCAAATGGTTGGGATTGACCGACTATGTATGTACTTTCTTATATGTTCTTTTTTGTAAAAGTTTTTTTTATAATCAAACGTTAATTTGAAGTCAGGTGTAATTTCATTAAAATTGGGTAATTTTGTGTCATCTCAAGTGTAGTTTTAAATTTTGCAGGTGGTAACACTGAAAGTTACCCAAAAGCGTTACACATAACAATTTTTGTGCAATTAAGAGAGTATTTTTTTTAATTTCCTGTACAAATTTTCCCGAACTTTTTCTTTGGGCAAGTTCAGACAAGAAAAAGCAATAAGATGTGTTTGTTAACATATAAAACTGAAAAATTAATCAGGAAATTTACAAGCTAAAGAAAAAGTTTATATCTTATTAAAAAATTTATTAAAAAGCAAAATGTAAAATTATAATGAAAATTAAAGTGGTAAATATATTATTATATACATATTTCCCTTAATCTTTAATATATAAAAAAAATTACAATGATGCAAATGTTTTGGTTTATAATGGTATGACTTTTAAGCGGCTAAGATCACTTAAATAGATCTTAATTTCAAAAGTAAGCAGCATTAGTATTTGAAGAAGAGAAAAATGGTTTTTTGCGTTCCAGCCATTTTGGGTAGTTCTGACAAATTCAGAGAGTAATTTTCCTTTTACTTACATTAGTCCGAACTTGCCCGAGATGTAGTGGAACATACCTATTATAAGGTGGCCGCAGAGGGAGAACTTTGCAGAGAGAGTTATGCTGACTGTCAAGAAAATAATTTTTTTTTTTTTTTTTTTTTATGGAGTTTGACACTAAGAATACATTTACCTAAATACAAAAAAGGGACACCTTGCATAGCTCTCTCTCTCTCTGATGCAGTCTCCTGTATGAATTTTCCTTGATTATTATTACAAGTTTATTGTTTTGTACGACATTTTGAGAATGCCCTTAATGTTTTAGTTTAAAAAATATTTTCAATTATTAAAAAAAATTTTAAATGAAACAATAAAATAAAATCGGACAACCTTTATGTATAACAAAATTTTAAGTGAAAATTTATGTAATTATCATGATTGTATGAACTGGAGGAATTATATTCATTGGTAAAAATGTTGAAATACTATTGCTGGTTTTGAGAAAGGTTCTACTAATCAAAAAGTAAGAATAAAAATTATCCGATTTCCAAATATCGGTCGACAAATCAAAAATGTTTATTATACCAACAAGAAAAATGTGTGTTTGAAAATCTAATCCCGCAGAAATGAAATATATCGTGTCAGTTTCACAAAGTAAATTGAAGCAGACAGGTTGCAGGTGGTCCTTGGGACTTTGGCCATGAGGGCTTTGGCCCTCACTCAATAGATAAAGGGCAAAATATCTTTTAATGCCCATTTTCTAGCGCCGTCAATGAGATACAACGCTTTTTTAGAACTGGATTGGGTCGATGATGCCAGATCATTAGCGGGAAAAATTGTACATGCTTATTTGAAGAAAAAAAATAAAGAAAATATTTTTTTAATTGAAATAATTAATGCCATTTTCGGAATGTCAAAAGTACGCTTTCTTTCACTAGCTAGCATTTGCAATCGTGTAAGAGTCTACTGGGAGTCTCATTAAGATCGTTTTTGATCGTCGACGAGCTCAGTTTTTAATCGTAGAAAATTCCTCGCACGGGAGAAACTGTTCCACGAGCTGATTCCTCTGTGAGTTACTTCAGCAACTAAGCGAAAGACGCTTATATTAATCGTAGAGCGAATCGTTTGAGATGTTTGTAAAGATTATCTAACGAGTCTTTCAGAAAGCATGTCAGGTATCGTATGAGACGCATGTTGGGAGCCTCTAACAGCTCGTGAAATGCTCAGCCTTGTTACTGAGCAACCTTAATAAGAGTTTCAAACGCCTTTGAAGCTCTTCATACAATTAATATGAAACAAACCTTAGGGTCGCGAATTCAACACCATCCTGTTTTACTGAAATAGAATTTTCATGTTTTAAAAAAAGTTCTTATTTAGGCAGCTCTGTAATTGTGATATGATTCATACAGAGAGTCGCAAAATGTTAATTCCAAGATTAAGATCAGAAAATGTGTAAAAAAAGTAATAAATAAAAAAAATTAGATGTTTTTGTTATTGTTACTCGTCAGATAATCATCAGAAAATTCTTTTAGGAGTTTTATATTAAACATAGTCCTCTAATAAACAGCCTAGATGGGAAAGTTTTAAGAATTTGTGTTTTTTTTTTAAATCTAGTTGTGCGGATGAAAGAGTTCATTTGCATTTAGTGAAATAGGCAGTTAATTTCTTTTTCATTAAGCAAGTAGAATTGAATAACATTATTCTTTTCGATAAACTTACATATTTATTAATTATCAAATGATTAATTTATTTTCAATATCTTTTTCAGAATTGTAAATATTGATAATGGGGAGTCTTAACGGTGATATCGTGGTCAAGCGCAACGGTCGCGCAACCAGTCAAGTCTCTGTATATAATTATCCAGAACATTTAAATCCCTTTTACGAAGATGATCAACACAAACGTTTGCGTTTTTGGAAGATTAGCAAAAAGGATAATGAGGGCAGAAGAAATAGTTTTTCCATTGGAAATCTTAAGGATATGTGGTAAGTTAATTATACATATATACAGAAATATCTTGCACTCAATTCTATCATGCATGGTAACATTTTCTATTTTTAGGTCTTTTAAATCATTTCGCATGAAAAAGAAATCATCCACACTGGGTATTAATAAAACATCAGAAAGTCCACCAACGCTAAGACGAGATTATGCTGTCGATAATGGCTGGAATACCTTCGATCATCGTTTACGTAGCAGCAACACATCTTCCATAAACGGCGACAGTTTTCAACGTAATGCAATCTACAGAAGTTCGTTGCAAACTTTGCCAACGAGTAATGTAAGTTTTAAACTTAAGCATGACTGCGTAAATATTTTAACATTAGATAATTAACTGTGATGAATTTAAACCAATTAGTGTTATATGATAAGATACTTTAACTTTAGTTAACGTTTCCAAAAATATAATGGGTCTTTCAAAAGGATCTTTCGTACTTTGACAGTTGAAAGTGGCCATATTGTTAAAGCTACATCTGCCGAATTGTCTGCCGTTAGTTACGTCTGTTTTGCCAAATCACCATATGTTACGGATATTGCGTTCAACAACAGTAGTCTTTAGATCAATTTTAGGATAAATGTGTACATCAATAAACAAAATTGTTGTATTTAGGACGAAACCAATTAACATGAGATCTAAGAGCTTCCAATGCAACCAGAAAAAGTCACGTTTTTGTGTGGATTTTACGCTGACGAAGCCATTGGTATATATTTCTTTGAGAACGACGTTGGCTAGACTATCACCGTGAACGGCGAGCGCGATAGGCGTATGATATTAACCTTCATCTGCGTGTATATGATGTAAACTGGCCACTGAGATGGTACGATTTGACCCCGTTATACTTTTCCTTGTTGGGTTTTCTTAAGTCGCAGGTCTATGCAAATAAGCCACAAACAACAGCGGCCTTCAAAGCCAACATAGTCCATGACATCGGTCAAATTCAGCCTGAAATTTGGGATGCGCTCCACTCAGCGGAGCACATACACACTTTGTTTTATTTAAACTAAAAGATATGAAGAAAGTATACCAGCAATAAGATATAGACCTGCAAATCGAAGAAGTAGTAATAATAGACTTATGCCCGTAATTTCTACAAAAAGAAATCTAGCTGTGTATAGAAATCTATGGTGTATCTTAAACTTAAGGTAAAAACACGAAGGCAAATAAATGTTGTTAGGTACGAACACGACCAGCTATATTTTTGTAGAAATTACGGGCATTAAGGGAGAATTATTTTCGAAGGTGAATCTAATATGGCACTTACATACACGTTTAAATATGGAAGTATATACCGTAGCATATCAATGTAGTGTGTTTGCAACGAATTTTATGGTGACTTTTTTATTTTAATTTGAATTTCGTGAATGTGCCCCACTGAGGCCAATTAATTACCTTTATTGACGGTATTGTTCTGAAAAGCTTTTGTAACAAATATGGACTATTAGGAATTTTATAAGATACTACACTTAAAAGAAATATCAATCCATCCGTACTCAAATTAATCCGAAGCGGTATCAATAGTACGGTGAGTACGGATTTTCTTGAATCACGAAATACTCAACTTATCCATATTCAATCCCGAATTCATACTTTTAATAATCCGGAAATGAGATTGAATCAATCTCAAAATGCGCTTGATTCAAGAATTATAAAATTGATTTAATCCCGAATTTGTAGTTGAAATAAACCAAAAGTGAAATTAGAAGAATATTATTTTGATTGACTTACTTACCCGTTTCACACCATACAGAGTTCTAGTTATAAAACACCAGCACAGATTACACACAGATATGTCACGAGACGGAAGATTTTTGGTCTCTTTCTTAGAATGCTACACTTTCTTCATTTCTCTTTAAACCATCTTTTATGCCGCAATACAATGAACACAAATTTATTTAGTTGAGATTTATTTGCATAACTGTTGTAAAAATTAACTTAAGGCTGAGTTAGGCGAACGTTGCTGTTCCCGTAACTTACTATAACGGACTGCTTGCACGTTGGTGCACTTATAGAACTTCTAAAAACGTGTCATATGTTTTTCACATACATTCATAAACAAAAAAGCAATAGTATACACAAAACAACACACACAGTGATGGGAAATCAAAAGGTTTAAATGTTTAAAAGGTTCAAAAGTCCATAGATATACTGGAAAAAATTACCAAAAAAAAAAAAGAGCGAAAATACCCGCAATTAATTTAATATACAAGCAGGCCATCACTGCTTTACAATTGTCACGTAACGACGGCATGAAATTCTAATTTATACAGATTAAGACGTTCCGTCAACGTGACATTTAAATTCGGTAAGCATTTACATTGTAAGCAAATAACAAAACGGACCAGACGTTTCGTTAAGGGACGTGGACGTTGGGCTAACTCTACCTTTAAGTTTACCGCAACACTAGTAAATAATATTTAAGTAAGTAATAAACATTATAAAACAAAACTATATTACTTAAGGTGCCCATAGACGACATGTTTTTTACATCTGACTTGTCAAGTTTTCAAGTCACATGTAATTGTGAATGTCTGTCAAAATTGCTGTTTTACATAAGCTTTATAATATTTGGTCACACACGTACATGTAATTTGCTTCTGACATTATCCATGTTTTTTCTCTGTAGTTATGGTGTAAACCAAAGTAGTTCTTGGTTTCAAAAAAGCGTGCTGCCGCCACAAAAATTTTAATTTGCGCCTTAAAAAAGTTCAACCATCTAAACATTTTTTTTCTTTAAATTCGAATATACCAATTTAGGATATTAAAATGATACGTTTTTATTTATATATGTACATAATTTATATTCAATGGTGAAATGATTATACATATATCGGTATTGTAAAATATTAACTTAAGCCGGCTAATGATTCCGTCAACAATGCACCGCCGCTGCGGGTTTCTTCCCGGCATAGATTTCTGATACAGCTGATGTCAGATGGTTTGTCAGAAGAAAATAGAGCACGCTCTAATTGAAATTTTGTCAGATGACTTTGCGTCTGACTTGTACAGATGCAATGTTTTAAAGGTAACACACGACATGTATGTATTTTGCAGTGGGAAATTTGACAAGTCAGATGTAAAAAACATGTCGTGTACATGCAACTTTAATACACTTTTTTGCAAAAAATAAAACGTTTGTTGAACCAATGCTTTTGTTAAACGTGGTTTGTGTTTTGTTTTGATTACGCATTTTGTATTGATTGTACCGGCCTGTTTTTACACATTGCCACTTCACTTCCAAAAAAGTATTTTTGTCTCTTTCTTCGAAAGCTGCCCTCGCAACTGATTTTGGCCTTTTTCACACATTACTTCTTACATATCTGTGTGTAATCTGATACACCAGCATCATGCCCAATATGAGTGTTACTTTAAAAACTTAATGTACATATTTAACTAAAATTATAAACTAAATGAGAACTCTTGCTTTCAACTTTACTTTTTAAAGTAAAATTGATTTAAAATTAAACAAGAAAATAATATGTTTTCGTCTTGTTCTGTTGTTTTTGTTGTTTCTACACACAACAAGCAAATTGATTTTTAGCTACTTGTGTGGTGTTGTTGTAGTGGCTACATCAAATTTTGATAAGTTATATGAGATTAAAACGCTCATTTTGTAATTTTACTCTCAGAGTGCCACTACCAACGAAAAGTTCAATCTTTTTTGTAATTGGTTTAAGAATTTTATATGTACTTATTTTAAGAAATTCCGGGATTTATTTTCGAAAGTTATCCCATTTGGGATTGTTTTAGTACGTTTAAGTGTTATTCGTACTTGAACTTTTGAGTACGACTCGTACTTAAAGTAAGTATAAAAAGCTTAATTTATCCCGAGTGTATTTCTTTCTGTGTAGCTGACTGGCAAACGTTGTTTTGCTATATAACTTACTTATGCACGGAATGATATAAAATTTTGCAGAAATTCGTTTTTTTTCGACTGCAAATCATACTGTAAAATTTCGTGAAGCTCGGTCCAGAATTGACAAAGCCTACTCCCGGAAAACAGTTTAGTATGCCTAAAACCGTTTTTACCAACGCTATCATAGTAAAATTTGGTACGTCAGAGTTTTATAGGACTATTAATCACACTGTGAAATTTTGTGAAGATCGCTCCATAACTTACCCTAGGCCCCATATAAACTCTACTCGCGAAAAACAGTTTAGTACGCCTAAAACCGTAATAAACAACGCTATCATACTAAAATTCGATATGTCAAAGTTTTAAATGACTAGAAATTACTGCCAAATTTCGTGATGGTCGGTCCATTATTTAGCATATGCCCCATACAAAGCCCACTTTGGGAAAAAAATTAAATTCGGCTATAGCCGTAACAGATATAGATATTGCGGTAAAATTTGTCCAACTTAGCTTCATATGGCCAAAAAATATGTCTTGCAATTTTGTAATATACGGTCCATAATTTACCTTAGATCCCATATTAGGAAGCCTTCTGAAATTTACTGTAAACGCTGAAACTTATTTAACTGCAGTATTGAAATTTATTCTAATTGAGGTTTCTTAATACCAGAAATCAGTCTTTAGAATTTTTGAATGATTGGTCCATAATTTACAATAGGTCCAATAAAAACAACGCTCCTAAAAATTATTTTAGTTCGGGTAAAACTTTTACGAATCATGATATTTTACTCAAGCCAGTTCAAAGTTCTAACAAGAAACGCATAAAATGTTCTTATTGTCGGTCAATAATTTAATTCAGGTCTAAGCCGCAACCAATTTTAATGCTGACGTTCGTTATTGTGAAAATTAGTTAATAATACATATGTAGATATCATATAGAGCCCACACCTGTCGGTGGAGTGTATCAAAGATTTGGCACAGCCGAATGTACCACTCTAACTTGTTTAAATATTATTTTGTTCTTTAATAATTTTAAACAGGTACATTTAATTTTCTCCATAAAATAACGTTACTTTCAACGCAGCTGCACAGGTGGTTAAAACTCGATATGAGTGGGTGAAAATTACTGTTTCGCACAATTCTTTATTAACATACATTTACAATTTTAAGAAACCACATCTAGGTACGATTATTACAAACCAAAAAAATTTTTTACTGAAAAAAGGTTTCTTACCCATGTGTATCTTCAAAAAATCACAAAAAATGGCACAAAAATGCTCAACGTTTTTTTAAGTATACATTTTGAGGCTAGCGATTACTTTCACTTTCAAAAACCTTTTAATATTTTTTTTACAAAAAGTGAACAAAAAAAAAATCGTTTTTTAATTTCAAACGGATTTCCTTATCATAAAAATTTTAAATAAAAATTATCTTAAAACTACTTTAACAAGCTGTTATTATGGTCTTTCACAAAAAAATCAATGTAAAATCTTTATTCGTTTAAGCCTGGTACTCTGTTCAACATTTCACGTGAAATGCTGTCGAAACTCATATGAAAAAACTTGTGCGGAATTTCTATGAAATAATGTTGATAGAGCACAGAAAAAATTATTAAATTTCTCCAATCACAAAATTTGTTCTAAATTCATAATATCAAGCAAACAAGTTGTTGATTTTGCACCTATTACCAAAAGGATTATATTGATTACTAAAAATTTTAAAATTTTGAAAAAATATTAGTATTGTGGTTATTTTATTGAACTGTTAATGGTTTTTAATCCAAATTTAGATATTTTAATTAGGCTTAAGTTCATTGAATTTAATTTTCATTAAATTATTTTTATGAAGACAGGAATTTTACAACATGAAATTATTTAAAATTTTATTGATAATTTTTCATTCTTGACTGCGCTGAGATTTGAACCCAGGCTTTCACGGACAGGTTGCCCAGACTAGTTTCGATTGTAACCACACAATCTCCGTTTTACTCACTCGGCTATTGCAGCCGGATGACGTCAATAGTCAAACATCAATCCTTAAACCAAATGGTATTTCACTTTTGAAAAAATATTTTCAATAAATGATATTTTTAATTTTAATTAAAAAAGTGATCAAGAAACTTTGCCATTTCAAACAATGTGTTAATTTATTTAAATAAATATTGACAATTTCAAACAACAATTCTATATGTTTAAATTATTTTATTTTAAACGAAAAAAGTCAATTAAGATTTTTCGTTATTTAATTAAAATTTTAATTGAAAATTTATTTCAAAACAACTAAAATGTTAATTAAATCAAAATTAAATTTTAAATTTTCTTTCAACAAAAAAAATAATTGATTCAATTATCACATTGATTAAATTTAAATACTTTTCAAACCATTTTTTTAATTGATAAAACACTTTTTTCTGTGAGTTGTACTCTGTTCAATTTGTGAACAAGTTACGAAATGTTTCTGGCAACATTTTTTTACAACTGCGAAATAATAAAAGCTGCACTAATTTCACGTAGAATTTTAAGCAAATGAAAAAAGTTTAAATTTAATATTAAATGAGAAAGGAAAAACATAAGTAACAGTTTTTCATCCATATTTACTTTAGAGCAATTCCATATGAAAGCGATCACCTTTTGGACGACCCCTCTCCGATTTTAAAATAAATAGTCTCAATCGATTGCCCAGCAAAAAAGAATGTACCTACATATTTTTTTTTTTTTTTATAGTGACTGGTTTAATGGTGGTGTACACCACTGTCATGTGACAAAATTGAAGAATTCTTCATAAGGGACCTCATTGAAAGTTGTTTTAAAAAAAAACTACTAAAGCGATCGCAACGAGTGATAGCTCGTTGGAAAGGTATTGAATCAGGCTTTAATTGAAAAATAAAATTTTCCTAATTTTTCTTAGAAATTTACCTTTAAATTTTCCCAAGAAAATTAAATTTTCCGATTTTCCACAGAAGCTCCTAAATTTTCCGGCTAATTTTTTTTTTTTTGGATTCCTCATAATTTTTGCTTTAAGAATCAGCAATAAAAAAATGGGCTCCGACTCCTTGTTTGGACAGGAGAAGAGCATTTAAGAGACCACTTTGTTAAAAATACATTTTAAAAATTATTTTACAGTTAAAAATACATTTATGAAGAAAAAATAAATTTTTTTTTTAAGAGCCCCAAGTTGAGTGTGTAGTGAATATGGTCTGCCTGCCTTCACAAGATCGGCCATAAATCCATGGATAATAGCAGCAGTGGCATGTAATGGCACACCAAACCCGACTGAGGCTACAGGTCATAAAATGTTTTGTAAATTTTTTAAATTACCAGGTAATAAATATTTCGCCTAAAATGACACGTGCAGAAACAAGTCATAAAACACGGATTTTCCATAAATATGGCGAAATATTTATTACCTGGTAATTTAAAAAATTTGCAAAACATTTTATGACCTGTGGTCGGCTTATTGGCAGTAACCAATTAAGTCCCTTTTAAAAAACATTTTATGACCAGTAGTTCACGCAAATTTTCCTATTAAAGAAAAGCAAATATCGCTTATTTTTTTTTACCTATTTTTTACCAAAAAATAAATATAAATACTTCACACACTCTGAGTCAAATTTCAGTTGAATACTAAACGTGAAAGTGTTAAAGTGTTTTTTTTGTAAAGTAAAGAGTGAAGCTGTAAAGACAATTTAAAGTAAAATGAATAAATTTTGCTGCAATCCGTTTAACAAGAGTGGACATCGTTCGAAAAAGATAAAAGTATTAAAATTAACTGGTGTTTCGAAGCGATACATGAATGAATTAAATATACAATACGGTGAAGAAGCAGAATTCATTTTCCCCAAGTGTAAAATCGATTTGTCTCAACCAGGGTTGTCAGATTGATTTTGATCTTTTTCGCCAAATTCAATGTCAAAAATCGCCAAAATCGCCAAAGCATTTATTTTTTCGATTTCGACAATAATATATGTATTTTTAGAATAATTAAAAATATTTTTTCATAAATCCCAAAAAAAATTTGTTCCGTATCCCTAAAATCCGCCAAAATTTAAAAAAAGTCGCCATATATTTTGTTTAATGTTTATTTAACAAAAAAGGTGCAATGTTTAAAATATTTTTTAGTAGTCTACTTAAAGTAACAAAAAAAGGATTTTGCGGTAAGTATTAAACAAATATTGGATGTACAATATATTTGTATGTAGTTGCAGTTCTATTATATAACTAAAACGCTATATAGTTCACCAAGAAAACTAACTTGTTGTCTTCTTTTTTGAAATACATTGTGAAGGTAGAAAAGAAATGCAACATGTGCTATTTATATTCATATAACTTTTGGCTCGTAAAAACGTGTCAAAAACTTCATATCGCATTCTACTTCAAAGCAGATATTTAGTGAATTTCAATATTTCAATACAGGTACCTGCCGTATCCTTGTAGCTATAAATTGTTGGCCTAAACTGATCTTAATTAGATTGAATATCATCATTACAATTTTCTTTTAACAAACTGTATTTTTTCTATTGTATTTCATTAACATCCAAGGGTAAGTTAGGATTCATAAAAAATCTTTAAACTATATTTAAAAACAACAAATTTTATGTGATAATTTGTCACATTTTATAATGGAAAAATTTTCATAAACTTTCATTATATTCATTTTTAAAGAATTTTACTTATTACTTCTTTCAAGAGCACATTTAAATGTGAAAAAAAATTTTTTCGAAGATTATCTTCATCAGCCATTTCAACATTATTTAGTTTTAAATACTGGTCATACATATGAATGCATCAAATTTCATACATTGAAATACTAGAATAAAAAAAATATTATTTCTTCGTTTTGAATTTAACAAATTTCAAAACAAATAGATGGCTCATCAAAAATAGCCAACAAAATCGCCAACTATTTTATAAATCGCCAAAAAATCGCCATGTCGCCAAATCGAAAATTAGGTCGCCAAAAGAGTTTGAAAATCGCCACATTTGGCGAGAAATCGCCACATCTGACAGCCCTGGTCTCAACAAGCAAATGCATTGAAACAAATGCAGCCACAATCCGAGAGTGAAATGACAAGTGAACAAAATGTTTCATCTGATAGTGAGGCAGACATTCCGATGGTCAATATGTCTTTGAGTCCTTTGAATGAGGCTATTACCACTTTAGGTGAAACGCCTATTAGAAAAAGAAAGTTGCGAAGTGAAACATACAGGAAAGAGAAAAAAGGCAAGGTTATGAGTGCAATCGCGACAATATTTGATGAAGGCTCTGATAACGAATGCAGTCAAGCAGATGACGTTGATGACGGCAAACAAATGATTGAGCAGTTGAAAAGAAAATTCAATTTAGCGACCACTTTTCCGGAGAAATATCTCATTTTATCTGTGCTGCCTCAATCATGGTCTATACGCAAGATTTCTGAACAGTTTCAAACATCTTTTTACATCGCGAGAAGAAGCAAAGAATTAGTTCGACAGAAGGGCATATTGGCGACTCCCACCAAGAAATTTGGCTCAAGGACCCTCAGCGAAGCAACGGTGAAATTGATTCAAGATTTTTACTGCAATGATGACAACAGCCGCGCCTGCCCAGGTACACGTGACTATGTTATCACACGTGAAGATGGAGAAAAAGTACACAAGCAGCGCAGATTATTATTATGTAATCTATCCGAAGCATATCATCAGTTCAATGAGAAATACCCAGCAGAAAAAGTGGGATTTTCTAAGTTTGCCATCCTACGACCAAAAGAATGCGTGCTGGCATTAGACAGGCACGGAACGCATTCAGTCTGCGTTTGCATGTTTCATCAAAACATCAAATTAATTTTCTTTCCATGCAAGAAATTGAAAGTATTTCACGGTGGAATTGAAACATATAGGGACCTCCTGTCGAAGTCGTTGTGCGCATACCCCACGGAAAATTGTCATCTGTCCAAATGCGACAATTGTCCGAAGATTGACGAGCTAGAGCAATATTTGGCGGAAAAGTTTGAACAGCTGTTAATTCAGGAGGTGCATTTCAAACAGTGGATAATTAGCAGCGGCAGATGTTCCCTTGAGACCGTGGTAAAGCAGATTCCGGAATTCATCGAGGAATTCGGATTCAAGTTGAATGAACTGAAGGCGCACCATTTCATATCCGAGATGTAATCGAAATTTCTAAAGGAAAGTTAGGAGAAATTAGCCCAAAATGAATTCATTGTGATAAGCGACTTTGCCGAGAATTACACTTTTCTCGTTCAGGATGAAATTCAGGCTTATACCTGGGCAAACGACCAGTGCATTTATTTCAAAAACGAAGATAACGAACTACAGACCGTAAGCCTTGTTGTTGTCGCGGAGAGTTTAGCTCATAATTATGTGTCCGTTTATTTATTTCAAATGAAACTGTTTGAATTCTTAAGATCACAATTCGATGCAATCGACAAAGTAACGTTTTTCTCAGACGGCGCGGCTTCTCAGTACAAGAATAAAAAAAATTTTTACAATCTTTGCATAATTGAAGAAGAACAAAACTGCAAGGTCGAGTGGCACTTTTTCGCGACGTCCCACGGTAAGGGCCCATGCGATGCGTTAGGGGGAACCCTAAAACGCATGGCGACTAAGGCAAGTTTGCAAAGGCCATATACTGACCAGATCTTAAATGTACAACATTTGTTTTCGTGGATTCAAAGCAAGGAAATTGCCATTAACACAGTTTTATGCACTCAAAAAGAACACGATGCCATGGAGCGACGAATTCAAAACAGATATAATAATGTCAAAACTATAACTGGAACGCAAAAGTTTCATTGCTTCATACCAAATATTTCTGATATGTCAATTAATGTAAAGCGGTACTCTTCGTCTGCCGACGTGCTAAATTTAAAGTTACTTTAATTTTATAATGATGCCATGACAATTGAAATTTTTAATAAATATTGTAATTAAGTATAAGCAGCAAAATAAGGAAGATTTTTTCTTCATAAATGTATTTTTAACTGTAAAATAATTTTTAAAATGTATTTTTAACAAGGTGGTCTCTTAAATGCTCTTCTCCTGTCCAAACAAGGAGTCGGGGCCCATTTTTTTATTGCTGATTCTTAAAGCAAAAATTATGAGGAATCCAAAAAAAAAAAATTAGCCGGAAAATTTAGGAGCTTCTGTTGGAAAATCGGAAAATTTAATTTTCTTGGGAAAATTTAAAGGTAAATTTCTAAGAAAAATTAGGAAAATTTTATTTTTCAATTAAAGCCTGATTCAATACCTTTCCAACGAGCTATCACTCGTTGCGATCGCTTTAGTAGTTTTTTTTTAAAACAACTTTCAATGAGGTCCCTTATGAAGAATTCTTCAATTTTGTCACATGACAGTGGTGTACACCACCACTAAACCAGTCACTATAAAAAAAAAAAAATATGTAGGTACATTATTTTTTGCTGGGCAATCGATTGAGACTATTTATTTTAAAATCGGAGAGGGGTCGTCCAAAAATTTGCCAATTTTGATCGTTTTCATATGGAATTGCTCTTTAATTTTTTATTAAAAAAATTATTTTTACATACGCAAAACAATGTTGCATACTTTGAAAGATTAAAAACGTCAAATTGTGCAAACTCGCGAGATAGGTAATATTGATACATTTCAAATTTTCGTATAAAATAATAGAACAAGGCGAATTCCCTAGAAGTTGGGGTCAAGTCAACATATGGGTTTTTTCGGTGGTCGATTTGTCAAAGTTTGTATACAAACTAGTTTTTTATGTAAATAAACATTTTTTTTTACTAGCAATTTATTTGTCAATCGGACCACAAAAGCAGTGTTGTTGTAGAGTTGACCTCACCTTCTAGTGTATTCGCCTTGTAATAGATGTTGCTGAACATTTTTCACAGATATGAACAAAGTACTAGGCTTTAGCCACAAAAAATAATTTGTAAATCTCTTAAAAGCGTAAAAAATCAATGAACTCGCATGCAATTTACTCAACTTTCATGACTTTAACAGTGTCCCAAAATGACAAATCTCAAGCAGAAGATTTGAAAATTTACTATACAATGCAAAATATTGTTATCTGTCGAGCTGCGTAAAAGATTTCTTAAATTTAATTTTTTGTCTAATGTCCGGCTAGATTTGAAAAAAAAATTCCTCTGTGTGACGTTTTGAAACTCAGCTTTTATTAAAAATGCATTTGTTTAACTTCTTAACGGCCTGAAAATTGGCAACTCTAGCGAATTTTCCCGCTGGTAAGTAAAACTGTTTTATGCAAAGTTAAAAGAACAACAACATACAGAGTTTTCTCAAATGCTTTTAATTGGAGAGCTGGAGAACATTAAAAATAAAATAAACAAAAAAAAAGTATAGTCGCTCATCGCTACCATATATGATACCCTACACCACAGTAATTAAAAGCAAGTTTTCGAGAATGTACCCCATTTGGGGCCCATGGGCAATAATTGACCCACCAGAACAAAATTATATTATGAGTTTAAATTGATGTAAAAGTTCTTTACGCCGAATATTACTTAGATATCTTCACCTATAAGTCATTTTAGGAAAGGGGTTTATATGGCACCTATGGTTTTGTCATGAGATATTAGCTATCGTAAAAGTTTTGCAAATTTTTTATTCAATACCGAAATTTTTAAGGAAGTTATCCCATTATAA
Organism: Pollenia amentaria; assembly: GCA_943735925.1. NCBI lineage: Eukaryota > Metazoa > Arthropoda > Insecta > Diptera > Polleniidae > Pollenia > Pollenia amentaria. Next base: position 69,929,155 of record OX031007.1, on the reverse strand, counting down.
GCTATTTTCGGGGATAGAATTTGAACGGGAGCTATGGTCAAATATGGGACCAACAAAAATTTGGTAAGATGATTAAAATTGCAATCAAAAAAGTTTTGACCAAATGTAATCTAAATACCAATACAACAAAAAGGCTTATGGGCACAAAGACTTTATTTCGGAAAAAAGCTTGTAAGGGGACTATGTGAAATTTCTTTCATCCTTAGATCTTTTGATGTATTAACATTGAATGCATGAATCTAAATATTTAGATATTACCATTATCAACTTTGGAAACCAACACATTTTCAAGAACATAATATTTTTCTAAACTTTTTCGGGTAGTTTCATTTTGGCCATGGTCAAGTTTTTCTATAATCCCTATTATATCCTTCCGTCGTAATGTAGCTAAACAATCTGATTTATTCATACCGATTATCAACATATCGCACCCATCAACATCGGCATCACAAGCTTCCTCTTGGGACTCCGACTTAAAGTGTAGGTTAGGTTAGGTTCCATTGGCAGCCGTGATCAAGCACAGCTCACGTGGGTCCATTGCTTAGTTCCCGTTGTGTTACCATATCACGCCGTCTCCCATGGGTCCTATGACATATGGCTGCTAGTATTCCCATGCAGCCAACCGGTCGATTCAATAAAGGAGTGGATCCTATTTACGTCAACATCAGAGAGACAAGTTTTGTCCCCAAGGGTTCTTCGACCAAACATTTTGAGTCTTAAGTCTCCGAAAGCCGGCAGTTACAGAGAAGATGTTCCGTTGACTCTTCCTCCTCCTCATCGCCGCAACTTCTGCACAAGTCGTTATAAGGGAGCCCCAGCCTCTGGGCGTGCCTCCCAATTGGACTTAAAGTGTAAGCGTGTGACATCTGAATACCTGGTCTATGAATACATTCAAAATCAAACTTTTGCACACTTTCAACAACAGCAAGTTTTTCTAATTCATAAAACATATGCTACTTGTCGTTTAAGGCACAAAAAACATACCTGTATTAAAACCAAGGTTGCCGATTTAGCCATTTTCCGGCTAGATTTGGCGGTTTTTTTTTTCTTACCGGAAGATCTAGCCATTATTTTTATTCATAGCCATTTTTTATTTTAATTTTTGTTATCAGCCCAATTATGAATAAATTTTCCCCGGGAGTTTTTACAATTGAATTTAAATATTTAAAAGTGGGAGAATTTTTATTTATAATTGGGCTGAATATGTTGTTATGACATTTTTTGGCATTTAATGTGTTTTATTAAATGTGTTTTGATGTTAATTTACCTTTAATACTTTAAAGTGCAACAAGTCATTTACCTTAAATGACAGTTTTAGCAACCTTGAATGACACTTATCATATAACCACTCTGATCTTACTATTTGTCATCTGATGAGGATCTGGAGATGAAGATGGTACCGCAAAACTCGCCCAAAGCACTACTTATACAAGCACACGAAATTGTGTGCTACACTGTTCAGTGCGCAAACGTCTGTAGAATCTCCAAAATAAATGTAGTGAAAAACAAATTAGAGTGCTATATTCGGCTGTGCCGAATCTTTGATACCCTCCACCGACAGCAGTGGGCTCTATATGATAAATTCATATATATTATTAACTAAGCTTCACAAAAACGAACGTCAGCATTAAAATTGGTTGAGGTTTAGACCTCAATTAAATTATTGACCGACAATAAGAAAATTTTATGCGTTTCTTGTTAGAACTTTGAACTGGCTTGAGTAAAATATCATGATTCGTAAAAGTTTTAGTCGAACTAAAATAATTTTTAGGAGCATTGTTTATATTGGAGGTAAATTATGGACCAATCATCCCAAAATTCTGAAGACTATTTCTGGTATTACAAAAAATAAATTAGAATAAATTTCAATACAGCAGTGTAATTAGTTTTAGCGTTAACAGTAAATTTCACAAATTTGCATGATATTTTTTCTGGCCACATGAATTTAAGTAAAAAATTTAACTGCAATTTCTATATCTGTGATGGTTTTAGGTGAATTTAATTATTTTCCCAAAGTGGGATTTATTTGGTTTTAGGCGGAATAAACTCTTTTCCGAGAGTAGGGTTTATATGGGGCCTAGGGTAAATTATGGACCACTCTTCACGAAATTTGGCAGTGTGATTTCTCGTCCTATAAAACTGTGACGTACCGAATTTCAATTTGATAGCATTATTTATTACGGTTTTAGGCGCAATAAACTGTTTCCGGCAGTAGGGTTTATATGGGGCCTAGTGTAAATTATGGACCGATCTTCAAAAAATTTTACAGTGTGATTACTGGTCCTATAAAACTGTGACGTACCAAATTTAAGTATGCTAGTTATTTATTGCGGTTTAAGGTGTACTAAACTGTTTTCCGCGAGAAGGGTTTATATGGGGCTATGGTCAATTATGGACCGATCTTCACGAAATTTAACAGAATGATTTGCTGAGTCGTATAAATCGAATTCGTGCAAAATTGTATATCATTCCGTGCATTATTCCACCATTTATGTTAGTTTTTGAATCAAAATTATCAATTTTTTTAATATATATATACCCTCATTCACCACAGTGGTGGTGGAGGGTATAATAAGATAAACCAATTCTAAGATTCCTCGTATGCAGCAGTTTGTCTCAAGTTCCACAAAGAAAGCAAAATCATAAAAATGTAAAAAATCCAATGTATACTTTGATTTTTTTACGTACATATGTATAGTCTTGAAAACATTAATACGTGAATTGATTCAGTGTATGAAAGATGATGATGTATGGTGTTAATTTGTATTCCATAAGCTCGACTTTTCCGATTGCACTGACTTGACAATCTACGTGCAATTTGTGAAGTTTTTAAAGATGAGCTGGTAGAATTGCTTTGTTAAGATGGTAACAGTAAAGGAGTATATAGTGGACAAGAGAACTCCAAGAACCGATAAATTAAATAGAAGGTTTTCTTGGTATCCTAATTATTACAGGTTATGCTTCAGTTCTTCAAAGAGAGATTTGTTTACAATAAATATAAGTTTTATTTGAAAAATTCAAGGCCCAAAAATTAGGGCTTTTGACTAATGTAAATTGCTGTTTAAAATTTCATTGATGTATATAGTCCAGATCGCTGTGGGTTTTAATGTGTTTAATTGATAAAATCCTGGGTTAGATAATGCAGTTTTTTCATAATGTTAAAAATCAATCTATTTTGAGATATTTTGGGTTTCAATTCTAGCGTTTTTTGAACAAGTTGCCGACTCACCTTGATGAAAATGTCCAACTATAATATGCCAGAGTTGGCTAAAGCAACTGTGCGGACACATGTAATTAATATGTGTCAAAATATATTGTACTTAAGGACACTTTTTGTTAAGTTTAATGAATCTGCCATGTCTTAAGCAAAGTGCGAAACTAATCGCACTTTCTGTATGGAATAAAATGTTTTTGACTTTTTTTTGTGTATGTAAATGCATTTGAGAGCCTTTTTGCTTAAGCAAGCTTATGCATATTGTTACGTTACTGCCGTTTCAATAACGTTTATGGTTTATTCCCTTTAAAATAAACCTCTTGAGTTCTTTTATTTCAACTTTAATAAAAAAAATAAAACACAACACTTTACACACTGTTTACAATTTACACAACTTTATTTAGAACTAGTCACTTTAACAATTGTAATTTATATTTAATTGCGACCTCTATTTATAATCTACACACTTAAACGTTTATATGAATACTGACTAACGATGCCAACCATCACGATTATTTATACTCTGTTCGAGCCCTGACGTCTAGATGTCTCTAGAACATTCGACGTTTTCGAACTGTCTGGACCATTTGAGCTTTTATTATCTTAACAGATAATATCATCATGCATTAACACTATGGATGAATTTAAGTTGAGCTATTATTCATCAATAAACTCAAGTATACTTTAAGGCTTAATAATTATCTATATCGAAAATTACAGTGGGTTTGAAGTACAATTATGTATAACAATTTTAACATTACATTTGTACTAGAAAATTCTGTACAGTGATTTTTACATTAGAAATATGCATAACTAATACAATAACAATTAAAACTAATAAAATTACTAACAAATAGAGATGAGCGATCCCGTGATTTTTAAAGATCATCGTGATTAGTGAATGTGATTTAAAAATCACTGCTCCTTTAAACTGTGATTGTGATCACGGTTTATCAGTTTTCTGTTCTTTTATAGCAATTGCGGCCAAGCTATATGTACAATGCGCGAGCTTTCGCATGAGCTTTTGTAGGCACTTTACAAAGAAACAACAACAAATTGTAAGAGCTTTCAAATGTATTTACTTTCATATACATACATACTTGAACAAATAAATTTTGGCAAAAAAAAATTCTAATAAGATAGAAGAGAGAATGAAAGGAACAGCAATATCATTCGACATTTCATTCAAAAAACGCTATTACCCACACAAACAGTGAAATATCATAAATTTGTATATGTAACAAAATACAAAAAGAACGACTTAGAAAGTACCTGTTACTTGACAAATTTGGTCACAACTGTGATTCGTGATTTTTCAGTAACAGTGATTAAATCACAGGTACAGAAATATCGCTCATCTCTACTAACAAATACAAAATAACTAATATATAAAGCGTGATCCATTTCGAGGTTCCATACTTTTTTAAAGAAAAAAACACAGAATATTCAAATTTAATGGGGAATCTTTATTATCATTTGAAAGAACATTCTTTGGCATTTATTTTTTGAAGATTATGTCTATCAAATGTTGGCCGTTGCTACATCGCAGATGGTCCATCCGTTGAGTCCAATTTTCGATGACTCGTTCGAGCATTTCGACTGGTAACTGGCGAATGACACGCGTGATGTTTTCCTCCATGGCCTGAATCAAAGCGGGTTTGTCCGCATAAACTTTAGACTTTAAAAATTGGTGACAGTTACTTTTACGATAGCTCTATGTCATCACATAATATTAACCATAGCTCCCATATAAGTCACCTTCCTAAAATCACTTAAGGACAAACAAATCTCATATAGATAAATATATCTAAATAATATTCCACACAAAGAACGGTTACATAAATCTTGACCTCCTAGCATAATTTTGTTCTGGCGGGTCCATGATTGCCCTTGGGTCCCAAATTGGTACCACTCTAGAAAATGTTTCCTTATATACTGTGGTGTAGGGTATTAAATGGTCGGGCTTGACGGTCTTTTCTTTCATTCTTGTTTTATTGGATAAAAAGATCTTATACATTTTCACTTTGTATGCTTTTTTTATTTTACAGCCAAAATTGTGTACAATTTATGTCAATTTGGTACAATTTTGCAATTGAGACGGCACAATTTAAGAATTGTCAGATCCCAAAAGTGATGGGAGATATGGTCAAATGTGGACCAAAAAAAATTTGTCAAGATGATTAACATTGCAATCAAAAAAGTTTGGACCAAATTAATAAGATGGCTTATGGGCACAAAAATAATATTCCGGAAAGAAGCTTGTATGGGGGATATTTGAAATTATGGACCGATTCTCACCATTTTCTACGAGCTTGGTACTCGTGACAATTGGAACCTATGTACCAAATTTCATCAAATAATTCTGTGTTTTGTAAACGGTTAGTCCTATTGAAATAAAATTTTAGGTGACAATTAAGGACTTATCTTCGAGTGTAAGTTTTGAATTTGAAGTGTGTAGAGACTTATCAGGAAGGCCGTAAGTGCCCATTTATATTATACGATTTTTCTTTGTTACAACTTCTTGCGTAACGACATTTGAAACTACGAAAGAATTAACAAAACGCTTGTGTACCCCTTTTAATTCTTCTCCCCCCTCTCGCGTATAAGGTAAGAATCGCAACTAGAAAAATCGTATAATATAAATTGGGACTAATAGGTTCTCAAAGAAAGACACCTCGGGAATTACAAAATTTAAATTTCACTCGCTTACGGTTTACTTCATTAGTTGCTAAAATTGTAAACACATTTTGTTCTTTCAAAATGAAAACATTTAACGAGCAAACATTTACAAATGAAAAACACTTGTTTATTTTCAGTCCATCATTGTTTTAAAACACTTTAGCTGCTGTCCACTTAAAATCAATTCAGCTCATTAGATATTGGCTTGACCTTCCAACCATTTAAAAAAAATTACTTATTTATGGGGGATATATATTTTTATATCCCCTTTCCTAATCCAAAACCTTTTTCACGAAATTGTTTATGGTTTTCGAGATATTAAATATTACTTTTGCTTCACATCAACTATTTTTAAGTTTATTAAGTATTGTTTTGCTCTACACGCCACAACAAGAACGTACAAAATAAATTTCCCTCTTGCTGTGCTTCATTGCTGTAAGAAAAACAAGTACTGAAAGCGAATGCAAAATAAACAGACAACAAGAAAATAAAATTTACTCTTGCTTCGACTCTTTGGAATATGCGCCAAATCAATAAAATAAGCTGGCGAATTATGTTGCAATATCTAATGAAATTTTTAACTTTTTGTTATTTTATAAAACAGTTGAGGCTACTCCCATGTAACAAATTTCAACTACAATGGGAGTAGTCTACAAATGAAACAATTTATAAATATCAAGATAACACTGCAAATTATTTAATTAAAACGTAATTTCCATAATCCATAATAATTCCAAAACTAAATATAATTTCAAAGCAAAATATTTTGTATAAAAATATTGAAACACTTTTTCTATTATTTTCAGGATCGTATTGGCTTAAATCGAAATGATGGCTACCGCAGCACAATACAAGTTGCTCGTTCAAATCCCCGCTATCAGATCCAGCAAAAACAACAGCAGCTACAACAGCAACAAACTATGGGAGTATCACAAAACCGAAGGTATGTTTATGGTGGGTCAGTTACACCACAACCATTGCGTATTACACGTACACATATTGATAGAGGCCAATACGATTGCGATAATGTCATAATCAGGGGGTGAGTCAGTTTGTCCCAATATCTTATCTTCGAAAGAAGATAAATTGTCAACCCATACACTCAGATGCATTTGTGTCGTACTATTTAGTACATTCTTCATTTGTTGTACTCAGCTCAATGTTTTTGGAAAAAATTGTTTTACTTGCCGTTTGAATTGAATAATGTCAAAAATGTATGTATGTATTTTTTGTTTGTGTGTTTTATCCAAATAAGGCGAAGGTGTTTTCGGCTCTATTATATTAATTATTATCAATACTGTTAATATTGTTATTGTTGAGTGCCCATGCTTGGAAACTTTATGTTCCATATGTTCATTTTGTGTTTTTGTTTTTTTTTTAATTCTCCTTTCGTAGTGAAAAAGTCTTAATTATTTTATTTGTGATGTTTGTATTGTTGTTATTAGCACTTTATTTGGTTCATAATTATATTTACAAATGTATATACATACATGCATACATACATATATATCTGTGTTTGTTTTTCTACGTTCATTTGTACTTCATAATGTATTGCTAGGAAGGTATCCCTTAAGGCATTAATTTGCAGCATTTTTAACAGAAATCCCGGGGAATTTTTATTCATACGTAAATGGGGTGAAGAACCGTTACATTCTTAGGTTTAAGTTTACATCAAAGCAAAATATTATTTCTACTTATAGTTAGTAGAAAAGCTTTAAATTTTAAGGGAAAATCGTCAAAAAGTTACATATCTAAATCGTCATTGAAAACAACAATATCTTTCATATAACTATTCAGATGCGGCATGTCACTGCAACAATATTCGTAATTTCTTTTGGTGTACTTTAGAAAACCGGTTTACAATCATACATAAGGTTTTCTGTTGCAAGCTACAATCTACAAATTGGCGTTATAGCCTAAAGCCTGATACTCTGTTCAACATATCACGTGAAATGCTGTCAAAACTCATATGAAAAAAAGTTGTGCGGAATTTCTATGAAATAATGTTGATAGAGTTGTACTCTGTTCAATTTGTGAAAAATTTTCTAGCTTTAATCAAAAAATTACAATTTTTCATATCACAACAAACTAATTCATACACACTTTGGCCGTAACTTAACGTTGAATACTATTTTCAATAGATTTTTTCGCAACAGAACAGAACGATAATGTTTCCATTACCACGCACAGACTTTCAATTGAACAGAAACAACACAGCTGATTCATAACTGAACAGAACGTACAAACAAATTCTGCCTTAATAAAGCCTGGTACTCTGTTCAACATTTCAAGTGAAATGGTGTCAAAACTCAACAAATAAAATTGTAGTTACGTCCGTTTGATTTTAAGGTGACGATATATACTCTACGGGGTCTAAAAACGATTTTGCAGAAATTACAAACCGAATAATAAACTTATATTTGTATACCCTTTCCACCTGTGTGGAGTATATAAAATAAAAACCGATTTCCTACAGTATGGGAACCATCCCAAGTTTTTAACAAATTTTGTACGAAAATAAATAAAATTTACACATAAATAAGAAATACCTTTTATCACTTTTATATTGACTTATATATACCAATATTCAATTCTTTGCATACACTATAATAATTAGCATTCTCCTTTTTTTATCCCCTCTATTTGATCCGATAACAATTACCGTTATTAGATCATCACAGTCTAGTATGGAAAGCTCAAATCCATTTGAATCCGATGATGATGAAAATGAAGACATCAAAACGTTGGGCATGAGAAGTGTTAATGGTGGTTCTACTACAACTCTAACATCTCAAACACCTCGCAAAAAACGTCGGGCCCCAGCGCCACCAACACCAGTAAGTACTTGTACTTATTAAGAAACGTTTGGCAACAATTAGCCATGTTTTTATTTATTATTTTCCAATATTTAATATTCAACAAAAAAAAATATTTCGCTGTGCAAACATTACTATCACATTAAACAATAATTATTTTTTTTATAGCTAGGGAATGTATGAATTTTAAACACAAACTTAGTTAGTTCAGTTAGTGAGTGGTGTATGTATTTTGCTTAACGATAAATTTTTGTATACAGTACAACTTCGATAGTCCGGACATGCGCCAGTCCGGCCACTCCAATAATTCGGACGCTAATACATTTCGGACAATTTCAAATTTTTACCACTACAAAACGGAAAAATTTTTGTTATGCAAGAACAAAAATTAAATGCCGTTGTTTTACCGTTTTTACCTAACATGATTTGGGATTCACACGTTGATTCGCATTTTGTACTGTCATTGCTTCCGTTTTGGTTTTCCTCCATGTTTCTAAATAGTAAACGCAAGCATAAAACACTAAGCGATATTCTGGAAATCGAATTCGAGTGAAATTTAAATCGAACAAACTTTAAATTATATAAAATATTTTCCTTTTATAAAACTCATACTTTGAGGACCACTTATCTTTACCAGAACTACTTTTAAAATCAGGAAAAGCCACGTTAATTTTTAAAAAAATTTAATATAAAATCTCCGTTGATTTTAATTTCATGTGATTTCAATTTCCAGAACATGGCTGACTAACTTTAAATGAAAAGTGTGATATTTTACAAAGTCTTTATGAGGGAAAAAACTCTATTGTTATTCCTAATTCAACTATTTGCGACATTAAAAAAATAAGGAAAACATAAAACAACTTACTTCGAATACCTATAATAATGTTTAAGCCATTTTCTTAATACATACAACTTTTTTTAAGAAATAGAAAAGTTATGAAAAAAGCATGTTTTTGCAACAGAGCAACAATCATATCCTGATTTCATCAGAAATTTAAAAGCAAAGGCCAAATTCTTTTATGTAAAGATTTTTTTTTTTTTATTATTCCTACACTAAATCCCGCGAAGCTTTTCGCTTGTCTGCAAGAGACCAGAGTCTTTGGCGGGAATCGAACCGCAACCCCGGTACTGATAGACTAGCTCACTACCAGCTAGCCTACCGGGGCACCCATATAACAAGTGAGGCGATTTTTCAACGAGCTCAGGCTAGTAAAATAAATTTAAGTTAAGGCATTGTATTAGATAGATATCTAAAAATTTGTGATGACAAAGTTTCCAAAAAAGTAAATTCATGTTTATATTCTCTTAGATTATTTCAATAAATTTCACAACTATAGTCCGGACAACTCGATAATCCGAACAAGCTTAAAACTATATGTGTCCGGATTGTCGAAGTTGCACTGTACTTTCGATAAGCGTTGGCTTCATTTGCCACTTATATACATATATACATATTAGGAGTTAAGTTTAATAAAGAAGTGAATACAGTTGAGCCTGCTCTTAAAATACGATTTACTCGTTTCGTGTTGTACTAAAACCTTGTTAAAAGGAATGTGAGTTGAGTAATGTTATATCGAACAATTATGAATAAAAATCCCGGAAAGTTTTTTCCTTCATTATTGGGTTGTTCATAGAATTATTTTGGTTTTATGTCGAGGTCGGTTTTTAATCAAAAAACTATATTTAATGAAATGACTAAAAATATCATAAATGTATATTAAAAATATTAAGCTTCGTTGACAATGGCAGCAACATTTTCACTGGTGTTCAAAAAAAGCAAAAATCGTAATGCTGGGTACAGGCAGTGCAATCTACATGAGGTTGATGAAATCTCTCTCGAATGAATGAAAATGGATGTAATTTGCCAGATTGCGCAAATGCATTGCATAGTGTGTACCAAGCATAAAACACAGTACAAATTGTTCGAGCTTGTAAATACGCTGTAAACCACCAGAGTCTCTGGCGGGAATTGAACCAAGTGATAAGAAATACAACAACTTAATTATATAAAAAAGAGTAAGTTTTTTGATTTCATTATTTTGGTCATAACTCGGCTATTTTTTAACCGATTTGGCAGACTTATATACCGGCGTCTTTAGGAAGAAATTTACCATATACATTAATAAGACTTGGACTCGGGAAGATCTATGATTCCCCAAAATGGGTACTTTAAAAAAAATTATTTTTGCCATAACTTTTTTGTATCTGAACCGATTTTTCCGAAAAAATGTTCTTTTGAAGCTCTCTGATCTCTTGATATATAAGACGTATCAATAGGTCATATGACAGCCAAAAAATTAAAGTTTGTATAAAAATTGTTATGTTTTCAGTACGGGAGGTAACACGACCACTTCTGCAATCCCGCCCAAATTTTCTGGATTGCTGTGTATTGATAGCGGAGATGTTTGTACCTTATTTGGAAATTTTAGCTTTTTTCGTTCATCAGATATACAGAAATTTATAATGTCTTTCTATGGGAAGTGCCACGCCCATTCTTCCAATCCCTCCCATTTTGTAGAGAGTTGGTGTATTGATAAGCAAGATGATCGTACCAAATTTGAAAGCTCTGGCTCTTGCCGTTCTCCATACATACAGAAAGAAAAATAAAAAACGAGGGATTTATGGGAAAAATTAGAGGTAGTCGTGGTTTCTTGCTCATATCTCAGCCATTTATACATCAATCTAGCTGAATTCCAATAGCAAACCTAAACGGAGTATATGTGACATAAATATATAACAACCTAGTCCCCATCTTTTATGGGGTCTTCGAAAACCCAATTTCCATAAACACACGGACAGACGGACAACCGGATTTGAACTTCTCCTCTCATAAGGATCTAGAATATATATAGGGTCTAAGATCAATATTGTAGAAATTACAAACGGAATGACAAAGTTATATATACTCTTTTACCTTCGGCGAAGGGTAAAAAAATGGTCTTTTGACCAGTGTTTAAAAAAATAGACTCCAATTAGCTGTAGTAATAAAAAAATACAAAATAGTCTAGTTAAAAAATGTTAAAAACTTGTAGTCGTTCATTTACTATTACTACCGCTACCATCACATTTTGATAGCAATAGTCTTAGTAGTAGCGCAAAAAGAAAATACTTGGAGCAGCGTAGTAATTTTTTTTACTGCTCTCGCTACCTTTAAATTTTGGTAGCAGTAAAAGAAGTTTTATTTTTAAAATTTGTACTACTATCTGCTTTAGTAGTTATACAAAAAATAACATTTAGGTAGTTGTTTTATAACATTAAGCAGTTTTAGAATAACATTGAAGTAGTATGTTAATAACATTGAAGCAGTCGTAAAATAACATTATGGTAGCAGCAGAATTAATAAAAACGTAAAATCTTCAGTAAAATAAAAACAAATGAATAGCACGTGTGTGTTAAAATCAGTGTTGCCAGAAATCTTTTGGCTCATGCCCCTTTAAAATCCCTTTAATTAAATTGATTAATTTTAATTGATTTACATATTCCTCCCTGCTTCTGTTTTAAATGCTTTTTACCAAGAATTTTTTTCTGTTTTTTATGTTTTTGTCTTTCTTTTTCTCGTTGACCTTTTTAAAAGCACAACTTGAAGGAAAAATGTAAACATAGAGATTGGTCCTTAGTTGTTTAACAATTAGTATTGTGAAAAATGTACTTTGGACTTCAATAAGAATTCTTGACAAAAAGTATGAAAAACAGAAGTAAGGAGTAACATGTAAATTAATTAATTTATATCTACCAATTTGGTTTGAAGATTGGTGTTTGGCTATTGACTGTCTGCTGCCTTCGATGGCGGGGAGTGTTAAAACGGCAAGCCCCTTTGTGGAGATTATGTCCGTGAAACCCTGGGTTCAATTCCCAGCTCAGGCAAGAATGAAAAATTATCAATACATTTTAATTCATTTCATGTTGTAAAATTCCTTCATAAAAATAATTTAATGGAAATTTAATTTAATGAACTTTAGGCTGAATAAAATATTAAAAAAATTTGGGTTAAAAACCATAAACTGTTCAATAAACTAACCACAATACTAATAATTTTTAAAATGTTTTTATTTAATATGTTTTTTAGTATGGTAAAATGATATATAGAACTGGTTTTAAGATAATTTTCACTAAATATAGCAGCGTTTTTAACATGTTAAAAACATATAAAATATTCCATTCAAAATATTTTCCCTACATTGTGGAATGAATGCTCATAAAATAAATATTAATAAGTATGAGTACATATAACTTCTAACAATCGAAAATTTTCTGCACCGAAAATTTCAAAAAGTACTAACAACAATGGTAAAAGCGACGACCTGACAACACGGTTTATGAATAATTCAAACAACATCACATACGTACTTATTGTTGGTTTCTAGTTTTACTGATTATTTTCGTTTCTGACTACTTCAATGTTATTATATTACTACTTTAATGTTATTAACATACTACTTCTATGTAATTCTACTACTACCTCAATGTTAATAATCTACTACCTTCAAATTTTGTAGTCTTAAAAAACAATACTCCAAATGTAGTAGTAGTTTTAAAACGAAAACCTCAATCAAACCAATAGAAAACAATTTCGTTTTTTAACTGCTACTTAATTTTTGTTTTACTGCTGCTATTTTATTTTCTGGTTTTATTTTTTGCATGTAGCAGTAGTTTTAAAAAAGGTAATACTACAAAACAAGACAACTGCTCTTTCTGACGCTACATATAATTGTTAAGAGTAATAGTAAAAAATGTTTAGGTAATGTAGTTTTTTAAACACTGCTTTTGACTAATATATTAAATAAAAATGCTGCAAACGGTATAAATATGCACTAATAAATCGATGCCGAAATTCATAAAAAGCTCTAAACAGGATAAATATATGCAAAAAGTAATAATTTCATATTAACGGTTTTCCTGATTATTGTTAACTTGATTCAAAATTTAATTTTTTATAAACTTCAACAAATCTGAACAAAATACAAAATTTAAATTTCAGTTTCTGATTTTTATTTTTACACTTTACTGCCTTTTTCCTAAGCACGGCATTATAGTAAAGGAGTTCAATTTAGAATACATATCACACTTGATCAACAAGAGGATATGAACTAAAAATTTAATTTAATTTTCAGTAGAAGCAAAACAACTTTTAATTTAATATTCGAAGCAAATGAAAATGAATTTTTAAACCAACCGTTTCATAACCAAAAAGGGGAGAAAATAGCACGATATTTTAACGGGTATATATGAATATGACCATTTTTTCCAAAAAGTGAAAACATGGAAATTTTGAGTTAATACGCTCTTGTTGATCAAGTGCGATATGTATTCCAAATTGAACTCAAAATTTAATATTTTAATGCTTAAAAAGCAATTTTTCTGCATTCTTGCTACGTAAATTATTTCTTCGGTCTGACTAAAGTTGTCCAGCAGCACTAAATAACTGCTCACTAGCAACTCTGTTTGGTGGTGATAATAGGTTCTTTCTGGTCGCAGCCTTAAGATTTATAAGTCGACTGAAGTTATATTATTGAAATATATCAGTATTTCGAGGACTTAAAGATTAACAGCTGCATTCATAAACGATTATTAAATTTAACAAACGTTTATTAAGTCAAATTTTTATACAAAATTTATTTAATAAGCCTTTATTATATTTAAAATATTTTTATAAATACAGGCATAAGTCATTTCATTTTCATTTCTTTATAAGCATCACTTTCGTTCTGTTCTTCTTGGACTTCTACATGTTTTCGTGTTATTTTCATATACATAGATGTCTAATAACTATGCATTTTCATTAAAAAGTTCGGTGCTCGGTAAAATTCGTTAACAATTTCGCCGAACTCCAAACTTTGGCAAAACATAATATTTTTTCCGAACTCCTTAACCGAACCCGAACGTTCGGTCGGACACTGCTTATAAGTTCCAATCTCACTCAAAATGGTTAAAATCGCTCAATAATTTCAGAAATTCCCATTCAAGCTTTTTTCCAGGATAGGGTCTGTGTGTCCATAAATCTGGTAAGATTGAATTTGGCTGAAAAATATTTCGCAACTTAAGGACAACTAGGTTCTATTTGCACCTAAACTACATGTAAGATTTAACATTATTGTCCTAAGGTCGCGTTGTTATTGTAACGCATATTAGGTTACCAAATGTTATTTGCATCGGCCCATATTTGACCATAGCTCCCATAAAATTACTTTTAATGCTGCAACTAAATTAAATTTTTGTTATAAATGACATACTTATCGATAATTGTACTATTATGCCTTTACTGTCAAATAAATAAGAAGTTTTATAACTAATAATTCGAAAAATCGGAGTTCTATGTAGCATAAAATATTGGCTAAAATATTAGGTCTAGAGTAACCACTCAATTAATCTTTGTTCGATTAATCGAAGAAATTTTTCGCCATTATTTGATCGAATAATGAAAATCGCCAATTTCAAATAACGAATAACTGAAACAATTTAAGTCAATTAATCGATTAAAATTAATTTCTTAGAAAAGTCTACTTTTTTAATATAAAAATGTTTTTTTTTTTAGATTTCTAACTAATAAAATATCTAACAACTGAAAAACATGTTATTTTATTATGTATCTATTGTATTACACGCACTTCTGAATATAGTTTAGTCCCTTTTTAGGTGTGGGTGTGTGTGAGACAAATTATGTAATAAACAATTAACTACTAATTCCATACGTAAGAATATTCGTACTAAAATAGCGCTTTTTCATATTGAGTTTGACGTGCATTGTAAAAAACCATAATTATTTACAAATGTGTAAGCCATGCACTATCAGATTATGGGTTACCTGTTTTTCCCCGACCTTCAATTTCTTTATTAGCATTGTTAGATTCGTCTTAAAAGCCGAAGTGTACTTAGATGGGTAGTTGAAAACCAAATCATAGTAATTTGTTAAAAAACAAATTACCCAAACCTATAGATTAGACCTTTAAAATCAAGGAAAAAATGTTCAGCCATGTTCGGTAAATCGAATACATATGAGTGAATTTGAAATCGAACAAACTTTGAAAACGATCCAGTTTAAAAAGTTTATATAATAGTTACTTTTATATACTTCATACTTCTTATCTTAACCAGAACTTCTCTTAAAATCAGGAAAAAATACGGTGATATAAAAAAATAATAACTGAGAATCTCCATTGATTTAAATTTTAATTGATTTTCAAGAACAATAAATTAGTTTAATTGAATTACGAATAATAAATTTGTTTAAATAGGCTGGACCTCTCACAAAAATACCGCGACTAAAATGTCTAAAATACAATAAATAATTTACAGAAATTTATGTTGAATTGCCGTATTAAGTTTAGCAGGCGGGACAGAATTGAAAATTATACACTGAAATAAAATTAATGGGTCCCTTTAGCGCCTTCAACACTGTATGTTTTGCAGCAGGGTTTTTTATTTTTTAATTATTTATTTTATTTAAAAGTTTTAAAACTGTATACGTGGTCTAAATGAATTGTTATTTTATATTTGACTAGCATTTAACCCGCTACTTCGTTAGCGTCTCCTTTTCTTTTGTGGACATATTTTTACGCCAAAGTTTATGTTTCTAGGTTTCAACCCGCTACTTTGTAATAGGTACGATTTTCACCCCTAAGCGTTCTAATTTCGAAAATGTACCAAATTTTTTTTTGTATTTTACGAATCGTTACGAATGTGATATTTTTTTATTCCAAAGTTTTTTGGTTTAATAGATAGATTGAGTGGCAAAAATGTTTTAAAATACAGGTTTTACCCGTTTACTCCCCAAAAAGGCCGAATTTCAAAAAAGTACCAGGCACCTGTCCGCTTATTTTTTTATTGAACAACAATAAAAACTAAATTTTTGAATAAAAAAGAAAAATGTTTTGTAAAAAAGTACCAAAAATAGTAACGGTTTTTACCCCTTAATTTTGAAAAAGTACCAAATTCGTATTTGGCTTTTTTAGATATTTTTCAAATGTGATATAACAATTTTTTCTATGTTAATGGGTTTAAAAGATAGATGGAGTGACAAAAAAGTACCAAAATACAGATTTTACCAGTTTACTCCCTATTTTCCCTTTTTGGTACTGTTTTCTCTCCATTGAAGCATAAAAATTTCAATATTGTAGTGGGAGCCCATAATTTAATACGAATATGTCAGTAAATAAAAAAAAATGTTTTATAAAAAAAGTACCAAAAATAGTTACGCTTTTTACCCCTTAAACGTCCGAATTTCGAAGAAGTACCAAATTCGTATTTGGATTTTTTAGATAAGTTTCAAATGTGATATAACCCTTATTTCTATGTTTATGGGTTTAAAAGATAGATGGAGTGACAAAAAAGTACCAAAATGCAGGTTTTACCCGTTTACTCCGTTAAAGGTCTGAATTTCCAAAAAGTACCAGACACCTGTCCGCTTATTTTTACTATAGAACAACGATTAGTATTACATTTATTTTGCATCTCTATTAGTTTTGGAGATATAAGGTTACCGAATTTTCCCGTTTTGACCTTTTTTACCCCCTAAACATTCGAATTTCGAATGGATCGATTTGGAGAGTGACCAATCGCTAGTCCAAATTTCAAGTTTCTAGGGTCAGCGGTTTGGGCTGGGTGATGATGAATGAGTCAGTCACTCACGCAACTCTTTTATATATATAATATATATATCGCACTTAATCAACAAGAGGGTATTAACTCGAACTTTATAAATTATCAGTAGAAGAAAACCCGTTTTTAATTTAACATTGAAGGCATATGAAAAACAATTCTACAACCAGACATTTCCTTAGCAAAAAGTAGGGAATATAGCACGATATTTTTACAGCGGGAGGATATGAATATAACGTATCGATTTCTTCGAAAAAGTGAAATAATAAACATTTTGAGTTAATACCCTCTTGTTGATTAAGTGCGATATATAGATTGTTTAACTATATTTTTATTTTTTGTTTTTTCTGTTTATTAATATAATACAACTATCAAATCAAATGTATGTTTTTCCCATTGGATAAAATTATTTGAATTATTCGAACATATTAAAACTCTTATTCGATTAATCGAGCAAAATTAAAATTTAAAAATCGATTAATTCCTTACTCGAGCAAAATCAAATGTCAAATAATCGGATAATCTAATTAGGTCGGAGTATCAAAATTGTATGTTAAATGAAATTTCTCTGTACATATTAGGGTATTTATTTAATCGGACTTTTGCTTTCATCGGTAAATCGCTCCATTAATTTACCCAGGTTTTGGTTTAATCGGTTAATAATCGGCTAAGTTTGTTATTGATCGGTTAGCCGATTAATAAATTTGTTTTTAAAAATTAAGTAATTTCAATATATAAAAATGCATAAATTATTTATTATTTGGAGTTTTTTAATAAAAAAAAAACACTAACATAAGAAACATAACAATTCTTGAACTAAAACGAACAAACAAAAAAATAATTCATAAATATGTAATACATATTTTTTAAATTTAAAAAATAAACTGTGCAATCATTTTATTAGTTTTTTAAATAGTTTAAGAAGATCTCATAAAATAATCTTTTAGACAAATAATTTGGCTTAAATGTTTAGCAATTCTTTTCTTTAGTTTTGTTGAAACTTGACTTTGAAAAAATTCTTTCATTTATCGTAGATGTTGAAGAAATCAAAAGTAACCAATAATAGAGAATATCTATTTTCTCAGTCCTCTTCCTAGATTTTTCTTAACATATAAAATCTTCCATTACTTCATTAGAGTGTTTAATTAATTTTTTTTTAATGTTTGGCACTTCTAATTGTTTCGGCTAATTCTGTTAAAAGATTGATTTGAGAAGATTTGAGAAGAAACAACTAACTAAACGCATACATATTAAAAGTACGTGAAACAAAAAGCTGTTGACAGCGAACCCTTATTTAAAATGAAGATCACTGAACACATTCTTTGTCTGTACGAAGTTCATATTCTAAACACATACCTTTTGTATATGAGACGAAACAAATAATTAAAAACACAAAAAAATATGTTATATGCCTAGATCGTGCGATTTAACGCCTATAGACTATTTTTTGTGGGGCTATGTTAAAGCTCATGTCTATACACACATTCCCGCTTCAATATGATGCACCATTTTCATGTTATTTGTGCTGAAAGTGCCTTAATTTTGGACATAACGGTATATCTCTAAAACTGGAGCTGATAGAGAAAAATGAAGGAAAAAAGAAGGAATCAGCGACCTCAAATTAGTAAAAAAAATTACACAAAGTTCCCGGCCGCACAAAAAAAGTTCAATTTTGTTCCGCAGTGTTATCTATTTTAATTGATTTACATGTTACTCCTTACTTCTGTTTTTTCGTACCTTTTGTCAAGAAGTCTTTTTGAAATCCAAAGTACATTTATAATATTAAACTTAGAAACATAATATTATAGGTGAAGGGTCCTGAGTGAAGGAGAACCTATAAGATGAAAAATATTGGTACTTTTTCTTTCTAAAACTGGTACTTTTTAATTTTTGTTAATATTGGACCTAGAAACTTAAATTTAAACACGTAATGCCCTAAGTGAATGTGAATCTTTAAAAAGGAATATTTTGGTACTTTGTATACCCTCCGCCACCACTAGTGGTAAACGAGGGTACACTAAGTTTGTCATTTCGTGTGACACTTTTTTATTATTCTTCTCAGGCCCCATAAAGTATTTATATCCTGGTTCATTAAGTAGTTGTAAGTCGATTTAGCCTTGTCCGTCTGTTAAAAAACACGCTCACTTTTCTTAGAGTTATCCTTAGCAGTTTTTTTGTATTCGTATGACTTCATGGTATATTTTTCTCCAGTTTCATAAAAACCAGCACAAAATATACAAAATTTCTCTATCTTTCCCATAGAAATTCCAAATATGTCAAAATTTAACTTTTGGTTTTAGTGTTAAAGTTTTCCGGTTTTACTAAAACCTTCAGAATATATTTAAAATGATCTGGACTGTAATATTCTGAATAGGTTGTACTAAAAATGCATAAATATTGCCAAAAAAAAAAATTGCAAAAGTTAAATCGCAGGTACGAAAAAACTATGGGAGGTATTGACATAATTTTTTCATATATTTATTCCCTATTAAATATACCCTCAAGACATTCCGATGTGATGATCAAAAAATTCGCAAATTTGTTTTAACAATATTTTTCAAAATTTCAAAATGATTTTGGTCATATCTGCTAATATAATGTAAAGTATCATACGAACACAAAAACTCATATATGTTCAAATAAATACGGGTATATTTTAAGTAAAAATTACTTCTTATTCAAATATTTCTTGGTCTGGGGAAATTTTAATAACTTAAAATTTTTTTTTCCAAATTTTTTCTTTCATATATCATAAGCACGATTATTTCGTACACATTTCAATTCTTTTACATTTAATTGCAAAAGTAGGCCCCTATTACGGTTCACAACTCAACTCAGTTGAGTTTTAATTAAGACAACTGGTTGTGATGAGTTGTAATTTTTTGATGTTTTTGTTCGCCGCAATATAACGGAGTTGTAAACCATAATACAAAATTTAAGAAAAAGTTTTTTTACAAAAGCTGAAAAAAAATTGTAAATGTACCTTTAAACTTAAGAGGCGATGCGCCACGCCTTTCAGATATCTGATCTGCCTAATTTTTTTGCGAAACATAGTTTTTTGATGGAAAGAAAATTTTTAAATTTTCAGTAGAAGCAAAACAATTTTTAATTTAACATTGAAGGCATATGAAAAACAATTTTAAAACAATCCGTTTCATTACCAAAATGGAGAGAAAATAGCATGACATTTTACATCGGGTAGACATGAATAATTTATAAAAAAAAAAACTTAAGCTTCAAATTTTCGAAAAAGTGAAAAAATAAAAATTTCAAGTTAATACCCTCTTAGGGCGATATGTATACTTACATGTACGTTTTCTACATGTTTGTATAAATAATTATGGTCGAATTTCGACCACTGGGCAAACACTAGTACATCTAATTGAGGCACTGAGTTCCAAAACTCGTTACTAGCATTTTTTTAAAAAATTATGATTGCAGTGACTTTTGACAGATAACGCTGCGCTGCTTTAGTATTTGAAGTGAAAAAGAAGCAAACGTCTCCCGTTGACCTCTGTAAATAACATTGAAAATGGGAACGAGTTCCAAAACTTTTTCTTTTCTCATTGTCTAGTGAGAAACAAAACTGCTTCCTTGCATGGAACAGAACAAAACTCGTCCCTTGCAGCCATAATCTGTCTATATTGTAAATTTTTCTTATTCTTTGTTTTGTTGTCGGACACTCCTTCCTAACGGCAGAAAGGGTTTTTGGACGTTCGAAAAGAAAATTAGAAAAGACGATACTATGATTAATCCATTAGAGTTCCTGGACATATTTTTAGAATTCGAAACAGTCTATAAAATCATAAAATCATTCAAAGCAACAGGTTGGCTGCATTTAAAGCTTGACCCAAGCAAACGAATCATTATCGGGGGGAAAAAAACAAAAGATTAATTTTTGTACAGGGGGAGAAGCACGGTCAACAGTAATTAGTGCAACTCCAAAAAGCATTTCAAAACAGGAATGACACTAGCAATGCTTAAGACACGACGATTACCTTATAATATTTTCACAAAACCTGAAAAGTTGGTTCAAGTGGGCAAACTTCTTCAAAAGCATTTTGGTATACACTGGCGAGGAATAGAAGGTTAAATGTTTTACAGTGATATTTTGGATAGCAGCGGTGATGCTTCGGAAGATGACGAAAAATAAAATATTAAGGAAAATGAAGATTGAAGAATATGATTTTTTTTTCTTTTTATGCAGAATCCAATTTTTCATTGATTTTTAATTTTTAATTTTTTTAGTTTTGTTACATTATATTCATTAAAATAATTTTTTTTTAGTTAATATTGATCAATTATCCTGTATAACACCCTTGACCGGGCAGCCCGGTCCGACATAAATAATTTGAAAGAAACAAAACTTGCTACTTATAGAAAAGTTAATTCCAAAACTCTTTTCTTGCAGTGTATAGCTCCAAAAACTCGCTCCTTGCAATTTAAAATAAGATGCTGTAACTATATTTTAATGTTTATGACTACAATAGCTTCTTAAGAGAGTTTTCATGAGAGCGTGAAAAATTGTGAATAATTTCAAATTTTATATTGCAATCATGAACATTTTGTTCTAGTTAACACTCTTCAAGTTTAACCGTCAAGTCTTCAGTTTTTGGGAGAGAAAGGAAAATAAATGGCATTCCTTCTTTCTTTAAAGCTCAAGACGGCTAAAACTTGAAGAGTGTGAACCAGCACTTTAATTCATAACCACCAGCGATTCACATGTGACACATTTTAGAGCAGTTTTAAGTCTTCAGAAAATTCTTAATATTTCCCAATTAAATTCTTATTGCTTAATTATTTTTATTTTATTCTATTTAGATTCATGGTCGCAGTAACAATGCACCACCTCCAACTATTCTTATAGAATCTAGTCACGATAATACCCAAGATGAACTATGTATTAAAGAGGACATAGACATTGCCAATTTAACAGCTGAAATTGAAACTTTCGTCAAGACTAAGAGTAATGATGATGCCGAACTTACGACAACCACCAGCACAAAATCCTCAGATAATACACTCAAGACAGAGATCACAAAAACGGAAGGAGAAAACAAAATACCAGAAATAACTCCAGCGTCAACACAAGAAAAAACTAACACCTCAATCGTCCCAGCAGCCGCTGAAACTTCAACGAAAGAGAAAATAAAAACGGAACTAAAGCCAAATGGTCAAATTACAACAGAAATTATAACAGTTACAACTACCACAAAAACAACAACAAAAGCCAACAAACCTGTGGAAAAAGAAATCAATGTGGCTCAAGTTTCAAAAGAAGCTGTTACCAAAAATGATGAAAGTGAAGAAATCAAATCAAATGGAGCGATACCAAAGAAACCAAACAACAACTCTATTGCTAATTCATTAGTTGAACAGCAACAATCTATAGCTGTTGTAACAGATTTGTGCATAGAAGAACCAAATACAGAAGAACTTACCCAAAAGCCGGTGCCCTTGCAGCGTCAGACAAAGCCGGAAGCAGAAGTTGGCAATGTTGAATGCATTCATGTTCATGTAGAAAGTCCGAGAGCAACGCCACGCAAAGGTCATCCAAATGGTTTGTCTAGCTTTAAAACAACTGAAACAGCAGAAACCACGGACGTTATAACCACCAAAACTCCATTTGTACTAACCAGCCCTCCGACTCAAAGAAGAAATCCTCAGCAAACGGAGAATGAGCCTGTTATAAAGGAAACTGTTAAAATTTTAGTTACGACCGGAAAAAACGAACGAACCAACGAACTGAATATTAAAGAAGAGTGTATCAATACGAAACCGGAAATTATGATTAAGCCCACATTATCACCGAAACCAATTGCAAGGGGATCAAACGGAAATGTGCATGGTTTCGCTGAGATTCACAAACCCATAAGAAAGTTTACAAATGCCCAAAATGGCCATGTTCGAAAAGCATCTCGTGAAGAAAACATTACACCACCCACTGTGCCCCAACCAAAACATAAAGAGGAGGAAAAGAAAATTAATACTACAATAAGTCCTCAAAGCAACGGCACTAATAGAGAGAAAGAGGAAAACATCGCACCAAAGCAAGAGCAAGAAATTGAACCTTTAAATATTGTGGAAACAACCACTTCCACCACCAACAGTGGAAACTCCAGAACAATGAAATATGAAAAAGTAAATGAGATAAAAGTAATTAACTGTGAAACTTCAGTCCCCACTACCACTTCTTCTTCCATAATTGCTAACCAAAATGAACTGCAGCGAAGGGATGATGAATTTGAGTTCTTGTATAGACCCAAACCTGCCAGTCATATGGAATGGAAACGTTCTACTTTGGCTCCATTGGAAGCCAATATACCTCCCGAAAAACGAAAGTCAGTTAAAGATATCATAGAGTCCATTAATCGTAGTCAGCGCTTACTAAATGCGGCAGCTAATAAAGATTTTCCAACTTTGCAAAATCAAAATACAACAACCACCAACCAACCAACAGCTGACATAACTTCAAAGTCTACCGTTAGTAAAAATAACAACAACAACGACAGTAATTTAAATGAAAATCTAAAAATCTTAGATGAGAGACAAAAGGAGATTGAACGTTTGGTTCAAGAGATGGCACAATCTACTGATGTAGAGGAGTTAGCAGGAGCAGCCAGTTCTCCTTCGCCATCGCCCTCGAATTGCAACAACGAATATACAGAAGCTCAAAAACTAGATAATAGTGAAATATTTGAAAAGTGCAAGGTCAAAAAAGAGGTATACGATTATCGGGAGTCATCGCCAATTTCCTCAAATTTAGATTGGAATCCAGTGCCAAAGCCAAAACGTACTAAGCCCGCTCACGAATAACAGCTCAAAGCTAAACGAAATTATTATCCGTTTTGATATACAATACATAAATAAATTAATTAACATAAGGTTTATTTACCAAATAAAAACATCTTTAAGATCACAACTTTTAAATTTGATTCGATTATGTATATTTTTGTATTTGAATAATTTAACAAAACAAAACTTAATTAAACACTTTTTGAAACGGGGTTCGATTGCAATATTATTTTATTAAATAGTTTATTATAAACTTTACTTTTAAATAATCCTTAAATTCAATTTTAAAAAAAAGTATATTTTTTAATGTTATTATTTAGTGTGATCCATAAAAAAGTTTTAATAATATATTTATAAGCTATTTTTATTTAAAAATAAACTTGTAATAACTATCGTCTAAATATAAAAGGTTAAAAAAAATTACCAGCTACAAATGTACTTCTTAAATTGTTTTTTTTTATTATCCTTTAGATGTATTCTCAGATAGATTAACCCTGCATGCCTTACGTTAGTCGTCTGAGTTGACATATGAAGAACAGTGAATAATTTATTTATAAATAAAATAAAAAACGAAACAAATATAAATGTTTTTTGTTTTTACATTCAATAAGGAGTAGTATTTTACATTTCCAGTAACTTTTATGGTTTAGGGGCACTACCGTTCCACAAAGTTCATATTTTGGGCATGTTAGTCATAACGTATAAAAAATAACCTTAAGCATGCAGGGTTAAGAAGGAGAGTAGAGTTCATTTTAAGTTAATCCAAAATATAATAAAAACTGACAAAAAGCTTGATTTTATTAAAAAAAAATTCTTGATAAAGGTATCAGACATCTACATATTGATATACGCAAATTTCATCACATTTCTAAAAATCTCTCCCAGTTAAGGATACATTACACTATTATACTTTGTATTAAGACATGTCCAAAACTCAAGTAATATGTACAAGTGTGATAGTGTGAATTAGGGATGCCAAACGGGAAATCCCGAATCCGGGGATTTATTTTTATGACCGGGATTTTTAACATATCAACTTTTATGTACAAAACTGTTTTTGTGTTTTTAATGAATTTTTATACTACATATTTACAAAAAAATTATTAAAAATTATATTTGAGTTATATTTTTTATTGCAAATAATTCTTATTTTTGAGTTTAATTTTTGTTTTTGGCACACATCGAGTATTTAAAATTTTTAATTTTTCTTGATATTTGACGACTATTTCTGGATTTTTGTATTTTGCTTAATAAAAACCAATTTTTTAAGTAGAAACGATATTTGAAGATTCACATCTCAAGCCTTTTTTACAATTACGTTAAGCAAGTTCAGCTTTGGCTTAACACATAATACCAAAATGAAAATGATTATTTTTATGCAAAATATAGAAATCAAGAAATAATTGTTATACATATATCAAGCAAAAATAAAAATTATTCACGATCCAATTAAAGTTTTATTCAGAAAATAAAGAATAAAAGTTGATATAATTATAACAATTCAGTCGTTATAATTATGAAATAGCTCATATTCCTTCCGGTCCAATAATAATAAAAAATTTGCTTTAAAAACATACGGTAAATAAAATAATTTTTTTTTTATAAATAAACACTATTTGACGTATTGATAAAAAAAATTATTTAAACTTTAAGTCTGTTTTAAATAACATTTGTATAAATATTTTGTTTTAAAATAAATTTCAAACGTACTTAAATTATTGATTCTGAATCTCGCACTCACCCTGGAGGTGTACTGCACTGCAGTCGACATAGTTTTACAGTTTTTAACTCAGCTATCGAGATCGATGAGGGACTACACTTGCAGTGTATTAGTGTCGTCACAACTTAATTCACATTAAAAATTGAATTGCTGTCAAAACACCGAAATGAATTGATCTAGAAAAACTAAGAGATACGTATATTTTTTTAAGCTTTTTTCAGAATCTGATCATTTTGATCATGGGTGAGGCCAGTGTTATAAACATATGTATAAAATAAATTGTTTTGTTGTTTTAATTTTTAAAAACTTATGTTACGTATATAAAACCTTTTGAATATTCAAATGGTGTTGTTTATTAAAAAAAAGTAGCATCTTAAAATCTTTTAATATCTGAAAAAAATAACGTTTTTCGATCAAAAAAACTTTTTTTACAAATCGTTAAAACGAATCCCTTATACTGCCTGTTTTAATTCTATTTATTAAAAAACATAATATAAAAATATACATACATATATATGAACTTATAAATATATATTAAACATTTTTTAATCCAAATTTTCATAATTATTATAAAGGGTGGTTAAATTTTATGGGCCGATGTTGATTTTGAATAAAACACAAATTATTTAGGAAATTATTGTCATTTCTTTTTATTATGATAATATTGGTATGGTTAAATTATGTATGGAACAAAATATCGGTCAAATGGCCGCCGCGACCTCGGCGACACACCTCTATCCGATGGTCCAAATTTTCGATGACGCTTAGGCATAATTGAGGTTCTATGCCGTTAATATGCAGAATTATCTCATACTTTAGCTCTTGAATTGTTGCTGGCTTATCGACGTACAACTTTTCTTTCAAATAACCCCAAAGAAAGAAGTCCAACGGTGCCAAATCACATCATCTTGGCGGCCAATTGACATCGCCACCACGTGAGATAACACGGGCATTAAATTTGTCGCGCAAAAGAGCCATTGTTTCGTTAGTTGTGTGGCAAGTGGCACCGTCCTGTTGGGACCAAATATCGTCCACATCCATATCTTCCAATTCGGGCTATAAAAAGTTCGTTATCATCTCACAATAGCGAACACCATTTACAGTAACTACCTGAATGGCCTCATTTTGGAAAAAATACGGCCCGATGATGCCGCCAGCCCCTAAACTGCACCAAACAGTCACTCTTTGTGGGTGCATTGGTTTTTCGACAATCACTCTTGGATTATCATTCGCCCAAATGCGGCAATTCTGCTTATTGACGAATCCACTGAGATGAAAATGTGCAATCACTGAAGATGATTTTCACGATATGCATTTTGATTTGAACGCCCATTTTCATAATAAGCCTGAATAACTTAAACACGTTGCTCGATTGTATATCTTTCCATGGTTCGAATTGAGTTAGTCTGAAATTGAGAAATGTCAAATGAAATGCCGGAAAAACTTGACATCGGCCCTTAAAATTTAACCACCCGTTATATTAAAAATATAAATAAAAACTAAATTCATCCATTTGTTTTATATCATGTATTAAATTTTTATATTTTGAAATGAACTTAACTGAGTGCTAATTATTTTTTTACAAATTACAACTTAATTTATGTAAACGACTTAAATTTCATCTCTAAAAAGATAAATCTTCCGATATGACAGCACTGATTGCAGTATATGTCAAAATTATGTTATCTAATGTAGACAGCACTTTTTGAACATATTTATTTCCGGCAATACATATACATACATATGTTGCAATAATTGTTAGTCAATTTTCGTTGACAATTATTGCTGACATAAAAAGTCAAATTTGGTTGTCAATTGAAACAAAAAAAGCAAAAAGAAAAAAATAGAAGACAAGGCGAATTCACACCAGTACCCATGTTCTGTAACTTTGGTGAGAACTTCTCGCATCGAAAACATGTGAAACAAAATTTACCTCGATATAGTGAGAAAAAAGTGTGTCTGTAACTCATGTCGAAAACTATCAAAAGAGATTACGTCGTTACGTTATAAATGTCATAATATTCCACTCGAAGCCGATATAAAATTGCAGATGTTGTGAACGCCAGTCAAACTTACATGGACGGCGCACAGTGGCG
Organism: Pollenia amentaria; assembly: GCA_943735925.1. NCBI lineage: Eukaryota > Metazoa > Arthropoda > Insecta > Diptera > Polleniidae > Pollenia > Pollenia amentaria. The sequence continues at coordinate 69,901,240 of OX031007.1, read as the reverse complement.
CCCGTAGAGCAAGCGAGGTTGCAAAAATCAAAATTTTCATGAGTGCCGACGAAGTTTTGAATAAACCCATGTTATAGGAAACTTTTCAACGATTTCAAATATGCCACTCTTAATAATATCACATTTTTAGTTTAGAAGATATAACCGTTCAAAGTTGACCGACTTTCGGTTTTCAAAAAAACACACAATTTTTAGTCAATTTGTTGCGATTTCAGGTGTAATATCACGAAAAATAGGTAACGAATCGCCTTATTTTTTATTTGTATTGATTGATGTATTTATTAAATGTATAATGATAAAAAAAAAATTAACTGTTTGCTTTGTGTTTCTCCTGGTAAATCACTATTTAAAAACTATCCGTTTTTTCACTATTTTTCAACTTTGACGGAAAATAAAAAAAAAACTATATTTTTCTATATTTGCCATACGTGCAAAACCTGTTCTTTGATTATTTCTTTACATAATTCAAAAGGTTTTATCTGCCCGTACGTGCCCGTTTGGCTTCTAGAGGTAAAAAAGTTCAAAAAGACATGGTTGCAGAAATTGTATGGCGTCCATCCCTTATATGTTTTGACTGACAGTAGTTTGATCTAATAGTTTGAAAAAAACTACTCATTGAAATTAGCAGGTACGTACCTCACATAAACAATACTTTGGCGTACAAATGGTCAGGAACAATATTGACTTATGGTCCCTACAGGTAGGGACAAATCTTATTTGGACACGTGCATAATATCAAAATTGCATTATTTAGCCTAAATCCATATGTATGCAGGGAACAGGTAAATTTTTAGGCATGGTAGCATAAGCCTATATATTGCAAAATAAGCATAATGCCTGGATTAGTCTACGCCTGAAAGTTGGCGCAACAATTACTGAAACCATTAAACAATTTAAGTACTGAAAACATGGCGTTGAACAATTTAAAATTATTTGAACTGTTTAGAAAGTCAACCACACCAAAGTTTTTCACGGAAGTGAAAATTCTTCCTGAGAAGTTGACATTGATCAGCAAATGGGGCTGCGATGGATCATCCGGACAAAGCGTTTATAAGCAAAGGATATCTTTCGATGACGCTACAATATCGGACGGAAATATGTTTATGGCATCTGTTGTTCCTTTGCGGCTAAAATCGGATGATTCCCTACACTGGAAAAATCCACGTCCGTCATCAGTGCATTATTGCCGACCAATAATGTTTCAGTTTGCAAGGGAATCGGCAGAACTCATAAGGACTACGGTGAAGGACATTGAAGAACAAATAAGCAAGATTAAGCCTACAAAGCTGCAAATTGGAGAAGGAAAATATATTGAATGCAATTACGAGTTCCACCTGACCATGGTTGACGGAAAAGTCGTAAACGAACTGACAGGAACAACCTCAACAATGTCATGCCCGATTTGCAAAAAGAGTCAGAAGAACTTTTTTTAATTCAATTCAATTTATTTCATATATAATATGTTACATCTCAATTTTATATAATTAGTTGTAAAGAGTTTAAGATTAGTATCTTTTTCTGCTTAATTATAATATATTTCAATTAGTTATCATAGACAGAATTATATTGGAGGTAAAAATTTAGCAAAAACCTATCTAAACCCCTTTTTTCGTATTATTTTTATATTTTTTTTATCGATTTTATATTATTATTTGTCAGAAGAACTTTGGTAATTTAAACGATTCTACAAATGAGGAGAATTACGAATATGGAATGTCACCATTGCACGCAAGGATAAGGTGTATGGAATTCTTGCTAAAACTGGCATATACCCTACCACAAGAGGAGGAAAACTTCGATGAAAATACATCAATAAAGGATAAGGAAAAGATCAGAAAGAAGCAAATACAGGATGGTTTTTTTGAAACAAGTTGGACTAAAAGTAGACTGTCCCAAGCACGGATACGGTAACTCTAACGATGGAAACACTTCTAGGAGATTTTTTGAAAATGATGAGGCAGTAACTAGAATCATTGGAATTGACAATCAAATCGTGAAAAGATTGGGAACGATCTTGGATGTTTTAAACTGCAAAGAAAATGTCAATTCTACAAAATATGGAGAATATGCGTCGAAAACTGCATCTCTTTTAGCAGAAATGTATCCACAGAAGAAGTTGACCCCGACCGTCCATAAAATATTGGCGCATGGCAAAGATATAATTGAGTACCAGTCTTTGCCAATTGGAGAGCTTTCTGAAGAAGCACAGGAGTCTCTTAACAAATTTTATAAAAAATATAGATTGCAGAACACATTCAAAGCATCAAGGGTAAGGCAAAATAAGGACCTCTTCAACATGTTGGCAGCATCTTCCGATCCACTTATTTCTTCCCTGCGGCATGTGAAGTCACGAATAGAGTTACAAAATAATTATAGTTTAGAAATTGTTAGTCTTTTAGATATACCTTCTCTTACGAATTGTGATGAATATTTTACAGAAAATTGAAAAATAAATTTAAAAAAATAAATAATTTTTTTTTTTAATTTGTTGGGTAATAATTTAAAACATAAAACCCTTAAGAAAAAAAATAAAAACAATCTAAAAATGTAAAAATAATTGTTTTTAGTTACCATAAAATTGATTTTTCTACTAATTTTAACTTTGATAACCCATAAGTAGGCCCCTACAAAGCGTAGCACCCTTTCCAAACGCTCATTTCATAGGCTGAACAGTTATCTATCATATGCTGTTTAAACTGTTCAATTATCTTATTCGGTTCAAAAGATATGATTTTTGCAACGAAAAAACTCAAATGGCGCCACTGTGCGGCGACCAAATTTGACTAAAATTGAAAAATTTTTTAAACGACGGCGGCGAAAAAACAACCGTCGGCTATACAAAATAATGTAAAGTGCGACTTTAATGTTTGTCGATTGAAAATTGCTTTGAAAACATTCGTATATTTTTCCAAAATGTAAATTTAAATAAACAATGAAAAAAATCCGCCAAGAACAAAATACTTATCTCTTCCGTGTTAATATTCATTGCATTTTGCATTTTTAATTTATTTTTAGTGTTAAAATTTTTTTCTCACCCCGTTTTTATGCGTGAGTTTATTTGACGGTGCAAAGCGGGAACTTTCTCACAAAAATTTTACAGACACACTTTTTCAAAAATGTTACAGACGCACATAAGTGAGAAGAACAGCTGTTTATTTTCATTTCTCACATTTCAATCGAAAAGTTTATCGCCGCGGGAGTTACAAAACATGGGCACAGGTGACCTTACCTTGCTACGTAAGCAATGGCTGATAAGTAGCCATATGTCAAAATGGTTTACCGTTCTGGTGGTTTTGAGGATTCTTTCATAAATTCAATAATTTGTACTTAGAATTATGAAATTTAAAATGTTTCTAAATCATTACACAATTCACTCGTAAAACTGCTCTGAGTGGAGAAGCAGCTCGCGCTCGTTGTCATTATTTCTTAAGGGCAATCAGGTCGTTCTTGTTTGTCTGCTTTTCGTGCGTTTTGCGTTGTCACCTCGCATTGGTTAATGGCGTGGCGTCGTATAACTGTACCGAGTTACAGTTTTTGCGGTTGTCGGCATTAACTTTGTGCAATCGTTTGTAACCTCAAATTTTTAACTTGTTTTCTGGTGGAGAACCAATAATAACTCAAAGTGACTGGTGGAGAACCCTAAAAAACTCGGACGTTTACTGGTGGAGACCAATAATACTCTGGAGTGGATTCTGGGAGCTCTCGCCTTCCTATACGATGGTTTAGGTCGAACGAGGTCTTGTGGTTGAAGCTCCAAAAATTCGTGAAATACCCTGGCAATATGACTTTAATAGTCAGCCAAAAACTTTAGTTTTTAAGGAAAGCAAAAAAAAAAAAAAAAATAAATCATTACACATCAAAACAAAATGCATTGTTTGTTTGAATTGCTTACTACAGTGTTGTATTATTTTGACACAACGTTAAACTATTTTACAGTGTTGTATACGTTTTCAAAATAAGACCACCTTGAGGAATTCGCATTGATAGAAGCGAATTGTTTGGGAAAGAAATTAAGTTTGTGAAATGGAAGCAAATTATAATTGAAGTAAAACCATTAAATAATTAAAAATAAATACTAAATAAAATTTTTTTAAATAAACACTGTTTTTGTAAAATAAAATTGCAAATATTTTTTTTGTAAATATAAATGTTTTCTTATTCGACCTTTATTATTTAAATTTATATAAATTTTTTTAAGCTTGAGCCTTTTTTATATAAAACAAGTAAGAAGGTATAGTCGGTCAAGACTGACCATATGATACCCTACACCGCAATATATGCATAAGAACAAATTTTTGTACCTATTTGTGACCTTAGAAGTTTTGAAAAATGCATAGCTAATGTGGCTATCTATGTCTTAAATTTCATTAAAAACGGTTTAATAGTTTCTGAGAGGCAGAAATTTCCCCCTATCTCCCCTCGTGATCCTATTTTTAAAAAGTGGATAGCTTATTTGTCCATATCAATATGGATCTATTTATGTTTTAAATTTCATTAAAATTGATTTGATAGTGGGCACAAAGACCCTATTAAGGAAAACAGTTTGTATGGGGACTATATGAATTTATGGACTGATTCGCCCCATTTTTAAAAGGATTGGTCCTTGTGCCAATTGGAAGCTATGTACCAAATTTCATCAAATTATCTTCAAATTGCGACCTGTACTTTGCGCACAGATTACATGGACAGTCAGCCAGCCAGCGGGACGGACATCGTCAATCGGATTACTTTAAGATGGGTCTAGGTTCAATATTTTAAGGTGCTTCACACTTAAGCACAAATGCATAATACCCTCTCCACTATTGTGGTGTGGGTATAAATATTACTTTTATTTTATCCAAAAAGTATGTATAATAAATATAATATTTTTATGTAAAACGATGTGAAGCTTAAAAAAGTAATATAAATTAAAATAATAAAGGTCGCATAAGAAAAAAATTTTATTAAAAATAATAATTTTCCCAAAATGACGTCACTTTTTACACTGCGCCTTCTTCCTTATTTTTTTTTTTTTTTTTTCAAATTATGAGTTAACATAAAAACGTTTTCCCATGCCCTTAACATAAGCTAGGCAATAAGAAATATTGTTCTGTTATCCTGCCAATATTAGCTGCGTTCGAGAACACAAAAGTTTTTACTATTTTTTACTGAACTTTACTGCATTTTACTAAATTGCGTTCGCGTACACAAAATACAGTAAATGAGAACACAAATTGAGAGCGTAAAGTGACAGTTCTTGACTGAGTACTTACAAATTTTTACTGCAGAAATTTTTGCAGTAAAATTTAGTAAAACAAATAAACATATGTTTCAAAAGGTAAACAAACAAAAGTAGCAAACAAAAGGCATACAAATTGTGAAAAAATTGTTTAAAAAAAGAAAAGTTGAAATAAAACTAAATAAAAACAAAAAATGAATAAATATTTATTAATTAAACTCGTTTGTGAAGAATTTATATGGCTTAATACCAACTTTTGAAACTTTGTTTTGTTATGTTAATTTTTTGGAGTTGTAAAAGTGTCAAGTACTCGGGTACTTAAAACAGCCCTTGTTTTTAAAGTTATCAATAGTAAAAAAAAGTATTCGTGTACTATTGATCAAATTTAGCCGGACACAAATTAGCAAATTCAAATAAAATAAGAAACAAACAAATATGAAAGATTGCATAAAATAATTTGTTTGTATTTTCCAAAAATATTCGTGTTATAAAAAGTATTTACTCGAGTACCGATAAGAAAACGAGTTAAGTAGTCAAAAGTGTAAAAATATTTCAACACTTCAATTATTTGCCATCAGCTGTTGCCTTTATTTTACGAATTTTTACAAATTTTGCGTTCGCGTACTTTTTTGGACAACAGCTTTTTGTGAGAGCAAATTTTTAAGTTTACTCATTTACTGCATTTTACTGTAAAAGTACTCGAACGCACCTATTATTGCCATTATTTATTATCAAACGATAAAAACAGGGTAGTCAAAACAACAAGTATAGCAACCCTGCTTATTTTAACGCGCAGTCAAAATCGGCTTTTCCAATTGCAAAGCGTTGACGCCGCACTATTTAGGGATGCTTCATACCAGTTGTATGGGCAAGAGGATTTTTGACAGCTAAAAAACGCGTTCCGCTCTTGTTTAGGTATGGCTGTTAAAAACAGTAATCTTTTATATTATTGAGTTTTTTATCTGGATTCACAGAAAATGGATAATTACAGTTGACTTCAATACTAGGCTGATGACGAATTCAGGCCTAGTAATAGGATGATGACGAGTCAAAGTAGAATATTTAGGTTAATTTACGAATACCAAATCAAGCAGCTTCTTAAAATTATTTAATACTCCATTTATTTGAAAAAGACATAAATCCGATATGTGGTTTAAAAATTCTTCAGAGTTAATAAAAAAAAAACAACGGATTTTAATGCAGTTTAGTTTTGGAGATTTGTTATCTGTTCCGAATTTGGAGGGATATAAGAACGCGTTATGAAAAGTTTTTTGGAGTTAAATTTTATTTGGATTGCAATAAATTCAATATTGTCTATGGGAATATTATCAACTTTGACGGTTTCCAAATATTTAGATACTGCCATCAAAACTCCACCACCAGTAGTATTTGTAACTCTGTCACGTCTAAAAATTATATATTTATTGCAGAGAATTTCAGAATCCAAAATATAGCTATTGAGCCACGTTTCAGAAAATACAAGATTTTGAGGGTTTAGATTAAAACAATCGAAATACAGGTTTGATAGTTTAGATTTCATACCATTTACATTTAATTGATTATCGTAGTTGTTAATCAGTTTTTTGTAATATTAGTTGAGCGGAATGGTAAGTGAACAATGTAAGCTGGTATTTGGTTGTCTCTGTAAACATATTCACGAATCAATGCATTCTCAGGCCAGAATCTAGGATCTATTAAATGGTCAAATATTTCTGATGATACCATAATCTTAAATGATGCAATAGTTCACGGCTGAGAATATTTAAACTTATAGATCACTATTTAAACATCAAAATTTAATTTAGTTTTGATATAATATTCAATATCTTTACTTGAAGTGTCAAAAGCAAAACGGGATATACAAATAATTTTTTTAGGCGGAATAACTCTTAGAGGATGGATATTTTTAGAGTTGGATGAATAACTTTAGACGGAATTACGGACGTAATAGGGATAAATGATGTTTCTGTATTAGCAGCCATCATATTTATACTTGTGGATTCCATAGGGGAACTACGGTAAATTTCGGATGGACGGACATTTATAACAGCAGGAAGTTTGAATTGGTATAACTGGCAATTAAATTAGTATGGACATCAGACTAGGATGTAGATCCGGCAGCTTTTGTGGAGCTAATATGTGGTGCAACAGAGCCAGATTTCGTCTTCTTCAGTTTAAGAGACAAAACATTCGCTGAAGAAGAAAAAATTCTTCAAATTTAATGAGTTTAGTTTGCGGCAACAGAAATTCCTTATTGATTTTATCAAAATCATCTTTAGAGTTATTAAATAGGTTATAAAATTCAACACTAATAGTTCTCCAATTTGGACATGTCCAGTGCAGAGAATTTTGAGGGTCAGCAAGAACATCAGCATCACGTGCTTTTACACAAGATTTCGGTCAGTTTTTTTCTTTTTGCTCTTAAAAAACTAATATAAACTATACCCAATATATCGGTGAGCACTAACTAGTAAAATGAACGGTAGTTTTCTTGCAGGGTGGTAATGCTCTATTACAGCTTATTAAATACACAAACCACAATATTTTCAGAGTCGGTAATACAGTTCATGAATTGCCTTAATATACAGAAAATTAAAACATATCGAGCCTTTGGTGCAATACCGTAGTAAGTCAAAAAATCGCGAACTGAGAAAAAGGCATTTGAAGTTTTGAATCACCTTTTTGATAGTATTTTCGTTTACTAAAGTTATTTTTTTACAAGTTTTTTAATAAAGAGGAATGTTTTATAATTAAATTAGGTAAAAAATTACTAAAAATATGAAATATTTATTTATATTTAAGTATTTTGTATCAACCTATCAATAATGTATCGTTATTGTCACAAAATTAACGACAAAATTATGAATTAATTCGGAATATATCGATATAGCAAATAAAGCATAAGAAGAAATGATAACTAATTTTTTTTCAACAAAGATGAATTGTGAAATAATTCGAACAAGTAAAAAAGAACACAAATTATGCAGTTGTGTTTTTGTGCCTAAAACGTAGCAAAAAAAATTATTGCCTTATTGTTTTTTCACAATTTGTTTTCTGTTTGTAAGTTAAAGGAAATATTTCATTATTGCAAATAAATATTGTTGGACAAAGCTAGACGCAATAAAGCCATTTTTAGCTGTAAAATCTGAACAGTTAGAGATAGAACCATAATCTTTTTTTCTTCAGATAGATATATCCCCAAAGATCATTACTGCATACCCAGTTCAAAAAATTCAAATTTTGAGTTACTACGGTCTTGCACCAAAGGCTCGATATGAGCAATACAAAACAAATGATGATAATAGTGAATATACATAGATAATATAAAAAACGTTCAAGCAGTATCATCGGCTTTGTGATTATTTATTTTTAAAACACAGATAAACGATAAATCCAAAAAACACAAGTTTTGCGTAAAAGACGAATGATTAAATATGACAAAGAAAACACGTATTTATGTATGTATGTTAAACACGAAATTAAACAATGAAATTTAAATATTATTTTAAAGAATAATGCGAGACACACAAAAATACGTCAAAACACGACTGAACACTTTAAAGTCATCATGGGTGAGACAAAATGAGTACCTTTTCAACATGTCAGCAGCATTTTTCGATCTACTTACTTATTTCATCACTGCGGCATGTAAATTCACGAAAAGAGTTAGAAAATAAATATAGGTCAGAAGTGATAAGTCTTTAAGATATATGTACCTTTTTTAACGGATTATGAGCAATATTTTACAAAAAATTTAAAAACAAATTAAAAAAAAAATTTTTTTAAACCTTTTCTGCAATAATTTTAAATAGTAAAATCCAAAAAAAAGAAACTTTCCATAAAATTGATTTTTCCACAAACTTCAAAAGGCGTAGAATCATTTTCAAACACTCATTTTGATCAATTATCTCTCATATGCCTTTTAAATTTGTTGAGAAGAAAAAACTCAAATGGCGCCACTAAGCGACGTCGCTTTTTCGACAAGAAAGAGGAGTAAACAAAAAGACTAGGTTTGTGTTTTTCATGTCGTCTTCTCATATTTCTCTTTTAACTAATTTATTTTCTTCTTGTTACCTTTTATTCTTTTTCTTAGTGCTGGTTCACACTCTTCAAGTATTAGCCGCCAAGAGGGAAAATAAATAACATTTTTTTCCCTTCTCTCCTAAAAGCTCAAGACTTGACGGCTAAAACTTGAAAAGTGTGAACCAGCAGTTACTTTGAAGTGTCAGGTTAAAAATACAGTGAGACCTCGATTATTCGTTACAGACCGGACCGGCAGCAATCTGGGTAATCAATTTTTCCCGGATAATTGAGTAACAATTTTGAGTACTTTTTGTGTTTCTTTATTAATTACAAGGCGAATTCATACAGGTGACATTTTCGAGTCATCTGCTTATTGTTTATTAATTTGTGTGGATACTGAATGTCAAGCTTTGTTTACATTTTGTGAAAAAATTTGTTAATATTTAAAATTCAATAAAAATCCAAATACTTGAGAAAAACTTATTTTAATTTTATAAAACAAAAAAAGTGAATTTAAAATAGAAATTCAAGGAATTAAAAGTGCCGTAAGGAATAAATGGAGCTACAATAAATTTGCAATAAGGGACAAAGTTTTACTTTCTAAGCATTTGTGTATATTTTATAAACAAAAAATTTCCCTTGTTTATATTTTCAAAAAATAATTTTGACATTCACTCTAACTTTTTACAAAAACAAAATACATATTATTTTTTAAAAAAAAAAAGAGAAAGCTAGCATAACTCTATCTCATGATGCGGTCACCTGTATGAATTCGCCTTGATAAATTATACAGGCATACATACATATTTATAAAATAAATTCAAAGATTTTATGTGCAGACTTTCGTATGTACATCAGAGAATGACAAAAGTATCATTTTAAGTACTCTTTTAGTATTAGTGAGAAAACATGTATGGGTAAAGATCAAAACCATGCACATACATACCATTACCCATAACAAGTTGAAGTTAAATTTGTATAGGTATACGCTGGCAATGTATATTTGTATATTCATTCTTCTTTTAGAAAGTACCTGCAGATAAAAATAAAACTTGTATTGGCTATCTGCAATACCCATAAGAATAAAAAAGTATGTGTATTTACGTATGTATAACGTAAGTATACACAGAGTATGTATACCGTCGCAGAGATGGCAATTTTAAAAATTTTGGAATTAGGCAGAAATTAAATTTTGGGCTCTTATACAACTTTGACTACCCATATTAAAATGAAATGTTTGAATTATAAATCGCTACAGAACGGCGTCTAAATGTATTGAGTGGCGGTTACACTCTTTCTTATAAGCACAACATACAAATCAATACTTACATACAAAAAAACAATATCTTCCGTCTCGTGTCACCTCTCTATGCTAAGTGCGTTTGACAACGACAAGTGCACAAGTGCAAAAAAATTATTTATTTTTGCATGTATAAAACCTTTACGTATCCGCATAATTTTTTTACACGCACATAACATAGAGAGGTGACACGAGACGGAAGATATTGTTTTTTTTTTTTTTTTTTTTTTTTTTTTTTTTGTTAGGACCAGCACTCAGGGGATGACCCCTACTAATGCATTGCATTGTGTTGGAACTAGGAAAATAGGTTATGGGAAGGAGGAAAGAGGGAGTAGTGCTTGTGAACATTCGACTTGAACTTATTCATGTTGTAAGTGAGAGGGAAGACTTCAGCAGGAAGGTTATTCCACATATAAGGTTATTCCACATATTTGTGCCGTAAGAGTTAACCCATCTTTAATTTTTTTTTTTTTTTTCTTTAATTTCGAAGATACCAATTTAGGACATAAAAATTAAACGTTTTATATATACTATCGTTTGCCTAATGGTCAAAATTCGACCATAAATTTGTATGTAAATATGAAGAAAACATAGTACATCTAATTATATATAAATTTACATGTTTTGAGCATTTATTTGTTCCGTCTAAGTTGATCGATTTGGCGATGGACCAACCTCCGGTTCATATTTTATCTTCCACGTGAGTTAATCTATTTTATAAGTTCAATATAAAAAATATCAGAAAATATCAATTGAAAAACAAAAAACTATCAAAAAGTATTCTCTTATAGATTCTAATCCGCTCAGGACATTGCATGCTTATAATTTTATTTTTATGTATGTAGACATACATTGCACTGCTGATGTTAAAAAAAAAATTATTTTATGTATCAAAAAAAAAAAAAGAAAATAGTCCCATACCTGGCTAGTGATCAAAGCACATTTTTGCTAAAACATTTCATACAAAAATTTTTTTTCATATTTACGCAGCAGTGCCAAAAATACTGAAGGTACCCATGTATATTTTCTTACACATAGATATTTTATATGTATGGCCGATAACCAAAACGCATTCATGGGTATTGAATAATATCTGCATAACATTCATGTATTTAAGTTTATTGAATGTGGTTGTGTGAAATGTTGCCGTGCATAAGTATAAGTAATACACATATTTTTTGCAACGCACAACCATAGCTGTTGTTATTATTTGTGTTATAAGTATGGATATACACAATAACGTTAAGCGTGGGTAAATACCTCTGTATATTATTCTTATGGGTACTTGTTGTCATTCTCTGATGTACATATGCACTTATTTAGATGTAAGGAAAACGTAATTGTTCAAAAGTAAACGAAAACAAGAAAATTTGTTTATAATTTATGAACTGTCGAGGTCAACTTTTTCTGTGGATATAATTCTGCTAAAAGCGATGCACTTTTCGAAGCATATTCTCCAAATTTTTCAGAATCAACTTTTTCCTTGCAGCTTAAAATATTCAATCTCTCAAAGATTTCCAATCTCTCAAAGATTTGATTGTTTATTCCAGTAATTCGAGTTACAGCCTCATCATTTTCGAAAAATCTCCTCGAAGTGTTTCCATCGTTTGTGTTTCCGTACTTGGTGCAGTCTACTTTTCGTCTAACTTGTTTGAAAAACGCATCCTGTATTCGTTTCTTTCTGATCCTTTCCTTATCTTTGTTTGATGAATATCCATCAAAGTGTTGTCTATGGATAAATTCCTTACAGACTATCTTAGTGTAGTAATATATTTTTTTTTACATATATGCAAAGAAAGAAAGATTATAATAAACATTATTGATTTAAAAATAATATGACATTGGTTTTTATGATGTTAATGTTTAGAGAATAGTCGATAAAGTTATACATTTCATTAAAACAGCTGCATAATTTTCTTAGTGGATCTGACATAGCAAAGTTAGTTCGGCATGTCCTGACATATAGAGGACTGAAAAAACGAAGTGAGCGATGAGGGATATTAAAAGTTACGTTACTTAATAAAAATTCAGAATGTGTGCTACCATTTATAAGACTGAACATAAAAGATATATTAAGCATCTTTCTACGGCTTTTTAAAGTTGGTAAATTAATTTCGGCTAGTCTTGTTGAGTATGAAGGTAGTACCAGGCGTCCTCTATAATTATTTCTTAAGCAGAAAATAAGAAATTGTTTTTGAACTGATTCAATATGATCATTGTGGATATTATAGATCGGGTCCCAAATAATGCTGCCATATTCTAGAATTGGTCTAACGAGCGAAGTAAAAAGCCTTTTTGTGGTTAAGGGATCATTAAATTCCTTTGCCCATCTTTTAATAAAAGCTAGAACACTGCGTGATTTATTTACAGTCATCGTTATATGTTGAATAAAATTAAGTTTTTTGTCTAACAATATTCCCAAATCCATTATTTCATTAACAGTTTGTAAATTACAGCCATCAAGAACGTAGGAGTAAGCACTCTTTTTAACTCTAGAAAATTGCATATGCTTGCATTTTTTTAAATTTAGTTCCATCAGGTTAAGTTTACACCATTTGTTAAAACTATCCAGGTCATTTTGTAGATGTTGTTGATCACAAGGAAGTTTAACACTTAAAAATAATTTTACGTCGTCTGCATACATCAACACATTACAATGTTGAATTGCTTCAGGCAAATCATTAATAAAAAGAAGGAACAGAATTGGACCAATATGGCTACCCTGAGGTACTCCAGACTTTACATTGATTTTTTTCGAAACTGCAGAATTAAATTTTACAGATTGAGTTCTACACAACATATATGATTTGATCCAGCTCAGGACGCTACTATTGAAACACATGACGTCCAGTTTTTTTAACAAAAGCGTATGGTTGACTTTGTCGAAAGCCTTGCTGAAATCAGTGTAAATGACGTCAGTGTGGTGTCCGTTGGCAAAAGCTTTATTAACTAACGTTGTAAAGTGGAGAATGTTAGTCATAGTAGAGAATCCTTTCCGAAAGCCATGTTGCAGTGGTGACAACAAGGCAGAAACTTGATGAGTAAGGCAATCCATTAAACATTTTTCAAAAAGTTTTGGTATATCACTTAGTTTAGCTATACCTCTGTAATTGCATATATCTGATTTATTTCCTGATTTAAACAATGGAATTATATAAGAATCTTTCCAAGCCTTCGGAAAGTAACCACAGTTTAAAGATGCATTAAAGATTATAGACAAAGGTGTCGCCAAAGCCGGTGCGCAATTTTTTAAAACACAACTTGGTATACCGTCTGGACCACTAAAAGATGATGACTTAGCGCTTTTTAAACAGTTTAGAATATGAGAGGTAGTGATAGTAAAAAAAGATATATTTTGGTTATAAGTTATCTTGTAAGGGTATAAATTACTAGCATCATACTGAGTTTCGGAATATGTAGAAGCAAAGAAGTCAGCAAACATATTACTGATGTTTAATTCATCACATGACTCGGAACATAAGTATTTCATGACCTTTGGAAATCCTGTGGCTTTCCTTTTGGTGTTAACAAACTTAAAGAAAGATTTGGGATCTTGAACAAAGTTTCGCTTAACATTATGGAGATAGATCTTGTACAGTTCTGTGTTAAGCAAATAATATTCTGCACGAGCGACTGAATATTTTTCATAGTAAAAAGAAGCTCTGGTGGTTTTATATTTTTTAAAGTGTTTGTTTTTTATATTCTTAAGAGACGAAAGTTGTTTAGTATTCCAGGGTGGGCCAGATTTATTACGTGGTACGTGCTTGGGGATGCATTCCTCCATATAAATAAACATAGTTTTATAAAAAGTATCAGTCAAATCGTCAACAGAACTAGGTAAGCTATTCGGCGCAGTCAGTAATTGAAGCCAGTTAGTGTTAATTAGACGATTGTTAAGTTCCATGTAATTTGCCCGATTAAAACAGAAAACTTTTTCGTTTTGTGAAGATTTTTTTTTTACTCGGTTAGAAAATAAATTGTAGCTTATTTCAATTGTAGGATGATAAAGATCCTCAGGTAAAGTAATAGGGTCAACACGGTTCACAATACATTCGTTTGGCTCGTTCACAAATATTAAATCCAGCAGTTTACCGTAAATGTTGCAAGTTCCATTTATTTGATGCAGATATAAATCTGATATATTTTTAAAAACTTCATCTCCAATATCATTACTTTGCGTGGGTAAGTAATAACTATGTTCAGCTGAAAATTCCCATGATATACAAGGCAAATTAAAGTCACCAAATACAAAAATTAAATCAACTGGGCTGAGTTTTAAAGTCACAAATTTTATTGCATCTATGTGATGTTTGTAGATAATTGGGTCAGAGTGAGGTGGAATGTAGGAACAAGTAATAAATATTTTGATGTTGTTTATCTTTAAGGACACTGCAACAAACTCGATATTAAAAGGTAGGTTTAATTTGATTTCTTCCATTGGAAAAATGTTTGAGATAGCAATTAACACTCCACCACCAGTCGTGGTTGTAATTCTATCTCGACGAAAAATATGAAAATTATTGCAAAGTATTTCCGAGTTCAAAAAACTGTTGTTCAACCAAGTTTCGGTGAATACAGTTGTGGAAGCGTATATGCTAATTTTAAACAAGAACTTAATATACCTTATTCTTGCGTGCAATGGTGAGATTCCATATTCATTATTATCTTCGTTTGTATAATCGTTTAAATTGCCGAAGTTCTTTCGCGTCTTTTTGCAAATTGGGCATGACAATGTTGAGGTTGTATTTGTCAGTTCGTTAACGACTTTTCCGTCAACCATGGTCAGGTGGAACTCTTACCAACATCAAATTTATTTTCCTTCACTGATTTCGAACTTTGTGGGTTTATTCTTGTTCCGGTGATTCACTTGGAAATAATGTATTGATGACGGTCGTCGAATTTTCCAGAGTAAAGAAATTTCATATTTTAGCCGCAAAGGAACAAAAGATACCATAAACATATTTCCTTCCGATATTGTAGCGTCATTGGAAGATATATTTTGCTTATAAACGATTTGTCCGGATGATGAATCGCAGCCCTATTTACTGATCAATGTCAGTTTCTCAGGAAGAATTTCTACCACGTTTTCAGGAAGACTCTCCAACAGCAGTTTTGCTGTATGGTCCATAAGATCCTGCACATTAGTTTTCATAGAGACTTCAGTAAACTCCGTATGCAGTAGTCGTAAATCTATTTTGGCTTTCGAAGTATGCTTGTATCCGGGTAAAATATCAGCTCTATATTGCCCTAAAAAATTCCGTAGTATCTTACATTTCTCTTGCAAAGCGTGTTGCATTTTTGAGCAATATAATGTGGCATCATTAATATTCAGAGTTGATTTATTAAAAGTTAGCAGACGGTTAAAATTTGTTATGAATAAACTCTGTGCTAAGTCCCAATTCACATTATACGATTTTTGTCGTTGCGATTCTTACCTTATAGGCAAGAGGGGAGAGAGGAATTAAAAGGGGTACACAAGCGATTGTACTCTTCAATTCGTTTTGTTCATTCAATCGTAGTGTTAAAATAAGTAAATGTATACAAAAGAAGTGGTAACGACAAAAATCGTTTAATGTAAATTGGTACTAGCAAGCTGCTAAGATTAATTGGCATTCTATGTTATTGCAAAAATTTTGAATATTCAATTTCATATGCAATCGAAAACGATTTAGTTTTTAGAATTAATTTTCGACTAGTTTATTGGTGAAGATCCGATGATTTACAAGAAAACGATATTAACTGGAAACATTGCATTCTGTGTGTATATATAAGTACTTGAACAAATGATAACTTCTGATAACAATGTCTGAAACAACAACTCAAAATCGAAGAAAGCTTAAACTTTATTACAAATTGCTATAGCAACAATTTTTTAATGTTTTCAAGGTAATTATCTGGAATACTTAATAGATTAATATCTAAATTTGCTTTATATCCTTAAAAGGATTCGTATCTTTGGGTGCCCCGGTAGGCCAGCTGGTAGTGAGATAGTCTTTCAGTGCGTGGGTTGCGGGTTCGATTGCCGCCAGAGACTCTGGTGTCCTGCAGACAAGCGTAGAGCTTCGCGGGATTAGCAATTGAAAAAAAATATATATCCTTAATTCAAAAATGCTTTAGTATTTTTAGCTTACTTTAGCTTACTGAATTTATTAACATGTACCCCTCATAATGGATAAAAGTTTTAAAGGTTGTAAATTTATAACCGTACATGCATTCGTGTCCTTCCCATATCTTACTGAAGTTTCGAACACGTGCCACTGATTATGTACTTAATGACAAAATGTTTTTCAATTTTGTGAAAAGATACATCTTACTCTAAAAAGTCCTCAAAAAAAAAACGAATACAAGGATAAAAACATATTTTTCACTTGAAGATATTCATTAAAAAAATCAGGCAATTTTATTTGAGTACTTATTACAAAAAAAATTATCTAATAAAAAGTTAAGGAATTCGTAGGCGGAAACTTTTTCTTTTTTTATCGGTCGATTTCGGACGGCAACACATTTGAGGTAGCGTTGCCAGTTTCCAAATTTATGTTTCGAATGGCAACTGTCAACTTACAGCTTCTTTTTTCGGTTGCCATACTGGCAACCACAAACTTGTGGTTGCTGCTAATATTTTTTAAAGTAAAGAAGGAGGAAAAACTAATAAATAAGTATGTACATATATTTTTTATAAAATATTCGTGTTTTTTAAGTTTATGTACATATGTATATTAGGGTGGGTCACTGATGTATGAGAAAAAATAAAACTTCTCGAATCATATTCTTATAGAAATATTTTGTTGTCTTACGGTAAAACAAAAAAAAAAGTTATAAAAAAAAAGTTCAAAAATGTCACATCTTGAGCCCGCGCCGAAGCTCCTAAAGCCTCTAGTACACGGAATGTAAAAAGCCACATGCGCATGTGGTTCTGACGTAATTTTGACGTAAATGCAAAGCCACAATAAGCATTGCGTGTTGTGTGATGACGTCAAAATTACGTCAGAACCACATGCGCATGTGGCTTTTTACATGCCGTGTACTAGAGGCTTAAGAATTAAGTATTTTAAAAAAAGCCATTTTTTAAATTTTAATATTTTATTTACTATAAATAATTTATTATTAATTAAAACTGAACACATTTTTAATTACACATAAAAAAATAAAACTTTGGTTCCTATACAACATAAAACAATAAAAACACGAAATTTTATAAGTTATTTTTTGGTCACAAAATCTTGTATACTGTCAAATCTGCGCATTTCAAAAAATTAGATTGTCACTTCTTGACACTCAACTGCCGCATTTATTTTTTGATACAAAATTTGTTTTTAAATGTTTGTTAAAAACGATATGTTGATATTGTATTAAAAAAAACTCAACAATAAGGTAAAATAAAACATAAGATCAGTTCAATAAAAATCTTCAGTCGTAAATTTTTAATTTTTTTGAAAATTAAGTTTTTGATGCAGTTCAATAGAGTAAACAAAAATACATCGTTTGCGGAATAAAATACAAATATTTTTTTCTAGTTCTTGTTTTGCAACGATATGTAAAAGTTCTAAGTCCAAAAATGCTAAAGAAAAAGCGCTAGGGCCCACTAAAATGTGAAAATTTCAAAAAAAAAAACAACATTGAAATAAACAAAATAATTTTATAGTATATTTTATTTTTTGCAAATTTACATACTAAAATGTACATTAAAAGTATAAAATATATAAAAGAAAAGGTGATAAGTCACAAAAAGCTATGTAAAACATAAATGTTTTATTTTTAGTTGGTTTGCAAGCCAATAAAGAGTCGGCAATGAAGCAAAACTGGATTTACAGACTTCAAATATATTCAGAACTAAAGACTTTAGAAAGTTTTTTCTCTCTCCTATAAAATTTATACATTGGACTTACATCCTTTACGACTAAATGATATATACTTATATAGGTAAATTATATTAAAAAAAATTACGGACTCACCATTGTTTCACTAATTTTTATGTATTTTTGTATATCAAAGAACTTTTCTTATTAATGCACTTGAAATTTAACAGTTATATAACTCTTCTTTGGTAAACTTTTGCTAGACCAATACATATGTATATTCATATGTATATATGTAAAGGTAGAATGGCAATGCATATAAAATTCAAATTCAAAGCCTACTATGACGAAACTATGATACGAAAAACGGTTATATTCAAATGTATATAATAAATAATTATCATAACACAAATAAAAATATTGCATATATTAATAATTCAACCCCTCGCATTTTCAATCCAAACCTTAATTTTTCGGATATAGATGGCACTTGCTGGGATTGAATGTATTTAAATACAGTAATGTAGATGTTTCATTGGAAATATATAATAAATAACTATTAGGATAAACACTTGGATACTTATTGAAAATTCGATTAGAGATTCAATAAAAAACACTTACGATTACAAGTTTTTAACAATATATACAAACTAAAATTTTTTTTCTTTCTGCCTTTGACGTGGAAAGTAAATTAAAAGAGCCGACACAAGAAGCACTAGAATTACTTACAGATAACTCCTGCTGTTTTAAGTTAATTTTGTCTCGACTTTTATTTATGTTTTTTTCTGTATTTGCTGCTTGGGTTGCTCTTTTTTGCAATCTTTTTATTGTGCATTATTTTATAAGTATTCTATCAAAAATATTTGTTGGAAGAATATATACTTTTCAATGAATGAAATGCTTGTGTCTGAATCCTCGAGAACTTAAGAATCGTTAGGATACAATAACATGCTTTTTTGCAATACAATGCTATTGCTGTTAAATAAAAAATTTAACAAAATGAAGATCAAAGCGCGGGCTCTTACACTAAAAATAATTTAATAATATTTTACAGGGGTCTAATGCAGGCAAATATACAACATATTACAACGCTATAAGAAGTCGTTACGAGAAAAAAATTTTTTTTGACCCACCCTAATGTATATATTTCATTAACTTTAGATTTTAAAATAGTAAAAGTTACTCGAAAACAGTTTTAACTTTTAATCCATGAAATTGAAAATAATTGTCAAAATGTGACGAAATTTTTAATATCTATACTGCAGTTTTTTTGTTTTAAGTTGAAATTATTAAGCGAACTTTGATTTGTATCTATTAGAGGTCTGCTTTGAATAATTCGCTTGTTTGCCTTTACTCAAAGTGCACAACATTTATTCAAATAAAAAACAATCAAAGAGATAAGCAGAGAGTAAACCATATACAAAAATAAGAGAGAATGAATTGAATAAAAAACTTGTTTACTGTAAATGAATTTGAGATTTATTCATAAATAAGAAAATATTGCAATGACCCGTTATAGAGAACAAATTTACAGAAAACATTCAAATAATTTTTGAATTAATGAATGTGTGAATATATATTTGAATACATTGATATAATAGTTGTGTGAGCTAAAGGTTAGTTAAGAATTTAATCTATACTTTCTTGCTTTTAAAGCAAAATGAATTTATTATTATGTACTTATTATATTTTAATTCCTAGTAACAAGTACAAACATTTCTGTGAAAATTAGAGTTCAAAACATATGTATATGTATTTAATGTGTAAGAAAATGAATTTAAAATATAATACCAAAAATTTATTTAATGTGTAAAAATAATTTTTTTTTTAATTTAACAAAAATCTATTTAAGTAATAAATCATGAAAAAATTTAATTTTATTTTTATTTCGGCTTCTTTTATTTATAAGAGTTTAGCTTAACTACCATTATCCACCTAACATATACATACATACATAGTGTTTGTACAGAAAAAAATTCAAATAAGAAGTAAAAATTCAAATAATTTTACATTCACAATATATTTGAATAATCAACTTATTTTACTTGAGTTGACTGAATTGAATGAGTAAGTAAATTGCTTCTCTTCAGTTGAATTTGTTTGTGTTAGTTTTAACTTTGGTTATTCTCTCATTTGTTTTGTTATCATTGGGTGCTCAACAGAGCGAATTTAAAACATGCGTGGTGGAAAACTCACTGTAGTTAAAAAACAAATGAGTGCGTTGAAATTGCTTTTTATTCATTCTTGCAGACCTCTAGTATCTATGTATCTTTAATTCACATGACAAACGTTTTTACTTCCATTTTGTCTCATACAAACTATTGCGTTAATTTGTGTCAGTTGCAAGATGTACATCTTTGTTAGTTGTGCAATTTGGCAACTTTACATTTGAACCTTGAAGCGGGAATTCCACTTAATTTAAAGTTTTTTCTCTTAAAATTGTTTATGTATATAAAATCTTCACCATTTTTCATTGAAAATGTGAAAATTCCAAATGAAATTGAGAAAATTCCAAATGATATCAGAATTTCAATTTGAAATTGAAAAAATTCCAATTGAAATTGAGAATATCAATTTGAAATTGAGAAAATTCCAATTGAAATTGAATTTATCAATTTGAAATTGAGAAAATTCAATTGAAATTGAGAATATTAATTTGAAATGGAGAAAATTCCAAATGAAATTGAGAAATTCAATTTCAAATTGAGAAAATTCCAAATGAAACTGGGAAATTTAAATTTTAAATTGATAAAACTGAATTATATGATTTTTATTATATTCATACAACAAACATAAGGATGAAGAAATGAAAATAAATACAAATTGCAGTATTATTGTCCAAGAGGCATATCTTCCAGATGCAGAGCAGACTGATAAAAAGTTGTAGTAGTTATACATGTCTTAGAAGCCTTAATCACCTCTTCTAAAAAGTCAAGTCTCTGCTCTTCTACTCAATTGGGGGAGTAACGTTTGGTACATTCATCTTCGTTTTCACCATACTCTCCAGCTACACTCCTGCGATTGAGCCCCTATTCACCGATGCTTAACCCTATTGAAATTATTTGGTCAAAAATAAAAAGTATGGCGCAAACAAAGATGAATGTACCGAAAGTAATTCCCCCAATGTAGGAGAGGAGAGGCTTGCCTTTTTAGAAGAGGTAATTAAGGCTTCTAAGACATGTATAACTACTCAATTTCAAATTAAAATTTCCCAATTTCATTTGGAATTTTCTCAATTTAAAATTGAAATTCTCAATTTCATTTTGAATTTTCTCAATTTCAAATTGATTTTCTCAATTTCAATTGAAATTTTCTCAATTTCAAATTGATATTCTCAATTTCAATTGGAATTTTCTCAATCTCAAATTGATATTCTCAATTTCAATTGGAATTTTCTCAATTTCAAATTGAAATTCTCATTTTCATTTGGAATTTTCTCAATTTCAAATTGATATTCTCAATTTCAATTGAAATTTTCTCAATTTCAAATTGATATTCTCAATTTCAATTGGAATTTTCTCAATTTGAAATTGAAATTCTCATTTTCATTTGGTATTTTCTCAATTTCAATGAAAAATTGTGTAGTTTTGCCAGGATTAACTTCTTCGTTAAATTATTTATCCCTTATTGAAGAAATTTTTTTATTTTTATTTCTTTGTAATTTATTTTTTAAAGTTTTCATAATGAATGCTATAAATTTAGGTCCAATTTGCAGTGATAATTCATTTATTAATAACAGCCTGCAAAATTTTGAGAATTGTTTGAAAATTGCGCATTGGAATATAACCAGTTTTGATGTGTCTGCAGGTTTTACTAAACATCGACGAATTTTGGATGGAAATTATCCAGATATAGATGGACTAAGTGAATCTTGGTTAAAACCATTTGTTTTGTCACAGGCAGTTAATATACAGGGTTATACTATGTGTAGGAATTATAGAGAAGATGGAAGAAGAGGGGGAGGCATTGCATTGCTACTATCAGCTAATCTGGATTACAGAATTGTGTTTATGTCTGTTAGTGGTGATGCTTGTGAGGCGCTGTTTGTCGAGGTCACTATTCGGGAATTTAAACTGTTAGTGGGTGTGTGCTATTTACCCGATGGTAATATAAATGCTTTCGAGAATTGTGTTGGTGATTTGTTAGTTAGATATACTTATGTTATAGTAATGGGCGATTTTAACGCCAATTTATTTTGCCAAGTAGACTCCCTTTGTATTCGCTCTATGTATCAACGATTAAATATAACGTACCATCATAATTTCATTCCGACGAATTACCATGCAGATTGTAATTCGACTTCATTGATTGATTTCTTTCTTATGAGTAATGCAATTTTGCTGGGTATGTCAGGTCAAATACAGTGTCCCGGTATATCCCGCCACTCTTTAATCTTTATTGCTGCCTATGTTCCAAACTTGCTTTCTCCGCGTTATGTGTCATACCCAAATTATAAGCCTGGAGGATGTAGAGACTGCATCACATGAATGTGACTTTGCTAATAAGTATGTTACTAATGATGTGAATTTGGAACTTGAGGTACTTATGTGGAATATTAATCTAATTCACTCAATTGTGCCTGTTGTGCGACGGAAAGTATGTTTTACTAGAGGGAATTTACTTGATAGTCATGAAATAAGTTACTGGACTTCTATTAGGGACTTAGACTATGGACATTGCCTTCAATGTAGGACCCCGAGTGACTGGAAAATGTTTTGTGTATATAGGAATAAAGTAAAAAGGGTTATTCGAAAGTTAAAAAGAGGTGCTCATGAACGACTTTTTAAGGACTTGAGTACGGAAAGTATGTGGGGTTTTTTGAGAAGAAATTGATGTATCGAATCACGCGAACGTGAAACTTTTTCTGAACCAGACGAATTAGATAATTCCTTTGTTGAATGCCAAAACCAAGATCCAAGTGTTTTCAATAATGACGGCATATTTTCTGATTCGAGGCTGTCATTTAAATATATTAATTCTGATTCTTTATATACTGCATTGTTGAGAATTAAATCTACTGCTGTGGGCCATGATATGTTATCAGTAAGATTTTTAAAGATTATTTTTCCTTTTATTTCCTCGAATTTGCTTCACCTTGTAAATACTAGTATAACAACATCGACTTTTCCCCGTAATTGGAAAATTGCCAGAGTCGTGCCTATCAAGAAGGAAGGTCAGTCGTTCTGTTTTGATAACTTGCGTCCTATATCAATACTTTCCGTTCTTTCTAAAGTAGTTGAGCATATTTTCAAAGACCAAATCATTGAATTTCTGGATCAAGGATCGTTGATTCACTCGGCACAATCAGGATTTCGAAATGGTTATAACACAACTTCACTGCTGACGGATTCTATTAGACAGTTTTTAGAGAGCCGTAAGAATGTGGTTTTACTTTCTATAGATTTCTCGAAAGCGTTAGATAGAGTAGTACGCTCTAAATTACTATTTAAATTGTCTCATGAATTGAATTTCTCCCGTTATGCATGTAAACTGATTAAATCTTACCTTTATGGTAGATCTCAATACGTATCAATGGGTGCTCGTTGCTCCCACATTCGTCAGATTTCAAGTGGTGTTCCACAAGTTGGCCTGCTTCTTTTCATGATTTACATTATTGACCTGTTAAAGACATTTAATGGCGTTTCTTGTAAGCCCTTCGTATATACTGATGATGTACAATTTGTATGTTACTCTGATGCTGAGTTCCTCGACGTGTTGGAGAAGGGTGTTAATAATGTGATTCGTGAGGTGGTAACATGGGCTCATGACAATGGGTTCAGCGTTAATAGAGGTAAAACAAAAATAGTAGGATTCGGGTTTGAGACTAAAATATAAACATCACTATTGGCGGTGTTCCTGTTACTTTTGTCGACAAAATTAAATGTCTAGGGGTCGTTATGGACAACCTGTTAAATTTTTCTACTCATATTAATTACCTTTCATCTCGGGTATCATTTGTCTTAAAAAGACTTGCCTTGTTCAGGGTAGCGTTGGCGGTTTTAATGCACATATTCTCTACTGTTTGGAAGTCTTTTCGGGGACAGGAAATTATGTGCTGGAGAAATTAAAGGATATTTTTAACAGGATTCGTTGTTTTTGGTTTGAGAATTCGGTATCATGTGAATCGCCATACGCTTACCTTTCTATGGACATCTTTTGAAAATTTTGTTGCTATTAGAATACTATTATTTTTCTATAAATGCATGTTAAATGGTAACCCTGATTGTATTGTTGAGAATTTTCATTTCTCTCGATCAACAAGGAATCCTCAAATTATTTTGGACACTTTTGGAAACTCGTGTCAGATTTGGTTTTTAAAAGTTTGGAATACTCTGCCGAGAGCTCTTAGAATAGTTTTCTACTCGCTGTCCTTATTTAAATCTTAGTTGATGAAATTTGCAGAGCTCAATAACTTGTCAACTCGCTAATATGAATATTTGTCAATATGTTTGTTTTCTGTCTCATGCTTTCTTTATGTCTTTGTTATTTTATGTATTAATTCTCTTGAACTTAAGAGTTATTGATGGTTTGTAAGATACAGTGGTGGCCATGATTTTAGCACATACCTTTTTCTACTTTTATAATTAAAAAATTTTGTTACGTATCCGTTATTTTTATCATTGTTATATCTTAATGTATTATTCCCGGTGTCAAAAGTATGCGATATTATTTTACTTAACTTTTCTTTTCGTTTATATTATTTTTTATAACGAACCCTCAAAAAAAGACTGGACAGTAATTTAGCACAAATCAACAAAATTCATTTCCAACACGATAAAAATAAAAACTCTAATATTAATTTCACAAAATGTTTAATATTGGGTAGGATAGTCCTTATTCTTTAACACAGCTGCACATCTCCTAGGAATACTGTCCACAAGGCCAATGCAGAGTTCATTTGGTATTGCATACCAAGCGTTTTGTATTTCCGTCCATAATTCGTTCAAATTTTTGGGCTTAACAGCAGTTATGTGTTGCTCTGCATCGTTCCAAAGGTTCTCTACATAGCTGGGGAATTTCGATTAGAATTAGAAATCATTACGATTAGAGAAATAAAATAATCTAATCATTAGAATTGAATTTTGATAAAAATTTCAGATTACTAATTGATTTGATTAGAAATAATCAAAAATCTAATCACAATTAGTGACGATTAGCATTTCTAATCAAATCTAATCAAAACTAATCCAAAAAATAATTGAATAGTTTTCTTAATTATTTTTGATTAGATTTGATTAGATCAACTATTTTTAACTATTTTTGTGAAAAGAAAATATTTATTTTTCACATTTGTTGCTATATTTACATAATGTAACAGTTTTTGAATATTGCATAAAATTGCATACGGTGCACCCTGTTCTTAAACTAAACACTTGACACAGCTGGTTCACTTTGTTGTTGTGTTACTATTAATGTTAATTTTCAATATTCAATATTCAAAAACTGTTACATTATGTAAATATAGCAACAAATGTGATAAATAAATATTTTCTTTCCACAAAAATAGTTAAAAATAGTTGATCTAATCAAATCTAATCAAAAATAATCAAGAAATTTAATCAATTATTTTTTTGATTAGTTTTGATTAGATTTGATTATAAATGCTAATCGTCACTAATTGTGATTAGATTTTTGATTATTTCTAATCTAATCAATTAGTAATCGTCTAAAATGGCTAACTAATCATAATTAATCAATTTTTCAGCACAATTAAAATTTCTAATCCAATTGCTAATCATTAGGATTTCTAATCATTATTCCCAAGCTATGGTTCTCTATAGGATTAAGATCCGGCGATTGAGCCGGCCATTTTAAAACGTCAATGCCACTTTGATCCAAGCAACACTTCACTATGTGTGAAGTGTGTTTTGGATCGTTGTCGTGCATGAAGCGCCATCAAAGTGGCATGTTTTCCTCTGAATATGGAATCATTGTACTCGAAATTATATTTTTGTAAACGTACTGGTCCATTTGCGCATCGATTTCAATTATTGGACCAACACTGTGCCCAGAAAACGCAGCCCACACCATCACGTTTCCACCACCATGCTTTACGGTCTTCGAGGTGTACCTGGGATTATGTTGCATGTTTGGAGGACGCCATACATAACGTTTTCCATCAGAACCAAATCGACAAAATTTGGATTCGTCGCTCCAGAGGATATTTTTCCAAAAAAGCATGGACTTGCCTTTTTTAGACACGTGTGGGTTGTGTTGTACAATACAATCACGCAATTTTTTTTCTTCTTCTAATTGTTCGTGAGGAGACGTCGATACAAAATTTTCTTGAAACTTCCCTTTTAATTTCAGTTGAGGTTTTAAAGGGGTCCGCCACTGAAGCTCTATAAATAAGGGAGTCCTCTTTACGTGTGGTTTTTCTAGGCCAAGCACACTGTGGAACATTTTTGTGTGTCCCATTGGCTTCAATATGACTGAGTGCATTGTACACCATCTTTCTAGAGCAGTTTAATATGGAAGCAATATCACAAACAGTGCTTCCTCTCGATTTCATATGATGGATAACTTTACGCTGCTCCTCTGTGCACCATATACCTTTAGCCATATCTAGGTTTTATTTTACGTTTTTTAATAAAACCTATCAACTATAGTTTTAACAAAACTTACCAAATTTTTGATTTTAAGCAAGAAAAATTATGAATATATCGAATGTGCTAAATTAGTGTCCAGCTGAGATTAAACACTTCTTGCAATTAATCAAAAATTTAAATAAAAAGGGCAAAAGAGAATAGAAAAAAATAACGGTACATACTGATCACGCCATACACAACACTTGTGGGTAAGATGTTTACTTAATTTTCATACCTTAAACAAAATAATGCAATTGAATGCAACGTACATGTAATGTGCTAACCTAATGTCCACACTGTACATAGCTAAGTTAAATTTTATACATATGTATGTATGTATGTTACTTCTTTTCTTGCTTATTATATTTCTTATTGGTAACTGAAGTTTATTTTAATTAGTAGCTTTTATTAGCCTATAAAAGGCCCTAAGGGCTCGGTTATGTAATTGAAGAAAATAAATAATAAAAAAAAATTAAAAAAGATTGCTCGTGTTGTTCGGTTTTTGGGGAAACAAAAGCCAGCACTGAAGCTACATGGAAGTGTTTCGCAGAAAAATGTAACAGTTTTGGCAACGAGTGTGGGTACATTTAAAAGCAAAATTGAATAAAAAACTGTCGCACAATAAAAAGAATTTATACACTTCCGGTTTTAACCGTTTGAGGAACCGATTGAACAGAATGCAGCCGAACTTTTACAGATGGAACTGGCAGTAAATCCTAAAGGGCATGGCTTTTTGACAAACCTAGCTGCAGTTTTGGAACAAGAGACTGTGCTCCAAAATAATTACGTGCGGCAGCAATAAACGGTACATTCTTTGATATATCTCTCATGCCACTTTTACCGCCTCCTCTTGGTCAAAGAACTAATCATATTTTTAATTTAATTTAACTTTCTGTTCACTTCGAATCACTTTGTTCGTTTTATTCAATTTGTTATATTTATTTTTCAAAAGTTGGTGACTGTCATATATGTACATACATGTAATCACGAAATAATTTTATATTTTCTTTTGAACTAAGTTTATTATAACTGTCATTAACATATCGCTCATTTCGTGCAAGACCGTCACAACTCAAAATTTGGCATTTTCGAGTTAGTAATGCAGAAATGTTCTTCTCTTAAATCTCTACAAATTGATCTAAGAACGGAGAGAATTATCGAAAAAATAACGGTAATACAGATGCTTGTGAATCTATGACCTCTCGTAACAAACTTGAGAAATTAACATCAACAAGGTCACATTTCAGTTTGTGTTTGGCAATCCTCTTGTACATGTGGTTTTCTTTGTAGCAAAAAAGAAACATTTGATTTTATAACTGTATTTTAGTGAAAGAGACGATAAATAATAATAGGTTGGAATCTTAAAAAGGCTCTCCTGTAAAGTTTCAAATTTTGAGTTGTGACGGTCTTGCACGAAATGAGCGATATGTATAACAAGCACATGCCAACAAAAGCAGCATTATTATTCAAGTAATAAATTGTGCTTAATAGTACGTTTCCACTTACATGTTTTGGGCCACAAAACCAGTTTTGCTGTAAAACAAGTGTTTTGCTACTTGTTTTCCCATACATTTTTCATGTTCGAAAAACCCAAACAAAAACTAGTTTTGCTCTAAAACATATCGAAATTTTTTGAAAATCATGAATACAACTCTGAGTTATTCATTATTGATGATTGACAAATTCGAAAAAGTGACATATTTACCAAAATAACCAGACTTTTTAAAAAGGTTAATGCAAATTTCCAGCTGATTTTTAAATATTGCAATGTAAAGTAATGAAATAATATAATAAAGAGGTATGTGTGTATTAAAAACAAACAAGGAAATTCTATGCTAAAAAAAAATTTTTTTTGTTCAACACATATTTTGTTTGGCTTTCATGTTTGTGTAGAACATAAATGTCACATTCATTTCGAAAATTCGAAAACCAAAACGACTTTAACATAATGGACACACTTTGACAAGTTTTGCTCAAAACAAGTTGTTTTGCTCATAGTGGAAACATACTGCCCGTTCGCCGATATCGAACGTTAACGTTCGCATAGTAAATAACATTTAAAACAAAAACAATTTTTAAAATTTTGTTTTTGTTTTAAATGTAATTTTCTATGCGAACGTTAACGTTCGATATCGGCGACCGGGCAGATAGTATAAAACTGTATTACCAAGAAAGTTGTGCTATCGTCGATATTGTGTTGTTTAACCCTTAAATGTACATGCATATTTTACACACTTCAAAGAAAAAATATTAATTTTCAAAAAGTTTAACTTTTATCAGTAATAACTAAAAGCCCTGCTGATAACTTTTTTCTTTAGCTTTATAATTTTTGGATGTCAAAATTTTGTTTATTATCTTTGTTTCTGTTTTGAATTGTTTCGGTTTTTGACATTGTACAATGATTTTTCAAAAACAAATTGCTTGTGGTTTTTGTACGAGTTGTACTTGTTGTACTAGCGAGATTACCTGGAATTAATTCGCCTTGGTAATAACTCAAAAAAAAAACTGCTGATATCTGAAAACTGTTTTGGATTCGTTTTACTTAGGATGTTTTCTTAAAAAAATTGTTATTAGTTGCTTTAGTTTAAAACATTTGCTGTGACCAATTTTGGCCAATGACACAACACTGTGCGTCGTTCACTTCTACGTTTATACGATTCAATTGTATGCCTACGGTTAAATATAGAGGTATGCGATAAAAATCGATCAATTTCAAAACGATCGTTTTTCAAAGGTGATGAATTTCGAGCGATTTTAAAATCCATTACTGAATTAAAGTCTTGCCGTTTTGTTAAATTCAGTTCTAATTACATATCGCACTTGCTCAAGAATAGTGTATTAACTCAAAATTTTTATTTTTCACTTTTTGGAAAAAATTGACACGTAATATTTATATCTAAGACCACTTTCAGACTTGGCAAGTTAGTTGCGCAACTCTTGGTTTGTAGATGACAAAGGTAAGGTCGGGTTAGTGGAAGAAATTTTAGTAGTCTTGGTTGTACTTTGAAAGTTTTTTTGTTCTTTCATTCCTTTTTGTTTTTGACGTTTTCTTTCATTTATTTTTCAGTGAGTTGTTTTATGTTGCAAAATTTTTGGTTTTTATTAAATCTTTATTATTAAATAAAAAATGAGAAATTGGTGGCAATTTGAAACTGAAGAATTAATTAATTTGGTTCAGCAGCATGTTAGATGTTCTGAGTATATGGACCGCAATAAGGCCAAGCATTTAATGTTTTTTTTTAAGTTTCGTTGTTTAAACCAAATTTTACAATTCAAATTACTTTTCACAATTAAAATGGAGGCAGAAGTGAATATTTAAAAAGAAATGTCTCAAAATTACAAAAAATTTTAGTAAAAATTGAATTGAAAATTGCGCAACTAAATAAAATTTTTAAATAAACTAAAAATGATATTATTGGTTTTAAATCGTTTAGTTGGTTTCGTGTTCAAAATCGATTTCCTTTACATACCTGATTATTGTAATAAATGCTCTTTATTTATAAAAATATTTAATTTATAAAATTCGTCCACATTGGAAATATAAAAAGGTCAACTTACAGGCGAATTGTTATTTTGTTTCTTAGCGTTAACATCCATTATTACATAACCGTATGAAGCAGTTCTAGTTCTATTTGCGAACATATTGGCTTCTTTCTCTATGTATGAAAGGGGTCTAACCGATGTAAAAAAAATTGTGCTATGTTGTTTACTTTTTATGTAATGACACGGTTGGTTAAACAATTATTTTTCATTCATATGCCTTAAATATTAAATTAAAAATTGATTTGCTTCTACTGAAAATGTTTATGTTTTGAGTTAATACAGTATTGTTGAACAAGTGCGATATGCATATCATAGCTTGGGAATAATGATTAGAAATCCTAATGATTAGTAATTGGATTAGAAATTTTAATTGTGCTGAATAATTGATTAATTATGATTAGTTAGCCATTTTATACGATTACTAATTGATTAGATTAGAAATAATCAAAAATCTAATCACAATTAGTGACGATTAGCATTTCTAATCAAATCTAATCAAAACTAATCCAAAAAATAATTGATTAGATTTCTTGATTATTTTTGATTAGATCAACTATTTTTAAATATTTTTGTGAAAAGAAAATATTTATTTATCACATTTATTGCTATATTTACATAATGTAACAGTTTTTGAGTATTGCATAAAATTGCATACGGTGCACCCTGTTCTTAAACTAAACACTTGACTCAGCTGGTTCACTTTGTTGTTGTGTTATTATTAATGTTAATTTTCAATATTCAATATTCAAAAACTGTTACATTATGTAAATATAGCAACAAATGTGATAAATAAATATTTTCTTTTCACAAAAATAGTTAAAAATAGTTGATCTAATCAAATCTAATCAATTATGTTTTGGATTAGTTTTGATTAGATTTGATTAGAAATGCTAATCGTCACTAATTGTGATTAGATTTTTGATTATATCTAATCAAATCAATTAGTAATCTGAAATTTTTATCAAAATTCAATTCTAATGATTAGATTATTTTATTTCTCTAATCGTAATGATTTCTAATTCTAATCGAAATTCCCCAGCTATGATGCATATAATAAAAATAAGAAGAAAATGTATTAGAAATCAATTTTTAAAGAAACTAAAAATTATATTATCGGTTTTAAATCGTTTCGTTTCCTTAATCGATTTCCTTTACATATTTACCTGATCATTTAATAAATGCTCTTTATTTATAAAAATATTTTATTTATAAAAATATTTTATTTATAAAATTCGTCCACATTGCAAATATAAAAAGAAGTTCATCTTACAGATGAATTCTTTTTTGTTTCTTAGCGTTAATATGCATTATTACATAACATTATGCAGCAGTTCTAGTGCTGTTTGCGAACTTATTGGCTTCTTTCTCTATGTATTTAGAAAATCTTGATAGATTCGTTAGAACAGTCTGTACAGCTGGATAGCGTTCTTTTAATTCCTTACGTTGAGAACGCACTTTTGTTTTGAAATATTTTTCTAAGTCTTTAATAACCACAGGCAAGTTAAGGTCTACTAGAATTTGGTACCATTCGTTGTCAGCAAACATATCCATTAAAGCATCCAAAGCTTCTGATATAGTCCAAACATCCTCTTCCTTAAATAAAGCGATATGAAATAATTTTTAATTTCTTTTAGCTAAACTGCAACGATGATTGAAATTACCTGGGCACATGTTTCAACAATAAATGAAATAATAATTTTTACTAAAGGTTCAGGCAATAAACAGCCCAATGTACCCAACATGCGCAACCAATTTGCACGAATTTCTGGCATAGTACAATTTTTAACACCATTCAACATAAGCTAAAATGTTTATATTGTTTTAATTATTTACAATTTTTTAACAAAATAAATGAAATACCTCTAAATCATTTTGTGTCATTTGATTGAATAGTTCTTTCTTTGTTTTTAAATGTTCTAGAGCTGCACGCATCAAAGATGTTGAGGGTTCTAGTATCGAAGTGTCTTTGGGTCCCTTAAACACTTGTTGACCTAAATCCACCCAAACACTGTAAATGGCATTGTACCCACCTAAATCTTCGGAGTTCAAACAATTGCACAAGTTTTGCAAGCACAATAAAGATGAAATATGCAAATTTTTTGCTCTGCAATCAAACGTTTAATTTTAATAAAAAGAAAAAAATAATGAATACTCTAAGCTTAAAGAAATATTCAACTTACTTCATTACTAAGCCAATATTTGATTCACGCAATAATTGTAATAAACTTTTATCAATTGGTTGAGCACGTTGCCATAACTATTTGAACATTTGATTAAAGTATTTCAGTGTTTTTATCGAAATAAAATATTTTATTACCTTGTCGACTAGACCTAATGATTTAATAGCTTCCACTATTTCAAATGGCAGTTTATCACCTTCATTAAGATTCGTTGTACTTCCATTGCTTTTGTTTGTTTCATAATCTACAACACTTTCGCTTTCTGAAATTTCCTCATCTTCAATGTTATCCGATTCTAAATAAATGAAATTTTTATTTTCAATGAAATTTGAATAAGAAAAATAAAAAGTATAGTCGGCCAAGCCCGACCATTTGATACCCTACACCACAGTATATACAGAAAATTTGTCGAGAGTATACCATATCTGGGACCAATGGGCAATCATGGTCCCAGCAAAACAAAATTATGGGCTTAAATCATTTGCAAAAAAGTTTATCATTTTACTCACATTTCCCTTAAATTAAAAAAATTATTTCAATATATTACGCAATTTTTTGAAAATAATTTTTTGCCGGTGGTGTTTTTTTTTATACCTATATAAAAACATTATTTTCGAAAAATTTACCCATTTGCTCATATTTCCGCTCTTTAAGTTAAAGATAATTTTAATTCATATATATTATAAAGAAATAAAGGGCTAGCATACAAATATGGCTTGAATGAAATTCTTAATTTAATTAAAATTTTTCATCTTCTCTGAATAAAATTAAGAGTTTTAAACAGATTTTAATCTTTATGGCTTGTTTTTTTTTTTTTTTTTTGAAACTTTGTTTTCTATTCGTGTAGAAAAGATTAGAAGCAAAGCCGTAAAGCCTTACTTTAAGATAATTTTATTGCGGAATTTTCTTGGTTTATTCAATAAACTAAACAGTTTTGAGTTACGCGAATATATGTTGTGCAACCTCCACCATTTTTTGAAACAACGGTTTATCTAGAAAGCAAGAGCTAACTTAAAAATCGTTAGCACCACTGGAAGGTTAACCCACCGAGTGCTCCGCTTCAACGTTTTTTCAACTAGCACCAGTGATGCCAATAGTAGGGAATTTTCCCTTTTTGTAGGGATTTTTTCGGAAAATTTACAGCGTAGGGAAAAACAGAAAGATATTTTATTTTAAGGCAATTGTAGGGAATTTTCAAAATATTGTCTCATTTTCGATATATTGTGTTAAAATACGTAAATATTCGTATTATTTTCATTTAAAAATTAAAATTTTTCATATACCATAGCATTTAGGTACAAATGTAGTATTTTACTAAGAGCTCTAATAGCCTGGCAATCTTCAACAAGTGCCACAATCATGTACGTATATATTAGGGGAGCCGAATATTTGGGTTCACATTTGCGATCTAATCGCTTATTTTTGTTATTTGCATTTGCTCTCACATTCGCTAAAAATATATGCGAATATTAAAGGAGAATGTTTAATGAATGAAACAAAGAGAAATAAAGTCATACAATTTGGAATTTTTAAAAAATTTTAATGAAAACTTTTAAGCATGTGGAAGGATATACATATATTTAAAAGGAATTTTTTTTAAAATTTTGAAATAATGATTTTTTTTATATTCAACAAAGCCTTCCCTTTTATTTGGTATCGAGTTTGGTAAAAAATATTAGATACTTATATTAATAAAAAAAGTATTCTTGAAAAAGGTTAAGTCCTTTAAAAAGGACAAGAGATGAGGAGATGAAAATCAAAAACGCAGTTTGACTTAGTTTTGACTCTAGATTGAAGGATATACAGTGGCGTTTCTGCCAAATTAAATTATTAAATTAAATTAAATTTGTCACACAGTATTTTTTTTTAATTGAATTTTTACATGTGTGAGAATGTTTATTTTGGTTTTTTCTTGATGTTAATAAATGCTTTTTTTTTAATAAATGTTAATAAATCCCTTAATTATAATATTTACAAAATGTTAACAGAGTATGTATTTGTTTGCCTGAAGCTAAAAACAATACATTTTTAACGTAGGGAATAGTGTAGGGATAATTTTTGGTTTGTAGGGAAAAAAGGGAATTTTATTTAGACATGTAGGGATTTTTTTGAAAATTCTCTTGGCATCACTGACTAGCACAGTGTTATTAACGAAGCAAACGTTAAAAAAATGAACGGCTCACAAGCATTAATTTCTTAGTAGAGGTTAATAAGCTTTTTAATTATACCCATATTATCCCATTAAAACATAAGTAAATTGAGATATGAGCAAATGTTTTTCGAAATTTCGGAGGATCTCAATTAGGAAATTATGCGTCGTCCCCAATTTTTTATTTAAGTTTCTTTTTTTTTTTTTTTTTTTTTGTTTAAAATTGTGTGTTCTACCTCCTGGATAACCTTGGGTAAACTTAATTTTTATCCTTTGATTATTAAACTGTTTTCGATATTGCCTGTTTTCAATAAAACTGGAAACAATATGTCAGTAAAAATTTCTGATTAACACAGAGATCAATTCCGATCAAAAGTGGAAGTAAATTCGTATTTTTCTTCTCCAAAAAACGAATATTTACCATTTCGATCAGAATGCGTTATAAAGGGTGGTTAAATTTTAAGGGCCGATGTTGAATATGAACGTTATTGCCATCAAATCAAATAAAAAAAACTTAAATATTTTCCGACAGCCTATCAGTAATAACTGCAATTAACGTTGCAAACACCAACTGGCATTCAGTAAATAAAATCTGTGATGTACTAATGAATACCAGGTCATGCGGGAATATACGGAAACAGCTATGCTGACCTAGCTGCTAAAAACGCATGCTCGGCTCCTTTAATGAAAGATGTACTAACAGAAAAGATGGATTTGCGAAATGCAATCATGAAAAAACTAGAGCTCTTAGACATTACTGAAAAGTTAAACTATTTTTTGTTTCTAGATTAAAGGATCTATAGTGGCGTGTTCGACAAAAAGAAGTTTAAATTTGTCAGTTATTTTTGAAATTAAATTTGTATATGTGTGTGTATGTATAGCTTGTACATATTTATTTTGTTTTTTCTTCTTGTTGTTAATAAATGCTTTAATTATAAGACACTAGCTTAACCCGGTGCGCTTTGATACCCCCATCGAAATAAAATTGGTAAGATTTTTTTAAAAAGTAAAGCATCTTGGACTAAATTTGAATGATTTTACAGTAACCGTTCAACAGATGATACACAGAAATTTCAAGTGTCTTCATATGGGAGGTGCTTGCCTACTTTTTCCATTAAAACTAACTTTTGAAATATGTTGTGGATTATTATCTAAGTGTTGTGTATGGCAGATTACCCCTGTCGGTATTATACCATTATTCAATATAGGTAACTCTGTTCACAACTGCTGTCAATGTCTTTTTTCTTTTACTCTTTTTTTTCTTGCTCCTAACCTTGTATCTTTTTGAAGAATTTACATGTACACGTTTTTTAATTAATAAAATGAATTCACTGAATTAATATAATAACTGGAATTTTGAAAATATAAAAGTGGTGTCAGAAGTGGGATTAAAGGAAATAAAACAATGGAGAAGATGGAGCTGAAGAATTTGACGGATTCGCTAGCTGAGGCTATACGCAAGGCAGTTATAGATGCAACACAAGCGGCTGTTGCTGACATTAATCCTGTGATACCGACTTCTGCAAAGTCGCCAGCATTTTCGATGCCGGAATTTAAAAGAGATGATGATGCAACCGTAGCCGACTATTTTCAACGTTTTGAATGGGCATTGCAACTGTCCAAAATATCTGTGACTGAATATCACAATTACGCACGTGTCCACATGGGGGCAGAACTCAACAACGCACTGAAAATACTAATTAGCCCGAAGAGCCCAGAGTCACTTACATTCGACGAAATCAAAAATACACTAACTAATCATTTTGACAACAAGAAAAATAAATATGCGGAGAGTATTAAATTTCGCAAAGTATTACAGGAGAAAGATGAACCTATTTCAAATTTTGCTTTACGCCTAAAACAAAATGCTGCTCACTGCGAGTATGATAATTTTCTGGACCGAATGTTAACAGAGCAGCTTTTATGTGGTATGAGATCACGCGACGTATGTGATGAAATCATCAGTAAGAAACCTGAAACGTTTGCGGCGGCGTACGAAATTGCGCACAATATGGAACTTACACACTCAACGACGACAGAAATCAACCCATCAACATCAGAACAAGCTCATGAAGAGGAGATACATAGACTGCATCCCTCACTGGTCGATTATAAACGAAATACGGCTAAAGGTAAGGCAACGCACAGTGCACAGTGCTCGGGATGTGGTGGTAGACATCCAAGAAATGACTGTAAATTTAGACAAGCCAAGTGTTATCGGTGTGGAAAGGTAGGACATATTTCAAAAATGTGTCGAAGCAAAACACATCGCATATCAGAATCAGAGGGGGAAGAACCAACCGACATGGTACAAAAACTCAACAGAATGGAGATTGTTAACTTGATAAGATCAAATGAAAGGAAGTTAATAACAACACGTATAGATGGTTATGCTGTGAAGATGGAACTGGACACTGGGTCGCCCTGTTCAATAATGAGTATAAGTTCGCTACGAAAAGTTAAGCCTTCTTTTAAACTGCAAGCTACAGATAGGCAATTTACAAGCTACTCTGGCCATAAAGTAAATTGTATGGGTCGCCTCCCTGTCAACGTAAATATTGGCAACACCCTCTGCAGGCTTAACTTATACATTGTAGATGGCAAGTTTGACACCCTAATGGGCAGAGAGTGGATAACAAATTTTGCAAAGGAAATCGACTTTGTTAAAATATTTACGCCACCCAACCAAGTGAACGGCATTACAACAACATCACCGGAAATGTCGTTACAACAGCAAGAGCAACTGAATCGTCTACTTGATGAATTTAAAAATATATTTAGCAAAGTTGCAGGTAGATTAAGAGGACCACCATCAAAAGTACACCTTAAACCAGATGCCACCCCGATTTTTGCAAGGGCACGTGAGATTCCGTTGGCACTTAGAGAAGCGTATATAAAGGAAATCGATATGAAAATTACAGCTGGCCTATACAAACAGGTTGAGTACTCCGAATGGGCTTCAACGACCCATGTAGTAACAAAAAAAGGTGGGGGCATTCGCATAACGGGTAATTATAAGCCGACGGTGAATCCACGTATAATCATTGATGAACACCCAATTCCAAAAATAGAGGATCTACTGAACAAAATACGAGGCTCAACTATTTTTTGCCATCTTGATGTGACGGACGCGTACTCGCACTTGACAATAGACGACGAATTCGCTCATGTACTCACGCTAAATACACCAACTCATGGACTAATCCGTCCAACTAGGGCAGTGTACGGCGCTGCTAACATTCCAGCAATCTGGCAGAGGCGCATGGAAAATTTGTTAAAGGACATACCAAACGTCCTATGTTTTTTTGACGACATCCTCGTGTATGCGGATAACTTCCAGCATATGATTCTAAGTCTTCGATTAATAATGAACAAAATGAGAGCTGAGGGGCTTCGCTTAAATCGTGAAAAGTGTGTGTTTGCTACCCCAGCGGTAGAATTCTTGGGCCATAAAATAGACCGGAATGGCATCCATAAATCCAACAGACATATTGAGGCCATTCAGAATGCGCAGAAGCCTACAACACCTGAAGAGCTTCAACTGTTTTTAGGCAAAGCTACCTATTATAACGCGTTTATACCTAACTTAGCTACCATTTCAAGGCCACTAAGGGATATGTTACTTCAAAAAGAATTCAAATGGAATAGAAATGCGGATGAGGCGTATACTACAATTAAAGAAATACTTATATCACCACAGGTTTTAATCCCATACGACCCTAACCTTCCTCTAATATTGGCCACAGACGCAAGCAAATACGGACTTGGGGCGGTATTGTCGCATAAACTGGGGAACGGTCTGGAGAGACCGATTGCCTATGCAAGCCGCACTATGACTGAAACAGAGACAAGATACCCACAAGTTGATAAAGAGGCGTTGGCGATCGTGTGGGCTGTAAAAAAGTTTTTTAAGTACGTATATGCCAGACACTTTACGTTAATAACGGATCATAAGCCGTTATCACAAATTTTGCACCCCGAAAAAGGTTTGTCTGCGTTGTGCGTAAGTCGAATGGCAAACTACTCAGATTTCTTAAGCAACTTTAACTATGACGTCGTGTATAAACCAACCAAGGCAAATGCCAATGCTGATTTTTGTTCAAGAGTACCTCAAAGGGTACACAACATATGCAG
The DNA here is from genome assembly GCA_943735925.1 of Pollenia amentaria. NCBI lineage: Eukaryota > Metazoa > Arthropoda > Insecta > Diptera > Polleniidae > Pollenia > Pollenia amentaria. The sequence continues at coordinate 69,862,309 of OX031007.1, read as the reverse complement.
TATAAATTCTCCTGAAGAAGAGTTCGATACATTTGACAATTTTATTATTGGCCAGGTAAACCAACTACCAATTAGAGCAGAGGCCATTGCCCGGGAAACGAGGAAAGATATTTCTTTGGGCAAGATCGTTCAGATCTTAGAAGCAGGCCGAAGTCTTAAAAATGCGGGATATAAGTCTCCCGAAGAAAACTACAGACTCTCTGCCGGATGTCTAGTTTTCGAGCATAGAATCGTAATACCAAGTAAACTGCGTGAAAAAATCCTAAATGACTTGCATGCGGCGCACCTTGGAATTGTGAAAATGAAGGGTCTGGCGCGCTCTTTTGTATACTGGCCTGGTATCGATAGTGATATTGAGAACGTGGCTAAATCCTGCAACTCATGTGCAATGCACGCAAACAAACCAGCGAAATTTGGGGATCACCACTGGGAGTACCCTAGTGGTCCTTGGGAACGTATTCACATTGATTACGCTGGCCCTTTCTTAGGAGTAATGCTGCTGATTGTAACTGACGCCTACAGCAAATGGATGGAGGTGAAAATTACAAATTCAACTACATCAAGTGCGACAACTCAAATCTTAGATGAAATCTTCAGCACGTACGGTGTTCCACAAACTGTTGTGTCCGATAATGGGACCAACTTTTCATCCGCTGAATTTTGCAACTTTTTGAAAGTAAGTGGGGTGACATATCATAAACAAACGGCACCTTACCACCCGGCGACTAACGGACAGGCGGAAAGAAGTGTCCAAACCATAAAAAATGCCCTTAAAGCTATGGGCTCAACGAAGTCCTCTATCCAAAGCAACATAAATAAGTTTTTACGGCAGTACAGAAATGCACCGCATGCTGGAACTGGCCAACCACCATCAATACTGTTTTTGGGACGTCTACTGCGCTCACGGTTAAATTTGGTCCGACCAGATAGCACTACCAGCAAAATGAAAGAAAAACAATACATCGACTTTAACCCAAACTTTCGAACATTCGAGCTTCATCAGCCAGTATATTTTTTGTCCGGTAACCCCAGAATGGAGAAATGGCTACCGGGTGCTATCAGAGCCCGCTTGGGCGATCTCCACTACCAAATAGAATTCAAGAATAAGCTATTTAGAAGACATGTTGATCAAATTCGAGGCTCAAGTTGTGTCTTGAAGCGAAAGAAGGGTGATGAATCTGGAAAAAAAGCAACCACTAAGTTGGCAACGCACGGGGCCTCTGCGCAATCATCAAAACCTCAATCAATGAATGGTGATAGTGACCCGTTCACGAGCATCGAATTTGCTACCAGTACGCCAAACAGTAGAGAATCGTCCACTACGCTACGAACAAGGTCATCTGAAGGTGCAACTGTTATAGAGGCTGACGTCGTTGAGGCGGAGGATACTAATTCAACGGAACCCAAATTCATGGTACCTCCATCAGCAAATTTCTCAACTCCCAGCAGTAATGAAGCAAACAATACAACCAATAACGCAATAGCAGCACCAAGACGTTCGGCTAGGCAAAGAAGACCAAGGGTGTTGTTTTCCCCTTAAGCAAGGGAAGAAATGTTGTGTATGGCAGATTACCCCTGTCGGTATTATACCATTATTCAATATAGGTAACTCTGTTCACAACTGCTGTCAATGTCTTTTTTCTTTTACTCTTTTTTTTCTTGCTCCTAACCTTGTATCTTTTTGAAGAATTTACATGTACACGTTTTTTAATTAATAAAATGAATTCACTGAATTAATATAATAACTGGAATTTTGAAAATATAAAACTAAGCTATTTGTACAAAATTGGAATACTTTCACTAGTACTTCAAATACGAAGTTATTTGTTTCATATTGGAAAACTATTATTGTAACCGTCCTCCAGATATAAGGTTATTCATATTTTTATTGTACTTGATTAAAATATATTAATAGCCTATGTAAAGCGCCGAGTAATCAGGAAATTACTGTGAAACTTTCAGGAAAATCGGCTCAGTAGCATAGGAGTCTGTAGAGAATAAACAAACATACGCTTTTTCATTTATATACTATATTTTTATTTTTAAAGGTATAGTTTACCATAAGAGTGGGTCCTACAAAGCTTGAAGACTTTTGTCGTCAGATATGAAGTATTTAATATTTTCGTCCAATGGAGGGTATTGCTCCTCCTTCGTCTACCCCACCCATTTTTATTTTGGAATTTATAGTTTACCATAATAGAGGATTTAAACACATTTGAAGACTCTCGCTGTAATAGTTTTTCACTTACGCGATATTAAATATATGCTTCCTATATACCAAATATCATCATCCTACGCCAAATAAGATATGAGGATTTTATGTTTTATATAGCTTAAATTTCAGTAGCTCAAGGCAGTCGTCTACTGTGGAAATTTGATGTCTCGGTTCAGTAGTTTATTAGATATGGTGGTTTTTACTTTTTCTATAAATACCATATGTACTAAATATCATCATCCTATGCCAAAAAATGCCTAAGATATAACAATTTTAAATTTTGTGTTGTATGGGCGTGGCATCGCCCCTTTGTCCAATCTCAACTTTATATAGTCTCTTCCAGGGTCACAGTTATATTGTGAAAATTTCAAGATGATCGGTCAAGTGGTTTGGCCTCCTATAAGGCACAAATATATATACAAACATACATTTACTTTTATATATATATAGATATTTACAAAAGGTTAACAATATATCAGCTCATTATTGGTTTGGCGCATATGCCAAAAAGTCGAAGTCGAGAAAACGACAATGGAGGTTAACATGAAGTTTTCTAAAAATATACTCGATTAAAACACGTTCCTCTGTTTTAGGATATTTTCGTTTCTCTAAATTCACTCGTAACCCTGAAATAATCATACCTCGAATATATAATAGAATTTTCGAAAAATCATTCTTAGTTAAGTCAGCTTGAATATGGAATAGACTTCCACGACAACTCAGCCATACCACCTAAGTTTTCGGAATACTTTAAAAATTTATATATTAGAAAAAATACTTATTCTAAACAGAAAAAAATCAAATCTTTATGTACATATTAAAATAAGTTTTTCTTAAAATATTAAAATATTTTATGCACAAATTAAAATAAGTTGATCAACTATTTCCCAATGGGCTCGATTAAGTAAATAAAAATGAAATGAAAGTCAATTTTTTTGTTGTATTTTTATTACTGTTCTGGCACATGTTTTAAAGAAAATGTAAATTTATATTAAAAGTGAAAATTATGGTTTTGTGCCGCATACGCCACTTTTCTAAATTTATTTCTAAAAAGTACTTGTTGTGTTGCATATGTATACCTACAGCTGTGTATTGAGTTGTTGACATTTTTTAAACCTCTTTTTACGGCAATGAAGCGAAGCACGAGCAAAATTTATTTTATTGTTGTCATTTTATTTTGCTTTCGCTTTAACTAATTGTTTTTCTTACGGCAATGAAGGAATGCAAAAGTGAAATTAATTTTGTACGCTTTTATATGAGGAATTTGTGGTAGCATTCGCCAAACAGTGGTGTGCAGAGCCAAACAATACTTAATAAAGTTTAAAATTGTTGATATGGATAGATATCTCAGAAAGCATAACAAATTACGTGAAACAGGGGGCATACAAAATATATTTACCACATACATACTTAACTCAATTTTTTTTAAATGGTCTTTGTCGGTTGTTAAAAACAATAAATTGGTAACATAGGGAAAAGTGTAGGGAGAATTTTTTGGTTGAACGGAAAAAAGGATTTTTTTAGATACGTAGGACTGGTCTTAAATTTCTAATGGCATCACTGATCATTAAACACCTTTTGTAAACTACTTTTCAGAACTCCTTTACGATTTTTTGTAATTATTCCTGGTTTATTCTTTATTCATAAATACTAAACTTACCTTCTTCGTCGGATGAACATAAATTTGTAATAATTTCGGCGGCAACACGCTGGGCATCCAGTAAATAACCAATATCACGCATAGCAATATCATCGGCCGTAGGTAATTCTTGGCGTCTTCTGCGACTGGCGGCAGCTTCCTCGGTTTCATCTACAAAATGGAATAATAATAAGTAATCTCTTCATTGCTTCAAATGAAAATTTACCATCTTGTGTATCCATTTTAATTTCTAACTCAGGAGCTTGATCCTTATTATTCCTGTTAGGTAAACTACTTATGCCACTAAGAGCTGTTTGATGATTTGTGTCTAAAACTTCTGTTAAAGATTGTAAAATTGTGCCTGCATAAGAAGCAGCCAATGCTGGTGCATTGCTCAATATGCCAGCCGACAAAGTACGCAAGTAGCCATGTCCATAGTTTCCAGTTACCGATAAAAGGCAAAGAAAATTTGGTACATGCTGATTTAAGACCAACCATGATTTGGGATTATTCTCTGACACCACTAACAAACACTGAGCCACTGAAATTGATATATCTAAACCAAAAACATTATAATCCAAACATCTAATAAAGCCCTCCATAAGTTGACTTTGATTAAATGTGTCTACAGCAATAGAAGTACTTTCACATAAATTCCACAAGAGATTAATGGCTTGTAGAAAGACATCGGAACGCAAATCCATTTGATCACACATGGCTGCATCGAAAGTAGGTTTCCATTCAGTGTCCGATGCATATTCTTGCAATAAAGCGAGCAAAGGCGTTAAAACATCTTGGTCCACTAGAAAATCACAAACCTCTATGCCATTAACTGAAAGATTTCTTAGGGCTCCAGCAGCAGCATTACTCACTGATGCATCCTTTTCACACAATAATGGGGAAACAATTCTCACCAAGTCACTTTGGCAAATGGACTGTACTTTATCTTTACTAGCTGTAAGCACAGCCATTGACTGAAGACCATTTAGCTTTTCCTCAATGTTGGGATTTTGCAATTGTTCTTTGATTGCTTCAATGGGTCCAACGCCTGAGTTTTCCATCCCTCCACATGAACTCAAAAATTCATCCACTTCATTGCTATCTAGACCAGCCAAAGGATTTGTTTTGGCCGCGTAACGCGTTTTAGTTTTTCTTGTTTTTCCCATTATTGCAAAAGTTTGCACGGATATTCCAATCACGGAGTATATGTAGTAATCTGTGATTCCAATTGTATGTAACAAACTAGTACCACAAATGTCTGTGCTAGTACTCTCTGCTAGAAAAAGACCCCCACGTGCAGCAAAAATGAAAACACTTTTAATTACAACAACAACATAAAATACAATAAACTATCAAAGTTATAAAATATAGTAGTAGATTAGGGATTTCATAATTTATGGTAAAGATAACAACCAAGAAAAGCACGCCGCCTACATATTCTCAAAGGCGGCTTAGCAGCGGAACTATATAAAAATATATAATTTTTTGTTAATGGAATAGATATATACTATATAACAAAAATCTACATACGATAATAGTCAGCATGTAGACTTACGTTAAATTGCTTATTCATTAGTATATGCTTTTCAGCATTTTATGGGCAAACCAAAAAAGTATTTATGAATAAATATATATAAATTCTTGCGTTTTGCGTTTTGGATTTCCAGGGGGGGCTACTCTCTATTGCGATGCGAAAGAAAATTGTCGCAAATCTTTAATGCGTTAGCGTATTTGTCTTTCGCATCTTTTTATTTTCTTCTTTTCATCAATATTTCTTTTATTTAAGCTTTCCAGTTTAAATTTGTTTACATATTTTGCCATTTCATTACAGGAAATCTGCGTTATCTTTGATTTTTATTACCAGTATTGCTTAATTTTCAAACAATTTTGGGAAAGTGATAGAGAGTACCAAGTTGGCATTTAGCTTTCGCATCGCAATAGAGAGTAGCCCCCCAGAACACCCCTGAATATATATACATATATATGTATATTTATAAATACTAAAAAAAAAACGGTGAACATATTTTTAAAACCAAAATACAGAACAGTAGATTTAGTATAAGTAAAATGCACACAAAAATTTGATGGTATGAAAATAGATCAATTAGTGGCTCAGGAAGAAAAGTAACATATGAAAAGACGTTCCCAATAACTCCAGTCCTTTTCAAACTATGCGCATAATCGTCGATTTTAGAAATAATTTAGCTATTTGAGTGAGCACTTCTTAAACTATATACATGGGTCAGTCAAGAAGCATTGATGGGATAGTACATGCCTTGAATATGAGCATTAAATTTGCTGTTTGGAAAGGTTTTGCCATGATGAGGACACCTAGATTTCATTTCGTAAAGTTAGTGTTAAAACAAGAAATTTCAACAATGCTATTATTCTGTATTGGCAAAATTTCTTAAACTAAATGGCCAACGCACAGTGGCGCCCGTAGAGCAAGCGAGGTTGCAAAAATCAAAATTTTCATGAGTGCCGACGAAGTTTTGAATAAACCCATGTTACAGGAAACTTTTCAACGATTTCAAATATGGCACTCTTAATAATATCACATTTTTAGTTTAGAAGATATAACCGTTCAAAGTTGACCGACTTTCGGTTTTCAAAAAAACACACAATTTTTAGTCAATTTGTTGCGATTTCAGGTGTAATATCACGAAATATAGGTAACGAATCGCCTTATTTTTTGTTTGTATTGATTGATGTATTTATTAAATGTATAATGATAAAAAAAAATTAACTGTTTGCTTTGTGTTTCTCCTGGTAAATCACTATTTAAAAACTATCCGTTTTTTCACTATTTTTCAACTTTGACGGAAAATAAAAAAAAACTATATTTTTCTATATTTGCCATATTTGCAAAACCTGTTCTTTGATTATTTCTTTACATAATGCAAAAGGTTTTATCTGCCCGTACGTGCCCGTTTGGCTTCTAGAGGTAAAAAAGTTTAAAAAGACATGGTTGCAGAAATTGTATGGCGTCCATCCCTTATATGTTTTGACTGACAGTAGTTTGATCTAATAGTTTGAAAAAAACTACTCATTGAAATTAGCAGGTACGTACCACACATAAACAATACTTTGCCGTACAAATGGTCAGGAACAATATTGACTTATGGTCCCTACAGGTAGGCACAAATCTTATTTGGACACGTGCATAATATCAAAATTGCATTATTCAGCCTAAATCCATATGTATGCAGGGAAGAGGTAAATTTTTAGGCATGGTAGCAAAAGCCTATATATTGCAAAATAAGCATAATGCCTGGATTAGTCTACGCCTGAAAGTTGGCGCAACAATTACTGAAACCATTAAACAATTTAAGTACTGAAAACATGGCGTTGAACAATTTAAAATTATTTGAACTGCTTAGAAAGTCAACCACACCAAAGTTTTTCACGGAAGTGAAAATTCTTCCTGAGAAGTTGACATTAATCAGCAAATGGGGCTGCGATGGATCATCCGGACAAAGCGTTTAAAGGCAAAGCATATCTTCCGATGACGCTACAATATCGGACGGAAATATGGTTATGGCATCTGTTGTTCCTTTACGTCTAAAATCGGATGATTCCCTACACTGGAAAAATCCACGTCCGTCATCAGTGCATTATTGCCGACCAATAATGTATCAGTTTGCAAGGGAATCGGCAGAACTCATAACGACTACGGTAAAGGACATTGAAGAACAAATAAGCAAGATTAAGCCTACAAAGCTGCAAATTGGAGAAGGAAAATATATTGAATGCAATTACGAGTTCCACCTGACCATGGTTGACGGAAAAGTCGTAAACGAACTGACAGGAACAACCTCAACAATGTCATGCCCGATTTGCAAAAAGAGTCAGAAGAACTTTTTTCAATTAAATTCAATTTATTTCATATATAATATGTTACATCTCAATTTTATATAATTAGTTGTAAAGAGTTTAAGATTAGTATCTTTTTCTGCTTTATTATAACATATTTCAATTAGTTATCAAATACATATACATATATAGACAGAATTATATTGGAGGTAAAAATTTAGCAAAACCCTATTTAAACCCCTTTTTTCGTTTCATTTTTATATATTTTTTATCGATTTTTTATTATTATTTGTCAGAAGAACTTTGGTAATTTAAACGATTCTACAAATGAGGAGAATTACGAATATGGAATGTCACCATTCCACGCAAGGATAAGGTGTATGGAATTCTTGCTAAAACTGGCATATACCCTACCACAAGAGGAGGAAAACTTCGATGAAAATACATCAATAAAGGATAAGGAAAAGATCAGAAAGAAGCAAATACAGGATGCTTTTTTTAAACAAGTTGGATTAAAAGTAGTCTGTCCCAAGCACGGATACGGTAACTCAAACGATGGAAACACTTCTAGGAGATTTTTTGAAAATGATGAGGCAATAACTAGAATCATTGGAATTGGCAATCAAATCGTGAAAAGATTGGGAACGATCTTGGGTGTTTTAAACTGCAAAGAAAATGTCAATTCTACAAAATATGGAGAATATGCGTCGAAAACTGCATCTCTTTTAGCAGAAATGTATCCACAGAAGAAGTTGACCCCGACCGTCCATAAAATATTGGCGCATGGCAAAGATATAATTGAGTACCAGTCTTTGCCAATTGGAGAGCTTTCTGAAGAAGCACAGGAGTCTCTTAACAAATTTTATAAAAAAATATAGATTGCAGAACACATTCAAAGCATCAAGGGTAAGGCAAAATGAGGACCTCTTCAACATGTTGGCAGCATCTTCCGATCCACTTATTTCTTCCCTGCGGCATGTGAAGTCACGAATAGAGTTACAAAATAATTATAGTTTAGAAATGGTTAGTCTTTTAGATATACCTTCTCTTACGAATTGTGATGAATATTTTACAGAAAATTGAAAAAATAAATTTAAAAAAAAAATAATTTTTTTTTAATTTATTGGGTAATAATTTAAAACATAAAACCTTTAAGAAAAAAAATAAAAACAATCTAAAAATGTAAAAATAATTTTTTTTAGTTACCATAAAATTGATTTTTCTACTAATTTTAACTTTGATAACCCATAAGTAGGCCCCTACAAAGCGTAGCACCCTTTCCAAACGCTCATTTCATAGGCTGAACAGTTATCTATCATATGCTGTTTAAACTGTTCAATTATCTTATTCGGTTCCAAAGATATGATTTTTGCAACGAAAAAACTCAAATGGCGCCACTGTGCAACGTTTAGAAACATTGGCCGATACGCAAATGACATTAGCTTGAGACATATTGACGAAAACGGAAAAGACTAAGTAAGTATTGATTATTCTGTTGCAGTATTTGTATTGAATTCAAGAAATTATTTTATAGATATTGGGAATTATTTCTTTTTTATAAGCAACTTTTATTAATTAATAGTCTGGTAGTGTATAAAGTCATTTCTAAACAAATTTAAGGAATAGAGCTATTACAAAAAGCTTTATAAAATACATAACTGAAGTTTAACTCATAGAATAAATTCAAAAAAATGAAAAATGTTGAAATTATTTTATTTTCAGATTTAACTCACCAACAAAATTAAGACAGAAACTTAGATCCGATGACTTGTTACCATTAGCTGAAGATTCTTCACATTTGGGTAGTCGGTGGGGACACCATTACAGCCCTAGTGATCAAGATAATAAAATGTTATAATGAAATTAAAAGTAAATCTTATTTAAACAAACTAAAAAATTGAATGTTAGAACTTTTTCTTTTCATAGGTTATTTTTATTATATTAATTGGGTAAGTTTGCAAAAATATAAAAGTTTTTACTGAACATAAAAACAAATATATTAATTTTTTTCTAATTGTTTAATGTATGTTCATATATAGTACATACTAATTTATTTAAGAATTTTAATTAAAATAAAATTAAAACCTATTTTATGTTTAAGTTATTCTAATACCGGCAATGCGGAGCAGCTTTAGTTAGCGGAGCTAGTGTTTATTATACCATGGAGGAGAAAATCTTTGCGCCCGGTCTAAGCCCGGCTATGCAGAGAAGCTTTAGTAAGCAAAGCCAATTTTCGTTATACTGTGGAGAAGATCGTAATAAATTTTGTATATTCAGAAAAACCTGTTCAAGAGCTTTAACAGAAAAATCTGTTCAAAAGCTTTAAAATGATACCAATATTGGTCATATACGTTTAGAATTGTAGTGAAAAAGCGCATATTTATATGAAAACTTTAAACGTCCATAACTCGAAAACTAAGTGTTTGCACCAATTTTTTCATTTAGTTTTTCTTCCTATTTTTCCATTTTCTATCACCCTAGGTACTTAGTTTTTTTTTTGGAGCTGCGTCGGTAAACTAGATTTGTTCCTTAATTATTTTTGTGTAGACTTATGCTGGGTACATACCATGCAATGCATTTACGCAATCTAGCATATTTTATTCATTCGAGATATCATCAACATCAAAACGTTTTGATATTTTGAGATTGCATTGTCACCATTTAGACAGGGACACATTTGGAAAGAAAACATCTGGAATTCTCATATGTTTGTTTTTCTCGGTCACACAGACGAACATGTTTCGGCAACATTCTGTTAATATTGTTGCTTTTTTTTGTCAAAAAGCAAAGAAAATGAGATAAAACGTGTCGCCGAGGACCGAACACAAAAACCATACTCTCTTCCCCACACGTAATATGCTCCTAAACTAAATGTTTCCCTGTCTTAATGGGCACATTGTTGTTGATTGCACTGTCTGTACCCAACATTAGATTTTGCTAGATATTTTTCCATGTGTACAACGCATTTTGTTTCCACGCTGCCATATCTAAATTATTGCCTAGATTATTGTGAATGAAATATATTAAATAGTGTTCAATGCAACTGTGTAAAAATTAAGTCCAAAGAAAACGATATAACAAAAGTGAAAAGACGGTAATAGACAGCAATAAAAATGGAGGAATTTTTCATAAAATATTAAAATGTGAATTTAATTTTAAAAAATATATATTTATATATATATATTAAAAAAATATTGAATCATAACTAATATCACATAATAGAAATAAAATTGTGTGAACATTAAATAAACGTGGTAATCTTAAACAAATGTGAAATGATTTTCTATTCGTTAAACAATAATTATCGAATTTTTTTTGTGTTACCAATTCCATTTTCTCCAACTATTTTTTTTTTGTGAAAATTCCCTAAAGCAAGTGTCAGGATACCTTTCGCGTGTAAAGAAGTTAAAGCAAGTGTCAGGATACTTAATTGCGAATGAAAATTAAAAGCAAGCGTGGATAATTCTCAAAACGACAACCGTTGCTGCTAAAGCCATCGATAACTATTCCACCGTCTTTAAACGCAAATTCGTTAATGGTGTCATCACTGTTGACATTTTTGTTGAAAGAAAAGAAATATATTAATTTTTTTATTTGAGTTGAATTTTTTTGTAGAAAAAGAAAATAAAAGTAGAAAAAACGTGAAATTTTTATACAAATTTCAGAAAAGAATGTAATATTCAAGTAAAATTATGAAAATTTCAATCATAATTTGCTAAAAAAAAACCTAAAATTGGCGAGTTTTAATTTGAAAAGTACAAGTAGTGAATATAAAGCAGAGAAGAAAAAAGGAACGCATGTTCCGTTGTGTGTTAAGCAAGCCCGAAGTTGTCCGGTTTCATACGAATCACGTATGTACGTACCAAAAAAGACGAGAAAAAAAATTTGTCTGTCTGTTTTAAATAGTCTTGCAGTGATTTTTGTTTCTACGATATTCTTATAATCTTTTTTCCTTCTTAAGTGATTCAAAAGCAAATTGGAAAAGAAATCCTGAATAAAAAGGATTAAAAAAAGTGAAACAGGTAAATTTTTGGTTACCATTTTGGTTGGTAGTAAGGAGCAAACATTTCTCAAAGGTTTTTTTTGGTCATTCTTTAATATTACTTGTTCTTCTGTGTGTGAGCTTAGCAGCAGAAGTACAATTAACCCATTAAGTTGGCTGAAATGTATGTATAGTTTTTTTATTTGTTGGTTGTATGTTAATGGGGTTTGTTTAAAATTTTGATCATTCAAATGGGAAAACTTTAATTGATGGCAAATATTTTGCCAAAATTTCCTGTTTAAGCTGAATATCTATGAAAAATAAATTTTGTCTAGATTGATAATTGAAAAAACTTATTCGAGATAAGTTTAAAAAAGTTGAAAAAAAATTTTTTGGTTGGGGTCTGTAGGAAATTTAGTAGTGCACTTGCACAAAGGTACATAGCTAAACGTGTGTTAAATAAAACGAAGCAGAGAACATCAGTAGCAGTGAAATATGAAGAATAATACAGCCACTAAGAAAAATTAAAAAAAAGATTTATTTCCATAGCAACTTGATGTTGAGGGCTGCAGCAGGAAAACTTCTGTTGATATCTAGTGTAGAGGATTGCAGTCGTTCAATCAGTCTTTTTGTCCGGCAGTCAACAAAACATTTATCATGCCGAAAGTCAAATATGTAGTAAGTTAATTTGCTTTTCGTCTAGTGGTTGATTTTGTTAGTTGGTCTTACTGTGTACCCAGAATGTAATATGATGAACTTACTCGAAAATGTATTGCTGTTCTTTGCTATTTTTGAAAGAAACAAAATATTTTTGTAAATAGCAATGTTTTCATTTTAACTAACAATTTTTTGGTAAAATGATAACTATATACTATACCTACATATTTTTGTATGTATCATTTTAAATAAGTTTAAATGAAACTTTTTAATATATCACACCTTTTAAGTCAAACCCTTCAAAATTTAATCAATACATATACTGCCGTGCTTAGAAAAAAGATAGTAAAATTCACTTACTGCCTTTTTTAAATTTGATGCCAATAATTAGTTATATGTAGTGTAGTTATTTCGAAGAAAGAACAATCTTAAAAGTTGGTCAAAAACAACAAAATACCTACATATCGTCGTCTAGAATGCAAAATAACGTAACATCACTTTTTATAAGTTTACAGGAGAAGCAAAAAACATTGTTAAATAAAAAAATTTAAGATACCTATAAAAGCAATGTTTTATATAAAAGCTTAATATACGATAACCGATCTATTTTGAAGAAAAAATTGTATACCTACCTATTTATTGTTATTTTTTAAGTTATGTGTGTTACGTTATTTTGATTTGTAATTTTCCGAAACAAAACAACGTATCATAAATTAAAGTATGTTTATAGTTAATTAAACAATTATTTAAAATATGAAACAGTTAAGCAATTTTGCCAAATTATAACACACTATTAAAGATATTATAACTTACATACCTATTATGTATAATTTGTATTTATTACTAATAAGAAGTGGCTTAAATTAAAAAAATTACTGCATTAAATTTTCATTAAAACAGCAAAGAAAGATGTGCACTCAAACTTTCCTATAATAAAATTTAAAATAAAAACAAAGTTTTTAGAATTTGCGTTTTTTTAAAGCTCGAAAGAAAGAATTCTTTCGCACTTCGGAAATAGGCCTTTAATTATATTAAGCCTTCCAGCCAGTAAGAAGTATCAGTTTCATTGGAGAATAAGGTAAATAAATAAAAACAACTGTGCAGGAATCCCGGGATCCCGGGAATTTGATTTTATTTGCGTTTTCCCGGGAATACAAAAAGTGCGGAAAAAAGTCTAATCGGAGTCAATAAAAAAAGTCAATTTCGAATTTTTGATGATACGTTGTTTTGCATTTTAGGTGACCGATTGGTACAAAAATACAAAACTTAAACATTTTTACAATTTACTGACATTTTTCAAAGCACGGCAGTATAAATTTGTTAATTTTTCTCTTATTATTTTATTTCCAAACATAATGTTTTTATGAGGAAGTCGTTTAAATAACCTATACCTACTTTTGGCATTGTTTGAGCTAAATTTAGCATTCAAATTACATACCTACCTATATGTATTTATATATTTGAGCATTTGTATACAATTGCCGTATTCACAAAACACCTTGTATAGTTGTACCGACCATAGTGAACTATCAAAACCATAGTGAACTATTATACATTTTAATAAAACACAATCGATACAATGGATTTTGTGAATACGGCTAATATTTTTAGCATTGTTTTAAAATTTAGAGGAATGGTTTTACAATTTATGTACATAAATTCAGAAAACAGAAGTTTCAAATTAAAAGAAATTTCTAATGAAAAATGATAACTTTTATTTGTGAATACTTCAGAAACGATTGACTGTTTTTATATACAATATCTCGACTTAAATTTACATATTGTGGAACTCAATATTTTTAACCATTTTTATAAAAAATTTATTATAAAATTAGCGATAGGTATACAAATGTTGAGCAAGAAGCTTTTGGTATGAAAGCTATGAAGCTTTAATATTAAAATTGCAATATCTCTGCTATTACTGAGTTGAGTGAGTTTATATGGATATCGTATGAAAGTGCTTTGAAGAAACGATTTACCTGTTTTTTACAAATATGGTCAAAATAATAAGTACATAACTTTTTTCCGCAAATTGTGATTAATTAAAAATTTTTGTTTATTCAAAGAAAAGCGTTTAGTTTTCAAGCTAAAAGACTTTACAGTTTTTCGCTAATTACAATCTTAGTTTAACAAATTATATAATTTGAAAGAGCTTTTAAAAATATCTCTAAAATGGTGTACAAAAATATAGACATTTTTTAATACTTCTATGTTTTCTATATAACCAGAAATACATACGTGTGTGAAGTTAAATTTCGAAATTAATTGCATAACAGAGTTCTGTTAAAGCGCTAGCATGACACTGGTTACCATATAAAATTGTGATATATGTATATATGTATTCAACTTGAAATTATACCTAAATTTTTGGATCAAATGGACTAGAAAAAAAGCGTGCACTTAACTCATATCCCGCTAATCAATTACTATTATTATGTTATAAATATAATATGACTTTACGTTTTCTTCAATATTTTTAAATTAACAATATCTTTGGAAGATTATTCCGAATTTCAGGAAAACGGTAGATGTGTGAATAAAATAAGATGAAATTTGTGGACAAGGTGTTCTTTTATGAATTTAATTGTCAGAATATTACGTCTTTATACGAATTTTTCAATTTGTCCATATTTTCAAATTTGGAAATTCCCTGTAAGATGAATTCCAGGAAAATGGCAGTAGATGTACGGATAAGATTTGATGAAATTTGTGGACAAAGTGGTCTTTTATTAAAATGAATTGTCAGAATATTAAAGGTTTTGCGTCTTTATACGAATTTTTCAATTTGTCAATAACATTTTTTTTTTGGAAAAACTGCTATCGCCATTTTGGGAAAATTTCAAGCGTAGGGAAAAAGGGAAGGATTTTTTATTTTAAGGCAAATGTTTGGAATTTTCAAAATAATATCTCATTTTCAATATATTGTGTAAAAATGCGTAAATATTCATATTTTATCATTCAAAAATTAAAATTTTTCATATACGATAGCATTGAGTACAAATGTAGCTGAAATTTAGCTCATAGAATAAATTCGAAAAATAAATAACTTTGAATATAATAAACTTATGAAAAAGAAATAATTCCCAAATATACAGCATTGCTACTTAAATCGGAAAGGATACTACAGCTTAAATATTATGATTGTAAGCTTAGCTTTCATTAATTTATTTATTTATCTCTTATTTAGATGCGTTTAAAGGAATTTCTTGTGAAGGACCACCTCTTGTCGCTAGAGTATTTGTTTTGTTGTTAGCAAGTTTCTTCTTAATGACTCCAAACCTGCGTGAAGTAAAGGGCAATGAAATATGTACAATATTACAAATCATAAACTTACACGTTGCCATTCTGGGTAAGTTTTCCCAAGCTGTTTAATTCGAGCGCAAATCCCTCCCATATATCTTCACAGTGATTTTTGGCCATGCCAAATTTTTGTTTTCCTCGAGCAATCTCTGGGTTTTTTCCATGAGATTAACAAGCCTCTCAAATTGTGCTTTAGTTGTAATTTTCAAGGATCTACAAATGTATTAAATGCTGTAAAATTCTAATATTCAGCATAACAAATCTTTCAACTTACGGTTTCTGAATTTTTTTTATTAATTTTTTGCTTTTAAAAATTCAACTGAAACTGAAAAGAACTCAACTTCTAATAAGCAGTTGCCTACTTATGTCGACCAAACTTGCACAGAGATGTAAATCACAATACCGTGTAAAAGTAGTGAACACAACCAAAAAATAGTTGGGTTGAGATTGGCAATGCGAATTTATAAATGACGACCAGTTTTAAAAAGTTTTCAACCGCAATAAGGGCATACATTTTTGCAATTACAATATTATTATTATGTAAAGGCCGAAAGCACCGCTACCCAAAGGATCGTTTGTGCAGCCCATGTGTTCGCTGAAGTAGATTAAGGCTACAAATAACGCCAATTTTTCTACACGTTGATAGATTGTTTACTTCACCCGAAGTCATTAAGATAACTCCAAGGAATTTCATTATGATCTTGCGTACTTATACTAACATACTTTCAGATTTTGTTTTTCTCACTCTTTTTGCGTTTTTACTTATACCCTTTTCAGACTCGGCAAGTTACTTGCGCAAGTCTCATGCGCAATTCTTAGTATCTAGGTGTCAGCGGGAAGGTTAGGCAGTGATGTCCGATGAAATTTTAAAAATTCCCTACGTTTCGGTATAAAAATCCCCACATTTCCCTACAACAGGAAATTTTTCCCCCTACACCTTTTCCTACCTTATATTATTTATAGGTAAACTCAAAAATTATAAAAATTTTTATTTAGTATATTTTATTTACACTAAACACAAAACAAAAACATAAATTTTAAATAAATTTCAGGTAGCTTAAAGTAAAAAACAAAAAAAAAAAATAAAAACAAAAATAATATAACAACATAAAAATCTTCGTATGTTTGTATACGTAACATTTAAAAAATTTGTTTGTTGTAAAGCACTTTTCTTAAAAAGACAACGGAATAGTTTTAACATTTTTGATTGTAAGTGAGATTGAAGAATACATATGGAATCTAAAACCTCGTGACTCAGATTATCTCTTTTTTTCGCGCGGATGTCAGTAACAATTGAAAATATCCTCTCAGCATCTGCATTGGCATGTGGTAAACTAAGTAGAATTTTGGATAATTTTGAGTGGCAAGGGAATACTAAATTGTCATTGAAATTCTTAGTCTTTGACCAAAATGGTCCATCTTTGAAATATAATTTACTAGCTTAACCCGGTGCGCTTCGCTACACTGGCAAAAAAAAAATTTGTCCTGTAAAGGTTGATAGCTCTTGTGTTCAGATATATGGTATTTAATATGTCTTCTATGAGGGGTACTGCTCCTACTCTGTCTACCCCGCACATTTTTATATTGAAATTTATAGTTTACTATAATAGTAGCTTTAACCACGTTTGAAGACTCTCCCTTTAATAGTTCTTCAGTTGAGCGATATTTAATGTATGCATCCTATGGGAGGTATTTCCCCCCCTGCGCCTACCCGCTTTATTTTTATTTTCAAAAGTGTAGTATACCATAGGAGTGACTTTTAGAAAGTTTGAACATTCTCACTATTACAGTTCTTAAGATATGCGATGTTAAACATTGGCGTCCTATGGGGTATTCCTATACCCCCGCTGCTATTTTATTTCAATTCCGGGGCTCAGAAGATCCTACTACAAAAAGTTCAGCAAAATGCGTGCAGCGGCTCTTAAGATATGCGATAATTAATATTGGCATCCTATGGGGGGTACCAATTCCCCTGCCCCTATCGAAAAAATAAGTAGCTATTTTATTTTTAGGGCTCACGTGATGTTACTGTAAAAATTTCAGGAAAATCGGTTCAGTATAATATTGGCATCCTATGGGGGGTACCAATTCCCCTGCCCCTATCGAAAAATAAGTAGCCTATTTTATTTTTAGGGCTCACGTGATGTTACTGTAAAAATTTCAGGAAAATCGGTTCAGTATAATATTGGCATCCTATGGGGGGTACCAATTCCCCTGCCCCTATCGAAAAAATAAGTAGCCTATTTTATTTTTAGGGCTCACGTGATGTTACTGTAAAAATTTCAGGAAAATCGGTTCAGTATAATATTGGCATCCTATGGGGGTACCAATTCCCCTGCCCCTATCGAAAAAATAAGTAGCCTATTTTATTTTTAGGGCTCACGTGATGTTACTGTAAAAATTTCAGGAAAATCGGTTCAGTAGTTTCGGAGTCTATAAAGCGACAAACAAACATACAAACATACAAACATACAAACATACAAACATACATAATTCATTTTTATATATATAGATTTCTTGTTGTGAAAAATTATATTCTAGGGTTAGCCATTATTAAGTAAGTAGTAATCTGTGGAATATTTTACCGTGTGCAAGTTAGCCCCCTTCAAGACTAGGCAATTTACTAGCGCAATTCTGCTGGGCAACTCTTGATTTGTTGATGTGTGGTGTATGGTCGCGGTTAGGGTCTGAAAGGAGGCTTATAAAAATGACGCTTTAAGAGTTTAAAAATATTGAGTGCTTGGGTGCTTGATACTCAAAAACAATTATTTAATAACAAAGTAGCCATATTGTAATTATTGACGCGATATGCTTTTATGCCACAGAGGCATTTTTCCGAAGTCAGTAAGATTATATTTGAATTTACATACAAAGGAAAAATTCCCTACATTGATACGAAAATAAAAAATCTGTCTTTTTTTCCCTACAGTCGGATTTTTGGAGAAAATCCCTACAAGTAGGGAATTTTCCCTACATCTGACATCACTGAGGTCAGGCTATTTTGCCTAAGTTTGTTTTTCACAGTGTTTAATAATGGATATCAATTTGTTAAGCTTCCCACTTTTAATTATTGTATAATAACACTGTGCAACATTTTTGAAGTCATCGAAGGCAAACTCCTTCTCGTGTGGAATTTCTCAAAGTAAAGGGTTATTCATCGTGAGGTTTGATTTTCAATACGCTTTTAGTATCTGTATACGCGTGACTCACGTGAAATAATGACCTTATAGAGAAACATTTTGGTGAGCACTTATCACACCTTTGGACTATTTTCTCTGGGGATATATAAAATCTGAGGAGTTCAGGAATAAGCCAGCTACGATTGACGCTTTGGAAGCCAACATTCCTCGTGTTATTCACGAGATACCAGTCCCTATGCGCGAACGAGTCGCCCAAAATTTTTTCTTCCGAATGGACCACCTCGGACGTAATCAAGGCCAACATTTACGTGATATTATTTTTAAACAATTAATGCCATAAATTGTTATTTTAACCGATTAAATAAATTTTAATTTCACTTTCAAATGTATAAGCTTAATTTTACATTATAAATTAAACCTCACGATGAATCACCCAATTTTTATCGAAACTAACAAAACCACATGATACGGACAAATTTCTTTTTTTCCTCTTGAGTAATTTTTTATACATTTCTCTAATTTTCGATGCTAAATACAGCTATAAAATGTGAAAAAAAGCTTTTTTTAACTCTTATAATATTCTTTATTATAAGGAAATTTTTTTTTAAAGTTAACTACTGAATTTTCCACAGTTTGGCTTATCTCCTAGTCTACAGCTACAATTGCGCCGAAGACAGAAAAACAAAATTCCAATTGGTTTCCGTGATATACCGCCTTGTTCTCACAATCGCACGATTTGAAATCGCAAAACGCCATATTTATAGTGTTCTGAAACTCGTGCATTTTGATTGCGATTAGATAGTTTTTTGTAAGGATGGCAACTAAACTGTATTTCGCCAGCAGCGAAATTAGGCAACGTCAGATACTACGTAGGACAATACCCCCCTACCGTCCCCCCAACATAAACAGCTGTCCTATTTCCCTGGCAAACCCTAGTAGACAGGTTTAAGACAGATAGAAAGATACTACGTAGGACAATACCCCCTACCGTCCCCCCAACAGAAACAGCTGTCCTATTTCCCTGACAAACCCTAGTAGATCGGCTGGATTACATCCAGCGATACACCCCAGTTAGTCGTGAAATCTAGCCCCTAGCCATATCCGCCTGAGACCCTGCATCCTAGGATAGTGGCACAGAACATGCTCAATCGTCTCTATTTTCTCGGCATCCCCGCACAGTCTGCAGAAGTCCGGTATGGGATTGTCCCATTTACTCGTAAAAGCCCTAATAGTACAATGCCCAGTCAAGAACCATATAAGGGTACTGAGACCACTCCTATCCAATCCTAATAGAACCCTGGTTGCCCCTGCGTCCAAACCGGACCATAAGGCCTTTGACACCCCGCAATCCGTTCTATCCCTCCAGAACCGGTTACCGGCATCACGGAATATTTCCCGTATCACCCCATAGTAGTGACATAAAGGGTGTTTTACCCCTCTTTACGTCGCTGATGTTAAAATATATCAATTCGTGTTCTTATTTTATATTTTAACATCAGCGGCGTTGCCTGATTTCGCTGCTGGCAACACAACTGAAGTTCAGTTGCCATCCGTAATCGACCCATTAATAACATTCTAGTTCGATTGAGCATACTTTTGCCATTTGAAGTTGCGATTTACAGAACACCTACTACGCGATTTCAAGTCAGAATCGCAAGTGTTAAGCGATTGGCCATTGGCAGCTCATGCCCGATAATCGTGATAATGATAATGTTCGTCGGTAAAATCAAGTTTAAGCCAAATATAATATACATGGGACCATAAAATCCGAATAGCAACTAAAGTAGCAAAACCCAAAAGACGTTTTGTTAGTTTCGTAAGTACTTTAAGAAATTCCCCACGAGGAGTTTGCATTTTATGAGTTGCACTGTGTACGCAGAACGATCTTTCCGAATTTCTCTAAATGTATACAATTTTCCTTATGCTCATCCCGCAAAGCTCTACTCTGGGCTGCAGTTTTTTTCTTCTTTTTTTGTATACAATTTTTCTTATGCTAATCCCACAGCCTTTAAGTTATATTTTCCAATTTATTGCCGATAGATGATATACTCTGCAGGGTTGTAACGATACGCCTACCGATACCGATACGTATATTAAAATTAAATTTAATGTACAATTAACAAAACTCAAGCAGAGTAATTTCTTTTTTATACAAAATTACAGTGTAAGAGATTATTAATATTTAAAATTCATATTAATAAGGTTTTTGTTTTAAAAACAAAGTATTCTCAACTTTTGCGGAGATAGACGACGCTTGAAGCAGACCAGCAGTGAAAAATGGTCCCTCAGGTGTGATTGACTCATCTGATTTGAAAACTTAAGTATTTCTGCGCCATGTTCTTTAATTTTGAGTATTTCATTTAATTGCACCAGAAAACAAGCGGATATGCGTCTCCGTATCTGTCTCCGTTACCATGTCTTCAACACTTTCGGAAAGCAGAGTCATGTTAAGTAGCTCAATAAGACATTTTGAAATGTTTGAACTTTGTAACGAAGGTCAAGAATTTCAGATTCTCTATTCCCTCATATCTTTCATTCAGAGCTAATGCTAAGAAAGTCGCAAATTTTTGGGACTTGAACTATTCTGCATCTCAGTTTATTCATTTATTGTGTTTTCCAATACTGTTCGAAGACTGTTAACTAGCGAAATAGCGTCAGACAATGTAGATGTTGCTTTGCTCACGGACTTTGTGGTCTCTTCGAAGTAACCCAAAACTTGTAGGAAAATGATTTTTATTTTCACAAGAATCATTAAAAATAAGCAAAAAAAAAAATCTTAAAACTTACTAATACATACAAAAAGTTTTAATATTATGGTGCAAAACGGCTAAAAATGCAGGTCCACACCAAGCGTTTGATTGGTTTTATGATCTGCTTTGAAAGTGTTATTGCTCTTAGTTGTTATGCAAAAAAAGCATTGCAAATTAAATTGTATGTTAAAATAAACTATAAAAAAAAGTATTGTCGTATCGTCAGTAAAATATCGACGATATCGATATTTCGACAATCCCGAAGATAAGCAGATAAGCTTAAGTTAGCTATTCGGGATTAAAAAGTTAGGGGTTTAGAGATTCCCATTTCGGAAATTCGGGACATAAAAATAATCCTGTACCATAGAGGCGAAAATCTTTGTGTCCGGCCGAAGACCGGCTATGAAGAGAAACTTTAGCTAGCGAAGCCGGTGTTTGTTAAACCGTAGAGGACAAAATACTTGCGCCAAGCCGAAGGCCCAACCATGCTATCTATCGCGCGATTTTTAAAACCAAAATTGTACAATTAAATGTCTTATATTCGGGTCTTATTTAATTTTAGTAAATGGGGTTTTATTTAATAAAAAATAAGTCCCACGGATTGGGGACTTACTTCATTTTATTTTTGGAGACTTATTTCATTGAGCCACCAACGAGTGTTCGGACCGAGTGAATGTTCAGTGGTATGGGACATATTAACACAACGCATTGCAATATGCTTGAAGGAGAAAAGGCCTCAGAACTTGTGTTTTTGAAGTGTAATGTTGCTCCACTAAGATTTGATTATTAATTTATCATAATCACCCCTATCGTGAAAAACAAGTGGAATTTCTGTTCCCATGAAATTTTTATTCCCCTCGAAGGCAAAAATGCTATCTTGAAACTCTCGTGAACAATTTTTCTCGCTATCAGCGTATTGGAGTGATAGTTTGATTGCAACATTAGCTTTTTGCGCTTTTATGTAGTAAAAAAAATTCTAAAATTCTGCCACCACGTCTTTGAAAAGCTTCATAACTCCTCAGGCAATCGACCTGTTTTTTGCATTTTGTTGAACAATATATGTACGTATAAAGTTTGTACCTCTTTTAACGGAAATTGACCTTAAAATTAATTTTTAAAATTCAATATTCGAATTATGAGAAGAATTACTTACATAAATGTTTTGTTCCCCAGCAAAAATAAAGTGAGAAATTCAAAGGGAAAAGTGAACAAATTACGAGGGAAAAAATTTTTCCCGCGAACATTTTTTTCACGTTATTATTCTCCTATGAATTAATTTTTTTCATGGGAGTTTTTCATGATCGCAAATACGTGAAAGGGAACAAATTACGAGGGAAAAAATATTCACGATAGGGGTGAATATGAACAAATAAGACTACTTTTTTAATGCAAGTTTTGAAATAAATCTATTTTGCTTGTTACTATTTTGCGTTATTCATTTTTTTCATATTATGTATTTTCCCCCCTTTTTTTTGGAACGTGTTAGCAAAATATTCAATTAAACCGGTGTGCTCCAAACCAGTTTCGTTGGAAAGGCAATTTTGTGAAGATGTTTTTAGGATATATATTTTTTCAAAACTATGACCACGAGGGGAGAGGAGTGGAGGAACTTTTGCCTTTCTGAAACTATCTAATAGATTATAATAAAATTTGAAACATAGATGGATCACTATTTATATAGAATCATTAGCTATACATTTTTTAAAAAATGGGACTACAAAGGGAGGTAGGGGGAAACTTCTGCCTCTTCGAAGCAATCTAACCGATTTTAATGAAATTTAAAACATATATCGTTGAATCCCGGCCCATACCACAATTGTGGAAATTAATTCACACACATTCTTCACACGCATTCTTACGCTCTTTTATTTAGTCCACGAGAGTAAACAATTCAGTCGTCCAGTATCAAGCTACGAGTGCACATGCGGCGGATGCTTACATCTTTCTTATATTTTTTTTTTTAAGAATTTTTGTCTCTTTATTCACTAATCCTGATATGAATCCAATACAACCACAGTTTACATTTTGGACATCACTGACATATATAGATCCCAATTTAGATAGACATATAATAGTTTCAAAAATAAGATTACGAGGGGAGAAAAGTGAAAATTCTGCCTCTACTTTTTCAGCAAATAAAAAAATGAGTTTATTTTTTTAAGAGAAAAGCACACTCCGGGCTTCCGCTAGTAAATAAACTAGACACCAGAGTTTTTTTTTGCACTGATACAATGTTTTTATTTATTAAAATATCTCAAATTTAAATCGATATTGTGGATTTGCTAACAATCTCTTCCGTCTTTCAGAATGGAGTTGCCAACGATTGATATATTATCAATTTGATATTGAGCATCAAATCAGCCAGACATTCAGTATCCCATTTTAAAATTATCTAGAAATAAGAAGTTAAATCGAAAACCGTGCCGTAAAATATTTCAACGAAGACGACGATAAGGAAAAAGGAATACAAATTTTATTAAAGCAAAATTAAAAAAATTTAAAATTATTAACCACCATCCCACAACACATCAATAGAGGCGGACCAAATTATATAGTCTTTTTTTTGTATACAAATCCTTAAAACTTTACAGAAACTTCTACAATACAAAATCAAAATACACCATAAAAAAGTATAAAAATAAAAATCTCTTCAGTTCCACAATGATCACTTTGGCAATCAAAAAACTAAATCCCTACAATTCAATTTATTAAATTGTAGGATTTTAGTAATTTTTTATGTATGTTTCAACAAGGAGCTAAATTTTATTTAAATGTATCAAATTGGAAACGGTATCAGCATCTTAATTACAACAATAATAACAATAGTAAGGGTAGATATCGAGATATCGACAATCCCTCACAAAAGGCAACACAATTTTCATGCAGTTTTAAACATTTAAATAGATTAAAAACAAGGACAAAAACCAGCCAAAAAACGGGTCTAAGAAAAGCAAACCGCATATATAGCGTAAGCAGCGTTAAAGAACGCTTAGCGAACGAGGCCGGTGCAAATACCGGCATCGATATTTACAAGCTTAAACAGAAGATGGCCAATACTCTTTCCGTTATGACGAACGTACTGAGAAATGTGGTCAGCAAACAGCGTATACGCTACAAGGAGAAAGGTTTTAATCTGGATTTAGCCTGTAAGTTAGAAAAATTTTGTGAAATTTGAATTTTTGTTCATTAAATAATTAAATTTCCCTTTTTTTCTTTTTAACATTAGATGTTTGTGATAATATTATTGCCATGGGCTATCCAGCAGACAATTATGAAAGTATGTACAGAAATCCTTTAGGAGATGTTTACAAATTTTTAGAAGATAATCATCACGATCATTATAAAATATATAATCTATGTCTTGAGCGCAGCTATGATATTACAAAATTTCATGGGGTAAGTTAAATATTATTGTGTCAAAAGTTGAAACAAAATACAATCTAAATATGTACTTAAAATCCAAATAAAAACTTCAAAGTTGGGCCAAAGCCAATCTTGTTTTCGTAGGCAGGATTTTTTTCTGTATTCGTAATACAATATAAATTAATTGTGTTTATATTAATGTAATTTGAAGCTGTAGTATACGAGACTTGATCTAATATATCCTGCACCTAGCTCATTAAGCTTTGTCTGTGTATTCGTAGCTCCTTCCTGACATGACAGAAGTAATTTTTTTGGCAACATGCTTTTATGTATCATAATTGAAATCTATTTAATTTCTTAGGGCAGCATTCTAAAAGCTTTGAAGACTTTTTGCTGTTCGGCCTTATTACTGCAACTAAGTCATTATTTTTTCTCTGCTAAGGGTTTGATTCCCGGACTTTTTTGATTCCCGGGAAAGCGGGAAAAGAAATATTGCCTAGATCCCGGGATTCCCGTCAAAAATTTTTTAATTTTTGATAAAAAATTTTTATGGTACTGTTAACAAAAGTTTAGTACATAATACGAAAAAAAGTTTTCTCTTGCATATTTTAATTTTACGAAAGTAACGAAATCTTTTGTATTTCTATTTTTCCTAAATATTAAAAATTTTTATAATTAACGAAATAACTTTTATAAAATACCGCATATCGTCAGCTCATATTGGTTTGGCGCATATGCCAAAACGTCGTATTGGAGAAAAATGACAATGAAGGTTTATATGAAGTTTTCTGAAAATATATATCCGATAGAATTTTTTTGTATTTTTATTATCTTTTTTTGTATTTTATCGTTTTTGTTTGACTTTGATTTTTTTTCAATAAATTCTTATATTAACATATGTGAAATTTATTTCTATTAAAAGCGAGTTTCTGTTTACCCGTTTGAGGACCATAACCCACCTACGATAGAATTGATACTAAGATTTTGTGATGATGTGGATAATTGGCTAAAAGCAGATGCTCTCAATGTGGCCGCAGTTCACTGTAAAGCCGGTAAAGGTCGCACTGGTAAGTAAAAACATCTTTAAGCCATAGATATTTAAATAATATGTTGATTTTTATTTTTTTTAAGGAACCATGATATGCTGTTATTTACTTTATAGTGGTCAACAGCGTACAGCTGAAGATGCTTTGGCATGTTACGATGAAAAACGAACCAAGGATCGTAAGGGTGTAACGATTCCTTCGCAGCGGCGTTATGTTCAGTATTTTTCGAAATTAATGAGATTGGGTTTACCGTATGAGCGTCGTACTCTACAGGTAAGTAAAGCTAATGCATAAAATTTTATAATAATAGAACAAACTCATTTCTTTATTTCTATACGATTAGTTTTGCGAGATACGATTTTCAAAGTCCAATACATTATATAGTCAGGGTTCAGTTCATTGCTCAATTTCTGTTTTACATGACAAAGTACAGGTAAGATAATTTTTTTTTTTGTTATTTTACCGTGTATTTATATTTCTGTAAATTATTTTATTATTTTGTGTTGTTTTTTTAGCAATTGCAAAATTTTCCAATTGATTTTCGCAAACACAATGTGCTTGATATGAAGAACCCATCTCTACCAGTTGCGGGTGACATTAAAGTCGAATTATCGAAAAATACAAAAAAAATTTTCCATTTTTGGTTTAATACATTTTTTGTTACTGATTCTTCTGGTACGTTTTTTCTTTCATTTCAAGTTTTTTAGGGATGTACGATTAATCGATCAATCAACAGAATTCTGATTAATTGAATTATTGAAATTTTAAAATGTTTAAATTGGAAAATAAAACAAAAATTAAAAAATAAAGCTGTTGTGGTGATTAAGATGGCGTTATATCACTTTAACTGCATTCAAAGCCATTTTAATCTTATGAAATACTTTTTATAGATATTGATAAAACAAAAAGATTTAAAATTTTTCAATTAAATTATCTAAGCTTCGTTCACAATGATAGCAACAATTTCGTTTTTTTTATCTTATTTTTTCCCCAAGGTATTTCATAAATATATCTTCCATTTTTCGAACAAAAACGCGACAGTTTTTTTTAAAGTTCGAGTGTACTTCTAAATCATCAACAATTTGTATGAAATTGTAAATATGTTTATAATAATTTTAATTTAGTTTTTAATGAAAATTTCAATATGTTTTAAAAAATAATAAAGAAATACGTTATATTGTTTTGGGCAAAATTTGCAAACGTTTTCTTGATTCAAAATATGTGTGCTTTTAAAAAAAATTTTTGTATCAGTGTGAATACCATATGAAAATGTTGCTGCCATTGTGAATCTGGCTTTAAAATTTCTGTCACGGTTTTGAATAACCAAAATATGAACTATTCTATTAAAAAAGAATTTGTTTAATTAAATTTCTGATTATATGAATAAATATATAGTCGATTAATTAGAATTTTGATAATTCGAGCATTGGATTAATCAATTAATTATACATCCCTATTTGTAATGTTTCATCATTCTTTTATATTTGTTTTTATATATTTTTATACATTTTTTTCAGTTATGGAGGGTGAGGGCAAAGATGTTAAATTCGTTTATACGTTACAAAAATGGGAAATCGATGATGTACACAAGGACAAATGTTACCCAGAAGATTTTAAGGTGATTTTCTACATATAATTTTTAAATATATTAGGAGGGCCAATACATTTTAACCATATTTAATGAAATCTTTATTTAATCATCTCTCTAAAATATACAACATCAAACTTAATAAATTAAAAATGTGTGCAAGTGCACGATCTACAAATGGGCCAGGTACTGCATTTCGAAGTGAATTCATATCGAATATGTCCTTCCATTATTTTGTTTAACAATATTTTTTTTTTAAGAATATGAACATGAATAAATTGTGTCAAATTCTGTGTACTTTGAAAGTGCAGTTAACATCGATTATCACTATAGAAGAAGACTAAATAAGGGCCATTATTAATAATTTGCTGCAGTGCGTTGCCCACAGCAGAAAACTGTTGTAAGTGTGTTTTTTTAGCGCAGGCAGAAACAATTAAAACTTTGTTGTCATTTCACATCGTTTGAGTGGCACAATAAAGAAAACTGAGTAAATCGCAATTCAGTGCGAAAATTTTTTTCCGCTGAACAATTTTTCCAAAATGTTGGCACACCATCCTTTGACTTGACTAATATTTCGCACGAAATAAAACGTTTAAGCTAATGTTTTTCATTATATCTTAAAACCGTCGATTTTGATCAAAACAACAACAGATAATTAGGAATAACATTTCTCATTTAAGTCATCTAAATAAAATTAATTTATATTTTTAACTCTTTCGGATTAATTCAGAAATTCTGAATAAATAATTGCCTCTAGTTATCCTAAAACTATAAACGCTGTTATTAATTTCATTTCTATATCGAAATTTTTTCTAATTTATGTTTGTAATGCCAGAAATCTCTCTACAGAATTTTCCTCTGCTAAAACTATTACGAATCATGATATTTTACTCAAATTTGTTCAAATTAAGTTTTATATGAATAGAAATAAAAGCATTAATCTTTCTGATTGTCGGATAATAATTTAACATATGTAGGTCTTAACCGCAAATAATTTTAATACTGACGTACGTTTTTATAAAGATTAATTAATAATTTATAGACCTATAAAGGGCCCCCGACTAAAATATTATGACATTTCCTAAAATTTTATACAATTTCATATATTGTTGCTTTATTTTGGCACTTGCACAAAAACATTAGAAATTGTATCAAAATTATTAATCTTTTTTAAAAATTTAGTACAAATTATTAATAATTTAGTACAAATTGTAAAATTTTTGTGAATAATATAATTAATGTTCTTGGAAACATAAATTTTTCTCATAACAAATTCCTTTTTCTTAGTAGTTAAAGTTTTTTTAATTTTGAAGTGAATGCTTTAAAAAGATAAATCTTGATACTTTAATCTAAGCATATTTTGTTAATATGTATTTTATCTTTAGACATATGTATGTATAGTATATAAAACACAAAAACCATCCATAAGATTTTAAACATTGATGTTACCCTATTCAGATGAACAGGGAAACCATAAATATGCAATTGCGTGTTTTTCGTTATGCGACCAATGAAGGCACAAATAGTATATTTATCCGTTTGAGATCTTTTTATGAATTTAAGCATCGATTTTTTAGTGCATATTTTACCCTTTGCAGCATTTTTTTTACGTTTATAGTGCATATTTCACCCTTTTTAAGCACATTTTGCTTTCGAAGCGAATAAAAGTTTTTTTTTATTAAATTCTGGTTAATATATGGCTTTTCTGTTTTAAATAACTATTTGTTTACCCAACGCGTTGCTTGAATTTCCCCATGTACTACATACATACATTTAATTTTCACTCTACAATTGTAAGCTCATGCAAGTTGTCATTAAAGATAAGTGTTATTTTAAACTGTGAAATTGTATACATAAGAACAAATTAGGGAATAAGCAATTATATATGTACATAGAAATCTACACCCACCTTCTAGTATACCGCTCGACTCAGTATCACTTTTTTAAGTGATGTAACGATGTTAATCCGTCCAATTGGCTGGTTGGATCCATGTAAATTTTGTGCACAAAGTACAATTAGCACTTTTGTAGATAATTGGATAAATTTGGTAAATACGTTTTAATTGTACTAAGAACGAAGCCTATTGAAGGAATCTCCCTTATAAACTCATTTCCGAAATAGACTCTTTGTGCCATAAACCATATTATGATGTTAGTATTTAGATTAAATTTTCCCCAAAAATATTTTACTGTAATTTGTTGGGAATCAGTTGACATTTGACCATTGGCTCCATCCGTAAATAGCTTTAACCTCCTTTTAAACTTTAATATAAATATAACATTTTGCGATCGTCCCTAAATCCCTTTAAAACAAAAAATCTCATATAGATTGGGTATCTAGATAGTCAGCCTTATTACGCAATCCGTTTTCGAGGTCGATTCCGAAGTCTTAGCCGTTTGAAATGATTGTCGTTATCACTTCAACGACAATATAAAACACAGAAAGTTTGTCGTATTTATGTCGTTTACGTCAATAATAAAAACAACTTTTAAAAACGACTGGTGTTCGACTACGCCACTTTATCAACGCCGAATATTCGGCACAAACAACTCTTATATGAAATCTAAGCTCAAAAATAGCTTTGTTTTGGTGAGCCCATGACTGCGCATCGGTTCCAAATAATGTGCAATCTCTAAAATTCGTCTTTAAATACTGTGGTGTATGGGTTTTACCGATTATAATTTTACGGTTGTTTTTTTTTTTAAATGCAAATATTATTAAATTGTTGAATATTTTGTTTTCAAATAAGCAATTTTTGGTTTTATTGGGTCATATTTTCAATTTTTTTATTGCATATTAAATTCACATTACTTTTTTGAGCATATTTCTGGTTTCCCTGCAGCTCATTTATAAATCCCTTTTCAGATTGATACATACGCTATTTTTTTAATACGACCACCGTTTTTAATTGGCTTAAAGTTTGTAACTTTTTAACCGATAGAGATATTTAAAAATTTTTTTTATTGATTTTATTGATGGAGAGATAGATCTTTTCTTATCTCTTTCTGTTGTGAAATGTAAGGTCAAAGTTTAACTATTGATTTCTTTTTAGCATTTAGCATGAAAATACACCAACAAAGTGGAGGAGGTGTAATGCGTTTGCGCTGATGTTTGTTACACCTTAAAATATTGTTCCTAGGCCAACCTTTTAGTATACCGATGTCCGTCCGGCTGGATGGTTGTCCATGTTAACCTTGTGCAAAAAGTGCAGATCGCAATTTTGGAGATCATTTGATGTAATTTGTTACAAACGGTTCAATTGTCAAAAGGACAAATATTTTTTTGGGAGTAATTTCATTCAAATGAAAAAAGTGAAAAAAGATTATACAGGCGGGTATAGTCGGGAACAAAATTATATATGGGGGCTTTAGGGGGACACTTTCACCTTTCTTCTGGTGGTTTACTTTTTTAACCATTTTTGACTAAAATATACATAAATAGTACCTTAGAAAATATTTTATTATTATTATTATTATTATTATGTTCTTTATTTAACCGAGCCCATATTTAATAACACACCAGGTATAAACGGTACAGAAATACAGCATACCATTTCTTAAATATTACTATCCCTATTTAAATTCATAACGAAAACATTTTAGCCCTTAATCGATATGCGAGAAATAATAATTTCCTTCCGATCAAATTTACAAAAATATAAATTTTTCTAAAATAACATAAAATATTTGTTTTTAACATCATGCCACGCCACATTCTTATAAAACAATTTTCTCAAATTGTGCAAAAACACAAAAACGAAATAGTCAAGTTTTGAAAAGAACGTCCTCATATATTTTCTCACAAATTAAGGAAGCTGCAGTTAAAAATTCGCAAAACTTCGCTTCTTTAATTTCATTTATATATCAATATTTATTTAAATCAAATATATAAATAAGTTTTGAGAATTGTTAAATATTATATTGTTAAAAAAATCGTGTTTATTCATTTTTTCAGGTGGAACTTGTGTTTTTTATCGATGAGAACAATGTGGATCGTGATCATATGAAAGTTTCTACTAGTAATCGACTAACTTCAAATCATCAGACAACAATGCAAAATGCTGGCACTGTTAGACAGCAGCAACAATCAAACAATTATTCATTGCCACAAAACAATAGTAGCGGCAGTGAAATGAACTTTATATGTGATCAGAAATCATCGTCATCGACGTCAGTTAGTAGTAGTTTAGGGGTTGGTGGAACGGATGCCAGTAATGGCTATGAAACTAATAGAAGTACAACGCAACGAAAGAGTGGCATTGTACAATCGTTAAGTAATCATCATAGCAACCATTATATAGTAGCAACAGATGTAAACAATAGTGTAGTATTTGCAGCGCCACCTCCTGTACAACATATGACCTTACCACCGAGTTATATGGATCAGCCTCAGAAGCAGCATAAAAAGAATATACCCCAACATAAACAGAATCAAAGGCAAATGCAACAACAGAAGAACACAGTGACAACAACCACAACAACAAATCAAAAACCTCTGCAAAGACAAGTTGCTGGTGGTGGTGATATCGTTGGTGGAGGAGATGTACATGCTTATCATCCCAATAGCGTGGACGTAATATGTCAACCGTCAACCAATGTAAATGCTAATAAATCCAGTAGCAACAGTAGTTGTAGCAACAATAGTGCCAATATGGCAAACTACAGCTTCAATCACAATCACAGCAACAATAGTAGCAAAACCAGCAGTGTCAGCAGCCAATCATCGTCATCAGCCATTGGAGATAACGAAGAGGACTGGGAATCCGGTGAGTCCCAAGCTAAACAACTTGAACACATTACTTTACTACTTTCTACTTCCTCTATAACAAATCCATCTTCAACTCCTTCTCCTACTACTGCCTCTTCTGCACCTTTTCCTTCTCCTCCTCAATCTTCAACCCTTCCAAATTCAAATCCAACCAATTTTCCCAATACCTTAAGGAATTATAATAATCTTAATATCGGGTTTTCAAACTCTTCCAATAACACTACCTCCTTTACTTACCCATCCACTTCCACATCTTTTTCTAATTGTCCTTTTAACAAGAAAAGTAAAACTAGCAATAGTAGTTGTACAAATAGAGTTGTTGGTGGTGATGATGATGATGATGAATACAGTGACGACGACAGAAAATTTAAATATAAGAAGTTAAATTCGAACCAATTGGTAAAACCAGTCCCTAATAAAACAGATACTAACACGAAATCTGTAGAGTTCAATAGCGAAGACAATAATATTACAAGTAGTATTGCATGCGAGGCTGATCAGGCGGCACTAGTGCCAGCTCCTTCTAATAATCGTCCAAAATTAACACATCTCTTAATGGCTCCCAAAAATCTGCAACAGCAACAGCGATCCCCACACAAACCAATTTTTAAACGTAAATCTTCCCATAAACTTATGAAAGGTTCGAGCACCACTGCGGCCATCGATTGCTTAGACGATTCGCTGGCCTCTTCGGCTGGCCTTGTAGTGGGTAGCGGGAGTGGAGTGGCTACAGCTTCAAAATTGAAGCTGAAAATAAAATTAAAAAAGAACAAATTTAAGTTGTCACAAAAGTTTAAATGGTTTCAAAGTTATTTTCGTAGTGATCCTGTAGATTTCTGTGAAAATTTTGTGCAACAGACCACCGCCATTAGGCGTAATAGTATGTGTAGTATGGCTAGTCGTACCCATAAATTGTCCACGACCACTCCGCCTTCAGTTACACCACCCCCGCCAGTGGTAACTACGGGCTCATCATTTGAACAACTAGACCGTGCGACCAATTCAGTGTCTACATCGAATGCCAGCATAGCAACAGGTGATCTATGTGAGGATTATTATTCATCCATATGTGACAATCAATTAAGCTTTAGCAATTCACCCTGTAAAAGTCCACGCTCCATGGCGGGCATGTCAAGTAGTATTAGTGGTGGGGGTGGTGGCGGTGTAAGCATTAGTCACGGCAGTTTCGGAAGTAGTTTTACAAGAAGCACTGGAAAACCGAGTTCATTTTTACGCGAGCGTAGGGAGACAATGCCCGGTTATAGTTCTTATGTCGGTGGACGACGGAACAATAGTAATGTGGTCATTGTGGCAGCTAAGCCAGCTAAAATACATGCAATAGGTTTCAATGTCAACGCAACCAATTTGGCCAGACAAGATTCATTTGAAACGAATGTTGAAGAATCGCCGGCCAGTATTTATAACACACCACGTAGCACTTTAATACCAACTGGAGACGTTAAAGAACAAACAAACACAGCATTTGTTTTTCCAAAAATACCACAAGAATGTGATACGTCATCACATGAAGTGGAACAAGGATCAACTGATTCTGTCGCAGCAGCAGTGACTACTGCATCTGCTCCAAAGCAGCAGCCGAAATATTCTTTGAATTTAGTGATTGTAAAAGAATGTCCTGAGCCGCCACTTTGTGAAGAGATTGCACCTTCTTTATCAACCAGCAACAATGAATCGGATGGCATTGATTCAGACTGTTGTGATACAAGCCATAAGAGAATGCTACAAGACTATAAGGGGTCGCAGGAACTAGAGTTAGGCAAAATAACGTACATTAGAGCAGCGGCCTCTGTGTGCAGCAACAGTAGTAGCAGTGGTTTTTGTACCAGTGAATGTTGTACTACAAATAGTAGTAGCAGTAGTTGTAATTGCAATCCATTCGCTATTGATCTAGATAGACATGTGGCTTCTGTAAAACAAAATCAACAACAGAATACTATTAAGGAAGTTATAGAAACAGCTACAATCGACGACACTACCTCAATCGCAACTAATGAAAATGTCGCCGATACCTTAACAGAAGTTTCCTTATGTTCGAACACAAAGCGGCCGACTTCCTATGCTTAACCATATGATCACCAATAATATGATGATGTTAACGTTTGATTTTCATAGTCCAAATCAAATGTTTGGTGTGGCAATATTTATTAGTTTTGTGTTTGTGTGTAAATGTTTTCTATTTTACCTTTCCTACGCAATTTTGTTTTATTTAATTTTTTATTAATATAAACATAGTTCCTGCTCAAGAGGACAAAATGAACAATTAGAAGTCTCCATTGTTGTATTGTTATTACTACTACTACTACTACTACTATTCGCTGTTGTACAATTGCAGAAAAAGAAAACATACTCAATACCATTTAAATTTTATTTCACACTTTGTATCAATCAATTATTCATCATTTTGCTTAGGATGAGAAAAAAAAAAACAATTGAAGAAGAATTATTTTAACGTTTTATTAAATTACATTTTAAATTTGAATTATAATATAATTCCATCCATTTATTTTCTAATTTATCTAAACAAAAATATTTTCTTTATTGCTTCATTAAAATGTGGCTTCGAATTCACTGTGTATAATTTTCAAATTAAACAAATTAATTAAAAGCATGATCTCCAATCTTAGATTAGTACTCACTCATCTCTTAAATGTATAAGAAAAAATATATACTTTATATCAGCAGATTATTCCTTTTTTTTTTTTTTTTTTTTTTTTTTTTTTTTTTTGTTTCATTTTATACATTTGTATTTCAAATTTTTGCGAATTGTATAAAATCAAGAGTATAGTTAGAAATTCGAAAATATAAATGATTCGAATAAAATTATGAAAAGTATATAACCAGTTAAAATTTTGTCTTTAGTACATATTTGAAATTATGAAAAGGAATTGAAAGTTTCATTGGATTTTTTATTGAATATTTATTTACAAGTGCATCAAAATTTTAAGTAAAACAAAATAAAAATAATAAACCAGTTTTTGTAAGAAATGTTTAAAATTGTGTTAGATATTTAGTAATTTTAGGATTAGAATGGAACTAAAAATAAATGTCTTTGTATTAATTATATGAAACAGTACTCTTCCTGATTTTATTTTAAGAACTTAACGCTTGGACATTATAGGTAACTAATATTACAACGTATTGTTCTCTTAAATCGAGTTGTTTTTTAAGTTCTTTATTCCAAGACAAAATATTTCACAGCTCAAAACAATCGCCAAACTTATTATGTCAAAATCTACCAACTCATTTAAGCTGAAAGCTCGTTTTGCAAAATATATTCGAGTTTCTTAAAAAAAAAATGTTGATGAAAATGTTTTCTAAATAAGTTTCTTAAATAAGTTTCTTTTAAATCGGTTTATTAGAATTTTTATTTGTTAGTTCTAAAAGATTATTTCATTATTAAAAATCGTTATTAAACATAATTATTAAAAAATAATTAGTTTACATTTTTGTCATTTCTTCAAACAAAACCTGGGGGCAAATTACGGCATTCGGTATCGATCGAAATTTCCATTTAAATTTTTTTGTAATCACAATCAGTTGGCATAATTTTTTCGAATTCATGAAAATGTTCTTTCAATGCTCACTGCCATTACTGCAGTTTTAATTTTGGGCTTATTTAACTTTTACATATGTATAAGTTAAACGAACACGTTTATAAGCAAAAATTAATCCTTTGGGTGTCTTAAAATAATTAAAAGAAATATATACGACTGCTGTGGGCAACCGCTTATAATTTAAATTTTTACTGTACAGTTGTGACGAATCAAAGACACACCAATAACATTTTTATTTTGGTTGAAGCACAACAATATTTTTTTTGTTTTTAAACAATTGTAAAATATTATTTTGGACATTATGACGATGTGAATTGATAGCACACC
This sequence comes from Pollenia amentaria, assembly GCA_943735925.1. Taxonomy (NCBI): domain Eukaryota; kingdom Metazoa; phylum Arthropoda; class Insecta; order Diptera; family Polleniidae; genus Pollenia; species Pollenia amentaria. The sequence continues at coordinate 69,826,146 of OX031007.1, read as the reverse complement.
TTATGAATCACCCAATTGTTGTCTTATTACTTTGTACTTCTTTAGTTTTTTTTTTTTTTTTTTTTTTTTTTTTTTTTTTTTTTTTTTTTTTGTACCGAAATATGCAATAAGCTATTTAACGACAATTTAAAACACATTAAAAGTTTATTTATGTCGTTTACAACAATCACAATCACCCATGTGCTGAAAAATGCGCGAGTGTAAAATCACTTATAAGTACAAAATAGCCAATTAAATTTTTGCGTGTGCTGTGGCTCGCGCGTTTTGTTTATTTGATTTACATTAAAAGAAGATGAAGAAGAAAGCAATTCAAAAGTAAACGAAAGTAATACAGTAGCCAAATAAAAGAAGTAAATTTTTTAATTTAGTATTTTTTATTAAAATTGATCAAAATTTTGTATTTTTTAAAAAGACATTAAATAAAAACACGTTAACAGTCAATTTCACCAAGTTCAGTTAAAGCTAACTATTACTTTAACTTCCAGTTAATAATATGTTATTAGCAGTTATAACTGAAAGTTAATTATAATTGAACTTGGTGAAATTGGCGGTAACTTTTATTATAACATTGTTCTTTCTGCTGCTTGATACTCAATATTTTTAATAAATACAAGTTCACTTACAAGGCAGTTTGGTCTTTGCTTGCGAGTTGAAATAAGAAAATTTTTTGTGATTCCGATTTCCAACACACCAATTTGGTGACTTCAAATCTTAATCGCATTTATTTTTGCCAAATGTGGTTCTAAGCATATGGGCGAATACCAATTTTAAAATCAGCTGGGTTTTGACTCAGTTGAACGTAGTCTGAAATTCGAATTTTTCCGGCGAAATGGGATTTTTTTTTTATTATTTCATTAAAGACCAACATTTTAAGCATAACTAAGCTGATAAAAGGTACAAATTGCTTCTATAAATCTCGTTCCAGACATGCTTAGAAAGTTTCTTGTAATTCCTTAATGTCAAATTTAAAACATCGTGGAATAGACAAAAACAAAAATTCTTTTAGTTTCATTATTTTTTTTTAAACCTTGGTCTGATTTTTTGCAGATTGAATAATTTCGTTATAGAAATTCCATAAAATTAAAAGACAATTTTTTAATATTTTATATATCGCACCGATTCCTCTAAAAGGGGGTTAACTCAAAAAAAAAAAAAAAACTTATATTTTAATATGTACTTTTATATCACAAAGGGGAATACAAATGTATTTGAAAATTTTAAGTATACTCCCCTTAGAGGAACCGGTATATGTATAACTTCGAAAATATCCACATTTGTTACAATATTGGAAAAAAAAATTTTAAATTATTTACCATTATTTTTCTAATATAATAAAGGCTACAACAAATACGAAATCACCACACTTTACATAGAAGCAAAATAATAAAATTTAATTGCTTTTGTAGTTGGCTTTGTTGATTTGCGTTTTGTACTATAATTTTTGAACATCATCTCACACAGGTAACCCTTGAAGCCAGAAATACGTAGAGTAAATATTGTTGTCTTCTAGCTGAACTCTGCTGATTTTTTTGTTATATTTTTTTGTTTTTTTAATCCTCAAATAATTAAAAAAAAATGTGAATTAACATATTTTATAGACAGTCAACGTAACATTGAAATAATTTAAAAGAAAAAAACCTTCATTGAAAAAAAATTTAAATGTAAATTAAAAAATATATATATGTATATATATAATACATACATATACATATATTTTATTCACACACAAAAACAAATAAAAACAACAATACTTTCAAAGCCGCTGTTGTTTCTTATTTAGCATAAAAATACAAATTGTTATTAATTGATTTTTTTTTTATAAAAATAAAAACATTCTGGGGGCTTCTCTTTATTACGATGCGAATTCAATTTCGATACGAAAGCTAAATGCCAATTTAGTACCCTATTACTTTGGCAATATTTTTTGAAATGAAGTAATGAATTATCAAAATATATTACAAATTTTGAAATTTTAAAATTTAAATAAAAAAAATAGGGATGATTTGCGAATAGAAAAACTAAAAATATGCGAAAGACATATGCGCAAACACATTAGTAAGTACCAATCACTAGATTTGGTACCATATTCTTTCGAATCGCAATATAGAGTTACCCCTCCGTTTTTTTCTTAATATTTAAAACAAATATTGTAAATCTAAACTTTTGTTTTTTTTTTATTAATTTTGCTCAAATTATTCAGCGGTTTGTTATGAGGTAGAAACACTAATTTAATTTAAATTATTAATAATTTTGCTTATAAGTTTTTATGTTTAGTAATATCTTTATTAATTTTTTATATATTAAAAAAAAAAAAAACAAATTTTTAATTTTTTTTTTATTTTTCCCCCTCTCGGTTCTCTATTTATAATTTTTTTTTGTTTAATTATTATATTTTATTATTCATAAACATTATAAATATTAATTAATCAATCTTTTAAATTTACTATAGTTTTTAATCAGTTAATTCGAAAAAAACACACTATAAAAATTATAAAAAAAAAGATTTAATCCATAAATTATATTTTCTGTAAAGTTCTCAATGGAAAGTAATCAAATTACTTTTACGTACACTACGACACTTTCAAGTGAAATATTAATTAAAAATTATTATTTTATGTACTTTATTTAATGTTATTATCATAATCTTTATATTATTCTTATAACTATCATAATTTTTGTATAATTTACTACTTAAGACATGAATAGTGTTAATAATTTACTATTAAAAAAAAAAAACGATACAGCAAACTTGACATTAATTTTTATTTTCTTTTCTGTGTGTGTAGAAGACAGATTGAGCAGATGTTTTTCTATTTATTAATTTTTGCTTACTTTTGGTTTACGGCACACTATGTGCACTTTTTCAAGTGATTATAAACTAAATTTTTTTGACGCATAAAGTTGAAAAACGATTGGGCAGCAGATATAGCATTTTAGATTTTATTAACAATATTCTTAACTTTTTGATTATGTTTAATAAACCCCCGCCCTGCAAATGTAAAATGTTTTTACTCACTTTATTTAAGTTTTAAGAAGACACGGATAAATTAATACTTCTTGCTTATTTATCTTCCTGAAGACAATTAACATACTTAACTATTATAACGCTTAAATTAGTTTTTAATAATATTTAAAAAGTATATTATAAAAGGAGTCATTCAGCAAATTTTTTTCAATTTTTAACTACGTAATGTTGTTCAACCTTGAAATATATGGCTATGTGAAAACACCAGCTAGATACCTGGCATATAAACTGTGCGGGAAAGATCAACGTGCTACTTAAGTTTGAAAGGGACCAAATGTGAATAGTGACATCGGTCATTACGGGTCGCTGGTTGATAGGGACCTGCATTGTAATGGTCGAAGTTGTTTGAATTTTATTTCGATAATAATTAAAATTTGCGACAGTGACAATGAAAGTTTGTCGTATTTGTGTCGATTACGACAATCATAATACAGATTTTAAAAACGACTGGTGTTCGACTACGACCGACATTCGTAATATTGATGATTGATTTCTGTAGAAGTTGTCAGAATGAAGAGGAGGAAGAAGCGATACTTCACTTTCTTTGCCAGTGTCCTGTTCTTAGGGAATTATTAGGATAAGACAGACCAGAATTGCCCTGCTGTATGTCCTATCTGAGGTAGGACTAAGGTCAATCCTTCATTTGATCACGGAATCAAAATGGTTGGAGGCTGCATTATGAATGTGCATTCGAGTAAAATATTGTTTCGAATTTTGTTAGATATAAACAAACGGACATGTTCAAATTGCAAAAATATGCTTCTTCTTAAGTATCATAAGTTTTTGGATATGTTATTGTTTAATGTTATTGATTTTTCAATGTGTAAGCTAATGTAAAAGATATTACAAATAAAGGGTAAAATAATAAATCTGGTTGCATAGTGTCAGTGTCATTAATATCGTTTACTAAACAGCCAACTTCGAATAAAAGTAAACTCATGGCGTAAAGTTTTCTGACACAAAATGTTGCCAACCCTTATAATGTGCTACATTTTTAACAATCGCAAAAGGACAAAACTTATTGTCATTTATGTTACTTCCATTTATGCAGGTTTGATTAAGCCCTTTCATATTTCCAATTAAATAAAACACGAAATGCTAAAACATTTTTTAAACAATAAGGGCCATTATAACAACTTACAAATAGTTATTGTTAGGATGCTAACTGACAGATAAATTGTTTTTGGTTATTACAAGTTATCATTCACCTTAAAAAGTGACTGATAAGCTAACGGCAGGGTATACTCATGGTAACTTTACAAGTGAACTTAAAGAATTTAAAGCTGCCATATTTTCCGCTGAAAATATGGTTAATTCAATTGCAGTCTCATTATTTACCTGACATTTTTTTTTTTTTTTTTTTTTTTTTTTTTTTTTCAAAAAAAAAAACAATTTAGGACAAAATTCAAAACAATTTACCATAAAAAAAATAAATAAATATAGCACAAACAATTTATTTCTGCTTTCAATTAAGAAATTAACAAAAGTAAGGCGTTGCCACCACGTATTTTAAACAACCAAAAGTAGTCGGTATTAAAGACGTGCAAGAGTTTATCAAAGTATAGTCAAAACAGATATACCATATATACATAATTCCATAAGTATACTTATGGTGAAAACAGAACGTCAGCTCACTATTGATTTGACCTACCGACCATTTAAAAAAAATGAGCTAGGTATGGGGTATATATATTTTGAATACCCCCTTTCTGAATCTAAAACCTGTTTCATGAAATGGTATATGGCTTCTGAGATATTAATCATTAATTTTGCTCCATATCAACTTTTTCAAAGTTTTTAAGTATTGTTTTGCTTAACACGCCTGTTTGACGATTGCACCAAATTCCTCATACAAAAACGTGCAAAATAAATTTCACTTTTGCTATGCTTCATTGTCGTAAGAAAAAATGTAGTTAAAGCGAAAGCAAAACAAAATGACAACAATTCAATACACAGCAGTAAGTATACGTATGCAGCACAAGAAGCTACTTTTTAAAAATACATTTAGAAACGTGGCGTATTTTAAATAATAAATAATTTTCACTTTCAATAAAATACTTTTAACTTCTAACTTCACTCATGAAAGTACAAAAAAATTAAAATTTTTTTAAAACATATGCCGGAAGAAGTTGTTAAAATCAAAAAAAAAACTATCTAACGGGTATATTTTCCGAAAACTTCACGTAAACCTTCATTGTCGTTTTTCTCACTACGACTTTTGGCATATAATAAGCTGACGAGTTATTTATAAAATCTTGTTGGTGATACAACAAATGAACTATGGTGAATTGATATAAATATGTAATAGAGTTTAGAAAAATTCATATACGATCGCAAAACTTCTCACTAATGTTGTTGTTGTTGCTCGGCAATTTGCATGACTACAGCACGAATAGCCTGTGTGTGTATTTTGCACATGTTTCGTTTTTTGTAAAAATTTTTTTTCGTCTTTTAGGCGAAAATTATTGAAAAAAATAACTAAAAGAACGGAACATATATATTTTGTTTTTGTAAACAATTATTTGTTTTTACTGGCCAAAAGGGTGGGGTTTTTTGGTTGCAAAATACAACATCGTTAAAAAGGAACTTATTGTATTCCAGCATTATCTACTAGTATCTGCTTGTGCGAAACATAGAAAAACAGATATGTTAATCTCATTCTCTATTTATCCACTCACATCCACTCTGCTGCAAATAATAACAATATAAACTTATTCTTGTATGATGAAACAGAACTGGGGCTGAACCAAATCTGAACAACACTACAAAAAAACAGGAATTTTGTTTGTGAAAAATTCTTCGCCGTTGTCAAAATCTTACGTGTTTTGTATGCATATTAGGGAGATCGATTATTCGACTTTTTTCCAAAACCGGTTTTCGAATATTCTGAATAGTTGCAATTTATAAAAAACCGGTTTTCGGTTAAGCATTTTTTAAATAACCGGTTAACCGGTTTTAATTCGAATACATAAAAACACAGTAATCAAATAAGTTTTTCTAATAAAACGTTAATTTGAATTAAAACAAAACAACTCACAAAGGTTAGACACCAACAAAATACATAGATATGACTTAAGGTATGTTCAGACCTAACAAATATTTGACGATAAAAGCCAAGAAAAGTGTGACAATAAATCGGTCAAACTTTAGCTTTATTTAGAAAGTGTTAAATGAAATTTGATCTAGACAAAGATTTTGCAAAAGCAAATAAAAAAATTATGGGAATTTAATAAATTTTTATCTTGGGATATTCTCCCAAATTTATTTTAAATGAGTTTTAATTTGTTGGTGGTTAAGCATATGATTCAGTAGACTTTAACCATATTTTTGAAAAGTTGCAAGCCAACCCTCTTATCCAGGATTATATATTTAAAATTATTTTGTTTCAGCATTATAGAAACGAATAGTACATGCTTTTTGTATGAAATATTTTTCAGTTCAGTTGATTTCTTCTATTAAGTGTTTGAGTTCTTGGTGTTTTAATAAATAAAACTGATGAATTTTTTCCATATCGTTGATTCCACCCGAATGTTGTAGTTTTAAGCATGAAGATATGCTGGAACTTATTAAGAGTTTTTAGTGCCTTAACGAACATTCCGTCCTCGGCAACACAACGGCCTAATGTTTCTCCCGATGATTCATTTTTGGCAGCGTATTTTAGTAAAGTATTGTTTGTCGACTCTTTAGAACTACTATGAACGGAGTTAAGATTTATTTGGAGCACATTAAAGTCAAGCACGTGGACTAATTAAAGGTGATTGATAAGTCGTGGCGTGGATGAATCTTTGAAACTTATCATTTAAGGGCACTTCAGGCATCTAACTTTGTCTTTTAATCCCGTTCGAAATATCTCTAGAGATAAAATCTATATTAAAAATATTTAATATTTAGAATACTCTCACACAAATAGTGATATTGTACGTAGGGAAAATGCCTACGGGGATTTTCTGCTACAAAAATGGCTGTAGGGAAAAGAAGAACAGATATTTTGAAATCATTAAAATGTAGGCACTTTTCAAAAATGTACAGTATATATTTGTCAATCTTTTTCGATTTGTGATAAAATACTTATAAAATTGTTGATACGGCCACATTACAAATTGGTTAATTTCTTTGAGCGATCGCTTGCCCCCATTTCAACTTTGATTTTATTAAACAAATATTTGCTTTTGCAAAAGGTTTGGCTAGATCAAACATCATTTAACAGTTTCTAATTTAGATTTCTTACAAAACCTTCTTACAAATAAAGCTTAGTAAATCAATAGAATTGGTTAAAAAAAGCTAAAATTTTATCAATTTACTGGTCACTCTTTTTTTTGTACTCTTTCGTCAAATATTTGTTAGGTCTGAACATACCTTTAGTCATAAAATCGTGTCTCCAATTTGCATTGTCCGCTCTTTTTTCCAGTGCACCGAAAATCATTGAAAAAAGTTTAATCCTCCCACCTGTAAGATTGTTAGGAAATCGCAAGTCAAAACTATTAATTTTTCTAGTATAAAAAAAAAAAAAAAAATTCAAAAGTACAGAATACAAACAGGCATGTTCTGGAAATCGAATTCACGTGGAATTGAAATCGAAGCAATTTTGGAAACGCTCTCGTGTTCAAGGCTCATCAAAATATTTTCTTTTCTTTATCTCATACTATGAGGACCACTTTCATCTACCTAAGCTACTTTTGAAATCAGGAATCGCTACGTTAATTTTTACAAAAATTCAGTTGAAAATCTTCATCGATTTCAATTTCACGTGATTTCGATTTTCATAACATGGCCGAATGTGAATATCACTTGTTTTTTGGGTTTTTATATGTTTTGTTTATTTATTTATTAGATTATAATAAGAACTGATTTAATGATGTGTATGCATTTCTTATAAAATGTATAAACATTAACACCAACGGTTTTATTTGCATTGATATATTATCATTTAAAAGTTGTAGGGATTTTTGTAGGGATAATTTTTTGAGCGCGTAGGGATAAGTATGGATACTTTCGGGCTACGTAGGGACTTTTTAAAAAAGTCTATAACATAATTGCGCACAAATCACTGTTTACTTTTACTGAAGACTTTTTTTGTAGTATTAAAATTGTTAGCTTAAATCTAGTTTACGACGCAGCTCCAAATAAAAAAAAGTACCTAGAGTGATAGAAAATGGAAAAATAAGAAGAAGAAATATAATAAGAAAGTTGGCGCAAACGCTTAGTTTTCGAGTTATGGGCTTCTATGCAGAGAATCTTTAGTTAGCGAAGCCGGGATTAGTTATACCATAGGGGAAAAAATCTTTGCGCCGGCCGTAGGCCGGCTATGCATGGAAGCTTTAGTAAGCGAAACCTGTGTTTGTTATACCATAGAGAAGATGATCCTTGCGTTCGGCCAAAGGCTGGCTATGCAAAGAAGTTTTTTTTGCGATGCTAGAGTTTGTTATTTTATAAAATTTGTATTACACTTTTATTTAAATAAACTACATTCTTTCGTAGAGCACTTCCGTAACATTTTGACGTAAAATGAAAAAAACTGTTATGTGAGGTAAAGATTTTAAAATTTTGAAATAAATTATGTATGTATATTCAGTAAAATCTGTTCAAGAGCTTTAAAATGATACCAATATTGGCCATATATGTTTAGAATTGTAGTGGAAAATCGCATATTTATATGAAAACTTTAATCGCCCATAACTCGAAAACTAAGCGTTTGCGCCAACTTTCTTATTTAATTTGTTCTTATATTTCCATTTTCTATCACCCTGGGTACTTCTTTTTTATTTGGAGCTGCGTCGGTAAACTTGATTTGTTCCAAATTGTTTTTACAGGAACACACGCTTTTATAAGCGGTTTGTATTTACATTAGGTCTGTCTGCGTACACATATTTTGCATAATTTTGTACAAAATGTCGCAAAATCTTGCAAAATGTTTGCGTACTCCAAATCTCTTACAGCGAGAGAGCCAAAAAGAGAATTTTTTGACAGTTGGAAGTTAGAGAACTTGCAAAATTTTCGCTGGCAAGATTTTGCAACTAGTTTGAACAGCTGTTTTTATATACTGTTTGAATGAAATAATTTACGTGTGTTAAGATAGCGTCGACGAAATAGCGTCGAATTTGGGAATTTAAAAACCGGGAAACCAAAATACCCAAATAATGGGGATTTGCAGTATATGAACAAAAAGTTATCGTCGAATTTAGGAATTTAAAAAGGGGAAGTAAAAATATATTTATATATTTAATAAAAATACTAAAAATATTTACCACAGGCTTTTGCACGGTATAAACTATATATTTTCTGAAAGTAAATAGTTTTCTGGACAAAATGAGCGATTTTGGTTTCCCGGTTTTTAAATTCCCAAATTCGACGCTATCTTGGCTCACGTTTTGTTATTTCAATTGCTTACACACCGATCAGCTGTTTTCTTGCAAGATTTCACTGGATACTGTCTGCGTACTTTTTGAGATATTTTCAGCTGAAAGAGTAAAATTTGTCTTACTCTCCCAAAAAAATTTACTGAGTATTTGCTACTGGAAAAGTACCCAGAAAGACCTATTGTTCATAATGTTTTTTGACTTTTGTTACATTTTGTTTTGACATTCTTCATAAAAAGTTTAAGTTTGCCCAATATTCAATTAGAAAAATACTTAAATGACTGTTGTCCAGAAAAGTACGCGAACGCAAAATTTTTAAAAATTTGTAAAATTAAGGCAACAGCTGATGGCAAATAATTGTAGTGTTGAAAAATGTTTGCACTTTTGACTACTTTACTCGTTTTCGTATCGGTACTATATTAAATACTTTTTATAACACGAACATTTTTGGAAAATACAAACGAATTATTTTATGTTATCTTTCATATTTGTTTGTTTTTATTTGATTTTGCTAATTTGTGTCTGGTAAAATTTTATCAATAGTACATGAATACTTTTTTTTTAAAATTTATTACTTTAAAAACAAGTGCTGTTATAAGTACCTGAATACTTGACACTTTTACAACTCCAAAAAATAAACACAACAAAAAAAATTTCAAAAGTTGGTATTTATCCATATAAATGCTTCACAAACAAGTTTAATTAATTAATATTTATTCACTTTTTGTTTTTATTTTAGTTTCTTTTTCAAAATTTCTTTTTTTAAAGAATTTTTTCACAATTTGTATGCTTTTTGTTTGTTACTTTTGTTTGTTTACCTTTTAAAACATATGTTTTTTTGTTTTACTAAATTTTACTGCAGTAAAAATTTGTAAGTACTCGGTCAAGAACTGGCACTTTACGCTCTCAATTTGTGTTCTCATATACTGTATGTTGTGTACGCGAACTCAATTGAGTAAAATGCAGTAAAGTTCAGTAAAAAATAGTAAAAACTTTTGAGTTCTCGAACTCACCTAATAAAACGCCATTAGTTACTGTCCACACGTTTCAACTTATGGGTTTTCACGGAAATGCTTGTACTCGTCAGTCTGGGTTCACACCATGAAAGTTTCTTTTCAGAAAGACTTGAGTTTGTTGGTGAGATGGAATAGAAGAACTGCATGTTTTCTTCCTCTATTTAATTAACTCCGACTTTCTGAAAGAAAACTTTCATAGTGTGAACCTATGTTCCTATTACGGTTTCAACTCTAGTTCAGTTGAAGTTTTGACGTTTTTGTATTATGGTTTACAACTCCGTTATATTGCGGTTAACAAAAACATCAAAAAATTACAACTCATACCAAGCTGTTGTTTTAATTTCAACTCAACTGAGTTGAGTTGTAAACCGTAATAGGGGCACTAGACTCAGAACGCTTTATATTTGTATTATAAATTATATGCAAAGAAATAAATTAAGCATTAAAATTTAAAGTGTATGAACCGTGTTTTCTTCAATTCAAATTTAAAATGTTTTTTGCTATTTTTGTTACTTTTTGCGTGGTAACTAAAATAAATAAAGTATGTTATAAACTTATTTTATCCTTTTTTATTTTTTGAAAACTAATTATTAATTATCATTTAATAACGTGGATTTTATTTTGTTTTTTCCATTGTATTTCAATTGCCCTTATCAAAGCGAGTTTATTACAGGTAATCTCGGTACTAAAAAAAAGTACAACTCCTACAAAAACCACAAACAATTTGTTTTTGTAAAGTTATTGTACAATGTCAAAAACAGAAACAAAACAAAAGGAAACAAAGACAATTTTGGCTCATAAACTTGCGCGAAAAATTCAAGTGTTAACAAATCACAATCAAATTCTTGGGATAATCTGAGCAAATTATGTTGTGTTTCTTTAGGCATTTTTAAAAACAAATTTCACTTTTTAGACACAAATTTTAAGTTTTATTTTTGACGTTTCTTACAAACTGACATTAAATGTTTAAAATTACACAAAAGTTAAAAAGGGTCTGTCTTCATGAAATGAGTCTCGCAAGTTTGTACATTTGTACAATCCGCAATTTTAACCGATTTCATTAAAACCCCTAATAAAATAAAATTTTGACATTCAACACCTATAAAGCTTAAAAAGAAGTTATCAGCAGGGCTGTTTAGTTCAACGAATTGAATCAATGAATTCGCCTTGGTCCGAATCAAAAATAACATTAATTTTTTTGTTTTTCTCTTATTTTTATTATTTTTTTCTTTATTAATTATTACTTTTGTTATTTATTAAAATGATAAGAAAGGGAAAGTCAATTCTTGTAAAAAGTTATATTTAAATTATATGTGATATATTGCATACATACATATGTACATACATATGTATATTGATTTATTTAAAAACAAACAACTAAACAAACCAAGCACAACCACAAAAATACAACATAAACTTGTTTTAAACAAAATGTTCTTTATGTTTGTTTTCTTTTATAAATTATTATTCATTTATAATTAAGCACTTATTTCATAATTTTATTAACTTTTTTATGATTTTGTACATTTAGTATTTGACTTTTAATTACATATGTTTTGCATTTAATTTTTTTTAGTTTTACTAACACAGTGTCTAAGAATGACAATTTTAGATTTCGAAAAGTATTAAAGAGTTTTATTTATGTATGCATATTAATTGCCTGTCCCAATTTTCGATTTCGCATCTTTTTAATTAATACATCTAATATAATTCGCTTATTTATTTACTCCATATGATAGTCCCGCGAAGCTCTACGCTTAGAATGTTACACAAATTTTGCTACATCCAGAATTATATTTAAAATGGGTAATTGCTTCTGATGCCTTAAAGGTCTAACCCATACATATGTACATAATATATTGACCAATTGTGTTTAAACGGTGAAAATACTACGAGGGAGGACACATAAGACTTTTTGAATAAAGATTAGTTGTTTTGAGAAAAACAAAAAAGTTTTTTTTTTTAAATATATTATAGGATTTCGCAAGGGCAAATAAAAACTATAGATTTTAAATAATTACAGTTCTGGCGTACTTTTGCTTTTCGATTTCGTTTAATTCGATATTTTTAATTATACTGGTTCTTTCTGGAGTAGGTAAAAAGTTTAAAATTCTGAAATTTCGTTTTTATTAGATCTTTTGCGTTTACAATAAACAATACAAAACAAGTTTTTTCAAGATAATTGTTTTTTAATAGGGACATATAGAAATAACATGACAGTTTTGAAGCTTCTTCAATTGCTACAATTAATTAAATTCGGTTTACAAATCGCACTTAAATATTAAAAACATATTATGAAAATGGTGGATCTGTAAAAGCTAGGTTAGGTTAGATAGAAAGGCTGGTGCAGAGTCAACTTCACACCCTCACCCAGAGACCAATATGGTATATTATGACGTCTTCGTTAGTGATAGAATTCCAATAGAAAAGAATAGGAGAAACAGAAAGGGAAAGCGCAAGAATAGAGAAAGTTGTGGAAGATAAAAATTGGACAAAACAAACAAGAACAGCCATTATTAACAGAAAGAACGCCCTACATGTGCCCAGTCCCCAGTCTCCTGCTTCGCAGCCAGGTCATTCCCATTACGAATCACTACAAATTCTCGAGCCCAAAGCCCGAGACTGTTCCAAATTCACGCAAGAATCTACTACCTAGCCATCTCAGCCTGCTATTATGTAGCCTGGGTCAGTGACACAGAATGTCAGTGGACCGTGATAATGCCTAAATATCATGGTCCTGACGTGGACCTAACTCCTCCAAACAGTCAGAATCCTCCATTTCCGAGCCCAGGGTCGAAAACTTAACAGCTATCGCATTGCCGGCGACGTTGCAGTGACCCGGTACCCAGCGCAGCATCACCACATATTCCACTAAGATTTCTCCCAGAGACCTGCACAATCATCCACTAGCTTGGAATTCACATAACAGCCCGGCCCTAAGAGCCGCCTGCCCGTCCACACTTAAAGTGATCTGATGTCCAGATACTCAATGTAGATCTTCGAGCCATTAGTGGAAATAGCAAATCCCCTATACAATCTGCTCTGACCTGACCAGCTCTCCCTAAACAGCAATAATACTTCTGGAAAACGCCCAAAGTCGACCCTAGTGCCCACATAATCCGTGGAGGCTGACGAGCACAAGTAATAACCACCAGCACCAATTTCACCCAAGATCCGCGAGTGACCCTCCTTGAAATTTCCTAACAGACCTAACTCCTTCAGTCTTAGAATGCCCCTAGCTGCCATTCCCATCTCATACTGCTCAATAGGCAGAAGATGTAGAATAACATCCAAGGCCGCCTGAGGAGTACTTCTCATGGCCCCTGTCATGCCGATCGAGGCACACCTATGAGCCTTATACAGAAGGTCCCTCAGACTAGCCAGCCTCAATGCCTCCCACCAAACACAGCATCCATACGTAAAAATGGGTCTAACCCCGAAGTGTACAGCCATCCCACCACTGACGGACGGAGTCCCCAGCTCCTACCTATCGATGATCTGCAAGCATAGTAGGCATTGAAATCCCTCCTGAGTATTCCTTCTCCAGGACAGCTCACTGTTCAGAAAAACTCCTACATACTAAGAACTATCAGGTAGCCTTAGCTCTACAGCCCGTAGTACCGGCAGCCTAAACTTCTCCACCTTGTACCTCCTAGTAAAAAGAACTAACTCTGTCTTCTCCGCATTGTCTCCCAGACATCAGTCGCCCATGCTGACAGTTCGCCCAGCAACACTTGCATGAATTCGCTAATTGTCGCAGAAATTTGCCCGATACCCATATTACTACATCATCCGCGAAGGCCGCGACCTTCTGTCCTATCCTAGCAAAAAAAAGTAAAAGCTACATTCGAAAAAAAACGCGGCAAAATATGCCAACTCCGCCGAGAGTTCATCCGTCTGGGTGGTTTAAATGAAAACATCAGCTGTAAGCTGCAGTGTTGAAGAAAAGATTCGAATTAGTTAATTTCTCGAAGTTTTTTACAATTTGGTCTTACAAGCCTAGCAGGAGTTGAAGTCGCCGGACCATTCACTTTGCCGAAGACTCATTCAATAACATATCTCGGTATTTTTTCAGATAAAACCCATTAATATTTGTCTGGATACGTAAACAAGCAGTCTTTGAAATTGTTGCCTCTGCGTGATGAACGTATGGTGAGCTATACCATGACATTATGTCAAAATGAGGTAAATTTTTTTTTAAATCGACATCTGTATATCCTTATAGGGATATCAGGAGATTATTACAATTATACCGCCAATATGTATGAGATATTCAAAGGTGGCACAATATATTGAAATGTTGTGGGAACATTGTACATTGCTTTTAGGTCTTTTTTTTTTTGAATAAAAGTTGCGCTATAGGTTTTTTTAATTAAAACTATTACCCCACTTATTGCATAATATAGAACAAACTGGAAATTATATGGCGAATAACATTTACAATAATATTATATAATGGATGAGGCGATTTAGTTTCACAAGTTCATTTTAGAAAGGTTACAGATCGAAAAGATTTTTGATGGGAAGTATTTGATAATTCCAAATATAAAAGTTTATTTGTACATTAAACAAGTCTCAAGTTTGAAGTTTTCAAATGTTTGAATCCAATGAAAAGTTGTAATTGAAAAAATGCATTGGCTATTCAAAGTATAGAATAACACTAGTGTATTGTATTATTGAATAGATTAGTTTTGTTCTTAAACATTTAAACCTTTTTCGCCTTCTAACCAATGCAAACATATGTATTAAAACTTTATTTTTTAGCAAATCCAACAACCACTCAAAATAACACACAACAGAATGAAGTTGTAGCAACAAAAATAAATACTTTTGATAATATTTCCTCAGTAGATGTGATAAAACAAAATAATAAACATAAAATATCAACAGAATCTGGAACTGTAGCAACATTAAATGAAAACAAATACAATCAACAACGCAATAAGCAAATGAAACAGCACCAACAAGAACAACAGTATCACTTACAGCAGCAACAACAGCCGTCGAAACAAAAGCTTTTTAATGGTTTAATTAATAATGAATTAACAACAACAACAATAAATAAATTAAGTAATAAAACTTGTACTATTAACACAAACACTACCACCAACAACATCACTACCAATACCAACGCCACAAAAACTCCTCAGCAATTGCGTCATAGTTGTTTGCAAACGGGCGATCTTTCTTCAGAACTTCAGTGCTGCTAAACAAAAAAAAAAAAAAAAATTTTTTTTAAAAAGTTACTAGGAAACAGATTTAAATAAAAAGAAAACGAAATTTAATTAAAATTAAAAACAAAAAATAAAAAAAAAAAACAACTAGGTAATTTTAAGAATTTTGAAAAACAAAACAAAAAACATGTGAAATTATTTACAGAAAAAAAAAAACAAAATAAAATGAAACATTTTCTCTGTCTGTGACTGTACTGTACGCCTATATACTTCTTAATTAATTAATTAATTCACTATTATTATGATAATTATATGTATTTGTATGTGTTGTTAGTTTTTACCTAAAACGATGATAAAGAAAAGAAAAGTAAAGCAAAACAAAATAATAAATATTACGATATAAACAATTTTTGAACGTACATATAGAACCCGTATTATTTATTTAAGAATATCAATAAACAAAATAATTATTTATGAAAAAGTTTTATTCTATAAAATGTTTTTAAATTTAGTTTTAAAAACAATAATTTTTATTAATGCAACTTCATTTTATAGTATAAAACATTTTCCTCGAAAAAAATAATAGAAATCTAATAAAAAACAAAGCAAAAAAAAATTGTTAAATGTTGTAACGCAACCGTCTTTTTCTACTATAATGAAAACAAAAACAAAATTAGAGAACACAAACAAATTATATATAAACTTTCATTACACAAATGTAAGGAAACTAACCAGTGTCATTTAATAACGACAACCAAAAAATGGGGAAGAAACAAAAATTAAAAATAAAATAATGTAGTTGATATTAGTGTTTATAAGCCTAAAAAACAAAACAAAAACAAACAAGTCTCAACTCAATAAAAAAAGTGTAAGAAAACAAAATTATATATATATTAAAACAAAAGAAAAATTTAACAAAAATAAATCTAAAATAATAAAAAATGTTTACTATGTATATGTATTTGTAAAGATATGTATGTAGATGTTATAGATATTTATTACTATTATTACAAATTATTACGACAACTAAAGTAGATATTAAAAAAAAATTCAGAAAAACAAAAATAAACTAAAACAATAAAGTCGATGCAGAAACAGTGACAGATATACAAAATAGAACTATTAACAAAATAATATCCATCCCCTCTAATAACAAAAAAAAAACAAAAACAAAAAATAAATTACATACTGTTTCCTAAGTATAATGCATCCGATAAAGTTATTCTGGTTGTAAATTTTTAATATGAAATTTTGACATTGACAGTGATGCTTATACCTCTGCTTAGTCAACCCTGGATATAATTGAATATCTAATGTCCTGTTAATCGATTTCGAACGAACATGTAAAACAAAAACAATATTTTATTATTTGCATTTGTTTTAAATGTAAGTTAAGCGAACGAAGTCTTCGTTCGAAAATAAATGAACAGGCAGTAAGAAATTTGAACTAGTATTTTAAGTTAAGTTACTTTTATTTAAAATAATTTCGTCAATATCATCGAAAAGTGAATTTTTTTTTGCATTGTTAAATCATTAAATTTTTTTTCAGATTATTTTTAAAAAAAATTCTTAAAACTGAAATATTTTTAATACATACTATATGAATGAAATCGATGTATTTAACGAAAAGTTCAACTCAAAATACACATTAGACCTGTTTCTCTACTTTTTGGATTAAGTGAAAATGTTTTCTAAATTAATAGAAATTGTTAAAAACAAGTTCGGGAACACATAAATGCAAATTGTTAACACAAAGTATAACTTCAAAGTGTTTTGATATGTTTTTAAGTACAAAATATTTATTTTCTTAAATATACTATCAGCCATGTCACAGAGTACAATTCCGTTCGGAAACGGAATTCATTCCGTATTTTGGTGCTTTAGAAAATTACGAAAAAACTTTGCGGAATAAACCAATTTTGTTGTAATGAACGAAATGGGAGTTTTCTATATTCTATATTCTATACTATTTTAAAAAAGCGCTGTAATTTTTTTAAAAATTCTCTTAATGAACACCAGTTTTTTATTTTGTTTTTACTTTAACAGCTCAGCTGTTTGATATTTTACACAATTTGCACGAAGAAAAAGTTCGCGCTGTTTCGTGCAGCACGAATAAGAAGAATTTTATTCGCTCAAAATCGCTCTCATTGACAAAAATTTAAAGTACGTAAAGTAATTGGGATACCGAGGAATTCCAAACAAGAGTAAAGAAACAGACCTTTTATTTCTGCATAAAGTGGATTACAAGTTTATAACAGGTTGTTAATTTAGAGTTGTTTTTAAACAAGAACCGACTTTATGGTTCAATTTTTTAATAAGATTTTATAGAAGAAAGGGCATGTTCGTAAATGCATTACTGCGCTGCAAATAAAAATCTAAATGCCCTAAAATATTTTGTTAAAGCAGATCTTCATGAATTGGCAGCGTAAAGCAATGCTTAGTTGTATGATGCACATCAATGATGCATTTAGGAACAGGCCCAAACTAGCATAGAAATTCAGTTCCAGGCATTTATTATAAGCCAAACATAATTTTTGTGCATAAGGTCTCTAATACTCAAAGTTCAATTAAGCTGAGCCAAGGTATATATTTTTTTAAAACATTAGTTTTGATGCTTTACCACTCTTAAGAGTTGTACGTTAAGATTTGTAAATGTAGAGGGTTGTAAGTCCCTTCACCATGCGTTGGCAATTTTTTTATATAAAATTCTATGACGGTTAGCTGTACTAAAGTTCTATTGATAAAAAGTTATTTGGAATATTTTGACGAGACTGCTTCTTAAAATGTTCTTAAGAAATGTATTATTTTATTTTTTCGTCATAAATGTTTAACGCTTTTCGCTGTATAAAAAACTTAATAAACGTCCCTCGAACTTACAATTAAATCAAAAGCAGATTTTAAAATATGAGTTAAGCGAACGAAATTTTCGTTCGAAATCGTGGGACTGGTAGTTAATGCATGAATTTGTTTTATAAAAATTACCTAGCTTGTTAACATTTTAATTAACACACATATGTACATCGAATTAAAAAAATGGTATTACATATTAAATAAAAACTGATAACAGTGAAACTCCTAACATCTGTCGAAATAAAAATCTGTAGGAAAAATTTGCTATTTCATTCGAAAAGAAAAGGAAACATTTATATGTTATTTGTAGCTTTATTTGCGACGATATCTGCCAGAACGCATTCATATTTTGTAATTGACTATAATAATTTTTTGAATAAATAAAATATGTAATATGTATCCAAAATATTTTCCATTTAAGTCAGTATTATAAAACTCCTAACAAGGATGTTTTAAAAAAATATTTTATTGAGCCTTTTTCAACGACGTTTGTACAACTTGGCAAATATTCCATTTAATTTCGTTAAAAATATTAATTAAAAATTAATAACTAGACATCGGATTTTCCATATTTGCATATTTTTAAAGGATTACGATATGTAAATTCCGATGAAACTAAGTTTCGTTTAATTGAAAATAGAGTTGAACACGATATGCATATTTTTTCATATTTGCATATATTGCATATGCAAAATATATATCAAAATATGCAAAGTATACAAAATATATGCAACAAAATATGCAAAATTTAAACAAATCAAATAATAATATAAAAGCGATTCAGAAGGTGGTATACGTATTGAAATTTTATTAAATATTTAGTCAATTCACAAGGTATCCTAACATGTCATATTGTCAAAATGTCCTAATATTTCACAATGGTTTAAAAATATTGTTGTTGGTTTGTTAACAAAAAGTGTCTTAAATAAATAGAACGTTGCTTGCTGTGTTTATTGTGCTGTCGTAATTAATCAGAAAAGTCCAGCGCTGAGCGGCTGAGCCGTACAACAATATTTTTAAACCATTGTGAAATATTAGGACATTTTGACAATATGACATGTTAGGATACCTTGTGAATTGACTAATTGTCAGATATTACACTATCCCACAAGTCTTACGTATTTTGACGAAAATGTATCTCTGATCTAATTATTGTTTGAAATTTTTCAAAAAACAGTAACAACTTATCATAACAGGGTTGTATTTTTTTCAAAATAAGTAAGACTTGTTTGATAGTGTAAAGCAGCTATTAATAGATACGGTTTAAACATTTTTCAAGATAATTGGTGTTCTCTTAAAAAAAAAAACGAACACTGAAAAAAAAAATTTATTAGAGATGGGATTTTTTTTGTCCCATTTTCGACAAATAGTCGCCATCGACAACATTCTTAGAAAATAACAAATAAACTTCGAAGTGATGTAGTTGTCGACGTGATGGGACAACAAAATTGACGTCGACATCGACAACGACTTGTATAATAGGGGTGAACATTTTTTATGAAAATTACATATCGTTACCTAAAACGCAAACTACTAACTAACCAAAAATTAAAAATCGACTTCTTCATTGATGTGTATTGCATTAACATAAATGTCCACAAAAAATTGTGAAATATTTCGATCAAAGTTTGCGATTTTATTTACACAAACCAAACGGCTGTATCTACAAAAGCGATTGTATGATAAACGCTAATAGACCAAACTAACTGTTTTCATAATACGCAATATTGTCAAAAAAACTGTAATTTTAAATAGTTTTTGGCTTCTGTAACATTTTGAAAATGTTAGACACAAGTCGACGGAAACGAAACTGTAATTGTATTTTCTTAGTCGTTATAAACAACAATCGATTCCTACCGACAGTCGTATTGGTATCTTCTACGGCGCTTTTAAGTCAACGTTGAGTCGAATTGACTTTGTTTGACAGGAAATTTTGCGACAACTTAAATTAAAGGTCCGTCAGGATGAATACTTTACTTTTAGTTTTCCAAAAACCCATTTTTGATTTAATTTGTATTAATATAAATTTATTTAAAAAAAAACGAACACTGAAAAAAAAATTTATTAGAGATGGGATTTTTTTTGTCCCATTTTCGACAAATAGTCGCCATCGACAACATTCTTAGAAAATAACAAATAAACTTCGAAGTGAAGTAGTTGTCGACGTGATGGGACAACAAAATTGACGTCGACATCGACAACGACTTGTATAATAGGGGTGAACATTTTTTATGAAAATTACATATCGTTACCTAAAACGCAAACTACTAACTAACCAAAAATTAAAAATCGACTTCTTCATTGATGTGTATTGCATTAACATAAATGTCCACAAAAAATTGTGAAATATTTCGATCAAAGTTTGCGATTTTATTTACACAAACCAAACGGCTGTATCTACAAAAGCGATTGTATGATAAACGCTAATAGACCAAACTAACTGTTTTCATAATACGCAATATTGTCAAAAAAACTGTCATTTTAAATAGTTTTTGGCTTCTGTAACATTTTGAAAATGTTAGATAGGGTCGTATGCGTTTTAGGTAAAAATATGGGTTTTCATAAAAACAAATTTGTACTATTATATATTTATTAAATTTTGTTTTGTTTTTTACAATTAAAAAAAACAGTATATTTCAATAATCTAAAAAATACACAAATAAATAACTAAACATTTTTAATTATTCGCAATAATTGTAAGTGTTCACGTACTCGAATAATTTGCGATAAGAAAGTTTAAAAAGAGCTGACAAATGTTAAAAACAAAAAGTATGTTGAAAATTTCAGCTTGTAAATTTATAACTAATAAGAATTATTTAAACAGCTGTTTTATGTTTTTATTTACAAAACAAATTTTAAAAAAATGTGTTAAAAAAAGTTTTAAAATTTTGAACAAATTATAAGTTTTTTGAAGACAAAATATGTACTACATACATACATACGTATGTATGGCGTTGCCGACGACGATGTCAATTTTAAGTCACTGGCACTCAGCCGACGATTACATCGCTTTGACTTTAATTTGGTATTTGCTAAGAATCTAGTGTCGATGTCGGATAGTTAAATTTTTATTAAAGTAAATTTAAAAGTGTGTTTTTGGCAAAATTTAAATCAAATTATTCATCCAGACGGCTTTTAACTTCTGATATACACAAAATTAAAACACAGGTGTTCGGTAAACCTTTGATGGACTAATTTTGCAATTAAATTTTAACAATTATGAATAAAATTTGAGTCTATAAGTCTTTTTAAATTTGATTTTTCATGTTCATGGGATATTAACTTTCTAACTAAAATTTATTTAACTTTCATTTGAGTCGTCGCAAAGTTTCCTGACGATTCAAATAGAGCCCATTGGGCACGTCGCTAAATCGACATTAAAGCGCCTTAAAAAATTTCAAGTGACTGTTAATGGTAATCGACTGTCAATAATAAGAATTATTGTGCCGTTGCTGTCGACTTTCATAAAAGGTTTGAATATAATTTTGGTTTAGCAGTTTGTTCCAAATTGTCAAAAACTTAGATGTGTAAGATAAAACTAAGCACACGTGCTCCTACATACATACAACATAAATATTTTTGACAATTTGAAAAAAGAAAAATATAACAGCTGCTCGGATGAGTTCCCCTATAAATACGCTTTCTTTTTTTGAGTAATTGCGAGAAACATTTTTATAAATTTTACGTTTTTTTACTCACTCTTCCTCTTGTTGCAAGTTTCTGCTAGTAAAGTAAATGAACATACCTTAAAATAGGAAAATAAAACAACATACAATTAAAATTAACAATAATGCAATAAACTCAAAAACAATATTCAATATTTAGCAGAAAAAAATAAAATAATAGAGTAACAAAAAATAATATAAAAAATTAAATATTTAATATTTTACATACATATTCATACATACAACATACAATAAACATTAACAATTACAAACTTACAAACAAATAAAAATATTAAAAAAAAAAAATATTAAAAAATTATATTAAAACTCAAAAGTGATTTAAATCGCAAAATGAAAAAAACAACAAATATTTTAGTAGTTTATTTTATAAAAGAAAGTATAGAAACAAAATAAATTTCTTATAAATAAAATCAACACCCTGTTATGTATTAAAAAAAACAAAGATAAAAACAATAATATTTAAGTATAATATAACATAAAAATTTCAAATTGTAATGAAAACAAAAATCCCACGTGGCAAACGGGCATTTTTTCGTTAGTTCATTAAAAAAAAGTAATGAAATATCGTTACTATATCTTTTTTCTTTAGTTCATTTGTATTTAATAATAAATAATATGTGATGCATAAATAATAGTATTGATAATGAAAAATTTTTATTATCGGCCATGTTCTGGAAATTCAATTTGCTAATTTTTTTTAGACGACTACGATCGTTTTTCTTTGATTTTAGGAGTATTTCTGGTAGATAACGAATATTAGAACATCTTATATAAGAAAACAAACGCTTTTAAGAAAATATTTCAAAGAACCGTGTCTTTTTCCATATGTGTCAGTATAAGTATAGTATTTTGTATAAGAAAATACTCATACGAAATATTTTGCCATGCACCAATAGTAAAATACATACAACAGACTTTAAACCACAATTATTTGTTTTCTTATAGTAAAAAATAGACCTGAAGATGTCGGCATATACCGACCGAACGTTGGAAAAATTGTAATAAAAATGTTTTAATTACAAGAAAATTCTAGGACTTATTATCTTAAAAACAACAAAATCTGGAACATCAATTCACTTGGCCAAACAAAAAATTTAACATAATAGTATAAACGCTTATAAGATAAATTTTTGGGGTTTTTTTTAAACTTCTTATATCCGTTACCTACTGTCTTGTAAGTTTGACTGAGTTCCAAAACATCGCAATACTTTGCAGTCAAAAATGTATAATCAAGTTTGAAGATGCACAGTTGGCTTACTGCATTTTGAGGCAGACGAGGTCAAGATTCACATGGATACCTGCTCCGTAGGCCTACTTCATGGTTCATCTTATTCACTTAGTGACAAACAATGCGTCTACAAACTGGCCCTGAGAGCAACCAACACACACAGGTAGCAATTTGAGTGCATAAATCGGCAAGATTAAAAACTCTCCCCTTATTTAGGAGCTCGAGCTACCTAACCTCCGCTCCTTTTGCAAAAATGCTAGCAGCAGCTGTTTTCACCACGTGATCACCGAAAGTATCCCTTCGTCGAAAAACATCTATCCGTTGCACCCTATCCATCATACCCCACGGAAGTGCTACCTTAAAAGTACTAATTATCATAAAAGTAAAACTTCCGCAAAGAAAACCTTTCTAAAAGACAGGAAGAATTTCCCGCAAAAAACTAAAACTAAGGGAGGCCTCAACCTATAATCAGTCTGGTGCCGTGCCACCGGGGGCTACTGTCAGTTTTGGATTTTACCGAATCCCCCAGGTATTGGCTGCAATTGATTATGCCCCGGAGGATGTAACACCAAAGGTGATATACCCTAGATAGAATGCTTTTAATGCTTTGTAATTGACGTTTCGGAACTCAGCCATGTGCTGAGAATCACGTTTCGCAAAATAATGCAATCACAAAAAATTTCGTTATTTCAACTCGCAAGCAAAGATGAAAGTGACTTCTAAGTGAATAAAGAATAACGTTATAAAAATATTTACTGCCAATTTCACGATGTCGAAAGAATGATTTCTTTTGAGAATTTGTTTTTATTTTTCATGTAGTTGTGCGAAGAAAGCGTTCGTTCGCAATTAGTGAAATAGGCAGTTAATGTATTTTAATTTAATGTCTTTAAAAAAATACAAATTTTTGGTAAATTTCAATAAAAAATACAAAATTAAAAAGTCTATGTTGACTACTGTGTTACTTTTGTTTACTTTTAAATTTTCTTCTTCTTCCTGCGAGGCCCACAATGTCGACAAGAACATTTCTTTCGCATATTTATATTGAAAACAACAATAAAAAACTAGAATTTGTTTTTGTTTTCAATATAAATATTCGAAAGAAATGTTCTGGTCGACATTTTGGGTCAGGCAGTTCGTTCAAAGTGAATCAAATAAACAAAACGCGCGAGCCTCAGCATATGCAAAAATTAAATTGGCGATTTTTAACTCACAAATGATTTTCCAATCACGCGTTTTTCAGCATATGGGTATATAGTATATATAAATATGTATGTATATAAAACAGAACCCGGCAAAGCGGACTTTGAAATAATATTTGAATAAATTAATGTTATAAACGTCTTATTTATGGCAGCACTACTTACATTGGCTTCTTTTCTCACAAATACAACTACTTTTTTTCAATGTACGTATGCGATTGCCAGGGGGTGATATAAAAGGATATATATTTTCATGAACTTTCATAACAGGCGGCAAATAACGGCATTCGATAATGATCGAAATTTCCATTTAAATTGTATTGTAATTTCGATCGATAACGAATGCCGTTATTTGCTCCCAGGATAGTTTCCAAAATTCGTTCAATTTCAATTTAACTCGAACTTAATTTCCAGAACACGGCTGAATATAACAAAAGTTTTATTTGTGTTATTTGTAATAACAAAATTTATATTTATGTATGTAAACTGTTTTGTAGTATTTATTATTAATTAATTTTATTATAATTATGTATTATTAAAAATATGATTAGATACTTTATTGTTTGAAAATTATTGTACAATGTGCTGCTTTTATTACTTGAAACAAACAAACAAACAAACACATAAGTACATAACATTCATACATATATAAAAACATTTAATCAAAAATACTAAAATAACAATTTTGTCACATACACATACATATATACTTATATACTTACCACCACAAACAAATAAACAAACAAACATTTTATATTTGTTTTCATATTCCATCCGAACATCCATTTTCCTATTTTTCCACTTCTAAAAAGTTCATAAATCAACATTTTTTCAAATCATGCACCTTTTCGTTTTTTGTTGTATTTGTATTTTTTTTTTTTTAACTTAAGGAAGAACAAAAACTTATGAAAAGTCATCATCACATCGCAAACATTTTGTTTCTTTTAAAAATAATTTTCACTTTGATTTCTTTGGATTACATTCATCTGCTGTTTTATTTTCCTAGAGATTTTCTTGGTTTTGGTTTTCAATTCTTTTTTCTACTCTATTTTTTTTTATTATTTACTTTAAATCATTATTAATTTAAAAAATTAACAATTGTTTTATTAATAAAAAATATATTGTATGCCTGTACAATATGTATGTAAATATGTATTTAATATTTTTTATATTCACACTGATATCATAATTTTTTTAAATTTAAATATTTAAATCTAGCGCAGTACAATTAAATAAAAATTGTTAAACGTTTAAAGAATACATTTCAAAAATAGCAAAAATAATGGGGGCAAATAACGGCATTCGATACCGATTTGGATCGGTATCGAATACGAGTTTATATAAAAGTTACTTAAGCGAATACCTGAGCAACACATGCAATATTTTGAGTAAACGATAATGTCCGAAAAATTGTGGAACTATTATCGTAACTCTCATTTTTCTAATTTATTATAAAGTATTTAGAAATGTTGTCGAAAACTTGATATCTTCCACACCATTTTCGACAGTAATTTAGAAAAAAACTAATTCGAAATTTTTTAATTTATTTCAAAAAAGCCGCGCCGAATCGTTTAACACCCTCCACCGAAAGTTCGAATATTTTAGGAGTGAGCTTTATAACGAAGCCAAATTTCTATACAATAATACAATTTTTTTAGAATATAGTACTTCTTAAATGACTTTTCAAAAGGCAATTTTATATGGGACCTATGGTAAATAATGGACCGATTATCACAGAATTACATGGTGTTATTTCTAGCCACATAATGCGAAATTGAAAAACATATGACTCAGCTACTTTAAAATGCAACTCTGATCGCATAGAATATATTAAAATATTTATAAGCGTTTACAAGTCGGATTGGCCTGTCAAAAATATCTGTCACTCAATTGAATTTTTATGTTACACAATTATACTTAATGAGCACACACGATTTTTTTTTGACAAATCGTGCGACTAAATAGGAAAGTGATTTTCCAAATCAAACTCACCTCAAAACAAGCAAAAATTGTAAAATCAGCGGACACAGAAGACAGTCGAAACCAAAAGCATCAAATTTTTAGAAAAAAAAAAAAATCAACAAAACGAAAACAACTTTCTTACCTGTACTTAATTTTTTACCGTACACTAACTTGGGGAATGATAGTATTTTTTAATATTTTGTCCAAAGCGTAAAACATGTACAATAATTAGTATTGTGGTTAATTTATTGAACTGTTTAGGGGGTTTAATACAAATTTTCATATTTTAATCAGGCTAAAGTTCGTTAAATTTAATTTTCATTTAATTATTTTTGTGAATTAATTATTTTTACAACATTTTAATTAAAATTTATTGATAATTTTTCATTCCTGACTGACCGGGGAATTGAACCCAAGTTCACGGACAGGTTAACTTGAAATGTTTCAATAGTAACCACACTATTTCCTCAACACTTACATTGACTATACGTTTTAATACACTATACAGCAAATTAGCAATTACTTCATTTGGAATTCACTCCCATTAGTGTTGAACCCGCTAACAAAGCTCGGCCAAATTGGTTCAAAATGATTGTTATTGTCCCAACTGTCTCTTCTCAATTTTGCCATCATAAATTCGCATTCGCTCTTATCAATAAATTAGGAAGCTGCGCTTGCAAAATACTCAAATAGGGCCTGTTCGGAAATGCATCACTGCGCTGGATATGTGATTAGTTTGCGATGCTAATGGAAATTAGCTGATGCCAATGTTGTTGCGAAATTTGGTTGCCTTTTTGAACACTATCTACCTTTATTATGTATTTTCGAATATCTGACTTTTACAGCGATGCTTCTACGAACGCCCTGGGCATCAGGTGCAGCGCAGTGATGCATTTCCAAAGTCCATAGTCACCATTGGTCTGTTGAATTTTTTCAATGGTTTTATGATGCTGGTTCCTCCAACATGCTCCACTGTTTTCTTCACATTGTGTCTTTAAAATTTCTCACCAGGTCATCATCAGCAATATTGTGTACCATCGGATTGAAAAGAATTTAATTTGGACCCATCTGACCAGACTACACGTTTCCAGTCATCTTCGGTACTATCCAATTTATGTGCTCTCCGTCAAAATTTTACCGTATCTTAAAATTTTTTCCGACAGTGCATGCTTTTGTTTATTTTTTACCGCTAAAAAGTAGCCAATACTGCATTTCTTGATTTTAATTTGTGTAATAAGGAGACGTGCGTCAGCAACCGTGATCACCTCTGAAAGACCTCAAACTTGTGATTGACTGACTTACTTTAAGCTGGTTAGCTTTTTTCGCGTAGAAAAGCCATTTTTTGTAATGGTAAAAATAAATTGGTGGCAGATAATTTGCAAAAATGTTGAGAATGTATAACTAAAGGGCCAAATTAACCACAAAAGCGGTCGAACAAACATTAAAAAAGTATGAATTACTTTCTGAGTCAATCTTACGATGTCCTTGCAAATACTACTCCCGAAAAAAGCTTGTTAAAACTTCCTTAAAATAACTTATAATAGCTGTTATGTCAAGTCAATATTTGGGATAGTAGGTCCAGAATTTACCATAGATCCCACATAATGCTCTCATTTAAAATATCGGTTGATTCATCGCGAGGTTTGATTTATAATGTAAAATAAAACACATAGATTTGAAAGTGAATTAAACATTTTTGTTATCGGTTAAAAGAACAATTTATGGCATTTACTGTTTGGAAATGATATCATGCAAATGTTGGCCTTGACTACGTCTGAGGTGGTCAATTTGAAAGGTACAATTTTGGACGACTCGTTCGAGCATAGCGACTGGTATCTGGCGAATAACACGAGTAATGTTGGCTGCAAAGCGTCAATCGTAGCTGCCCTATTCCTGAAGACCTCACACCTTATATATCCCCAGAGAAAATTATCCATAGGTGTGATATCGCGCGATCTATGTGGTCAATTTACAGTAACAAAAAGTGAACTGAGTGCTCACCAAAATTATTTGATTACAAGGTCATTATTTCTCGCGCTGTATGGGTCGTAGCGTCGTCTTGTTGAAACCAGAGCTTACTGAGACCATGCGCTTTAATTTCAGGAAGGACCTAGTCCGTTAACATGGTGCGATAACGGTTACCATTGGCGATAACATTCGGATTTCCCTCATTTTTAAAGAAATATGGACCAATGATTCCACCAGCCCGTAAACCACACCATACCGATGGTTTTAATGGATGTAATGTAATGGTAGCTCTTAGTACTCTTCTGGTTGCTCATCAGCCCAAATACGGCAATTTTGTTTATTAACGTATCCATTAAGCCATAAATTTGCTTCATCACTGAGTCTTTCCATGATGACTTGCCAAACGATATTGATATGACTCACGCGTGATCTGTAAAAAAGCATATTCAAAATTAAACCTCGTGATGAATCACCCTTTACTTTTCAACGAAGAAATCTCATGCAGATGTACATAGATATGGTCATTTGCACAGAAAAGTCTACTTTTTATCACGTTACGCCACCAAGCATTTTGAATGGGTTTTCTAAGTAAAATTTAAAAATAAACAAAAAATTAAATTTCAAAGTATTTGTATTTAAATACAAGCGTAATTGTTTGGTGGCGTAACGTAATAAAAAGAGAGCTTCTCTGTGGAAGTGCCCATATCTAGATAATATTCACTATGCAGAACTGTTATATAAATTTTAACCCCATAACATAATTTTGTTTTGCCGTGTCCATGTTTGCCCAGGGGTCCCAAAAAGTGCAAACTCTCGAAAAGATTCTGTAAATACTATGGTGTAGGATATCAAATAGTTGGGCTTGGCCGCCTTAACTTTCTTACTTGTTTTATAATTAAGTTACAGTGTGAAAAATAAATACATACTATTTTCTTCTTTTTTAATTATTTTACAGTAAAAATCCCATTAAATTCAAAACACAAAAGTAATAAACAAATCATTTGTATTAATTGTAATATATTTAATATTTTATTTAATAATTTATATTTAGATCTCTCAACTCAACATGGGAAAAAATTGCTAAAAAAAAACATATTCTAATTAAAAGTAATAAATAAAACACAAAAAACATTGAAAAAATTAACAAATAAAAAACAAATTCTAATATTTTAAAAAATTGGTTATTGTGTATTTGGTTTTAACAGGTTTTTAAAAATAAATATGTATATATCGCTCATTTCGTGCAAGACCGTCACAACTCAAAATTTGGCATTTTCGAGTTAGTAATGCAGAAATGTTCTGCTCTTAAATCTCTACAAATTGATCTAAGAACGGAGAGAATTATCGAAAAATAACGGTAATACAGATGCTTGTGATCTATGACGTCTGGTAACAAACTTGAGCAATTAACATCAACAAGGTCACATTTCAGTTTGTGTTTGGCATTCCTCTTGTACATGTGGTTTTCTTTGTAGCAAAAAAGAAACATTTGATTTTATAACTGTATTTTAGTGAAAGAGAAGGTAAAAAATAATAGGTTGGAATTTTAAAAAGGCTCTCCTGTAAAGTTTCAAATTTTGAGTTGTGACGGTCTTGCACGAAATGAGCGATATGTATATCAAGGTGAATTCGTACAGGTAACCGCATCAGAGCGTGAGTTATGCTGGCTGTTCCTTTTTTGTATGAAGTTATATGTATGTATTCTAAATGTCAAACTCTATACTAAAACAAAATTGATCGCCATCATAACTCTCTCTGATGCGGCTACATGTATAAATTCGTCTTGATATATATGTAGTTGATAATTTTGGTTTTCTGTTTTCAGTTTAAAAAATCTACTAAACTTAAAAATTATCTGCAGTTTTTTTAAATGGGTAGTTCGATCTTAACAATATATCACATTGTTAAACACAGGTACCCAAATTTACTATTTACATTTGGACCATATACGAAAAAGAAGATGGTTCTACTGCAGTCTATATAAGAGATATTAAACTTTCTGATAATTTACAAAATAATTAGGATATTCTTACGGTATCGGTATAATATCCTAATATTTTACAGGTAAAAAATATTGTTGTTGTGTTTCAAGGAAAAAGGCCTTAAAATAATAAGGCTTTTTATGCTGTGTTTATTGTTTTGTCATAACTACACAGTATAAATCTAAATTATGAAGGGTAGTTCACGGCAGTCATATTTTTGAATTTCCCAATTATATGTTAAAGAAAAGTTCCTGTGAAATATATTTTTAAAATTTTCATGAATTTTAAGTAGGACAGCCATTTTTTTCTCAGTTTTCGATTTAAATTTTAGGGTTTAATTATTATCTTATTATGCCCATTAGAAAGTTATTCAGGAAAACGGTTTTGACTGAACCAAATGATAACTTACTTATGTATAGATACGTAGAATATAGGACCCAGTTAGCATTTTGTATCACGATCGAATCTTTTAGGAGCAAAATAACCACAAATGAGCTCATTTTTCGATCATAAATAATACTCTCGTTGTGAGAAAATGGTACCCTACCGAAGAATCATCTGAAAGAATTATTTGTGATTCAATTTGCTGATTCCTTTTTGATCATATGAATGAATCATATGTAAATCCTTTCTCAATCGCTCTAGTGATAAATCAGTTTTTAATCATCAAAAGGGATCTGAAAAGACTCATTTAGGTGACTTCTACAATAAATTGATCACCAAACTGCTAGCTGGGGATAGGCTGTACAAAATGTTGAACAAAATAAAGTAGGGGGAAAATTACGGCATTCGATACCGATCGAAACTACAAGACAATTTAAATAGAAATTTCGATTGATATCGAATGCCGCAATTTGCCTCCATTATTGGCATCTTTTTCAAATAATTTTAATTTTTAGGGAACCTTTAATCTCCTGATTTTAAGTCCCTTAAGCTTCGCACTAGAGATGAGCGATATTTTTTTACCTATGACTTCATCACTGTTACTGAAAAATCACGAATCACAGCTCTGACCAAATTTGGCAAGTAACAGGTACTTGAAAAGTCGCTCTTTTTGTTTTTTTTTTTGGTACATACACATATTTATGATATTTCACTGTTTTTGTGGGTAATAGCGTTTGTTAAATGCAATAGCGAATAATGTTGCTGTACCTTTTCAAATTTTAATGTATATGCCAGTAAACAGCTTTGAAAGCTCTTACAATTTGTTGTTGTTTGTTTGAAAAATACTTACAAAAGCTCTTCTTCGAAGGCTCGCGCATTATAAATATTGCTTGGACGCACTTGCTATTAAAGAACTGTAAACTGACAAACCGTGATCAGAATCACAGTTTTAAGGATCAGTGGTTTTTAAATCACGTTCACTAATGACGATGTTTTTTTAAAAATCACGGGATCGCTCTTCTCTACTTCGCACAGACGGTGGTCAGATCTTACAGTAATGTAAGGTCTGACAATGTGGTGACAATACACGGCCAAAGAAAAATTGCCACCAAAAGTAAATTGTCAGTTCAAACGATTGTAAGAAAACCATAAAACTTCATTGGCAGTCAAAAAGGTCTCTGACAAAGATGTCATTGTCAGATGCGTAAACATCGCACATGTGTCAATAAAAAATGAGCTTCCAACATCTGACAGTGATCTGCCAATGGCAGCGAAGAGTCTTCACATGATTGTCAGATGTCTGACAATATTGTTGTCTTACAACGGACGGGCAATGCTTTTTCTAAAAACGTTATCAAACAACCAAACCAAAAAAATTAAAACAAAAAAAAAAAGGTTTAAAAGTTGGTATGGAGCTTTATATCCTTCATCGACAATGTAATTAATTAATATTTATCCACTTTTTGTTTCAGTTTTATTTAAACTCTTCTTTTTTAAACAATTTTTTTCACAGTGTATGCTTTTTATTTGTTTTTCTTTTGAAATATATGATTTTTGTTTTACTAATTTGACTGCAAAAATTTCTACAGTAAAAATTTGTAAATACTCAGTCAAAAACTGTCACTTTACGCTCTCAATTTTAGTTCT
Source organism: Pollenia amentaria (assembly GCA_943735925.1). NCBI lineage: Eukaryota > Metazoa > Arthropoda > Insecta > Diptera > Polleniidae > Pollenia > Pollenia amentaria. Next base: position 69,793,669 of record OX031007.1, on the reverse strand, counting down.
CATTTACTTTTTTGTGTAAGCGAATTCAATTAAGTAAAATGCAGTTAAGTTCAGTAAATAAAATAGTAACAACTCTTGTTGTCTCGAACGCACCTAATGTTGTATTTGTTGTCCTAGTGCTGCCCTGCCATCTGTATTATTTCACCATGATTATACCCACAACACAATAGTGAAGCGGGTACATATTATTCGGTTATGCCGATGTTTGTAACACTTTAAAATATCGGTAGACCCACCTTAGCGTAGCCAGATTTAAAATTCGAAAAAGCAGTACACTGAGTGCATAAAAACTGTTTTTTCAACAATTTTTTGTGATCCACGATCTGGATCGCGGATCATGTCATAAATATTGAAGGGAAAAATCCTTTTCCAAAATACAAGCATTTGAATGTGGTGTTGAACAAATAGAACTGCAATTTTTTTCATAATTAGGAAAAGTGCAATTTTTTTTTTTAGTTTTTTTTACAAAAAACTTCGATATTTTGATCAGGCTTAAGTTCATTGAATTTAATTTTTGATTAAATTATTTTTATGAAGAAAGGAAAAGAAACAAAAAAATGTACTTTGGACTTCAAGAAGAATTCTTGACAAAAAGTATGAAAAACAGAAGTAAGGAAGAACATGTTAATCAATTAAAATAGGTAATCATTCATTCAAAAGCAAGTTTCGATCTACCAAGGTAAAATATCATTTGGTTTAAGAATTGATGTTTGGCTATTGACGTCATCCGTCGTCAATGGCGGTGAGTGCTAAACGGCAAACCCCTCTGAAGAGATTGTGTGGTTACAATCAGGGCTGTGGAGTCGGAGTCGGAGTTGAGGTTTTTGTACCGGAGTCGGAGTCGCAGTACCCAAAATAAAACGCGCGACTCCGACTCCAAAATTTTTCGGCATAAAAAATTAAAACAAAATTCTAATATTTTCCAATATAAAAATTCTTCGAAATTGGCGATGCAATATTTTGCAGATCAATATGAATAAGTAGATTTTAATTTATTTTATGAGAAATAGTTGATTCAAGTACTTTACTATTTCAGTATATTTTTTATACGTGCGGGAAAAAGTCTAAATTACATTAGCAAAACTTATACTCAGTTATTGATCTAGTTGAAAAAGATGTGTGATTTTTTAAATAATTTACTCATGCTAAAAAATGTTAATGACAGGAATTGCCAATAATTTTAATATCAGAATTTTTTAACCATCAACGCTGCAATATTTTTAACATTGTACAGAATAAGTGTTGCTATAGCGCATAAATACAAGTATGTATTAGAAAAATTGTGACGTAAAATTATTTCTCTTTTTTGTAGAAACATCTTTATCGGCCTGCCTTTAATTCCTACCATAACACTCATGTTTTTCTTATGCACATTACGCGGGGATTCCCATAATTCGTTTAATAAAGATGTTTCTACACAAAAGAGAAATAATTTTACGTCTCATTCATTTCGCATCACGGTTAGAGTAGGAGTCGGAGTCGGAGTCGCACTTAAAAAATTTCAGCGTTTGGAGTCGGAGTCGGAGTTAGTACTTTTTTCGGACGACTCCACAGCCCTGGTTACAATCGAAACTAGTCTGGGCAACCTGTCTGTGAAAGCCTGGATTCGATTCCCAGCTCAGTCAAGAATGAAAAATTTTCAATAAATTTTAATTTATTTTATGTTGTAAAAATTCCTTTCTTCATAAAAATAATTTAATGAAAATTAAATTCAATGAACTTAAGCCTGATCAAAATATCGAAGTTTGGATTAAAACCCATTAACAGTTCAATAAAATAACCACAATACTAATAATTTTACAAAAAACATCATGAAAAAAACAGTACAAAATGTAAAACATTTGCGTACTGTTTTGAGTGTTGTGCATAATACAGTACAATTGAATCGATCTAACAATGTCCTTCCGTCCGGCTGGTTGTCCATGTAAACTTTGTGCGCAAAGTACAGGTCGCAATTTTGGTGATAATTTGATAAAATTTGGTAAATAGGTCATAATTATAACAAGGACTTAGCCTGTTAAAAATGTTGAGAATCGGTCCATAATTTCACAAAGCCCCCCATACAAGCTTCTTTTCGGAATAGTCTTTGTGCCCACAAACCATCTTATGATCGTATTTAGATAGAATATGGTCTAAACTCATGTAATTGCAATCTTAATAATCTTGCCAAATTTTATTGGAATTGGTCCATACTTGACCATACCTCCAATACAAATACTACTCCCGAAAATAGCTTTTAATGTCACAACTTCTTTATAAATGTTGGTATTGATATACAATTTGGCAATAACAGCTTTTACGATAGCTATTTTGCCATGACTAAATATTGTGCCAGTAGGTCCAAAATTAACCTAGGTCCCATACAAACCCCCTTCCTAAAATCACTTAAAGGCAAACAGATCTCATATAGATGAAGGTATATAAATATTGTTCGGCACAAAGCACTTTTGCAGGAATCTTAACTTCATAACGTAATTTTGTTGTAATGGGTCCATGATTGTCCATGGGTCTCAAATAAGGTACACTCTCGATAATTTGATTTTAAATACTGTGCTATATGGTATCACATGGTCTGGCTTGACCGACTATAGTTCCTTACTTGTTTTAATATTTATAAGAGGCTGACTTTGGCAAAAGTTTCGTCTTCCTTTATAAAGTTGAAGGTCGTTCGATGAGTTGTGGAAGAGGCATATCAGTTACACTCTGGCAATGTGTGTGTTGTTAAACGCCGTCATAAATTTCCATAAAAACAAAAAAAAAAAAAATATAAGTGTGTATATTAGACGGACTCACATTATATGGGCAAAAAAAAAAGTTAAAGTTGTACCCCCCTGAAAATTAACATTGAATGTTTTATGAAGATTCCGAAATAGGCAGTAACATTTTTGCTTTACTTGAGTTTTTGCAGCAAATTAAATACCTGTGTTTCTAAATGCTTACGTAAGTAACACTTAACACACTCACTACGCAAAGTTTTCGATTAAAATTTTAGGGTTTAATTTTTCCCTTAGAAAGATAGGAAAACGGTTTTGAGTGAATCAAATGATAACTTATGTATGTACAGGAGCGTAGAACATACTCGCAGGATAGGCAATACAAAATGTTGAACAAAATCAAGCAGTATTGGCATATGTTTCAAATATTTTTAACTCTTTAGGGAATTTTTAATCTTCTGAATTTAAGTAAATGCGATCGAACAAATGTTTATTATTTCTATTTAAAATTTTTCTATACATGTGCTACCTAATGCAAAGAGTATACATATACACTCTAGTTCATTTAAATAACAACAGTGGTAGCCATTGCTAAAACTTGACATTTCGAGAAAAGTAACAAAAACCAATTTGTATGTGCTTACATATTATATTAGGTGGCCACACTGGTTCAAGAAAATATGCAAAAGAAAAATAAAAAAAGTCCCGTTACATATTTAGCGTACAAAGCCTACTTAAACGGCAAAAAATGTGATTTTAAAATAGTTCATATGAATAACAACAGTGCCTGATTTTTGATATTCTTGAGCGAATGTGTTACGCAGATTGTTCAGTTTTAATTAGTTTGATAAATTGCACCTCGTAAAATAAAAACTCTATTAAAATGGGGCGAGGAAAGCCATTAACATCAGAAGAAAGAGGAAAAATTGAAGCCTATTTTGAACAAAAGTTATCCTTTAGAAAAATTGCAGAGAAAATCGGAAGAAGTGCTCGTGTTGTCTTCAATTACATCAAAAATCAGAATTCGTATGGGAAAAACATGAAAGGAAGACCAGCAAGTCTCTTATCGCCAACAGACAAGCGTGCAATTTTAAGAATTGCCTCTAATTCTTGTGATTCCATACCAAAAATTAGGGCGAAAGCCGGAGTTTCTGCTAGTATTTCGACTGTTCGGCGCTTGATTGTGGATGCTCCGCACATCCAGAGAATGAAACTTAAAAAAAAAGCCGGTATTAAAACCCATTCACAAAGAAAAACGATTGGATTATGCTGAAGTTCACATGACGTGGAATACCGAATGGCAAAGGGTTGTCTTTTCTGACGAAAAAAAATTTAACCTGGATGGTCCTGACGGGTATAACTTTTATTACCATGACATGAGAAAGGAGGAAGTAATATTAAGCCGTCGACACAGTCGCATTGGTGGAATTATGGTATGGGGTGCCATAACATTCTATGGCAGGATTAAACTTCAATTTAAATCGACAAAACTGAACGCAGAACGATACAAAAACATTCTGGAACAAGCTTTTCCGGAATGCAGCAACATATTTGGACCTTTGCGTTGGATTTTCCAACAGGATAATGCTCCGATACACAATGCCAGAGCGGTCAAATCCTGGATAAGTGACCAAAATGTGACGCTGATAGACTGGCCACCTTACTCACCAGACTTAAACATAGTGGAAAACGTCTGGGGATGGCTTTCACGGAAAGTTTATGAAGGAGGTAAACAATATGAAGATGTTCCATCGTTGATCAGTGCAATCGAGACCGCTTGGGACGAGATTTCTTTAGATTACCTAAAAACCCTCTACGATTCCATTCCCAGTCGCATATTTGAGGTTATTAAGCACCATGGAGGCAACACTCATTACTAAACGTTTGAGAACACGTGCAACCAAATAGTTTTTATGAATAAAATATAATTTAGTGAATAGTTTTTATGTTTTCCAAACTTTTCTTTGCCGTTGTTATTCAAATGAACTATTTTTTTTTTAATTTTCCAGCAGTGTTTTCAAAATTTAATAAATAAATACAATAATATTTAAAAAAAAAAAAAAAAAAATTCTCGATAATAAATAACACTAAAACAAAATATCTAAAAAAAATAATTCCATCTTTTTGCTTTGCTTGGTTTATCAAAAATTCGCAGTAACATATAAATTTTTTGCTGTTGTTATTTAAATGAACTGGAGTGTATCAAGACTTGCCGTTGACAACACAAGAACGAACAGATCAGGTAGCCTAATTTTCAGTGAAGAGCCAATAGTTCCACAAGCCCACAAAACACGCAAACTTTAGAAAATCAAGAATGGTAGAATACAAGATTACCTCATGAACCCAATTTCGCGTTAGATGACGTAGTTTGTCCCTGACAAGGCTTACCAAGTCCAAAAGTCCCTAATATTCGCTCATTTTTTTTTATAAGTAATGTTTGCACTTAATAAGAGCTGGCAAACGCGCAATTCAACAACTATCTTGAGTTTGCCAGCTTAAAATTTTTAATTAATAGAAATGCAGTTAGAGTGGCGGTATTTGTTCGACATGCACAGAATATTTCAACTTGGTTTTTGGGATGGCATAAACCTTATTTCTATCTTACTAGGGGTATCGTGTGGTTAGGGCTGCCCTACTAATCGTTATTACTTATTCAAGGCTTGCTTTTTCCCGGAAACAGCAGATTATTTACGCAGTTTTTGTTTGAAAATTGTCAGTGAAATGAGAAGATCTTTAGATTTTCATTATATCCTTCTGATGGCTTTTATTTTTAAATTATAATACTAAATCATTGCAAATGTACGCTGTATTATTGCTTAACTTTGTAAAAAAAAATTTCACGAGAAAACAAAATTTAAAAAAGTTGGTGATGGTTCTGAATTGTATCTTTATTATTTTACTAATTACACACTCTCATTCCCTCCTACTTACTAACACCTTTTGGATATAACATTATGCATTATCTCGCGCGTTTGGGGAATGGTTTAAATGAATAATATTTTATTATGTACCCATAACATTCTTTAAAATAATTTATATATTTTTATTTGTTGCAACATTTTCATTTTGTCATTATCCTTTCAGGTGAATCCACATATTTATAAATACATAATTCATTAAAAGATAAATTTGCTAAATTTTAAAAAAATTTTGTTTGTATCTTTTTCCTTAAATCATTAGAGTAGAACACGTTAAAAAAACTCCATTTCCACACTCTGACCTTGTAAATATTAATTTAAGTTATAATAATAATAAATTATAATATAATAAGTTACAATTTAAAGTGTTTTCTGCTGAATTTCACAAGTGAATATATTTTTACTACAGGAGAAAAACAGGAAAATGAGAACTATTTAGTTTTTTTTTTCACATACATACATGAATTGTGTGAGTTACATACGTGTTTTCATAATTTAATTAAGTTTTTAGTTTAATTTTTCTTAAGTTTAATTAAAAATTTACTATAAGTTTAGTAAATGTTAAGATTTTATTTGTTAACTGTAAATATTATTTATTTTTAAGTTGATTTTTCTTAAAAGAGAAAAAAAATAAAAATTTTAATTGACAATTAAAATTTTAATTTGAAAATTTTTTTTTTTTTTTGTTTTGTTTAATTTGTATGAGATGGTGGTAAGCAAGGTATATTTATAGCAGGTAGCCGCGAGATTACAACAATTGTACAATAAAACAAACAACAGGGCTTTTTATTGTTGTTATGCGATACGAACTGTCAAACAGCAAAGTGGTTGATATGAGACAAAATAGACAAAAGATAAAGACAAAAAACTTGTTTACTTGCTTACTATACAACATTTGACAGTTCGTATCGCAAAACAAGCATATAAAAAATAAACAGCTGTCTTTCCGAGACTACCTGCTATAAATATACCTTGGTGGTAAGTATCGGCTAGTTTTTTTCTTTCCTAAACTGATACTGAGTTGATCTTTGCAGTATCAAGTTTAACACGGTGTTTACATTTGCCAATACTGGCAAGACAGTTGCAATACATGCAAACTTTTTCACTAACGTTGCCTTTACACATGCAAGTAGTGACATGCCACTGTTCTATACATATTATAACTTAGCATTTACACATGCCACTGCCAGTTCGAAAAACTCAATACACTCACGATTTTTTACTAATACACTCACATTTTTCGCAATGGCAGCTCCAGTGGCAGCAAAAATTGCATGCGAGTGGAAATTTGGCACTTGCATGCCACTAAATGTCAAAACGATTAGCAATGTTACCCTGTTCAATATTTAATGCAAATCGACTGGATTGTTGTCGAACTGTAATTTAAGTTTTAACTGTTAAATGCATTTTTATGATTAATTTGTAGTAACGGGCGTTAAAATCAGTACGTTTCCTTACTATAGAGCATTATTTTTGCTAAAATAATGCTAATATAAATAAATGTAAACTATTTCCCCAAAACTAAAACTATGTGATGAAGTCGGCAACTCTTTTTTGTTTTCTGGTACTTTTTTTTTAATTTAAGATGTAAACAAATTATCTCAAGTTGACGCTTCGACGACATTTTGAAAATGAACTGGCAGTGGCATGTGTAAACAGAAAAGCAAATGGCATGAGATTCGACTATTTCGAAAACTTTTTTGATGTTCAAAAAAAATAGTTGTTTAATGAAACAATAAAACACGTTTAGCTAGAACTTTCACTGCGACATTCACGTTAGACATTTTTTTTTTAAAGTGAACTGTCTTAACTACTGTCTGGACGCCTACGTCACGAAGACAGCAAGTAGTGTTATTGGCAACTAATATGTATTTGCTTACTGTCTTGCCAGTACTGTCAAATGTAAACGTACTGTAACGTTGCACACAGAAATGCCAATTTAGCGCGTTTTAACTGTGGGAGCTTTTTTTCCTCTAGCTAAGTATAAACGATTTTATTCGAAATTTTCATACTTTTTTTCACACAAATGTCTTTATAATTTTATGTTTCATCAGAACGAAAATATAGATAAAACTAAATTATTTTGGATGAGGTCCATAGTTTTAAAAATCCTGTTTATAAAAATCCTTTTATTAGGCTGTTTTCATTTGTTACGAGATAAACTTAATAACCCAGCAAAAACTTTGTAATGACTTGCAATTACTGAACAACTTAATTTTTAATGATCTGCATTACATAGAAGTAGTTTAGTAATGGCTGACATATAATCTGATACATAAGCACTTGCTTATGAATTGATTAACTAAATTTATAATTCACCCCTGTTATGAAAGCCGACGTCGACATGAGTCGAAGGCATCGGAACAATAATTATATTTTCTGAGTCGTTATTGACAATAATCGAATTGTAGAATTGTCTCTGTTTTAGTCGACAGGAAATTTTGCGACGACTCAAATGAAAGTTAAAGAAATTTTAAGTTGAATGTAAACATATTTATTAAGTACGTTAAAATAAAAAAAAAATGCAAATTTAAAAGAAGTTATGGGCACAAAGTTTAATAGTAAATTAAACGCGAAAATTATGAAAAGTTTGCTAAAGCCGCAAAAATTCGCGAAAACTTTTAACTTAAAACGATTGATCAAGGAGCAACAAAACTACGCAAAATTGCCTAAAATTTTGAAAAGTGCAAAAATAGCGAAAATTCGCGAAAATTTTTAACATTTCAAACAAGCCATAAAATAAATTAAAAGTCCCTAATAGCCAATTTACACTACAACGAAATCTAGTACTTTCGAGATTTCGAGCCAAATCTAGTTGTTTTTGGCTAGATTTCCCGTACAAAACAAAATCTACTCCGTAACTAGATTTTGACGAAATCTATTCGAAATCTAGTAGTACTTAGTGATGCAACTATGTTTTTTTTTCCTTATATAGCACTAAAAACTACTTCTCTGCACAAGAAAAAAATGACATTTTAACAAAAAACAAAAGAAAAACAATAATAGCTGCTTGTTAAAATTGTTAAAAAAATTTAAAAATTTCGTAAAATAGTAAAAAAAAAAAAAAATTCAAATGACAAATAAAATTGATAAAATAAATGAAGTTGATTATAAAGAAAATGTATTGCAAATTTTTAAATGCCTATTTCTTTATATGTAAGTATGTGTTACACAAAAAACTTTCAGTCGGCGGTTTTTGTTGTGAAAACCAAATCTCGCTAATGTCAAACAAGTATAATGTAAACGAACTAGATTTGGAGGGAGATTTCAAATGAAATCTACTAGATTTCGATGTAATGTAAATGCCCTATAAATATTAGTGGAAATTTGCAAAAATTTGCTAAAAGTGGCATGATAGCAAAGTCTTATATTTATTTATTTTTTTTTTTTTATTTATTTATTTATTTATTAAACCCATAATAAGTACAAATAAGACTCGAAGTCTCTTAAAGCACCTCAAACAAATGTAAATAATTAATCGAATTACATCTTTAATGAACTTAAGTACTAAATTTGAGATGATTACATTAAAAATTTTAATTAAACAAAAATAATCATAAGAACAAAGAAAATTAATTACTAATTACTAAAAAGTCTTTTGACTGCCATTTTGAAAGACGATGCACGGGGATCGGCTTTTATATAATTGGGTAAGTTATTCCATAATTTCACAGCACTAATAAAGAACAATCTTGAGGACGATAATTAGCTATATAGTAGTTTTAATCAGGTTAGAAGTGCGACCAGATCTAGAGAAGCATAGTTTTTCGAAAATATAACCAGGTTCACGCGAATATATAAGTTAACGCCAAATATGTTTAAAACTCACAAAAACAAACACTTAGTTGCAAACCAACCAACCTGACGTTGCGTCTTCAATTTCAACATTCCAAAAGCAAAGTTACTTCGTTCCCATGAAAAATGCTGACGCTATGTCTACCAACTGCACATGCCATTGCGAAAAGGTGGCGTGATCGTTCAACATACGAGAAACCTGTGGTTAGAATTTAGGGTAGTTAATAAGAACATTTTACTTTGTATTTTTTCGTGAACCAATAAAGACGTTGTATGCTTAAGGCATACAACAAAATAATTTGTTTTAATAAAAAATATAATTGAAATTTAATTGGCGCCCGAGCAGGGACCCTTCTTTTTAAAAGATAAAGAAGGTGTCCTTACGAAAAAAACGGAAACAAAGTCAAGCCTTGACAAGGTGCCTTAGTAGTCCTTAAAAAGGAAAGGAACAAACGGGAGTGGCGTATATCACAGCCTGTCAAGCCGCTAACCGCGATCGTGTAGTAATAAATTATAGTTAGTAGTGAATTTAAAGAACAATACCGTAAACAATAACTATGTGAACATCTAAAATAAAATTAAAATATCAAAAATTAGTGAAATAAAAATTAAAGCGGGCAAGACTTAATAGGACCCTCACTATTGCACAGAATAATCGTCCCTCCGTTTCTTCAAATGCCCCTTTGGGGTTGAATGAGACCCAGAAAAGTGAAATTAGGGGAATGATAAGAGAATTAGTAGGTACGTCCCGAAATTCCTTCCTTGATGAGAGTTCAGACCAACCCATTGGTAGTATGTCCACCAGTTTGGACGAACTGGACAAAGTTCCAGATATTGTGAAATCAACTCGAGAATTCTCCGGAAGACCAGGCAAGTTTAATTCCTGGAAGAAGTCCGTGGATCGAGTCCTTGAGTTGTATAAACCCATAAAAGGAACTGCGCGATATTATGCTATTCCTCATACGATCCGTACAAACATCTCTGGCGATGCGGACATAGCATTGGAGTCCTAAAGGACACCACTAAACTGGAATAGTATTAAAAAATGTCTGACGATGCACTACTCAGACAAAAGGGATATTGGTACGTTGGAGTACCAAATGACAGTACTCCGTCAGGGTAGCAGGACGATTACAGATTTTTATCAAACGGTTTACCAGCATCTTTCGTTGATTTTAGATAAAGTTTCCTGTCTTGAATTGGACGAAAATAGTCTAAGGGCGATGACGAACACATATAGAGAGAAGGCTTTGGACACTTTCATTAGGGGTCTTAATGGAGACCTCCCAAGACTGTTGAGTGTCCGTGAACCCAATTCACTGCCTCAGGCACTTCACATATGCCTTAAATTGGACAATATGACTTTTAGAATGAATTATGCTCACGGACAAATACGCAGAGGGACAGAATCGTTACCGCGAGCTTTCCATCCACAAGTGACAAGACCACCATTGCCACCTCGTGTAAATACTATTCCAATTACAACACAAATTATAACCCCGGTTTTCGAAACCCAAATATGCGCGCTAGCGTTCACCAAAGTCTAGGGCCAAACCTTCAATCTAATCCGGGATCTCAAAACCGACCTCTGAATCAGAATAATCAGACCAAATTGTCGGAGGCCACCGATGGCGGAACCTATGGATGTGGTTCGATCGGTTCAAACTGGGAGGGTTAATTACATGAATCGACCACAAGTGAACCAATTTCCTAAGAGACCTCTAAAGGAACTCCGTTCCTTCCTGGGCTTATCCAGCTACTATAGACGTTTAGGGGACATCCTTTCAAGGACCAGTCAATAAGGTCCAAAGGAATTTTCAATTGAGACAGGACCTGTTGAACAAGGGGATCACTTGGAAGCCGGTGAAGCTAATGGAATGGGATATGATGACCCCGATTGTAGTGAAGGGTATTTCGAACAAATTCCGGAAAGTTTCACAGCTGAGGAATCTCAAGAAATTCAACCTGAGGATACTCAGGTAGCTGTTCATTTTTTAGACTAAATTGTTCATCGTTACCTTATTTCGAGGCGAAGACGGGGGACGGGAAGATATTGACATTTTTACTAGACACCGGAAGTAACAAAAACCTACTATGGTAAAAAAATCTATCAATAATGAGAAAATATTTGGAGTAAGTTCTGTGGCGGGCGATATAAGAATAACCCATCATACACTTCTGACACTTTTGGGAATCGATGAAGTTCCGATGAAACTTTTCCTTTTGCCTGGGTTATCGTCATTTGACGGAATATTAGGAAACGACAGTTTGAAGGAAGTTTCAGCCGTAAAAACCTCGAGTTAAGCACTCAACATTTATCAGAGCAACAAAAGTTGTCCTTAGAAGAAATTGTGAAGCAACATCGCTGACTTTGCAGAGCCAGATGAAAAATTGACGTATTCCACTGTGGTGGTAAGAGAGATAAGAACAGAAAATAACTCACCAATATAAGCAAAAAGCTACCCGTATCCTATGGCTCTAAAAGAGGTCGTGGAAGGGGAAATTAATAAACTCTTACGCGACGGCATTATAAGGTCATCACGATCACCTTATAATTCCCCTATTTGGGTAGTGCCCAAAAAGAACGACTTATCAGGGAAAAAGAAATTTAGGTTAGTTGTAGACTTTAGAAGACTGAACGCAATTGCAATAGCTGACAAATATCCTATACCGGATATTAATTATGTCCTTGCCAACCTTGGTGGGAATCAATACTTTACCGTTTTAGACCTCAAAAGCGGATTCCACCAGATTCCGCTAAGAAGACACGGAAAAGACTGCCTTCTCGATTAATAATGGCAAGTACGAATTCACTAGGCTTCCCTTTGGGCTTAAGAACGCCCCGGCGATTTTCCAAAGAGCACTGGACGACATATTGCGGCAGCTAATCGGCAAAATATGCTACGTATATGTGGATGACATTATTATCTTTAGTAGAGATGAAAAGTCCCACCTCAGGCACGTGAATGAAGTATTCGAAACTTTGGAACGAGCTCACATGAAAATCCAATTAGATAAATGTGAATTTTTTAAACGCGAGGTGGAATTTTTAGGTTTCGTCGTATCAAAAGAAGGAATTAAAGCAGATCCGAAAAAGGTAGAATCCATATTAAAATTCAATTACCCAGGGACTCTAAAGGAACTCCGTTCCTTCCTGGGATTATCCAGCTACTATAGACGTTTTATAAGGGGTTATGCTGATATTGCGAAACCACTTACAGTCCTGCTAACAGGTGAAGAAGGGCGTGTATCTATCTGAATGACTCGGCAAAGAAAGCTTTCGACGAATTAAAGAACGCATTAGTCTCAAGGGAAGTAATATTATCATACCCTGATTTCAATAATGAGTTCCAATTAACCACAGATGTATCCAGTTTCGCTATCGGTGCCGTACTTAGTCAAAAAGAGAAACCGATTACGTTTATTTCTAGGACACTAACTAAGACCGGGGAAAGCTATGCCACGAATGAACGCGAATTGTTGGCCATTATTTGGGCCCGCGGGTCTCTAAGAAACTACCTGTACGGTTCGAGGAAAGTCGTAATTTATACGGACCATCAGCCATTAACATACGCGCTTATCAGTAATAATCACAATCACAAAATGAAAAGATGAAAATGTAGTTTAGAAGAATACAATTATGAGCTGAGGTATAAACCGGGAAGAGCAAATGTAGTAGCGGACGCCTTATCTAGAGTCCCTACGGGCACGAACTCTATAAACGTTCAGATAAACTCCTTGACTCCAACCCGGAAAACTTTATACCCAGCGTTGAAGCCCCCATAAACGTCTTTAAGAACCAATTGTTTTTATGTGTCCACAACCCATCGTTCCCAGGAATACACCGTCACCTTATCAATGAGCCCCAGTATGACGAACAGAATCTTGTGAACATTCTAAAGAGATATTTAAATCCATCGGTCATAAACGGAATTAAAACTCCCGAGCCGATAATGGGGAAAATCCAAAACATATATGCGGAGCACTTTTCGAATTATAAGTGCAGATTTACCCAAATGGTAGTCGAAGATTTAACATCTGAAAACGACCAAGAGAATATAATCCTAGAAGAACACACTAGGGCAGACCGTAATGAAAGGGAGAATAAAGCACAAATTATGGAAAAATACTATTTCCCGGGAATGGCAGGGAAAATCAAGAGATTTATAAAATTATGCTCAACCTGCAAAAAGAACAAATATGAAAGACACCCAAATACGCCTGAATTGTGCGAAACACCAATACCTATTTTCAACTGATAAGAAACTGATATTAACCTCAATCGACAAATTTTCAAAATACGTCCAAGTTAGACAACTTAATGGTAGATCGATCGAAGATGTTAGAAAACCGCTCAGGGAACTGTTATTTTTCTATGGAGTTCCAACGAATGTCGTGATGGACAATGAGCCTTCACTGAATTCAGCCTCTATCATGTTTATGATGAAAGAGGATTTAAAAATAAATATTTTTACGACGCCTTCCTATAAGAGTGAACCAAACGGACAAATAGAATGGTTTTACTCCACTTTGGCGGAAATAATGAGATGTTTAAAGGATGAAGGAATATCACGAGATTTCGAAGAACTATTAGAAAGATCCGTTAACGAATACAACCACTCATTTCACTCTACCACCAACAGGAAACCAGTAGATTTATTCTTTGGAAGAACTGTCGGTTTTTCTCCTCAGAGACAAAAAAATTTTCCTCACATCAAAATTAACGTATTATTTTCATGGAATTATTTTTACCACTCGTTCGTTTTCTTGTTAGTAAATAATATTTTATATTATATAAGCTCATTAACTCAGTGCGCTTTGCTACTCTAATTAAAAAAAATAAGTACATTTTATTAAATACAGGTCTCGTGCATTGTTTAGTAAGTTGTTTGTACCAAGTTTGAATACTCTTACTGTTACCATTCTCCAGTTATACAGAAATCTATAATTTCTTTGTATGGGAGGTGCCACACCCATTTCCCGCCCATTTTTGTAGAGGGGTTGTATTAATAACCCAGCTGTGTGTACCAAATATGGAAAATTTTCTTCTTACCGTTCATTAGTTACAAAAAAAATTATTTTGTGCCACGCCCAATTCTCTAATCCCACCCATATTTTGTCGGATGTTGTGTATTGCTAGCCAAGATGAATGTACTTCATTGCGAAACTTTGACTCTTATTCAGATATATAGAAATCTATAAGGTCTTTGTATTAAAGGTGCCACGCCCACTTCTACCGCCCAGATTTTGTCAGATGATGTGTATTGGTATATTGGTAACAAAGATATTTCCATCAAAGTCTTTAGCTCTTGCCGATTTGTCTGCAATGTAGTAAGCCAATGTGTATGGGATGCAGATTTTGATGAGTAAAAAACCTCAAAAATGTTGACCTGTAGTTTCTACACCTAATTATTTTTTTTCATGATCTCTTTTATATCTTTAAGTGTATACATTGGCCTTGAAAAAAGTTACGTTTAAGTTTTTGTTTTTTTTTAAATTCATTTTTTTTAATAAGTTTTTGATATATCGTTTTTTTATATTAAGAAAAAAGGTTTGTGAAGTAAAGTACGTTTTTCGTTTAAACAAATAAAAATAATTTTTGGTTTCTTTATTTTTTGTGATTAAACTTGTGGTACCTTATTTTTCAAGAACAAATTATTATAAAAAAATATTTTTATCTAAATTTTAAAAATATTTTTTTATAATAATTTGTTCTTGAAAAATAAGGTACCACAAGTTTAATCACAAAAAATAAAGAAACCAAAAATTATTTTTATTTGTTTAAACGAAAAACGTACTTTACTTCACAAACCTTTTTTCTTAATATAAAAAAACGATATATCAAAAACTTATTAAAAAAAATGAATTTAAAAAAAAACAAAAACTTAAACGTAACTTTTTTCAAGGCCAATGTATACACTTAAAGATATAAAAGAGATCATGAAAAAAAATAATTAGGTGTAGAAACTACAGGTCAACATTTTTGAGGTTTTTTACTCATCAAAATCTGCATCCCATACACATTGGCTTACTACATTGCAGACAAATCGGCAAGAGCTAAAGACTTTGATGGAAATATCTTTGTTACCAATATACCAATACACATCATCTGACAAAATCTGGGCGGTAGAAGTGGGCGTGGCACCTTTAATACAAAGACCTTATAGATTTCTATATATCTGAATAAGAGTCAAAGTTTCGCAATGAAGTACATTCATCTTGGCTAGCAATACACAACATCCGACAAAATATGGGTGGGATTAGAGAATTGGGCGTGGCACAAAATAATTTTTTTTGTAACTAATGAACGGTAAGAAGAAAATTTTCCATATTTGGTACACACAGCTGGGTTATTAATACAACCCCTCTACAAAAATGGGCGGGAAATGGGTGTGGCACCTCCCATACAAAGAAATTATAGATTTCTGTATAACTGGAGAATGGTAACAGTAAGAGTATTCAAACTTGGTACAAACAACTTACTAAACAATGCACGAGACCTGTATTTAATAAAATGTACTTATTTTTTTTAATTAGAGTAGCAAAGCGCACTGAGTTAATGAGCTTATATAATATAAAATATTATTTACTAACAAGAAAACGAACGAGTGGTAAAAATAATTCCATGAAAATAATACGTTAATTTTGATGTGAGGTAAATTTTTTTCTACTAAATACTTACGCTAACGCTGACGTGGTGGTAAAATATTTTCGAAGAAAAAATTACGTAAATGATGACGAGTGGTAATTTTTACACCAGCATGTCCATAGCTCCGCTCGTGCTAAGTCGAGCTCAGCCAAAACACAAGTGAATAACCACGATCACGATATGAGAAGATACTAAGAAAATTAAATTTATAGAGCGCAATGGAACAGAGTATTTTTAAAAAATGTAAGGCGAGGGTAAAATTTACCACCACCTCCACCGTTAAAGGTTAAGGTGATACATTCAATCGATCTCGAGCAATATCAAGAACTAGTAGACGACCTCGAAGCTATCTTGGTCACGAATGTTACATATGGTCATCCTCTCCGTCCGTTTTTGACACAACAAGCCTTCGATATAAGAGGGCTCCTCAAACGTCTGAGTCCGAATAAAATAAGAAGATCGATCGATATGATCGGCACCGCGTGGAAGTGGATTGCCGCAACTCCGGACAGCCACGATTTCGAAATTCTAACCCAGAAGATGGGAAACCTCTTAGAGAACAATAATAGACAGATGATCATAAACGAACTGACTTTCAACAAAATACAAGAAATATATAATATCACTAATGAGATATTGCGGGTTCGAAAAGAAGATTGGAATAACGATTTAACAGTTAGACTAGAGCATAAACTAATTTTAATCGAAAAAGAATTGCAAAACATCGAATACGCAATACAATGGGCAAAAGATAATATTGTAAATTCATTTATTTTATCAAAAACAGAAATAGAAATCTTAAACAATGTCCTAACAAATTATAATATACCAATATTTAACGTACACGAATTATTAACTTTTGGAAATGTAAAAATTGTAACCAATAGTAAAGAAATTTTGTACATTCTAAACATTCCAATTACTCAAAAAGATATTTGTAAGACTTATTTGGCAACACCGGTAAAACTTGGAAATTTAATAGATAAAATTGAATTTGACAAAATCTTAAGTTGTAACAATGAATTGTT
This sequence comes from Pollenia amentaria, assembly GCA_943735925.1. Taxonomy (NCBI): domain Eukaryota; kingdom Metazoa; phylum Arthropoda; class Insecta; order Diptera; family Polleniidae; genus Pollenia; species Pollenia amentaria. Next base: position 69,776,565 of record OX031007.1, on the reverse strand, counting down.
CGCATTAAAAGCAATTGTAAAAACTATAATGATCTAACTATATGTAATAACAAAAATATTTTAGAATTAAGAGAAGATTATTGTATAACCAATTTATTTAAGAACAGAATAGGGAATTGCACCCAGGTAAATAACGAGCACATACCCAACGTTGAGGAGATCGGAAGCAATATGCTGGAGCAATTAAAATCAACAATGAAGTACTTAACGTAAATGGAATATACTTGATCAAGTATTACAACGCAACAGTCCTTATCGATGATCGAGAATTCTTTTCAATTGAAGTAAGCGGCAGTAAACCCCTACCAGCCTCTCTGCAATCAAAAGCATCCAATACAAAAACGGAAGAAGTCTTATCTCTAGAAAGAATACAAAAAATAAATATGGGCAACATACAAAGATTGGAAGCATTAGAAAACAAGAATAATGTACTGACGGCAACAAGCACGCTTATCTTATTTGCAGCCCTCTGTACTATCATCTGGAGATCATTAAAAAGGTGGATGAATAAAGAGAATCAAAAGACAGAAATCGAAGAAAATTCTTGGGAATCGACAAAAAAACATTAGAGACAGAAATAAAAGAAAACCCCTCGAAACAGGCAGAAGAAGCGGTAAAAATAGAGAGGAACAGTGAAAGAAAACATCAAGCTTTTACGATCACCACACATTTTAGACAATCGGGACGATTGTATTTTAGGCGGGAGGAGTTAACGCCAAATATGTTTAAAACTCACAAAAACAAACAATTAGTGGCAAACCAACAAAGCTGACGTTGCGTCTTCAATTTCAACATTCCAAAAGCAACGTTACTTCGTTCCCATGAAAAATGCTGACGCTATGTTTACCAACTGCACATGCCATTGCGAAAAGGTGGCGTGATCGTTCAACATACGAGAAACCTGTGGTTAGAATTTAGGGTAGTTAATAAGAACATTTTACTTTGTATTTTTTCGTGAACCAATAAAGACGTTGTATGCTTAAGGCATACAACAAAATAATTTGTTTTAATAAAAAATATAATTGAAATTTAATTGGCGCCCGAGCAGGGACCCTTCTTTTTAAAAGATAAAGAAGGTGTCCTTACGAAAAAAACGGAAACAAAGTCAAGCCTTGACAAGGTGCCTTAGTAGTCCTTAAAAAGGAAAGGAACAAACGGGAGTGGCGTATATCACAGCATGTCCAGCCGCTAACCACGGTCGTGTAGTAATAAATTATAGTTAGTAGTGAATTTAAAGAACAATACCGTTAACAATAACTATGTGAACATCTAAAATAAAATTAGAATATTAAAAATTAATGAAATAAAAATTAAAGTGAACAAAAATCCTAAACGAAAATAAAATTAGAATATTAAAAATATTTATATATTAATATATAAATATGTGAAAGAAATGTTCTTGTCGACATTGTGGGCCTGGCAGAATATTTACTTTAGAAACATTTTCTGTAACTGGTACGTTGTTGTATGATGTTGTCACAGAAAAGCTTCTTTCCATTGTAGACATAAACAAATTTGCTGGAGTCTGCACAGATGGAGCCAATGTAATGTTGAGCAAATATAATGGGCTTATAGGCCAATTAAAAAAAACACGAATTTGCAGTTCATAATTTTCACTGCATACTTCATCAAACCGCTCTTGCATCGAAATTCATAAATGATACCCCAGCTATGAAGACAGCAGAGGATATAATAAATAAAATTCGAGGCGGACATCAAGCGCTTACCCACCGAAAATTTGTAATCTTTTCAAAAAACAAAAATGGTGTAAATTGTGACCTGAAAATGTTTACAGAAGTTCGGTGGCTAAGTCGCGGTGATTGCCTGAATAGACTTTATGATTTAAGAGAAGAAGTGCTTCAGTTCCTAGAAACTGAGAAAATAGAAAAAGTTTTAGTACAGTGCTTAAAAGACAATAATTTTATTTTAGACTTAGCTTTTTTGGCAGATACGACAAGTATGTTAAATGCGACTTGTCAAAAATCATTTACAATTTTAAAACAAAACTTTTTCTAATTTTTTCCCAAATAAAAACTGGTGATTTTTCCAATTTTCCAAAAATTTCACTTGTTTATAAAAATCTCGAAATCGACAAAAGATATGAATATGCCGAAATATTTGAAACACTTTTCAATAATTTTCAAGACAGGTTTCAAGATTTTGTAATTTTACAACCGCTATTAGATCTTTTCGAAAACCCTTTTCGTTGCGATGTAAGCAACTACGAATTTGATATTCAATCAGAACTAATCATACTACGAAGCGAAGTAAATGCTCCAGACGAAAATAATATTGTAGAGTTCTGGAAAGATTTGGATGGCGAGTTCTATCCTGAACTAAAAAAAAAATTCATTTAAGTGCCTCTCTTTATTCGGCACTACTTACCTATGCGAAAAAAATTTTCGGATTTAAAATTTATTTGTTCCAAGCAACGTAATAAATTAAGTTCATCCCATTTGAAAAGCATTCCACTATTACGAAACTGCCATAAAAGTATAAATTTAGAAGATTTTATTTTATAAGTAGTATAACACAAGGAAACAAAATTAAAAATTTTTTGTGTTGATAGAAAATATGTATCAGTTCTTTACCAATTCAATGTCGCTGATTTTAAAACTGCACATTTTTTCTGTCAGCTGCGATTTGCGTCCAATATTCATTTTTTATGAATTTTTAAAACATAAAAATCTTTCATTTTTTACAATTGTTTGATAAGATATTTGAAACTGATTTAGAGTCAAAAAGCTTCCGAATAAAAAAAAGTGCAGTTTTAAAATCAGCGACATTGAATTGGTAAAGAATTGCTTTTGTACCTTTGTGTTATACAACTTATAAAATATATTACTAACATTTTATTTCGGCTGTAAATTAATGCATTCTCTCAATTTTTTTACTCTTTGGTACTCACTACTACACAACCAAAAAAATTTTGGAAATCCCTGCATTACAGTCAGTTAAGCATTTGTATTGCCTTCCATATAACAGAAACGATCAGCTGTTTACATTGCATTTACATTTCTACATTTACGGTCGGCTAACGCGGCCTTAAGGTTTGCCGTATCATCTGCAAACGTGCAAATAATCAATTTGTCATTAAAAAATGAAATTATAATTTTTTGAGTTTTTTTTTATTTAAATTGTATTTATTATTATTCATTACCGTTACTGATACAAACATTTAATAGAATAAATATATAAAGTATACTTTTTGTTAAAAAAATGTTGTTTTTTTTTAATAAAATTATAAAAAAAAGAAACATTAACTTGTTGAATAAAATAGTAAATATGTATATGTAATTAATTTAAAATTAACACTTGATAATTATATGCATAATAATTATTTAATAAATTAATTAAAAGTTTTAACTGATTTGAAGTAAAATTCAATAGAAACAAAATAACAATTAAAATATGTTTATAAATAAATAATATGAACAATATAAATATTTAATATTGGTTATAAATTTTTTAATTTTAATTGGTTAATTTATTTTTTTGAAAAACTTTAAATATTTTTTCAAATTAAAAAAAAGTTTCTTTTTAAGAGAGTTAGAGAGAGACTTTACGATTAGTTAAAATTTTGGGAGAGCAGATATTTTTTTGTTTCTATAAATTATTAATAATTGTATTAAATTAAATTAAATTAAATTAAATTTTTCTTGTGTTAATGTTTTCGTTAACAAACTAGGCTTTTTCAGACGATTCTACAACAGAGATGGAGATGATTAATTAATTGCTTTTAATTATTATTAATTATGTATATAGTTGGTTTAGTTTCATTTACATATTAGATACATTCCGATACCATTTTTAGTTGTTTTTAGTTTTATTATAAATTAGATATTACGATTTTTTGTATTTGTTTTCATATTTTTTTTTTTTTTGTTATGATCTTAATATTCATGTCATAGTTGTTAAAAACTAAAAATTAAAAAAAAAAATTAAAAAGAGAAACAAGTTACTAATAAATTGAGAGGCTTATAATAAATAAATTAAAAGGTTAAAAATGGATAATTATTATTTGTTTATTTATGCATGTTGTTTTTAGGTTTTTCATTTTTGATTTTAGTTTTCCTTTTTTTATATTTATGTAGTATGTTGTGCTTTTCTTTTCTTTTTTATTTTTCTCTATGTTTTGTAAAAGTAACTCATTAAAAATAGTTTATAAATTAAATAGTATAACTTAATAAGGTAGTACTTTATGTTTTTTTTTTTTGTTTTATTGTTGTTAAAATTAAAAAACAGCGAAGACATTTACATTTAATAAATTTAGATTTTGGTTAAAAATTTTTTTAACCCATTGGTTTTTGGTATTAGGCAGCTTACAGAGGACCAAACAGGTAGACAGCTGGATGGTTATCGGCAGTGTTACCCAAGAATTGGGCATAGAGTTCCTTGTAACGGTCCAAGTTCAAACCGCCAACTTTTCTATCTTCATCCTAAAAGTAGGCAAATAAAATTCATAGTTATTTGTTAAAAACTGATGACAATTTAAGAAGCGCCAAGGTTATACATACACATATGTATATACATATATACATGTACATGTACATAACTTTGTCATTACGTTTCTAATTTCTACCATATTGATTTAAGGCCCTATAAAGGATATATATTCTAGATCCTTATGAGAAGTGAAGTTCATTTAACGGTGTCCGTCTGTCTGTCGGCTGAAATCAAGCTTGCAGAGCCCATACCCAACGCCAAGCAGATATGTGATATACTTTTTTGAAAAGTCCTTACACAGCCCAAAACCCCCCTATGCTTTAAAAAATTGTGTCTACAAAAATTCCTACAACTTTTAAATGATAATATTTCAATACAAATAAAATCATATGCTATCGATCGGCGATGCTTTCGAAAATTTTGCTATTTAAAATTAGCTAAATTGGTTTATAAATGGCTAAGAAATGAGCTTAAAAATTTATAATTTATAAGGCTCTTGTATAACTTATAGGTACGTTTTACATATCAAAAAATCGAAAATTTTTAGTAGAAAATGTTTCACAAAGAAGTCGGAAAAATCAGAAGTATAATTATGACCATAAAAATGATTTTTTTTTTTTTTTTTTGTAAGCTACTTGTTGAACAGTGATCATCCCAAATCTAAATTTTATAGCTCAATCGCAAGTTTCTTGGTAAAAAAAAAAATGGCCGAGTAATGACCAAAATACTGAAAATCTAAAAATCATAAAAATTACGTGTATGTGGGTTTTGTATGGATTCACTTTTTTCGGAATAACATGGCATTAATTTTTTAATACGAACTCGGGCAGCTTTTACATTTGTAAATAATAATATTTTATTGTCAGGAAAAACATGAAAAATTAGTCCCTGAGTCCGAACCATAGCCCCATATGTAAAAATTATAGCTATTTAAAAATTGAATTGTATATGCAAATGTAAATACTACCCAAGTGAGATTTCAAAACAAGTTAAAAAATTAAAACCATTTTGCCCATGTACTCTTCAGTTGACATCACTTAAATAAAATAATTTACTGTCACATCCTAAAATTATGCTTAAATTATATCTGACTTTATCAATATAAATACACTAGGGATGCCAATCGGGACTGATTTTTGAAAATCCCGGGATTCGGGATTTTGGAAATCCCGAGATTTTCGGGATTTTTCGGGATCAATGTGTTTTTTTAAGATGCTATTTTTTTTAACAAACAACACTTTTTGAATATTTAAAAGGTTTTATATACGTAACATAAATTTTTAAAAATGAAAACAACAAAACAATTTATTTTATACATATGTTTATAACACTGGCCTCACCCATGATCAAAATGATCAGATTCTGAAAAAAGCTTAAAAAAATATACGTATCTCTTAGTTTTTCTAGATCAATTCATTTCGGTGTTTTGACAGCAATTCAATTTTTAATGTGAATTAAGTTGGGACGACACTAATACACTGCAAAGTGTAGTTCCTCATCGATCTCGAAAGCTGAGTTAAAAACTGTAATACTATGTCGACTGCAGTGATGTACACCTCCAGGGTGAGGGTGAGATTCAAAATCAATAATTTAAGTACGTTTAAAATTTATTTTAAAACAAATGACGTATTCAAAAATAAATAATTTAATCTTGAAATCTGTTTTAAGAAACATTTGTACATATAAACATTTTGTTTTAAAATAAATTTAAAACGTACTTAAATTATTGATTTTTAATCTCGCCCTCACCCTGGAGGTGTACAGCACTGCAGTCGACATAGTTTTACAGTTTTATAGTGTTTATTTATAAAAAAATTATTTTATTTATTTCTTTGAGGAAAAAAGATGAGGAAATGAAAAGTTAAGCAAGCAGTTTAATTTTGTTTTGACTCTCGATTAAAGGATATACCTATAGTGGCGTTTCTGCCAAGAAAAAAAAAATTTAAAATGTCACACAATGGAATTTTTTTAAATTGAATTTGTGTAGAGCATGCACATATGTATGTATTTATTTTGGTTTTTTTTGTCAATAAATGCTTTAATTATAAATGTTAATAAATGCTCTAATTCAAATGTTAACAAAATATCTTTCTGTTTGCCTGTTGCTAAAAGCAATACATTTTTAACGGGACTTTTTTGGTTGTAGGGGAAAAAAAGTGTTTTGTTTTAGACACGTATAGTGCATTTACACTTGTAATTTTCAAACTAGTTTATGATCGTAAACTACTTTCATAAACTATATCGTTAACATCAGCAGTTTTGACAGTTAACAGTTTAACAGCCGTGTCACAAAACAGCTGACTTCAGTAAAAAAAACTAAAAAACGTTGGTGCACGTACATTTATACATACGATAAACATACCTTTTATTTTCGTTATCCATATTATATAAATCCAAATTTTACTATTTTAATTAGGCTTAAGTTCATTAAATTTAATTTTCATTAAATTATTTTTATGAAGAAAGGAATTTTTACAACATGGAAGATTAATTAAAATTGTTATTGATAATTTTCATTCTTGACTGACCTGGGATTCGAAGCCAGGCTGGCTGGCGTGTGATTCGAACCCAGGCGGCTGGTTACCCTGACATGTTTCGACCTCAACCACTAGGTCTCCTCAGAGGGATTTGCCGTCTTACACTCGCAGCCATCGATGACTGCTGACGTCAGTAGTCAAACATCAATCCTTAAACCAAATTGTATTTTATCCTTTGGTAGATCGAAATTTGCTTTTTGAATGATTATCCATTTTTAATTGATCTCACATGTTTTCCTTACTTCTGTTTTTTCGTACTTTTGTCAAGAATTCTTCTTGAAGTCCAAAGTACATTTTTTTTGTTTATCATGTTTTTGTCTTTCTTTTTTCTTGTTGACATTTTTCAGCACAACTTGAAGGACAAATGAACACATAGAGCTTGTGCCTTAGCTTTAACAAAAAACCATGAATAGTTCAACAAAATAACCACAATACTAATTATTGTTAAAGCTAAGGCACAAGCTCTATGTGTTCATTTGTCCTTCAAGTTGTGCTGAAAAATGTCAACAAGAAAAAAGAAAGACAAAAACATGATAAACAAAAAAAATGTACTTTGGACTTCAAGAAGAATTCTTGACAAAAGTACGAAAAAACAGAAGTAAGGAAAACATGTGAGATCAATTAAAAATGGATAATCATTCAAAAAGCAAATTTCGATCTACCAAAGGATAAAATACAATTTGGTTTAAGGATTGATGTTTGACTACTGACGTCAGCAGTCATCGATGGCTGCGAGTGTAAGACGGCAAATCCCTCTGAGGAGACCTAGTGGTTGAGGTCGAAACATGTCAGGGTAACCAGCCGCCTGGGTTCGAATCACACGCCAGCCAGCCTGGCTTCGAATCCCAGGTCAGTCAAGAATGAAAATTATCAATAACAATTTTAATTAATCTTCCATGTTGTAAAAATTCCTTTCTTCATAAAAATAATTTAATGAAAATTAAATTTAATGAACTTAAGCCTAATTAAAAATAGTAAAATTTGGATTAAAAAACCATGAATAGTTCAACAAAATAACCACAATACTAATTAAAACAATTTTCAATTAATTTTTTTAAACTTTTTCTTGATGTGTTCCTTTTTTTAACGCAAACTTTTTTAACTTAATTTTTTTTTTTTTATGAAATGCAAATATCACTAGCGTTGCCAGAGCAAAATTTGAAAAGAACAGAGTTGCATTAACAAAAACTGGTTGTTTGCAACTAGTTTATCTCAAAAGCTAGTTACAAACGTGTTTATAATTTGTATGGATAAACAAGTTTCTTAAACTAGTTTATCATCATAAACAACTTATAACGTGTTTATGGTGTAGGTGTAAATGCACTAGTAGGGATTTTTCAAAATATCTACTGGCATCACTGCTTGGCATCTAAACAATAAATCAATCACATCTTACTTATGTTTCGATAATCATTAAGGCTAGATTACACTATCACACAAGTCTTACGTATTCCATAATACTTTGTGAGATGGAAATCTAATGAGTTTTGTTGTGACTGTCAAAAAATCTAAAGTAACATTACATGAACATGCTTTTGTTAAAATGCAACCCTGATCCAATGAAAAGTATTAGCGTTTAGAAATTTTTCAAAAAACGATTAAGTCGTATGGGATGTCAAACATTTTTCGTAATACTTGTGACACATTGCATTCACACTATCACACTTTGTCATATTCTTGAGTTTTTGACATGCATTAATACAAAGTATAATAGTGTAATCTAGCCTTTAGCAAACTCATAAGTTTATATCTTGCATAGATATACTTACAGTCAGTAAAGTTTCAAAAGCCTTATCAATGGGCGCAACATCATCGATGGCCATTCTGGTAATGCAATTGTAGCGGTATTCCTCAATACCAACAATGCCGTCGCTGTTGATATCAAGAATTTTGAAATTGGATTCAATAAATGCTTTCATAGCCTAACATGTAAAAATACAAATGATTAACAATTATTACATTTGAATTATACATTCGACAAACCTGGGGGAAATCACTGTATTTTTTGCCAACGCAAGTCTTTTTAACGGCACCTTTAAATTCAGCATTAGAGATTTTTCCATCCTATAGGTAGAAAGTAATACAAACAATAAAAAAAAATATTAAAAGTTTTGCAATTCAATAAGGGTATTCAGTTCAGATTTTTTTTGAATGCAAAAAAGGAAAAATCGAAAATTGCACTCATATTGAAGTAAAGTCTTTAATAAAATTTTAAAGTGTAAATAAGTACATATTTGACGTGTCAAAAAAAAGTAAATAAACCTGTCAATAAAATGTTAAATATTTATGTTTTTAAGATGCTTAACAAAAGTGTAAAGAGTAATTTGATTAATAATCTTGACAACCACCTTTAACTTGACGTTAATGAATTGCCAATGCTTTAAAAATTGCAATGCTGCAACTTTTAAACTTGATTTTTTACACTTGCAATTGTTATGGCTAATAAATCAGTGACTGTTTTAACGCTGGTTTAGTTGAATTAAATTGAAATTTATATCTTGTTAAAACTCAACGGCTGTAATTCAGTGACCCATATATTATACGAAGTTTAAAATATGTTGTCAAATTCATATGGTCTGGTCTGTATTAGTAGTTTAAATGCCCAATTTTATGCCTGCAGAGATGGATTTTATGTTAACTGATTTATAGATTTGTTTGTTTAAACAAATTTTAAACCAAAAAAACCAGTTTAGCTTGCTCTGATTTATTAGCCTTTTTTCTTTGTATTTATTGTAATAACAAGTTGCATTTTTACCTTTTTGCAATAAAAAAATCTGAGCTAAATACCGTTTATATGACTTCTGTAATATATATGTAAAAATACACACCTTATCATCATCAGCAATATCAGAAATTTCTTTCCATAAATTCTTCATTAAATTTCTGTATTCAGCCAAACGGGAAGCGCTGCAGTCACCCTTGCCTTCAACAACACAGGCTCTCACAGCCATGCATAGGAAGTCGTTCTCATCGAGCACACCATTGTTGTCGATATCTAAAAATACGGCAGGGGAAAGTTTATATCTCGTTTATATTTTTACTTTTATTTAATTTTAGAAAAATTGTTTTAACCAATAACGAGCAGGTGGTTTTAACTTACACTTTTCAATACGGATTAATAAATTCGTAAATTTCTTTGATGGTTTGAAATAAATTACATAATTTTATTTGTGAATTAAATTATTTCCTGTATTAACATTATATTATCGGTATACCAAGTGTCTATATTCAAAATGCTTTATCTTACAAAATTACGATAAATATATTTTTGGATATTACCATCACTGTACAATTTTAAACTTTTTCCGAAATGACGGGGTTCTGACAAAAATATACGTGTGTCTAATAAACTTCTACTAAAAGTTTGAAATACGATCAACTACACAGAGCGAAAAAGTACGTTAAAAACTTATCAACCAATGTTATTAATATGATAACAAAGAGTTGTCAATATTTCGACAACATCTGTTTCCAAATTTTTAACAAACTGTTGTCACAGCCGCTTTAGACGACCGTAAATACAATGAAATGCAATGTAACGTACCATCACGTACTGGAAACTCGTTCGGGCACTTATAGAACACGTAAGATTGTGTCATCTGTTTTTTAAAAAACATAAACAAATAAGCATTAGTATGTATACATAAAACAACACACACAGTGATGGGAATTAAAAATGTTCAAATGGTGACCGCTTTGCATGAAAAGTACCAAGTGATTTAAATGGTATTTAAACTGTTTTATTTTTCTATTTTATACAGGTTGACACGTTACGATTAAATAATAATAAAGTCAGTCAGCGCGTTTTCATTGCTTTCCATATAACAGAAACGATCAGCTGTTTACATTACATTTACATTTCTACATTTACGTTCGTCTAACGTGGACTTTAAAAATACCATTGTTGTCATTATTCGCAGCTTATCGAAATAAAAAAGTGCAAATTTTTACAAGTAATTTGAATAAGTGAAAAAAAAACAGGGACAGTTCAAAAAATATAATAAACTGGGACGTCCACATTTTATTGCTACTAAAGAGATTTTCGATAAGGAGTTATAAAACTCCTTGAATCTATAAATATGGAAGGTAATTATGATTTTGTAAAAGGTAAGTTAAAATACAATAATATGAAATTTGTAGTTAATTTAAAGTTCCTTTATTTAAGATGCTAATGTGACTTGCGGTTTATAAAAAAAAAATGTGAATGAAGCTGTACCACACTTAACTCTCCGCGCTGATTTTTAAAGCAAAGCTATTTTCATGAAAAAATCAAAGTATGTATGTACGTTTAATGTACTGCAATTTTGTTTTATAAAAAAAATAATTTTAAATTTTAAATTGTTTTGTCGTTTAAAAATGTAAATAAATAAATAGATTTCATATGTTTTTTATTGCTTGGGTTCAGAATGGATGATGCTTTACAGCACTCAGAACAATGTGTAGTCGAAATGATAACTGAATGTTGTCAAAAACCAACGATGTGTTTTAACAAAAAAATAAAAACAACTTTTTGTCGAAATGACACCATTACCTATGGTGAAACATTTTGTTGTCAGAAGGCGACCAAATGGTGACAAAATGACAACGAGGTGCCTAAAAAATGTTAATACCATTCGTTATCAACTTGAACACACACGTATTTGGCTCACTTTTTTAACAACGGATGGTGTCAATTTTGGTTTTTTTGTACCGCATTTTCCCCTCTGTGATATCCTTGTGGTAATTTTACTTACTCATTGGGCAGATATGTACATATAGAAAATTAGACAAAGTTTAACATAATCATGAACAATGGCACAATGTACTCGTTTTAAATGCTGCATGCTTATCACTTTTTTTGATACGCTATGGTTGGTTCAAGGCGCATTAATTGAGGTGGTGGAAATGGCGTATACAATTCGCCGTAAACTATATTTGTCATTATTTTTACATGGTATTCAAGGCGAAATTACTACATGTAAACTAGAGAGATTTTAATTTGACTTGGGCTTTTTGACAAATAAGCTAGACAATTTTCAGAGTGAATTCGGGCGAGCTATGAATTTTCATTGACAGTATTTGAAAGTTTGGCGTTACAAATAAAATGGTATAAAATAATCAATTGCCGTAATAACGCCCACCTGGTTGTCAGTTCTCCTTAGGTGGATTGATTCTTACTTAATTCGACTTGAAAAACGTGTGATATCGCACATTCTAGGTGGCCAATTTACCATAGCAAAACGTGAAATTAAGTGCTCACCAAAATAATTTATCCACAAGGCCATTGCTTCACGCGCTGTATGGCTCGTAGCGCCGTCTTGTTGAAAGCAAAGCTCATCGAGAACATGGGCTTGAATTTCAGGAAGCACATAGTCCGTTAACATGGTGCGATAACGGTTAACATTTTCGATAACATTCTTATTTTATTAACGGGTCCATTGGGCTAGAAATTTGCTCATCACTGAATTCAATTTCACGATAAAACACAGGATTTTCATTGAGTTACGAATGAACCACCTCTGACGTAGTGATGACCAACATTTACATGATATAACTTTCAAACAGTAAATGCCGTACATTGTTCTTTTAACAGATAACAAAAATTTTAAATTCACTTTTAAATTTGTTTTATTTTACTTTATAAATCAAAGCTCACGATGAATCGCCCTTTAGAACCAACATGTTTATGTGTTACACACATCTGTACAAGCGCATGATACCTTCTGCAAATATGGGTATAAATAATTGGCAATTTAACTGAGGCCTAAATTGAAGTTTTTATCAAAAAATTATTTTGATTGATTTATTCCTATATTCAGCTGTACAATATGATATCCAGGGGCATCCCCGGAGAATTTCTTCAGAATTTTCTAAAATTGTTGTGTAAGTCTGCCCTTATTTAAATCCCAATCCAATGACTTGCTCTTTAAAAGGCTTAAACGACATATGAACTTTTCATGAAGTACCGGATTAAGAGGAATGATATTTTATTGGAAAACGTTTGCAAAATGAGGAACCTCCTTAGTAATATTGAAAATATATTTAAAATAACAAATAAACTGGAAATGGTGTACCTTATATATTAACCAATTAATTTTTATCGCACAACCTTAAGTATGTATGTATGCAAGTGTTACTTCCAACGATTCATGCATGGATGGATGAATGGATGCTTTCGCTATAGCAAAATAGAACACTCAATCAAGTTACACTACTACAACAAATTACGGCATTATGAGAAATGCAAGTAGCAATATGTGAATTATGTGTGGTGTCGGCACAGTATTCTGCACAAAGCACTATGTTGTCGTCTGGCAGTTGTGCTCGTAGTCGTTACTAAATGGCCTTGAAATTTGGGATGTAAATTAATGATTATACATCCCTACATGTGTATACATACATACTATATTACGTTTGACCATAGCAAAAAGTTTGCTTTTGTTTATATTGTGGACTAGATTAAACCAAAACATACCAGGCCAATGTGAGGACCAAATAATAAGACAAATTATTTAATAACAAACAAAACATACATAAATAAATAAATTGGCAAAGACACACAATTTCAAAAATGTTGTAATTTGCCTTAGTGTAAAATTTGTTGCAGAGGTGGGTCAGAGTCTATGTTGCCAGAATTTCTATTTTCAATAATATTAAAGCAGTTATGTCAAATTTAGTATTTTAATCTATATATTGTTAATTTTTATATAAACTTCTATCGTATTTAAACACAGATTGATTTTTTGAGTTTTATTTGAAAAGCACTACTAAATACAAAAAATATCATAAACAAGTGTAATTATTTATTTATTTCATATTTATTATAATTAAAATTACAATAAATCTTAAAACTAAAAGCTCTAGCAGCAATGGCTATCGGATGGATGGATAACAAGTGTAATTATTTACAAGGTGGCCTCAAAAAACATCTGAATGTTTTTGCTTTGCCTTTGTTGTTGTATAGTAAAGATATTGAGGCTACCTTGCCAAGTTATTACAATGGAAACTTAGACGAATTAAGTTTCATTTAAGTGTTTAGTGAAGAAGAGAATTTTGTATTCAAATCGATTTTAAACATAAATGTGTTTTAACATCAATCCTGAAAATTGGCCACTAATGAAATAAAACTGTTTCCCCATAAATTTTGCTGCATATATTTAGTTAATAATGTAATTTTTTGGGCGAAAATAAATCATAATATAAATATTTATTTTCTAACCCCCATATTCATAAAAAATATTTTATGTTTATAGCAGCTTTATGAAACGAATTTTCTATGAAAATTTGTTTTATAAACCTTTTATTAATCAAAAATATTTTTTATGAATATGGGGGTAAAGCTCTTTTTTTAGAAGATAATTTAATGCACATAATTTATTAAGCACAGACATAAAGTTAAGAGTTTTTTTTTTCATTGTAAAGGCTCATTTAAAAAATTACATAACTTAAACCTCAATGCCAGTATTCATAAAAATATTGTAAATTTGATAAATTAAATTGATAAACTTCTATGAAATTTTTTTTAATAATTTTTATTAATTGTTTATGGATACGGCGGAAAGACTTTACAAAATCTGTCCGATTTTCCCTACACTGCTGCTTAAGTAAGAAAAGAAACTTTATGTAAGAATTTTTTTCTACTTATGGCAACACTGACACAGTGTGGTAGTTGATCATGTCTGATGTCTAATGAAATTAAAAGGGGCATTACATTTCAAAATAAAATTACAATGGCCGTGTAAATAAATTCCACTGTGTATACAATTATTGTATATTAATTCGAAAATATGTATGTAAATTTGTGTTATATTTAAAAATTTAAAATTTGTATTTTTTAATAAATTTATTTATTTCTCTCACCTCATGTCGAATCTCCTGAACTAACTTTCCTTATTATTTCTTTTTTAATTTGTTTATTCTAAATAAAATAAATGTCTTATACCTTTTGATGATTTTTACTTGTGTATTTGATACGACGATGTGATGATGTGTATTGTACAGCAGCAGACAATAGAAACTAATATGTTGCCCCAGCAGCTGCCCGGCGAAATATTTTCACCATGTTTTTAGAAATTTGTATTTTAAATAAAATAGAAAAAATATCTAGATATTATAATTTTTAGGAAAATTACAAATAAATAAAACAAAGAGATGGTCTAGTGAAAATTATGTTTTTCTACACATTGACTTGGCATTTTTGTTTTATTCTAAAATTAATTTTTTGCCTAACTCATTGTTGCTATGTTTTTGCCAGGGTATCACACAATTTTAGAGCCTCATCCAAAATTCATCAGTCAACCTTAACCGTCGTATAGGAAGGCGAGAACTTCCAGAATCCGCTTTAGAATATTATGGTCGGTCTCCACTCAGACGAAGTAGTGTCTTATGTGTTACTCGACCAAGCCAAATACCAAATGCCAGACAAAAACATTAAAGAAATGAGGTTAAAAACAATTGCATATGGTTTATTTATTAATATATGAATTAACTGCCTATGGATTTTTTCTTACAGCCATTTTATAAATTTAAGTTTACACTTAAATAAATAGACTATATATAAACTAACATATGATTACATTACATTAATGTTACTATCAATTAAGAAAAGCAATTATTAATCAACTTATTGATTTTGGTTCCAATGAAAAATCAATAAATCTATATAATTGATTGAAAGTGTTACAGATTCTTCTAAGAGGGTCAGCATCACCATAATTCACTCTGATAAATTTGACAGATAACGGTATGAAATTTCGAGATAAACGTTGAGGAGTATTAAATGAAATCTCAATAATTAAAAATCCAGCGCAGATATCACCATTAATAAAGTTCAAAATAAACTCCACATTCAGCCTTGTTCTACGACTTGTTAATGTTAATGTCGAAAACAGCAAAAACTGTAACTAAGTGGAGTTATACGAAAAATTAAAGTGATAAACTCTTCTGTGCACATATATCAAAACAAGTAAGAAAGTATATTCGGTCAAGCCCGACCATCTGATACTCAACACTTGTGCGACTTGTGCGATCAATAAAGGCAGCAACAATATATTTTATTCGTTTGTTAGGATATATATATATGTATTTATTCGATTTGTTAGTGCATATTTTTTCATATTTTACCCTTTGTAGGATTTTTTGTGTATTCATTTTTGCAGCATTTTTTTGTTTATAGTGCATATTTAAACTTTTTTTTTTTAGCATATTTTGATACTTGTTAAAATGTTTTAAATACATACGATTCCTATTGCAGCAAAACCGAAAAAAAAATTATAAAATCTGGTTAGCAGATTTTATAAAAATACTACGAAAAATTGTTTTATATGTCATAAATTCGTGTTAAATTAAGCGACAGTCCCTTAAATCAATTTAAAACGAAAAATTCTAATATAGATGATGATATCCGGGTTACAAAATTTGTTTTTTTTTTTGTTAACCTAACGACTTAAGGTTTTGCAAGGCTAATTCATTCTAGCAAAGCCACTTTTTCGATTTGTGTGCGTAATTTAGCTACAAATTTGTAATTCGGTACACAGTCATGTGTAATTTCCAAATTCTTCATTGGCAGCACTGGTTAAGCACAACATCCTAAAAAATTTTATGATCAAAAAAGGCAACTGTTTTGTTGAGCGGAATTGCTCAACTATGCGTTTCTAAGACAAAACTCTCAACGGTTGCGCTACAGGAACATCTTATGGAAGTGCCTATTGTTGCAGGAATTTAAAATTAAAAATCTCTTTATATATTATATACAAAATATTTAAGTCATATTAATTACACTATGTTATAATTTCCGCGATTAGGTGTGTCACATCCCATATAATTATTGTAGTTTAATAAAAGATCTTAATAAGCGTGAAGTTTCAAACTTATAGAAAACTAACGGAGCGCCGTTACTCCGCGTAATATCAATCAGCATTTGCATGTTTTGCATTTGTCCATGATTGCCCATGAGTCCCAAATAGGGTACAACATTTGTCTTTGTGTACTGTGATGTAGTGTATCTAATGGTCGGGCTTGACTGACAATTCTATTTTACTTGTTTTTTTTTATTGAATAAAAATTGATATGAATTACTATGTTTTTATTTTATAGCGAAACGTTGGTACAATTTGCCAATTTTGTACTATTTTGCCATGAAAGATCATTTGCTTTCTGTACCGTCAAATCAGACTCAAATTTGATCTTGTCTCAATAAGTCTGGAAGCTGAAATTCTTTTATCAATTGAGGACCTGATAACAAATCCTCCTCAGGTTATTAAATTTGGTACATTGATAGAGCGTCTTATTGAAAAATTTGCTGAAACTTCAAAATCTAAGCTACGACGTTTATTGCAGGGTTGTGAAACCGAAGTTCTCAACAAAATTCAACTGAAATACAAATACAATGCTGGTAGAAATAACACAAAATTTGGTAATACAGCTCAACATTGTAAACAAAATTGTCCCCGCTGAAAACATAACTTGGTTAACTAGTGGGGCTGTCGTCAATCAACTCGGTTGACGGCAGCGGAAATAATAACAGAATATTTTCGACATTAAGTGTCAGTGTTTCAGCAGTACGCCCAGCTCTAGTCAAAGCAACATTAGCGCCAACCACTGTTAAGCTTCTCGCTGCAGACCACAGTGAAATTAAAACTTTTGGTCATTGTGTTTTTAAATTAGACTTGGGTATCCGCTGTGAACTCAAATTGTTATTTATTATGCTAATCCTTAATCGTACATTACTGGGACCGACTTTTAAGTCATCACACTTTACTTATTGATTTCAAACGAAAATATCTTATTTATAATACTAAAAATTTAAAAAGATGAATTCGTGAAATTAAAGATTTTAGTATTTGAACATTGTATCTAGACAACAGCAAATAATAATTTTTTCAAAATTACTTGCAGAATTTATTGATATTAAAACAACAACTTGAATTCGTAAAGCTTATGCTGAGGCAATAGTTGTTCATCATATTGAAACTACAGGCAAATCAGGGGGCTATTCTCTGCGAAAGAAAATGGTAGTAAATCTAATGGTTCGCATATTTTAATTTTCGCATATCATCACTATTAATTTTTATTATAATTTTTAAATTAAAATTTTTTTTTTTACATATTTTGACATTTTATTACTGTCAATGTGCGCCATTTTTAATTATTCTTACCAGTATTGCTTAATTTTCCAAAAATTTTGCGAAAGTGATAGATAGTCCTAAGTTGGCAGTTAGCTTTCGCATCGAAATTGAAATCGCATGGCAAAATAGAGTAGCTCCCCAGTTGCTTATGGTCCACGAAAACTGTCTGGTGATAAACTAGCTGCAGCGAAAGGCGAAATCGATTTTTATTATTACATGGCATATGTCAACTCTCCAAGAGTCCATGGGTCGTCCAATACATATTATGGTTGCTAAGAAACTGGTGGATGGCGAGCGTGTGTTGTTTACCGAAAACGTAACCCACAGTTCCGGATTGGTAGCCTATAGCCAACATTAACGATTTTTCTGAAAAATTACATGGCAAACGTTCCAAAGGTTTATAGATTCTGTGCTAAGGGCCATGATTTTGTATATTACTACATAGACGACTTAATTATTACGACAAGTATTTGAGCGCATTCGCCATTATGGTTAAACCGTCAACGTTAACAAGTGCAATTTTGGCCAGTCAGAGGTACAGTTCCTTCCCCACATACTTAATGGTACTGGTTGCCGACCTGCAACCGATCATGTCACTGCCATCATGAATTAAACCAAACTACGTAGATTCCTCGGGGTATTATTAATTATTATCATGCAGCACAATAACAAGCCCCACTCAATGATTTTCTATCCAATTCGAAGAATCACGACAAAGGAAAAGTTCCATGGACGCCTGAGTCTAAAGATGCATTTTCTTCTTGTAAACGTAGTCTAAGTGAGGCCGCAATTCTAGCACACCCAGCTCAAAATTCAGACCTAGCTCTTATTGCAGATGCTCTAGCACCGCTATTGGAGCTGTCCCTGAGCAAACATTTAATAAATCGGGTTCTTTTCTCGCAAATACCAGTCATCTGAGACAATTATAGCACATATTATAGGGATTAATTAAGACGACATTTCATTATTACACTCACAATATTTTGTACGTAAAATTAACTGAAATTGTAATATAAAATAAATAAATATTCAGTTAAAAACCGTTCTACTTATTTTTCATTTATTTTTAACGAAAATTTCATTTAATTTTTACTGTCAAAAATTCAACTGCAAATTCCGTAAAAACAAATGAATTTTCAGTTATTTTATATAATACAGGTTTTACTCGAATTTCTAAAAAATGCCAGGCACCTGGCAGCTTGTTTTTCTAATGAGGGAGAGAGAATATTTATTTTTATTCACTTATACCGTTATATATGTTTGTTTTACTTTTGTTGTACTGACGACTTTGCTTACAGAAGAACTTTCAATTATAAGACACCAGCAAGCAGCATGACCGATATGGTAATTCGCAATTATTTTACGTTAAAAATTTGATATATTAAACTAAATAATTTTAACAAATAGAATATGGGAATTTTCTACACAAAACAAGCAAATCGTTTTTTTTTCTTTTAATTTTTGCCACAGATCTATAAATAGATACTCGCAACTGAAAATGTATTTTTTGGTAGTTAAATTTTATACAATAACTGAAAATTCATTTGTGTTAATTTGTGGTTAATTCGCGGTAGAATTTTAATTAACTTTTCGTTAAAATTAAATGCAAAATAAGTAGATCGGGCTTTAAGTAAATTTACAGTTGTTTTAAATTTCATTTCTATTTAATTTTACATACAGAATACTTTTACTTAATCAACTGACAATGTTAAATGCAACTGAAAATCCGTATTAATGTGCACTAAGTTTTTTGAATAAATCAGTTAAAAAAAAGAATCAGTTAAAAAAAAATTTGCTTGGAATTTTAAATGTTTATTTATTTAAAAATGACTGAACGGAATACTTCTTAAATAACCTAGAGTCTGTTACTGAAATAATATTGTGAGTGGACTCCATAATGGAACACAACTCCTATAAAATTAAGCCTCAATTTCAAAATCAATTATACAGCCAAAAATTCTCATAGAAATATAACCCAGTGCAAAAAACTTTATGCAAGCCAAAATTTAATCACAAAATTTCGAGTTGCTTGATCTATAGCCTAATATAAAGCTATACTCAAAAATTACTTTAACTGTAAAAATCCTAAAATAAAGTTTATTTCGGAATGACACATTCTTGGATATATGTAGATACATAATATGTGCAATTCAAAACTTTAAAAAAATTTTTTTGTGTTATAGTTGGCAGATAATCATAATACTTAGAACATTCAGATATTTTTTGTTCGTATAAAATATTTTACAAAATTACTGTAGAAATAAACGAGTTTTGAAAATAAAATTTTTGGTTTGTTGGTTATAAATAATGCTCTTGTAAAAATTTATAAAATTAAATACATATGTACATACATTAAGCTATTTGTTCGGAAACAAAGTTTATTGCATTTAGAAGATTTATTTAATGCAAAATAAATTTGCATTGCAGTTTCTTAATTGTTGCATATAAAAAATTGCAATATTTGGGGTCAATAGACATTTATTTATTACCAGCAAAAATAATCTTGATTAAAAAGTACTAAAAAAAATTATTGAATTCTTACTGCTTCGTAATATTTATTTTTGAAGTCAGTTATTTTACATAATTTAACTACAAAAAAATAAATTTTTAGTTATCTATTTATAGATCTGTGGCAAAAAGTAAAAGTAAAAAACGATTTGCTTGTTTTGTGAAGAAAATTCCCATATTCTATTTGTTAAAATTATTTAGTTAAATATGTACATCAAAGTTTTATAGTAAAATAATTGTGAATACCATATCGGGCATGCTGCTGGTGTCTTATAAAGTCAGTACAAACAAACGTGGTCAGTACAAAAAAAAATTTAAACAAACATGTATAACAACGGAGTAAGTGAATTCAAATAAATATTCTCTCTCGGACAGGTGTCTGGCATTTTTTAGAAGTTCGAGTAAAACCTGTATTATATAAAATTACTGAATTACATAAAATAACTGAAAATTAATTTGTTTTTACGGAATTTGTCAGCTATTTTTTGATAGTTAATTTATATAAAATAACTGAAAAGTCATTTGTTTTTACGGTACAGAATATTGAGAGTGTATGTAACGCATCCGAATTTTGCATAACTCTGTGCATAAATCATGCTGAAATTGACCGGTGACATGGGCAGTGTTGGCTTTGAGGATTTCTGGGGGTTTAAGCTTATTCACGTAGCCCTTCAACTAAAAAAATAACCCACAAGAAAAAGTTAAGCGGAGGCAAATCGCACAATCTTGGCTGTCATTTCACATAAAATCCATATAAGATGACCATGCCGTGCAGAATTCCAGTGTAGCATAAGCTGTGTGGCACGTAGCGCCGTCCTATTGAAGCCATATGCGGCTGATGTCCATATCATCCAATTCAGGTCAAAACAAGTTGGTAGTCATTAATCTATATCAACGCAACCTATTGTGCTGTAAAATTCGCCAAGTTGAGCTCTGCGATGCGAAATCGACTGACTCGTATAACCTTAAATACCCTCACGAACAGCGGTCATGTTTTCGACAGATCTTGCTTTTCCTCCACGTTAGGGTGATAGTGGGCTGTTAACCGGACCAATGGACAGAAATAATTCTAGCACACTGCCCAAACAGAACATCTACATGTAGAGCATTTGCCGCAATAGAGTTATAACTCAAATTTGAATTTTAAATAGCACCTTACAATTTAATTCTTCTCTCTAGAGTTGGGTATATAAGATATTTGTATGAAATTTTTTTCACAATATGAAGAATCGATATGGTGATTTACTGCACATTATTAGCTCGCAAGCGGTCCGATGTTCCACTGGGAATTAAAAAATTAAATACATTAGCTCACAAATCTGGTTTTTCGAGTTATGAGTATATTGCAGCAAACGCTCGATATGTAAGTATATTGACAAAAATTTTTATCATTTACACGTAATGTTGCACGTTATTTTCGTGGTTTGGGAAAACAAACTAAATAAATGACAGCCAATGAACAATATGGCTGCTATCAACTGTCAAAACCTAGAAGCATTAAATTAAACATGAGTAAATACGAATCAGTAAAATAAGTTTTTTATGCTTTTTTGTTCTTTAACTGGTACTTTTTGAATTGCCGTTAATATTGAACCTAGAAACATCAATTTTAACATGCAAGGTCCTGAGTGAATGAGAATCTGTAAGAGGGATTTTTTTTGGTACTTTGTATTTCTCTAACTGGTATTTACTTAGGATAGGGTTCAGGGGACAAAACAATAGTTACCGTACTTAAAAGAAAACCATCTTAACATTAGAACGCTGTTCACCATCCATTCCGCCCCCAGCCAATCTTTCCGCTCGACCGTCCCCTGATCGAATGCGAAAGCGACCAAGAAGGAACATACGGAGAATTACTGCCACTCCGAAAATATCTAACCAATTTTGATGAAATTTGAATAGATAGATCGGCGTAATTAATACACACAGAGTTTATATGTTTTTTAAAACTAGGAATATGAAGGGACAGGTGGGGCAATTTCGATTTTGATGAAATTTAAAACTTATGTAGATCAGCCTACACACTATAAAACACACAGGCTTTATATTTCTATCTGGGCGGACAACGCCACGGGAACGGCTAGTTAAAATTAATATTAATAATTATTTTGATATAAGGGTGCCCTGGTAGGCTGGATTGTAGTGCGATAGTCTTACATGGTGTGAAGGTTACGGATTCGATTTTCGACAGAGATCATCTACTGTTTTGATATAACGGGCTAAATGTCTACGCTGCTATTGGTCGGTCAATTAAGTAAGAATATAAGAACCCAGCAAATAAAATTCAAGATTTGGAAGCAATAAATACGTATACTACATCCCAACCGCTTCCTGTTGTGCTTCTAAAATTTACTGCTTTACTCTACTGCTGTAAGATAAGGCATACACTCCTATATACAATTTTTTAATGCGGCGCTCAATACTGGAAGAGAATCGCTGGTTATTTGTTTTTTTAGAGCACATATTTTACTGCTTCACTGAAGAAGTAAAATCATTAGTTCTTTTGTTTAAAAATATAAAACTAAATTATACAAATATTAAATATAATTTTATCAATTTGGATTAAAATTGGAGGCAATTCCGTGAAAAATTTTATAAAAAGACTTAAGACAAATTCGGTTAAAATTGCAAAAAAAGTAAGAAAAGCAAAGAAGTAAGAAAATTATTTTAATTGCAAAATCTATTTTAAGAAAAGTTTTGTTTTAAAATACGTTTGAAATCTAAATTATTTTTTATATATACGACAGTAGTAGGCACATATTTTTTTAAAGTATTTACTTTATTTAAACAAAATTGTTAATCAATAGAACAGTTACAACGGTAATTTTTATAATTGCAAAGTACCTCCATACAAACATAAGCACATGCAATGGGAGTAAGTGAATAAGTTCTTTATATCCAGTACTCGTCCTATGCAATTTTTTATTTTGCCTTATTTTAAGGCGATGTTTACTTTAAAAACATTTTCTTTAAGAAAAAACGAATACACTCCTTTAAGATCCAAAAAAATTAAAGTTGTTCATCATATTTTATTGCTTCGAGGAAGCACTAACGTAAGGCAATAATGCAAAATTTATTTCACGATCAACTACGAATATTAGTAAATTTTGGAAAAAAAAAATACGAATGTAAGTGCGCAATTCTTAAATTATTCTCAGCTTTGACAAGATATTCCTCTAAATAAGTAAGTGCTGCATGAAACGCACAATTCTTTAAAAATAAGAAAAGTATAACTGTTTTTCATTTCCTTTGACATTTCTCAAAGATACACAATCGAGCAACTTGTTAAAGTTATTCAGGCTTGTTATGAAAATGGGCGTTCAAATCTAAATGCATTTTGTGTACCTTTGTGATTTTTTTAATCGGCGTAATCGACCTCAGTGGATTCGTTAACAAGCAGAATTGCCGCATTTGGACCAATTATAATCCAAGAGTGATTGTCGAAAAACCAATGCACCCACAAAGAGTTACTCTTTGGTGCGGTTTATGGGCCGGCGGCATCATCGGGCCGTATTATTTTCCAATATGAGGCCGGTCAGGTAGTTACTGTGAATTGTGTTCGCTATCGTGAGATGATAACGAACTTTTTATGGCCCGAATTGGAAGATATGGATGTGGACGATATGTGGTTTCTAAACAATGGCTCTTTTGCGGGACAAATTCAATGGCCGTGTTATCTTACGTGGTGGCGATGTCAATTGGAAGCCAAGATCATGTAATTTGACACCGTTGGACTTCTTTCTTTGGGGTTATTTGAAAGAAAAGGTGTACGTCGATAAGAGCTAACAACAATTCAAGAGCTAAAGGATGAGATAATTCGGCACATTAACGGCATAGAACCTCAATTATGCCTAAGCGTCATCGAAAATTTGGACCATCGGATGGAAGTTTGCCGCCGAGGTCGCGGCGGCCATTTGACCGATATTTTGTTCCATACATAATTTAACCATACCAATATTATCATAATAAAAAGAGATGACAATAATTTCTTAAATAATTTCTGTTTTATTCAAAATCAACATCGGCCCTTAAAATTTAACCACCCTTTACATACGTTAGTGTTAATTTTTTTGAATTCTACAATAATAATGTTATTTTTGTGTTGCAGGATCTGTATATAAGCGGAAGATATTAACAAAGCTTTTTGGATGAAATAAGAGAAGCAATACACCTGATCAAAAACAGACATTACAAAAACGTGTCCTGTAAAAAAAAACCAACCAATTTCATTTTGTAATGACGAGAAGAGCAACTCGTCCACTAATGAAGAAAACCACAAATATAAAAAGAAAATTTTGATCTCTAACTATTTTAAATAAGTTTACATACTTAAAAGAAAATGTATATTTCTAAAAATGTAAATTAATTGGGTTGTTATATGGTTACATATGTAATTATATTGACAGCAACAAAATATATTAAAAAAAATTTTAATAAATGTATTTTGTTGTTGTGAATATAACTAAGTAGCCATATAACCTGATAACCAGCCTTCCGTGAATAACCCAAATGTTTTAAAAATGCGTAATTATTTTTTTTATTTTTAAAAACGTTTATAAAACAAAACTACAAAAAGGGATTTTCTTCGATTTTAGAAATAATTTCTTATAAGGAATTCATTCACAATAAGCTTTGTATACATTAATAATAATAATAATTTTTTAGTTTTGATGTCAACTGTACGAGGGCGGATCAATAAGTCCGTGACTTTTCGAACTTCCCTCGTAGTCATCAATATAATGCACGGATGCACACGTGTGCAGTCTAAATGGCAAAATTACATGAATTGGGCGTCATATTCACAAATTGGAGAAACGTTAGACAAGGTGTATTGAGCTAAAAGGAGATTATGTTGAAAAATAATGATTTTTTTTTTGTAAAAAAAACTGTTTCATTCAAAAAGTCATGGACTTATTGATCCGCCCTCGAAAATTGATATTGTTAACTTGTTTTGTGTAATTATATTATACAGCCATGTCACAGAGTACAATTCCGTTCGGAAACGGAATTCATTCTGTATATTGGTGCTTCAGAAAATTACGAAAAAACTTTGCGTAATGAATCCATTTTTGGTTTCATAAACAGAATGGGAGTTTTCTGTATCTTAAAGGCCAAAAAACTATCAAAATATACCTACTTTATATCAATAAACAAATATGTTTTCGTCGGTTCCGAACAGAACCATTCCGAACAGAATTGTACTCTGTGACATGGCTGATAAAAATTGAAGATCTCTTAAAAAATATACATATAATAAAAATAAATATTAATAAAAACTTATTTTGGTTTCATTTCAATTCCTACCTCCATATTCATAAACAATATTTTTGATTAATAAAAGGTTTATTAAACAAATTTTCATAGAAAATTCGTTTCATAAGCCTGCTATAAGCCTAAAATATTATTTATGAATGTGGGGGCTAGTATACTTTTTGCTATAAAATAATGCTATAATCAGGCATTGTACGAATATATTCATTCATATATTAAAATAATCCATGATAAGTTTACTTTTTGTAAGGCATAATTTACTTTATAATTAGTTGCAGTAAAAGATGCAACTAAAATATGCATCCGAAAATGCATTAAATAACAATTTTTCGATGCTAAATTTGTTTCCTTTACTTTATAGGAATATTTCATGTCATTTCTTCAAGCATGAAATAAGCATATTTTGGATGTCTTTAGCAGAGCTCCTAAGTGAGGAATTCCAAACAAAAATCATATAATATTTCATAAGAAGTGTAAGCGGTACATAGCGAATTCTCCCTTACTTTACTGCTTTCGGTGAAGCATAATTTTTTGCTGGGAATATTGACTGTGTAACATTTAATAAATAATTAAAAATATTTTGCTTTAAAGTTTTTTTTTAATCAACATTTTTATATTTCGAATGAATTCCATGAAGCAAATTTTAATTTTTTGTAATAATTCTATTCCTTCAATATTTCACATACTGTTTTTGCTTAACACAACCTTTAGTTAACATTGAAGCTATAGATACAAAGGTATTCATTCGGTTAACCGTTAATCGGTTATCGTTACTACCCGATTAACTGATCGGTTAATTTACTATTTTCGATTAACGATTAAACCGATTAATTTCAGTCGATTAACCGATTAACCGACGTAACAACATTTTTAATTTTTTGTAGTATTATAACATATTCTTTTGAGTTTTTAAATATTTGTTTCGTCACATATACAAAAGGGATGTCTTTAGAAAATATTTTTTATACAAACAAGGAAGGTGTTCAGTGATCTACATTTAAAATAAGTGTTTGCTGTCAACAGCTTTTTGTTTCACGTACTTTTTATATGTATGTATGTGCTTAGTTATTTGTTTCTTCTCCTTTTTTCACATACAATCTTTGAAGAGAATTAACCGAAACAATTAGAAGAGTTAAAAATGTAAAAAAAAAATTAAAACACGACTCAAATGGCATAATGGAAGATTTGATAAGTTAAAAGAAATCCAGGAAAAGGACTGATAAGTAAGATATTCTGTATTTCGATTTCTCCAACATCAACGATAAGTGAAAAAAATTTTTCAAGTCAAGTTTTATCAAAACTAAAGAAAAGAATCGCTTAAATCCTAAACATTTAAACTAAATTATTTTTCTAAGAGATTATTTTTTAAGGTCTCTCAAACTATTGAAATAACAAATAAAATTATCTTACAGTTTATTTTTCAATTACTACATACTATTTATGTATTAATTAAAAAATATGTATTAAGCGTTCAGACCTAACAAATATTTGACGAAAAAATACAAAAGAAAAGCATAACCAGCAAATTGATTAAACTTAACCCTTATTTTTTCCAATTTTTATTGACTACCTTATCTTTATTTGTAAGAAGATAGTTGTATAATTCAATTAAGAAACTATTAAATGATGTTTGATCCAGCAAACGTTTTGCAAAATCAAACAATTTTTTAATAAAACTAGTGGTTACGTGTAGGACGTCAAATATTTAATAGGTGTGAACATAGCTTTACATATTTTGAATTATTTTTTTGTTTGCTTGTTTTAGATAAAGAATTGTTATGTTTGTTATGTTATTGTGTTTTTTTTACTAATAACTTCAAATAATAAATAATTTATGCATTTTTAATTATTGAAATTACTTTATTTATATAAAAACGTTTATTAATCGGTTAACCGATTAATTACCTCGGTTAATTAATCGAGCGATTAACCGATTAATGCAAAAGCCCGATTAAATGAATACCCTAATATGCAGATGTACATATGTATATTAAGGAATGATTCTATACACTACCGGACTATCTAGTATCTTCCTGTTACTTGTTTCACTTAAGCTATCCCTTCGTTAGCAATGAAGTATTTTGTATGTACAGAAAAATTTACAATTATCCGACACCAGCAGAATGTAATGCATTTTCTGGGCCGCTACGGCCGTTGATAGCATTCTTTGTGCCACGCTGGATAGTTTTACTTTATAAATGTTATGAATTTAACTCAATAATTTTAACAAACAGTATGTGAAATATTGAAGGAATAGAGCTATTACAAAAAAGCTTAATAAAAGTAAAATTTACCTCATGGAATTCATTCGAAAAATAAAAATGTTGAATATAAAAAGTAACTTATAAAAATGAATAATTCTCACATTCTGTTTTAATTTTTTTTTTTAATTCAATGTACTTCGACAACCATATTTCTAAAAACCTTTTGCTTAGTGTGTTTATATATACAAATATATTTTAT
This sequence comes from Pollenia amentaria, assembly GCA_943735925.1. Classification (NCBI taxonomy): domain Eukaryota; kingdom Metazoa; phylum Arthropoda; class Insecta; order Diptera; family Polleniidae; genus Pollenia; species Pollenia amentaria. The sequence continues at coordinate 69,748,235 of OX031007.1, read as the reverse complement.
ATCAGCTAATCGACTTAATTTAAATATGTTTTCGAATTTTAATGATTCTAACTAAGAATTCCAAAAAATTATTTTAAAGCAATTCAAAAATATTGAAATATATAGAAATGTTTAAAAAAAATTTTTTTAAATAATGTAGTGAAATTATTTTAATTTCAATCCAATTTGAATTGTTTAACAATTTTAAATTCGCAAAAAGATATTTTTCATTACATTTTATAGCCAGTGTAACAAAATCCAAAGTTTTTCCAAGTAAATTCAACTTTATTTCAATTTCCAATAAATTAATTTCAAAAAATGGCTGAATAAAGTTTTAAAACTGCATTAATTTTATTTTCGTTATTTGAAAAGATTTTTTTTAAATATATATTCATTATTTTGCTGGCAAATGCAGTATTGAAATTAAATCCCCTAAAAACCAGATGTCAGTGTTGCAATATTCTAAAAATAGACAGATGCGCGCAATTGCAGTGCAGTCGCCGGACCTTGAAGTCAAAAATTTATAAATATTTAAGAAAATTTTACTTTTGTCATTGTTAATTTAGCAAGAGCTTAATTTTTATTTATTTCTTATATAAATTAACTATTTTTACACTATCCTTCATTCATATTTGTTGTATTCACTTGTGCCACAATTTTAGCATTTGAACCACCTGCTGAATTTTTTTTAAGTCATAGTGTTCTTGTTATTCCGGTTTTAACTGATTTTTTCTTTATATAGGTACTTTTAATTTTGAAAACTTACCGTACATATACCGAACAACAAAATCGACACGGTTATCCCAAGAGTAGGCCATTGTTTAAATTTAATTTATTTTTGGAATATTAATTTAACACAATTTATCTAAAATGAATAGAAAAATTATAGATTTAAAAAATCGGTTTTAATATTTTATTTAGAAAATTGTCACTGGTATTTTCTTTTTCTTTTGAAATATTTTTTTTTCTTTCAATTCGTGTAACATCACAAAGTTTTTAGCTTCATTTCAAGTTGTATTAGCAACAGTCACGAGTCACAGGATTATATATCGTAATATATAGCAAGTACAATATAATAGGTAATATCTTTATAATATTTCTTGTTTTTCAGATATATTGTATTATGTTCTTTGATTTATATTATTATTATTTTTTTTTATGTTAGAGAATATTTTTTTCTTAATATCTAATTTCCCGCTAACTACCTGAGGACCCGTTCGCTTCTGATTTACAAAATGTTTTTTGGTTAACAAGAGAACTAAAAACGTTTAATCGTGCAGCTGTAGTATGATCTAGACTAGACGATCGGCCCTAGTACAAGGTGCAGCCGAAGTTAATGTATCGCAACAATAACGATCACAAATAATAAGTTGCACCGTTGGCAACATGTTGAGCAACATTACAATCTTGATGAATGCTATAGGATTTATAGCATACAATGCCAACTCGTATTTATCTATGTGCTATATTCATACAAAAAAATTAATTTGTATGTTGGTTTTTGTTGCCTGTTCCTCAATATTATCACTATACTCATCGCTATCATCATTATTCTTTTGATCTACAATATTCACACATCCATGAATTCTATAAACAAACATACAAAATTACTCGTATATTTGCTTGAATTGTTTAAGTTTTTTTTTACTTGTGGGAATTTATGTGATTTTATCTTTAAATTTTATAAGCAACCAAAAAAAAAAGCAATCCAATTGTATTATTTTAAGTAGATACTTTAAAAATTTACCAAAAGCGTTAAATGTACTTTTAAAATAGTTGAGTATAAATTTTCTTTTATCCATCCATGATCGTGTATTCGAGGTTCTTTATGTAGTTCTTATTTAGTTTATATAAAAAGTTTTCAAGAATATATGCATGCCAACCAAACTACTAAATACTAATTTATTAACATTTTTGTTTTTGGTTCTTTTTTGTAGTAATTTTTCTTAATCTGTGAATTTGCTTATTTTTACGACTATTAGCTGAAATTTAATTTGTAAACAATTGCAATTATCTGAAATTATTTGTTACACAATTTCTAGACTTTGAATATTTTAAGTTTTATTACTTTTGAATAAAATTTTTTCCCAGATTTATTCAAAGAAAAATTTATATATCGGAATGAAAGGCAATTTAATACGATTAAGTAGATAAGTGCTTATTAAAAAAAATATAAAATTGATAATTGGCTCATTTTTATTTAAATTTTATTATTTTCTTTATTTACTGAATCTTCCGTTTTTATGAATAACAGGGACTTTATAGAATGAGACTGGACCGTAAACATTATGGCTACTATAGGAGTTGTCAGAATAAAGACAGTTGTTAAGGAGCTGGAGTTCCTAACCTCCCCTGATTTATGAATAGCCAGCAGCATCTGATGAATAGTTACAGTACCTAGGGAGGATCCGTGCTCACAATTGGAAATTTCACAAGTAAAAGTTCTCATGTAGTTCAATAACTTCCATCCAGCGATTTTGTGTTTAAAACACAGCCATCAAGTGATCCCCAAAAACATCCTCCCGTGAGAACAGGACTCACTGTAAAAGAGCATCATTCTGTGAAAGACACACACACACACACATTTCATGAGATAGTTAGTTTCTTCTACATCATGGGTTCTCGATTCTTTATTCACTCCCAGATCCAAGTATCGGCACTTCCCCCAACGCACTGCACTTAACTCCACCACCAGTACCTCAATTTTTCGACCTCAGTAGCTACTATGGTGTTTTCTTTTCTGCAAAAAATCTGACATTTTATTTAAAAAAATGCAATTTGGTGTTGGTTAAAAATGCTTCGCTCTCTAAAAGTGGGTTGTTTTATTCTAATAAATGCACCCTTACTAACGGCATAAGGCATTACACTTTACGCCCTGTATAAATCGACAGTGCAGATAATTGCCCTGTAAGAAAATGGATTCTGTTTATATATAGGGTTACCAGACGAAGTTGGGAAAAAATCGCCTCTAATCAAGACAGTAAAAGTTTAAAATTTTTAATAGTTATTTTTTCTATTATTTATGATATAAAATGTAAGTGGATTCGGTGGTATAAAATTATTTTTGAAAAAAAACGTCAAATCAAGAAATCTGAAAAACTTGGTGTTAATAACACAGTACAACACATGATTTGCCAACTCAATTCTGTGAACTGTATGTGAAATTAGACCCAAAAAGAAGAATTTCTGCATCATTCGTTTTGTCTTCTTACCTGCGATTTGAAGTTAGTATCGATTTGAAGTTAGTACTATCGTATAGGGGAATTTATCACGTTTTAGGCCCTGTTGTTTGACATAGCTCGACAACCACTAGCCCAATTTAGTTGAAATAAATTTTAAAAAATTAAGAATTACAATTCCCTTAATCTTAAGCAAAGTCACATAACCTATGAGCAAAATGAGACAAAGATCATAAAAATCAATGCACGCGTTTCGCTTTTATTCGCAATTGAGTAAATGTATGAATTTCAAAAATTTGCTCGAGATATGCACAACATTATTTGGAGAAAACATTGACACCTTTTTCATGATTCTGAGAATTAAAAAAAAAGGAATAAACAAAAGGTTATTTGATTTTTATGATTGCGGTAATAAATGTACGTGGACAATTAAACGGAAAGTGGACCTTTTTATTATTTGGGTTTTTCCGGTGGCTACCTATATGATTTTTTTACAGAAATTGCACCCACATTTAAGGGTGATCATTATTTGGAAAGTTTTGCACAGTTTGAAACGTACAAGTGCTGAATCAGGTATATAGCCAGTCGCCCTTAAAATATGCGCCCATTTATAAGTACCTGGCAGTAAAATATTCAAAAATACGTAGTATTTATAGGTGTGCATTGATCGATTTTTGGCATTCAGCCAGTGCCGACGAACGCGAACAGTAAAAGTGATTTTTCTCCAGTTTTTTAAAAGTGAATAACAACAAAACATAAAATATATCAATATGGAAAACAACAAGTGCCCATATTTGGATGAATATTGTTACGTTTGTGGTCATATCGTCCGAAAAATACAGAAAAAAGATCGAAAAAATTTGTTTACTGAGCAATTCAAAACCGCGTATTGTAATTATTTCGATGAAGCAGATTTAAGTGGTGCAAATTTTACGCCGAACACAGTGTGCAACAGTTGTTATACTACCCTTCTAAAATGGATTCACGGAAAAAGTAGAAAGCTATCTTTTATGAAGCCAGTAATTTGGGTGGAAGACACAACTGGACATGATGAATCCAGGTGCTATGCATGCATAAATTTTCGTCCTGGATTAAACAGACAACAATTGAAAACAAAAGTATACACTGCTGCATTTACTGCCACACTTCCAGTGCAACGCCCTGCTGATACCGATGCACCTAAACCTCCGAGTGCGGATACTGTGTCCCTGCTAGCCGAAACCGTTTTCACCAATCCGACCGATTTGGATGATGCTGATTGGATACCCGATATTGAAAATAGTGCACCACAACCGCTACCACAAATCGAAATGGATTACATTGTGGCCAAGCTGGGACTATCACAACACGACTCCGAATGGCTGACATCATTTTTGAAGAGAAGAAAACTCACACAGCAAAATGTCAGCGCAACATCATACCGACAACGCCAAGCTGATTTTCAGAAATTTTATTCCGTTGACGAAGCAAATACGTTCACGTACTGCTATGATATCCCAGGTTTAGTGAAAAAATTGGGAATGGATTATATCGCTGGCGACTGGCGTTTATTCATCGATGGTTCAGTTACTAGTTTGAAGGCTGTGCTGCTGCACAAAAAAAATTGGAATTCAGCACAACTATGAAGGAAACGTATGAAGCATTGGGCGAAATTTTGAAGAAAATCAAATACGATGAACACAAATGGAACATTTGTTGCGATCTGAAGGTGGTCAACATACTACAAGGGATTATAGAAAAGGGCGGATATCCAAAATACTTCTGCTTCCTTTGTAATTGGGATTCACGATACAAAGGAAATCAATATCAATGTAAAGATTGGAAAGGAAGAACTCCCGAGCTCAACAAACCATTAAAATTACGCAATGAACCTATGATAAAGGACCTGGATGATATTTTGTTGCCACCGCTCCACATGAAACTGGGAATAGCTGGGAAATTCGTTGAAGTGGTGGTCAAAAAAGTTAACGGCGCCTTTGACTGTTTGAAATCCATCTTTCCGAAACTCAGTGATAAGAAAATTAAAAACGGTACGTATCGTACTCTGTATTTCAATATTGTCATATCTAAATTTGTTAATTTCTATACATTCGCATTACCAATAATTTTTTCGTTTTTCTTATGTATTTAAAACAGGTATTCTCAATGGACCTGATATTCGGAAATTGATCAAAAGTGATTCTTTCACACATTTGCTTTCAGAGCATCACGACCACCAACATGCATGGAACGCATTGAAAGAAGTAATAGAAGGCGTTCTAGGAAAGAACCGTGTCCAGCGAGAAGAGATACAGCAACGAGTGGACAGGTTGCTGTTTTATTTCGAAAAAATCGGTGCATCCATGACGCTGAAATTGCATTTCTTGCACCACCACCTCGATACTTTTTTGGCACAATCACCTCAGGAATCAGACGAACAAGGAGAGAGGTTCCACCAGGTGACCATGCCATTTGAAAAGCGGTTCAAAAGCAAAAAATTGGATGCATTGCTTGCGGAGGTTTGTTGGTGGAGTTTCACAATTATGCAGTTTGAAGAAAGCACCGAAGATGAAGACATTGAAATTGGTGGACACAGTGAAAGAAACACGCCCTTGAATAGTATGTGTATCTCGGATGACGATACAGACTCAGACCATGAATATGAACAACCTACGAAGAAAACAAGATCATCAGAACCACAAGCGTCAACTTCTACAAGGATGGATATTGCCAATAATTGAAAAAATGTTCTAAATTTTGTTTTTATGCATATTATAATTGCGTATTAATTGCATATTATTTTATTTTCATTAAGTTTTTATAAATAAAGTTTTTTTTTGCATGATAATTTTTTAATTTATATTTTTATTTTTATTTTAAGGGTGGTGGCTATAACTGATTTTTGAAATTCATACCTTTACTCAATTGCGAATAAAAGCGAAACGCGTGCATCGATTTTTATGATCTTTGTCTCATTTTGCTCATAGGTTATGTGAATTTGCGAAAAAATAACTAGACTTGAAACTTTTTTCCATTAAAATTTATTTCAACTAAATTGGGCTAGTGGTTGTCGAGCTATGTCAAACAACAGGGCCTAAAACGTGATAAATTCCCCTATACGATAGTACTAACTTCAAATCGATACTAACTTCAAATCGCAGGTAAGAAGACAAAACGAATGATGCAGAAATTCTTCTTTTTGGGTCTAATTTCACATACAGTTCACAGAATTGAGTTGGCAATCAATTAACTGAAAAATGTTGTACTGTGTAAATCAGCAATCTGGCAAAGGTATTTTCTTGTTTACATATTTTATAAAAAACAAACTAATAGTGCATTTACACTTGTAATTTTCAAACTAGTTTATGATCGTAAACTACTTTCATAAACTATATCGTTTACATCAGCAGTTTTGACAGTTAACAGTTTAACAGCCGTGTCACAAACCAGCTGACTTCAGTAAAAAAAACTTAAAAAAGTTGGTGCACATACATTTATACATACGATAAACATACCTTTTATTTTCGTTATCTAATTATATAAAACAATTTTCAATTAATTTTTTTAAACTTTTTCTTGATGTGTTCCTTTTTTTAACGCAAACTTTTTTAACTTAATTTTTTTTTTTTATGAAATGTCAAATATCACTAGCGTTGCCAGAGCAAAATTTGAAAAGAACAGAGTTGCATTAACAAAAACTGGTTGTTTGCAACTAGTTTATCTCAAAAGCTAGTTACAAACGTGCTTATAATTTGTATGGATAAACAAGTTTCTTAAACTAGTTTATCATCATAAACAACTATAAAGAAATTTTTTTGTATTTAATGTCAATCTATTAACAAATTTTAGTTTATGTATATTTTTTTTATATTTTGAAGAACAAACTTTTTGTCAGCTGTTAAAAACAGGGCGGTCCAATTTTGTGTTTTGGTCTCGACAAAAAAAAATTGCATTATTACAGGGTCGGCAAGACAATTTATACATGTACCTTTTAACAAGGTGGTATTTTTTTGTAGAAAAGAAAACACGATAAGTCTTCACCACTTCCATCAACGCACTCAACTCCTTATCAGCGGTATCTTAACTTTTCGCTCACTTAAAAACTCCAGGTTTCCACAAATTTAAAACGGTGCATCAAGCCTTCATCGTCTCATCAACTCGACACGAAAAAATTTATTTTTCGAATTATGACATACATACATACATACATGAACATACCCAGCTAGCATTTTCAATCGTCTAGGAGTCTACTGGGAATCTCATGACGAGTGTTTTTGATCGTCGACGCCCAGCTAGCATTTTCAATCGTCTGGGAGTCTACTGGGAATCTCATGACGAGTGTTTTTGATCGTCGACGAGCTCATTTTTTAATTGTAGACGATTCCTCGCACGGGAGTTACTGTTACACAAGCTGATTCCTCTGTGAGATACTTCTACAACACAGCGGAGGACGCTTATATTAATCGTAGAGGGAATCGTTTACGATGTATGTAGAGATTATCTAACGAGTCTTTCAAAAATCATGCCAAGAGTCGTCTGAGACTCACTTAGGGATTATTTTACAACTCGTGAAATGCTCAGCCGTATAACTGAGCTACCTAAATAAGGGCATCAAGCGTGTTTTTCATGTCAAAACTTATAACTTTCATACAATTTATATCAAACAAACCTTAAGGTCGGGAAATCAACATCATCCTGCCGGAAAATCTTATTTTACAGATCCTTAGATCGGTTTGTTTTATTGAAATTGCATTGACAATAGAATTTTCATATTTCAAAACCCCTCTTATTTAGGTAGCTCAGTAATTCTTATATGACTCTTACAGAGAGTCTCAAAAGGCTCATTCCAAGATTAAAAGACGAGCGTGTCAAAAATTTAAAAAAAAAAATTAAAAATAAAAAAAATTAGATGTTTTTGTTTTTGAAACTCGTCAGATAATCATCAGAAGACTCTTTTAGGAGTTGTATATTGAACATAATCGTCTAACAAACAGCCTATGCTAGCTGGGCGAGCTCATTTTTTAATTGTAGAGGATTCCTCGCACGGGAGAAACTGTTACACGTGCTGATTCGTATTCTTCCATAACACAGCAAACGACTCTTATATTAATCCTAAAGGGAGTCGTTTATGATTTATGTAGAGATTATCTAACGAATTTTTCAAAAAGCATGCCAAGGGTCGTATGAGAATCACGTAGGGATTATCTTACGACTTGTGAAATGCTCAGCCGTATAACTGAGCTACCTAAATAAGAGCATCAAGCGTGTTTTTCATGTCAAAACTTCTAATTTTCATACAATTTATATCAAACAACCCTTAAGGTCGCGAAACCATCCTGTCGGAAAATCTTATTTACAGATCCTTAGGTTGGTTTGTTTTATTGAAAATGTATTGGCAATAGAATTTTCATATTACAGAGAGGCGCAAAAGGTTCATTCCAAGATTAAAAAAACGAGCGTGCCAAAAATATATAAAAAAAGTAATAAATAAAAAAAAATGTAGATATTTTTGTCACGCGTCAGATAATCATCAGAAGACTCTTTTAGGAGTTGTATATTGAACATAATCATCTAACAAACAGCCTATGCTAGCTGGGTAGCTGGGTACTGTACGTTGCCAAATTTGCGATTATTGCATACCTGATCGAATAACTAAACATACGAACTGTCATCCGTTAACAAAATTAAATACAAGTGAATACATATATTTTAAATTTCATAAAAAATGTACATACATATGTTTTACTAGTTGAGCTCGACAAACTCATATGAAAAAAACTTGTGCGGAATTTCTATGAAAAAATGTTGATAGAGTTGTACTCTGTTTAATATGTGAAAAAGTTGCGAAATGTTTCTGGCAACATTTTTTTTACAACTGCGAAATAATATAAGCTGCACTTATTTCATGTGGAATTTAAAGCAAATGAAAAAAGTTTAAACTTAATATTAAAATGAGAACTGCAAAACATAAATAACACAACCGGTAACAGTTTTTCATCAATATTTACTTTAATTTTTACTTAATTTTTTATTTAAAAAAATACTTTTTAGTAAAATATGTAAATGTGGGTTTTGTTTACATATCCAAAACAATGTCGCATACTTTTAAAGATTAAAAACGTCAAATTGTGCAAACTCTCGAGATAGGTAACATTGATATATGTCAAATATTTCTCATGAAATAATAGATGTTGCTGAACATTTTTCACAAATGGAACAGAGTACTAGGCTTTACCCTCAAATGTTTTTTTTATACCCACACCATAATTGTAGAGACGGTATTGGGCTTTCAGTACACCGATAGACTCAAAATAACTTTTTGGCCAATGTTTCCTCTTCTAGATCGGGTCGGCATTATTATAAACGAAATTTAATTTTCGTTTATACACACAATTTGTTGTAAGAATATTTTTTAATATTTTGACAATTTAATTTTTACTAACGTCCATAAAACAATTTGTCATGAGGAAAAATATGTACATACATACATTTGTATGCACATTCTGAGTATAAGCAAAATTTTAACGCAAATATGAATATCCAAAAAGCATCACCATAGCGCTACATATCTTTTGTCCAAGTTTAATGGCAATCGGTTCAGCGGTTCTTCAGTTTTAGGAACACATACCCGGCACAAACGTTTTTATATAGTATGTGTATAAAGGTTGTATTTAAAGAGGTATAGATCTTTGAAATGGATAACAAAGATGAAATTTTTTAATTGACATGAAATGCGAATGATAATATTCTGGCATTGTAATTTAAATATGACTTCTGGCATATGACCGCCACGGCTGGCTCAGACATATCGAACTTAAATATACCGGTTCCATATTTACGTTTGTAAATTCGAATTATATTTTTTGAATCTTTTCACAGTTCTAGATTCATTGTGAATTAAGTGTTGTAGAAGTTAGAAACTTTTGTGGATTTTAAGGAAAATTATGTCACGAATGTGATGATTCGAGTCCAGTCTTCATCGATCACATTTGCAACGGTCCCTCGACCCTTCATTTACTGGTAAATTCTTACCACTTCCACCAACGTACTCTACTCTTTCTCCGCTTCACGTCACAACCGTTAGCTGAACTTTTGATTCGTTCACAAAATTCAGGACTTCAGGTTAGTCCCTCGGCCCTTCATTCACTAACTGCTTTAACATAAAAACGTATTTAATAAAATAATAAGCGTTGTTTAAAAGCACAAATATTCGCTAAAAGCAATAGTTATTAGCTTTTAGCGAAACTTTGCAAATTTAGCTTAAAAAAACAAAAAAAAAAACAAATAGCGTAGGGAAAATCATGTAGCATTTTTTTTATACATATAAGAAAATGCTATACGCTGAACTTACGTGTTGTAACTGTGGAGTCGTCTGAAAAAAGTACTAACTCCGTCTCCAAACGGTGAAATTTTTCAAGTGCGACTCCGACTCCAACTCCAACTCCTACTTTAACCTTGATGCTAAATGTATATGAGACTGACCCCTTTTTGACTTTAAACTCTTTTTATACCCTCCACCACTAGTGGTGATTGAGGGTAAACTAAGTTTGTCATTTCGTGTGAAACTTTTTTATTATGCATCTAAGACTCCATAACGTATATGTCGCACTTAATCAACAAGAGGGTATTATCTCAAAATTTTTATTTTTCCACTTTTTCGAAAAAATCTACACGCTATATTCATATCTGCCCGCTGTAAAAATATCTTGCTATTTTGTATACTTTTTGGTAATGAAACGGTTGGTTTTAAAATTCATTTCCATATGCCTTCAATGTTAAATTAAAAATTGTTTTGCTTCTACTGAAAATGTTTAAATTTTGAGTTAATACCCTCTTGTTGATTAAGTGCGATGTATATATTCTGGTTTCTTGAATAATTCTCACTTTCGAAAAACTCAAAAGAAAAGAACAAACTTGGTGTCAAATTGCTTGTAGTTATCCTTAGCAGCTTGGGATTGAAATACAGCAACATCAGCTCAGTAGGATCAGAACAATGAATCAAAATGTGGAACCACCCCCCTAAAAAAAAATGATAATTTTGATAAAAAAAACTAACATTAATGGTGGAATAATGCACGGAATGGTATAAAAATTTTCACGAATTCGCTTTATACGACTGCAAATAAAACTGTTAAATTTCTTGAAGATCGGTCCATAATTGACCATAGGCCCCATATAAACCCTACTCGCGGCAAAGAGCTTAGGACGCCTAAAACCGTAATAAATAACGCTATCATACTAAAATTTGGTACGGTCACACAGTAAAATTTTTTGAAGATCGGTCCATAATTTACACTAGGCCCCATATGACCCCTACTCCCGGAAAACAGTTTAATACGCCTAAAACCGTTATAAATAATGTTATGATAATTAAATTCAGTACGGTCACACTGCTTAATTTCGTGAAGATCGGTCCATAAGTAACCCTGGACTCCATATAAACCCTACTCCCAGAAAACAGTTTATTGCGCCTAAAACCAAATAAAGCCCACTCTGGGAAAATAATTAAATTCGGCTAAAACCATAACAGATATAGATATTGCGGTAAAATTTCTTCCAACTTATATTGAAAAATATCACTGCTAAAACTAATTACACTTTTGAATTAAAATTTATTTTAATTTATTTTTTGTAATACCAGAAAAAAGTGTTCAAATTTTGGGATGATTGGTTCATAATTTACCATAGGTCCCATACAAATTTCCCCTTCTAAAAATCGTTTTAGTTCGGCTAAAACTGTTACGAATCATGATATTTTACTCAAGCCAGTTCAAAGTTCTAACAAGAAACGCATAAAATTTTGTTATTTAAGGTAAATAATTTAATTCAGGTCTAAACCGCAACCAATTTTAATGCTGACGTTCGTTTTTGTGAAGCTTTGTTAATAATATACATGTATGTATTTATCATATAGGGCTCACTCCTGTCGGTGGAGGGTATCAAAGATTCGGCACAGCCGAACATAACACTCTAACTTGTTTTTTATATTTTTGTGCTTCACTTTATTTTAACTCCCACTTTTAGGCTTATTGTACCCTATTTTCGTTTATAAAACTGAATTTTTACGTTTTTATGTTATATTTGTTTTTCTTCTTGTTATATTAATGATTTTTTTTAATAAATAAATGTGTTAGAACCAAATTTCAAGTGCATATTTTCCCAATTTTTAGTGCATATTTTTTATTTTTAGTGCACGTTTTATGCGCATAAAACGCGATTTTAAGTGGATTAAAAACCGGGCCTTGCAGTGAATTCTGCTTCCGTTGTTGACCATTAAAAATATTCTCATAAAACTTTTAATATCCAACCAAGAACAGGGCCCTATTCCACGAAACAACTTATCAACTGTTCACTTTGCACTTATCAAATTTAATTTTTTGGCAAAGTGAAGTGTTTCTGTTCCACAATATTCTTTGCAAATCTCACTTTGCAGTAAGCAAAGTTTTCATGCAAAGTGAGTGTGCAAAGTGTTTCACAAAGCATTTAATCATCTTTGCATTTCTGTCTTATTACTTTTCACTTTGCTTTGCTAAATAAAAGTTATTAAAATAGTTGTATGGAGAAAAACTGGCAGTTTTAAATATTATTAAAGAAAAAAAAGATACTTTATTTGCTAGTTTTCAAAACAATAACGTAAGTATTTTTTTATAAAATTATTGAAAATATTTAATTGTATTCCCAAAAACAACTTTGATAATAAAATTTAGAACATATGTATAATAAAAATGTTGACCTTGAGGTCTTATTTTTTATATAATTTCTAAAAAATTTAAGGAATAGAGCTATTACAAAAAAGCTTTATAAAATACATAACTGAAATTTAACTCATAGAATAAATTCGAAAAATTAAAAATGTTGAATATAATAAAGTTGATTATGAAAAAGAAATAATTCCCAATATCTATTTGATAAAAAAATTTAAAATTTTTATATAAAAAATATGCCTTCAAGCTCGAACATTTTATTATATAATCAACAGAATAAGGGTCAAATAAATACATACATATGTATTATATTAAGAATATATTTAAGTTTATATATCATTTTGAAGGTTAATAAATTAGCTAAACAGGCTGCCTGGGAGGAAGTTTTGAAACGTCATCGTGTTTTAAAATAAAACGCCTATTTAAACGTCGACAACTCTATGGATGGTTCTGCAATAACATGCATAGCTGCAACTCCATGGTACAATTTCCGAGCCAATGCAAGCACAGAAGCAGTTGATTTTAATCCGACAAAGCATTACTGCGCTGTGAATTGTGCTCTAATTTTTCCCCAATTTTATTTAAAATGAAATCAACTTGGATTTCATTTAAACGGAAGCACTCTTTAAAATTAAACTCCTGTAGTCTCAAAAAATTAATTCGGTCTCTATAATTTCTTCTTATAACTGCGGCTTCACTATCGTCGAACAAAAACTCACGTCTCAACATTTTGAAAGCTTCACTAGTTATAACAATTTGAATTTGCAAAGCAATCGTTTACCTTGCAAATTTGCTTTGCAAAAACAGAATTTACAGTTTTTATGGAACGAAACAGCATTATTATTTGCAAAGTTTTTGCAAATTACACTTTTCAATATTAACTTTGCACTTTGCACAAGAGAACAAACGTGGAACAGAAATTGCAAAGAGAGTATAAAAATTGTAAAGACTTTGCAAATCACACTTATCAATTTCAACTTATCACTTATCAAATTGTATAGTTCTGAGGAACAGAAAGTTTTGTAAATTGACGAAAATTTGATAAGTGGAAAGTGAAAAGTTGATAAGTTGGTTTGTGGAATAGGGCCCAGGTCTTAGAGCTTATAAATATTTTTTTCACGTTTATATGGACCTACAACATTTACGAAAAAAATGTGATTAGACTTCTTTCAGAACTTAACAAGGTTGTCTCGGCTTTGCTACACCACCACATGGTAGGAATGGGCAATAAATATCGATATATCAAAATATCGATATTTAAAAGAATTATAATCGATATATATCGCCGATACTAAAAATACCGATATATCGATACATCGATATTTATCTACGACTATCGAATTCGATATTTTTAAGATCTCTTTCTAATAAAATTCAACATTTTAACCGTTGCTCAACTGCTTACAATACTGTTTTTTAAAAGATGACAATAATAAAATAAGCGCGGAAAAAATATTCTGCAAAGGGTTCCTAGAATTATGCAAAGAATCGCCTTAATTATGGCGTATTAGCAGCAATAGACTCATGAAAGTTGGAATGTTAATAATAAATAAAATATTTTTTGTTTCTTTATTTGAGCATGTTCTTATATATTAAAAATAAAATATTGCACAATTTACTTGTATAGTATGTGTCACAAGTTTCGTTTACCGGCAGAATATAATATGGAATTATATAATCTCAATTAATTTTTTTAGATTTGATATGGCGAATAAATAAAAACTTTTTTGTATTCTGCCGGTCCCTCGATTTCAAACGAAAACTTCGGTCGCATAACTTACCTTAAAAAATTTAAAATTGTTTTTTATTTTAAATAAAAGTTAAGCGAATGAAACTTTCGTTCGAAATCGAGGGACAGGCAGTTAATTTTAAATTAAAACAACCAATATAAACTTAGAATCAATTACATGTAATATGTTTGTGCATATGTAAATATGTATTGACATAGGTATATTAAGTTATAAATTTGGTAATAATTTCAGCTTAATACGTTCGATACATCGATATATCGATATTTTTAATTAATATATATCGATACTCTTAAAAAATATCGATACGATATATATCGATATATTTTTTCAATTTGCACATCCCTACCACATGGTGACATTATTCTGATTGTTTTGCATTAATCGATATATTTGCCTTTACAAATTTAAGTCCATTTTATAAAACACGAACCTTTGGTGTTATAAGTCGTGAACCCCAGAAAGAATGTTTGGCGTTGTAATCATCAGCAGCCATGAAGCAGGGTCCCAGTGACTTATAATATTTATAATATTGTTTTTCTGATATTGAAAATCCAGATGGAGAGTATGGCCTGGAACAGAATAAAGTAGTTGTAGTAGTAGCTGAAGCTGACGAATGCTCTGTAAAGCAACAAAGTTCAAAATTTCGAATCTTGCGCTTAACTTCAACTGCAACAAATACTACAACCCGTATTTTTTTGACACTACTTTGAAACTGCCGTTTTTAACTTTTCACAACTTGCAGCGCTATTCGTAACGTTGTACTACAGCGACTATTTCGTTTTGCTTTTTAAGATGAAATTACTAGACTTCGATTTAACTCTTCAACGCAAAATTTCTTTGCTTGAAGATAATTTTCATAAAGATCACACAGTAAGTAGTGTTTGATTCGGGCTTTTATTCGAAAACCGGTTTCTGAAAAATGTCGAATAATCGATCACCCTACCGGTCACACGTATGATAAAGTGTATATGAAAGGAATTGATGATAATAATATCGTTAAAGTGTTGTATGTGGAATATCTTATCTTTTAAGGTATAACATTTTCAAATCTACGATCTAAATATGCGATTTTTAAACGCTTTAATAATATCTTTGATACTTGTGGTCACAAGCGATAACCGCCTATATATGTTCTTATTAAATATTTCTGGAATAAATACAGCTTTCGATGTAATTTTTTTAATCTTAGCATTGTGGGGTTAAGAATCTTTGATTCTAAATTACTTTTGTTCTAATGCAATTAATTTTTTCAGAAACGCAAGCATAAATATAAAGTGCCTTTTCTCAAAAACTATTTCGACTTAGGCGGTTATTGCTTGTCAACACAGATATATGCAAATCCAAAAACATAGAGTATTAAAAATCTATTATAAAATTTATATTTAAAGTTGGGATCACACGATTGCCGCAATGCACCAATATGTGACTGCCCAATCGTGTGACTGCCCAATCAAATGCCTCATGTACCAATCGAGGGCAATATTGTGCTTACTTTTACCAATAAAATGCAACCCTGGTGCGGCAGGTGACTACTTGATATGCAAACGCGCGTCAATAAAAATGACAAAATTGTACCAATATTTATTGGGTTCTTGTGCGGCAATTAAACAACACAATACGCGCCAATATTTGCCTTTTTTATAAATTTTCTTTTGTGTGTTTCTTTTATTGGGAATAAATTAAAAATAAAAATTAAATTTATCAAAAACAAAAATTAGGAATTTAGCAAGTCATTAATAAATAAATTAATAATAAATTTTGTATTCCCGAATTTTTTTTTTTAATTAGTGCAATATAAAAGAATATATACAGGAAAACGGAGCAAAATGTATTGAAATTCTTTAAAGCGAATTTATTTTTGCATATTAAAATTCTCTATTTCTTTATATATTTAAAATAGAATTTTACTTTGTTTAATTTTTGGAATTTCATATATTTTACTTAAAAAATTTCAAATAAAACTATTCTACAAAAATTTGTTTGAATATATGATACAATTTTCTTTTGTTTAATAAACAATCCAACTAGATCTTTCAAACAAATAAAAAACCTACCACAACAGCTGTGTTCGCAATTGACACAAGTAAGAACAATCGTGTGACTTTGCTGCGGCAATTATTGTTCCCATTTCGCTTTGTACCAACTAGCGGCAATTAAATTTGTATACAACAGGGCAATCGTATGATTTCAGAATATTTTATTGGGGCAATTTCATTATTGTGCGTCAATAAAGCACAATAAAAATTATGTCATATTGGTGCATTTGCGGCAATCGTGTGATCCCAGCTTAAGAGAAGTAAAACTTAATACATATATAATAAAAAAGAGTATCTGAGATTCTTTAATACGATTGGTAATCCTAGATTTTGAAATGAAGGTTTCAATTTGAAATAATAAATTTCAGAAAAAATGTTCACCGTTATTGGTGCATTCGCTTGTATAATGCAAATATGATATGAAAAATCAGCCCTAAGATTTTAATTTTAACACCATAACACACTTATTTTCATACTATTAGATATTCATACAAAAATTTTGTACACTCGCTTTAATTCCCTACAAATAGTACTGAAACTCAGTTTCCCCTGAAACAGCTTTAACTCCCATTCATGTGATATCCAGCCGGTATAACTTTTAAGGCTGGTCAAATTTTTTAATGCTCAACCCCAAAAATATTATAATTTTTATTCCGTATTACTGTCACAGTCAGTTTTGCCAATTTAGCCATTTAGTGGCTAGATTTAGCCATATTCACCTTGTTTAGCCATTAAAAAATAAGTTTAGACATTTTAAGTGTTAAGCCATACATTTTTTTCCATTTTTTTTCTTTGAAAATAATAATTTTTATTCTCATATAACTTTAACAAATGTTGAAAATCGGTATAAATGATCAGTTTTTACCAAAAAAATAAAAACACACTCTTAGCATCAAAAAATGCAACAGTGTGCAGGTGGCAACAAGAAATTTCGGATTTTACTTTTAAGTTGCTCTCACTTCCATGGTCTAATGCTGAAGTAGAGAGGGTGGGTGCGTTCGTAAATGCATCACTGCGCTACACCAGAAAAGCAAACTCTTTTATTTAATGCCGACCAAAAAGTAATTATAATTTTTTTTATTGTGTGACTATTATTTTTGTGGAGTATTTGACAATTTTTTGGTCCACATCTTCTTCATTGATATAAAATATATAAACATTTGAAATCACTGATGCAGTGCAGTGATGCATTTACGAACGTACCCGGTATTTAGCCAAGTAAACATCGTTTAAAGTAATTTGAGAAATAGGTTACATTTAGCAACCGTTAATTCGATTTTATCAATTAGGTTAATATTTTTACCATAACAATAAAATATTTATTACCTTTTTTATTTTTTTTTTGGAGATTTGGACTCAAAAGGTTGTGTAATGTTGTCATGATTATGGTTTACCTTCAAAATATTTTAAACTAATAAGTACAAGTGATGAATAAGATATTAGACAATAACGACATCAAACTTATCGACGACTTAATTTTTTTAATTCCAAGCCAAATATTTAATTTTCGTTTATTTTTAAGTTACAAATTTTTCTCAATTAACAATTTAATTGTAAAAAACTTTAAATGAATTATTTTTGTTTTGTTATTGAATTTAAATATGTTTTTATTTACAAACAGCCACCGTTTTCCGTAAATTTAGCCATTTTTGGTCACCAAGATTTGGCAACCCTGGTCACTGTAGAAAATTTACAAAAATCAGATTTATACTTAAAATCGGTTTTATTGGTAATAAAGGAAATGGTGTTTATGTATGCAAGTATTTAACAATGAAACTGAAATAGCAGGCAAAACTAATAATTTACATTTGAAAACAATAAAAACTGCATCATTAGGAAGAATGAGGTGGTTGCTACATTTGTTGGGTTTTTGATGATTCCTGGTTATATTGTTCATATAAACAAAAACATTTTCTATTCACGTTTATTTTATTATTTATTATTTGTTCAACCTTCATTTGGGGAATAAAATCCGTAGACGTAATCATTTATTTTATTGTTGATTTCAGATTAATTCAACAGAATTTTTTCCCGCCCAATTTAATTTATTTTACATGTGTCCACAGATAATTAAGTAATTGGCATTAAAGGTTTTAAGGTGCAAAATAAAAATTAATGTTTTTAAATTTTTGTCATAAATATATGACGTATCCCAAATTTCTTTACAGGCTCAAAGCCATTTCTTAACCGGAAGTTATCATTTTGAATTCTTATTTTTCTAACTAAGACCCATTTTGTAAGTCCGAAATTAGCCTTAATAATGCTTATAATACTGTACACGTTTTGAAGTGAGTAATTCATTAGTTTGAAATATGCCTAAATAACTGTCCACAGTTGTTGCAATACGAAATAAGAAGTGGCCAATTTTAATTAAAAATTTTCTAACTTGGATACCATTTTTTTCTGTATTTTTTTTAACTAATAAGCCTATGGTGCACAGTGGCTGAACATCGTTTTTTATCGAACAAAAATTACAGTTTTACATATTCATAAAAAATATATTTGATTTGAGAAAATGCTTAGGACAAAAATCTAATGGATGTCGGTCATACAGCTTACCCTCTAGAGGAGACTCCTTTGCAGTTATGGGCCTTTTTTCTTTACTTATGTCAAATATGAAAAAATTTCCCAAAGATTTTTGACGAATAATAACAAACAGATATTTCCAAAAATATTTGTTTTGCTTTACGATATATTGAAAATATTAAAAAATATTGATATATTGAAATAATATAAAGCTAAATCAGTAGTGCGATTCACTAACTTTTTTTACGATAATCGTATCGTTTAAATAAATATAACTAAAATTGATGAAATTTGCTATTCAGTAACATTTTTTACGATATTCGCTGTCGATTAAAGTCAGCTGTTACTTTAAGCAGTTTCTTTTCGTTATTTTAACGATAATAATTTACGTTGGGTTTATTTAATTGATAAAGAGTATTTTATGTTTAAAGTGGCTGCGGCCTGACTTCTGAACAACAACAAAATTCTAAGTTCAAAATGTGCAAAACAAAGCAAATTATGAACAAAAATAAAATTCTAAATGTAAATTTCAGAAAATAAAATATAAAAACAGTAAATTAAGCACAATTTCATTTGTTTTTTTTATTCTCCTTTGTGCTTTTCGTTTATTTTATGATTTTGTAGACAGAGATGTTACAAAAACTACAGGTGTTTACAATCGTTAAAAATAAAATAACAAAATCACACTATCGTTAGTGCAAGCGAAAATATATGACGACAAAAATTACGATTGTCGGATCGTTAAAAGTTACTGAATCGCACCACAGAACAAAAATGAAATAGAACCTTAGAACATTCAAAACATGTTTGAATGTGTTGTTTGTAGATATAAACCAAAGACAAGCTTTTATTAAGAGAAACGTTTGGAATTTTTTATCAATGTTGTCATATGAATTGAAAATAATTACCAAAGATTGATGCTTAAAAAACAGTTTTTTCTCTTTTCATTGCCCTTTTTACGTTTTTTGTATGCGTTCTATTGTACTCGATGCTTTTGCTATTAATCCTTTTTTTATTTCATTGCTGGTTATTTTGTTGATATTCTTCTTGTTTTGAAAATACAAGCACTAACAAAGAAAAACTTTTTGAATGATGTTTAATTTAATTCATAGGATTTTTATAGCCATTTCACACTTGTCAACATCTACCATCAATTTGCGAAGACGTTGAAATTTTCATTGTATTCCATTCTACAGCTCCCTATTGTTTTAGTGCCAACACTATAAAATTCTCTCTTATAAGGGATGTTCGAATTTTCTACTGTAGCACTTTCAAAAATTTTAATTTTTAAATAACAAGTTGACAAAACCGTCACTGCCAATCCAACAAATTACGTTTTATTTCATTTATTTCAATTATTGTGATTTGTGTGTTGTGTTTTATGCAAAATATGGAAAACCAATTTGTGAGAAAACAAAAATTTAGAGCCGGGTTAGAAAAATTGGAATATATTCGGCCATGTTCTGGAAATCGAAATCACGTGAAATTGAAATCGATGAAGATTTTCAATTGAATTTTTGTAAAAATGAAAGTTGCTTTTTCTGATTTCAAATATTGTACAGGTAGAGAAGAGTGATCCCCAAAGTATGAGGTATATAAAAGGAAACATTTTTATGAACTTTGAAGACAAGAGAATTTTTAAAATTTGTTCGGTTTTAATTTCACGTGATTTCGATTTCCAGAACATGCCCGATTAAATATTATGTGAATAAGTGTTATTTTTTGTGTGTTGTTATTTGTAAGTAAGTGTAATAGTTCAAATGATATAAAAAATTATGACAAAATGTTTTGCCCTGTGCATATAGGGACTTTGAGTGCAACGCCCCCTTAAAGGGCTAAATATATTCGTAGTAATTGTTACTACACACATATACTATTATTTTTTTTAAATTGTTCCTTGTTTTTTTATGTATTTTGCTTTAAGTAAAACAATTTTGTTAAACTATTGTCATCTTATATTTGTCTTTAACTATTCTTCTTCTAATGCTGTAATTTATAAGATACTCTTATATTATCTTGTTGTAAAGGGTGTTTTTATAGACTCACGCTTGAACAACGCTACGAAATTATCCAAATTTACTTTGAAAATCAGTCGTCGATTCGCGCAACTTATAGACGACTTCGTCATTTTATGGCGTACATAATCGTCCATCTGAACAAGCCATTCGTCGAACTGTGGATAGATTTCGTACCACATACTCTCTAGAGGATGCAATAACACCAACACGTCGAAGGAATGTGCGTACTGAAGAGAATATCGCCGCTGTAAACGAAAGTGTGGAAGAAGATCCAAATTTATCGATTCGTCGTCGGTCGCAGGAATTGGGGCTCTGTCCGTCCACTACGTGGAAAATTTTGCGCAAAGATTTCGGCCTACACCCGTATAAGATCCAGCTGGTGCAGGAATTGAAGCCACGACACCATTATATGCGTCGTTCTTTCGCCGATTGGGCTCTAGAGCAGTTGGCAACTGACCCGTTGTTTTATCGCAAAATTGTGTTCAGCGATGAGGCGCATTTTTGGCTTAACGGGTTTGTTAATAAGCAAAATTGCCGCATATGGAGCGAGACCAATCCACAAGAGACCCTACAGACTCCATTACATCCAGAAAAATGCACCGTTTGGTGCGGTTTTCACGCTGGTGGCATCATCGGACCTTATTTCTTCAAAAATGAGGCCGGAGCTCGCGTTACGGTCAATGGAGATCGTTACCGCACCATGATCAATGATTTTTTGTTTGAAAATATGGATGACATTGATCCGGAGGAGATGTGGTTTCAACAGGATGGCGCTACGTGCCATACGGCGAACGCAACCATCGACTTATTGAAATCAAAATTTGGCGATAAGTTGATTTCGAGAAATGGACCTGTCAATTGGCCTCCAAGGTCGTGCGATTTGACACCTCTCGATTATTTCCTGTGGGGCTACGTGAAGTCACTGGTTTATGCTGATAAACCAGCAACAATTGACGCCTTGGAGGCCAGCATTGTTCGTGTTATTCGTGACATACGGCCAGCAGTGCTCGAAAAAGTGGCCCAAAATTGGACGTCCAGAATGCGCTTCGTCAAGAACAGCCGCGGTGCCCATATGCCCGAAATCATTTTCAAATGTTAATTTCACGTATTGATCTTTCGAATAAAAAAAAAATTTTGATTATAATTTAATTTTTTGTGTTATTTTTTACAATTTCAAGTTCTATCGGGCTTAAAAAACACCCTTTATTAGAAAATCGATATTTATAAATAAATAATTAAAAATAAATAAAGGGACCGTAGTACAATTGTGATACGATGATTGAGTAAATATTTTTTCATATATAGACTTGCAGTTTCAATGACGTTGACGTTGACGCGATTTCAACATTAGAAGGAGCCGATACTGATCAAGATACCGATGAAGCCGATGATGACCATGAATCATAATCATCTCGGTTCAAAATTATTATCTACAGCATGTGAAGTAGTGCAGGAAGATAGTGATTGGGATGGGATGACAGTGATGATGAACCACTAGAGAAATTAATGCGCATCTCCTGCGAATCAAACAGACAGGCAAACCCGAATTTAAATTGTTGGGAAAAGTTGAACCATTAATGTACAATAAAATAAATATTAATTGTACAATGGTTCCAACAAGTGCTGAGGCTCAGTTATGCAAAACTCTGACAGAATTTGTTGAACAATTTTTCACCGAGAATATTTGCAGAGAATAATGCAGTAAGTATTTCCCAACCAAAAGAGCTGGGAGGTGTTGATAAGTTGGATCAATCAGTTGCAGCCTACAGCTCGCGAATCAGACAGAAGAAATGGTGGAGCGCAATCTTTGCATATCTCCTTGATGCTTCAGTCTTTGATGCATGCCTGCTGATGAAGAAGTCAAATCCCAATGATCCGACATGTCTGTTTCCTCTTATTTTTCGCCGAAATCTTACTGCTTCCTACATGAAACGCATGATACCCCATTTATAAGAAGTTCGCGAACAAACAAAGTTACGGAAGATACACGAGATGATTGCAGAAAACACCTTATTGAAAATCCAAAAGGGTTTGGTCTCTTCACAAATCGATGTACTAAGACGGGCTGTTTGGAAATTCGAATGTTTAAGGGGTAAAAAAGGGTAAAAACGGGTAAATTCGGTAACCCTATATCTCCAAAACTAAAAGAGATACAAAAAAATGTAATACCTATCGTTGTTCTTTAGAAAAATAATAGGACAGGTGGCTGGTACTTTTTGGAAATTCAGCCCTTTTACGGAGTAAACGTGTAAAATCTGTATTTTGGTACTTTTTTTCACCCCATCTATCTTTTAAACTCATAAACATAAAAATAAGGGTTATATCACATTTGAAACTTATCTAAAAAATACAAATACGAATTTGGTACTTTTTCGAAATTCGGACGTTTAAAGGGTAAAAATCCTAACTATTTTTGGTACTTTTTTACAAAACATTTTTCTTTATTCATTGACATATACGTATTTAATTATGGGCCCCCACTACAACATTGAAATTTTTATGCTTCAATGGGCAGAAAAAAAGTACCAAAAAGGGGAAATATTGGAAATTTAATTACTTACTTTAGCTTTTTGGTTCTACAACTGGCAATTTTTTAAATTATCGCTAATATTGGACCCAGAAACATAAACTTCAACATGCAATGTCATGAGTGGATAAGAACCTATGAGGGCAATTTTTGGTACTTTTTTGCTCTTCAACTGGTACTTTTTGAATTTCCGTTAGTATTAGACCTAGAAACATAAAATTAAACATGAAAGATCCTGAGTGAATGAGAATTTGTTAGAGGGATCTTTTTGGTACTTTTTCGTTGTTTAATCGGTACTTTTTTATTTTCGTTAATATTAGCGTATTATTATTAGTCCTGAGTGAAAGAGAATCTGTAAGAGGACTATTGGTACTTTTTCGGTCTCTACCTAGAACGTTATTTAAATTTCGATAATATTAGACATATGAACATAAAATGAAACATGCATGGTCCTGAGTGAATGAGAATTTGTAAAAGGGCTTTTTGGTACTTTCTTGTTCTTTAATTGGTACTATTTGAATTTCCGTTAGTATTGGACCTAGAAACATAAAATTCAACATTGAATGTCCTGAGTGGACAAGAATCTATAAGAGGGAAATTTGTGGCACTTTTTTGTTTTTTAACTGGTACTTTTTAAATTTCCGTTAGTATTAGCCCTAGAAACATAAAATTTAACATCCAAAGTCCTGAGGAAATGAGAATCTGTTAGAGCGACCTTGTTGGTACTTTTACGTTCTTTAATTGGTACCTTTTTTAATTTTCGTTAATATTGCATCTACAACCACTGAATTAAACAAGCAATGCATTGAGTGAATGAGCATCTGTAAGTGGCGCTTTTTGGCACTTTTTTGTGCTTTACCTGGTACTTTTTGTTCCTATTCTTGTTAAATAAAAAAATCGAACGGGTATCTGGTATTATTTTGATATTCGGCCCTTTTAGGGAGTAAAGGGGTAAAACCTGTATTTTTAAACTTTTTTGTCACGCCATCTATATTTTAAACAAATAAACATTGACATGAAAATTATATTACATTCGTAACTCATCTTTAAATTACAAATACAACTTTGATGCGTTCGAAATTCGAATGTTTAAGGGGTGAAAATCGTACATAATTTAGATACTTTTTTTTCAAAACATTTTTCTTCATCTATCTATATAATATAAAATTGTAACGTTACCGACTTATTCATCATTGCACGTCCCAAACGCCTGAAACTAAAATGTTGAAATTTGCCCGGGAGTTTGGCCTCTCCCCAAATCGATTGCCAAGGATGAGAGTTTTGGACATTTTTATGTTTAAAGGGTAAAAAAGGTAAAAACGGGTAAATTCCCTAACCTCATGTTCATTAAAAAAATAAGCGGATAGGTGTCTGGTACTTAATTGGAATTCGGCCCTTTTTGGGAGTATTTAAAACTGTATTTAAAAACTGTTTTGCCGCGTCATCTATTTTTTAAACCAATGAACATTGAAATAAAAAAATATCACATTCTTAACGTATCTAAAAAATACAAATACAAATTTGGTACATTTGCGAAATTCGAACGTTTAAGAGGTGAAAAACGTACCGTTTACAAAGTAGCGGGTTAAATGCTAGCATTAAAACAAGTTAAAACCTAGAAACATAAACTTTGGCGAAAAAATATGTCTACAAAAGAAAAGGAGACGCTATCGAAGTAGCGGGTTAAATGATAGTACCAAATAAAACAAGCAAATTGGAAGAGCAAATATGCATATTTAAATCAATTTGTAGAGCCGATAGCCGTAAGTCGCTAGTGCTTTACAATTAAGATTTATTGTAATTTAATTATAATAAATATGTAAATAAATAAAATAATAATAATTTGTATAAGATTTGAATAAATAAAACCTTAAATGCGTTTTATTATGAATTAATTATAAATTTCGTTAATCAACTCATGAACAAGTGCTTATGTATCAGATTATTTGTCAGCCACTACTAAACTACTTTTATGTAATGCGGTTGGTATGAAGTAGTCATTGAGAAGTAAGTTGTTCAGTAATTGCAAGTCTTTACGAAGTTTTTCCTGGCTACTTTTTATACAATTGGCTGATTTTTGGAATAAATCACATTTAAGCATTCCCAATGCCGCTAACCAGAATAACAGAAATAAAGATAACGCCATCCCAAAAACAAAATTGAAATCTTCTACGCCTGTTGAACAACTAACGTCATGCGAACTGCATTCCAATTGGCAAATTATTTTAAGCTGGTAAACTCAAGATAGTTGTTGTTTTAGTTGAACTAAATTAAAAATTTTTGTTTTATAATCAACATTTTCATTTTTCGAATTTATTCTGTGAGTTAAATTTCAGTTATGTGTTTTATAAAGCTTTTTGTAATAGTTCTATTCCTTAAATTTTTCAGGAATGACTTTATACACTACCAGACTATTATCTTGTATTTTCTTGTTACATTTTACCTTAACTTTCCGTAGAATAAATTCGAAAAATGAAAATGTTGATTATAATAAAGTTGCTTATGAAAAGAAATAATTCCCAATAATTTTTGTTTTATTTAAAATTTATAATAAATTTGTTAATAATATTCTTTTTAAAGAAATTAGAGATGAGCGATCCCGTGATATTTTTTTTTTTTTTTTTTTTTTTTTAGGACCAGCACTCAGGGGATGAGCCCTACTAATGCAATGCATTGTGTTGGAACTAGGAAAATAGGTTATGGGAAGGAGGAAAGAGGGAGTAGTGCTTGTGAACATTCGACTGAACTTATTTAAGGAACATCGTGATTAGTGAATGTGATTTAAAAAAGACTGTTCTTTAAAACTGTGATTGTGATCACGGTTTGTTAGTTTTCAGTTCTTTTATAGTTATCATAAAATAAAACAAGGATACTTTCTAGTACCTATACCTATGTTTAATTTTAATTGCACGGATCAAGTGAATAGATTCAAAACCTAAAAAACAACAAGATATGCACTAACACATGTATTTTCACAAATAAAGTTCTTTTAAGAAGGTATTTTTATCATGTACAATAACATTGGGGTTTCTCACGTCAATAAAAAAAAAATAGCAACATTATTCGTTACTGCATGCAAAAAACGCTATTACCCACACAAACAGTAAAATATCATAAATTTGTGTATGTACCAAAAAAACAAAAAGAGCGACTTTGCAAGTACCTGTTACTTGACAAATTTGGTCACAACTGTGGTTCGTGATTTTTCAGTAACAGTGATTTAATCGCAGGCACAGAAATATCTCTCATCTCTAATAGAAATGGTAATTTTAACATTTAAAAAAGAATAAAATTACTTGGTTCGGTTTAGCTCGGAGCCCTCCAGTTAATCTCGTCGTGCATGGCCACTTACATGCGCTAGTTTTGACCTTTGACTGTTCGAATATCAATCAAAATTTTGTTAATGAGGGCCTTCTTATAAATGAATGGCAGGTTAATTTATAATTAAGAAAGAAATTTTTTAATTGATTCGGACAGAAATTTTAACCAGATGCAAATCAATTTCTCTCAAGTGTAATATTTTCATTATGTTATTGATTGAACAATTTAGAAACAATTAGACTAATGATGGATCTCTTAGACATTTAAAGATATCAAAATATTAAAAAAAATTGTTGTAAGTATTTATGTATGTACTATAAAATTTTGTTGCATATAGAAATTATTAAATGAATGGATGGCATTCCTTTGGTAGTTTTGACCATGCAACATGAAAAGCACACAAAAAATATCGTTAATGACGTTCATTAGTGTTTCCTCGACTTTCATATTTTTGGCTCTACATATTTTTTGTTGTTATTAAGTTTTATTCCGCTGTTTTCGCTTTTTTGCTTTTGTTGTTTTCGCTTTAATGACAAACAATTAATAAAGAACCGCTGTGTATCTGTTGTTGTTTGGATGGATGAACGGTGGTGGTTGGTCGGCTGGCTTTTTTATTTGAATGAATGGTCAGTGTCAGATTTTGCTTTAGACCCAGTGCCCAAGAGACTAATCGTCAGTCAAATAAACGAAAGAAAGGACAGACCTGCAGACAAAAGCATGCATATGTTTTAAATATTTATTTGTTAAAGTTTATTTTGCGGATAGTTTTTTTTTTAGTCTGTTCTAATATTTTTTTTTTAATTTTTACCTTTAAAATTTAAAGCAATTAAAAAGTTTTGTATGGTTTATTTGTTTACTTGAGAGTGTGTGAGACTATAAATTTTCCTTTAATACAATTAAATTTTATTTCAATTAATAATAAATTAAAAAAAACCGAGTTCTACTAAAAAAAAAATTTTTTTTTTTTTTGAAATTTTTTTTATATGTACATAAATCTTTAAATTAACACAACGATCATTTTTGCAAGTTCTTTCTGAATTCTGTATTTTTTTTCATATAAAGAAAACATTGTTGAATAAATAATTGAATTGAATTGAACACAAGTGTAATTCATCAGTTTTGTGTGTTAAATTCACTGCAGTAAAAGAAGATCATGATGATTGTGAGAATAATATATACATTTTTTTTTCACAATTGTTATACACAATTGTCCTTAATTTGATTAAAATATCATCTAGATCATAATGATCTTTTGTACGATGCCTTGATTTTATTTTATTTTCGTCTTTAGAACATTATCATACATTATAGTATATTTATTATGAAGAGTTTATACATACATAGAATGTATGTATATACATATGAACATTAACTCAGACAGTATATTATTAATGATAAATTTATTTCTTTGATATAAAACACAATGAAATTTAATTTGTAGTTGTTGAGTATCAACCATCACATCAGTACTTTTGGTACCGAAATAGAAATACAATAGAAATTATAGGACAAGTGCGTTCTTCCGCTGCATATTAGATATTCCGATAGTTAGACTGACCATAGAGTTTAAATATTTTGAGCAGTAGTCAACTTTTGATAACTTGGAACTTACCTACAATGTTTCAGAGGTTATAGTCATAGGTTATAGTCATAGATAGTCATAGAAAAACTTAACAGCAACCTGTTATTTCGGAGTTTTATAGAATTAAATAAAGCACGAAAATCCTTTGGTCAGCTAAACCCTGTGTGGAATTCATCATTCACATCAAGTAGAACTAAAATAAGCCTGTTTAACTTCAACGTCAAGTCCACAGTTTTCTATGGATGCGAAACATAGAACACTGCATTACGTGACGTACACTCCATTCAAGTATTCGTACAAATGCCTACGTTAGATTCCACGAATTTATTGGCCCACAACAATACCCAACATCCATCTAGGGACAAAAACATACCAGCAACCGAAAAAAGTTTTAATCGAGAAACAAAATGGTGTTGGATTAAATATACGTTGCGTAAACCACCAGATGTTATCGCTGAATAAGGAAGCCGGCGTATGGGAAGACCAGTAAACACTTGATAATGACATATTACAATGGAACTGACAAAACTATGCTTAAAATGGAATGAGATAAAACATCGAGCAGAAAATCGAGAATATTGGAATCAAATTGTTACCGCCTTTTGCTCCTGTAAGGATTAACTATTAAAGGTTGTTTTTTTTTAGAGTATAGAACTTTGAAAAGCAACATTTTATCAGAAAAGTAAAGCTTCCGCAAAGACAATCATCCTGAAAGAAAGGAATCATTTTCCGCAAGAGGCATACTAACGGTGGCTCCAACCAATAGTCAAATCGGTGCCTACTCACCTGCTAATAACTCCCGTGGCACCAGAGTAAGTTAGTACTTAAGTGAAACCAGGCACTGACTGCCATGGCACTAGAATGAGTAAAAACTCGGGTGAAACTTCGGTCTCAAGAAATTGAGAAAACTTCATGAGCCCTGTTATTTTGGATTTTAATCGCATTTCAAGTATGTATGCACCTGAATTTTCTCGGGAGAACGTAACACCAAATGGTGAAATATCAAGGAGCAGTGGACCCTACACACTGCACAGTGGACAAGAAATCACGAAGACTTCAGGAGGCCTATCCATTTTGAGTCCTTGTCTGATTTGCCCGGGAGGATGTAACACCAAAGGCTGAAATATCCTTGTGGGGGGTACAAGCACAATTCCCACCTTTCCACCCGAATACAATGCCAAAAGCATCAGACAATGAATTAGTATTAATAATTTTTAAGGTCCGCTTTAAAAATTCTGTATATATTAAAAACTTTTGAAAGTAAATATATATTAAATAAAGAAGGGGAACTATAAAACTTAAAGGGTTGGCCACTCAAACACAACAACCATACTGTTCAGTATTTTAACAAACAAACTTTCATTGTTCTTTCTAGTTTTATGTTGTAAATTTTTGCGTTATAATCTTGATCATTTTGACAAACTACCAGACCGTGGGATCTTCTAGGCAACTACAAGACCTCGTATTCCTTCTTCTCTTTGTTTTTTTTTTTTTTTTTTTTTTTTTTTTTTGTTAAAATTTTAAATAAAAAACGTACTAACAATTACAAGAAATTCTAATCAATCAGTAGTTGACGACACTTTATGTCTATTACAATTATAAATTTAAAAATTTTAAAATTACGTGACGCTTTGAACACATACAAGTTTGACCACTTGTTGTATCGTTTTTTTTTTCCTTAAAAAAAAGAAATTTTAAAAGTCAGTACCAAGGCGAATTCATACAGGTGACCGAAGAGAGAGCTATGCAGAGTTAAAGTTATGCTGGCTGTCATTTGTTTGGTGTGGAGTTTGACATTTAAAATTAGGGAGGTTCGATACGCCTTTTTGCCGAAACGATACCGATTCTCAAAAAGAAATATCGGCGATACCAATACGTATATTAAATTTGAATTCAAAATAAAATTAACAAAATTAAAGTTGAACAATTGTTTTATTATACAAAATTACAGAGATTTATTATACATACATTAGAGCGACTCACCAAAAAAAGTGATCGATGTACCCTCCTAAAAATGAACCTTGGACTTTTTTGAGATGACATTTAAAATATTTCGGCTCCAGCTTTAACCTCTCGTGAGCTGGACCATTTTGAAAAAGGGTCTATTTTTGCATGTTTTGTTAATTTGAGAATCTGCTTCCTTACCAACGTATACAATATGGGTATCATAACAAAGGGGTCTTAAGGCGCGTCCAACTGATTATACAATTTGTTCAAGGACGATCATCCATGTCCTTTTTTTTTAAGGATATTCTGTAAAAAATAACGGTTTTTGAATTTTTTGTTCGTTTGTAATAAAACAAACCCGAGGTCAAAGCTGGAGCCGAAATATTTTAAATGTCATCTTAATAAAGTCCATGGTTCATTTTGAGGGGGTACACCTTGCACGAATTTCGCTTCCATACAACTTAAATCGCTCTAATATACATATATAACATTGATATTCATAAAATCAACAAATTTAATATTCTGATTTCTTCTTTAGCAGAATCACAACTTATTGTAAAGAGAGGATACATTTTTCACAAATGCTCTAGAGACCAGTTCTCGTAGACTTATCAGAACATGTAGAAGGTGTAGGTGTGATTGTTTCTTTAACAATTTCAGAATACAGAGTAATACAGGTTCAGAATTGTAGATAAAAAATGGGTTCCCTTATTCTTTAAAGTCGCAAAACGTTTATTCAGAGCCAATGCTAAGTAAGTCGCAAATTTTTGGGACTCTAAACTATTCAAAATCTTCAATATATTTATAATTTTCTTAAAATGTTCGAAGACTGTTTACTAGCGGAATAGCAATATACAATGAAGCAGTGGCTTTGCTTATGGATTTTATAGTCTCTTCGAAGTAACAAAAAATGTTCAGCAAAATGATCCCAAACATTAATGAAAAGAAGCAGAAAAATCTTAAAGCGTACGAATACGTACAAGATCTAGCAATCAGAGAACAATTTACTACTATGGGGAAAGGCACAATGGCTAAAGTGAAAGGTCCACACCACCCGCTTAATGCGCTTATGCATCTGTCAGAAAAGTTAAATCAGTGAAAAATTATAATGATAAGTAACACAGCAAACACGTAGAAAGCATGTACGTATTGAAGGCATGAAGTAGGATAACTTCCTGTTTTTACATGCGTCACATGCGCCTTGAAAAAAGATCAATAAAGTGTCAAACGCATTGTGTGGACCTGCTGCTTTAAGGCCCCGTTAGCCGGCCGTAAATGTAGAAATGTAAATGTAATGTAAACAGCTGATCGATTCTGTTATATGGAAAGCAATGCAACCGCTTAACTGACTGTATTGTCACTTGACTGTAACGTGCCAACCTGTAGAAAATAGAATTTCTTGACGAGCTTACGTGACAGTTGTAGATAGTGATGGGCTGCTTTTATTTTAAATGGAATACGGGTAAATTCACTCTTTTTCTTTGGTACTTTATTCATTAATAATATCTGTGGACTTTTAACAAAACAACTTAGAACACATACATATTCGTTTATAAAAATATATGATTATATGTATACAATAAAAAAATGCATACATTACACAAACAATAAAAAGTCTGGGTTTCAATGGTTTGTGTATGCGCATTTTCAAAATGATATAAGTACATGTGCATGTATATGCTATAATACACCCAGTTGGCAAAACTGCCGTCGACGCCATTGTCGTAAACTATTTATGCACGACATGTCCTCTATCACTTAGGATTTCTGGAAGAAAATTTTGAAGAAAACGTCGTGGACGACAAAATAATAGACATTGTCTTGTGCACTGTCTTCTAAAGAAGTTTATAAATGACGACATGACCGACATTGTCTTCCAACTTGTCTTTTATACAAGCCTATCCACGAAAACATGACCGGCATTGTCTTGTAAGGTGTCTTATATCTTGTAAGAAGTCCTTTAAGGTGTTATGATACTTGCTATTTTTTGTATTGGATTTTTTTAGGATTGACTGAATGAAACAACAAATGCGAGAAAGAACAAGAAATACAATATGTAAACAAAACAAACAATATTGCCCACGTTTTGTTTCCACAAAAACCGTCAAAAAAGCTATAAATCGCAAAAAAAAATTAAAACCCGCTACTTTCGATCAAAAACTAAAAAAGTTAGCAGCAGTGCTAACATTTAATCTGGAAATGTTTATTTTAAGTTACAAATTTTTATATTTTTTTTGACAGTCTAAGATTATTTATCGATAACACACGTATATTTTTTTGACATTTCAAGATTTTTTATGGTATAATCAAACTCTTTACACTTAGTTAGTTTTCCTATGCAAATATATTTGCACTGTTCTCCAATATAGAAAAAATACAAACAATAACAAGTATCATAACACCTTTATCAACACCTATACACGACATGAAGAGCGACAATGTCTTTCTTTGTGTCGTGCATGATTCTCGCGACACTTGTTCGAAAAAGTTCTTGAAGATTTGTTTTGGCTGTCCCTCACATGTCGTGCAGGAATTAACATTGTCGTGCATCCGTCTTCAAGGATGTCTTAAAGACGTGGCCAACTGGGCATATTTGTTTATTGTAAATCAATAATATAAATATTAAATATTATATTATTTATGTATTTACACATACAAGAAATACAGTTGTAATACCATCTAAATCACTGGTACTTTTCCTGCAAAGCGGTCACCATTTGAAAATTTTTAATTCCCATCACTGTGTGTCATTACAATAGGTGCGTCCAAGAACACAAAAGTTTTTACTATTTTTTACTGAACTTTACTACATTTAACTAAATTGCGTTCGCGTACACAAAATACAATAAATGAGAACACAAATTGAGAGCGTAAAGTAACAGTTCTTGACTGAGTATTTACAAATTTTTACTGCAGAAATTTTTGTATTAAAATTTAGTAAAACAAAAAAACATGTGTTTCAAAAAGTAAATAAGCAAAAGCAAACAAACAAAAAGATTAAAAATTGTGAAAAATTGTTTAATAGAAGAAAAATTCATATAAAAGCATTTATATGGCTAAATACCAACTTTTGAAACCTTTTCGGTTATGTTAATTTTTAGAGTTGTAAAAGTATAAAGTATTTGGGTACCTAGAACTGCACTTGCTTTTTAAGTAATCAATAGCAAAAAAATTACTAATGCTCTGTTAAAATAATTAACTTAGGCACAAATTAGCAAAATCAAATAAAAAAATAAAACAAACATGAAAGATTACATACAACAATTTCTTTGTATTTTTCTTAAATGTTCGTGTTAAAAAAAATATTTTATCGAGTACCGATTAGAAAACGAGTTAAGTAGTCAAAAGTGTAAACATTTTTCAACACTACATTTATTTGCCATCAGCTGTTTCCTATATTTTACGAATTTTTAAAAATTTTCCGTTCGCGTACTTTTTTGGGCTAAAACTTTTTTTGAGATTAATGTGTCAGTTTACTCAGTAATTACTCATTTACTGCATTTTACTGTAAAGGGGTCTGTACAAGGCCAAACATTTCTCATCAAGCGCCATGGTAGTATTAGTGAAAATGTGTTAGTATGTGTGACACCGACGATGCTGGATGGAAAATCAAAAAATTTAGATATGAAGGCGAATATTACGTCCAGTACACGTACACGAGTGAATTCGCCGGTATGACAAGCATTTTGATCCTGTACAGACCCCATAAAAGTACTCGAACGAACATATTATTGAATTTTGCTTGCTAACACTCTGTGTTTGTGAATGTATTAACATGTGCGTATCTCTCTGTTAAACTCCGTCCTCTTCATCATTATATGCATTCATTGAAATGGTGGTTGGAAAATATGAACTCACAACTATGACTTAAAGCAGCAAGCACAGCATGAATTCACTGTTAATTATACCCACTCCACAATAGTGGAGAGGATATTATCCATTTGTGCTGATGTTTGTAACACCTTAAAATAAAGGTGGGTCTTCCTTATGTAGGTATACCGATCAGTTCAGAATCACATCCTCAGTCGAATAATCGTAGTTCGTCCGGCATGTAAACCTTGTGCGCAAAGTACAGGTCACAATTTTGGGGATAATTGATGAAATTTGGTACATAAGTTCTGATTGGCAAAATAACCAAGTCTATTGAAAAAATAATTAAAATCATCTTACCAAATTTTATTGGAATCGGTTCATATTTGACCATAGCTCCCATACAAATACTACCGAAAATGGCTTTTAATGCCACAACTTTCTTATAAATGTTGGTATTAACATGAAAATTGGCGAAAATTACTTTTACGATATCTACTATCTATTACGATATATCCAAAATGACCCATATGTCCCATATAAATCCCCATCCTAAAATCTCATGTAAAAGAAGCTATCTAAATAATATGTGACACAAAGAACTTTTACATGAATCTTAACCTCATAACATAATGTTGTTTAGGCGGGTCCATGATTGCCCTTGAACACTAGCAGAAATTGTTGTTAAATACTGTGGTGTAGGGTATCATATGGTCGGGCTTGACGACTATGGATTCTTACTTGGTTTTGTTTGCTTTAACAATGGTATCAGCGTTACCATTTTGATTTTACTTTCCTGTGTATGGTACTTTGATGTGGGCAATAAAAACGAAAATTATTCTTGGACAAATCACGGTATTCGATATCGATCGAAACTACAATACAATTTAAATAGAAATTTTGATCGATATCGAATACCTTAATTTATCCCTGTGTCTTATTAACGCTAAAAAGCTCCCTCTTATAGATTCTTATCCGCTCAGGACATTGCATATTTAATTTTATGTTAAATTTAAGTTCCGTGCCGAAAATTAATTATGCAAAGTTTGATCCTACCCGCACAATAGGCTCCGAATTTAACAACTTTTATACGTATATTATTTAAAAAACGCTTTCAAATGTAAAAGATAAATTTAATGCTAAAATGTTCCTCTTATACTATGTACTAAAATATATAGAATAATTTAGTTTAAGCATACGACCCAGTAAGAAATATAAGTTTCATTGGCGAATTAAGTAAATAAAAAATAAAAATAGATCCAATATTAATGAAAACTCAAAAAGTACCAATTAAAGAACAAAAAAGTACCAAAAAGTTCCCTCATAGAGTCTTATCACTCAGGATATTGCAAGTTTTATGTTTCTAGGTCCAATATTAACGGCAATTAAAGAAAGTACCAGTTGTAAAACCAAAAAACTAAAGAAAGAAATTTAATTTCCCGTATTTCCCGTTTTTGGTACTTTTTCTCCCCATTGTTGTATCAAAAGTTTCAATATTGTTGTCGGAGCCCATGATTTAAAACGTATATGCCAAAAATTGGAAACAAATATTTTGTAAAAAAAAAGTACGAATGTATTTTTTAAAATTGCAAATTTATGTATGTGAAAAAAGAAGGGTGCGAAACATTAATTTCCTATAACGGGTTTTAACTACCTGTGCATTTTTAAATTACGTTATTTTATGGAGCAAAGCAAATCTACCCGTTTAAAATAACTTGAAAAATAATTAAACCAAAAGTAGTATTAAAAAAAACAAATCTGGGTTCAGGTACTTAATTTTTTTTACTATTTTTTATGGCTTACTGCGCAAAATTGTTATCAAAACCCTTGAGGCTTCTAGAGTAAAATTGAAAAAGTGTATACAAGATAAGAGTTGTTCCAAATAGCAGAGAAATGTAATGCTAAGCCCGTAGAAAAGAAATTTGAACTTTTAGTTTGAAAATTATGCGAAACTTCATTTGTCAAGGAGATAGTAACATATCAACATCTATATAACAACTTAATAAATTAGTTGTTATAATTTTAAATAAGATTTTATGTTACTATTATAAACATTTATGGTTATAATTATAAGGTTATCATTTAAATTATATACTATAAAATACATTAAAGCTGCGATCGGCAACGCATACTATTACATTTTGCGATTGTATGCGTTGTATGTATTTAACATATGTTGTTGTTAATGTTGTTTAATTCTCTACAATAGCTGCGTTCGAGAACACAAAAGTTTTTACTATTTTTTACTGAACTTTACTGCATTTTACTAAATTTCGTTCGCGTACACAAAATACAGTAAATGAGAACACAAATTGAGAGCGTAAAGTGACAGTTCTTGACTGAGTACTTACAAATTTTTACTGCAGAAATTTTTGCAGTAAAATTTAGTAAAACAAAAAAACATATGTTTCAAAAGGTAAACAAACAAAAGTAGCAAACAAAAGGCATACAAATTGTGAAAAAATTGTTTGAAAAAAGAAAAGTTTAAATAAAACTAAAATAAAAAGAAAAAATGAATAAATATGAATTAATTAAACTTGTTTGTGAAGAATTTATATGGCTAAACACCAACTTTTGAAACTTTGTTTTGTTATGTTAATTTTGTGGAGTTGTAAAAGTGTCAAGTACTCGGGTACTTAGAACAGCCATTGTTTTTAAAATTATCAATAGTAAACAAAAGTATTCGTGTACTATTGATCAAATTTAGCCGGAAACAAATTAGCAAATTCAAATAAAATAAAAAACAAACAAATATGAAAAATTACATAAAATAATTTGTTTGTATTTTTCAAAAATATTCGTGTTATAAAAAGTATTTAATCGAGTACCGATAAGAAAACGAGTTAAGTAGTCAAAAGTGTAAACATTTTTCAACACTTCAATTATTTGCCATCAGCTGTTGCCTTTATTTTACGAATTTTTACAAATTTTGCGTTCGCGTACTTTGTTGGACAACAGTTTTTTGTGAGAGCAAATATTTAAGTTTACTCATTTACTGCATTTTACTGCAAAAGTACTCAAACGCACCTAATATGTGTGCACACAAAAGAGAGCATCAATTTCTTTTAATATTTACACTATTTTTGCAAATTTTGTGTTATTTACCGTCCACAAAAGAGGGCGGGGCGAAAAAATGGTTTTTTAACTTTCGTCGACGTTAAAAGTTGTATTTGCTAAACAAAAGTACTCGTATGAGAAAACTTTAAAAAAATTGAATTTTTCAGAGCTATGATATGTTCTTCTACGGGGAACTTTATCCTCGTTGGTCCAACTTTATTTATTTTTGAGCTTTACTAGCCTCTGTCCATAACACATATTTCGAACAAGTTTCATCGATCTAGGGGCAATTAGTAACTTTGTGAGTCGCTTTGTCATCGTCCAGACTTGCAATTTTTGTTGCTGCAATTTTTAAAAAATTTTTTTTTTAAATTGCATTGATGTCCAGATTATGAAATTATAGTTTTGCAATTTTTGTATATTTATCTTGTCTTTCCTCTTCTTCTTTTTACATTTTGTATATAAATACAAATACACCTACAGCCAACTTCAAGTTTAAAAGTACAAAAATAACAAACCAAAAGAGAATTGCGCAGTACATGAGTACCACTCAGGCTTGCTATTTATCGGCATTTTGCCGATTTTTTGCCTTAAATTTAGCAAAGTTCCGATTTTTTGATAAACACTTAAACCACTGTAACTTTGCTTGTTAACATGTAATTTATTAATTTTGGAAAGTATTTTTTCAACTGTATTGGCTAATTTTACAAAAAAATGATTAAAAAATTAAATTTACTTAACGGAATTTATGAACACAAAGAATTTTTTGAACTTTTATGATTAGTATTTGGGCTTATTGGCTAATGAGTTACTATCAAAATCAAAACTCAACAAAAGCGA
Source organism: Pollenia amentaria (assembly GCA_943735925.1). Lineage (NCBI taxonomy): Eukaryota > Metazoa > Arthropoda > Insecta > Diptera > Polleniidae > Pollenia > Pollenia amentaria. The sequence goes on along the minus strand of OX031007.1, from coordinate 69,709,979 downwards.
TATTAACAAAATTGTTAAAATGTTTTGATTTTGAACAAAAATCTTATAAATCTTTAAATATGATAACCCTAACAAAATTATGAAAAAGGAAAATATTTCTTTAATGGAAATTCTGAAAGGGTTCCCCAGCTTTGTTTCTGAAAAAGAAAAACAAATTTAAGACTCTGAAGTTAACATTTTGAAATGTTTAAGAAGATTTATAAGGAATTGAAGTTAATTTGCAAATATTTTGTCAAAAAATTTCAGACTTAAAACGTGAGAATTCTTCGGATGCATTTCCAGTGCTGTCAAACTGTGTACAACAAATTATGGTCCTTCCACATTCTTCCGCAAATGTGGAAAGAATTTGTAGCTAAGTTAACCTTAAAAAAATCAAATTTCGATGTTTTCTGGAAAATGACTCCTTGCAAGGAATTCTTTTTTCTTAAGATTACTTAAAATTTAATAATGCAAACTGTTTTGATGTTGATATTAAAATGTATTTAATTAAACTAGTAAACACAAATATGTATCTATTAATTAACTACAATTTATTTATTAAAATATTATTTTTCAATAATTTTTATGCTTTTATATGGTTTCTGTGTAAGTAAATGCTGAATTATTCTGTTTTGTTATTTTTTGTGTCAATCAAAATGTTTTAGTGTTCTTAAAATGGATATTAAAAATTTGCCGATTTTTTAAATTGAAGTGCCGATAATGCCGATTTTTTTTTTTCGAAAATATGCCGATTTTTTATCAAAATTATCTGGCCCCCTGGTACCACTCCCCAATCTTCTCACCCCTCTCACCAATAAACTCAAGAATTGCCGCAACAAAAATTGCAAGTATGGACGATGACTTTTAGATTTAAAACAAGTGCAGGAAGAAATTTATATATTTAAATCTTATAACTGTAAATTTGGGCCTTAATGAATAAATAATTTGTTTGTAAGTATGTAACAAACCAACTACGCCGCTTGAAATTACTGTAGTTCTTCCTTTGATAAATTAGTTGTTTGTCATTAAACTAAAACTAGGGACATTGTTATATTGTATTTAGATTTTAATTTTATATTTAAATACATATTTACATATATTAAAATTTTTTTAATTTTACTTTTTGTTGTAGTTTTTTTATCTGATGCGCAACATACATATCTTTGTTTTACTATTTCAAGGACATTTTTCGTAGTTTTGTTCATTTTGCAAACATTTCATTTGCCTTACTAATACGCGAATTTTTAAGTAATTATTTGTACGCATCAAGGATATAATAGTTTTTTCTTTACAATAATTGTAAATAAAAACATGCATTATAGAGATGAGCGATCCCGTGATTTTTAAAGATCATCGTGATTAGTGAATGTGATTTAAAAATCACTGCTCCTTTAAACTGTGATTGTGATCACGGTTTATCAGTTTTCTGTTCTTTTAAAGCAATTGCGGCCAAGCTATATGTACAATGCGCGAGCTTTTGCAAGAGCTTTTGTAAGCACTTTACAAAGAAACAACAACAAATTGTAAGAGCTTTCAAATCTGTTTACTTTCATATACATACATACTTGAACAAATAAATTTGGGCATAAAAAAAATTCTAATAAGATAGAAGAGAGAATGAAAGGAACAGCAATATCATTCTACATTTCATTCAAAAAAAGCTATTACCCACACAAACAGTGAAATATCATAAATTTGTATATGTAACAAAATACAAAAAGAACGACTTAGAAAGTACCTGTTACTTGACAAATTTGGTCACAACTGTGATTCGTGATTTTTCAGTAACAGTGATTAAATCACAGGTACAGAAATATCGCTCATCTCTAATGCATTATATTTGTTGTATTTAATTATAAAAAAATATGCTTCTGCACGGAATACAATTTTTAAGTATGTACTTAATACTGTGGATGCCAGACGATCGAGGTGATTTCTAAAATGGCTTTCACTATGTGGCTTTCACACTCTTATTGCTAACGTGTGAAAAATTCTAGGACACACTAGAGGAACTCTTTCAAGTTGATCCTTATAGAATGTATAGTTACAGAATACTGGACACATTCTTTAGAATAACATATACATTAGGGGTATAACCAAAAAAATACCTATCACGACGGGGTGGCCACTGATGTATATATCAAGAAAACAGTTTTTTGAGATCAATTTGGATAAAAAACCTCCCCCCCAAACCGTTTTTTCTAAAAGCTTCCAAAAAATAATAATATTTGAATTTTTATTTTTTAAATACCATACATACAGTCATGTACTATATATTAACTTCAGATACTAAAAATTATCTATGTTGAAGGAAATAAACTTTGGTGGTATAAGTCTTGTGTATTTTTAATAAACAAAAAAAAAAAAAAAAAAAAAATCCAAATACTAAACTTCAAAGTGATTTGGGGGGGAACTTTTTTAACGCCCGCGAAAAAGTGACCCCACTTTTCATCATAGATTTTCATGGTCCATATGGCATGGATAGGTATTTTTTGATAATATTAAAAATTGTTCAAAAGTTATACCCCTAATATACATACATATATTTTCTTAAGTTCAGATCCATCGAATTTATATTATTTTGAATTTTTGTACACCATGAGCATACATTATTAAATGAATAATAGAATTAATATTAGATTCAAGTGACTTCTTTGAAGATCTCCGGATCTAACAGGCTAAGGCTAGTTTACACGTTAATACAATGTATTACGACTTTGTAGAATATAAATATTATGAAATTCTCTCCGTGTTTAAAATAAAAAAAAAAATAAAAATCTGTTGTAAGTATTTTTTATGTTTACACGGATGGTATAACCAAAATAAAAAGTCCGCCAAGATAGCGTCGATAGTTATCCACGAAAACGCAAAATTGAATTGGTGCTTTTGGGGGTTGAATTAAAAACGGGAGTTTAATGCTTTTGGGAATTAAAAAATGATAGAGGGAGTTTTGATTTTAGGAATTTAAAAAATTAGGGCGTTCGAATAAAAATGAGAATTTGTAATTTTAAGCAAATAATTACACAAAAATTAAATAAAAAAAGTTAATAAACAATAATATACACAAAAAAGTATGAAAATAATTAAAACATTTTTAATAATTAAAAAAAAAGACTTTTTTTTATCATAAGAAGCAAATAATAAACATTTTACAAAAAAATGATTAATACAAATATGGAGTATCTACACATTAAAGTTATTAAAACCGAAATTGGTGTATTATTTTTTCGGGGCTTAAAGGTAACGTCAAGGAAAAAACTCAATAGATTATGAAACTAGACTTTCCATAGAATATAAAAAGCTTTCCGTGCAATAAATCCAACGAACTGTTTTCCAGAAATCTGGTTTCATCCAAATTGGTCAGAAAAATTTTGTGCAACTCTAAAAAAGGCGCTGAATATTTGTTTATATAAAACAGCCATACCAAATTGGTTTTTCACACATCGTATTCACAAGCTAGAAATTTCCAACATTTTCACTAAATTGAAAAGATTTTTTATCAAGTAGTGTGAAAATATTATTAAAGGTGTGTTTAACAATTTTTTTTTTTTTTTGTTTAAATAATCTCATATTTGTATATTGTGAAATATTTCGTTTTTTTTTAATTTTTCAAATTTGATTTTAAAAATTCTAGCAACTTTGTTTCTCAACATAACATTTTTTGCTGTCAAATCTATGTTCGTTTACTCGAAATACCCCCTAGGTCTGCTTTTGAATTTGATTGATTGCAACTCATTTTTTATTTAATTTATTTGAATTGCAATACATTGTACTAATTCATTTGAAACAATTCAAAATCAATTCAATTCAAATGAATTGTAAATGAATTGCAATTCACTTAAACAAATTCATTTGAATTACAAATTTCACAGAACTAGACTTGCCAACTGGCCAGTTTTCGCCGGGACAGTCCAGTTTTAGAGTGAAATGTCCCGTGTCCCGTCGATACTCTGAACTGGACGCCATTTTTCCCGTTTTCTAACTAACTTTTTTATTACATGGCACAACAAATCAAAAAAATAGAGAGCTTAAGCACTTATTTTAGTACTACAAATTTTTTAACAGAACTGGATTTTTTTGCTACATTAGCAACCAAAGCAGATACATATACTATATAGCTGATTACTTTTTTGTATCTCAATACACAAGTTATATTGTGTATGAGCAAGGCGAGTACATGTAAAGTGAATTCGCCTTATTTTTTTATAATTTGACATTAGAGATGAGCGATATTTCTGTACCTGTGATTTAATCACTGTTACTGAAAAATCACGAATCACAGTTGTGACCAAATTTGTCAAGTAACAGGTACTTTCTAAGTCGTTCTTTTTGTATTTTGTTACATATACAAATTTATGATATTTCACTGTTTGTGTGGGTAATAGCGTTTTTTGAATGAAATGTCGAATAATATTGCTGTTCCTTTCATTCTCTCTTCTATCTTATTAGAATTTTTTTATGCCAAAATTTATTTGTTCAAGTATGTATGCATATGAAAGCAAACAGATTTGAAAGCTCTTACAATTTGTTGTTGTTTCCTTGTAAAGTGCTTACAAAAGCTCTTGCAAAAGCTCGCGCATTGTACATATAGCTTGGCCGCAATTGCTTTAAAAGAACAGCAAACTGATAAACCGTGATCACAATCACAGTTTAAAGGAGCAGTGATTTTTAAATCACATTCACTAATCACGATGATATTTAAAAATCACGGGATCGCTCATCTCTATTTGACATCTTCAAGGAACTGCGACTACCTGGTAAATAATTCTGCCTTAATTAGCAGCACTGGAACATTTTTATTCCCTTTTGTCATTTGCCATTTGTCAAACGATAACTGTGATTTGCTATTCCATTTGTCAATTTTTAATAAATTAAAATTTTAACGGAACGCGAGATTTTTTAAAGGTATTTATTTATTATTTTTTCCAATAAATTTGCATGTATGTATATTAAAACTATTAAACTTTGCATAGAAAAATGAACAGAAAAAGACACGCAGATGGATGCAAATCCATCGGCAGCGACACACGAAAAGGAAAAAAAATAATCTAAAAAGGTGTTGCAAATTCAAACAAGATTGGTTGAAGTTACCAAATTTCCAGAGTTGGTTAAGAAATACGCCAAACGATGAAATGAGTGCTTATTGTAGTATTTGCAAGCTAATTTTTTCTGTAAAATTTGAAGGAATTTTAATGATAAAGAAGCATGCAAATTCCAAAAAACACATACAGCTCCTTAATGCAATGAATGATAGTACTAAGTTGACAAAGTTTTTTACAAAACCCAATACAACTGATGAACATGAAGCTATTATATGTGAAATAGCATTAACGTATCATGGTGTGATCCATAATCACAGCTATATGTCTCAAGATTGTGGCAATAAACTTTTAAAAAAATTATTTAGTGATTCGGAAAAAAGTCAACGTATTTACTGCGGCCGGACGAAGGCTGAGGCAATTGTTGAAATTGTATTAGCTTCATATTCTATTGAACATGCTTTATCAGATGTTGGTGGTGGTCCTATTTCTATAGCCACAGACGCTTCCAACAAGGGAAATAAAAAACTGTTCCCTGTTGCAATTCGATATTTTTCAATGAAGAAAGGACCAACAACATTTCTTATTGATTTTTATGAAGATAATAACGACGAGACATCGGAAGCCATAGCAGCGAAGTTGATTGAGTGCCTAGAAAAATATGGAATGTTGCGTAATAATAAATTAGCAGACAATGCGTCCGTTAACTATGGCAAATTTAAATCAGTATTTCAACATCTGAAACGAAAACTGAATTTACCGAATTTAATTGCTGCACATTGTCATGCTCATATACTAAAAACCTTATCGTTAAATGTAGAAAGTTTAGTTATTGAAGTTTTCCGTGAATTTTCTTCAAGTGCAAAAAATATATGATGAAGTGGTTGAAGTTACTTAAAAATTGGAAATACCGATAGACAAGGATGCTTTATTTTCTGAAATATGTTTTCTAAATAGTATTTTGTCAAAACTGAATATTACTATTAAACAAAATAGTGCATTAACTTTTATGACCGAAATCCCCCATTCAAATAAAATAATCCAAAAATGGTTAAAATTTTTCGATAATGGGGAAAGTCCAAATTTGTTTATTATAGTCCAATATATTTTTATTGTACCACCTAGTAATTGCTATGTAGAGCGTGTTTTCAGCGTCATGAAAAATAAATGGCATGATACGCGCTCTAGGATGCTTGTTCCTTTAGTTAAAGCTGAGTTGTTGGTTCATTTCAATTTTAGATTAAGATGTGCTTAGTTTGTTGAATTGTTTACTTTATATAAAGATTTAATAAAAGCTGCTAAAAGTGATACAAAATATAAATTTAAAACTAAAAACTGAAATAATTACACTTTTTAAAATTCTATTTTACGTTTATATTATTATTAACTATGTACATATGAATTTAAAACTAAGTAATGAAATAACTTCACTTTTTAAAATTCCATTTTATGTTACAATTGTTATTAACTATGTATATTATTTATATTTACGTTTATGTTTTGGTTAAGTTTTATAAGTCTAGATTTTACACAATTTGAATTAATGTGTTATTGTTGATTTTCCAAATAAAATAGTATAATAATTATACATAAACGGATTTGTTTGAATTTTTCTATGATTTTTTTAGTGGTGTCCCGTTTTCGCAATCTTAAAAGGTGGTAAGCCTACACAGAACCTGTTTTTTTGCAGATACGGTGAGTACGGATTTTCTTGAATCAAGTTCAGAAAGATTGATTCAAGTACGGATTATTCAATCGAGAAATACTCAAGCTATCCATATTCAATCCCGGATTCGTACTTAAAATAATCCGAAAATGAGATTTATTAAGGTAAAACTGAGATTGAATCAATCTCAAAATGCGCTTGATTCAAGAATTATAAAATTGATTTAATCCCGAATTCGTACTTACAATAATCCGAAAATGAGATTGGTTTAAGTAAAACTGAGATTGAATCAATGCCATAATGTACTTAAGTCAAGTGTTATAAAGTTGATTTTCCCGAATTCGTACTTTAAATAAATCAAAACTGAAATTAGAAGAAGAATATTATTATAATTAATTTACTTACCTGTTTCACACCTTACAAAGTTCCAATTATAAAACACCACCACCATGCCCGATATGATTTTTACTTTAAAAACTTAATGTACATATTTAGCTAAGAATATAAACTAAATGAGAAGTGAGAAATTGAAGGCACGACAATTTTACTTTTAAAAGTTTAAAAAATAAAATTTATTAAGATTTAAACATGAAAATAATGTGTTTTCTTCCTGTTATGTTGTTTTTGTTGTTTCTACAGTGTAGAATCTACACACAACAAGCCAATCGTTTTTTAGCTACTTGTGTGTTGCTGTAGTGGCTACAACAAATTTGAATAAGTTATATGAGATTAAAACGCTCAATTTGTAATTTTACTCTCAGAGTGGCAGTACCAACGAAAAGTTCAATCTTTTTTGTACTTGGTTTAAGAATTTTATATGTACTTACTTTAAGAAATTCCGGGAATGATTTTTGAAAGTTAACCCATTTATAATTGTTTTGAGTACGTTTTTGTGTTATTTGTACTTGAATTTTTGAGTACGACTCGTACTCAAAGTAAGTATAAAAAGCTTACCTTATCCCGAGTGTTTTTCTTTCTGTGTAAACGTTAACATAACACTCTTACATTGCTTAATACGAACGAAATTGCCGGAAGTAACTTAAATGTGTAACAGGGGTACACACATATAAAACAAGAACAAAATAGGAGCATAACTCCTTAAAACGCTTCAAAGCAATTAATATGGAAAAATGTTTTAAGTACACACGTTTTGTTGTTAAATGCGGAAAACGTATTAAAAATCACTAGTCATGATAAAATAAAAAAAATTAAAAAAAGTGTCTAATCTCGGCTTGTAAAAACTCTCTTTTTGTCGTCTGAAATACTATTATTTTGTTATTTACAACGTTACTCGGGGCTATTCTTTTTTTTATCTATGAAGGCCTTGCCTTTTTTCTCAACACAGTCACAATTTTTTACTAATACACCCACATTTTTCGCAATGGCAGCTCCAGTGGCAACACAAATTGCATGCGATTGAAAATTGCATGCCACTAAATGTCAAAACGATTAGCAATGTTATCCTGTTCACAATGTAATGCAAATTTACTGGATTATTGTCTATTGGAAATTAAAGTTTTAACTGTAAAATGTATTACTATCATTCATTTTTTAAAACATAATAAAAACTAATTGCAATAATTTAATAAATAATAAAAAAGAATATCTACATTGGCCCCTGAACATATTCATTTAAATCACATAAAAATTTTTTTTTAAATATTTAAAAATATAACTTGAAATTGGTTGTCTTAGTAAAAACAAAAAAATAATGAAATGTATTTAACATGTCAATATTAATAAATAAGACATTTTTCCATTATTTTTAAACATATTGCCCAGAAATAATATTATTAAATGCAAACATTTATCAATATGGCATTTTATTTCGGTTTAAAGAAGGGTAAATCCAACAATAAATTTTCTTACTTGATGAATGGTTTAGTAAAGGTTTAATAGAACATTTTTCGTTTATGAATACAATTGTAGCCCTTTTTGCTTATAAACGGTTAATTAATCTTAAACAATTTTTTATGAATACGGCTGTTGGTATATAAGATATTTGTATGAAATGTTTACACAATATGAAGAAAAGATATGGCGATTAACTCGACATTATAACAGTACGTTATCATTTGACAGTATTGTCAAGACAGTAAGCAAATACATATTAGTTGCCAAAAACACTACTTGCTGTCTTCGTGACGTAGGCGTCCAGACAGTAATTAAGACAGTTCACTTTGAAAAAAATGTCTAACGTGAATGTCGCAGTGCAAGTTCTAGCTAAACGTGTTTTTTATGAACTTAACAAATTAAAAATAGCATTTAACAACTATTTTTTGTGAACATAGATAACCCTTAATTAAAACATACAAAACCAAAGTATAATTTATTAATTTTCTTTTAATTGTTGATTTTTTTCTTACTTTTGCGAACAAAACTTCAAATTACTGTCAGCAAATGTCAAATCACTGTCCATTTTACTGTGTGCAAAATTTGCTAGACAGTAGACAAGACAGTTGGAAAAGTGTACATGTATTAGTGAAAAAGTTTGCATGTATTGCAACTGTCTTGCCAGTACTGGCAAATGTAAACACCGTGTTAGCTAGTAGACGGCCCTATGTTCCACTGGGAATTAAAAAAGTTAAAATCAGGTTTTATGAGTTATGACTCCGTGCAGCAAAGGCTCGATATGATGATGTGATGTGTTTCTGGGGACTGAGCAATGAAGCTTTTTGAATGCTTAATAATGCATGACGTAAATACTGATGCAACGAACTGTCCATCGCTTTCATCCCAAACATAATTGTGGGAATCATGCGTTCAATATTATAAATTGTAAAATTATGGACAGCGTAAAAATTATTGCAACTAAACCCGATTCTGCGAATATTGTGTCATTGCGTTTCTTTTGTCGGATCCTTTCTACTTCATCCTTGTGTTGCTCATATTCTGCATCGGTTATATTTTAGGCTTCGTGTCAGACGCATACATCGCATTGATCTTTCTAAGCTCAAATTAGACGTGACATAAACATAACCATACAAAACAGCCGTTTTACACAATCACACAAGTCTTAAGTATTTTATTGAAAATGCTTCCCTGATCTAATTATTGTTTAAAACAATTGTGATTTTTAATTTAACTGTTGGTTTTTTATTAAGGCTTAATGTTACGACTTTCAAAATATTCTGTTAAAATACACGTCTGGTGTGATGAGAATACATAAGTTTCTAAAATGTTTTAGAAAATGAATATTTACCAAGCGTTTGTCAAATCCGAATTCTCTCTTACTCAATACATTTTGCTTTTACATGATAAGATTTTTATCATTCTACATCATTTTTTGACATGTCGTAATACATTTAACAGCATTTGAATTATATTTGCGATACAATAACCACCGATAGCTGCCCTTTTAATATGTGAATATCCATCTAGGAAGTATGGATGGAACCTTTTTTATCCAACTTGTACATTAGAGTGGTCCAAAAAATTAAAGTGAATTCTAAAGTTAATGAATGACCTAATTTCATTCGTTTGGTTATAAAAACATTTAATATGAAGTTTGGTGCTGATTGGATACAGAAAAGTCGTGGCGGAAATCGGTTGAAAATTTGAATAGTGAATATAATGCAAAAAAGTAATTTTTTAGTTTTTGTCAAATTGTTTAAATGTCGTAAAAGTTTTATCTTAGATGATAAATTGATCGAAATGTAGATATAATTATGTTTTAAAAAATAAAACCCAAACACGTTTAAAAGCTACCCCTGTAATCAGTGCGGCCAATCTGTGTGTAATTACACATAATCTGTGTAATTTTAACCTGCACGTGTAGCCCATGTGTAATAAGTTTCATGTGTTATCTGTGCGTAATTTAACTTGGAGTTTTATTATTTCATTTGTTGTGACAGTCAAGCTTTTCCATTCGAACACTGACCTTTTGTAATTTTTTTCAGTTTCCATAACAGTCAAACTTGCTTTTCAAGCCCAAACATTTGTTATTTATTTTCTCTTTACAACACAAAGGTACACTACAAGTACATAAAGCAGTAAATCTGTAATTTTTTCCATTAATATTTAAAAAAATTTACTTTAAATATGGAGATATTTAAATGAAACGGCGTTTTTAACTTTAAAAAAGTATTGGGTAATTTTTGCCTCCTCCCAAGTGCGTTCAAAATTTTTGACAAAAGAAAAAAAAAACAAAAGCAGTGTTGTTGTAGACTTGACCTCACCTTCTAGTGAATTCGCCTTGCGTGGAACCGATTGTCGTGGGAACGACAAACAAAGCAGTAAGTACCGCAGTTGTTAAAAAAGTTCAGTGCAAACATCTTAAATAAAAGTGTGGGTAAAATATGCAACGTGTTTACATGTTTTTCATACAACGTATTTTTCAGAAAAGGAATCGCCATTAGATATTATTAATTTAAAAATAAATATCTGCATTTATTTTTAACACCTTGGGAAAAATTACACGGTGCTACAAATGAGCACTTTGTTTTATACTTAAAAAACGACCAAGTGTAGGTTATTGACCTTATTGAGTAGATCAAAAATCAATTTTAAAAAGTTCTGAAACACCCTCAAATTTCGGAGTTATTTCAAATAAACCATTTTCGGGTAGGTTCGAGTACTTGTGAACGTGTACTTCAGTTGATTTTAAGCCGATATTTATTCTTTAAACGGTTTCAGAAAGAAGCCGGACAGACAGACGGACATGGCCAAATCGACTTAGAATTACTCAAGGTGCCGGAATATATATATACTTTATGGGGTCTTAGATGTATTATAAAAAAGTTTCACACGGAATGACAAACTTAGTATACCCTCATTCACCACAGTGGTGGTGGAGGGTATAAATAAATAATTATTCTCACTTATTTTTTCCGCTTGGGAGTATCAAGTGCTATTTAAAGCTCTTAAAGTAAAGTTCAATAACTTTTAAAGTAGATTTTTTTTTGTAATAAAATCTTAATGTTTTTTGTAATAAAATTCTACTTTAAAATTTTTATACAATAAATGTGACCTGGTCTTTGAAAACGGACCTTACGTGTCAAAAAATCATTTTTCACTGTCTTGTCAATTCGGATGGAGTTTGGGACGCTCTTTCACGTGGTGAAATCTGAAAATCATAATTTGTTTAAAAGTGAAGAAAAAGAAGAGTACTAATACGAAAAATACTGTTATTTTTTAAAATCTAAAATATTCGCAGCCTAGTTTCAGATAAAAGTAAACCAGATATTGTAGCTCCATTACCTAAACAGGAGTTGGCATCGAAGAAACGTGCGGCTGAATCATCGAAGAAGGATTTAGTATTCGACAAACGCGTGGCTGCATCATCAAAGAAGGATTTAGCATCGAAAAAACGTATGGCTCCATTACCGAAAAAAATTAGCTTAAACGAAACGAAAGGACCAAGTTCCATGTTCCTCACAACCAAAAAGTAAAAACGTCTCAATAAAGACGACGACGAAGAAAAATTAGTATTGCAAAACATACCTTGTGTTTTTTCGCGTAGAATGTTTGTTTTTGTATAAAACACGTTACTCTGGCATATTATAATAAACTTTTTTGTTTTATATAAGTCCCTTTTTCATTAATTTTAAAAATCTGACACCGGATTCGTAATCAGCGACCCAAAAAACCCCCCAAGTAACAAGTTAACAAAAAAGTAACTAACGAGATACTGACGAAACAAGTTGTTTAACTTCAATAGCTGCTTTCTCGATAACTTGTTTTCGCACGTAAGATCCCTTTTCATAGACCTGTACCCATGTTCTGTAACTTTGGTGAGAACTTCTCGCATCGAAAAGATGTGAAACAAAATATTCCATCGTTTCTCGAAAAGTGAGTAAAAAGTGTGTATGTAACGCATGTCGAAAACTATCAAAAGAGATTACGTCGTTACGTTATAAATGTCATAATATTCCACTCGAAGTCGATGTGAACTTGCAGACGTTGAGAACGCCAGTAACACATATCGTTGACGGCGGCCAAAATCATTAAAATTGAAAAATTTTCAATGACGGCGGCGAAAATACAACCGTCGGCTATAGCAAATAATGTAGAGTGCGACTTTAATTTCTGTTGTTTAAAAAATAGCTTTGAAAACATTCGTATATTTTTTAAAAATGTTAAAAGCAAAATACATAATTAAACAATGAAAAAATAAGTCAAAAACAAAATACTTATCTCTTCCATGTTATTATTCGTTGCATTTTGCATATTTAATATATTTTTTAGTGAATACATTTTTCTTACCCCGTTTTTATGCGTGAGTTTATTTGACAGATCAAAGCGGGAACTTTCTCATACAAATTTTACAAACATATTTTTTCTGTAAATTGGCGAATAATTTCCTTACGTGACAGCTATTACTCGCTAAAAATGTTACAGACGCAGTTAAGTGAGAAAAACATTTGTTTGTTTCAATTTATGGCATTTTTGATTCATTTCTTGCATTTCAATCGAAAAGTTTCTCGAAGCGATAGTTACAGAACATGGGCACAGGTCCATATATGCTTTTATAGAAAAAATCCTAAAAAAAAAGAACTCAAAGTTAAAAAAATAAAAAAGTATCTGATGTTATTACAAAAATTACTATCAATATTTAATTAATTTAGCACAAAATTTATAAGGTTGGAAAGATCTAAGTACTCGAACCTGTCCGAAAATGTTTTTTCGGAATATCTCCGAAATTTGAGGGTGTTTCCGAACTTTTAAAAACTGATTTGAGATCGACTCAGCATGGCCTACAACTTACACTAAGTCACTTTCCAAGTATATTTTCACTGTAGAACCGTGTTATTAGTTTTTTTTTGTTGAAATGTTTGTTTTATTTAAAATATCTGCGTGAATTTACGTTTTTGATGTTTTTTTTTTAAATAAATTGTTAAATAATAGATTCAGTCATAAATTAAACAAAATAAATAAGTTCAACATACGATTTATTATACTTAATAAAATACCAAAAGAAAAAAAATTATATGGAAACCTGTATTCTATTTTTAAAGTATGTATTTTATTAATTTCTTTAAAATATATTTTATAAAATTTAAATATAATGTAGTAAATACTTAATTGATTTTTTTCTTAAGTGTCAAAAATACTTTTGATAGATTTTTTGCTTGTTGCTGTCATATTTCGCTATAAACAATTTATCAGATTGTAACAAAATATATTTATTTTTAAAGAGGGAAATAAGGAAAATGAATGAATCGAGTACATACATTTTCGCATTCACAATTTATTTATTACATTTGTACCCAGTTAATTCGATAAAATTAGAAATCATTTTAAATAAAACAAAAACATTTCAGTATGTTTCATTTTTCGGTTTTTTTTTTCCTTTTGGTTTTTGTCATCAAATTTCCAACCATGCATTATAAAATTAAATTTATTTTAAATTAAAAACTTTTAGTTCATTTTATTTAAAATTAAACATTTTATATATTATTTGTTTTTATTCACTGTAACTGAAATATTTTGCAAAATTCTTTAACTAAAGAAAAATCCCAGCCATTTGTACTGATTTTTCTATATCAAGCAAAATAAACAAACACAAGACAAGTACGAGTGCTATTTTCGGCAATGCTGAATCTTATATACCCTTCACCATGGTACGATAAGAGCAGAAAGATTTATGCATCAATAACGTTCTTTTCCAATCCCACCCACATTTTGTTCGATGTTATCCATTGATAACCAAGAGGCGTGTAACATATATCAAAACTTGGCTCTGGCCGTTCTCCAGATATACAGAAATCTGAAATGTCTTTGTACGGGAGGTGCGACGCCCACTTCTTAAATCCCACCCATTTTGACGAGATGTTGTGTATTGATAACCCAGCTATTTGTACTAAATTTGGACAATTTCACTCTTACTGTTCTTTAGATATAAATTAATCTATTTTGTGCTACGCCCACATCTCCACTACCGCCCACATTTTGTCGGATGTTACCTATTGATAGCCAAGAAGCTTGTAACTTTTTTGGAAACTTTAGCTTTTACCGTTCTCCAAATATACATACATCTATTACTTCTTTGTATGGGATGCTGTATGGAAAAAGTTGTGAAAATCTGTGCTGAAGGGTATAAAAAGAAAAACATTTTAGGATTTTGCTTTCACAAAAAAGATACATAAATATGTGAATAAATAAATAAATATTTAAAAATGTGTTTTTAAATCCAAACCCTTAATAAAATAAATGTGCAAGTATACATATATCGAAACGCTAAATATTTCTCGACTAAGGCATTTTAAATGTTAAAGCAAACACAATATTATTTGCTTTTTGTAATATTTTAAACATATCTGTCTTCAGGGGTTTTTAGTTTTTAAATACCTTATTTTTCCAATAAATTTTTGGTTTTTTATCACTTTGAAGATCATATTTATCGAAATCTTATTGTCCAGCAGGCGCCAATCACTATCAATCTTTTGGTTGATAAACTATTGAAATCTTTTTTTTTTAATTGAATATACTGCAATCTTTTTAGATCAACAATATCTTAAATGCTATAAATTTTATCACTAAAATCAAATCCTTATATTATTTGTTTTAAAATTAAAGAATTTCATATTACAAATGTTCTTCATCTCAAAGAAATTTCCCACGCTCTACCCACGATAGTAAAAATTACACCAAATTCGGGTAATTACCCACAAAGTGGCAACACTGAAGTAAACAGATGACCATTAGTGGGTCCCAAAAAGCATAAGGGCTCAAGCATAATTTGAAAGCTTATAGCGTCAAAAATAATCTTAGAAGCAGGGATGGGCAATAAATATCGATATATCAAAATATCGATATTTAAACAAATTATAATAGATATATATCGCCGATATTAAAAATTCCCATATATCGATACATCGATATTTATCTACGACTATCGAATTCGATATTTTTAAGATCTCTTTATAATAAAATTCAACATTTAACCGTTGCTCAACTGCTTACAATACTGTTGTTTTTTTAAGAATTTCATCATATCTTTTTTAACTAATAATAAGAAAATGAAGGCGCTTTTCCATTTTACTTTTTCACAGATTACACAGTTCAGTTTTGTCTCGGGTTTTTAAGAGATGACAACAACAAAAAAAAAAAAACGCGGAAGAAATATTCTGGAAAGGGTTCCTAGAATTATGCAAAGAATCGCCTTAATTATGGCGTATTAGCAGCAATAGACTCATGAAAGTTGGAATGTTAATAATAAATAAAATATTTTTTGTTTCTTTATTTGAGCATGTTCTTATATATTAAAAATAAAATATTGCACAGTTTACTTGTATAATATGTGTCACTAGTTGCGTTTACCGGCAGTATATAGTCCGGCATTATATAATCCCAATTAATTTTTTTTTTTTTAGATTTCATATGGCGAACAAATAAATTTTTTTTTTGTATTATTTACTTTTTTTTGAATTTTTTTATTGTAGCACTAACTGCCGGTCCCTCGATTTCAAAACTTCGTTCGCATAACTTAAACCTTAAAAACTAAATTTTAAATTTGGTTTTTATTTAAAACAAAAGTTAAGCGAATGACAGTTTTGTTCGAAATCGAGGGACAGGCAGTAAATTTGAAATTAATAGAAACAATAAAAAGTAAGAATGGAATTACATGTAATATGTTTGTACATATGTAAATATGTATTGACATAGGTATATTACATTTTTAAAATTTGGTAATATTTTCAATTAATAAATATCGATATTCTTAATAAATATCGATACGATATATATAGAGATTTTGTTTTTCAATTAACCCATCCCTATTTAGAAGTCGCTCAAGTCGAGTTTTTGCCAAAAAAAAAAAACCTTTTTTGAGTTTTCTTCATAACTTTGTTAAAATCCACGTTGTTCTAATTTTTTGTCCAAATATTGTCCAATCTTTACTTCTATGCGCATAAACCATAAGTTTCGGAAATATTTTTGGCCATTAAGGTACCATATATTAATTTTTTTTTTAATTTTTGGATAAATTCCGTAAAAAACGTCTTATGACTTTTAAAATTTCTATAAAAAGTATAAAAACTAGTGATGCTATTTTGAAGATTTGGTCTTGCTCTTACCGTTCCAGAGATATAACATTTTTAAGGTTTTCACCCGATGAATATCAAATTTTCAAATTTCAATTGTTTCACTTTGTAATCAGCTGACCGATAATTCAAATAAAAAATGGTTTTGTGTACATAAAAGTTTTAGTTTGCTTTAAATACTGATAATTCAACAATGTTTGATATGCGTTTGGTGAAAGCAAGAAGTGTGTGCCTAGTGGTAAAAATCATTGATGCCCTTGATCCCGCCAAGCCGCCGACAAAGTTGCAAAGATTTTTTTAAATTACTTCTAGTCAAAAAAGCAGCACAATAATAGCAAAAAAAAAAAATTAATAAAGATTTGTGGAAAACAAGTCGCGATCCGCAACATTTCTCGTGAAATCGTCAAATTGCACTCAAAGTGGGTACTTTTAAGTGAGAATAAACCTAGAAAAACCATAATCCAGATGAAGAAACGATCGAACTTCTTGCACGACATGAATAACTTGTTTGGAGAAAAAGCTCAACACCCCGAAAAATTTAAAGGATAAAATAGAGTTGTCAAAACCAAACTAGAATTTTTGGAAAACGAAAATAACTGCAGCGTTTATAGCGATGGTTCGGATGATTAAATTTATGAACTTACAAAAAAATTAGTCCATACATAAGTTCCAACTTCTTTAATAAAAAGCACCAGCTTTGTGCAAGTCTATACAGAACCGGAATTAGTTGCGTAAAGCTTCGCTTATACTTCAGAGTTCAATTTGAAGGAAGCGTATAAAACCGCGACATGTTGTTGCGGATTCAATTAAAAAATCGTTTGATGGCTCAACAGTACATGTGGATGGAAAATTAAGCCTGACTTCAAGAATACAAGGAAAAAAAAAATTATCGGTTTCTATAAGTGTAACCGGAAGTTCAGACACCAAGCTTCTGGGAGTAGTACCACTTTCGTCAGGAAGGGGAGTAGACCAAGCCAGCGTAGCGTTTCAAATGCTAAAAACCTGGAATCTAACCCAAAATCTCCAATTTATATCTGCAGATACAACAAGCTCCAAAACTGAACGCCGAGTCTGTGCATGTGCTTAACTTTACCAAAAACTAAAAAAAAGACCTAATATTTTTGGCATGTCGCCATCATATGTTGGAGCTTTTGGCTGGATCAGCTTTTAGGGCGTTTAATATTAAAGAGCAGACAACATTACCATAAATAAAAATTATCATCACACTGCAGCAAATTTACACTGCAGTTTATTGACAAGTCCAATTTTTCCGACTGTATAAACCACAAAATTGTTCAAAAAATTATCCCGGAACCAATACGTGAAGATTTGAGCAATTTCATTAAAGGCTAGCTTGAAGACATGCAACCAAGAGAAGACTATAAAGAATTTCTCCTTCTGAGCGTTATCTTTTTGGGTGAAAGATCTTAGCCCTATCCAACAGTAAAAGCTCCAGGAGCTAATAATCGGGCTCGCTGGATGATGAAAATAATATATTCTTTAAAAAATATGCATTTTTCGAAACCTTACACGAATAGTTCAAAAATTGTTGCCTTGCTTGAACTTAGTTAATTTATTTTAGGAATATATGTATCAACAATTGTTACCTCTGCCAATGCCCCCAATATGCTCCTCTCAATGATCTTAATCTATTAAAGCAGGTTGATAGCTATAAAATTATTAATGGAGCAGTTGCACGCGCCACGTTAAAAATTTTCTTAGTCATAGTTGGCTACCCTACAACTAATTTACTCAGAGAGTTTTAAAAAAAATTTTATATTAATTGTCAAACAAACTTATAATTTTAATAAATATTTTATATTAAAAATATTATTAAAATAATAAATTAATATTAAAAACGTTAAAACTCGTGTGTTTAAAGTTGTATAGCAAAAGAATTAAAATTTTAACAATTAAAGAGAGTAAAAAAAGAGCGAAAAAAATGAAGTGTGCAGTGGGCAAATGCAAATAAAGTAACAGCAAAATAAAAAGGGTGGGAAATTGTGTAAATAATAACGTTAAGCGTGTTTTTAATAGTAGTCTTACATGTTTGACTATAGCTGTATCATTTTACAATTTTCCAAAGGATTCAGCCCAAACTAAGCTATGGGTAATATTTTGCAAGCGAGTGAAATCAGTAATTTTGCATAAAGATACATTTCATTTCACACAAGAAGATTTGAAATGGGTAAGTTAACTAAAATTAAATTTTTGTAGTTCATTACTAAATTATTTTGAATAAGATTTAGCAATCGTCGTGCACCAAATTCATAGATAACCTAAATTATTCATGGGTTAACCACCTAAGTGAAGGTGGGTTAAGTAAGCCATCAAGTGCATTAATGGGAACGTTGATATCATGTGATGCTATCTTCTTGCAATTAAATAGGAAAAATTGTTGCTTAAAAGCAAAATATTTGCAAAATGATTTTTTAAAAGAAAAGGAAATTGAAGTAAGTTAAGACATGAAAAAACATTTTTTTAGATGTAGGAAGTATTTTCGAATGAGGTTACTAAATGTCGAGATTGCTTAAAATTCCAACAATCCAAGGAGGAAACTAAATAAAATTAGAAACTAAAATTCTTGATATAAAAGTATTTTCCCTTTTTCGTCTGATTAATTTTTGTAGTAAAGAAAGAGTTAATGTACATTATGTATGTATATATTTATGTAATAAATAAAACTATGAAAAAATAACTTTAAAAAAAGTTCTTTTATTTTAAATAATTTAAATAGAAAAATTATAAATTGTCCCACTGTTATGTTTACACATAAATATATCAGTTTGAGAGCTAAAAAATTTTAGCCAATGAGAACACAGGTTGTGTGACGTCAGAGTTACTTCATACGCAGTAAAATAGTTTTATACCTGCCTGATGTCGTAATCTTTATTTCTATCATTCTTGGTAGTACCTTAACCCAAAATTGGCTACTTTAGCGTTATTTGATGAACTTAAGGCCGTGTCAGATACAACTTTGTCGCTTTGCGTGACGTTTCTACCTTCGGCAGAAAAACGCAAAGCAAAAGGTGTATTCCACAATGAAAATTTTGACAACACTCACGCATTGTTTGTTAACTTATAAAAGCGGTTGGTAATTTGTACATTTAATTATTTGTTACAAAAATAAAAGTTAAAAATTTAATTGGATGGTTTTTTGGAATTGAATTTGGCAAAAAAAAATTAAAAAAAAGAAAATTATACTAGCCAATTGTCAAAGCGCGCAAAAAGATGAGAGTTGGCTAACTTTTTGCTTCGCTCCGCTTTGAAAGTACTTTATGTGACATGTTTCGTATAAGTACGTATATTTTATCTTAGATGTCAAAGCGAATCGGTAACGCAACGCGAAGCAAAAGTTTTATCTGACATGGCCTTTATCGACACCAAAACTTTGCGTTTAATGGTAAATTATCTAAATTCGCCAAGAAGCAAGAATGAAATAGTAACCACAGTTTTGTTGTTATAACAATATTTATTGAATTTATTGAAAGAATTTCTTACTCAATAAAAATTGTATAATCGTTTGATTTTTATTTGTTTTTTGGGTAAACTGGCAAACAGCTTATAATAATATCATAAAATGCGTACAAAGCTGAAAACCGGTATAACTCAGGAACGGTAAGAGTTTTTTTCATTTTCATAAAAGTTTTAAAAGTTATAAAGCGTATTTAAAAAAATAATGGGGAAATTACGAAAAATTGTAATGTAGGGTACCTTAATGAGCAAATTCATTGCTGTTATGGGTACGTTCATAAATGCATAAAAACTGTGCACCACTGCTGCAGTGATTTTTTTTTTTTGTTGTTGCTGATGCGTGATCACCAGTTGCAGTTGTAATGCTGTTACTTTTTTACGGCAAAGTTTAATTTTTTAGCACGAGCCAAGGCGAATTCATTTATCAGGTGGCGTTGAAAACACAGCTGTGCTACTTTTTTTTCTTACTTAGAGAGAGAAATGTCAAAAGTTGCTTGTGTTTTTGACATATCGATCAACGAAAGCAACAAAAAAATACATTGCTGTGTTTTTGGTGTTGTTACTTGTTGTAGTATCGACACCACCGTATACATGAATTCGCCTTGGCACGAGCTAAAAAACGAACATAAAATAATAATAAAAATGCTATCAACAATAGCTGCGTTCGAGAACACAAAAGTTTTTACTATTTTTTACTGAACTTTACTGCATTTTACTAAATTGCGTTCGCGTACACAAAATACAGTAAATGAGAACACAAATTGAGAGCGTAAAGTGACAGTTCTTGACTGAGTACTTACAAATTTTTACTGCAGAAATTTTTGCAGTAAAATTTAGTAAAACAAAAAAACATATGTTCCAAAAGGTAAACAAACAAAAGTAGCAAACAAAAGGCATACAAATTGTGAAAAAATTATTTAAAAAAAGAAAAGTTTAAATAAAACTAAAATAAAAACAAAAAATTATTAAATATTAATTAATTAAACTTGTTTGTGAAGAATTTATATGGCTAAATACCAACTTTTGAAACTTTGTTTTGTTATGTTAATTTTTTGGAGTTGTAAAAGTGTCAAGTACTCGGGTACTTAGAACAAGCCTTGTTTTTAAAGTTATTAAAAGTAAAAAAATATTCGTGTACTATTGATCAAATTTAGCCGGACACAAGTTAGCAAATTCAAATAAAATAAAAACAAACAAATATGAAAGATTACATAAAATAATTTGTTTGTATTTTCCAAAAATATTCGTGTTATAAAAAGTATTTAATCGAGTACCGATAAGAAAACGAGTTAAGTAGTCAAAAGTGTAAACATTTTTCAACACTTCAATTATTTGCCATCAGCTGTTGCCTTTATTTTACGAAATTTTACAAATTTTGCGTTCGCGTACTTTTTTGGACAACAGCTTTTTGTGAGAGCAAATTTTTAAGTTTACTCATTTACTGCATTTTACTGTAAAAGTACTCAAACGCACCTAATAGTGATGACAAATTTTATTGAATATATTGAAAGAAAATGGGACAGTTTTCTTAAAAATAACAAGAAAACGCGTAAAAAAAGAAAAATATAACGATTTATTTTATATCAAAAGATATTGCGTCAGAAATTAACTGATGCAATAATTGCAAAAATTTGCTGCAGAGCTGCGTCATCACTGCATAAAAAAAATTTTGAACTATGAGAGTGATGCTTTTACGAACATACCCTATATCAAAGAATAAATCGTAATGGGTGTTTATAACAGTCGCTCAAAAAGAGAGTAAAAAAACAAAAGTGCGCTTGTGTTATGAGAAATTTTTTTAAAACAGTCAAAGTATCTGTTATGGTACCCACAGACGATGCAACATTTGTCAAAACACGTGTTAGTATTCATGTTTCAGTTTTTACCACAGACGATTACACTAAAAACGAAACATGAGTATTGCGTGTTTTTTGAATATACTACTTCAAAACACAATAAAAAAAATTTATTTATTTTCTTTGTATACCTACCATATTTTATGTCCCATAAATTTGGAAAAATTTTATATTCACTTATAATTGTTTTCCAACTCTCACAATTTGCAATTGTTGCCATTTTCCGATTTATTTCTTCATATTTTTTCTCCGAGAGTTACAAAAGCACCTCACTCAACAACTGCTCTCAACAAAATGAGAAAGAAAAAACAGTCAACATCACCACACACGATGAAACATTGCGTTTAGAAACATAAAATATCCAAAATGTTTGATATTTGAGAAACCAAAACGGTAACAAGAATTTCAACCAGAAACATCCCCACACAGTTTCAGTTATGTATTTATTGAACTTTTCTCCAATTTATTTATTAGATTTATATTGAATTATAAACGATAATAGCACTTCAGATAAGGGCTTAATTCAATATAGGAAGTTTCAGGTTAGTGTTAAATTAAATTTAGATTTAGATTGAATAATTAGTTTAAGGGGGTTTTGTTTTTAGTTATTTTGTAATACAGAGGGTTTTAAATAGAAATGGTAAGTTAATAAATTTAAGTAAATAATAATCACATAATCACACTTGTTGTTGTAAATATTAAGGTAAGTAGGCAAAGTTATTTAGTTGTCAAGTATTCATTTATTCACAATTATTTAACTGTTCTGTTTCTTTCAAATTTATTTTTGTTAACTTTAAGGTAAGTTTGAGTATTAATTTTAGGTATGTATGGAAAAATTCTGCGTGTGAGTTTTGTAACTTTTACAGCTGGAACAAAGCAGCTGTTAGTGGGGGCGTTGATGACACCGCCAGGGTTGGGGTTATCGTATTTTGTTCACGGATGTGAGCAATAATGGCATTGACATTGTTATGCCTGGGTGTGTTGATCATAGTTTTATAACGTATTTTGTTTTGATTTTGATAAAAAAAAATAAAAACAAAACCACTCATAAAATAGTTTTTTTTTTCTTGAAAAAAAAAACTCGAGTAATGCACAACAGCAATTTTCGATACTTCATTAACCACTAACAAATGTGCACAAACAATTACTTTACAACTGATCTTTACCTTCAAATTTATTTTCACTTCTGCATATCTGCGTTGACATTCTATTACAATATCACAATTGGTTTCATTCGCATCAACAATTAAATATACCAAAATCAAAACAAAATACGTTATAAAACTATGATCAACACATCTCATGCTTTGATTTACGCGATATGTTAAATTTCTGGTCCCAAAAACGGAAATTGTACCTGTTCTGAACCTTGTTTTACCCGAATTTGATTTACGCGTGCTTTCTTCGGTCCCAACAGACCGCGAAAATCGAGGGTTACATATACATTGCTGTGCAAAAGATAGAATTCTTAACTCCTTTGTCCAGCAATATGTTAATACTTTAAAAAAAATACAATTTTTATAATTTTCAATATAATTTTATAATTTTTTTATTCAATTACAATTTCATTCTTCATTTTTTATTTCTTCCTTTTCACCAGGTACCTTAAAACTAAAATTCATTAATATAAAAGAGAACAACAAAATATTAAGATCTTTTTTTACCTGTTTAAATGGTCTAGCGGTAAGTTAAAATTTATTGTTTTGTCGAATTCAATTCACAAAAAAAAGTTTACATATACACATTACAAAAGATTTAGATTTAAAAACTTTTGTTACTATACATTTCTTTTTGTTTGTTGTTGTTGTTGTGGAACTACTTGATTATCGCTTGTTTGTTTTATAATTTTTTTTCAATACATCTAATTAAAATAGAAATAATATATCTAAATATATGGTACATACATAATTTATTATTTAATAGTTATTTTTACTTTGCTCGTTAAAAAATTATTTAAAAATAAAATCTGAAAAAAATAAAAACAAATATTTAAAATAAAAGAAATTCATTTATACTGAAGGCCACATCGAGATTACACAAATACACAAGAGATTTTAACAATTATTTTCCTTTTTTACAAAAAAATTAATTGTAAAGCTACATATGTTCAAAACTTTCAAATATTTTACGTCCTACATGTAACCACTAGTTTTATTAAAAAATTGTTTGCTTTTAACAGTTTCTAAATAACAGTACACAATTATCTTCACACAAAGTTAAGCAAACAAATAAAAATTGTTAAAAATAAAGCTAAAGTTTGATAAATATATTGGTCACGCTTTTTGTTTGAATTTTACGTCAAATATTTGCAAGGTCTGAACAAACCGTTGTTTAATTAATTTGTTTTGCAGCTTCTTATAAAATTTCTTCATACTTTCTTCCAGTGTGTTTAATGGTTTTATTTGTAGTTGCTTTAACTTTATTTGTAGTTTTTGTATTTTACATAATTTATTGTTGTTTCGTTTTTTTTTATTAATAATTATAATTATATATTCATCATAAGTATATAAGTTTTAGTTCATTTACAAACGTTTTTAATTAATTTTTATATAAGTAGACATTTAGGAAATTTCTGTTTCACTTGTAGGTTTATAAAAAAAGGACAAAAAAATGAGTGATTTGTTTTTGTTGGTGTTGCTTTTATTTTTATTCTTAAATATATACTTTTTTCATTGTTTCAATTAAGATTTGTTAAATACATATATGTATAATATTATTTTTTTAAACATTCATAAATATATAAAGATTTAGTAATTTTTTTAGTTTTCTATTTTTAAGATTTCGTAACAAAACGCCTCAGTTTAGTTGTGAAAAAATTATAACATTTTATGAAATTGTTTTAAAATATTTGATTTGAAGTTAATAAATATGTCACCATTTATAATGAAAAGTGTGTAACATCAAGGAGTCAGGTTAGATTCAATGGGCAGCCGGCACGAGGACGGTTGTGGTAAACACTAAAGGCTAGTGCAAATGACCAGTATTACGAGTGCATTTTAACAAAAGCATGTTCATGTGCGATCATGAATCAAAGAAAACAAGATAGCGCATTTAAATTTTTAAAACATTATGACCCTTAAGGCTCAGCTAGGCGAACGTTGCTGTACCGTATCTGTACTGTATCAATTAGCTGTTCGCTTTTTGGTATATGAAAAGCAATGCAAGAGCTTACCGAAATATAATGTACCGTAGTTGTAACGTTTCATTCCGTATAAAACAGAATTTCATAACGTTGTTATGTGACATTTGTAAAACAGTGATGGGTTGATTCTATGTTAAATAGAAGGCGGGTATTTTCGCTCTTTTTTTGTTACTTTTTTTGTATTTATGGAAATACAAATATACATATGCTTAGATGCATAAAATAAACAAATGCATATGCACATCCAATAGAAATGAGAAATATGTATATAAAAAGCTTTAAATGGTTACAAAACATTGTTCTGTCGATGCGCATTTTCAAAATAATACATGTAAATGTGTATGTATGTATGTATGTATATGCTTAAATACATATTTGTTTATTGTAAATCTTTAATATAAATATCAGATATTAAATTATTAATGGTTTTACATACACTAAATACTGTTTTAATACCCTTTATATCAATTGGTACTTTTCCTGCACAGCGGTCACCATTTAATACTTTTGGTTTCCATCACTGTGTGTATTTCTTTATGTATACTGAAAGCGCCAAACAATGTCATAAATATTTTGTAACTTTATTGTTGCATTCTACATAAATTCACATTGCGTTTTAAAATTTCAAATGCTGCATAGCTTGTGGCGTTGAAACGGTACTTGAATATCTGTAGAAAGAAATAAGAAAATTACAAAATAAGGATGACATTGTTTGTGCTTTCAATGTTATTCTTTGGCGTTGCGTTGCGTTTTACATGATTAGAGCCTATATTTCTGCGCATCTATGACAGAGTAGTAAATGAGTACAAACACCATCACACAAACACGTGTATGTAGTATTCCGAATGTTTGTTTACATTTAAATCTCTTTACTACAGTAACGTAAAAATGTCGTCAAATTGAGAGTACAAAGTTAAAGAACTTGCGCAATGCACCATATCTTGTATTCTTAGTTTCATGATGTGTGATAGTGTGAATACAAACTGTAGTGTTAAATAAGATTTTTTGAAAGTCGCAACAGCAACAAAACTTATTAGATTTTTATCTCACAAAGTATTATGGAATCCGTAAGACTCTGTGATAGTGTAAACTAGCCTTAAGGAATAGTCCAAAATGTTCTTTAGACAGTGTTGTCATTAGATATGAGTTTTTGGCTTAGATCTGTGTTTTTGTTTTTGAAGTATACGTACATTGTTGTTAAGTAACGATAAGTAATCAATTAGATTTTTTTAATAATCGTAATGAATCATTTAGAAAGAATTTAACTGTTAATTGATTGGGAATATTAGGAATGCAACCCCACAATCGGTTTTACATTCCGGAATGACTCGTGGTTCAGTGAACAACGATGAGATAAATTTTCTTAGTCTGGGTTCACTCTATGAAAGTTATCTTTCAGAAAGTCGGAGTTAATTGGTAAGAGGGGAGCGAAGAATATCATGTTCTCTTCCCCTTTCTCCAATAAACTTAGAGTTTCTGGAAGAAAACTTTCATAGTGAGCCCAGACTTAAGATTTTTTTAAGAAAAATTCGCTAAAAATTGATTTTTATTTAAGTAAAAGTACAGAAGAGTAATTAAAGCGTTTATATAAATAAAATTTAATAAATTTACACAAGTTCCAGTAGAATATTTAGGCTGAAGATGCAATTTTATTTTAAAGCTCAATGTATGTGAGATTATTAAACTAACTTTAATTAAATTTTTCCTTTAAAATTCGGCCTTATTGTGTAAAACAAAACTGCGTTCTTTAATCTATTACAAGAAACGACACACTTTTTAACGACAACGTCTAATTTGAATATTTTAATATTTGGAAATACACATACATACAATAACATTTGAAAGATTGTTCATAAAAACTTATTTAATCAGGATTGTTATGAAAACTGATTACTGTCAGAATTGAAATCGACAAAAAATGCTGTTGGTTTTACAGAAATCGATATTATGTTCGAATCAGAATTAGGTGAGAATAAGGTGTTCAAGAATCCAATGTTCACGTTTTTTTTTTTTTTTTTTTTTTTTTGTCAGAAATAATCCATCAGTTGACAGACGCCAGTAGTGCGATTCTGTAAATAATTTTAACAATAGTTGTCATTGTTAAAAAATTTAACCAGCAAATTAACGATTTTGCCATTCTGTAACCTTTTAAACAACACTTGTTATCGTAAAGTCAGCTGTTTGCGTTAAGTAAACGACAACTTTTTTAGTCTTGTTTATTTATTGTTTAATATCGAAAAAAAAATTGTTTAAAGAAAAAATATAACTTGCAAATGGCCATTGAATATTTTGCATTTAATTTTACAGTTAAAATATTTTACTTCACTTCTTTAAAAAAAAAGTAAATAAAATCTGTTTAGTTTTAATAATTTGATTGTTTTTATTTTGTATTCCTCTTTGTGTTTTTCGTTATTTTGCCATTTTTTTGACAGTGATGCCACTTGACAATAATTTTTATCTATGTTGTTAAGAACAATTTACAGAATCGCATAGTCGTTAGTGCAAACAACACAATAGGTTGACAAATATAACGGCAGTTGTTATTGTTAAAAGTTACAGAATCCCACTACAGGGGTATAATCACCGCATACGATATCGAGCAAAATTGATCGAAATATTCTATTTAGATATCTGGGAGTCGAATGAAATGTATCGTAATTTGAGATGATATAACTTTAGAAATCGAGTAACCAACGACATTACTTCTCTTCTAGTTTTCATTCGATACTTCACTGTCTAACGTATGCAGAAAAATACGATAGTTTACTCGATACCGAATGCGGTGACTAGACCACTGTTTTTTTCAATCGGCGGTCATCGTCATGAGCGATACATTTCTCATGCAGTCTTAGATCCCATTCCCACACACTTAGACGGCATTCGTTATTTTTTAATTAACAACCAAAATATTCACTAGAAATAATTTATATGACTGAACAACGTTTGCAGGTTAAGCTAGAAATCTATAATTTCAGAATTTGTTGGAATTATCTTTACCTTGCTTTAAAAATATTTTCATACAAACAATTAATTTAAAACAAAACTTTATATGGAAAATTTCTCAACGTAGCGTGAAGGGATAAGCAAAATAATCCAATTAATGTTTTTTTTTTTTTAGATAATAATTTGGAAATATTTTGAATTTATCATTAAAAAAAACTTTGGTTTCAGATGGTTTTCGAAAAACCATAAAAAGTCGCGTGATTTGCAGAACAGCATCAAATTGTCTGCATGATTTCAAAACGGTTCGTGATTTTAAACCACGCGGTTTACCTGCATATTTCATGTACATATGTGTATCTTTCATTTTGGGTATTTGACGTAAATGTTGTCTATATTATTATGTTCGTCCACATAAAACCTTTAAATAAAGATTAAGATGTATCTTTTGACTCAAACGGATAATTGAAACTTTTTAACTGTGCACATTTTTAATCATATACTGGCTTTGAGATTTAGGAATATAAACATATTTTATTGTTTGTTTGACGATTT
Organism: Pollenia amentaria; assembly: GCA_943735925.1. NCBI lineage: Eukaryota > Metazoa > Arthropoda > Insecta > Diptera > Polleniidae > Pollenia > Pollenia amentaria. The sequence goes on along the minus strand of OX031007.1, from coordinate 69,681,345 downwards.
TTTACAATATAAGTTCGAATTGGATTCTGCTGTTTAGACCGCACAGAATTAAATTAATTGAACTTGTCCTTTTTATCAATATTTATATACACATATATATGCTCATGAATTTCATATCTGTCTAGGCTTTAAGTATTTAAAATATCAGCTTCAAAACGCAACAAAATTTCAAATTCATAAAATTAAGTCTTCAGTTCTTTGTGCTTTAATTGCATGAAATTTATTCATTTTTCAATTGAATTCATTTATATTTTTCTTTATTCAAATCAGAGCTGTATTAAATTAGTCAATTTATTTAATAACATATTCATCACGAAATTCATTCAGCAAAATAATGAAATCTTCAATAGAAAAGTTTTTGAAGGATGCCATTGAATTTATTATAAGGAAATGAATGAAATTAGAAAAATAAATTTTCCAAGTTGCTTTACGGAACTTTTGACCAAGTTCAGTTAAACTAACGATTACTTTAACTTCCAGTTAATGCTGTTTTGCACTATCACACAAGTCTTGCGTATTTTGATAAAATGGAATCTCTGATCTAATTATTGCTTGAAAATTTTCAAAAAACAGTAACAACTTATCATGACAGGGTTGTATTTTTCTCAAAATTCGTAAGACTTGTGTGATAGTGTAAGGTACACATTAACAATAAAGATATTCACGTTAATTTTTGTTACCCTTGCAAATGTTCAAAATAGCATAGTTGCAATTATTTGACGTGGGCAACCCATTTTGTTTTTACCTTCAATTACAGCTTTTCCGAAACAATTTATTGACAACGCACCTTCCATATGACAATATAAATTTTTTAATAAATTTGAACCGTAATTTCTTGAAAAATACACTAAATTAATCATTTTGTTAAGTTACAAGTCGAATTTGTAACTCATCTACCTCAAACTTTTTGCCAGATAAGTATTCCATTATCTTTATTATTTCTGCTTTTTAAATTTTTTGACGCTTTTTATTTTTTAATTGTTTTATTCAGACCAAAGAAAAAATGTACGTCAAAATGGAATTCCTGCGTTGTTGTTTAGTGTAGAGCTGATTTCAAGAGTACTTTGTTTAAATTTTTTCAATTTGACAATGCCATAAAAAGTTGCAAAATTTGTTTGCTTTTACTCTGATTATCTTGAACTTACTTAGACCCTGACAATTTAGCATCGTTTTGGGCGAAATAATTGTCTATGTGGTTGATTTTATGTTTTTGCTCTTTTATGCTTTTTCGCAAGATTGCAACGTTTGACTTGAATACCTTTAATATGTTTTTGATAGTTATAACTGATATTTATTTATAACTGAACTTGGTTAAATTGGCCGTTAATTGAAATTAGTATTTTAAAGCTCTGCAGTACAACCAACCAGTTTAATTTTTTAAATTATTTTTACATTAAGAAATTTATCTTAACTAACACAAAACAAACATCTTTACAATTCCTTTGTTAAATCAATTTCATAAATATGACAAATTATCCTGTGCTAAACTGGCATTTTTTTTTTTTTTTTTTTTTTTTTTTTTTTTTAAGAAAAGAATATACACTTTTATATATTAATTTATTTAAGTTTCTTTTCTTTTTGTAATAAATTTTTATGAAAAATAAATATAATATGGGAATTTTTCTTTATATGTAAATTATTTTATTATGTATTTTAAAATTATTTCGAATGTTTTTTTTGAGTGGTATTTAGAAATATACTTATATGTAAAAATATCTGAAGCTTCAATGTTAACCAAAGGTTAGCTTAAGCAAAAGTTATGTGAAATATTGGGGTAACAACATAACAACATAACATAAAGAACATTCGAAAAAAATTTTTAAATTATGAAAAATATTTCAATAGTACTGTACTCTCATGTATTCATACATTTATAACTAACATTTGGGCTGTTTTATTGCAATTAAAGTTACTAAATTTATAGAAATAAATTATGTTGGAAAGGAAAGTATTTTTTAAAAACCAAATTCTAGTTCACCATAAAATCAGTTCGAAGTTAAAGAAATTCCCAGTGCAAAAACCTAAAAAGCCCTTCAAAATTAGTGTTATAAAAGTAAAACTAAAAAATTATAAAGAAAGAAATATAAAATATAATAAAAAAATAAGTGACAATCTGCCATGTTCTGAAAATTGAAAACGTTGGAGATTTTCAGTTCCATTTTTTTTTTTAAGATTTCTGATAAAAGGAACATTTTTATAACCTTTAAAAACAGAAACGTTTTCAAAAAGTAATAGTTTTTAATTTCACTCGAATTAAATTACCAGAACATAATAGCTGAATAAAAATACATATCGTTACCTTAATTTGGAAAAGGCGTATCTAACATAATAAATTATTTTAAGTTTGAAACATAAAACTTGATTAAAAAGAATATATAAGAAAGTTCATGGATAATTTTAGAACTAAAGAAATTCCTTAATTTCTTACAGTTCTTAAACTATATATATATATATAAGCTTTTTTTATAAAGTTTTATGTATCAACGTTAAAAAAAATGTTATACGTTAGATACGTCATTTCTAAATTAAAGTAACGATATATACTTATATACATGCAATAACAATTTGAAATGAGAGTAAAGAATGAATGTTTGATCGATCATATTGTCTCTCTTAATTTCTGAAATAAGCAACTGCAAAATAGATTTAATATTTAAGACAAAATAATCTTAAATTTAAGAAGATATGCTTTCATAATACTTGCGAAACCACTTGTATAACACTTTCAACCCAATTTGAGAAAATCGGAAGGAAAGTTAAACAAAACACTGAAAACAATTAGATTTTTCTCTTTCCCTGATAATTCCTAATGGCTCAGCCATATTTGTGTTATACATACTCTTAATTTCTATTCATTCATTTATAATTAAAAAAAAAAAGGGGAAAATATATTTATTTTAAACTTAATGTTCTGGTATGCGTCTATAACCACCCGAGGGTTGGAGATTTGTTGCTGAATTTATACTTCCGAAGGATGATTGGGAGGCTGATGTATACATTGGAGAAAAGCTGTTAGTAGTGTCGATGATTGCTTCGTCTGGATGAAAGCTTGTTGCTGCTGCTGTTGATGATGTTGTATTTTTAGTATTGGTGGGTGTTGTTTTGGTTCTAATGTTACTGCTGATTGATCTTCCACGGGGACCTTGCATCACGCCTATTTTTTTTAAAGTGGGAAGAAAATATTTCTTATATTATTTTCAAATTTATTTAAATTTCAGTATAAAAATCTTAAGGTTAAACCATTTTCACAATTTTCATTATTTTTTAAATTTTGCAAAAACTATAATTAGTATTGTGGTTATTTTATTGAACTCTTAATGGTTTTAATCAAAATTTTGATATTTTAATCAGACTTAAGTTCATTGAATTTAATTTACATTAAATTATTTTTATGAAGAAAGGAATTTTACAACATGAAATGAATTAAAATTTATTGATAATTTTTCATTCTTGACTGAGCTGGGAATTGAGCCCAGGTTTTCACGGACAGGTTGCCCAGACTAGTTTCGATTGGAACCACACAATCTCTTCAGTGGGGTTTGCCGTTTAGCTCTCACCGCTATTGACGGCGGATGACGTCATTAGTCAAACATCAATCTTTAAACCAAATGGTATTTTACCTTGGTAGATCGAAATTTGCTTTAAATGAATGAATGAATTACCTATTTTAATTGATCTACATGTTCTTCCTTTCATGTTTTTGTCTTTTAATTCTTGTAAACATATAGCTCGTGCCTTAGCTATTAAATTTAATTGAAAACTGTGAATAAATGGCGTTTTAAGTTTCATTAGTAGTTTTTACAATAATTTTTTTAAGTTGTTTGTTTTGTACGTGTTAGTTAATATGGGTGATTTGGTTTTCTGTGTGTGTGTGTGGACAAAAGCGCAATGAAGCAGAGTTAAAATCAGAATAAGTTTGAGAGTAGATAGACTGTGTGTTACATAGTAAAGAGTTAGAATTGTTTGTGTCACATTTTATTTGTTGTTTTTGGGGGTTTTTTTTAAAGATGAACAAAACTCATAAAAACCATAGAAACATACATCCATTAAAGCATAAAATTTACATGCAAATATGTTTTGTTTTTACAAATTCCAACATTATAAAAAAGCGACATTTAACAATGAAAAGACAAAACCGATTTAGTTTTATTTTTTTTTTTTGGTAATTTTCTTCTTTATATTTTGTAAGTTTTAAGAAAATCTATTTCCAAACTAAACATGTATGAGCACTCCGGATAAATATATGAACATTAATTATATGAAACGTTTTTATTGATTTTAAATCATAAAAAATGTTTTAAATACTTATGTAGTAAGAAATGCTTTCGTATTTTTTTAATTCAAATTAAATCTATTTAGATCAGGGGTTGGAATTTTTCGAAATGTATTTTAAAATTGTCCAAATATAATTTAAAATTGTCCAAATATTATTTAAAATGTTCATATACAATTTAAAATTTTCCAAATGTATTTGAAAATTCTCCAAATGTATGTATTTCAAAATTATACAAATGTATTTTAAAAATTTCGAATGTATTTTAAAATTATCCAAATGTAATTCTAAATTATTTTAATATATATATTTTTTTTTTGTCCAATTGTATTTTAAAAATTTCCAAATGTATTTTAAAAAATTGTGTACAATAAAACATTTGGACAATCTTCAAATACAATTTACAATTTCAACAAAAAAATTGGATAATTAATTTTACAATACAATTGAAAAAATTTTAAAATACATTTGGATAATTTTGAAACACAATTGGACAATTAAAAAATATATATTTAAATAATTTTGAAATACATTTGGAAAATTAGTATTTTTAAATAAATTTAAAAATTTTTAAGATATGTACATTAGAGCGACTCCAAAAAACAAGTGATTTTGTAACCCCTCTGAAAATTAAGGTTGATATGTTTTATGATGTTTCCCAAAATATTTCGGTTCTAGCGTTGACCATCCGTGAGCTGGACCATTTTTGAAAAAGGTCTTTTTTCAGTTTTTCGAATTTTTTTGTACTTTGCTCCAAGACGACATAAATAAAATTTGGTATCATCGAAAAGTTTTTGAAACAGCATCCAATGGTATATAAAACTTGACCACTTGCGACCTAGTAATTGAGATATTAAGCTTAATACATATTTTCGTTTCGGGTTTTCATACAAATTCTACGTATGTGGAAGTAATGTTCTGCTTTTCAAATTGAATCTGTTTTAAAATAATGTTAATTTACTTTTTTTTGTTATTATTCACATAAAACGCGAAAATTGCGATATATTTTATATTTTTCATATATAGGCAATATGGATATCAAATTGTTTGATTTTTCAATTTTAATAACCTGGTGATAAGCAAAAGATCCGTTTTCAAGCGCTGGATACTGTGAGCTAAATTTAAGTTCTTAAATATTAATTTTTTAAATAAAACATATTAATCTATTAATATTACTCTATAAGACTGGTTATTGCACTGCTGTCGCAAAAATAACAATTGCTGGATTATGTCACAGTTTGCCGGAAGCTTAGTTTTGTTCAGCTGAACAGTAGAAAAATTATTTTTTAGTGTCGGAAATTTATTTTTAAGTCTAATATTATAAATTTGTTTGTTATTAATAGATTAATATGTTTTTATTTAAAAAATTAGTATTTAGCAACTTAAATTTAGCTCACAGCATCCAGGGCTTGAAAACGGATCTTTTGCTTATCACCAGGTTATTAGAATTGAAAAATCAAACAATTTGATACCCATATTGCCTATATATGAAAAATATAAAATAGATCAAATGTATCGCAATTTTCGCGTTTTATGTGAATAATTACAAAAAAAAAAAAAAAAAAAAAAAAAAAAAAAACATTATTTTAAAACAGATCAATTTGAAAAGAAGATCATTACTTCCACATACATATGTTGTCTTGGAGCAAAGTACAAAAAAAATTCGAAAAACTGAAAAAAGACCTTTTTAAAAATGGTGCAGCTCACGGATGGTCAACGCTAGAACCAAAGGATTTTGGGAATCATCATAAGACATATCAAGCTTTATTTTCAGAGGGTAACTAAAACACTTTTTTCGGCTCCATACAACTTGAGTCGGTCTAATGTACATTAGTGTGTGCCAAAAAAATTTTTTTTATGCCCCACAAAAATCCACCCATATTTAATATTTTGAAAGAATACCTAATATCTAAATATCTAACATAAAAACCAATCCGATGCATAACTGGCAAACGCATTACAATATTTTTAATTTCACAAATGGGTACAAAACTTAAAAAAGATATAACTTTGGAACATTAAGAGCAAATTCAATTGTTTTTTTTTGCAATGACTCAGAATTTATCCACCTTTTAAACTGAATCATTAGTTTTTTTAACTTCAATATAAATTTTAAAAGTTACAAAGCTTTATTTTTTAAATTTATGCTAAATTTACAAAAAAAATGTGATTAGGGGGACCCAAATGAGCAAAAAAATAAACGAAACTTTTAATATCTGCACAGAGAAGTAAGGTTTGAGAAGTTTTCTTTAAAAAATTGAATTAGTAAAAAAGAAAATCGTTCTAATGGGCCGAGTAATCAGCAAAATTAAAAAAAGTCGAGAAAACACGATTTTTGGGTTAAATTCGGTTTTAGCGACCTCTAAACCTCTTCCGAAAAATCTGAAAAAAATCACAAAAATACTTCACTCTATAAGTTCTCAAAAAATGCTGGGGTACCTATAAAAATCAAAAAAAAATATTTTTTTGGGACACACTAATGTACATATATTTGGAAAATTTTAAAAAGCATTTGGATTTAATACTAAGTTGAGAAGAATACATCTCATAATTTGAAGATGCTTCTTAAGAATATTAAAGCATCCAATGTTGTATCTGACGAAACTTTTGTCGGATTTTTTTGACTTGTGTTCCACAAAATTCCTATTTTATTTATATAAAAATCGTTAACTTATTAAATGGATATTTTTGTACACAAAAAACTTTCTGTCAGTTACAAAATGTACTGTAATTATTCAAGGCGAATTCATAACAGGTGGTATTATAAGCCCAGGTGATAACTTTTTTTTTTAAGTTTTATAATTGTTGGATGTCAAAATTTGTTTATTATTTTTGTTTATATTTAAGTTGAAAATTTTCAGCAGGCATGAAAAAATTTTAACATTAAATAAAGAAATTAATTAATTTTTCTGAGCTTTCCTTTTCAGGAATTATTTTAATTGTTTGTTCGTTATGGACATGGTCTAAGAGTTAAAACAAATTTTAATTAAATTTATAGGTACAAATGTAATTTTTTTAAACGATTAACTAAGCATCATTAATTTTATAGTTTGGCCATTACAATTGTAACGGGATACCAATGCACGGAAGATAATTGTAACTCCCTGCATAAGAGTAGAGTAGCACATTCCAAGTGTTAAGCGTGTGTTGCTGCACCGGTCAAAAAATAACCACCACCATCCGAAACTACGATACCCTTTTCTACCATACATGCCATAAATCATCGGATTAAGTATCATGGGAGTATTTAGTTTTTTTTTCTTTTTTTGTTGCAATCACTATACTTCCTTTGTTTACTTCCTCGTTATTAGAGAAGATATGATACGTTTTTGTTCAGTCTCCTGCAAAATTCTCTTAAGCTCAATCATAGCCCGGCCAATAAGAACATGGAGCTTTTTGATTTCGTTCACTGTTAAATTAAACAGCTTTTCTAAATTTAATTCTGTATGCAATGTTTCATCACCTTTTGATTTATTTTTCACTTTCCTGCATACATTTTCACTAAATCTTGCGTATTTCCAGCATGTATTTTATTAATTTATTATTATTATTATTGATTAATGAATTCGCCTTGGTTTATTTTTTCGCCCTACGTCATTTATTTTGACATTGTACAATGATTTTACAAAAACAAAATGCTTGTGGTTTTTGTAGAGTTGTACTTGTTGCAGTACCGAGATTACCTGTAATGAATTCGCCTTGGTAATTATTTTTGTGGTATAGGCATTTTGTTTATTTTTTAACAACAGGGTGTATCGAAAACTTTTTTGTAAAAAAAAACCTTTATTCTAATTATTGAAAAAATGATAAAAATTCCGGGGTCGGGATTTCCCGATTGGAATCCCTAGTACATACATATCAAATACATTAATGTAGTTAATAATATCGCTTACAAGTCTCGCAATCTATGCAAACCGGTGTTCGAAAATAAAATAAACATTATTTTGCGTAAGTTACACACATCCAGAAAATATATCTTTTTTTTTAGTGTTCGTGTATTTGTACGTTATAACTATATTCACTAAACTAGCAAACATTATGTAGTGTTCTGTTTTTCCGTTATAAAACAGAACAATTATATTTTCCGTTATAAAACAGAACAATTGTAATGATTCTGTAGACATGCATTCTATTTTAATGTTCTTTAGTTTTTTTTTTTACAATTAGCAAACAAACAATTTTAGCAAAGCATGATCACATCACGAATAACCTGATTCGTTAAAACCGCATATGTAATTTGTTAAAAAAAATCGTTGTCTTTACTACCAAAAAAGGCGCTGAGCACAACTGAAACGAACGAACATTAATGTGCTAACCCGAACACAAAGAAGCTTGTGATTTTTTACGAAAAAACGAACGCAATGAAATATTCTCATATTTAGGTTGAGTTGGATTAGTACAGTATTTTTATTGTGTACGAAGATCACAACCAGAAAACTGTTTTTAAGGAATTTACTACACAAATACTATAAGCGTTTGTGTTTTCCTTATTTTTACCGTACCGAAACTAAAGAACATTATATAATGTTTATTTTCGAACACTGATGCAAGTTACGCATTTTTACGCCCTTGCAAGTGAACTGTCAGAAATTAAATTCATAAATAAATAAATAAATTCATTCGCACAAACTTCTTAAATTTGCCTAAAAAGTTTGACTCGTAAACATTCGCTGTTATATATTTGATGAAAGACCCTCGTTATTGAATTCTCCAAAAGGAAATAAAATAAGTTCGAAAATCGTTTGAAGATTATTGAGATCGTCTCAGAAATTTTCGATTGAAATTTCTTTGTTCAGCACAAAACATTACAATATTACATTCACCATAACGTGAAAAAATGTGAAAAAAAAAGTTTTAATAATGCTTTAAAAGCATTTGCCGAACTCAATAATTAAATAAAAGTTTTTCATTGGAATTGGAAATTACGCGAGATGTAATCGACCGTAAAATCCGTAAGGAATGCGAATTTTTTTACCAATACTGGATCAATTGTTCATAATTTTCTCACAATGTGCCCAAAAATGCAATAATTTAGGAAGACGATTTATAAACTTTCTAAAAAGTTTCCTCGGCTGAGCCACCGAACATGCCAAAAATAAAGTCAATCTTCATATTCCGAGCAATATTCAAGTGGACTACGGAATATATGCCTTTTTTTTAACTCCGGGCTACTATGTTGATAATGTAATGATTTTTCCCCCTTAATTTGACAATTATTTATTAAAGTTTTTGTACACATTTTTAATTAAAAATTTTTATATTAACCTAGTAAATTATGTATATCTTGATCACGTTCGACAATTTGCCTACTCCTGATGTAGATTATATAGATAATATGATTAAATGTTTAAAATTCTAATTAAAAAATTTCCTTACATTTTATGAAAATGAAAGACTGAATGAATAAAAAATGATTTCCTGCTACCGCATTTACAGGATCTAGTCAAATTTAAAACATTAGCATTCTTAAAATAATGAATTATGTATGTATGTGGTTTCAAATGTTTTAATCAAAATTATGAAAAGATTACTAAATTTCTAAACAGCTAAAACTGTCGCCACTAAATACTGATTAACACGAGTACAGTGAGACCTTGATTATCCGTAATGGTCGGGACCGGAAGCATTCTGGATAATCAATTTCCCCGGTTAATTGAGTAGTTTTTTTATTACGTATTTTTCATTACTAAAAAAAAATTTATATTATTGTATGTACATACATATCCATATATTTGTGAACGAATTTTAACATACACATTTAGTCAATTCACAAGGTATCCATCCTAACATGTCATATTGTCAAAATGTCCTAATATTTCACAATGGTTTAAAAATATTGTTGTTGGTTTGTTAACAAAAAGTGTCTTAAATAAATAGAACGTTGCTTGCTGTGTTTATTGTGTTGTCGTAATTAATCAGAAAAGTCCAGCGCTGAGCGGCTGAGCCGTACAAGAATATTTTTAAACCATTGTGAAATATTAGGACATTTTGACAATATGACATGTTAGGATACCTTGTGAATTGACTAATTGTTTTTTGGGCGTTCATTAATTATCTTAACTTTAATATACAACGTTTAAACGTAGCCTATTTGCAAATAAAACTTATTTGCGATTAACTAAATTACTGTTTATATGTAAATTTTCTTACAGAAAATTTTTATTTTTGTTATGCCAAATGAAAATTTTAATCATTTGGTAGCACTGTATATATAAAACCTTTTAGTTTTTTTAAATCAAAAATTAAAAAACACAAATATTATTGAGTATTTGTATATTTTATTTGCACTATTTTAAGTTAATTTTAAATTTGTGTCAAATGGAAGAGCCACATCGAAAAAAACATTTAAAACGGTTAAAGTGTGGCAATATTTATATCTTATTTGCAAATATTGTCGTTAATCAGTAATAATAATCAGTAAATAATTAGTAATAAAATAGTAATAATTAAGACTTTTCTTTGCACTTCTCAAATTTCTAAATTAAACTTAATTAACCACGTTTTTATCTACTTATGTATGATTTCTGACTCATTGTATGCATCGTATGGGATTCCCCTTTTTGTTTAATTCACATTGTGTTTGATTGGTCAAAAAAAAAAAAAAAAAAATTAAAGAAAAAGTAATCCCGGATAAAAGAGGTTATCACGGTTAATTGATGCAAAAAATTGATATCGTGAAAAAATATTTTCTTTTTTCTTTCCCGGATAATTGATGTTGCCGGTTAATCGAATCATGGATAATCAAGGACTCACTGTATTTGTGAAAATATTATTTATTAAAAAGTTGGTTCCAAATAAAGAAAAATTTTTTTCTGTATATAAAATAAAATAATTAAATCGTTTTACAAATCATCCCAAGGTTTTGCCATAAGGCCATAAACTTTTACAAACATATTTTACCACCATAGGGTTAGGGAAAAATTAATCCACTACTTCATCTTTGCCCGTAATTTCTACAAAGCGATATCTGGTCGTATTCATTCCTAACAGTTGTATTTACCTATCCGGTAGAAATATTTTGGTAATTTCAACGTTAATTTTGCTTACGTGTTTTTTCCTTTAAGTTTTCTTTTAAAATATGGCAACATTTGTATTTTTATAAATTTTTTGAATTAACTGTCAAAAATCTATGGTGTAAAAAACACTACAATTTAACAAATAGATAAGACATACGTATTAAAATTATGAAATATTCGTTACACCATAGATATCTACATATATACAGCTAGATATCTATTTGTAGAAATTACGGGCATTAGATTTGATTAATTTCTGTTAGTTCATATTAAATATCTGAGGACTGAATAAATTAATTAATAAAAAAAAAGTAAAAGTGCTATATTCGGCTTCACCATAATATTGAAGAGCCAATTGTTTCTTGGCTAATACGGACAGATTTGGCTCATTTCCAATAATGAATAATATTTATTTATATACATTTATATGTATACTAATATTATAAAGCTAAAAAGTTTGTATGTTTGTAAGAGGTATTTCCGAAACTTTTCTTCAAAATGAAGAATGGAACCTCCTAACGGACATATGATATAAAAGGTTCCATTAGTCCCAATTTCCACAATGCAAGTCTTATTGATAAACTTATCACATTCTCTTCTTTGAATCAGCTTCGGCGTTTTCACAATGCTTATCTTATTGCTAAAATATAACTGTTTTATGTATGCAGTACACACGTATGTGTGCGTTTTTTACATTGCGAATGAGAAAATAAAACGTATATGACGAGTACAGCAAGCTGAGTACTCGTTTCTTTTCCCCTCGTCACTCTCGCCTACAAAGTAGCAGCTGATCAATAAGACTTGCATTGTGGAAATTGGGACTTGAAGTGGTTAGGATGGGGTACAGGGGCGTTATTGCTCTAATATTTACTGCCCGTTCGCCGATATCGAACGTTAACGTTCGCATAGTAAATAACATTTAAAACAAAAACAAAATTTCAAAAATTGTTTTTGTTTTGAATGTAATTTTCTATGCGAACGTTAACGTTCGATATCGGCGAACGGGCAGTTAGAATATGTTGCGGTTGTCGTATACGACTGTTTCGTGTTTTGTAATAGATTAAAGTAAAACACAACCTGTGTTCTTTAATCTACGACAACCGCAATAAGGCTAATTGATTATCGTTTTAAGAGATTTATTTATGCAATAGTTTCCGTAATCAAAAATCAAAGCTATTTTAACGTGAGTACGCTGTTCTCCCTCCATTCCGTATCCAGACTATCTGTCCGCTCGACCGTCCCCTAACCGAATGCGAAAGTGACTTCTGCGTTTGCTTCGCTTTATCGGCCAAATAGCTGAATCGATTTTGATGAATTTTTTTTAAAACTAGGACCCAGAGGGGGACATAGAGAGAATTACTGCATATCTGAAAATATCTAATCAATGTTGATGAAATTTGAATCATAGACAGATCAGCGTAAATAAAACACACAGGGTTATATTTATTTCAAAGCGAGAAATATTAAGCGACACATGGGCAATTTCTGCCTATCCGAAACTATCTAACCGTTTTGGATAAAATTTAAAACATATGTATGTACATCGATATACATACAATAAAGCACACAGACTTTATATTTTCTTCAAACCTTGGACCAATAGGAGACAGAAAAGCAATTTCTGCCTCCCCGACTCTATAGTTAGGCAAATAATAAATCAAGGCGGGCACGGCTAGTATATATATATATATCTATATATATAAAAATGAAATTATGTGTGTTTGTATGTTTGTATGTTTGTATGTTTGTCGCTTTATAGACTCCGAAACTACTGAACCGATTTTCCTGAAATTTTTACAGTAACATCACGTGAGCCCTAAAAATAAAATAGGCTACTTATTTTTTCGATAGGGGCAGGGGAATTGGTACCCCCCATAGGATGCCAATATTATACTGAACCGATTTTCCTGAAATTTTTACAGTAATATCACGTGAGCCCTAAAAATAAAATAGGCTACTTATTTTTTCGATAGGGGCAGGGGAATTGGTACCCCCCATAGGATGCCAATATTATACTGAACCGATTTTCCTGAAATTTTTACAGTTACATCACGTGAGCCCTAAAAATAAAATAGGCTACTTATTTTTTCGATAGGGGCAGGGGAATTGGTACCCCCCATAGGATGCCAATATTAATTATCGCATATCTTAAGAGCCGCTGCACGCATTTTGCTGAACTTTTTGTAGTAGGATCTTCTGAGCCCCGGAATTGAAATAAAATAGCAGCGGGGGTATAGGAATACCCCATAGGACGCCAATGTTTAACATCGCATATCTTAAGAACTGTAATAGTGAGAATGTTCAAACTTTCTAAAAGTCACTCTTATGGTATACTACACTTTTGAAAATAAAAATAAAGCGGGTAGGCGCAGGGGGGGAAATACCTCCCATAGGATGCCAGTGTAGCGAAGCGCACCGGGTTAAGCTAGTATATATATATATATATTTATCTCATTTGGTCGGGCGTTACTGTATCAAAACCAATGTTTCTTGAAGAGATAAAAGGTAGTTACTTGTTTATAACTAGGTCATTTATGACCAACTGATTAAATTTCACTACTTTTTTTTGCTTCTAAAAGTGAATAAAGTTCATTAATTATAAGAAGACTTCAAAAAGTAAAGGTTTATGGGTAAAAATTAACGATTTATTAATTGAAAAAATTCAAATGAGAAGTAAAAATTCAAGTAATTTTGCATTCAAAATATATATGAATATTCAACACATTTGACTTAAGTTGACTGAATTGAATGTGTTTTGGCTTTGGTTTTTGTCTCATTTTTTCGTTATTATTGGGTGCTCAACTCATTGTAGTTAAAAAAACAAATGAATTGCAATACCTTTTTATTTATTCTTGCAGACCTCTAGTGGGCAATTGACGTCCCCAAAACTTGAAATAACGCGTTTTGGCCAAAATCGGTCATATTGTGTGACTCGTGACACTGTCTTGTTGAAACCACATATCGTCCATTTCATAATTCCAGGCGAAAAATAAGTCGATTATCAAATGGGCATATCACTCTGAATTGACGGCAACGGTTCCGAGATACTTTCACTAACAGAAGCGATATTTTCCGCAGTGCGGACATTGCGATGATGCACAGGCCTGGCCACATCTTTAACGCTTCCAGTCTCTTCAAATTTCTTTATAATCTTGTCATTTCCTTGAACAGTAGGTCGCAAATGACGACCCAAATTACCGAATAATGCAAAAAAAAAGTTGCCACGTTTGAACCACCACTTTTGTAGAGTTTTAACTGGGTTTACGCATTCTGCGGTTGTTAGGTTAGGTAAGGTTGGGTTTCATGGGCAGCCATCAAGAGACTTAGGTCCTTTAGTGGTCCCCTTGTAAGTCCCAGCGCCAATGCCCATCCTAAAGAGCAGTTAATCAGATGGCGTCCCTGCAAAGTTCAACCCATTCGTCTTCCTAATGGAGAGAAGAAGCGACATAGGTTCTATCCTAGATAGATCCTCCAAACAGGCAAACACTGATTCTCCCACGTATTTTTTTCTGATGCCCCATAGCCCAGGCCATTGACGAAGGCAGTGAAGCACAGTTTCCTCCTCCTCATCATCATGACAACTTCTACAGTAGTCATTGAATATTACCCCCCCTTCTAGTAGCATGAGTCCCCACAGGCCAGTGCGCAGTTACCTTAGTAGAGAGTTAGTCCTGCTATTATCATGGCCAGGCCATAGTGCCATATCAATGGATGTGTCATCCATGCCACCACCTCTTTTGGCCACCTCATCTGTTATCTGGTTACCCGGGCAGTCCGAGTTCCCTGGTATCCATATCAGCGTTATCCTCGAATGTTTCGCAATCTCATTCAAAGACATTCGACAATCTGCATTCTTCGGTTATTAAACGATCCACATTCGAAAATGCTAAAGCCTATAGTACACGGCATGTAAAAATACACATGCGCATGTGGTTCAGACGTAATTTTGACGTCAATGCAAAGCCACAATAAACATTGCGTGTTGTATGATGACGTCAAAATTACGTCAGAACCACATGCGCATGTGTCTTTTTACATGCCGTGTACTATAGGCTTAAGCCTTTCATTAAATAAATGACAATTCAGATGGCAGATATTTAACAGTTGGCAGTCTTGCCAGACCGGCAGTTTTAAAACAACTTAATGGATAACCCTGTTAATCAAACACAATTGTTTTACACTCTCAAATACAAATTAAAGTAAATAATAAGAGTTTTCATAAAATCGCTTAAACAATTACTGCCTGTTCAACGATTTCGAACGTTTAAGTTCGCATAGAAACAAAATTTCAAAATTTGCAGAATTAAAATTGAAACAAAAAGACTATTTGAGGTAAGAAAAAATATAAAAATTTACTGCAAAATTTTCTTTGTTAACAAATTTATGTAGTTACGTACGCAATTTACATTTAGTAATTTATGTAAGAGAGTAAAAGCTATTATTTCCTCATAAAAATTAGTAAGAATAAATTTTTGTTCAACTGTATGTAGGCTAAACTCGGCGATATAATTGTCTAGTTTTTTGACGTTACACAATCCAATTTTTTTTATGAAAGTGGATATTCGAAAAATTCACTAATTTCAAGGAAAATTTTATCTTTTAAAACAATTTCATTAGGTTTGTTCTTGGAAAATTGTTTACCCACAAATTCTGTGACTATGAATATACGAGTATATAATACAACATTGTATGGGAAATATATTTTTAATTTATCAAAATCAAGTCAAGATTAATATTAAACTTTTATGTTTATTGATTAAATGTTGTTAATTTAAACTTACGGTTTTGTGACAATATTAAAAATAATAGTCGGAAGACGGTTATTTGGCGTTATCATTTTAATGTTGTGACTACGTTGTAAATTCGAGAATCAAATATTGGAAATTTAAATTAACAGTATTGGGGCAACACTAAAAACAAGAGTCGGACAAGGCGAATTCAACTACAGGTGGTGTCGATACTACAACAATCCAAAAACAACAGAAACAACAAAGGGTTTTTTGCATTGCATTGTTAGTGTTTACTGTCCAAAACGTCAACCATTCCTAACAAAACACTAACAAATCAAAACAAAGTAGCTCGAACTGTCAAAATCAGATGGCGTTTCGACACCACCTGTAGTTGAATTCGCCTTGGAGTCGGAAGACGCATATTTGTTGTTATCATTTTATTATTGTGACTACATTGCAAATTTGGTAAACAATACGTTGTATAGATGATGATAGTAGCTGATCAAGCTGATTGTCTTTTTCTGCCTGGGTTGTTTTTCAAAATGCATAAAGAAAGCCAAAAGACTAATTTGCTCAGAATATTTCAAGAATTTGTTGTTTTTGATATGTTCACACTTGAATTTTTCGCTGAAGACGACGGTCTGCATGTAAAATCTGTTTATATAAATCCACAATTGAACAGAACAAGTTTACGAGTCAAAATTATTGGGCAAATTTACAATTTAACAGCACAAGTTTACGAGTCAAAATTGTTGGACACATTTACGAAGGAAGTTTATGTAAATGAATTTTCATAAAATTTTTGACAGTTCATTTGCGAGGGCGTGAAAATGCACAGATTGCGAGACTTTTCACCGATGTCATGAAAACCCTTACTATTTTTTTAAATATGTAAATTTCGAAGGTAAAATACTTTGAAGTTTAAACTTAAAATTTTAAGCAAAACAATTAATTGTACATTATTTTCTTTAATTTTTGAAACATAAATTTTAATTACTTCTATTATACTTAAAAAATTAATTTTTAAAAATTAAAAATCAATGCAGGTGTACACAAATTTAAGACTGAAACAAAAATAAACTAAACAAACATTAAAATAATAGGCCAATCTACATAAACAACAAGAGATATAGAGGGAGAGAGATATACTCGTAATTGTTTAAAAATGTTTGTGTGGGTGGAAATGTGCAAATATTTTATACTTTTGTGAGGTGTTGTTTTTTTTTTTTTTTTTGTAAATGTTGTTATAAGGATAATAAATCCCTTTAATAATGATAATGTACATTAATTATATGTATGTCAAATGTTTGATTGTGTTTTCTGTATTTAAGTAGTAAGAGTGAAAGTCATGTATATCAAGTGAAAGGAAATAGATTTAAAAAACATCAAAAAAGTAGCAAACCAATATCAATTAAGGCAGGCAGGCATTTTAAGTAGGCACTCATTTCATTTCTAGTATTTATATTTATAGTTTTGTTATTTTGTTTTTTTTGTTCTGTTTAGTTTCATTCATATTCCACACACAAAAAAAGGATGGATGAATTGAGAAAAAGATGTCTGTTAAGCGTACGTTTTTTTTTTTTTTTTTAATATATTTTTTTTTAAAACTTTTTTTTTTTAAGTATGTATAAAAATTCTTTATTAGTTTAATTTTAATGTTTTTACTTTTGTAAAGTTTTAATTTATTTATTTTCTTATTTTATTTTTTGTTTGTATTTCTTTTCGTTAGTGTTTTTTTTAACGTTTTCGTTTGTTTTCTTTTCTTTTTTTAAAGTATTGTATTTTAAAAAAGATACTTGATAGTTTATTTTTTTGTTTTGATAATTTAGATTTGTATTCAGTTTGCGTTAAAATCTTACAGTCGATAACGATGTTTCTTGCACTTTAAATGCTTCACGACGAAAATTTTCCAGTTTAACTTTGTTCATGGGTGCACCTGAAACGTAAATGTACAGAAGTAGAAGAAGAAGAAAAAGTAGAAAACAACATAGATAACAAATTTCTAATATTTCAGTTAAAATTTTTATAAGCAAAAAAAAATAAATAAAAAAAAATTAAATGTGCTCAAAACTTTTATAAAATTGTGTAAACAAACATTTGTGTTGAAATCAAAAGAAATGCTCAGAGAGATTGTACACAGGCGTGAAATAAATGACGCTCGCAATTAAATCCAAGTAAACAAGCCTTGAAAATAATATTTGTTTTTTCCTAATACCAAAAATTATTAAGCAGCTACGATTTTAGGTTGAATTTTGAACATGTATAAATAATGTCTGAAATAATTAATAGAGTTATTCACGTCACCATTTTTAGTCTTGCAAAAATATGAAAATGCGAAGTTTTTTTTTTGAAACATAACAACAACTATGTACAAAATATTTTCGCACTAACTTTTCCATTTCGCACTGCCCATGACAAGTGCGAAAAATCAGTGCAAATTTTTGCACAATGCATATGTTCAACGTCAGTTGAATGGCGTTAATACTTAGCACAATTAATTGTACATGTGGTTGTTATGATTTTGCAATTTTACTTTTTCGCCAGAGTACAACTTTTGATGTGAATACCTTTATAAAGTATCAGCAAGCACCATCCAAACACCCTGGGGCACCAGCATAAATTTAAAGTAAAGATGGATCTGCACTGAGTCCGGCTTTAAGAATATCACCTCTTGGTTCTACCGATCTTAATTTTAAGTAGTCGTCAAGTAATAGACATATAAATATGGGGACATTCATTATTTCTCTATACCCATGATTACTATGGATAAGGAAACATGGGCGGTAAACCTGCAATTGAAATTGAGGGCCTGGTTTGCAACTGAATACAAACTAAAGAGGTGGAATGGTGCAAATATTATTTGTTTGCAAATCATGTCACGATACTTATTGCAAGAAAATGTTTCCAACAATGTCAGATCATATTAGATGCACTATTTCACAGAAGAACAAGAAAGAATTTGGTGTTAATCCAGTGAAAATAGAGCTAGTTTTTACCACCAGAAGATTAGAGCCGTTTTATATCATCGGTCTCATGTATAAAGGTCCTAACTCACACAATTGCAACTTTACAGAAAAATGTCAAAACATAACACATACATAGAAACTGAATGTATCAATATGTAAAATTGCTTGCAAACCCGTTACTATTGCATTAAATTTTTGTGACGAGGTGTATTTCTGTGAAATGTATTGGAATCATTAAAAAACACAATTTTGAAAATAAATCGAGTTAGGACCTTTTTAACTTGAAACCAACGATATACTTAAAGCTTAAAATTTAACGCATAATTTACGAGCCAAAATTCTATCGGCAAGATTTAGGTTATACGACCAAAATTAGAAAACTGGATTTAGACATATCTTGCTTAGGACTGTGTGGTAAGGTGGGCGGCAATATAAGTAAAAAGTTACAGAAAACCCCTTGGAATGGTACAAAGGTATGCCTCTCTTGACATTATATTATTACAAAATGTACCAGAATATTATAACGAATCTGTTACCAATAGAGGATAGGAATCGTCGCTTTAAGCTTTCTTAGACTCAGTGAATCAGATTAAAGCTAATAGATCACTCAAGAATTTTGGTCAAAAAAATACCCTGGATCGTAAGGAAATCAAGGGTCATCTTTTTTTGTCTATTATTCATTTCATAGAACACCAATAAATTTCGAATTAATTTTTAGAAGTATATTTTACATTTAGGGCCATTACAGACATATACATATATCAGTGTCCGACCGATTAATCGATTTCGGTATCGGCCAAAAGTTGCTAATCGGCCAGCAACGGCATTGACTTGGCGGATTTTTGCCGAAGGCCGAAATTTTTTTGTACCATTATATGCAAATGTTTCAAAATAATTCAAAAATAATAAACTAAAACTTTTTTTTCCAAAATTCGTTTGTTGTAAATTATATTTTTTCTGAAAAAGGTAAACAAGCAAGCAATATCGGAAAAAAATAATGAAAAGATTCCCTATAAGGAATAACGTGTTTATGTAAAAAGCCCATAAGCATTAATATATTTGAGTATTGAAACGCAATGAAATATCTGTCAGTACCAACAGTACCAGTTTAGTGCAATTGGGCAGTTTTATTCCAATCGCAGAAGTAACCTTATTGGTATCAATGCATTAAAAATTACTGTTCTATCATCAAAACATACAATTTTTGAATTGTGAATATTAATCAATATGTAGAACATATCGTTCCTTTATTGCAAAGTAGTCTAAGCTCAAAAAATATATACATATTTTGCTATAATTTCGGTTCAGTTTGAGATATAATACTGATTTTACATATAGAGAAGGTATAAAGGAAAACTTTTCTTAAGTAACTTCAAATTTTAGATTTTTTGAAATATGAGTGCATTGCAATTAAGGAGTACATTGTTATATTTATGTACTTGTAATACACATTTTCTTGTTTTCGAATTTTGACGAACTTCGGCATCGGTCTTAAAAGTGACTTCGGTCGGACACTAATGTCTATCATTAATATAAAATTTCCCATCATATGAAAGTAGTTAAAACGTTATTTCAGTTTTAAGGTTAAATTTACACATCCGTCCAATGTTTGTGATACTGACAAAAGGATTAATTTTAACAAACATAGACAAAACATTCATTTTCAAAGCATTCATTTTTATGAATAAATAAAAAAACGACGCAACACTTTGAATTTTACTGTGCTAGACAAAAAATATGTAGGGGTTCATACAGCAATCCCGTCCATGGATTACAGAAATGCCAATAATTCTTTCCGGTCACCTCGTAAAGTTTCAACTTCAAAAAATCATTATTTTGGAACAGAAGATATGAGTTTTATTTTATCAAAATATATTTTTATAAATTAGCAGACAAATTTTTATACTCGTTAGTAAAAACTTAATGTTGATTCGTAGTTTATGGAGTTCAATACAGCAGGATTGCATTATAAGAACCCCAGACTATTTTTTACTCTCACTTTTGTGCCATCGTGTTATTTTTTATTGGTGATTACAATATTAAAAGGTTATAAATTAAATTAATTGTTTAAATGTTTTCGTTGAGTTAGATCAAAATGCAAGGCATTAATTTATTACAATAAGCATTATCTTGGAAAAATATATTAATAAAAGGAAAATTTATTTATAAAAAAATTAAATTTTAAATAGAAAAATAGAGTGCCATAAATTACTTACCAATATAACTTAATAAAACTGGTAAGAAAATTAAGCCATGTGCGGCTCCAATTAAAACAATACCCAAATACATTCTAAAGTAGAAAACTTGGAAGATTTGACTTTTGGCAAAAGCCAATACTAAAATACCGCCAAATTTCGTCAATGTTATGCCCGAAAATATTGAACTGCCCATTTTAGTAAGACAATCAGCAGCACGTCTTTCCCGTGTACCTTCAGTTGATATTGAGAAACTATGGACCAAATGTGAACAGAATTCCACAGAAATGCCAACAGCCATCACAAGATTAACCAGCGAAACGGCATTTAAAGAAATATTCCAATAGTACATGTTACCTCCGAGATTTATAACAATCATAGTAATCGTTATGACCACTACTAAAGACGAGTGTATGTCGAAACCCATCAATAGGAATGTTACAATGAAAATAGCCAGCACTGATATGCCCATACTTTGTAGTGTATCTGGCCACATGGTTAGATATTGTTCGTAGAATACATAAAATACTGAATAGGGAAATACTTCAACTTGAATGGCTTCTTCGAAGGGTACACCGTGTGACATTAGTCGTCCTTGTATCATGTGTGTAACGTTTGCCGATATCTTACGCGCCGAACGCAAAGCCGAATAGTAGTCTTCAGATGTTTTTAATATTGAATGATATGCCATAAAATAAGAGGATTCAACAGTGGTTTCATTTGTTTTTGGCAAATATTTGTATCGTACACCATCACCGTATGCGGCATGACCTGCTTTAGCACACGAGTCATCGGGATTATCTTTTAAGAAAAACGGTAAATATTTGCCGAAATCATTTTCATCAGGACGTTCTAAACTATTACGATTAATAAGACAGGTATCACAAGAAGTATCTGTGAATATAGAAAGAACATATCAACTTAGTTAGCACACAGAGAGTAAAACCAAACGACTAATTAGATTCAAATGCTTAATAACTCACCTTGATGTGGACAAAAATCACCAGTATCCGGTTGATATTTACAACAACTGGAAGCTTGGCTCCAACTAAAGTAGTCGTCGATCCAGTTAGAGGCTGGCCTTGCTATATATGTCATATTTGAGCGTTTGCTGGCCAAATAAATTTGTATGCCTACACTGTCATCATTACAAAACTGTCCAGAACAAACTAGATTTTGATCAAATGTTGCAGAAAAGTTCAAGCCAGATTTTAAAACAAAGTAAACTGGTGGTCCAATGCTCAGGTACTTATTTAACGATTGAAAATAATGTAAAACGAAACTGTCTTCTGGCATAGATAATTCCTGGTTTAGCCCAATTTCAATGCGCGGTGCTATAGCAATACTTGAACATAACCAGCCAAAGAATACAATCATAACCACAACACGAACTATTTTCTTCATAAGAAAAGGTACATAGACACTTTTGAAGAATTTGTACAGCAGACCTTCTGTGATGGGGGCAACATCAGTTTTCTTACCGCGTATAAAACAACAGATGTCTAAACGATTTTCAGCTTGTCGTTTTGTATCCAAAGTCAATAAACTAACGAAGCAGGTAATTTGTAATAGAAAATCAAATAGTAAAGCCATGCCGGCATACAAAGCAAAAGCTTTTACGGCTGGCATGTCGGAGAGGCCACCTAAGAAAAAACAGCAACTCTCACTAATTGATGTCAACAACATGGAGGGTCCCACTCGACCTAAGATTCGACCAATATGTTCTTCATGAGTTTCATCAGATCTGCGGTTGTCACGCTGATAAGTTTGCACCAAAATAAATATGTTATCCACTCCCACCGCCAGTACCAAAAATGGTATAACCTCCACAATGATCAAGGTTGCAGGGACACCTATGTAACCAAACACACCAACTGATGACACCACTGAAGCCAGTACTATAATAACACCACCAACACCCAAAGTAATTTTACTATCAATTAAAGCACGTCCCACTTCTTGAACATGACCCAAAGAAATGGCAATGTAGGCAAACATGATCAAGTAAGATACTAAAATGGTCAAAACGTCTGATTGGGATTCACGATTCAATTCATCCTCAATAGAACGTTCCGAGGTGAAAGCTATATCCATGTGTTTGCCCATATTGTATTTAGTATAGTTAACCATATAATCCACATAGCGTTGCTCCCATTCTAAAGCTGGGCCCAATTTATCCTTGTCATGATGATTGCGCACCAAGAATGTTAAAATTAAAGCGGTAGCACTTTCATATTTTGTGTTTGAGCCTAATTGCTCGCCCGGCTTTAAGAAACCCCCAAGACCAATAGCAGGATCAACAGGACCTCCGTATGGTGCCAAACATAAGTAGGGATTATTAATGCACTGATAAAGTTCGTCCAAGTAATTAACCTAAATATTAAAACCTCTAATAAGTGAATGCTTTAACGAAATCTTTAAAATTATTTACCTCAAATCCATTATCATCATCTTCGTCATCTAAACGTTCCAAATCATCCTTAAAATAGCCCCATATCGATTGTACCACACAATCGGAAGTTTGCACTTTATCTTGTCCCCCTGACACCAAAGGTGCATAACAAATATCCTTAAGCATTGTGGCTCCCTCAATACCATTGCCTAAACTTTTTATATCTTCTTGAAGATTGTATACATCAATAAGAAATTGCTTATCAAATACTGGACCAAACACTATGGGACCATTTGAGGTGTTGTGAACAATATTATCTAAATCAACAGCCTTAATAATGATTTGTTCGATGCGATAGAATGGCTGGAAAGTAGAGTCAAAAAATTCCCTTTCAACACGGGAACGTGATTGAGGTGAAGCCCATAGTTGTACAGGATCGGTAGTAATATGCAGGAATTTAATGCCAAATCCAAGAACAGCAACGAATACCAAACCGCCAATTAACGTTAGCCAAGGATAAGTGGCAAAAAATTTACCCCAAGCAGTAAACATTGTTTCTAGACATTTTTCCGTTTTAGCACCCAAGTGTTCAAAGTAACCAGACTCTGATTCATTGACAACATCAATACTATCATTGTTGGCGCCATCGACTTCATTGCCATCACCTGATAGAAAAACAAAGAAAACAAAATATAAAAGAAAACATTTAATTTTTATCTGGTTATTCAATTAGTAAAAAGTGGTAAGATTTAATTAACACTTTCTATTATTAAAATAAGTATTTGTAAAGTATAATTTTGAATTTTAAAACGAGTAAAAAACTAATTTTTTAAAAACAACGTTTCAAATTCAATGAACATTTTTTAAACACACAAACTTACTAAACCAAAATTTATAAAAGACACACAGGTTTTATTGGTACAAAAAGGTTATCTATAAACAAACATTACACCATTTCCAAATGTATTCCGGTAATTTGGAAAACAGTTACTTATCATTATTTAATTTTTTTTCTACAATAATTTAATAATAGCCTATTTCCGATGTGCGAAAGAATTCTTAAAATTTGTTTTTGTTTTCAATATATTTATACGAAAGAAATAATTCTTTCGCACATCGGAAATAGGCTATAAGAATTTTAACGCAAACACAATATTAAACAAAATTAAACTTAGGGTAAAACAATGGGTGAATACATAAAGGGGGTTTTTAATTAAAAGTAAGTTTTTTATTTTTGAACTAAAAGACTTGCAGGATAATTATGGTAGTTATTTTCATTTCAAATACGGAAGAGTAGCTTAAGTCGACATAAGACAAAATTGAGGGTGCGAAATCCTTAATATTTACTAAAATTTTGTTTTAAACATTTACTCCTAGCTTCCATTGAAGTTGTTACTAAAACGATAATATACACCCTTAACGCAAAAAGCTCCTCAAAAAAAAAAAATTCAAAAACACTAAGAATATCTCGAAACTGCAAGATTTGACATAAGCTACTTTGCCATATTAGCATATACATGTAAAAGCGATATGACTATTGAAATATGTACGATAATCGTTACATGATTGCCGCAGAATCGCTGGTACCAGTGAGTTCGAAATATCAGGAATCTCGTCTCCTATGTTGGCTTGCATCAGATGCGGGTATTATAGGATTGCGCAAGAGGGATGGACATGTGAGTCCACCTGCTCCATATCTAGGGCACTTTGTCCTGGGTATGATGAACGGAGAACTAAATCTCTACTTAGTTTCAATAGGGACCAAATCAGGACTGTTGTGTCGGTTGTAACTGGACTCTGGCCTGTTGGGACTCATGCTAGGAGAATGGGTCTAGACTTCAACGACTACTGCAGGAGTTGTCATGATGAGGAGGAAGAGGAGACTGTGCTTTACTTATTCTGTCAATGCCCTGGGTTACGGGGCATTAGGGAAAAATACCTGGGAGAACCGGTGATTTCCTTCTTGGAGGATCTATCTACAATAGAGCTTAGATTGCGTCTTATCTTCATTAGGAAGAGGAGCAGTGACGCCATCTGAGTAACTGCTCTATGGGATAGGCATTGGCGCTCGGTATCACAAAGGCACCGCTGAAGGACCCAAGTGAGCTGTCTCTCGATGGCTGCCCATGGAACCTAACCTAGCCTATGTTGGCTTGCAGGTCTTATAACGTTGTTGGCAAAGATCAGCGATTTAATGTTACCTACAAACAAATAAGAAAGTATAGTCGGCCAAGCCCGACGATTTAATACCCTACACTACAGTATATAAAGATAAATTTTCGGTGTGCACCCCAATTGCGAAACATGGGGATTCATGGACCCGCCATAAAAAAAATATGTTATGGGGTAAAGATTCATGTAAAAGTTATGTGAGCCGAATATTATTAAGATATCTTCATCTATATATATGAGATTTGTTGATCTTAGAAAGGGGGTTTATATAAGACCTAAGGTTAGTTTTGACCTACCAGCTTAACATTTTGTCAGGACATAGTAGCTGTTCAAGATCGATCAGCCGTTGTCAAAGACGATCTTGAAGACGATTTTATCGACTTTGATGACGGCCTTATCGACTTTGACTGACGGACTCCAAACACCTTCGTAATGAGACTCGGCTTCGGAGCGATGAAAAATAAATAAAAACGATTGAAGTGCGCGTTTAGTAGCTGCTCCTCCTTACCAAAAAAATTAAAATAAAATCAAAAAACGAATAAACAAAAACGCGCACAATCGGTGCAACAAAAAAAACTATCAGCCATGTCACAGAGTACAATTCCTTTCGGAAACGGAATTCATTCCGTATTTTGGTGACATGGCTGTATATTGTGAAATAATAAAAACCAAATAAAGAACGAACTTAAGTTTTAAAACCAGAAACAAGGCAGTGTCTTCATATCTAGATAAAAAAATGTCTCTTGTTTTATTTGTGCTTTATTCAACACTGTTGTTAAATTGATCAGTAGCTATCGTAAAAGTTATTGTCACCAATTTGTATGACAATACCAACATTTATAAGGAAGTTATGGCATTAAAAGCTATTTTATGGAGTAGTATTTGTATGGGTCAAATATGAACTGATTCCAAACAAATTTGGTTAGATAATTAAGATTGCAATAAAATATGTTTGGGTGGTTTATGGGTACAAAGGCTATACTCCTTGGTTTGGTTTCTTTTATAAAAGTGCCTTTCCAATGGTACAATATTTGTATGGTTATTGGCAATTTCTGCCTGGGTAAGTACGTAGGTGAAGTAGCTGATGGCCGTTGTATTAACCTTCTGATTTTTCCCCCCAGTGGTTCAGAGATGCAAAACAGTCCATGACCAACCTGGCCTTCACCTCTAAAGAAGATAGTGCTCGGACTGGCTATCCGACATTATAAATATCCTCAAGCCCTTTGCCCTTCTCCTCATCTATGCCTACCGAAGTCTTTGGCAGGCATATATTGCCCTTCTGGTGACATGGGATAACTGGGCGTTCCAATTTAAGGATTTATCAAGAATAATCCCCAAGTAGTTTACCTCGTTAGAGAATCCGATAACAGCAACGTTCAAGGTATTCAAAATGGGATTTATCGCTCATTATCAATTTAGACGAAAAATCTTCGATTTCAACAGACAGCCTTAGGATGACACTACTGTACTCAACTCGTTGATCAGGACCTTCGGTAGCAATTTTTGGACTGATTGAAAATGAACGTTTCAAAATTCGCCTTAAACTGCGTGCATGTGTAAATGGGAACCCCGTCGTCTGCGAATTGATGTTTCTCCATGGAGACTCTGCAACACTATCGCGCACCAGAGCCTTATCTGCTGTCATACCGTACTGTCGAAAATTCGCATGTTAACGATAAATTGTGGTTTTGTAGTTGTCACTATTTCTGCTCGTTCCTGTGGCGTATATTTATACATTATGAAATTTGAACTACACAACACAATGGTTAAAGCTAAACTGAGCTAAACGTCATATAACCAAGATGGCGCGCAATCAAAATGGTAGCGGTACTTTTGCCCCACCTTGTATTAGCCCTGCATTTTATTTACGCTGATCTATCTATTCAAATGTCATCAAAATTGGTTAGATATTTTCGGAGAGGCAGTAATTCTCCATATGTTCCCCTCTTGGTCCTAGTTTTAAAAATATAAAAAGCCTGTATTTCCAATTTCATCAAAATCGGTTCAACTATTTAGCCGATAAAGCGAAGCAAACGCTAAAGTCATTTTTGCAATCTGTCAGGGGACGGTCGAGCGGACAGATAGAGTGGAGGCGGAATGGAGGGAGAACAGCGTACTCACGTTTAAATGGCTTTGTTTTTCTTTTAGGTACGGAAACTATTGCTTTAATATTTATCTTCTAAAACGATAATTATAGCCTATTTCCGATGTGCGAAAGAATTCTTTCTTTAGAAAAATAAGCGGATGTGCGAAAGAATTCTTTCTTTATCTCTTTTAGTACTCGTATCGGGGATATGAGTGAGGTTAGATCTCTTCTAAAAAGATAATTAATATTTTATGAGTAAAGTTCCACTAAAGTGAACCTAATATGTCCGTTAGGAGGTTCCATTCTTCATTTTGTTGACAATATTTTTAAAATTAGACCGGCAGTTCCGGAGATTACCTATTACAAACATACAAACTTTTCAGCTTTATATTAGTATTCATAGGTAGATAACTTTCTTAAATTTGCTTCAGTTAAAAGGAAATTCTTACTGACTGAACAAATTGTTTTCTTTAAAAAAAAAAACTGAAAAAAATACATGACGAAAACTTCTGTAACAAAAACTAAAAAAAGAATTGTATGAAGATAACTTGTCCTCATCGCTTATAAACATGCAGTAACACCCGGGTGGGTATTGGTAAACGATGTACATAAAAATCTTTGGTAAGGCGAAGGGTAACCAATCGGCATGTCGGTTTGATTTTTTGAAAATGTTTTGAAAATAGAATTTTCATGTTTAAAAAAACGCTTGTCGCTTTTGTTTAGGTAACTCATTTAAAATTGTTATGCAAAAAATAACCATTGAAAAATTAAATTGTTTGTTCAAAAAAACGATAAAAAAAATTGTGAAAGTTTCGTCGTATTGACAGTTTTTTTTTACTAATTCTACTAAAGTCGCGAATTGAAGATTTTATTACAATGTTTTATAATCTTATTTTCTGTAATCCAACACGATTCGCAGGTTAATATCAAAATAGCCACAGATCTAATATTCAAAATTAAGATTCCAAGTTTAACTTTCTTAAACGTTAAATGCTATAGTTTTTTTTTTTTGTTTAGATATTTTCACCCATTACTTCAATTCAATTTCAATGTTATAAAATTGAAATTGAATTTAGAACATAATTTTTTGTAAAATAAAACGTTTGAAAATAATAAATTGAAGAAAAATTTATTTGTAACACATTTTTACCTCTGTTTTTTTTTTAACTGTATTTAAAAAAAATTAAGACTAAAGTTAAGAAATGGATTTAAAAATCGCTCGATTTAACATTTTTCTTCACATACCTTATTAATATTACATATTCAGGTACATGATAAAAACGTTTTTAAAAGGTGTGGTAAAATCGATTTCTGAATTATAGTTTTTATTATTTGTTTAAACACACTTTAGTTAAAACATATTAAAATTAAGCCCGAAAGCAAAATGAATATGTATTAGAAATCAATTTCAAAAGATTCTGAAAACGATATTTTTGGTTTCAAATCGTTCAGTTTTTTTAATTGATTTCCAACAGATACCTGATTATGTATATAAGGTTATAAAAATTATATACTTTAAGAATTTTGTATAAACATGTGCTTTCATCTATACCAAACTATACCACATACTATATACTAGTAACCAATATTTAACTAACTTGCAGTTAATGAAAGTTTAATTGGTTCTTAAACATAACGAAGTAATGAGAAATTTAAGACCAATAGGATTTTATTCATTAGACGTATTTTTAAGCGGTTCAGTTTTCATAAAAACCTGGGGGGTTACTTTGTATTGCGATGCGAAAGAAAAATGATCGCAAATCGATTGATTGGTACTCTTTAATGCGTTTGCGCATTTGTCTTTCGCATCTTTTGTTTTCCTTTCGCAAATCTGGCATCACCGTACGCTGTAATACAAAAGCGTATGTCAAAATCGTTCGTTAAGCTCAAATATCTTGCGCTAACAAAATATCAAACGCAAAGGAAACGAAGCATGTAAGTAAGCACAAATAAATGTTTATATTTATATCTAAATTGTTTTTTTTTTTTTTTTTTTTAGGGAAAAGCCGAAAAAGTTACAGACTCAGCAGCGGCAGTTCGAAATCTTAGTTGATTTTATGGTGCAACACAGCGATTTGGCCAAGGGACAGTTGCAGTGCGGAAATGCCAAACAACGCGCCAACAATTTGTGGACAAAACTGGCTGACGACCTTAATTCTAATGGACCTCCTGTAAGGGATGTGGCTGGTTGGAAAAAAGTAATGTATTATGTTTTTTCTATATAAAATATGAAACTACCAAAGTATTGTACATGTAGGTTTGGTCTGACCTAAAAACCCACACGAAGGGTAAGATGCGCAAGAATAAAATGAGCATTTCCAGCACGGGTGGTGGTGACTCACAATATTGCCCGCTCTCCTCTATGGAGGAACAGATCATAAATCTTCTTCATATGGAAGAAGCCGTCAACGGGCTGCCAACATCAACATGCTTTGACACAATTAGCAATGCTTGTCACGATGTTACAGCAAACAAAGAGCCTGCAGAAGAAGTTTTGTTATCTTCGCAAAAGGCAAATAGCAGTTTAAATGAATCAGCGCCTGCTGCCAAACGTAGCTGTTTGGATGAAAGTTTTCAGACAAACGTTCCACATGTTCATTTTCTTCCTCAAACCATAACGCCACCGAATCCATCACCATTTATTTTTTGTTATTAAATTTTTATAAAAAAAACACGTACCGCACTAAAAATTTGTTTAAAATATTTTGACATTACATTTTGTCATTCTTCGCATTTGTTTATTTTGTGGTGCCAGTGTTGCTTCTTTTTCAACATATTTTGCGAAAGCGTATGCGTAAGCGATACAGAGTACCAAATTGTACTCTTATCGCATTTAGCTTTCGCATCGAACTTGCTTTCGCATCGCAATACAGAGTAACCCCCCTGATATCTAGCATTTCATATATGCTTTACACCCCGTCTTGACAAGCCATTGTTCGACAAAAGGTCGACAAAATAATATATTCTTGTTGCAGTTTCTTGACGATCCATTATTTTGTGTGCACAAGAACAAAACGTTCACAGAGTTACAGATTTATGTTCTTTGATGTGCAATAATAATAATAATGGGCACGTTCATAAGGCGTAACTGTTGTGTAACCGTTTAGTGTTTGTCTTAGAAACGCATAGTTGAGCACTTCCGCTCAACACAACATTTGGGTATTTGAGGCCATTTATTCCATCATAAAATTTTTTAGCTACCTAAAGTCAACATGTTGTGCTCAACCTCAACCTTTATTTTTTTTTGTTTATGTTTATCAGCTGTTAATTTTGCATTATACTCATAATGCCGTTTCTAAGACGAAAATGTTCGGCTCAACAGTTGTCAACAGTTTTTTAGCAGTTGAGCTCAACAGCTACGTCTTATGAACGTACCCAATGGCTTTTATTAATATGGCAATACTGCAGTGTAGGACATTGTTGTGGAAACAGATGTTTGCACAACGCTGTTTGAAGAACAACAAAACATCGCCAAAGCAGTCTTCACGATAAAAAATTCAGGTGTGCACCAGAGAATGTGTAAAGGTCAAACCATACGTATACATACCGTTACCCATAACAAATTGAAGTTAAATATGTATAGTTTTACGCTGGCAATGTGTATTTGTATATTCATTCTTCTTTTATACCCGTCATTTTTACAAACAGAAAGCTGATAGTGTTCGTACCTAACCGTTATCTTTACCTATTTCAACGTTTATTTGGCATACGAGTTTTTACCAAAATTTTATTTTAAAATATGGCAGCTTTTATACCATCGATTTCTATACACAACAAGATTTCTTTTGTAGAAGTTACAGGCATTACAAAGTACATGCAGATATAAATAAACCTTGTATTGGCTATCTGCAATACCCATAAGAATATATAAGTACTCGTATGTGTATTTACGTATGTAAAACGTAAATATACAAAGATTTTTAAGATTTGACTAAGGCGGTAAGCTTTTTGTTTTTTTTATAACTCGAGAATCACTCAACCCATTTACCAAACAATAAATGCATTCAAAAGGGGTATTTTTACTAATGGTTTAAAAAAAAAGCTTTGAAAAGTTAGGAAATGTTATCTAACAGATTTAAATGAAAGCTTAAACATGGATAGAACTCTATTTATATGAACACAGTAGCTATGCATTTTTTTAAACTAGGACCACGAGGGGCGGCAGGAACAATGTCTGCCTCTCCAAAACTATCTAACAGATTTAATTGAAAGTTAAAACTTAGATAGCACATAGAAACCGGCAGCGGCGGTCCACTACTGCGCAATCGTTAGACGGCTGAAGTTAATGTTTTCCAATACCGATATCTGTATATTCATTTCACCGTTGAGTTAGCAATCGAAATTGTACCATCGATGTTTCGACATATCAAAAAAAAAATGATTTTCGAGGATTCCAAATTTAAATTTTTTACATTTTCTCAACTGAAATGTTAAAGGTTATTTTAGTAGGTAAAAACGGCTGATTAAAAGACACTCGTCCAAAACCTCAAGAAAATAATTTTTTTTTTGAACAACTGCAACCGCCATCGTTTTTAGCGTATAATTTCCCCTTGGAAGGGTAATATTAAAAAAAAAAAATCAGCCGATTTTTTTTTTATTACCTACTAAAAACAAACCTAAAAAATAAGGAAACCTATATTTTTTATTTACATATACATATATACATACATAGGTACTGCTGATGTTACAAAAAATTTATTTCATGTATCATAAAAATATATAGTCCCATACCTGCCTTATTATCAAAGCACATTTTTGCTAACACATTTCACACAAAAAAAAAATGGTTTTCATATTTACGCAGTAGTGCCAAAAATACTGAAGGTACTCACTGTATATTTTCTTACACATAGATTTTTTATATGTATGGCAGATAACCAAAACGCATTCATGGGTATTGAATAATATCTGCATAATATTCATGTATTTAACAAGAAGGAAAAGCGTGGGTTAATACCTCTGTATATTTTAATACCTCTGTATTAATTAAATAATTAATATAAAACCAATGCTACCATTTGCATAAGAATTTTTTTAATTTCAAATGCAAAAACAACAAACCAAAAATTTTGTTTGCTTTTATTGATTATTTATTATTAATTTACAAGTCGAATTTTAAACTTATCTACCTCAAAAATTTTTTCAGATAAGTATTCCATTATTTTTATTATTTCTGTTTCTTCCATTTTTTTTGACGCTTTTTTTTTAATTGTTTTATTTTGTACAAAGTTCATCTTTATACAGTACAGTTTATAATATTTTTTAATTAAAATAATGCAATTTAAGCATTTTTTCAATATGGCAATGCCATAAATAATTGCAAAAGTTTTATGCTTTTACTCTGATAATCTTGCACTTACTTATTTCCTGACAATTTTGATCGTTCGTGCGAAATAACTGTGGTTGTTGTTATGTTTTTGCACTTTTGTTTTTTCGCAAGAGTGCAACTTTTGACGTGAATACCTTAAAAATATTTTTTAACAAAATCTGTATGTGATTAAAAACAAGTTTGACTTTTGTTTTGAATTGTTCAGAGCTGTAAAAAACTGTAATCAATTGGCATTGAACTCCAAATCATATCAACCAAACAGATTTCATTCTCTGATTTCAGATTTCAAAATGAAATCTTGTAAAATTTGCAATATGTTGTGATTGCAATCATTTTACAGTTACAGAAACTTCATAATGCATAAATTATTTTTCATTTCAATTTTAGTTGAAAATATCGGATTTTTTAGTTGAATCACATTCTGTCACGGCAGTCATCCATTTGTGCATGGTTTTATCAATATTCCCAAAAAGACAGGTTAGAAGCCTTTTACGATTACTGCTTAATTGAATGTCTTCTTTAGTTATAAAAGAACTGTCTTGTTTTGTTATTTATTTAATAAAGTGCTGGGAAGTTCCCTAAACTTTTTAGGTCTTAATTGTTTCTTTCGTCGAATTTTTCATTCACTGAGCATCTTGGTTAGGTTAGGAGTAATAGTTAACTAAATAGAGACAAAAATGCATATGAGTCAAAAATATATTTGCAAAACTTGTTCATTGTTAAGAAAAGTTCACTTAAGGAATTTCATTATAAGGGAACGAAAATACACTACAATTTAAACGAAAAAGCTGTGTTGTTAAAATCAATTCCTAGTAGGGAGAGCTTAATTTGTATAGAAGTTCACTATATAGAAGTTCGACTGCCAAATCATTCTTTTTATAAATTATTGAATGCAATTAGTTTAAATGATTAAATTGATTCGATTGCAATCAAGTCCATGATAGTGAAAGTCTAACTACATAATATACACTTGGAATCTAGCAGTTGTAAACAAAAAATGACATTGTTGCCAATTCAAAAAGTCAGCTTTATTTCTAAAAGAAGCAGAGAGTTTTATTTAAAGATAATGAAGATTTATTATTCTGATTTTATTTTCATTGCAATTACTGGATTTGATTGCAATCAATTAATATATGAAATGATTCAATCATTTTTATCATTTCAAATTAAAATCAAACTATCAATTTTCGGATTTAGAATGCAATACAAAAATTCGCAGTCAATAACAAGAAATCAGTGATCGCAATTAAATCGATTGTAACCTTTTACAGCTCTGGAATTGTTGCAAGTATTGGAAATTAACGAAAAAGGTACTAGTTTTTATTTTGACAGTGAATTATATGAAAACGTTTAATTAGGGATTATGTAATTCTTTTTAGTAGGTTTAAAACGATTTGTTTTAAACAAATAATTTTTTTTTGTATGAAATTAAAAAATGACGTTTATGAACGTGTGTAAATAAAATTGTTTCTTCATTGAAAAGAAACACACCCTGCATTGTCGATCTAGCTTAAATGCTAAATTTTAAACTTAATACACATAACTTTGATTTTTTTTCGGTAGAAGTCTGCAGAAAAGTATTCATACACTGCATGCCTTTCTAGACCTTTCATCACCAAAGATTTCAAATCATGATTGTTCTTACCAGAAAAAGTTATAATAAAATTATGTTGATTTAAAAAAAATAGCGTAACCTATTAAATACTATATAACTACAATTATAAAAAGTTCATAAAACATTACAGTAATTTCAATTAAACCTTTATAATTGCGATTTATTAAATTTTACTTAATATAATTGAGTTCTGTAAAATTTATACAAAAATAGGGACAGACAAATTTCTAATCAAAACATTTAAAAGTTGTATAAGGAAAAAACATTTTAATTAGTTTAAAAAAATTAAAAAAATAACTTAAAAGCTAAAAATATAAAAAACAAAACGAAATCACATTTTAACTCAGTAACGAAAACATAGAATTAGTTTTTTTTATGAAAAAGACAACAAGCGGAAAGCAGAAAGAGCAACAACAAACTTGAAGGCAGACTTTCTCTGCTCATGTACAATGACCCTGGGCTAGTTCAAAAATGTAACTATCGAGGCACACGACCGGTAAATCTAATTCGAGTACGCTGAATCCAGAGGTGCTAACGTTTTTTATGTCAGCTCTAATTTTTAAAATAATTAAGATTGAAAATTATGGTTAAAATTACCTAAAAACCGTAATTTTTCTCAGTTTTCTACCATTTATTAATTTTTACATCGATATATCTCGATTAAAGAAAACACATTATTAATGATGTTAGGGTGCATACCCTAAATAAATTTTTTTACAAAATTAAGGGATCAATATAAACAGTGCACTTGCGCAAACGTGAACATTCGGATAAATGATTTTTTCAATTTGCATTTCCGGATTCATTGGACGAATGATCATCAATAATAGCGGAATTCGAGGTTTGGCTTTTTAATCCAAATTTTTGATTTTTTATTTAGGCTAAAGTTCATTTAATTTAATTTTCACTAAATAATTTTTATGAAGAATGGAATTTTTGAAATTCAATGGCCGTATTATCTCACTTCGTGGCGATGTTGATTGGCCGCCGCGATCATGCGATTTGACACCGTTTGACTTATTTCTTTGGAGATATTTAAAAGAAAGAATGTACGTTAATAACCCAAAAACAATTCAAGAGCTAAAGGCTGAGATAATTCGGCACATTAAAGACATTGAACCTCAATCATGTCTCAGAGTCATTGAAAATATGGACCACCGGATAGAAGTATACCTCCGAAGCCGTGGCAAGCATTTGGCCAATATTTTGTTTCACACATAATTGCAATAGATCCTTCTTTCATACTAAAAAAACATTTATATTTACATATTGTAATTTAATAACTCTTTCAAAAAAGTAAATTATATACATATATAGTAGGTTGTATTTGATTTAAATGTAATTATTGAAAATTTTATGAAGTTTTAGATTTTATTTTATTAATGTAATAAACATTTGTTCAATCATATAAATTAGGTAAGATTTTTAAGTTTGTTTTAATTTTTATAAATTTATGTATATAATAAGAATTATCATTGTATTTAATATAGATCCTGAAGATGAACTGTTAGTTCGAAATATATAGATTAAGAGAGAAAAAAA
This sequence comes from Pollenia amentaria, assembly GCA_943735925.1. NCBI lineage: Eukaryota > Metazoa > Arthropoda > Insecta > Diptera > Polleniidae > Pollenia > Pollenia amentaria. Next base: position 69,645,029 of record OX031007.1, on the reverse strand, counting down.
ATACAATGATGTGTTTTATTTATAAGGATTAAGAAGAGGCAATACAAAAGCATAATGAAATTTATATTTTGGTTGGAAAACTTGGTTGATTAGTAGAAAACTGAGAAACATTACGTTTTAGGTACTTTTAACCATAATTATCAATTAGATATTGGGAATTATTTCTTTTTCATAAGCAACTTCATTATATTCAACATTTTTTATTTTTTCGAATTTATTCTATGAGTTAAATTTCAGTTATGTATTTTATAAAGCTTTTTGTAATAGCTCTATTCCTTAAATTTTTTAGAAATGACTTTATACACAATTTAAGGAATAGAGCTATTACAAAAAGCTTTATAAAATACATAACTGAAATTTAACTCATAGAATAAATTCGAAAAAATAAAAAATGTTGAATCATAATTATCAATCCTATATAATTTTAAAACAATAGCTATTCTCAAAAAACGGTTAGCACCGCTGGATTCAATATACTCTAATTAGGTTCACTCGCCGGGTGCCTGCTTGTTACAAAAAAATTTCCGATTCCAGCACAGTGTAATTAATATGCCAATAAATGAATGAATGAATGATTTGTAGTTTAAATTATTCTGTACAGTTTTTTATGAAATATTTACAAATGATGGAATGGAATTAGATGAGAAAAGAATGAATTTCAAAAGCATTTGCAGCTCTAAATACAAAACAATTATTATAGAATAGGTGCCACCAAATACAATTTATTAAGTGTTTGTTTTTTTAAATCTTTTCTTAAAAACAAAAAGAAAAATATCAAACCAAAACATACTGGATATTTTTGATTGCAGGGGTGAATCCTCCTCGGGTGCCAACTCATTGCTGACACTGTGATCACCAGTTAAACGTCTACCAATGGCCGAACTATAACGATTATCCACCAAACCATCACCTAACAAAACTTAAATAAATTTCATTTTTGCCAATCAATATAATTAAACAACATTTAAAAAACAAAATTATAAAGAAAAATATTAATTGATGAATAAAAATTAAAATAAGACATAAAATTATTTAAAATAATTATTAAAATGTTATTTTGTTTATTTTTTCATATGTTCCTGAACTCCACTCTTGCTCCCTCATCAAATGATAATAACAAACTAAAAATACGATAAATAAGTTATATTTTAAAACAAATAATAGAAATAAAAAAAAACTTGAAAAAGATGATGACATTTTTAAAACAGTGATGGGCTATTGTTTTAAGGCACTCTTCTGTATAAGTATTAAGCAATTGTTCTTGCTTGACATTGACACACAACTAACTTAGCAAACAAGTTTCAAATAATTTTAAACTTTAATCCCAAGTTTAAAATAATTAGAAATCATGTAAACACCCTCAAATGTTATAAAGTTTGAAAATTGAATTTATTTTTAAAAAATATTGCATATACGCAGCGACTTAAACTATGTTTGAAACTTGTTGCGAACTTTGTTCCACAAAAGGAAAATGATTTCGGAGTAACATTTGATTTCAAATTTCAAAATTGCATAAGTAAATGATTTTTTTGACATGTTTGACATTGAAATGTTAACTATTTATTTGAAGCAATTAACTATAAGTTTTTTTTTTGTTCAGCTATTGATAAAAGTCTTCTTTGCTAAATTTTAAGGTCAAAAATAAGTCCCACGGCAGTTTTCAATTGCACCTATTTTAAACAATATATGCATGTATGTACATACTTTGTTTAAAAATCTTTTTATGTTGTGTACAGTAATTTGAAAAATTTTGCGCAATATTTTTTATATATGACATTCAAGATGGGTTATAAATTAATGGGGGTTAAGGGGCCTATGGTAAAGAGGTTGTTCACAACCCTTGATTGCGAAGAAATTCTTATAAATTTTGATACCACTAAAAAAAAAATTTACCGAAAATGTCAAAATCTAGATATTTTATAGATAAAAAATATATTTTGATCAGACTACTAAGGTAAATTCTTGAACTCGGAGGTTTTTTTGTATAGTGTGTTTTTTTTTAGCTGCATAAGAACTTAATACGAAAACACAATACAGAAATATTGTTGGAATTATTTTTTTATAAGATAACTTAATGGGATTAAGTTTTTAAATATGTTTTCCGTCATATATCCACCGCTTTTACGAGTTACTTGGTACAATCGATCATACCAATTTTTGACTACTTTTTTCAATAAATGTGGCCATATGAAGTCAATTGGCTTGAATACTGGCTTCCAATGCTTAAAGAGTTGCTGATTTGTCAGCATAAACCAATGATTTAACAAAGCCCCATAAAAAGTAATACAGAGGCGTTAAATCGCACGAACAGGACCATTTCTGGAAATAAAGTTGTCACCAAATTGATTTTGTAATAAATCGATTGTTAAGCGCGTTGTATGGCAAGTTGCGCCGCCTTGTTGAAACCAAATGTCGTAGATGTTTAGCTGATTAATTTTTGGAAACAAAAATTCAGTCAGCATGGCTCGATAGGCTTTGCCATTTACCGTAACGGCAGCTCCTTGCTCTTTTAGAAATATCGTGTAAACGCCACCAAACTGTCAATTTTAATGGATGTAACGGTAGTTAATTAAAGGCTTAAGGATTGCCTTCGCTCCAAATACGGCAATTTTGCTTATAAAAGTAGCCATTTAACCAGAAATGAGCTTAATAAAATGGATGCAGTGCTCTATAAACTTCGCCAACAGATTTATTATTTTTAAAGTAAATTTTCACAATTTAGAAGCGTTAATCGATTCATTATGACTTGCTTATTAACTTTACTGAACAGAACTGTCAACACAGTTAGACATTCTCAGCTGTCAAACACTAGTTATCGATATCGAAAGTTCTTATGCAGAAAAAAACAACCTACATTGAGTTTTGCTTAATATCAATAGTTTTATGAAATTGATTTTTATATTGATTTTTTATGGATTTTAAATTTGAATTATATTAAATTTTTTTTCTAAGCATACACGTACAAATATTTTGTGCTAAATAAAAAAAAACTTTAAATCGTGGAGATCTGACAAAAAATAAGAACGTTATAAGCAATTAAGTGAAAAAAGCCGATTTTATTTCCCCAACAAAAACTAATTAAGGCCCTAATTGTGTAAAACGCAACGCAACGCCAAAAATTATACTGAAAGAAAAAACAAAGTCAAAAATATTTTATAATTTTGTTGTTGGTTTCTTCAGAAATGCATATTGCGTTTTTAAATTTTCAACGCCCCAATATATGCAAAATTCAATATGAATTTCTGTAGAAACCAACAACAAAATTATAAAATATTTTTGACTTTGTTTTTTCTTTCAGTATAATTTTTGGCGTTGAAATTTTAAATGTAAAACCGTGTGTGACGTGTTTTTTATTATTGTTCCTCTTTACCCTGAAGATGAGATCCAGTGGATTTCGAAATATTGGAAACAACATTTTTTTAAATAAATAAAAAAATTAAAAAAAACTGACCTTGAGCTTAACGAATTTTTCACATTAAAATTACAACAAAAGGTCGAACAACACACATATTAAATATTTTTGAGATTATTTTTGATTTCAAAGTAATTTTTGCCGTTGCGTTGCGTTTTACATAATTAGGGCGTACATCAATTTTGTATAAAAAATAATGGCTTATAACTTTCTAACTGCCTGGCCCACAATGTCGACAAGAGCATTTCTTTCGTTGCGTTTTACATAATTAGGGCGTAAATCAATTTTGTGTAAAAAATAATGGCTTATAACTTTCTAACTGCCTGGCCCACAATGTCGACAAGAGCATTTCTTTCGTATTTTTATATTGAAAACAATAATAAAAAACTTAAATTTGTTTTTGTTTTCGATGTAAATATACGAAAGAAATGTTGTTGTCGACATTGTGGGATAAGTAGTTAATTTTTATCTAAGTAAAAATTTTATACGTCTTGTGACCGCCACAAAATTATGTTTGAAATACAGCCCAAGAAACATTTACTCAGTATAATATTTCATATTAATGGAGCAATTCAAACTGATAGTTTTTTTTACAAAACGTCTAAAAATAAAAATAGTACAAAAATTAGTTTATTTGGACGAACCGTTATCGAAAACGCGCATTAAGAAAACTAAATGCATTTTAAATTCGTTGTTAGTGACCTCATATTAGCTTAGAAAATGTTTTTTTTTATTTAAGATATGGCAAAAACTTGGGAATTCAAAAATTGTCCTCATAATTTCATCTCAAATCTGACCTTCAATGTAAAAAACTGAGTATTTTAAGGGCAATGATATGCAAAACTATAAAAATTGGTAAATGTTGAATCATATTATGTTACACAAATTGATCAATTTTATCTCATTTTCAAAATAATGATGCTCCAGTAGACGGCTAAAATTAGGTACCAAGTTTTTTTTTTTTTTTCATTATTTTTCTCATGTGTCTAAGAATAAAATGCAACGTTTTAATGCTTTCTGAAATTGTAATTCGCAAAAAAGTTGTGACGCGAATATTATTTTTGAATTTATTCATATTTTTATTATGAAAGCATATCAAAGCGTGTGAAATTTAACATTTTCGACACATTCAATGCCCCTAATACATATTAAATAATAAAACTATACTTAACTACTTCGTTATAGTGAATAAATGTTATTTATCACCAATGCACATTACAACCAAAATACTTTTACTTGCTTTTATTTGTATCCTTAACATGCACGAATTACAAGTTCTTATTTTTGGAGGAATTTTCCAAATAATATTTTATTTTTATTTTTTATTTCTAAAATTAAACTTTTTTACGATATGAATGTACTCCACCATGCAAAATCCCCAATAAATATGTTTATCGCGTTATGCAGCCCATTTTTTTACAAATAAAAGTAAATATGTAATACGAGAAACAATATAAAAAATAAAAACTCATAATCTGAACTCAAATGTGCTGACATATGAATTAATTAAAAGTGGCGGTGATTTAGTTATTGTGCTTAAGTTTTTATTAAAATAAATCATTAAATCATAAAAAATAAAGATAAGTCAAAATAAATGTTCAATGAAAAAAAAACAATAAACTTACCATCCGTATTTTTGGAAGGGAATAAACATACGCCCATGAGGAACAATAAGCTACCAACTATAAAGACGGCAATCATAATAACAGTAAAAGCATCAAATCCCGCAATCGTAAATGGTTGTGGTGTTGGCGGCTCTGGGGGTGGTATTGGGCATGATGCTTCGCAATCTGTACAGGAACAAGCTGGAGTCTTATCCTGTTATTAATAAATAAAATTTGAATATATTTCTTTAAAAAATATAGTGTTCTTGTATTATACATTTAATGGACTACTGCAAGGAACTGTTGGAGGATCCAATGGACGGTAACCGTCTATAAAGGACGCGTTATTCTCATGCTGTACATAAGTTATTTGAAAAGGTACATAAATATTATTGGAATCACCCATATAGGTAAACCATTTTGTGGCACTGCAGCGTGAGGCGCCATAACTACCACATACTATATCCATAGCAAGTTGACCTGTTGAAGGTACAGATACCTGAAATTAAAAAATATGTTAATTATTTGAAAGAAGGAATACTTGTTATTTAATTCAGTGATTCTGAAATCGAACATGGAATAACATCATATGCCATAAAAAATTATTTTGAGATAATCGACTTTAAAGTTAAAAATATTAAAAATAGGTCATCATGAAATTATACGACTTGAATAACACCCAAATCCTTTAGCTCGAAATATTTTAAATCATGGCGGCCACACTCGCTTAAGGAGAAGAGACACTGCAGCACTTACCCAACTAGATGAGAGATAAACACCTATATAAGTGAACAGAACCCGTGATGAAGAAAATTTTTGTCTGGCACTGGCAGGACATAAATAAAGTATTAGGTTAAGATTTGATAAATTATTGTTAGTTCATATTAAATATATGAAGATTCAATAAATAAATAACGAAAAAAAAAAAAAAAAAAAATGAAATTATACTGTACACCCCTTTTAAGAGCTGGTTTAAAAGAACTTCGATTACATACTCATCGTTGGACAGAAGCAACGCTGTTTTCAAAAATTAATGTGGCTTACGATGTTACTGCATACAAATTTTTAAACATTAATTTATCAGGCCTTTCACAGAAATCAATTCCGATCGAAAGTGGGAGTTAATATTTTCTTGCTTCCCCAAAAACGAAATCACTTTCGATCGGAATTGATAAATATAAATATATAAATTTGAATTTGATATTCTCTAAAAGGTCAGCTAGACACTTAAACTGGATTTTCGTCTTTATTGTTTCGAAACAATTATCGTACAAATTTTTGGTTAGATTGGTTATAAGGGACAGAAACTTCTGACAACTATTGAGATATTTTACACACTGCTAGCAATCCAATCACATCTGTCTGGTTTATGCATTAGCCCTATGTTTAGTGTTTGGAGCTAAATATTATCCACAGCATATGAGCCCAAGCCCAAAATCTTAATAATTTGGGTTGAAATCACAGCCACAAAATCACAGGTTATATCTAGAAAGTCTTGCCTGCCGTGGTAGAAGATTGATCTCTGGTTCAGCCGCGATATTTTGAATTACAGACAAGTTTTATTTAAAAAGATTAAGCTAAGGATCAGCTCTATCTTAAGACAAACACGCCAGGGGAAGGTCAAATTTAACAAGACAAATATAGCAATTTGCAATTGTAAATATGTACAAAACCAAAACGAAATAGAGGGGAGAGGCATTTTGCGGTTGCTTTTCAAGTTAATTTAAAACGCTTTATTATCAATGTTATGAGAAGAATTTGGATATATAATCTGCATATGTATCTACATAAAAACCCCTTTTAAGCCATATATGTTTTATTAGTATTTGTGGACGATAAGATACTTAAAAGTGTGCCGTTTTTATATATTACATATAAAATAAGGTCTGAAAAAGTCAAAATAGTTTGCTTCCTTTAAATTAAAATATGATAAGAACTTGCGGCTTATTGTGGTAAACACTTTACTGTTTTTAGTTTTCTTCTATTCCGAATAAATCCTGTTTAAGGGCATTACTAGTTTTACCCAAAAAAAAAAAAAGTTATATTTTTGCACTTTTTGAAAAAAAATTTCTAACTTTCATATCTAACCGCTGTAAAAATATCGTGATATTTTGTATTCTTTAAGGTAATGAAATGGTTGGTTTAAATATAATTTCTCTAATGAAAATTTTTATATTTTGAGTTAATACAAACTTGAGAACGAATCGAAATCGGACAGATTTGCTGATACAAACAAATCTAAGGCTTCGTATTTATATTTTCTCTGATCTATTTAAATAGTTTATTCATAATAGTCTCCGAATTATTGAGAAAATAATTTCGAATTTCTTCTTTTTTTTTTGAAAAATGTAATCTTTAAAAATGTCTTGATTAAAAAAAAAAAAAACTTAAAGACTTTTTTGTTCATTCCTAGAATATGAGATTTTTATATATTTTTTTTAACAAATTTTTTTGCTTTTATTTTACACGAAAAATTAAGTCGCGTTTTTTCAAGAGTTTTAAGGCTTTGCACTAAAGTTTAAGAAGTAACTCGAAAATTTATCTTCTTTTTTATTTTCTCAATTACTATTAGGCAGGTTAAAATATATAAAAATCGAATAATTCGTTCTCGAGTTTTCTTTTTTTTTTTAATAAAAATAAAATAAAAAATAAATTTTTTCAATTTCAATTCGTTGTTTTTAAAAACTTTATAATAAAGAAATTACTCTACTTGACGTTTGTTAATTTTACCTTGAATTTTAATTTAATATTCGTAACGGTATCCCCTATATCTCTTTTTGAGTATCTGTATCGGTACCGTATCGGCAAAAAAAACATAATCGGAAAAACTTGTTTGTTTTAAAGGGGTAAGGCTGTTTTTTTTTATAAGGGGTAGGGCTTTTTAAATATACATATTAAAACATCTAAACTTTTAAGGGTAATTTCTTTAATGTGTAAGATTTATAGCTTAAAGTCATTTAAATCTAATTTTAAATTCCAAATGTTGTATTTTTTTAAGACAATAAGCAAGTTAAACAGTATTATATTTAAAACCCACAAAAGATTTTAAAGCCTTCGACTCCATTAACACCCAACACCATTCATTTTATGCTAATAATACTTTATTTAAAAATGGTTTTATAAAACGTAAAACTTACCTGAGAGCATGATTTATAGGTACTATTTGTGTAGCTAGATGTTATATGCAAATCGATATTGTTGATGTATAATTTTCCTTTAAAAATAAAATGTTAATAACAAAAAATTAAAAATGTATTCCATTTTAAAATGTACATATTTATTATAACACTTGAAGAGTACTGTCGTCATAATCTACATATCGAATATCTTAAAATATAATTCGTATACGTACAAAATGACGACAATTGTACATTTAGTATACTGTACCATCAAATGTTTAAATTTTGTTAGATATTTAGGTGTTTTTTAGTGAAGAAAAAAGAGTTTGTATAATACTTACCATCCTTGCTGCTATCCGTTGAAACAACGTGCATAAATTCCGATTGTCTGGGTGAACATGTGAATTCGCATAGATGTCGCACTAAATTAGCCATACATGAGGGACAACGATCTAGGAAATTACCAGCTAATTTTATATTCTTATTGAGAATATCCACCTTTTTTGTTTTTAATTTAAGATAAGATAAAAATTTGAAGATGAATTTCAGATAAATTAATAAAAATGTATTTATACCTGTTGGCTATCACAGCAAAAATCTGTTGCATCATTCTCTAGAAGATAACCACAACGTTCTTGTAGAAAACTTCTTCCCTCTGGTGAAATGGGTTTCGCCGTACCATTGTATGCACAATACTGGTTACGTTGAAAAGCATCTGTATTACAGACTCCATACCAGATGCAGTCCTAAAAATATAATAAAGCGTAAAAGTTAATTCGTGTTAAATATTTAGTAACAGATAACTATACATGTGCATATGAATATGTATGCTAACTTTTAGAATAGTAATTTTATAAAATTAAAAATCCCCTGGGGAATAAAATGTTTGTCAATTGTTTAAGTAGTCGATCTAAAGTCCGTAGGGTGTGATTTATCATTTATATAATAGATTTTTATTAAAATGTGTTTAAGATAAAATATTTATATTGAAAGTTTTTCTAAGCTCTTTGCAAAATAAAGAGATTAAAAGAGAATAATAAGGGTAATCACGATGGTCATTGTGCAAATTTGCACTTTGTAAAATTTCAGTGCATATTATGATTGATCGTAAAAATACCATGGTGCAAATTTGCTATTGTCTAAAAATTATTCGGGCAACACAAAAAAATTCTTGCAGCACTATCATAAGTTGTCAAAAATCTTCATTTGTATACAATTACGCACAATCATAGGTATTAAAATAAATTTTTTAACAAATAAGGATGCCCAAAACCAGTGAAAAAAAATTATCTTATTTAAAAATAAAAAAATATGGCGTTTCTATGTCAAAAGTTGTTTGCTTTTATTTGCAACTGAGCAAATATGGACTACTATTTTTGCTCAAGGTTTTTTTAGTGCAAACGAAGTAAAATGAAGCAAATTGCAAATACGTACATTTTGTTGTTCTGTTTTTTTGCATCGTTTGCATACTTTGCACTACCCATCGTGATTACCCTTAATAATTAATACATAAAATTCTTTGGTGCAAAATTGTTTATCTTTTTTCTAAAAATGTGTGTGTTTGTGAAAAAAAAGTTGTTGCTTACATTGTAAACACCTAGTAAAAATGTTACTTTCATTGTGCATCTGACCTAATACAAAAGAAATGTTGTAGAAAAACTATAATAAAAGCAATACATTATACATACATATGTACATATGTATTGATAAAATATATTTTTGTTATCAAGGTGTTGCTTTTCAACTTTAACTATGAACTCCCACTTGATTACGTAATTATCCAGCTCTATTGCTCTATTTATATATTCTAAGAAACATCTTGTAGCCATTTCAATATTATGGTTCTTCTTTTTAATAAACAATGCAGTGTTAAGTTCAATGTCGTTTGGGAATACTCCATATGATCAAAATGTTGACAATACCCAATAAAAAATTTTCTTCTTTTGCGGAGCACTAATGGTACATTTAAAAAGTAAGCACATATTTATGCGCTACGCAATAAGACATAGATGCAGTATGGTAAGTAAACGAATGCTTAATAAATTGAAAAAACTACATATAAAATTTGAAGAGCCACGACATTCCCTTACCACGAAGCAAGTTTGTAAGGGAGTATATTAAGGAATAACGGTAACAAATAATTCAGTGTGCAAAGCTGATCGTTACGTTCACTAATTTTTATATATGCGCTGAATAAAGCGCTTTCTGTGTCAAAAATGTATTGCTTCAAAGTGGGAACTCGCCATATAACATTCATGTCTTCCGTAAGCGATATGGTAAGCGAAACTTTTACGTTTCTACCTTACAAACCTGCTTCGTTCGAAGCTCCATATTTTATTGGGTAAAGGCATTTTTTTGGACCATGGTATGAAATTAAGTTTTACTATTCTTTAGAATTGCCTACTAGAGAATGGGTTGGATTATAATGACTACTGTAGAAGTTGCCATGATGAGGAGGAGGAGGAAACGCCGTTTCAAGTTCTATGGCAATGCCCCGGGGCTATTAGGTTTATGCGTTTTGAAAGACCAGAATTTCCATGTTTGGACGCTTTGTCTGTCTGAAATCGATCTCTCTGTTTTGCAGGGAGCCGAGGTGATTCGAGGCTGCATTGTCTGGGGAATAATCTTATTAATACCGGCTGACTCTGGTCACTGGCTAAGGGTATCACAATTATATGATATTATATGATATGATATAAGGACTCAAGTGAACCGTCCCCGCGTCGGCTGCCCATTGAACACAGCCTAACCTAAATCATTATTAATTACATATAACTCCAATTTGTAAATTTTTGATAATTTTAATGTATGCAAGATTTGAAATCTTTTAGTAGTTAATGAACTATAAAATTCAATTTTAATGGGAATTATTTATCCATGGAGAATGACAAGTTCTATGAAAAAATAATAAACTAATTTATAAAACAAAAAAACTGTACAAATTGCTAATGCCAAAGTTTAAAGTCGAATAAACGAAGAGTAATCAAATTGCTCATAAATTATATTAAAAATAAAATCTTTATTCAAACAATTAAGTGATCATAATTTGTATAAGTATCATAATTATAAAGCTTTTAAAAATTAAAAAGACATATAACAGTGATTAACATGAATTGTGAGTTCTGCTAAAACAAAAAAATATAAATAATAAAGTGATTTATGACACAAAAAACCCCCTTACGCCGCAAATCCTTAGTCACAGCTTAGACATAATTTTTTGTAAAGACCGAACTTTAACTATATTAATTAGTGTAGTTTTAATGGACAATAATTATGTTATCTTTTTAAGTTCGGGTTTTTTTTTTATTAAGTTTTAAATCGATTTGAAGTCACGATTTGGAATCACAATACACCATTTATGTATTAAGCTTGGCAAGATTTTCAAGCATTTTGCTTGAAAGGTAAGTTATTGCATATTTCTCAAATATTTTAAAAACGATTTTTGCAATTCAGCAAGCAGTTTCAAAAATAAATATTTGTGATCCCGTACTTTTTGGGTAAAATGAGAGTAAGTACGAGAACGCTAAAAACCAAATTTCTACCCGAAAAGAAAAATAAATACATGACATGACACATTAGGGCCGTTTCACACTATAATACAAGTCTCCGTTTTTTTTTTAGGAAAATGCTACCCGGACATGATAAGTTGTGATTGTGTTTTGAAAATTTTCCAACAATAATTAGATCAGGATTATAACGAAAAATACACTCTCAATATTATTACAGTAATGAACTGTAAGTTATTTAAGAAGTGTTTCGTTCATTTATTTTTATATAAATAAACATTTTTTATTTCAAGAAAATTAATTTTTCTAACATTTTTTAAAAAACCTAAGTGCACATTACTACGAATTTTCGGTTGCATTTAATATGTTCCGTTGATTAAGTAAAAGTATTCTTTATGTAAAATTAAATGAAAATGTAATTCAAAAAAACTTTAAATCTACTTTAAACCCGATATATTTATTTTAAATTTAATTTTAACGAAAAGTTCATTTAATTTTTAATGTCAAAAATTAACCCCAAATTCCGCAAAAGCAAATGAATTTTCAGTTATTTTGTATAATTTAACTACCAAAAACTGTATTTTTAGTTATCTATTTATAGATCTGTGGCAAAGAGTAAAAGTACAAAACGATTTGCTTGTTTTGTGTAGAAAATTCCCATATTCTATTTGTTAAAATTATTTAGTTCAATACATCAAATTGTTAGCGTAAAATGATTGCGAATACCATATCGGTCATGCTGCTGGTGTCTTATAATTGATAGTTCTTCTGTAAACAAAGTCGTCAGTACAACAAAAGTAAAACAATCATATATAACGGGCAGTGATGACATTAGGATACGAAAGATACATTTTTCGTATCTTTTGATGACTTCAGGTACCATGTACAATCCTGACATTTTTCGTATCTTTTGAATCTGTACGCAAAATGTACAGAAATAAAATATTTAACCTTCCGTCTCTTACAAAGTTTTTTAAGTTAACATTTCGTTATGAATACTAAAAATAAAAACAGTTACAACTAAATACAAAAATATCATTTATTTTGATGTTAGGTTTTCTAAGTTCTTTTGCTGCTGCTTATTCTTGTGTATGTGTGTTAAGATGAAATTTTACAAGAAATATTTATATGAACTTTTTGATAAACGCCTTAACTCGTATATTAATTTTTACAAAAATGAATTTTTTTTGATAACATCCAAAGATAGTTGCAAACATTTAATTAATTTTAAAGTTTACTTACTGTATTTCTAAAAACTATATACCTACTGCCGTATTCATAAAAAATAAAATAGATTTCAAACGTATTTTAAAACAAAATTTCCATACAAATTTTCCTTAAAATAGATTTCATATCCAATTTTGTTTTTTATGAATACGGCAGCTAATATTTATGACTTAAATAAATATAAAAATGAATTTATTTTATATCATTTTCTTTACAATATTAATTAAATATGAAATAAAATGTTATGTTAATAAATATTAGACGTTAAAAATGGATTTTTAAATTTTTTCCAAAATGTATCTTTTTGGGAAAAAGTGTATCTTTTTGGAAACTAAAATGAATCGTTCTCGAAACATCTCGCCTACGTCTACAATCCCGTCTACATTTTGTCTGATGTTGTATATTCAAACCAAGTTGTTTGTATTTGGAAAGTTTGGCGTTTGCCGTATATATCTACAGAAAGGTATATCCGGAGGTGCCACGCCCACTTCTGTAATGCGTCCATATTTTTAGAGAGGTGGTGTATTAATAACCCAGCTATGTATACCAAATTTGGACAATGTTTTCACCTACCGTTCTGTAGATAAAACCCAACAATAATCCGAAACCCGGTTTCTTAAAATTGCGGTTTTTCGAACTATTCGAGAACCAGTTTTTTAATTTAGCGAAGAGTTGACAACTCTAATCGATGGTCATACGTTGGTACCTTGTAACTGATTTTCACCACTTGTTTTTTTGGTTTAAATTTAAAAATTTCTTAACATTGTTCAGTGATTTCGTTTTTTTTTTTTATTTTTTATCCTTTTTTTTCTCTTAAAAGTGATAACAAAATTAGTTACGAGGTATCAAAGTGTGATCATTGACATGATATTTTTCAAACCATCTGAATGAACAATAGCAGCGATAGTTTCATAAGTTTCGCATATAGACAATTGTATTTAATAAACTTAAGAGCAAAATTTAAATATTGATTTTGTAAAGAATGACGTCACATATCCATTTATAAATCGTTTTACATTTATAATTTTTAAAATTAGTAAAAATTGTATGCGATTTAAATAAATGTCACTATTTCTTGACTTAAAATTCTGCCTACACAATTAAAACTTATAGAGCCACAGTTTAAACATTTGTATTTAAATCATCCCTTATCTTAATTACCTTATAATTAGCTTTAAAAGTGTAATTTCCTTAATTATTTTTTTTATTCAACAACAAAATTACTTGGTTGAGAAATGTGTTTTTAATTTGGTCAATATAAATCAGCATCATCATTGAAGCATAAATACATGTCTAAAAATATTTAAAAAAATTGTTAATACCTTAGTTAAAAAATCTGTGATTAATTTGTTTGATAAGTTATTGACAACACTGTATAATTACAAAAATTTGTTTATTTGTTCCATTTTGCAATTTCGATATTTCCGAGAGTTGATAGTAATGAAAATGAAAAGCAAAACAAATGCATGAAATCATTTTTACGCATGAATATACACACATATATGTATGCAGTATAGCGATATATAATGTATACCCAGTAAGCAAATTCATGTACACTTATGTATATCTGTAGTATCTTTCAAATTAATTCGGTTTTAAAATATGTATTGCTGCATATTTACATATTTAATTTTATTTCTCTCAACAATTTCGTTTTTATGATGTGTTTTATGATGCCATGTTTGGGCATCGTTATCCAAAGCAATGGCATTATTTTCTAGTTATATTTTTGCATTTAAGAATATACATATCGCACTTGCTTAACAATACTGTATTAACTCAAAATTGTATAATTTTCAGTAGAACAGAACGATTTTTCATTTTACATTAAAGGCATTTTTTAACCAACCGCTTCATTGCCAAAAAGTAGACAAAATAGCAAGATATTTTTAAAGCGGTTAGAATATGTCGATTTTTTCAAAAAAAAAAAAAAAAAAAATTAAAAAATAAAAATTTTGAGTTAATACACTATTGTTGAAGAAGTGCGATATGTATTTAAAAAATTTACCACCAGAATGTTTACTGGGTTTTACAACTCGTTGCACATAAAATAAAAAACAAAAAATATATATGAACTAAGTAAACAAAATCAAAATTATTAAATATACGATACAAGAATTTCAATTTATTTTACAAAGTGCATAAATATGTATGTATCAGGGTTGTCAGATGTGACGATTTCTCGTCAAACGGGACGATTATAAATATAGACTACATGTACTATATATATGTATGTATGTATATTATAAAAGATATATAAAATAACCAGCAGTAAAAAGCATGAATAAAGACGCCTAATTTGGCTGACACAAGCACTCCTCGGTACACCTCATACTTAATTATTTTTTACATAAGTTGTCATTGGGAGCAAGCCCTTCAACGCTCCCTTCTTCATACAGGAATTTTAATTTTAAGGCATTCAGATGAAGGACTTTTAAAACAGAATATACAGAATATTCAAGTCGACTTTAATGGTTGGTAGTTATGTAAAATAAAAAATACGTAAATACGTGTTAAAATACTTTAAAAGGAAAAAGTTTGTCAAAATTTATTTAGTTAATAAATTTAAGCTTTTGGTATAAAAAACGTCATGTACATCATGGAATGTTCGCTTTATCCATAAACATAATTAAATATAAAATTCTTTTACAGCTGATACGTTAAAACAGATACAAATTTTAATATTATCAGGTTTATCCGCAACACAACGTCAAGTTTACGTAAGATTTCCTATTTATACATAAGCTTGGTAAGGAAAATGGAACAGTTGATCCGGAACGTATTCGTTTACGATGGAGTAAATAGACTGTAAAATATATATTTTTTAATAATTTAAAAAGAATATATATTATCGTTAAAAAATTTTTGACATTGAATTTGGCGAAAAAGTCAAAATAAATTTAACAACCCTGGTATGATTATGAAACATTCATTAAAAGGGCATCTCAATACGAAAAGGTTTTTAAAACCAGTCAAAAATTTGTAAAATTTTGTTGAATTTTTGTTGAATTTTTAATGGATGCAACAGTGATTCATTAGCGACTTGAGGATTGTCCTCTTTTCATCACTAAACACAATTTGTTTAATTAAAGTGCTGTATGAACTTCGCGAACAGAT
This sequence comes from Pollenia amentaria, assembly GCA_943735925.1. NCBI lineage: Eukaryota > Metazoa > Arthropoda > Insecta > Diptera > Polleniidae > Pollenia > Pollenia amentaria. The sequence continues at coordinate 69,629,044 of OX031007.1, read as the reverse complement.
TTATTTATTTCAAAGTAAATTTCCACAATTTGGAAGCGTTGCTATAGCGTTAAACTATTCATGATGACTTGCCAAACCTTGTCAACCAAAAAATGTCAACAAAGTTTGACATTCTCAGCTGTGAAACCATATTTATCGATATCGACCATATTATTGGGCTTGTCATGGATATCGAAATCACGTGAAATTGAAATCGGCGAAGATTTTCAAATGAATTTTTTGTAAAAATTAATGCAGCTTTTTCTGATTTCAAAAGAAGTTTAAGTAGCAGAAAGTGGTCCAAAGTATGAGGTATATAAAGGAAATATTTTTATGAACTTTGAATACGGGAGAGTTTTCATAATTTGTTCGATTTTAATTTCACGTGATTTTGATTTCCATGACATCAAATTAATAAAATAAAAATAGAAAACTAAAAAAATAAAACGATAAGAAGATACTCAATAATCAGTATCTTCTTTAATCTACTACAAAAAACGACACAGTCGTATACGACAACGACAACTACAATAAGGCTGAATATTTACTCGTATTTTAATTTTTTTTTTTTATATTTTGTGTTAAAGCAATAACTTTTCGAAATGATGAGCGGTATGTATCATGACAAACAAACTAAAACCTTAATTGTACAAACAAAGTAGAAAGAACCGTAGTTGTAAAAAGGGCAGTATGAACACATTTTATAAAAGTGAGGGTAAAATATGCAACATGTTTCCATGCAACATATTCACAAAACAAATTGAAAAATTAGCCCACAGTTGTATTTTTTATACAAATGACCACAACAATTTAGAACATGTAACATATTTCTCAGAAAAGAAATCGCCTTTAGTAACTTTCTTAAGGGTACTTTTCGCTACCACACAAGTCTTACGTTTTTTGACGAAAATGCTTCCCTGAGCTAATTATTGTTTGCAAATTTTCTAAAAACAATAACAACTTCTCATGACAGGATTGCATTTTCCTATTAATAAACAAATAAAATATTTTTATTAATAAAAAAATTGTTTGAATCAATTATTTTTTTATTTAATATATTGATTTATTTAATATTTAAGTTGTTTTAAAATAATTTTTTAATTAAAATATTAATTAAAAATAAGAAAATAGTAATTGATTTTTTCGATTAAAACAAAATAATTTAAACTTGTTGAACTGTTGTTGGGAATTGTCAATATTTAATTAAATAAATTAACACATTGTTTGAAATGGCAAAGTTTTTGATCATTTTTTTAATTAAAATTAAAAATATCATTCATTGCAAGAAAAAATATTCACAATTTTACAATTTTTAGCAATTCATATAATCATTTTTGTAATAGGTGCAAAATCAACAACTTGTTTGCTTGATTAATGAATTTGGTATAAAATTGGTTAACGTTCGAGAAAAAACATGCATTTGGATACAAATCTCCCTCCCAAATATTGAGTTATTTCATTTAAGAAGTAAGTTGTGCTGAAGAAAATTTCTCATGACATTTATTCTTTACTTGGTAAAAAAAGTTTTCACTGGGAAGTAAAAGTTACAAACTTTTGTAGATATGTCGTATATTTTTACTTATTATCAGACATGTTCTGGAAATCGAATTCGAGTGAAATTGAAATTTAACAAATTTTGAAAACTATCCTGTGTTTGAAGTTCATAAAAGAAATTCCCTTTAAATATATTACTAATCTTAACCAGAACTACTTTTAAAATCAGGAAAAGCCACGTACATTTTTAAATATATTGAATTTAAAATCTCCATCGATTTCAATTTCATGTGATTTGGATTTCCAGAACATGGCGATATATTTAAATTATACAGATAATACACACTTTAATAAACGTTCTTACAGTATGACTAATTAAATACGGATGTACATATTAATACATACAATACTCGTATATAAATAAAATCGTTGAATTGACCATGAAAATTTAATAAAAACAAAACTGTATAAAAAAATTGCTTTATATGCCGGTTGATTGTAGTGAAAACAGATTGTTCAATTACTTGAAAATGCATAAGTAATTCTTATTAACCAAATACATTAAATGAAAGATGTTTTATATAAAAAAAACTCAATATCAAAATTGCGAAATTATAAATAAAAAAAAATTTTTTGATGGAATTTGCGATGTAATTTCTTTTTGTTTTGCATAAAGGAAATAAAAAAACTACCATCAATATAAAAGTATATTGAGTTTTTCATTTCATTTGTAACACATTAAAATAATTTAAGGAGGCTCTGTGAAGAAATATACTTATTCGGGGTTCTTTCAAAAATGCTAGCGATGTCCGTCCGTCTGCCTGTTGAATACCCTCCAGTTTATCAAATAGGCCAAGTCAGATATTTCACGACTATCGTGAATACAGATCGAATAGTTTTTTCCCTTAAAATATTGCCATTCCCCATACATTTTTTAGGCAAATGCGAACATATAAAATCATCTTAATAAAAGATGATTTTAGCTCGAAATATCTTAAATTATGGCGGCCACACTCGCTTAAGAAGAAGAGACACTGCAGCACTCACCCAATCAGATGAGCGGTAAACACCTACATATGTGAACAGAAACCGTGATGACTAAATCTTTTTTGTCTAGCACTGGCAGGACATAAAGTTAATATTAGGATAAGATTTGATTAATTATTGTTAGTTCATATTTAATATATGAAGATTCAATAAACAAATACTGAAAAAAAAAAAAAAAAAATATCTTAATAAAAGTTTATTTGGGGTTGAAGATGGAACAAAATCGTACAATTAAATTTCGTAAAAATATTTTTAATTATTTATTGTATACGATACACATGTAATTACAAATTATACGGACATCTTCTGGAAATCAAAATCAAGTGAAATACAAATCGATGGATATTTTCAATTAATTTTTTTTAAAAACTAACGAATCTTAAATAACTTTAAACATTTAAAATTTTTTCGATTTCAATTTTACGTGAATTCGATTTCCAGAAAATGGCCGACAATCTTACTAAATTTACCGAGCAATGGTAACGTAGTTATGGTTATCGAACCCAAAACTATCTTACTAATAGACTAGTTAACTTCCAACTAGTCTACCGGGGCAGTTATTCCCAAAAATAAATTTCAAACGGCTGATTTTTTTGTACGCATCTGTACTGAAATTCTGTGACTTTTTAATGACAAAAATTTGTCGTTAAGTAGTCAAAACTTGTTAGTTAACGGCAATTGTCATTAATAGCTATTCTGTAATGTAATTTTAACCTTTTTTTCGATAAACAATATCGTTAACTAACGATACAAAACAAGTTCTTGTTAAAAATTACGAAAATAAATGCAATGCTAACAGTTTAAAAATATATAGTAAAAAAGCCAATTTTTATATAGTAAAAAAGGAAGAAAGTATGGTCGATGAAGCCCGACAATGGTATTTGCGACCCATGGGCAATAATGTTTCCGCCAAAAAAAGTATGTTGTGAGGTTAAATCTAAATATTTACGGCTTTACTTTGATTACTACTATGAGATGCCAAAGAAGCTATTATAAGTTACTTATTATAAGCTTTTTCGTGAATGCATTTGTATGGGAGCTACGGTCAAATATAGACCGATTCCAATAAAACTGGGTTGCCACAAAATATTTTTGGCCCAAACTAATCCTAAATACCTACAAAACCAGACGGTTTATGTTAAGGATGCCAATCCGATCCGGGATTTAGTCAATCCCGAAATCGTTAACTTGATTTTTTTGCTTTTAATTTCTTTTTTTTTTACTTGGAGGCCACACGATCAAGTTTTGCCTTTCGATTCCTTTCAATTTGTACCCACTCTCACTTTTTTACTAACACACTCACACTTTTTACCTTTCCATTTGTTTGGCAATTTTACGTTCAATTTAACAGCAGATTACAAGTTTAGTGAGCAAATTTTTTGTTTGTTTTAATAAACTGTTTTCTTGAAAGTAAATCTTGAAAGTAAATTGCTTAAAAATTGCGTGTAGCCAACGTCACAGCTTTAAATTTATGTAAATTTTGACGAACAGTGTATACAAATAAAAGACCATCAAGAAAAACTTGATCGTGTGGCTGCGGGGTCAATACTGTTAAAGAAAAATGTTTAACTTTCATTCAACCTAGTCCTAATGCAAACGTCCTCCCGAAATAAAAATCTTTTTGTTGCTGAAAATCTATAAAAATTCGTCTTTTATTTTATCAAGATTTTGTTACAAGCACGTAAAATTTTTTTATTTGAAAATATCGCCCAGTATCTACATATCGTCGGCTGATAATTTAATTGTCGTTTGTGGATTCCGATATTTTTGAGTAAATTGAGTTTGGACACATTTAATTTAAAAATTGCTTCAGCAAATACCACAAACGACAAACTCAACACACCATATCTCAAAACCGTATGAGGTATCGAAAAACTGATAACGCCAAATGAAAGATCAGGTCGGAAAACCTAAGGAATCATTCTTAACTCAAAACCGCAAAAAATTCACATACGACATTTAAATTATCAACCGACGATATATAGAATGCAATCCGAATTATTTTTCCTATCCAGTCAGTATAATTATTTGCTCGTTTTAATATACCCCTAAGCCAATGACCTGCGCAAGTAAACAAGAGTTTATTGATGCCCTCATGTTAAAAATAACTTCTTTTATTTTCTTTTTTAAATAAAATATTTTTCCCGTTAAATAAGGTCAATTCTTAAACTGATCAATTACGTCCTATTGTATTTCCAAAGAGTTCAACACGCTTAAAAACGATTTAAACGATTGACTGACTGTCTGACTGATTGAATATTATTTGCCGGTCAATTTGAAAAAAAAAAACATTATGATGGGAAATTATATTTTGTATTAAAGCACAATAATAAAAAACTTTCTTACAATTACAATTATTTCTATATATATATAAAAAAAAACTAGTGCATTGACTACAACTTGCGGCGACTACATTTCTCATCAACTATTATCAACGTGTGTGATGGCGATGATGCCTTCATTGCCGAAGCAAAGCTTTATCACCATCATCGTTGGTCACATTGAATGAAAATAATTTTCGTTCATGTTTTAATTTGCACAATTGAACTTTTATTTAATTTAATTTCATTTAATTAAGAACTGAAATCATGAAAATATAAATTTGTATGTTAAAACTTTTTTTAAATTTTCTGATCGTTGATGAATACCGAATAGCTTTGAAAGAAATTACGAAACATTCTAAGGTTACGCTGGCATGGATTCCAAGACGCTGTCTGGGAAACCAACAAAAACTGCCGACGACCTGGCAAAACAGGGTTTGTCTTTTGGTCAACAGTAGTATTTCTTCTAAAATCTTGAAACTTTAATAAATATAATTTCAGCTTAGAAGTGTTCACAGAGTTTAATGTCATCCTAAAAAAAATAAAAAAAAGCTTAATATACTTTTCTCTAAAATCCGGAATAAAGTTAATCTTGTTCAACTGCATGCTTTCTTATTAACGCTTATGAAAAATTTATTTTTTATAAAAAAAAAATTTTAATATGCAATAAATTTTAGCTGCATTTGACAATTTAAGCTCTTTTTATTAATATACATACATTCAGTGGATCAATAGTCGCTGGACAAACATGAAAGTTGCAAAAAATTAATTTTTTTTTATTTTTATTTCAAAATGAATCTACAAACTAGCGCTTTATCTTGTCAAACTTAGAAAGTCTTAAGTATAACCCACGCTTAAATGCCTTTCACGCTTATTTAACTTGAGTTTTAAATCCCCCTTTTTTTCCTCCATTTGTTAAACAAAAATCTACGTTTAATTGTCATACACTTAATTACCAAACTAATGAAACGCCCAAAATAATATGTCCCCCAAATTTTATTCGTTTAATTTTCTCAGTCTCAGTAACAAAACTGCAAGTACTGCAACCAAGTTTACATTTTAAGGGGTCTGTACACGGTCAAAATGCTTGTCATGCTGGCGAATTCACTCGTGTACGTGTGCTGGACGTAATATTCGCCGTCATATCTAAATATTTTGATTTTCCATCCTGCATCGTCGATGTCACACATACAACCACATTTTCACTAATACTACCATAGCGCTTGATGAGAAATGCTTGACCGTGTACAGACCTATATGTGACCGCAGAGCAGTGTTGCAAGTCCATGTGTATTTACACATATTGTGCGTAGTTTTTACTTGAATGTGTAGCCCATGTGTTGTAAGCTCCATGTGTAATATATGCGCAATATTACTTTAGATTTTTCTTTTTATTAATTTTTGACAGTCAAGATTTCCTTTTCGAACATTGAGTTTATGTAATTTTTTCAGTTTCCATCACAGTAAAAATTGATTTTTTACATCCTGACTTATTTCACTTTCCATCTCCACAGCAATACTCTACTATCAAATTGTATTGCTAAGTATGTGCTTACTCTAAAAGGTTTCTTTTAGAAAGTCTGAATTTATTGGTGAGAGGGGAAAAAAGAATAGCAAGTTAATCATAAACTCTCAAATTTGGTTTTAATTTTTTTGACATAGCGCAACAACTATTTAATAAAAAAAAAATGTGAAAATTTTAGAGATTTTAGAATTTAAAAAAAATGTCCTTATGTTTTATTAAATAAAAAATAAGTTTGAACCAAAAATTTCGCCACATAATTTTTTCATATTGCGCAACTTATTGATTAGTGTGTATCAATCCAACAATCATTATAGCTATAAAGTGCTGATTAATAATTTGTAGTCGATAAGAACCTTAAGTTAATAAGTTTGTTTGAATTAAACAGAACTTCATACAGTGAATTATTAAAATTTATGTTGCTTAGGCTTGTACAAAAACACTTTTCTGCTGTTCTTCCACCGATGTTCGGAAAAAAATACTGCCCGTGCATACGTGCCGTTATAACATGTTCATCCAGTTGTTTCTTACTACAGCAATTTAGAAGCTTTGCTTTTTTTGTAAGCCTAACGACTAAATTGCAAATAAGGAATATCAATAAGGTTTTGCAGGGCGCATTCAATCTAGGAAAGCTACTTTTTCGATTTGTGCGTGTTATTTTGCTACAAATGTGTAATTTGGTACACAGTCATGTGTAATTTCTGAATTCTTCATTGGCAACACTGCCGTCTTGGTCATTACCAGGGAAACCAGAAATATGCTCTAAAACCGCGTTTTATGCGCATTAAATATGCAGTAAAAAATCAAAAATAGGACCTGAAAATTGTTAAAAATATGTCCAAAATAAATCAAAAATTGCTCATTTGAAAACAAAATATTCAACAATTTAAAAACATTTGCATTTGAAAAAAAACTATCTTAAAATTAAAATCGGTAAAGCCCAAACGCCAGACAAATTTTCGAGATTTTACCCTATTTGGAAAAGAAGGGTATTCATGGGCTCACAAAAACAAATTAATGTTATGAGGTTAAAATTTATATGAGAGTTATTTGTGGCGAATATTATCTTGATAACATCCATATGAGATTTTTTGTCTTAAAGGGATTTCTGGGACGGTCGCTAAATTGTTTATGAATGTTAACATTTAAACCTATTTATAAATGCGAGTTTTGGGCAAATGTGAACGGATTTGAAAAGAATTGCAGAAGCATATTTTTGCGGCGAATTTAATCAAAATACCAACATAACTAGGCGGCTAACGTACACAAAAAGTCTAATTTGCAAAGAAGTTTTTATGGTTAACATGTGAAATTATTGTTACAAATTAAATGTATTTAGCAAATTTGATAAAATTATCTACAAAATTGCCAGATCTACTTTGAGCACAAAGTTAAGATGGACAGACAACCAGCCAGACGGACGGATGAACACCGTTAGACCACTTTAAACAGTGATTCTGAGTCGTTTGGTTTACTAAAAGATTGGCCCAGTATTCTATGTGTTATATCGCCAAAAACGTATATAATTACTTTTTCCTTTATTTTTGCTTATATATATATATAAAATTTGAAAGTTTTAAATATTTATCTTTAATGACAATCTGCTTACAATTTTAGAGTAAAAATTGAGGCCCTAATCATGTAAAAGGCAGCGCGACTCCAAAGAATAACATTGAAAGCACAAACAATGTCATAAATATTTTGTAATTTTGTTGTTGCTTTCTACAGAAATCCATGTACAGTTTTAAAATTTTCAACGACACAAGCAATGCTGTGTTTGAAATTTTAAAACGCAATTCATGATTAAAAAACGTTTTCATGATTAGGGCCTAAATGTAGATGACGAAATTGAAGCAACACGTTGGGTATACAGATAGATATTTAAAACAGAAAACCCAGAATTTTGAAAAAAAAAAAATTTTATTTGCTACGAAAGCTCTTTTAAGCATCTAAAAAATTTAGCGTATATCAAAATATTTCTCAAAAAGGCAAAATATGAGCTATAAAGTTAAAAAATGCAGCAAAGTTGCTCTTTTAACTAAATTACGCAAAAAAAAGATGTAAAGGGTAAAAACGCACTAACAAATTGGTGCCAAAATTCATAAAAAGATCTAAAACGGATAAATATATTTTTTATGTCTTCATTGGTCGCACAAAAAAACATGCAATTGCATATTTATGGCATCCCTGGTCATAACGTTGTTTGTATGCGTACGCTTTTGTTAGCAGCATGAAACAGCAAACGCGGACGACGCATTCCTCTTTTCAAAATAATTTTCTACTTTTAGAATTTAACGTTTATTTTGAATACGATATACTTTCAAAATAAATGTTTGATTCAAATAATCTCAACGATAACTGGTACGGATGGGAATTATGTATTTGTGCTAATGTTTGTAACGGTTAAAAACCATGGTCCACATTTTAGTATACCGAAAGTATGAATACTTTTACCTAAATATTACTTGAAAGCTTTCCAGGATGACTTTGAAAGTCAATTTTCTCTTGGTCAGTGTATTGAACATTATTTCACACTATTAAGCTCAGCTTTTAAAAAAATCATATAACTCCAAAAAAAAAATATTACTATGACTTATGTGTACATAGTCTTAAACAAATGCTGGTGCAATTTCTACAATTAAATTGAAAGTCATTTACTGTAAACAAGTAATAAAAAAAAATTTTTTTAAAGCAAATTTTAAATTAAAAAAAAAAAAAAACTGTTGACCCTAAAATGGAAATAAACTTTTTAAGGCACAGAAGATACATTATAAGTATTTTTTTTTTTGCTGTCGTTAAAATAAAAAAAGCAAAAGTTGAATAATGACAACTGTTATAAATATTTAAATAATTATTCACTTTTTTCACACCTTTATCAAACGAAATTTTGACTCATCATGGTTTCTAAAGCACGTTTTCTTATTACACTATACCAAATATATTAGGGGCGTTCATTTATACTACTTACATTAGCGAAAACCCCCAGAAGATATAGCAAAACAAGCTTTAGAGTGGAACCCACAAGGCAGTCGTCGTTCAGGACGTCCATCGCATACCTGGAAACGCCAGATAACAGTTGAGATGTCCAAACTAAATCTAAATTGGAATGAACTTAAACATCGAGCATCGGATCGAGAATATTGGAAGCAACTTGTTTTGGCCCTATGCTCCTTGTAGGAGTTTAAAGGAACTAATATATATATATATACATTAGCAACCCTTACGGCACCTCGTAAAAATTAATTTAAAATTGGTCTGCTTCTTTTTCAAACCCATATGGTAACAGTTAATTTTTTTGTTGAATTTGTTTATATGAAATAGTTTGAATTCATAAAATATATTATCAAGGTAACCCCATCTATTCTGTCACTTATTTTTAGCTCTGAAAATCAAATTTTCCAAATCTGCTCCATATCAACTATTTAAAATTTCATTAAGTATTGGTTTGCTCCATACGCCACTGTTTGGCGAATGCTGCAAATTCCTCATACAAAAACGTACAAAAATAATTTTACTCTTGACACGGCAGTAAGTATTAATATGCAGCACGAATAGCTACTTTTTAGAAATAAATTTTGAAAAGTGGCGTATGCGGCACTAAACAATTAGCCTTATTTCGGTTGTCGTTGTCGTAAACGACGTAGTCGTTTGCAGAGTATTAAAGAACACAGGTTGTGTGCTAGTTTAATCTATTACAAAAAACGACTTAGTTGTTCACGTTAACGACGACCGTAATAACGCTGAATAATATTCACTTTCAATAAAATACTACTTCTAAGTTCGTTAATGAAAGTTTACAAAAACTAACATTTTTCTTCAAAACATATGCCAGAAGCAGTGGTGAAAGTACAAAAAAAATTCTATCGGGTATATTTTCAGAAAACTTTATGTAAACTTCCGCTGACGTTTTTCTCCACTACGACTTTTTTGCATATGCGCCAAGCCAATAATGAGCTGACTATATTCATATGTTAGCAGTTCTAACACTCCGCCCACAACAAACATGAAATGCTTAACATTAACACTAATATGATGTAAGTGTTAAGAATAGTCTAATCATGTTACGTTACTCATTCGTAAATGTTGTGGACGCGTAAACTTTGCGTTCGCGTTCAATTGTTGGTTGTTACTACAATTACGTAAACGTTTTAAAATGTGTAAAAAGGAAATTAATGATGATTACAAAAAAAGACCTAATAAATCTTATATAAAATTTGTTTGTATAAATTTATAAAAAACGTGTGCGTCCATGAAATGTTCGCTTTGTCAATAAACACAAACAAACATAAAGTTCTTTAACAGCTGATACCTAAAAACGGAGAAAAACTTTTTACATTTTTATTAGGTTCATCCGCAAGGCAACGTCACGTTTACGTGAAAGTAAGGAAAACCGAATAGCTGATCCGCAACGTCATGGTGAAATAACTGTAGTCATGGTAAAATTACAGTAGTAATTTCACCATGGCCTCCTTTCCATACCTTGAATATTTTGCTGCTTAACATTTAAGTTTAATGATGAAAGGTGAACGACTAATGGAAAAGTGTACTTTGTTTCATTAACATTCAGTTGTTGTGTGTTTGCTATTGAGATCAAAAAGAAGAAAGAGCAAAAGGCACTATCGAACTTGAGTAGCAGTCAATAATTTCGTCAGTCAACCGTCAACCACAAATTATTTTTTGACTGACGAAAATTAGCAGCCGCGCAATCAGAAAAAGCAAAACTGTCATTTATGTTTGATAGTGTTTACCTCACACACAAAGGAGAATTGATAAAAGTTTCTGCAGCAAATGTTTCATAGTATGGAGAAGGAAAAATATTTCAAGTTTAATGTCCTTTTTTCTCAATGTATCAACAAAATCTCGACATAATTTATTAGACTGACAAACTGTCCGTTGGCGATTTTGGTTCTCTCAATATACCGACAACAACAACATTTTCAGTTGGCAGTACCTTTCAAAATAGATGCGAAAGAATATCAGTCAGCTGATTGAATTTGGATATTTTCATAAATGCATCAGTGCGCCGCATCAAAAAAGCAAAAATTTTTTTAATGCCGATATAAAAGTAATTATTATTTTTTTTATTTTTGTGAAGTATTTGACAAAAAAAAAAAAAAAAAAAAAATTGGCTGAATAGAAACAAATATAACAAAAAAAAAAAGATAATGGCCTAATGAGAAAAGAGCCATAAGAGTTATAAAAGTCATTTAGCAGATTAAACGAGTATTAGAAGGCCATTAATTTAATTTTTTAATTTTTTTTTAATGAGAAGAATTTAAATGTTTTTATTATAAATAATAGTAATAATAAAAAGTTAAATATATCATAACATTGATCTTAAGAAAATTTAAAATAATTTTAAAAAGACTATTCGAGAATGAACTTGCTAAAAACCGTACAATACGAATAAATTTAACTGAAATAAATTGAGGTTTATTAGTTAAATCGAAAATATAATGTAAAGCAATAAGTTGCATTAGAATTTTTTTTAGTAAACACAAAATGATTATAATAATGACAACAAAGTAATTGCGGTATGGATTTTAATCTATTGTGTTTGCATTCTCTAGCAAATGTTTTCAAAAAAAAAAAATCTTGTTATTGTTATACTTATTTATATTTATTGTTTCCTTTTGTCTTTATCATGCAATTAAGTTTAAATTAAATTAAATGGGTTAATCTTAATCAGGCGCGTATTTTTAAGAGGGGTATAAAACTAATTTCAGCCGTAATATTTATTTTAACAAAATCAATATGACAAAATGTTTTCAATATAGTCGTAATTTCTCCTACGAATGAGTTTTCTTGCTACGCTCATGTCCTCGATTAATAAAAAAAATTAAGAGCAATCAAATGATGAAACGAAAGTATCAGCTTCAAATTAAACGTAAATGTTTATATAAAAGTAAAATTTAAAGCATTTTCAAAAAAAAAAAAAAAAAAAAAAAAAAAAAAAAAAAAAAAAAAAAAAAAAAAAAAAAAAGACTTTCTTTGAACACATTAAATGGAGAAATAAAAAATTATGGCAATCGAATTTTTAATTTGATATAATACTTTAGCCGATTGTAAGATTTTTTTGAATAAATGTTTCAATTATACAACTTTTATTGAAACCAGTGATGATAGTTTGAAACTAATTATTTTAATATTTAATGCATAAATAAACAAAATCATTTTACACATAAACTTTTTTGATTAGAAAATAATGTAAATTTTATTTCAATTAATTTTGCTATTTAGGCTGAGTACCAAAGCGCCATAAGTTTTATTTTGCAGTCAAAGTCAAAAATATATCAAGTTCAACGATGCATACTTTGCTTATTTTGTACGCATCTATGACTTTTATGGTGCCCTTTGGGACAGATAACATTGTAAAATTTGAAATCAATTCCTTTTGAGCATAGAATTTAGATAATTGAAATGATTGCCCCAGTAGGCTATTTGGTAGTGCGCCAGCTTATCAGTGTGAGGGTAGCAGGTTCGATTCCAGCTGAAAACTCTTGTCTGTTTCACAAAAACGGCCTAAGCGCCAAATTTTAGGTAGTTTTTTTTTATTAATTAAAAAATTGTTTTAAGAGTATTTCAATTTTAATAAATGTAAAAATTAAATCAATTATTTTTTTAGTTGAAAAAAATTAAAAATATAATTTTGATTTAATTAACATTTTATTTGTTTTGAAATAAATGTTTAAATTAAATATTAATTAAATAACAAAAAATCTTAATTGATTTTTTCGTTTAAAATAAAATAATTTTATATTAATTAATTCATTTATTAATGACGTGCTAAATTCCCAATTCTTATTTTTGATAAAAACACTGAAATTTTTTGTTGTCAATTGTAGGGGAATGTAAGAAAGATAAATTCACTGTTTGTTGTTGTGGCTTTGTTAAAGCTTTGATATTGTAACATGTAAGGCCTGAGTGTTTAAAATTCTTATTCACTTTATGGTATTATTTGTATAATATTTTTAGCTTTTCTAAAGTCTTTGGAAAAAGTTTCCTAACCTCAGATATATTAAATTAAATCAATTAATACATTGATTGAAATGGCAAAGTTTTTTGATAATTTTTTAATTAAATTGAAAAATATTATTTATTGAAAACAATTTAATTTTTAAAAGTTTTTAGTAATCAATATAATCATTTTGGTAGTTGGTACAACATCAACAAATTGTTTGTTTGATTCTATGAATTTGGTGATTAGAAACAATTTTTAATTTTTCTGTGTTGGTAAATTAAGTTAAAAAATAAACTGCCAGCCCACAATGTCGTCAAGAACATTTCTTTCTCATATTTATATTGAAAACAATTATAAAAAATAAGCATGTCATGACATGCTTAAGGCTTATAATATTTTAAAATGTGCCCATTTTTTGATAAAAATATTCCTGTTTTTACTTAAATTAAAAAAAAAACTAATTAAAATCTAAATATTTTTAAAGAAATAAATAACTACGATAATGAAACACGACTGAAACAGCTATTTTCTAATTACTAAAACTAATTACTTAAAAACGATTTTCTTTAGCCAGATTAGCATAATTGTACATTTTTTTGAATGAGGAATTTCTTAAACGAGCCATAACCGCCAGAAAAAGATGTAGGCGCCAAAAATCAAATTTTATAAAAGAATGTTTCTATATAAAATCTTTTATTCAGATCTTAATGTCTAATTTTTAGAATATTATTTAATTAAGATAAAAGTCTGGTAGCACTACTAAATACAAAAAAAATCATAAAGTGTATGTATTTGCAAGGTGGTTTAAAAAACAGCTGACGGTTATTGCTTTGCCTTTTGTATTGTTGTAATATTAAAGCCACCTTGCTAAGTTATACACAATGGAAACTTAAATTTAATTTAAATGTACCCGATTGGTGAATTAAGTTTCATTTAAGTGCTTAGTGAAAAACAGGATTTTGTATAAAAAAACGATTTTAAATATAAATTTGATTTAATATCAATCCTAAAGATTGGATTACCATTACCATTAAATTAAGTATATATGCACTGTTACTTCTTAACTATACATTGCAATGTATTACAGTATCCCATTGTTTTTAAATCTTTTTATTTATTCGAGAAATTTTTAAGAAATTGGCTATTTAAGGAGTTATTTTTTTGCAGGCTATAACTGAATTTTTGGAAATTTATAACGTATGCATACGGTACACCGATCAATTGTTACCACTCGTCCCCACTTTCCATCAACTTGGTGAGAACAGTGAACAAATCATATGTCGTCCATGAATTCTGCTAGTGTAGCCTATTCATGTTCATATTTCGTTCATGTGCTGCCATCGTTACCTAAACATTTGTCTTGGCAACCGTTGTCGCCATGATGTTCGCCTTACAATGTCATTTTCTGTCTACAACCAAACGCACAACCAAAGAAATAAACAAAGCGAACACTTTAATAAACTAAAACATGTGGAAAATCAGAACATGAACATCAACACGTATTTGCCACATATGTTCATGTCTTGTTCAAATCGATAGCGCGTGAAGACGTGGTGTTATGATAGGTTAGGCATTTCTACTCGGAGAGCAATACAGTCCATTGTGAATCTCTTCAGTATAGGAAAAGAAGAAAGAGACAAGTAAAGAAGAAAATAGTTGACAGGTTCAAGACAGTTAGTAGACAGATAGAAAGATACTGCGTAGGCCAAGACCCCCTACAGTTCCCCCGTCAGAAACATCCGTCCTATTTCCCTGACAAACCCAGCCTAGTAGATCGGCTGGATTACATCCAGCGATACACCCCAGTTCGTCGTGAAATCTAGCCCATAGCCATTTCTGCCTGCGACCCTGCATCATAGGACAGTGGCACAGTACATGTTAAATTGTCTCTAGCTCTTCGGCATCCCCGCAGTCTGCAGAAGTCCTGTATGGCATTGTCCCATTTACTTGTAAAAGCCCTACCAGAACAATGCCCCGTCCAGAACCCTATAAGGGTTCCGAGACCACTCCTATCCAATCCTAATAGAACCCTGGTTGCCCCTGCGTCCAATCCGGGCCAATCCAGGACCGGTAAACGGCTTCACGGAATCTTTCCAGTATCACCCCATAGTAGTGACATAAGGGGGGCTTTTCACCTCTGTCCCTTACCTTTAAGTCCAGATTCAAACCCCCTTTCGCGAGTGTGGTGTTATGACGTCAGCCATCATTTGTAATGACGTAGCGAAACTCGGAGCTTAACGAACAGCGAACAAGGATTGTCAACTCATCAACACTTGAATTTTAGGTCTCACTGTTACAACAACAATTTGTAAAATTTCATTAAAACTCCTTGAATCTTTGCTCCAAAAAGATCCAAATCGCAATCAGCCAAAGATCGTTAACTCAACAAGAGCTGTATTAATTGCATGGTTTTTTCCTTTCGTCAGAATCAAACCTTTTACAACAACAACATAAATCTCTAAAAGCAATGGGCTAAACAAACGTCTACACATTCAATAAAATAATAAAAAAAATACAAAGCATTGAAATTTTTTAAAAGCTATCAGAAGTTGTAATTAATATACATTATTTTTTAAATAGAACAGCGTAGAAATAAATATCGGGTAATTCATAGTGAGGTTTGATTTATAATGTAAATTAATAAAAAAAAAATATCGGTTAAAAAACCATTTATGGCATTTATTGTTTGAAAATGATATCATGTAAATGTTGGCCATGACTACGTGTGAGGTGGTCCATTCGGAAGATCTAATTTTTGTCGTCTCGGTTAAGCATAGAGACTAGTATTTCGCGAATAACACGAGTAATGGTTGCTTCCAAAACGTCAATCACAGCTGGTTTATTCCTGAAGACCTCAGACTTTACATATAACCAACCAGTGAAACTATTTACCGAAGCAAAACGGGAAATTAAGAGATCGCCAAAATGATTTCTCAACAAGGGAATTATTGTACGCGCTGTATGACTCGTAGCGCCGTCTTGTTAAAACCAGAGCTCACCGACACCATGCGCTTAAATTTCAGGAAGCACATAGTACGTTAACATAGTGCGATAACGGTTACCATTGACGTCACGCTCTTCGAGTACACTCTCAGCTACAGCTGCTATGTTAACTTCACTACTTGCTGGATGTGGTCTAACCGGTCGAGTATCATCCACTAATGTAAACTGGGACTCAAATTTGCGAATGGTGTTGGCAATAGTGGTTTCAGTAGGTCAATTATGCGCACCGTAAGTTCCTCGAATCGCACGAAAAACATTTCTCTCTTTCCATGATGACTGAAAAAAAAATGGCAAAGCAGTTTAATACGAGTCACTCTTGATCTTAAAAAAAAAAACATATTGAAAATCTAACCTCACGATGAATCACCCTTTAGAACTTTAAAATATATTTTTTAAAACATCTTAAACCTTAAAACCAGTCAGCTAATACATTTACAATCAAAGTGCTAATTGCAGTTTTTAATATCGTATTTCACACATTTGCACAAACGTATTTTACTCTTATTGCCGCCCCTTTAGAATTTATTCATATAAATATTCTGATTTCTTTACTGTGTGAAAACATATAAGTTATAGAAATATTAAAAATTTTTTTGTATTTTTTGCAAATACAAATATTTATTTGGAATTTTTTTTCGTACAAATATATTTTTCCGTTTAATTATGAATTATTTGCAAAGCGAAGAAGATGATAATGTTGGTTTTTTGCTCCATTACTTGGATGTGGTTTTACTGCTGATATAAAAAATGAGTCACATGAAAGTGTAAACACTTAAAAAAAGAATTAAAAAAAAAAATAACAACATTTAAAGTTGCGAGACGCTATTGTTATCATTCTAAGCTGCTGACCCAGAAAAAAAGGTTTTTCAACAAAATTTATAGAGTTTTTTACCGTGCAGTGTTCAATGAAACATTTTCCGTTTGTCTTTTTATCATTTACAATATTTTGTAATCATATTAGCTGATTTATTTTGCCAAGCCAAAAAATTTTGTAGAAAAAAATTCAAATCGAATATTCAAAATTTTAGAGGATTTCTTAGCAAAAGTCCCATCAAAGTTACATAAAGAAAGTTGAACGGCATAAATTATATAAACACTCTACACATAGAAAAAATTATCAGTAGTTCTTTATCAATTAAAAAATTGTTTAAAAAGTATTTAAATTTAATTATTGTGATAATTGAATGAATTTTTTTTGGTCATTTAATTAATATTTCAGTTGTTTTGAAATAAATTTTTAATTAAAATATTAATTAAATATTATAAAAAATCTTAATTGATTTTTTCGTTTAAAATAAAATAATTTAAACTTGTAGAATTGTTGTTGGGAATTGTCAAAACCTGAGCTATATCTATTTAACACCTTGTTTGAAATGGCAAATTTTTTTAATTAAAATTAAAAATAGCGTTTATTGGAAAAAAAATATTCACAATTTTACAATTTTTAGTAATCAATATAATCATTTGGTAATAGGTACAAAATCAGCAACTTGTTTGCTTGATTCTATGAATTTGGAATGAATTTGGTGATTGGAGAAAATTTTTAGTTTTTTCTGTGCAAATTTAAATAATTTTAATTATAAAATTATGGGTACAATAGACCTGGCTTGGTCGCGGTACCGTCTCCGTTGGGAGAAATCTCCCCACTCTCTCCCGAAAAAAAAAAATTTTAAAATTATTTAAAAGTTTCTAAGCAAGAAAAAGATTTCATCAAAAGGCATACATTCGTAAAGTCTACGGCATACCTTCATCATAAAGTCTAGTGTCCGACCGAACGATCGAGTTCGGTGTCATAGTTCGGCAAAAAGCCATACTAGTATGAGTTTCGTCGTTCGGTTAAACCGAACA
This sequence comes from Pollenia amentaria, assembly GCA_943735925.1. Taxonomy (NCBI): domain Eukaryota; kingdom Metazoa; phylum Arthropoda; class Insecta; order Diptera; family Polleniidae; genus Pollenia; species Pollenia amentaria. Next base: position 69,610,869 of record OX031007.1, on the reverse strand, counting down.
CTGAACTTTTAACGAGCTTTTAAAAAAACATTTCTTGTACATGGATGGTTACTGGTCGTCGAATCGACGAAGCTCATTTACTTTTTATCATATAACTTTTTTATTTATATTCAAATTACGCTCTATTTTTCAACAACGTTAGGCTGATGACGAAAGCTTTAAAATGGTTATTGATTTCAAAACACAAAAAAGTGCTGAAATTCGAATCGAATTTTGAAGGGGAAAAAGAACTTTTAATTTTTATGCTGTCTTTCATTTTATTTTTTTATAAAATGCTTAACTAAAAAATGTTGTTGATATTTTACTTTAAAAATCGTTCCGCTAGAATTTTGTAAATATTTCGTCCAATATTTGAAATTGTTAAACAGTTTCCAAATTTAATATGCGAAGAAGAAATGCAAACATTTGACTTTGAGCTTAGAGAGCTTAAGCTACTTAATTTCCAAAATTGGATGAAAAAAACAACAATTGATTACAAGTTTTGACTCAAGAATATTATGTATCCCCAAAAATTTGCCTTTTTATAAAAAAAAAAAACATTTGTTTTGCCACATTTATCAGCAAATACGGAACGAATATTTAGCGAAGTAAATATAAATAAAACAAAGCAAAGAAACGTTCAGTCAAAGAATCGCTTGCAGGAATTTTGCACCCAAAAGACTTCCTTAAATTACAAAAAAAAACTTCTAAAATTTTCTATAAATAAATGTACAAAATTATTTTAATTACGATGATATGATACTATTGCCGTATTCACGAAACCCCTTGTATCGATTGTATGTTGTATTAAAATTCATAGTTCACTATTCTGTTTTTATACAACATGCAATCGATACAACCATACAAGGGGTTTTGTGAATACGACATATGTACAATGTATTTGGATATACATATTTATGTTTTATGTAAAATTTATACAGATGGTTTGTATATATTTTTTTTTTTTGCATATATCAGCTTTTGAATTTACCAAAAATGTGTTAAATATCTGCTTTTTAGTTTTAGTTTGTTGCATAAGTTCGAAAATAAAAGCAAAATCAATGCCAGATTTTTTTTTTGCAGATTGTTACATTTATAAAATTTTTTCCAGATTTTTAAGCCCAATTTTGCAGATTTATTAGAAAAAATTTCTGGCAACAGTGCCCTCCAGAAAGATTTTACTTATTAAAATAGGGTAAACATTTGGCAACTAGAGGCAAAAGTATTAAAAAAAAAAACCTAAAAATCCCACACTAAAAAAACGAAAACACTAGAATTTTAATTTACTAACGTTGCATGTTGATTAGATTTTAAGAATTTTAAAGAGAGTAATTTTTGTTTCTTTTTTTATTATAAGATTTTTACTTTTTACCCGATGTTGGTGCATTGTGGCTTAACATTTTTGTAATCAAATTGGCTATACAATAAAAATTAAAAAACTATAGATTTTGTTATTGTTTGTAATAGAAAACATTTTCCAACGATAACTGGTGGAAAACGTTAAAATTTAAATAAAATCTTAGCTTAGTCCACTACAACTCAGGCATTTTTATCCCATCACAGCCATTTCACTATTCGACGCGTAATTTAGTAGCCAAACAAGACATAATTAACTTATTTTAATTAAATAAGCCTTACGGCAATATGCTGAAAATTGCATGATTTGAAAATCACATGCGATCTGAAAATCGCCAATTTTATTTAAGCATGTGCTAGAGTTCACGCGTTTTGTTTTTTTTTTCGAAGTAGTGGTCGAAAAATAAAACATATGTTTTAGCTGTCAAATTTGAACAAAAAAAAATAATTATTTGCATGAAAAATGCCGGCAGCTTTTATATTACGTGTTATTTCATTAAAAAAAACTGTATTTTAAAAAAGAACGTATCAGAAAACGTCTTCTAAGGGATTATTACAACCCAAGAGATATTCCTGAACAATGGTAAAGCTACGGTCACACTTATTAAATATTTGACCAAATAAGCATAACCACTACTTTTGTTTATAGTTAATAAGATTTAACATGGTCTAAATACCACCAAATTAAACTATTTATACTGCCCGACATAGCAAAAACCTGGTTAATGTAAGATGTGGTATTATAAACCAAATAAATATTGGAATTAAAGGAAATTATATTTTAGTTTGCCTGTTGGTTCCGCTTTTTTCGTCAAATATTTGTCAAGTGTGACCGCACCTTAAGTACCATAAGTACATGTTGTTGATAAATGGTTATAATTTCTTATGCTTAGTTTCATAGTTTTGTATCGCCTTAACAAAAGCGCTTTTATGATGATTCTTATTCTTATCTTATTGAAGATGTTTTTGCATAAAGTAGCAAGAACTTTTAAATAATGTTGTGGAGTTTTATCATATAAATTCAATTAATTTATTTACAAAATATGATATAAGTTCATACTTTTGCCATGTAAGCTCTGTAAAATGTTAAATTCTCAAGTTCATTTACACGTCTGAATGTCTGGCACCATATTTTTTTCGAAGTTAAATTGAAACAGTTGCTCACAATCAAAACGCAAATTTAAAAGAAATTGTTAAACAACAATCAGTATTAAAACAATGTTGTTTTTTAATTTTATATTTTCTATGAAAATTTTCTCAAAAGATTATGAGTTTTTAAAATAAATGGAAAAGAAAAAGATTAAATTTCCTTTTTATATGCTATTTATTGATGTTGAAAATAAATTTTAAAGGAAATTTACAAGTTCACATGTGGATCACATTACTGTAGGCTTGTGATTTAAAATCGCCAAATTAAAGGCGATTACGAACTCCAGCACACCTTCTTTGCGATTTCAAATCGTAATCACAACTTTCTTGCGATTTGCGATTTCTAGCACATAGGCGTTAGACTCTGGACGAGAACTGAAAGAGAAGTACAGGGTGTCTGGTGACGTAATAATTGATACAAAGTTAGGAGCATTAAACGATAGAATGGAAATGCGGATTTGATTTTTTAAAGAGTATGTCATCCAGATGTCTTCCGTCGAGTTGACCACACTGTTCCAAACGGTGCCTTCCTTGTGTTCTGCGTCACACGCTGCAGTAAACTTGGTTCAATTGAGCTGATTTCTCGACGAAAATTTTCCTTTAAAGCCACAAGAGATTGGGGATTGTCATTATAAACCCTCTCTTTGTGGTAGCCCCATAAACAAATCTATGGGAGTTAGATCTTGCGACCTCGGTGGCCATGGAATGTCCCCAAAGCGACTGATCAGTTTTTTGGGGAAATTTTACCGAAGCAAATTTATCGAAGATCTGGTTGTGTGTGCAGTCATGGGGCGACTGCAGAAACCACGTGTGTGAAGAGTACGATGGATGAGCTCGCAGGTTTGGCAAAAAGAATTCCGTAATCATGCGTCGATAATTTTCACCGCTGACAGTTCCGCGGAATCTCAGCACCCATGAAAGGATTAAATTTACACTCGGTCCATCACGTATTCGCCGAATACCGAACTTTGAACAAAATTGTCGACGAGCTATTACGTAAGAATCATTACTCTTAAAAAATGTCTCCTCAGCGAACACGCGATGCTCACTCGACCACTGCGACATCGTGACGACAAATCCGTACAATCGATAATTCCAACGGCGCCACTCTACCACCGCACCGTTTAATACTTTCTGAAATAATCGTGTTAAAAAAATATGAATTTGCCACTAGACACCCTGTATATAGCGCCCTGTATAAATGAGCCGTTATCGGATAAATGTGAAGTGGTACATTTGTGATATATAGACCAACATCTACATATTTTATATGAAATTATGTAAAAAAAACTTTTTCAATGTCGTCAATGTGTAATTACAAAATTAAACACATTTAATTGTGTCATGATTTCATAAATTTCTTTGGAGTAGCAAAAAATGGCTTACGTTTGCTCGTTAAGTTTTCTTAGTAAGTCAAAAAAAAGTAAGAATTTTGCATTTTTTCAGTTTTTTATATTTTTTCAATAGGCGTCCGAACAAAATATTCTATCGTTAAGCGGAATGGAGGAATTTTAAATATTGAAGTTCCAAACTGGAAAGAGTAATTTTTGCAAAAAAGTCTTTTGTCCTTTTTGTGCCATTTGAAATATAAAATTAGGATTTTTTCATTTTCACATAATCCTTTCAGCAATTTTTTTCAGTGTACTGATAAATTTTTTATCTTAAACGAAAGATTACTATTCCAACTAAGTATTCCAAAATTAAAAACAATTGTTTTTTTTTACTACGGCGTACATTTCGAATTCAGTTGAAAAATTAAAGTCGCACTTATCATCCAATATTTTACACCACAGATAAAGGAGGGCTACCCTAATGTCCATTTTAGATAGCCGAATGTATCCCCCAATGAATAGAAGTAATTTGGTACATATAAATATTTTTAAGTTGGGGAAAAAACTTTTTTTTATATATATATTCCAAAATATGTATCACATTAAAGGGAAAAATACTTTTTAAAACAATTAATTTGTTGATATTGTTTTTTTTTTTTTAAATAAATAAATAAATCACAAAGGTTCAATAGATTATTTGGTAGAGTATTTGGGTTCGGCTTCGGTCTGCAAAAGTGCGTTCGGTCGGACACTAATAAAGTCATTTGAGATTTATGTTCATTTTCGTATTAAATTTAAATTGTTTTTATTTATTTTAATTGGAGTGAAATGCCACATTTCCAAAGTATCGTATTGTATTATTCAAGTCAAATGGTTTTGATTTCTATAAAAAAAAATGTTGTTATTTAAGTTGTTTCGCATGATTGTTATAATTTGTATCATGTTAATCATATTTAGTTCCACCTGTATCAATAAAAATAAGAAAATTGTTACTAAAAAAACATTGAAATTAAAAAGTGACTCATAAAATTTTCCGATCCAAAAAGTTTAAATAAAAGTTTTCTAAATAACAAAGTTAAGGGTAAAGTCGACAAAATGACCGATATTATCGCTTTCAGTGTATTTAAAAATTACTTTTTAATACATTTTCATTTTTCCTGTCTTTATTATTTTAAATTTCATATTATATATGAATCGTGTTTTTCAGAAACTCCATAATTCAAACTTGCATAATTTTTAGCACAGCCAAAAAAATACCGTTTATACAAATAAAATTAAGTGAAGTAACTTTCTTAAGTCAAATTTAGTTATTGTCATATTGCAATTTGTTTTTGAAAAAATACTAACCAAAGTATTAGAAGACCGTTGACGTTGGGGTTTCTAAAATACATCAAAAAAAAAACCAAACAGTTATTCATCTTTTATTTTAAGTGTTATTTGTACGATAGAGATATTTAGCAGACTTACGACTGTTTTCTCAATGTACCGACAAACTGCTTGATACTAAATCTCGACATAAATTTATTAGACCGATAAACTGTCCGTTAACGATTTTGGTATTCTCAATATACCGACAAAAACATTATTTTCAGTTGGCAATACCTCTTAAAATAGATGTGTAATTTTGTAGTCAGCTGATTGAATTTATTCCGTACGCCAAAAATTACGGCAAATAAATACTTGGCATATGAGGGCGAGGCAGTGATGTTATACAAAGGGAAAAATCCCTTTTCGTGGAGATTTTCTTCTAAAAAAAATGGCCGTAGGGAAAAAAGGATAGACTTTTTGAAATCAATAAAATGTAAGGACTTTTGAGTAATGTGGCAAAGCTGCATACATTTGGTTATTTAAGCTTTGATTTTAACGTTAATTTGTGAAAATCTCTTGTACAAGAATGGAAGTCTTTTGAACTAAATGTTCTAGAGAAAGAAATAGATCATTTTTAAAAGATTGGCACCACTCTTTTTTACAAGACGAATGTAAAAATTTTTATACCTTTCAGTCTACCGTTTATAAAAAGAACTGATTTAATAGCTCATATACATAGAAACGTTTACATTTATATATGTATTTTGTTTAATAATTTTGTATAATCAAATATTTTAGGAATCAGCTTCTCGGGCAAAATAATCACATATGACCTTATTTTTCGATCATAAGTGATACATTTGTTGTGAGAAAATGGTACGCTACCTACCAATCACCCCAAGTAATCTTGTCATCATGTGATACAAGTTAAGTTAAGTTAAGTTTATTTGAGACTTTAAAACAATCATACATAAGAAAAAAAAAGTATATAAGTCAAATTACAAAGAATACTTAAAACTATAATGTTTTGTATTAATAAATATTATTGTTTTATAGTAACAAACTTATCAGGTTTTGTGAAAGATTACTAACAATGAGGTTTAAAGTGCTTGCTCCCGGCACAACATTTTGGGGTAGTAAAAATTTATTGACTTAAAAACTACACTTAAAGCTAAAAATAATAAGAGAAGGAAAAAAAAATTATCCCCTGTGGGCACCTGTAATTTTTGAAATGAAAAATTTTGGTAATAAGTTATTTACACATATAGTTTCATGTTCCACATAACCTAAGGGTGAGTAATAGTTGGTATTGAGCCAATTGAATCCTACTTGATCATTTAAGACATTTTGAATTAAAACATTATCCAAATTATGTAAAGAGTCAATAAAGCGTTTCATTAAATCAAAACCATACGAGGATAACGGTTTAACCTTAGCTAAATCATATATATATTCATTAGAAAATTTCCTATGAACCCGCTCAAAGTGTTTGTTAACGCAAAGTCTAAGAATTTTACGTTCAAAAATTTCAAATTTCATTTCATTATCGAAGGTGAGAATGAAAACCAAATGGAAAATGCATACATAAGAACCGGCCTTATACTTAATTTATAAATTAACAATTTTGTCTTTTCTGGTAAATGGCTGCTATTAAATAGTTTTCAAAAAGAAATTTTGATTCTTCGGGCTTTGTTAAGACAAATTCTAGCATGACGGTTAAACTTAAAAAGCTTATTAAAATGAACACCTAAATATTTAATATTGTCTACAAAAGGAATATCCTGTCCATCAAGGGACAAACTAAGCTGCTTGCTCTCAGGTACCACAAAATATTTGCATTTTTCAGAAGCATTCCTTAAACAAATGGCTTCACTTTTAGATGCATTTATCTTTATACCCCATAATTTATAAAAATTATTAATCGAATTTAAATATGATGAAATAGAACTCAATGTATTCTTTGGTGAAGTTCCATGAGCGTAAAGTAGCGAATCATCAGCGTAAAGAATACCAGTTGAACAATGAAATTGATGTGGAAAATCACAGATAAAAATGTTTTCCAAATGAGCAGCCAAAATTGAACCTTGCGGTACACCGCAAAAAATATTACCATACATAGAATTTTCGTTTTATAATTGGACGCAAAAGTTTCTATTTTTTAAAAAATTTTGAACTAACTTAACAATGTGAGGTTCGAAGCCAATATTAATCATTTTAAAAATTATGCCATCGTGGTAAGCATGGTCAAAAGCCTTTTCAATATCAAGGGAAACCGCAATAATAAAGCATGACTAGTAGAGTGAAATTTTTTAAACCCAAACTGATGATTTGGAATATATGAAGTATCTAAATTTATATCCATCTTAACTCGAATTACCTTTTCAAAGAGTTTCCCTACGTTGGATAAAAGTGAAAATGGTCTTACATTATCTAATTCAAAATTGTTATGTTTTTTTGGGATTGGGCAAATTTTCGGTATCTTCCAAGAATTTGGAAAGTATCCATTGCTAATACAATTATTAAAAATAATTGCTAAATAATCAAAAGCTTTGGCTGGAAGTTTTCTGATGATGAAATTTTAAATACCGTCTAAGCTGAAGGATTTTTTATTATTTAACGATTTAGAAATTGACAAAATCTGATCAGTGGTAGTTAATGAACTATCATTTTGAACATTCGTTGATGGAAATTTATTATTGAAATTAAACAAAGTGTTTGGTATCTGGGACAAATATTGTCTTATTGTATTTTCAACATCAGATACATCCCTATCAGGCACTAAACCTGAATAAATAGAAGAAAAATGATTTTGAAGATGTAACAATTTTTGATTATTTTCAGTTATCTCTGTGTCGTTCACTTTTAGTTTTGTAAATGCAAGACGAATTTTGAAAATTTCGGCTTGTTCAATTTGAACTTGTTCTTTAATAATAATTTTAATCAGATGAATCTGCTTTGATAATAAAAGATAATTTGGCTGTGTCCTATCTAAAGTTCTTCTAAAAAGCCGCCTTAACTCCTTTTGCCAAGCAAACTTTAACTTATATAAATTCTTAATTCTATCCGAGATAAAAATCCGCTTGTTTTTGATTTCGATTTTCTCACAGTGATTATCAGTTACTTCATTTACAACAGAAGAAAACTCTTCAACAAAATTGTCAATTTCTAAATTTGATAAGTTAAGGTTCGAAGGTGGAAAATTTAAATTTATTTTTGAAGTTGCTTCACTTTTGAAAGAGTGGGAGTCTTTCTTTCTAGTATTTCTGAAAGAAGTAAATATACGTGGTTGTCTTAAAACAAATTCAAAGCTCAAGAATTTTAATTGAAAATATAAAGGAAAATGATCCGAAAAAGATGGAAGAGATTTAACTGAATTAGCATTAAACGTATCAACCAAATTTGTACTTATTAAAAAATGATCTAGGAATGAGTTTCCATTAGGGAAAGAAGGTTTAGAGTCAGAAAGTCTGACAAAATCTGAGCAATAATCTGTCAACCAATCAAATAAACCAATACCATTACAATTATTCAATATATCACCCCAAGAAATATGCTTTGCATTAAAATCACCGCCCAAAATGACACCATCATATTGCGAAGAAATTGCCTTGATAGTAGATAAGCCATTATTAATTAAATTATAATTTAAATTACATGGAAAATATAAGGAACCACATAAATTTTTTTTAAGGCAAACCGTCAACAAACAAAAAAACTTCAATAAAAAGATTTGGGAATAATATAGAATCTAAAGTAATACGACGAAAAGAGTACTTTTCCTTCAAGGCGATAGCAACGCCTACGGAACTATTATCTTTTACAAATGAGTAACTTTCCAAAACAACTCTATGAGTTGGACTAAGATGTGTCTCCTCTATATAAAGGCAACATCAATCTTATTGCTTTTCAAAGTATTAACTAAATCTATTCTTCTACTGGAACTAACTAGGGAACGAACGTTAAAAGTTAAAATATCCATATTTCTAATTACCATAAATAGGTTCAATCTCCTTAAGGAGCTTCAAACAATCAGATTTTGCTTGTGGCTTAGAGCAATTTTTATAGTTTATCATAAAACTTCTTATTTTATCCTCTAATGACATTGTTTCCTCTTTACATAGCTCATAAGCAATTTTTAAAAATTCCTCAACCAACGGCGGTTTCTTAGACATTTTGACAATTTTTTGAGAAGTATTAAAACAATTAGCAAATGTTTTTTTAGGTGAAATAAAACTTGAATTAATATTAACATTTTGTGATGCTAATAAATTTCTTTCCTTAATAACATCAGCCAATTCTCTTTTACGTTCACTGTATTGCAAAAAGTATGGGCAACCTCGCCAATTTGCTGGATGCCCTAAATTTTTACAATTAACGCAAAAGGGTTTGGAATTATCATTAGCTACCAACTTACACTCACCCAGGCCATGTTTTTCAGAACACTTAACACAAGCTTGAGGCCTGTTACAGTTACTGGAAAAATGCCCCCATTGTTGGCAACGCCAACACTGAATATCTGTAGAGTTTGCCTTAGGCGATTCCCATGAAACGGATTGACTAAGCAAATATCTAATGTGAGTAAAATCATTTGCATTTTTGCCGGGCAGCAAAGTTACAAGAAATAATCCGGTGTCAACATCAAATTTTCTTGAAAACTTAGTATGGAATTTTGCAACCACATCTACAGTATTTGGGATAATCAAATCAAGTTCTTTCTTAATGTCACCAATATCTGTTTTAAAATAAAGGCCCCGAAGAATTATATTTATCTTCTTGAGAGCTTTTGGAGTGAATGAGTAAGAATCAATGTTTTTTTTCTTGAGCAACGCCATCATTTCTTGGTGGACACGAGGATCTCGCACATACAGTTTACTTTTGAATCTTGATTTATTGATAATTTTAAAATCAACATTTTTGGCTTTTAATTGATCCACCAGAATTTTGATAGGGCAATAACTTTCGGCCGTATGTTTCACCGATTTCTTTTCTTTGTGGACATCTTTAAACTCATTATTAGTTTTGTCCATTTCAATTTCACCCAAAATTTTAAAACGGTTGTTATTATTAACACTTTGAGTTTCAAATGTGGTGAGATCCAATTGAATTGGGTCATTGCATCTTCTTTTTTTACCTTTTACTTTGACGAATTCTTGAAGCTCATTTTCCAAAGTATCCTCCTCCATAGAAGTTAAAGAAAAATATCTTGGCAGCGAGACATTTAGAACATTATTACTTGCTGTATCTTGAAGGTGGGTATTTGAAGCTGATTGGAAAGTCGATGGTGAACAACTAGTGTTCCTATCAGAATGCTGGTTTTTATCCGGAGGCAGTTTTAAGGTAAGCGAGACGCCATCCAATTGATTGAATTGCGAACTCATTATTTTAGAACTATGTATTTTGTAAAAGTTCTCAATCAGAAAAAAAAATTTTTTTAGGTATATGAAAATTTTATTATTTTTTTATTTTCTATTTAACTAAAATACGTCTGCTCACTACGATATTTTAATTTTCAATTCACACAAAGACTTAAAACAAGAGTGAATCTACATATTTTTTATATTCTTTATATTCTCATCATGTGATACAATTTTCTGATCCATTTTTGAGCAATTTAGTGATGGTTTTAATAATCGTTATTAAGTATTTTCCGTCTCATTTTTCAATCATAAATTATATAGTTCTTTTTTAAAAATATGTATTTCAAATATTTTTAATCGTCATGTTTTTAATTTTTTCTTCAATAAAGCAGCACCATTATGGACTTTGATTACATATTTCAACCAACTTTATTTTCAGCCAAACAAAAGTTATCGGGTTCTCGCAAGGAAAAAAAAGAAACCATTCGCACTTACATTTATTTTCATTAATTGACAATAATTTTTGGGTTTCTTTTTAAGCTAATCTTTTTATTTGTTCGGCTGATGCGAAAGTTTATATTTTTAATTTTGCGTGACTAATGTACAACAATTCAATATATTTAAAATTCATTATTTGAACATACCAATGAATCATATACGATTCCATTTTCAATAGCTCAAGTGAGAAATTAGTTTCTAGGCCTCAACAATGATCTGAGAAGACTCATTTAGGTGATTTTCACAATTATCACCCAAATGCTAGCTGGGAATAACTTTAAATAAAATTTATATACATTAACACAAATGGTTTTATTTTTTTCGATACATATATTATCATTTAAAATTTGTAGGGATTTTTGTAGAGACAATATTTTTAACGCGTAGGGAAAAATATGGATTTTGTTGGCCTGCGTAAGGACTTTTCAAAAAAGAGTATAACATTACGGGGGCGAGGTAGCTTTACGACAGAATGAAGCAAATGAGACATTAAGAAAATCAAATTTCTTTAATCTGCAATTTTTCGTTACGAAAAAAGTTAATCGCCTAATGAGAAAACGGTCATTAGTCACTCATTAGTATTTCACGTTCATGTACTGGTCATTGTGAGGTCTGTTTAAAATAATTGGTCTCTGGGATGTATATACTTTTCAGTTATAAATAATTTTAATATTTTGTTTTCTTTGGAAATTTTGTTTCGAAATTTCAATTAAAAACTTTCATTCAAGAAAGAAGTTAAGTTAAGTTAAGTTTATTTGAGACTTTAAAACAATCATACATAAGAAACAAAAATAAATATGTCTAATTACAAAGAATACTTAAAACTATAATGTTCTGTATTAATAAATATTAGTGTTTTACAGTAACAAACTTATCAGGTTTTGTGAAAGATTACTAACAATGAGGTTTAAAGTGCTTGCTCCCGGCACAACATTTTGGGGTAGTAAAAATTTATTGACTTAAAAACTAAACTTAAAGCTAAAAATAATAAAAGAAGGAAAAAAAAAATTATCCCCTATGGGCACCTTCAATTTTTGAAACGTAAAATTTTGGTAATAAGTTATTTACACATATAGTTTCATGTTCCACATAACCTAAGCGTGAGTAATAGTTGGTATTGAGCCAATTGAATCCTACTTGATCATTTAAGACATTTTGAATTAAAACATTATCCAAATTATGTAAAGAGTTAATAAAGCGTTTCATTAAATCAAAACCATACGAGGCTAACGGTTTAACCTTAGCCAAATCATATATATATTCATTAGAAAATTTCCTATGAACCCGCTCAAAGTGTTTGTTAACGCAAAGTCTAAGAATTTTACGTTCAAAAATTTCAAATTTCATTTCATTATCGAAGGTGAGAATGAAAACCAAATGGAAAATGCATACATAAGAACCGGCCTTATACTTAATTTATAAATTAACAATTTTGTCTTTTCTGGTAAATGGCTGCTATTAAATAGTTTTCAAAAAGAAATTTTGATTCTTCGGGCTTTGTTAAGACAAATTCTAGCATGACGGTTAAACTTAAAAAGCTTATTAAAATGAACACCTAAATATTTAATATTGTCTACAAAAGGAATATCCTGTCCATCAAGGGACAAACTAAGCTGCTTGCTCTCAGGTACCACAAAATATTTGCATTTTTCAGAAGCATTCCTTAAACAAATGGCTTCACTTTTAGATGCATTTATCTTTATACCCCATAATTTATAAAAATTATTAATCGAATTTAAATATGATGAAATAGAACTCAATGTATTCTTTGGTGAAGTTCCATGAGCGTAAAGTAGCGAATCATCAGCGTAAAGAATACCAGTTGAACAATCAAATTGATGTGGAAAATCACAGATAAAAATGTTTTCCAAATGAGCAGCCAAAATTGAACCTTGCGGTACACCGCAAAAAATATTACCATACATAGAATTTTCGTTTTGTTATTGGACACAAAACTTTCTATTTTTTAAAAAATTTTGAACTAAATAATGTCAGGTTCGAAGGTAGCTTTACGACAGAATGAAGCAAATGAGACATTAAGAAAATCAAATTTCTTGAATCTGCAATTTTTCGTTACGAAAAAAGTTAATCGCCTAATGAGAAAACGGTCATTAGTCACTCATAAGTATTTCACGTTCATGTACTGGTCATTGTGAGGTCTGTTTAAAATAATTGGTCTCTGGGATGTATATACTTTTCAGTTATAAATAATTTTAATATTTTGTTTTCTTTGGAAATTTTGTTTCGAAATTTCATTTAAAAATTTTCATTCAAGAAAGAAATTTTGTTTAAATAATAGAAATAATAAAATTTTTTCAATTAAATAAAATATTTTTTTAATAGTATTAGTGCTATTTTTATAATAAAAATAAGAAAAGAAAAAACTAATTGCATAACTATTTTGGGATAGAGAAAGAAAACGGAAATAGTGAACAAAATCACAAATTTTAAGATTTTACGGCGGGATTTAAGAATAAAAATCGGAAAGTATACATTTCCTAAATGAATTACCAATTAAATCAACAGGTTTTGCATAAGAAAAATTGGCAAATTTTGCTGATTTAAAACGGAGAAACCCTGTTTAAACCCCTTTTTAAAACCTTTGCAAACCTTTTAAAATCTATTAAACATAGCGTTTAATAATAATTTACAATTTTAAGACCACACCACACGCTCATTATTCAAATTTTTTTTTATTTTTTTTTTTAATTGCTGTTCTTTTGTTCTTTATTAAATTTTAATCTTTAATAAGTTTAAAAGTTTACTATAATTTAGAAAATTCAATATATAATTTTATATTACACATACACATACACACTCAATTTACACACAAAAACTCATTCACAAATAAACATATGATTTCAAATTTCATCATTACATAAAACCCAAAACTGCAAGTTTTTCATTCTGTTTTAATTTATATCGAAGAAAAATTAACTCCAGATTTTTGAATAATTCTGAAACTTCCAATAACGACATCAGACATGACAACATAAAAAATTTGGTGAGTTTATAATAATTAAATTGTATTTAATTTATCTATTAAAATACATTTTATACATTTTTAATTGTTATTATTAAATTGTTAATCTTTATTCTATATATATATATATATATATATATATATATATATATATATAAAACAACACAGATTAGACATTACACTGATCAACAAAAATATTTTTTTAAATATATTATTATTTTTAATTTTCAAAAATGTTAAAATTTTATAAATTAATCTTAAATACATAAACAGATATTCAAAATGATTAACTTTTCTTTAAATTCCGTGAAAAGTTAGTATCTAATAATTGGTTATACAAATTCAGGGCTGTCTACTACATTTTGTGATTTTGATTTAAGATAACATGGTTGGGAGGGTGAAAGGCAAAAGGAAATTCCATCTATTTCTTTGTTTGTGACTGTATTCAAATTATGTTTTATTTATTTATTTATTTTTTTTTTTTTGAAAGTAGTTAATATAGTTGTTAGCTACCTATTTTAAATTATTTTAAGTTAATTTAAACTAAAACAAATTATTTTGAATCGTTACACCATTTAAAAATGTTTTTGTAGAAAAGTTGATTTTTTTCTCGAGACAGTTTTTTGACCAAATCTATCTGACACCTAATCTTTATGTAGAATTGTCCGCTGAATCCAAATATGAAGATATTGCAAAATTACCTAATTTATGTTTTTAAAAAAGATGATGTCACTTTAATAAAAGTATCTTCGAAAATATTCGATAGATTTTATATTTTCTTTTTTTATTGAAAGGTAAGTAACAAAATTAAAAAAAAAACACGGATCATTTGTAAAAATTGGTCCAGAAATGAAGGTGAACCAAATTTCTAATTTCACAAAATTTTTAATGATGTTTTGCAATTTTGCTCTTTTCAAATTATTTTTTTAAAACTAAGCAATAAACATTTTTTAAGTTTTATCACCTACGATGTTAGTTTATTTCAATACAAACATTTTGTGCCAAAAGGATCTAGATCGGTGCAAACATGACAAAGTTACAGAAGAATAATTTAATTATCCCACTTTTCGATATTTATCAAATCGAAAAAAAAAACACACCAAGTAAATATACAAAGGTAAGTGTTATGTTAGATTAAGAAGGGTTATGCGTCTAAGGGCACACCTCTACTCGGAGACCAATGCGGTCCATTGTGAAAAGCTAAATGTTTGTACAAGGAACTAACAATAGTCGCCCGACATCGCCTCATCATACATTTTTGTATTTATTGGTGAAAACGCTCACCATGCTCGTTACTTTCATCGCCAAGGTATTTTGGAAAGCAATTTAAGAGCGAATGCTGAAGGTGTACAATTTTTTAAAGACATATTCAGGTATGTGATAGAATTCGATTTCAAAAACGAAACGATTTCAAAACAAAAATATCGTTTTCAGTATCTTTTAAAATTGATTTTTAATACATATTCCTTTTATTTTCCGTCTTTTTTCTTTTAAATTTTATATTATATATGTTAACTGAATTAAGTAAAATATAAAAATGAATCTTGATTTAAAAAATAAATAAATACAAAATCTTATTAAAAACTGTTCCAATTTTCTCATAGTTTTTTAACAAATCTTAAATGATATCTTCTAAATTTGGGCTCCTGAAATTTCCCAGAAAGCTTGATACAACCAAACCATTTCGATTTTGACACATTTTCGAATTCTGAAAGGAGGCCTTTTTTAATTTGAATTAATTTTCGGGCCAAATTGTTTAAATAAAATATATATGTTTTATTAATTATTCTGAATTGTCATTTTTAACTTTTTTTTGTCTGAAATTATTTATAATAATAAGTATTGTGGTTATTTTATTGAACTGTTAATGGTTTTTAATCCAAATTTAGATATTTTTAATTAGGCTTAAGTTCATTGAATTTAATTTTCATTAAATTATTTTTATGAAGACAGGAATTTTACAACATGAAATTAATTAAAAATTTTTTTTTTTTTTTTTTATTGATAATTTTTCATTCTTGACTGCGCTGAGATTTGAACCCAGGCGTTCACGGACAGGTTGCCCAGACTAGTTTCGATTGTAACCACACAATCTCGTCGGTGGGGTTTGCCGTTTTACTCACTCGGCTATTGAGGCCGGGCGACGTCAATAGTCAAACATCAATCCTTAAACCAAATGGTATTTCACTTTGGTAGATCGAAATTTGCTTTTTGAATGAATGATTATCTATTTTAATTGATTTACATGTTCTTCTTAACTTCTGTTTTTTCGTACTTTTTGTCAAGAATTCTTCTTGAAGTCCAAAGTACATTTTTTGTTTATCATGTTTTTTGTCTTTCTTTTTTCTTGTTGACATTTTTCAGCACAACTTGAAGGACAAATGAACACATAGAGCTTGTGCCTTAGCTTTAACAATAATTAGTATTGTGGTTATTTTTGTTGAACTATTCATGGTTTTTAATCCAAATTTTTACTATTTTTAATTAGGCTTAAGTTTATTAAATTTAATTTTCATTAAATTATTTTTATGAAGAAAGGAATTTTTACAACATGGAAGATTAATTAAAATTGTTATTGATAATTTTCATTCTTGACTGACCTGGGATTCGTAAAAATGTAAAAATTTGGATTAAAAACCATTAACAGTTCAATAAAATAACCACAATACTAATTATTGTTAACAGCTAAGGCACATTTATTTTTTTTTGAATTTTTAAAGAACAAAAAAATTTTTTTTTTCTTAAATTTTTATTTGTTTTTTTAAAAACTTCAACGATATCTCTGAAATTACTGGCCAAATTTAAAACAATGTTAGTACGTCTTAAAGATAATATTGTTAGCGAATTTCGGTTTTTTTTTCTTAAGGGAATATGATGCACCATTTTCATGTTATTTCAATATATGTGCTGAAAGTGCCTTAATTTTGGACATAACGGTATATCTCTAAAACTAGAGCTGATAGAGAAAAATGAAGGTTAGATTTGGAATCAGCGACCTCAAATTAGTAAAAAAAAAATTACACAAAGTTCCAGGCCGCAAAATGGCTGTTCTGCAGTGTTATTAATTATGTGTTTGTGTTATAAAATTAAACAAAAAGTTTTATATTGTGAAAAAATTTAAATAGAAAAATTTCAAATTTTGTTTTGTTTTTGTTGTTTTAATTTGTGTTGAATTCACACAGAACGTATATGTGTGAGGGGTGAACTAAAAAATTGAGAACGCTCTCTCCAGTTGGCATACTATTTGTATACTATGCTGGTTGAGCTAACTTCGCAGACATGCGAAACGTTCATTCATAAGTATGAAATTTTAAAATTTCGCTTTTGTTCATACCTGTATGAGGTAATTCTGTGATTTTCATGGGTAACCGCGTATGTCTTAAAATCGACTTTTTCAGGAGAGCGGAAAAAACATTCTAGATCGAACTATGGGCTAGGTATTATACCTTTTGAAATTGGTCATTACGTAAAAAAACTGTTCCATATTTTTTCAGAAATTTTAAGAACAACGTGAATTACGCTGCTTATTCATATTTTTTATTTGCTGTCTTTACCAGTCGAAGTTTGTGTAGTTTTTTCCATTTTTACCATTTAATTTGAATAGGAAAAATAGGAGAAGGGAGAAAAGTCTCAGGGAATTTGTATTAATAATTTGCTTGAATATGAATAAGGAGCATTGTTCACATTCTTTTTTCTTATAAAATGAGAAATTTCCAAAGTGTTCTTACACGAAAAATTCTGATCTCTGCTTAAAATACTAAATTTTAATAAATACAAAAGAGAACTACAGAATAAAAATCCACATTTAAGATACATATTTACAATGAATAATGAACGTGCCCAATATATTTCTTCATTCTAATACTAGAAATAAAGACCTGCAAATGTTGAACTATAAATCATGTTAACATCGCCACATAATGTTATTGTCAATTCATGTTATGCCACTCAAACATGTTTGACAATAACATAATAAGACACTGTCGAATTAAATGAAAACAAAACAATGCAAAGTTTTAACAGTGACTTTACAGACATTAACATGGAAAATTAACATGTCAACATTAACATTAACTTGAGACACATGCGACATATGCAGTATACGTTGTTAATAATTACAATTCATCATTTGAATGGCTTATTATAAACAATATAACTAAAAATAAAATAGGAAAACTTATTAATTATGATTGTTATTAATTTCAAGGATTTTGCTTGAAGATTTTAGAAAATATTTAATATATTTCGTGAAATAAAAAATAACGGCGAAGACATAAAAAACTTTATTTTTTGCTCACGGTGTTAAAATGTGTACAAATTTAATGTTAAGTGTACCTCAAATCTTTTGCGTCATAATTGCTTCATTAAATATAAATCATCGAAAGAGAATTCATTACCAAGAGTAGAACCAAACACCGAGTTGAAAAAAAGTGTACCGACTTAGTTGTTCAGTGGGTGGTTGGTAATTGTAGACCTTTTAATGTTGTTAATGATGAAGGACTTTTAAATCTTGCTCAGTTTTGTGTTAACACTGGCCATGTGTTTGGAAAGAATTTGGATGTGGGAGGTCTTCTGCCACACTCTACAACTGTGTCCAGAAATATTGGAAGCCTTTACAACAATCAGCACAAAATTCTTAAAGAAGAATTGTGTTCTATAAAAGAAATTGGATTCAGTATCACCTGTGACTTATGGAGCGACAATTATTTAAAAACATCATATATTGGAGCCACTGTCCACTACATAAAATCTGGAAACATAGAGAGTAAAGTTCTCGGGATGATAGGAATGGGAAGTGACAGATATACCGGTAGGTTTTTAAGCGCGATAATAAATATCATTAAATTATTTGTTTTTTTTATTTATATCCGAAAACAAATCCTTACAGACTTTAAACATATGAAATATAAATGTTTCAATAAATCTTTATAGGTATTTCTATTAGAAATAAAATAGAATGTATGCTGAACGAATTTGACTGTGAATTAAACGAAAGGGTCACAATAGTAACTGACAGAGGATCAAATATGAAAGCAGCGTTTAATTTTAATGAAAATATCTTCTGTATTAACCACCTTATAAATAATGTCATTGAAAAAGCAATATTTGATACAGCTGAAGTGAACACAACTGTAGGATTTTGCACCAAGCTTGTAAAATATTTCAAGAAGTCAGGTGTCAATAGTTATTTAAACACAACATTAAAAAGTTATACTCCAACACGATGGAACACTGTTTTCTATTTATTAAAATCAATACAGTTAAACTGGGTCCACATAACCCAGATAATTCAAGAAAAGCATGAGACTGCTAGATTGACAAATCTTAATATAGCTAATATAAACGATATAATTGAGATTCTTAAACCCTTTGAGGAAGTATCGAAGCTTTTGGAAGGAGAAAAATATCCTACGATTCATTACGTTTATCCTCAAATAAGAAAACTTAAAAAAGCAGTTATAGTAAACGAACAAAATGATTCACAAACTATTAGAATATTTAAGGAGAAAATTTCGCTTTATATAGAATCTGTGATTGATGCTAACATAAAGGATTTTCATAAAATTGCACTCTTTTTATTTCCACCGGCGAACAAGCTACAACATTTTTCGGAGAGTGAGAAGAGAAGCATTCATGAACAATGCATAAAAATGTTAGAAATATACAAAAACACATCGAATGTCGCAGACACTACAATGGAATCAATAGATTCTGAAGATGATCCTTTTAATGATTTTGTGCAGGCTGTTTTTCCACCCGAATACGATGACCAAGTGCACAATGAAATCTTGAGGTATGAGAGCCAGACAATTTTATACCACAAAGAATTTGATCCTCTGGAGTGGTGGGAAGCCCGCAAAAGAGAATATCCCTTGCTTTTCAATTTAAGTTGTTTTGTATTAGCAACACCAGCCAGCTCAGCTTCTTCGGAAAGGCTCTTTTCAAAAGCTCGACATTTTTTATCCGAAAAAAGGTCGGTACTCGGAAAAAACCCCGAAAGTGTTAATCAAATTATGTTTTTACATACCAATTTACATTTGAATGCATTGAATACTACAAATTCAAATGATTAGTAAAGTAGGACTTTAACGTTAAACGTTTTATCGAGAAAAAATGTTAATTTTGCAACTACCCAATATATATGGATTTAAAGTTTAACTTTAAATATTCAAATAGAAATGTACATCAAAACTCGTTTTTTACTTATTAAATTGTTTTTGAGCTTATTTGAAATAAAAAATGTATTCTAAAAACAAAATTTAATATAAAATTTAAAATAAAAGTTTTTTTCTATTCCAACAATTGTTATTTAATTTAGAATCTTTAAGAAATAATTAATATTTTTAATACAAGGCAGGCAGGTTCAAACAGTATTAAAAACATGCTGCAGGTTAAACATTTAAAAATACATGTTATTGAAATAACAGCCTACAACAGTTTAACTTAATAGCATAGGCATGCAAAGACAGTATGTTAATGTAGACATAACATGGCATAACACCTTGTCTGAGTTAACATAACATGTCAATGCATGAAAATATGGAGAACGACATTTTTTCATAAAATGTTGAATTGTGCAGTACTTTAACTAGAAATACGGTTTTTAATGTATCTATTAGATAAGCGATGTGTTGTATTCGTTATAAATAACTTTTTTTCTTTTATGGACTACTATTTGTTAATACATATTTCTAAAAGATAATAAAGTCTCGCAAGCAAAATGAGTAAATGATATTAAAACAATTTAAATATTATGTCGTTTTCCGAAAGAAACATTACTAAGAACGATAAGAAGATTACAAATCATTGTAATATGGTTGTGCCTTCTTGATGTAGGACTAATTTAACAATAATATGTTTGTCGGTGACAATAATATGGTTAAATTTAAACATAATATGTTTAAAATTTTGTCTAAAAATAGTTTTGTTGGAGGTGACCAAATTTAAACATATTTTTTTCTCTGGGTGTATAATAGAACATTGCGGGGTAGGTTAGGGGTTTGTTCTCGCTTAGACTCAAAATTTTATGTTTATATTAACACTTTAAGCCGGCAAAGCGCGACATAAATAAAAACACTAATACAGAGAAACCTCTCATAACCAGATACTCACCGTCGCGGTATTTTTGTCCGCTTATTAGCGGTGTCCGCTTATGATAGCGGTACACATTTTTTATTTTAAATATTTTATTTTATAAAACTACATTTCATTAAAGCAATGGTAGACTAGTCGGTTCTGATTGAAAAAATTTATTTGGAGTAGACTGCTTCAAATTAGATTTATGCAATTTTAACTGTTGAGTTTCAAAACAACTCTAAACGTTTTTTATGTGTTGGAGTATGTACATTTGCGTTAACAGTTTCATTGACTTTCTTAACTTACAAGATTTATAAGAGCGAGCGATTCAAGAAGAACTACTATTTAAATACAACTCTTGTTGCTGTGTTTCAATGGTTCTGTACGTTTATAAAGCCTATAGTACACGGCATGTAAAAAGACACATGCGCATGTGGTTCTGACGTAATTTTGACGTCAATGCAAAGCCACAATACACATTGCGTGTTGTGTGATGACGTCAAAATTACGTCAGAACCACATGCGCATGTGTATTTTTACATGCCGTGTACTATAGGCTTAAGATATTTGGAACAAATATTTTTAAAATGCAAATGTCCGCGTGGAAATGCGTTAAGTGTGGCAAAGGTAATGTACATGTTGGATCTACAAAATTTGTCCGGTTATGGGAGGTATCCGGTTGTGGGAAGTGTCCATTGTGTTTCACTGTATATCCAAAAATGTTAGTAGAAAAAAACAGGTGTCGAATAGTTACCAGAAAAATTGTAAATAAAGAATATACCAAATGAAAAATGGTTTATAAGATAGCACTAACCTTCAACTTCCATGTCTACCTGATTACCACCTGATGAAGACATTTTGACATATAAACATCTCAATATAAGCGAGGTAGCCGATAACAAATACACGTAGTTAACATAATAACTGGGTACCGACTTCGACTGAGGAAGGGCATATAGCCAGTTGCCTTTTAATTAACATGTTATCAGAGATTAACAATAAAGCATTTTGGGTGGAGAAGATTAACTTTGCCACTTAACATTTTTGCCGGTTTTTAACCTCAGACACTTCTATATGTGTCGTCGTGGTTCATGTGCTCGAACATTTGAGCAATTGGCTGAGCGACTCGTGCACTACAGATGTCGCAAGAAGTGGACTGCCTCGTATTGCTAGTTCTCTGCTGTTGCCGGCGACAACTGAAAGAATCCACAAACATCAACAAGAGGACGATGTAAACAATTGGACAACAGTAAACGATCGTTGCAACGAATTTTGGTAAAAGATTGAGAAATGTTTCCATACAAAGTGCAAACTGTTAACGAATTGCGGCCTGTTGACGGTCGAATAAGGTTTAAACTTAGTGCCATACTCTGTTAAACTTTGTGCAAGCAGAGGCTAATTTAGTATTAAATATTAAAAAAAGAAACAACGAAGCCCATTTCTACATAAGCACAAAGAACCCACATGAAATGCATTGGTCGTAAACCGAGAGCATTTTATATAATTTATAATTTGTTTCAATTAATGTCATCAGTATTTAACTTTCAAATAAATAAAATGGCAGCCAATTCAAATTATGGCATTACATTTGCGCCACCTTGTACAAATTTCGATTAATGATTTATTAAAGTTGTTGTTACTCGTATTTGTCATGTGTAGTCTTTTGTTATCACAAATTGAGAAAAAGGAACGAAATAAGATAAATAAATTACGATGATTAATATTTATTTTTTGTACAATATTTTTATAGTTAATTTTAACACAGGTATTAAAAATTTCTATAAAAATTTAATGAAAAAAATAAATATTTTCCTTTAATATTAGCACGACGAACTTATCAAATTTTGTATAAACTTTGTCAGTGGTAACTCGAATTACATTATAAAAACATGTAACTTGAGATATTTTACTGTTATTTCTATTTGTATGACTCATGTTAATAATAACAATCAATTACTATAAAATTTGTGTAGTTTAAATAAAATTATTGCACGAGCACTCTTACATTCTGTATTTATTATAATAACAAAGAAATGAGCAATAAAATTTGAAATTGAAAACTTTATATATTATTTTTTCTGAGAAGCATTCCAAAATTATGCCAGAAACCTCGAATTTATGATAACGAAAGATTGAATTTATTTTTTCATAACTGTTTGTATACATATCTAAAGATTTCTATATTGTTAGCTGAGTATGCAAAGATGCTAAATCTACTGTAAAGTCTATTATAAAAATAAGCATTTTAATTCAGTAATAGAATACAACTTTACATGCATCATTTGCAAAAAGAAAAATATCATTTAGTCACTTCTAAATTGCTGTTGTGCACTGGTGTGCAAATATGCTCTGTCAGGAAACAACCAACGATTCCAAGAAAATGTGCTAAGTCCAATAGAAAATAGTTTCCTTATTTAAGTCTACCTTTTTAATGCATTTGTTTAATTTATTTTTGGTTTTGAATTTTAAAAGGGATATAGTATTAATTTATAGTCTTATGAAAACAAGATTTTGTTGTGATATTTTGGCAAATGAGGAGTTTTTGGATCTCCATAACTTCATTCTGAAGGCAATAGCGCTAACTAGAGGGTTACACGATCAAGTTTTGCCTTCCAAATTTTAATTCAGTCACACTTTTTTAGCAATACACGCATCCCAGCTAACATTTTCAATCGTGTAAGGATCTACTGGGAATCTCATGAAGAGCGTTTTTGATCGTCGACGAGCGCATTTTTTAATCGTAGAAGATTTCTCGCACGGGAGAAACCGTTACACAAGCTTAGATACTTCTACAATACAGTTTATTTTAACCTTAGAGGGAATCGCTTAAGAGTGTGTAAAGATTATCTAGTGAGTATTTTAGAAAGCATATCAAGTACCGAATGAGACGCATTTAGGGATTATCTTACAACTCGTGAAATGCTCAGCCGTAGAACTGAGCTACCTAAATAAAAGGTTGGTTAACGTGGTAGCTCGCACAGAACTAGGCGTGCTGCAAGAAGAGTTGACAGTGACTCCGTTTTGACACCTAAATAAAAATGTCAAGCGTCTTTTTATGTCAAAACTTCGCGAATTCAACACCATCCTGTTGGAAAATCTTATTTGGCAGATCCTTAAGTCTGTTTTTTTTTTCATTGAAATTGTATTGGCAATACTCGTAGAATTTTCATATTTCAAAAACGCTCTTATTTAGGTAGCTCAGTAATTGTTATATCACTATTAAAGAACGATTAAAGAACGAGCGTGTCAGAAAGTGGATAAAAACGTAATAAATAAAACAAAATGTAGATTTTTTTGTTATTGTTACCGGTCAGGTAATCATCAGAAGATTCTTTTAGGAGTTATATATTAAACATAATCGCTAATAAACAGCATATGCTAGCTGGGGATCTTGCCTTTGAAATTCTCCTTCAAGTTGAGTGTTTCAATTTACGGTCAAGAAACAGCTGATTACAAGTTTAGTGAGCAAATTTTTCGTTTGTCTTTATAAATTGTTTTCTTGATGATATCTTGAAAATAAAATACTTAAAAACTACGTCACAGCTTTAAATTTAATTTTTGGAAATTTTGACTAACAGTAAATGTTAATGACTATCAAGAAAAACTTGAACGTTTAACTACACACCCAGAGAAAAAACATGTTTAAATATGGTCACCTCCAACAAAACTATTTTTAAAGACAATTTTAAACATATTATTTTTAATTTAACCTTATTTCTGTCACCAACAACCATATTATGGTTAAATTAGTCCTCCATCAAGAAGCCACAACCATATTGGCATAATATGGTTAGGTTAAACATAATATGTTTAA
This sequence comes from Pollenia amentaria, assembly GCA_943735925.1. NCBI lineage: Eukaryota > Metazoa > Arthropoda > Insecta > Diptera > Polleniidae > Pollenia > Pollenia amentaria. Next base: position 69,586,017 of record OX031007.1, on the reverse strand, counting down.
AATTTTCTTTAAAAATAGTTTTGTTGGAGGTGACCATCTTAAAACATGTTTTCTCTTCGTTCGAATAGAGTAATTTTTAAGTTTAAGTTTTATGTGCCAAATTGTATTTAAATGTGGTTAGGGATAACCTTTTCTATTTTGCAAGGGCTATTTTGATCCCTTTAATGGCAACTGCAACTTTATTATGATTGTATAAGTCCCAACATAACCATAAGTTGAATGCCTATGTACAATTATTTAATTAAAATGGAAGCTTGTAGAATGTTATTTGATCGTCGCATTGTAATTAGTGTGTTAGTTTAAATATTTACAGCCGCATTCATAACAAAAAGTTAGCCACAGTTTGTACACTACGTACAACGAGCTGCTCGCTAGAATGCCGATTAAGCTTAGCAGCTTGTTAGCACAAATTTTATCCGCCTGCTAACTTTTAATACATCAATTCTGATGCCACATTATATTGCTCAAAAATGCAAAACGTTTTGCATTAATCATCGCTAATTTTGTCATTTCATTTCATAATTTCCTTTAGTTCGTCAAGAAACATATTACTGCAAAGTTTTGTAGTATAGTTAAATACTCGATCGATTTTCACTATTTTTTTGATTTATTTATTTTGTACAGTTGACATTGTATACACTTATAAAAACTCATATTTTCTATTTTAGATATATATTTATTGAATTTTATATTAATAATTAACATTTGAATTTACGTTTTCGTATTTATTAAATTAATATTAATTATCTTGAATTAATACATTGAATTATTGAATTTCGTAGATTTATATTAACGTAAATTTCTGCAAGTGTATTTAGTATTCGCTGAAAGTAAACGGTTTCTTATCCAAACTTCTGTTTTTCCAAAGGGAAAGAAAAACCGACGTTTTACCACTTTTATAAAATTTCATTTTGAATCATTTGTATTTCCTAAATTGAAGTCATAGGACATAAAGTCTTGAATCCCTCCTAAATATTGAAGAAAGAAGTTTCAGTGCATTTGTAAAATCGTTGCCAATAATCAACCCTGTGGTGCGATTCACTATCTTTTAACAATTGTCGACATATAGGGCGAGGGCGGATCAATAAGTCCGTGACTTTTCGAACTTCCCTCGTAGTTATATGAAATGCAACACTGCTCCCATCAAGACTACTGTCAAGTTTTGAGCAAGTTTTGTTATTTACTATGCGTTTAACAGCTGTTCAAAACATACAACCTCGTGGATTTTTTTTAAAATGCCGCGTTTGCTCGCAATTGACCATAAACGTAATTGTGTGACAACTTCAAAGGATTGTTTGGAGTTGTTTAACCGCAATTCGAAAGAGTTTTTGTGGCGTTTTGTAACTGTGGATGAAACATGGATCCATTTCAACACTCCGGAGACCAAGCAGCAGTCTAAACAATGGGTTTCTCCGGGTGAACCGGCTCCGAAGAAGGCCAAGGTAAGTTTGTCGGCCAATAAGGTGATGGCAACAGTTTTTTGTATTATTATATTATGCCAACTTATTGGACCGATTTAACGAGGATTTAAAAAAAACGACCCCATATGGCCAAGAAAAAAGTTCTTTTTCATCAAGATAATGCACTGGTGCACACGTGTGCAGTCTCAATGGCACAATTACATGAATAGGGCTACGAATTGGTACCTCATTCGCCATATTCTTCGGATTCAGCCCATAGTGACTATTTTCTATTTCCGAACCTAAAGAAATGGCTCGTGGAAAGAGATTTAGCTCCAACGATAAAATTATTTGTCAAACAAATGCCTATTTTATGGACCTCGAAAAATCCTATTTTTTGGAAGGGATACACAAATTGGAGAAACGTTGAAACGTGTATTGAGCTAAAAGGAGATTATGTTGAAAAATAAATTTTTTTTTTAAAAAAAATGTGTTTCATTCAAAAAGTAACGGACTTATTGATCCGCCCTCGTATATTCGCTTGCAGTAACGATAGTGTGATTCTGTAATTTATTTTTAACGATTGTAAAAATCTGTAGTTTTTGTAACATCTCTGTCTACAAAATGTTAAAGTAGACGAAAAACACAAAAGAGAATAAAAAAAACAAATGAAATTGGCGCTTAATTTACTGTTTTTATATTTTATTTTGTGAATTTTACATTTAGAATTTTGTTTTTGTTCATAATTTGCTTTTTTTTACATTTTGAATTTAGAATTTTGTTTTTGTTAAAACATATAACTATATACATATGTATGTTGTAGTGCCACTTTACACATAAAATTCACGTTATCGATTAAATAAACACAACGTAAATTATTGTCGTTAAAATTACGAAAAAAAACTGCTTAAAGTAACAGCTGACTTTATTCGACGGCGAATATCGTTAAAAATGTTCCTGAATAGCAAATTCAATAAATTTTCGTTATATTTATTTTAACGATACGATTATCATAAAAAAAGTAAGTGAATCGCACTACTGGACAGGACAGATTGAAAAGAAACTAATTACATTTTGTTCGGTCTAACCCAAAGGTAAGATTCTCATTACTCTAGCCCAACCAAAAGAAAATTATAACCCTCATTTCTTTTGTCCCTTCCCCCACATACACTAATTGTAATTACTCGTTTAAGTCAATACAATTTTAGTGCCTATTATAGACTCTCTATTTCTCATCCCATGGAAATGGGAGGTCTATAATATTTAAATGTTTCTACAGTGAAAGCTGGAAAATATTCATATTTATTTTATTTTTTTTAACTAATCGAGCCCTTGGACCATCTACGATTAATATAGTTATTTACAACTTTGCAATGATATGTGATAATGTATATATTAAATTAACTTATATTCTATTAACCTTATTAGGGAATCAATGTAAATAGTGAGAAGCAAATGCATTAGTTATCAAAATAGCTCATTAATAATTGTTTAAAAGTGTATTTTGAAAAATTAAATCTTCCTAAATGTACAGGTAATGTGTTCGACAGTCTACACGCTATTATAAAAAAAGATCTTTCAAACGTAGAGCGCGTAATTCTTGGAAAATTTAGTGTCGGGTTCCTTGTAGATCTAGAAAAATGATATATACGAACTAAACATGAAGGTGTTTGTGTAGTTTTTATTTGAAAAAGTGTGATTAAAACTCTTATAAAAAAATTTATAAGAACAATAAACGAAACTCCTAGAATATTGAGAATCATGATCAGAAATCCTAAGTCCATAAATATACCTTATAATTCAGTTAAATTAAACGCTGTGGTACCACTGTAACGCACATTTTTTTACAATATTTATTTACTGAATCTATATATTAAATATGAACTAACAATAATTAATCAAATCTTATCCTAATATTTGCTTTATGTCCTGCCAGTGCCAGACAAAAAAGATTTAGTCATCACGGTTTCTGTTCAAATGTGAAGGTGTTTATCGCTCATCTGATTGGGTGAGTGCTGCAGTGTCTCTTCTTCTTAAGCGAGTGTGGCCGCCATAATTTAAAATATTTCGAGCTAATGGATTTGGGTGTAGTTCCAGCCTTTTTAAATATTTTATTGCATATTTCGTTATCATAGTTTTTAATAATGGCACATTGAGATCCTTGTGGATTATTCGAAGAAGTTTATTTTGGCGCCTTTGAATTTTTTCGATGTTAGAAGCCGAGGCAGTGCCCCATAACTGAATACCGTAGCACCAAATTGGCTTTAAGATAGAGTTGTAAAGTAGAAGTTTGCAATCGAGACTAAGAACAGAATTTCTTCCAATAAGCCAATTAATTTGAATTGCTTTTAGTTTCATTTGAGTTAATTTAGCTTCTATATGCCATTTCCACGTTAAACGCCGATCTAGATGTATACCGAGGTATTTTACATGCGAGTGTTGGGGTATTATTTGATTATTTATTTTAATAGGGGGGCATGTTTCCCTAAGCAATGTGAGTGTTATATGTGCGCATTTTTGCTCATTGATCTTTATCCTCCATTTTTTTAACCACCTTTCTAGTTCAAATATAAGATCCTGTAAGTAACGAGATGCTTCTTGACAGTTTGCGTGTACGCTTAGAAAAGCTGTGTCGTCCGCAAATGTTGAGGTTTGTGTGTAGCTGTTTGTTGGCAAGTCCGAAGTATAAATTAAGTATAATAGAGGGCCCAGGATGCTGCCTTGTGGGACTCCAGCGTTAATTGGCTGTGGAGAACTTAAAAATTCGCCTTCTTTAAAAATAAATTGACGACCGACTAAGTAGCTTTCTAACAGTTTGTGTATGTTTGCTGGTAAGTTTTGCTGCAATTTCAGTAGTAAACCTTCATGCCAGACTTTATCAAAAGCTTGAGACACATCGATGAAGAGTGCTGAGCAATATTTTTTTTCTTCAAAGGCTTTTCTTATGACATTTACTATTCGATGAGTTTGTTCAATTGTGCTGTGCTTTCTTCTAAAACCGAATTGATGGTTTGGAATACATCTATTTTCATTAAAAATCGGCGTTAATTTTGACACTAGTAGTTTCTCAAATAGCTTTGAAATATTAGATAATAAGATAATAGGCCTGTATGACTCAACTTTTGTGTCATCCTTTCCTGGCTTTGGTATCATGGTTACTAAGGAGAGCTTCCATTCATGAGGGTAGTATTGAAGGCGTAAAATAACATTGAAATAACAAGAATAATTTTTTTTTGCTATACTTGGTAGCTCCAAAAGCATTTTATTACTGATCTTATCAATAGCGGGAGCCTTCTTGGTATTTAAATCACAAATAACCTTTTCGATTTCTCTTAACTCGAGTCTTAGGGGAATAGCTGCTCTAAAATTTACAGGTGGTAACTCAAGTGCTATATCGTGAGATGCTTTAAGGGTAAATACGTTTTTCAGATGATGAACAAACAGATTTCCCTTTTCAATGTCATCTCTTGCCCAACTTCCATTCTATGGTCTATTGAGATTTCTAGCTGCACGCCATAATGAGTAGTCTGATTGTGGAGTTGCATAAAGTTCCTTAAGATATTTTTCCAGGGATGCCGTTTTATGAGACTGCAGTAACATTCTTAGCCTTTTTGTGCACTCTTTTAATAAAGTCTTAAAATGGGGGGATCTGTACAATTTCCACTCTCTTCGAACTCTCCTTTTTGGTTTTTTTGAGGGTTATGCAGGAATGCTGAACAGCTAGTTTGATATAACTGTCAAAATTAGCAATAGCGAGATCCACGTTCTCCGGTGTCCTAAGCGGAATATTTTCTGTGCAATGGGCACTAAGATATTTTTTATATTTTAACCAATTTATTTGTGTGGCTGACGTCGCTAAATAACCAGATGTAGATACAATTCTATTTGAGTTCATTAAAGTTACAATTGTAGGCGTGTGATCGGAAGATAGTTCTAAGGAAGCTTCAACATGAATCAGGTCTGCGGGGATGTTTTTAACCACACCAAAATCGATTAAATCTGGAATTTTTTGCTGACCAGTAGGCCAATTAGTTGGTTGTCCGCTCGCGACCACATTTAAATCCATTTTAGAGATTGTATTGTACAAAACACGACCCTTTGGTGTTATGAGCCGTGACCCCCAGAAGGTATGTTTAGCGTTGTAATCGCCAGCGGCTAGGAAAAATAACGCACATGAGACATGAGCAGAGCATGCGATATTTTCCGTTTAACTCTTACAGGGTTTTAAAAATTAAGCGTATATAAAGATCTAAGTGACATTTAATCTAGCACTAAATTTCATGGTATGTCTTTCAAAAGTCAAACCCTTATCAATTGTTAATCCAAGGCAGACACTTGAGTCTACACAAGTTATACTTACTGCACCAAGTTTTATATATTAATGGGTGGAATTTTTTTTTTGTAAGTTTTTGTATGAGAAATTTGCAACATTCGCCAAACAGTGGCGTGTGGAGCAAAACTAAATAAAATTTAAAATAGTTGATGTGGAGCAAAATTAATACTTAATATCTCAGAAACGATAAAAAATTTCGTGAAACAGTTTTTTGCTAAAATTAATTAAAATTAATATTTTACAAAATAATGAAGAAAATAACCAACAAAATATTAAAAATTATATATTTTATATGAAAATTATTTGTTCTCAGCATGTACGGTAAGAGCTTATGTCTATTAAATTATTTAATACATACTTATACTACGTATAGTTTAGAAAAATCAAAAATAAGAAGAACAAATTAATTTTGCTTTAAAAATCTTTACTAACTACAGTTTATTTGAGAAAGATAACCAAAGAGAATGCAAAAAATTGCTCTATTTTACCGCTATTTGGCAGCGCAGTTTGTGAAACTTAACGGATTTTTGTTTTCATACAGAGCAATTGTACCTTACTTAATGCAAAAAATTCTACTTACCAGTTGAAGAGCAAAATGTACCAAAAAGTACCCTCATAGGTTCTTATCCACTCAGGACATTGCATGTTGAAGTTTATGTTTCTAGGTCCAATATTAACGATAATTAAAAAAATAGCCAGTTGTAGAACCAAAAAGCTATAGTAAGAAATTAAATTTCCCGTATTTCCCCTTTTTGGTACTTTTTTCTCCCCATTGAAGCATGAAAAATTTCAATATTGTAGTGGGAGCCCATAATTTAATACGTTTATGTCAATAAATAAAAAAAAATGTTTTATAAAAAAAGTACCAAAAATAGTTACGCTTTTTACCCCTTAAACGTCCGAATTTCAGAAAAGTACCAAGTTCGTATTTTTAGATAAGTTTCAAATGTTATATAACCCTTATTTCTATGTTTATGGGTTTAAAACATAGATGGGGTGACAAAAAAGTACCAAAATGCAGGTTTTACCCGTTTACTCCGTTAAAGGGCTGAATTTCCAAAAAGTTCCAGACACCTGTCCGCTTATTTTTCTAAAGAACAACGATTAGTATTTTAAGTATTCTATTAGTTTTGGAGATATAAGGTTACCGAATTTTCCCGTTTTTACCTTTTTTTACCCCCTAAACATTCGAATTTCGAAAAATCCCGTCTTAGTGGATCGATTTGGAGAGTGACCAATCGCTAGTCCAAATTTCAAGTTTCTTGGGTCAGCGGTTTGGGCTGGGTGATGATGAATGAGTCAGTCAGTCAGTCACTCACGCAACTCTTATATATATAGATAATTTTGGTATATATAATTTTTGGTATTTTGTGGGTTATTTTCTTCATTATTTTCTAAAATATTAATTTAGGCAAAAAACTTTTTTTGAGGCTAATGTTGTTGACTAGAAGAGTTAAAATATTGCCATATATCATATTTTTGTAAAATGTTTTTTTTTTTTAAAGATTGTCATATGTACGCAAACTACATTAGAATAAATGGGGTTGAAGGCCAACTTTGAGGGCGTACGTACACCCTTAAACACTTATCGCTATGAAATTCGTTTGCATTTCTTTACATAAAACTGGACCGATATGGGGGGAAAGAATATAAGAAATAAAAAAAAACGGCCACGCTAATACCCCATAGCTAATTCAATTTTTTTAAAAAATGGTCTGTAGGTCAAACCAATAATGAGCAGGCAAAACGTCAATGCAAAAATACTAAAATAAAATATGTAAGTCCGAAAAGATCCGTTTAATATCTAATAGCAATATTTTTAAATATGTAAGTGTGTAGTTTGATTGGGGGATTCAAACGGCAGTCATAGTCATATTTCTGAAAATATTAACGCGAACAAATTAGACTGCTGTGAGCAACCTCTCATAATTTTTATTTCTTCTATGTAGTTATGACTAAGCAATAAACATAGCATAAAAAGTCTTATTATATTAAGATCTTTTTTGTTTGAAGCACAACCATTTTAAACTTTTATAAAATATTAGCATATTATGACAATGTGACTTGATACCATACCGTTTAAATCCCAATTATTGAATTATAGGTACTTTTTCAAATTTGAAAAATCTTTTAAACGACAAAAGAAACAGGGTTTTTTTTGCCTTCTTGTAAAATTAAAAAAAAAAATGGATTAACATTTTGCAAGCAAAATTATCGGAATGAACTTTAACAAATTAAAATTCTAATGAGATTTTTTTAACAAATACATTTTTATTACGAATATAAGCTATTTATGCAGAACATAAGCAGAATTAGCTTGTACGTTCTGTTCTGTAATGAGTCTGTTTTGTTTCTGTTCACCAGAGTGATACTGGCACAATTGAAGTCGGGATGGTGCACACGTCTAAGCTCGTACTGGTCCAGAATAAATAGAACCATCCCAGACCTCTGCCCTCACGTGAAATGGGACCACACGACGTACGACACATATTCAACTGCATTGCAAACCCAACCCAGCCACGTGTGGTAGCACAGGTGGTAGCACAGCTACTGGGCCTTGACTTAGATGAGTTGGATGGACAGAGTGAAGAAGAAGATTAGAAAATAAAATTTTATTAAAGAAATTTGTTTAATAAACCTTTTATTAATCACAAATATTTTTTATGAATATGGGGGTAAATCTTACGAATAAATTTAAGGCTAAAGCCAGTTTTCACTACTTACCGAAATCTAAAGGTAGGATTTTATGGGCCGTATAAAAAGTATTCCATTATTACAACTTTACTTTAACCTAAAGTGAGCGATAAGTTAAATAGAGGTTCATCCTACCTTGTAGGTTTAAGTGAAGTTGTAATAATGGAATACTTTTAAAGCGGCAGATAAAATCCTACCTTAAGCTATCGATAAATCGATAAATAAAAAAATGTGTAAAGAAAACATTTAAAGCACTAGCTACAAGGATATCGTCTTTAGGCTGTACCCGCTTTAAATTGTTATTTCAATCTGAATTATAAAAAAATACAATTTGCATTAGTCGAAAAATAGAAATTTATAGGTATGAATCATTCTAAAGAATTATTGAAAATGTAAATTGCTGCTTTAGAAGTCATGTACTTTTTTAGTAATCAGTCAGATATTGTTGGTAATTGCTAGTAAACGTAATTAAATTGTTAATAAACCTAGACCAATCTATTAAGAAAAAATAATAAAGCAATTGCAAACACTTACCTGAATACTGGGAGCAATAAAATTAAAAAATATCACAGTAAAGCATAAAAGATGTAACAACGACTTTGTTGCTGAAGGCGATGATGTGTTTGATGATGCATAGCAGGATGAAGTGGCGGACATTGTGTAGAAGTTGCGACGAGTTTTTTGTAACGGCCTTGAAACTAGTTCCGCCGCCATTGCCACCATAATATGTCAATTATAATATAAAACCCTGACTGGTTGCAGTTGTAGTTTTTGTTTGGAGGGGGAAAGTACAAACAATAAATGTTATGGAATGATAGTATATATGTTTAGTTCCACAGTTATTTACTACAATTTTCTAGTATATTGGTAGTGAGTGGCGCCCTTGAGAAGGCCAACTCTTTTATATTTTAATTTCACTTTTTCTTCCTTTAAGGGTGTTTTTTAGTTCATTTGCTTAACAGCTGGTTCATATTTATTGTACCTATTATGATGCAAAAAATGTAGAAATAAAAAAAGAGCAATAAATTCGTGTCAGACATGAACAGTTCTTTAATTTTACTATGAAGAATTTCCGCGATACTATGATGAAAGAGCAATATATTAGTGTTTAACAGGAACAGTTCTTTCGGTTACTACTAAATATTGCCGCGATAGATTTATAATTGAACTTATGACCCTATTCGGCTTATTGCATTACCAACCCCCAAAAAGAGGAAATAATCGTTTTTGGGTGGTGTCAAATAATAAAATTATATTGCAGCAAATGGAGAGGAATTATAACTGTATATTTTCTTGAAAATTTTGGGACGCGTTTAAAAAATAAGTAGTACCTACATATTAAATTAAAACAAGCACGCAAATTAAAAGGAACAATTTTTAAAAATCAAATGGAACAAAAGAACGGTAATTTTATAATATAACGTCGCGAAAGAAAAGAGAATTTAAAAAAAAACAAAGAGTGCAAAACAAACAGCAAAATATATCAAAAAAAACTGTGACGTGTAGGTATTGGTAAATTAAACAAATTGTTATTTCAACTTAATTTTATGTATTTTCTAAATCAAATTAAATAATAATTGCTTTTTAAATCACTTTTCATTTATTTTAATAAATTACTACTTCAAAATAGGTATTAATTTTTCTTAGTTGTTGCAATTTTTTGTTGTCACTTTTTTTTAGCTTTTCTGCTTTTATTTTGTTTGTATGCCTTTCCTTTTTTTTTTTTTTTTTTTTTGAATAGCAAGAGAAATCGAATTTTCACACAACCAAAGAAATGTTTGTAAAAAATCAATATAAAGAAAATTTCACTTGTTTTTTGACTTTGTATACATTGATGATAAATTTTTCAAATTGTATATTTTTTCGATGTTGTTTATTTCAGCTATAAGGAAGCCATCAATTATTTTCTTTTGTACTTTGTTTTTCAAACTGATACAATTTTGCAATTGTTTTATTAGCAAACAAAGGAAAATTCCATTTGTGGAAATATGCACTTTATATAAAAAAAATATACCAAAACGTCCGCTTTTCCGTAAGTTTTCACAAAAACGAACACGAATCAGACGCAGCCAGACAGTGACTGAGGCATAGTTGCAAATTCATGTACTTACTCATTGATGCCAATTTAGTTATTTTCTCGTAAAATCTAGCGATTTTTAATCAATATGCTCACAAAGACGATGCAACATTTGTCGAAACACGTGTTATTATTTATGTTTCAGTTTTTACCAGACGATAACACTAAAAACGAAACATTAGTATTGCGTGTTTTGTGAACAAACTACTACAAAACCAAAAAAAAAGTTTTTATTTATTTTGTTCTTATACCTATCATATTTTATGTCCCATTAATTTGGAAAAATTTTATATTCAATTCATGGCCCAATTAGTAGGTATGCGCAAAACTACAACAATGCAACAATAGAAAAAACAACACGCATTTTGTTTGTGTAAATTATGTTAAAGATGTCAAAACCCAATGCATTTGTTTGTGTAAAAAATGGACAAGATATCAAAACAATTGCTCGATAAGAACACTACTCTACAAAAAGTCAGCAGGCATTTCGAGCCGACCTATTAATTGGGCCATAATTCAATTATAATTGTTTTCCAACTCTCACAATTTGCAATTGCTTCCATTTTCCGATTTCTTTCTTCATATTTGTTTTTTTCCGAGAGTTGCAAAAGCACCCCACTTAACAACTGCTCTCAACAAAATGAGAAAGAAAGAAACAGTCAACATCACCACACACGATGAAACATTGTGTTTGAAAATATAAAATATCAAAAATGTTAGTATTTGAGAAACCAAAAAGGTAACAATAATTTCAACCAGAAACATCCCCACACACGTAACAACATTTAATAAAATATGCCATGTTTCGACAAATGTTGCCTCGTGTGTGTGCAACTTTAGAAAACTTTTTATTTAGCCGCTGTTGTCGATTTGACTATTTTTCCATCAATCTAGCTACTTTAATGTATCAATCACACTAAACCCTCACCTACCTGTGCAACATATTTTTATGTATGTATATGATGTTTTACCGAAATCTACCCACTTGTTTATATATATATCCATTTGTTTCAATTTCGTTAAAAATAAGTCACTAAAATGTATGTAGTTTCGAACAAGTAAACAATTTTTAACAAAAATCTTAAAAAAAATTTAACATTTTTTAAGTCATTTTAAGCATTTTTTGGCCATGTCTATGCCAGATTTAGCTGTAAATTTTTTTAGATCTGGCCACACTGATTATAGATGAAACGCAAAAAAAGTTTCCTGCACGCCGGTTTCAACGCAACAGATTTAAAATTCGTTTGACACCGGTCAAAGCCTACATTCACACGTTTCATCTTTTGATGCTCAACTCTTGTGTTTTAAGGAGACGGAAGCAAGAAGAAATGAGTTTGGTACGGAGATGCCTGTACTCGGGCAGTACGCTTTGTGTTCTCATTAGTAGGTATATGCACAACAATGGCTGCATATACATTTTTTTCCTTTCTTTTTCTCTTTGGTTCGCTTTGAATAATAGTGTTGTTGTTTTGAAGCAAAAAAAGTTGAAACCGGTTGCTGCGTGTGAACATAATGGCATCTTCAAAAGGGAATTGAAAAGAAGTTGAGCATCAAAAGATGAAACGTGTAAATTGAGACTTAACACTGCAGCCACACGATCAAGTTGTTCTTGATAGTCTTTTACATTTACAGTTTGTCAAAATTTCCAAAAATTGGAAGCTGTGACGTAGGCTGCACGCAATTTTGAAGCAATTTACTTTCAAGATGTCATCAAGAGAACAATTTATAAAGACAAACGAAAAATTTTCTCACCAAACTTGTAATCAGCTGTTTTCTTGAACGTAAATTGATACACTCACTTGAAAGAGAATTTTAAAGGCAAGTTCGCTTCAATTTTTAAAAGTATGTGTGTATTGGTGAAAAAGTGTGAGTGTATTAAAACTTGATAGACAAAACTTGATCGTGTAACCCTCAAGTAAGGAGAGGGAAGCAAGAAGAAAAGGGGTTGGTACGGAGATGCCTGTACTCGGGCAGTACGCTTTGTGTTCTCATTCGTAGGTATGTATGTATATGCACAACAATGGCTGCATGTAAATTTTTTTCTTTTTTTTTTCTCTTTAGTTCGCTTTGAATAAATGTGTTGTTGTTTTGAAGCCGGTTGCTGCGTGTTAACATAATGGCATCTTCAAAAGGGAATTGAAAAGAAGTTGAGCATTAAAAGATGAAACGTGTAAATTGAGACAAATTAGTCGCGTCATATGCCGTCTCTCAAAGGAGTATATGGCGTAAACTCAAATAAAGCTCGAAATTTACTAGAAGTTTCAGTTTCGTTGAAGTTGCGTTTCACCGCCTGTTCTGGGCCTATCGGTAAAATTTCTTATTTTGTCAAAATAAAAATCCAATTTTGTAATTATTTGGTCTAAAATATATTGAATGACAAAAAAAAGCTTATTCAAAAAATTTAACTTCCAATTGGTTTTTAGAATGATGCGATATGCGATATATTGTTTATTTGCTTTGTCCCTTAGTCTGTCAAAAGTTGTTTATATTTTGCTTATACATGTATATTTTTGTTTACGTTTTTTGTTTTTTGACACACATATGTACATGCCTTAAACACGTTTTTCCTTTTGTTTTCCCTATGTAGTAGTAAGATTTTGACAACGGCGAGGAATTTTACACAGACAAAATGCATGTTCTAAATAGTTGTTATAGTTTTCTATATACAGGCTTTCAAGGTCATTAATTTAATGTAAATAAAAGATTATTTATTTCATTTTCAATAAAATCCGACGTTTCGTTGGTATTCTTTCCAACTTCTTCAGGGATTGAGTTTTATTAAAATCTGGCAACATTGTAAAAATACAAAGTGAAAAATTATAATCTTAATTTTTGACAAATTAACTTACAATAATCTTTTTTCGTCAGTTTACATCATTTATAAAATATATCACAGTATTTTGTATAGGTGGACAACACAACACAAAACTTAAAATATTAAAATAAATATATGTAAATTTAACAATTATCACAGAAAATTTGTCCTTTTTTAGATCACAGTTGTTATTATTACTAAAGTATTGCAATGGTGTAGTTTGCATTTGTATTGTCTTTGTCTTCTTTTGTATTTATTGCACTTGTCGATTTTTGTTGTATTCTTAAGCTCTCCAACGTGTATCTCTTATTTTCCCTTTTCTCTTTATCTAAAATTCTCACTCTTTCAAAGTTTGGCTTGTGTCCGTTTTCAATGCAGTGTTGTGCAAGTGCAGTTGAATGTTTTCCTCTTTTTATGTCAGCTTTATGCTCGTCTATTCTCACGCCTAAATTTCTTTTCGTTGTACCAATGTAGATTTTCCACACTCCTCATTATCACCGCCATCACATTCAATTTGATAAACAACATCACTTTGATCTCTACACTCAATCTTTGTTTTTGTTTGTGTAAATAAATTATGTATTGTCTTGTTTGATTTATGCGCGAATATTATTTGTTGGTCTTTTATTAGCTCTCTCAGTTTGTTGTTCTCCGTAAGCATGTTGTTTTTTGTATTGCTGTACTGTTGTAGCGTTAAGCAGACCTATTGGATAGGCCTTTTTTAATTTATTTTAGTAGTAGAAGTAAATTCACCTTGGATAGGGCGAATTCATGTATTCGGTGGTGTCGATACTACAACAAGTAACAACACCAAAAACACAAAAAATTATTTTTTTGTTGCTTTCGTTGATCAATGTCAAAAACACAAGCAACTTTTGACATTTCTCTCTCTAAGTAAAGCGCATAATAAACCACACAAATAGCTTGGCAAACATGTCAAAATTTTACGTTTGTACAAATATTTTGTGTTGTTAATAGGGTGTTTGCTGTTTGGACAAATATTTGGAGCAATGTTTGTAGAAATATTAAAAATTTTTAATATTTGGCAGCCATGTTGGATATTTGTCAAACTTTTTGTGGTGTCTAGTGCTAAAAGTAATCATTTCAAAGAAAACTTTGCAGAGTAAAGACGTAGAAGAAGATGCAATAAAAACATTTTCAGCCGTAAATTCTTATTTTTTAGCAGCATAGTTTGCCCCAAAACAGATTTTTGCTTAGAGCACTCTTTACTACAAATTATTTGTCTTTATTTTATATTTCTTTTGCATTTTAAACAAATAGCGAGCAAAACTGCCGCGGAACAATCGTCGTAAGCATTCATTGAAAACAAAACAAAAATGAAAAATTAATGTTTGTACGAAATATGATTGTACTGTTTATTGGCAAACAGAAGCAAAAACAAAGTCTATGTTTGCCAAGTAATTTGTATGGTTTATTATGCCCTTAAGAAAACAAGGAGCACAGCTCCTTGAATTCGCCTTGGGCCACCTAATATTAATTTCGCTTTGATTATAGCCAAGGCGAATTTACTTCAGGTGGCGTCGATACTACAACAAGTCAACAACACGAATAACAACAGTGTGTTTTATTGTTGCTTGAGTTGGTCCAAGGCGAATTCATTTACCAGGTGGCGTTGAAAGCACAGCTGTGCTACTTTTTTTTCTTACTTAGAGAGAGAAATGTCAAAAGTTGCTTATGTTTTTGACATATCGATCAACGAAAGCAACAAAAAAATACATTGTTGTGTTTTTGGTGTTGTTACTTGTTGTAGTATCGACACCACCGTATACATGAATTCGCCTTGAGTTGGTCCGTGTGTCAAAAAACATAAACAAGGCGAATTCAATTGTAAGCAACTTTTGACATTTCTCTATATAAGTTTAAAAAAAGTAGTCTGTAGCACATGTGCAAAAAACAGGTAATAGTTTATTTTGTTTTAAAAAAGACAATATATTACTAATTTATTTTAAAATTTTAGAAATATAAAGATGCTGAACGTGTGCTTTACCCAACAACGCTTGCAGGAACCGATTGTTCTATGCGGACTGGGATGTTTGTATTCCAAACAAAATGTCATCGAACGACTATTCCAAACAAAATGTCATCGAACGACTGCCTGAGGCTGTACAACTGAATCTAACGTGGCTTTTGGAATGTTTATGCCTGAAAGAACTTTAAAGGAAATTAAAGGCAGTTCTTCCGGCACCTGTCGGCTGTGTCAAAATCCGTAAATCAGCACAAAACATAATGAGAATTCATTGAAACGGGCGTGTTCATTAAAATCATCAAAAACAATAATTGTGGCCAATGCAAATCGTTTAGGTGCTACTTCTGGCGTTTTAGAGGATCCTGAGTTGAAACGTTTAGAAACTGATTATAGTGTGGCCAAAGATCCAAATGCCAGTGATGTTTATAAATCATTGGGCTTAAATCTTGTTTACCGACGCAGCTCCAAATAAAAAAAAGTACCAAGGGTGATAGAAAATGGAATCATAAGAAGAAAAAATAAAATAAGAAAGTTGGCGCAAATGCTTAGTTTTCGAGTTATGGACGTTTAAAGTTTTCATATAAATATGTGATTTTGCACTACATTTTCTAATGTATATGGCTAATATTGGTATCATTGCAAAGCTTTCCACAAGATCTTCCTGGACATATAGAATTTATTTCAATATTTTTAACAGTTCAATAAAATAACCACAATACCAATTATTTACAAAAGTTTTTAGTAAGCATAAAACCAAATTTTTTAATTTTTTTTTCTAATTGTTTATGTATGTATATTGTACATACTAATTTTTTTAAGAATTTTAATTAAAATAAAAGTAAAACCTTCTTTATGTTTATGTTATACTAATGAGGAGAGAATCCTTGCCCATGGGTAAAGGCCGTCTATGCAGAGCAGCTTTATACCATTGAGGAGAAAATCATTGCGCCCGGCCGAAGGCCAGCTATGCAGAGAATCTTTAGTTAGCGAAGCCGGTATTAGTTATACCATAGGAAAGAAATTCTTTGCGCCCGGCCGAAGGCCGGCTATGCAAGGAAGCTTTAGTAAGCGAAACTGGTGTTTGTTATACCATAGAGAAGAAGATCCTTGCATCCGACCAAAGGCTTGCTATGCAAAGATTTTTTTTGCGATGCTAGCGTTTGTTATTTTATAAAATTTGTATTACACTTTTTTTTAAATAAACTGCATTCTTTCCTAGTGCACTTCCGTAACATTTCGACGTAAATGAAAAATGTGAGGTAAACTGAAATGTGAGGCAAAGAGTTTAAAATAAATTATTTATATTCAGAAAAATCTGTTCAAGAGTTTTAAAATTATACCAATATTGGCCATATACGTTTAGAATTGTAGTGGAAAATCGCTAATTTATATGAAAACTTTAAACGTACATAACTCAAAAACTAAGCGTTTGCGCCAACTTTCTTATTTAATTTTTTCTTTTTATTTTTCCATTTTCTATCACCCTGGGTACTTTTTTTTTTATTTGGAGCTGCGTCGGTAAACTAGATTTGTTCCAATCATTGTTTATCTCGCTCAAAAGTGAACAAGGACAAGCAAGAGATTACTTATAATCCATTTTATAATTAACATTTTTGTTTTAAATCACGATTAGGCACTAGTGTGTAGTTTTTATTATGATCTGTAAGAGTTTGCCGACTTTAAAACAAATAAAGAAAATCTTGTGTGTGGCTTATAGAATACGACCGAGAAACTCGTCCGTTAAACTTAAATTTGAAACAAAAACAAATTTGGAAATTTTGTTTTCAATGTAATTTAAACGGACGAATTTTGCTCTCGTGTTCTATAAAGCATATATTAATCTGTTATAATATCAATTGTCGAAACTACTGGTAGGTTTTACAAGAATAATAGAAGAAAAATAAATTATAAAGAGTTTAAAGTGATTTATCAATTTATCATTTTAAATAGTTTTTTGCTTCTCCTGTAACATTTTCAAAATGTTAGGTAGGGCTTTTTGCGTTTTAGGTAACAATATATAAAAACAGGAACAATTTCTAAAATTGATGTTGATTTTGAAGTATTTTATATTCCACCAATTTCAATGAAACATATACATACATATAATTTTAAAGGTATTTTTAAATTTACTATCAGCCTAAGGATATAAGTATGTATGTATATTAACATTTTGCAGTCGATTGCACTGTGACAATACACAATTAATGAATTACGGTAGCAAATTAAAGCGGACGATGCTGCTCAAATATAAATGTACCAACAAATTATGTTTGTATTAATCTCTCTACTGTATTGAAGGTTTTAACTTACTTGTTTGTGGCCCAAAAGAAGCTAGGTAAATAAAATCGTTTCAATTCATATTTCGTTCAGTGTTTTCATTTTATTTAAAAAAATAATATTAAAAAAGTTAAACTTAGGTGTTTTTTATAATTGTTTTATTGACTAGTACCTATGTGTTCAAAACTAATTTTTGTAATATTTATATATATACATATATATATATATATATATATATATATAGTATATGAAAAAAAAGCTTTTATTTTTCCAAGCCCATTTATTTTATAAAAAATGCCCTCAAGAGCTTTAATTTGTTTTACAAATGACCAAGCAGGTTTTTTTAAATAGCCTTTCGACAGCTGATCGACATATGTATACGAATTTTCATGACATAGGTGCTCTTCAAGGTGAAGCTTTCGGATGATGTACCCTGATATGTACTCTAACGCATCCTCTTGAAGAGCACCTATATCTGGAAAATTGGTTACATCAAGGTCGTCCAGTGTATCGGGTTCTGCTTCACTCTCGTCGTCTTCAGGTAGGTCCGGCAGACTTTTCGATGGTTTGTATTGGGAAAAACGGTTGTTGTTTAATTTTTCATTGGTATTGTTAAGCCACTCAGGTGTGTCATAACCAACGTTGCCAGTGCCGCTAAGGTGTTCTGTGTTTCTTGCTGAAAATAAATAACAGAATTAATAAGAAGATAACGAAACACAAAGTTTTTATAAATAACGTACCTAATATATATTTCCGTAACCGATATTTTAAATCTTTCGGTGATGGGTGGTCATTTTTTTTAGTTTTTTTAACTTTAACGGTAATGATCGACACTTTTCTGCGGTTAGTTTTTTAAGCCTTTATTTCTAAATAGTCATCATGTGCAAAAGTTATTGTACTTTGAAAGAAGGCAACCAAAAAGTAATGTTGCTATAACTAAAAAAAAAAAAAAAAATCGTACATAATAATTAAAACTTTGCCAATGTGTACTTTACTCAATTTGGTTTAAGTCAAGATAAGAATTTTTTACTTTTTGTCACAGATATATAAAAAAATTTTAAATTTGTTAGGATATCATATTTTAGAATTCTATAAGAATTTTACATAGTTTGTGTTTCTTTATCAGAGAACATATTTTCTTGTAATTTTCTATTAGTAGCAAACACTACGAAGGACTGATCCATTGCACGCTCTTCACAGAATGCAACTGGATTGTTGCACACTGGCATGGGGGTTATGTTTGTCACAGGATTGTAAAATAACGGATATGCAAAGTTTTGTAATTCGGGCAATCTATAATTATTATAATAATGCACAAAACATATTTTTTAAAGCCATATAAATTCTAATTTTTAAAACATTTACTTACTCTGGTACAGCATCCGGCAACAAAGCGATGTTTTTTTGGTCGGGTATTCTATATTTATTATAGAATTGTACATAATAATAATACCCAATATATATTTATAAAAATCTATTAAAAATGTAATTTATAAAAACATTTACTCACATTGGCACAGCATCCGGCAACAATGAGGCACTTTTTTGTAACCTAATAATGCTTGTTGGCGCAAAATAGTCAGCGCAAACAACTGCATGTCGGGAGAAGTCCAGACTACAAATTTTGCTCCACTTGAGCCTACGGTTATCATTGGGCACACTGAAGAAGCTACCACTTCCAGGTTTTTGCTTCTTTTTGCATATACAACAACTTTTCATGTTTTATATTATATGTATATTTTAACTTTTTTTCTTCTTAATAAACACTTTTTATGTTTGTTTGTTTATTTAGTTAGTTAACTGCACTTAACACTTTTTAATATTTTATTCACTTTTGACTTTTATTATTTGCAATAATTAATTTTTCACTTTGAAGCCTTTTTTAAAATTGTGTTTTAAAAAACGTCCACCACATGCAAACATAATAATCACTTTTTATGTTTGTTTGTTTGTTTAGTTAATTAGTTACCTGCACTTAACACTTTTTAATTTTTTATTCACTTTACACTTTTATTATTTGCAATAATTAATTTTTCACTTTGAAGCTTTTTTGAAATTGTATTTCGAAAAACGTCTACTTACAATGTACACATAAACATCTTTTGACATTTCTCTACATAATTATGAAAAAAAAATGTAAACAACTTTTGACATTTCTATACACAATTATGCAAGAAAAAAGTAGCACAGCTGTGTTTTCAACACCACCTGAAAGTAAATTCGCCTTGCACATGACACACTGATAGGCGAATTCATGTACAAAAAATGAATTCGCCTTGGCACACTGTATATTTATCGTTTGTTTATTTATTTACAAGGATAAAAGTTCAATTATAAAAAATACATAAGGATTGAAATTGAAGCAATTTTTAATTGCTTAGATAAAAATGGCAGCAAATACAGATGAACCGTTTGAAACTCCAGATGTAAGATTATTTGAACATTTAATGTAAACAAAATTCATTGTTCTTTCTTAGTTTGATGAGGAAGAAGGCGAAGAACAATTTGTGCCCACAAATGCTGGACGCAAACGTTTGTTTAGCAAAGAGTTGCGTTGCATGATGTATGGCTTTGGCGACGATAAAAATCCTTTTACCGAAAGTGTTGATTTGTTAGAAGATCTGGTTATCGAATTTATTACCGAAATGACACATAAAGCAATGGAAATCGGTCGCACCGGACGAGTACAAGTCGAAGATATCATATTCTTGGTGCGCAAAGATCCCAGAAAATATGCTCGTGTCAAAGATCTCTTGACCATGAATGAAGAATTGAAGAAGGCTCGCAAAGCATTCGATGAAATTAAATATGTTGGTAAGTTTTATTTATGCCCTTCATCGCAGGTGGTTGTAAAAAGTATATACCTATGTATATGAATTATAGCTAGAATAACTAGATAAAATTCAGACTATGACGGTGGCTTTAGAGCTTATTTAAACCAGCAACCATTTAGAACTAAAATTAGGTATAATTTCAAAGCGAACCAAGAATTAAAAACATTAAAATATCTAAAGATTAAAGCATATTTTCTAAACTATTAAAAGTATATTTATTTTATCTTAATAACGGAAATCATTAAGCTTTCGGCTTCAATGTGGTTAAATGATTTTAAGAGTAAAGTTGTTTCAAAGGACCGTTTATAAGTAAGAAAACTATCCAGTACAGCAAATTTGTACGTTTTCAATGACAGAAACTTACCGTTTTGTAGTAAAAATTCCTTAAATACCGAAAATTGTCGCTAAGGAGTAAAATATTTCGTTACTGAAAACGGTAATTAATTATTTTTGCCGTTAAGGTCACGACAGAAAAAGTTCGTTTCAAAGCATAGCGACAATTATTATAGCTCCAAATTTATATAAAATAAATTGTTTTATGCGCACCTACTAAAGCTAACTATCGTTTTAATATCGTTCGATTTTTATAAACTTGTCGTACTGTACGTAAAATCTAAATAAGTACATAAATATGTTCAATTGGAACTATTTTGGAACTTCCTCTACATATATTAGAACAATTGGAAAACGGTTCACCACATTTAATTAAAAAAATTCAAAATTCTTCAACAATATTATCTTTAAGCCGTGCTCACATTGGTCTTGAATTTGCCCAGTAGTTTCTGAGATATCGCTGAAGTTTTGAAAAAATAACAATTTAAAAAAATTCTTGTTCTCTAAAAATTCATAAAAAATAAAAATGCGACACAAATCACAGTTTTGTTCTAAAACATTTAGTTAAATATATTTATAAACCTAAAATATTTTTTATGAATATTGAAAAAATTGAAAATCGATTAATGAGAGTAAATTTATATTTTGAACTTTTAATTTTGGGAAAGAAATACGGGAATAGAAAATACGATTAGTACCTGTAACTACAAAATGCGAGCTGATGGAGAAAAACGGAGACTAGATTTGAAATCTGAGACCAAACAACACAAAAACTTTAAATTTTGTTCTCTTGTCTTATAAATTGTAAATCGAAAAATGAGATACCTTCAAAATTTAATTTCGGGACTTAAAAATCGTTTGAAATCAAAAACGCAATTGTTAATATTTTATATATTTTATTTTTGCTTTCCAAAAATTAAAGGATATTTGTAAACATTCAAATTGCAAAAAACTCTGTTTCTTTACTTTTTGGGTAAAGTTAAAGTATTAAGAATTAATATTAATCCCGTAGAAAGAATATAAGGTTCGTATTTTAACAAAATTCTGATATAACATTCTAAGAATTTGTGGGCATACATGGTCATAGTTTTGTGAGCAACATAAATATCAAATAATTCGATTAAATATAAGCCTTACCCGTCTCATATTAAATTAAATTGTGCGGCTATAAGTCTCAAGACAATAGAGAATATGACTCATAAGAAGTAAAAGCGTAAAATTAAATTTAATTCTTATCGGTAAGCAACATTTGAAACTATAAAAAGAGCCCCACATGTTATTGATTTTAGCAGCAATAGCCGAGATATTCAAATCAAATCTTAAATTGTCATCGAGGACTAAAAACCACAAGCATCTGAATGTACTTACAAAAGGTATTTGAATGGTAATCATTTCTGTTCCCAAAAGACAAAGCCCACTCATTAACACAAATTTAAAGTATGGGAACGCTTTCCGTGCAAATTGGGATCCGAAGGGGTGGATATCGAAGGTATTTTATGTGTGTGAGGATTGGATCTATGACAGCAGGAACCGTAACAGACATTGTTTGATCTATTTAATGTTAAATGTAAAGTACAAAAAGTAATATATATTTTTATTCTAAAATAGGAAAATTAAATAAATTAAATCATTATTATTTTCGAGAAGCAATTTAGTGTACGGTATGTTTTGTCAGTCCTTCTTTAACCAACACAAGTAAGCTCGATGGTTTGCCCACGAGAGAACACGCCACGTAAGTTGTTCTTTGGAAAAACATGGTACGTTTAAATCTTAGCCGCAAACTGACATTGTCTGACCTTGCGACTTATTGATTGTCATTTCGAATGCCAAACTTATTTAAAATTGAACGCGTTTGAATTCAATTGGCACGTCTGTGAGAATAATTATAATTCGTGGCAGCAAAACATTTTCCACAATTTGCCATTCAAAATTGTGGCTTCGATTAAATTTTTCATCAATTTTTTAATGACCAATCGCGTACCATTGCACAGCCGTGGTTGGTTCAAATTCATTAGTAAAAAACCCGAGATCCAACTATCAGTCGTCGAAAGTGTTCTGACATACCTGGAAAATCCAGTGAGTTCAAAAACTGTTGGGTAATTTATAGCTTCTTTGGTATCACAAATTGTATCGATCGATTTGTACGATGCGAAGTTGCCTGACAACGACTGTTGTATCTTGAAGTTTAAATCGTTGACTTCGACATTTTTTGCTGCCAAAATTGTGTTTTCTGCCACCCACGCATGATTTTTGTAGTGTGCTTCCATCAGAAAATATGCAGTCAATGAGAGCATTTTGGGAATCAACAATTGTGCAGAAATTAGTGAGTAATTTTATGCATCCAGTTCATAAACAACTTTTACATCGCCGATATAAAAATAAGCCGAAGATAACAAATTGTTTGGCAAAGAAATGGAAAACAAATTTCTAATGACGTAGCGGTATGAAATATGCTTTATGTCATATTCTTTTACTTACCAAATAGACATACAAAATTTCATAAAAATCGGTGGAGTTTAAACCATTTAATGCTTGTTAATGCAATCTTAAATTGAAAACACTTTCAATAACTCTGATAAAGCATTTATTTGAGTTTTCACAACACTGAAAAAATGATTTCTATTTTCAGTATCGACTGAAAGAATAAGAAATAAAATTGCTTTCGAATCGAAAAAGTATACGATAAAGACTAACAGATTTAGCCCCCAGATTTTATTGCAGCACCACGAATTAAGATTTCATGTAGGCTGGAAGGCATGTTATACCAAAGATATAAATTAAAATATACCTGAGTTGTTTCACTAGTAAGTTTTGTAGTTTTGAACAAGATTTTCGTCAACTGACGATTGCAAAACGGTTAACATTTGCGATTTTCACTTTGTTCCTGTAAGTTTTCTGAATCTTTACAGCCTTAACGATTTTTAATAAATATAAAACTTTGCTCTCATGCAGCTGTTATCAAATTTTTGCGAAATTCCGTTAATTTATAAATTTTTTTTGCCGAATTTCTTCCATTCCTTACAGTTTTAGGGACTTTGAATCAATGTTGCTCTTTGAGGTAATCGTCGGTGTTAAAAATATCTCCATATATATTTAAACCGAAGTCATCTATTTTATACCATATGCCAAAAGTAAGGGACAAACACAAAATTGCATTTTTTAAATAAAATGTCACATTTTTTTTTTTTGAGGAAAGAAAACACCATAAGTCCCCAGTTGTTTATTTTAAAGAAAACCAAAATTACTGTTTTTGTACATCTTTTATAAATTTTCCTCGTCCAATGCACTTTCCGAGATCAAATGTTCCTTTTAGGAATTTAAAGGATTATATACATATATAATGCAAGTTTTCAAATCAATGTAATTGCCTTTAATTCGGATTGTACTCTTGCTGCCTTTATGTTTAAGAACATATGTTTTAAGTTTACGCAAGTTTAAAACGTTTTTGCAAAAAGTATAAATTTTAACTCTCTTTTGCCCCTCAAATGTACTTTATTTGTTCTATGCCTTTATGTCACGAAACATAGGTCTCAAGTTCGAGAGAAACATTATTTTGAAAAAAAAAGAAACGTACTCAAAAAACGAATTTGTACCCCGTTTTGTCGACTCTTCGTTTTTCCTAAACCTTCGTATTGCAATTACGAACAAACCCGCAGAAGGAAGTATCCAATTTGGTCTAGTCATTTTCAAGTGTTAAGCAATCAAACAAATCACGATTCATTTTTATATGCATACATAATAACATATGTTTATATCGCTTGCTTGCAGCAAGGTCGTCATAACCCAAAAAAATATATTTCGAAATAAACGTGTTTAACCCTGGATGACTACTGTTTTTTTAAATTTAATTAAATGCTTAACTAAAAATGTTTTGTTGATTTTTTACTTTTAAAATCATTCCGCTAGAATTTTTTTTAATAGTTCGTCGTAGATTCGACGAAGAGTTCCTTAATGTACTAAAATGAAGAGTAACCTTTCAGGGTTAAAGTATTTAATTTGCTCGCTATACTTAGAAAAAATAACACATTCTCTTCAAACGGGGAAAGTATAAAATATATAAAGCTGAATTTTGTACACAATATAAAGGAAAACATAGCAAACAATTCTGCATCACTTACTTCAAATTGTAATTTTTTGAGTTATGACGATATTGCAGCAAATCAGCGATATATATGGAAAAGTAGCTTATAACGAATATTGTATTTTCGAGATATCTTCAGTTTTGCTGAAGTTTTTTTCGAAGAATATTACTTACAAATACTCAATTACTCAATTTTGTCTTATATCGACTTAAGCTGCTATTCTATATGAACACATATACATAGATTTGTGTTAAGTTTATATTATTGATACCAAAAATAGATTACTTTAACTTTTTATTGTTTTGAATAATTAACTACTTTTTTCTTATTTTTTTTCTTTACAGGAAGTGAAGCTAAAATAAAATGACAGAAATCTAAACAGCCAACGGTCAAAAACGGCTCTAGTTAATAAACTTTTTTATTTTATTGTATTCATTTAAAGTAACAAACAATTTACATACAGACGTTTATTTTAATTAATCGAAGTAATCTTCAATGTCAATGTCGGGATTCAGAATATCATTACCAAATGGTGTCAAATCGATGCCATTGAGAATAAGGTTTTCACAAGTTTCTGCCAATTCTGTATTACCAATTAGAATAGCGCCACTTAATTTTCCATTCTGTATTACAAACTTAATATATTCGTGACCAGGGGTACTACGAATCAAGAGCTCATAGTTTGTACCCAAACCTTGGCCATTGTAACGGCCTAAGAGGACGACTGGTAAATCAAATAATTGCGTAACGTGGCCGAATAGTTCGAAACAGAAATCTTGATAGATAGTTTCTTTATTAAAAGCAGCGGCCATACTACGCCCAGCCATGTTACCCATTTGTCGAGCCTGGGTCCACAAACGCATTTGAAACCAGTGCTCTGCTTTCGGCCATGAGGCAGTGCATACATCTCCGGCTGCATAAATAAACTCATTCGAGGTCTGCATCATTTCGTTAACTTGTATACCGTGATCTTCATCGGATAATGAAAGTTCTGGCCTCAAATTAAAGTCTAGTCTTGGCAATACACCTGTGGCTGATACTACAAAATCACAATTTATTGTTTCACCAGTAGTTAAGAAAACATTTAAAGAATTTTTTTGTTTGGACTCATCAGTAATTTTTTCCATTTTATCGATGAGAGCTTTGAAGTGTATTATAGGTGTATTTTTGCTTGCATTAGAACCCCTTAAATTAAAATGTAGCTGCCAATCAGGACCTAAGGCTGCTCCCTTTTTGTATCCACTATCTTCAATTGGTGTTATTTCGTCATAACGCAAACGTTTTACGATACCTTTAACTGGCCTATTACTGGAAGAATCGTTCTTAAGTTTCTGATCAATTCTTTGCTGAAAAAAATAAGCAGCGCCTGGATCTATAAATGTGGATGCAATATGATTATCTTTTATCACCCAGTGTACCTCAACACCTTGCAACTCGTGAGCCAATTCACTTGCTATGCCACCATTTCCTACTAATACTATTTTCTTAGCCGTTTTTAGCCTCCTTTGAAGTTCTAAAACAGAATCGGTATCACGTATTCCTAAAATTAAAGAATTATTGTCCTCAATTAGACGAGGTGTACCTCCTGTGCACAAGCACAAGAATTGATAATAAATTTTTTTCTTTTCTTTGGTCAATATAAACTTTTCCTCAGCTTCAATATGCATCAGTTGGTCTACTAAGGTCATAATTGCTGGAGCTAAAAACTTATTGCCTCCACCTAAAGATGTCGATGCCAAAGTTCTCTCCTGTACATCAAACTTATGTAAGTAACGCGCAACTGGCTCCAAATTAGATACAGTTTTTATAACTGTAGATTCCGTCATTAACAAAATAGACTCTTCCGGGCAACAAACAGCAATAGTTTCGGCACAAGTTACCCCTGCGATTCCTCCTCCCACAACGACAAATGTGAATTTAGATTTTTCTGATATTTCGGCCATTTTTTCAACTTTTTTGTCTACAGTATGTATGTAAGAATGTATATATTTTCAATTGAATGAGCTTATGAAACTAGAATACAAGTGTTTATTAATTTAAGTTTTTAGTTTTTAGCTTGGACTTTTTGATCGTAAAATTCGCTATAATCAAATTCGCGGTAAGGAACGTCGAAGGTTAACAAACCGTAGTCCTTAGCCTTTTCAACGGCCACCAACAATTGAAAGTGTTTCTTTTGGCACAAGCCGGTTTTGGTGTAACTCAGCACTTCCCCGGAATGTGGCGAAATAAATTGCTTTAACAATTCAATGTTACGATGGTCGAGAACCAAATATTCGTCTCTGCAAATAGGGCAAGGGTTACCAGTAGTTATAGTGTCCTTGCGAATACAAGTCTTGCGGGTTTTACGTGGTGGAAACAACCCTTTATGGTTGCGTCTATACTGCTTCCACACAAACTGTTCGCCGTATGTCTGTTTATATGCTGAACTGTTTAAATAGCGAATCGATGTTTCAACTGGGATTTTTTGTGAACGATCTTTTTTTAATTGCTTGATTTCTTTTGCGGTCAATTCACGTTTCTCTTCTACTTCTGCCGCACCACCTTCGTCAGCTGCTAAATTACTGTCAGTTTCTTGTTTTTTAATTTCACAATCTAATGTACATGTGGTTTGTAATGTTCTCACCAGGGGAGCTCTAGCACCAGTGTTACTGAAAGCAATACGCGTTAGTATATTTCCTAATCCACGGGAAAATGAAATCATGTTGGATGAATAACTTTTTCTCACAAAAATAATGTAACGAAATCGGTAACTTATAGCAGGTTCTTTTCTGTGTTTACCCTAGTTGAAATGTCAAATTCTTACGTAAAACGTAGGAGCCGATTGTAAACGGCTGAAAACAATAATTGCCAGACTGTTAGTAATGGCATCAGCGCTTCCAGATCGTTTTCAAATTTTATTCCTAAATTGTAAATTTCCCTCCAAGAAGACTACCAGTCATTTTACTAGTAAAATGACCGGTAGTTTTGACCACTATATTGGATAAAGTTTCTATTAGTTTATTAAGAGTAAAATGAAAAAACTAACCGAGACTCTTGTGTACATGTGATTTTGCCTCTCTTTCTAACTAATTAATTCCACTCGACTACGGAACATATATCTGTCCTGCTTACTACTATGCTTTATATTAGTTAGTAATCGCGTAAATAATGGTTAACACTAACTAGTTAGTCATAACGTAAATAGCGGTTAGCACTAACTAGTTATTCATAGCGTAAAAATTGGTTAGTACTAACCTTTATACAATAATGTTTTTGTTTTATTTTAGTTTTAAAATAGTTTTTATTAAAAAAATATAATCAAGCAGGTTTCATTAAAGTATATAATAGGTGTGGGTGCGGGACCACGTAACGTCATTTCCTTGATTGCTCTATAAAGTTCCTTTCTCACATGGGTCTGGATTTCGTTTTGGGATCTTATTTATAAAAGTTCTTTTGTAATGGAGGTAAACGTACTCATTACCAATTAATTTCTCGTAGATCATATAAAGAAATATTATTTTGTTAAAAACTTGTGACTAAAAAGCCGAATACATACATGCATACATACTTGAAAAGTCATCAGTATTTTAAAAATTTGGTATAATTTGCTCCTTTATTATCACCACCAAATCTTTAACGAGTATCCCGGCCAAAGCAAAAACCCGAATGACCGCTACCTGTTGGAAGACCACTTCTTTTAAGACGAGTGTTTCGTACATGACCTGTTATTTCCAGAAAATTTACCACCACGTTTTCTGGAGCCGCCATCAGTACGCCCTCCTTTACTTTAATATGCAACGTAGTTGCAAAGGAGATAAGCGTTTGTAATATTTATTTTAAACCACAGAACTTAAATTTAAACAATTCAATTTTTTTACAAGAATTGACAGGCCACGCGTGTGGAAAAATTATATTAAAAAATTGGCATTATTTGGGTTGTGTTATTTGTTCCACTCTAACATATGTGTTAGAGGGTGAGCAACGAATGTAAAATGGTTGCAAGTGTGTTAGTAAATTGTTTTTTTTTTTTAGTTTTGGTTATGCATTTCTTGTAGGGTTGTATCCCCAAATTAAATTTAATTCATCCCTATCGTGAATAATTTTTTCCCTTTTCACGTATTTGTGATCATGAAAAACTCAAAAAACATTATTTTTGAGTCAATTCAAAGGAAAATAATGTTCGCTGAAAAAATTCCCCATATCATGAATAATTTTTCCCTCGTACTTTTTCACTTTCCCCTTTGATTTTATCACTTTTTTTGCGAGGGAGCAGAACATATTTGTTGTAGTTCTTCTTATACCCAATTTTCATGATGATTTAAAAGACAGGTCTTTTTTTATTTCTATTGTAAAGAAACTTCCAATAGCTTGATACATTTTCACCATGTTTCTTTTTTGCAGTCAGACCTGGTGAAATTGGCCGTTATTCGTATAAAAATATTTACAACTTCGTTATTCCATATAGTTTTGATATGTTTTGAATTTTATTCAATTAATTTTTTTTATTTTTCTATATTTTATTAAGCTCTTGTCACTTTGAAATAAGAATAAAACATAAATAAAAAAACACAAATAAGTGCAAAGAGGAATGTCAAAAAAGAAACACAGAAAAAAGATTCATGTCTTTTTCTACCATGCTTACTTCTCTACCCCGCTCGCTTTCAAACGAAAAAGATATGATTTAAAAATAGGTGAAAAAATCATCGTGAAAATTCGGTGTTATAATTCGAATATTTTTGTTTATAAAATTTTTTAAGGGATTGCTTGCGGATTTGTGAAGCTTTCGAGAGACAAAATTTTAGAAATTATTTTACTACAAAAAAGTTAAATAGTGCAATCACACTATCACGCGGCTAAGCTGCAGTTTAAGCTGCCCTCACACGGGTGATTTAAATGGTGCTGTGCGCGCAAAAATCACAAGTAATTGAAAATGTTGGATTTCTTGAGATTTATTCGATGTGTTAGTGGGCTTGTACGCGAACATTTTACAATTTAGTGTACAATAAAACGTCAAATAGTATCTATTGCGGAGATGTTATATCCATATTTTTTAATAAAATTACATACGAACGCCTATTTCTTCTTAAAAGCCAGACATTCGTCCTATTCTTTCTTTTTGTAATTCTTTTTTTTGTTGTGCAATAGCGTCATCCGCTTCTCAATTCAAAACACTTTACTATATTTATTAATATTTTAAGTCATTCATTAAATAATATATATAAAAAAAAAACAAATATGTATGAGTTATGTTATTATGGAAATTGTACTTAAATGTTAACTTGTGCTTAAAGCCGGTGATACACTATCCTATTCGGTCGGACGACTTGTCAAAAAAATCGTGTGTGCTCATAAAGTATGACCAAGAAACAAAGAATACAAGATAGCGCATTGCGAAGGTCCGTTAACTTGGCTCGAACTGTCAAAATCAGATGGCGTTTCGACACCACCTGTAGTTGAATTCGCCTTGTTTTAAACGTTAATATCGATATCAAATGTGTATTTAAGGATGGGTCGAAAGAAGTTGTACCAGTCACCACCTGGCTAACAATATTGACGCAATGTGGTGGCTCAAGCGTAGGGTATTGTTTCTAGCCTGTGGCGCGATTCAGAGAGGGACTCTTTTGTCACAAACAGTAAAACTCAAAGGTCTTCGCAACTACCGGTTATCCTACCCTTCTTTTATCCTATTTCCCTACAATTCCCTTTTCTAGCAGTAGCAGTGCCGACATCCGGAATGACTAGTTGGTGGTTAAAGAAGACTAGTCGCTAACAGCTTCCCTCAGATGCTAGGAAACGAGCAGGTCACTGCACGTATGGTTTATCCCCTTACGTCAAGTCTGATGGACAATTTAGCGGAAAATAAATAAAAACGGTACTCCATATGAACTCGATGTAGAGGATCGCGTAAAATATCGGGCTGCAGTAGAAGAGTATCTTAAGTTAAAGACATAATGGCCAGCACATCCAAGGCCGCTCAAGAAGGGTCCAACGCTCAGGTAGAGAGTGATTAACCGTACAAACGGAGTCAGATCCAAGGAAACTTGATCACTCCACACCTATTGAGCGTTACCACCACTAAGCAAATGACAAAAGTGGTCATCAAATAGGGATTTTTTCGGGCTGCGTAAGGATTTTTCAAAAAAGTGTATAACATCACTGCATACATCGTTAAATCGATTCAAATGTTATAGTCATCAGCAAACATATATAATACTCTCTTCACCTACATACTAGGGTATTTATTTAATTATTTCACTTATCGTTGATGTTGAAGAAATCAAAGGCAACCCATAATACAGAATATCTAATTTCTCCGTCCTTTTCCTGGATTTCTCTTAACGTATAAACTCTTCCATTATGCTATTAAAGTCCTGTTTTAATTTTTTCTAAATATTTTACTATTCTAATTGTTTCGGTAAATTCTGTTAAAAGATGAGAAGAAACAAATAACTAAACACATACATATAATAAGTACGTGAAACAAAAAGCTGTTTTAAAATGAAGATCACTTAACTAACACCTTCTTTGTTTGTATGAAAAAATATATTCTAAGCAGTTAATCGACTGAAATTAACCGGTTTAATCGTTAATCGAAAATAGCCAATTTTGAATTAACCGATCAGTTAATCGGGTAGTAATTAATCGGTTAACCGATTAACGTTTAACCGAATGAATACCCTACTATATACATACGTATACCCAGTCAGCATGTGGATGATTGAAGCACCAAACTGAGTCTTTTAAGACTACCTTAGATGATCAAAAACTGATAAATCAGTTCTGCGCTTAAAAGAAGACTCGAAAATGATTCCCAGTAAGGCTTAGAAAGGGACTTGTTTAAAAAACAGAAACAAAATTTACAGAATGTGCGCAATCAACAATTTATCGATCATGTAGATAATCGAAATGTGACTGTTTTAAGCATTCTTTGCAGTCATATTTAGCGCAGACAAACGATGAAATTTTTTTTTCTTTTGGTGATAATAACGGGACAGTTTTTTTGAAGCAATTGAGTTTTGTAAATTTATGCTTATTTATGTCAGTAAGCTCTTGCTGTAAGGAAGAAGAAAAAATAAGAGTCCAATCATATTGGTGTATGTAAAGCTTGATGATGAATTACATACATTAAAGAATGTGTTAAAAACAAAATAAACAACCTCCAACTCACAAATGTTTGTATTGATACAGCAGAAATGCGATTCGAAAAAGACTCCCAAATGGCTAATAATATGTAACAAACTGTCTCGATAATCAGTCGCAATTGATCGGAAACGCGATCATAAAAGACTCTTCCAGAAGAATAAACAGTCATTTTCGACTCAAAAACGAGCGCATAAATGATTATTTTATTCGCGCAGAGGAGTCAAAAAAGACTTGAATATGATTAATAATTTCAAAAAATGCTGACTGGGCATTATTGTACAGTATAAAAAAAAATATTTTATATAATTTAAAAATTTTCAATAGTGGCATTCAGGTGCGAAGTTGATAACTTCAAATTTTGTCATCGGGATTTCAAAATAATGGATTGTATAATAACTACAAGGAATAGTCATTAGAAAATAAGTTCTCGTTTTTAAAACCCATGTAATGTCAAACAAAAAAAAAAAAAAAAATAAAAAAGTATTAAAACAAGTGCCAAAAATCCAAAAATTAATTTTATTTTATGGAATTTTTTTTTTAATTTAAAAATTATACGCAACTATAACCAAAAATTAATTTTAAATTAACAATATATTGAGTTTTATTTAAAAAAGTAAGTTTGCAATATCTAAAAAGTGCAATGACAACTCATCCTAATGATTGTACCTTGTACTTATTATACTATGATAATAATGTTAAATACATTTGGTCGATTCACAAGGTGTGCTATCAAGTCATATCGTCATAATGTCCTAAATAATATTTTACAATTGTTTAAAAAAAATATTGTTGTGTTTCAAACAGTGTTACCACCAGCAAAATTCAAAACTACACTTGAGATGCCGCAAAATTACCCAATTTAAATGAAATTACACCTAATATCAAATTAACTTTTAACTATAAACAAAAAACTTTTGCAAAAAAGAACAAATTAGAAAGTATATAGTCGGCCCATTTCGAATTTTTTAAAACACAACTACATCACTGTATTTACAGACATATTTTGAAGAGTTTTCCATTGTTAGGTCCCATATGTAATTATGGACCTATTAAAATAAAATTATGTTATGAGTTCATTGCTTATTACATTAGAATTCTTAACTTCGACTATTTTCTAGGTACCTATATCTATTTGAGATTTTTTCGTCTTAAACCAGCACAAAATTTGGTTACGACTATTTTTTTCCGCAATACATACCAATATTTATAAAACTGTTATGCTATTACACGCTATTTTCTCAAGTCTCATTTGTATGGGAGCCATTAATTCCAAAATTTAAATATTCGTAAGATAATTTAAGTCGAAATAAAATATATTTTTGCCTAGTTTTGTCCAACATATCAGATGGTTTATGGGCATAAAGACTGTCTTAGGAAAAAAGTTCGGATTGGGGCTATGTGAAATTATAGATCGGACCGACTCTCAAAATTTTCAAAAAATGTATGAACCAAATTTCATTAAATTATCTTAAAAATTGCGACGTGTACTTTGCGCAGACGCCCTACATGGACAGACAATCAGCCAGAAGGACTGAAGACTCAGATTCTGATTCTAAGTCGATCGATATACTATACATTTATCAGTACAAACTCATAATAACCTATTTATTTAAATAATATTATTATTAGTCATATTATTACGATTCATATAGTAATTAAAAAAAATTTAAGAAACAATAACATCAAAAACCTCGAATAAATTAAATAAAAATTTACAATAATAAGTTCTACTTCCATATATCTAGGGAAGGTTCAAAATGCTCATTGCCGTTTCTTTGTATACTTTAGTTAGTAAATAAAATTCCTATCATTGTTTCAGAGGACAGTTTGTTTCTCAAATCAGTTTAACAAATGTTTAGGGCGGTTAATATTTCTCAAATAAAGCATTTTGAACGTTAAAGCAAACATAAAATTCATCTTTTTTCAGGGGTTTTTTAGTATAAATACCTTCTTTTTCCATCAAGCTTCGGGTTATAAATCACCATGTAGCTCATATTTATCGAAATTGAATTGTACATTTGGCGCCAATCAAATAAACAGTTTGGTTGCATATACTGTAATTTTTTTAGATTTACAATTTCTGAAATGGTATAAATTTAATCACTAAAATCAAATCCTTATATTATTTTTTAAATGAAAGAACTTCAAATTACACCAGATCTACACCTCAAAGAAATTACGTACGCTCTACCCACGAGTGAAAAAATTGCACCATATTTGGGTAATTACCCACAAAGTGGCAACACTGGTTTCAAACGAATTAAAAATGTTAATGCTGTGTTCATTGATTCGTCATAACTGTACAGTAGAAATCTAAATTATTAGCGGTTGCCTACAGCAGTCATATATGTTTCTTGTAATTTTTTTAAGACATATTTGGGGTATTTACAAGGTGTGCTATCATGGCTTATTGTCATAATGTTCTAACATTTTACAATGGTTTAAAAATATTGTTGTTGGTTTGTAAACAAAAAGTGTCTTAAATAAATAGAACGTTGCTTGCTATGTTTATTGTGCTGTCGTAATTAATAGCACATTAAATTATGAGGGGTTGCTCACAACAGTCGTATTTTTTCATGTTATTACTTTAAGACATATGACTTTATGACACCTTGTGAATCCCCCATATGTTTATTGTGTTGTCGTAATTAATAGCACATTAAATTATGAGGGGTTGCTCACAACAGTCGTATTTTTTCATGTTATTATTTTAAGACATATGACTTTATGACATCTTGTGAATCCCCCAATTACTTTAAAACTTTATGATTACCTTGTGAATCACCCAATTTTGTAGTGTGACAGTTTTTATTTAATTTTTTGTTATTAACACAAACGGGAGATTTTTTTCAATTAAATTTGTTTGGATATTCGTATTCGGCGAATATTGTCGCAGATTTTCTATTCGCGAATATTAAAAATTTGTATTCGTAAATTCACTAGTAGCTACGTCAAATATATTACAAAGTCACTAAAAGTACGGATAACACTGGGTAACACACTAAAAGTTTCCCGTCTTTTGTCCATTGTTTTTAGTTAAATGGAGAGTTCTGATTACGATGGCATCAATTAATTAATTTTCTTGCAGCTTTAGTTTTAAAGATATAGTGAAATTTTTTATTTGTATAATTAACACCATTTTTTGCATTACTCGCTTAATATTTCACGAATGGCCCTACACACTTTAAAATATTTTCTGGATTATTAATCTTCACAAAAATCTTTTTCCTTTAAATACAATCACATATGTGACTATATCAGGATATCTAACTTGTATTGTATTTTTAGATTAGTCCCTAAAACTTTGAAAAATCTAATCGTTTCCCTCCATTTTTCAATGTATGCACAAACTAGATATTCTAACGAACTTATTTTATTAAAAACAATTTAAGCCCATTAAAAGGGTCCTGCAATAATAATTAGTATTGTGGTTATTTTGTTGAACTGTTTAATGGTTTTTCATCCAAATTTTCATATATTAATTAGGCTAAAGTTCATTAAACTTAATTTCCATTTAATTATTTTTATGAAGGAAGGAATTTTATTAATTAAAATGTATTGATACGGACAGGTTAATCTGACGCGTTTCGATAGAAATCACACTATCTCTCCAGAGGTCTTTGCCGTTTTACCCTCACCGCCATTGACGACGGCTGGTAGTCAATTAAACCAAATCATTTAATGAACTTTAGTCTAATTAAAATATGAAAATTTGATCCTGATATACTATTTAGAAAACCTTAAAGAAATCTTAAATAGTACCAAAAATAACAAGCTTCAGATCATTCCCTTCCCCTCAAGAATATATTGACACAAAACTCTGTGGATTATTTGTACAAAGTCTTTACTTCGTAGCCATTTTGTTATTGTTGATAAATTTGACATAAAAACCAATTTATTTTGAATTCGATTCAAAAGTAAAATTAAAAGTGTTTCTTTTAAATTAATGCACAATATCTCTAAAACAAGTGGTGGTAGACAAAAACTAATGTTATATTCGTAATGAGCAGACAAAAATACATAAGGATCTGTTATTTTTATTTCAGAAAATTTACTTAAAATAAAATTTTAAGGACTAAACCAACAACACAAAAATTTTAATATCCATACAATATCAATCAGATATCTTGACATATTCAATAATGTGACCAAATATGTGTAGATTAATAATCCAGAAAGTATTTTAAGGTTTGAAGGACCATTCGTGAAAAAACAGAAAATGGTGTAAATTATGCCACACATAAATGAAAAACTAATGATACCATCGTCATCAGCAGATAAAAATACTTAAGGATCAGCAATTTTAATTTAAGAAACTTTTAAAAAGCTCCATTTTGTTGAGCAGTGTAATCAATGGCTGCGAAATCGAGGTAAGTTGTTCTAAATAAGTCTTAACAAATTGTAGTGTTATATTGCAAAGTCTGGCCTATTAAGTGGGTGAATCAAAATTTATATTAAGGTTACCGCAACACGACAACGAGTATAAGCAATTCTATTTGCAATGACCAATAAAATTTATTAAAAAAAAATAAAGTGAAAACTAATTTATTTTGTGAATGAAATCTTTATTGATTGAAAATCCAACAAACGTAGTTACGCAACGCAACGTTACCGTAATTCCCCTCTTTATTTTTTTCTCATGTCTATTTATTGAATCTTCCCAGCTGCAAAATTGTTTACCTACCCTTACTAATCCACTAAAATGCAACTTTAATCAAAAACTTGTCCTTTTTTAAATATCCTTTACAAGTCCCATTCAGTTAAAATATTTTTAAGCCAAAGTACTTTAATTTTAGCCATTAAAAGCATACTTACCTGGCGTAGGGGTTACCGTGATCATAAAGGCGGTTTCCCCGGAGTGAGGATCGATCATTGCAGCTTCGATTGAGTTGACCCCCGCGATTATTCCTAATGTGAAAAACTCTTGCGTTTAATTTTTGTTAGACGGGAATGGTGTTCGCGCCGTCCCTTATTATTTAACAAATTGTACATAATTAATTTCTCCCAAGGCAGCGTTGTCAACTCGGTACGTTTCGCACCGTTTAAGTGCTTTTTAAGAAATTCGACGTGAAAAATTCTTTAGTCGGTGCGTTTTTTTTATGTTTTCCCGACATGTTTCCTAACATACTCATTGCTTAAGAGCGCTCTCATACAAAGTTTAAAATTTTATGAAATGGTTTAAGATTGGCCCCTACAGCTCCTAGGCTGCCCCTAGAGGGGTCAAATGTATGAAAGACCCCACTCAATTTTTTTACCGTCATCACTTTTTTTTAATCTGATATATTTCCATTTCTTAAGGAGGCTCTCATAGAAAATGTTCAGTACAGACTAGATGTAAATAGAAGAAAAAGTCCCATAACTGCCTAGGAGTCTCCCCTAGGGCGGTAAAGTGTATGTCTTAAATGCATAATGCATTGGAATGAAAAAATGTTGGCGGACGTGCAAGGAGACGAAAGTCATTTATGATGGTAACGAATACCATCATAAATAACTCTTCGGTCTGCCAATAATACCATCAGGTAAAGGTAAAGGCAAACATATTACGAAGGCCGGTAACTGGCTTTTGGAAGAGTGTAAAATAGCGGATCGCGTTGAAGCTACGTCAACGAACACTGGCCAATTTCAAGAGACGTCGCTAATGCTGGAGCAAACATTACATACTAATCAAGGCGAATTCACTAGAAGGTGGTCAACTCTACAACAACACTGCTTCTGTGGTCCGATTGTCAAAATTATTGCTAGTAAAAAAAACGTTTGTTTACATAAAAAACTAGTTTGTATACAAACTTTGACAAATCGACCACCGAAAAAAATAATCGTATGTTGACTTGACCCCACCTTCTAGTGAATTCGCCTTGATCACACCTCTTAGAAAAAAAAAGATACATTCTCTTCAAACGGGGAACGTAGAAA
Organism: Pollenia amentaria; assembly: GCA_943735925.1. Classification (NCBI taxonomy): domain Eukaryota; kingdom Metazoa; phylum Arthropoda; class Insecta; order Diptera; family Polleniidae; genus Pollenia; species Pollenia amentaria. The sequence continues at coordinate 69,548,150 of OX031007.1, read as the reverse complement.
AATTACGTCGCACAGTGGCGCCTGTTGAACAAGTGACATTGCCAAAATCAAAAATTTCATGTGCCCCCAAAAAATATTGAATAAATCTATTTTACAGGAAATTGTCCAACGATTTCAAATATACTACTCTTATTACAATCCGATGTTTGGTTCAGGGATGTTAAATGGGGTTTTAAATTTTGTACCAACTTCCAAAAAAAATACTTTTTGGACCTTCATGGTACCATTTTTTTAAATTTATTAAAACAAAAAAAAAATGTACATAAAATTTCAATTGTACACAAAAAACAAAACTAAAGCTAGATTTACACGATTGAAATTTTCTTCAAAATTGCTCTTCAAAATGCTTCAAACTCGTGTCAACAGCAAAATTTCTTCAAAATTTATTGATCAAAATTTATTTCAATAATAATATCATAACGACTATGCAGAGAAGCTTTAGTTAGCGAAGCCGGTGTTTGTTATACCATAGAGGAGAAAATCCTTGCGCCCGGCCGAAGGCCGGCTGTGCAGAGAAGCTTTAGTTAGCGTAGTGTCAATGGACACTATGACACTTTTTGGGGTGTCATAGCGTCCATGGACACTATGACACTGGACGTCATAACATGCCACCGGGAAAAAATTCGTTTTTGTTTTTTGGGTCATTTTTCATTTTTTTTTGGGCCCTTTTTCGTTTCTTTTGGGCAAAATTTCATATATAACTTTTTGGGTCATTTTTCATGTTCTGTTGGGCGATTCTTCATTTGGGCGATTTTTCATTTCTTTTTTTGGGCCATTTTTCTTGGGGCGATTTTTCCCACAGCCATTTTATTTATTAATATATGCTGTATATTTGTAATAAAACATACATTTTTGAAATTAATTTTTTTATTGTTTTTATTACGAGAACCATATTACATGTTGAAATAGACATTTTGTATGGGGTTGAAAAATAAAGAAACATGGTTTGAAAGATCGTTTGCGTTGTTCTTCTGAACATAATAATATGTTTGAGACAATAATTAGCTAAAAACATTCTGTCTGAACATATATTGTTGCTGAAGACGTGTTTGACACAATCATAACCCCAAACATTAATGATAGTTTGCGATTGCGATTGTATCAATCATGTTTTTTCTTTGCGTGTATGAATAAAATAAGGAACATAAAAGTATTACAAATATATGAGATCAAAATCAGCACTTATTTGTTTTACATCATAGCAGTATGAATTTGTCGATCTTAACCAATCCCTTGTTTGTATGAGACTTGATAATGTTGTCACATGTAGTCTGTTTCTTTTCTTAGTTTTTATTATATTTTGAAAAGAAAAAACTCGTACAACATTTGCAGACGAATGTGGAATGGATAAAATTCCAGCAACAACTCTAGAAATGTCAGGAAACATATGGGCATTCAGCTCATTTTGTAAATTAGCTACTGCCGACCAAAAACTACAAATGTTTTCAGTTTTTAACGACTGCAGTTGCTCGACATCAGCTAAAGCTCTAAATTGATTATTGATTGAATCAAAATTTGCAATTTCATTCGGGAACATTTTTTACTAGGAGAGCTACAATACTACTTGTTTTACCTGCAATAACATTTTCAGGATTAAATTTATGGAACCATATTAAAACCTCGTTATTTAAGTTGACTTTAGTTCTCCAAACTTCTCAAAATTTTATATAAAATCGTTTCGCATTTTCTTTCATTTCTTTAACAGTGTCAATATTGATATTATTTGAAGAAATATATAAATCCACTTCTGTTCCACAATAAATTTCTTCAAAGGGCATGTGATTTTTTTAAAGGGTACGATAGAGATATCGCATTCATCCAAAACATTTTTATTCATGAAATGACGTGCTATTTGTCGGAATAAAAAAGTTAGCCTTTGTAAAATACATGCATTCGAGCATCTTTTGATTGCATTTCTAAATTAACCATGTTAAAAGAAGCATTTTTAAATCCTGATAAAAGAAATAATAATTAAAAAATAAATGCAATAAAAAGAACTCAATAATTTGTTTGCTATACTAAAAATTCAAAAAGGAGGAACTATGACAAATTTTTAAATTGTGCCAAATAAGTCACGGTAGTACCAGGATACTTTAGAATGTCAAATTGTACCAACAAAAAAAGTACAATTGTACCAACTTTAACATCCCTGTATTCAGTGTTTAAAAAACAGACCATTTTTAGATAATTTGGTTCGCTTTCAGATACAGTATCTCGAAAACTAAATAACGGATTGTCATTCTTTTTGATTCTATTGATAGATCTTTTTATTAAGGAAAGATTTAAAATAAATTGTACTGTTTGCTTTGTGTTTGTCCAGGTAAATCGATATTTACCAACTATCCATTTTCCATTTTTTCAATATTTCTCAACTTTGATGAAAAATAAAAAAAAACTATAAATTTCCTTTCCCCATTTTTTAAATTTTGATAAAAGACATGGTTCCAGAAGTGTGCAATTTATGACGCACATATAACCGTAAAAACCCATTCTTATTGTTTCGTTCGTTATTTTTAACATCTACCAGAAGATCCTCTGTCAAATTCTGTTGCCTAAATTCAGGTGCAGATACACGATGTACAAATAAAGGTACGCACCTAACATAGAAATTGCGTTGGCGTACAAATAATCAAACATCCCATACAGGTCGGCACAAATCTTACTCGAACACGTGCATGATATCAAAATTACATAAATTGACCTAAGCCCATATATATACAGGTAATGGGTAGATTATACTATATATATTTGAAATCAATCATAATCCCGGGAATAGTCTGTGAATGAAAGTTGCTGAGACAAGTAATTTTAAGCCACTTCAAAAATGACGTTGAACAACTTTAAATTATTTGACCTGTTTAAGAAGTCAACCACACAAAAAATTTCGTGGAAGCTTCCTTCGAGGAACTTAATAGTTTATACGGCAGTAAAAAATAAAAATAAACTTTTCATGATGTATGCCAGTCTAAACTCAAAATGGATAAAAGCAAATCGTACTTAATAATGATACCATCCTGTTTACATTGACGAAAGATAAACCCAGCACATCAACCGGACGTTCAAAGAAAGGGGAAACTGGGTGATTCCACCAATGATTTGACCACGGAACATTTGTCGGAAGCGCTGTATATTAGATATATAAAGGATGATGAAGAAGTAAGGTCGCAGACTACAAAATCTGTTGCAAATGCAAGCCCACTGCGACATAAAAGGATTACGAAAGAATTCCCACGCCCCCAAACGAAAACCTAAAAAAATATGGTTCCGAAGAAGCTTTGGCTTTGTTTTTGGACTTAGAACTTTCTATAGAAAAATATGAGGTACTACTGGTAACACAGAGCTGACTTTTTATCCGGATACAAGCATTTTTCGAAAGCCAAAATATATTCACGACCACTGCATACGGAGTTAACTGAAGTCTCTGTGAAAGCCAATATGCAGGACCTTATGGACCATACAGTAAAATGGCTGTTAGAGAGTCTTCCTGAAAATGTCGTAGGAATTATTTTCGAGAAACTGACACTGATCAGTAAACGGGGCTGAGATGCATCACCTGGACAAAGCGTTTTTAAGTAAAAGATATCTTTTGGCGACGCTACAATATCGGACGGAAATTTGTTTATGGCATCTGTTGTTTCTTTGTGGCTAAAGTCGGATGTTTCCTTACACTGGAAAAATTGACGACCGTCATAAATACATTATTGTCGACCATCGCCGGAACTCATAAGGACCACAGTGAATGACATTAAAGAACAAATAAACAAAATTAAACCCATAAAGTTCGAAATCAGTAAGGGAAAATACATTGAGGCCCGTTTTCACAACTTTTAGCTATCGGCAAGTTAGGGAGGATTTTATCGGCCTTATTAAAAGTGTTCCATTATTAGAATATTACTTTAACTCAAGCGAAGCGATAGGTTTCAGGAAGGTTCGTCCTATCTGGTAGGTTTAAGTAAAGTTGTAATAATAGAAAACTTTTTATACGGCCGATAAGATCCTACCTTTAGCCATCGGTAAGTTGTGAAAATGGGGGTGAATGTAGTTTTGAGCTCCACCTGACCATGATTGACGGAAAAGTCGTTAACAAACTGACAAATACAACTTCAACATTGTCATGAAATTATGCATGAAGACGAAAAAGAATTTCGGCAATTTGAACGACTCCAAAAACGAAGAGATATATGAATATGGAATCTCACCATTGCACGCAAAAATAAGGTGTATACGCTTCCATAATAGGGGGAACACTTTGATGAAAATACATCAAACAAAGATAAGGAAATGATCAGAAAGAAAAACAAGTTGGACTAAAAGTAGACTGCCCCAAGTACGGATATAGACACTCAAACGATGAAAAGACCTCGAGGAGATATTTTGAAAATTATTAGGCTGTAACACAAATTACTGGTATAAACAATCAAATCGTTAAGAGATTGCAAAGAAAAAGTTGATTTTAAAAAATATAGAGAATATGCTTCGAAAACTGCATGACTTTTAGCAGAATTATACCCACACAAAAAGATGACCCCGACAGTTCATAAAATATTGTCTCATGGCAAAGATAAAATTGAATATCCGACTTTGCCAATTTGAGAGCTTTCTGAAGAAGCACAGGAGTCCCTAAGCGGTCCCTGATATTTTTCCATCTCTATTAGCAAAAAGTTTCTACAGCATATGTCAAGCTGTAGGTTTTGGTACAAAAATTAGTTTTAAATACAAAAATCTAACCATTTAATTTTATTGCTGTGCCTTCTTCGGCCCAAGCATTTGCCCTTTTAAACTAATTCTTATTTTCAGAAGAACTTTTACAAAACGTACAAAAGCTTTTTGCCCTTATTACGGTTTATAACTCAACTCAGTTTAACACGAATTGCACGAAATAGCTTACACCTTTACTATTTTTTTAATATTTAATTACCAGGGTAAAAATATGCAAGCAAAAAGTTCAGAAGAAACACAAAATTTCAATGAAAAAATGCTAATGAAGAAACCTTATAAATTACATTTTTTTCGGTAAATTGGCAACTCAATGTATAGAAAGTTAATCTTAAATTAGTTATATTCTATTAATTTTTTGCTAAATAAGCACCTTAACTGGTGTTATTGAGGATTAATTTTTGTTGTACTTTCAGAATATTCGTTTGAAATTTTAACGAATTCAACTTTTAATAACAAGTATGAGTAATATGCAATGAGTGCAGAGAGAATTGCTCATACGCTGAGTGAGCCATTTCATTAATGAAAATAAAGAGAAATTGTTAGAGCAACTATTACATCAGTGTTGCCAGTAAATTTTATAAAATATATCTACGCAGTCAACCGAATATAATAAATTTTTAAAATTATATAGTAAATTTTCATATAAAATCCAAGCGGCCCAGGTGGCAATTTGTGTCACATCCACTTAAGAGTTAAATAAAGAACAAAAATTTTTCAGGCGTTCCACTTTATTTTTGTAGAAAAGAAAACAGCATTAATGTCTTAAGGGTTTAACATTAGCCCTCATACAAGTGTCGGAATAGTGGCTTAGTGTCTACAAACCGTCTTATTGTGTTGGAATTTGAATAAAATTTTGCCCCAAAATGTTTTGTTTTTGCAATCTTATTCGGACGAAAGAAATTTAATAGATATCGGTCAATTTATAAAGGAGCTATACAAATAATACCTCCAAAAATCGAGCTCACTCAGAATTAATGCTATTATGTATAATAAATTTATAACTTTATTGTAGCTAGTCTATTATGGCAATAATTTATGACAGTATATACATATAACTACACACACACACACACATATATATACATATACTAGAGGAATCATTGTTTTGCCTTTAACTTTTTCTTCCTTGCGACTTTTTGATAGACATTGAAAATGAAAGACGCACCGTTGGTGTCAGTAGAATATGCGTTATAAGCACAAATTCGCTTTGCCTGTCAATATTGAGGCTTCAATTAAATTCGGCATCAACTTCTTTACTGCAAGTCTTGCGCCATTACACAGTTTAGGCTCATTTAAATTCCACAGTAAATTAATAGATGAACCGACCGCTTTAACAGCAACAACAACAATAACACACACCTATGGTACAATGCAAGTGTTTAGCAAGTGAAAAAACGACTGAAAAGATTCAGCTCAATATTCCAACTAGAAAGACCGAATTCACACAAACGACATTACGATACATGGTTTGGTAACTTTTCAAGTGAAAATAAAAAATCATAATATGGAAAATAGAGGGAATTTTGTTGATATTTGTATGGGAATATATAGGAAAATCCCATGCCAGAAGGGTCTAAACCGAGTACGAACCAAGAACTACCCCCCCGTCTATTAGCGTCTGTTTCTCCTAGTTGGAGCGGCTAATGACTAGGTCCGCTGGCCTTTTTACGGTCAATTGTTTGCCTTCTGAAGGCTGTCGGTCCGCAATAAAATCCATCAGCGTCTGTTCTCATAGTGAGCGGCTGATGGTCTGCGTCTGTCTCCAGAGGAGCGGCAGGTATAATTTCGCCTGGCAGTAGGCATAAAATGCAACCCCACCACACCCCCCACGAAATGTCCGAAAATTTACGCCCTACGTATCCGGTAAAGGGCTTCATAATCTCCGGAGACCCTACTACTACAGCGTCGGTATCAGGCTGTAGTATGTCGAATGCTACTGAAACCTCGACTAGCAAGGTGGTTGCGCCAGGCTCTGCTAGTCGATTAGCTACTAGTGCGCAAAAACTCACGGCTAAGCCTTCAGGCGGTCGTAAACCAAGCTTGGTACAGGGTTCTTCGAAACCAGGTACCTCCAAGGCTTCCCAGGTCCGGACGGGAGAAAAACCCGTCAAAACCCCTTCCTCGGGTGCTGGCTTGACGGTGCAGACTCAGTCTACCGGAAATCCAGTTTCCCATGTGCCGAAACCTGTGCAAAGAGAGCATACGAAGAAAGATTCGATGCCCTCTGATGTACCTCCCCCAGCCTCTACGGCAATTATTAAAAAACCCCAAAGGCACATAAACCCATCCAAACGGGCCTTTATAACCAGGAGCTCCGCCTACAAAATCATCAGCCGACTTGGTGAAAAACCGGTTGGTGAGCTCACGGAGCAGGAGAAAACCTCTCTCCAGTGGGCAAAAACCCATATTGAGGGTTTAAAACGTGCACCTCCCTCTGCAGAGGAAGGCAATCCTGAACGGAAGCCAACCGAAGCAGCGCCTAAACGGCAGCGGTCTGGGGAGGACACGCTTCCTGGGACTAAAAGGTCCAAACACACGCCTCAACGGCCGCAAAACAGGTCGTACAAAGATGTGGCTAAAGACCACCTCATTTGGGCGATCATTGACCGCAACGCAAGTGACGGCACCATTTCGTCCAAAAACTGGAAGCTGGTTGTCGTCGCACTTAGTAGGGCGTTCCTGAGTGTTCTAAGGGGAAACCCTGGACCACCACCACAGTGCGAAGATGCCGGTTGGTATCAAGGGCACATTAAATTGATAGCGTGTGCAGATGAGCGTTCAGCGCTGCTGTACAAGGATGCCGTGGAGTCCCTGGGGGAAGTTTGGCAGGGCGCTAAGATTGAGGCAATACCTCTGGCCGATGTACCGCAAAGGCCCAGATCTATTGCCAAGATCCCCGCTGAGCCATCCGACCCCAAGGAGATCCTGGAAATAATTCAGATAAGTAACCCCCAGCTACCCACACAGGACTGGAAAGTAGTGAGGGTTTCTGAATCTGTTGAAGAGTCCAGGAAGGCCACTGTTGTGATAAACAGTGACTCTCTGCCGTCACTTCGGAAGACACAGGGGAAGATTTTCTATGGATTTGGAACTATCTTCCTCCGAGTCTATAAAGGTGACGACAAAGGGAAGCCTCAAGCTCCGGCGACTACCACCACCACAACAACAGCATCAACGGAGCGTATGGAAGACGAATCTGCTACGTCATCGGCCAATGAAGACACCCAATCGGTCAGTGGACTTGTGGGTGACTTCTTTAGTAAGATGGGAGTGGCGGATGATGAGGACATCCTTCTGGAATCGGACGACGATCCAGAGGATGCCAACGTCACAGTCGTCCATAGTGATGAGCTATGATGAAGGTGACACAAATCAACCTTCATCACTCTAAAGCGGCGTCAGCTGCCCTTCTCCTCCGATTAGCTTCAGGCACGGAGGAGCTTATATGCATCCAAGAACCATTGTCGTATAGAGACAGGGTTTGCGGACTCAGATTAGACGGTTACAGTACTCTGTACGCAGCCGATCAAGGTAAGACCAGAGCTTGTGTTATGGTCAAAAACATCCTTAAAGCTTTCATTCTTTCTGATTTTAGCGATAAGGACACATGCACTGTCGCAGTAGAGTGCAAAACCAGTACAGTCTGGTTTATGAGCTGCTACATGGCACACGACCAGGGTGCTAACACTCCAAACTCAACAACCAGGAAGGCGATGTCGCACGCTAAAAGGCACAACATCCCCCTAGTAATATGTGCAGATGCGAATGCACACCATACCGTCTGGGGCAGCTCGGATGTCAATCCACGAGGTGAGTCGCTTTTGGACTTCATAGTAGAAAATGAACTAACAGTAGTTAATAGGGGTAGTGAGCCCACCTTTATTGTGACTAACAGAAGGGAGGTTCTTGATATTACGCTTATTAGTGATAAGTTCGCGGATATGATTAGCGATTGGAACGTGTCTAAGGACTGTTCCTTCTCTGATCACATGTATGTTGATTTCAATTTTTCCTTTAGAGTTGATTCAGTTAAACCCTACACGAACAGAAGAAGGACTAACTGGTCTATCTATGCGAGTGTACTCGGCGACAAGCTGCCTATGTGCCCAGTTCTCATAGACAGTGTGTCCATGCTCGACTCCGCAGTGGAGTCATTGACCAGTGCCTTAATGGAGGCAACAAACGAAGCCTGTAAAATAATGGACAGGAGGGGCAAAGCTAAGCCCATATGGTGGAATGCGGAAATTGCTGAAAAACGCAAGGAAAGCAGGAAGCTCTTTAATGAGGCAAAACGTAATGGTGTTTGGAACAATTACAAGTCCTCAGTTAATGAATTCAAGAATCTTATAAGGAAGGCCAAGAGACAGTCATGGAGGAAATTCTGCAGTGACCTGGAAAACTCCTCGGAGACAAGTCGGCTTCGTAAGATTTTATCCTATAATCCAGCTATTCCATCATTTATACGGAAGATGGATGGATCCTGGACCACAAACAGTCGGGACACCCTTGAGGTCCTGATGAATACACACTTCCCTGGTTGCACTGATGATGTGGCTAGGGAGGAAACTTTTAGTGGCGCTCGGGATATCTCTAATATTCCGATAACTCGCCATCGTGTGGAATGGGCGGTCAAAAGCTTCCATCCCTTTAAATCTCCAGGCCCGGATGGCATTATCCCAGCGGACCTACAAAATAACCTGGGAATATTGATGCCATGGCTCTTGGCAATATTTAGAGCCTGCCTGAGTCTCTCACATGTCCCAGCAACGTGGACATCATATAAGATCGTCTTCATCCCCAAGAGTGGGAAGACATCTCACACTATGGCTAAAGACTTTAGACCAATTAGTCTATCCTCCTTTCTACTGAAAACACTGGAGAGGATTTTGGATATTCACATTAGATCATCATTAGGACCCAATTCCCTGTCACCGGCTCAGCACGCCTACACGAAGGGAAGGTCCACTGAAACTGCGCTTCACTCATTGGTGGGCCACATAGAGAGATCCCTGCATTACAAGGAATTTGCTTTAGTGGCATTCCTGGATATTGAGGGCGCTTTCAACAATGTTAAACCTGAATCGGTTATTAACGCTATGAGACATTTGGAGATCGACCCAGCGATCATTCAATTTGTCAGCAGTATCTTGCACTTCAGGCGTATCGAATCCAACTTGGGCGCCTCGAACATTTCAAAGGTTGCGACTAGGGGCACCCCGCAAGGTGGTGTACTGTCACCTTTACTTTGGAATCTGAATATAAATACCCTACTCAGAGCCATGGAAAGGACGTGCTGCAGAACGGTCGCATATGCGGATGACGTTGCAGTTGTGGCTATGGGTAAAGATCCCAGACTTTTGTCTGAACTAATGGAGTCCGCACTGGACGTCCTAACAAAATGGTGCCAGGGATGTGGACTGGATGTAAATCCCTCCAAAACAGAACTGGTACTTTTCACAAGGAGATACAAAATTCCCAAATTTAATACCCCGAGGATAAAAGGGGTGTCACTGGTACTGTCTGACAGCGCCAAGTATCTTGGGCTAATATTGGACAGTAAACTGAACTGGAGGATGAACACCAGCTCCAGGACTAATAAAGCGGCTACTGCATTATATTGCTGCAAAAGGGCCATTGGCCTAAACTGGGGAATTAACCCGAGGAATGTATACTGGCTCTACGAATGTGTCATTAAACCCATTCTCTTCTACGGGGCAGCTGTTTGGTGGCCGGCGCTCAAGGCGAAGAGTCATCAATCCAGGTTTGAACGTACAATGAGAATGGTGGCGATAGCTGTAACAGGTGCCATTAGAACAACCCCCTCTAAGGCATTGTTTACGATTCTAAACTGGTTACCTAGGCAAAAAGGCTAGCTGCGAACGCGGCGGTAAGACTAAGGGCCACCGGAGCATGGAGAGATTATAATATCGGACATGCCAACATTCTGAATGATATTAATTGGCACATGGATGTTGATTATGTCACACCCGAGCCAATCTTTGATCCTGGCTTCACGGTAAGCATTGTGGATAACGTGGTCCACTATGATGACCTGCAAATCCCCGCGAATACGATTCGAATCTTCACGGACGGGTCTAAAACACTGTATGGTGTCGGTTCTGGCATATACTCCGAGCAGCTAAACTGGAGCATTCCTATAAGGCTGCCGGACCACTGCAGTGTAATCCAGGCCGAGATAATGGCCATCCACACAGCCGCGAAACGCATCCGGTACGGTGAAATATCTGGAAGGGATATTCACATTATTACCGATAGCAAGGCGGCCATAAGATCCCTGGAGAATGTGTTCATCACATCGAGAATTGTCCGAGAATGCCGGATGTCTCTGGAGGAGATAGCGAGACATTCACTGGTTACCCTTAATTGGGTCCCCGGACACGGGGACATACATGGGAACTGCATGGCGGATTCGTTGGCGCATGCAGGTACCACCTTGAATCGAGACGGTTCCACATATGTAGGTGCTTCACTCCCAAGGTGTAAGCAACTTATAGCGCATAAGTTTCATCTTATCGCCAGTCAGAGGTGGCACGATGAAACCACCTGTGGGGAAACCAGGAAAATCTGGCCCATCATAGATGAAAAAAGGACACGGCGGGCATTACAGCTGTCCAGATATCATCTAAGAAACCTAACTGCGGTTATAACTGGCCACTGGCCAATTGGGAGGCACGCCCAGAGGCTGGGGCTCCCTTATAACGACTTGTGCAGAAGTTGCGGCGATGAGGAGGAGGAAGAGTCAACGGAACATCTTCTCTGTAACTGCCCGGCTTTCGGAGACTTAAGACTCAAAATGTTTGGTCGAAGAACCCTTGGGGACAAAACTTGTCTCTCTGATGTTGACGTAAATAGGATCCACTCCTTTATTGAATCGACCGGTTGGCTGCATGGGAATACTAGCAGTCAGATTTCATAGGACCCATGGGAGACGGCGTGATATGGTAACACAACGGGAACTAAGCAATGGACCCACGTGAGCTGTGCTTGATCACGGCTGCCAATGGAACCTAACCTAACCTAACCTATAGGAAAATCTAAATGGGTCGATTTCGTGAAAACTTCACATAAACCATCTGCAGAGTATCCCCAACTTACCTGGTTTTGGTTTCCGTTTTGCCATTTTGTCAGCGGTCAAGATTTTTATGTTTAGTTTGGTTTCGCATTTCAACATGAAGAGACTGACGCCTAAACAACGCTTCCGAATTGTGCAAATTGGACCCAAAACAAGATTGCCGTTGATCCCGATTTTCATACGTCAATAAACAAAACTGCCGTATTTAGAGTGATAGTAATCCTCAAGTGTATGTTGAGACACCGTTACATCCAGAAAAACTGACTGTTTAGTGTGCTTTATGCGCTGGTGGAATCATTGGTCCGTACTTCTTTAAAAACAATGCTGGTCAGAACGTTACAGTCAATGGTAACCGCTGTAGAGCCATGATTACTGACATTATCGTTTATCAATTGAATAATCATGATGTGCAGGAGCTGTGGTTTCAACAAGACGGCGCAACATATCACACAGCTCGTGCTGTGCGATATGGAAACGTTTGATAGCCGCACAGTTTCACGTTTCGGACCCGTGAATTGACCTCCAAGATCGTGCGATCCAACGCCGCTAGACTATTATCTGTGGGGATATGTGAAGTCACTAGTCTACGCCGATATGCCCGAAACGATTGGTTACTTGGAGGTCAACATTCGCCGCGTTATTGCCGATATAGGGCCACACATGACGGAAAAAGTCATGTAAAATTGGACCTCCAGATTAGACTACGTCCGAGCCAGCCGTGGTGGTCATATGCCAGAAGTCATATTTAAATTATAATGTCAGTAGATTATCTTTCGAATAAAGTAAATTTCATATCAATTTAAAAAAATTCATCCTTGTTTTATTCCATTTCAAAGTTCTATACCTCTATAAAAAACCCTCTTAATATAAATGTATGTCGGTATCAAGACGGATATAAATTTAAGACTGATAACAAAAATGTTGCTTTGTTAGGTCCATAATCGCCCATAGGTCCCAAATAATGATCATATGGCGGGTCTTGCCCAACTTCAATTTCTTCATTGTTGTCACTATAAATAAGTTTTAGCATTTCAACTAAAAGACTTTTAATTAATTATTGAAAAATCAGTTTTTCAAATTTATTTTATCATTTTTTAACAATAATTTACAGACGTACGACAAATTTCGTTCGCCACTATTATGTATTTCCTTAAACGATTTAAAAATAACGGAAAAAACATAAACTCTATAAAAAAATAAGAGCAAAAAAAGTAAAAGCTAATAAGAAATTTAAAAAAAAAAAAACCAAATTAGTTCAACAAAAGCTTATAGAGCTTGTCATACAAAAACAACAACAATTTCCCAACAATAACAGTAAACTAAATCCTCCAATTGAACTGTTATTGTAACCGTCGTCGGTCGGTAGTTAAGTGGTTGCTTAAACAAATACAACTTATAGTATCGGCAGTAGTAATATTTATGGAGCCGCAGCGAAAGGACACAACTTTAACGAATTTTTGTTCTCAGATCACGTGCCTTATAAATGTTTGTATGTATTTATGTAGGCATATAAATGCATATGTATATTTGTAAGTGTATATGTACGTATATGAATAGTGTAATAGTAACATTTAAATTTAACCAAATTATAACAGTTTGCAAGCGTGTTTGTGCACGTATGTGAGTATGTCGTGCCAGTAGCCTTCTAACAAGACTGGCTGCCTGGAAAACAAACAAAGTTATAAAAAGTTCAACAAATAAATGAATAAATATAAAACCTGAAAAGTGAAACTAAAATAATAAGAAAAGAAATTGTTTTAAGTTTATAATACGAATATTAATCAATATCTACTTTAGAACAAGTAAAATAAATTCTTATTTAATTAATACCTTTTCGAATTGATACGACAATTCTCCGCAGCTACAAAAATATACAAATACAAATATTCGTTAGCGAGCGAGTTAATATTAAAACGAGGTTGTTGATTGTATTATAATAAGTAGATGGATTGGAATAGTGTTTTGCAGCGATAAAAGGAAAAATAAAAAATTTTATATAAAATAATAAAAGAAAAAACGTGGCTCTTAACAATTGACGCCAGTGTAAAGTGTTTGAGGTAAGTGAGTCAATTTTTATTATTTTTATTATTAAACATAGAATCTTCATTAATTTAAAAATAAGTTATATCCCAATTTAATTTTTTTATTTTTCAGTTGAAGGTTTTAAATGAATTGATTTCAATTATCTTTAGAAATCTCAGGAATTTGCATGAAAACTTCTTCTTCATTTCTATTAATTCACAATTAATTTTTTTAATGATTTTGCTGCTACGAGTAGTTTGTGTGTTATAGAAAACAAAACCAGCAACATCATCTAATATAAAACCATAAAATTATCTTAAAATATCTTAATTAAACGTTTATTTCTATATAAACAAAAAACAAAACGGATTTGAAAAAAAGATTAAAATTAAAAATAAAAAAAAAACATTTACAGCAATACTATCCTTAAACGCAAACACACGAATATACAACCTTAAATATTTGTTGGGAATTATCCTTTAGCAGACTCCCTCACACACACACACACACTGCCGCATTTAAATTTATACACCCATCAAACAAATCAAAGTTTATTCCAATGTCGACACCAAATAACCCGTTCTACAAATCACCATTTACAATACTCTTAATGACGAAAATATTTTTTTTGGCGAAAAAAGTCGCATGTTGTTTTTTTCGTTTTTTATTCTTCATAAAGCTCTGAAAATTCTGACTAAAAACAATTTTTTTTTTGCTTAAGAAAGAATTCAGAGGATATGGTATGAGAAGGCATTTGATATGCAAAGTCGTGATTTGTAAGGTGACCATTTCATTGTATGTGTTAATTGCAGACATTGTGTCTGTTATTAAATTAAGTTTACATTTTTGGAAATGCCACTGTGTAAAATAATTTGGTTGTGAAATTTGTTTTTTTACAAGATTTCCCAAAGAAACGAAAATCTTCTTTGAATTGGACGAAATCAAGTCAAGAATCTACTCGTAGTAGTACTTTGTGAAGCAACTAGTTGTGGGTTTTTCCATTTAGTATGTACTCAAAAATACTTTCCTGTACAAGAAAAAAGATAACATTCTAACAAAAATGGCGGCTTCTTATTTATTTATTGAATAGCAGAATTTTAAAATTTGTTATGACTAAAATGTATAACTGCACAGAATTGGCTTAGCCTTATATCTAAAGTATAATTATAAAAAAATTAATCTTAAGATTGTTATTATAAATTTTAATTTGGACTTAAGGAAAACTATTAACAAGAACCTTCAATATGAAACAAAAAAAAAAATTAAATAAACAAAAAAGATAATACAAAGAGACGAAGCGTGCATTATAATTGCTAATATACAATTATAATACAAAGATCTTAATTTAGTTAGAATAGAAAAATAACACTTTAAATAACAAAGAATGAGTATAATTAACGAACTATAAGCTGTAACATTGCGTTTAAATACGAATTTTTAATAAAAATATATGTTAACAAATATAGTTAAGGGGTGATTAAAGTTATACGGCCTAAGTTATAAAAAATGAAGCATGTCAAAAAAGGGTTTATTTTTTATAACTTAGGCCGATAGTTAATACAAAGATATACAGCCATGTCACAGAGTACAATTCCGTTCGGAATGATTCCCTTCGGAAGCGAAGAAAACATATTTGTTTATTGATAGAAAGTATATTTTGAAAGTTTTTTGGCCTTTATGATACAGAAAACTCCCATTCCGTTCATGAAAACAAAAATTGTTTCGTTCCGCAAAGTTTTTTTTCGTAATTTTCTGAAACTCCAAAATGGCGGATAAGTTGATTTTCTAATATACGACACTTTGTTACAGAACGGGTGGTTAAGTTTTCAATAGCTTGTGACACAGTGTTACTGTTACTAATTACATGTAATCTTGATGTAGAAAAATGCCAAGGTAATTTAAGGACCATTTTTAAGATTTTATTTTGGGCAATTTGTAGGTGTTTAAAGTGTGTTTTTGCACAGTCTCCCCAAATCGGACAACCATATAGAGTTATAGCCTGAAATATTGTTTTAACAATCAGAATTTTATTTGAATTGCTTAGTATGGAATTCCTATTAATAAGTGGATATAATATGTATGGATTTATATTTGTTAACTTTGTCTACTATTTGACAAACGTGATCATTAAAAGTTAGGATCTAAACAGAAACCTAAATACCTAATATTATTTGACCATTATTTATATCATTGGCCTGAATAGTTAGTTTATAATTGGGTAAAAACACAAGATTTTATTTTTCTAGTAAAAAAGATGGCTTGTGTTTTATCCGAATTGATTTTTATCCTCCATTTGTAGTAAAAGTCTATTAACCTATTTAGTGCACATTGAATTTCAGTCAGAATGCTCTGACTTAGTTCATGTGTATAATTTGCATGGATTAATTATAGGAATATCAGCGCAGAAATATACTATATAGTATCAGTATAGCATTGAAATGTTCTTTTAACACTCTTAACTTCAGAACACTCAAAATCGAGAGAGATGAGTTCATTTTTTACTTGAGATTCAGTCTAACAATCGTGACCACGGACTACAACTTTACAGGGTTTATTGTTTTTGTTTTCATGCGTTAAAATTTGACAATTATTTTCACGCAATATAAATATTATTAAATTATTTGTTTCAATTGTTTCACACAATATTTTTAAGCTTATCGATATTTTTTTATTAGGTATTTAGAACAGTAAAAGTGTTCTATAATGTTATTATATCTTCAGTTGTTTGTGTTAACACTTTAATTGGTGATATTTGAATTGTTTGATCTATTTTAATTTTTTTACTGTCCATATCAGTTTCCTCTTCACCATCTTGGTCAAAAACTTGTAGAGGAGTCCAGAAATTTCTTCTGGACCTGGTTTTTGGTTTATTGGATGAAGACATTTTCATCAATTAAAGCACTATTGCGTTTCGAAATTTTTATTTTTTTTTAAATGACAGGGGAGACTGACAAATACACGTCATACACGGGTAATATCTAAACAGAGACTGAAATGGCGGCTTCTTAAAATTCAAACATTTTAAGAAAATAGTAATAAAATGGAACCGATTAATATTATGTATTGATAAAGCAAATAAGACAGTTTAATCGGTCAAGACCGATTATGATACCCTACACCACAGTTTTTATATACAACCTTCTAAGAGTTTATCATGGACCCGCCAAAGCAAAATGATGTTATGAAGTAAAGATTCATATAAAAGTTATTTGTGTTAAATATTATCTACATAAATATCAACATCTATATGAGATTTGTTTATCTTAAAGCGATTTTGGAGAGCCGGCTTATATGGGACCTATGATCCATTTTGGATATGCTGGCACAATCGCCATAATATACCAGCTTTATTAAAAGTTTATTTAATTTTATATCAATGCCAATATTCCTAGAAAAAACTTTTTGAATTTTGGTAATAGGTAGTAGTTATTTCATATGTTACCTGGTAAGTAGTTGTCATTACAATTGTCATTATTCTGAAATCCTCAATAAGTACTTACTAGTAAAGACCTCAGTAAGTACTTTCCACTTCTATGATTTTCACTTCTGAATATTTGCTTACTAGTAATCAGCTCAATAACTACTAATTAGTTGTGTTGTTTTCAGTACTGAATATTTACTTGATAGTAACTAGTTCCATAACTACTTATTAGGCCTATTAACTAGCGCCAATTAAATAAAAACTAGTTATTTTTTGGCTTCCATTAAGTACTTACAATTTAACTTACTGGTAGTAAAATAGTAACTAGATATTTTTGTGCCTTCTAGTAAGTGTAGTGTCAGTACAGAATTCTGTGGACAACTTGAACAAAAATAAGTAGTTATTAAGCCGAAAAATAAGTAGTGTTTATATTTCTCCTACATTACGGGTAACAGGTAAGTAAAGTTTTTGCTGGGTTTATAAGAAAATTATGGCATTTAAAGCTATATTTGGGAATGTGATTTGTATGGAATCTTAAGCCAAATATGGCAGAAGGTTATAGAGTGCAAAGAAAATGTGCAGCTTGTTTGTGGGCAATGCAAAATTATGGACCAATTGTCACCATTTTTGAAAGTCTTAGTGCTTATAACAATTAAAACGCATATGCCAAGTTTCATAAAATTATCTCCAAAATTGGGACCTGTATTTTGCGCACCAGGTTTGCATAAACAGCTGGACGGATGGACATAGTTAGATCGATTCAAAAAGTTATTCTAAGTCGATCAGTATTATGTTTATATGTTTGTATATATATTGTTTATATACATATTTGTATTAACTACACAAAAAAAAAATTCCAGTCAGCTGAATTGGTTAGGAAAACAAAATCTTGCTAACGTCAAAAACGTACTAGATGTTGAATAAGATATAAAATCAACTTAAGAAGATTTCGGTGCAATGTAAGCGGGCTATTATTTGGAATAAAATTCTGGTCATATTCCGATTCCTTTTAAAATTAAAGTACATAATTCTGAATAAACTACATATCGTTACCTAAAACGCAAAAGGCCCTAACTAACCAAAAACTAAAAATCGACTTTTTCATTGATTCTGATGTATTGCATCAACACAAATGTTCACAACAAATTTTGGAATCTTTCGACCAAAATTAGCGATTTTATTAACAAAAAACCAAAAAGCCGTATCTACAAAATATTATACGATAAACGCTAATAGACATAACTAACAGTTTGCATTATATGCAACATTGTTATTTGTCAAAACCACTGGTAGGTTTAGCAAGAAAAATAGAAGAAAGAATAATTATAAACAGTTTGAGGCAATTTACCATTTTAAATAGTTTTTTGCTTCTCCTGTAAAATTCTCAAGGTGTTAGATAGGGCCTTTTGCGTTTTAGGTAACGATATGTATATGACTTGTGAAGATAAATGCACCATTCGTTTTAATTCTATTCTAATAATTCCATATAGAAACTTTAATGCCAAGCCCTTAATTCTGAAAGTCAAGGAAAAATAATGAACCGATTTTGCTGAAATTTTCGCAGTATTTTCCTCCTTTAAAAAAACTTTATAGATTTATGTGTATCAGGAGATCGGCAATAGTAAAATATCCAAATTTGTTACAAATAGCTTGGTTATCAATACAACATCTGTCAAAAAGTAGACCGGAATGGAGAAGTGGGGTCACATCTCCCATACAAGTATAATATGATAACCTTTTTCCGATGTGCGAAAGAATTCTTTTTTTCGTATAACTACATTGAAAACAAAAATAAATTTTTAGACTTTGTTTTTGTTTTCAATGTAGTTATACGAACGAAAGAATTCTTTCGCACATTGGAAATAGGCTATGAATGTCTGTATATCTGGATAACTCTAACAGTAAAAGTTTCCAAATTTGAAACAAACAGTTGGGTTTTCAAAAAATATGATGTGATTTGAAAGTGACATACAAACACAATATTGATTTCTATATACATATGTACATTCACATTGTTTACAAACAGCGGTCAAAACGTGGGCTCGATTGGAAAAGTGGGTTGTAGCACGCCTATATAAAGACAATATATATGTCTGTATATCTAGAAAACGGTAAGTTTGGTTTTTTTTATTTTAATGGCGGAGCTCAGGGCTCTGGGCTAAGCTATATAAACATTTATTCTAACAAAATTAAATGTATATGTATATCTGACAATCCTAAAAAAAAGCCAATCTTGTTTTAGTGATTTGGCTTGTATTTCGAGATTGATTTTAATATTTGTAGCACCAATATTACACTATTAATAGCACAAATCTACCACGTAAGAAATTAAACTTCGTTCATTTTTGCGTGCCAGTCTTATCGAGCTTACAATAGACATACTAGCAGATCAGTGCTGCCAAACTTTTTGTAATTACACATATTGTGTGTAATTTCCACTTGCATGTGTAGTCCAAGTGTAATTTGTTTTATGTGTAATCTGTGTGTAATTTTACTTTGAGTTCAATTTTTTCATTAATTTTTGACCACCAAGTTTTTTTTTTGAAAATTGTGTTCATATACTTTACTAGCAGGAACTTGCAACGAGAGAGTTAATTTAAAATTTACAAAAGTTTTCTCAAAATTACTCAAAAAAATATAAATGTAATTGAACGCTTTACAAGCAAAAAAATATCATGTTAGGTATATTGACAATATTCAGCTGGAAGAAACGACATTATTTCTTAATAAATTTAATTGATTTCAACTATTTGGGCAAGAATATTGTTTTTAAATTTAAGAAAAACAAGTATTCCATTTTATTGAAAAACTTTTAATACAAAAATTTTGAAAATTATTTTTGTTTTGTAAACAAAAACATGAAACAGGTGGTTGAATAATTCTTGCAAGTAACTACTATCAGTTACTATCAGAAATGTTCAACAAATTTTTTGTCTCTAAAATTTTTGTGCTCTTTTTCCACACTCTCCTTGCAAGTTTTTCGAGTACATGAACACTTACTAGTAACAATTATTGGCAATAGGCAATAATTTTTTGTAAATGAACACACCTATAATCTGTCAAATGTGATTGACATTGACATTTCATTGACATTTGGGCGAGATTTTAGAATTTAAGACGTAAGTTCCTAATGTTTCATTAAAAAATAAATATTTGTGCAATTTATTTTAAGACTATCGAGCAGGCAATACAGGATACCTGCAAATCAATACATTTGTTTCCATTAAATAGAAAAATTGACAGCAAGTTTAAGGAATTTATGTTGCTTAAACAATGTTCACACAAAAATGCTTAGCTAGATCAAATACCATCTTACAAATAAACTTGAGTTAGTCCATAAAAATTATTAAAAATAAAGCTTAAGTTTAATCAGTTTACTGGCCACGCTTTTTTGGATTTTTTCGAATTCATTCTATCAGAGCAAATTTTTTTCCTTTGCGGATGTTGTTTTGCTTCAAATGTGTAATTTGGGACATAATCATGTGTAATTTCCGAATTCTTCATTGGCAACACTGGGAAAGCTATTGATCGCTTGATCGTCTTACACAGGGTCTCAACCTGAGATAAGATATAAGATTTTTATATCAGCAAACGTCAAATTCAATAGCAGAGAGTATTTTCTTACGTGTGGACTCTCAAATAGTGTTAGTATTAATATTACAATAAATGTTATGAGACAGTTGTTATGAGATATCTGATAACAACTGTCTTATAAGATGAAAAATTCACATACATACATACACACATATAAAACAATAATAAGCCACCATTATTAAAATGTTAAATTGATTAATGCAAAAAGTGCCAATATTGTGAAAAGTGTTTAAAAAACAATATTTTAAACTAAAAAATCAAAAAACTAAAAAAAAGAATGAAAAAATAATAAAAACGATACAAGTTTACTGTACGAGAATCAGTCGATTATGAAATCTTATAAGATACGTGTTCCCCTTGTTTAATATTAAGATTAACCTGAAGAAATTTATCCTCTCATTCTGCCGACGTTCTCTCAGATATTATATCAGATATTATCGCAGGTGGAGACCCTGTGTTGAGCTGGGATCACATGATTGCCGCAATGCGCCAATTTTCACAATTGTTAGTACCCCAATCGTGTGACTGCACAACCAAATGCCTCATGTACCAATCGAGGGCAATATTGTGCTGACTTTTACCAATAAAGTGCAACCCTGGTGCGGCAATCGTGTGACTACTTGATATGCAACCGCGCGTCAATAAAAATGACAAAAATGTACCAATACTTATTGAGTTCTTGTTCGGCAATTAAACAGCACAATGCGCGCCAATATTTGCCATTTTTAATAAATTTACTTTTGTGTGTTTCTTTTAGTAGGAATAAATTAAAATTTATCAAAAATTAAAATTGGGAATTTAGCAAGTCATTAATAAATAAATTAAAAATAAATTTTGTATTCCCGAAAATAACTTTTGATATATTTTTTTATTTTTTTTTAAATTAGTGTATTTAATGTAATTTACCCATGAACTTTACCATTTTTTTTGATTATGTTTTAATAAAAATGGAACAAAATTTGTCAAAATTAATTTTAAATTATCCGATTTTTTAAAACAAATTTGACGATTTTTTCTTAGGAAATTAACGATTTTTCACAAATTATTTGGCAGCCCTTCATAAAACGAAAACAATGAAGGAATTAAAATAACAAAATATAACAATTGTGTTTTAATTATTTTCATCATTTAAATGCTTTCTCTTCAAATAAAAACAAAATAATACACATTCTTGTGTACATACAAACATAATTTGTGCACCATTTTTTGAAAATTTATTTTTCTCGCATCAATTTTATATGTAACTTATTTTGACAGTTCTTGTGAAAAACTTTTAGCAAAATATTGATACAGAAACACTTTTTCTCACATCCTTTCAATTAACGCTGGAAAATTATTGAAATGACAGATAATTTTCCCAAAGTAAATATACAGAAACATTTATGTGAGAAAAACCATTTTTTGTTTCATTTTGCACTGTTTTTGTTATAATTCACTTGTTTCATGCGAGAAATACAGAAACGGGCTACAGGGCAATCGTGTTTTTTCAGAATATTTTATTGGGGAAATTTCATTATTGTGCGTCAATAACACAGAAAAAATTATAAAATTTCTGCAATCACCAAATTTGTTCTAAATTCATAATATCAAGCAAACAAGTTGTTGATTTTGCACCTATTACCAAAATGATTATATTGATTACTAAAAATTTTGAAAAAATATTTTCAATAAATGATATTTTTAATTTTAATTAAAAAAGTGATCAAAAAACTTTGCCATTTCAAACAATGTGTTAATTTATTTAATTAAATATTGACAATTCCCAACAACAATTCTACATTTTTAAATTTTTTTTTTTAAACGAAAAAAGTCAATTAAGATTTTTTGTTATTTAATTCAAATTATAATTGAAAATTTTTTTCAAAACAACTAAAATGTTAATTAAATCAAAATTAGATCTATAATTTTCTTTCAATAAAAAAAATAATTGATTCAATTATCACATTAATTAAATTTAAATACTTTTTAAACCATTTTTTTAATTGATAAAACACTTTTTTCTGTGAAAGCACAGTCAAAATTGTGTCATATTGATGCATTTGCGGTAATCGTGTGATCCCAGCTTTAGAGAATTTACAGTAAATATGTAATTTAAAATATTTAAGCTTTTATAGCGTTTCATTAAAAAGTGTTATAAAATCGTTGTCACGAAATTATGTTAGTATTTTTTTTTGTATTTCTTTATTTTCTACTAGTTATTTATCAATTTATCTCAATCAACAAATAAATATTGTAAACATTAAATCAATTTCGTTTAAACAAACAATGAAACGAACCAACAACAACAATAAACCAACTCACTGATTGTTGCTGGCAAAAACGATAACGAATGGTCAGTCTTGTCTAGACTTCTGTAGCTGGTAACGGAAACACAACAACAAGTTAATGCATTCTTGTTGCAGGTATGAGTGCCATGCCTGTCTGTCTTTCTGACAGCTTTTAAGTCGATTATTTATTCATTATTGTATATTACAAACAGGCGATAAAGCCGCAACACCCGTTGTGGATGAGAGTTGCGTATGTGTGTGACGACTTCATTACCTAATTTTTATTTGGAAGCGAATATAGTTTGATGGAAGATTGCAGAAAGTTCGTTGTCGTAGTCGCGTCGACAAAACTAAACACTCCCTTTTGAGGACATAATCATACACACAACAGAAATACCTACATATGTACGTACATATATACAGTCACACACATAAATCTTTCGACATTCGTGCATATGTAAACGATTAGAATAAAGTTTCGAATAAACAAATAACACTTTTCTTGGTAATTTTTTGGGCTAAGAGTCAAATAAAGTATGTAGCATGTTTGTGTAAATATTGTTATAAATAAATATTTACACAAAAATTATGTTTTTGTTGTCAACATCAAACATCTTGTTGCTTGTGCAGTTAATTTGGCCCTTAACCTGGCGTTTACACGTGAAAGTACATACTTTCTTGCAAGTAGAGTATGCGTATTATCAACGAAAAATTAAAGAAACAGCCGATTGGCTGAAAGTACAAAAACTGTGTGTGTGTTAATGAAAAAATTTGAGTGTATTGCGACTTTCTAGGTAAGTGAGCTTGGAATTTATTTACATCATACGTCGCGGCAATACTAAGTGCTTATAGGTGCCATCTGCCGTTTAAAATTAAAAGCTTGACCTTTTTTAATCGTTTTTCATTTTAGCACTACTTGTGTTGTGCAGCGAACTAATTAATGGAACGAACATGGATAATACTTCCGAAGTTTATAATGCCATTTCGATAATGCCATTTTCGATAATAAATGACTGTCTTTTTATTATAAGGCTTAAAATATATTTAACAACCCTACTACATGTTTGTGCTGAAAATAGTCCATGCTTCATTATACGAAAGAAACTTTCGTTGCTACTTTTTTGTGCTATGTATTTACAAAAGTTTGGTATATAATTCGAAAAAGGTATACTCTAGTATTTTTAAATTTAACGAAAGTAACAAGTACGATCGTAAATTTATAAAGGGTCCCTAATAGGGTACACTCTCAAAAAATGTGTTTTAATCACACTTGTGGCGTTGGATGTAGGCTGTGATATGGGCGGGCTTGACAGACTATACGAGTACTTTCTGACTTTCCGTTGACTAAAAGAGTGCGTGTTTGTAAACAAAATTGTTGCTTACTTTTTAAATCGGGCTGTAAGCATGATTTATACAGGGTGGCGCATAAGTAATGTTATGCTTTATTTGCGTTGGCATTTATTAAAATTAATATTATAGTTTGGAGATACATATGCTCACATTATGTTGTACAGATAATGTTTTTCAAATGGTGTCAATTGTTTGCATCGATCTGACATGATCTTTGCAGAGCCTTTCTCAGAACTTTTCTTAGAATTTCAGGTACCAACGCCCTCACTTCTTTTTAGATATTCGCCTCAAGCTGTTGGATTGTTCTTGGCTTATTGACATGCAACTTACCCTTTAGGAAACCCCAAAGCAAAAATCGGGACCCGTTAAATCGGGCGAGCGCGGTTGCTAATTAAAATCAGAGCCATAATTGGACAAGTTGTATGAGCTATGGCTCCATGTTATTGGAAGCAGAATTCTGAATTGTTCTTTTCCTCGGGCCTTAAAAATGTTCAATCATTGCCCGGTATTGAACGCCGTTCACATAAACCGCAACTTGTTCATAGTTTTAAAAAAATATGGTTAAAAGACAAATATGTGGATCTAAGTGGTCACAATACCAAAAGGGTATGCAAAAATTATAGAGGTATTATGTTACTGTCAATTCCCTTAAAGGTGCTCACTAAAATTCTTTTTGACCGCGTAAATGAAAAACTGGAGTCAACAATACGAAGACAACCGCTCTTGTGTTGACAACATAATCAAGTTAATATAATCGACCAGTCAGTCCTACATTTCGTATTCATCGACTATAGCATGGCATTTGATAGAATAAATATAGAGTGTATTTAGGACGAACTACGGCAGAAAGGCATTGCCCCAAAGTTGACAAATCTAATAAAGACACAATACACCGGCTTTCGTTGGAGGGTTCTCTTTTTTTTTTTTTTTTTTTTTTTTTTTTTTTTTTGTTAGGACCAGCACTCAGGGGATGACCCCTACTCATGCAATGCATTGTGTTGGAACTAGGAAAATAAGTTATGGGAAGGAGGAAAGAGGGAGTAGTGCTTGTGAACATTCGACTTTAACTTATTCATGTTGTAAGTAAGAAGGAAGACTTCAGCAGGAAGGTTATTCCACATACGAACAGTCCGGCCAAAAAACGAATTTTCCCTGTAATACGTTGTACGATTCACCGGCCAATCGACCACAAAGGGATGGGCTCTTGAGGAAAAACGTGTCTTACGAACAAAGCTATGGGTTTCGGGAACCAAATCCCTAATTTCATCAGGACACATCCCGTTGTAGTAACTATAAAATAGGCAAGTAAAACCCACATTGCGACGGTGCTCAAGGGAGTCAATAGAATTGGATACCCTACTGTCGCCAATGATAACCTTCGCCCTCTCCTGCACGCGGTCGAGAAGCTCCAAAATATACTTTGAAGCACCGGCATACACATGAGATTTGTATTCCATTCGCGGTCAGATATAGGTGGTATAAATAGTAAGGAGATCAGATGGAGTGAAGTATATCTTACACGTTTCAAAAAACCGAGGCACTTGAATGCTTCTTTCGACACCTTACTACAACAACTTATTATTTCAATAATTAATATTTACAGAATTGAGATAAAGTATTGAACTAATAAGTTGTTGCTGTAATAGAACACACAAATATCAATCGTTTGACATGAAAAAGTCAAAACCGTATTTTTTTAAGATACGAGGTGGAGAAAGTAAAGCATCGATATATAATATATATTTAAAACAACACAAAAAAGTTAAAATTCTTGATATTGCCTTTTCCCTTCAATTACAATATTTTCACTTTTCCAATTTATAAAAATACACACAATTTTCATATAATGTCTAAAAACATGTTTGCCATGCAATAAACTGACAATCGTGTGATCTGACAATTTTTGTTGCAGATGAATATATTGTTAGACAGTTGGCTGCCAATCAATTGTATGGTTTTCTTATAATCGTCTCAACTGACAATTTATTGTACTATTAGCGGAAATTTTTTCTTTGGCAGTATAGTGTCACCACAATGCCTTACATTATTGTAAGATCTGCACACCGTCTGTACGAAGCTTAAGTTTGTGTTACTTTGAATTACTTTAGCGTAGTTTGTAAGACAACTGAAACGAACCTAAATTTTTATAATCTTTAGTGTGTGTAGAATTCACTAATTCGCCTTGAGTAAAATAACGTTTTACCGTCAAAAATAGCAACAATATGTAAACATTTAAATAACGCACCAGAACAATTTAATGCACACATACATATGTATGTATGTATGACTAGTGATGTTACGAATATTCGTATTAGTATTTGAAATGCCGAATATTCGCCTATTTTACGACATTCGTTATCGCCAAATTCAGGAGAATATTTTGTTAATACATTCCAACAGAAAAAAATACAAAAGTGTATAAAAGACATAAAATAATTTAATAAATTTTAATAATTTTTATTCAAAAAAAAAAACATTTTGTCTTAAACGCAAAATAAAATTTTCTTTTAGTAAAGTAAAAACAAACAAACATTAGAATTATTGTGCCTCCACAAAAAGAATTTATGAAAATTACTTAAGTTTATTTTAAGCATTCCTAGAAAAACTCTCATTTGCAGCATTTGTCTTATTATCGTACGAAAATTATCGACAACTGGAATGGGTCAATGAAATATCAAGATAATTCCGATCCCATTACAAAAATTGGAAGTGCGTTCACTGCGGCGGATTGACAGTTAACATTTAAAGAAACTCGAAGTGATCTTTTCGTTCTGCTTATTATAAAATAACACTGTGCTAGAAATTTACACTTTTTTTGAGACATGCTGGGCACTTGGCGCTTTAACATAATTTGGGTACGCTGAAACCAGTGGTGCTAGCCGTTTTTTTTAGGTCAGCTCTGGCTTTCGAGATATACGGGTATTTCGAAAATGGAGGAGGTTGCACCACATATGTTCGCGTAACTCAAAAACTTTTTAGTTTATTGAACAAACTTAAAAATCCGAAATTCCGCAATAAAATTTTGAAATTTTTGTTTTTTAAAAATTTATAAAAATGGGAAATGCTTCTATTTTTTCCAGACATATAAAAAACGAAGTTGCAAACAAAACAAGCCATATACGATTATCTTAACAACTTTTGATTTTATTCACAAAAGACCATGAGGAGCCCCAATAAGATATGGAGATATAGGGGAAGTATGCCTCGAGAAAATGTTAAGGACAAAAAACTAATTGAGGTCGGTCATACATTATATCCCACTAGGGGCGACGCCTGGGCATTTATGGCACTTTTTCTTCAATATATTTCTAGTTTGTATTGAACATTATTTATGGAAGCCCCCTTAATGAATGGAGATAGCGGGTTGGCATGTTAGAAATAAATGATTGGGAAAAAAACAAAGTAATGTTGGTCAAACATTTGACACATCTAGGGGCATCCTACCACTGCAGGGTCCAAATTTAAGAATTTTTTTTAGCTTTATTTTAAGTTTGCAGGAATACTTTTATTGATTAACTGAACTTTTTTTTATAAACTATTATAAATTTTGACTACAATACACTATAGGAAATTTCCCCTTTCTTTTGGCCAAAAGTACTTAATTTTTTTTTTGGAGTTTTTGATTTTTTTTTTCACTATGTACTTAAAAACATACTAAAAAAAGCATCCCCGAAGAATAAAGCATCAATGATGCTTTACCGTTATTTTATAAATGCAAAAACATGAGGTTTGTTTTTTAAACAAAACGAGGAAGTTACTATATTAAATTAGACGTGTATTTAAGTTTAAAGTTTTTATTCAAAAAATTCATGTAAAAAAAGTGAAAAATGAACAATAATGCTAAAAGTGAGTACTTTTATAGTAGTTAAAAAGATATTCAACTTTTTTTTAATTTGGTTAAATCGAAGGAAAGAAAAAGACCTTGATGTTATATACTGTAATAATAAATTGCAACTTCACTAAGCTCCGAAAAAAAATGATTAAAAGTGATAGATATAACACTTACGCATTTCGATAGAGCCATAAGTTGTCACCCATTCGCAATTTATTTCAGCTGCATATACTTGCATATGTCTTAAAAAAAGCGTATTTTTCCAGGTAAAAAAAACAGTGAAAGTCCGTGAGCGCGCGTGACAAACTTCTTTCCCCGTGACGGTGCGTGACTAAAAATTTATTAGCTTAAGGAGGAAAACTTCCAAAAAGCGAATCTAAAAAATCATTTAGGAGGAACACTTCCAAAAAGCGAATCTAAAAAATCATTTAGTTTGGCCCACTCGTTTGGCTAAAAATTAGAAAATTTCCTATAGTGCAATAGTTGCACTCAAAAAGAAATTTCGTATGAAAATGGATTAGTTTTAACTTAAGAAACGTCTAACCTGTTTTGTAAAATGCCCTTATCATGTTGATTATAAAAATTATTTTCTATTTTTTTTATTACGTATAAAAATACAAGGAAATTTTACATTGTAATGTAAAAATTTAATTAATAGATCCCAAGATAAAAATTTTATTCTGTAACCGTTTGGTCATTTTATGTTAATCCAACAAAATATCTGAAACAAATTTTTATTGTAAACTGCTGAAAAAAAAAAATAATTTTGGAATTTAGCTTTTCATAAACTTTAAAAAATAAACTGGTCTTCTTTATATATAATCTTTTAAATCAAAGCACCGTTTGTATTTTGCTTAGATCAGGGGTATTTAAAATGAGTTCCTAAAATTTATGTTGTTTTTAATAAAATTTCATACAGTTAATAAATTGTTAACAAAAATCTTGATATTTTTTTAGCATTTTCTAAAATAATTTTTAACATTTTTTGGCCTTGTCTAACGCCGGACAACTTATCACTGGACCTATTGAAAGCCAATCCAATCAAGAGTACTGATATTCTATTTCCGTTAATATCCGACTATTGGACTAGTGAGAATCTCCCAGTAGAAGTAAAAAATGGAGTAATGTGATCACTAAAAAAGGTAACCTCTCAGAAGTCAAGAACTGGAGAGGAATCACTCCAGTGAACAAAGTTATCGCCCACATCATCACTGGATCACAAAATATTAATCACAAGGGGTCTGCCGGGTAGTCTCGTGGATCTCGATTACGTGGACGACATCTGCCTGCTTCAGACATTAAAACCATTCTGAATGAGGTGACGAGGCCCTCAGCACTGTTTGGTTTGCGCATCAACGTATCGAAAATCAAGGTGATGTGCATAAATGCTAACAGCTCGTAAACGTTTAAAGTTGGAGATACCCCAAAAGAAAATATAAATTATTTTTGCTATCTGGGTAGCATAATACGGCAAATGGCGGTTCACACATTCGTTCCCGCGTCAACAAAGGTCGTGCGGCGTTCGGGATGCTCGGCAATATATAGAGGGGAACGTCCATCTCAAAAACGACAATATGTAAAATATTTAACGCTTGCGTCAAATCGGTCATCTTTTATGGCTGCGAAATATGGAACGCGGCTACAAAATAAATACGGTACCTGCAATCCTATGGTCTATTACAAAACAAAAACAAATTCATCTAGAAATCAGGGTCGTAAATGGAAGTGGACCGGGCATACACTGAGAAAACCTTATGACGGTATCAGCCGAAATGCCCGCGATTGGAACCCGCAAGGCAGTCGCAGACCAGGCAGGTCAGCAAATACCTGGAGGAGGCACCTAGAAGCAGAAACACTATCTGCAGGTCGCACTTGGAGAGAAATCAAATATTTAGCATTAGATAGAATAAACTGGAATGTATTTGTTACGGCCCTATGTTACAACTAGGAACTACGCAAGATTAAGCTGTAAATATTTTTAAGACACTGATAAGTATGCAAACAGTTCCTTGGAGTTATCGTAATGGCTTCAGGTGAAAAGTATAATATCTCACCGTGTAGAATAATTGGCTTTATTTGTAGCATTAATCACTTATAGCTTATGGCTTTTATATAATAATAATAATGCTATTATAAAAATTTAAAAATGTTCTGGTGCGGAATGTAATTATAATGTTAAATATGTTTAGTACTGTAACATCTAATTAATTGTTGTGGACTTTTTCAATGAAATTTGATATTCGTATTCATATTCGGCGAATATTGACGCAGATATTCGTATTCACCTTTTATTCGCGAATATAAAAAATTTATATTCGTAACATCACTAATATGTACATGTTTACATGAACCAAATCCATGCAAATTCTTTAAAGTTTAAATGAATCAACGAGCACATGCACGTTGTATGGCTTTGATTACACATGCAAACATTTAAGGCGGCCTGTTTGAAAATGTCTTTCACATTTACTTTTTTGATGTAGAATCCTTAAACTTCTTTTTACATTTTTTTAAATTTCTTGAGGACATTTGAAATAACTCTCGTACGTTTAAATATGAGTACATAGTAAGCGTTTGTTATTATTTTTCATATTATTTTTATAATTACAGAGCATGTGCAAGTGATTAAGTATATGCTGAAAATTATATATTACTAGCTCCACCCAAATGTTGTGTATTGATAACCAAGTTGCTTATTCCTAATTTGGCAAATTTGGTTCCTGCCGGTCTCCAGATATGCATAAATCTATTATATGGGGTGTTCCACGCCTACTTTTCCAATTTTTTAGGGAGGTTGCTTATAGCTGTGTGTACTAAATTTAGATATTTTTTCTCTTGATTCTTATGATATAAATAAATATATTTTCGTGCCACACCCACTTCTGCAATCCCGCCCACATGTTGTTGGATTATATGTATTGATTCCCAGTATGCATGCACCTCATTTGTAAATTTTGGCTTTTGGCGTTCTTTAGATATAAGGGTGTTAATTTAATCGGCCTGTTGCTTTAATCAGTTAATCGCTCGATTAATTAACCGAGGTTTTGGTGTAATCGGTTAATTTTGTTTTTTTTTTTATAAATTAAGTAATTTCAATAAATAAAAATGCATAAATTATTTATTTTTTGGAGTTGTTTAGTAGAAAAAACAATAATATAACAATCAAACAGTTCTTGAACTAAAACGAGCAAACAAAAAAATAATTAATATATATGTATTACAATGCACTTAATCAACAAGAGGGTATTGACTCAAAATTTAAATAAATAGGATTTAAGCAAATCTTTTCTTTAGTTTTGATAAAACTTAACTTGGAAAAAATTCTTTCATTTATCGTAGTTGTAATAAATATTAAAAATAGAGAAAAAAATCCCCAGCCACTATTTCGAGTGGAGTTAGAACCCGGCGACGTTAAGCTTAAAAAAAACGAAACGCATCCCATTTACAGTCTGAAATATATCCTGTATAGGAAAATAACGATAGAGGAGCCGCACAAAAGGAACGGTCCCGTGCAATGTTTAAACTGCCAAGAATTTGGTCACACTAAGGCATACTGCCATTTAACCCCTGTTTGCGTTGTATGTGGAGAGTTGCATGGTACAGCTCTCTGCGATAAGTCTAAAAACGACCCCAATGTAAAAAAATGCAGCAACTGTGGTGGTAATCACACTGCCAACTATAGAGGATGCCCTGTATACTCTATAGTCAAGCGCTCGGTTTGACCGAAACCTAATCCCCCTAAAATGCAGGTATCACATCAAGTTAACACTAATGACATTCAAGTGCCGCAGCCTAGTAATAACAGAACATCCTACGCAAACGTCCTAAAATCAAACCATATTCCAATTCAAGGTGATTTGCCAAATAATGATGAGACTCCAGTTTCTAATTTAAGTCGTCTAGAAAAAACCATGGAAACACTAGTGCAAACAGTAACTAACTTTACGAACACAATGGGTAATATGATGCAGGAAATGTTAAGAATGCAATCGATGTTATTGCAGGCTGTACTAAACAAGCCATGAATTGTTTAAAAATTTGTTTTTGGAACGCAAACGGCATTCGCCAACATAAAAATGAACTAGAATACTTTCTTAAAAGTAAACAAATTGATGTAATGATGGTTTCTGAAACTCATTTGACCTCAAGAAATACGTTTAAAATTAATGGTTATATATTATATGATACCAAGGACCCTCGAGATAGAGCTTGTGGAGGCTCTGCTATTTTGATAAAAGCCCGAATCAAACACTACTTAATGTGTGATTATCGTGAAGATTATCTGCAAGCAACGAACATTTGTGTTGAAGAGCTTAATCGAAACTTAGTACTTTCATCATTATACTCTCCACCTAGATTTTCAATATCAGAAAGCCAATATTATAAATATTTTAAATCATTAGGACCCTGTTTCCTAGCCGCTGGCGATTACAACGCTAAACATACCTTCTGGGGGTCACGGCTCATAACACAAAAGGGTCGTGTTTTGTACAATACAATGTCTAAAATGGATTTAAATGTGGCCGCGAGTGGTCAACCAACTTATTGGCCTACTGATCAGCAAAAAATTCCAGATTTAATCGATTTTGGCGTGGTTAAAAACATCCCCGCAGAAACGATTCATGTTGAAGCTTCTTTAGAATTATCTTCTGATCACACACCTACACTTCTAACTATAGCAAACCCTAATAGAATTGTATCTCCGTGTGGATACTTAGTGACGTCAGCAACACAAATAAATTGGTTAAAATATAAAAAATATCTCAGTACCCACTGCACTGAAAATATTCCGCTTAGAACACCGGAGAATGTGAATCTTTCTATTGTAAATTTTGACAATTATCTCAAACTAGCTGTTCAACATTCTAGCATAGCCCGCAAAAACATCAAAAATAGTAAAATTTATTCTACAGATGTCGAGCGTCTCTTGACTGAAAAAAGGAGAGCTCGAAGGGAGTGGCAATTGCACAGATCCCCTCAACTTAAAAATTTACTAAAAGAGTGTACAAAAAGGCTAAGAATCTTACTGCAGTCTCAAAAAACGGCTTCTCTGGAAAAATATCTTAAGGAACTTGATGCAACTCCTCAATCTGACTACTCATTATGACGTGCAGCTAGAAATCTAAAAAGACCAGTTATCACTAAACCGCCATTAAGAAACTTAAATGGAAGTTGGGCACGAAATGATATAGAAAAAGGAAATATTTTTGTTAATCATTTGAAAACCGTATTTACCCCTCATACATCTTTCGATACTGCGGTCGAGTTACCACCTGTTGTTGTTAGATCAGCTGTTCCACTAAGATTTGAGATAAGAGAAATCGAAAAGGCTATTCATGATTTAAACCACAAGAAAGCCCCTGGTTTTGATAACATCAGTAACAAAATGCTTTTGGAGCTACCCCGCATAGCAAAGAAAATTATTCTACTAATTTTTAATGCTATTTTACGCCTTGAATACTACCCACAAGAGTGGAAAGTATCTTTAGTTACCATGATACCTAAACCAGGAAAGGATCCCACAAAAGTTGAGTCATATAGACCTATAAGCTTATTGTCTAATATATCAAAGCTATTTGAGAAACTACTAGTGTCAAAATTAACGCCGATTTTAAATGAAAACAGATGTATTCCCAATCATCAATTCGGTTTTAGAAGAAAACACAGAACAATTGAACAAACTCATCGAATAGTAAATGTCATAAGAAAAGCCTTTGAAGAAAAAAAATATTGCTCTGCACTCTTCATCGATGTGTCTCAAGCTTTTGATAAAGTCTGGCATAAAGGGTTACTGCTGAAGTTGCAGCAAAACTTACCAGCAAACATACACAAGCTGTTAGAAAGCTACTTAGTCGGGCGTCATTTTATTATTAAAGAAGGCGATTTTTTAAGTTCTCCTCAGCCAATTAACGCCGGAGTCCCACAAGGCAGCATCCTGGGCCCTCTATTATACTTAATTTATACTTCGGACTTGCCAACAAACAGCTACACCCATACCTCAACATTTGCGGACGATACAGCTTTTCTAAGCGTACACGCAAACTGTCAAGAAGCATCTCGTTACTTACAGGATCACATATTTGAACTGGAAAGGTGGTTAAAACAATGGAGGATAAAGATCAATGAGCAAAAATGCGCACATATAACATTCACATTGCGTCGGGAAACATGCCCCCCTATTAAAATCAATAATCAAATAATACCCCAACACTCGCATGTAAAATACCTCGGTATACATCTAGATCGGCGTTTAACGTGGAAATGGCATATAGAAGCTAAATTAACTCAAATGAAACTAAAAGCAATTCAAATAAATTGGCTTATTGGAAGAAATTCTGTTCTCAGCCTCGATTGCAAACTTCTACTTTACAACTCTATCTTAAAGCCAATTTGGTGCTACGGTATTCAGTTATGGAGCACTGCCTCGGCTTATAACATCGAAAAAATTCAAAGGCGCCAAAATAAACTTCTTCGAATAATCAAAGCCGCCCCCTGGTACGTCAAAAACTCAAATATCCACAAGGATCTCAATGTGCCATTAGTAAAAACTATGATAACGAAATATGCAGTAAAATATTTAAAAAGGCTGGAACTGCACCCAAACCCATTAGCACGAAATATTTTAAATTATGGCGGCCACACTCGATTAAGAAGAAGAGACACTGCAGCACTCACCCAATCAGATGAGCGGTAAACACCTACATATGTGAACAGAAACCGTGATGACGAAATCTTTTTTGTCCGGCACTGGCAGGACATAAATCAAATATTAGGTTAAGATTTGATTAATTATTGTTAGTTCATATTTAGTATATGAAGATTCAATAAATAAATACTGAGAAAAAAAAAAAAAAATCGTAGTTGTTGGTGAAATCAAATGCAACCTATAATACAGAATATATAATTTCTCAAACCTTTCTCTAAACATATAATATCTTCCATTAGAGTTCTGTTGAATTTTTTTTTAATTTTTAGCACTTCTAATTATTTCGACTAATTCTGCTCAAAGATATGAGAAGAAACGAATTCATATAAAAAATACGTGAAACAAAACGATGTTGATAGCAAACACTTATATAAAATGAATATCACTGAACACCTTCTTTGTTTGTATGAAAAATTTCTAAACATATTCCTTTTGTATATGATATTAGACAAATAATTAAAAACACAAACAAATATGTTTTAAAACTGCAAAAAATTAAAAATTGTGTTACATCGGTGAATCGGTTAATCGATTGAAATTAACCGGCTAAATCGTTAATCTAAAATAACTTATTTTAAATAAAACGATCAGTTAATCGGGTAGTAATTAATCGGTTAACCGAATGAATGCCTTATTATATATATAGAAACCTTTATTGTCTTTATATGGCCCACTTATTAGGCCCACTTGTCCAATAAAGCCCCCATTCAGGCAAATGTTGTGGATTGAAAGACAAGTTATTTGTTTACATTTTTAATGTTTTAACTGTAACCGTTCTCCAGATATAAAGCTGTATGGGAGGTGCCACGACTACTTTGAAAAAAAGATACAAGATAATAGTCTGGAAGTGTATAAAGTCATTCCTAAAAATTTAAGGAATAGAACTATTACAAAAAGTTTTATTAAATACATAACTGAAATTTAGCTCATAGCGCCATGTACTTAACCCATTTTTCGCGACACCAAGTAAATTGACAGTATAATAACGAAATAAGATTTTAAGTAACTGACAGGAAAAAACATTGCAATAGAAAAAGAGTAAGAGTGGGCGATATCACTGTGAAAGTTACAGTAAAATCGGTTGAGTAGCTTAGGAGTCTGTAGTAGGGAACGGTAATTATTCGACCGGTTTAAACCGGTTATTTTAGTTTTGATCAGACCGGTTATTTTAAAATTTCCATTTTTCGAATATCAAATAAACCAGTTATTTTGGTATAATAAACCGGTTATCTTAATAATGTGTAATTTGTATACGTTTTCATTACTCTTGTTGTAAATGTACCCGTAATTTCAGTATTTTTCTAATTGATTACTGGGCAAACTTAAACTTTTTATAAAGAATGTCAAAGCAAAATGTAACAAAAGTCAAAAAAGCATTATGAACAATGTAAATACAAATCGCTTATAAGTGCGTAAAAAACCAAAAACGTTTCAAAATACAACAAATATGTGTTCAGTTTAAAAGTAAATAGTAGTTTTTGCGAGAGTATTCTAAATATTAAATATATTTTTATATAGATGTTATCTCTGGAGATATTTCGAACGGAATTAAAAAGACAAAGTTAAGTGCCTGAAGTGCCCTAAAATGATAGTTGCAAAGGTTCTTCCACGTCACCACTTATTAATCACCTTTTATTAGTCCATTTGGTTGGCATTCATGCACTCCAAATAAAACTTAACTCCGTTCGAAGTAGTTCTAAAGAGCAGACAAATAATACTTTACTAAAATACCAAGCCAAAAATGAATCATTGGGTGAAATATTAATCCGTTGTGTTGCCGAGGACGGAATGCCTGTTAAGGCACTAAAAACTCTTAAGCAGTTCTAGCATATCTTAATGCTTAAAACTACATTCCGGTGGATTCTACGATATGGAAAAATTCATCAGTTTTATTTATCGAAACACCAAGAACTAAAAAAACCCAATTCAAGAAATCAAACAATGCCATGGAAAGTTTTAAATTGTGGTCGACGAATTGACAAATATTTCATACAAAAACAATGTGCATATTACTATTCGTTTCTATAATGCTGAAACAAAATAATTTGAAATATACAATCCTGGGTAAGAGGTTTTGCTTGCAATTTTTCAAAAATATGGTTGAAGTCTACTAGTTCATATAAGGTGTGTTCCACAAGATATCGGGCAAGTTCGGACTAATGAGAGTAAAATGAAAATTACTCTCTAAAAAGTTACCCAAAATTGCAGTGATGCCAACTTAGCTGTCTTGGGGATAGATTTAGCCCTTTTTGATTACTCCTGGCTCGTAATTTTTCCCGGTAGGTTTTTTTTTTAAAGAGCTAACACTGTCTCTTTTCAAATGTGATATTAGCAAGTTTGACACTTTTTGCATCTGTTAGTAAATATTTCCATTTTTGGTATTTCTACATATACATACGTATTTTGTAACAATATTTTTGTAGACAATATTTTTTCGCATGTTGTTCATGTTGCGATTTGCCACCAAGTATGTTTGTAAAAATAAATTCAATTGAAACAATAAAGGTCAATATATTATATAAATAAAACATATCGTCGGTCACAGGTTGACAACTCTTAACTCACTTTTAAATTTTTTGAAATTGTCTTTATTTTAATTTTTTTTTAATCTGAAATTATTTTAATACCTTTGTTTTCTTTACACCATCTTACAATAAATATCTCCTAAATTTTGGTTTTTTTTTATTTACTTCCAACACGGTTTAGTAACGGAGTAATAACGTTTTTTTTTTTGTCTCCTGAAAAGTACAAAAAAACATGTTAAGAGTTGTCAACCTGTGGACCGACGATATATATAAAAAAACCAAAAGAAGAAAAAAATTTAACACTTTTTGAAAATGTTTTCATATTTTTATATATACTTATTGAAATGTTACTGTGTACTCGTATGTACATATTGTAATGTTAATATTCA
Source organism: Pollenia amentaria (assembly GCA_943735925.1). Classification (NCBI taxonomy): domain Eukaryota; kingdom Metazoa; phylum Arthropoda; class Insecta; order Diptera; family Polleniidae; genus Pollenia; species Pollenia amentaria. The sequence goes on along the minus strand of OX031007.1, from coordinate 69,510,232 downwards.
GCCAAATTATGCATAAAAATTCACCGGGAGTTTTAAAATTCAATTGTTAAAATGGGAAAAGCTCCCGGGGAATTTTTATTAGAAGTTGGGCTAATTTGTATACAATTTTTGAGTAGTAACTTTACTAAACATTAATATCTAAATTGAATTTTTTAATATAAATAAGTCTTGAAGTACAAAAACGAATAATAAATGGATTAAAAAAAGAACAATCTTTGATTTTTAAGCTTAGCACTTTTTACCTCGTTTTGAATAATGGGTCGGCACGTTTTGCCATTGAAAAGTTAGCATCTCACAAAATTTTTGGAACGCAAAAAACATTTTTGAAACACTAATTATGCTTCCTTTTTAAGTTAAGATCTATTCAATTGATTTTACACGCTTTAAAGTCATAAAGTTATAAAAACATAACATTTGGATCATTGTCATTTCTTACATTTTATTTTTTTATATTAAAGAACAAGGGAAATATGTATGCATTAATGTATTTACCACCTTAACTTTTTCCTTAAAACCTTCCATTTCACCTTTTTAAATATTTTTCATAAAAACTTATCGTTTTTACTTGAAAATTTAATATGTATGTAAACAAAAAACATCTGATTGTTTAATTCTTGTCCGAACTTAACCAAAGAAAAAGTTCGTGCAAATTTGTACAGGAAATGAAAAAAATTACACTCTCAATTACTCTTTTAATTGCACAAAAATTGTTATCTGGAACGCTTTTGGGTAACTTTGTGCAAGTTCGGACTGTTTCGTTATGAATGTGGAGCAGAGCCATATACGTGCTTAACCACCAACAAATTAAAACTCATTTAAAATAAATTTATGAGATATTCTCAACTAATAAATTTATTGAATTCCTATAATTTTTATTTGCTTTTACAAAACGTTTGACTAGATCACACATCATTCAACTGTTTTCTAAATTACATTATACAATTATCTTCTTACAAATAAAGTTAAGTAAATAAATAGAAATCGTAAAAAAGAAAGCTAAAGTTTGATCAATTTACCAATCACACTTTTCGTGGCTTTTATCGTCAAATATTTGTTAGGTCTGACCATACCTTAAGTCATCTCTATGTATTTTGTTACCTTTTTTTTTTTTTTTTTTTTGATTCAAATTAACGTTTTATTACAAAATATTTTTTTAACTTTTGTGTTTTTATTACAAAATATTATTTGATTTTTTTACGAAATATTATTTGACTTTTGTGTTTTCATATATTCGAATTAAAACCGGTTAGACGTTTATTTTAAAAATGCTTAACAAAAAAACCGGTTTTTTTAATTAGCAACTATTCGAATTAATTAATTAAAAAGTCGAATAATCGATCTCCCTAGTCTATAGGTAACAAACATAAAAACACACGCTTTTTCGTTTCTAATACTCGTCATAAAAATTATGGGGTATTTATTGATTTTTTCATTCTCTTGTATTCGCTACAATATAAAATATTTATTCTCCTACTTCTTGTAAATTTCTAAAAGATCTAGCGATGTCCGTTTGAAGGTTGAGAAAGATTTCACTAAGCAAAACACTTTTAAGGCGACAGATTCGTCTGATATTGAAATGATCAAAATCGGACTTTTATTTTATTTAGGTCCAGGTGCAAATATCCTTGTGGTGTAAGGAGTATGGCATGATAGCAGACAAAGCGCCAAAATGTGGCAGCAAAAGGCTTTGAATTATAAATAGCCACGATAAATATTCTTTGACGGCTTTTGCACGATGGCAGCCACTTAAGATAAGCTGCGGTGACCATATTTGAATGTACTTTTGTCCTAAGTGCCAATTTACATTATACGATTGTCGTTGCGATTATTGTCGTTTCTTTTTTGAAGTCGGTCTTATGTTTACATTGTACGATTTTTGTCGTTACAACTTCCTGTGTATACATATATTTTGACACCAAGAATGAATGCACAAAACGAACCGAAGAGTAAACTCGCTTGTGTACAGCTTTTAATTCATCTCTCCCCTCTCGCATATAAGATAAGAATCGCAACGACAAAAATCTTATAATGTTAAACTACCCTGCGGATTTTTATTAGCTACACGCAGAGAAAAAACATGTTTAAATATTGTCACCTCCAACAAAACTAGTTTTAGACAAAATGTTAAACATATTATGGTTAAATTTAACCATATTATTATCACCGACAACCATATTAAGGTTAAATGTGTCCTCCATCAAGAAGCCACAATTATATACATATTCTGGTTGCCTCTAATCATGTTATGGTTAAATATGACAATAATTTGTTTTTAAATTAACAATAGTATTTTCCTCTTCTCCAAGAGCAACATGCTATGGTTGAAAATCAGCCAAGTGTTAAACATATTTTAGTTATTATTGACCAAAACATGTTCGGAGGCAACCATAATATGGTTGTGCCTTCTTAATGGAGGACATATTTAATCATAATATGGTTATCGGTAAAAATAATATGGTTAAATTTAACCATAATATGTTTAAAATTTCTTTTAAAAATAGTTTTGTTGGAGGCGACCATATTTAAACAAAGTTTTTCTCTGGGTGTACCCAGCAAAAACTTTGCTTACAAAATAAGCAGAAAAATTATGAGAACTTGAGGAAAAGAGTACTTATTTTTCTACTAGAAAAAGTACTTATTTTTGTTCGCAATGTCCCAAAAATAATACTTTATAATTTGGCCAATTACAACCTAAAAAATAATACCTTTATTTAATACTTAAAAGTTGTATAAAAATAAGTAGTTACAAAAAGAGACAAGAAATAAGTACTTTCAAATTTACTTTAAAAAAGGTCAAAACACAATAAATAAAATTGCTCTGAAATCTTATGGAATTGTTGTTACAAAAGTGTACGCAAAATAAATTTTTCGAAATGTTAGAAAATACTTAATAAAGAGTGCTTTTGCTGCACAAAATCATTTATAGCTCTAACACTGTAATAACAATGTGTGTCTTAATATATGTAAATATACGGGCCTGTCACAGAAATCAATTTCGATCGAAATTTTTTTAATTCCGAGAAAGCTTCTTCAGAAAAAGAAAACCGATACAAATTCTCGGAATGAAATCACTTTTAATTTTTCGAAAAAGTTTTTGTTTGGTTTGCACAATATTTCCACATTTAACTTAAGAAATAACAAAATTTAAATTTGTCGCAATTACGAACATCGATCGAAATGAAAATTCCATTCCGAACTGTTTCTGTGACAGGCCTGATTATGTTCTTCAAAAAAAAAACGTTAACATTAGATTGATCTCACTACTAGTATTCTGATAACAAAAATATATTCACCTCAATTATGACTTAAATTCCCCGGGAGTTATTTTCCTTCTCGCATTTTTCCTATTTCAATTATATTGTAAAAATGGGTAAAGGGAAAAAACTTCCGGGGAATTTTTATTCATAATTGGCCTGATTGTGTGAATAATTTTGGAACATATTTATGTATATATTTACATACAATTGATTGATTTTTGGATTTTCCATGTATTTCACATCGAAATTATTCTTAAAATTGTATAATATTAACGTATATCTAACAAATATTAATGTACTTAATTGCAAATTGATTCAAATAATTCTTTAAAATCATATAATAATAAAAAATTATTTAAGTCATTACATTAAAGTATTCTTTTCTTATGTATAATTATGACTTATTTAAGATATAATAAGAAAGTTATTATTTAATATATAACTAATATGGCGAATAAAGCTACAAAGTAATGAATTCAGGAAGTCATTGAAAGTAGCATTGTAAGTAAGGTATTTGCTGGGTAGCTCAACATTAACTTGACTTTTAGCTAACTTATTTATAACTGGCTTTTTAACTAACTCATAATTGGTACAGATTTGAGTCAATTGTTTTTTGGGCAAATAACTTCTTCTCGATAAGTATTAAACTAGTTTTTGGCTAACTCAAAAGTTATGCAGAGATGAATGAGTTGTTTTTGTTCAACAAACCTCTTCTCGAAAAGTTTCGAACTACCTTTTGGCTAACTCAAAGATGATGCAGATATAAATTCAACGTTGTACAAAAACTTTGGTAAAAAACGTTTTGCTTGTTTTGTGTACTTTTTCAAAGTTAAACAAGATGCAAAAATTTCCATATTCTATTTGTTAATATTATTTAGTTAAATACATCTAATTTTCAAAGTTATTATTATGAAAACCATATCGGGCATGCTGTTGGCGTATTATAATTGGGAGTTTTTCTGTAGACAAAGGGGCAATACAACAAAAGTAAAAGAATACTTATGTATAACCGCGGGGGTAATTTAATAATATTAATATTCTCTGGCTCTGTGGGAGGGGTTAGTGTAAGAGTTACAATCTTGATTTAAAAAATATATAAAACAAAAATACGTAAATTCTTTTGACATAACCTATCAAGAAAAACAATCTTAAAACAGCTGAGTGGTTATTTGTATAAAAATTAATAATTATTTGTGTATACATATATTATTTTTTATTATTTATTTACTATTATTATTTATATTTGTTAAAATTTCTAATAATTTTTGCCGCCACAAACAATTTTGTTAATAAGAACCAACTGATGTCAGATGCTTTGTCACTTGAAAATAGAACTCGTACTAAATCAAAAATGTCATATGTACTGTACACAGAGGAATAAGCCATGATATTGTGCTCATTTTGTGATATGTACAAATTTAACATGTGAAAAATTGACAATCCACATGACAAATACACATATGGGGTATTCACAAGGTGTGCTATCATGGTTTATTGTCATAATGTTCTAACATTTTACAATGGTTTAAAAATATTGTTGTTGGTTTGTAAACAAAAAGTGTCGTAAATAAATAGAACGTTGCTTGCTATGTTTATTGTACTGTCGTAATTAATAGCACATTAAATTATGAGGGGTTGCTCACAACAGTCGTATTTTTTCATGTTATTATTTTAAGACATATGACTTTATGACACCTTGTGAATCCCCCAATAATGTTAACACAGCTTAAATAGGGACTATGACGATAAAATTTCTCTTTCGTAACTTGATACTCTTTTGTCAGGAGAAGAGTAAAAGTGCTATAAGATTATACATATGTATATAATACAGTGGGCCTTCCATAGCTACTTTTTTCGATTTTTTGAAAATTAAAAAAAAATCAAAAATCGGTATCTAAAATTAAAAAATTTTGTTATTTCAAATTTTCCAAAATCAAAAAAGTAGTAGTTTTGAAAGGCCCACTATCGGACCGGGCTTAAAAGTTGTTAGGTGGAATTACACATTAGAATTACACATTTTCCAAAATAAATTTAAGGATTTACTCATTTTTAAAAACACGATTAAATATTTCAAGTCCAAAAAACTTGGAATATATTTTTTCTGGAATATATTTTTTCAATTTGTATCGTAATTGAGAATGTTATGAACAAAAAACTAAAAAAAAAAGTCTTTCGAAGGAGTAAAAAAAATTGTCAAAATTTACCATGAAGGCCCTTTTAAAGTGTACTAAAAAATATCCCAAAATTGGGGAAATCCAAAATGTATATATATGTATATATATTATCGCAGAATTCTTAAACTTTGCGTGAACATGCAGTTTGAAAAAAATAACCATAATCAATCAAAAATTCGACTTCGAACGTAGACGTTTGCATTTAAAATGACGATATACACTTTATAAGAGCGAAGACTAATTGGGTTGTTCACGAAAGGCTGATTATTAGGTTATATGGTTATTAAGTTATATTCACAACAACAAAATACATTTATTCAAATATTTTTTAAATATATTTTGTTGCTGTTAATATAACTACATAAGCATATAACCTGATAATCCGCCTTTCGTGAACAATCCATAAATTGTAGCAAATACAAACGGAATGACAAACTTTATACACCGTTTCCACCTGTGGTGAGGGGTGTAATAACATCGATTGTTTTATTTAGAAATTATTGTTTTATTCATAATTATGTATATTGGTGGTGTTGGCGAAATTAGGAGGGTACATAAATTAAAAATTAAATTTTACATTTAGTGCATACATATTTAGAATTTCTAAAAAAAATATTTGAAAAATAACAAATTTTATTGATTTAAAATTTTAGTTTTAAATAAAAATGTTTGTACGAAAATTGTAGGGAAATTATATATTTTTTTTTAACTGAGTTGGTACAACATTTTCTGTATTGTTGCCCCCTTTTTTCTGTCGGATTGATTAAAAGAGGATTAAGTTTATGATTGTTTAGTAAAAGGTTTATGGGTAAAAATTAAAAGAAGTCCTGTTTTGCTGCTCATAAATCAGCAAACTGGCTCAATTTCAATAGCAAACTTTTCCGGGCTGTATGTGACAGCAATATATAATAACATAGTCCTCATCGTACCTGGGGTCTTCGGAAAGCTCATTTCAACCAACAGACGACAACGTTATATCAATTCCGCTACTCATAAGGATCCAGAATAGGGATGCCAAACGGGAAATCCCGAATCCTGAAATTTCGGGATTTTAAAATATCAACTTTTATGTACAGAAATGTTCGTTTTTATATCATTTTTATACTCTGTACAAAAAAACTAAAAATTATATTTGAGTTATATTTTTCATTGCAAATAAATAAAAAAAAATATTGCAAATAATTATTATTATAACAACTAAGTCGTAAATTTTATGAATTAGCTCATATTCCTTCCGGTCCATTAATAATAATAAATTTGCTTAAAAAACATACGGTCAATAAAATATTTTTTTTATAAATAAACACTATCTGCCGTATTCATAAAAAAATTATTTAAACTTGAAATCTGTTTTAAGAAACGTTTGTATAAAAATTTTGTTTTAAAATAAGTTTCAAACGTACTTAAATTATGGATTATGAATCTCGCCCTCACCCTGGAGGTGTACTGCACTATGTCGACATAGTCTTACAGTTTTAAACTCAGCTATAGATCTCGGTGAGGGACTACACTTTGCCGTGTATTATTGTCGTCACAACTTAATTCACATTAAAAATTGAATTGCTCGCAAAAAAACCGCAATTAATTGATCTAGAAAAACTAAGAGATACGTATATTTTTTAAGCTTTTTATCAGAATCTGATCCGAAATCCCGAAAATCCCGGCAATTCCCGGGATTTTCAAAATTCAGTCCCGATTGGCATCCCTTATCCGGAATAAATATAAGTCTAAGATCATTATTGGAGAAATTGCAAACTAAATGACAAACATATATATGTATATATATATATATATATATATATATATATATAACTTGTCCAACTGTGGTGTAGGGTATAACAAGGTTATTATTGTTAAATAGTTTGTTTTTATTTGACTGTTCAACGCTTTTTTGCAAAGTTACGGGCGGCCGGTCAAAGTGCGTAGTTTAAATGATTTCTAAACTAACGAAATTCAATTATACGATTAATTTTTTAGTTGTCAAAAATTTCCCTAGAATTCCTGAAAACTTTTTTTTTTATTTTAAATTAATTTTTTATCTTTAAATTAAATTTAAGAATTTGTAACGATAAAGGGTGCAAAGTACCATTACACAGGTCCTACGAGTTTTGAGGAAAATACAACTCTGTCATGATAAGTTGTTATTGTTTTTTGAAAATTTTCAAACTATAATTAGGTAATTCAGGGAAGCATTTGTGTGATAGTGTAAAGAACCCTTTTAGGGTTCTTATTGAACTTTTATCAATGACAAAGGAAAAGTTAAAAAAAAATGTTTGGTCCAGAATAAAGAACAAGAAGCATATTCAGCAGAGTTAAACTTTTAGTGTCATTGAAAAAATGCCGTCCCTGGTTTGTTAAAAACTCAAATATTCAGAAGGATCTCAATTAGGGTGCCATTCGTACTGTTTTTATCAGTACATGTACTGTTTTTTGTTCAAAGTACTGATTTATGCATTACAAGCAAATCAGTACGCAAATGTACTGATTTTTTCATTAATGTACTGTTTGCGTACTGTTATTAAATATTAATTTTTGTCAATATATAGTTTGTCATATTGTCAAATTGATTGCGATACAAATATTAATATAGATGTCCTTATCGATGAGTTATTAACATTAAAGATTTTTGAAAAGTCAGTACGAAAAATGAAGACAGTAGAAGCAAAATGGAAAGTGTTTCTAAATGGTGGTGCATTAACGAATTTGAGGAATTGTGTTATTTTATTTCTTCCATTCCACATTCAAACGCTTTTACAGAACGAGTCTTTAGTTTTTAGTGGAGAAAAGAGAGAAACAGGCTCCTAATATAAAACCTAGAAGGTGAGTTGAAGATAAAGACAAACTTTAGTTATAGTTGTAATGAGTTTTACAATTTCTTGAAGACTGAAGACAGGAAAAAATTGGGGCAATGTACAAAAAGGCCATAAATATTTTTAACTTGTAACATTGTAAATATTTATGCCCATACATATGTAAACATATTATTTATAAAAATAAATAGTATAAGATCGTCTGAAAAACTATTGTGCCTTTTGCAATAATTACAATTATTAATAGTAAATAGTTGTAAATAACTTTTAAATCATTTTTTTAAATTATCTTGAAGATAAATACATAACAAGCTTCGTTATTACAAGTGTTAAATTGGTTTTTTAACATTGTTGTCCATAACTGTAGCTTGGTACTAAAACGGCCAATGTCAAATAATTCATTTTTGAGAAAATTTAAATTTTAGTATTTTATAGAAGAGTTCTAAGTGAAATTTTCCAGCAAAACCTTTTTGAAGCTGTTCTCGGTTAGATATTGGCTGTTTCCACAAAATAAAAGAGATTCAGCATTACCTTTTAGTTGCCAAATAAAATTAATTATGCTTGTAGATATAGCAGAAAATTACTTTTATTTTAATTTTATTTAATTTTATGTTGACATATACTCAAAAAATATAATATAATAAATGAAATACAATTTTAGTACACATGTTGGTCACGTTTTTTTTTTCGTGGGACCGTAGGTTAGGAAAAGACCTAATGCAACAATTAACTCAAACAGCAAAATATTAACATTGACCCTTTTAGTACCAAGCTTCAGACATAATGAACTCAAATTTTGCATTTAATAAAACTAATGTTTCTTTGAAAAATATTAAACCAAGTAGCTAGCAAGAAATAAAGAATCGAATTTTTAACAACTTGTTGGGTTTTATTTTTTTTTAGCGGGAATACAACCGCTAAAAATATATACGGAATTGAATAACTGTTTTGAAAAAGTTCAGTTTAATTAATTAAAATTTGTCACTGTTCAAATTATAGATAAAACGTGTTCATATGTCATACTAGAGCCCTAAAATTTAAAATTTTGAGTATTTTCAATAATGTCTTTGTACGGGAGGTACCACGCCCACTTTTCCAATCCCGCCCATTTTTTTAGAGAGTTTGTGTATTGGCAAGCAACATGTGTGTACTAAATTTGAAAGCTGTATCTCTTGCCGCTCTCGAGATATGCAGAAAAAAGGAATTTAAAAAACAACAACAACATGGGATTTATGGAAAAAATTAGAGGTAGTCGTGGTTTTTTGCTCATATCTCAGCCATTTATGGACCGATCTTCCTGAATTTCAATAGCAAACAATTCCGGACTATATGTGACATAAATGTATAAAAACCTAGCCTCCATCATATCTGGGGTCTTCGGAAAACCCATTTCAACGGACGGACAGACGGACAGACGGATACAAGGACAGACGGACAACCGGATTTGAACTTCCCTTCTCATAAGAAGCCAGAATATATATACTTTATATGGTCTTAGATCAATATTGTAGAAATTACAAACGGAATGACAAAGTTATATATACCCTTTTACCTTCGGTGAAGGGTATAAAAAGTAAATGTACTATTTTTTATGTAATTGTACTGATTTTTTTTCCTATTATGTACTGATTTCTCTGATTTCAAAATTGGCAACCCTAATCTCAATGTGCTTTTAGTAAAAACTATGTTACGAAATATGCAGTAAAATATTTAAAAAGGCTTACATTAAACTTAAATCCGTTAGCTCGAATTATTTTAAATGATGCCTGCCACACTCGCTTAAGGAGAAGAATACTGCAAAACTTAACCGGTTAGAAAAGGGCTTAACAAATTTTTGAACATTTTCGCCAGCACTGGCAGGACATAAAATAAAGTATTAGATTAAGATTTGATCAAGTATTGATAGTTCATATTTAATATAAAAAGACTTAAAAAATAAAAAAAATTGAAGAAAATCATTGGATTTAAGCAAGTTATCGGAAAATTTTTAAAAATGTTTTAACGATTTTTAGGCGTCGACAAGATATTTGATTTTCTGGATTCAATTCCACAGAAACTTTTTTAACAATATTTTCAAATAAAATATCGAATGTTTCTTTCTCATAAATTTTAATCAAAATTATTTATTTAAGCGTTGGGCTTCAAAAGCAGCAAGAGAGCATTCTTCAACATTTGCCGACGATTCTGTTAGAGTTTAATGTCTATATCGTTGGACTCATGTATAAAAGTCGTAACTCCATTTTTACCATATTGAGTTTTTTTAGTGATTCCAATACATTTAACACAAATACACCTCGCCACAAAAAATTAATGCAATAGTATCAAAAGTAACGGTTTTACAAGCAATTCTATAAGCAATTTTACATTTTAAAACGTACAGTTTATATTATGTTTTTACCTTTTCCTGTAGAGTTGATATTCTGTGCGTTAGAACCTTTCTACATGAGACCAACGAATTTTATTGTTTAAAATTATTCTAAATGATATCATAAATTAACTTAAGCATTATTATATATCACAAAATTCACGGGAATTTCCGGGACTAAAAAAAGGTTTTACGTTTTCGGAAATTATAAATACAAAATATTTTGAGTGGCGAAACTTAAACGTTTTCGCTCTATAAAAATGAGTTGTCCCTAATGCACACACATACCAAGGGGTTTATCATGGTGAAATTACTAAAAGGTGGCCTCGGTAAGCCAGCCGTTCATTGTTTGATTGTATGTGTTCGTGTATTGATCTTGTCAAGTGTGTTTTGGAGTTGTTATTAGAGCTGGTAAACAATCGATAGTACTATCGATAGTTCTGTTCCCATTGGACTATCGATAGTTGTTTTTCGATAGCGATACTATCGTTGAATTATTTTGGTAAATTGTCAACTGTTTTTGTTCAGCGGCGCCGGCTTCAGTGAATTTTAATTGGCTCGAATCGTTTTAACACAGTTTCGTTAAAATCATAGCAAATTTTTCAAAATTTATATATTTCTACTTCTTTGTTATGAGCCCCCAAATTTTGGATATATTATTCGTTTTATGTATCTGTAATATTACTTGTCCAATCGGAAAAAAAATTGGTATCCTGGAACAGTTTGAGAATTTACCTTTCAAACTTGACAACTCCATTAACCCATTAACAGCGAAATAAAGAAAAACAATTAAAATATATTTAAGGAAAATAAATTTATTATCAAAGTTTTTTTTTGGGAATAGAATTATTTAAAAGATTTTATTGGTTGTGCTTAATTCCCTATTTTTATTCTTGATAAAACAACTGAAATTGGGGAATGTAAGAAAAGATAAACACACTGTTTTATAGTTGAAATTTTGTTTAAGCTTTCTGTAGTCTTATTTGCTGATATTTTTGGTTTTTCTAAAATTTTTTTGTTAAAAACGTTTTCTGATGATCTGGCCTAAGCAACCACTGAAATGCGCATATACACAGCTTATCCTCCAGCAATAAATTACTAGTTGTTTATCAAGAATAAAATTAGGCAATTAAGCACAACAAATAAAATCTTTTAGAAAAATAAATTTTTTTAAATTAAAAATATTTTCTGACCTTTTAAATTTACTCATTTACTTAAAAATTATAAATTTTTCTTTTATTAAAAAAACATCAAAAACGGCTGGCCAATTTTAAACTTAAATTGTGTTGAAGTCCTTACTTGCCACCTGAAATTTTATGCCAATCCCACTAACCGTTTACAAAATATAGAATTATTTTCATTTTTTCCAAACTGTGTGACGTAGGCCAAGTACTTAAAAAAATTTAATTTAACAGTAAAGAATTCGATATTATCGATAATTTATTAACAAACTATCGAAAATATCAATTGTTGTGACTATCGATAGTTTCCCACCTCTATTTGTTATTAACTTGTCAAAGTATATTGAATTTTGTGTTTTGAATTTTTCTTTTTTTCTGTGTTTTCATTTTTTTAATATTTGTATTTTATAATAAAAAAATATTGGTTTAAACATTTCATACAATTTAAAAAACAAAAATGCGTATTTACTCTCTATTTGTAGCAAACGCAGGACATAAATAAGGAACTGAAATCCACATTATATACATTGAGATTATTGTGCGGGCTATGCATTTTGTGTATTTACAAATTAATCTCGGGCAAGATTTTGTTTTCCGTTTAATATACATACATATTATGTTGGAACTTCTTGCGTGAAATATTCTATTTTTCCAGCAAACTTCTTGCAGAAGTAATAAAAATAAATCCACGTAGTGGATGTAGAACTTCTTGGGCTTAGCCTATGCATTTTTAGTATTTTTTTTTTCTTGAAAATTGGAAATTATAAAAATATCTCTTCTTGCCCAGTCATCTTACCAAACAACAGCGACATAAATCATGAAATACGGACAAAGTTAATTGTATAATATTTGTTATTTTTCATATTTTTACAAAAATAATAATTTTAAAATTTTTATAATTTGTTTTTCATTATTTGTTTACTTTGTATCAGCTTTTTGACGTTGATGATACACATGAAACAAAAACAAATTGCCTGTAGATTTTGTATTATTATGTTTGTTGTATTACCGAGGCCACCTTTTAGTAATTTCACCATGGGGTTTATTTTGTAAATCCCTTTTCATATCAAATTTTTTTTTGAATTTTTAAACAAATTGTATAAAAAATTGTTCAGTTGAGGCAAAGGCTAAAAAAGGAAACCCTCTAAATTTCGAAATAAATAAGGAAGGCATTACAAATTCAATTGTCTCACGTAAATAATTCATTAGTACAAAGTTTATTGATTTAAAAAATAAATATTGTTTTTTTTTCAATTATTTACGAACTTAATTATTTTACTAGTCATTTATAAATTGGTGACAGTTTCCCCCCAAATATTTTAGAAAATACAGTCGACTAAAAAGTTTGTTGCAGTTGTTTGTACCAAAGCAGGTACAACTGGCATCAACAGTTCAGGTGTGACTGCCATTAAAACGCAATTTGGCATAACTTTTTAAGCAAATAAGTAATTATAATTTCATTTTTAAACTCCTAAAAATTGGGTGTGTCTGAAAAAGAGCTGGGCTGGATGATTTTTGGCTCACAATCAAGCACGCTCACAAAAAAAAAGTAATTTCATCACAAACGCTCACGCAATAAGTTCTTGTATGTTTTTTAATATTTTTTACCTTAAAATTTCAAAGTTTAAGACAATTATATATAAACAATTCTTAATTTGTATATCTGTGGTCACAAGCAGTAACCGCCTAAGTCGAAATAGTTTTTGAGAAAAGGCACTTTATATTTATGCTTGCGTTTCTGAAAAAACTAATTGCATTAGAAAAAAAGTAATACAGAATCAAGGATTCTTATCCCCACAATGCTAAGATAAAAAACTTATAACGAAAATAATATTTATTTCAGAAATATTCAATAAAAACAAGTAAGAGTGCTATATTCGGCTGTGCCGAACCTTTGATACCCTCCACCAAAATCCATATTGTAAATACATATATATTATTAACTAAGCTTCACAAAAACGAACGTCAGCATTAAAATTGGTAGCGGTTTAGACCCATATTAAATTATTGACCGACAATTAGAAAGTTTTATGCGTTTTATTACTGGCTTGAGTAAATTATCATGATTCGTAACAGTTTTAGCCGAACTAAAATTTTTTTTAGGAGGGTAATTTGTATTGGACATATGGTAAATTAAGGTCCAATCATTCCAAAATTCTCAAGACGGATTTCTGGTATTACAAAAATGGGACCTAGTGTAAGCTATGGACCAATCTTCTCGAAATTTAGCAGTGGGATTCCTAGTTCTATAAAACTCTGCCGTAACGAATTTAATTATGATAGCATTATTTATTACGGTTTTAGACATACTAAACTGTTTCTAGGGTAAATTATGAACCGATCTTCACGAAAGTTGATATACCAAATTATGATAATAGCATTATTAATTACGGTTTTAGTACTAAACTGTTTTCCGGGAGTAGGGTTTATATGGGGTCTAGGGTTAATTATGAACCGAACTTCACGAAATTTTGCAGTGTGATTTCTTGTCCTAAAAACTATACGGTACCGAATTTAATTATGATAACATTATTTATTACGGTTTTAGGCGTACTAAGCTGTTTTCCGGGAGTAGGGTTTATATAGGGTCTAGGGTTAATTATAGACCGATCTTCACGAAATTTAACAGCATGATTTGCAGTTATATAAATCGAATTCTTGCAAAATTGTATATCATTCCGTGCACTATTCCACCATTTATGTTAGTTTTTGTATCAAAATTATCAATTTCTTGAGGGCGGTGGTTCCACATTTTGATTCATAGTTATGATCATACTGAACCGATGTTGCTGGATTTCGATCCAACACTACTTAGGATAACTACAAGTATTTTGAGACCAAGTTGGTTCTTCTTCGGACATACAGGCGGACATGGCTAAATCGACTTAGAATTACTCAAGGAGCCAGAATATATATCCTTTATGGGTTATTAGATGTATAATAAAAAAGTTTCACAAGGAATGAAAAACTCAGTACACCTACATTCACCACTAGTGGTGGTGGAGGGTATAACAAATATAAACTCAATTATTTCTTAAGTCGACTTAGGCGGTTATCGCTTGTAACCACAGTTATTTTGAGTAGTTTCTTCAGAAAGTTTTCTTGAGTGCGTGATAGCTCGTTCGTAATTTTAAATTGACTAATGCGTCAGACAAAAAATACATGTCACACGCACACCAGTATTAAGTACCGGGTGTTTTTTCAGCTGCATGAGAACTTAAAAAAATAATGAAAAGCAGAAATATTGTTGGAAAGATTTTTTTTTATATTTTAATCTGGTACATAATTTCATGACATTTATTTTTTATATATGATCTCCGGCATGTGTCCGCCACGGCTACGTGTTATATGGTCCATTCTAATAGTCCAATGTTTAACTACTTTTTACAATAATGCTGGCTGTATGGCGGTAATGGTGGCTTGAATATTGGCTTCTAATATTTGTCGGCATAAACCAATGACTTAACATAGTCCCATTAAAAGTATTCCAGAGGTGTTAAATCCACAAACGAGCGGCCAATGACCAGGAATACTTCTGGAAATAAAGTTGCCACCATAATGATTTTGCAAAAAATCGACTGTTAAACGCGCTGTAAGGCAAGTTGCGCTGTCTTGTTGGAACCAAATGTCGTTGATGTTTAGCTGATAAGCTTTTGGAAACAAAAATTCGGTCAGCATGGCTCGATAGCGCTCCTTGCTTATTTCGAATGAAATAAAGACCGATGATCCCGCCAGCGTGCAAACCGCACCAAACAGTCCATTTTAATAGATGCAATGGTGATACGCTCCAAAAACTGCAATTTTGCTTATTGACGTAGCCATTTAACAAGAAATGAGCTTCTGTGCTCTATGAACTTCGTTAATTTCCACAATTAAGAAGCGTTGTTCTAGCGTTAAACGATTCATGATCCTGAACAGAAATGTCAAAATTGATAGTTCAGCTAAAAAAAACACCCTATATGTAACAAATTATTTAAAATGTTTTATTAAAATTGTACTCAGTTAATGACGTCATTTTTATGTTCATGTTTAAGTTAAATATTAAAATTTTATTTTTGGATTAATTTAAAACTTCTGCAAAGAAAATGAGGTGTAAGAAATTATTAATTAAACAAAAAATTGCATTGTTACATCAGACCAAAAAAAAGAACGAATTGTTCATGGTAATCTTATAAAAACAAACCTTAAAGCTTTTTTATATTATATATTTATTGAATCTTCATATAATAAATATGAACGAACAATGATTAACCAAATATTATTATAATACGCAGATGAGTTAGCGAGACAGGGCTTAGAGATGGAGGATCCTAACTATATGGAGGCGGTTAAGCCTCCATTAGGCTTCTACTTTGGAAGGATTAGGGCATGGATTCTGGGCGTGACCAATCCGGCCTGCGGGAACCGAACGGACTGCCGGATATCACGGACGCTGTGGCCGGTGCTTAGAAAGTCCGATTCGGAGTCGCTGCTGGGCAGAAGTAGGGTCTGCGTGAGGACCTTGATAGGAATTATCACGGGCCATTGCATGATAGGCAGGATGGCGATGAGGTTGGGATCCGACGGGTTGTGTGAGGACTGGGCAGCAGATTTCAAGACGAATTAGGGGATGTCTCGGGCTGTGGACTCGAGAGTCTGATAGGATTCGTAATGGGAATGGCATGGCTCCGCAGCAGGAGACTGGGTTTGATGCAATATTCTTTTCTTGTCTATCTCCTTTATCTTTTCTAATGCTTTCGCTGTTTATTTCACCTACTTTCCAGCTATCTATATCTAAGCAAGGCATCACAATGGACCATAATGGTCTCTGGGTGAAGGTGTGAAGGAGACTTCACACCAGCCTTCTACCTACCTACCTACCTATTATAATACATTGTCTCATGTCTGTTCATATTTATAGTAGTGTGTCCCAAAAAAAAAAAATATTTGGGGCCCCAGCATTTTTTGAAAGCTTATAGGGTAAAGTATTTTTGAATTTTTTTTCAGATTTTTGAGAAGCGGTTTAGAGGTCGCTAAAAGCGAATTTAACCCAAAAAACGGGGTTTCTCGACTTTTTTTGAATTTTGCTCATTACTCGGCCCATCAGCACGATTTTTTTTGTTACTAAGTCAATTTTTTTAAAGAAAACTTCTCAAGCTTTACTTTTCTGTGCAGATATTATACGTTTCGGCTTTTTTTTGTTGCTCATTTGGGTCGCCTTAATGACATTTTTTTGTAAATTTAGCATAAATTTGAAAAATAATGCTTTATAACTTTTAAAATTTATATTAAAGTTAAAAAAGCTAATGATACAGTTTAAAAGATGGATAAGTTCTGAGTCATTTAAAAAAAAAATACTTGAATTTGCTCATACCGTTCCAAAGTTATACCATTTTTAAGCTTTCTACCCATTTTGTGAAATAAAAAGTTTTGTAATGTGTTTGCCAGTATGCATCGGATTTGTTTTAATGTGTAAAGAAACTCTTGCAGTCAGCTTGTATAAAGTAAGCTTAGTGTAAAATTTGCAACGATTTTTCAAACTACATTTGGTTGAAAAATACACTATATCCAAAAGCGCCCGAAAAATTGCATATAATTTAATGGATTTGTGGGAAACAAATCGAAAAATTAAACACATTGCACGCGATGTAATAAAATTGCACTCAAAGTGGTTATCGTTACATAAGAATAAATCTTTGAAAAGTAAACGACAAATTGAAAAACAAGAAAACTTCATGCACGACACGAGGAGCGTATTCGGCAAAATAGTTCAACCTTCTGCAAAATCCCCTAGTTCAAACCAGGTCCGGAAGATAAAATTGGAATCTGTTGCAAACATGTATAGCTGCAGCGTTGATAACGATGATGATGATAATGATTCTGAATATGAGCCAGCAACAAAATTAGTCGAAAAAGAACTTGGTACTTCCTCAAATAAGCAACAGCTTTGTATAAGAATGGACAGAACCGGAATTAGTTGCCGTAAAGCCGCACTTTTAGTGAATTGCTTCTCAGATCAAGGAGGGTCAAAAGCTGCATGCTCAAAAAGCTCAATTTTGAGTGAACGCCAGAAACAGCGAACGATTGTCGCGGAGTCTATTAAGAAATCGTTTGTGGCGTCAAATTTCATAACAGTGCATTGGGATGGAAAGATAATGCCCGAATTAAAGAAAAAAAAGAACAAAATTGATCGACTTTCTATAAGTGTAACCGGAAATTTCGACACCAAGCTTCTGGGAGTAGTACCACTTCCATCCGGAAGGGGAGAAGATCAAGCCGAGGCAGTGTTTCAAATGCTAAAAACCTGGAACTTAACTAAAAATATTAAATTTATGTGTGCAGACACAACAAGTTCTAATACAGGACGTCGAATTGGGGCATGTGTTTAACTTTGCCAAAAACTAAACAAAGACCTCATATTTTTAGCATGCCGTCATCATATGTTGGAGCTTGTTGCAGGATCAGCATTTAAGGCACTTGATATTGAAGAACAGACGACATCACCACAAATCAAAGTTTTCGCCACTCTTCAGCAAAATTGAGAGTCCATTGACAAGGACAACATTTCCGATTGCATAAACCACAAAATTGTTAAAAAAATAATTCCGAAATATATACGCGAAGATTTAAAATTTTTTATAAAAACGCAACTTCAGGAAATGCACCCAAGAGAAGATTACAAAGAACTGCTTCAACTGAGCCTTGTATTTTTGGGTGATAGATCTGAGCCCCATCCTACAATAAAAGCTCCTGGAGCCATTAATCGGGCACGCTGGATGATGAAAATTATATATTCTTTAAAAATATGCCTTTTTCACAACCAGCTGCAATCCTTCATACCAAATTTTAAAACTGTTCCTGTTAACGTTCTTCAGATATACAAGAAAACTATATTGTCTATATATGAAAGGTGCCACGCCCACTTTTCCAATGAAGCACACTTTTTGACAGAAAGTGTGTTATTATAACAAAGTTATTTGTTTCAAATATGAAAACTTTTACTGTAACCGTTCTCCTGATATAAGGTTATTCATATTGTCTTTATATGGGACGTGCTGCACCCACTTGAAAAACTACAAAATAAAATTTCAGGAGAATCGATTCAGTTGTTAATGAATCTATAGGGAACAAACAAACAAGCGCTTTTTAATTTGTCTATTGTAGATATAGATTTAAAAAAAAACCATTTACATTATAAATATTTCAAGATACAGCCAAGATACGACTGTAATGTAAATGTAATTTTCAGGGAGTTAAAGAATAAGTATTGGTTACATTAAAATGAATAAAAAGATTCGTCATACAAATGTCGTAGGCACTTATCATTTGTTAATTATGTAAATGGTGGTAGTATTCATTACCAACTTGGTCACGTAAAAACAGAGTGTGGTCAAATTAAAATGAACATTTTCTAAAGTGTTTGTAACGCATAGAAATATTGCTTGCATACCCAACTTTAGTGCACTGACCCACTTAGATTCACGATGTCGGTCTGACAGCCAGCCATGTCTAGGTATTTTTTTTTTGCACAAAGTACCGATAAAAATTTTGATAAAGGAATTCTTCTTTTAATTTATATTTAATAAACACGTGGAGTAAATAAATAAGTTTAACGCATATTAACAGTATGGCGCAGAAAAAGCACTGTGGTTTAAATTATTTATAAGTTTTTTATTTATTCAACTATTACACAGCACAACAAAAGGAGCTACTGAAATAAAAACATCTGCTGGTGGCGATGGCATCATTAGTTTTTCTCTACCAGCAATAGTTTTAAAGATATAGTAACATACATTTATTAGT
Source organism: Pollenia amentaria (assembly GCA_943735925.1). NCBI lineage: Eukaryota > Metazoa > Arthropoda > Insecta > Diptera > Polleniidae > Pollenia > Pollenia amentaria. The sequence goes on along the minus strand of OX031007.1, from coordinate 69,490,663 downwards.
TGCAAAATTTACACAATTTTTTGCATTACTCGGTCAGTATTTCGCGAACGGTCCTCCAAACCTGGATTATTAATTTAAATTCTAATTTCTTTCAGTTGAGTAGAGTCACATTATTGAATATATCAGGATATCATACTGTTTTTGCAAGGATGTTAAAATTCTGGTGTTTTTGGTTAAGATCTTAAGACTTTTTTTATGTTAATTTTCGGAAATAAAAAAAATATTGTGCGCTGATTAGCATAAGTTTGTTTTTCTATATACTACTTCTTGTTTTAGAGTTATTGTGCTTTCATACTTTAAATTTTCCCTTGTAATCTCCATCCAGAATAATTGGATTTTGATGTCACATTTGTAATTGATTCCATAATGGCTACGAAGAGAAGACGTTGTACAAATAATCCAAACAGTTCTTGCGTTCTTTGCGGTAATTTTATCCTTGAACATATTGTAACTATTCACATTGACTCTGTAAAATAAATTATGTAAAAATATTTAATTATACCCACATCAAAATAGTGGAGAGGGTATTATGCATTTGTGCTCCTAGACCCACCTTAAAGTACACCGATCGACTCAGAATCACTTTCTGAGTCGATCTAACGATGTCCGTCCGGCTGGCTGTCCATGTAACCTTGTGCGCAAAGTACAGGTCGCAATTTTGAAGAAAAATTTATGAAATTTGGTACATAGGCTCTAATTGGCACAAGGAAAATTGATGGGTCGAATCGGTCCCTAATAACATAAGCTATGCATTTTTTTAAAAATAGGACCACGAGGGGAGAAAGTGGGTAATTTCTGCCTCTCAGAAACTATAAAACAGATTTTAATGAAATGTAAAACATTGCTAGATCCCTATTCATTTAGTCACATTAGCTATGCATTTTTCAAAACTAGGGCCTAAGCAAAGGTGAAGGGATTTAGAAAATAACCTTCTAAACTTATAGATTTCAGGTTAATATTTTGCCGTCGAAGGTAAAAAAGAACTAACAACCCTGATGCCATATATCCGTCTCTATATCTCTATAACCTACTGATAACACTGAAATTTAAAGTGAATATGCTGGGCTTTCCTACCTAAAACGCTTTCTGAAAATGAAGAGCTTTCATTGTTTACCACGTTCATTCACTACCCTGTCCATAGAATTGGCACATAAAAAACGTTTCGATAATATCGATAGTTTTTAAGTTAACTATCGAAACTATCGTTTGGGCCTATTATCGATAGTTTTGCAGCTCTAAGTTGAACCAGATTTTTATCGTTAAATCATCTTCAGCAAGCAGCATTGTCGTTTTTGGAGAGAGCGCAATCTTCCTGAAACTCTATTACATCTAAAAAAAACTCTTTGGGGCGGTTAACAAGCAAAGGCGCCATCGGTGAATTTGCCTTTAAGTCCAAAACCGGTAACAAAAAAATGGTTATATTTATACAAAAATTATATATGTGTCACTTAATCTTTGAAATTAGAGCTGCGAGAAAAAACTAATTATGCCTTCGTAATCAGCAACTAACTTGAATCTAACTTGGCCAAAAACAGTTTTTTTAAATAAAAATGATATGCTGGAAGTGGTGGCCATTTTTTTCATAACTTTTTGCAAGCATTCGACTGTAATAGTTGTCTGTTTTTAGTTTAGGATTGGTTCTTGGTTAATATACACCTTTTCTTTTAAATATACCTAAAGAAACATACCGAAGCTGTTTAATCCGTTGGACGTAGAGGCCAGGTTAAATTGGTTGTACGTTCGGCAAATATGTGCCTTATTTAAGCCTTGGAGGCACCTGCAGCATGTGCTGTGGTTCAAACTTTTTGAAATCAAAAGGTTGATAGTTTTCAAGAGCTGGCCTAAATAAATTTTTCAGCATCGTCCGATATGCACAACTGTCGAAAGAAATTGAAACACTAATGTCATTTTCAAAATAATATAGGTACACCCTGGAAATATCCGTAAATACTGTGGTTATGGTAAGGCTGTACCGTCTAAGCTTTTATACTTTTAAAATTATATGCAAATATTATTTAATTTTTACCCCCATATTCATAAAATATATTTTTTATTTCATAGGAAAATTGTTCAATAAACCTTTTATAAATCAAAAATATTTTTTATAAATATGGGGGGTTAGTGTTTTGCTTTCAAAATAGTAATTTTTTTTTGAGGGTATACTCAAATCATATTGCATATTTAATACACATAAAACACTTTTTGACTGATTTCATATACATATCTGATTTCACTATCTTTCGTTAGTTTAGTATATGGACTTAATTGTTCGTATGTATTTGACCACATTCTGTATTTATTTTGGTGTACTCGCATGCGTGTGCAACTGTAAAATTGTTTTTATTTTTTAATGGTAGACGTTTAAGACAAATAAATTTACCTTCAACACGTGTCCGATTCTCAAACTAACAACAGGTGTAGTCTCAGGCAAAAATTCTCATGCCAACACTTTCACAGGAATGTTTTCTTTGTCTTGAAAAGAAAGAATTACAGACATATAAGAATTAAAGATAAAACACTCAAACTATTACTGCGCAGTTAAAAATACTTCAAATCTATTGCTTTCACTGCTTTTTCTTAGCGCACAATAATTGTTGAAGATTTACATATATATTTGTTAATTTCTTTTAAATCACCAACAATTAAAGATGTCCTTAAAAAGCGATCAGGAGATACTGGAAAATTCAATGCATGAAGATGATCCAAATGGCAATTCCGCACTGGAACAAACATTCACAGAAAAAGCCTCGCCCAGATGGGGTCCACAGCATAAAGGAGCTCAAGAATTGGCAAATCTATATAGTCCAGGTAATTCAAATACTTACAGCTACTCACACCAAAAGTAAAAATACTTATGGGGTTTTCTTTTATACCAAAAAAAATGTGACATTTTATTTGAAAAATGCAATTTGGTGTTCGTTACTTAAAATTTGTTTGCCCTCTAAGACATGTAGCATGTTTTATTCTAAAAAATTTACCCTACTAATGGCATAAGGCATTGCACTTTTCGCCCCGTATAAATCGACTGTGTTGATAGTGCCCTATAAAATATGTGAGTTCGGTTTATATATGGGGCTATTTTTATAACGGCAACGATTGCTACAAAGAGCAACAAAGCTACACGAAAATTGCAAAAAATTCGGAAAAGTTTGCAAAAATAGCGAAAATTTTAAATATTTCAAACAAGCCATAAAATTGTTTTAAAGTCCCTAAAACTATAAGGAATGAAAAAAATTCGGTTAAAATTGCTAAATTAGAGGAATTTCGCAAAAATTTGCTTACAGCGTATAATATCGAAGTCTAATATTTATGAAAAATCGTTAAAACTGTAAAGAATCAGAAAACTTACAGAAAATTCGCTTCTATGGCGAAAATTCACGAAAAATTGCAAAATTGGAAGCAAATCCCAAAATTTATTCGAAATAACTAAATCGGTTAAAAAACAAAATGTCAGAAAATAAAATAATTAGCTATAATGATGAAGAATACACTATTTGTCAGGTGTTAAAAACAGGGCATTCCACTTTTTCAAAACTTGTGTTTTGTTCTCGCCAAATAACAAATAATTTTATTGCAGGGTTGCCTAGACATTTTATACATGCACCTTTTCAAAAGGTGACATATTTTGTGTAGAAAAGAAAAAAAACATTAGTTTACACACTTCATGTCAAAAAAAATTTTATGTGGGTATGAATTAAATTGAGATAATTTCCTTGTATTTTTTACTGCACGACTAACACTGTGCTTAAATTTGTCACTTTTTTGCGGAGAAGCAGGGCACCCGGAGCGAAATACGAATTCGTGTACGCTGAATCCAGTGGTGCTAACCGCTTTTTTAGCATTTGTTTTCGAGATTTACCGTTATTTCGAAAATGGTGAAGGTTGTACAAAAATATTCGCGTTCCTCAAAAACGGTTTAATTTATTACCAAAAAAAAAAAACGGACATTCCGCAATAAAATTACCTTTAAGAAAGTCCACAACTTTTGATTTTATTCATAAAAGATGAAAAATTTTATAATAACCAGACAAAGATTAAATAAATTAAAAGCATTTATTTTTGTTGTTAATTAACGTCTAACAGCCTGGCCCACGACAACAAGTCACTCATTATTGTTCTCTTAAGCGGCCCACTAACTATCGACTTGTCGGTCGTTAGGACTTACATTTCTAACGTAATCCATTTATTGGGAGATCCGCAATTTCACAAAAGAAACGCAGAATTAGGCCAAAAAATACAACTCTGTGCTTCAAACAAAGCAGAAAACAAACAACATACGAGAAGCAAACAAAATATAGAGAAAGAAATTTCGTGAAAAATATTTTAAAAAACTTTATAATAATTAGTATTGTGGTTATTTTGTTGAACTATTCATGGTTTTTAATCCAAATTTTTACTATTTAATTAGGCTTAAGTTCATTAAATTTAATTTTCATTAAATTATTTTTATGAAGAAAGGAATTTTTACAACATGGAAGATTAATTAAAATTGTTATTGATAATTTTCATTCTTGACTGACCTGGGATTCGAAGCCAGGCTGGCTGGCGTGTGATTCGAACCCAGGCGGCTGGTTACCCTGACATGTTTCGACCTCAACCACTAGGTCTTCTCAAAGGGATTTGCCGTCTTACACTCGCAGCCATCGATGACTGCTGACGTCAGTAGTCAAACATCAATCCTTAAACCAAATTGTATTTTAACCTTTGGTAGATCGAAATTTGCTTATTGAATTATTATCCATTTTTAATTGATCTCACATGTTTTTCCTTTACTTCTGTTTTTTCCGAAGCCAGCCTGGCTTCGAATCCCAGGTCAGTCAAGAATGAAAATTATCAATAACAACTTTAATTAATCTTCCATGTTGTAAAAATTCCTTTCTTCATAAAAATAATTTAATGAAAATTAAATTTAATGAACTTAAGCCTAATTAAATAGTAAAAATTTGGATTAAAAACCATGAATAGTTCAACAAAATAACCACAATACTAATTATTGTTAAAGCTAAGGCACAAGCTCTATGTGTTCATTTGTCCTTCAAGTTGTGCTGAAAAATGTCAACAAGAAAAAAGAAAGACAAAAAACATGATAAACAAAAAATGTACTTTGGACTTCAAGAAGAATTCTTGACAAAAGTACGGAAAAAACAGAAGTAAAGGAAAAACATGCGAGATCAATTAAAAATGGATAATCATTCAATAAGCAAATTTCGATCTACCAAAGGTTAAAATACAATTTGGTTTAAGGATTGATGTTTGACTACTGACGTCAGCAGTCATCGATGGCTGCGAGTGTAAGACGGCAAATCCCTTTGAGAAGACCTAGTGGTTGAGGTCGAAACATGTCAGGGTAACCAGCCGCCTGGGTTCGAATCACACGCCAGCCAGCCTGGCTTCGAATCCCAGGTCAGTCAAGAATGAAAATTATCAATAACAATTTTAATTAATCTTCCATGTTGTAAAAATTCCTTTCTTCATAAAAATAATTTAATGAAAATTAAATTTAATGAACTTAAGCCTAATTAAATAGTAAAAATTTGGATTAAAAACTTTATAATGTATTAAAACAAAAAAAAGAAATAATTTCAACAAAATGACTCTGTCGACAATTACAACACAAGTGACTGGTTTTGACAGTTGTGGTCGTATCATTTTTGTATCAGCCGTACCTTAACAAAAGCGGAAGGCAGAACGTTTTCCTCCGATTAGCTTTTACGCTGATATGCCATACCTAAACAAGAGCGTCAACATTGTGTCATGAACAGTAGTATTAATCTTCTTGTTTAATAAAATCCACAATTTAGAAATAAAAAATTTAAATAAAACGGCTAGATTGACCAAAAATAGCTAAAGATCCATTATTGATTAACAATAAATACTTTACAACAACATCTTCACAATTAAACGCACTGGCAAATCGGATTTCCCAATTGCAAAGCGTTGACGTCGCGCTATTTACGCTGCATCTCCAAGTACCAATTTTTTTTACAAAGCACAAGCAAAAGCGTCGGCAGAACAATGGCGCAATAATTGCTGATTATATTGCTGGAGAACACGTAAAATTGCTTTGCCATAAACAAAAGTGCTAAGAAATGAAATGTTAGATAAATGACAACCGATTTGACAGCAGATTGCTAAGAAATAATTGCTCAAGCAATCAGAAGAGCAATAATTGCGTAATGGATTGCCACTCATGGCAATATGCGGTCCACACGTCGCAAATTTTATGAAACAATCAAAATTGACATTTGCGCAATAAATATTGCTACGTGGAGGCCGTGGAGGTTTAGGGATGCTTCATACAAATTGTATGGGCATGACTATTTTTGACAACTAGAAAACGCGTGCCGCTTTTGTTAAGGTACGGCTGTTAGTCGGCCGCAAATTTGTATGAAAACTCTTTTGTTATCGGTCGCTAACATTGTCGATCGACTTGGTGTGCAACAAATTATACGTGCGCCACGATAGCGTCGATACCCTGTCGGATTTTTATTAGCTAGCTCAATATTTAGTTGACTTTTAGCTAACTTATTTACAACTGACTTGTAAACTAACTCATAATTAGTACAGATTTGAGTCAGTTGTGTTTTGTACAACTGACTTCTTCTCGATAAGTATTGAACCAGCTTTTGGCTAACTCAAAAGTTATGCAAAGATTAGTGAGTTGTGTTTTGTACGACTGACTTCTTCTCGATAAGTATTGAACCAGCTTTTGGCTAACTCAAAAGTTATGCAAAGATTAGTGAGTTGTGTTTTGTACGACTGACTTTTTCTCGATAAGTATTGAACTAGCGTTTGGCTAACTCAAAGCTGATGCAGTGGACTTTGGTAAAAAAACGTTTTGCTTGTTTTGTGTACTTTTTTAAAGTTAAATAATAAGCAAAAGTTCCCATATTCTATTTGTTAATATTATTTAGTTAAATACATCTCATTTTCAAAGTAGAATTATTATGAAAACCAAATCGGGCATGCTGCTGGTGTCTTATAATTAAGAGTTTTTCTGTAGACAAAGGGGCAATACAACAAAAGTGAAAGGAAACATATGTGTAATATTCTCTATCTCTCTTTAAAAAATAAATAAATAAAGCAAAAATACGTAATTTTTTTTTATTATTTTATTAAAGTCAACATATTGTATGCACCACAAGCTAACTCATAATGAGCTAGCTAACTTATGGTTATCTTAAAGTTATGCAGTGTGAGTGAGTACTGACTCGTACTGCGGACATTGCGTGTAAAAACTGAATAGCTTTAACCATGTAAATGAGTTAGCTTGTGAGTCCCCTGTGACTAACTTCTGATTAACCATGAGTTAACTTTAAGCTTAATTAACTTAACTCATTTTCCGACAGGGTAGTTATTCACGAAAACGCAAGATTTAATTGGTGCTTTTGGGGGGTTGAAATAAAAATGGGAATTTAATGGTTTTGGAAATTAAAATGAAAGAGGTTGTTTTGCTTTTGGGAATTCAAACTTGGGAATCTAAAAAATAGGGTTTGCAAATGAAAATGAGAAATCGTAATTTAAAGCACATAATTAAGAAATGCTAGAATAAAAATTAATAAACAATAATAAAAATATAATTAATATTTAAATAATTAAAATAAATGTATGCGCTAATAACTAAAAAATAAAAATTTTTATATTTTTATTTTCATAAAAAAGACAAATTATAAACATTTTATAAAAAAAATTATATAAAAATATAAAGTATGTACACATTAAAAATTAATTAAAACCGAATTTGGTATACAAATTATTTCTGGGCTGCAAGTTATCATCAAAGAAAAACCTCAATAGATTATGAACGTAGACTATAGAATATAAAAATCTTTCCGTGCAAAAAATCACCGTGTAGGTTTTTCAGAAATCTGGTTTCATCCAAATTGGTCAGTAGAAACTGAAGAACAACAGTGTATTTCTATCGAATTTTATCTCATCACTATTATTTGTAATTGGTTCATAAAAGTAAGAGCAATTTTCGAGTGAAATTATCGACATTCTGAATTATTTTGTTATAAATTTTGTACTGATATTAACATTTCTAAGAGCACAGATTGCTCTCAGATATGTAAAAAGTGACGTGTGAAAAAGGCCCAAATCAGTTGCGAGGGCAGCTTTCGAAGAAATAGACAAAAAGCATTTTTTGGTATTGAAGTGGCAATGTGTAAAAACAGGCCGCTATAATCAACACAAATTGCGTGATCAAAACAAAAATAACAAAACACAAACCACGTTAAACAAAAGCATTAGTTCAACAAACATTTTATTTTGTGCAAAAAAATGTATTTTGTAATATTAGCGGAATTCACCCTTGATAGTAAAGTCCCTTGTAGACCTTGTTAATCTTATAATTTTAGTAAAAATACTAACATTTACAACACTGCAACAACAAAATGTATTAGACTAAAATATACTACGCTGTGGTTGAAAAATCCCACAAAAAGCAGTAGTAAACAAAGTGTGTGAATTTACCAGAATAAAACAGTTGAAGAAAGGTTATCTGTCTCTTTCTCTCACTCAGCAAATTCATTAATTTACAATGCATACGAAAAAGACACTCACGCTTTGAAGTATAAAATCGTATTAAATATAACAGAGTTGTACACTTAATACAAAGGGTGTTGTTTTCTTTTATAATGTTTTTTACTTACAAGAATTAGTATTGTGGTATTTTATTGAACTGTTAATGGTTTTTAATCCAAATTTCGATATTTTAATCAGGCTTGAGTTCATTGAATTTAATTTTCATAAAATTATTTTTGTAAAGAAAGGAATTTAACAACATGAAATGAGTTAAAATTTATTGATAATTTTTCATTCTTGACTGAGCTGGGAATTGAACCCAGGTTTCCACGGACAGGTTGCCCTGAAAATTAAATTCAATGAACTTAAGCTTGATTAAAATATCGAAAGTTATTTACTAGGGGTTTTCATCCTTTGTATTTAGAATACATATCTGTTATATTTAATACGATTTTATACTTCAAAGCGTGAGTGTCTTTTTCGTATGCATTGTAAATTAATGAATTTGCTGAGTGAGAGAAAGAGACAGATAAAGTTTCTTCAACTGTTTTATTCTGGTAAATTCACAAACTTTGTTTACTACTGCTTTTTGTGGGATTTTTCAACCACAGCGTAGTATATTTTAGTCTAATACATTTTGTTGTTGCAGTGTTGTAAATGTTAGTATTTTTACTAAAATTATAAGATTAACAAGGTCTACAAGGGACTTTACTATCAAGGGTGAATTCCGCTACTTACTTAAGTATTATATACTAGTGTTGCGGTAAACTTAAAAGCTAATTTTTACAACAGTTTTGCAAATAAATCTCAACTAATTAATTTTGTGTTCATTGTATTGCGGCATAAAAAATGGTTCAAAAAGAAATGAAAAAAAAAACGACAGCTGTCTAAGAAAGAGATAAAAAATCTTCCGTCTCGTGACATATCTGTGTGTAATCTGTGTCTAAGAGATAAAAGCTTCGTTGACAATAGCAGCAAAATTTTCACTTGCTGTTCACAACAAATCAAAAATTTTTTCGCAACCACACACATTTTCAATTAAGAAAACGTTTGTTAATTTTGCCCACAACAGTATTTCCTATGGACATATTTATTAGAATTTTTTAAAACATTTTGTTAAAATTGTCTTTCAAAACTAAATAAAATTATTACAAGTCCCAATTCATACGATGCAAGCCTTAATGATCAGCTTGTTACTTTATAGACGAAAGGAAAAATAAACTAGTACTCAGCTTGATCTACTCTTCCTCTTCCACAAATGATAAAGTAATATTTCAGCAATAATAGGGTATTTACATTACATTGAAATCTAGTAGATTTCATTTGAAATCTTCCTCCAAATCTAGTTCGTTTACATTATACTTGTTTGACATTAGCGAGATTTGGTTTTCACAACAAAAACCGCCGACTGAAAGTTTTTTGTGTAACACATTCTTACATACATAGAAATAGGCATTTAAAAATTTGAATTACATTTTCTTTATAATCAACTTCATTTATTTTATCAATATTATTTGTCATTTGCATTTTTTTTACTATTTTACGAAATTTTTAAATTTTTTTAACAATTTTAACAAGCAGCTATTATTGTTTTTGTTTTGTTTTTTGTTAAAATGTCATTTTTTTCTTGTGCAGGGAAGTAGTTTTTAGTGCTATATGGAGAAAAACATAGTTGCATCAATAAGTACTACTAGATTTCGTCAAAATCTAGTCACGGAGTAGATTTTGTTTTGCACGGGAAATCTAGACAAAAACAACTAGATTTGGCTCGAAATCTCGAAAGTACTAGATTTCGTTTTAGTGTAAATTGGCTATAAGACTCGAAATGATCAAAGATAGTTCAAAGAAGAAGATAGTTCAAAGAAGAAAATGTAATAAGTTTATCAATAAGACTTGCATCGTATGAATTGGTACTAAGCGTCATTTATAATTTCATACAAATTGTAGCTGAAGTAGACTCAATATATGAAATACTTTGGAAAAAAATAAGGTAGAACAAACGAAAATGTTGCTGTTATTGTGAATAGAAGCTTTATGCTGGCTAAAAAGAATTTTCGAAAAGACATCTTATATGCAAACAATACTATTCAATTATACTATTCTAACGAAATTGTTAGATTCGTTTATCTCTATTTATGTATGTTTTTCTTTCTTTTATTTTTAGGAAAACGTGCTCAGGAATTTCTCTGTGTTTATACTTGTATTGCTCTAATGATAATTGATTTAATTTTAATATTAAAACATTTTCACTTCGATCGTATAATTGTTACCTGCATTTCGGCCATATGTGGTATAATTACCGCCGATTTTGGTTCTGGTCTAGTACATTGGGCAGCCGATACTTGGGGTTCAGTGGAATTGCCCATTATAGGAAAGGTATTACATATAATTAATTTTTATAACATTCATTACTAAATTACGTATGAATTTCGTTTGCTATAGAATTTCCTGCGTCCATTTCGTGAACATCATTTGGATCCGACGTCTATAACACGCCATGATTTTATTGAAACTAATGGTGATAATTTTATGGTTAGTATTCCAATATTGGGATTTTTAGCCTATAATTTTAATACAAAATCTCAAAATGATATACAACAAGATTTTGGTTGGATTTCGTATTTATTTTTATGTTCGATTTTTGTTGCTATGACTAATCAAGTAAGTTTGATTTATTTTATTTACCTTAATAAAGTTATTGAGAATTATATGTTTGTATTAATTTTTAGATTCACAAATGGTCGCATACTTATTGGGGTCTGCCGAAATGGGTTCTTTTTTTACAAAATTATCATATAGTATTGCCTCGCAAACATCATCGTATTCATCATGTTGCACCGCATGAAACTTATTTTTGTATAACAACTGGTTGGTTAAACTGGCCATTGGAGAAGTTAAGGTAATCTTTGTTTACATAATTTATAGCACTTTATATAACTCTTAGTACCGAGATATTATATTTATTCCTAAGAAGAATCCTTATTTGAAAAAATAGATTTTGTAATAAATATTGAGGGCACTAAAGAAGATCAAATAAATTAGGAAATCAGTGCATACATATGTGTGAGTGTCCTTTGCTTGTAGCTTTAAAGGAGACTTAAAAAATACGGCCATTACCAATTCATTGCTTTTCTTCTTAATACAGCGTTTACATTTCGCAGTACTGGCAAGAAAGTAAGAAAATATGTACATATTTTTTTTTGCATTATTTATTTATTGAATCATCGCATAATAAATATGAACGAACAATATTTAATCAAATCTTACTCTAATATGTTATTTTATGTCCTGCCGGTGCCGGACGACAAAGTTTCCCTTCATGGTTTCTGTTTACATTTATAGGTGTTTAGCGCTCTTATAATCGGATGAGTCCTGCATTATTTCTTCTCCTTAAGCAATTAAAGCCTTTTTTAATATTTTACTGTGTACTTCGTAATCATAGTTTTATAGGCTTTTAGATAGAGTTGTAAAGTTGAAGTTTGCAATCTAGACTAAGAACAGAATTTCTTCCAATAAGCCAATTAATTTGAATTGTTTTTAGTTTCAATTGAGTTAGTTTTGCTTCTATATGCCATTTCCACGTCAAACGCGGAATTAGGTATTATTTGATTATTGATTTTAATAGAGGGGTATGTTTCCCGACGCAATGTGAATGTTGTATGTGCGAATTTTTGCTCGTTGATCTTTATCCTCCACTGTTTTAACCACTTTTCTAGTTCAAATATATGATCCTGTAAGCAACGAGATGCTTCTTGACAGTTTCATGTACGCTTACAAAAGCTTTATCATCCGCAAATGTTGAGGTTATTGTGTAGCTGTTTGTTGGCATGTCCGAAGTATAATAGAGTGCCCAGGATGCTACCTTGTCGGACTCCAGCGTTAGTTGGCTGAGAAGAACCTAAAAAATCGCTTGCTTTACTAATAAATTTACGACCGACTAAGTAGCTTTCAAACAGCTTGTGTATGTTTGCTGGTAAGTTTTGCTGCAATTACAGTAATAATCCTTCATGCCAGACTTTATCAAAAGCTTGAGACACATCGTGCTTTCTTCTAAAATCGAATTGATGGCTTGGCATAGATCTTTTTCCATTTTAAATTGGTGTTAATTTTGATACTAGTAGTTTCTTTAATATCTTTGAAATATTAGATAATAAGCTAATAGGCCTGTATGACTCAACTTTTGTGTGATCCTTTCCTGGCTTTGGTATCATGGTTACTAAGAAAACCTTCCATTCTTGAGGGTAAAATAGCACAAATAAAAAGAATAATTTTCTTTGCTATGCGAGGTAGCTCCAAAAACATTTTGTTACTGATCTTATCAATACCGAGTGCCTTTTTGGTGTTCAAAACACAAATAGCCTTTTCGATTTCTCTTATCTCAAATCTTAGGGGAATAGCTGATCTCAAATTAACAGGCAGTAACTCGAATGCTATATCTTGATATATATTTGGGGTAAATACGTTTTTCAAATGATTAACAAACATATTTCCTTTTCCAATATAATTTCTTGTCCAACTTCCATTCAGTAAAAAAAGGATAATAATTTCTCACAATTTTTTTCTGTACCGTATCTCTAACGTTTGCATAAACTTCTTTATAAGAATCGAGATCTTTTAAAAGTTTTAGTTCCTTGCATGAGCGTTTCACGCCGTTCAGACGGACATTCAATTGTTATGTTTGCTTAAGAACAAAAGTTTGGCAGAATTAGCGACGCACAATTGTTTATGTTCTTCGATGTGGGGAAAACGTATTTCACGAAAACCCTTAAGGGCATAATAAACAACACAAATTGGTAAACATGCACTTTGTTTTTGCTTCTGTTTTCAAATAAACAACACAATCATATTTCGTACAAACATTAATTTTTAATTTTTGTTTTGTTTTCAATGAATGCAGACGCTGATTGTGCTATTTGTTTAAAACGGCGAAGAAATATAAAAGAAATAAAAATATTTTGGAGTAAATAGGGCTCTAAAAAACGAGCTGTTTTGGGGCAAATAATTATGCAAAAAAAAATTTGAATTGACGACTGAAAATTATTTGATTGCTTCTTATTTTACGTCTTCACGCACTAGACATCACAAAAAGTTTGACGAATATCCAACATGTCTGCCAAATATTAAAATATTTTAATATTTCTGCAAACATTGCTTCAAATGTTTGTCCAAAGAGCAAACACCCCAATTATCCACACATAATATTTGCACAAACGTAAAATTTTGACATGTTTGCCAAGCTATTTATGTGGTTAATTATGCCCTTTATAAAAAGCAACAGTAACAATCAAGATGGTGTTTATTTATATGACAATACTGCAGAGATGTTAGACATCGTTGTGCAAACAATTGTTTTAACATCGCTGTTTAAACAAGAACAAAACATCTACAAAGGCAGTCTTCACTATCCAAATTCAGCGATAGCTAATCAAGACGCCATGTTAGGTGCCATCTGAAAAGAGTTCGAAAATAAACTGTAAAGTACAGCAAGTTAGTGTACCACACGGTTTTCTGAATTTTTGTTTGTGAATTAGTACACAACCAAAATATGGTGCACAACTATTGTGAGCTGGCGAACACAAACACTTAGATAACCTACCAAACTTATTTTAGAGTAAGTGTAGAGTTTTTTTTTTGGGGTAATTGTTCTGTATTTAAAGAACAATAATAATGATAATATTTACTTTGACTGATTTAAATAAATTTCTCAAATCACAAACGCACTTTTGTTTGTTTTTTTTACTCTATTTTGAGCGACTGTTATAAACACCCATTTAGATTTATATATTGATATAAATACTATATTTTATTAAAACATTAGCGGTACTCACCCTTTGTATTAAGTGTACAACTCTGTTATATTTAATACGATTTTATACTTCAAAGCGTGAGTGTCTTTTCGTATGCATTGTAAATTAATGAATTTGCTGAGTGAGAGAAAGAGACAGATAAAGTTTCTTCAACTGTTTTATTCTGGTAAATTCACACACTTTGTTTACTACTGCTTTTTGTGATATTTTTCAACCACAGCGTAGTATATTTTAGTCTAATACATATTGTTGTTGCAGTGTTGTAAATGTTAGTATTTTTACTAAAATTATAAGACTAACAAGGTCTACAAGGGACTTTACTATCAACGGTGAATTCCGCTATTAGTATACTTTTTATGTTTCATATATTTTGGTTTTTTTCAATAAATAAACAAACCATTAAAAAATTATATTTCTTATTTTCCCCCCTATACATAGAGAGGATTTATTATTTAAAATATTTCCTCTGAAAAAAGAAGCAAGAACATTTAATGTTCACTACGCACGCACGGAAAAAACATACCATGTTAGCTAAAAGTACACTTCGTGTTCACTAAAAAATACAGAATAAGTACCCCCAAAAACTCTACACGTACTCTAAAATAAGTTCGGTAAGTTATCTAAGTGTTTGTGCTCGTCAGTTAACCATAGTTGTGTACCATATTTTGCTTGTGCACAAATTCACAAACAAAAATTCAGAAAACCGTGTGGTTTAAAATAAACTACATTACGTTAGTGTACAGTTTTTTCCGAACTCTGCACCCGACACAGAAAGCAGTGCTGTAAATAAATTCGAACTACAAAAATATTTAGTCTACAGATATTGGTGAATTGTTCAGATAAAATTTTACCACTTATGTACATCAATATTTATTTTTTAAAGAATCCTAATAATTTGTTCGTGAATTTAACAACAAAAAAAGATTAAATAGAGTTTTTGATTGAACAATTTTAGATCCCTGCGATTAAACATGGCGACTTCATTAAAGAAATTTAAACGCTAAGTACACCTTGTTGTTATTGATTTTGAAAGTTTTTTGCTTATCCTGTAATGTATGTTATTACGCCCTTTTGCATTTTATGTGACGATGGTATGCGATGTTATAGATAAAATGGATTTAATTATCGCTATATAATTTTTAGCGAGAGCGTTAAAAAAGCCTACCTAAAACTTTAGTTTAATCCTACTAAAAGGCCATGATAGGACATAGTTAGGGCAAAGTTATGCACAGAAAAAATATTATGGTATTTATTCTGAACAAAAATGATTACATACAATTTTTCCGAAAAACGCCCTATATGAAAGTTATGGTTCCAAAAGGGGTTTTAGTGGAGATAATTATTATTTTTTGGGTGAATGTGCATTGGGAAAAAAGTGCATTGAACGCAATCGGTGCAATTTTGCACACACGGTATTTTTGGGCCAATTTATCGGAAACTGCCGGTGGAACGAATAAAAAAATTATTTTTAGCATCCCATAAATTGTTTGGGTGGTAAGTTCATGAAATTTTTTTTAAGTAGCTTCCACTTTATTCATTTGTACAAAATCAATCTGTAAAATTTTTCGTTTTGTACACTTTAACTTCTTATACGTTTATATAAAATTTTCAGATTTTGGTCTTCTCTGGAGAGTCTCATCGAACATCTGACTGGTCTTAAGCCACGTGATGATGACTTAAAGTGGGCTAAGAAAGTTACATAGCTATTTATAGAACTCAAAAAATGGACCAATAAAATTTAATTTACGGCAACAACAACGAAAATACTAGAACATGTAAAACCCTATTTATTAAAGAAAAAGAGGAAACAGTAAAAATAAAACACAAAACTAAAATAAATTTAAAAAAAAATAATTAAACTATTTATCTTGCTGAATGTACAAAAAAAAAGTTAAAACAATACGGACAAAATTTTACAATTTTTGCTACAAACAAAAAGAAAAAAAAAAGACTATTAAAATAAAAATTATCAATTAAAAAGAGAGTAAAATTTTAAATAAAATAAAAATTCAAATTTGCTGATATTTTAAATAAAATTTAAAATTTTCTTAAGGCGTCTTTACACGATCAAAATGTTTGCTGTAAAGCTCGTGTACATGTACTTGGTGTAATATCTAAATTTGTTTGGATTTTCCATCCAGAATCGTCGGTGTCACACATCCTAACATATTTTTTACTCATACTATAAACATTATTGTAAAGCATTTTGATCGTGTGTAGACAGACCCATTTTTACGTATACGAGGGGTTACCGCTCGACGACAAAAGTCGCAATTTAAACCTTTTTTGGCGGTCCGCACTTTTAAAGTTTGTGGCGACCTTTCCCCTTAAAAATATCGCCGAAATGAAGCACAGCAATAAAGGGTGTGAGTCATCTCGTTATAATATTAAGGGCCATTATTACAACCTAATGATAAAGTTGCTGATAGTTAACGTGAACAATAGCTATCTTGAACGATAAAGTGACCAATAAGTTTTTTCCATTATTACAACTGTCCGATAAAATAAAAAATGTAATTTATATACTGTGGCAACATTGCAACATTTAAAATACGTAGTGGCAACGACTTAGTTTTGTTTAATTTTTTAATTGAAAACAAAAGTTTATATCTTGTGCTTTATAAATATTTTCTATCTCATTTAAATAAAATAAACGCTGTCTGTTGTTCATTTTTTTAATTTTAAAAGTTTAAATAATTTAATATGACATAAAACTATCATTGAAGTTACCATATCTTCAGCAGAAAATATGGCATCTTCAAGTTCTTAAAGTTCACTTGTAAAGTTACCATGAGGACAAACCTGATGTTAGCTTATCAGTCACTTTTTAGGTTAATGTTAACTTGTAATAACCAAAAACTATTTATCTGTCAGATAGCATCCTAAAAATAACTATTTGTAAGTTGTAATAATGGCCCTAAGAACAATAAACAAATTGTTTTTCACTTGGCAACATCTTTTTATATATATATATTTTTTTTACACATTGTAAGGCGTTGTCGTTAACGATTGTGTTACTTTGAAGAACACAGTTTGCTTGTTACTTTTATCTGTTACAAAAAACGACTTAAGCCTATAGTACACGGCATGTAAAAAGACACATGCGCATGTGGTTCTGACGTAATTTTGACGTCATCACACAACACGCAATGTTTATTGTGGATTTGCATTGACGTCAAAATTACGTCAGAACCACATGCGCATGTGTCTTTTTACATGCCGTGTACTATAGGCTTTACACGTTAAAGACAATGTCTTACACAATAAGGCCGAATATTAGAGAGATTTTTTGAGAATATCTACAAAAAAAAACTACAAATATATTTTCTGCAAAAAGTGATTTTTTATAAAAAAAAATCAATTAAAAAAATGTTTGCACTTTCATTTTCTTAATCTACTTTTTTACGACTTTATATTTTTATAAAATCACCTTTTGTGCCATATTTTTGGAAAATTCTTAGCGGTAATCCTGTTCTTTACAAAGATGAACTCCCCAAAGTATGCTCTAATTTTATCTAAGTAAACTATGAATACCATAGTATAAAACTAGTATGCCGACTTTTTAAGGTACCTAACTCAAATGTCAAGTACCTAGTAGATGTTTGTACAAGTAAGATTTTTTTTAAATACATTGGAGTGTAAAACTATTTTCACCCCTAAACATAGTTGCATAAAATCGTATAAAATGTGGAAAAGAAAATTTCTAAATTAATTAATTTTCAATTTATTTAATGCTGTCTGCATTTATATACTTTAAATGTTTGTTTAATTTTTATTCTGCAATATCGGAAAATATTTTAATAATTGAAGATTTCAAATATTTTTTTAAACAAAATACTACTCTGCTGACTTTAATAATATCAAGGCGAATTCTCGAGTCATCTGCTTATTATTTGTTTATTTGTTTGTATACTGAATGTCAAGCTTTGTTTACATTTTGTGAAAAAATTTGTTAAAATTTAAAATTCAATATAAATCTAAATACTTAAAAAAAAAACTTATTTAAAATTTGTAAAACAAAAATAAGTGAATGTAAAATATAAAATCAAGAAATAAAAAGTGTGTAAGGAAAAAGTGGAGCCACAATAAATTTGCAATACAGGAAAAAGATATACACATTTTATAAACCAAAAAAAATCCCTTGTTTATGTTTTCAACAAATAATTTTGACATTGACTCTAACTTTTTATAAAAACAAAGTACAAAGGATTTTTTAAAAAAAAGGGATAGCTAGCATAGCTCTATCTCATGTTGCGGTCACCTGTATGAATTCGCCTTGAATAATATTAACAACAGAAAAAAATTAGTGTCAAAAAAATTAATTTAAAAATGTTTAGTTTGTGAAAAATAGAAACATTTTGCAAAAGCAAATAAACAAAATGTGTTGGAAGAAATTATTAATTATGTGCTTTTGTCATAAAATTAAACAAAAAATGTTATATTGTGAAAAGTTTCAAATATTATAATCTAAAATTTTTTTTTTTTTTTTTTTTTTTTTTTTTTTTTTTTTTTTTTTTTTTTGTTTAATTCACACAGAACCAATTTGTATGTATGTGTGAGGGGTGAACTATAAAATTGAGAACGCTCTCTCGAGTCGGCATACTTGTTGTATACTATGATGAATATTATTAAAAATACTCTCTTTTACATTTAACGAACGCATTAACTATTTTTACAAGTTTTTATATTGTTTAAATAAAAATTATATTAAAAAAAAGAATTTTTTGATTGCACCATTTTAATTAAATTGTCAACTTTTTTATGGTCATTCAAATTAAAAATTTTATTTTAGTATTAAGACCAACAACAAAGAACTCAAAACAAATTTTATTTCGAACATTTACTTTTTTTGATATTAAAAATAATTTAAGCAATACATATTTTAAAAAATAAAAACAAATTGTATACATATTTATATGAGTTAAGAAGAATTAAAAGAAAATGGGTTCATTCAAGACCTAAAACTTGAAATTTTAAATTAAAAAAGATTTATCCCATGTAAAGCTAAAAAAAATCATTAAACTTAACTGAAAAACTCCACCACCATTGCTGAACAAAACAAAAAAGAAAATTGTGCTACTAAACAGAAATTAAATATTTCTAAAATATTAATGTATTAACATGTTTTATAAATTAATTAACTTAATTTTGATTTTTTTTTGTGTTAAAATTTTAACATTTACGTAAAAATTTGAAAATGAAATTTAACATGTCAAAGTTAAGTTTTTTGGTAAGCATTTTTAGGCATTAGTGGCTTTTCGCTTATTCCTCGGACATTTATAACCCGATCGTGCTAAATTTTAATAGCATAATTCTTTAAAACCCAAAAAATCTATTTCAGCAACCACATGATGAACATACTGTACAGAAAAATAAATCCATCCGCACTTAAATCAATCAAAGCGGTATTAATAGTACGGTAAGTACGGATTTTCTCGAATCAAGTATAGAAAGATTGTGACAAGTACGGAATATTCAAGTGCGAAAAACTTAACTTATCTATATTTAATCCCGAATTCGTACTTGAATTAATCCGAAAATGAGATTGATTTAAATAAAAGTAAGATTGTACCAATCTCAAAATGCGCTTGATTCAAGTATTGTAAAGTTGATTTAATCCCAAATTATCGTACTTGAAATAATCCGAAAGTGAAATCAGATTGATTCCAACCTAAAACACTCACCGCAGAGACAGAAGGAGAATAATATTATGATTGATTTACTTACCCGTTTAATACCTCACAGAATTTCAATTATGAAACACCAGCATCATGCCCGAGATGGTTTATAAAGCGTGATCCATTTCGAGGTTTCCTACTTTTTTAAAGAAAAAACACAGAAAATTCAAATTTAATGGGGCATGTTTATTATCATTTGAAAGAACATTCTTTGGCATTTATTTTTTGAAGATTATGCCTATCAAATGCTGTCCGTTGCTACGTCGCAGATGGTCCATCCGTTGAGTCCAATTTTCGATGACTCGTACGAGCATTTAGACTGGTAACTGGCGAATGACACGCGTGATGTTTTCCTCCAAGGCCTGAATCGAGGCGTGTTTATCCGCATAAACTTAAGACTTTACATATGCCCACAGAAAAAAGTCTAACAGTGTGATATCACAAGATCTTGGTGGTCAATCGACCGGCCCAAAACGTGAAATTATGTGCTCACCGAAGTGTTCTCTCAATAAATCCACTGATTGATGCGATGTGTGGGAAGTGGCGCCGTCTTGCTGAAACCAAATGTCGACGAGACCACGAGCTTTAATTTCAGGCATCAAATAGTCGGTTATCATGGCACGATAACGGTCGCCATTGACGGTTACGTTCGCACCGGCATTATTTTTAAAAAAATTTGGACCGATGATTCCTCCGGGTCACAAACCACACCAAACCGTTGTTTTTTCTGGATGAAGTGGCAGTTCTTGAATCTATTCAGGTTGCTCTTCGTCCCAAATGCGGCAATTTCGTTTGTTTACATACCCATTGAGCCAGAAGAAAATTTGCCTCGAAAACGTGGGATCTTCTTGGAACTTTTAAAGAGCCCATAGATCGAAGCGATGTCGCTTGGGAAGGTCGAGCTGCTTCAGTTGTTGCACAAGCTGTATTTTGTACGCTTTCAATTTAAGATCTCCACGTAAAATGCGCCAAGTCGGTCAATACGTCAGTCTGAGTTGCTGCGAACGGCGCCGTATCGACTCTCCACGGTCTTCGTGTACACTTAGCTACGGCCGCTATATTTTCTTCACCGCCTGCTGGACGTGGTCTATTCGGTTGAATATTATCCAATAATGAATGCTGGGTCTCAAAATGGTACGCTCAGTAGGCCGAGTATGTTGACCATAAGTTGAGTGAAGTGCACGAAACACATTCCTCACAGAACCTGAATTTTCGTAATAAAGTTGAACGATTTGTAAACGTTGTTCAGGCGTAAGTCTTTCCATTATGAAATGCCAAACAATACTAAACAAAAATAACATGACAGCAAGACACGACTCACACGTGATCTGTCAAAAAAGGCTATTGAAAAAAGTATCTCTACTTGAATCACCCATTACTTTAAAAATTTCATGTACATATTTAATTAAAAATATTAAAAACTAAACTTCATATAAACTAAATGGGAACTTTTGCTTTTTATTTTACTTTTTAATCATAAATACAACGTATGTTTTTGTTTTTGTTCTGTTGTTGTTTCTACACAAGACAAGCAAATCGTTTTTTAACCTACTTGTGTGGTGTTGTTGTTGTTTCTACAACAAACTTTGACAAACACACGCATATGCACGCATATAGAATGCAATGATGAGAGATGGACTAAAAAGTTATATGAGATTAAAACGCTCAATTTGTAATTCTACCCTTAGAGTTAAAAGTTCAATCTTTTTACTTGGTCTAAGAATTTTTTTTTCCTATTTTAAGAGATTCCGGGATTGGCTCTCGAAAGTTATCCCAGTTAGGATTGTTTTAAGAACGTTTTAGTGTTATTCGAACTTAAAATTGTAAGTAAGACTCGTGCTTAAAGTAAGTATAAAAAACCTAATTTATACCGAGTGCTTTTCTTTCTGTGTACTTTGTATGTCCAGCTTTAACGGCACTTATTCTCCTGGACCTACTTTCCGCAAGATGTATAATTAAGAACAAGAAGAAAGCGCATTATTTTCATGCAGGCCTGACATATTTGCCGATATTTATTAGCAAAGTGCCGATTTGCCGATTTTTAATTCAAAAATGCCGATTTTTTGATAAACACTTAAACTACGGTAACTTTGCTTGTTAACGTGTAATTTATTAATTTTTGGCATCTTGTCATAACGTATACAACCAAATGGAAAGTCTTTTTAAAACTGTATTAACTGATTTTATAAAAAAAAGTTTAAAGAATTTAAATTTAATTAACGGAATTTATGAACACAAAGAATTTTTTGAACTTTGATTAGGAGTATTTGGGCTTATTGGCTAATGACTTACTATCAAAATCAAAACTCAACAAAAGCAAAATTAACAAATTTGTTAATAAATGTTTTATATACAACTTGCAAAACAAATATTTAAACGTTTAGATTTTGAGCAAAAAGCTAATAAATCTAAATATGAATGACCCTTACAAAATTATGAAAAAGGAAAATATTTATTTTATGGAAATTCTGAAAGAGTTCCCCAGCTTTATTTCTAAAAAAACAAATTTTAAACTCTAAATTTAGAGAGTTAAAGAAGATTTAGAAAGAAATGAAGTCAATTTGCAAACTTTTTGGCAAAAAAACGTGGGGATTCTACGGATGCATTTCTAGTGCTGTCAAATTTTGTACAACAAATTATGGTCCTATATCTACTACATATAATATAATAACAATTTTAACCTAATGCATAGTATAATAAGCTCCAGATATTTCCATTAGGGAGAGTTGTCATTATTTACCCATGTAATGTCAAACAACGAAATATTACTCATTTGCAAATATTTTAATTTCAACATTATTTGCACTTTTTTGATATTGCAAACTTACTTTTTTTATATAAAACTATATTTTATTTAATTTTTTGATTATTTGAAATTGATTTTGGTTTAAAATTTGGTATCACAAAATTTTTATATTAATAAATTTTTAAAAAAATTATTTGATTTTTTACGCTCGTTTCAATTTTTTTCCTTATTTTCTTTGTTTGACATTATATGGGTTTTAAAATTTGAGAACAAAATTTCTAATGACTATACCTTTTACTTATTCTACCATGACCTAATGTTAAAAATTTTTTAAATTAACTACAATTTATTTAAAAAAATATTCTTTTTCATTAATTTTTATGTTTTTATATGGTTTATATGTAAATTAATGCTGAATTATTTTGTTTTGTTATTTTTTGTGTTTATAAAAATATGTTTTATTGTTCTTAAAATGGATATTTTCAATTTGCCGATTTTTTTTTTAATTGAAGTGCCGATAATGCCGACTTTTTTTTTAAATATGCCGATTTTTTATCAATATTATCTGTCACCCCTGTTTTTATGTTTAAATGTTAATCAAATCTTGTTTTTTTAATTTTGTTTTTTTCTTTCTATCCTCTTACAACTACAATTTGTGTTGGAAAAAACCCAGCCAATTGTAGGGGAATGTAAGAAAGAAAAAATTGACGGTTTATTGTTGTGACTTTGTTGAAGCTTTGATATTGTTACATTTAAGACCAGAGTGTTTTAAAATTCTTATTCACTTTATGGTCTTACTTGTATAATATTTTTAGCTTTTCTAAAGTATTTGGAAAAAGTTTCCTGACGAGCTGGCCTAAGCAACCAGCGAAATGCGCATAGGAACTAGCTTTCCCACAACAATAAATTTCAGTGTTTTCATTTAAAAAAATTGGGATTATTAGCACATCATTAATAAATGAATTAATTAATAGTTAATCAATTTCATTTTTTAAACTTTAAGAGTGGGTTTTTAACATAGAGTTTAATCTTGCAGCAAACTATAATTAATTAATCTGGGAGTAAATTTAATTGAGGACTAATTGGGTTTGTCGTTTTTAAGTTGAAGCTTAAGCCTCGCAGCATTGCCATACTGAATAACAAAAAAATGGCAACTTGTTATCAATGCACTTTGCATTTCATACAGAAGAAGAAGAAATTAGTTCCTTTTAATTCTTATAAAAAGAAATTTACTTCTTATAATTGTTTAATTTACGTTTTAATATGTTTCAGAATCACTAAAGTCTTCATCTTCACTAGAATAATCCAGTTTTCGTTTATGGATATGTATTCTTTTTTTATTTTAACAGCTGCTTTTGTTATATATGTATATGTATTGACATTTGTTGATTAAGTTTAAACCACCAACATTGGCCGCTTAAACTGGCAAATAAAAGTAATTAATCCTCATCTTAAAAACTAAGAACACAGATTAAAGATGACTATATATCTGATCTCCATGTTAAAAAGCCACCATAAAAAGTAAAATTGAAAGCAAGAGTTCTCATTTAGTTTATATTTTAAATTAAATATGTACATTAAGTTTTTAAAGTAAAAATCAGGCATGATGCTGGTGCATGAAACAAAGAAAACAAGATAGTGCATTGCGCAGGTCCGTTAACTTTTTACTCTAAATTTGACGTAATTTTTATGCCACTGTAGTAAAGAGAATTAAATGTAAACAAACATTCAGCATAGCACATACACGTGTTTGTGTGATCATGTTTGTGCTCATTTGCTACTATGACGTACATGCGCAGAAAAAGAATGTTTTTTTAAATTTTAGTGCACTATCTTGTTTTCTTGTTTCATGATGCTGGTGGGTGTTTTATAATTGGAACTCTGTACAATGTGAAACGGGTAATTAAATCAATCATAATAATATTCTTGTTCTAATTTCACTTTTGGTTTATTTCAAGTACGAACATAGCTGCCAGATTTGACGATTTATCGTCATTTTGACGATTTTTAGGTAAAAAAATGGTCTATTGACGATAGGACGATTTATACCCTAAATTTGACGATTTTTCAAATGACGAATTTGGTTAAAATTTACAAATATTTTTTATATAATTTTACATTTTATTTAAGCTTCTTCGATAATTTGATTTATTTGCTTTATTTGATTGGCAACAATTTTCTTGTCTTAGCTGTTCAAATTATAAAATAGAATTTTTTTAGCACGATGCATATTTTTAAAAGTTCTATTCTAAAGATCAGTTAGTACTTTATTACAGACATTTTATAGCCACTCTCTTTAGTCTGGGTTCACATTATAAAACTTTTCTTTCAGAAAGTCTGATTTTATTAGTGTTTACCAGACTTATGTT
This sequence comes from Pollenia amentaria, assembly GCA_943735925.1. Taxonomy (NCBI): domain Eukaryota; kingdom Metazoa; phylum Arthropoda; class Insecta; order Diptera; family Polleniidae; genus Pollenia; species Pollenia amentaria. The sequence goes on along the minus strand of OX031007.1, from coordinate 69,465,540 downwards.
CTTAAGACGAATTTTCGTCGTGAAAAATACGTGTTTAATATTTCTTGGTTTTAGTTTATTTTCTTACTTTTCTTATGAATGCCAATACATTTGAATAATTTTTGGTTGTGTTACTTCAATAATAAGCGTCTAAACGAAAATTTTTATTTGATTTCAAAAACAGGCAGAATATATTAAAATTTCATTAGCATCGGAAACTTAATATAACAATTATTTTTCAAAACTTATTAGAAGTTAGTGGTTTTTTCCGATGAAGATTTTTTTGACGGCTTAGCTTATTCAATTTGACGATTTTGACGATTTTCTCCTCAAAATTTGCCGATTTTCGACCAATATTATCTGGCAGCTATGAGTACGAATGCGCGATTAAATGGCACATTTTTAGATTGATTCAATCTCAGTTTTATTTAATCAATCTCACTTACGGATTATTTTAAGTACGAATTCGGAATTAAAGCAACATTATAATTCTGAAATCAAGCGCATTTTGAGATTGATTCAATCTCATTTTCGGGCTATTAACGAATTCGGGTTTGAATATGGATAAGTTGATTGAGTATTTCGTGATTGATTAATCCGTACTTGAATCAATCTTTCTGTACTTGATTCAAGAAAATCCATACCCACCGTGATATTGATACCCCTGCGGATTGATTTGAGTATGGGTGGATTGATTTTTCTTTTGAGTGTAGAAACAATTTTAACTTTCGTAACTTCGTAATTTATTAACTTATTAATATTTGAATATTTCGTGATCATAGTTTTTACAAATGACACAGTGAGATCCTTGTGAATATTTTATTTACCAGGGGTCTGTTGTGATTATTCCAAACAGTTTATTTTGGCGGCTTTGGATATTTTTAATATAATTGAAATAAAAAAATCGTACTTTTCTTGAAACAATTAACGATATGCAGTACTTTTCGTTTATAGTCACTACCGTTTTTAGTCACATTAGCGTTATAGTCCATTTTATCTGTTTATTCTGCCACTATAAGTACATTTAATATAAAGTCATTACGTTATAGTCCATTTAGCGTTATAAGCACACTTGCCATATATACCATCTAACATAAAAAATATTTCGTACATAAATATCCCAAACTCACATTAAAAAAAATAAAGAATATACACGCATATGTATTTTTTGTTCCCACTCTTATTGCTGCGTGTATTTTTAATTCCCTGGTTATCTTCAGTATGTATTTGTTTGTGACAGCGATACTACAGTACAAAGTTTACCCAGCTAGCATTTTGTATCATAAACGAATCTTTAAGGAATCATCTTCACGAGCAAAATAACCGCAATCGATCATAAATCATACTTTCGTTGTGAGAAAATCGTATACTATCGATGAATCACCTCAAGGAATAATTTGAGATACAATTTTCTGATTCCTTTTTGAGCATATGAATAAATGATATGAGAATTCTTTTTCAAAAGTGATTTGAAAAGACTCATTTAGTTTAACAAAATTTACAAAAATTATCACCCAAATGCTAGTTGGGTATAAAGTTGTATATTATGTTTGAAAAACTTTCAATGTTTTGAATGTGTTCGCAATGGAATTGTGCAGGGCTCTAGTATTTACATATTTCCTTATCTGCCAGGGCGTTTAGTTCTAACTACACAAAAATTGCATGTTAAATTTTAGCACCAGATCGGTAATTGTTTTTTAAAAATGATCAAACAAATAATTATATTTTTGTATTTAAGTAATGGTTGTGGAAAATCAAATGCTTTAAAAAAATGCCTTAATATTTACACATTAACAAATAAGCGATACGATACAGATTTTTTTATTATAAATTAAAATTATTTTTTACAAATTAGCAACACGTCATAATAAATAATTAGCTTTATACTTTTTATTGATGAATACACGAGATTATTAAAAAAAAGTAATGAAATCAAAACTGTTTTATTTTTAAGAGATTGGAATTTTAAGATATTGGGATCCATACCAGGGATGCCAGTCTTATTTTTCGAAACAGTGGGACACATTTTAAAAACATTAGAAAACGTAAGATTTTTATAAGTTTTGTGAAACAAATAAGATAAAATAAAATAATTCTAATTCAAAGTATTTAAAATTTTTAAAGTATGAACCCGGTGTTAGGTGGGTTTGGACAGAGATTCGGTTTTTTTTTATAATGCTAGAAATTTCGTATATATTAGTTGAAGGACAACCTTGTTAGACGTGCTTAAACCGGGAGTAAGAATATTACAGAAGTTAGATTTATATGTCATCTATAAGTTATGTATTAATACAATATTCCAAAAGTACGTTTTCGAGAATTGGCTTTATATGAGGCCTTTAGTAAATAGCTGACCGATCTTCACCAAATTTTGCCATGTAATTTCTAGTCTAATGGAACTATGAGAATCCAAATTTTAATACAATAGCATTATACATTTTTAAGGTGTCCCGAATATTTTAAGGCGTACTAAAGTGTTTTCCAAGAGTGGGCTTTATATAGGGCCTATGGTAATTTATGGACCGATATTCCAAATTTCTCGGTATGATTTCTAGTCTTACGAAAGACCAAATTTTACTGCAGGAGCATTATCTGTTAGGGTTTTAGGAGTACGAAAGTGTTTTCCGAGAGAGAGAAAGAGCTTTATATGGGTCTATGGCAGATTGTCCAGGCTAGGGAGTTTCCCCCCAGATTTAGGGGCCTTTATTTCATTTAGAGGTAAATTTAGGGGTACAACTTCTTAAGGGAAAACTTTGGGGACATAAATTTATATTTAGGGGGTTTTACTATTTGCTTGTCTGTAATAACAATACTTGATATATCTTACATCTTGTTTTTGGTTGAGCAAAAATCGTTTTTGAAAAGATAAAAAAGAAAGCGTTTTAAGGGTGAAGTATTCATGGAAATATACGTGTCACAACTTTAATCTAGCGCCTGAAATGCTCAAACTTTTTAATTCCGATAATATGTACAAAGTTAACTAAAATGATTTGGCAACACTCGATATTTTTGAAGAAAAGTTATCGATAGTCGCAAAGTTATCGATATATAGAAAAGTTATCGATAGTCAGCCCAATCGGTAGTTTGCTTAAAAACTATCGATATTATCGAAATGTTTTTTGTGTACCACTTCTGTGGACATGTTAGTGGATGAAGGTGGCAAACAATAAAAAAGTTTTTAACACTTCATTTACAGAAAGCATTTTACAGGTTTAAAATACATACAAGCATATTTACTTAAAAGTACAGTGTCATCTGTGTATTCAGGTATAGAGACTGTTATATGGCATCAGGGTTGTCATTTTTTTAACCTTCGACGGCAAAATATTCACCTTAAATCTAGAAATTTAGAAGGTTTTTATATAAATCTATTCACCTTGCGGTGAAATTTTCAAAAATTTGTATAAAAATATTTTTCAAGGCAGCTGTAGTGTTTTACAAAATAGCACCATTAATATTATTGAGATTTATCTTTAAGAGAATTAAAAAAGTTAATGTACTGCAAAAAACTTGCGTTGGATGAATTGTTAAAAATGTTTCGTTGACTACTTCCAATCAACTTTGTAGGAACTTTTAAAATTTTCCGATAGTATCGATAGTGATCAAAATCTATCGATAGTCAGCCAAAAATAAAACTATCGATAGTACTATCGATTGTTTTGCAGCTCTAATATTAAAAGCCGACATTCACGAAATTTAGTTGTATGAGATCTAGTCACATAAAACGAATTTTTGCAAAATCTAATGACAATCGGTGCATTTCGCCCTCAATTTTTGTTTGCTTTTTTTAACAGAAGTATCAATTTTTTATTGATATTTCACATTTGGGTCAATAACTCTTATCCTACAGAACCTATTGCGCTGGATTGTGATCCCAAAGTGCTTACGATAACTAGAAACAATTTGACACTAAAATTGTTGCATGGATAAATCGATTTAGAATTACTCAAGGTCCAAGAATATACGAGGGCGGATCAATAAGTCCGTGACTTTTCGAACTTCCCTCGTAGTTATATGAAATGCAACTGTGCTCCCATCAAGTACCACCTGTTAATAGACTACTGTCAAGTTTTGAGCAAGTTTCGTCATTTACTTTGCGTTTAACAGCAGGATTTTTCGAGGTCCATAAAATAGGCATTTGTTTGACCAATAATCACCGAGCCATTTCTTTAGATTCGAAAATAGGAAAAAGTCACTGGGGGCTAAATCCGGAGAATATGGAGGGTCTGGATTAAGAGCGTTCGTCTAGGATTAAGAGCGCCTTTGCGCATATCCGCCCTACCCGGTATGTCAAACCGTATGTGTTGATGGTCCGACAACGAGGCCTCATCCTTTACCCGCCAGTTACGAATTGAGTCTCGCAGGGCGCCGCTGACCAGTGTGAGGTCCAGTACCTCCTCTCTGATTGCATTAATAAAGGTCGGCTTGCAGCCGACGCTAGCTATGTCTAAGTTAGTGCCTACCAGATAGTCTAGTAATAACTCACCTCTTTTGTTTATGTCACTGCTACCCCAAACGGTGTGATAACCGTTGGCATCGCAGCCAAGAATTAGCTGCTTACCATGCATACTGCAGTGACGTACCAGGTCACCACCTCCTTCGGTGGAGCAAATTCTTCTTCGCCGGGGAAGTATGCCCCTCGTTCTGTGGGTATATTGATCTGTGCAGCCACTAGATCTCTGAAAATAAAATTTGTCAATGGAATTATTTCAACACTCTTGTCGACAAGTAACGCAGTGCGAGGTTTGTCCACTGACCTATCATAGATCAACTTACTTGAGAGGGATTGTAGTCCCCGGACCAGTCCACCACTGACCCACGGCTCTTGCAAAAGCGCAAGACCGATGTTCTCCTCGGCGAATATCCTACACAGTGTGGCCGAAGCCCCTTTGGCGTGGTGTAGGTTCGCCTGTAGCACCCTAATGGTGCTCATCTCCATCTCTTATGGATCGCTGCACCAAATCCCCTAGCCTGTTGCGTCGGGGTCCCTTCCCTCTTGAACTTTTGGTCGGTTTTTCCGGCCTTTCCTGAGGGTTGGTTGTGCTGCGTTTGGCCGAAGGCTGAGGCTTTCGTTTATTTTCCGCCCTCTCATCTGCCCGTTTCCTCTCGCGAGCATTCGCCGCTCTGCTGGTAGACGGGCCATCGTGTGGGGTGGGCATTTGTTTTGTCTGGGGTGGTTCCTCAACTCCTTCAGTTTTGGCCCCAGCAGGCTTCTCTTGTTGGTTGGCAACGTCTCTCGAGCCAGTGCTCTTGAGGTGTAGCCTGACTTGCCCAGAGCAATAGCTGATCTTACCTCCCAGCTTAACCAGCTTCTGGTAGGAGCAGCCATCCACTGCCAGACGGAGGTGAAGGAATTCACAAAGCGTCCGCCTTTGTACCACCGCCCAATGTGCAGCAGCCAAGTCATTTTGAGCTGATATGAAGGCCAACACCTTTTCATTTGGCAGCTCCAGACTGTGTGGGAAGTACCCACGCACAAAATGCGTGCGAGGGAATTCTTCTTCAGGGACTATCTTGCAGTCAACACCTGATTTGGCTTGGATGAATCCAAGGTTGGCCTTTGTCCACTCCGCCGTCTCATTATTGAAGCACACAAGCATCAACCAATCAGTGCGTCGTAGACAGCTCTCAAACTGCGGTTTGAAATTACCGGACTTTGCGATGACGGAGCCTCCAATGCTGAGACAAAGCCCAGTCTGATGCCCTTTGGCATATGAACCGTCTGGATCGTTCTCTGCTTCGCACAGGCGCGCTTGGCAGGAGCCCCATCTGTGGGAGAGTTTTGCGAACGTCCCCTTTTTAGTGTGGCAGCTGCCGGAGCCCTAGTGGCTTCTTTTAGGGCGTCTTCCCTCGGCAGTCCTTTTTTTATTGCTGCTTTAAATAGTCGCCGTTCCCTAGAGTTGAGCTTCACAAAACCCACTCCAGGTTTCAGGCTAAGCCCCTGAAGGTTGACGTATCGTACTGTGCTGCCTGACTCACCGAGCCCTGGCTGCACGCAACGTCCTGCTCCGCGGTATCGCTATCTGAGCTAGAAGACAGTATCTCCTGCTGTGGTAACCTGGGCGTTCCTGTCGTGACACTGATTGTCGCAGTCGGGGACCTCATGTCCGTCGTCCTCAGGTTAATGCCTCCATCAGCTTGCCCAGTGGCACTGCCGTTGTTGTTGTCCGAGCTGGAAAGCAGTGTTTCCTTCTGCGGATTTCCGACCACTAAGGTCGATTTATTATCTCCTACATCAACAGACCACGTGTCTGTTTTCTGAAGCTTGGTACTAGCATCGGCGTGCCCAATGGCTCCGCTAATGCTGGTACTGGAGCTCGGCGCCTCCGCCATCTCCAATGCAGATGTTTTTAGAGTACCATCTAACTCATTAGTTGTTTTTTAAATTTGTATCCATATATTATTTATTTATGGTAGGGATGGGGATGGTCACCCATGGCAGAGCCCGTGTACCATGGGAAGTCTTAATTTAAACTGGAGGTCGACAGGTATCCAGAATCCGCTTACTAAAGACCAAAACTTCCCTTTGGCCATGCATCTATTGGCGTAAGCTGTTCCATCGAAGATTGGGGTAATTTTTTACTAGAGTTTTCTTCTCTACGCCCGACTACCATTAGCCAGCATCCAAAGCAGAGACATGACCGTGCTAAGGATCTGTTTCCAGCCGCCCTCACGGGGAGAGTATAGTCGCACTTCCGGAAGTGAGACACATCCCCTTATTGGCCCGAATCCCGGGATTTTTTTTTATGAGTCCCGGGATTTTTAGCATATCAACTTTTATGTACAAAACTGTTCGTTTTTATTGAATTTTTATGCTATATACAAAAAAATTATTAAACATTATATTTGAGTTATATTTTTTATTGCAAATAATTCTTATTTTTGAGTTTAATTGTTGTTTTTGGCACACAGCGAGTATTTAAAATTTTTAATTTTTGCTTGATAAATGATGACTATTTCTGGATTTCTGTATTTTGCAGAACCATTATTTTAAGTAGAAACGATATTTGAAGATTCACATCTCAAGCCTTTTTTACAATTACGTTTAGCAAGTTCAGCTTTGGCTTAAGACATAATACCAAAATAAAAATGATTATTTTTTGCAAAATATAGAAATCAAGAAATAATTGTTATACATATATCAAGCAAAAAATAAAAATTATTCACGATACAATTAAAGTTTTATTCAGAACATAAAGAATAAAAGTTGATATAATTATAACAATTAAGTCGTAATATTGATGAAATAGCTCATGTTCCTTCCGGTCCACTAATAATAAAAAATTTGCTTAAAAAACATACGGCAAATAAAATATTTTTTTATTATCAAAGTTGTTTGTGGGAATACTATTATTTATTAAAAGATTTTGTTTGTTGTGCTTAATTCCCTTTTTAAATAATTGATAAAAAAATACTGAAATTTATTGTTGGAGGATAAGCTGTTCCTATGCGCATTTCACTGGTTGCTTAGGCCAGATCATCAGGAAACGTTCTCCTAAATAATTTTAGAAAAGCCAAAGCTATCAGCAAACAAAACTACAGAGGGAATGAGAATTACCTACAAACACTCAAAAAGTCTTGTTTGCAACGATATCAATTCCCACAAACAACTTTGATAATAAATTTTAGCAAGTGCACGTGCATAAAAAACTGAACTGGCAAATTGTTTTTATTTTGATTTCTTGCGAATACAATAAAAGCACTTTGTTTTTGTTTTTAATATGTTTTTTCTTTACCCACTTACAACTACAATTAATGTTGGGAGAATTCCAACTAATTGTAGCGGGAAATATAAAAAAGATAAAAACTCATCACTGATTTATTGTTTGGTATTTTGTTTAAGCTTTGATATCGTTGCAAACAAGACTTTTTGAGTGTTTGTAGGTAATTCTCATTCCCTCTGTAGTTTTGTTTGCTGATAGCTTTGGCTTTTCTAAAATTATTTAGGAGAACGTTTCCTGATGATCTGGCCTAAGCAACCAGTGAAATGCGCATAGGAACAGCTTATCCTCCAACAATAAGTTTCAGTATTTTTTATCAATTATTTAAAAAGGGAATTAAGCACAACAAACAAAATCTTTTAATAAATATTTTTTTATAAATAAACACTATTTGACGTATTTATAAATAAATTATTTAAACTTGAAATCAGTTTTAAGAAACATTTGAATAAACATTTTGTTTTAAAATAAATTTCGAACGTACTTAAATTATTGATTATGAATCTTGCCCTCACCCTGGAGGTGTATTGCACTGCAGTCGACATAATTTTACAGTTTTAAACTCAGCTATCGATCTCGGTGAGGGACTACACTTTGCCGTGTATTAATGTCGTCACAACTTAATTCACATTAAAAATTAAATTGCTGGCAAAAAACCGAAATGAATTGATATAGAAAAACTAAGAGATACGTATATTTTGTTAAGCTTTTTTCAGAATCTGATCAGTTTGATCATGGGTGAGGCCAGTTTTATAAACATATGTATAAAAAAAATTGTTTTGTTGTTTTAATTTTTAAAAATTTATGTTACGTATATAAAACCTTTTGATTATTCAAAAAGTGTTGTTTATTAAAAAAAAGTAGCATCTTAAAGAAACACATTGATCCCGAATCCCGGGATCCCGAAAATGCCGGGATTTCGGGATCGGGATTTCCAAAATCCCGAATCCCAGGATTTTCAAAAATCAGTCCCGATTGGCATCCCTAACCTGTACGATTGTTAGGAAATCACAAGTAAAAACTAACACGGACAAGCAATTATTTTTTCTTGTATCCAAGCAAAAATCCAAAAGTACAATATACAAAGTGAATATCACTTGGTTTTTAGGTTTTTTATTTTTTGTTTATTAATTTTTTAGTTTATATGTATATATTAAATGCATTTGTTATAAAATAAAACGTATATACAGGGCCAGCTCGCTAATCCGAAGGTGGTTAATCCGAATTATCCAGTAATTCGAATTGAATTTATGACGTATTACATACTCTATAGTCCGCATTGATTGCAAGCTCGCTTAACCGAATTTTTATTTTTCTGCTTTTTATACCCTTCGCCGAAGGTAAAAGGGCGTAAATAACTTTATAATTCCGTTTGTAATTTCTACAATATTGATCTAAGACCCTATAAAGTATATATATTCTGGCTCCTTATGAGAAGCAAAGCTCAAGTCCGGCTGTCCGTCCGCCTGTTGAAATTAACACAGACTTTCTGAAAGAAAACTTTCATAGTGTAAAGCCAGACTAAAGACTGTAAAATGGATGTAATAAAACAGTACTAAAAATCGTATTGTATATCGAGCCCTTACGGCGGAAATATTGTAAGCGACAAAAACTAAATTTTACAGGAGAAGGTTTTTTCTAATTATCTCTGCGTTTGGTCTAAGTATTACCGTGAAATTTGATATGTAAGCATTATTTTGTCCAATATTTATGATAACATTGGTTTTACTTACATATTCACAACATAACGGGTATTTTTGTCGCTTACGTTATTTTCGCTGTCATGCTGGCAAGCTACGGACTAGTGTTGTGTCGGTTACGTTAAAACAATTTTAAAAAAAAACTAATTTTCTGCCTTCATATTTTTTTATTTTCAAAATTTGTTTGTGTATACAAATAAATATTAAAGTTTTTAACCTTAACTCCAATCGTTGTTATAAAAAACAAGTAAGAGTGCTATATTCGGCTATGCCGAATCTTATATACCCTTCACCATGGTGCGATAAGAACAAAAGGATATTTATATAAATATACATACATATGTAATATATCTATGGCATTAAATAATAATGGCTTAAGTCGAAATTTCTTGCTTTGAGATATTAAGGGTTTTGTCTAAAATAAATTGTTTGGTTTTTATATAAAATTATTAGCCACAGAAAAGAAATGCGCATTTATATAGTACAAAACTGTAAATTTTATAAAAAAAAGAGCGTTTTTTAAAGCATATAAAAGTAAAAAAAAATAGCAAAAAATGATATATTTTTTATTTAATTAAAAATAATTTATAAATACCAAGAGAAAAAAAAATTAATCGAATGGGATTTGAACCCGCCAACACAACTAAAACAACTTAATTATATAAAAAAAAAAGTAAATATTGGTATTTCAGTAATTTGGTCATAACTCGGGCATTTTCCAATCGATTTGATAGATTTATATACCGACGTCTTTGGGAAGAAATTTACCATTTACAACTTGGACTCGAAAAGGTCTACGGTTCCCGAAAATAGGTTTTTCTTAAAAAAATAATATTTTGGTAATAACTTTTTTGTATCTGAACCGATTCCGAGTGTTTCAGCAAATATGTTCTACTAAAAATTTCCGATCTTTTGATATAATACATGTATTCATAGGACATATAACAGCTCTAAAATTTTAGTTTTTATAGAAATTTTGATGCTTTTTAGCCCATTTTTGAGGTATTTTGCTAATAACTTAACCATTTCTTAACCGATTTGGCAGATTTATATACCCACGTTTTAAGGAAGAAAAAACCATTTACTTATATTATAAAACTTGGACTCGGGAAGACCTATTGTTCCCGAAAATGGGTATGTTTAAAAAAAAAATTTTATTTTGGGCATTACTCTTCCGTTTTTGGGAGAAAGGTTTCAGGGTTTTCGGGAAATATATGCTGCTAAAAATTTCTGACATTTTGGTATATAAAACGTGTTCATATGTCATACTAGAGCCCTAAAATTTAAAATTTTGAGTATTTTCAATAATGTCTTTGTACGGGAGGTACCACGCCCACTTTTCCAATCGCGCCCATATTTTGTGGGATACTGTGTATTGATAACCGATATGTTTGTACCTAATTTGGGAACTTTAGCTCGTTTCGTTCTCCAGATATACAGAAATACATAACGTCTTTGTATAGGAAGTGCCACACCCACTTATCCAATCCCGCCCATTTTTTTAGAGAGTTTGTGTATTGGCAAGCAAGATGTTTGTACCAAATTTCAAAGCCGTAGCTCTTGCCGTTCTCGAGATATGCAGAAAAAAGAATTTAAAAAACAACAACAACATGGGATTTATGGGAAAAAAACAACAACAACATGGGATTTATGGGAAAAATTAGAGGTAGTCGTGGTTTTTTGCTCATATCTCAGCCATTTATGGACCGATCTTCCTGAATTTCAATAGCAAACAAATCCGGACTATATGTGACATAAATGTATAACAACCTAGCCTTCATCATATCTGGGGTCTTCGGAAAACCCATTTCAACGGACGGACAGACGGACAGACGGACAACCGGATTTGAGCTTTCCTTCTCATAAGAAGCCAGAATATATATACTTTGTATGGTCTGAAATCAATATTGTAGAAATTACAAACGGAATGACAAAATTATATATATCCTTTTACCTTCGGTGAAGGGTATAAAAATTGGAAAAATTACTTCAGAACTAAAGTTTTAATTTCAGTACGAATTATTCTTATATACATAAATAAACATTTAAGTATTCAACCTTAAATTCAATGGTTAAGATAAAAATGTAAAATAAACCTAAAAAGTTACTTCAGATTAAATTTCGTCTTCTTGGTCTGTTTTAGGTAGTGAATCTTTTACAGACTTATAGTGTTTTAAATTTAAACTTATATTTTATTTTAAATATTGTACATATTTAAATTAAAAAACATACTTTCCTCAAGTTAATTTAAAGACATTACAATAAAAATAGTAAAATCGTGAATTAATTGTAATTTATCACTTAATTTGTTATAGAATATTTTAATGTAAGCGACACTTCGCAGTCACAAAAAATGTAAACAAACTAAGTCCCAATTTACATTATACGATTTTTGTCGTTGCGATTATTGTCGTTTCTTCTTTGAAGTCGGTCTTATATTTACATTGTACGATTTTTGTCGTTACAACTTCTTGTGTATACATATAATTTGACACTACGAATGAAAGAACAAAACGAATCGATGAGTACACTCGCTTGTGTACCCCTTTTAATACCTCTCTCTCACCTCTCTCGCCTATAACGACAAAAATCGTTTAATGTAAATTGGGTCTAAGAATGTTCACTTACCTTAAAATTACTTTTGCTGTAAATTCGTAACGGAACTTTTTACAGTTATGAAATTTTTAGAGATGATGCAAATAATAGTAAATAATCGATTTTTATCAAAAAACGAAAATCGATAAAAGTGTCGCTTACACTATTTTGGCTGTAAGGGCTCGATATGATGATCAGCTAAGATAAGAAAATTACTGCCAATCAAATAAATTAAAGTGTTTCTAATGGCGATTTCTTTTCTGAAAAATATGTTGCATAAATGCATAGCTGTTAAGTAATGATTAGTAATCGTAATAATTACTTATTAGATTACTTTTTTCGTAAGGGTAAAGTAATGATTACAATTACGATTACTTTTGGTTTTGCATGATTACTAATTGATTACGATTACAAGTAATCAAAAAATAATCAGAAGTACCGGCGATTACTAAAAAATAATCAAAAAGAATCAAAAGTAATCAAAAAGTAATCCGATTATTTTCAACGATTATTTTTGATTACTTTCAAAAATTGCGTATTCATTCGTACAATTATTTTTATTGGAAACAGTTAAATGTTATCATAATTCAAAAATGTACAGGCAAAAACTATTATCCATTTAAAATTGGACCAGTATTTGACTGTATTTATTTATTACCAAACAAAAACTGTAATCATATTGATCGGTATTATATTTAATAACTTGATACTTTGGGTTAAACAGCTCAAATATTGTTTTAACCGTTACGGATAATGGAACGACTGTTTTCTTTTTCCGGGATCGTCAACAGTCCAAGGCGACAATCATTGTCTGATTTTTCCTTTGAAAAATTAGTTTTAATGAAGGTCAATTGTAAAAATATGTTATTATAAGTGTACGACCGGTTATTCGGCAAATAATCGTTGCTCGGCATTTGTTAATAAAATGTTTTTGTTTGTTTTTTTTTATTATCAAAAATTGTTATAAAATTATTGTTTTTTTTTTTTTTTTTTTAATATATAAGTTTTCAACTTACTATTTCTTTAGCTATTTTTCTTCAGCTATTTTGAATTACGTGCTGTAGTTAATGTTGTTTATGTTATTTTTAAAATAAATATATTAAAATTTATTGATTATGAAAACTTTAAACAGGTTATCAACTGTTTCTAAAAAGTTTTTAGTGCAAATGAATACACAATTGTTGAAAGTAATCAAAAAGAATCAAAAAATAATCGTTGAAAATAATCGGATTACTTTTGGATTACTTTTGATTCTCTTTGATTATTTTTTAGTAATCGCCGGAACTTCTGATTATATTTTGATTACTTGTAATCGTAATCAATTAGTAATCAGAAATTTTTTCTTATAGAGTTAAATAATCATTACGATTCTTTTTAAAAAGTAATCTAATTGATTACTAATCGTAATCGAAATTTAACAGGTATGCATAAATGGTACATGCTCTATCTCTTTTGTGTAGAGCATGTACCATTTATGCAAAATTTTTCTCAGAAAAGAAAACGCCATAAGAATCTAAAATAAAATGTTAAATTATATTAAAACGTTTGTAAATTTGTACAAAATTTGCCGTTTGAAAAATCGTCAAATTTACCATTTTTGTACACAAAAATCGTCAAATCTGGCAGCCGTGGATTGAATATGGATAAGTTAAGTATTTCGCGATTGAATAATCGTACTTAAATCAATATTTCTGTTCTTGATTCAAGAAACTCCGTATTCACTGTGCTATTGATAACGCTTCGGATTGATTTGAGTACGGATGGATTCTTAAATGCAACCATAAAAACTTTGACTTTGTGGTTGTCACTGCGCAGAGAAAAGCAAATAAAGCAGTTAAATTTTTTGTTTTTTTTTTACTTTTTTTTAACGGGTATTTTTTTTTTTTTTTTTTTTGCTCAAAAGAACGATTAGGTCTTTTCCTTCGCTTGTTGGGCCGCGAGTTGGTTATGTATAAAAAAAAAAAAAATTCTATGTCAAGACGAGGATTTTTCCATTTTTAGCATATGCACTATTTTGAATTTTTTCCTATTTGTGTTTAAGTGTTTCTAAAATCTTAAAAATAAAACTTATGCTGAGAAACTAGACAAATTAACCTCTCCGACGGTATATAACATACATAACTAGCATTTCATACCCTCGATACTGTAATACCCACAATATGTTTATCCCAGGAATAAAATCACTTTTTTTCTATAGAGATGTTGACAAATTAAATTTTTTTATTTATTTTTTATAATTATTAAATTAATATAAAATAATAATAATAAAAACAGAAAGAAAAATAATCTAAAAAATTTAATCTTTGTCACATAAGATCCTTTTATAATTTTTTTTTTGTATTTCTTAAATTTTTTTTAAATTTAAAACTTTTTTTTTAAATTTTTTTGAAAGGGGTAATTTTTTATTTTTTTCAAAAGAAAGCTAAGGTCTTTTCCTTTAAGGTAGTTCTGGTTGCTGTTTGGGCCGCGAGTGGGTTGTGTATAAAAAAAATAGTTTCTAAGTCAAGACGAGGATGTCTCAATTTTCAGACTGAAAGATACACATTGAAAACAATCCTTTAAAATGTGCATGATTTTGTGGAAGAAATGTGTAGTGGATTGCTAAATTAAAGAACCGATGACTTTTAAGTCAAAGGGCATTGGTCATTCTTCAAGGATTTGAAAATACAATTGAAGTCTGGGGAATTCTTTATTTCGTTTGATTTCGCAGAAAACTATAAATATGTTCTTCAGGATGCCATACAGTCATTCCACTTCAATAACGACCAAGCAACTATATTTACAGTAGTTATTTACTACATGAAAGATGAAAAACTGGACCACAAAAGTATGGCAGCAATATCCAACGATTGAAAACATGATGCCGTTGCAATTTATGAATACCAGAAGATAATACTAAATTATCTGACGGAGCTCGTCAACATTTTAAAAACAAAAGTAGCTTCACAAATCTGATAGCTCATGAAAAAGATTTTGGAATGCCAGCTGAGTGTCATTTTCATCCTACTGCTCATGATAAAGGAGCATGTGATGGTAAAGCCTCCAGTGCTCTCATCAAAATCGAATCTTAGATGCGACTGCTTTATTCCTTTGGGCAATGAATAATTGTAAAAAACTAAAATAGTTTTTAGTAGGAGAGGATCATGAGAAAACATTAAAAACACTGAAGAGCAGATTCGATGCTGCGGAAACAATCGATGGCACCGCTCAATACCATGCTTTTATACCGCTTGTCGATGAAAGACTCAAGTTATACATAACCCACCCGCGGCCCAAAAAGCGACCAGAAGTTTTAAATTTAAAAAAAAAAAAAAACATAAAAATTTTTTTTCGAAAGATTGAAGAAATACCTATCTAATTTGTTTGGGACAAAATTTGCTAACACCAATAGATAATAAGTTACATGGCCTGTTTGGCAAAAATGTCAAATTTTGACCCCGTCTAACTCAGAAACTTTTTGACCGATCTTGTTGAAAATTTGTGTCTAAACCACTGTGCAAATTTCATCCAAATCGGAAGACATCGATTTCAAAAGTTGGGTCACTCTGTTAAATAAAAAATATCATAATATAAACAGACTGTCCCTGATGATGTTATTCAAAGAATACCGAAATATTGGAAAATAAAATATAGAACATTTTATACAAAAAAAGGACCTCGAGCTTGAACTATTAATTTGTTATTTATTAACAGAGTACCGAAACGCTCGCTCATTCATGAGCGAGAGTGAAAGTTTAAAAATTTTTCTGGAAATTCATCCTCAGGAGGGTGAGGAAAAAATTATTTTGATTTTCCTCGCTCATGAGGAGTGAGCAAAAACAAAAAATTCATATGTGATTTTTCAGATATGAAAAATTTGAAAAAATTCACGTTAAAATTCTTCACAAGGAAAAAATGCGATTTTCAAAACCATTTCCAGCGGGAAAATCAAGTAGTAAAGAGGCCTTATAGAAGGCCTTTTTGCAGACATAAGATCTCCCAGCCGCATGCTAACTTTATTACCAATTAACAAGGTGTGTCATTGGAGACCAACACCTTGCACTTTCAATTTTAAGCACTTCTGGAAGGGTTTCTAAAAAGATTTAAGAATAAAGCTTTATCCAAATTTTATTGTTGTGGCAAATAATACGAAGTAAGTCAATTAATAACTAAACTTGCAACTCGTTCTAACATAACTACTAATAAAACGATTGCGACAGGCCTTATCTTAGAATAGAAAATTTGAATTTGTAAAATATTAAATAAAAACCTTTCTAAAAGACCTTTTCAAAAAAGGCAGAGTGGAATAAGTAAAAGTTTACTAAAAATTCAATTGTAAACATTCTTAAAGGCCTAAAAAGTGATTTGCTTGCAATTTTTCCCGCCGGGCAGCACGTTTAGTCTGTGTGTATTTTTTTTCTGTAAAATTATTTCTTGACTGGTGAACCAAAATGTGTGTGTTGTTTTTTATTTTTGTATTTTATATTTATACTGTTGTAAAAAATTCTTTGATGCTTTTAAAAGGGAACGTTTTTTTCTTAAGCAGACATAACTTATTGAAAAAAAAAACTCCTATAATGTATCTGTTGCTATTGGATCAGAATATATCTTCATTATTAATATAGAAAGTTTATAATACAATAGAAATATTTTTTCCAAGTTTATTTTTGTTAGGATTGCATTCTTCCAAGTCGTCCATCATCAATAACCTCAAAAAGACTGTTATAAAGCCTTTGGTTTTAAATAAGTGCGTATAAGTACAAGAAATTATGAGTCATGATTCGGCTCTACTCACTTTTTCACTACTCATTGCTGATCTCTGATATGTATATGAGTCAAATTTTTTACAAAACTTGTTTATTGTAAAGAAAAATTCAATTGAGAAAATTCATTATAAGGACATCAAAATACACGTTAGTTATAATGGAAAAGTTGGATTTTTAAAATTAATTTAAATTTAATGAAGTACTTTTTTTTATTCAACATTTTTCATTTTTCGAATTTATTCTATGAGTTAAATTTCAGTTATGTATTTTATAAAGCTTTTTGTAATAGCTCTATTCCTTAATTTTTTTTAGAAATTACTTTATGCACTACCAGAATAAATTCGAAAAATGAAAAATGTTGAATATAATAAAGTTGCTTATGAAAAAGAAATAATTCCCAATATGTACTTTTTTTTAGTTTAATCCACTTCTAATTAGAAATAAAAAACTATAAATAATATGTCATAATAATATCTCTAATAATATAACATCTCTACGTTCTCAAATGCAGTACTGCCTGCACTGCATCAGAAAAGCAAACTTATTTCACCATGTCAACGCATTCCTAATGATGCTGCATATTAATTGTGTGATTATCATTTTTATATGTGCATTTAACCATATTTAAATTTATTGTTTAAACGCAGTATTGCATTTATAACCATGTACATTATCTTTATATTCTATTATACCTGTAACTTAACAGAAATATTTAATTATTTAATGTTTTAAATGATTGTTTAACTTAATATTATCATACTTTCGTTGATGATTCGTCGTTTTGCTTCAGAGAATTACAAATTAAAATAACGTAACACACATAACTAAATAAATAACAGTAAAAATAATATTTTTTTATCAAAAAAAAAAAATCGGTTATCGCATTTTTATTCTAAATATTTAAAATTGCTTTTATATCTCAATTAATTTCCATTTTACAACGTTTTTTGCTTCTCATGAAAACTGTGATGTTATATTATTCTGCATTTAAGATGACGATATGTGCAGTTCTTTTAGTTTTTTTTTTTAATAATATTTGCCTACAAAAAATTCAACACACACTTTGGCTCGTTGCCTTTAACAAAAACAAAATACACACAAAGGCATTTCGTGCTGTGATCATGCAAACTGCCGAGCAACAACAACATTACTGGTGAGGAGCGTTAAGAAAATTTTTGGTTTCCTCATTTTTCATGACTGAGGAAAGGCAAAAATTTATTTTTCCTCACGCTCATGAATGAATTGGCAAAAAAATTCACAATTTATTCATGGTTGTGAAAAAAATTACACGTTTTAAATTCCTCATTCATGAAAAAATTCATGAATGGTTAAATATGAGCGATCATATATGAATTTTTCGGAACTCTGTTTATGAATATAAACAAGGTCGAAAAACAACTTTACCTATTTATATATGTTCCTTTTACTCCTCTGGAGAGCATAGGGTCGCCCTGAAGATATAAAATAGTACAATTGTAAAAATATGAGTAGGTAACTTTATTAAAAAATAATCTTTGAAATTGGACTTTAAGTATATTTTCGTTGCTACTGCTGTTTGAAATATAGTGTTTTACAAAATAGTAAAAATTAACTTACCGAAGAATAAACGCAACAATTATGTTCTGAATATAAATAAAATTGTTGGAATAGTGTCATTAAAAAAATAAAATCATGTCGGATTTTGATTTAAGTATTTGTTTATTATTTATTTTTTTTTATAATTATCTTAAATTATAATTTAGGCACATGTTTCATAGATATTAATTTTTTTAAATTTCATAAAAAATACAAAATAAACAATTTGTACAATATTTTTCATTGTTAAAAAAAAAACGAAAATCGTTAATAGAAATTTTCTTTCTTAATTAAAAGAAATAAATGAAAAACTCTTGAAAAGAAATAATCATAAAAAAACATATTTAGCCCCAAAAACATCTGAAAGTCGTAGTGGAAAAATGAAGTTGCCAAAATATTAATTAAGCAGTGGCATTTTTTATTAAACAAAGTTTGTTGTTCACCAAAATTGTATAAATTTGAGCATTCTTTCTAATTGGCGATTTAATTAATATTGGCGACATTATATGTTTTTTGAATAGGACTTTTATCACTTTTTTAACCTAAAAACAAATTATCTAAATAAAACAGAAATATTTAAAAAATTAACAGTAAATATTAAGAATTATGTTCCATGTAAATTCGGATGTTGTCCACTTCTATTGCTGACCGCTTTAGCAATTTCTTCTTGTAGCGTTGAGGGTGGATCGGATAAAATATCTGTTTTCATGGACAGATATTTCAATTTATTTGAAACGGCTGTTAAAATAAAAGTTTAAGATATAAAAAAAAAAACTTATAACTAATGAATTGGTAAGAGGAGTATAGGACCGATTTATTACCTGGCCTTAAATCAATTAAAGAACAATGTTGATCCACCCATAAAAAAGCTGTGCGTCTTAGCTCATCTAAACTAGCACTAGACACTGTAGAGGTATATGAAGTAAGTAAAGGCTCCAGAATGAGACCCAGCTAAAAAAAAAATTGAGACACAAATAAAAAACAAAATTTAAAATTTTAATCCAAAAATTTTTTTGAGCAAAAATAAAAGTTATATTTTGATTTTGTATTTTTTGAAGAAAACTAGAAGTTATTCCAAATTCATTTTAATCTCAAAAATTTTTTGGAGAAAAATAAAAATTAATTTTTGATTTTTAACTTTTCAACCGAAAATAACAGTTATTTTTTTATTTTTTCAAGCAAAAACAAAAGTTGTTTGATTTTGAATTTATTGACCAAAAATAACAGTTATTCAAAATTCATTTCAATCGAAAAATTTTTTTGAGCAAAAATGATTTTTTTTTTTTTTTGATTTTTAATTTTTCAACAGAAAATAACAGTTATATGTTTTTTTTCGAGCAAAAATAACATTTATTTTTTTATTTTTTCAACTAAATTATTAAAATACATACATTTCATTAGAAAACAACTTTTATTTTTGCTCAAACAAATAAAAATTAAAAAATTACTTTTTTTTTCTCGAAATAAATAAAATCACAAAAAACTGTTATTTTGGGTGAACAAATCAAAAAATAACTGTTATTTTGGCTTAAAAAAAAATACTTTTATTCTTGCTCGAAAAAATAAACATCAACATTTTAAAAAGCAATTTACAGGGTGTCTGGTAGCAAATTTATATTTTTAAACACGATTATTTCAAAAAGCAATAAACGGTGCGGAGGGAGGGTGGTCAGTTACGATGTCGCAGTGGTCAAGTGAGCATCGCGTGTTCGCTGTGGAGAATTTTTTAAGAGGAAGTTTTCTTACGTAATTGTTCGTCGACAATATTGTTCAAAGTTCGGTATTCGACGAATACTTGATGGACCGTGTGTAAATTTAATTCGTTCATAACTTCCGCTATGAATGTCCCACGGCCAGGGCCCAGTCGATCTTCAAGGACTCCCGAAATCATTGAACTGGTTGAAAGCAGTAAGTAAAAATCCGCGACTTTCAATACGGAAAAGAGCAGCCTCACTGGGTCTTTTAAGAGCGATTATTTAAGAAATTTTTAAAAAGGATCTGAAGTTCCATCCTTTTAAAATTCAAATCGTTCAAGAACTGAAAGAAAGTGACTTTGATTTACGCAACAAATTTTATGAAACGATTTTGGAGCGTTTTCGCACTGTAAATCTCATTTTTGGAGTGACGAGTCTCATTTTCACTTAAACGGCCACGTCAACAAGCAAAACTGCCGTTACTGTTCTCCAAGAACCCGCAACCCTCGATTGAAACATCAGAAACTATTGCATTGCCCCAGGGTAACGCATGAGATAATTGGACCTTTTTTTTAATATCTCGAGGCCAGGCGACGAATGTCAACGGTGAAAATTATCGACGCATGATTACGGAATTCTTTTTACCAAACCTGCGAGCTCATACATCGTACTCTTCACACGTGGTTTCAACAGCATGGTGCGGCTGCACACACAGCCAGAGCTTCGATGAATTTGCTTTGGGAAAATATCCCCCAAAAACTAATCATTCGCTTTGGGGACATCCCATGGCCACCGATGTCAGATCTAACTCCCATGGATTTTTTTATGGGGCTACCGCAAAGAGAGGGTTTATAATGAAAATCCCCAATTTCTTGTGGCTTTAAAGGAAAATATTCGTTGAGTAATCAGCTCAATTGAACCAAGTTTACTGCAGCGTGTGGCGCAGAACACAAGGCTCCATTTTTAACAGTGGGTTCAACTCGACGGAAGACATCTGGATGACATACTCTTTAAAAAATAAAATCTGCATTTCCATTCTATCGTTCAATGCTCTTAATAAAACTGTGTTAATTATTACGTATTTTATTTTAGTTTGAAAGTATAAATCTGCTACCAGACACCCTGTATTTTATCAAAGACTAGTTCATAAGGAACAAAATCAGTTTTCCGACATTTCGTTTTAAAATTTCAAAATAACTATTATTTTCGGGCCCTGCTATACACGGTTTTAAATTTTGTTTTATGCATTTCAATCGAGAATTCTTTCCAAAATCTCTATTCTTAGGGTCATTTATCTTAAAAAAAATGTCATACGAGTAAAGAATGCTGTAGAGTAAAGTAAAGGTTTTGTGCATAATTTTATTAACATAGACTTCTCTTTTGCCAAACCTATGAATCGTAGGTATAAAGTCAGGATGAAATAACACTTACAATCCAAAATTTCCAGTTATCCTGAGTCCGACAACGTACATACTGTTCATAAAGTTGTCTAACGTGTTCTGTACCCTGACGTGTTACTGGAGCCCCATTGGCTGGTAAAATCGAATGAAGATGTCTGAAAAGTACACCAAATAATGTTAATTCAACCTTTTAAAATAAGAATCAATTACAGTATATTTACGTTAAAGAATTATTTAATGCATCCCGTTCCATACGCAAGGCATCCATGCGCTCTTTTAATACGTTGCGTTCATTGCGCAAATGCTTGATATGTTCAGCCCCTTTTTGGAGCATTGCAGCTTTACTCAGCTGAAAATGTTTTCAATTAAAAAGTTATTAAAATTATGAAAGTTGAAACTTACCTTGGCATTATTTTGTTGCAATTGAGGTATCAAATCGTGTAATTGATCAAAACCATTCTTAATGTTATAACGTCTCTTTTGTTCGGCATGTATGTGACCAGCACGACGTTGACTTTCTCGGGGATATTTTAAACTTTGTGTGGGCGAAAGTGGAGAATCTTGATCATGAAATGATTCTGGTGATAGACTTAGATGTGTTGAACAACCTGTTTGAGAACCTACAGTAAGGGGATAGCTTAGCATCTACAATAGAGAGAGAGAGAGAGAGAAAGAGCGAGAGAGTGAAAGAGAGAGAAATAGAACAAAAATTAAAAAAAAACCAACCACACCGTTTTAATTTAACCTACTTTACTGGCTGGTGGACTGCTTAACATTGAGGGTGCTACCGGTGCTGGCAAGGAGGTTGATTTCTTTGGTGATTTATGAGGAGTTTGTTGTTGCTGTTGTAGATGATGGTGTTGTGTTTGCATAAGTTGTTGTTGTTGATGCTGTTGACTTTGATTAACATGATTTTGTAGCTGCTGCTGCATGCTGTTCGGCGATGTTGGTGATGATGGAGATGACAGAGATTGTGTCTGCTGTTGATATTGTTGTTGTTGATGCTGCCCTGTAGTTGAAAACAAATTTCCAGCTGGTCCCCTTATAGTTGATATTTTATTTTGTACATTCATTTGGGACGATTGCATTTGCAGCGCTGTCATCGTTGCCATTACCACATTTTGTGATGTTGTTATATTACTTGTTGACAAACTTTGTTGCTTACCTAATGTTGACATGCGGGAATCTATTAGAAATCATATTAATATTTTTATTGATAATTTTGTAAAGATTAAGATATAAATGTTTTATGTTGTTAAGGTTTTGTAGATGTATAGATAAAAGGTATTCACGTCAAAAAATATAACAACAACCACATAGATAATTATTTCGCAAAAATAATTGTCGATAGGTTGTCATGTTTTTGTAATTTTTTTTTATAATTTTTAACATAAAAATGTCTTTTAGAATCATTAGAAGTAATACAAAATCTACTATATTTCCACCACCACTATAGGCGAATTAGGGAATACTAAGTTTGTAATTCTAAGTCGATTTAGACATGTCTGTCTGCCTGTCAACCTGTTGAGAACACGCTCACTTTCAAAAAGTCAAAAGAAAAGAACAATATTGGTGTCAAATTGCTTCTAGTTATCCCAAGCGGTTTGGGACTGAAACGCAACCAAAAATGTTCTTGTAGCAGAATTTGGTCTTCCGTAGTTACACAAGGCTTCGAAGCACAGTAGAAAATGTCGTGAAAATCGGTCCATAATTTACCATATTCCCAATATAATGCCAACTCTGGGAAATTATTTAAATACGCCTAAAACCGTAGCAGATATAGATATTGTGGTAAAATTTTGTCCAATTAAGATTCATAAGTCCAGAAATAATACCATGCAATTTTGTAATAATCGGTCCATAATTTACCTTAGGTCTCATATTAAGCACTTTAGAGCTATAAAACGCTATAAAAAATTTCACTACTATATCGAAATTTGTTCTAATTTAGGTTTTTTAATACAAAAAAAAAAAAAAAAAAAAAAAAAAAAAAAAATACATGATATTTTAGTCAAATTTTTTTTATATGACTAGAAAATAAAGCATTAATTTTTCTGATTGTCGGTCAATAATGTTACATTTGTAGGTCTAAACCGCGACGAATACTAATACAGACGTTCGTTTTTATAATGAAACATTAAAAATTTATAGATCCCATATAGGGTCCACGCCTGAAATGGTGAGCTTTTATTCAAAAAGTGATATCTGCAATTTTTTTTAAATGTGTTTTTTATAGAAAGGAGTTCGCTGACTGAAGGGTCATCTGTCATTAAAATTTGAAAAAAAAGAAAATGAAAGAAAAGATAAGCTCACTGTTTTATTGTTGGTATCTTGTTTAAGTTTTGATATCGTTGAAATAAGACTTTTTGAGTGTATGTATGTAATTCTCATTCCCTCTGTAGTTTTGTTTACTGAAAGCTTTGGCGTTTCTAAAAGTATTTAGGAGAACGTTTCCTGATGATCTGGCCCCTAAGCAACCAGTGAAATGCGCATAGGAACAGCTTATCCTCCAACAATAAATTTCAGTATTTTTACCATTATAAAAATAGGGAGTTAAGCACAACAAACAAAATATTTTAATAAATAATTGTATTCCCAAAAATAACTTTGATAATAAATTTTTGCAAGTGCACGTGCATAAAAAACTGAACTGGCAAATTGTTTTTATATTGATTTCTTGCGAAAACAATAAAAGCAATTTGTTTTTTCTTTACCCACTTACGACTACAATTAATGTTGGGGAATTCCAACTAATTGTAGTGGGGAATGTAAGAAAAGATAAACTCACTGTTTTATTGTTGGTATTTTGTTTAGGCTTTGATATCGTTGCAAATAAGATTTTTTGAGTGGTAATTCTCATTCCCTCTGTAGTCTTGTTTGCAGATAGCTTTGGCTTTTCTAAAATTATTTAGGAGAACGTTTCCTGATGATCTGGCCTAAGCACCCAGCGAAATGCGCATAAGAACAGCTTATCCTCCAACAATAAGTTTCAGTATTTTTTTTTTATCAATTATAAAAATAGGGAATTAAGCACAACAAGCAAAAGCTTTTAAAAAAGACAATTTTTTCCCCAAAACGTTTTTTTTAGTGTGCATGAAATATACATATTACACAGTGCAACACATGATTTTGGGACTCAATTTTGACAATTTCACGTGAAAGTAGCACCAAAAATAAGAACTTCTGCATCATTAGTTTTGTCAAGTTGGCTACATTACTAATTTAATGGCCATACGATTATTTTTTTGCTTAAGGTAAATAAATTATGAAGAACTCGACAAGCGCATTTCACTAAAAAATCATTAGGTGTGATCGACAAGAAAAAAAAACTCTCTCAATTACTCTCTTAATTGCACAAAAATTGTTATGTGGAACGCTTTTGGGTAACTTTGTGCAAGATCGGACTGTTAAGATTAAGAATAAGGAATAAAGGATTGTTTTAAGTTTTTGTAATACCCGAGGTGTTCTACTTTAGGAACCTATAACGCCTCTCCTAATAAGTCTATAGACATAAAATCCTAAACCTTAACTCGACTACAACTCTTTAACTGTCACCTTTAACTTCTAATCGGACCAACCGTTTAAAAAATATAGAATTATTTCCATTTTAGAAGCGAATCTCTTACAATGGGTCCCACGTCCTATTCAACTAAGGAAATGGTAGCATTTGCAAGCATTGACGCCTGTTATTTTGCAAGAATATCATTATTTTTATGATATTTTAAAATATGCTGATAAAGTTTAAATATTTATTGCTTCTCAATAACTTAATTTCGAGTTCTATTAACATGATTACGCGTTTCTTAATATTTTAATTGTCTATAATATACCATAATATATATTATATATTAGCGGTATTCACCCTTTGTATTAAGTGTACAACTCTTTTATATTTAATACGATTTTATACTTCAAAGCGTGAGTGTCTTTTTCGTATGCATTGTTAATTAATGAATTTGCTGAGTGAGAGAAAGAGACAGATAACATTTCTTCAACAGTTTTATTCTGGTAAATTCACACACTTTGTTTACTACTGCTTTTTGTTGGATTTTTCAACCACAGCGTAGTATATTTAAGTCTAATACATTTTGTTGTTGCAGTGTTGTAAATGTTAGTATTTTTACTAAAATTATAAGATTAACAAGGTCTACAAGGGACTTTACTATCAAGGGTGAATTCCGCTATTGTTTTGTTAAAAAAGACTTATTATTTTAGTAAAAATTCGTGTTACTTAAATTAAAGTCTCAAATAGTTTTCATTACAGCTCATTTTTATTTTTGTTCAAATAGTGCTATCTATCTGCTTATTTCAATGTTCAAATCAATAACATTTTAATGTGTAAATAGAGCTATCAGACATATACATAAGCGCAAATATCTGGAATTAAAAAATGTACATATGTATGATTAAGACGTTGTTTTTAAAAAATATTTTAAAATAAAATTTACAGTTATTGCAAAAATCAGTTTTTTGGTCCCTGTAAAATTGTGATTTTGCAGATAGCACTATTTGATTATAAGCTCACGAAATATTCTTACTGGGTATAGCACTCTTAGGCCGGGTTTTTGAGAAGTGGATTAAGTTTAAACTTAGTTTTACGTACTCTGAAACTCGGATATTTCCGGCGAAATCTAGTTTTTTTTTTATTATTTCATTAAAGACCTTCATAAGTACATTAAAAGCATAACTAAGCTGTTTCGTCAAAATTTAGTATAAAAACCTGGCAATGGCGACACAAATCTGTTTTCAGATTTACTAAACCTAATTTAACTGAGAACTCAAAAACCCAGCCTAACTTGTGTTAATTTCAAATCGTTATGATTTATTAAAAAGCTAATAAACGGAAATATACAAAATTGTGCAGCAAAATCATCGAGAAAGCCATTGCGCTAAGGCAATTCTCTTCATTTGATGAAATTTAAAGAGTGGTATGTATACAAAAATAAAAATGGTGTTTGATAACCATGATTTTAAAAATATCCAAAGACAGTTGTTGAAAATTTAAGAATTGCCCCTTTTAAGTTTTCGCTTAATAAATTTTCAGAGTTAACAGATGTGGATAAAAGTTCCTTGATATGCGTTTAAGGAATTTGTTTGTGCAGTATTTTTAAACTTTATAATTCTCTCAAAAGTGGTAAACTTTACAATGACTTACTTGTTGTTAATAGTTGAGCTAATGTACTATTCAGCATTGGGTCACTTGCTGCAGCCTGTAACTGGGGATTTATGTTGAGACTACTGGTGCCTGAGATACTATTACCACTACTACCAACACCACCAGTACCACTGTTAACAAGCATTGCATTAGAAGATGATGATGATGAGGACGACGAAGGCGATGAATGTATCATATGCTGATGTATTGAATTGCTGCGGGAACGTGTCTTGCTACTTTTACCCACATGATATTTTGTTGGCACGGCGAAATTGTTATCGTTTTGTGTTAAACGTGGGTCAATTTTTTGCAGCGAAACATTCAATGGCAAACTATTTGATCGGAATATTTCTTTTGGAACCAAGTTATGGGTCGATATTGTTGGTTGTGAAATTTGATGTTGTGGATGCTGCTGTTGTTGTTGATGTTGCTGTGAGTTTAACAAGGTTTGTAAATGTAGTGACTGATTAGAAGACTGTTGATGCTGTTGTTGTTGCTGCTGTTGTGTAGTTTGTTGTTGCTGCGTGGCTTGTGGAGGTAAATTAAGTTGTTGAGTTATGATACGTTGCTGACTAGTTTGTTGCATATTTGGCGGTGATAATTGTGCGGGCCGTGACTGTAAAGCATTTGCCATCCCTGGCAAAGGTATGCCTAATGTAAGAGGTAGGGATTGTGCGTGAATTGCACAACCTCCCACACCGGAAGATGATGAATGGTCGTGTTGTTGTTGCATGTACATTTGATTGTTTGATGTATTGCCTCTAATGTTGATATACGTACCAGTAGAGGCAGATTTTTTAAAGTTACCTGTATGATTGTATGGCTTATAAGGAACATACCCTTCCCCTGGACCATGTGACAAATTGAACATGGTTAGAACATCGCTAGAGGGCACTTCAATCTTTATATTTTGTAAAGTGTTATTGTTTGATTGATTACTTGCATTCAGTTGTGCTACCGCTTGAGAAGAAGTCATTAGTCCGTAACCTCCGCCCGCACTTCTACTATTCATGTTTTGACCCTGTAATTGGCCACTCACCATATTCGCAATATTTTCGGTAGAACTGCTATACGCTGCCGCATTACTTAACATATTCGTATTATACTGTTGAGATGTTGGCGTAAAAGTGTTATTTATAGTTTGTTGCTGCTGTTGTTGCTGCGTTGGTTGATAAACAGTGGCCTGGTGCTGTAAGGTATTGACTGATAGTGTGGGCTGCTGCAAGTGTTGAACATGCTGTTGTATTTGTTGATTCTTTTGCTGTTCGGCCAGCATCTGCTGATAGATTGTGGTCTGGTGCAGAGTCGGCTGGGCCTTGTCGTAATTGTGCGGCTCCCGCCTAAACAATAAAGTAATTTTTGTTTTTGGTTTCCCAAGAATTCTAAGCATTTTAACAATTAAAACCCTATAAATTACCTAAAAGGTCTCTGAGAACTCTTGGAAACACGTCCTTTCTTCACGGGAAAATCATTATTATTTTGACGTCCCATACTGTTGCCCGTTGAGTTGAGGTTGCTACTACTGTCTCCCCCACCTCCGCTTCCACCACCACTTTCACTGCTAAAATGTTTCAGCTGTTGCCGATTAACCTGTTGGATTAGCATATTGTTAGAGGAATTTTGTGGTTCACTCATTATGGCATCATCACTTGGCATTGACTGAACAGAATTGGGTGCTTCGTTTGTACGTGTAACAGGTGGAAGCATTTGTCCACTACCACTCCGGGTTGCAAATTGTTGTTCGATATCAGAAAACTGTAGAGTATTAAGAGGTGTGTTTAGTTCCAACATATTTGTATCATCATTGCTATTTGGCATTGAATGGACAACAGTGGAGGAAGATACATCCATCATATTACTAGATTCTATTTGCTCGGTTCCTTAAAAGAAAAAAAAAACACACATAAATGAAATTGTACAACAAACAAAAAATAATAAATCCTGACTTACCCATAATGGAAGAAAATCCATAATCAACATTTTTAATCATTTCATCGGTACCTTCTTCTGGTACGGGAGGTAAGCGGGAATTTTGTAATAAATCTAAAATGGAAAACAAAAATTTTATTTTTAAGATTTATGTAACTTACATATGCAACACAAAATTAAAAAAAAGAAAGAAATTATATCGTTTCATTTACGCACCGGCAAATGTAAAGTCAATATCATCTAAATTCGGTTGTAAAGGCCCCAAACTGGGTTGTATAAAATCTGCAATACCAGCACCTCTTGCTACAAAGAAATTAAATTGTGTTTATTTGTGGAAAATATTAAATCTATGTTGGATTAGTTTGGTTATCTATTTATTACCAATTTCTCGAGAATCCGGAAATGGAAAAGGACCATTAATAGCGGAAAACAATGTATCACTTGTCCAATCATCTGATAACATCAAACTTCTGTCATTTAACGGTGACCATTCCAAAAAGTCAAATTCACTTTTCTAGAAAAATAAAACCATTATTATCAATTAGTATATATATATATATAGATATGTGTAAATTTGTGTTTATAATTTTACATAGTTCAAAACCGTTCCTTTTGAATAAATGCCAATGTTTTTGTTTTTGCTTTGGAAACTTATTTTTACACCCAACAATTAAGATTGTGCTTGACAAATATATTTTGATTAGCTTAAAGTTGATAGATATTACACAAATATTTTTAAATATCTTTTTTTATAAACAAAAACGCGTTTATAAAATCTATAAGTAATAAAGGCAGTTTCACACTATCACACAAATCTTTCCTATTTTGACGAAAATGCATCGCTGATCTTGAAAATTTTAAAATTTTCAAATACGTAGGACTTGTGTGATAGTATAAATTAACCATAACAGATACTCTTCAAAAAAATCGTTGTTTTTACTAAAAAAAAAAAAAAAACAAAAAATATTGAAACTACATCGAAATTCAAAAATGTTATCTTTCGAATCAAAATACACAATTACCCGCCAGAGATTTAAATCAAAAATGAGTTATTTTAATAATAATGAAGTTAGAAATTAGAAATTTGTTTTAACAACAAGTCAACACTTTCTTTGACAAATGACACAACTTCTGAGAAAAACAACTGTTAGTACAAAACTTTCTGACACTTTGTTTGACAAATGGCACATCATCGGAGGAGGGTAATTGTTAGTTAAACATTAAAAATATTTAGAGGCAGGATCAAAATGGTTTAAAGGATTGAATTTATTTTTAAAATTTTTTTAATAATGAAGAATTGTTTTAACACAAATAACGTTGCCGTCTTCTGGAAACGATACGTTTTTGAGGAATAAATTACTTATTCGCCGGTGGAAACATCGGTTAACGGTGAGAGGAATAATTACTAACTTGTTTGTGCTTCAATTGGAAGGCATAAGTATTGGTCATCCTAATAAAATTTATTTACTAAGAGAAACCTTTGGCAAGCAACTAAATAGACTTGTTAACTGGCCACCTTGTTCATCCGAATGAACACCATTCGATGGTTTTCTCTGGGAATATGTAAAGGTCCATGCAGATAAACCAGAAAAGATCGATCACTTGAAAGTGAATAAATAATCAACGCGTTATTGCCAGAATACAGTCTTTTTTTTACTGTGAAAAGTGTGCGAAATTTTTTTATTGATAAACATTAATAAAGAAATTAAAAAAAAACCTACTCTGACTTTTTTTTAATATAAAAACGCTTTTGTACGATCGGAAATCAATATTGTGTACTGAAATTATTTTAAAATTAAACACCGATTTTCGTAAATAAGTAATTTTTAATAAAAAAAACGTCTCACCATTTTTTATAAAAAAAAAAGTTTTCCACGACGCACAGTGTTTGATTTTTAATTTAAGCTGGCCAAAATTAATTACTGAAAAACTTAAAAAGCTGATTTTTGGCAGAGTAATTTCTTACATATTAAAGAAGAGTTATGTTAAAAATTTGACATATCCGCCCACAGGCACGCCTACTTTCAATTACCCAATTATGAAAAATACTTACTGCCGTATTCATAAAAAACTAAAATGGATATGAAATCTGTTTTAAGAAAAATTTGTATGGAAATTTAGTTTTAAAATACGTTTGAAATCTATTTTATTTTTTATGAATACGGCAGTTAATATTTTAAATAATATTTTTTTCAACTTTATTTCATTTTAAAAAGAAATAAAAGTATCCAATTCAACTAGATTTTTTTTTTTAAAGAATAGAAAAGTGAAGCAAAATTAAAAAAATAATGAGGAATCCGCACTACCGGTATTCAAATCAATTTTATTTTCACACACAAAGTCTTGTATACAGTGTTGCCAATAGCAAAATCTAAAATTACACTTGAGATGAAGGAAGATGGAATTGCACCTGTTATCAAATTAAGGTTTAGTTTTATAAACAAGTATTAAAAGACAAATTTTCAAGATTTTTCCCTAGTTGGTACCCATAAAAAAATTATGTTTTAAGGTTAAGATTAATATAAGAATTCGTTGCGCCGAAGTGATTCTGGGGAGTGGGTTCATATTCGTATTTATCTAGCTATTATCGTCGCCAAATTGTAAATTAATATGTACCCTCATTTATAGGAGAGTTGTGGCTGTAAAAGATATTTTCGGGAGTTGTACGGGAACCATGGTCAAATATGGACCGATTTCAAAATAAATTAAGTAAGATGATTAAGTTTCAAATAAAATATTTTTGGGCCAAATTTTCTCTAAATACTAACATAACCATAATAGCTACAAAGATTATTACGGAAAGGAGTTTTATTGGGGATTTGTAAAATTATCCTTAAAATTGCCTATACTTTGCGCGCAAGGTCAGACGGACATCGTTAGATAGATTCAGATATTGATTCTGAGTCGGTCGGTATACTAAAACCAATATTTGTATGTGTAACACACATTAACTCAAACGCATATTATCTTCTTCACTATGGTGATATGGAAATAAAAACACAAAAAAATTCACTTAAATGTCAAATTACTTAGATTCTTAGGATTAGTCACACTATTCAGATTCGTATGGTAATTTGAAATCAACTAACAAAAATAACTTTAAAAACATTAAATTAATAAAATA
Source organism: Pollenia amentaria (assembly GCA_943735925.1). NCBI lineage: Eukaryota > Metazoa > Arthropoda > Insecta > Diptera > Polleniidae > Pollenia > Pollenia amentaria. The sequence goes on along the minus strand of OX031007.1, from coordinate 69,433,923 downwards.
AAATAAAAACTAAAAGATTTTAACTTCCATAGTTGGTTGCATATATCTGGAAAAGTTTCAATATGTTAATTTCCGTTCCTATGTACTTTATTTAGTAAATAAAACTCCTGTATGGTTTCAGAACTTCGCGTTCTTAATTACTGCGCATATCACATTTATCGAATTATAATGGTCCACCATTTCTTATTTTGCTTGCAAAACGATGGAAATCATTTAGATTTTTAAAGAAAAAATGACTTTGGTTGAGATTGGTGTAAGTTTTTTGGAAAAGCAATATCTGAAATGGTATTAATTTTATCACTGAAATCAAACCCTTAATTATTTTTTTTTTTTTTAAAACGAAAGTATTTCAAATTGCACCTGATCTACACCTCAATTAAATTACCCATGCTCTACTTACGATAGTAAAAATTACACCAAATTCGGGTAATTACCCACAAAGTGGCAACACTTCTTGTATATTATAACGTTAGTTGCTTAGGCCAGATCATCAGGAAACTTTTTCCCAAAGTCTTCAGAAAATCTAAAGATATTATGCTAAAAAAAAACTGCAAAGTGAATGAGAATTACACACACTCGTTTTATTTGCAACGATATCAAAGCTGAAACAAAATAACAGCATTAAACAGTGGGATTATCTTTTCGTACGTTCCCCACCACAATGATTTGAATAATATTCCTTTGAAGTCATCTCAACAATAGTTTTTTTATATTTTCTACAGTTTCGGCGATATACAGAAATTAGTGGCCGTAAAATTTTTTTTAAATCAAAATTAATGCTATTTTTTGTTTTCAAAAATTCATAAAAAAAATTATAAAGGAAAAATTTTACATGCAGAACTACTCTTAAAATCAGGAACAACTATGGTTACTTTCAAAAAAAAATTTAATTGGACGTTTTAATCGATTTAAATTTTTTTATTTTATCACACACGCTTGCACATTCTTGCAAAAAAAATGTTGGTCCAATACTTTTTCTGTTCCCACATAAAAAAAAAAACTTTTGTTTTAAACAAAGTCGTATTGCAAAATTTGGTTTCCAAGTTCAAAATTATTAATTAAATTAAAAAAAAAAAACATATAAATTTAAAAAATCTTTAATTAAATTAAAAAAAAAACATAAATTTAAAAAAAAAGATTCTCAATTTCTTTATCTGCGCTCTCAGAATATTGTTCGCTTCCTGTTGGCTGTTTTCGACGACTCTTAGGCCATCTATAACTGTTTATAATGTTTGCCATACCTGGTTTTAGCAATATATGATATAAAATGGTCATAAACAGCTGCCCGTTTGACAGTTTCGTTATTCTGAATTTGGCACACTTAAGTTACCTAGAGAAATACGCTTTTTAAAGAGATTTGCAAGTATTTCCAGCTAAAGATAGATATTTGCCCTAGAGAAAAAATAAAGTTTTATAACTGTCAATTGCAATCATTTTTTAAAGTGCCAAGTTAAATTTCGATTCGAATAATTTGTATAACAATAGTATACATACATACTAGGGTATTCATTCGGTTAACCGTTAATCGGTTAGCCGATTAATTACTACCCGATTAACTGATCGGCTGATTTAAAATTGCCTTCTTTCGATTAACGATTACAGCGATTAATTTCAATCGATTAACCGATGTAACAAAATTTTTAACTTTTTGTTGTACATATTATTACATATTTTTCGAGTTTTAAATTAATTGTTTTGTCTCATATACAAAAGGTAAATGTTCAGAAAATTTTTTTTCATACAAAAAAAGAAGGTGTTAAGTGATTTTCATTTTAAATAACTGTTTGCTGTCAACAGCCTTTTGTTTCACGTACTTTTGATATGTGTGCGCTTAGTTATTTTTTCTTCTCATATCTTCTCAAATCAATCTTTTAACAGAATTAACCGAAATAATGCGAAGTGTGAAAAATTTAAAAAAATGAAAACAGGAAAATCCAGGAAGAGGACTGTGAAATAAGATATTATGTATTATATGTTGCTTTTGATTTCGCGAACATCTACGATAAATGAAAGAATGTTTTCAAAGTCAAGTTTAATAAAATCTAAAGAAAATAAACGCTGCAATTCTAAACATTTAAGCCAAATTATCTGTATTATTTTATAAAATTTTTTTAAACTATTAAAATAACTAATAAAATTAAAATACAGTTTATTATTTAATTAATACATAATATGTTATTTAAAAAATATGTATTACATATTTATTAATTATTCTTTTGTTTGTTCGTTTTAGTTCAGGAACTGTTATGTTTGATATACTTTTGGGTTTTTTTTTTACTAATAAGCACCAAATAACAGATCAAATCAATTATGCATTTTTATATATTGAAATTACTTAATTTATAAAAAACACTTTATTAATCGGTTAACCGATCAATAACAAAATTAACCGATTATTAACCTATTAAACCAAAACATCGGTGAATTAATCGAACGTTTAACCGATTAAAGCAAAAGCCCGATTAAATGAATACCCTAACACATACATACGTTAATGGGGCATTCCACGCCAAATCGGATGGTTAAAAAAAACAATTTTTTTGATTTCCCCAATTTTGTAATATTTTTTAAAAAACTTCAGAGGAAATTCCTGATAAATTTTTAAATTTTTTGATAACTGTTTTCTTAACCCTAACTTGGGCAGGAATTCGGGCAATATTTACATTTTTTAATATGTAAATATTAATTTTATGTATTTTTTAAAATTATTTTTTATTAAAAGATTTTGTTTGTTGTGCTTAATTCCCTTTTTAAATAATTGATAAAAAATACTGAAATTTATTGTTGGAGGATAAGCTGTTCCTATGCGCATTTCACTGGTTGCTTAGGCCAGATCATCAGGAAACGTTCTCCTAAATAATTTTAGAAAAGCCAAAGCTATCAGCAAACAAAACTACAGAGGGAATGAGAATTACCTACAAACACTCAAAAAGTCTTGTTTGCAACGATATCAAAGCTTAAACAAAATACCAAACAATAAATCAGTGTTGAGTTTTTATCTTTTTTACATTTCCCGCTACAATTAGTTAGAATTCTCCCAACATTAATTGTAGTTGTAAATGGGTAAAGAAAAAACATATTAAAAACAAAAACAAAGTGCTTTTATTGTTTTCGCAAGAAAAAAATAAAAACAATTTGCCAGTTCAGTTTTTTATGCACGTGCACTTGCTAAAATTTATTATCAAAGTTGTTTGTGGGAATTGATATCGTTGCAAACAAGACTTTTTGAGTGTTTGTAGGTAATTCTCATTCCCTCTGTAGTTTTGTTTGCTGATAGCTTTGGCTTTTCTAAAATTATTTAGGAGAACGTTTCCTGATGATCTGGCCTAAGCAACCAGTGAAATGCGCATAGGAACAGCTTATCCTCCAACAATAAATTTCAGTATTTTTTATCAATTATTTAAAAAGGGAATTAAGCACAACAAACAAAATCTTTTAATAAATAATAGTATTCCCACAAACAACTTTGATAATAAATTTTAGCAAGTGCACGTGCATAACAAACTGAACTGGCAAATTGTTTTTATTTTGATTTCTTGCGAAAACAATAAAAGCACTTTGTTTTTGTTTTTAATATGTTTTTTCTTTACCCATTTACAACTACAATTAATGTTGGGAGAATTCTAACTAATTGTAGCGGGAAATGTAAAAAAGATAAAAACTCAACACTGATTTATTGTTTGGTATTTTGTTTAAGCTTTGATATCGTTGCAAACAAGACTTTTTGAGTGTTTGTAGGTAATTCTCATTCCCTCTGTAGTTTTGTTTGCTGATAGCTTTGGCTTTTCTAAAATTATTTAGGAGAACGTTTCCTGATGATCTGGCCTAAGCAACCAGTGAAATGCGCATAGGAACAGCTTATCCTCCAACAATAAATTTCAGTATTTTTTATCAATTATTTAAAAAGGGAATTAAGCACAACAAACAAAATCTTTTAATAAATAATAGTATTCCCACAAACAACTTTGATAATAAATTATTTTTTATTGTTAGAAAAAAAAAAACATGGAAAATTAGTCACTGAGTACATTAAATGTAAATATTATAGGTATTTTAAAAAGTGAATATTACTTAATGTAAATACTGCCCAAGTTAGGGTTAACAATGGTCCGAAGTGGAATTTTTGTATTGTAAAATATTCGTTGTTAGGTGTTTTTTTTACAGAAAAGAAATATCCCAATTGTTTTGGATAACGCTAATTTAAAATTTGAATTCGTGTTATTGTTTTTTTTTTTTTCTTTTTTTTTGAAAAGTCTAATTTTAAACTTCTATCCACCCAACAAATTTTTAGCACGGTCCGGTAGTGGGCCGTGCATAGCATGAAAATTTAACAAAAATCAAAATTTGGTATCTAACATGAACAGTGTGGCCATTTTGGAATTTTTGCAGCTAAATTTGTCATTAAAAATTCGTATTTAGCTGCAAAATTTTCATTTAGCACTTAGCATTTTATTTAGCATTTTTGGAAAATGTTTTTAGCTTTTTTAGTATTATTTATTTTAAACATTTGGATTGATTTTTTTTTCCTCTTTATTAAAATTATAATTAAAATTATAATTTACAAAATTTATACATTTTAAAATCTGGGCCCCAGCGCCATAAGGGCATTTATAAATTATAGAATTTGGGAATTATTTCTTTTCATAAACTACTTTATAATATTCAAAATTTTTTATTTATTTTTTAGCCTGGTACATGGCCCAATTAGTAGGTCTGCTCGAAACGACTGATTTTTTGTAGCGTTGTGTTTTTAATTATAATACAGAGGCATTAATGGGCAAAATGTCAAAAGTTGTTTACATTTTTTTTTTAATATTTTTGATTTCAAGAAATCGTTTTTTTTTTTTTTATTGTTAAAATAAAAATAAAATATAATAATTGGGAAAAAGAAATTGTGAATAAAAATTTTAAATAACCATAATAATAAAAAAGGATAATAACATTAAAATGCGTTATTGTGCAGTGTGTAAAAACATTTTAAAAGTGGATGCGGTACGTTATTTTCAGTGCCAAAAGACCCAGTGGAAAGTGCAAAATAGGGTAAAATTTGTATCAGGAATTTGGCCCCATCATATGAAATTTGCGCAGACCATTTTTCGGAACCAAAATCTTGGTTGAAAATTTTCATTCAACAAAATAAATACATGATAAAAACAAAACACACTTTTCTTAACAGGTGACAAGTTCTTGACATTTTAACCATTTGTACACACAAACAAAACGAGTGTTTTTTTTCTATTGTTGCATTGTTGTACTTGTACGCAGACCCACTAATTGGGCCATGGTCTGGTAGTTTATAAAGTCATTCCTAAAAATTTAAGGAATAGAACTATTACAAAAAAGCTTTATAAAATACATAACTGAAATTTAGCTCATAGAATAAATTCGAAAAAAAATGTTGAATTTACAAATTATAATAAATTTTTACTAAATATAGTTGTACACAAAATGAAATTTCGTGTGAAAATGTATAATTCTTATGCTTAGAAACATCTTACTAGTATTGTTAAAAAAAATCGAATATTCAGGAAATATTAGAAATGCCCTTATCATGTCGATTGTAAATATTATTTTCCCTTCGATATTACGATAAAAAAAAGTACAAGGAAATTTTACTTCAAAACTTCAATGGTGTTAATGTTTGAAAAAATTGTTTGCTCTAAACTACTGAAAAAATAATTATTTTAAAGCTTCAACTTTTCTTAAACTATAAAAAATAAAATGATCTGAAATGTATATCATAGAAATAAATAAAAAATATATTTAGTTTAGAATTAAATTTCATACTGGTAATAAATTTTTAACAAAAATCTTTATAAAAATTTAGAATTTTTAAAAATAATTTTTAGCATTTTTTGGCCTTGTCTAATGTCAGATTTAGCTGTTAAATGTATTGAGACCTGGCCACACTGAAAATAAAAATTTTTTAGAAGGTATGGAAGGCCCTCGTAACTAATCACAATTTTCTCATAATTTGACAAAAGCTCATGTCAATTGTCTCAACGAAATTCTCAAGTAATACATCTATACAGGTGACGAATCTTGCATCTGTGCATATGAGTCGAAACAGAAGCCTATTTTGGAGGTATCTTAATTCAAACAAGTGGCACGAATATCGTTTACAGCTCACGCAAAAGTGTATTGAACTTTATTAATATTACATACTTTGAAAAATAATAAAGCTATTTCTATTAATAAGCTATAAGGATCAAAGTATGAATAGCAACAATCGTATTATGCGTAGGAAGAACAATATAATATAATATATCGTCACCTTAAATGCAAAACAACGTATCGCTTTGAAACATTGATAAATTATTATTTTTATTCCAGAAATAAAGAAATCGTTTTATATTTAGTAAATCTGCGGCATTAAGATAACAAAATTGCATTTATTTTTCAATACATAACGTATGCATTTTGTTTCTATTGTACAATATTAAAAATGTTAGTTACGTGGTTTTGCATTTCATCTAACGATAAGTGTGTGTATTTATTTTGATTTGCAATTTAAATTTATTACAAATTAAATAAACTGAAACGCGTTTTACAAAGTAAAAACGTGACAATGTGTTATAATATCCCTACATTCTTAAATGCAGTACTGCCTGCGCTGCATCAGAAGAGCTAATTCATAATGAAGCTATTTATTGTGTGATTTTTATTTTTTATTGATGCATTTAACCACATTTAAGTCCACTGTTTAAGCGCAGCATTGCATTTATGCGCGTCTGAATTCTCTAAATATTTTATTGAACCTGTAATTTGAGAACATTTTTAAATTATTTTATATTTTAAAATAAATATTTTTCATTTTCCAACGTTTTTTGCTTCTCCTGTAAACTTATGAAAAGTGATGTTACGTTATTTTGCATTTTAGATAACGATATGTAGAAATGTATATACCTATCCCACACTAATTTGAATTTGATTACTTAAAGTTCAATTACCGTAATTATAAATTGCCCAAAGCATTTGTATGATTATCAAAACTATTGATATCTAATCAGTAATGCGATTATTTACATAAAACAAATGACTTCCAACAGGCATTGAGAACATAAAAATGTACTGTCAGTTGCGCGTAGTATGTCTTCTGATTGGGATTTAAAGCAATTTCTATGGACAATGAAATTAATAGGACTTTCTAGTTTTCATTGTAGAAATGTCAGGAACGTAAAACGATTATATATCAGTCGTCAAGATAAAACACGTTCCACAGTGGCCCTGTGCATCTCACAAGTTTTCTTCTGGTCAGTGCTTCTATACTGGCTTTATCATACCAAAGATTTTAACTTAAAGATGTACAATAAAACGGGAAATATTTATTTAAATATAAATATTCTATTTAGCTGTTTGCTGCTGTCTGGCATTTATATTTATTTCTATGTCAGCCAAGAATGTTACCTAAGAGTAATAGAACTGGTGCAAAATTGTCGAGATAGTTACCTACATCAACCCTGCCAGGGCCTGAGATTTAGAAAAATGTACTCCCTTTATGTTTTTCTTTCAACCACTGGAGCGTTAAACTATGGCGTGGCTTTTGCATATTCAGAATTAAATTGGGGTGCTTTCATTTCTTACCTGGTCATGTTTTCATTAAGTTTTGCAATATGTGGCATTACTATAATGATCCACATCTGTATTACAAAAATTTTAAGTTCTTGTTTGAAGATGATCAACAATGAAATGTGTGAAATAGTAAAACCTAATTTATTATACCAGAAGAGGAAGCGATTTATTGATCTGATAAAGCAACGCAAGTCAATAATGGATATTTGTGAACAAGAATTGAGTTATAATATTGGTGTTATATTACTACCGATTGTGGCTTACGCAATGTTTTACATACCATCCGGGCCATTTTACTTAATATCGGTAGTATTTGAAAGAAAATTTGATGTTAGAATAAATGCGTCAATACCCTATATTATAAACTTTTATTGGGAACTACCGATGTTGGTAGCATTCGTCATGATGATGACTTCAAATGATATACAAAATGAGGTAAATGGTTTTTAAGATAAAGTTTAATCCTCTTATTAAAGGAATGTAAAAAATGTTTATGGATACTTCGTTGAAAAAATTACTAACAAATCTAAGATTTAAAAAAAACTATTACCGACAGGCCCACAATGTCGACAAGAACATTTCTTTCGCATACTTATATTGAAAACAATAATAAAAACTAAAATTTATTTTTGTTTTCAATATGAATATACGAAAGAAATGTTCTTGTCGATATTGTGGCCCAGGTAGTTAATGTATTTTTTCTGTAAACTGTTTAGAAAAGAAGATTTAGCAACAATGGAACTGAAAGACTTATTAAAATAATAATCCAACTGATAGACTTGTTATGTAGCCTGACCTTTTGACACCCTACACCACTTATATTATTATATACAGATACACATAAGAACAATTTTTTATAAGCACATATAGACAGATCCTTAGAATATCAACATATCTACTAAAAACACCAATAAGTATAAAATCTCTATATCATAAAGACATTAAATGTCAAACTTTACTGACCAGACAGACAACCATTTATTGTGACTGGTACATTACAACAACAGCAAAAACACATTTTACTCCCAAAGTAATACCATGTTCACACGGACAGCAATATTCGTGTTTCGCTCTCCCATTCCTGTTTCGCGCCCTAAACATGATTGAAACAACATGTTTTGCCATACAAAATTTTGAGAGCGAAACAGGTCGTTTCATTTTGAAACATGTTACGAAACAGGAAAAATATACTATCATCTCCAATTTTGATAACAATTATCGTTAGTTTATCTGAACTAGCTCTCAAAACAAAGAAAAAAAACAAAATAAAAATTTATGTTTAATAAAATAAAGTGAAAATAATTAAATAATAATATTAATAAAAGTTTTAAATAATATATTTTGAATTTTTACTTACATTTTAATCTATTTTAAATAAAATCACACTAACAACACAAAAAAAATGTCAACATGAAACAAGAATGAATCGTATGAACAGCGTGTTTGGCAATCGAGTTTCAGAGAGCGAAACGAGTGGTTTTTATCGTCGTATGAACATAGCATAACAGACTCATTAATCCAATTTGGTATAGGGATGGACAAATTGAAAAAAATATCGATATATATCGTATCGTTATTTTTTTAAAGTATCGATATTTCTTAATTAAAAATATCGATTTTAATTTTTTTAAATATTGATATTTTGATATATCGATATTAATTGCCCATCCCTAATTTGGTGACCGTATGGATGTTAACGTTGCCTTTACACATGCAAGTAGTGGCATGCCACTGTTATATACATATTATAAACGAAAAATTGTTCGAAATAATCGAATCTCATGCCATTTGCTTTTCTGTTTACACATGCCACTGCCATTCATTTTCAAAATGTCGTCGAAGCGTCAACTTAAGATAATTTGTTTACTTCTCAAATTAAAAAAAAAGTATCAGAAAACAAAAAAGAATTACCGACTTCATGACATAGTTTAAGGTTTGGGAAAATAGTTTACATTTATTTATATTAACATTATTTTAGCAAAATGAATGCTTTATAATTAACAAACTTGCTTTTTTTAATGGGCGGTTTAAACAATTAATGATAATAATACATTTAGAGTGGGTTTTTAACATCGAGGTTAATCTTAGCATAAATTTAATCTGAGAATAAATTTAATTGAGGAGTAATTGGGTTTGCCGTTTTTAAGTTGAAGCTTAAACCTCGCAGCATTGTCATACTGAATAACAAAAAACGGCAACTTTTTATCAATGCACTTTGCATTTCATACAGAAGAAGAAGAAATTCGGCCCTTTTAATTCTTATAAAAATAAATTTACTTCTTATAATTGTTAAATTAACGTTTTCATGTTTCAGAATCACTGAATCATCTCCACTATAATAATCCAGTTTTCGTTTATGTATACATATGTATTTTTTCTTTTTATTTTAACAGCTGCTTTTGTTATACATGTATGTATGTATATGTGTTGACATTTGTTGATTAAGTTTAAACCGCCAACATTGGCCGCTTAAACTGGCAAATAAAAGTAATTAATTCTCATCTTAAAACTAATAACACAGATTAAAGATGACTAAGGCCCGTTTTCACGACTTACCGATAGCTAAAGGTAGGATTTTATCGGCCGTATAACAAGTGTTCCATTATTCCAACTTTACTTCAACCTAAAGTGAGCGATTAGTTGAAGGAAGGTTCATACTACCTGATAGGCTTAAGTAAAATTTTAATAAGGGAACACTTTTTATGCCGCCGATTGTTATTGTATGTATATGTATACCATACTGTCTTTTATATACTGAGGTGTAGGGTATCATATGGTCGGGGTTGACCGACTATACTTTCTTACTTGTTTTTTTCTGTTTTATTACTATACATTTTCGTAAAATTTTTGAATTTTTTTTTAGAGTTTTAACAAACCGCCATTTTTGTTAAAATGTAATTTCTTTCTTGTACAGCACAGGTTCATCACTTAGTACGACTAGATTTTGAGTAGATATCCCTAAAATATATTCACAAAGTAAATTTTGTTTTGTTTGGAAAATCTATTAAAAAGCAACTTCATATATTTTTCCTCAAAATCTCGTAAGTACAGGATTTTGGTGTAATGTGAACGGACTATTTGAGATATCGGTCGTTAATTTTCTATTTCTATCGAATTACAAATTGGCCTCAAACCATTTATTGGTTCTTCATAAAGGGCGATTCATCGGGCTTTCAATATTCTTTTTTTTTTAACAGATCACACGTAACTCATATCCTCATGCTTTGTCATTTTTGTTCAGTATTGTTTGTCAAGTCATCATGGAAAGACTCACACCACAACAGCGTCTCAGCTGTATTACGAAAATCAGCATTCTGTAAGAAATGTTTTTGGCGATTCGAGGAACTTACGGTGTGCATAATCGACCTATTGAAACCACTTTAATAAACATAATTGCCGTATTTGGACTGAGGAGTAACCCGAAGAGTACCAAGAGCTACCATAACATCCATTAAAAACAACGGTATGGTGTGGTTTATGGGCTGGTGGAATCATTGGTCCATATTTCATAAATAATGAGGACGATCAGAATGTTACCGTCAATGGTAGCCGTTATCGCACCATGTGAACGGATTATGTGCTTCCTGAAATTCAAGCGCATGGTCTTGGTGAGCTGATATTTCAATAAGACGGCGCTACGAGCCATACAGTGCGTAAAACAGTGACCTTGTTGAGAAATCATTTGTTGAACACTCAATTTCACGTTTTGCGACGGTGACCCCCTTGATCGTGCGATATCGCACCTTTGTACTATATTCTCTGGGGAAATGTAAAATCTGAGGTCTTAAGGAATAGGCCAGCTACGATTGACGCTTTGGAAGCCAACATTACTCATGTTTTTCGCGAGATACCAATCGCTATTCTCGAGCGAGTCGACAAAAATTGGACCACCTCAGACGTACATTTGCATGATATCATTTTCAAACAGTAAATGCCATAGTTTGTTTTTTTAACCGATAATAAAAATTGTAAGTTTACTTTCAAATTTATGTGTTGTGTGTGTGATGAATCACTCGACATGAATATTTTTAAATTTTATTTAAAAAGTTCAATAAAAATACTTATTGTAGACTTTTTTTTGGGAAGCTCTTTCGGAGCCACTTTGGACCTCAAAGTATCCGTGTATCCACATACGGGAACCTTAAGTGTAGGATATAAAAATAATAAGTAACAGTTATTGGGAAGGGTTTTTTATAATTTCCTTTACTCAGCGTTGAAGTTTTTTGGTATAAAATTTTTTGAATTTTCAAAAATATTTGCGTGAAAATGTTTAAATAGTGGAATGGAGTGTTAAAGAAAATGATGTAAATAAAGGTTAAACGCTTAAATTAGGTGTGACATAACCATAACCATAACCATACAAAACAGTTGTTCGAACCAACCGCATGGACAACACTCTATTTTATCATATGTTACTTGTCATAACGCCATAAACATGGATTTTCCACAACAACAGCTCTTATTATATGGCACGTATAATTAAACATTTAGTGCCAGGTTTATGTTCTTATACATAAATTTTTTCATGTGTAATTTTCATAACGACACAATTAAATTAATAGCGGAATTCACCCTTGATAGTAAAGTCCCCTGTAGACCTTGTTAATCTTATAATTTTAGTAAAAATACTAACATTTACAACACTGAAACAACAAAATGTATTAGACTAAAATATACTACGCTGTGGTTGAAAAATCTCACAAAAAGCAGTAGTAAACAAAGTGTGTGAATTTACCAGAATAAAACAGTTGAAGAAACTCTATCTGTCTCTTTCTCTCACTTAGCAAATTCATTAATTTACAATGCATACGAAAAAGACACTCACGCTTTAAAGTGTAAAATCGTATTAAATATAACAGAGTTGTACACTTAATACAAAGGGTGAAAACCGCTAATATATTTTTTAATATGTACATTAGGGATATAACCAAATTTTTGGCATAGTACCACGGGGTTCCCAAGAATGTTTTAAAATGAAAACACCTGTCTCCCGTCGTTTTGCGAAAAAAAAACCTCATGCAGGGAAGCAAATTTCTAAAACCTTCCAAAAAATTTTTTTTAGAAAATTTTTTTTATTATTTATTTTTTTTTTGTATTTATACAATATTCATGTATTAACGTATTCTATGTTTACATAGTAGTTTTAAATTTATATACTATTGGATGAAATAAACTCAAAGTTTAATGATCGCAATGATTTACACAGTGGATAAATATCTTGTACAACTTTTATTGCTCTCTCTGCACATATATTACTCCTTTGTTGCAAAGGAATTGCTGAAGGTTCTTTTACCTAGTGTCTTTTAAAACACGCCTTTGCTTACATATTTTTTACATATTTTGTCCGCTTTTATGGTGCTAACCTTAGCATTAGTAAGTAACTTACTTAACCGCGGGCTTTTTTGCCAATCTATTTAATTTTATTCTTTTCGGAGGTTGGTATTCAGAGTCCTCGGATGAATAGTCCTCCTCCTACTTTCATGTCATAGCCGAATCTGCATCAGATATATCGTCCTTATCACTACCTACGGCTACCTGTGGCTCTATATTTTCTTTAGTAATAGTGAATCTTCTTCTAAAATTAGTATTATCATAATACTTAAGGCTGTCTTCATACAGTTTTATCACATCTTCCACTTTTCTCACTTTGCAATATTCAATTTATCCCACAAAGTGTTGAGTTCATTACAAATTATAGCATATCTTTTTTTTTTTTTTTTTTTTTTGAAATAGCTAGAGCATGGAATTTTCCAGTTACAATTTTTTCGCATAGTATTTTGCTAAATTTATATAATGGTTTGTCGACATCGGGAATATTTCTCTGAATTTTGACGATATCTTGAAATTTGTTCAAACACTTTGACCAGACTTTAGAATTTTTTTTGGACATTTTGGACTACATTTCTTGAAAGACATCTTTTGTTAATTCAAGCAAACAACAAAATTTAATAATATTTAAATACGCAACAATTTCCATGCTTCTAAATTAAATAACAGTTTTTAAAATAAAAAGTTTTACAACTTTTTCGTTTATTTTGTGATTTTTTTAATTTTGCATGAATTTTGATTGGAAATGGTGTATTTTTAAAAACTCCTTTAAAAGACAATAATCTAGGCATTTAGTGATGGTACAACCTATGAAATTCGGATCATTGCTTATATTTTTATATCGCTTTAAGCATAAGGTATTTTACTCAGGTTTTTATATATAAATTTTATAGATAAATTCCAAAATAGCATTTAAGTGATACGTATAGGAATATATACAAATGTCAGGTGTATATTTCTTAAAATTTCCGTAAGATAAAAATGGTTGTTTTCAAACTTCAACCCGTTCACTGCGTGAACTTTTTTAACGATCCGAAAAAATTATCATATTTTTTATTACACTTAATGTTTTACTTGTAATGTGTTACACGACTATACTATGCCGCTTTTGATGTTCGCCAAAAGTGTCAAAAAGTTATTGCCCTAATGTACATAAGCAAAATATTTACAAGTGATTTCATTTCATCAAATAGATAAATATTTAAAACCATTAAAAATAAATTAAATTAAACAAACTCAAGTATCCGTTCGTAATAATATTTATGTACAATTAATGACATACATATAAATAATATTTTAAAATTAATTAACAAAAATTCCAATCGACAACATGATCTTAATAAATAGAAATTAATGAAGGAGGGTTAAACCTTTTCCGCATTTGAAGAGAAAATTCCTATGCATTTCTATGTAGGCAACTGCATAGTTGCAATGTCGTTAAAAAACGCTGTAAAACGACTTTTTAAACTTCTATATATTCTGGGAATTTCACCGGCAGTATTTTGTGAAAGACAGCAAAAATTGATAGTGACCAGAAAGAGTGAAAAGCACATGTTGCGTTTGACTGTATTTATATTGGTGTTAGTGGAATCGTTTCTTATTACTTTATGCGTTCTGTCATTTTCGGGTGTTTTCGATGTTTACGACGCCAGTAAAACGGGAAATAAATTGATTTTTTTATTACTACTTGAGAGTGCCGCAATACAATTGATTTTAAGCACAATGTTTTATGTATTTCGCAATAGAAATGTGAAAATTTTCGCGCATATATTGGAATTTGCCGAACATATTAATAGTGAAGAATGCAATACGCGTATTATAAAAAAATTTCACTTTCAATATCAATTAAATATAATTCTAATTGTATTGTTTATTAGTAACCTTGCATTTCCGGTTTTATCGAGAAATAATTTTACTTTGATCATGTATATTTGCGATTTGTTCGTTTTGGGCATACATTTTATCTACAGTTCTATTTATTTAACCTGCTTTACATGTCTGCTATTTGTGGCAGTGGAGACAATGCGTTTTTTGAACAACTCAATTCAAGAGGCAAAATCTATGAAAGAACTGATCAAACTTTTAACCCTACGCAATCAATTGTTGTCTTTGTGTGGCACAGATTTAAATTTGGTTTATGGTTTTGCTATAATTTTGCAGTCTGGTTTCACATTGACCAGTATATCGGCATTTATTTTCCTGACAACTGTAGTATTTGAATGGTTAACCCAAAATTTATCCACAATTCTGTTTGTAGTAACCCAGACATCTTTGTATTCCATGCCACCTTTAATAATTTATATTGAGGCAATATGTGCAAATAATATTGATACAGAGGTATAATTTTTTTAAAATTTATTTTGAATAAAAATAAAACTGTTTAAACTTAACTTTTTCAGGCAAACAAGACGGCACAAATATTGGCTAGAATTCCACGCACCAAGACAAGTTTAGATCGGATGGTGGGTGGCAAAAATAAATTTAATTTAAACAATTTATATTAATTGCAAATTTGTTTCTTATTTTACAGATTGATAAATTTCTTTTAAAGAATCTTCGCCAAAAGCCCATACTAACGGCATATGGGTTCTTTTCTTTGGATAAAAGTACTTTATTTAAGGTGAATATTTTTTAGAGTTTTTACTGTTGGAAGAGAAATAGTAACCATTTTTAACCACACAAATCTTAAAGATAAAAGGAGTTCAGTATTTGGTGCAAATGGCCAAAAAAATCATAGCTCTTCTGTTAAATCTAACAACAATATACACAGAGTTTTCGTTAGATTTAATAAGAGAGCAGTGTTGCCAATCCATGTGTAATTGCACGTAATTGATGTAATTTTTACTTTCATGTGTAGCCCATGTGTAATTTAACTTTAAGTTCTATTTTTTTTTTTTTTAATAATTTTTGACAGTCAAGATGTTCTTTTCGACATTGAGCTTTTTTAATTTTTTTAGTTTCCATCACAATCAAAATAGTTTTTTAGACTCTGACTTTTTTCACTTTCCATCTTCACGAGCAATACTCTACTGTCAAATTGTTAACATAAACTGTTAAATTTAATTTCTTCGGCTTTTGTTTTTGCGCTATAAAATAAAAAAAAAGTGTAAAGATTCTTAGATTTAAGAATTTTGGAAGTAGGTTCCTATTATGTTATTAAATAAAAAATAAAAATTGCGCCATATAATTTTTTTATGTTGCGCAACTTATTGTGTAGTGTAAAGCAAAACGACAATAATTATAGCTATAAAGTACTCGTACTTAATAATATTGTGTAGTCGATAAGTAGCTTAAGTCAACAAGTTTGGTTGACTCAAACAGAACCAATCACAGCGAATTTTGAAGATTTCTGTTGCTTATACTTGTACAAAAACATTTTTGTGCTGTTCTCCTGCCGACTTAATGTTCTTATGTTCGGAAATAAATACTGGGCGTGGACGTACCACGCCGGTATACATGTTCATGCAGTTCTTTTCTTATTACAGCAATTGGAAAGCTTTTTTTCTTTTTTTTTTTTGTAAACTTAACGATATAATTGCAAATAAATTCATTTTACCAAAGCTACTTTTTCGATTTGTGTGTAATTTTGCTACAAATGTACAAATTTGGTACACAGTCAAGTGTAATTTCCGAATTCTTCCTTGGCAACACTGTAGGAGAACTACGATATTTTGTATTTGCTCTTTCGCAAGACCACTTGCACCAAACTCTGAACTCCGCTATAAGTTCGCAACAGACGCTGTAGTACAACGTTACGAATAGCGCTGTAAAAAGTTAAAAACGGCAGTTTCAAAGTAGTGTCAACAGAATACGTAGTTGTAGTAGTGGTTGCAGTTGAAGTTGAAGCGCAAAGTTCGAAATTTTCAACTTTGTTGCGCTACAGAGCATTCGCCAGCTTCAGCTACTACTAAAACTTCTTTGTTCTGTTCCAGGCCATAGTTTAAAAAAAAGAGATATTTTTAAAGAAAAAAATTTTGACAAAGTTATTTATCTTAATTTCTACTTAACTTAACTTAAACTTAACAAAAAGTGGCTCTTTGTAAAACGCCCGCAACAATAGAAGTACAGATACCATTTTTAATAATATTTTTTCTCAAACATATTCTTTTATATTCTTTCTTTATTTTTTTCATAAAAATTCTACTTAAAATTACATTTAAAGCATTTTCCAAAATTCTTCTCTTTTCAAAAAATATCTATGAAAAATCAGCTCTTAAAAAAGTGCTCAGTTTAATTTTGCTTTCTTAAATCTTGCCCTGCAAAGACCTATTTATGTAAAATAGATGATTTTCGGGAAAGACCATCTTTTAAAAGTGTGCACCTTTAAAAACCCTTCTGTATTTTTTTTTTTAATAAATTAATGGTCACTTTTTTTTTTTTTTTAGCTCTTTACAACAACTTTTACATATATGGTAATACTGGTGCAATTCAAAGAGATGGAAAGTACGACGAAACTTCTGAATAATAAAACTTAAATTTGTGTTTATATAAGAGATGCACGCGTAAGTGGTTTTGACGGACAATCACTCTCTTTAACGAGCGAGAAATTTAAAAAAAATCTCACGACTACGCACCGTCATCAACAAAATGTTTGTTTTCACGCACTCGCTCAGTTACAAATCATTTTCAAAGTTTCAAAAGCTCGTTACTCATACGTTAATGTTGCGAACACTTAAACGTTGCGGGCGACTTCAATGGTTAGAAGTTACTCAAAATACGAAAAGGTGTTGAAATATGTGAAAAAGACAACAGAAAATTGGTCAAAATTTATTTAATTTATAAATTTTAGCTTTCCTTATTTATGCGTTTTGTACAAAAAAAAAAAAAAAAAAAAAAAAAAAACGTCATGTACAACGTTAAAATGATCGCTTTATCAATCAACATCAGCAAACATAAAATTCTATAACAGCTGATACGTAAAAAAATTTAATTTAATCAGGTTCATCCGCAACGCAACTTCAAGTTTACGTATGAGTACCTGTTGATAAATAAGCTCGGTAAGGAAAACGGAACACCTTATGCGCAACGTATACGTCGACGAAAGAGCAACGAGACCTTCACAGTCACGTACACTCACGAAATATTTTATTAAAGAAAGTATTTTCTAACAAAAGACGCAGCATTATGGTTCTATTTAATTTTTATAAATATTTTTAACTAAAAGCGAAAACATTTAAAAATTTTTATGTAGTTAATTAATTTAATGTAGTGAATGATTTTAAAATTTAGCCACGCCCGATCACATACGCAAATTTATATATTACAATCACGCTATCACCCGTGGTAAATATTTCAGGTAATGACAAATATTTGCGTCCCGAAAAATACACGTCACGCACACACCTCTAATTTTTGCAAACTTCTATTTATTAGAAATGTATTAAATACATAGCGTCACCTAAGCTGCAAAAGGACGTAACACTTTATTTTATTTTACAGGAAAATCAAAAAAATTTCAAAATAATTAACGATAAGGTGTACTTGGCGTTTGACTTTCTTTAATAAAGTCGTAATTTTTGATCGCAGGGATCTAATATTTTTTGTGAACATTAATCTTAATCTTACTGCCTATTTCACTAAATGTTTTACATGTATTTGTGCGAACGAAAGCGTTCGTTCGCATTTAGTGAAATAGGCAGTTAATCTTAATCTTAAACGACTAAAAATCAATCAAAAAATCAATTTTTAATTTTTTTTGTTGTTTCGCATTTTGCAATTTAGGTGACGATATATAGATAATTTTTTTTATTATGGCTAATAAACTTACCGTGTCATAAATTAAACATCCTGTGACTTTTGATTTATAATTTCTTCTCCATTTTCTATACTCGGCTTTTATAACCGCCAACTGACGTTTCCAATATTTTCCTTCGAGTACAACACTCTGCAAATAAAGATTATAATTACTTATAAAATAAAACAAAACAATTTTCTAATAGTGGCTTGAAAATTTAAGCGCATTTTCTGTCTTAATGTATACAAATTTCATGCTATTTCTACAAATATCGTTTAATACAACCTCTTAGTTATCGCAAATAAAGCTAAGAAATTTTATTCAGAACGATCTAAAACTGACAGAGATGGAAAATATTTACATGGATACCTTTCCTAAGACCTACTCCGGGGTGGATCTTAACCACTGGGTTTTGTGAATAATCCGGTAAGAGCAAGAGCGAAACATCCGCAAAGACATTCTTCCAAAAAGACAAGAGCATTTCCCCTAAGAAGCATACTAATGGAGGCCTCAACTAAGAGTCAGTCCAGTGCCAACTCACCAGGCGCTACTGGCTTCCGTGGAATCTAGATAGGAGTCAACCATAATATGGTATTGGCTTCTTTATGAAGGACTTAATTTACCATAACATGGTTGCCTGCGACAATAATTTGGTTGAAAAAATGTTTTCCAGAGTGGGAAATGTTTCAACATATTAAAGTTACTTCGACCATACTACTGTCGGAGTCAATCATTTAATGGTTAAATTAGTCCTCCATAAAGAAAAACGACATAATGGTTGTTTACTATCATGTTATAGTATAATATAAACGGTAATATGTTTACCACAAATACATGTTTGGTTGTTTATCAGCAATAGCATTTTTCCTTTTTTAACTGCATTTTAACATATTTCAGCGATTATTATAACAAAAAATGCGTTTTGGTACAATTGCTCTCAACATTATTTAAAATTAACAGACTTCTTTGCGATCCCTGTGATAGATTGTAAAACTTAAATCTGCATTACTAAATAATTGAAACCAGTGGTAAACAAAGAAAGGCAGTTCAAAATGTGTGTCAATTGGTGAGTGTATTTTAGGTGCACTGAAAGAAATTTCTGGATACATATGGTAATTTCCATGTCATCGTACGGACATTTGTACGCTTTCAGAGCGATAGAGATTTTGCACAAATAGTAGTAACTGGAAAAGATTTTTATCATCAAGTTTCATTTAGAGGGTACAATATATGAAATAAGTAATTATTACTTGCGGAACCTTGTTGTCTAAAATATCTAGCAAAATAGGTGCATATCGTACGTGACATAAAACGGAAGTGATTTTGGGTTGAATGTAAAAAAATGCGAAAATCTGCGAATTTTGGGAGGTAGAAAGAAAAATCGTTCTTGACATTCCGTACGTGACAGATTTTTCGGGCTTGACCGACTATCTAAGAAAGTATAGTCGGTTAAGCCCGACCATATGATACCCTATATCGAAATATTTTAAAAACAAATTTTTGAGAGTGTACCCTATTTTCGACCCATGGCCAATCATGGGCACCAGAACAGAATTATGCTATGAGATTAATAATTAAATAAGAGTTATTTGTGCCGAATATTATTCAGATATTTTCATCTATATGAGATTTGTTTGCCTTTCACTGATTTTACGAAGGGAGTTTATATGGGACCTATAGTTCATTTTGGACCTACCAGCGCAATATTTTGTCATGTCATAGTACCTGTCGTAAGCTTTATTGTCACCAATTTGTATGTCAATACCCACATCTATAAGGAAGTTATGACATTAAAAGCTATTTCCAGGAGTAGTATTTGTATGGGTGCTATGGTCAAATATGGACCGATTCCAATAATATTGGTTTATATGTTTTAGATTGAAATAAAATAAGCTCAGTCGAAGTTGACATTCTCATGTCAAAAAAAAACATTTTTGCATTAAACAAATATTCTGTTATATAAATGCATGTATGCACTTATTTTTTTTATAATTTCCGATTTCATACAAGACATTCAGCTTTATTCAAAATATGTGATGAAAATAAAAACTTTTTCTCCACTCTATATTCCACATTTAAATAAACACACAATAGTAGAAAAATATTCAAAGTGTACTGAAAATATTCGAAATTCTGAAAAAGAGAAAAAATAAACCGACTCAGGTGAGATATTCGGCCTTGTCGTTAACGCGTGAGTCGTTTTTGTAAAAGATTAAAGTAACACACAACCTGTGTTCCTTAATCTATTCAAAAAACGACTTATTCCTTAACGACAACGCCTAACACAATAAGACCGATTAGCTATGTGTTTGTTTTTGTTTTTTTTTTAACAACAAAAGCGACGGTGACCTGCTTGTTTGGAAGCTAGCATACAACTGAATGAAATTAAAGTTTTTTACAATTTTTGAAGTGAGTTTCGGTAACATTCGTGTTGTGTGTGTGAAAATCCCGAAAAGTGCTAGGCTCCGGAGGGCATAGCGTGATGATCGTTGATTTAAACAAATAGAAATCAGGAACTATTCCTTCTTTTATTAATTATTTAATTTTTTAAACATAAAAATAATTTGTCCACTATGAAACCAAACAAAAATTTATGTTTTTCTTCAAGAAACAGTAAACCGTTTTTTATATACTTTTGTAGTGTTGTTGTTGTTCCTACAACGAGCAAGTTAATCGTTGTTTACCTACTTTTGTAGTGTTTTTGTTGTTTCTACAGCAAACGTCGCCACGTATAAAGCAGTGCAGACTGAATTGCATCATCTTTCTCATTGCTCCGTCCCACACGAGACTATTTTTTAAGCCGCACAATTTTTGTTCTTGCCGGCACACACAGGATTATTTCATCTGGCACAAAATGTAAACGTGTGCACTAGAGATGAGCGATAATTCTGTACCTGTGATTTAATCACTGTAACTGAAAAATCACGAATCACAGCTGTTACCAAATTTGTCAAGTAACAGGTACTTGCTAAGTCGTTCTTTTTGTTTTTTGTTAATAATATAATAGCGATTTTTGAATGCAATGGCGATTAATCTTGCTGTTCCTTTCATTCTCTCTTCTATCTTATTAGTATATTTTTTAAGCCAAAGTTTTTTGTTCAAGTATGCATGTATATGTAAGTAAACAGCTTTGAAAGCTCTTACAATTTGTTGATGTTTCTTTGCAAAGTACGAAAGCTCGCCCATTGTACATACAGCTTGAACGCACATGCTGTAAAAGAACTAAAAACTGATAAACCGTGATCACAGTCACAGTTTTAAGAAGCAGTGATTTTTAAATCACGTTCACTAATCACGATGTTCTTTAAAAATCACGGGATCGCTCATCTCTAGTGTGCACTGCTTTGTATGGATTGGTTTTTTTTTGCATTCATTGGTTTACGAAAATGTGCATGTATTGATTTACAGCTGCTAATGCGATGTTTAAGCTAGCTCAAACATTATGACAGCAAAAAACCATTCTCCTCGCCTCTATTGCCTGTAAGCTGTCACTTTGTGCCAGTACAATCATGCCCGTGTATGATAGGCCATTGCTGTCCTTTTTCGGTGCGTAACAACTAGTATAAACTAGTGCAAAATTTTACTAGTTACGACTTTAGCTGCAGGGAATGGCTTGATAAACATCTTGCAGAAAATCAATTTAAACCGTTATTACAGTATATTTATGTTATAATGTCTGATCAATATTTAAAATTTTTGATTTTCAATCAGCCTTCAGTCGTCGTTGCCGTAAACGACGGTGTCGTTTTTTTGTAATAAATTAAAGTAAAAAAAGCGTATGTTCTTTAATCTACAACAAAAAATGACGACTGTTATCTACTGAAAAATAAGACATCCCCAATAAGGCTGAATAAAAGTAAATTTTCCCAGACACTTTCATTGATTACAAAAATTAATGAACAAACCTGTTACATATTTGTCTAAGGCCCTAATCATGTAAAAGGCTACGCAACGCCAAAGAATTGCTTTGAAAACACAAACAATGTCATAACTATTTTATAATTTTGTTGTTGCTCTCTACAGAAGAATTTCTGTCGAGCTATGCTGCGTTTGAAATTTTAAAACGCAATGTGAATTTCTGTAGCAAGCAACAACAAAATTACAAAATAGTTATGACATTGTTTGTGCTTTCTTTGGCGTTGCGTTTTACATGATAAGGGCCTGAATAACACTTGTCCTAAAATTCCCAATAAAGCCTTAAGTTTTTCCAAGCCCACAAATAACTGGTTGTTTTAAACAAACAAAAAATTAAAAGGAAAATATTTTACTTATCTCTAATACCTGACATTTTATCTATAAAACCATAAATGTTTTCATCAAAAGTTATTTTCGGGAATACAAAAATTTATTATTAATAAGATTTATCTATAACGTGCTAACAGACTATTTTCTAATAACTAACTTCTAATAATATTTTTTCAAAAACTTTTATACATATAAAATATGTAGCAAACTATAATTTTATTTAAATACTGCATTATTCTTTCAACTGCACTACATTCTGAAGCAGAAAGTCACTTGTTTGGGGGTCTGCTTTAGCAGCTCTGGGTTGATGTTGTCAGGCCCTGGCGCCTTGTGATGTTTAAGGGCGCAAATGGCGTTTGCTATTTCGGCTATTTTGGGGGAGATGGTAGGTATGTCATCCCTTTCGATGTGCCGAGTGCAGTTTCATAATGGTTGGGGTATGTGCACGTCCATTGACAATATGTTGGAGTAGTGGTGTACCCAGATTTCAAGCTGACCATTTTTCGAGGGGATAAGATCGCCATTGTTGTTTCGTTATGGTTTTGAGAAGTTTAAGTTTTTTTTATAAGCAAGCTTTTTGGGACTTTATCCCTTAATTGGGACTTTATCCCTTTTCTCGTTGTTATGAGAATCCACGTATCATCGGATATCCACTGTTTTCTTTCGTGTATCTTGTATCCAATATGATTTGTTGCTGCATCACATATGAGTTCCTTAACATTCTTAAATTCAGCTAGGAAAAGTTGGTTGGTTTCAGCTGCATTTTTTAAGCCCTGTGTGTAAGCGGATTTGATACGGGGGTCATTTAGCTTCTGGACTTTAAACTTCCTATGAGTTCCAATTTCTTTATTTACTACCGCAACTCTTAGTGTAATGGTTCCCACAATCAAATGGTGGTCGCTAGAGCAGTCGGCGGTGAGATTCATAATCAATAATTTAAATACTTTTAAAATTTATTTTAAAACAAAATTTTAATACAAATGTTTCTTAAAACAGCTTTCAAGCTTAAATAAATTTTTTTTATGAATACGGCAGATAGTGTTTATTTATGAAAAAAATTATTTTATTTCAGGTATTTATAAAAATTACGAATTAATTGTTATGAATTGAAGTTGATATTTCAATTCTTAAGTTTCTGAATATACTTAAATTGGATCGTGAATAATTTTTATTTTTTTCTTGATATATAATAACTATTTATTTTGGTATTATGTCTTTAACTATAATTTTATATTTTATTCGACCTTTATAATATATAACTACTTCATGTATTATGGTTATACCTAAAGCTCAAAAATAAATAAAATCGGACAGAGGGGGAAAAGGTTTCCCCTAGAAGAATTTATCCTACCTCTGAAAAATTAAATTTTTTTAAAGTTTTCCCATGCTTTTGTTTAGCAAATCCAACTTTAAACCTCGGCGAAACTGAACCCAGGAGATCGTAAAATGTAATTTTTCGGCCCGCCTCCTTATCTGGGCGGTTACATAAAATAATATTTGCAATAATAATGTTAATATTAAAAAAAATGGATTACTTCGCCTTAATACCATAAAAATTCAATTTTTTAACTTTTATTGGCAGGGGGAGGTGTTATATATTGGTGTTGATATGCCTTGAGATATGAAATTTCACACAATTTTCTAACTAAAAATTGCGATTTCTCTTCAACGGGTTTAGCATTACATTCCTGTGCTATCTGGAATAACTCAAATCTTGTGTGCACATTTTCCATTTTACTCTCCGAAGCTTCAAAAGGATTCTAATAAAGATTTTGTGCAATAACCCCAATACATAGTAAAAAAAAACTAAATACCTTGAGCCCAGATTTAATTTTTTTCATATATAATTTTAAAAGTTATTCAAAACAGGTACATTTATAAATAACGTCATTTAGAACGCAGCTGAACAGGTGGTATTAGTGTTAGATGTAATTATAATCAGCCAAATCACGAATAAAAATTCCGCGGGAAGTTTTTCTCTTATCCCATTTCTCTTATTACAAATAAAAGTTCCGAATGAAATTTCTCACTTTTTCCCGAACAAAAAATTCCCTTGCAAAACAGAAGGGAGTTAATTATAAACTGTAAGTAGGATTTTGGAAGGATGCTGAAAACGAGCTTAACTACATTAGACCACCAAATAATTGTGTTACTGAGTGGAAACTTTTTTTGTTCTTAATATTCCTTCACAGGGGGAATGAAAATAGTTGTGCAGGTAAAACACGTTGGTATTACCGATAAAGCTACAAAAGAAATTTTAAATAAAAAACTTACAAGGCTTTGATATTGTTCTTATTTTTTTTTAAATTAAATTAATTTTTCTTTAACTTGCACAGCCATAATTAAGCAAAACAGTTTCGGATGCCACTTATTAATTTTTCTGTTCTCGCGTAATTTATAATTGGAGGATTGTTTTCTCGAGAAAATTATTTTTCGTGAGAAAAAATTCCTTGGGAATATTTGGGTTTTTATAAAATGTTGACTTAATTTATTGGCCACTTTAGTTTAAATGTGTTTACTAGGGGTGCGCTGTTGTTTTTTTTTTTTTTCTTTTTTTTTTTGCTATTTGCATTTGTACTAGCGTTCGCTGAAATGTATTGGAATATTTAAAGCGAATATCTAATAATAGCAATATCAATATCATCTGTAAACTTTTTAATAAATAAATTGTAACAAACGTCAAAAGCACGAAAATACATGTGAAGGGGTCAGAGCTAAAGCGAACCAAGTCAAAAAGAAAATTCGAAAATATTTGAGTAAGTGAACTGCCATTTATTTCGAGGCCATTGACTTTAGTTAATTACCGTTACCTTAGGAACGAAACACATTTTGATTTAGTCCGTTACAGTCCGTTACTGGATAGAGTCAAACTTTGCGGAAAATTTAATGGCTATAAAATTTTAGAAATCGGTGATAATGAAAAATTGGAATTCTGGCCAATGAAAGTAATTTCTTAGCCAGTGTGCGAAGTGGGTATAGAAACTCATACAAAAATATTGCTGTGGCCATGTTCTGTAACACCCGCGGCTAGAAACTTTTCGATTGAAATGTGAGAAATGAAAAATGTAAAATTTTTGGCGAGTAATAACTGTCACGTAAGGAAATTTCTCCAATGTACTGAAAAAGTGTGTCTGTAAATTTTTTGTGAGAAAGTTTCTGCTTGAACTGTTAAATAAACTCACGCATAAAAACGGTGTGAGAAAAAATTTAAAAAATAAATTAAAAATGCAAAATGCAATGCATATTAACACGGACGAGATAAGTATTTTGTTCTTGGCAGATTTTTTTCATTGTTTAATTATCTTGCTTTTAACATTTTTGAAAAGCATGCGAATGTTTTCAAAGCAATTTTGTAAACAACAAACATTAAAGTCGCACTTTACATTTTTCGGTAAAGCCGACGGTTGTACTCGTATTTTCGCCGCCGTCGTTGAAATTCAATTTTAGTTAAATTTTGTCGCCGTCAACGATATGTTTGACTAGCGTTCTCAACAATTTCAATTTCATATCGGCTTCGAGCGGAATATTATGACATTTATAACGTAACGATATAAATAGTTTTCGGCATGAAGTGTGTCTGTACACTTTTTTCTCACTTTTCGAGAAACGATGGAATATTTTGTTTCACATGTTTTCGATGCGAGAAGTTTTTACAAAAGTTACAGAACATGGATACTGATTAAGGACCGCAAAATTATCTATCCGCTATAAAATCTCTAATCAAAATAAAGCAAGAGAAAGTGAAACATCAGAATACTTACTTGTGGATTGCTATGAATATCAACATCCAAGGGTGAGGCAAATTGGCATACCGGTGTCCTACGTTTGAGTATAACTGAAAAAAAAATGTATAAAAATAAAATATATAGTGCTAATTTCTGAATATTCAAGTAAATAAAAGCTTTTTTTTAGAAAAGTGTTGGCATTCACTAATATATTAAGGGATTTGTGTATTTTACAAAGAAAAATAAAGCAAACTTTAAATTTTCAAAAAAAAAAAAAAAAAAAAAAAAAAAAAAAAAAAAAAAAAAAAAAAAAAAAAAAAAAAGACCATAAATTATTTATATAAATTAATTATAAATATACATAGATTAGGTTAGACCGAAAGGAGGACGAATCATCAAGATGCAACCTCATCTCTGTACGATACACACCTACCTAGGCCACTATCGGGCCTGTTGTGCACTCCTTAAGAAGAAACATGGGGGATTTAGGTGGATAGTGCTGCCACCACCTAGGAGGGGTTAACTTCCAGCGTTAAGAAACCCAGTTTTTGGACGTAATTCCTTAAAACTTTCCAGTCAACTTTCCTCAGGGATCCCAAGCCTAACATGACAATATTTATACATATGTATTTCAAAAAAAAAATTGTTTTTGTTTCGTTTTATTTTCGCTTTTAATGTTTTTTATTCTAAATGTTGTCAACTTTTGTGTTGAAGAAAGAACGCCGTCTTCATAAAAATATTTAAAATTTAATAAAGGTTTAAAAAACAAACTAAAACGAAGTTCGACTGATTTTTTTTTTAATTTTACAATCAAGAGGTAATAACATACAAAAATTTTTTACTTTTTATAATAAATTATATTTTAAGCTTTTTGTAATTGGCGTTTGCTTCTCATATATTTAGGAGAAACCCGACTTCATAAAATTTTTTTTTCATTCATCTTTAATCATTTACGAGCTTTAATAGAAATGTATGCACAGCATATTGTACATGCAAGTAAATTTAAATGCTTTAAATGGTGTTTTTTTTTTTATATTATAGGATTTTTGTTGTTATTAGTTTTGGTAAAAACTAGGGATAAACGAATACCAATACAGATATATCGGCGATACTTCAGATTTTCCGAGATATCGTTATCGGCGATACTTTTTATGTTTTTTTTTTTTAGTATTTTAACAAATAATTTGTTATGCTTATTTTTTGCATAGCAACTAAGAGCCGTTTTCACTATTAAAACTTGGCTTTCAACTTAAGTTTAAAGTTAAAGTTGATACAGACAAGTTCATCCTACCGGATAGGTTAAAGTTATGGTAAAATAATAAATAACTTGTTAAACGTCCAAGTTGTAATAATAGCCCTATAAGCAGAGCATACAATTAAAACAGAATAATGAAATTGTTTCATATAATAAATAAATGAACAAAGATTAAAAATAGTTCGGAGTCGTTACTTTTTTTAAAATGTAAACAACTATTACTATACAAATACATATTTTTGTATGTATGTATATATAATTCAGATTTAAAACAATCTCTTTAGTAATTATAAAAAAATTTAATTAAAAAAGGTACTTTTTGAAAATGTAGTATTTTTGAAAAGTGGCATTCTCCTATTATTCTTTTAAAAATATGTAATTCTTTAAAAGATATCGTTGAGAAGCAGCACGCCAATCACAAGAAGCTTAAATTTCTAAACTTTGCTTATTTAATTATGAGGGTATTTTGTCAAGTGCCTAAAAAAAGAGACTGTATTAGTCCCAATTTACATTATACGATTTTTGTCGTTGCGATTATTGTCGTTTCTTCTTTGAAGTCGGTGTTATGTTTACATTGTACGATTTTTGTCGTTACAACTTCTTGTGTATACATATGTATAATTTGACACTACGAATGAATGAACAAAACGAATCGTAGAGTACACTCGCTTGTGTACCCCTTTCAATTCCTCTCTCCCCTCTCGCCAATAAGGTAAGAATCGCAACGACAAAAATCGTATAATGTAAATTGGGACTTAATCATTCTTTAACCACCAAAATTTTTTACTTTGAATACTTTTTCTATACAACCATAAATCTTAAGAAGATATGTTTGCATTATATTTCATGTTTAAATTATAAAAATTATTCCTAGAGATAAGGTATAACTTGATTTAATTAAGATTGGAAATGATTAATTATTTAACCACGTAGCAACAAATACTTTATACAATAGTTTGAAGCAATTGTGTTTTATTTAAAATTCAATATTTTATAATATTTTCGTGCACTCTGTTAATCAATGTCAATTAATAATGTATTTATTTACATATCGTTACCTTAATATAGAAAGGCCCTAACTAGCGTTTTCCTTAATTTACTTTAGGAGAAGGAAAAAACATAATCACCCCTATTATGCAAGTCGTTGTCGACGTCGAAATTAATTTTAAATTTTTGTCACATCATTTCGAAATTAATTTGGTATTTTATAAGAATGTTGTCTCGAAAATCTGGCAAATAAAAATTCCATCGCTAACTATTTTTGTTCTTCATCATTATAGCTAATTTTTAACGCTATTTATTTATATCCGACATTTTGTTTTTTTTAACCGATTTAGCGATTTCAAATAAATTTTAGGATTTGTTTCCAATATTGCAATTTTTCGCGAATTGAAGCCATTTTCGCTATAGAAGCAATTTTTTCCTTTAAGTGTCCAGATTCTTTAAAGCTTTTAAGATTTTTAATAAATATTAGGCTTTGCTATCATACCGGTGTTACCAAATTTTTGGGAATTTCCGCTAATTAAGCAATTTTTACCGAATTTTTAACATTCCTTTTAGTTAAAGGGGCTTTTTATCAATTTTAAGGCTTGTTTGAAATATAAAAAATTGTCGCTAATTTTTACACTTTTCCGAATTTTTGCAATTTTCGCGTAGTTTTGCTTTAGGCAATCGTCGCCGTTTAAAAAATAGCCCCATATATAAACCGAAGTCACCTATTTTATAAAGCACTATTAAAACTCTCGATTTATACGGGGTGAAAAGTTCAATGTCTTTTGCCATTATTAGGGGTGATTTTTTTTAAATAAAACATGCTACCCTTTTTTAGGGCAAAACATGCTACCCTTTTGGAGGGCAAAACATTTTTAAGAAACGAACACCAAATTGCATTTTTTTAATAAAATCTTAAATTTTTTTGTGGAAAAAAAACAACTATAAGTTATGCAATAAATAAAAAGTATATACATAAAATAACAAATATGTATGCATGCATATGAGTTATTATTGCTATTAGGGAAATTGTACTTTACTGTCAAAATTCGAATTAAGAAGTCGTAAAAAATATTTTAACACAAAATTTTTACGAAAACTAACAACTTTTAAGGCACGTGCGTTTTATATTTTGTTTTTAAATCTTCACTTGAAGTCAAATTAAGAGGGGAAAGCATGTAATTGTAAGCAGCGTTACCGTTGGTGCTACTAAAGTAGCAATTTGCCACTTTTTCGACTGCTTGGGTACTTTTTTGCTACTTTTATAAAATGCACACAAATGTGATACTTCTTGTAAATCTTGCCACTTTCTTGATACTTTTTACTTAAAGAAGAGATACTTTTTTATACATTCTGTTTTATTAAAACTCTCAGGTTTAATGAATGTTATGAATAATGTTTTAATAAATATGTAAGCAAGCTTATATGAAATTTTTCTTGACTTGCGTGGTTAGCATGTGTACGTATAAAATATTCGTAAGCAAGTGCACTTTTTAAGTGGCGCATGCTTCTATGCATACGTATTAAAAATTAAAATATTAATGAATTCTGAATAAACTCAACATTTTCAAAGTTTATGGCTTATTATATTCGTTATTTACCTACATACATTTCTAATAAGTTACAAAAGTGTAAAATATTTGCTTTTATAATTTTATTTATGAATGTTTGAAAACAAAACAGTGCATTCATTTCGCTATAAAAAATTCACCGCCATTATTTTCTGAAGTCATGATGAAATATATTAGAATATTCGACTAATTTCGGGCGAAATAATAGTCATTCCCACAATAGTGAATAATACATAAAATTATCATAGTACACAGAAAGAAAACACTCGGGATAAATTATGTTTTTTTTATTTACTTTAAGTACGAGTCGTAACCAAAACATTAAGTACGAATAACACTAAAACGTACTCAAAACAATCCTAAATGGGTTTACTTTCGAAAATAAATCCCGGAATTTCTTAAAATAAGTATAAAATTCTTAAGCCAAGTACAAAAAAGATTGAACTTTTCGTTGGTAGTGCCACTCTGAGAGTAAAATTACACAGTGAGCGTTTTTATCTCATACAAGCTACTACAACAAAACAACACAAGTAGTTAAAAAACGATTGGCTTGTTGTTTGTAGAAACAACAAAAACAACAGAACAAGAAGAAAACACTTTATGTTCATGTTTAAAATTAAAAACTGAAAGCAAGAGTTCTCATTTAGTTTATAGTTTTAGTTAAATATGTACATTAAGTTTTTAAAGTAAATATAATATCGGGTTGGTGTTTTATAATTTGAATTCTGTAGGTTGTGAAACTGGTAAGAAAATCTATCATAATAATATTCCCTTTCTAATTTCACTTTAGATGCAGTTCCAAATTTAAAAAAAATTATTTGGATGCAATTTAAAATAAGTTAAAAAAAATGCGTGGAAAAACATAATTTGGTGTTCTTATTTTGAATTTCATAGAGGTTTCTTTAAATTCCCTTTTTGGTGCCACTTTTTTTGTAAATATCCCCTTTTTTGATACTTTTTGAAAATATCCAACGGTATCGGCGTTGTAAGTTTCAAGAGTTTATTTTTGAGCAATGATAATTTCGAAAACATTTGTTAAGCTGAAGAACTACTGTTCAGCAGTGGAGGCAATAAACAAAATGTGAGTGCTATTTCCAAAACGGGTCAACAAGTGGCATAAAACAGTTAGAAATTATATAAAAAGGAAATCCAAAAAAGGGTCATAAGGGGTATCAAGACCGTAGAAAAAGGGTCAAATTGATACAATCCAAAAGTCTTATGTTTGGATGACAGAACAGTAATTTGTATGCATTAATAATAGCGTTGTCAATTATTCGGGTTTTATACCTAATCGTTTGAAAAAAATTTCATAATTTTTTTTCTTGTTCGAACATCCAAATAATTTTTAACTTTTATTCGAATATTCGAACGAACAAAGAATAAAAAAAAATTATTCTAACTAAATTTTATTTAATTTTTTGAAAAAATTCAAAATGTTGTATTTAACAAAAGAAAAACTAATAATTTCGACAAAACTTAAGCATGTTATAAAAACGGGACTATATTCGTTAAAAATAAACCGATCGCTCATTTGCTGCAACGTCATTTTCTTAAATTATTTAGTAAAAGATATTAAATTTTGAAAGTAGAGTGATGACGAATACCATATCGGTTCGTTCTGGTGCTGTTTTTAATTGAGATTTCTTCTTCTGTAGCCAAGAAAGTATATGGGGCAACAGTGAGTGAGAAAGAAACATTGTTTGTGTGACAAGACAGATGACAGATAACTCAAGAATTATTCCAAAATGTGTCCTAAAGACAGCCGACTCACTTCCTCCTCTTCATCATCTCTTCACAGCTTGCTGGGTGCGCGTCATTGCTTGTGCACATTTTGATTCAGATAAATTATTTGTTTGATAATTTTTTTAATTATCAAAAACAATTATTTGTTTGAAAGAATCAGATTTTTTTCAATAAACGAAATGCAAAATAAATTATTTTAAACGCAAATTTGTTTATAAGACCGGTTTCAAACAAAAAATATTTAGATTCTACAATTGTTTTTGTTTGATTTGGAAAAAATTATTTTCTGTGTGGTTAATGTCACCACTACAATCATTTATACAACTGCCTCAACGATGTTTAAATTAAATCAATCCTTTACATGGTCGTCACGATAATTTTATGATAGTTGTAAAAATGTGCATTTATTTGTCTATTGTTATCAGTTTAAATATAAAAAAAAGTTGTTGGAATCATAAAAATTATTATTGTAATAATTGACACGGTTGTAACAAACATGGACATGACTAATATAAAGGCTGTGGAAAAGATTTATATGGATTTTTACCACTGGGTGACAAACCATGCGTTTACCAACCGCCCTCCAAGTGTGAGCGCAACCAACACACCCACGTAGCAATTCGAGAGCATAATCCGGCAAGATTATATACACTCGCCCCATGTTTAGGAGCTGAAGCTGTCTAACCCACGCTGCTTTTTTTTAAATGCTAGGAAAGTCCTCCCTCAGGCCAAACTCTCCCACATATGGAGAAAAATCAATCTTTTACTGGGATATTCAAGATCCCCCTTTCCGCGACTTTGGGTAAGTTAACCATAACCAACACGTGATCCCCAAAAGTATCTTTTAAATGTAAAAGCGAACAAAAAGTGTTTCACAAGCTTTGAGAGCAAGTGTGTTATTTAAGCATTATTGTGAAATAATTTTTATGGTTTTATTATCATTCGAGAGCTATCTCGTTTATTTTGAAGACTGTAAATTAAAGTTAGTCGTGTATTTAGCTGTCTCAACAGGAGATTCCTTATGCAATTCACTATAAGTTAACGTAATATACAATTTAATTACCCAATACAATATGAAAAGAAAGGAAGAGTGGTATAGTCGACTTTGCTGAATCTTATATACCCGTAAAAATTGAAAATCTATTTGGAGCTTAAAATTATATTTTGATCATTTTTAGGTCTTCTTTTTTTGCTAAAATTTTGAAACATTTTTAGTACTTTCTCATAACACATTTTCTCATCATTTTTATACGTGAGTTTTTTTTTAATTTTCTACGAAGAAACACTTACGGTCAATTTCACAAATTCTATTTAAATATGAGTTCATTAAATAAAGTTTTTCATATAATTTTTTTTTTATTTGACATGAAAAACGAATTTTAAACACAAATTGATATTTAAATAAATTGGTTAAATTGGCCATTATTACTAAATCGTATACAAAATGGAATTTATTGAAACCCATAAAGTTCGATACATTCAGAAAAATCGGTAATTTGGAGGGGCATTTGTATGTAGGCTTGCCAGATGTAATTTTGCAAAATTTAAGAATTCTGGACAATTAAAAACATCCTAAAATAATCTTTTATAAACATATCACAATTGTTAAAACCACTTAAAAGCAAAAACAACAAAAAGCAAATGAACTCTTTATTTGCACCTAAAATGTCTGTACGAATTTGTTTTGAGTCAGCTGTTTATAGTATGCATAACCTGGCTTAAGCAACTATACGAATACATGTAAATGAGTTTTGTCAAACGTTATTGACCTTAAGGAAACTTTTTGTTAAGTTTTATGAATGTGTCATTTGCTAAAGCAAAGTGCGAAACTGTTGCACATTCCGTATGAAATCAATTCTTTTTGATTTGCGTTTTTATGTGTATTTGAGAGGTTTTTGGTTAATTTTTGACAATAAACAAAAGCGGCACGCGTTTTCTAGTTGTGAGAGTAGAAAATTCTTGCGTCCGTCTGACGGCCGGATATACAGGGAAGCTTTATTTATCGCAGCCGATGATAATTTTTTAATAAATTTTTATTTTTACACTTGTATTGGAATAAACTACATAATTATTTACCTGATGCACTTTCGTAACATTTTGACGTCAAATTTTGTAAAAACTGTAATGGAAGCTAAAGAGTTAAATATTTTTAAATAAGTTTTGTATATCCAGAAAGATCAATTCAAAAGCTTTTAAATGATACCCGTATTGCCCATATACCTTTAGAAAACTTTAGAGCTTCATAACTCGAAAACTATGCATTCGCGCTACTTTCTAAATTTTTTTTATCGTCCTATGAACTTTTTTTTATTTGGAACTAGTCCGTAAACTAGATTTGTTCCAAAAAAAAAAAAAAAAAAAAATTAAGCACAACAAACAAAATCTTTTAATAAATATTTGTATTCCCATAAACAACTTTGATAAAAAAAAAAAATAAATAAAATTATATGATTTCCGGTTGAGCTATAAAAAAAACTTGACCAAACATATTTTTTCTTGATTCTTGACGATCAGTGAAAATTCTTGTAAATCAAGAAAAATCAAGGTCTGGCAAGCCTATTTGTATGGGATATAGGTAAAATAATGAACTAATTGGATCCATTGTAATTACCAAAAAGGTTTTATGTAAAAAAGGGAAAATATCAGGTATGTGATGGGAATCGATTGAATACAAAACGATCGTTTTTAAAAGTGTGATGAGCTTCGAGCGGTTTTAAAAACCGTTTCTGAATTAAAGTATAAATTTATTTTTTCAAAAAAAAAAACCAGTTTAATAAACACATAAATTACTAAATTTAAAAGGATGAATATAGAAAATAAGAGAAGAATGTATTAGAAATCAACTTTTATAGATACGATACGACATTATCGGTTTTAAATAGTTTAATTTTCAAAATCGATTTCCATCACATAAATGTATATGGACAAAATTTAAACATTCTAGCTCTTCTTTTTTGATTGATTTGTATGGCGCATATGTGAAATTATTTTCCGTTTTAGATTATTTTTTATATCAAATTTTATATCATCCTACGCTTTTTAGTATGACCGCGTATGTGCATAATCATGTTTAGTATTGTTTGGTATTTCATAATGGAAAGACTTACGCCTCAACAACGTTTACAAATCGTTCAACTTTATTACGAAAATGCACGTTCTGTGAGGAATGTGTTTCGTGCACTTCGCTCAACTTATGGTTAACAGAATCGGCATACTGAGCGTACTATTCGCAACACCATCACCCATTTTGAGACCCAGCATTCATTATTGGATAATATTCGACCGAATAGACCACGTCCAGCACGCGGTGAAGAAAATATAGCGGCCGTAGCTGAGAGTGTACACGAAGACCGTGGAGAGTCGATTCGGCGCCGTTCGCAGCAGCTCGGACCGTCATCGTGCTATGATAACCGACTATTTGATGCCTAAAATTGAAGCTCGTGATCTCGGCGACATATGATTTCACCAAGACGGCGCGGCGCCACTTCCCGCACATCGCATCAATCAATGGATTTATTGAGAGAACACTTCGGTGAGCACATAATTTCACGTTTTGGGCCTGTCGATTGGCCAACAAGATCGTGTGATATCACACCGTTAGACTTCTTCCTGTGGGGATATGTAAAGTCTAAAGTTTATGCGGACATACCCGCTTCGATGCAGGCCTTGGAGGAAAACATCACGCGTGTCATTCGCCAGTTACCAGTCGAAATGCTCGTACGAGTTATCGAAAATTGGACTCAACGGATGGACCATCTGCGACGTAGCAACGGCCAACATTTGATAGACATAATCTTAAAAAAATAAATGCCAAAGAATGTTCTTTCAAATGATAATTAACATTCCCTATTAAATATGAAATTTCTGTATTTTTTCTGTAAAAAAGTAGGGAACCTCGAAATGGATCACACTTTATTTATATGTTTAAAAAATAAATAAAGAGAAGGAAAATTCCCATACTATTTTTCTTATAATTATTTAGTTAAATCCTTCAAATTCTTCAATGTTTAATGGTGACCAAACCCATATCGAGGCATTCTGCTAGATGCTTATAAATATGTAACCAAAGGGGAATTCAATAAAATTAAAACATGGTGTAACAGAAAAATAAATTATTCAATATTCTCTCTCTCTCTCTCTCTGGTTCCCGGGGTAAGTGCTTTGAATTATTCTAAAATGAATACATACACTATAAAACAATAATTAAGTATGAAACAAATTTTGAGGGGAATTGCCAAATTTACTTTTGCTTTTATTAGTCCCTTTACTGTGAATAAAGCAACAATTTTTAAACTATTATAAAAATGCAAAAAAATGAACTAGTTGGGCTTCTATGGCAACCCAACGTTAAATACGACAGTTTGATACATGAAAAAGGTTTAGCTAAATGCATACATATGTATTCTAATATAAGAGAGACTGGTTTAAATTCATTCTTAGTTTGATTAATTTTCGTAAATAAGAAAATACATATCTTTAATTAAACTACAAAAGTCTACAAACATTTAGAAAAAACATGTACGTTCAAAAGATCGTTAGCATTTTCATAGAATGAGCAAAGTCCTGAGTTATATACAAATATTGGCTCTAAAAATAAATTTTCGCTGTTTGAGCTCAATTTAAAATATTTGATAACTCTGACACATTAAGGGTGGGTTTTTAACATGGAGATCAGAGATTTAGTCATCTTTAATCTTTACTTGTAGTTTTTATGATGAGGATTAATTACTTTTATTTGCCAGTTTAAGCTGCCAATGTTGGTGGTTTAAACTTAATCAACAAATGTCAACACATACACATGTTTGTATGTATAAAAAAGCAGCTGTTTAAATATAAATACAGAAAAAAAAATATACACACATTAAAGAAAAGATTTTTTAGAAAACAGAAAAATGGTTCATTCTAGTGAATATGAAAACTTTAGTGATTCTTAAAAATATGAAAACTTAAATAAAACAATTATATGAAGACATTTTCTTTTTATAAGAACTAAATGGGTGGATTGTCTTCTTTTTCTGTAGAAAATGCAAAGGGCACTGGTAAAAAGTTAACATTTTAAAATATGTTTGTTGCAATTTTTGTTATTCAGAATGGCAATTCTGCGAGGTTTAAGATTCTTACATTTAAAAACGACAAACACAATAAGTACACAACTAAATTTATTCTCAGATTAATTAATTATAGTTTGCGGCGAAGATTAAACTCGATGTTAAAAACCCACTCTTAAGGTTTAGACTAGGGATGTAATAATAAGACTTTTTGCCGATACGATACCGATACTCATATTGAATTTGAATTTAAGTTAAATTTAACAAAACTCAAGTGGAGTAAATTGCATATTATACAAAATTACAGTGTAAGGGACTGTTTATATATAAAATTAAAATGAATAAGATTTAAAAAACGAATGTGCACAATACAAGTGAATGCACATGGAGAAAAAATTATATGGAAAGCATTCAGTTTGTTGAGTCATAAAATTATCTACCAGAATATAATTCATATCAACAATATTTAGTTTTCTTGAAAATAAACAATCTAAAGTCTTGAAATTTAAAAAGTTGTTTAATTTCTACTAGAAAATATCATTAACTGCCTGGCCCACAATGTCGACAAGAACATTTCTTTCGTCTATTTATATTGAAAACAAAAACAAATTTTAGTTTTTTTATTTTCAATAGCTCTGTTCCAGATGCATAACGAAACAGTCCGAACTTGCACAAAGTTACCCAAAAGCGTTCCACATAACAATTTTTGTGCATTTAAGAGAGTAATTGAGAGAGTATTTGTTTTCATTTCCTGTACAAATTTTCACGAACTTTTTCTTTGGGTAAGTTCGGACAAGAATAAACCATCAGCTGTTTTTGTTTACATATGAAACTGAAAAATTAATCAGGAAATTTACAAGCAAAAGAAAAAGTTTAGGTTTTATTAAAAAATATATTAGAAACTAAAATGTAAAATTTTATTGAAAAAATTAAAGTGGTAAATACATTATTGCATACATATTTTCCTTAATCTTTAACATAAAAGAAAACAAAATATAAAAAATGACAATGATGCAAATATTTTGGTTTTATAATGTTATGATTTTTAAGCGTCTAAAATCACTTAAATAGATCTTAATTTGAAAAGTAAGCATCATTCGTATTTGAAGAAGTGCAAAAATGGTTTTTTGCGTTCCAGTAATATTGGGTAGTTTTGGCAAATTCAAGGAGTAAATTTCATTTTACTCTCATTAGTCCGAACTTGCCCGAGATCTTCTGGAACACACCTAATATAAATATGCGAAAGAAATGTTCTTGTCGACATTGTAAGCCTGGCAGTAAGAGCAAAAAATCTTACTGGGAGGGACAAAATGGGTAAAGTTTTGTACTCTTTGTACTTTTTTTAAAAATTTAATTTAAACTTAAAAATAAATTAAACTTAAAAATAGAGGTTTAAGTTTAAAACACAATTAATGTACTTTAGGTAAGAGTTACGTAAGACGAAAAGAGCTAAAAAGGGCAAAATAGATAATCGTATAATTTTTTTTAAATCCATCATAGAAATAAAAGTATGAAAATTAATTTATTTTAATAAGAATAATTATCAAGAACATTAAACTATAAAAACAATAAGTTATTTGAAAGAATAAAAAGGGTTGGTACGTTTTTCATTAAAATTATTTGGCGAAAACTCTATATAATAATGCAAAACTATCCGAATTCATAGCAACTTTTAATAAAACTTATTTGGAGCAAAAACTTCATTATAGAAAAAAAGTGGTAAAAAAAGTAAGAAAGAAAATTTTGTTTGCCAAATAAATAAATAAAATTTAAAGAAGAAAGAAGGGGAGACACTATTAATAATATTGACTTGTTAATCTAAATTTACTATATGCATATATATTTAGACTTTCTTGCTATAATATTTTTAAAAATTGTTAAAATAAGGCAAATGATTATACCGATAAAATGTGTTTAATATATCGAGCCCTTACCGCAAAAATAGCTTAAGTGACATCATTTTCAATTTTCGTTTTTTTTTTAATAAATGAATTAATTGGCAACACTTGCAACATCTCCTAAAATGTCATGGTCACATTAGGTACCGTTAAGATTTTATAGCAAAAACAATTTTAGCTTAAGCGCCAAACTTCATACCAAATTTTTATGAAATAGAATAAAAAACATTCTCGTGTAAAATTGTGGTTTTGTCTCTTAAGCTTTAAGCTTATGAACAAAAATTTTATAACTCTCAGAAAAGTTAATCTATTTTGTTGAAGCTTTGATATTGTTACAAATTGAGTGTTTAAAATTCCTTTTCACTTTATAGTCTTATTTGTATAATATTTTTAGCTTTTCTAAATTTTTTGGAAAAAGTTTCTTGACGAGCTCGTCTAAGCAACCAGCGAAATGCGCATAGAAACTATCGTATCTTTCCCACAACAATAAATTTCAGTGTTTTTATCAAAAATAAAAATTGAGAATTTAGCACGTCCTTAATAAATGAATTAATTAATAATATATTTTGTCAACTTTAAACTTTGATGGGAAAATTAAGAGAAAGGGAGATTTTTACAAAAACTGCACGTCAAAGGCAAGGCGAATTCATGTATCATGTGGGTTCAACCGAGCAGATGGTAACCGTGATTTGCTACTTTGATACAGTTAAAATATTTTTTTGTTTACATTTTGTTACTGATTGTGACATTTTCGAACGGCAAAAGTAAAAACTCCTTCGGGCAAAAGCAGACGCAAGAAATTCTGCTATTTAGAAGAAATAAAAAAATTTGTTTTGGCAACACTTGTTTAAAGGCCCTTTTACGGTTTGCAACTCAACTCTTGTTCAGTTGAAATCTTGCCGTTTTCGAATTATTGTTTCCAACTCTGTTGTATTGCGGTTAACAAAAACATCAAAAAATTAGAACTCATCACTAGCAGTTGTATTAATTTCAACTCAACTGAGTTGTATGATACTTAAAGTCAAAGCAGAATTGTGTAAATGCTAGGGTATTCATTTAATCGGGCTTTTGATTTTATCGGTTAATCGCTCGATCAACCCAGCGGGAATACTCAGAAGACCTTCTTACTTCAGGCCACAGAAGTATCGGCTCTTCCGTATAATAGATAAGATACACATCCCACATTCCCTTCTATGAGAAGGGAGAAGAAAAGGAGTATGATTTTTTGTTTTTTTTCTGCCAAAGCAAAAGCAAAAGAATTCAGGTCCCATTATAAAATCACCATTCTCTGGAAAGCCTTCAAATAGCCATTAATTTAAATGCCCTTCAGAAGCTCTGGCGAAAGGAGTGAGAGCGGAAGGCCTTCCCCGCAATGACGTGTATAAAAAAGATATGAGTATGGAATGGAGCCAGCAGGCCTTGTACATCCAAAAGATGGAGTTCAGAGGCCTTCTAGAAGGCATCCGTACTCCTTTTTCTTGCTGGGAAATTACTAAACACATACATATAAAAAGTACGTGAAACAAAAAGCGGTTGACAGCAAGCACTTATTTAAAATAAAGATCACTGAACACCTTCTTACCTTTTGAATATGAGACGAAAGAAATATTTAAAACACACAAAAAATATGATATAATACTACAATAAATTAAAAATTTTGTTACATCGGTTAATCGACTGAAATTAACCGGTTTAATCGTTAATCGAAAAAAGCCAATTTTAAATTAACCGTTTAACCGTTTAAATTAACAGTAATTAATCGGTTAACCGATTAACGGATAACCAAATGAATACCCTAGTAAATGCTCATTAAAAACTTTATGTATATTTACATTGACTAATGGGATTATTACTATTACGGCTCCTTTATGATAATCTATTGATAAAATAAAATTAATACATATGATTTACCTTTATGAATTGTTGTCAATTATTCAATAAACATTTGTAACGACTTCGGCGCAATACACAAAATATATTGCGACAACGACAATAAATATTTAACATTTTTTCTTTAAACGAGTTCTTGGCGAATGATAAATTTATTACAATAAAACAAAAAAAAAAATGATTTTTATATAAAAAAAAAATGCTTAGAAATAGGAAAAAACCAATTTCCAAAACAAAAAAAAACCAAACTACACTAGAACTTATGCACTTGAATTGTTTACACTTGCTGTTGAGTATTAAAAAAAAAAATAAGAAAAACTTAAACACAATGGCAAAAACTAAAACAAAAAATAAACAATAACAAGAGGAAATTAACTTTTGCTGTTGATTGCAGTAGCCTTTGAAGTTCACAATATTAGTTTTGTTGTTGTTTTGGTAAGAACATGTATTTATTACTTATGTGTTCTTTTATTTGATTATTCAATAATTTGATACTGATTTTTTGTTTCCTTAATTGTTTTTACTGTAATTTCTTGTTTGCTTTGTTACATTTGTTCTTGAAATTTTGATTTTAACAAGAATTAATTCCAGGTTTATTAAAATTACTTTTATAACTGACCAAAAGACCGAATGACTAAGCGGCTCGCTGACTGTTTGACAATTTAGCTGCCACAGTCATAACACTTTATAACAATTTTTTTTAAAAACGAATTATATTTACTTATTAGATGCATATTTATATAAGTATATGCACATATAAGTATGAATACGTGTGTTCGTACGTTGAACAA
This sequence comes from Pollenia amentaria, assembly GCA_943735925.1. Lineage (NCBI taxonomy): Eukaryota > Metazoa > Arthropoda > Insecta > Diptera > Polleniidae > Pollenia > Pollenia amentaria. The sequence continues at coordinate 69,392,133 of OX031007.1, read as the reverse complement.
TCAACAAACTCTTGAAACGATCACTCTGACGTATAAGTGTTTTATGAATCGAGTATACGCCTTAAGTGTTGTTAACAGGCTTATGAAGAGATAACTTGATTATTAAATTTTACGTTCGTTCTTCTTCTTATTTTTTTTTTCGTTTTACTTAAATAAATAAGCTCCTCCTATTCCCTCCCCGCTGTAAAGTAAAAAGGTTTGTAGTGTGCAAAATACCCAGAACAAAAAATACACTTGATATTGGAATATCGGCCTATTTGCAACCGTTAAAATTTTGATTAGGATGAGATTGGCTTATGGAAAATAAATAATTTTTTCAACGTGATTGTTTTCTGAAAATAGGCAGTAGTTAGACATGTTTTTTTTAAATGATCGACAACTGCAAATTACATTACAAGATCTTATCAGACGTTTAGTATCGTTTTTATCAAAAGTTGCTCTTGGTGGAAATTATTGTTTATTATTGACTTAAAATCTTTACAATTTCCCTGTGTTGCCAGAAGAAGGGAAACATTTCTACATGTAAGTTGGTTCTTCTCTAAAATAGAAGTGTAGGAAAAACAGAATTTTTGAAATTGTAGGTTCTTTAATAAAATATGATTTTTTATACAAAAAAAAAATAATTTAAAATAAATTTAATTGTCCTTTTGCGTGCGTCAAAACCTTTAAGTTTGTGACCGTGACGAAAACTTTTTTTGGAAAGGCACAAGTTCGTTTAAGTTTGTGAAATTAACTTTTGTTATACTGTGTACACACTTGTTTTTAAGAGGGTTTAACCACCTCGAATGTGATTAAGCTCCAACCACATCAAAATCTAGATGTTTAAGCATACATTGAAGCGATTTGGTAATCACTTCAAATTGACTTCTTTAAAACAAAATCATTTCATTAATCACATAGAATCCTCTGAACCTACTTTAACCTGAGTATGATGTAGCATCGGCCACAATAAACGTAACTCGCACGTGTACAACCGACCACGATTTTTTAAATGTTTTTTTTTTAATACTCCATAAATTTTTACAATTTCATCAACAATATCGACCCATAACCGCAAAAAAAAGCTTAAGCGACAACATTTTCAATTTTCGTTTTTTTTTTAATAAATGAATTTATTGGCAACACTTACATCATCTCCTAAAATTTCATGGTCACAGAAGTTACCGTTACGATTTCATAACAAAAACAATTTTAGTTAAAGCGCCAATTTTCATACAAAATGTTTATGAAATGTAATAAAAAAAAAACCTTCTCCTGTAAAATTTTATTTTTGTCGCTTGAGATTTTTTTGCGGTAATGGCTCGAAATTTTTAAAATACTCTTCTTATAACTTTATCAAAGAGTTTTAATAGAAGAAATATAAATTTATTTGTTATGTTTTATTTATTCATCAACTGTCATCTTAATCATCTCAAATGAAATGTGAACGGCTTTAATTAACTTAATCAACATTTTGCTTAAACGCGTTTAAAAATGCAAGTGTGAACTCAGCATTATATTTTTATAACTTTTTGTTAAGTAATAAAATTTCAGTACATACAATTATAACAGTGCTTTCGTCAGAAACTTGCACTTAAGATATTGGCCAACTTAAAAAAATATTAATACATAACGAAGGTCATAGAACCATTATCTGATAAAAAAAATTAGATTAACATTTTAAATTATTCATGACAAATATGATTTTTGTTTCATATCAAATATCGTTGGTTGTATACAAGAATTTTTAAGGTTTATCTTTCAAAATATTGGTCATCAATAAAAGGGGCTTTTCCATATTTCTGGTCTGTAATAAATTCTGCTCATCTTTAAAGACTAGAAACGGATCTGGCCAATTGTTTTAGAAATTCAGAAAGAAGAATATTAAAGCCAGATTCTTCTTCTAAATACATCTAAAACAACAGAACTCGGACCGCACAATATCGAGATTATAAAGCGTAGAGGAATGTTGTGTAATAACACTACCGGTTATAGCAACGAAGGCCTCTGTTTACCCACGAGGGCACAGTTAACACCCACGAGGGCGAAGTTTACATTTGCAAACTGGCTCCCGGTGGCCACTACGGCCACGACAAGGCTGGACGCGGCGCAAAAGTGGTCGACCCGTGATTACGGCCATGCCAGGATAATCAAGCATTCAATTGGCGCGGACGGGGTAGACTACTGTATCACGGAGCCTTCCTTTGGTGTAGGGTACGCATCAAATACGACACGCGGAGATTTGGTGTCAGATGAAAGGACTTTTCGTAGACCTTCCTTTCGTCGAACCATCAGTATAGACCCTTAGGGGTTCTTTGAAAGTTCCCTTCATCTGCCGGATGACTGGCTTAGGTGCTATCGCATATCGAGGGATATATGTATATTGACTGATAGCAAGGCTGCCATTGCTTCTCTAGCGGGTGGATATACTACATCTTAGTTACCTGTAGAATGTCGGATGCCTTTGAATATGATTGAGATGCATTCGAAGGTAACGCTAATGTGTGTATCAGGGCAAAGTGCGAGTCTTTTAGAGTTGCGCAGATGGGGTAGATTTGCGAATTCACCTGATCCATATCCAGGGAACTATGGCGCACACTGTTGCCAAGGCGGGCAAAAATAGAAAACCCCGAGCATTGAATTGGAAGAGAAAAATCTGTAGGATGTATGAACAACACTCTAAATAGGTGAAAACATAAATTATTTTTATAAAAGATTAATTTTTCAAAAAGTTATGACGATTTAGAGATGATAATTAAAGTAAAGTACGCCACAATTAAAAAAAAAGTTATAAAAAATACGCAAAATTCAAAGAGGCAATTCTAAAAAAAATTACAGATTAAGTACTAAACTTTTGCTTTAAATATAATGGTTACATTGTTGTGGTATTAATTCACTACTTTTTTTTTACAACTCGTTACACATATGCGATATACCGTTACAAAGATTGTTAACAAAAGAAAATTGATAAGCGAATGTAAGAATTGCAAGTTTAGTGAATATTTAAAAAATATATTTTTCATACTTTGGTATAATATTTCTACAATTAAGTATATTAGAAAAAAAATGGATTTCACTTCCCCCTTCTTCCCCCTCTTATTTATTTTTACAATTTTCAGTGCCGAGACAAATAAAAATTTGTGCTTTTTTTTGATATCTGGCTTAAGCATCGAACATTTCGTGATGCAAAAGCTGCGGCAAAAGCTTATGTGGAACATTTTTTAAAAATAAACCTTAACGAAAAGAAAATAAATTAAATTAATTTCATATTGTTACAATAGAAACTAAATGGAAAAAGAACCACTATATGAAAGAAAGGTTTGAAAAAAAAATATTGTTCATGGCTGGATTCATATTTTTTTGCAAGTGATGAGGATTTAAATTTTGTAAATAAAAAGCATACTGATTGTTTTCATTTCAAGTAATAATCCTTTTATTTTAAGAATCCTAGTACCAGTAAAAAGGGCAGACCATTGATGGACTTTGATGATTCTTCTGAACGAACTAAAAGGAGAAAAGTTACTGAACTTATATCATCAACAAATCAAAATCTTTTACAAAGAGCATTCAATAAAATTACAAACCGGGAAAAGACCACATCTATTTCTGTAGATAAATCGTTGGCTCTTTTTATAGATATGGATTTATCTTATAGAAAGTCTGCAGAAGTGCCGCTACAAAACATTCTTAAAATAACTGTAGGGAATTATTTAGACTTAATTAATTTTGATTTAAAAAATTATATAATTTTTGAAATTAAGTGGGGATTTGACGGTAGCTCGGGGCATAGTGTGTACAAGCAAATGTTTAGTGATCCAAATTCAAATAACGAATTTTTATTTGAATCTTCATTTGTCGTAATAAGAATTTTAGAACACGCTTCTGCGCATGTGTTATGGAACAATTTGAAGTCATCATCTACAAAACATTGCCGACCACTTTGTTTTTATTTTCAAAAAGAAAGTCCAACCCTAATTAAACGTGTAGAAAGCCGTATACAGACAGAAATAGATCACTTGATCACTAATACCATTCCTATAAATGTACACTTTAAGTTTAATTTAACGATGATAGATGGAGCAGAACTAAATGTGTTGACAGAAAATAGCAGCAGTGCATCCTGTTTTATTTGTGGGGCAAACCCGACAAATTTGAATTCAGTGGAGGTAACATTTTCTCGAGACATACTTGCCCCTTATCACCACTTCTTAGGGGGCTCCCATACAAATATTGCGTTTTATGAATTTCTTAAAATAATTAAAATTTGTCGACTTTTGTGAATAAAATCAAAAGTTACTAGCAGATTTTAATCATTTATGGCTTGTTTTGTTTTTATATGTCCGCAAAAAATTGGAAGCATAGCTGCATTTTCAACTTTTTATGAATTTTTAAAATACAAAAATTTCGAAATTTCGTTAAAAAAATTATTTTTTTTTTTTTTTTTTTTTCAAAATAATGTTTCTAAAACGACTACGGATATTAGAAAGAAGTTTAACTTTTCTTAAAGGAAATTTTATTGCGGAATTTTTTAAGTTTTTTCAATAGGCTAAAGTGTTTTTGAGTTATGCGAATATATGTTGTGCAAACTCCTTCATTTTCGAAATAACGATATATCTCGAAAACCAGAGCCAATCTTAAAAACCGAGGGCACCACTGGATTCAGCGTACCCGAATTATGTTAAAACGCCATGTGGCCGGCTTGTCTGTTTTTTCAACTAGCATAGAGTTTTCAATGCTTATTTTTTTTGCATAACAATTAAAGCCTAGTACTGTTTCAATTTGTGAAAAATTTTGAGCAAAATCTATTATTTCATACGAAAAATTTTAAATGTATCAATGTTACCTATCTCGAGCGTTTGTACAATTTGACGTTTTTAATCTTTCAAAGTATGCAACAATGTTTTGCGTGTGTAAACAAAACCCACATGTATTTTACTAAAAAGTATTTTTTAAATAAAAAATTAAATGAAAATGAAAGTAAATATGGATGAAAAACTGTTACCGGTTGTGTTATTTATGTTTTTTTGTTCTCATTTAGTATTAATTTAATTTAATTATTTTTCGTTTGCTTAAAATTCCACGTGAAATAAGTGCAGCTTATATTATTTCACAGTTGTAAAAAAATGTTGCCAGAAACATTTCTCAACTTTTTCACAAATTGAACAGAGTACAACTCTATCAACATAATTTCATAGATATTCTGCACAAGTTTTTTTCATATGAGTTTTGACAGCCTTAAGAGCAAAAAATCTTTTAATTCTTAAGCTGAAGGTCGGTCCACACCACGTTTTTGACCTTTTTTCGAGACGTATGCTAAAATAGATAAGTATATGCATTTTACGCTTTTGCTGTGAAACTTCTCAATACAATTTTACACTACGACTTTTTGCACTGATGCATAAACGCATTGAACGCTTGGTTTGGACCTGCAACAGCATTTTCTGATAACTTTTGTGAAAATAAAAATCAATTCGCTACAACCTTTTGGTCACTTTAAAAAGGCCACAACCTCCATAAGCAAAGTCACTGCTACATTTTCTGACGCTATTTGCCCAGCTAACAGTCTTCGAACATTATTAGAAAATATGATAAATGAATACACTCGAGATGCTGAATAATTAAGAGTCCCAAAAATTGGTGATTTACGTGGCATTAGCTCTGAATGAAAGATTTGCGTGTTTAGAGAATAATAAAATCTATTGCTTATCTACAATTCTCTACCTTCGATGCAGAGGTAGAAAATTTCAAACACAATAGATCGAAAAAACGTCTTATTGAGCTACTCCTACACCTAATTAAAGTTCTGATAAGTCTACAAGAACTGACCTTTGGAGCCTTTGTGAAAATCTTAAAAGAAAATTTGGAGAAGAATGCTCCTCTGTCCATCCTACGCTGTGGTTCAGCTAAAGAAGAAGTCTAGATATACCTTAGATTTTCTGATTTTTTTTGGAGACTCAGATCCGCTCGTTTACTGGCGCAATTAAATGTTATATTCAAAACTTAAGACCATGTCGCAGAAATACTTAAGTTGTCAAATGAGTTCAGTCACAGCTGAGATACGATTTTTCTCTGCAGGTCTGCTTCAAACGGAGTTGCGAAATTATCTCCGCAAAAGTTGAGAATTCTCTTTTTTTTACAAAAATCTCATTAATATTAATTTTGAAGACTTATAATCTCTTACACGGGGTTTAAAAAATTAATTAATTTCACCATAAATATAAATTCATATCGTTGTTTGTAAAATCTTTGAATATGCATAATCTCTTACACTGTAATTTTGTATAAGAAAGAAATTACTCTACTTGAGTTTTGTTAATTTTACCTTGAATTTATATTTTATATTCGTATCGGTATCGGCGATATTTCCTTTTGAGCATCGGTATCGTATCGTTACTTCCCTACTATTTACATGCAAAAATACTGAAATTTTTTTACTGTTTTCGGCCATTGGTCGATTAAGAGAACTACAAATCGGGTGATAAAATTTTGTGAAAAATATTTTTAATTGAAGTCTCAAAAGAACCTCCCTACAAGGGATTTAAAAAATTCCTGCGTGTTATGGTAGCGGCCAATTATGGGTTAAGTTGCTTAATTTTTTTGTGAATATTTATGGTTAAAAAAATCTTTGTGAGGGTGAAGTGTAAATTAATAAATTAACAACAAAAATAAGGTGAAGAGACTTTTTTATACCCCATTTTTTCAGGGGCCAAATTACCGCATTCGATTTAGATCGAAATTTCCATATAATTTGTATTGTAAATTCGGTCGACTTTGAATGCGGTAATTTTTACCCAGTTTTTTTATTATACTTTATTTTTTGTACTATATATATACTTTTTTATCTTTTTTGTTATTGCTTGATAATCTTTTCTCTATCTTTTAATTTTTTTATCAACTGCTTTTGGTATTGCTTGGTACTATTTTTAATTTAAAAAAAAAAACTTAACAAATTATTTCCAATATTATCACTGAATTCCAGCATTTTTGCAACTAATAAAAAAAAATTTAAATAGGGTGTTCATATAAATTCAAAGAAATTAAATCCAAAGATAAGTTATAAAAACTGATAAGAAATAACAAACTGCTATTTTGCAAATTGTATAAATTGAAAAACCAACCGTAATAATTAGAAGTTACAATAATTAAATAATAATAACAGATACTAAAGTTATTAAAAAAAAAGAAAAATTTACATAAACTATAACAATAATAACTTGTTTCAAATAATAATACAAATTCACATTCAAAAAATTTTTAATTTTTGCAAACAAAAACCAGTAAGAAAGTACAGTCAGTCATGCCCGACCATGTGATACCCTCTACCTCAGTATTTACTGACCAATTTTCAAGAGAGTATCCAATTTGGAATCAATGGGAAATCATAGACACGAAAAACAAAATTATTTGAGAGTTGGATTATTAAGATATCTACTGGTGTGAAGACAATCTTTACACCCTCACCCAGAGTTTAGTATGAGAGTAAGAAGATTAGGAAGAAAATCGAAAAAGATAGAAATACAACCCGACTAAACACAATAGTCCTTTATCTGCCAAGGTCTCAGCTGCCTGTTATACAGACAGGTCATGCCCACTACAAATCCCTTCAGATTCTCGAGCCCACAACTCGAGACATCTCCGAATTCGCCTACAAACCTACTTCTCAGCCATGTTCTAAACTGTATCTATGTTCTCTTCCAAATTGTGTATCAATACTAACATTTAACAGAGGTTTGACATTAAAATGTAATTTTCGGAAGTGGTATTTGTATGGGAGCTTGAGTTAAATATTGACCGATTCCAATAAAATTTTGTAAGATGATTTAGGTTGCAAAAATTGTCTTTAGCTCAATTTATTTAGATTAAGGCCCTAATTGTGATAAACGTAACGCAACTCCAAAATGACATTGAAAGCAAAAACAAAGTCAAATATATTTCATAATTTTGTTGTTGCTTTCTGCAGAAATTCATACCACTGATGGGATTTGTGGTACAATTGTACCAGTATTGGTACAATCGAAACTCTATTGGTACACTGGTACAATTTATTCTTTTTTGGTACAATTAAAAAAAGTACCCACGAAATTTTACCATTTCTTTGAGCTGGATTAACTCACTTTTCTTTTCAATAATAAAATTTTTAATAACATATCTTTAGCCCTGACCAGAACTACCAAAAATTGCATTATTGTTAATTCGAGTTCATGATGTTATACTAACATATTAAGTTCAAACATACAAAAATTTATGTACTGTAATTTATGTGTCTCCAAAATCGCCACTTTTGTCGATTGTTTTGGTGACAACGTCTACACTTTTGCCTGCCTTTGACAAGAAAAAGAGAAATAGATAAATTTTTCTTCTCCTTTATTTTATATACCCACACCATAAAAATGGAGAGGGTATTATGCGTTTGTGCTGAAAAATGTTGGTCCTAGACCCATCTTTTAGTATACTGATCGACTCAATATCACTTCCAATATAACAATATCTCTCAGTCCGATTGGCTGGCAGGCGGGCGGGTTGTCTGTCCATATAACCTTGTGCGCAAAGTACAGGTCACAATTTTTAATTTGATGAAATTTTATACATTGGTTTTAATTCATAAGGACAAAGCCTACTGAAAATGGTGAGAATCGGTTCAGAATTTCACATGCCCCCATATAAATTTTGTTCCGGAATAGTGTTTGCGCCTATAAGCCATCTTATGTTGGTATTGAGATTAATGGCCAATTTTCAGGATTGACATTAAAACACATTTCTGTTTAAAATCGTTTTAAATACAAAATTCTCTTCTTCACCAAACACTTAAATGAAACTAAAGTCACCGATGTAGCACATTTAAATTCAACTCAAGTTTCCATTGGATTAACTTAGCAAGGTGGCCTCAATATCACAACAATACAAAAACAACAGGCAAAGTAATAACAACCAGCTGTTTTTTGAGACCACCTTGTAAATATCTACACTTTTTTATGATATTTTTTTGTATTTAGTAGTGCTACCATACATTTATCTTAATTAAATAAGACTTTTCATATAAAACTCAAAAATCAATCTGTATTTAAATACGATAGAAGTTTATATAAAAATTAACAATATATAGATTTAAATAATATCCTGAAAATTGCGCATAAGGCCCCAATCATGTAAAACGCAATGAAACGCCAAAGAATTAGATTGAAAACAAAAACAATCCCATAAATATTTTTTAATTTTGTTGTTGCTTTCTATAGAAATTCATGTACCGTTTTAAACTTATCAACGCCACAAGCTATGCAGCGTTTGAAATTTGCTTTCAATCTAATTCTCTGGCGTTGCGTTGCGTTTTACATGGTTAGGGCCTTACATTTTGACAAACTTATTTTATTGCAATCTTAATCATCTTACCAAATTTTTTGGAATCGAAATTTGACGATAGATCCCATACAAATACTACTTCTGGAAATTGCTTTTAATGCCATAACTTTCTTATAAATGTTGGACAATGGCTACAATATCTTTTACGATAGCTACTATGAAAAATGTTGGTCTGGTAGGTTCATTTTGAACCCTTCCTAAAATCCATTAAGGGCAAACAAATCTCATATAGATGAATAATATTCGGCACATAGAACTTTCACATGAATCTTAACCTCCTAAAATGATTGGTACGAAGGTGCTTGTACTCGTCAGCACGCTTTGCTCTATTGTTTGTAGGTATACGTTGTGAATAAAATTGTTGTTTTGAAGAATTTATAACCGAAAAAAAGTTGAAACAGATTGCTGCGTGTGAGCATATTGGCAACTTTAAAAAGGAATTGAAAAAAGAAATTGAAGCGTATACACATAGACTTAAGCTAGATTTACACGATTGAAATTTTCTTCAAAATTGCTCTTCAAAATGCTTCAAACTCGTCTTAACAGCAAAATTTCTTCAAAATTTATTGATAAATTTTATTTATGTAATGTGACATTCGTAAATTTTTAAGAAATTTTGCTGTTTACACGAGTTTGAAGCATTTTGAAGAGCAATTTTGAAGAAAATTTCAATCGTGTAAATCTAGCTTTAGTTTTCTTAAACTATTTAATATGCATATGAATATCGAACAAATTTTTCAGAAATGATACTAATTTAATTTGGGTTCAAATCTAAAGAATATTGAAAATTTGATCTAGGATAATATAGTTTTTAAAACGTTTTTCTATTTCAATTAATTTCAATCAATTCATTGGATTATTCTTCATCAAATTCACTAAATACTTTCGTCATATCACTCACTAATTGACGTAATCAACAAATAAACAAAAAATATAATACCTTATTTTAAATAATAAAAAAATTAAACAATAATCAAATAACTTGTAAATAAAACTATAATATCTACAACTGAGAAGAGATATTTACAATATTTTTTTTATAATAAAATTTATTTAACAAAAATTAAAGTAAATACACTTTAAATATTAATAAAGATAAAAAGGGGGTGCAATTCCCACAGATTAGAAAAACGTTGTCAATATACAATGAGTTGAGTGAATAACGTGAATAAATATAATAAAAAAATTATAATGATAATAAAACAATTTACAAGTTGTTTGTGTTTATTTAATTGTTCAAAATCAAGAACTTGATAACAAAAAGTTTACTTACATTGCATATGCCAACATCTCCAGATGACATTATTCAAACGTATTTTATCCTTCCAACGCAGACGAACGCCCTTGAAATGATTCCATTTGGGGGAAGTTAATTTTTGACTGAAATAAAAAAAAAACGGCATAAAGTTTATTTATCGTTTGGCTATAAATTTAAGGTTCTAAAGAAATTAAAAATAAATAAAATAATACAAATTTAGAGTTATAAATAAATTAAAAATAGCTAATCTATTGTTACAACCAGGTTTTCCAAACCCTAGCAAATACATCTAACTCCGGAATAAGACATTTTCCAAAGATGTTGCTATTCGTTCTACAAAATAATGTTAAGGTAGGCCTCTAAGTGACAACATACAGGTCATCGAGTAGGGTCTGTTTTCGATTATCACGATTACTGCTCTACATTAGTGTGTCCCAAAAAAAAAAATTTTTTTTGATTTTTATAGGTACCCCATCATTTTTTGAGAGCTTAAAGGGTAAAGTATTTTTGTGATTTTTTTTTTAGATTTTTCGGAAGAGGTTTAGACGTCGCTAAAATTAAATTTAACCCAAAAATCGGGTTTTCTCAACTTTTTTGAATTTTGCTGATTACTCGACCCATTAGCACTATTTTCTTTGTTACTAGTCAATTTTAATTGCATACAATTAAGAAAAAGTCAATAAAAAGGTCAGTATTAAGACTGTATCAGTTTTTTTTTTGTAATACCAAGAACACTGCAACACTGAGGAAGCCTACACTTTAATGCAACCAACTGGCATGACCGACTCAATCAACTAGTTGCATCAGTCTGACCCATAATTATTTCGTAGAAGCATTCCGACTGATGCAACCATACGACTGGTTTTATGCGACTGGACATGCCGGACGCACCGCCATCAGTTGAATTGGTTTTTGTTTGCATCGTCATTATTTTCTTTATTAAAGTAAACTTTTAGGAGGTGCTTAAATGGTATTCCTTTTTGTTGTGTGGCAGGAGTAATTAGGTCAAGAAGGTCTAAGAAGGTTGTTAGGCTCATCGTATACATAGATTTAAATTTAACCGGAACATGGAGTTCCTTTTTCATCCAAAAACATTTGTTCAACATTTTCTAAAAGATACGGGTGCACTCACAAGCGCCTTTTCATTCACCTACGAAAATTCCAAGAAATAATAACATTCTCATCTTCTGAGGACCAGCGTTGCCAAAAGTGTAGATGTATCTGTTTTTTTTTTGCAGATTTTTGAGGTGTCTTTCAGTATTTTTACTTCAAAAAAACAGATTTTTCAAATCACTGCAGTTATTCCAATTTAATTCAAATCAAATCGTCTTTTAGATGAAAAACTGCACATCATATTTAGTACAAAATATTGCGATGGTTAAGAACCATTTCCGAGTTCCAAAAATTTTTATAAACAAAACCAAAACCAATTTAGAAATTCCTACTATATCTTATGTGTAATTTTGCGGGCCAAAGAAAAAATTTCCAAGAAAAAATAATTTTGTATTAATTTTTTATTAAGCTTGAGATTTTTTTTATTATTTAATATTTTTTATAAAAAAAGAAGAGACCTCAAGCCATAGATTACATAGATATGAAACTTGGTTGTCTAAAACCTAAGTCTGTTGTCAAAAAAACTGTGTGATGAGAATTCCTAGCTAGCATTTTCAATCGTATAAGACTCTCCTGGGAATCTCACGAAGAGCAATTTTGATCGTCGACGAGCTCATTTTTTAATCGTAGAAGGTTCCTCGCACGGGAGAAACTGTTACACAAGCTGATTCCTCTGTGAGATACTTCTACAACACAGCGGAAGACGCTTATATTAATCGTAGAGGGAATCGTTTGCGATGTGTGTAAAGATTATTTAGCGAGTCTTTCAGAAAGCATGTTAGAAATCGTATGAGACTCATATAGGGTTTACGAGTTGTACGCATAACTGAGCTACCTAAATAAAACATGTCAACTCTTCTCATTTTCATACAATTTTATACGAAACAAATCCTAAGATAGCGAATTAAGCTCCACCCGGTTGGAAAATCTTACTCGGCAGATCCTTAGGTCCATTTGTTTTATTGAAATTGAATTGACAATAGAATTTTCATGTTTAAGAAAACGCTCTTATTCGCAGGAGTCTACTGCGAATCTCATGAAGTGTTTTTGATCGTCGACGAGCTAATTTTTTAATTGTGGACGTTTCCTCGCACGGGAGAAACTGTTATACGTGCTGATTCGTATGAGAGATTCTTCTATAACACAGCAAACGACTCTTATATTAATCCTAAAGGGAATCGTTAATGATGTATGTAGAGATTATCTAACGAATCTTTCAAAAAGCATGCCAAGGGTCGTATGAGACTCACGTAGGGATTATTTTACAACTCGTGAAATGCTCAGCCATATAACTGAGCTACCTAAATAAGGGCATTAATTTTCATACAATTTATATCAAACAAATCTTAAGGTCGCGAAATCAACACCATCCTGCCGGAAAATCTTATCTTACAGATCCTCAGGTCAGTTTGTTTTATTGAAATTGTATTGCCAATAGAATTTTTGAATTTAAAAAAACGCTCTTATTTAAGTAGCTCAGTTATTGTTATATGAATCATACAGAGAGTCGCAAAAGGTTCGTTCCAAGATTAAAAGACGAGCGTGTCAGAAAATTTATAAAAAATAAAAAATAGATGTTTTTGTTATTGTTACTCGTCAGATAATCATCAGAAGACTCTTTTAGGAGTTGCCCAGCTAGCATAGGCTGTTTGTTAGACGATTATGTTCAATATACAACTCCTAAAAGAGTCTTCTGATGATTATCTGACGAGTTACAAAAACAAAAACATCTACAATCATCATTCTGTCTGTCGCGGTCGTTGAAGATAGACGTGTTTCCTAAGCTCGGCATACGGTTTATTTTTTTTTTTTGAACAAATAAAGTATAAAAAAAGTAAATACAAGAAAAAGAAAAGAAAAAAATTACATGTATGTACATACATACATAAACACACATTTTTTCATTCTCGGTGTTGATAAACAATAACAAATAAGAAGAGCACAACTGTAAACAGTAAAAGAAAAAAAAAACTCTTATGAGTGCAAACAGTAGAAATGCATATATCACAGTGAGTGTTAGCGAAAAAAATACAGAAATAAAAAAAAGAATCGATGATAGCAAATACCTAACGGCTAAACCTATTACTCGTACGCGATCCCTCTCGCCGTCTGTATTTAATAACACGGTTGATACAATAACAAATACAAAACCTGCTAGCGTTGCCTCAACAGCAAAAACAATTTTAATAAGTGATGTAAATATTAACCCCCAATCAGGCATAATAGAAAACTCAGTATCACCTTCGGTGTCTAATAATACGGTTGATATTAATACAATAAAAAATATAAAACCTGCAAGCGGTGCCTCAGCGGCAAAAACGATTTTAATAAGTGATGAAAATATTACCCTCAAATCAGGCATGATGGAAAACTCAGCTCCACAAGTAAAAAGTGGTCAAAAGCCTCAAGTACAAGTTGGTATGGACAGGTACATAACAGTGCTTAAACGGGGTCGCAGCCCTACCTCTGCAGCAGTTGCTTCGGCCTCAAAAGTACCATCTTTTGATAAAATAAATTCTCAAAATCGATTTGCAATTCTGGAGGATGAATCCTCTGAAGCACCAAACGTCATAAAATCGTCCAAGCCTCCCCCGATATATCTTAGGGAGCAAAACTCAAATGAGCTCATAAAGAGTTTGATATCGGTGATAGGTGAAAATTCGTTTTACGTAGCTGCTATCAAGCGTGGTAGTATAAACGAGACAAAAATACAAGTCAATAATGAGAATGATTTTCGCAAAATTATAAACAAATTTGAAGTACTTAAAAAAAACTTTTATACATACCAACTGAAAAGCAGTAAAGGTCTCCAGGTAGTGATTAAGGGAATTGACTCATGTGTGGACCCAGAAGAGGTAAAAACATTCCTCGAAGAAAAAGGCTTCAAAATAAAACATGTAGTAAATATAAAAAATAGAGAAAAAAACCCCCAACCACTTTTTCGAGTGGAGTTTGAACCCGGCGACGTAAAGCTTAAAAAAAATGAAACGCATCCTATTTACAATTTGAAATATATTCTCTATAGAAGAGTAACTATAGAAGAGCCACACAAAAGAAATGGTCCCGTTCAGTGTTTAAACTGTCAAGAATATGGTCATACTAAGGCATATTGCTATTTACCCCCTGTTTGCGTAGTATGTGGTGAATTACATGGTACAGATCTTTGCGATAAGTCTAAAACCGACCCCAACGTAAAAAAATGTAGCAACTGTGGCGGTAATCACACTGCCAATTATAGAGGATGCCCTGTATATACCATCGTCAAGCAGTCAGTTGGACCGAAAACGAATCCCCCTCAAATGCAGGTAACAAATCAAGTAAGCACTGGTGACATTCAGGCCCCGCAGCCTAGTAATAACAGAACCTCTTATGCTAACGTCGTAAAATCAAACCATGCGCCAACGCAAGGTGCTGCGCCAAGTAATGATGAAACTCCAGTTTCAAATTTAAGTCGTCTAGAAAAAACCATGGAAACATTAGTGCAAACAGTAACTAATTTTACGAACACAATGGGTAATATGATGCAGGAAATTCTTAGAATGCAATCGATGTTATTGCAAGCTGTACTTAACAAGCCATGAACTGTTTAAAAATCTGTTTTTGGAACGCGAACGGCATCCGCCAACATAAAAATGAATTAGAATACTTTCTTAAAAATAAACAAATTGATGTCATGATGGTTTCTGAAACTCATTTGACCTCAAGAAATACGTTTAACATCAATGGTTATATACTATATGATACCAAGGACCCTCGAGATAGAGCTTGTGGTGGTTCTGCCATTTTGATAAAAAATCGAGTCAAACACTACCTAATGTGTGATCTTCGTGAGGATTATCTCCAAGCAACGAACATTTGTGTTGAAGAGCTGAATCGTAGCATTGTAATCTCATCTTTATACTCTCCACCTAGATTTTCAATATCAGAAAGCCAATATTGTGAATATTATAAATCACTAGGACCCTGTTTCCTGGCCGCTGGCGATTATAACGCTAAACATACCTTCTGGGGGTCACGACTAATAACACCAAAGGGTCGTGTTTTGTTTAATACAATCTCTAAAATGAATTTAAATGTTGTCGCGAGCGGCCAACCAACATATTGGCCTGCTGACCCGCAAAAAATTCCAGATGTCATCGATTTTGGCGTGGTTAAAAACATCCCCACAGAAACGATTCACGTTGAAGCTTCCCTAGAATTATCTTCCGACCACACACCTACAATTGTTACTATAATGAACCCCAATAGAATTGTATCTCCGACTGGTTACCTAGCGACGTCAGCCACACAAATAAATTGGTTAAAATATAAAAAATATCTCAGTGTCCATTGCACAGAAAATATTCCGCTCAGTACACCGGAGTATGTAGATCGCTCTATTGATAATTTTGACAGTTTTCTGAAACTAGCTGTTCAACATTCCAATATTGCCCCCAAAAAAACAAAAACTATTAAAATATATTCCACAGATGTCGAGCGTCTCTTGTCTGAAAAAAGGAGGGCACGAAGAGAGTGGCAATTGCACAGATCTCCTCAACGTAAGAACTTGCTAAAAGAGTGTACAAAAAGATTAAGAAAGTTATTGCAGACTCAGAAAACGGCTTCTCTGGAAAAATATCTTAAGGAACTTGATGCAACTCCACAATCGGACTACTCATTATGGCGTGCAGCTAGAAACCTCAAAAGGCCAGTTGTCTCTAAACCACCAATAAGAAACTTGAATGGAAGTTGGGCAAGAAATGATGTTGAAAAAAGAAATCTGTTTGTAAGTTACTTGAAAAACGTATTTACACCTAATATATCTCACAATATTGCGGTCGATTTACCACCTGTTGCTGCTAGAGCAGCTATTCCCCTAAGATTTGAGATGAGAGAAATCGAAAAGGTTATATGTGACTTAAACACTAAGAAGGCACCTGGCATTGATAAGATCAGCAATAAAATGCTATTAGAGCTACCTCGCGTAGCAAAGAAAATTATTCTTTTTATTTTTAATGCTATTTTACGCCTTGAATACTTTCCTCAAAAATGGAAGGTTTCCTTAGTTACCATGATACCAAAGCCAGGTAAAGATCATACGAAAGTTGAGTCTTATAGGCCTATTAGCTTATTATCAAATATGTCAAAGCTATTTGAGAAATTATTAGTTTCAAAATTAACACCGATTTTAAGTGAAAATAGATGTATTCCAAACCATCAATTCGGATTTAGAAGAAAACACAGCACAATTGAACAAACTCATCGAATAGTAAATGTCATAAGAAAAACATTCGAAGAAAAAAAATATTGCTCAGCACTCTTCATCGATGTTTCGCAAGCTTTTGACAAAGTCTGGCATGAAGGCTTATTACACAAATTGAAGCAAAATTTACCAGCAAACACACACAAACTGTTAGAAAGCTACTTAGTCGGTCGTCAATTTATTATTAAAGAAGGAAATTTCTTAAGTTCACCTCAGCCGATTGGCGCTGGAGTCCCACAGGGCAGCATCCTGGGCCCTCTATTATACTTAATTTATACTTCGGACATGCCAACAAACAACTACACCTAAACTTCAACTTTTGCAGACGACACAGCTTTTCTAAGCGTCCACGAAAACCGATATGAAGCATCTCGTTACCTACAGCATCATATATTTCAACTAGAAATATGGCTAAGACAATGGAGGATAATGGTCAATGAGCAAAAATGCGTACATATAACATTCACCCTGCGCCGGGAATCTTGCCCCCCTATTACAATCAATAATCAAATTATTCCTCAACATTCGCATGTAAAATATCTCGGTATACATCTGGATCGGCGATTAACGTGGAAATGCCATATAGAGGCAAAATTAACTCAAATGAAACTAAAAGCCATCCAAATTCATTGGCTCATTGGAAGAAATTCTGTTCTTAGACTCGATTGCAAGCTTCTACTTTACAACTCTATTTTAAAGCCTATCTGGTGCTACGGTATTCAACTATGGGGCACTGCCTCGGCCTCTAATATCGAAAAAATTCAAAGGCGCCAAAATAAACTTCTTCGTATAATCACAGCCGCCCCCTGGTATGTTAAAAACTCAAACATTCATAAGGATCTCAACGTGCCATTAGTAAAAACTATGATTACAAAATATGCAGTAAAATATTTAAAAAGACTTGAACAACACCCAAATCCTTTAGCTCGAAATATTTTAAATCATGGCGGCCACACTCGCTTAAGGAGAAGAGACACTGCAGCACTTACCCAACTAAATGAGAGATAAACACCTATATAAGTGAACAGAACCCGTGATGAAGAAAATTTTTGTCTGGCACTGGCAGGACATAAATAAAGTATTAGGATAAGATTTGATAAATTATTGTTAGTTCATATTAAATATATGAAGATTCAATAAATAAATAACGAAAAAAAAAAAAAAAAATATTTTATCATTGTGTATGTATGGAATTACCCAGCTAGCATTTTTAATCATCTAGGTGTCTACTGGGAATCTCATGAAGAGTGTTTTTGATCGTCGACGAGCTCATTTTTTAATTGTAGACGATTCCTCGCACAGGAGAAACTGTTACAGAGTCGTATGAGGCTCATGTAGGGATTATTTTAATCGTGAAATGCTCAGCCGTATAACTGAGCTACCTAAATAAGGGTATTAAGCGTCTTTTTCGTGTCAAAACTTCTAATTTTCATACAATTTATATGAAACAAACCTTAACCCAGTTGGGTTAACCCAGCGAAATCAACACCATCCTGTCGAAAAATCTTATTTTACAAATCCAAATCACCATTTGTTTTATTGAAATTGAATTGACAATAGAATTTTTATATTAAAAAAAACGCTCTTATTTAGGTAGCTCAGTAATTGTTATATGACTCTTACAGACAGTCGCAAAAGATTCATTCCAAGATTAAAAGACGAGCGTGACAGAAACCGTATAAAAAGTAAAAAATAAAAAAAGAATTTATATGTTTTTTTTTTGTTACTCGTCAGATAATTATCAGAAAATTATTCTAGGAGTTGTATATAAAACATAATCGCCTAACAAACAGCCTATGCTAGCTCGGTAATATTCCCCACATTCCCAGCAAACACAAATAAAAGGTCTGAAAAATTATATCGATTTTATTTGAATTTTATTAAGACATTCTCAAAGTTCTCTTTTTTCTCGAAAATGATATTAGATTCGAATGATATTTAACCTTTTGTAGCAATATATATTTGAGAATGGGTTTAATTAAATGTCTTTATTAATTTTACATCAAGCTGTACTGTTTGCTGGGAATATTTCAGAACTTTAATGATATTTACCTAAAAAAAAAAACAAGTGGGAAAGCCCGATTAGATAATACCTTATAACAGATGAAAATTTTCAAGAGTGTACCCCACTAATGTGCAATCATGGACGCGCCAAAGCAAACTAATGTTATAAGCAGGGAAACCATAAATATGCAATTGCATATTTTTCCTTTTGCGAGCAATGAAGGCAGAAGCAATATATTTATCCGTTTCAGAGCTTTTTATGAATTTTGCAATCGATTTGTTAGTGCATATTTTTGCATATTTTACCCTTTACAGCATTTTTTTTTTTTTTTTTCATAATTTAGTTAAAAGAGCAATTTTGCAGCATTTTTTAAGTTTATAGCGCATATTTTTGTAAATGAGCTTGCGCAGCAAATAAAAAAAAAAATTTTTGCAACATTCTTTTTTTCTTTTTTTGTTTTAAATATCCATCTGTATAGCCAACGTGTTGCTTCAATTTCGCCATCTACATTTAATTTTTACTCTTAAATTGTAAGCCAAAGCAGGTTGTCATTGAAGATAAGTGTTATTTTAAGCTTTCAAATTTTATATGTAAGCAAACATTAAGGAAAAATCAATTATATACCTGTATGGCGATGTAATACATAGAATTTTGACCTAGTCTTTAAGTATACCGATCGACTCAGAATCACTTTTTTAAGAGATCTAACAATATCCATCCGTCCGTCTGGTTGGTTATCTATCCATGTTATCTTTGTGCGCAAAAGTACAAGTTGCAGTTATGTAGGTAATTTTTATCAAATTTGGTAAATACATTTTCGTTGTACTAAAGTCGAAGTCTATGTAAATGGTGATAATCGTTATATAGTTTCACATATTTACCATAAAAACTTCTTTCCAAATAAGACTTTCTGTGTCCGCGAACCATCTAATTATTTTGGTATTTGAATTGAATTCGATCGATTCACATTTGCCCAAAGCTCCCGTCTATAAATAGCTTTAACTTCCTTTTAAATGATAACATAAATTAACAATTTAGCGACCATCCCTGAAATTTCCTTAAGACAAAAAATCGCATATGGACGTTAATATACAGGTAATATTCGCCACAAATAAGTTTTATATAAATTTTAAGCCCATAACATACATAACTTTGTTTTTGCGAGCCCATGACTGCTCAATGTTTTCAAATATGGTAAAATCTCGAAAATTCGTCTGTAAATACTATTGTGTTTGGGCTCTAACGATTATAATTATAAGTTTGTTTTTTTAATGCAAATGTTTTTCAATTGTTAAATATTTTATTTTCAAATGAGAAAGTCTTGGTTTTTTTGCGGCATATTTTTAACAATTTTCAGGGCATATATTCGAGTTTTTACTACACATTTAATGCGCATAAAACGCGTTTTAATTAGAGCAAATTTCTGGTTTCCCTGGTTAAAAGTTTAAGATTCATGTACTTATACGAGTTCTTTGTGCCGAATATTATCTTGATATATACATCTGAATAAGATTTTATGGAAAGCGTTTGTATGGGACCTATGGTCAATTCTGGCAATACATGTCATGACATTAAGTTATAGTCACCAAATTTCATGTCAATACCAATATTTATAAGGTTGTTATGGCATTATGGACGGCATAATGGATAGCACATACCCTCTCCACGTACGGTGGAGGGAGTATGCATATGAACCATAATTCCAGATGAGATTTTGGTCAACCGCTGTTTATTAAAGGTGTCAATTTTAGGCTATATGAGCTTGACATATGGACTACTGTTTTACCCAGAGAGCAACGCCTAAAGAACGAGCTCCTCAACACGCATACGAACAACCCACGTAAACACTTAAAACGCGAATGTGATTTGTTTTTATTTTGGTTTTTCTACTTGGTGATATAATAAATAACCAGCGCCAAGGAAATTACGGAATTAAACTTAAGGCATTATTTTAAATGCAATAAAATGCAAAAAATTTGAATTTCTTTTAAAAAAAAAAAAATTAGTTTTTTAACTACCCAGCTAGCATTTTCAATTGTCTAGGAGTCTACTGGGAATCTCATGACGAGTGTTTTTGATCGTCGACGAGCTCATTTTTTAATTGTAGACGATTCCTCGCACGGGAGAAACTGTTACACGTGCGGATTCGTATGAGAGATTCTTCCATAACACAGCAAACGACTCTTATATTAATCCTAAAGGGAATCGTTTACGATGTTTGTAGAGATTATCTAACGAGTCTTTCAAAAATCATGACAAGAGTCGTATGAGACTCATATAGGGATTATTTTACAACTCGTGAAATGCTCAGCCGTACAACTGAGCTACCTAAATAAGGGCATCAAACGTGTTTTTCATGTCAAAACTTATAATTTTCATACAATTTATATCAAACAAACCTTAAGGTCGGGAAATCAACACCATCCTGCCGGAAAATCTTATTTTACAGATCCTTAGGTCGGGTTGTTTTATTGAAATTGTATTGGCAATAGAATTTTCATATTTCAAAAACGCTCTTATTTAGGTAGCTCAGTAATTCTTATATGACTCTTACAGAGAGTCTCAAAAGGCTCATTCCAAGATTAAAAGACGAGCTTGTTAAAAATTTTAAAAAAAAATTAAAAATAAAAAAAAATTAGATGTTTTTGTTTTTGTAACTCGTCAGATAATCATCAGAAGACTCTTTTAGGAGTTGTATATTGAACATAATCATCTAACAAACAGCCTATGCTAGCTGGGTATTTATTGTTTGCAAAATATTTATCAAAAAATTGAGGTCAACTTTTACAAGTGTGTAACGATTCTGTGTTTGGGTATGATAAGTTTGGGAACGAGGCTACCTATTAGATTCGGCTGTGCTCGTCGGATGGGGGGGTTGTGAGGTGTTCCCAAATAAATTAATAGAAATATTCTGAATCGAAACCGGAAACTTTACTTTAGGTAGCATGACTAAAATAAATGACCTACAAAGTTAGAGGAAGAAGAGAGAAGAAAGAAGTGGTTGCTAATTGTAGGGTAGCTTGAGATGGTATACACTACCCTATGACCTATCCCGCCCACCATGCTGACAGTATGCTAATTTTTCGTTATCAGCCCAAATATAAACTAAAAATTAAGAAAACTAAATAACCTCTGTATACATCCTTACCCTACTTCACCTTTCATAATAAAAAAAAATTAAAAATTCATGTTATAAAACATTATAATATATATTTAAAATTATTTATCTTCGTAAACAAAATTATTATAAGAATTTATGAAAATAGTAAATAACATCTAAAATCACCAAGTTTTAATTTATAGTAACAATGAATTGGAATGTTTTCCATAAGATAAAAAAAATTTTATCGTTTCAATTATAACATTTAGATTAAATTTTCATTCAAATGATCTTCCAATAAATTAAATTTAATAAAAAAAAAATCAAACTATTTAAAGTGTCTTGTGCGTGTGTGTAGAGTGTTTTTACATTCGTAATATGAATATCTAAAATAATTAAACAAAACTTAAATGTTTATCATCTTTCAGTAACAACATTTGTTGCATCCAATTTGTTGTATATTTTTTTTTTATAGATAAGTTATTAAGGGTAAATTGAAAATATCTGTAACATTGGTTTTTATATTTACTTAACTTTGTTTATAAACAATGAATGTATACAAACTGATTGCAACTATCGGTTTTTAGAAATTTGTTTAAGAATAATGTTGAAACCGTTGCAACTTAAACATTAAATTTAATAAAAAAAAACCAAATGCAATTAAATTTATTGTTTAGATTCAAATTATGTATCTATCTATATTCATATTACAAATAAAACACCAAAAAAAAAATGAGTGAAAGAGAGTGTATATAATTATGGCGGAAATAAAATAAACCAAATAAAACAATCAACTTACTTATACAAGTTCCATTGCAGTCAGCAGGCGCCGGATGACAAATGAAATGTTGCGCAGTATTTTTATCAACGAATGTCTACAAACAAAGAGTGTACGTGTGGTTTTAGCTATATCCAGGGTTTTTATTTGATCATAGCTAAACCTCTGATACACTATTTTATAGATGTTTTAAAATTGTATATGTATGTATCTTTAAACGAGCATGTTATGGGTGAAAGTGTGTAATGTCTGAGTGTAAGGTGTTATTATGAGTGAATTAGCGTTTTATAGGATGGTTTAGGTATGTATGTATGAGTGTAAGTATGTATGCATGTAAATTTGGTAGGTTTATGTATTACATTATTATTATAGATGAATTTGAACGAAAATAAGAAAACTAAATTAGGTGACCATATAAATTATAATTAATAAACTAAGAAATTATCGTAATTGAATCATTTGAAATTTTTTTAAAAAAAATTAAAGTAATTAAAAAAAATAAAATTTCACTCTCATTGACATTTAGTAAAATTAAGAAATTTTAAAATTAAATTAAACAAAAATTAATTAAAATTTAAAATAAGAGTAAACAACTAGAGATTAATGAATTAAAATTATTTGTAGTAATTAAATTTATAAGTTTTGATCACTATGGATTCAAAATATCATTATTAAAATGTATGTTTAAATATTTTAGATAAATTTGTTTGAAATTTATTCAAACAATAATGACATCGCAATCAATTGAATTTTAAAAGAATTACCAGGGATATTTCTTAGATCATTTGGGTCACTCTAATATAACCAAAAGAGTGCCAAGATCAGTTTCTCACAAATTTACAGTTTAAGGCGATTTCATTCAATAAAATTTAAAAAAAAAAAAATTTTACCAAGATAATAAAAACCCTTCCGTATAAACCCACTTATACTTATAAATTACAGCAACCAAAAATTCTCTTTAACTCCGACTAAACCACTAATATAGGCTCCTTGACTACAATTTTACTGAGATCAGACGATGGTACTTCAATACACGCTTAAAGTATAAGGCACAACAAAACTCTCTGAGTTGTTCACCAAAAGTTTGAGAAAAGGATTCTCCACGATATAAGATGTAAAGTTTCCGCTACTTATAGAACCTGTACACAATTCTATAACTTTTATTCTTTTTAAATGTTTATTCTTTTACGCACTCAAATAATATTTTACAATCACAAAATTTATGATTCAAAGTTTGAAAATTAGCACCGTCCACGATATAAAATTAGTACCATCTATAGAACCTATCCACAGTTCTATTTTCCTTTTCCTTTAACTTTTTCTTCCTTTTCTTTAGTAATTTATTTTTTTTTTCCCTTCTGACTCACTCAAAACAAATTTTTAAATGAAAATTTTTCCCCAAATATCAAATCAAATTTTAAATTCATAGCCTACCATAATCAACAATTTGAAAATAAAATAATATAGAATTGAAAATTAATTTTCCTACAGCCAAAATGAAATGTTAGTAAAATGTTAACTGAAATTTAGTAAATATTAATAAAAACAAGTCGCCATCACAAAACAGATGAAATACTAAGGGTACTGTAGAATTTTATCTGAAACAGGGTGACTTTAATTAAATACTATGTCCAAATATCCTTCATATGGTATACCCCTACGTGCTTGCCGTTACTGTCCTCAAGTTCGTAATTTACGTTACCAATCTTCCGTTTTACCACAGCCTTAACACCTGTCGGAGCAAGCTTGGCATTGAACTTATCCGCCAGAGAGCTTTGTACAAAATTACGCCGAAAAACAGTTTGACCAATATTGAATTCCCGTTTGCGTGATCTCAGATTGTAGGTCTTAACATTACGATCATATGCGTCCTTTATCTTTGTCCGTATAGAGTCACGTAATAGTGTAAATTTATCCTGTCTTTCCAATTGTGTATCCGTCTCCGCCAACAGTCTGAGACTACGTAAAATCTTGTAATCCTGTCCATGTGTAATCATAGTCTGTCCGAATACTAAGTCATAAGGGGTCCGTCCCGTGGTCTGATGAACACTGCTACGAATGGCACAATTGACGCTAGGAAGATATTCATCCCATTGTCGTTGGTCATTACGAATGTAAGAGCGAAGAGCCTCATTTATGGAGCGGTTTACCCTCTCGCTTGCGTTGGACTGTGGGCTATGTACAGCGGTAAATTGGTGTTGAATTCCGAACTTATCAACTAACTTCTTGAATTCAATAGACTTGAATTGGCTTCCATTATCAGAAACAATGATCTCAGGAACACCAAAGCAAGTAAAAATATCGTTCTGAAGATAGTTGACTATGGGTTTTGTCACAAATTTCCTTAGTGGCTTCAAAAATGTAAATTTCGTGAAATGGTCAAGAATTATAAAAATGCCTATATTACCGGATTTAGTACGCGGGAATGGTCCTATGAGATCCATATAAATACGTTGGAATGGCCTTTCGGTTTCAACCATCTGACCCATAGGTGGTTTAAGACACGAGGTTGGAGCTTTGGATGTTCTGCACAATTCGCAGTTGAGGACGTATTCCCTGACATCGGACACTAATTTTGGCCAGAAGAAGAATTTTCTGACTCTATGTACAGTCTTAGCTATACCTCCATGTCCCGCGTTCGGTATATCATGTGCTGTGTACATGACATCCTTACGTAGCTCATCAGGTACAACCAATTTCCATAAATCAGACTCATCAGAGTTGCCAGACGTGAAACCTATTCTCCTATAGATATACTTGTCTACAACTCGATAGTCCGGTATTTCTGACTTCGAAAACTCCATTCTCAAACGGCCATACTCTGGGCTATCAAAAGCTGGAGAATTCAAATCAATAGATGGCAAGGTTTCTATGTCTATTGCAGCTATGCTATCGTCTTCTTCGAATGCTCGGGATAACGCATCTGGCACAACATTTTCGCTCCCTTTTCGGTGTTCTATGGTAAAATCAAATCCTTGTAATTTAAGCGCCCACCTGGCCAAACGTCCGGCAAGGTCCTTCTGTCGCATAAGCCACTTGAGGCTGGCGTGATCAGTTATGACCTTAAACTCGTGACCCTCAATATAGGCTCGAAACTTTCTAATGGCCAGAATAACAGCCAAACATTCAAGCTCAGTGATGGAATAATTCCTTTGGGCTTTATTAAGTTTTTGAGACATGAACGCAATCGGCCGTTCGATGCCATCGTCGTCGACCTGTGCCAACACGGCGCCGATACCATAAGTGCTAGCGTCGCATTGAACAACAAACGATTTTTCGAAATCGGCGTGTACCAAAACGGGAGCTGAAGTTAATTTAGTTTTGACGCTGTCGAATGCCCTCTGGGCATCGTCTGTCCATACAAAAGTTTTACGCTTTGACAATAGCTCGGTCAGCGGAAAAGTCACAGACGCGTAATCGTCCATGAAACGACGATACCAACCCGCCATACCAAGAAATTGACGTAACTGGCGCACCGTTTTAGGAACCGGAAACTCAGAAATGGCCTTCACCTTTCCTGGATCTACTCTCAACGATCCCTCCCCTACAATATATCCCAGATACTGTACCTTGCGTAAACAAAATGAGCTTTTCTTAACATTTATTGTTAAGTTGGCTCGGCGAAGTTGTGTGGCCACCTCCTGCAAGTGTGTCATGTGTTCGTCAAAGTCTTTTGAAATAATTAATAAATCGTCCAAGTATACAAAAACATTTGATTTAAGGGTATACGGAATGACACGGTCCATTAGTCTGCACATCGTTTGTGGTGCATTACACAACCCAAACGGCATTCTTGTGAATTGGTACAATGGCCGATTAGGGATTGTGAATGCAGTCTTCTGTTTCGATTCTTCGTCCAATTTAATTTGCCAAAAGGCATCCTTGAGATCCACTTTTGAAATATAATAAATTGGAGGAAGTCTTGAAATAAGTCCGTCTATGTTTGGTATCGGGTAAGAGTCTTTTATTGTCACAGTATTCAATTTTCGACTGTCCAAGCAAAACCTCACTTTCCCAGGTTTGACAATCAAAACCCCTGGAGATGACCAAGGTGATGTTGGGCACTCCTCAATCACACCTAGTTGCAGCATCCTGTCCACTTCACCACATAAAAGTTTTTCCCTGGCTGGTGAAATAGGGTAGTACCTTTGTTTGATAGGGGAGGAATTCCTAGTATCGATGTTGTGTTCTAGTAGTGTAGTGCATCCCAAACCGTCGCGGTCAGAATTTGGGTAATAATCAATAACCCTTTGTAATTCTTGCCTCTGGGATAGAGATAACGGTATTTTATCCGAATCTACGTCGGAAACTATCCCACTGATGGTTAGCATGGGGACGATTTGGATCCCAAATTTCTCCCAGAAGTCCATCCCACAAATCACGTCCTGGGTAATAGAAGGTATTACTAAGAAATCAATTGATTTCTTTTGACCACTGTACGTTATATCTAACGTCACGGTACCTAAAACTTGCTGTCGTTGTCCGTCTGCTGTTCTGACGTTACCCATACCACGTCTAAATTGGTGAAAATTTAATATTTCAACACCAAGCTCACCACCAATTACATTGACATTCGCGCCACTGTCCATTAAAGCCAAATAATTATCATTCAAAATATTCAATCTAATGTAGGGTCTATTATCATCTTCCTTATTCACTAAAGACGAAACAACGTAAGTTCGAAAATGTTTTCTACGTTTATAAAATTCCCGAATCCTTTTGGACGATCGGGATGGCTTAGGTTTAGTATATGTTTCGTTGAAAATTCTTGCCCTAATACGATTATATTCCTCAAGGCGAATGTGGTAAGGTCGTTGTAGAGGGTGTAATTTTGGTAAGTCAGATCCACTCCTGGTATTATCAAGTACGTTACGTAAGTCAGGTAAATTAGAACATCCCGGTTTAACATCCGAAGAAACGTCACGTGTTAATTGGTTTTCGGATGTCCGTCCTTCGTCGCACGAACATCCCTTTTCCCGTTTCCCCGCTTTGACAGACAATTAAGACAGTTGGGCTTATAAATATCCTTTGCCCCACAACCGTAACAAAACACTGTCCTTGGTTCCAAACAATCTATGAAACTGTGACCAACGTTGTCACAATTCCAACATTTTCCCGATTTAATCCCACAACAAATTCCCAAATCATTCTCGTCCACGTTATCGCTTATTTGGGTGTCGGTTACCACGATCTCGGACAACTGTTTCTGAAAAGAACGTTTGCTCGAAGTTGAAGAAAAATCCTTAATAAATTTTTCGTACCTTCGTACTGCACGTCTCAATTGGGATAACCGAGTAATTTCAAGATGTAAGATCTCGTGCCTTACTTCAGGTCTTAAGTTGCGTTGGATAGTCTCGCATAAATCATTTTCGGTAAAGGGAGTTCGTAATTTGTCACAAAGAGTCATAATTCCGTCATAAAATTCATCAAAAGTCTCGTTCGGTCTTTGTTTACGTCGTAAAATGTCGTCCTTAATGTCAAAGTCTGTAGTAAAGTCTTTATATTGACGCTTCAAAGCGTCACATAAATCGTCCCAGTCCATCAGTTCAGTATCCCTGTGGAACCGCCAATACCACTTAAGGGCTTTACCTTCGAATAGAAGGTGTGCGTGCTCGCATAACAAATCAAAATCTCCTCGAAGATTAGATCCCGTGAGAGTATTCACTCTATAAATAAATTCCTCAACACTAATTTCTGATGAATCACCAGTGAATCTAATTCTCCAGTTCCGAATTATATTGAGAATTCGTTCCGAACTTGAGCCGAAGTCCCTGGTACCACGATCATCACGTCCTTGTCTAGAAGTTACACTTCTATTATCATCCCGAATAGGATTTCTGTTCATTCGTCCAGTTCGATTCCGTAATCTGTCCTGACCATCCGGTACTACATCCGACAAGTTGACATTGCGCATTCCATTAGCAATCAAGTCAGCTATTTCATCCCTAAAACCGCTCATTGTCTCATGGACAATTTGTCGAACACGGGCATCATTCGCTGATTCCTGTTCGACTGCTTCTCGACGAGTTTGTTGACGAGTCCGAGGTCGATTATTAGGTCTAGATGCGTCACCACCTGCGGCTTCATCCAACGTCATGGTTGTGTTAGCTGTGCCCTGTCTCACATTAGTAGAAATGTCCTCACAGCTACGAGCCACAAACATTGTCACCAGTTAAGGAAAAATTTGATGTTCAGTCAGTAAACTGAAGTCAAGTAAAATAAAGATATAAAAATTCGACTGAAATATTCAGTAAATTTAAAAAAAAAATCACACCAGTTAAAACGATAAGAACAGATATAAATATATATATTTACTACTACTCGGTGAAGTAAAATGGGTAGAACATATGCAGCTAAAAAAAAAAAAAAAATAATTATGAAAAATAATCATAATAACCCAAAACAATAATGAAACTATAATAAATGTTACGAAGGAAACCAAACAAAAAAAAAATAAATAAACTAAAAGAGATAAATAATTAAACAATCATCAACCACTAAAAACAAAAATATCAAAGTTGTTTGTTGCTCACTTTAAATGGAAACTTTTGACAGAAGCCAAATAGTATAAAGTCCAAGATTAAAGTGGAACAAAGGTTTAAAACGAGGGAGTGATTATCCGGTGCAGGAAAGTAACAATTTACATTCATTAACTTTACGTCCACACAACCGGAAAAATCAAACAAGTAAACGGAATTTTGAAGTAAAAGAAAAATTACCAAACGAAAAGATCAAAGACTATAAATAGTAAGAGAGGAGAGAAAGAGTCGAACGAGTATTGTATCGAAACCGTCCAATACAACTTCTCTAGTTCGAACCCAAACCCTGATAACTAAAGTTTTACTAAATGAATACCGGGATTTGGCAACTATATTAATAATGACCAATTAAGTCCCCAGTTCCAAGTATTAAAACTCAAGCTAAAAAAAAAAAAATAGTGAAATGAAAAGAAAATAGAAAACAAAGCAAATCACCACCCCAAAAAGGATTCAAAGAGGCCTCAGCATCTAGATAACAATTGCACTAAAAATCTTAAACTTACGAAAGCTGAGGCCCCACGTTGGGCGCCAATAATCTCCTGTAACGATTCTGTGTTTGGGTATGATAAGTTTGGGAACGAGGCTACCTATTAGATTCGGCTGTGCTCGTCGGATGGGGGGGTTGTGAGGTGTTCCCAAATAAATTAATAGAAATATTCTGAATCGAAACCGGAAACTTTACTTTAGGTAGCATGACTAAAATAAATGACCTACAAAGTTAGAGGAAGAAGAGAGAAGAAAGAAGTGGTTGCTAATTGTAGGGTAGCTTGAGATGGTATACACTACCCTATGACCTATCCCGCCCACCATGCTGACAGTATGCTAATTTTTCGTTATCAGCCCAAATATAAACTAAAAATTAAGAAAACTAAATAACCTCTGTATACATCCTTACCCTACTTCACCTTTCATAATAAAAAAAAATTAAAAATTCATGTTATAAAACATTATAATATATATTTAAAATTATTTATCTTCGTAAACAAAATTATTATAAGAATTTATGAAAATAGTAAATAACATCTAAAATCACCAAGTTTTAATTTATAGTAACAATGAATTGGAATGTTTTCCATAAGATAAAAAAAATTTTATCGTTTCAATTATAACATTTAGATTAAATTTTCATTCAAATGATCTTCCAATAAATTAAATTTAATAAAAAAAATCAAACTATTTAAAGTGTCTTGTGCGTGTGTGTAGAGTGTTTTTACATTCGTAATATGAATATCTAAAATAATTAAACAAAACTTAAATGTTTATCATCTTTCAGTAACAACATTTGTTGCATCCAATTTGTTGTATATTTTTTTTTTATAGATAAGTTATTAAGGGTAAATTGAAAATATCTGTAACATTGGTTTTTATATTTACGTAACTTTGTTTATAAACAATGAATGTATACAAACTGATTGCAACTATCGGTTTTTAGAAATTTGTTTAAGAATAATGTTGAAACCGTTGCAACTTAAACATTAAATTTAATAAAAAAAAACCAAATGCAATTAAATTTATTGTTTAGATTCAAATTATGTATCTATCTATATTCATATTACAAATAAAACACCAAAAAAAAAATGAGTGAAAGAGAGTGTATATAATTATGGCGGAAATAAAATAAACCAAATAAAACAATCAACTTACTTATACAAGTTCCATTGCAGTCAGCAGGCGCCGGATGACAAATGAAATGTTGCGCAGTATTTTTATCAACGAATGTCTACAAACAAAGAGTGTACGTGTGGTTTTAGCTATATCCAGGGTTTTTATTTGATCATAGCTAAACCTCTGATACACTATTTTATAGATGTTTTAAAATTGTATATGTATGTATCTTTAAACGAGCATGTTATGGGTGAAAGTGTGTAATGTCTGAGTGTAAGGTGTTATTATGAGTGAATTAGCGTTTTATAGGATGGTTTAGGTATGTATGTATGAGTGTAAGTATGTATGCATGTAAATTTGGTAGGTTTATGTATTACATTATTATTATAGATGAATTTGAACGAAAATAAGAAAACTAAATTAGGTGACCATATAAATTATAATTAATAAACTAAGAAATTATCGTAATTGAATCATTTGAAATTTTTTTAAAAAAAATTAAAGTAATTAAAAAAAATAAAATTTCACTCTCATTGACATTTAGTAAAATTAAGAAATTTTAAAATTAAATTAAACAAAAATTAATTAAAATTTAAAATAAGAGTAAACAACTAGAGATTAATGAATTAAAATTATTTGTAGTAATTAAATTTATAAGTTTTGATCACTATGGATTCAAAATATCATTATTAAAATGTATGTTTAAATATTTTAGATAAATTTGTTTGAAATTTATTCAAACAATAATGACATCGCAATCAATTGAATTTTAAAAGAATTACCAGGGATATTTCTTAGATCATTTGGGTCACTCTAATATAACCAAAAGAGTGCCAAGATCAGTTTCTCACAAATTTACAGTTTAAGGCGATTTCATTCAATAAAATTTAAAAAAAAAAAAATTTTACCAAGATAATAAAAACCCTTCCGTATAAACCCACTTATACTTATAAATTACAGCAACCAAAAATTCTCTTTAACTCCGACTAAACCACTAATATAGGCTCCTTGACTACAATTTTACTGAGATCAGACGATGGTACTTCAATACACGCTTAAAGTATAAGGCACAACAAAACTCTCTGAGTTGTTCACCAAAAGTTTGAGAAAAGGATTCTCCACGATATAAGATGTAAAGTTTCCGCTACTTATAGAACCTGTACACAATTCTATAACTTTTATTCTTTTTAAATGTTTATTCTTTTACGCACTCAAATAATATTTTACAATCACAAAATTTATGATTCAAAGTTTGAAAATTAGCACCGTCCACGATATAAAATTAGTACCATCTATAGAACCTATCCACAGTTCTATTTTCCTTTTCCTTTAACTTTTTCTTCCTTTTCTTTAGTAATTTATTTTTTTTTTCCCTTCTGACTCACTCAAAACAAATTTTTAAATGAAAATTTTTCCCCAAATATCAAATCAAATTTTAAATTCATAGCCTACCATAATCAACAATTTGAAAATAAAATAATATAGAATTGAAAATTAATTTTCCTACAGCCAAAATGAAATGTTAGTAAAATGTTAACTGAAATTTAGTAAATATTAATAAAAACAAGTCGCCATCACAAGTGTGTTGAATTCACACAGTTCCTATATGTGTGCAGAGCAGTGTTGCCAGTGAAATTTCAAGAAAGATACATTTTAGTTTCCAAAGATACACTTTTTCCCCAAAAAGATACATTATGAAAAAAATTTTAAAATCCATTTTTAACGTTTATCATTTACTAACATAACATTTTTATTTCATATTTAATGAATATTGCAAAAAAAAAAAAGATATCATATAAGTTCATTTTTATATTTATTTAAGTCATTAGCTACATTTAATCAATATTAGCTACATATGTAATTTTTAAAAATACAGTAAGCAAACTTTAAAATTAATTATATGTAACTGTCTTTGGATGTTTTAAAAACAAATTCATTTTTGTAAAAAATAATATACGAGTAAAGGCATCACTGGTGCAGAGGTAAATATATATTTTTTTTTTAATTTAATGGGACTGTCATATCTAAAGCTGAAGGTCCACACCATGCGTTTATGCATAGATGCGTATGATACTTTTTGTGCATTTCATGCGTTCCTAAATTCAAGTTGCATGCAATGCGTTTTATGCGCCGAATTGTTTTTTTTATCATCTGTTGTGCTAATATGTTTATTAAATAAAAACAGTTTGGGAAAAATGGAGGGTGTAACTGATATTTTAATAGAATTTATTATAGAATTCATAAAGGAGTAAGCTTTTATTATCAAAATTTTTCATGGTGTCAATAAGTTTCCCTTTCAAGTCATTTGTTAAAAAAAAATAATAAGCACAACAAAGATGGCACTCAGAACATAAAAGTAATCGATAACTACAATCGGAAATTTTGTTTATGAAAAATTTGTGCTAAAAATTAATTTCAATGTTTTTTGTTCTTGAAAGTTATTTCAATCTTTATTACGAAAGCTTTTTCTTTTATTAAAACCCTTTTCTAATACAAAAAATAGAAAAAAGGAATCCACCACACAAACATATTTATCGATAACATTGAAAATAAAATATGATTTGTCATCCATGGCCATCAAAAACAGCTGCCATTTTTTCACCACACATGCGACGCATACAAAAGTAGAGAGTAAACCTACTTTCATGCGATGATACGTATATGCATTCTATGCGTTTTGCTGTGTAACTTGTCACATACCATTACACTGATTCTACTTTATAAAATATGCATAAAAAAGAACAACGCATAGAATGCATGGCATGGACCTTCAGGTTAAGTAATCTATGCCTCAAGCTACTCAAACAACTGACATTTGTAAAAAATAATTTAGAATCGTCAAGCAAATCTACTAAATTCGTCTTTAAAAATCTTAACATCTTGTTAAAAAATATAAATTATTTATGAGTAAAAAATTAATTACAAAGTGTTAGAATGTAAATAGAAATAAAACGGAAATATTAAGAAAATGAAGAAATTATAAGTTTGTTGTACGTTCGCGGTGTTACGCCATGACAATCCCCAAAACAAAAAGGACCAAGTATTTTGTTTTCCAAGAATTAAAGGACGGAAAGAACACTATTTCATCTTTTAGTTGTGGTGCCGAATGTTAGCACACAGTTTATTTAAATAAATAATAAATTTAAATTAAAAAAAATATTTTTTATTTATGTTTCACATTGTATTAAAACCCAGATTTGAAAAACATTTGAGAATAACGTTTGAAAGAAATTTGAAAATAAAGGCATTTCTCAATTTGAAAATAATTTCCCCTTTTTGTTGAGAATGCTATGATTTTCAAATCATTATCAATTGTTTGTCATTTGTGAAAATGTTTGATATCAAATCATTTTCAATTTGAAATAAAACCTCAGTGTTTGCTGGGTATTTGCAAATTTTTAATACAGAAATGTTTGCAATAAAATTTAGTAAAACATTTGTTTCAAAAGGTAAACAAGCAAAAGCAAACAAACAAAAAGAATACAATTTGTGAAAAAATTGTTTGATTAAAGAAAAATTAAAAAAAAAAACAAAAAGTAAATAATTAATTAAACTTGTTTGTGAAGCATTTATATGGATGGCTAAATACCAACTTTTGAAACTTTTTTTGTTATACGAGTATTAATTTGTTATTGTTTTATGAATTTAAAGTATTTGGGTAATTAAAACTGCACTTGTTTTTTAAGTTATCAATAGCAAAAAAATTATTCATGTTCTTTGGAAAAAATTATCCCAGACACAAATTAGCAAAATTAAATAAAATAAAAAAATTAAAAATATTAAAGATTACATAAAAATAATTCTTTGTATTTTCCTTAAATGTTTGTGTTATAAAAAGTATTTTTAATAGAGTACCGATAAGAAAACAAGTTAAGTAGTCAATAGTGTAAAAATTTTCCAACACTTAATTCATTTTTCATCAGCTGTTTGCTATATTTTACGAATTTTTACAAAATTTCGCGTCATTTTTTGGGCAACTGCTGTTTTTGTCAGTAATTTTTTAGTTTACTGAGTAATTACTCATTTACTGCATTTTACCGTAAAAGTACTCGAACGCACCTAAAACACACGCTTTTACAAATAACATGTAAACAAACCTTTTGACATTTCTGGACTGAACAAAAAAAAAAAAAAAAACCTCCGGCTGTCTTTTCGTCGCCACCTTATAGTCAATTCGCCTTGCTCGATGTATTCAATAATAACTGTAACTACACCGAAAAAAATTAAATTAAAGCATTAATCAAAAATAAAATCAGTTTTAATTAAAAGTTTAATCAAGTTAATTAAACGTTTAATCAAGTTAATTAAAAATTTAATTGATACTATTAATTTGCACTACACCATTTTTCATTGAAATTGAAAAATTCCAAATGAAAATGAGAATCTCAATTTGAAATTGAGAAAATTCCATTTTAAACTGATAAAATTCCAATTGAAATTGAGAATATCAATTTGAAATTGAGAAAATTCCAATTGAAATTGAGAATATCAATTTTAAATTGAGAAAATTCCAAATGAAATCGAGAATTTCAATTTGAAATTGAGAAAACTCCAAATGAAATTGTGAAAATTCCAAATGAAATTGAGAAATTTTAATTTGAAACTGAGAAAAATCCAAATGAAATTGAGAAATTTTAATTTTAAATTAATAAAACTGAATTATAGCTTTTTCAGTTTAAATAAAACCTTTTTCAAATTAAACGAAACCTTTTTCAAATTAAACGAAACCTTTTTCAAAATAAACGAAACTTTATTCAAATTAAAAGAAACTTTATTCAAAATAAACGAACCTTTTTCAAAATAAACGAAACTTTATTCAAATTAAACGAAACTTTATTCAAAGACAGTTACACATTTTTCAAATTAAGTAAAACCAATTTTAAAATTTTGTGGGAATTTAGTTTTTTTTTTTGCTAAAGAAGGTGAAAGAGCTCATGGTGTTTTGCCAACCGTAAAGAGAAAGAATTTGACTCTACTTGCTACGACAGATAATACTGGCGTTGTTTACCATAAAGTTATTTCTGTATCCACGGCCCGTTTACAAGTATTTCCTCGGGAGCTCTTAGATAAAATTGAAAGCAGCCCAATGCTACAAAACTCATTTTTAATTATGGAGTATACCAGAATCCATAAGTCCCAAGTAATATGACATATGGTGGGCAATAGTGAATGTACATTAAAATGTTACCACTTTATTCTCCTATGCTGAACCCGATAGAGAAGACATTTTTAAAGTTAAAATTTCATGCCCAATCATTATTAAGTTATTTTACCACTGATCGTAACATTGTAAATGTCGCCTCTTCATTAATCAGTAATTCAAAGAATTCCAAAAAATAAATTCCCTAAAAAATTTTAAAAATGGTTAAATTTATTTTGAAAAATGTTTAACTGTATTTGAATAAAGTTTCATTTATTTTGAAAAAGGTTTCGTTTAATTTGAAAAAGGTTTCGTTTAATTTGAAAAAGGTTTCGTTTATTTTGAAAAAGGTTTCGTTTAATTTGAAAAAGGTTTCGTTTAATTTGAAAAAGGTTTTATTTAAACCGAAAAAGCTATATATGATTGTTATTATATTCATACAACAAACATAAGGATGAAGAAATGAAAATAAATACAAATCGCAGTATTATTGACCAACAGGCATATCTTCCAGATCCAGAACAGATTGATAAAACGTTGTAGTATGTTGTATGGTTCTACTGCAATCTCCAGTAGTTATACATGTCTTAAAGCCTTAATTACCTTTTCTAAAAAGGCAAGCCTCTGATCTCCTACATTGGGGGGGGAATTACGTTTGGTACATTCATCTTGCTTCTCGCCATACTATTTATTTTTTACCAAATAATTTCAATGGGGTTAAGCATCGTTAAAAAGGGGCTCAATCGCTGGAGTGTAGCTGGAGAGTATGGTGAAAACAAAGATGAATGTACCAAACGTTATTCCCCCAATTTAGTAGAAGAGCAGAGAATTGACTTTTTAGAAGATGTGATTTAGGCTTTTAAGACGTGTATTATAACTACTGGAGATTGCAGTACATACTACGCGATACAACATACTATAACGTTTTACCAATCTGCTCTGGATCTGGAAGATATGCCTGTTGGTCAATAATACTGCGATTTGTATTTTTTTTTCGTTGTATAAACATTAAAAAAAATTATATAATTCAATTTTATAAATTAAAATTTCTCAATTTCATTTGGAATTTTCTCAATTTCAAATTAAAATTTCCCAATTTCATTTGAAATTTTCTCAATTTCAAATTGAAATACTCAATTTCAAATGGAATTTTCACAATTTCAAATTGATATTCTCAATTGCAATTGGAATGTTCTCAATTTCAAATTGATATTCTCAATTTCAATTGGACTTTTCTCAATTTCAAATTCTCATTTTCATTTTCATTTGGAATTTTCTCAATTTCATCTGGAATTTTCTCATTTTCAATGAAAAATGGTGTAATAAACAAATTAATAGTAACAATTAAATGTTTAATTCGCTTGATTTAACGTTTAATTACCTTGAGTAAATTTTTAATTAAAACAAAATTTATTCTGTGTATGTATTTCATAAATTTGAATTAATTTTTATGACAAATATCAAAAATAACGCTGCCCTAATTTCGTTCTGGAAAAAAACTATTAACGAAATATGTTAACTTTCCAGCACTCCTGCAATCGAAGTAGGTTGTACATTGTGATCGAAAATTATAATTGCATGTTTTGCTTTAATATTAGATATTATATTTTCATATATTTTTATCAAGCTTTAGGTCACTTTGTTATAAAAAATCAATTAAAATATTATTTATTTTTCAATATTTCGATTTCCGTTGGAAATCTTCTTCAGGTAATCTTTTTAAATAATATAAAATTACAAAATTTTTTTTGACAAGAAATGAAAAAAATTAATTTAAAATATCAATTAACACACTTTAATATTGCATTAAATTTTTTTTGAAAATCCAAAAACAAATTTGCGGTTTCACAAATGTGGTCTCCAAGTGGATGTGTGCCCTTGGGCTCATACCCTTCTTAACCTAATATACACTCACAATATTATGACAGTAACGGACTGTAGGTCCGATCTACTTATTTTGCATTTTATTTTAACGAAAAGTTAATTTAATTTTTACTGTCAAAAGTTCAACGGCGAATTCCATAAAAAATTAAACACAAATTCCGTAAAAATAAATGAATTTTCAGTTATTTTATATAATTTAACTACAAAAAAAATTAAATCTATTTATAAATCTGTGGCAAAAAGTAAAAAACGATTTGTTTTTTTTCGTGTAGAAAATTCCCATATTCTATTTGTTAAAATTATTTAGTTAAATACATGAAATTTTTATGGTAAAATAATTGCGAATACCATATCGGGAATGCTGCTGGTGTCTTATAATGGAAAGTTATTCTGTAAACAAAGTGGTCAGTACAACAAAACTAAAACAAACATGTATAACGGGCAGTGTTGCCAGTGAAATTTCGAGAAAGATACATTTTAGTTTCCAAAATGATACACTTTTTCCCAAAAAGATACATTTGAAAAACATTTGAAAATCCATTGTTAAAGTTTAACGTTTTTTAACATAACATTTTTATTAATTCATATTTAATGAATATTGCAAAGAAAATGGTATCATATAACTTAATTTTTATATTTATTTAAGTCATAAATATTAGGTATGAAATTTTTAAAAATACAGTAAGCGAACTTTAAAATTAATTACATGTTACTATCTTTGGATGTTATCAAAACAAATTCATTTTGTAAAAATTAATATACGAGTTAAGGCGTTAATACTAAGGCGATTATATCAAAAAGTTCACATAAGCTTTTCTTCTAAAATTTCTTCTTAACACACATGCACAAGAAAAAGCAGACGACAGAAGAACTTAGAAAACCTAACGTCAAAATACATGTTATTTTTGTATAGATCGTCTGTACGTAGCTTATTAAGTTGTCACTGCTTTTTTAGTATTCATAACGAAATAATAACTTTAAAAAACTTTGTCAGATACGGAAAGCTTAATATTTTATTTTT
Source organism: Pollenia amentaria (assembly GCA_943735925.1). Taxonomy (NCBI): domain Eukaryota; kingdom Metazoa; phylum Arthropoda; class Insecta; order Diptera; family Polleniidae; genus Pollenia; species Pollenia amentaria. The sequence continues at coordinate 69,353,112 of OX031007.1, read as the reverse complement.
GTACATTTTGCGTACAGATTCAAAAGATACGAAAAATGTCAGGATTATACATGATACATGAAGTCATCAAAAGATACGAAAAATGTATCTTTCGTATCCTAATAGCATCACTGATAACGGGGTAAGTAAATAAAAATAAATGTTCTCTCTCTCATTAGAATAACAAGCAGACAGGAGTCTGGTATTTTTTAGAAATTCGAGTAAAACCTGTATTATGTAAAATTACTGAATTACATAAAATAACTGAAAATTCATTTGTTTTTACGGAATTCGCTGCTGAATTTTTGACAGTAAAAATTAAATGAACTTTTCGTTAAAAAGAAATGAAAAATAAGTAGACCGGTTTTTAACTGGATATTCATTTATTTTATATTACAATTTCAGTTAATTTTACGTACAGAATATTGTAAGTGAATGAATATCTTTTATTTGACATAACACTTTTTTCAATAGCTATTTTGGAGATTTTGGTGGATTAAAAATCTCAAATTGGGGATTAGATATCAAATAAAACTGGAAACCCAGAGTGTGACCACCAACTCAAATCTCTAATATTTTAAACTGAGTGCAATGTTGACCATCTAGACGAAAAACAAAAATGGTTTAAAACACGTTGTTTTATGATATTTAACTAATCCAAACATATTTTACATTTATTTATAAAAAATTTAGAGGTATTCAAATCCAAAGACGCACAAGCACAACTTTTATCATTTGAATAATTATGTTGCACGTTTTATTTTGATAAAAGTTCTTAAAGAGAGACAACCAAAGACCAAGCAAACAATGCTATTGCAAATAAATGTAAATTTTCGTTTTGCATAATCGCTTATTTGGCTGTTTCGTGCGACATTGAAACAAATCAGGTGTTTTAAGTGCTTCTATAATTCTAGTGTGGAAAGCTCATCAAATATTGAGTGCAAACAGATTTTTTTTTAAACAATTAACTGGGCATTTACACATGAAAGTAGTTTCTTGAAAGTCGCAATACACTCACACTTTTTCACTAACACATTTACATTTTTCTACTTTCAGTCCAACTTTCAGCTAGATTTCAATGAAAATTTCAAGAAAGCGATTTCATGAAAGTAAATGACAATAACTAAGCAGTGTTACCAATTGAAATTTTTTTTTTTCGTATTTATAAAGAATTTTAATATATTTTTTCAACTAAAAATTAAGAACATAATGATTCTAATTAAAATTTATAAATAAAATGAAAACTAATAAAAATAAATATTATTTTGAACGAATGCCTGAAGTTCGGCGTGAATAATTGGCTCGGCAACTCTTAAGCTTGAAATATGTAAAACAATAAAAGAAGAAGAAGAGACATTTTTGGTAGAAGTTTGCCCTTTGACGACATTTTGAAAATGAAATTTCACTTTCATGAAAATTTTAATGAAATTTTATTATTTTTTTGTGAAATTTGTGGTGATAATACGTATACAGAAATTTCATGAAAGTACTTTCATGTGTAAATGCAGCGTAAAATTAATTAAAAAGTCTAGCTGAAAAAAAGATTTGTGATATTGGTTAATTTTGTCATGTGCGACAACGTGGGTGTTAAATTAAAAAAAATTATTTATTAAAAGATTTTGTTTGTTGTGCTTCATTCCTTTTTTTAAACATTGATAAAAAAAAAATACTGAAATTTATTGTTGGAGGATAAGCTGTTCCTATGTTCATTTCACTGGTTGCTTAGGCCAGATCATCAGGAAACGTTCTCCTAAATAATTTTAGAAAAGCCAAAGCTATCAGCAAACAAGACTACAGAGGAACAGCATAGGAATAACTTATCCTCCAACAATAAATTTCAGTATTTTTTTTATCAATTTTTAAAAAAGGGAATTAAGCACAAGAAACAAAATCTTTTAAAAAATAATTGTATTCCCAAAAACAACTTTGATAATTAAAAAAAATATATTTTAAAATAATTTTGTTCTTACATAAATGAGTTATTTATGTTTATCTGTGCATTAGGGCTATAACTTTTTTTTTAAATTTTTTGCAAATATCAAAATAGCCCTAGTTTAATCGAATAGACCACTAAAAATTATTTTAAAAAATGGTAATATTTTTTCGCGGTTTTCAAAAAAGTTCACCCACAAAACGAGGTACAATTTGGAAATCAAATTTTATATTTTTTATTTATTTATCCAAAAAACGCAAATAGTTTTTTTTATCAATATGTACATATACCAATCTAACTTGAATATGCTTTTAAAATTTTCAGTAAGAGGAAAACCTGCTGTGTTACTTAAACAAAAAAAATAATAAAAAAGTAATGTAATGTCATTGTTTTAATATTCAAAGGATAATATTAATTTAAGTTTGGTTATATACATAATAACGGGTTTTTTTAATTTTTCGATTTTGTATTTAATACTTAAAAAAACAGTCCTTAACACGATTTAAGAACGGGCATGTACGTTTTAAAAGACACTTGGTTAAAGAAGCTTCAATAATCTCAATGCAACAACGAAGCAACATATGCGCAGAATGTGGTTTTAAAGTAGTACGGGACATTTATCCATTATGCAAATCAGCGCGCACGTTACATTTGAAGTTTATGTCTTTTAATAATTAAACAATATTTTAGATTTTACTATTTAAGTTATTTATAAAATTTTTGAAATTTTTAATTTAAAATTAATGTACTTTTTTGGGAGATTTTACAAAATCGTTTTTGTGGGTGCGGTGTTTATTCCAAAATGACCTGAATTTTTTTTTTTTTTTCGTAAATAGTACAACATTCGCAATCGTGTGGTACTAGGGCCAAAATTTGGTAATATCCCTAATGCGCATACTTTCTTTTAGGTTATTTAAATAAAACAAGTACTCTTACTTTATTCGGCTATGCCAAATCCTATAACCCTTCACCGATGAGAACATAAAGTTATATAAATACTAGGGTATTCATTTAATCGGGCTTTTGCTTTAATCGGTTAATCGCTCGATTAATTAACCGAGGTTTTGGCTTAATCGGTTAATTCTGTTATTAAAATTTGTATATAAATTTTTTTTATAAATTAAGTTATTTCAATGAATAAAAATTCATAAATGATTTATTACTTGGAGTTTATTAGTAAAAAAAAGCAATAACATAACAAACATAGCGATTCCTGAACTTAAACGAGCAAACAAAAAAAAATATGTCATAAATATTATGACATATTATGTATTAATTAATAAATAAACTAAGTTAATTTTATAAGTTATATAAATATTTTAAGAATATCTTATTAAATAATCTTTTAAACAAATAATTTAGTTTAAATGCTTAGGATTTAAACTATTTTTTCTTTAGTTTTTATAAAACTTGACTTGGAAAATATTCTTTCATCCCAGATGTTGGAGAAAACAAAAGCAAGCCATAATACAGAATATATTATTTCTCAGTCCTTTTCCTGAATTTCATAAGAGTCCTGTTTTAGTTTTTTTTTTAATTTTTAACACTTCTAATTGGTTCGGTAAATTCTCTTAAAAGATTCATATCTTCGTCGGTTAATCGACTGAAATTAACCGGTTTAATCGTTAATTGAAAGAAGCCAATTTTGATTTAACCGATCAGTTAATCGGGTAGTAATTAATCGGTTTATTACCGTTCTTTATATATAAATAAATCTATTTTGTGCCACGCCCATTTCTTCAATCACGCCTACATTTTGTCGGCCGTTGTGTTTTGATAACCAAGATGCTTGTACCTAATTTGGAACCTTCGCCCGTAAAGAAAAAACATGGTTGTGGTAAACATATTCTAAGAGCAACATATTATGAAAAGATTCATGATTGTAGTCAACATATTACGATTATTATTTAATCATATTATGACCAAATATATGCGTAATATTACATCATAATATATTTCCCTTAATCCTAATTTGTTAATATTACATCATAAAAAAAGTTAAGAAGTAATCATATTATTATCATGTATATCATAATAAGTTAAGAAGTAATCACATTATTATCATGTTAATCATAATAATATGTAGATTAAATCTAAGAGCGAAAAACATTTTTAATATATATTTGTGCTTTTTAATTACTTGCAACCTTAACGTAAAACTGTTACAGATATTTCACATCATAATATGATGCAACGTTAAACATAATATTTTTAGCCTGTTTTTGTCGTAGGTCGCAATTATTTATAAATTATTTTATTGAATTTTTATTCTTTTTCTCTAAAATAATACAAAACAATGGTCAATAGTTTTGCACCATATTCAAACAATAATAAATTTTTTTTAGCATTGATATTTTATTTTGTGACACGTTACAATTTTTTTTAATGTACCTACAATTTCTTTATTTTTTAATTTCTTTAAACTTGGTTTTTTTATTAATAACTGGTTGCGTGAAAAATAATATGTTTTCAAAGTTATTAGCGGTATTCACCCTTTGTATTAAGTATACAACTCTGTTATATTTAATACGATTTTATACTTCAAAGCGTGAGTGTCTTTTTCCTATGCATTGTAAATTAATGAATTTGCTGAGTGAGAGAAAGAGACAGATAAAGTTTTTTCAACTGTTTTATTCTGGTAAATTCACACACTTTGTTTACTACTGCTTTTTGTGAGATTTTTCAACCACAGCGTAGTATATTTTAGTCTAATACATTTTGTTGTTGCAGTGTTGTAAATGTTAGTATTTTTAATAAATTTATAAGATTAACAAGGTCTACAAGGGACTTTACTATCAAGGGTGAATTCCGCTATTGTTATTTAGTTGTTAGAAAAATGATTATTTTTCAGTTAACCATACTTAAATTTATAATTGCGATAAGCATTGACATGTTTACAGTAACTATTATATTGTTGATATTAAATACAAATAACAATTTTTTGTGTACGACAACAATATATTGTTACAATAAACATAATGCAAATGCCTTACCCATGCATAACCATATTTTTTCTCTGCGTGCGTTAACGGACATCGTTAAATCAACTTCGCTGTTTTGTTTAAAATACGCAAAAAAGGCATTATAAAAACACCAACTTATACAAGGATATACCTTGTTACTTCCCAGTAAAAAATGTGCTCCAAAAGGAGCAGGTTTCATGTATGAATTCATACCTCAAATTGCTTCAAACCTGCTGACGGGATGCCTGATTTTTGTATGGGGTGTTTCCGGTTTGGAGGACTATTTTCTGCTGACAATAAGCTCTTTAAGTGATTTTTTAAGGACTAACTATTTTATTATATTCATTAATGTTTTGCTTTTATTGGTTTAAATGCCCTTTTTCAAGCATTTTTGTAAACCATATTATATTTTTAGTTTTTGTCGCTTTAAAACCCTCTTCGTTGTCCGCACTAAAATAGCAGTTTTTTTGTATATTTTATTCGTTATCATTTACTGCTGTATAAGAGCTCTCTCATTGAAGCGCTCGATTATGCGCTTTATCTCTAAAGTGCTTCAAAAACACAAATTGTTTTACTGGGTGTCTGTAATGTGTAAAAAAAACAACAACATGGATTTTATGAAAAAAAAAATTAGGTTGTCATCATACCTGGACTCTTCGGAAAACCCGTTTCGACAGATAGATGGACATTGTTAAATCAACTTCGCTTCCCATAAGGACCGAGAATATATCACACTTGTCCAACAATAGTGTGTTAACTCAATATTTTTTTTGCACTTTTTGGAAAAAATCGACACGTAATATTGATATCCAACCGCTGTAAATCTATCGTACTATTTTGTCAATTTTTTGGTAATAAAACGGTTGGTTTTAAAAGTTGTTTTTCATAAGCCTTAAGTGTAAAATTTTAAATTGTTTTGCTTTTACTGAAAATGTTTATATTTTGAGTTAATACAGTATTGTTGAACAAGTGCCATATACACTTTATAGAGTCTTAGATCAATATTGTAGAAATAACAAACGAAATGACAAACTTATATATACACTTTTCCTTCTGTATAAAAAAAAATAGTTGGTAACGGTGAAGAGAATTTTAGATGGCAGATAAAGAAAAATTACCCGAAGCATTTTCGTTTTATCAATATGCACAGCAGAATAAAAATGGGGTTAAAATATATATTATACCATGCGATTCAGACGAAAAATGTAAAAGGCTTTCTAGGTATTTTTGGGATAGTTCTACGTTTTTTTTTTTTGCGATGGTCAAGAAGTAAGAACTGATAAGTTTGCCCAATTCTGAACCAAAATTTCCTGGGAATTTTTTTCTTTTTCCATTTTTACAATTAAGTTATTCCGTGGAACTTTCAAGCTCCAAACCCAATTTTTAAAGGAGAAGGTTTTTGTTTGAAATCTTTTGTTCAGTTATATGTAAGTATTACCATGATTGATTATGTAAGCACTGTAACTTCTTTGCTATACAATGCATTTAGTTAATTTTATTTATTTGAAGGAAATACACAGAAAAAATTTAAAATTGTCTCTAATCACCAAATTTATACCAAATTCATAATATCAAGCAAACAAGTTGTTGATTTAGCACCTATTACAAAAATGATTATATTAATTACTACAAATTGTAAAATTGTGAATATTTTTTCTTTCAATAAATTATATTTTTAATTTTAATTAAAAATATGATCAAAAAACTTTGCCGTTCCAAACAATGTGTTAATTTATTTAATTAAATATTGAAAGTTCCCAACAACAATTCTAAAAGTTTAAATTATTTTATTTTTTAAATTTTAATTAATATATTAATTAAAAATTTATTTTAAAACAACTTAAATAATAATTAAGGTGCTGTTTTCACAACACAAGTGATTGAACGTGTAGTAAAATTTATATGAAAAACACTCAGGTTTTTGAGTTTTTGAGCACATAAATCAAAATTATATTTTTTATTTTCTTTCAACTAAAAAAACAATTGAAACAATTATCACATTTATTAAATTGAAATACCATTTTTTTAATTGATAAAAAAATTTTTTCTGTGTACACCCAAACCATTTTTTTGCTCTCCACAATAGTGGAGAGGGTATGGGGTATATAAAAAGTATTGGTCCTAGGCCCAACTTTTAGTGTACTGATCGACTCAGAATCACTTTCTAAGTGGATAGCTTGTAATGTGGATAGTTTTGTAATATTTTGTATAGCTTTTCTTGTGTACCCTTAGGAAATGTTGCATTTTATTTAAGTTATGGATTATTTGTATTAGAATCCACACCACCCATTCTACGCTTTTTTGCATTCTACCCATCTTTCAAAAAACAGGCGGGCTACTTACTCTCTATTGCGCAACGAATGCAATTTCGAAACGAAGCGAAATGCGATAAGAGGCCAATTTGATACTCTCTGCCGCTTTCGTAAAATTTTTGAAAGCGAAGCAGCACTGGCAATAAAAATTAAAGATGGCGCAGACTAACAGCAATGAAATGTAAAGATACGTAAAAAAAGGAAATCAAAGTAACGTTTATTCATTGAATTGTGTTTTGGGAATATGAGTTGCTCACTCACTTGGTCTAAAACTCGCCTTAAACTTTCACTAACCCCCAATTCAACCTATAGTCTCCTCTTGGAACATAACGCAGTCATATAAACAAAGATGAAATTGTTTATGTAGGCTCTAACCACCCTCCATCCTATGGAAACGTAGGAAAACCCCTAAAACACATAGTGACAATTTGCGAAAATAATAAAATGTGCGGAAAATAAATGCGCAAACGCATTAAGAACTACTTATAACTCGACTTGCTAACTTTTTTCTTTCGCATCGCAAAGAAACGTACAGAGTCAGTGTTAGTTTACATATACAAAAGAATATGATGCCTTGACAAAACGTAGGTAGACTTTCTCATTTCTTAGCGTGACAAGCGGCGTTTCAGCATAAATATGTAAATATGTATCAGCTGATTTAAAAATATTATAGACCTAAAGTGTAAAATGTAAAAACCGCTATTAAAAGCATACAAGGACTGTTTGCAAGCAATGCGTGGTGTGGACCTCCAGTTATGTTGCCTGGCAGCTTACTTCAGAAAAATAGACTATAGTTCCCCTTATAATGACTATTGCCATAAATCACATTAGTATATAATAAAAACTGTCACAAATAACTTTGAAGTTGTCTTAAATTTAATTTTATGCATCGGTAGGTCACTAATTGAACACAACAATAGAAATGTTTTAGTTTTGTCTTAACGATTATTTTTAAATTGAATTATAATTAAATAATTACTGAACTCTGAATGTTTTAAAAAATACATATTTATTTAGATTTCATTAAATAGAATTGTTATCTTAAACAAGTTAGAGTGTATATTCGGCTGTGCCGAATCTTTGATACCCTCCGCCGACAGGAGTGGGCTCTCTATGATAAATATATATTATTAACTTAGCTTCACAAAAACGAACGTCAGCATTAAAATTGTTGGCGGTTTAGACCTGAATTAAATTATTGACCGACAATAAGAAAATTTTATGCGTTTCTTGTTAGAACTTTAAACTGGCTTGAGTAAAATATCATGATTCGTAAAAGTTTTACCCGAACTAAAATAATTTTTAGGAGCGTTATTTGTATTGGACCAATCATCCCAAAATTCTGAAGACTGATTTCTGGTATTACAAAAAATAAATCAGAATAAATTATTTAATATGGGATCTAAGGTAAACAAAATTGCATGATATTTTTTCTGATCATATGAATCTAAGTTGGAAGAAATTTTACCGAAATTAATATATCTGTAATGGTTTTAGGCGAATTAAATTATTTTCCCAAAGTGGGCTTTATTAGGTTTTAGGCGTAATAAACTGTTTTCCGAGACTAGGAAAAAGTTATGGGCCACCACCCTCAAAAAATTTATAGTTTTGATACAAAAACTAACATAAATGTTTCAATATTGCACGGAATGACATGCAATTTTGCAAGAATTTGCTTTATACGACTGCAAATCATATTATTAAATTTCGTGAAGATCGGTCCATAATTGACCATAGGCCCCATATAAGCCTTTCTCGCGGAAAACAGTTAAGTACGCCGAAAACCGCAATAAATAACGCTAGCATACTTAAATTTGGTACGTCACAGTTTTATAGCACCAGAAATCACACTATAAAATTTTTTAAAGATCGGTCCATTATTTACACTAGGCCCCATATAAACCCTACTCCCGGAAAACAGTTAAGGACGCCTAAAACCGCAATTAATAACGCTGGCATACTAAAATTTGGAAGGTCACAGTTTTATAGCACCAGAAATCACACTGTAAAATTTTTTGAAGATTGGTCCATAAATTACACTAGGCCCCATATGAACCCTACTCCCGGAAATCCGTTTAGTGCGCAGTATTATTTGCAGTCATATAAAGCGAATTCGTGCAAAATTTGATATCATTCCGTGCATTCTTCCACCGTTTATGTTGTTTTTTGTATCAAAATTATCAATTTTTTTAGGGTGGTTGTTCCACATTTTGATTTATAGCACTGATCCTACTGAAAAGATGTTGCTGGATTTCAATCCCAAACTGCTTAGGATAACTACAAGCAATTTGAGACCAAGTTTGTTCTTTTTTTTTGCGTTTTTCGAAAGTGAGCGTGTTTTCAACCGACGGACAGACAGACGGACATGGCTAAATCGACTTAGAATTACTCAAGGAGCCAGAATATATATAATTTATGGGCTCTTAGATGTATAATAAAAAAGTTACACACGGAATGGCAAACTTAGTATACCCTCATTCAACATTAGTGGTGGTGGAGGGTATAAAAATGGAATTACATATTGTACTTTGTTATGGAACTCCTCAAATTGCAATATTATTGATTAAAATGCTTTATTTTACAATTAAATGAAAATTATTGTTTTAGTTATCGCACATTCAGTCCATTTTCAAAATAGAAAAGTTAAAAGTGAGCGAGGTTTTGCTATCACTAAAAACCTGTTACTTATAACACGTTGCTTAATGGAAAACATTTTATTGGCCCATTTTTTCATTTGTTATTTAAAATATTAATGCACAAAATTGTTTTAAAATAATTAACTAACAATTTTAATCTTCTTTAAAAATGCAATTAAATTTATCTGTAGACGGGAAACATTTTGTACTATGAAATAACAGTCAAGCATTATCTCCTCTCATTGTCTGCAGCGTTGTGAACTCTGTGCTTTTCGCACCGTTTTTAGTGTTTTTTTTTTACATTTTCGAAACGAAAAATTCTTTATTTTGTACTTGTTGCTTTTTATTTAATTTTTAGTGCTTTTTTATTTGCTAAATCTAATTTTATCACGAAATTTTTTCAAGTAAAACAAAAATGTTTCAACAATGATAATCAATAGGGACTAAATGAATGCATTTGTTTCTTGTACACAGTTGTCAACACCAAATTATTGTTGTGTCAACTACTGTAATTTTTTTTTTTTTTTAAATCAGCTCGAATGATCCATTATGAAAAACCAAATCAATGTTAAAACAGTAGTTCGTTTCAAACAAATCAGTGTAAAGCAGTAGTTGGATTTCAATAAACCAACTCAATTCATAATTTGATTTGAACGAAAAAACAGCACACAACAAGTGTGTGTCTATAATACAGTTATGTACGGTAAACTTTTCAATTCATAGTGTGTGATCTTGATGTTTATTGCCGATTGTTTCTCAGATTTTGATCGTTGTATGTATTATTTTTATATTAATTTTGCAAATAATAGAATTACCTTTTATTTTTTTACTTTTAATTAAATATTTGATAATATGTTTTTGTAATAATAAAATAATTTACTGCCCGTTCGCCGATATCGAACGTTAACGTTCGCATAGAAAATTACATTTAAAACAAAAACAATTTTTGAAATTTTGTTTTTGTTTTATATATTATTTACTATGCGAACGTTAACGTTCGATATCGGCGAACGGGCAGTTAAAATAAAAACTTAAATATTCTATAAAAATATTTTTCATCTTTAATTGTTTTTTGCTTCATACAAATCTAGCTAGTCATACCTAATAATTAAAAAAAAAACAAGATAATTCATACTTATCACCTATTTTGCTACAGTTCTTTAGTGTGATTCGTGTGATTTGGTTTAGTTAGTGTGGTTTGTTTTGCTTTGTTGCTGTTTGGTGTAAATTCCGTACTCTTAACACTTCGTATTTGGTCGTTTATAACACACTAATTACAATTAATTTGCAATTGTGTGTTTTTATTTATTTTTTGTTATATGTGTTTTACACAACATCGCATTTGATTCGTTAGCAAAGAGTGAGCGACAATCAGTATTTAAACAATCGACAGTCTTGAAACGGCTTTTAAATGCATTTGTGCAGAGGTTTAATAGGGACTCAGGCCGTCAGTAGTGGGACGACTAGGGGTGCCAGACGTACTGTTTATAGTAGTACAAGTACTTATTTTTCCAATTGTACTGTTTTATGCACAACACCCATAACAGTACGCAAATGTACTGTTTTTAACACTTTGTAGTTATTTTGTACTATTTTTCTGTTTGTTTAATCTACAAAGAAAAAAGATATAAAGAAATAGACATTTGGGGGTTTCAAACGGTATGTTATCAAGTTATATTGTCATAATATCCTAATATTTTACAATAGCTTAAAAAAAAATCGTTGTGTTCAAAACAAAAAAGTTCTAAAATAATATGACTTTTTATGCTGTGTTTATTGTTTTTTTTTTCATAAATACACAGTAGAAATCTTATGATGTTTTCTGTTCTGATTAATATTCTGCCTTTTACATTTAATGTTCTTTTCTGAAAAATATGTGTTATTTTAAAAGTGTAACGCGTTCTTTTCTAATGATGTTGCACTTAATAAAAAAAAATGCTACATGTTCAACGCTCATTTTTTTGATTATGAGTGCAGCACTAGATTAACAGCTTGTTTTGTTATTATTTCTGAAGAAATAAATAATTTTTTTAGTACGTCTCTCGTTTTTTTTTCTACTTAGAACTTTGCGGTATAAAAAAAGCTTACAATTTCAAACGCTAATTGTTATTTGTTTTTTTATGGCGAAACTTGTATTCTTTTGTTAACGTTAAATATGCAACACTTCCTCAAAATCAGGTAAGCATTTAAAAATGTTGCCAAATCACATATAACACTTATGATAAACTTTTTTTAGAAAAGAAAACGCCATTAATTATGAGGTGTTGCTCACAGCAGCAATATTTTTTCATATGGCATTTGACTACCGTTTGAATCATCCAATAGTGTTCCCTATACCAGGATATTAATACTGTATAAATTTAACACAGGTGAGAAAGACAAAAACAAAATCAAAAATTTTTAAATACAAAATAAATACTTTTCCCAACACATTTGATAGTGTTAAAGTTAAAATTTGGTTTTAACTTCTAAGGCCGGGTTTTTGAGATGTGGATTAGGTTTAAAGTTAGTTTAACGTACTCTGAAACTCTGATTTTTCCGGCGAAATGTGTTTTTTTATTATATCATTAAAGACCAACATCTTAAGCAAAACAAGGCTGTTCCGTCAAAATTTTGTATACAAGATTGGTGATGGCGGCACAAATCAGTTTTCAGATTAACTAAGCCTAGTTTAACTGAGATCTCAAAAAAAGTTAAAGTTGTGAATAGTTGACCTTTGGTTACTTAGTTTGTTGATTTTGTTCGGCAGTAAGTCATGAGTCTTAAAAGTTTTAAATAAAAATATAAATATGTATATTTTGTTTAAAATTTTTCCTTTTATTTTCCCAATATTACGGTGAGTATTATTGACTATCTTCAGGGGTTATTGAAAATAAATAAAAATAAAATAAGAAATAAGAATTCACTTTACTGTAGCTGTAAGCTTTTGTCAACTGTTGCTATTTAAACTTTTTAAACCAACTGCCGAACAAAATCAACAAACTAAAAGTAAATATTTCTTTTTCTCTCTTTAGTTTTATGCTTGGAACACAACTGGGACGAACGACGAATTTCGCCCAACACGCGGAATTTTTCAGTAAAAATTCGCTGAGTAAATTCGTCATATGAAGCACAATAACGACGAATAACAAGCAGCTTTTATAATTAAAAAAGTTGATTGCTGTTTGTGCAAAGAGAGAGAAATAGTGTGACCATATTAAAAAAAATAATGCTTAAAAATTAAAATATAGTCAAAAACACAACTAAAAACTATTTTTATAGCAAAGTACTTTGTATATTTATTTTAAATCCAATAAAAAAAAATAATTATAAGAGTAAAAAGTGACTTTATTTGCTAAAATACTTCTAAACTAAAACCAAACATGGTCACCTGGTACTGATTTGTTCGCCGTTCGCCGGCGTATGAAATATAAATAAATCTATTGCAAAGACGCCGCGTATGACGAATTTCGCCAGACGCTATTATTGTGTGTATTTACCAATATGTATACACCAATATGTCTTATTTTTGGCGACGAATATTCGCGGCCAAAAAGTTGCGTGGTCTTGTTGTTAGTTCTGTTTCCAGGGATTTGAGATCTATATTTTTGAAATTTCGAAATTTCTTGTTGGTTATTGTGCTATTGTTTCAAAATCATAAGACATGAAAATGATATCGTGTTCTGAAAAAACAGAGGCAGAAAGTTCGTGAAACAAGAGCATTCGATGAAGATTATCTACTAGGGAGATCGAGAGCTTCCCTACAAGAAATGCATAACCAAAACTAAAAAAAAAAACAATTTACTAACACACTTGCAACAATTTTACATTTTACAAATAACACAACCTAAATAATGCCAATTTTTTAATAAATTTTTTTCATACGCTTGGCCTGTCGATTCTTGTAAACAAATTGAATTGTTTAAATTTTAGTTCTGTGGTTTAAATTAAATATTACAAACGTTATTTGCCATGTTAAGTTAAAAAATTAATTTGATTATCTCCTTTGCAACTACGTTGCATATTAAAGTAAAGGAGGTCGTACTGATGGCGGCTCCAGAAAACGTGGTGTTTAATTTTCTGGAAATAATAGGTCATGTACGAAACAGTCGTGTTAAAAGAAGTGGTCTTCCAACAGGTAGCGGTCATTCGGGTGGTTGCTTTGGCCGGGATACTCGTTAAAGATTTGGTGGTGATAATAAAGGAGCAAATTATACCAAATATTTAAAATCCTGATGACTTTTGAAGTATGTATGCATGTATGTATTCGGCTTTTAAGTCACAAGTTGTTAACAAAATAATATTTCTTTATATGATCTACGAGAAATTAATTGGTAATGAGTACGTTTACCTCCATTACAAAAGAACTTTTATAAATAAGATCCCAAAACGAAATCCAGACCCATGTAAGAAAGGAACGTTATAGAGCAACCACAGAAATGACGTTGCGTGGTCCCGCACCCACACCTATTATATACTTTAATGAAGCCTGCTTGATTATATTTTTTTTTAATAAAAACTATTTTAAAACTAAAATAAAAAAAAAAAATTATTTTATAAAGGTTAGTACTAACCAATTTTTACGCTATGAATAACTAGTTAGTGCTAACCTCTATTTACGTTATAACTAACTAGTTAGTGTTAACTAATATAAAGCAGCGTAGTAAGCAGTACAGATATATGTTCCGTAGTCGAGTAGAATTAATTAGTTAGAAAGAGAGGCAAAATCACATGTACACAAGAGTTTCGGTTAGTTTTTTAATTTTGCTCTTAATAAACTAATAGAAACTTTATCCAATATAGTGTTCAAAGCTACCGGTCATTTTACTAGTAAAATAACCGGTAGTCTTCTTATAGGGTTACTATTCGACCGGTTTTAACCGGTTATTTTAGTTTTGCCCGGCTTAGGAAAAAGATCTAAGAAACTAAATTGAAGAAATTAAACAATATCATGGAAGGTTTTAAATTGTGGTCGACGAATTGACAAATATTTTATACAAAAAGCATGTGCATATTACTATTCGTTTCTATAATTCTGAAACGAAATAATTTGCTAAGAGGTTTTGTTTGCAATATGATTCAAGTCTACTGATTCATATAGACATGCTTAACCACAAACAGATTATAACTCATTTAAAATAAATTTGAGAGAATATCTCAAAAAATAAATTTATTAAATTCCTATAATTTTTTATTTGCTGTTGCAAAACGTTTGAATAAATTGCATTATACAATTATCTCCTTACAAATAAAATTTAGTAAATAAATAGAAATTGTTTAAAATACAGCTAAAGTTTGATGAATTACCGGGTCACGCTTTTTTGGATCTTATCGTCAAATATTTGTTAGGTCTGAACCAGTGATGCCAATAGAAATTTCAAAAAAACCCCTAAGTGTCTAAAAAATTCCCTCTTTTCCTTATAACCAAAAAAATTATCCTTTCACTATTCCCTACATTAAAAATGTATTGTTTATTAGATTCAGGCAAACAAATACATACTCTGTTTACATTTTGTAAATATTATAATTAAAGCATTTATTAACATTTATTATAATAGTATTTATTACGGTGCGATCGTGCCTGATCGCTCGGTGAAGGGATGCTCTGAGGGAACTCGTGAAGGTATTCACATTTAGGCTGTGTTCGGTACCCGGACACTGCAAGTCGGATCGCAATGAGGTGGCGGACAAACTCGCGAGAGAGGGTTCGAGTCTGGACTTAATGGTAAGGGACGGGGGGTAAAGCCCCCCTATGCCACTACTATGTGGTGCTACGGGAAAGATTCCGTGCTGACGTAACCGATCCTGGAGGGACAGAATGGATTGCAGTATGTCTAGGGCACTATCGCCTGGATTGGACGCAGAGGGAACCAGGGTTTTGCTGGGATTGAATAGGACTAGTCTCAGGACACTTATAGGGTTCTTTACGGGTCATTGTTCTACTAGGGCTTTTACGAGTAAATGGGACAATGCCATACCGGGCTTCTGCAGATTATGCGATGATTCTGAGGAGCTAGAGACGGTTAAGCATGTGCTGTGCCACTGTCCTAGGATGCAGGGTCTTAGTCAGAAATGGCTAATCCAGTCGATTTACTGGGGTTTGTCAGGATTATTCTTCGAATAATCACAGCCGCCCCTGGTACGTCAAAAACTCAAATATCCACAAGGATCTCAATGTGCCATTGGTAAAAACTATGATAAGGAAATATGCAGTAAAATATTTAAAAAGGCTGGAACTGCACCCAAATCCATTAGCTAGAAATATTTTAAATTATGGCGGCCACACTCGCTTAAGAAGAAGAGACACTGCAGCACTCACCCAATAAGATGAGCGATAAACACCTACATATGTGAACAGATACCGTGATGACGAAATCTTTTTTGTTTGGCACTGGCAGGACATAAAGCAAATATTAGGATAAGATTTGATTAATTATTGTTAGTTCATATTTAATATATGAAGATTCAATAAACAAAAACTGAAAAAAAATAAAAAAAAAAAAAAAAAAGTCAGGAATATAGGACGGCTGTTTCTGTTGAGCGGACTGTAGAGTGAGTAACTGTCCTACAAAGTAAGGATGGGCAAGAAATATCGATATATCAAAATATCGATATTTAAAAAAATTATAATCTATATATCGATATCGCCGATATTAAAAATACCGATATATCGATATTTATCTACGACTATCGAATTCGATATTTTTAAGATCTCTTTATAATAAAATTCAACATTTTAACCGTTGCTCAACTGCTTACAATACTGTTGTTTTTTAAAAATTGCATCATATGTTTTTTAACTAATATTAAGAAAATAAAGGCGTTTTTCCATTGTACATTTTCATAGATTACCAAGGTCAGTTTTGTCTTGGTTTTTTTTAAGAGATGACAACAAAAAAAAAAAAAGCGGGGAAAAATATTCTGTAAAGGTTCCTAGAATTACGCAAAGAATCACCTTAATTATGGCGTATTAGCAGCAAAAGACTCGTAAAAGTTGGAATGTTAATAATTTAAAAAAATATTTTGGTTTTTTTTTATTTGAGCACGTTCTTATATATTAAAAATAAAATATTGCACAGTTTACTTGTATAGTATGTGTTACAAGTTTCGTTTACAGGCAGTATATAATCCTAATTAATTTTTTTAAATTTCATTTGGCGAATAAGTAAAAACTTTTTGTATTCTTTACTTTTTTTTAAATTTTTTTGTAATATGTAATATGTTTGTGCCTATGTAAATATGTATTGACATTAATATATTAAGTTTTTAAATTAAGTAATAATTTCAGCTTAATACGTTCGATACATCGATATATCGACATTTTTAATTAATATATATCGATACTCTTAAAAAATATCGATACGATATATATCGATATATTTTTTTAATTTGCCCATCCCTACTACAAAGTACCTACTAATATGTTTTATTCTCTCTATCTGTTTATTTCTTTCCTTCTTCAATTCTTTCTTTTCTCCACCTCCTTACTGAAGGAATTCACAATGGACCACATTGGTGTCCGAGTGGAGGTGTGCCCTTGGGTGCATAACCCTTCCTAACCCAACCTAACCTAACCTAAACTATTTATTAACAACAAGAAAAAAACCAAAATAGATATGTACAAATTTTTTTTCTTTTTGGCCAAAACTCCACTATATATCCTTCAATCTAGAGTCAAAACTAAGTCAAACTGTGTGTTTGATTTTCATTTTCTCATATTTTGTCCCTTTCACAGGACTTAACCTTTTTCAAGAATACTTTTTTTAAATAATTTGTTTAATATAAGTATCCGATATTTTTTAGCAAACTCGGTACCAAATAAAAGGGAAGGTTCTGTCGAATTTAAAAAAAATATTTACTTCAGTTCCCCTACGCAAAAATATAAAAAAAATTTTCTTTTAAAAATATATCCTTCCACATACAGTAAAATTCCAAATTGTATGATTTTATTTCTATTACTGCCTGTTTGTAGAAGGCGGGTGCAAAAGTGACTCGCTTAACTTTCATTTAAAACAAAATTTCAATATTTGTTTTTGTTTGAAATGTAAGTTAAATGACGCACTTTCGTGCTCGCGCTCCTGTTCTACAAACAGGCAGTTAGTTTAGAAGGTGTGATTGTTTTTTCTCGGCTACGTAGAAATTTCAGTCATTAAATATTCTCTTTTAATGTGCGCATACATTTTTAGCGAATGTGAGTGCTAATCCAATTAGCAAAAATAAGCGAATGCGAACCCGAATATTCGACGCCCCCTAATACAGGGTATCCGCCGGGAAGGTATACTACTTTGTTTGTTGGCGGCGTAAATGGTGTTGTGGAAGAAGCTGTATGTTTTAACGATTAAAACGCGTTGGATTTTCGAATATTTTTCCATAATAAATTTGCCACGTGTCTACTTAACGACTGCCAAATATAAACTGTCAAGACTAATGGTTACCAAAATGGCGGCAAACCCTTCCCGGCGGACACCCTGTATATACGTACATGGTTGTTGTAGATTGCTCATAGTAAAATACTACATTTGTACTTAAATGCTATTGTATATGAAAAATTTAATTTTTTAAATGAAAATATTACGAATATTGAAGTATTTTAAAACAATATATTGTAAAATTCCCTACATTTGCCTTAAAATAAAAAAATATATCCTTTTTTCCATGCGCTTTAAATTTTCCGAAAAATCCTTACAAAAAGGGAAAATACCCTATGCCAATATCACTGGTCTAAACATACCTTATGTCATAAATATGTATTTTGTTGGTTCCTTCCTTTGTGAATTATTTTGTTTTTTTTTTAAATTAACGTTTTATTAAAAAAACTTATTTGAGTTTTTTGTTTTTATGTATTAAAATTAAAATCGGTTAACCGGTTAGTTTAGAAATACTTAATCGAAATCCCGTTTTTTTAAAATAACAACTATTCGCAATATTCGAAAACCGGTTTTCGGAAAAGTCGAATAATCGATCACCCTATTATCAACAAAAAAAATAGGTCAATTAGAGTACTGGCGGTGGATGTATAATGTATCGGTGTTTAATTACGTTGTGCTAGAAATCGAAACTTTTTTAGACAAGCCAGTTGCCCAGGCCTAAGTCGGGTACGCTTAATCCAGTGGTGCTAGCCGTTTGTTTAGGTAAGCTCTGGTTTTCGAGACATATCGTTATTTCGAAAATGTAGGAGGTTGCACCACATATGTCCGCGTAACTCAAAAGGTTTGCTTTCTAACACGACTGCACATATGAGAAAAAAGCTTAACCTTTCTCAAAGGAAATTTTATTGTGGAATTTTGAGTTTGTTTAATAAAATAAACCGGCTTGTCTGTTTTTTCAATTACAACAGTGTTATTAATCGAAAACATACAAATAAAGGTACGTTTAGTTCATTCAAATATTTTACGGAATGTAAAAGAAAAAAAAACTGGAAGACAATGGGTACGGAATTGGAATTGGATTCGTTACAGATCATTTCAATATAAATATGTTTCGTATTCCTTTTAATACTATTTCAGTTATTGTTCCTGAACTGTTATGTAAAGAATCAGAGGAAAAAATCGCTTCTATCGGGAACACGGATAGAATTCGCGAAAAATTGCAAACTTAGAAACAAACCCCAAAATTTATTTGAAATAAAACTAAAGGGTGGTTAAATTATAAGGGCCGATGTTGAATGTAAACCACACCTAAACGTCAATTTTTATTCTGCATTTCATTTGACATTTCTCAATTTCAGGCTAACTCAATTTGAACCATGGAAAGATACACAATCGAGCAATGCGTTTAAGTTATTCAGGCTTATTATGAAAATGGGCGTTCAAATCAAAATGCATTTCGTCAATTTTCGAAGAAAATCATCTTCAGTGATGAGGCACATTTTCACCTCAGTGGATTCGTTCATAAGCAGAATTGCCGCATTTGGGCGAATGATAATCCAAAAGTGATTGTCGAAAAACCAATGCCCCTACAAAGAGTGACTGTTTGGTGCGGTTTATGGGCTGGCGGCATAATCGGGCCGTATTTTTTCCAAAATGAGGACGGTCAGGCAGTTACTGGTGTTCGCTATCGTGAGATGATAACGAACTTTTTATGGCCCAAATTGGAAGATAAGGATGTGGACAATATATGGTTTCAACAGGACGGTGCCACTTGCCACGCTGCTAACGAAACAATGGCTCTTTTGCGCGACAAATTCAACAGCCGTGTTATCTCACGTGGTGGCGATGTAAATTGGCCGCCAAGATCATGTGATTTGACACTGCTGCACGTCTTTCTTATTTAAAAGAAAAGGTATACGTCGATAAGACAGCAAAAATTCAAGAGCTAAAGGATGAGATAATTTGGCATATAACCTCAATTATGCCTCAGCGTCATCGAAAATGTTGACCATCGGATGGAGGTGTGCCGGCGAGGTCGCGGCGGCCATTTGGCCGATATTTTGTTCCATACATAATTGAACCATACCAATACTATCATAATAAAAAGAAATGACAATAATTTCCTAAATAATTTGTGTTTTATTCAAAATCAACATCGGCCCTTAATTTAACCTCTCTTTATAAGGAACGGCAAACATTCGATAAAAATTGCTAAATTAGCGGAAATTCGTAAAAATTTGCTAATAGCACCATGATAGCAAAGTCTATTAATTATTAAAAAATCTTTAAAGATGTAAAGAATCAGAAAAAATTGCTTCTATCGGGAACATGGCTTAAATAATTTGTCGTTGTTTGCTCTTACAATTTTTTTGTAATATCAAATAAATGTTTGCTCAAAAATTACTAAAATATTTGATTTTTTGTGTTCACACTATGTTCACATTGGACAAATATTTGTTTGCATGGAAATACTTTTATTTGCTCAAAATCAGCTGTTATTTTATTTGACACTCGAAAATATTTTGTGTAATGAAATATTTGATGTTTGCTGCCAAATATTTCATTATTCTGAACGTAACTTAACACTCATACCCTCCATCAAACGTTTTTCTATTAATAATGGGTGATTCAAGTAGATATACTTTTTTCAATAGCCTTTTTTGACAGATCACGTGTGAGTCGTGTCTTGCTGTCATGTTATTTTTGTTTAGTATTGCTTGGAATTTCATAATGGAAAGACTTACGCCTGAACAACGTTTAAAAATCGTTCAACTTTATTACGAAAATTCACGTTCTGTGAGGAATGTGTTCAACATAATCGGCCTACTGAGCGTACTATTCGCAACACCATCACCCATTTTGAGACCCAGCATTCATTATTGGATAATATTCGACCGAATAGACCACGTCGAAGACCGTGGAGTGTCGATTCGGCGCCGTTCGCAGCAACTCGGACTTACGTATGGAACGACTTGGCACATTTTACGTCGAGATCTTAAGTTGAAAGCGTACAAAATACAGCTTGTGCAACAACTGAAGTTGCTCGACCTTCCCAAGCGACATCGCTTCGATCTATGGGCTCTTGAAAAGTTCCAAGAAGATCCGACGTTTTCGAGGCAAACTTTGTTCAGCGATGAGGCCCATTTCTGGCTCAATGGGTATGTAAACAAACAAAATCGCCGCATTTGGGACCAAGAGCAACCTGAAGAGATTCAAGAACTACCACTTCATCCAGAAAGAACAACGGTTTGGTGTTGTTTGTGGGCCGGTGGAATCATCGGTCCAAAATTCTTTAAAAATGATGCCGGTGCGAACGTAACCGTCAATGGCGACCGTTATCGTGCCATGATAACCGACTATTTGATGCCTGAAATTTAAGCTCGTGGTCTCGGCGACATTTGATTTCAGCAAGACGGCGCCACTTCCCACACATCGCATCAATCAGTGGATTTATTGAGAAAACACTTCGGTGAGCACATAATTTCACGTTTTGGGCCGGTCGATTGGCCACCAAGATCTTGTGATATCACACTGTTAGACTTTTTTCTGTGGGGATATGTAAAGTCTAAAGTTTATGCGGATAAACCCGCCTCGATTCAGGCATTGGAGGAAAACATCACGCATGTCATTTGCCAGTTACCAGTCGAAATGCTCGAACGAGTCATCGAAAATTGGACTCAACGGATGGACCATCTGCGACGTAGCAACGGCCAACATTTGATAGACATAATCTTCAAAAAATAAATGCCAAAGAATGTTCTTTCAAATGATAATAAACATTCCCCATTAGATTTGAATTTTATGTGTTTTTTTTTTTTTTTCTTTAAAAAAGTAGGGAACCTCGAAATGGATCACGCTTTATGTTAGCGTTGAAATTATCAATTAAAACAACAACTGTGTAACCAATAGTTTATCTAACAATGGCTTAATTTTTATTTGCTTTTTCGAACAAAATACTATTCCCAGTAAAATTTTCGGTTGTTCTTAAAATTTTCAAGAAACAACTATTTCATTTCTGAGTATTTAAGGCAGATTATCCATTATTTTCATTTATTTCTACATTATAAGCATTAACGTCTTCATCAATAACGACTTCCTCGTCATTAACATTGCCTTCATCCGACGTTTGGTGTTTAATTTTGCATGATTTAACTAACATAAATTGCTTCGCCACCAGCGTTTAAATACCTGTCAGATCGAAAAAGCATATATCCTCTCAGTTTATAGTAGTTGTCTTGAATTTCAAAATTAATCTACGTTTCTGAAAAACATATTTCATCCATTTGTTGTTTAGGGTCTGGGCATTAATATGTCAGATGCTTAAACCATAAGTTCTTTTACAAAGTATTCTGATCATAGTGTAAAGTTTTTTTCAAGAACTAATGCCCAATTTTCAGGATAGTATTTAAATCAATATTATGTTAATTTTCTTAAAAACTTAAATCGTATTTAATTACAGATTGATTTTTTGAGTTTCATATGAAAAGTCTTATTTAATTAAGATAAATGTATGGTAGCACTACTAAATACAAAAAAATATCATTAAAAAAAGTGTAGTTATTTACAAGGTGGTCTCAAAAAACAGCTGGTTGTTATTACTTTGTCTGTTGTTTTTGTATTGTTGTGATATTGAGGCCACCTTGCTAAGTTAATCCAACGGAAACTTAAGATGAATTTAAATGTACCACATCGGTGACTTAAGTTTCACTTAAGTGTTTAGTGAAGAAGAGAATTTTGTATTTAAAACGATTTTAAACATAAATGTGTTTTAATGTCAATCCTGAAAAGTGGCCATAACTCTCCTATATCAATAGATTGTTAGATCATAGTTTAACCCTAGAAGGCTGACACCACGTAAATTTTACGTACTATGTAAGTAATTAAGGCCGATTGTCCCGTCAAACAGCAACTTTTTTTTATAGTCTAGCTGTACGAAAATCTGTTTTCAAAAATATTAAAAGCAGTGTTTTTGTGACTGCTGTTCATTTTGTAAAAAGTTTTAAACAAAAACAAAATAACATTCTTTTGTTGTTTATCTTTTAACTGCGCAATTTTCGTAAAATATTCGTAATTCCTTAAATTGACTTTCGTTTATTTTTTCAATTGCATTTTCAGTGTTTATGAGAAAAAACAAATCATTTTGCACTTCTTTTTGAAACGCGCAAATAATTAATCAGTTTTGAGTTAACAAAAATACTCAAAAAAGATCCAGTTCAGTATTTTTTGAAAAATGATCTTCGAAATGCAGTTGCTTTTTACATATGTATCGTCACCTAAAATGCAAAAGGGTAAAACGACACTTTTTATTTATTTACAGCAGAAACAAAAACTTTACAAAATCAATAACAACAAGTTTAATAAAACGAACTAAAATCAAGCAAAAACTCTATTTTGAATCTTTTGCATTTTAGGTGACGATATATACATAAGTTAGTGTTTCTAAAATGTTTTTTTTTTTTGTTTTTGTTTTTTCAAAGCTCTACATAGTAAAGAACACATTAGGCACGTTCGATCTTGTCATAATGTTAAACATAAGCAACTGTAATAAGTTCACCGGATATTTTAAGGCAAGAATTTATGCAGATAATCAAAATTGAGAAAGCAAATAGTTTGCTAAGTCCTTGCCATAATAAGCAACGCTATCTACTCAATACGAGGTAATTGATAATGAGATCAACTGTGGCCACTTTATTAATGACACTGATTTATTAGTTTTTATTTCTTAACAAATTTTATATACATACAAACATATAAAAAATATTTGTACAAAATTATATTTTCCTAGGCCAACTTGTTTAAACAATATCGAAAGATAATCTTTATTCTTACATTAGAGTATTTAACGTCACCATTTTTGGTCTTGCAAAAATTCGAAAATGCAAAGTTTTTTTTTTAAATATAACAACTTTGTAGAAAATAATTTCGCACTGACTCTTGCACCTCGCACTACCCATGAGCAAGTGCAAAAAATCAGTGCAAGTTCTTGCACAAGACATATGTTCAACGCAGTGTTACCACCAGCAAAATTCAAAATTACACTTGAGATGAAGAAAATTACCCGATTTTACTAAAATTACACCTGATGTAAAATTAACGTTTTATTTTTAAAAACGCTTCCACATTATCAAAATTAATTTTAAAAAACCGTCTATTTGACCAGGTTTGTTATGAACGTGACGTACCGCCAGAAATACTTAGAAAAGTGGCCCATAATTGGACGGCCAGAGTATGTTTCCCCAAGAACCGCCGCGGTGCTCATAGGGCTGAATACATTTTCAAATGTTAATGTCGTGGAATTGTCTTTTGAATAAAATTAGTTTTTTGTAATAATTTTTACAATTTCAAGTTTTATGGGCTTTAAGAAATATCCTTTATGGTTTTAGACAATAGTCTGTTTCTTAAATCAGTGTTACAACTGTGACGCTAAATTTGCTCCCAAATAAAGAATTTGGTAGTGGCAAAATAATATGAAATTTATTCCTTTTTATAATATTGGAAACATATATTTTAGTTTGAATACATTTTCCAATAAGCTGCGGGTTCAAAACGGATTGAAACATTTTCGTAATAAGAAACAATATTTTTAATTGTATACATTTTTTTCTGATATTAAAGATTTACATTTTTTGTTTTTAAACGAAAGAATTTCAAATTACACCTGATCTACCTACAACCAATCTAACCACGATAGTAAAAAATACACCAAATTCGGGTAATTACCCGAAAAGTGACAACACTGGTTCAACGTTGAATGGCGTTGCCATCTCATAAAATATAATTTTTTTTATCTAAAAAAAAAACCAAAAATTTTATCATCAACCGTTCAAATTTTTTTGTGCAACAAGCCAAAAAATCAAACGGACTTTTTTTAATTTTATCAAAATGAATGCTGAAAAAAATAAAACAAATCAAAATTTAAGAAATATAAAAAATGGACAAATTGCGAAATTCGAAAATTAATAGATTATTTAGCAGACAGTCGAAAATAAAATCTATTAAAAGCTGTCGTCTGTTATTTTCGTCTACATTTATGCACTTGTTTCTTAAATGTATCACTTCAACTAGTGCAAAACTTTGCATTTTTGCAAGATTAAAAATTGTGAAGTGAATTACTCCATTAAAACATTTAAAACATGAACTGAATAGAAACAGTTTTAAACACCTTCATCGTAAATAAAATTTCCCTCGAAATTTGTTCCGTTTCCCTTAAAAATTTATGGAAGAATAAAAAATTTCTCGATAGGCGTTAATAAGAAATTAATGAGATGTGTATAAAAAATATTTGTGCTTTATTTAAATTATCGGCCATGTCATGGAAATCGAAATCACGTGAAATTAAAATCGGCGAATATTTGCAATTGAATTTTGAATGAACGCAGCGTTTACTGATTTCAAAAGTAGTTTAGGTAGAGCAATGTGTTGCTCCAAGTATGAGGTAAATATATAAAAAAAAATAATTTTTATGAACTTTAAATACGGGAGAGTTTTAAAAATTTGTTCGATTTCAATTTCACGTTATTTCGATTTTCATGACATGGCCATTAGACCGTCTCACTTTTTATACTTTTTTCGAAATTCCTTCATGAACATCGATTTTCTATATCTACTATAAAAACCAAGAATTTTGGTGTATAACACTTAAATATTGATGAATGGGAAGTGGTCTCTCAAATCGTTTTTTCATTTTTTTAGGCAAAATACCTTTTTTTCAAAAAATGAAAAAATCTTGATTTAGTAATTTGCCTCAACTCAAGCAGTTCTGAATGGATTTAAACATCATTTCATGCATTAGAAAGCTTATTAAATTTCCTAAATGTTCCTTAAAGCAACATTGCCATTTTGTTCGATGGTTTTTTATTCATAGCACTACAAATTCAGATTTTCAAATACAAACTTAACATTTTTTTTAATTTTTGCTTACCTTTTCATATATAAAAATTGACCGAGGCAAAACTTTTATATTCTGTAAATGCAGTATGGTAGGAAATTTTAAAATAAAGATTTTGGTGTAAATAACAGTCGTATTCTGTTAAGAAAAACTGCAGTTTTAGTTGAAATGTGTAAAGTTGTTTATTTCTAAATTTTCTTCTATTGCATAAATATATTATAAAGTAAGAACATATTGGTTTTTTTATTTTTTCAAATTTGGTAAAATTATGCTTTTGTTGGAGTTTGGATGCGTTTTGTGAAAATTCTCGATGAATTGAATTAAATCATTTTGGGTGTGGCACTTCCCATACAAAGACGTTATACATTTCTGTATATCTGGAGAACGAAGCGAGCTAAAGTTCCCAAATTAGGTACAAACATATCGGTTATCAATACACAGCATCCCTCAAAATATGGGCGGGATTGGAAAAGTGGGCATGGTACCTCCCGTACAAAGATATTATTGAAAATACTCAAAATTTTAAATTTTAGGGCTCTAGTATGACATATGAACACGTTTTATATATCAAAATATCAGAAATTTTTAGCAGCATATATTTCCCGAAAACCCTGCAAGTTTTTTCCCAAAAATGGAAGAGTAATACCCAAAATAAAATTTTTTATTTAAACATACCCATTTTCGGAAACAATAGATCTTTCCGAGTCCAAGCGTTATAATCTAAGTAAATGGTAAATTTCTTCCTTAAGACGTGGGTATATAAATCTGCCAAATCGGTTAAGCAATGGTTAAGTTATTAGCAAAATACTCCAAAAATGGGCTAAAAAGCATCAACATTTTTATAAAAACTAAAATTTTAGAGCTGTTATATGACATATGGATACGTCTAATATATCAAAAGATCGGAAATCTTTAGTAAAACATATTTGCTGAAAAACTCGGAAAAATCGGTTCAGATACAAAAAAGTTATTACCAAAATATTATTTTTTTTTTTTATATTTAGAAATAAACAACTTTACACATTTCAACTAAAACTGCAGTTTTTCTTAACAGAATACGACTGTTATTTACACCAAAATCTTTATTTTAAAATTTCCTACCATACTGCATTTACAGAATATAAAAGTTTTGCCTCGTTCAATTTTTATATATGAAAAGGTAAGCAAAAATTAAAAAAAATGTTAAGTTTGTATTTGAAAATCTGAATTTGTAGTGCTATGAATAAAAAACCATCGAACAAAATGGCAATGTTGCTTTAAGGAACATTTAGGAAATTTAATAAGCTTTCTAATGCATGAAATGATGTTTAAATCCATTCAGAACTGCTTGAGTTTGAGGCAAATTACTAAATCAAGATTTTTCCATTTTTTTAAAAAAAGGTATTTTGCCTAAAAAAATGAAAAAACGATTTGAGAGACCACTTCCCATTCATCAATATTTAAGTGTTATACACCAAAATTCTTGGTTTTTATAGTAGATATAGAAAATCGATGTTCATGAAGGAATTTCGAAAAAAAATGAAAAGTGAGACGGTCTAATGGCCATCCGTGTATTTTATTTATTTTCAAAATACTTTTTTTTATATAAGATCATTTGTCTCAAGAACTGATAAAGCCAAATTTTTGGACTCAACTAATCTGACAAAATCAGAGGTAGACAACAAATCTTTTTAAAAGAATATCAAACTATTCTCCGAACTACCCTAATATGTATATGGATAATTTTATGTATTTATGAATAAAGTTGCTGACTATGAAATTAAAGTTTAAAATATAATACCTAAAACTTTAAACCAAAAAAAAAAAAGGAAAAATAACAAAGAAACATAAAACTTTTAATAAAAATGTATTACAAAAAACTCAATCACGATGTCAACAAGTGTCCTAAAGTGGATACTTGAAATACTAAACAACTTGTTTCCAAAGACATCAAATATGTGCATGTAAATATTTTAAGAAAAATATCAAACAAATTTTAAAATAATAAAAAAAATTAAGCTTACCTGTAAGCCAAATTCATGCATTTAAAGAGTTTTGTTAATGATGTTTCAATTTCCAGATGAGAGGTAATTAATCCATGCGATTCAGTACTGCCATATCTATTTTGTTGGGCAACTTTGAGGGGCACATACAATTGTACCTCCATACAGGTATTGGGTCCATCGTCCGCTTTCGATAGACTTGGATCTTCAGGGTCCAACATTTTTATTTCACTATCATCGAGATCATCTTGTGCTTCTTCGGCTTCGAATGTTGAGACCATAAACTGACCAGAATGTATTGATTCCCTTTCTGCTTTGCCTGAATTCGACGTAACCGAAGAATTAGAATCGTTTGAAAAGTTATTGGGTGCCGTCAAAGTGAATCCACTTGTAGAAGGGCTGGTTGAAGGACCGACAGTGAGAACTGAAGTTGCCGGATTATTAGTATTCATGCCCATTATATTTGTGGCCGAAGAACGCGGAAAATTATTAAATTTATTAGACATATTTAACATCATGCTCATTTGCTATTTTCCCAAGTATTCAGGTAAAAGTGTATTTAATCGCTAAGCTACCGTTTTGTAATTTTATATGCCCGGCTATAGAGAAGACGATGCGCGTAAAACACACAGTAAATAAAAGTTTATCGGCAGTTGATTTAAAAATTTATTTGGTTTAATCTGTGTTTGTTTATGTGTACATTTGTATGGGTCGAATTAATTATCAAGACTCTATCATTATCACCAACATCGCAGTCACACTCACAATCATTTTCATTTTATTTATTATTGTTATAATATATTTAAATGTGATAAGAAACTTAAAAAACTATTCCCACTATTTAAACTATTGTTTTTTTTATTTTTAAAGTTCAAATGATCACTTTGCTCTAGAATTTTATACGAAAAAGATAAGATTTTATAATCTTTAATGCTATCACAGTTTATCGTTTCGAATTGAAGTAAACGCGACAGCGACGGCAACAACGACAAAGACAAAAAATTACAATAATTGCTAGAATTAGGTTTTATCATTGGCGTTATTGCTGCTGTTATTGTTTTGGTTACAGTTGGTGTAGTTGGCGATGATATCTTTTCCATTTCACAATCAGCACTAAGCGTTTTAAGCAGGCAACATTAACTTGGTTTCTTCTCCTTTTTCTTTCACTTAATTTTTTTTTTTTTTTTTTGTTTGCTTTCTCAATTTTTTTTGCAAATTTTTCTTTATATTTTTTTTTAATTTATTATTAAAATTGTTAATTCTCTCTCTTTGTTCTTAATTTGGTTTGGTTCACTTTTGTCATTGTTTTTTTTTTTTAATAATTAGCTCTTTTAATTGCTCTCTCATACGCATTGATTGTTATTGTTGTTGTCAAAATATCATTTAAGTTTGTTATCAGTTTATTTATTTTTTTTTTTTATTTCTCTTTTATTGAATTGTATGTGTGAGTTCATTTAAGAAAAGCGTCATCATGTTTGTTTGTATGCTTCACCTATAAGAATGATTTGAGAAAATATTAAAATTAATATTAACTAGCAATAAAACTAACAATAAATAAAAATGAGTTAATTAATCAGTAATAATTCCAAAGTTAAAAACAAAAATTTATAGTTTTACACTGTTTCCAATAGGACTGATTTAGAACTAAACTACAACTGATCTCAAAATGCAGAACTATTTAACTTCCCGGCAAATATTTGCTTTTCCCGGGATTTCCGAAATATTGTTGAGAAATAATATGAAATGTCAATTTTTCCATCCAGAAATTACTACCCCAAAAGAAAAATGTTTTCGTATATAAAATATATTCAAATAAAAACATAAATGGCACATTAGCAAGTTTGAAAGTAAAATTCAAAACTTCAAGTACCTATTGTTTATTATATCAATATTTTTTATTTTAATTCTTTAGGTAATATTAGCAGTGTTGACCGAACTTTTAGAGGTAAAATCAGTCCTCGAAGTAACAGGTATAAAAAAGAAAATATTTTTTAACTTTCAACACAGAAAAGTTTTCAAAATTTGTTCGATTTCCATTTCACTCGAATGCGATTTTCAATTCCTGGCTGATAATTTTTAGATATTTTTACAAATATCTATCCAAATTTAATTACTCAGGCTGAGTAAGAGTTAATCACATATTTATAATTTTAAACAACAAATTAAAAGTTAATTGCTTCACATGTTATTTAAACTATCAAAAGTCTTATTGAGAATTTACAAGAGATAAAATATTGCAATTATTAAAGATATTTATACATAAGTACATATGAATATATATGTACCTACGTACATATGCGTTTAAAATCAGATGACATAAGTTCGGCGATATTAGTTAATGTGTCAAGACCATGCGAATTTTTAATTTTTAAGAAATCTTTTGTGAATAAAATTCCTACTAATTAATCAATTTCCAAACGGCTCTACACATAGTTCAATTACACTATGCTAGTTGAAAAAACCGACAAGACGGGCACATGGCGTTTTAACATAATTCGGGTACGCTGAATCCAGTGGTGCCCGCGGTTTTTTAAGATTGGCTCTGGTTTTCGAGATATAACGTTATTTCGAAAATGGAGGAGGTTGCACAACATAAGTTCGCGTAACTCAAAAACGCTTTAGCTTATTGAAAAAACTTGAAAACCCGAAATTCCGCAATAAAATTTCCTTTAAGAAAATTTCCTTTAAGAAAAGTAAAACTTCTTTCTAATATCCGTAGTCGTTTTAGAAAAATTATTTTTTTTATCAAAATTTCGAAATTTTTGTTTTTTAAAAATTCATTAAAAAATGCAGCTAGGCTTCTAATTTTTTGCAGACATATAAAAAACGAAGTTGGAAGCAAAACAAGCCATAAATTATTAAAATATGTTAGCAACTTTTGATTTTATTCACAAAAGTCGACAAATTTTAATTAATTTAAGAATTTCATAAAACGCAATATTTGTATGGGAGCCCCCCTAAGAAGTGCAGATTAGGGGCAAGTATGTCTTGAGAAAATGTTAAGGACAAAAAATTAATTGAGGTCAGTCATACATTATATACCACTAGGTACGGCGTCTAAAATTATCTCAAACACAGAGCATTCTCTTGACAAAAGAGTTAAAAAGAGCTAATATTTTAGCACCAGCTGAACAAAAATACTCTATATATTCTATCGCGTATTGTACTGACATGGCGCTTATTCATTGATTATTCCAAAAGTAGCTTAAAAGCAGTTTTGCCACATGTCACTAATTTAAAAAGTCCTATTCCGATAGCCCTAAGCACAAATACTAAAGAGACATACGCATCAATGAAAAAAATAATACAGTTAATTAAATATGAAGACCACAAGTGGAAAATATGCGCAGATTTAAAAGTGGTAGATCTTCTAAGGGCTAATAAATCAGAGCAAGTTAAACTCTCTTTTTGGTTTAAAATATGTTTAAGCCAACAAATCTATAAATCAGAAAACATATAAACCATCTTTAAACGCATAAAATTGGGCGTTTAAACTACCAATACAAACCATATGAATTTGTCAACATTTATCGTAGTGCTGCCACATGTTACTTTTTAAACTACATATAATACATGGGACACTGATTTACAACTGTTCAGTTTAAGCTACATATAAATTTAAGTTTAGTTCAACTAAACCAGCGTTTAAGCACTCACTGATTTATTAGCCATAAGAGTCATGCAATTGGGCTATACTAAAAATATGTGCTTCATGTGCTTATGGAATACGCGTTTCGATGGCGACCAGTACAATACACGGGATTGGGCTTTACGTGAGGAAAGCAGATTGCATAGAAATAATGTTATTGAATTACACCTGTACCGATGGAAAAGATTTTGCTTCCTCCAATCCACATCAAACTGGGTATTGTAAAAAATTTAATAAAAGCATTGAGCCCAGATGGTGTTACTTTTACCGAATTGCGCCGATTTTTTCCACGATTAAGCGGCATGAAAGTAAAAGAAGGTATGAACTCTAACAATATTAAATAAGATTTATATTTCATATCATAATGTTTTTATTTTACAGGAATTCTTAATGGACCGGACATTCGTCGTCTTATGAAGGACCAATTTGAGGTTGCATTGAATGATATCGAGCTATTGGCCTGGAATTGTGTGAAATCAGTAATAGAAAGTGAATTAGCAAATCATCGGTCGGAAAACTGGCGAATTTTAATCAAAAAATGCTAACCGCTTTTAAAAACTTAAACGTTAGAATGTCATTGAAAATACATTTTTTGCATTACCATGCCGAAAAATTTAATGACCAATCACCAGCCGAGTCTGATGAACATGGCGAGAGATTTCACCAAGTAACAGCCTGGCTCGAACACTGGTATAGCGGCAAACAACTTAATTCGCTATTAGGGGATATTTGTTGGAATCTGCAGGAGGAAGAAGAAAACATTTCTAAATAAAAACTTTAACTTTAACTAATTAACAACAAAAATAAATGTTTTAAAATTTTTAAGTTTGGTTATTATAAAAAATAAAAAAATTTCATCTTTTCTGAAAAAATCAAAAGTTGTAGACAGACTTTAATCA
The DNA here is from genome assembly GCA_943735925.1 of Pollenia amentaria. Classification (NCBI taxonomy): domain Eukaryota; kingdom Metazoa; phylum Arthropoda; class Insecta; order Diptera; family Polleniidae; genus Pollenia; species Pollenia amentaria. The sequence continues at coordinate 69,320,523 of OX031007.1, read as the reverse complement.
CTTATACCTGCAGCGCCTGAGATGCCCCTAGACGTGCCAAATGTATGACCAGCGCAACTTTATTTTTCATTCCCATCATTTGTTTCTAAGGCCTAGGATTCACTCCTAGGGGGATAAAATGTATGACCGACCTCCAATGTTTTTTGTTTTTAACATTTTCTTTAAACATAGTTGCCATATATCTCCACCCCTTAGGGGGGCTCCCATACAAATATGGCCGTTTAATGAAATTCTTAAATTTGGCCCCTGCAGTACCTAGGATGCCCCTAGATGACCAACCCCACTTTATTTTTCATCTCAATAATTTATTTCTAACATACCCACCCGCTATCTCCATTCCTTAAGGGGGCTTCCATACAAAATGTTCAATGCAGACTAGAAATATATTGGAGAAAAAGTACTATAAATGCCCAGGAGTCGCCCCTAGGGGGATAAAATGTATGAATGACCTCCATTATTTTTTTGGTCTTAACATTTTCTCAAATTATACTTTACGTTTATCATCATCCCCTAGGGGGGCGTTTTATGAAATTCTTAAATTAATTAAAATTTGCCGACTTTTGTGAATAAAATCAAAAGTTGCTAACAGATTTTAATCATTTATGGCTTGTTTTGTTTGCAACTTCGTTTTTTATATGTCTGCAAAATAAGAAGCCTAGCTGCATTTTTTAATTTTTTATGAATTTTTAAAAAACAAAAATTTCGAAATTTTAATAAAAAAATTATTTTTTTTTCAAAAAAAAAAATAATGTTTCTAAAATGACTACGGATATTAGAAAAAAGTTTTATTTTAGAAGGTTTTTTAAGTTTTTTCAATTAGCCAAAGGGTTTTTGAGTTACGCGAGCATATGTTGTGCAACCTCCTCCATTTTGAAAATAACGGTATATCTCGAAAACCAGAGCCAATCTTAAAAAACCGCTGGCACCACTGGATTCAGTGTACCCGAATTATGTTAAAACGCCAGGTGCCCAGCTTGTCACGAAAAAAAAGTGTAAATTTCATGCACAGTGTTATTTATTTCATTCTTTCTTTCTTTTAAACTTTTCTTGCAGAAAAGTTTTCGTGATATGACAGCCGTTATATATTTTTTCCAAAGTGTAAAAATCTCCGTAAGTACCGAAAATATCAATACTTAATAAACATCTGCATGAAACTTAATAATGATGTTCATGAAACTTTCATTTATAATTTTAGAAATAATTTATCTTACAAGTTTAAATTGTATATTGTATTAATTTGAAATTGGAATGCGTAATTGTATTGTAACTAGAGTTACAATTAGGCAGATCGATCGGTTATTTTTCGACAGGTTTTCACCGGTTATTTTAATAATGTGTATCTAATATACATTTTTTTTACTCTTGTTGTAGATGTACCCGTAATTTAAATATTTTTCTAATTCAATATTGGGAAAACTTAAACTTTTTATGCAGAATGTCAAAACAAAATGTAACAAGAGTCAAAAAACATTATGAACAATGTAAATAAAAGCGCGTGTTCTTGTTAAAAAAAAACCAATAACAGTTCAAAATACTACAAAAAAAGTGTTCAGTTAAAAAGTAAATAGTAATTTGTGGAAGTGTATTTGAAATATTAAAAATATTTTTATATAGATGTTATTTTTGGAGATATTTCGAACGGGTTGAAAAAGACAAAGTTAAGTGCCTGAAGTGCCCTAAAATGATAAGTTGCAAAGGTTGCTCCACGTCGCGACTTTTTAATTAATTAGTCCACATGCTTGAAATAAATGTGCTCCAAATAAAACTTAACTCCGTTCGAAGTAGAAAACAAATAATACTTTACTAAAATACCCAGCCAAAAATGAATCATCGGGTGAAATATAAGCCCGTTGTGTTGCAGAGGACGGAATGCCCTTTCAGGCACTAAAAATCTTATATAGTTTTAACACATCTTAATGCTTAAACCAACAACATTCTGGCGGAATCAACGATATGGAAAAAATTCGTCCGTGTTATTTATCAAAACACCAAGAACTAAAAAACTAAATTGAAGAAATCAAGGAATATCATGGAAGGTTTTAAATTTTGTTCATATTACTATTCCTTTCTATAATGCTAAAACAAAATAATTTGAAATATATAATCCTGAGTAAGAAGTTTTGTTTGCAACTTTTCAAAAATATGGTTGAAGTCTACTGATTTATATAGACATGCTTAACCTCCAACAAATTACAACTCATTTAAAACAAATTTGAGAGAATATCCAAATAGTAAATTTATTGAATTCCCATAATTTTTTTTGCATTTGCCAAACGATTGTCTCAATCAAACATCATGTAAGAGTTTCTAACTTACATTATACAATTACCTTCTTACAAATAAAGTTAAGGCCCTAATCATGTACAACGCAGCGCAACGCCACAGAACTAACGCAACGCCAAAGAATAACATTGAAAGCACAAACAATGTCATAAATATTTTGTAATTTTGTTGTTGCATTCTACAGAAATTCACATTGCGTTTTAAAATTTCAAACGCTGCATAGCTTGTGTCGTTGAAAATTTTAAAACGGTACATGAATTTCTGTTGAAAGCAACAACAAAAATACAAAATATTTATGACATTGTTTGTGCTTTCAATGTTATTGTTTGGCGTTGCGCTGCGTTGTACATGATTAGGGCCTAAGTAAATAAATAAAAATTGTAAAAAATAAGGCATTAGTTTGATCATGTTACTGGTCCAACTTTTCTTGGATTTGATCGTCAAATATTTGTTAGGTCTGAACATACCTTAAGTCATAACTCTGTATTTTGTTGGTTTTCTACCTTCACACAGAGAAAAAACATGTTTAAAGAAAATTTGTAAACATATTAGATATGTTTAATTTAACCATATTATTGTCACCGACAACCATATTATTGTTAAATTGGTCCTCCATCGAGAAGCCACAACCATATTATGGTTGTCTTTAAACATTAAAACAATTTGTTTTTAAATTAACAATAGTATTTCCCTCTTTTCTAAGAGCAACATGCTATGGTTGAAAACCAACCATGCTATTATAAGTGTTAAGCATATTTTAGTTATTATAAACCAAAACATGTTTGGACACAACCATAGTATGGTTGTGGCTTCTTGATGGAGGACAAATTTGACCATATGTTTGTCGGTGACAAAAGTATGATTTTGAAGTTATGTACGAAAGTCATGATTATTAAATTTCAAAAACCCGCGGGATATGATTTTTTTTTAATTGTGAATGTAATTTAAGTCGGATGGGAAAAAGCAAGAAATTTTTAAGTTAAGAAAAAAATTTTATATTTTTCTGCAGTAACATCATAAGCAAAATTTCAAATAAAAAATATAAAATAATTTTCTAAAGTGTGTGCAGTGACATCATAAGACACATTAACAGCGATTTCTGCTATGTTGCTGTTCTCCAACGATGGGTATTAGAAAGAAGTCGTTTTAAAGGAGTTCTTAAAAGGGTTTACATTATAATTTCATGAAAGACCTATTAATACATATTTTTAACTTTAAATTCGATGATCTCAAATGTGATGTTTTTTTTATCTTTCTCAGTTGTGTTTAATTAATGCAGTTTTAATTAATATCCTGGTGTAGGGAAATACTATTGAGGAATTCAAACGATAATCATAAATAAATAATAGCAACAAAAACAACCTCTCATAAGTTAGTTTTAACTGTTTAGTTAGGACAAAACCATAATGTAAATTTTATTATTTTAGAACTTTTTTGTTTAGAACACAACAATTTTTTTTAACTATGTATTGTAAAAAATTAGGATATTATGACAATATGACTTGATATCATACCGTTTGAATCCCTCAAATGTGTGCTACCGTAAGAGGGTTTTCTTAATGTTTTTGTTTCTTTGTACACTGAGCAACAAACAGTACAAAAACAGTACATATTGTGAAAAAACAGTACATTTGCGTACTTTTTTGGGTGTTGTGCATAAGAAACAAAATTAAAAATAATCAGTGCATGTACTGCTAAAAACAGTACGTCTGGCACCCCTAGTTGTAACAAAAAGGTAACAATATTTTTCATCTTATATAATCTTATTCACTCAGTACTCTTTACCAGGGACCGAAATAACAGTTATGTATTTTGAAATTTTAAAACAAAAAAAGCATATAGAAGTAAATACTGGCAATCTGATTCAAGTACACCATATCGATCCTTATAAACTTTTCTATGATAAAATATTATGATTTTTAAAGTTTTGATTTTTATTTTTTCGATTAAAAATTACAGTTATTTTTTATTTATATTTTTTTTGGACAAAAGTAACAGTTGTTTTTGATTTTTGTTCAAAAAAATAAAAATCAAACAATAACTGTTATCATCTGACTTTTATGAAAAAAGGAATAACTGTTACGGTCCCTGCTCTTTACCTATAATTTAATGTTTCTAAGTTCAATATTATAGAAAATTCAAAAGGCACCACATGTATAATGGAAAAGTAAAAGAAAGAAATTAAATTTTCCGCATTTCCTCTTTTTGATACTTTTTTTCTCCTCATTGAAGTATCAAAAGTTTAATATTGTAATGGAAGCCCATAATTTAATACAAATATCGTAGCGATTCTTCTTAAACCATATTTACCACCCGATTGCATTCTGATCTTGACAACTTTCTATGAAAAAAAAAAAAAATAAAATCCATTTGAAAACCTCGTAAGCCGCATATAAAATTAAATTTTAATTCAGAATAGAATGATTTTTATATTTAAATTTGGAAATGTTAAAGACTCACCCAACAATTTTTCTGGTTTTTGAGATAAAAAGAATATTTGGAAAGTTTCAGGCCAATGGAACATTTTTGGTGCAGGTACAGACAGACCCTCAAAGTCAGCCACTTCGGCAAAAACGATACTTTTCGTCGAGTAAATAAAAACTATATATAGGTTTTTATTCTCAAATTAACGCTTTTTCGATTCAAATTCAATTTTTTTCCAATCAAACTCAATTTTTTCAAAGTAATTTCAATTTTATTCAAAACAAATTAAATTATTTTCAACACAAATTAAACTTTTTACAAAAAATATCGAAAAATTTTCATTTCAAAATAATTTTTTTTCATTTCAAATTAAATTTTTTTAACTTCAAATTAATTTTTTTTTAATTAAAAGCAAAATACTTAAAAAATAATTTTTATTTATACAATATTAAATTTAGAATAAGCTTCTATTACTTGCTATATAAAGTTTTCAATGTAATTTATTTATACAATATTAAATTTAGAATAAGCTTCTTTTACTTGCTATATAAAGTTTTCAATGTAAGGGTTCTCCAGTTGCAGCTAATGACAAATTCATAGTCATATCAACATAGTAATTGTTGCAATCTGAAGGTGTTACGGATTCTACTGATCGGTTAATTATGGTGACCAAGTCCATGTTACTCTCTGGATCAGCTAGCATATTACGAGCACAGAGTTTAGTTTTTGAGAAAACTTTTTCAATTGGGTTTAGCATAGGGGGATATGGAGGAAGAAAAACTAAAATATGACCGGACTCAGCAATTTTATCTTTCACCACTTGCGTTTTGTATATCTTTGCATTGTCAAGGATCAGCCAAGACCTGTGATGTTGGATTCAGTTAATTTATCGAATAATTCTTCAAGGAAAGATTTGAAAATATTGGTATTAACCGAGGAATTGGCAATTACTTTTTTATGTACAATTCCATGTATGTTCACAGCTGCAATAAGGGAAACATTGCGTCCTCTAACGGTAGGAACAATTACATGTGCTGCGGTATTTACTTTGGATCTAGCCTTGTTTCTTCGAAGGTGATAATTGAAACCGGATTCGTCAATAAATATTATTTTTTCCCTTATTTCCGGAGCGTTTTGGGCAAAATTCATTGCATACGGTATGCGTCGTTGAATTGTAGCATCGGAATTTAAACGATCTATGTTAATTGTCGCAGTTTTTAAGGTAATTCGCAAAGATTTTAATGCAGTATGTATGCTGGTTGTACTTAAATCCACATTATGAATTTCTAGAATCTTTCCGCGAATACCTTTTAATGTTATACATCGATTTCTTTCAATTATCTCTTCAACTTTTTCTAATATTTCGGGAGTCAATTTGGAATGACGTCTTCCACCACGGATTTTCATGATAACGCACCCTTCCTTCTTGTAGCGATTTATAATGGATGTAGCTGTATTTTTATTTATACCAGCTATTTCGGCTGATTCAACAATGGTTTTTCCTTCGTTATATAACTTGATCAAAATATTTTTTTATCTACGCTAATATGGTTATATTTTTCACGTCTTCTGCGATGACGATCAGGCGATGTTATTTCAGATATATTTTCCTCGGAAGAACTATCTGTTAGAAACTGAAGCGGACGATAATTACATACATTCGATACACCAGAACTAATAGCGCGACTACTTTCTTCGCTGGATGACATTTTGTTATTTATTTAGTATTAATATAAGTTACAAAATAAGAATTTCTTTAAAATTGTAACAACTTTTATTTCACTTGATCTACCAACTTATTGACTCAGTAGTCAAACACTTTTTAGCATTTTATGTTTACCGTTACAAAATGTTTTTTAGTACATTCATTAATCGGTGTTTTTATTATTGTACTGGAAAATATTTTCCAGTATTATAAATAACACAATAATAGAAAAGGAATCACGAATAACAGAAGAAAATAACAGGTTTTTAAATCTTTCCATATTGAATTCGTGGAAAAATTAATTTGAAGTGAAAAAAATTGAATTGGAAATAAATAAAATTTAATTAAAAAAGAAAAAAATTTAATTTAAAATGAAAAAAATGAATATGTGTCGAAAATAATTTAATTTGTTCCGAATAAAATTGAATTTGCTTTGAAAAAAATTGAGTTTGATTTTTAAAAAATTTTAATTGAACGAAAAAAGTATGAATTTGAGAGTAAAAACCTTCTTTAAAGCACAAATGTTCCTCGAGTACCGACTCTTTCAATAAAATGCAAGTTTTTCCTGTCTGCCAAATCTCTATCTTAATATCTAAACATGGCTCCCGTACTAAATATCGCTCTTGGCCGAAATTAGTTTGCGGACCCTAAGGGCCAACGCGTGCCCATAGGGGGTCGATTTCTAAGGCCGACTCCAACTTCTTTTACATAATTAACATTTCTTGTAAAGGATTCAAAGCTCTAACTCTGCTCCTAATAGTAGCCCCCAACCAAACCGTTAAATTTACGGAAAAACATAGAATTTCTCGAATTTGATTTATTATAAAAATATTTTTTTTTAAGTTAAGAGTCATAATCTATAGGATATAGAAATAAAAAAAAGTATAGAAATAATAAAATTAAAAATTAAATTTAATTTGAAATATACTTTGCCCTAAAAACACATAAGCGATAAATTTGGCTACAGTTACTGGTAAGTTACAAACTTTAAAAAAAAATGTTTGTTCGTCCTTCAGAGAGTCGCAAAGCAATGTTTTGCTTTTCGTTGTTGTTTTTGTTATTTGAAGTTATTGGAGCTTACGTGTTTTAAGAAGAAACGCGACCGTAAGTCAATGAATGAAGAAACATTTTTGTAAAAAAGTACCAAAAAAAGGGACGATTTTCAACCCCTTAAACGTTCGAATTTCGAAAAAGTACCAAATTTATATTTGTATTTTTTAGATAAGTTACGAATGTTTTCACGGTGTTTACATTTGCCAGTACTGGCAAGACAGTTGCAATACATGCAAACTTTTTCACTAATACATGTACACTTTTCCAACTGTCTTGTCTACTGTCTAGCAAATTTTGCAGACAGTAAAATGGATAGTGATTTGACATTTGCTGACAGTAATTTGAAGTTTTGTTTGCAAAAGTAAAAAAAAATCAACAATTAAAAGAAAATTTATAAATTATGCTTTGATTTTGCATGATTTACTTAAGGGTTACCTATGTTTACAAATAATAGTTGTTAAATGCTATTTTTAATTTGTTAAGTTCATATAAAACACGTTTAGCTAGAACTTGAACTGTGACATTCACGGTAGACATTTTTTTAAAAGTGAACTGTCTTAACTACTGTCTGGACGCCTACGTCACGAAGACAGCAAGTAGTGTTTTTGGCAACTAATATATATTTGCTTACTGTCTTGCCAGTACTGCCAAATGTAAACGTACTGTTATAGTTTTTATTTCTATGCTTATTGGTTTAACAGATAGATGGGGTGACAAAAAAGTTCCAAAATACCCTTTTACTCCTCAAAAGGGGCGAATTTTAATTAAAAAAGTTACAGACACCCGTCCGCTTATTTTTTTTAAAGAACAAGTATAAGTTTTATATATTTTTTTTGTATCTCTTTAAGTTTAGAATAATATGAGTTAGGTTAAATTAAAAACGGAATGACCAACCTATAAATACTATTTCGACCTGTGGTGAGATAATGTCTTATGCATACATAGTGCATATGTATATCATTTCAAAGCACTATCAAACGGTACTATCACTATGAATTATTTTATTCGAGTCAGAAACAACAGAGATATTGCAGAACGTATTAATACTGACAGCTCCCGGACAAAAATTTTTTTGACAAAATTTATATCTATATGTAACACTTTAAATAGGAAGCTTTATAAATGATATAAGTTATGAGTTAGGTAAGGTAAAAGGCTGGCGAAGATTGACTTCACACCCTCACCTTCACACAGAGACCAATATGATCTTTGTTAAATTGTTGAAGCCTTTTACGAAAATGTGAGTTTAAATCAAAATGTATTTCCCAAAGCATTTTTAATCAGCATAATCGACCAAATGTGTCCACAATCGGAAGAATTGTAAGGTCGGCCAAGGAGTTATTATGAATGGTGTTCGCTATCGAGGGATGATAACGGACTTCTTGTGAGCTGAAATTAAGGATATGGACCTGGACTATATTTGGTTTTAACAGGTCGGTGCCACACAGCCAACGAAACAATGGCTCTATCGCGCGAGAAATTCAATGGCTGTGTTATCTCACGTCGTGGCGATGTTAATTGGCCGCCACGATCATGTGATTGGACACCGTTGGGCCTCTTTTTTTTTGGGGATATTTAAAAGAAAAAGTGTACGTCAATAAGCCAAGAACAATTCAAGAGATAAACGATGAGATAATTCGGCACATTAACAACATTGAACCTCAATTATGTCTCAGAGGCATTGAATATATGAAATACCGGATAGAGGCATGCCTACCGAAGCCGTGGCGAGCATTTGGCCGATATTTTGTTTCACTAATAATTGTCATAGACTCTTCTAATAAAAATAATAAGTTAATTATGGGAAAAACAATGTTAATCGTGCGTTTGGGTTGAACCGAATAGGAAAGAAAAAGATTTTTTTTTTTTTTTTTTTGTATTCGTTCATTATTTTAAAATAATAATTAATTTCTAATAAAAAATTTTCCTTTCGGCTCTAATTTCGAATCTTTTTCTTTTTTAAAAAACTTTACAAAAATATTAAAAAATTTTTTAGAAAAAATCGAACGATGCAGAGAAAATTTTAATTAGCGAAGCCGGTGTTTCTTATACCATAGAGAATAAAATCCTTGCGCCCCTCTATGTTATACCATAGAGGTGAAAATCTTTAAGCCTGGCCGAAGGCCGGCTATGCAGAAAAGCTTAAATTAGCGAAGCCAGTGTTTGTTATACCAAAGGGGAAATACAATAAAATATTTGGGATGCAACGATACGGCTCTTTGCCAATATTATACCGATACTCAAACTTAAATATCGCCGAAATCGGTTACGATACCGATACGCATATTGAATTTGAATTGCAGTTAAAATTAACAAAACTCAAATAGAGTAAATTGTTGATTATACAAAATTACAGTGTAAGAGATTTTCCGTGTGATCTGCAGATCTACAGCAACGGGACACATTGAAAACTTAAAAATTAATGAGCTATTTTCTTCAAGTTTGGGTATAAGATGTCATTGCGCCCGTAAACAAGCGGATCTACAAATATTAGAAGAACTAACGTAGGTTAGGTTAGGTTCCATGGGTATCCATCGAGAGACAGCTCACTTGGGTCCTTCTGCGGTCCCTTTGTGATACCCAGCGCCAATGCCCATCCAAAAAGCAGTTACTCAGATGGCGTCACTGCAAGGTTGAGCCAATTCGTCCTCCTAATGAAGAGAAGAAGCAATCTTAGTTCTATTTTTGATAGATCCTCCAAACAGGAAAACACCGGTTCTCCCAGGTATTTTTCCCTAATGCCCCGTAGCCCAGGGCATTGACAGAGAAAGTGAATCACAGTTTCCTCTTCCTCCTCCTCATGACAACTTCTACAGTAGTCATTGAATACCAGACCCATTCTTCTAGCATGAGTCCCAACAGGCCAGTGTCCAATTATGACCGACACCACGGTCCTGATTTGGTTCCTATTGAACCTAAGTAGAGATTTGGTTCTCCGTTCATCATATCCAGGCCAAAGTGCCCTGGATGTGGAGCAGGTGGACTCACGGGTCCATCCCTCTTGCGCAATTCTGTAACATTGTAACTATAGTATATTATACTTAAATATGTATGTCCATACTTATGTAAATATATCTATCTATATATATAAAATAGGATGTGTGTATGTATGTATGTGTGTATGTAACGTATGGACTCCAAAACGGCTGGGCCGATTTTAATGAAATTTTCAGGAAATCTTCAGAATATTCAGGCGGGTGACACTGTGAAGTCTGATTTCTGATTTTCGGTCTGGGGGCGGATGGGCGTGGCAAAATCCATAACTTGAGAACGGCTTGACCGATTTGAACGATTTTTTCTTTAAAATGATCGCCATGGTCTAACTTAGATTTTTTGGAAAGAAAATGTTGTCCCGCTCACTTTTTTCGTAAGATTCACAGCATATATATACATACATACAACCATATGTATTTTCAAATCAAATGTAAATCAAACATATGTATATGAGCGGCCCTATGTTCCACAGGAAATTAAAGGATTACATATGATGCCTTAAAAAGAAAAATTATTGTTTATTTAAATTCAAATTAGTTAATATCATTATTCTATATTTATTATATGTACTATAATTTAAGCACTTATGTCTGTAAGGATTTTTAATCTATAGACTGGAAAATTAAATAAATAAAAATATATATGTATATGAACAACATTTTAATTTATCTATAATCGGTGACAGATTCAAAGGCGAAGACGTACTTATTCCACGAATTCCGATGATTTCCAACGATTTACCATTTGAATTCAAGCGGCTTCAATTCCCTTTGCGTCTTGCCTTTGCTATTACCATCAACAAAGCACTAGGCCAATCATTGACTATTGCTGGCTTAATTTTGGAAAATTCATGTTTTTCACACGGCCAGTTTTATGTGGCTTGCTCCCGAGTTGGCACACCAAATAAAAAAACAAAAAACATTGTCTATCCGCTAGCCTTAAGATGAAGTAATCAATAAATATAATTTCCAATTTGCCTTAAATACAAGTTTCTTTTTTCATTGAACCCATATCTACACCATATGTAAGTTATTCTGTAAAAAAACTTTATGATCGGTATTTCATGGATTTTTATTTAAAGGCCGTAAATTTCGTTTAAAGATCAATTTAAATCGTCTGGTAATACAACACTAATGTTTGCTTAGGGCCAGCAACGCGGACCGGGTCAGCTAGTTATTTATAAAAATCTATAGTATAAGATCGTCTGAAAAACGATTGTGCCTTTTGCAATAGTTTTAAATCACTTTTAAATAATTTTTTTTAATTATTTTAAAGATAAATACATAACAAGCTTCGTTATTTGAAGTGTTTAATTTGTTTTTTAACATTGTTTTCCTTATATTTGTAGCTTGGTGCTGAAAAGGCCAATGACAAATAATTCATTTTTGAGAAAATTAAAATTTTAGTTTTTTTACAGAAGAGTTCTAAGTGATATTGGCTAGAAAAACCCTTTTGAAACTTCTTTTATTTAATTTTTATTTAATTTTATGTTGACTTCAAAAAATATAATAGAATAAATGAAATACAATTTTATTTCACATGTTGGTCATGTTTTTTCGTCAAATATTTGCTAGGTGTGACCGTAGCTTAAAAAAAAGACCTAATTCACCAAATAACTCAAAACAGCAAAATATTGCCATTGGCCTTTTTAAGTCCCAAGCTTCAGACATAATGAACTCAAATTTTGCTTTTAGTGCCTGTTCAACGATTTCGAACGTTAACGTTCGCATAGAAAATAATATTTAAAACAAAAACAAATTTTAAAATTTTGTTGCTGTTTTCAATGTTAATTTCTATGCGAACGTTAACGTTCGAAATCGATGAACTGGTAATTAATAAAATTAATGTTTCTTTGGAAAATATTAAACCCAGTAGCTAACAAGAAATTAAGAATCGAATTTTTAACAACTTGTTGTATTTTCGATTTTTTTGTTATTCACTTTGTATTCCCGCTATAAATATATACGGAATTGAATTATGGTGTTTAAAAAATTCAGTTTTATTAATTAAATTTGGTCACGGTTCAAAATATAGAATGAATTCAAGTTTTGTTTCAAAAAAGATTAAAGCTTTTTATGTTATTAATATGTAATTTTATATTAAAAAAGTATATGTACTGTTTTTTATGCATTTGTACTAATTTTTTTCTCTTATTTACTGATTTCTCTGATTTCAAAACTGGCAACCCTAATTTAGAGTGTAATTTTCATTTTACTCTTATTAGTCCGAACTTGCCAGATATCTTGTGGAACACACCTATGTTCTAAAGCCTCAAATCTTTTAGTTAGAGCTAATGCTAATGCTGCTTAATTCTGAGACTCCGAACTATTTTCCATCTTCGCTGATACATTCTATATATCGTTGGTCTCAAGTAGAGAGAAGGAGAAGGTAAAAACATAATAGAAACTGTATGTATCATAATGTAAACTTGCTCATACAATTGCTTGTAATGCCGTTATTCTTTACAATATTGCAATAAATTTTTGTGACGAGGTGTATTTGTGTAAAATTTATTGGAATCACTGAAAAAGTCAATTTCGTAAAAAATACGAGTTAGGGCCTTTCTACTTGAGACCATCGATATGAAACAATTTCATTATTCTGTGTTAATGTATTATTTCTCTTAGTTGCTAAGCAAAAAATAAGCATAGAAAATTTAATTTTTTGTTCAAAAATATTCCAACTAAATATAAAAAATATCGTCGTATCGACACAAAATATAGCCGATACCGATATATCGGAAAATCTGAAGAATCACCGATATATCGGTATCGGTATTCGTTGACCTTAAACATTTTTAACAATCGTGAGAATTTCCTTTTATTTAATTACTCATACCTAGATGTAGGTGGCAGAGGGTCCCACCCGCCCTGAATTTTATTATTTTCGGTTTTCTTGCCCCCCTAAATTTTATTATTTTCGTTTTCCTTGCACAATTAAATTTAAGTTCAGAAGTCAAACATTACTCTAAGTGGGCGTGGCGGTTTTTTGGATCCAGTGGGGCCCACGGGCCTCAGCCTTCTTAACTTTTTTTTCGTGTGCCGCGTAAACTGCAGTTTTGCCAAAGATTATTCTACTTATGGCAACACCGTACGTATTCCACAGTTTTTTATAACTTTTGAATACCATAGTGCTATACACACAAAAAGGGCTCGTCGAATTGTGGTTTATTATTTTTTACTTATTTCTACATAGTACATGTGTACGTATACATCGAGTTGTAAACATTTTTTCTGTGATTGTTATTGTTTGACTTATTTTTATGTTTTGTTCTTACGAATACATTCTTATTTCGCATTTAAATAGTGTGACTTTCATTATGTTGTTGGTGTGGTAAAATATGGCCACACACTCAATTGTGTCTACATTCCCAACAAACGAATAACAAATTTATAAAATTTATTGAAAATAGACATAAATAGACAATACACTTAAACAGATTTATTAATTGATATCGCCAAAGCGAACATATTTGTGTAAAATATATTCCTAGAAAAACACTTAATAAAAACTTTTTTATTTTTACTATTATACCTACATTTTTTATTAACTATTTTCTAAGAGTTCTATTTATTTGTACTTTTTTAAATAGAGGGCAATAAAAATGTAAAACGTAACAATTTTATGACATAGACTCAGTATTCTCTTGTCATAAACATTAAATCCAATAGGACAGAGGATACTCTGTTTCCAATAGTTTAACAAATAAAAGTTATCATTGTTTTTATATCATGATTCTTTCTCTAAACTTTGTTTGCATTTAACAATATAAACACATAAGTAGTCACATATACCAACACAATCATTAATCTTGACACTTGGCTGTTCATTGATGGCCTTTGACCATTCTCCTTTTTTTCTTTCAAATTAAACATTGTTTATATTGTTTCTTTTTTCTATGAACTTTCTCAAATCACTTCTTTTATTAATCGTTTTTGTTCACGTAATTGTTATTTTATTATTTCTGTTTTGTATACTGATTACGCTAAACATTTCTCTTGTTTATATGAAATTAATGAATTTTCCACTGGTTAAATATTTTTTCATTATTATTTTATCAGCACAATAAAATAATTTGTAAAGTGTAAAGGAAAACATCGAGAATTCTACAAATGCGATGTTTTGTGTCTTATATGACAGTTAGTGCTACCAAGTTAATATTTGTTAAAGTAGTGCTACCAGACAAACTTTTTGCTGTCGGATTGCAGGGCTCAAGTTGCGGCAATATAAACTATGTGGAATCTTCTATATCCCAAAAAAAAATTGTAGTTTGCTGATTTATTAATGGCCAAAAGCTTCGTACAGACGGTGGTCAAATCTAACAATATTGTCAGCAGAATGAGCTAAAAATGTTTTACAACCGGTCAATATTAATACATCAATATATTTACGTATCTGACGATCGTGTGAACACTATTTGTTCCCATTGGCAGATCACTGTCAGACGTTGGAAGCTTGTTTTTTATTGTCAGATGTGCAAAGCTTATGCATCGGACAAAGGCATAATTGAGATGGACCTTTTTATTGGCAACTCTGCCAATACACACGTATCAGGGATGAAGAATTGAGTTTTGGATTTTGTACCAACGTCAATAACAAAATTAAGCTTTGAGGCTATACTCTGGCTCAGATCTTGATTTTAGAAAAATCTGTATTTAGAAAAAAGGCATTTTATATATAACGAAATGTATTAAAAAAAAAGTACAAGTGCACCATATTTCCCATTCTTGATATGCATGAGTGAAAAGAAAACAAAAGAAAAAAGTTTAGTTTTGAAAAATTAATATTAATAAAACCTATTCGAAACAACTAAAAAAAATAAAATCCCTTTTATTGTTTTCCCCTTCAATAACAATTTTTTCACTCTTCCAGTTTATTAAAATACACGCAGCTTCCATTTTCTGACAATGCCTAAAAACGATATGGCTTACAATATAAATTTATTATGCAAACGTAGGAAAAATATAATTGTAATATGGATACAAGAGCATTTTTTGAAGATAGTGGTGATGGCAGCAGGAAGAGTTTTGCAATATAAATGTGAAAATGTTATACAGATGAATGATAGGGAGTAAGAAATTTAGTACATGTTTAAGGTATTAAATATTTTGTTTAATAATTCCCAGCTTTCAAAAGAATTTTCACTAAAATAAGGCAGCATTTAAATAAATTTTGTCTGACCTAGAGAATGCAAGTTCAGGAAGTAGTCGACAAGGAGCTCTTTCTGCCAAAGATAAACTTTCTGCTTGTGTGAGTTTTTTTTCTGAAGGGAGTTACAAAAAAACAATACATGAAAATTTTTTACTAAAAACAGCGTTAAACACTGGCATATTTTAAGTGTAGCCCCAAATTTTTTATTTCTTTCGTTGATTAAACCAAAAGCAAAGTAATTTCATTAAATCAACCATTTGCTTCTAATTGCAATTTGTTTATATATCTCTTTTATTCCTATATTTTTTTTTAATAACTAAACTAAAGTTTTTTTTTAATTTTATATTTCTTCTTACATTTTTCATTCCTTTCGTTAGCTTCTCTTTCAAATCTGAAATTACTTCAGATATCCCACTAACAGAATCCTCTTCAGAAATATTTTCTTATGTGGATCCAGTTCCATTTCCATGTGATATTCTCCGAAACATCCATAAGTTTCAACTGGTAACGAGTAATCTAATTAACTTCACCAAGTTCGGTTAAGCTTCTCGGGCAGTACGTTTTGTGTTCTCAATCGTAGGAATGTATATGCACAACAATGGCTGCATGTAAATTTTTTTCTTTTCTTTTTCTCTTTTTCTCTAAAACTTGAACAGTATGAACCAAGTAGAATTCAACTACAGGTGGTGTCGAAACTACAACAATCCAAAAACAACAGAAACAACATAGGGTTTTTTGCATTGTATTATTAGTGGTTACGGTCCAAAACGTCAACCATTCCTAACAAAACACTAACAAATCAAAACAAATTGGCTCGAACTGTCAAAATCAGATGGCGTTTTAACACCACCTGTAGTTGAATTCGCCTTGGTATGAACCAGCACTTTATATTTAGCAGTAAAAGTTATTTTGATATTATAAACAAAAGAAGCATACAGAAGTAAATGCCGGAAAACTGATTTAAGTATACCATATTCATCCCTTTGAAATTTTCTATAAATAAAAATATATAGATTTGTAATAAATAGAATCTGGGAATTATTTCTTTTCATAAGCTCTTTATTATATTCAACATTTTTCGAATTTATTCTATGAGCTAAATTTCAGTTATGTATTTTATAAAGCTTTTTGTAATAGTTCCATCCCTTAAATTTAATAGAAACAAAAAAAAAGCTGTCTGTCAAACTTACACGTCAAGTTATGTTATAAAATAGCTTAAAAAACACTTACATGAGGAGGCTATACCTAACACTAACATGATGTAAGTGTTAATGTTAACCATTTGATGTCAGTTGTAGCCTGGGTGTAAAATAGCAATCATGTCAATAGAACATGAGCCCTTTGAACACAGTCTTTGCAATCAGTTGTCATGTATGACTTTTTTCTTGATCTTACAGAATACATATAGGACAACTAAGACTTTATGAAAGCGGCTTATGAGTTCCGCCTTAATTATTTTTTATTAATGTAAGTAAAAGTTAATACCAGTAAACGAAAGAAACTATACCCCAAGGTATATTTATAGCAGGTAGTCTCGGAAAGCCTGCTGATTATTTTTTTATTTGCTTGTTTTGTGATACGAACTGTCAAATGTTGTTTATGTTTTTTCAACACGTGTTACATTTCTAGCGGTATAAGTAAACAAGTTTTTTTAATCAAAGTAAAAAGTGATAAAATTAAAAAGAAAACCAGTGATTTATAATAAAGAACAATTTTATGTAAAGACTTTAACATATAATTAGACAAAAATATCAAAAAAAAAAAAATGAATCTATTTTCGTTTAATGGCGTTTTTCTTGTTTGTTTTTCATTTGTCTTTATCAACTCCTTCGCTGTTTGACAGTTCGTATGACATAACAACAATAAAAAGCCCTTTTGTTTGTTTTATTGTACAATTGTTGTAATCTCGCTACCTGCTATAAATATATCTTGCTATACCCTTTATAAGATTAATAGCCTATTTCCAATGTGCGAAAGAATTCTTTCGTTCGCATAACTTCATTGAAAACAACAACAAAGTCTAAAAATGTGCTTTTGTTTTCAATGTAGTTATGCGAAAGAAAGAATTCTTTCGCAAATTGGAAATAGGCTATAAGTATAGGGATTTTAGTACAATTTTTAAAAAGTATTTCTTATAGCGATTTCGTACCATTATTAAATAATTATTTCCCATCTCTGGACAGAATAAACCTCGACTAGAGGTGTGATTCAATTTATAAAATTTTTGGCTCTTCAGTACATTTTCCCCAATGAAACGTAAAAAGTGTAAATATTTGTCTAGTGTTTTTCTTGCATTTATAAGGTGAAAATGTATATATAGTCGAATTTGCCCTAAAGCAAACAAAGCACCTAACGTGCCCAAAAGTTTTTTAAAATAATAAATGTTTATTAAATTAACGTAAGTAATAAAATTAAAAAATAGTTCCACAATTTTTTTTTTGGTTAGTTACTTATTCACCACAGTAAAGAGACGAAAAAAAGAAATGATTTTGCCATTGTAAAATATGTGTGTAATTTGCGAATAAGTGGTGGAATGCGCGAGTGTTTGTGCAGATGTGGTATTCTATCAGTGTTGCCAATGCATCTGCAATTATACATGTGTGTAATTTATACTAAAATGTGCAGCCTATGTGTAATTTTTTTCTGTTTTTCATTAATTTTTGCAATTTAAAATGACGTATTACACATTTGTGCATATGTATGTTGTACTACACCTGATTTTCAGAAATTAGAATACGATTTTTTAGGCATTACTTTTTTTATAAGATGCTTTTTACTTTGTTAAAAGCGTAGCAATGTTGGAAAACTTTCCTGTAATTCATTGTCCAGACCTGCAATTTTTTTGTTGCAGAAATTCCTGATTTTATGGATGAGAGAGTGGAAAGACTGAAATAGGGTACACTTACTGCCTGTTTGTAGAACGCGAGCGAAAAAGTAATGACTCGTTAAAACAAAAACAAATTTTGAAATTGGTTTTTGTTTTAAATGTAAAGCTCTGTTCACACCTACTAAATATTTGACGTCCTACACGTAACCACTAGGTTTATTAAAACATTTTTTCTTTTGCAAAACGTTTGCCGGATCAAAGTTCATTTAACAGTTTCTTAGTTGAATTATACAATTATCTTTTTACAAATAAAGATAAGGAAGTCAATAAAAATTGGTAAAAATAAATCTAAAGTTTTTTGGATTTTTTTCGACAAATATTTGTTAAGTCTGAACATACCTTAAGTTAAGCGAGTCACTTTAGCGCTCGCGTTCTATAAACGGGCAGATATTCTTGAAATCGGCCAACTTGTGCTATTTTGTAATATTAATTTCTGCCGTATTCATAAAAAAATTTCATATATTAAGCGTATTTTTTAAAATTAAATTTTAAACATATTTTTCTTTAAGTTAATTTAGTTGTTATGCTTTTTATTTTAAACTAAATAAAAAAAAAAATAATGTAATTTTCTTCAAATGTGTTTGGGACTCAGTTTTTGTGTAATTTAATTGGCAATACTGTATTCTATATAAGAAAAAAAGTTTTGAAGGGGAGTAAAGACGGAAAGGGGTAGATTCTGGTGAAATTCACTTACAGTGGTTAATTCAAATGTTATTAAAAGTGTGTGCGTGTGAATTTTCTATGACTGGCTGTTGTTATTTTTGTACTTACTTTTAAGTAACGTGCAGAGGATAAGTTTCATGCAACTTCCTGGAAAACAAAAAAGTTTTGTAAATAAACAAACACAAAATGTGTTTGGCTGACGCAATAAAAACTTAAAGGTTTCGCCAATTTAGTACAAAAATAGTTTAAAACAGGTCTACCTCTTTCTTTTGTACTAGATTTTTTTTTTTGGAGATTTATTGACGACAGCTTTTTATGCTAACACTACAATAGTGTAGGGGGTATAATGCGTTTTTGTTGATATTTGTAACACAATGCTAGGAACACAACTGGGACGAACGACGAATTTTTGGCCCCCAATATTCATTCACAAATCGTTTTAATTAATTTTTCAAGGCATTCACTTTTTTATATAAAAATAAAAAAAACGTGATTAAAAAAATTTATACCCATCTGGATTTTTTTTATTTGAAACAAAATATTTTTTTTTCTTTTCTTTCGAAACAAAATTAAATAAAAAACCGTTTATGATATTTGTCGCAAAAGCTGAAAATAATTAGGTGCGTTTGAGTACTTTTACAGTAAAATGCAGTAAATGAGTAAACTGAAAAATTTTCTCACAAAAAGCTGTTGTCCAAAAAAGTACGCGAACGCAAAATTTGTAAAAATTCGTAAAATTAAACGCAACAGCTGATGGCAAATAATTGAAGTGTTGAAAAATGTTTACACTTTTGACTACTTAACTCGTTTTCTTATCGGTACCCGATTAAATACTTTTTATAACACGAAATTTTAAGAAAATAAAAACAATTTATTTCATTTCTCTTTCACATTTTTATTTTTTTTTTATTTTATTTGATTTTACTGATTTTTGTCCGGCTAAATTTGTTCGAAAATACATGAATACATTTTTCGCTATTGATTACTTAAGAAATAAGTGAAGTACTAAGTACCCAAATACAAATACTTTTAACAACTCTAAAAAATAAAACAACAACAACAAAAGTTTAAAAGTTGGAATTTAGCCATATAAATGCACCACAAAGAAGTTTAATTAACTAATATTTATTAACTTGTTGTTATTGTTTAATTTTTATTTAGGCCCTTATCATGTACAACGCAGCGCAACGCCAAACAATAACATTGAAAGCACAAACAATGTCATAAATATTTTGTAATTTTGTTGTTGCTTTCAACAGAAATTCATGTACCGTTAAAAAATGTCAACGCCACAAGCAATGGAGCGTTTGAAATTTTAAAACGCAATGTGAATTTCTGTAGAAAGCAACAACAAAATTACAAAATATTTATGACATTGTTTGTGCTTTCAATGTTATTCTTTGGCGTTGCGTTAGTTCTGTGGCGTTGCGCTGCGTTGTACATGATTAGGGCCTTAAGCTTTCCTTTTTTAAAACAATTTCGTCACAATTTGTATCGTTTTTGTTTGTTTCTTTTGCTTGTTTACCTTTTGTAACATACATATGTTTTTTTGATTTACTAAATTTTACTGCAAAAATTTCTGCAGTAAAAATTTGTAAGTACTCAGTCAAGAACTGTCACTTTACGCTCTCAATTTGTGTTCTCATTTACTGCATTTTGTGTACTCGAACGCAATTATTTTCAACGGATGAAAAAATTTAAATACATAGGTATAATCAAAATGTGTTGTAAAAAGAAATCATATAACGAACACAGTAAAATAATATAATATTCATGTATATGCACATTTAACGACCGTCTTCACAATTTACCGATATCTATAGGTAGAATTTTATCGGCTGTATAAAAAGTGTTCCATTTTGACAACTTTACTTTTCTTCCTTTTGGATGCATTTTAAATTAATTATTACAAGAAGATTGAGAAGTTTCTTGAGAGTTTCGTTTGAAGATTATCTTAAATTTCGTCTCTTGATTTATATATTTAGAATAATTAAATATCAGAATCCAATTACTATTGCACAAATGATATCCTCTACTAGAACTATAAGAAATCCTCAAATGAAAATTTTACGGAGTAATAATTCCACGTGTAAACGATCTTTGTTTGCACGGGCTGTCTTCTCATTGACAATTTCAACCTTTAAAAGAAAATTTTAAGTTTTGTATAACACGGGCACCTCTTAGATGCTTGAAGTTTTGTATAACACGGGCACCATTTAGATGCGTATCATAGCTGCCAGTTAAATGTGCCGGAAATCGGCAAATTTTGCAAAAAAAAAAATCGTCAAATTGACTTACTTCAATTTTTATCTATCAAAAAAAAAAAAAAAAAAAAACGAAAGTATCCAAGAAGTTATTTAAAAATACTAAAGAACACTAAAAACTTTTGTAAGTTAGTACAAAATTTGTCATTTGAAAAATTGTCAAATTTGGGGTATAAATCGTCAATAGCTTATTTTTGGATTCCAAAATCGTCAAAATGACGATAAATCATCAAATCTGGCAGCCGTGATGCCAATGGACTTGGTTCATATTTTACCCAATATAAGAATTAAATATTTTCTTTTTAATCGATGATGAGGGAGTCGCTGGGATGCTAGAAGGTGTATTGCTTTATTTATTTTCTTCTATTGTTAAATTCTCATAGTAAACATATGTATAAGTATAGTAACTTGTAATACGAATTAAATTGAAATAAAAGAAAATGAAAAAAAAGCCATCTTTCAAACAACAAAAACTAAATTAAAATCGATATAGGCGTTGGGGATACAGCTAGAAAAGGGGAGATAACTTCTAATCGGTTGAACCGATTTTCTTTACACAGAGCTAAGAACTCTCGATCGCCACCTTTTAAACGGAACATACAGATAGATACATGAACACTACAAACTTGTAACATCCCTCTTTTTTGGGCGGGGTTAAAAACGATTGGTGTTCTTCTAAAATTTACGAATTTTATATACATATGTATGTACATAAGAATTTTTTGCTTTAAAAAAATTTTAATTTAAAATATTTAAAATTTGAAAAATTGAAAGAAATTTGGCAATTTTTTCCCGATATTTATCGTTTAAGAATTTTTATTAGGTCTGTCTGGGTACTTTTCCAGTAGCAAATACTCAGTAAATTTTTTTGGGAGAGTAAGACAAATTTTACTCTTTCGGCTGAGAATATCTCAAAAAGTACGCAGACAGTATCCAGTGAAATCTTGCAAGAAAACAGCTGATCGGTGTGTAAACAATTGAAATTACAAACGTGAGCCAAGATAGCGTTGAAGAAATAGCGTCCAATTTGGGAATTTAAAAACCGGGAAACCAAAATACCCAAATAATGTGTATTTGCAGTATAAACAAAAAGTTAGCGTCGAATTTAGGAATTTAAAATAGGGAAGTACAAATATAGGAACAAATCTAGTTTACCGACGCAGCTCCAAATAAAAAAAAAGTACCCAGGGTGATGGAAAATGCAAAAATAAGAAGAAAAAATTAAATAAAAAAGTTGGCGCAAACGCTTAGTTTTCGAGTTATCGACGTTTAAAATTTTCATATAAATACATATGTATGTGATTTTCCCCTACAATTCTAAACGTATATGGCCAATATTGGTATCATTTTAAAGCTCTTGAACAGATTTTTCTGGATATACATAATTTATTTCAAAATATTAAACTCTTTAGATCACATTACAGTTTTTTTCATTTTACGTCGAAATGTTACGGAAGTGCACTAGGAAAGAATGTTGTTTTTTTAAATAAAAGTGTAATACAAATTTTATAAAATAACAAACACTAGCATCGCAAAAAAAATTCTTTGCATAGCCAGCCTTTGGCCGGACGCAAGGATGTTCTTCTCTATGGTATAACAAACACCGGTTTCGCTTACTAAAGCTTCCTTGCATAGCCGGCCTTCGGCCGGGCGCAAATATTTTCTCCCCTATGGTATAACTAATACCGGCTTCGCTTACTAAAGATTCTCTGCATAGACGGCCTTTGCCCATGGACAAGGATTCTCTCCTCATTAGTATAACATAAACATAAAGAAGGTTTTACTTGTATTTTAATTAAAATTCTTAAATAAATTAGTATGTAGTACTAGCGGGCCCGTTGCCTGCTTCGCACGGCAAAACAAAATAAGAAAAGAAACACACTTGTTTTTAATAAAGTTGTTTTAATTTTTTTTAACAAAATATTCAAATTAAAACGATGATTAGATCGAAAATTAATTTATTTTTATCAAAATACTCACCAAAAAATGCGAAGAAATTAATATTTTCAAAAATCGATTATGATAAGATCAATCACCAATGATGTCCAAAGAGAAAAGAGAAATGATAACAAATTGCTATTTGCATCACTCCGTGCAATGCTCTCCAATGCACAAACGACCAAAATGTATTCAATACTAATGAATGCTGTATGCGGTACAAAAAATGCCTGCGGCAAAAACACACTCACTTCACATACGCACCGCACACACATGCGTTATCGGATTTCAACCAAACTTCATATAAACCATATATGGGCCACTGCCTACGTAGTGTATAAGTTTGGTTGAAATCGCACGACGCGTTTATGATTAGTTCGGCGACGTACATATACGGACTTATTTTTATATATATAGATATACATATGTACATACATTAAAGAATTAGAAAAAATTAATAAATTTGTTTTTATGCTTACTAAAAAACTTTTGTACTTTTGCAAACTCGTCCCACTTCTTAATAAACTAAAAATATTAAAATAAATTCTGTATGTCCAGAAAGATCTAGTGAAACGCTTTGCAATGATACCAATATTAGCCATATACATTTGGAAATGTACTGCAAAATCACATATTTATATAAAAACTTTAAACGCCCATAACTCGAAAACTAAGCGTTTGCGCCAACTTTCTAATTTTATTTTTTTTTTCTTCTTATTTTTCCATTTTCTATCACCCTAGGTAATTTTTTTTTATTTGCAGCTGCGTCGGTAAACTAGATTTAAGCCCAAATATATTTATATTTTTAATAAAATACAAAAAATATTTACCACAGGCTTTTGCAGGGTATAAACTATATATATTCTGAAAGTAAATAGTTTTCTGGACAAAATATTTAGTATTTTTATTAAAAATATAAATATATTTTTACTTCCCCTTTTTAAATTCCTAAATTCGACGCTAACTTTTTGTTCATATACTGTAAATCCCCATTATTTGGGTATTTTGGTTTCCCGATTTTTAAATTCCCAAATTCGACGCTATTTCGTCGACGCTATCTTGGCACACGTAAACTCTTTCATTCAAACAGTATATAAAAACAGCTGTTCAAACTAGTTGCAAAATCTTACCAGAGGAAATTTCTCCAGTAACATTTTGCAAGTTCTCTAACTTCCAACTGTCAAAAAATTCTCTTTTTGGCTCTCTCGCTGTAAGAGATTTGGAGTACGCAGACAACATTTTGCAAGATTTTGCGTCATTTTGTACAAAATGATGCAAAATATGTGTACGCAGACAGACCTATTTTTTCATCATGATCAAGGTGAATTCACACCAGGTGTCCTCAGCTTGTTACATAAGCAACAGCTGATAACCAACCATATGTCAAAATGGTATACCGATCTGTTGGTTCTAAGGGGGGTTAATCCCATAAATTCTATAATTTTCACTAAGAATTATGAAAACAAAATGAATTGAGACATCAAATATTATTGACGGACAGCTAATTTGTTTATTAAAGTGTTGTTTTCTTTTGACACAACGTTAAAGTATTTTACAGTGTTTTATCCGTTTTTAAAATAAGGCCATCTTATATGAATTGGCCTTGATCATGATGGATATTTATATGTATTTGAAAATAAATATCAATGTTTTATTTTTTTCAACAAATGAAAATCAACAAAGATATTTATATGATAGGCTGTTTTCCTAAACGTGTGTTCACAATGTGTAAATACAGTATTGATGCATTGTGTATCTTAATTTTACCTACGTTGTATTGTATATGTACATATGTATATGTTTTGCATCTAAAATTTTTTAACTGCTTTATTTGCTGTTCTCTGCGCAGTGACAACCACAAAGTTGCATTGAGGAACAAAATGCATTATCAAAACTTTTATGTTTGCATTTAAGAACATGTAGCCATGTGTTACTACAGTGCAACAGGCGTTTAGGAAAACAGCCTTACTAGCTGGTTCAGCAACCATTGTTTTACCATATAACTTATTTCTAGTGAATATTTTGGTTTTTAATTTAAAAATAACGAATGTATTGTAAGTGTGTGGGGATGGGATCTATTGGCGATGAAAAAAACAATAGCCATTTATTTCTGTTCGTTACATATTCAAAAGTTAAACATAAAAAAGTGTTGTAAATTTTTTCCTGAATTATGAAAATCAAACAAAGATAATCAATATTTATTACGAAGAGCAACATGCCACTTGCAATTATCCCAAATCTTGGCCGCAAACAGATATCGTTTGTCCTTGCGACGACATTTGCAATGACAATCAAATAGGAAATTGAACGCGATTGAATTCAATTAGGACTTCTGTGGGAATTAGAGATGAGCGATCCCGTGATTTTTAAAGATCACCGTGATTAGTGAATGTGATTTAAAAATCACTGCTCCTTTAAACTGTGATTGTGATCACGGTTTATCAGTTTTCTGTTCTTTTAAAGCAATTGCGGCCAAGGTATATGTACAATGCGCGAGAAACAACAACAAATTGTAAGAGCTTTCAAATCTGTTTACTTTCATATACATACATACTTGAACAAATAAATTTTGGCATAAAAAAATTCTAATAAGATAGAATGAAAGGAACAGCAACATCATTCGACATTTCATTCAAAAAACGCTACTACCCACACAAACAGTTTTACCCTATTTAACCCCCCAAATGTTTGAATTTTTAATTTCCACAGTGTCACAGTCTTGAGTTTTTAGGAGAGAGATGAAAAAAAATAACGTTCTCTTTTCCCTTCTCTCCTAAAAGCTCAAGACTTGAAGTTATGAACAGTGTGAACCCGCACACACTTTTATAAATTGAAACGAACTTGCATTTAAAATTCTTTTTCAAGTTGAGCGTTTCAATTTTCGTTTAAGAAAATAGCTGATTACAAGTTTAATGAATAAATTTTTTGTTTGTCTTTATAAATTGTTGTTTTGATGGCATCTTGAAAGTAAATTGCTTCAAAATTGTGTTCAGCCGTCGTCACAGCTTGCAATTTTTGCAAATTTTGATAGCCACTACATATACAGGTAAAAGACAATCAAAAAAATCTTGAACGTGTAACTGTAGTGTGAACAAATCGTGTTGTGCATGTTACTTGCGTTTTTCCATGCAGTGCGTGTGAATAATTTATGCCCCTATTGCGGTTCTCCACTTTTGTAACAGTTTGGTTGTCTTTGGTAAATTTGCATTGCCATTCTCAACTCGACTGGCAGTTGGCTTTTCAGTTGTGTATCTGTTTTTTCGTGGTATTGCCGTTTTCAACTTTGTAAAAGTTTGGTCGACAGAAACGTTATAAATACACAACTGTTTATTAGTAGTTGAGTTGTTTTCAGTTTCAGTTGACTTTCATTTTTAAAAGCAAAAAAAACAATAACAATTGAAAAACCGTAAGTAGAAAGATTTGTTATACTGTATATTAGAATTTCACAGCATTTAATACATTTGTAGATTTTTGAAAATTACAACTAAAGCACAATTTGAGAGGCTTGTTAATCTAATGGAAAAAACCCAGAGATTGCACGTGGAAAACCAAAATTTGTTATGATCAAAAATCAGTGTAAAGATATATGGGACTTTAACACATAACTTTTATATAGGAGGAATAGCCACTACGCGAACAGGTGGTTTTTAAATGATCTTTGATTTCATCCAGCAAATAACAAAACGCTTCCTTGTTTAGTCAGAAATAACTTTTAACTGCCGTATTCATAAAAAATAAAATATATTTCAAACGTATTTTAAAACAAAATTTCCATTCATTGCTATCCAACGGAAAGCTAAGGTAAAATGTAACAAGAAAATACAATATAATAGTCTGGTAGTGTATAAAGTCATTCCTAAAAAAATTTAAGGAATAGAGCTATTACAAAAAGCTTTTTAAAATACATAACTGAAATTTAACTCATAGAATAAATTCGAAAAATAAAAAAATGTTGAATATAATAAAGTTGCTTATGAAAAAGAAATAATTCCCAATATCTATTAGTTACGTTACTAATTATAAGTTCTTACTTGGCATTAGGTAGTTCAAGAGGATTGGAATCATCAGGAATTTTTCTTCTTATACGTAGCACATCTGTACAAGAGTTTTCATTTTCATCATCATAAAATAAATCGACACTAATATCCATTGTAAATACTTTTTATTCAATACACAATTAAAAATACTTTTAGTTTAAAAAATTATTTAATTTTATAAATTTTTCACTTGTCAAACGTTATATTTAAAGTTGGTAAATCGATATTTTAAGTTGGCAACTTTATAGCAAACTCAACTAAAAACCGTTGGGTATCACAATACCTAAAATGAGTTTGGTTGTGCATAAGTTGGGTTGACTCTCACACGACCAAACTGAGTTGAGTGGAGAACCGCAATAGGGGCATTAATTTGTGCGACGCACATTACAACGCACTTGGTATCGGACTTTTTGTTTACGTATTTTCTGTGCAACCACTTGAAAATATAAGTGTAATTTGATTTTCAAGTTTATTTGTTCACGCCTCTAATAAACACAGAATAAAAAAATTATAGTCTAAAAAAATTATACAACGCTAAAGGATGTTTAAGATTCGGCGAAGCTGAATATATATAATACTCTTACTTGTAATTTCATCTGTCTTGCCAACAATGCACATTTTTTTTTAAATAGTGGTTGCACAAAAATGCCAAATCACACATTATATTACGGACAAGTTTTGTAAAGTTTGTGTGTTTGTTCCACACTCACACTTCCAAACAAATTGTTAATTTGCCAATTATTTTTGAAATGGATAAGAGTTGCCAGGTGGTAGCGACGATGATATAATTAAACTGTTTTTTGTATTATTTATTTCATTACAGGATTGCTAAAAAATATTTACTTTAAAATATTAATTATTAATTATTTGTAAACTTAAAATGTTGTTTTGAAAAATATTTTACAGACATCACAATATTCAAGTTCAATAGAAAGGGTCTTTTTCTTATCTCTGACCAGAATCTATCTACCCGCCATTCTTTGTTATCAGCAATTTTAAAAAGTGTTATTTATGTTTTTTTGTTTTTATATTTCTGTGTTTTTTTTACTTACACCCATACCTACTAAAGCACGTTTCATCACCAGAAGTAATAATTCAACAATAAAATTATTTTTAGCGCTTTCAACGCGTTGAAGACAAGTTGTATGTGGATTTTTTTAAAAAGAAAGAAACTGATTAAATAAAATTAAGTTGTCTGCGCATTAAAAATACATACATTTATATTAATTTTTTAAATAATTTAATTATCATATGGGAGGTATTATGTATCGTTGGACTCATATAGAAAGGCCCTTAATACAACTACAAAAATTTAATACAATAGCATAAAAAATAACGGGTTTACGACCAATTTTAAATTTTGATACATTTAGTTTCTATAACGTTTTTACCTTCTCCTGTTAAGTTGCAATTATGTTAGTTAAGATCGATTCCCCATGCGTTCCGAACAATATTTTTGTCCGGACAAAATATTTTTTACTAGTGTTTGCCCACTGGTCGAAATTCGACCATAATTATTTATGCGAATATGAAGAAATCATACATATAAGAAAAAATTAATTTACATATTTCGAGCATTTGTTTTTTATTCGTCTAAATGGGTCGGTTTGGCGAGTGACCAGCCTCCAGTCTATATGCACTCTTCCACTTACATTACAATAATATAAAAAAAAATCAGAAATTACCATTTAAAAAACCAAAAAGGACAAAAAAGTCTTCTCTAAGATAAAGTTTCTCAATCACTCTGCACATTTAATTTTATGTTTCTAGGTCCAATTTTAATAAAAATTAAAAAAGTATCTGTTGAAGAGCAAAAAAGTGCCAACATTTTTCTTCTTGTAGGTTCTCATTCACTCCTATAATTTTATGTTTCTACGTTCAATATTATAGAAAATTCAAAAATTACCACATGCAGCACGGAAAAGAAATTTATATCCCGTATTTTCCCTTTTTGATGATTTTTTTCTCCGCATAAAAGTACCAAAAAGTTCAATATTGTAGTGGGACTCCATAATTTAATACGAATGTGTCAATACATAAAGAAAAATATGTTGTAAAAAAAGTGGCAAAAATAGGTAGGATTTTCACAGCTAAAACGTTCGAATTTCGGAAAAGTACCAAATTTATATTTTTAGATAAGTAACGAATTTGATATAATCTTTATTTCTATGTTTGTTGGTTTAAAAGTTAAATGGGGTGACAAAAAAGTTGTAAAATACAGGTTATACCCGTTTAGTACCCAAAAGGGCCGAATTTTAAAAAAATCCTATTATATTTCAAAAGCACAACGATAAGTATTACAGCCTATTCCTTGATTTCGAACGTTAACGTTCGCATAGAAAATTAAATTTAAAATAAAAACAAATTTTAGAATTATGTTCGAAATCGTTAATCAGGCCGTTAATTTTTTTCTTTGGATCCCTTATTTTTACCCTTTTTACCCCCGCAGATGTTAATGAAATATATATTGTGCACTACTGTAATACCTCTCATATGGTGTACTTTTTGTTCAAATCGGTTGGCAAACAGAGTACCAATGTGTTCTTAACTGTTTTGCTTTTGCCGATTTATATATATATATATTGAGTTTGACGTCTTACTTTTGAGAGTTTTTTTTCTTGAATTAGTTATTTTTTTTTAATGTGGAGATGTGAATAATTTTTCATTTTGGTTACTTTTTGAATATTTTTCTTGATAAACTTTAAAATCCTGTGTTTTTAATTTTTAACAATTTTATTTGCCTGTTTTCATTACGTTTGTTGTATAACAAAAATTACATGTATGTACTACAAAAATCGCCAAATTTAATTTTCTAATTTTTTTGTTAAGAAAAAAAATATCGCCAAATGTGATTTTTATATTAGAGACGGCCATGTTCAAATAATTTTTTTAATGAGTGTAGCTTTTCCTGATTTTAAGAGTAGTATGATATGTACAATATGTTCTAAATTTAGATTATTTCCAGAAGTGTATTTTAGTATTTGGGAATGCACATGGAAATTTTAAAGATTTTTCAAAAACTTATATTCAAAAAATTTATTACTGTTAGAAAAGAATGGCTGTATATTTAAGAATATTGAAACTCTATTTTTTTCCGACCAAGAATATTGTTCGGAACTAGTGGATGAGTCCACTTTAAGAGACTTTCTACATGACACAACGATATGCATAGATACATACATGGGGATGTACGAGTATATCTAAATTTCTATGACACTCGATATTTTGAAAAAATAAATTACTTATTAAATTCATTTAATTTTTCCATACTATTGATATCAAATTTTTTAAAGGAAGAATTAAATAATTCGTATTCGTGTGCAAATTTAAATGTTCAACAATGTTCAACAGTCTTCAATTGAGACCAACGGTATGAATATACTAGGGTATCATTTAATCGGACTTTTGCTTTGATTGGCGAATCGCTCGATTAATTAACCGAGGTTTTGGCTTATTTTGCTCTTGATCGGTTACCCAATTATAAAAGTTATTTTTTATAAATTAAGTAATTTCAATTAATCGAAAGTTAATCGAAAATAGCCAATTTTAAATTAACCGATCAGTTAATCGGGTAGTAATTAATCAATTAACCGATTAACGGTTACATTACATTTGTAAATAATGACAACTCTCCCTAATGAATAATTTACAATGTATTCACTATATTTAAATGATAAAGCCCCAGTTAGCTGACAGTAACAGTAACGTTGCAAATTAGCTGCTTCATTTTGTTATATGTAAAGAAATTAAATCGATTATAGTTTACAGTAAGACCGTAATGTCTAACCCCCATATTAAAAAAAAATATTTTAGGTTTATAGCAGGTTTATGCAACAAATTTTCTATGGAAATTTGTTTAATGAACCATTTATTGGTCAAAAATATTTTTTATGAATACATATGGGGGTAAATCTGTAGAAAATAGATTTTCTTACTTTTTTACTGTACGGTAACATTACTGTTACTGCTTCTGTTACTGTTACTGTTACTGTCAGCTACATAACTGAGACTTAACAGTTGTTAAAAAGTTTATCTTTATTCTCAAACGCAGACAAAAGTGTAGTAGACGCTTTGTTAACAGTGTAAACTAATAATAATAAACTAATATAAACAAAAAAAGGTAATAATAAATAAGAATACAAATGCTACTAACAAAAATTAGAATACAAATGCAAATATCATAAACAAACATTCAAATTATATTATTTTTATGCTGATAATGTATTAAAAGTTTGTCGTTCACATCATACATTAGGGCTGTGTAAAAGTAATAGAAGACTAACTGCCTGTTTGTAGAACGCGAGAGCAAAAGTGACTCGCGTAACTTACATTTAAAACAAAAACAAAATTTTAAACAGCCAGTAAGTTGTTTGTCTGTAACAAGACGTCGTTAATGTAAACTATTTTATTTTATTTTGATAGCGTTTTTCTATAGTCCTGGAATCTACTAGCCCTATGCTATTTCCACTCTTCCGCTACCTCGACTTATGTCTTCTCGAAATTCTCATTGGACTAATCTATATGTGACCCTCTTATAATGTGAATTTCTATAAAAATACTTTTTTAATGAAAAAACAAATTAGGAGTGTTCATTTACAGAAAACTATTGCTTATTTTCAATAATTGTTACTAGTAAGTGTTCACGTACCCGAAAAACTTGCAACGAGAGAGTGAAAAAGAGAATACAAATTTGAGAAACAAATTTTTTGAAAATTTCTGATAGTAAAATTTTTAATAGCAAGAATTATTCAAACACCTGTTTACAGAACAAAAATAATTTTCATAATTTTTAAATTAAAAGTTTTTCATTTACATCAAATATTTATTTTTCCAAAATTAAAAAACAATATTTTTGCGCAATATGCCTAACGTGCTTAGTTTTTGCTGGTAAAGTGTTAATTTTTTTTTTTTTTTTTGTTGAGTAATTGTGAGAAAACTTTTGTAAATTTTAAATTTACTCTCTCGTTGCAAGTTTCTGCTAGTAAAGTAAATGAACACACCTATTATTTTTTGTATGAAAAATTTCAGCTTCTTTTTATTGAACAAATTTTCTTTTTTATATTTAATAATTATAAGGTAATTCACTTCACAAGATGCACCCTCGCGACAATGCAAAAGTGCAAAAATATTACAGCAACCACATAGACAATTATTTGTGTACAACTTATTGTCTATGTGGTTGTTGTTGTGTGTTTGCACTTT
The DNA here is from genome assembly GCA_943735925.1 of Pollenia amentaria. NCBI lineage: Eukaryota > Metazoa > Arthropoda > Insecta > Diptera > Polleniidae > Pollenia > Pollenia amentaria. The sequence continues at coordinate 69,287,922 of OX031007.1, read as the reverse complement.
TGCTTTTCCGCAAGGGCTTTTCCGCAAGGGTGCAACTAGTGACGTGAATTACCTTTACAAATATTGTTTTTTGTTTACAAAAAGAAAATTTCTTTGTTTTAGCAATTCGTTAAACTGCATGTGGAACGTATTTAAAATAACTGTGGGACGTATTTAACTTCACACCCTTAAAGAATTTGGTACGTAACAGTTTTTTCGAACTAGAAATCACAATGTCAGATTTCGTGATGATTGGTCCATATCTTACCATATTTTGAAAACGGATACAACTATGTAAAATCCTATAACGTTGTGTCAAATACAACACCGTAGTAAACAATTCAAACAAATATTTTATTTTGTTTTTAATTTTAAATTGTGTGTTTTAAAATATGTTTTAAATTTCATAATTCTAAGTGAAAATTATGGAATTTATGAAAGATTTCCCAGAACCACCAGAACGGTATACAATTTTAGATATCAGCTGTTGCTTACGTAGCAAGCCAAGGTCACCTTGTCTGAATTCGCCTTGTTTGAGACTTTAAAATAATCATACATAAGATGAAAAAATTATAAGTCAAATTACAAAGAAAATTTAAAACTATAATGTTTTGTATTAATAAATATTATTGTTTTACAGTAACAAACTTATCAGGTTTTGTGAAAGATCACTAACATTGAGGTTTATAGTGCTTTTTCCCCGGCACAATATTTTGGGGTAGTAAAACTATAATGTGCTTAAAAACTAAACTTAAAGCTAAAAAATTATTAAAGGAAAGAAAAAAAAATTATCCCCTGTGGGCACCTGGAACAAATAACCTAAGTGTGAGTAGTAGTTGGTATTGAGCCAATTGAAACCTACTTGTTCATTTAAAACATTTTGAATCAAAGCATTATCGAGATTGTGTAAAGAGTCAAAAATCGTTTCATTAAATCAAAACCATACTACGCTAAGGGCTTACTTAACCTTTGTATATATATGTACCTATATTCATTTGCAAATATCATATGAAACAGCTCAAAGTGTTTGTTCATGCAAAGTCTAACCCCTATATTCATAAAAAATATTTTTGATTAATAAAAGGTTTATTAAACAAATTTTTATAGAAAATACATTTCATAAACCTGCTATAAACATACAATATTTGTTATGAATATGGGGGTATCGAGAATGCATACATAAGAACCAGCCCTATGCTTAATTTATAAATATCTATTAAACTTCAAAAGCTTATTAAAATGACTACTTAATTGTTTAATATTGACTACAAAAGGGATTTCCTCTCCATCAAGGGACAAAATAAGCGGAATTTTCCAGAAGCATTCCTTAAACAACCCATAATTTATAAAAATTATTTACCGAATTTAAATATGACGAAATGGTACTCAATGTATCCTTTGGTGAAGTTCCATGAGTGCTAAGCAGCGAATCATCAGCGTAAGGAATACCAGTTGAACAACCAAATTGATGTGGAAAATAATAGATGAAAATGTTGTACAAATGAGGAGCCAAAATAGAACCCTGCGGTACACCGCAACAAACATTGCCAAACATAAAATTTTCGTTTTGTAATTGGACGCAAAACTTTCTATTTTTTTTTTAAATGTTTAAATTAATTAATAACTTTCAAAATTATGCCATCGTGGTAAGCATGATCAAAGGCCTTTTCAATATCAAGAGAAACTGCTATAGTACAGCATATTTTCTTAAATTATTCGCTACATCATTTTGAAATTTTAATAAAGCATGACTAGTGGAGTGAAATTTTTTAAACCCAGACTGATAATCTGGAATATATGAAGTATCTAAGTTTATATCCATCTTAACTCGAATTACCTTCTTAAAGAGTTATCCCACGTTGGATAAAAGTGAAATTGGTCTTAGATTGTCTAATTCAAAATTGTTATCTTTTCTTGGGATTGGGCATACTTTTGCCGTCTTCCAAGTTTTTGGAAAGTATCCACTGCTAATGCAAGTATTATACAAATTTTGTCTTATTGTGTTTTCAACATCGGAGACATTCCTATTAGGCACTAAACCAGAATAAATAGCAGCAAAATGGTTTTGAAGATGTTACAATTTTTGATTATTTTCAGTTATCTCCGTTCCGTTTACTATTAGTTTTGTAAATACAGACTTTTGGAAACTCATAAGTTATTGTGAATTTTTTTATATGCAGTAGGACCTGGTTTCATACTTGCAAGACGATTTTTGATCATTTCGGCTTGTTCAATTTGAACCTGTTCTTTAATAATAATTTTAATCAGATGAATCTGCTTTGATAACAGTTCTTCTAAAAAGACGTCTTAACTCCTTTGGCCAAGCAAACGTTATCTTATATAAATTCTTAAATCTGCCTGAGATAAAAATACGGTAACTTTTTGATTACGATTTTCTAACAGTGATTATCAGTTACATACTTCATTTAATGCAGAAGAAAACTCTGCAACAAAATTATAAATTTCTTAATTTGATATGTTAACGTTCGAAAGTCTTTCTGAAAGATGTAAGTATACGTGGTTGTCTTAAAACAAATTCAAAGCTCAAGAATTTTAATTGAAAATGTCAAAGAAAATGATCCGGAAATTATGGAAGGAATTGAACTGAATTAGGATTAAACATATTAATCAAATTTGTACTTAATAAAAAATGATCCAGGAATAAGTTACCCTTATGGAGAGATGGCATAGAGTCAGAAAGTCTAACAAAATCTGTCAACCAGTCAAATAAAGCAATACCATTACAATTATTCAATATATCACACCAAGAAACATGCTTTGCATTAAAATCACCGCCTAAAATGACACCTTGATATTAGATAAGCCATTATTAATTAAATTATAATTCAAATTACAAGGAAAATATAAGGAGCCACATTAAATTTTTTAGACAAACCGTCAATTAACAAAAAATACTTCAACAAAAAGAATTGGAAATAAAGTAGAATCTACAGTTTACGACAAAAAGAGTAATCTCCCTTCAAGGCGATAGCAACGCCAACGGAACTATTATCTTTTACAAATGAGTAAAACAACTCCATGAGTTGGACTAAGATGTGTCTCCTGTATAAAGGCAACATCAATCTTATAGCATTTTAAAGTATTAACTTAATCTATTCTTCTACTGGAACTAACGTTAAAAATTAAAATATCCATATTTCTAATTACCATAAATAAATTCAATCTCCCTAAGGAGCTTCAAACGATCAGATTTTGCTTGTGGCTTAGAGCAATTTTTTTGATTTATAATAAAACTTCTTTTTTCTTCTTCAACCAACGGCGGTTTTTTGAGGCTTTAAGAGTTTTTTGAGAAACATTAAAACAATTAACAAATGTTTTATTAGAAATTATAAAACTATAATTAATATTAGCATTTTAGTCATTTTGTGATGCTAATAAATTTCTTTCATTGATAACATCAGAAAATTCACTTTTACGTTCACTGTATTGCAAAATGTATGGACAGCCTCGCCAATTTGCTGGGGGCCCTAAATTTTTACAATTAACGCAAAAGGTTTTGGAATTATCATTGACTACCAAGTTATACTCAGCCGGGCCGTGTTTTTCAGAACACTTAATGCAAGCTTGAGGCCTGTTACAGTTCCTGGATTAATGCCCCCATTGTTGGCAACGCCAACACGGAACCTCTCTACAGTTTGCCTTAGGTGATTCTCAAGAAACGGATTGACTAAGCAAATACCTAATGTTAGTAAAGTCATTTACGTTTTTGCCGGGCAGCAATGTTACTAGAAAAGAGCTGCCAACATCAAATTTTCTTGATAACTCAGTATATAATTTTGCAACAACATCTACAGTATTTGGTAAAATCAAATCAAGTTCTTTCTTAATGTCACCAATATCTGTTTTAAAATAAAGACCACGATGAATTATATTTATCTTCTTAGGAGCTTTTGGAGTGAATGAGTAAGATTCAATGCATTTTTCCTTGAGCAACGTACATTATTGCTTGGTGGACACGATGATCTCTCACATAAAGTTTACTTTTGAATCTTGATTTATTGATGATTTAAAAATCAACATTCTTGGCTTTAAATTGATCCACCAGACTTTTGATATTTAAATTTAAAATAAAAATAGGAGGGCAACAACTTTCGGCAGTAGGTTTTACCGGTTTCTTTTTTTTTTGGGCATTTTTAAACTTGTAATTAGTTTTGTCCATTTCAGTTTCACCCAAAATTTGAAATCGGTTGTTAATATTGACACTGAGTTTCAAATGTGGTGAGATCCAATTTAATTGGGCCATTGCATAACCTTTTTTTTCCTTTGACTTTGACAAATTCTTCAAGCTCATTTTCAAAACATCCTCCTCCATAGAACAAGATCTTAGAAGCCTTCCTTTATTATATTTGTTTTTTTTTTTGATCTGGATCAATAGATAAATATTAATCCCCATATTCATAAAAATATTTTTGATTAAAAAAAGGTTTATTAAACAATTTCTCATAGAAAATTCGTTTCATAAACCTGCTATAAACCTAAAAAATTTTTTATGAATATGGGGGTAATTAATTAAATATTTATATTTATATATACAGTGAGCCACACTCAAAACTGAACACTTTAATCATTATCATAAATTTTGTGTTAATAATAACACTGTGCTAGCTGACAAGCGGGCACCTGGCGCTTTTACCTAATTCGGGTACGGTGAATACAATGGTGCTTACCGATTTTTAAGGTTAGCTTTTGTTTTCGAGATATACCGCTATTTCGAAAATGTTGTACGTTGCACAACATATATTAGCTTAACCCAAAAACAGTTAAGTTTATTGAATAAACTTTGCAACTTCGTTTTTTATACATACGTCTAGAAAAATTATAAGAATAGCTTCGTTTTCCAATTTTTTATTATTTTTGAAGAAACAAAAATTTCGAAATTTTGATAAAAAAAAAAATTTTTTTTCTAAAAGTTAAGCTTTCTAAAAGGTAATTTTATTGCGGAATTTCGGGTTTCTTAGTATATTCAATAAACTAAATAATTTTTGAGTTACGCGAATATATGTTGTGCCACCTCATCCTTTTTCGAAATAACGTTCAATTTTGAGTGTTGCTCACTGTATAGTCGATGGTTAACAACTACTGTTACGGTGGGGTGCTTTAAAACCATGGGAGATAAGGCCATGATGGCTTTATTGCTCAATTGAATTTTTGGGACACACTAATGTACATATGTATGTATTCTAAAATTTAAAGCAAGACCTACCTCGTTCAAATTTCTTAATATAAATATATGTAAATATTAATATTAACTAATAACATATAGAGCCCACTCCTGAAGCATTCGAACTGTCGGTGGAGGGTATCAAAGATTCGATACGGCCGAATATAGCACTCTAACTTGTTTTGTTTCAATTTTAATATGACTAGTGCCAAATTAAGACTATATTTTTGTTTATACAGCGTTGTAGAGGTATAGAATTATTGTAAACAGGGTATTAGGAAATTAAAGTTAAGGGCTGGAAGAGAATAAAGTAGTTGCAGCAGTTATGGAAGCTGACGAATGCTCGGTAGCGCAACAAAATTTAAAATGTCAATCTTTGCGCTTCAACTTCAACTGCAACTATTACTACAACTACGTATTCTGTTGACACTACTTTGACACTGCCATTTTTAACTTTTCACAGCTTGCAGAACTATTCGTAAAGTTGTACTACAGCGACTATTCTGTTCCCCACTTAAGTTCTAGTATATATAGTATTGTAGCGGTATAATTTTATTGTTAATACGACATTACGAAACTAAGGACGTATATTTGTATTTAGGGTGTTGGACCGGTGCAGAAATTTTGTCAAAAAGAGTATTAAAAAACTACAGTTGTAATTTTGTATCTACAGTGTTGTGATGGTACAATATTTTTGGAAGAGTCAAAATTTTGTATATACAGGGCCGTGGCGGTACATAATATTTAGAAGAGTCGTAATTTCTGCCTGTGTATATATAAATATTGTTCTCAACTCTTGTTAAGGTGTTAAAAATTAAAACAGGATTTTAATGGCACAATGGAAGATGTTATATGTTTAGAGAAATCCAGGAAAAGAACTGAGAAATTGGATATTCTGTATTATGGGCTGCTTTCGATTTCTGCAACATCTACGACAAGAGAAAGAATTTTTTTTACATCAAGTTTTATCAAAACTAAAGAAAAGAATCAGTTAAATCCTAAATAAACATTTAAGCCAAATTAATTTTTTAAAAGATTATTTTATAAGATCTCTTTAAACTATTGAAATAAGTAATTAAATGATTTGAAATTTTACTTTTTAATTAATATAAAATATGTATTTATTAAAAAAATATGTTTTACTTATTTATGAATTATGTACATATTTGGTTTTGCTCGTTTTAGTTCAAGAATTATTATGTTTATTAATTTTATTGTTTTTTCTTACTAATAAACTCCAAATAATAAATAATTTATGCTTTTTATTTATTGAAATTACTTAATTTATAAAAAAAAATGAATTAATCGGTTAACCGATTAAAACAAAACCTCGGTGAATTAATCGAGCGATTAACCTATTAAAGCAAAATACAGTTTAGGGTAGTATCTATAAAATATAAGCCAATCTTTATTAAATTTGACCTCACATTATACATATAAAATATCATGATTTATTTCAGAAATATTATTCGGCGTATTAAAGTGATTTTCAGGAGGGGTTTTATATTGAATCTTCCGTAAATTATAGAATGTTCATTACAAAATTTGGTAGAGTGATTTCTAGTATTAAAAAAACTAAATTAGACCAAATTTAAATTCTGTAGTACAATTTATTAAGAATTTAATGCTTCTTAAATGGCTTTTCAGAAGGCCCCTTTATATGGTAATTATGGTGAATTATGGACCGATTATCACATAATTACATGGTGTCATTTAGCCTTATATTCAACTAGATCTTACAACAGTCTCTATATTTGTTACAGTAACAGGCTGGGGACGAAGATTGACGCCGGCATCATCAGCGGCGCTCAGCATGCAGAGAGTGCGCTTCATGATGTGGTGGGTTATAGAGAACGGGTATTGCGAGACAAGGAATACACCTTGGCGGCATTCCTGGATATAGAGGGGACCTTTAACAATGTGAGAATAGAGGCCATAAGGCAGGCACTGAGTGATTTAGGGGTTTCGTTATTCTTGGTCGAATGGATAACTCTGATGCTTAGCAGCAGGATAGGTCAGAATGTCGTCGCCTACGCGGATGATGTAGTTATATTGTTATCGGGCAAGTTTCTGCCGACAATTAGCGCTGCCATGCAAGGGGCTCTGGGCGAACTGTCAGCATGGGCGACTGATAAGGGCTTGGGAGTTAATCCGGAGAATACAGAACTAGTCCTTTTCACTAGGTGGTACAAGGTGGAGAATTTTAGGCTTCCGGTACTAGGGGGAGTAAAGCTTAGGCTATCTGATAGTGCTAAGTATCTAGGAGTTTTTCTGGACAGTAAGCTGTCCTGGAGAAGGAATACTCAGGAGAGGCTAAAGAGGGGTCTCAATGCCTTCTATGCTTGCAGATCGTCGATAGGTAGGAGTTGGGGACTCCGGCCGTCAGTTGTGGGATGGTTGTACACTTCGGTGGTTAGACCCATTCTTACGTATGGATGCTGTGTTTCGTGGAAGGCATTGAAACTAGCTAGTCGGAGCGACCTTCTGTCTAAGGGCTTCGATCGGCATGACATGTGCCTTGAGAAGTACCCCTCAGGCGGCTCTGGATGTTATTCTTCATCTTCTGCCTATAGAGCAGTATGTGATGGGAATGGCAGCAAGGAGTATTCTTAGGTTGAGGGAGCTAGGACTGTTGGGAAATTTCACGGAGGGTCACTCGCGGATCTTGAGTGAAATTAGTACCAGTGGTTATCACCTAGGCTCGCCCGGCTCTACGGATTATCTGCTCACTAGGGTCGATTTTGGGCGTTTGCCAGAGGTGATATTGCCTTCTAGGGAGAGCTTTTCAGGGCAGAGCAAATTGTATAGGGGATTTGCTATTTTCACTGATGGCTCGAAGATGAAGGGCACGGGTGCGGGGGTCTACATTGAGGATCAGGACATCAGAAGGTCATATAGACTTCCCGACGACTGCAGTGTATTTCAGGCGGAGAATCTGGGGGTGCTCAGAGCCGTGGAATTGGTATGGGCTAACATTGCCAAGGGCTCGGAGGGAACTATATATGTGGACAGCCAGGCGGCTCTTAGGGCCTTGATGGTCTGTTATGTGCACTCCAGGCTAGTGGACGATTGCAGGATGGCTCTAGGAGGAATCTTAGGGAATTATGTTGTTAGGCTCTGCTGGGTACCGGCTCACTGCAACATCACCGGCAACGAGATAGCTGATGAGTTGGCAAGACTTGGCTCGGAAATGGGGGATCCTGACAGTTTGCAGGTGGTCAGGCCTCCAATGGGCTTCTACTTTGGGAGAATTAGGGAATGGATTCTGAGTGGGACTTATCAGGCTTGGCGGGGCCGAACGGACTGCTGAGTATCGCGCACGCTGTGGCCAATGCTTAGTAGGTCAAATGCGGACGCGCTGCTGGGTGGGAGTAGGACCTGCGTCAGGACCATGATAGGTATTATCACGGGCCACTGTATGATAGGCAGAATAGTGGTGAGAATGGGGTCTGGCTTATGTAGGCTATGTGAGGACCCAGAGGAGTTGGAGACAGTTGAGCACTTTCTGTATCACTGTCCCAGGCTGAGGTGGCTAGGTAGCAGATTCCTGCATGATTTGGGATATGTCTCGGGTGCGGGCTCGAGAATCTGACGAGCTCGAGAAGCTGGCAGTATTTCTGTTTGGTAGGGTTGATTTGGCTAGTTCTGTCCGATTTCTTATCTTCCACTATCTTCCTTTCCTATTTTCACCATTTACTTCTCCTACTCTGTCACACTATGTTTCTTTCTATTCTTTCCTTCTTTCTTTCACTAATTAAGGCGTCACAGAGACCATATTGGTCTCTGGGCGAGGGTGTGAAGTTTGCTTCACACCAGCCTTTCTAACCTAACCTTACCTACAGGCTTAGTCGTGTTTATATTATTTTCCAGAGCGGGCTGTATATGGGGCCTATAATAAATTATTGACCTAATTTAACTTCAGTAACATTATTCGTTACGGTTTAAGGCGTACTAAAGTTACTTTAATTTAGAAATGGCGTATCATACATATACATTTTTTAAGTTTAAGACATAAACCTTTCCTATATTTCTAAAACTATGCTTAGGCTTTTATATATATTTTTTTTTGTTAAGCTTTATGTCTCAACCATGGTAGAATAAGTAAAGGTGTTCTCAATTTTAAAACCCATATAACGTCAGACAAAAGACAAAAATTAGGAAAAAAAAATTAAACAAGCGTCAAAAATTAAATAAATTTATTTGACATTACATGGGTAAATAATGACAACTCTCCTTAATGAACACACCACACCTAGTACTTATTATACTATGGTATCAACTTCAAAAAATTTTTATTTTAAATAATCATTTTCTAAATTAAAGAAACGATATACTTACGGATTGACAAAATTAGTATACCCTTATTTACCACTAGTGGTGGTGGAGGGTATAAAAGGTTATGCTAGAAATTGAGGTTATCTCATTAAATTTTAGGAATCTGTTGTTGAAGCGTATTGCATTTTGATTTGTACACTGGAAGGACAACGGCTTAAATTACTAGTAACAATCTACTAGTTGTTTTGCTCTTAACTGTAATATGTTTTTATTTTAGACTCTTGCGTTTATAGGCAATACTGACTAGAGATTGTCATCCTTAGTTATAATCAGAGAAGACAAATTTGCTTTTTTTGCTGTTTTGCTTCTTTTTTGCTGTTTTTGCCCATTTTTGCTTTTTTTGCTGTTTTTGATATTATGGTGCTTATTTTGCTTTTTTCCTATGTTTTTGCTGTAAAATAGCTTTTTTAACATAATTTTTACATAAAAAATATTTTTTTGAGAAAACATGAGAAAAAAAAATAATTGACAACTTTTTTCTGGGTTAAAACAAAAATATGTTAGTTGTGGACTCAACGTTTTTGGGCCAAAATCAATACGCTTTGTTACAACTAAAATTAATAAACTTACCATCTCAAAAAAAAAAACATCCATGTAACTTATTTGAGTTTAAAACAAAATAAGTAAACCGGCCGTTGTGAACGAAAAAATAATAAAAAATAAATGCCGAAAGAAATGTCAAATATGTTATTTATGCTAAAAATGGTAAAATTGTATCCTGAAGTTTTTAAAGTTGAAAAAGATTGGCTTTTTTGTAATGTGTGTTCGAGTAAAATTAATAGCGAAAAGAAGTGCAATGTGGAGCAACATTTTAGTACAAAAAACACAAATTAGCTGCTTGCCAAGAAAATCGTCCACAAAAACTTATAACGGAATTTCATGTTACTATTACTGCTAATACATTTCACGAAGATATATGTAAATTTTTGTTGGAGACCAATATACCAGTAAAAAAAGTAAGCCATCCCAGTTTCAAAAACATCTTTCAAAAGTACGCCAATTTGTCAGTTCCAAGCGAAAGTTCTATTCGAGGTAAATACATACCTCAAATGTATACGGAAGCTTTTGGAAAAATACGTGAAAAGAATAAAGGTAAATATATATGGATTTCTGTTGATGAAACAACAGACAGTGAACAAAGATATGTGCCCAACTTTATATTTGGTATTTTAAATGACGATGTTGGAAATAAACCTTTTTTTATTGAACATGGGTGTTCTCAAAAATGCAAATGGGGCTTCTATTGCAACTTTCTTCAACGATTCATTACAAATTTTATGGCCTGATGGTAAGTGAATATTTGATTCATAATTTTTTTTATATTTTTATGTTTTTTTAAATTTAATCTAGGCATTCAATACGACAAAATATTGCTAATGGTAACTGATGCAGAGGCATATATGTTAAGTGGAATTTTGTCCCTTAGGATAATGTCTCCTAAATGATACATTTGACATGTTTTTCTCATGGACTTCATCGTGTTGCTGACTTCATACGCTTAGAGTTTCAGCATGTAAATAAATTAATATCTTGTACCAAATCCGTTTTTGTTAAGTTAATTTTTCAATAACTCGTATTTACACACATACAAACTAAAATTTTAATTTCCATAGGCTCCTCGTAGAAAGCAGTTATTTTTACAAATGAATCCCGATTTGGCTCTTCCACCGTTCCCATGCCCTAAACGTTGGGGTACTTGGATAGAAGCCACAATGCATTATGCAGAATACCTTGATAAAGTAAAGGCTGTTATTTCTTAACTGAAAAGTGAAGACTCAGATTCGATCGCGCACGCCAAGGAAATATATAACTTGCCCGTATTAAGTTCCCAGCTTGCGTTTATCAAAAACAATTTTTCAATTATTGTGTCTTCTATAAAAAAAGCTACAAACAGTTGGGTTAGCTATTCACAAAAGTGTAAATATTGTGTCAAATGTACGAGAAGCTCTTGAGAATCTACATGAAAAAATATATATGAAGAAATTTAATGCAGTATGTATTTCAAAGAAATCCGGGGTTCAAACAAATTTTACAAATAAACAACATTCTTCAAACTGGTGCTAAACCTGATGACGAAATTAAATTTTGAAATATAAATTTGCTCCAACAACATCCGTCGACGTGGAAAGAAGTTTTTCCTTATACAATTCACTTTTAACAGAAAGACGAAGAAAAATTACGTTTACAAATATAAAAGCCCACATGATTGGTTATTGTAACTGTTTTCACGAATCTGAAGAAATAGAATAACTGTAATTTTTTATATTTAAATGTATATATTAAAAAAAAAAAAATGCTTTTTTGCTGCTTTTTTTTCTAAATTTTTGTGCTTTTTTTATATATTTTTTTTGCTGTAAACACTTTGTTTTTTGCTTTTTTTTGTCTTGTCTGGTTATAATATATGTAATTAGATCTTGGCGTTCCGAAATCTTATGTCTATTAAAATATTCTTGTTTACGTGGTTAGACTGGGGGCATGAAGCATTATGTTGTTTTTCGTTTATTCAATTGGTTTATATTAGTACCATGCGAGAAAAAATTAGGCATTTGCCGAAAACCGCTCCTTGTTTTAAGAGGTATAGTTACTAGGCAACAATCAATTCTTTTTGAAGAACAAAAATACCCCCTTTTATTTCAGACGATTAGAATATCTCTCAATATATCTTTTGTTTTTTTTTCTCTTACAGAGCCATCATGGCTTCCCCAACTTCGGAAAGCGTCTATTTAGGACAAGACTCCTTACAATTTTTATTACAACCAACAATCACAACATCAACTTTAAATTTTATTGACCCCATAAATAATCAACAACAACATGAACAATACAACAATGGAGTCGCTAGCATTACCCAAGGACTTGTATTGGGATGTGAAGATGGAACCCAATTCACCTCCCAACAGTCAGCTATTTTCCATATTTGGAAACTTTAATGGAAATATGCTGGAAAGTGAAGATTATTTTGCAAACGGTATTTCGATTTTGTTAAATAAATATTATTTTTAAATTATAATATCTTCTTGTTTATTACTGCCTATTCAAAATATATAGATATACCAATAATATGTAACGAAGGACTTGAATTGAAACATGATGATGATTTGGTTTTTACACAACAATTAATTGGCGAAGAACTTGTTGTAGAGTTGTACAATTTGAAAGAAGGTGAGTTAAATTGAGAATATTTTTTATAAGTAAAAACGCCGCTGCTTATGAACTATTTAATATGTATTAGGTGGAATAAAAAAGATTTTATGTTTTTATGATTATAAAAGTTAGCAAAATTTTACGCTAGACCTATTTGTTTGTCAATTACATCATGAAGCTGCCTTAAAAAATTGATTGCTTGTATTGCAATTTGTATTTTTTGTTTTAATATTGGGCTTTAATATATGCATATGTATTATGCTGGCTCAATTAAAATACAATTTTTTATATTTAAATTTTGTCACGTATTTTAAACGTTTTTTTTTGTGTAAAGTCTAATCTATTTGATTATTTTTTAATGGCGACGCAAAAAAGTTTATTTAAAAGTTTAGAGCAAGGCGAATTTACTTCAGATGGCGGCGAGACTACAACAAGTCAACAACACAAAAAACAACATTGTATTTTGTTTTTGTATTTCGGTCATGGAATGTCAAAACCAGGGCGAATTTATATATAAATGAATTCGCCTTGCATAAAACAGTTGACTAAAGCAGGGCTACCAGAATTGTGGTTCTAATCTCAAATTAGATAAAAAAAATTTGTTTCGGGATTATTTTGAGGATGGAAAAATTTTTTTTTTTTTTTTTTTGGCTAAATTATTTAAAGTTTTGTTTATTTTACAAGATAACCTAAATAAAAAGGCTAATATTTTTTATGTAAAAAACTTCTTTAATACAATTTATATTAAACAGATTATAACGCAAATTCAATATCTGTCGGCTGAAAAATCTGATTATGCTCATCGCCACATCAGTTTTTTATTCAAAATGTTTCTGCAGCAACATTTTTTTTATCTTAAAAAATATGGTCGAATGACTAGGTCACGCAAAACTACAACAATGCAAGGATGTCAAAACCATTGCACAAAAAAAAAACAACACCTTAAATAAGCCATTCAACATGGATTTTCAGGCTGAAACCATTAATTCTAAAAGTATGTTTGACAATATGCACATGTTCCTTTAGGCCTTAATCATATAATACGCAGCGCAACGCCAAAGAATAACATTGAAAGCACAAACAATGTCATAAATATTTTGTTATTTTGTTGTTGCTTTCAACAGAAATTCATGTACCGTGTTTTAAAATTTTCAACGACACAAGCTATACAAAATTACAAAATATTTATGACATTGTTTGTGCTTTCATTGTTATTCTTTGGCGTTGCGCTGCGTTTTACATGATTAGGGCCTTAATTATATTTAAGCCGGCAGTCATACAGGAAATTTAAAATACATATATTTATAATATTTTGGATTAACTGAATGATCCCTTTTCCTAAATGCCGTATATTTTTGGTCAGAATTTGAAAGATAAGTACCAAATTGTGAAATTTCTTAAAATACACTATTGCTTTAGTGTGATTATGCTAATATGAGTTTTAAATACAAATTTATAAGATAAAAATAATCCCCACTGATAAATAATATTAAAACATTATTTTATTTAGTAATAATTTATTTAGTGGCTTCTTATTTTTAGATATTTTAAGAAATTTTTATTTTAAATTTGGGAATGAAGAAAGAAAGAATGTGGCAGCCCTAGCCTAAAATGAACAAAAACATTTGAGTCAAAAAATATAAAATAAAATAAATTATTTTTAGAATCAAGAAAATAACAGTTTTTATAACATAAACTCGTGCAATTTTTGTGAGCACTTAATTGCAAATTCGGTGGAAGTGAACGTGGCATTGAATTAAATTTAAACCGTTTCTTTTCTGTATTCATTTTATGCATTTGAACATTAAAACAGCACATAAACATAAAAAACCTTTAAGATATAGTGATAATGGTAAAAATTTGTTTTCGTGACCAAAAAACGATCTGTACCTTATTCTTACACATAGTTTAATTAATCGTCCCTTTTTTTAACTTTTTCATTAATAATTTGCAAACTAAAATTTAATTTAAAAACACAATTTTGAAAAGCACATGCAAACAAAACTTTTGACAATTCTGGCATGACTAAAAAAAAAAACAGGCTGTCTCTTCGCCGCCACCTGAAGTAAATTCGCCTTGGTTAGAGCTTTTTAAAAATTTCCAAATTAAAAAAAAATGAATACATTTTATTAAAATGTAGGAAATACATATTAAATAAGATTTTACAATCACCTAATACGACTCGGTACTTTTTAGAATGAATAATGGGGATTCACAAGGTCGTCATAAAGTTTGTAAAGTCGAAATAATTACAAGAAATATGTATATACTAGCATTTAACTCGTTACTTCGTTAGCATCTCCTTTTCTTTCGTAGACATATTTTTGCGCCAAAGTTTAAGTTTCTAGGTTTTAACCCGCTACTTTGTAATAGGTACGAATTTCACCTCTTAAACGTTCGAATTTCGAAAATGTACCAAATTTTTATTTGTATTTTTTAGATAAGTTACGAATGTTATATAATTTTTATTTCTATGTGTATTGAATAAAAAGGTAGATGATGTGGGACAAAAAAGTTCCAAAATAAAGGTTTTACCTTACAGATTCTCATTCACTCAGAAACTTGCATGTTTAATTTTATGTTTGAAAGTCCAATATTAACGGCAAATCAAAAAGTACCAGGTAAAGCATGAAAAAGTACCAAAAAGATCCCTCTAACAGATTCTCATTCACTCAGGACCTTACACGCTTAGTTTAATGTTTCTAGGTCCAATACTAACGGAAATTCAAAAAGTACCAGTTGAAAAACAAAAAGTTTCCTCATAGGTTGTTATCCACTTAGGACATTGCATGTTGAACTTTATGTTTCTAGGCCCAATATTTACGATAATTAAACAACCAAAAAGCTAAAGTATGAAATCAAATTTCCCGCATTTCCGTTTTTTGGTACCTTTTTTCTCGCCATTGAATCGTAAAAAATTTAAATATTTTAGTGGTAGTCCATAATTTAATACGTATATGTCAATGAATAAAGAAAAATGTTTGGTAAAAAAGTACCAAAAATAGTTACGGGTTTCACCCTTTAAACATCCGAATTTCGAAAAAGTACCAAATTCGTATTTGTATTTTTTAGATAAGTTTCAAATGTGATAAAACCCTTATTTCTATGTTTATGGGTTTAAAAGATAGATGGGATGAAAAAAGTACCAAAATACAGGTTTTACCCGTTTACTCCGTAAAAGGGATGAACTTCCAAAAAGTACCAGACACCTGTCCGCTTACTTTTTTTAAGGAACAACGATAGGTATTACATTTTTTGTATCTCTTTTAGTTTTGGAAATATAAGGTTACCGAATTTACTCGTTTATACCCCTTTTTTACCCTCTAAACATTCGAATTTCCATCTTAGTGGATCAATTTGGGGAGAGACTAACCCCTAGTCCAAATTTCAAGTTTTTAGCTTCAGGCGTTTAGGCTGTACGATGATGAATCAGTCAGATGAATCAATCATGACTGCTGTGGGCAACCGCTTATAATTATATTTCTATTGTACAGTTATGACGATCCAATGAACATAGCATTAAAATTTTTAGTTTGTTTGAAACATCACAATATTTTTATAAACAATTATAAAATATAATTTAGGACATTATGACGATATGACTTGATAGCGCACCTTGTAAATCTCCCAAAAATATTAAATGTGAAGTTTGAAAAATACAAATTACAAGGAAAAATAAACTGATTAATGTTAAAATATTTTCTTTTAAAAAAGCTTACGGGTTAATTCATATCCAAAATTGAACAGCACAGATAATTGCAATATTTTTAACAATCCAATATTTAGATTTCACAACAAACCAAACTATTGTATGTTTGGAGTCTCTATTAGCTTTACATTTAATTCGCAACATTCATAATACAAATTATTACTTCATTCTAATCCAAAAACTTCTTGATCGAACCTTGAACACACATATTGCACACATACATACTTATTAGGTACTTCCAACATCTGTACTTATTGCCGCTCTAAGCGCATTTCTATATACCACATAATTACATACATACATAGTTCAAATTAAAGTCACGTCTTCAAAACTAATCCAATTACATACATATTTATCTCTCCAACCTATTACTAGAAAATATAATAATGCCCAAATTCCTAAGTATACGTTCAAGCTTAATTGCTAACCAAATTTGGCTAAAGACAATCTATTTGAAATATTGAATGAATAGGACGGTTAACAAACAGCTTATAAAATTGTGGGTAAAAACCCACATTTAAAAAAATTTTTAAATAATATATTTTTAAATTAAGTATAAAATTATAATTTTGTCGCACGTATTTTCGTTGCTAAAAACTTCTAAAGGGTATATAATTTTGATTAACATCAATTGCAAAAATATGTTTACACTATTAAATGTTTATTTATGTCAAAAAACATTTAATTATTTTAAGAAACATTAAATAATTAATCATTATTACAATTCGAAAATAACTTAAAAGTTGGTTAAACGTAGTGTCGTACGCATTATTGCAATAAGAGTGTTTAATTTATATTTTAAACAATAATAGCGGTTTTCACCCTTTGTATTAAGTGTACAACTATGATTTATTTAATAGGATTTTATACTAGAAAGCGTGAGTGTCTTTTTTGCATGTATTGTAAATTAAAGAGTTTGCTGAGTGAGAGAAAGAGACAGATAGAGTTTCGGCAACTGTTTTATATTGGTAAATTAACACACTTGTTTTTTGTTGGATTTTTCAACTAAAGCGTAGTAAATTTTAGTCTAACAAATTTTGTTGTTGCAGTGTTGTAAAAGTAAGTACTTTAACTAAATTAATAAGATTAACGAGGTCTACAAGGGACTTTACTATCAAGGCTGAAAACCCCTAATAACTTATATATATTTTTTTTTATCATTTTTTTTAATCTTTTTTGTAGTTACATATGTTGTTTTATGTAACAATTGTTTAAATTTATTTAAAAAGGCGTTGAAGAATTATTAACTTAATAGTGGTATTCACCCTTTGTATTAAGTGTACAACTCTGTTATATTTAATACGATTTTATACTTCAAAGCGTGAGTGTCTTTTTCGTATGCATTATAAATTAATGAATTTGCTGAGTGAGAAAAAGGGACAGATAAAGTTTCTTCAACTGTTTAATTCTGGTAAATTCACACACTTTGTTTACTACTGCTTTTTGTGGGATTTTTCAACCACAGCGTAGTATATTTCAGTCTAATACATTTTGTTGTTGCAGTGTTGTAAATGTTAGTATTTTTACTAAAATTATAAGATTAACAAGGTCTACAAGGGACTTTACTATCAACGGTGAACTCCGCTAATGTTTTTTCACAATTTGTTAACTCTCGTTTTTGGGAAAAGAGAAAGAATATATGAAAAATGTAAATTCTGCTTAAACAAATTAAGAATGATGACAGGTCACCATCTGCTTGGATCAATATCACAATGTTCCCAATCTTAACTCCGGGACTACCTGAGTATTACTTGGTCAAAGATTGTCCACTCAGCAACAGCTGCATCAGCAAACCTGTTACTTCGACATCTATAATACTTCTTAACTTATAGGCAAGAGGGGAGAGAGGAATTAAAAGGGTTACACAAGCGAGTGTACTCTTTGATTCGTTTTGTTCATTCATTCGTAGTGTCAAAATATATGTATGTATACACAAGAAGTTGTAACGACACTTATTTTCAAAATTATCGCCACTAATGTAGAATTTTTTTTCAAAAATTTATGTATGAGTATTTTAAGTATAGTCGGCCAAGCCCGGCCATATGATACCCTACACCACAGTATATAAAAAGTATTTTTGCTATTGTACCCTACTTGGGACCCATAGGTAATCAGCAACCCGCCTAAACAAAATTATGTTATGAGTTAAGATTCATATAAAAGTTCTTTGTGCCGAATATTATTTAGATATCTTCTTTATGAGATTTTAGGATGGGGTTTTATAGGGACCTTTGATTAACGTAGGATCTACCAGGAAAACATTTTGTAATGACGTAGTGACTAATGCAAAAGATATTATCGCCAATTTTTGTGTTAATACAAACATTTATTAGAAAGTTATGGCATTAAAAGCTATTTTCGGGAGTAGTATTTGTATGGGAGCTATGGTGAGATGATTTTGATTGCAATAAAATCCCAATAAGCACTCAAATTTTAAAAATTCAAGTGCTTTAAATATTGCTGGAATTCAGCTTTAATTTATGCAATAATTTCAAACAAAATTTCTGTTCACACAAAAATGTTTGAAACTATTTTTTACTTTTGTATTGCTTAAGCAATACAATAAAAAAAAAATATCTAAAGGATTTTAAACTTTCAAAAAAAAAAAAAATGAAAAAAAATGGAACCATTTGTTTCCTTAGTGTAAATGCATCTTTAACTGTGGTGATGCCCCAAAATCAATCGAAACGAGGTTTCCAAACACAAATTATAATATACATATGTATGTATGTTGTGCATGTTTGTATGTGGTATTACGAAAAAATCTCAACGGAAATCTACCATTTTCATAATTGTCTTTGATACCGTATAACATCACTTTAGCACAAACATTTTACCACCGTCAAGTCCTTCAAACTTCGTTTGCAATGATATCACATTTTTATATAAGTAGATGATTTAAAGTTAAATGTTAATAAACCACTCCTTAAGATGATGATTAAGAATTTCATACACCATATAAAAATTTTTTAATATGAATTCCATTGGAATTGAAAGCTTGATTTATATTGTTATTATAGGTTTGATTTATACTTGCCTTCAATACTTGAATTCAAGTATAATTATTACGTGTTTGATACGGGAATTCCACTTGAATTCAACGATTGAATTTCCCTGTATTTACACTGTTATGTTCGACTAGATTTTCAGTACCCGTTTTGACGGAGAATGCTATTGAATTTCATTGTAGTTCAAGTATAATTCAAGGCTTGAAAATGCACAAAGACCCTATTCCGGAAAGAAGATTGTATCGGGGCTAGGTGAAATTATAGACCGATTCGCCCTATTTTCAATGTGTTTGGTCCTTGTGCCAATTAGAATCTATGCACCAAATTTAATTTCCCTATGCTAACTTTTTTCCCCTATGCTAATCCCGTGAAGCTCTACGCTTGTCTGCAGGAAAGAAACCAGAGTCTCTGGCGGGAATCGAACCCGCAACTGACTATTGTGGTGTGGGTATAAAAATTATAAGGACGGACAAAAATTTTAAATTTTTATCGTTTATCAGAAATGCAGGTATATTACGAATAAAAAAAGCCATGAACCCATGAAAATCAGTAAACAAAATGTTAACTAGACGTTATTGAATCAAACTATGAACTGATTTGGATTCAGCACGCTAAATTCAATTAAAATCACATAATAAAGTTCAATCCCCCGTTATGCCAACAAGTGCTATTAAAACTTTAACATTTTTACAAAGCTTTTTCTGATATATTAGGCAAAGTAAAGTAATATAAAATCAAATATAAAGTAAAATAATACAAAAAATTTTTAAAAATCCAAAGAAACACTTAAAAACAATTAAACATTTTTGAGTTCTTTAAAATTTAGGTAGTTTCCTATATGAAAAAAACAAAATTATAATGTTTTGATCTAATTTCCTAAAATAGAACGTGCAGCATAACAATCACAAACAATAATACATATTTTAAATGTTACATTACTAATTTGCTTCATAGCACAAAAAGTGCCGAACTGTTAAATGTGGATATGAGGCAATGTTAGGTCTCGCTATCACTTATATTATATGTATATTCGAGATATCAAAAAATGGATTATGGACTTAAAAAGAGGACAGACACACTTATTCTATAAAATTGGTTTATGTTATGTGGCATACCAATAACCACCAGACGAAATGTATGTAGCTATCTATATATATAGTGTACATTTCAGTATACTATATAACAAAAGTATTTGAAAAATGGCAACAAATTTTGGTTTAATTTGCCTTGATTTTAATATATGCAAAAAAATAAAAAAGTAAAAATGAATTGCAATTCATTTTAATTCAAAAGAATTTGTCAAATGAATTACAATTCGTTTCCAATTCAAAGGAATTTGTCAAAGTGAATTGCAATTCATTTGAATTCGTCAAAGTGAATTACAATTAATTTTCAATTCATTTGAATTGAATTAATTCAAATGGATTAGAAAAAAGAATTAGCAATTCATATCAAACTGATTTAAATTGAATTAATTAAATTTTGAATTGATTGTGTAATTAAATCTGCAGCAAGCATTACTCTCGTTTTGTCATTCAACTAATTTTTTATGTAAAACACAGCGTATTAAAAAAAAATCAGTTCTTGAAGAAACAAACTCCAAACACCATGTTTTCTTTGATCAGGCGCGGATCCAGGAAAAGGCTTTTCAATTTTTTTTACTGAATATTTTCATTATGGTAGGAGAAATTTCCACATTTCATTCACCCTAGATCAGCTCTTGAATTTGATTGATTGCAACTAATTTTTGATTTCATTCATTTTTTGCAATTCATTGTTCTAATTTATTTGAATGAATTCAAAATCAATTTAATTCAAATGAATTTGTAGAATGAATGGCAATTAAATTTAACAAGCTCATTTGAATTGGAAAATAATTGCAATTCATTTTACGGATTCATTTGAATTAAAAACGAATTGCAACTCATTCTACAAATTCATTTAAATTGGAAATGAATTGATATTTATTTCTGCCTAATTCATTTCAATTTATTCAAATTTCATTCAATTCTTTTTTGTTGTGAAAAGAATTAATTCAAAATTTATCTAATTCGTAACGAATTAAAAAAGAATGATTCATTTGCAGCTCTGGTTTCAATATATATTTTTTATTTTATTTTTAAAAACAGGCAATTTAAACTTTCTTTTACCTATTGTAGCCTTTAAAGTAATACACATTGTAAGTTTAAAAATATTTTTGCTATATTAAAATGTTTTATGCTTTTATAGTAACGAATAAAACAAAATACGAGAAGCCATTTCTTATTTTCTTAAATTTATGTAGCCCTTTAAAATAAGAATTGCATATTCCATACGTGCATAAAAGGATTTATCTTCACTGTAAATGTCAAGTGGTCGAATTTCGACCACCTGGCGATCCTAGTGAATTTAAATTCATGGTAAAATTATTTTTTTTTAAACAAAGAGATTATTAATATTCAAAATTAATATTAATAAGATTTTTGTTAAAAACCAAAGTATTCTTAACTTTTTCGAACATAATTTCGCAACTCCATTTGAAACAGACCTGCAGTACAAAATCGTTTTTCAGATGTCACTGAACTTAGTTGTCAAATACTTAAGTATTTCTGCGCCATTGTCTTAAATTTTGAGTATAATATTTAATAGCGCAGGAAACAAACGGATGAACTGCCTCATTAGAAAAATTAGAAGATCTGAGGAATATCTAGACTTCTTATTTAGCTGAACCACAGCGTAGGATGGAAAGGGGATCATTCTTCTTCAAATGTCCTTTTAACATTTCTACAAACGCTATAAGGGCAGTTCTTGTTGACTTATCAGAACTTTTACTAGGTGTAGGGGTGACCGTGTCCTAAACACTTTCGGAATGTATTTTCATATTGAGTAGCTCAAGAAGACGTTTTTTCGATGAAATTTTCTAGCTTTGCATCGAAGGTAGAGAATTGTATATATATTTACAATAGATTTCATCTATCTTCTATCTGAACTATTCTGCATCCCAGTTTATTCATTTATCGTATTTTCTAATAATGTTCAAAGACTGTCAACTCGGGAAATAGCGTCAGAAAATATAGCTGTGACTGCTTATGGATTTTCTGGTATCTTTGAAGTAACCCAAAATTTTTAGCAAAATTATTTTTATTTTCACAAAAATTATTAAAGATTAGCAGAAAATTCTTAACACACACAATTACATACACGATTTATCAATAGGAGAACGTTTTACCATTATGGCGCAAAACAAAACTGCTGATGCTGCAGTAACTTTACTAAGAAAATACATGATATTAAAAAATCTTAAATCAAAAAAAAAAAAAAAAAAAATGAAAAATTTAAATGCATGTCAACAACAAGCATTCAATGCGTTTATATCCAAAAGGTCATAGTGTAAAATTGTATTGACAAGTTACACAGAGCAAATGCGTAAAATGCATAAACATATCGAAAGCATGAAGTCTCATAAAAAGGAACAACGCGTGGTGTTGACCGACCACCAGCTTGAGTATTAAAAGAAACCATTTATTATTCTGAAAATTAAATTGTTAGGCGTATCGGCAGTAAAATATCGCCGATACCGATATATTGGAAAACGTGAAGTACCGCCGATATATCGATATCGGTATCGGAATTCGTTACTCCTTAATAAAAATATTCAATAATTTGGCAAGTTCTTAAATTTATTTTATCGGTTAATTTAAAAAAGTTTTGGCCAATAGTTCAGCAAACATTAACTTAAACTTTCATCATTGCATGGGGTAAGTTGATAAATATTAAATGGGGAAATAAATAAATTTCACAAATAACAACGTGACTAAACAACGCCACTGTCAAACTTATATAAAGTCGGATAAAGCATACTTTTAGGCTACAGTTAAAATATTTTTTGTGCAACTGTTAACAATTATTTAAAGTACTTTGTAATTTATTTTATTTATTTTTTTAGGAAAGAAATATAAGAATTTTTAATATATACATACTGGTTTGTTAATTGAGTTCAATTACCTTAGTTGACATTTTTTTTAAACACGAATAACAAAAGCTTTTACTTTTTTTTTTCTTATTCTGTTATTTATTTGTTCTATTTTTCGTATTTTTGTTGTTGTTGGAGTTGAAAACGAATTTTGATAATACACCAAACATCAATCCCAAGCCAACCAACCAACCAACCAATCAGTATCTCTTAAGACTTTTAAAGAAATTATTAGCATTTAAATTAAATAAATTGCCTCCAACTGTATTCTACTTAAATCAAGTTCGAATGAACTTTGGACGTCTGAGTATATTACAGCATATTTTATTATGCTTGTATATATTTCTTTAATAAAATTTAAAATATCAAGCAACCAACTCTTTGGCAAAATGGTAACCACATTTATAAATTGTTTTATTATCTTTTATATTTTTTTGATTTAAGAAATTAATAAATTAAATGCTATGTAGTGTTACTAGAAATTGTTAGTAATTGAAACCAGTTTAAGGTTTATTATTTAATATTCAAAACAACAAATTTGTATCTTGAGTTAGATTATTTGTACTTAATTAATTTCAAAACGTTTGATAAACCACTTATTTCATTTCAATATTTAAATATACGCCAGGTTTTTGTTTTGATAGTTAGTTGTTTTTAAATGTTGCTAATTTTTGAACGAAGGCACACTTTTTTGAAAAAAAAAAAAACAACTAAGCCAACTTTCAACTTTTTGCTGGTACAATTATAGAAGAGATCAATGAGCAGACCTAATAAAAAAAATAAATAACAATTTATGAGATTTACTAAATAAGTTTACAAACAAAGCCAACATCATTTACAAAAAACCAAAGTAGTTAAATTTTTAGCACAGAATAAACATTAACAGAATCGTTTGACAGCCTTTTTCTAATTTTAATGAAGAAGAGTCCTCTCAATTAAAAACACGTTCCCATTTCACCTCTTCCTTCAAAAACTTGAAATTTTTGTTTTTAAAGAAAATTATTTTCTTTGAATCGAACTAGCATTTACTTAACTATAGAAATTATTATTGATGCATTCAAAATTTCCTTTAATGTTAATTTTTCACTTTTGTCATCATCTCTTACAGAAATAGTATTTACTAAATTTTTAGAATTTAATCCAAAAAATCTTTTATACAGCTACTCTGCATAAAAAATCATTATATTTTTTGAAGCAAGTGGAAACAAATTGTTTCCTTTTAAAAAAATTATCTGGGTCTTTAAAAAAATTTAAAATATTGTACATTTTTACTCCTTTTCTTTTACTAGTTCGAAATTTCAGAGCATCAAACATAAAACATTGCCTTACTAATCGGATTTGAATTTACATCTACATATCTCATGACATAACTTATTAACAATTATATCGGCAGTAAAGTTAAATAAAAAATCCAGGAAATAAACGCACAAGTTTCATGAGATTTTTCCCGAAAGATGTGCTGGATCCCGGGATTTTTGTCTTCGGCAAATTATAAATATTTTCTTTACATTTAGTATACGAGTTTGTTCTGTACAAAATATTATAACTGGGTAAATGTATTTGAGCTGGATTCTAAACAAGACCCAAAAAAACCGGACAATCCAAACCATTCCATGCCGTCTGGCAACCAAAGTACAGCCGTTTCGAAATTTTAGTTTTTTTATTCAAAAATGTTTGTTCTGCTTCACTGTCCAGCGTATAATCGAACCATTTTAAATCACAAACCAATAACGGTGCAGCCTTAGTAACAAACATATTTTCTCTTAGTCCAAGTGTTGAAAATATGTATGAAAATTTTAACTTGTTTTTTTATTTTTGCCGGTTATATCAGTATTAAGGAAAACGATGTATGTATTTTACGCAAATAAAATTTACTTTCTCTTTACCGGTATTTGATTTGAAACGGTATCGGTACTAATACCGCATCGGTTGCCAACCTTGAATGTAAAACAAAATCAAAAATTCAGGATAAAGCAATTATACAGAAAATAGTTGTATTGTGTTTGTTATATGTATATCGTATAACTTACAATAGTAAAAGACACAAAAAATAATTAAAAAAAGTGATCTGATAAGATTTTTCGGCAAAGAAACATTCCGACTCAACGCCTCAACATTTATACCCTTCGCCAGAATAGATGGGGAGGGATGGTATTATGCGTTTGTGCTTATTAGTGTAACACATAGAATACTAGTTATACCGATTGCCTCAAAATCACTTTCTAAATCGATCTAACGATGTCCGTTTGTTCTCATGGGTACATTACTACACTTCCATTCCAAATAGAGCACACTTTAAAATACTGTGGTATAGGGTATCATATGGTCGGACTTGTTAAATTGCTGAATGATCTTTTTCAAATATACATTTTTTGTTTTTAAGGAAAAAAATTAAATATTTTAGAGAGCATATTTTTAATGCATATTGAATGCGCATAAAACACTTAGAGCATATTTCCGGTCCTCCTGGTTCTAAGGTATAAATTATAATTTCCAAATTTGTTTAACTTTTTAATGTTTATAAACGTAAGCACAACAAAATAAACCCGTTAAATAACAATTATTTTCTTAAAAAAAAAATTAAACAAATACACACTTGCAATTGGCAAAAATTTATACAGTTTTGTATATTAAAATTTTGTAAATTTTTATTTTTGTTAAAAGTGTTTGCATTGTGTCATTGGCTTTCATTCTCATCAATGGCAAGAGCGATAAGTAGGGCAGTGAAAATGCACTCTTGGAATTAACTTTTTTATGACATTTTTCAAAACTGGTTTGGTATTGAAATACATATGTATTTAAAAAGCAAAAAACAATCTCAATTTTTCATAAATGTATTTTTGACATTAATGTTAATAACCTTTAACAGTGAATGTTAACATTGACAATTGTTTACTTATAAAGTGGAAATGTAAAAAAACCATTAAAGAAATTTTAAAAGGAAATGAGATAATGTGCTTAAAAAACAACCGATATTTATACTTTCACCATCAAGTCGAGAAGGTACCTACCGTATTATGTGTTTGTGCTTATATGTGTAACACAGATATATTGCTGTAGACAAACCTTTAAGTATACCGATCGAATCACTCAGAATCACTTTCTGAAACTGTTATCTATCTTACCCTGTGCGCAAAGTACAGGTCAAATTGTCACAACGACAAAGCTTATGGAAAATGGTGAGATTGGGTCAAAAATTTCACAAGCCCCCATTCAAAGCTTTTTCCTGAGAGGAATCTTTTTGCCCAAAAATCATATTATGACGTTGGTATTTAGTTTAATTTAGCCAAAAATTATTTTATTTTAACCTAACTCATCTTACCAAACTTAATTGGAATCGGTCCATAGTTCCCATACTAATGCTCCCGAAAATAAATTTTACTAGCTGTAAAAGTCCGGCGTTGCCCGGGGTCAAACTATCATGGAATTTAATATTGTATATGTAATCACAAAATCATTTCCCTATTATAGAAAGAAAGCCTAAATATGATATTGGTGTTCACAAAAAGTAAAAATTTTAAGCCATTTTCGCCCCTCATTTAAAAAAATAATCCAAATATTAAAAAAGAAGTAAAAGTGCAGATTTTTATGCAGTTTTGCTCTGAAATGTACTTTATTTGCTTGCTGCCTTTATCTTAAAGAACAAAAATTATTTTAGAAAAGAAAAACGTGCTTACAAAAAGTACCAAAAGTAAGATTTTTTACCCAGGCTTGCGCTTAAATGTGCTTTGTTTGTTTGCTGCCTTTATGTTAAAGAAATTAGGTTTTACGTTTGCGCAAAATGATTTTAAAAATACGTACCAAAAGTACGGATTTTTATGCTGTTTTCCCCTGAAATGTACTTTATTTATAAATGTTAAAGGCCACAAGTTTTAAGTTTACGCGAAAATACTCAAACAAAAATAGGTGTTCACAAAAAGTAACAAATGTGCGAATTTTTACCCTGTTTGGCTCTCAAATGAACTTTATTTGCTTGCTGCTAAATAGGGTTGATTAAAATGAACCTAAAATTTCCCATTTACCCCCAAAAAGGACGATTTTCGAAATACTTTTATTTTTTTGTGTCATGGCGATGTAGCTATAGAAATTCGTACTAGAAATATATAGAAAACATTCCCATAACTGCACAGGAGTCCCCCTAGGGGTGTAAAATGTTTGGCCGACCTCCATTAAATTTTTCGACCCCCCCAACCCTCTTAGGGGGCCACATAAAAATATGGAGGTTATTGAAATTCTTCAATTTGTACATAAATTTGTATAACTTTTGAACTTATGGAGATCCCATTTCAAAACTTACAATATATGTATTTAGGACACCGAAGGCTAATTTTGTTAAAAAAAAAATTTAAAAATTTATCCAAGTTAGACTTCCGGTTTCGCAGTGCAACAACTATGGATATTTATTTACGTATCTTTTAAATTATTGCATATCCCACTTCAAAACGTTTTCAGTATTATAAGAATGATATAGGCTAATTTCGGTTTAAAAAAAATAAAAATTGGGTCTAATTTAGAAAAATTGGAATTCAAAATGATCACTTCCGGTTTAGAAGTGCTTTGCGCCTGTAAAGAAATTTGCTAAACTCCTAATCCCATTCTCAAACTTTTACAGCATAATAAGAACACCATAGGCTTAATTTTGCAAAAAACATAAACGGTATCCAAATACGAAAATTTTCAATTTAAATTGGTCATTTCCGGCCAAATTTTTTTCAAATGATTTTTTTGTTTAAAAGATCAAAAGATTTCCTATAAGAATTACTTAGCCTAATTTTTTGTTTTATTTGTTTCTACTTTTAAACGATTATTTAACCCTGGGATTCTCGGTAACTTTACCGCCGTCTCTTTATCTAGCCAGACCTAAATTAGAAAGGCTAAAAACCCCAATTTAATACAAATTAAATAAATGTGTTTTTATTGAACGTATGCTTTTATTTTAGATTATATGAATTTTTTATATAATTTTATTATATCATTATTTTCTTCCATAGCTAAAACGAGTTTTGCATTTGTTTTTTGTAGTTAAATTGAACTAAGCGCATAATGGGCCGTAGTTTTCTGATTTCATTTCATGTTTCTGTTTTGTCCTATTTTAAAGATATACCCTCTAGCCAGGCCAAGAGGGTAATTTCGTAGACTTTTGCATAGAAATGGAATTTCACCCCACAAATTTGCTCCAATCGAATCCAAATTACAATTACAGAAATTAGGTCCGGCCAGATTACGACGGTAAACCTAGAGTTAAAAAAACAATTTTCGAAAATCGGCAATACTTTAGCACCCCATAACTGAACAAATAAACATCATATACAAATATATTTGGCACATACACTCATATCTACTAGAGCAAAATTTTTTTTGGTGTTTTCGCTTCACAAATAATGCCTCATACAAATCTTAACCTCATAATAAAATTTTTGTTCTTATCCCGCAAAGCTCTACGCTTTTCTGCAGTAGACCATTGATAGACTAGCTCACTAGCTGGACTACGCATACACGGGTCCATCGCTCCCAAATGGGATACACTCTCAAAAATTTGTCTGTGATGAAGGGTCAACACTCTCAAAAATTTGTCTGTGATGAATGGTCAAAAAAATATTCTTCAATCTTGCAGAAAAGATGATTTAATTACTAAAATTACAAGAAAAAAATAATCATATTTTTTACCCACCCCAATATTTGTTAAGCTTTTTAAATTTTGTTAAAATTTAAATACTGTCTTAATTTTTTTTTTTAATTCTACTAATAAAAATACAAGTGAGAAAGTATAGTCCATAAGATACCCTACACCACAAAATTTAAAATCAATTTTTGAGAGTGTACCCTATATGGGACCAATGGGCAATCATGGACCCGCCATAACAAAATTATGTTATCAGGTTAAGATTTATGTAAAAATTGCTTGTATCGAATATTACTCGTACTTAGATATTTTCTTCTATATGAGATTTGTTGCCCTTTAAGTGATTGTAGGAAAGGGCTTTAAATGGGACCTATAGTTAGTTTTGGATCTACCATCACAATATTTTGTCATGAATAGTGGCTATCGTAAAAGTTATTGTCGCCAAATTTAATGTCAATACCACAATTTAAAACAAAGTTATGGAATTAAAGGCTTTTTTCGGGAGTAGTATTTGAATGAGAGCTATGGTGGACCGATTCCAATAAAATTGGGTGAGATGACTAAGATTGCAATAAAATAAGTTTGGATCAAATTTAATCTAAATACCAACATACTAAGATGGTCACAAAGAATTTATTCATGAAAGAAACTTGTATGGGGGCTAGGTGGAATTACGGACCGCTTCTTACCATTTGAAATGGCTTGGTCCTTATGACAATTAGAACAAATTTCATAAAATTATCTCCGAAATTGCGACATGTACTTTGCGCACAAGGCTTTCCTTTCTTTCGCAGGCCTTTTGAAAGGCATTGAAATAAATGGCTTTTAGAAGGCTTTCCAGAGAATGACTGTCAAAAGGCCTTAGAATAAAGTTTATCTTGAAGGTTTTCTAAGAAAGGTATGTTAAAAGACCTTTCAATTAATGGCTCTTAAAAGGCCTTTCAGAATATCCTTGTAAAAATGCCTTTGAGTAAAGGTCATATTGAAGGGGTTTTAATAAATATAAAATATAATATATGAATAAATTTCAAAAATGTATAAAAGGTTAGTGTTTTATAAGTTTAGTTTAGTATACATACCCTTCAGGAGTATAGTCGTTAATTGTCAGAAAGCCACTAGTACATATACTAGAACAAGAAGCACTAGTGGAAACGGTGTTAGATTTTTTTGTATAAAAATACTAGTGCTTATTAGTACTAGTATCTTGTGTTGTAGTACAAGAGCACCACTTGTAAACTGATAGCATTTTTGTGCAAACCTTTTTTTAAAAACAAAAATTCGTATATTGATACTAATTTTTAAATTTGATGTTAAATAATTTATTTATAAATTATGTACAGCCATGTTGTGGAAATCAAAATCACGTGAAATTGAAATCGAATAAAATTTGTAATTTATCCTGTGTTTAAACTTTAAACTTTAAAGTTTATAAAAATATTTCTTTTTATATGCCTCATATTTTGAGGTCCACTTTTACCACTACATCTCTCCAAATCAGAAAAAGATGAGTTTAATTAAAAAAAAAAAAATTGAATTGAGAATATCCAATTTGGTCCAAGTGTACTGGTACACGACTAGAACCAATAGTACTAGTGATTTTCCAAGCACACCCAATGCTTATTTGAGCATTAAGATAGTATAAAAAAGTATCCAGTCGAAAACTAGTACTGGTGAACTTTGTACTAGTTTTGTACTAGTTAGGTACAAGTCGATCTCCGGCAGGGTATGTATATACAATATTTATTAACAGAATAGCACATACTATAATTACTATATAAACAAAAAATATAAATTTAAATAAAAAATAATAAATATATACATACATAATTAATACATACTACATAACAATTACATTATTTAGCACAAGTACCTATCTTCTTTAATGAAAAAAACTCAACTAAAATGATTTACATTATTGTTTTCAATTGGTATTTTAATATGTATGTATGTAACTTTGTTTTTATAAAGGGATTTGAATTCTTCGCTTTTGCTTTGGCGAAAAAACAAAACAAAAAATGTTACTCTTTCTGTTTTCAACTTCAACTAAAATTTTTTTGCTTTTGCTTGTGCAAAAAACAAAACAAAAAATGTTACTCCTTCTCGCTTCTCATAGAAGCGAGTGTGGAAGGTGTATCTTATCTTTTATACCAAAGAGCCAAGGCCATCTATGAGGCATTCTTTAGCAGTTAGATAATAATAGTAATTGAATCAAAAAATTTTTTAAGAAGGCCTTTAAAAAGGCCTGAAGTTAGAAGGTCTTCTGAGTTTTCCCGCTGGGTTCATTCACAATTGTAAATATGTAAATAGTTTTGTGTTTGTGTTAAATAAAAACTTCCCAGTTGGCCATGTCTTGAAGACACGTGTACGATCATAGAAAATCTTTGACGACGCGTAGGAGGTGACCGTCCAATCAAATCGTTGACGACTTTTTCACACAAGTGTCACGAAAATCGTTAACGGCAATTGCGCGACATTATCGCTCATAATGTCGTTGAAGAGCATATGATCGACACTGTGGTTAATGACATATGGGCGATATTGTATTAGGAAAATGTCTCCTTAAAGCCTCGTACACAATAGCAGAAACATTTTCGCTGGTATTCATAATAGAGCAACAATTTTTTTCACAACCACACACATTTTTCATTAAGAAACCGATTGCAAATTTTACTCACAACAATATTACGTATTTATTATTATTTTTTAAAACATTTTGTTGAAATTTTTATTCAAAACTTAATAAAATTATTATAAATTATTATATACATTTTCATACAAATTGTTGCTGAAGTAGAAGTAGACTCAACTTTTTTAAAAAAATTTAGTTACATTTTTGTTGCTAGCATTGTGTACGAGGCTTTAAAGTCGTAAATGCTTGCTTAAGTTGTCTTAAGTTGTCTTTATCAATAAAACTGACAAATTCTAAAATGTCTTGGAACATCGTTGACGACATTTGCGTCTATGACCATTTTGCCAACTGGATTATTTACCATCCTAGACAACGAAATAGAAAAGTAAATGTATAAACCAAAAATATTTCCAAACGTGAGTTCATGTAAAATATTTCGAATTCAATATACATACATATGTAGAGTTTATCAAAAGTTTTTCAAAAATGTTGCTTTGTTTCTTCTATTTAAAACAACAACAACGTACAAAACCAAGCAAAAATATAGAAAAGACAATAATTTTCTAGCTTTATTTATTTATTTTTTATTAGTCTGAAACTATTAAAAACAACTATAAATAAAAAACAAAAATATTTATACAAAACAACATCGAAAAAAATAATAGATCACGTTTTAACATGATCTCGTTTGAAATGTTTGATAATGTATAAAATTAGATTTTTTTTACCCTAAAATCAAAATAGATTTCGAACTATTGTCGGATGTTCGTAATGTCTCTCATCTTTTTTTTTTTTTTTTTTTTTAGTTAGTTTTAAAATCTTTGTTATCTGAAAAAAAAACCATTTGATTAATTTTTTCTTTGCATAATTTTTGCTTTATATTTTATTTTTTTTATTTATTTTTGCATCAAGGACAATTAAACTTTCCGATCATTGAACTTACAATATTCCAACTCAATTTTATTGATTTTTAAAGACTTTGTGTAATAAATGTAATTAAATTATTTAGTTGTATTGTTTTACTCTCAAAAAAAAAAAATTTATTTTTGTATTCCATATTCCTTCCCAGCGCTTGTTTGATTGTTATTATTTAATTCATTTAATGTGGATCATATGTACAGTGATGGGCAAAATAATATGTTGTTACAAATAAGAATGAAATGGAAATATTTTCCAGAAGTAAAACTACAAATTTAATTAAAAATTAATTAAGTATGTATACTAGGGTTATGACTTTTTAATTTTTTTTCAAATATTAAATTATTAACAAACGCCATCTCTCTTTTCCGCTGCTTTAAAAAAGTTCCTGCACCAAACGAGTTGAAATTTGTTTTATATATATAAAAAAAAAATAAACTAACAATTTTAAACGGCTAAAGTATATCGCAGCTCTTTTAAGAAATCAAACGACAAGGTTTTTTATATTTTTTGGTGTTAGATTTTACAGAAGAGCTACGTTTTTTTGAATTTCCGCTAATGTATTAATAAAAAATATGTGTGAATTTTTTTAAATTGCACGAATTTTATCACTTATTTAGTATTGGCTATCACGTGGTGATGTGTACATTTTTTGTAAAAAAATAAGTCATATACGAAATTATTTGGTTGTAAACAAATTCTCATCTGAGAGTTATCGATTGACAAACTTTGATAAATTTGGTTTAAATTGTTGGACCTTAAGGTATTTTAAGTACATGTCTTTTTAGAAATTCCACAACTTAAATGCGTTTCATGCTCTGCCCCTGTATTCCATCACGTTGTTTCGGAAAAATGTCAACCTTTTAAGGCCGTAATTCACTATCCTAAACAATCGTACGATTCATTCAGTCTCATATCTGAGAGAATTCTTTTCGACATTAAAAAAAAAAAATTTGGATCTTCTTTGTCTGTTGTTTTGTTTTCAGTTTCAGCAAAATGTTCCGGGCATTGATTTTATTGGAATTTATCCAGATTACATCTTTGCTATCTCCTTAGGACCACCAAATAATGTTTCTACCAACTTATTGCGGATGAATTAAGTATTAAAAGCTTAGGCTTCTTCTCTAGGAGCTGTTATTCCAGCAAATAAATTAGAACTTCTGCATGTTTGCAGAAGAACAACCTGTCTTTCGGAAATTTTGTAAATGTTGTGGAATGAAAACGTCAAAATGATTATTGGGAAATTGCGTAAAATTAATAACATCATGACAATGATTTGTTTTAAGGTCCACATATTGAAACTGCCATTGATATTTCTAAAGCACTATGTTATAGTCTAGTTCAACATGGTATCACCATCTACAGCTGGACATCTAAAAATAACGTGAGCAAAATTAATGCTGCTTTAAAAGTTTGTTTTAGAACTGTCAATGGTCTTTTAAGAACAACACCAATCATATTTAAGAATTGAATTCAGATCATTCGGTTTTACTACTTTACTAAATAAAAGATCAGGAGGGAAGCGCTACATGAGTTATTTTGGAAGATTCCTAACACCAAACCTAAGAAGAGCTCCTGTCCAATAAGGAGAATGTTATTTTTGCCCAAAGAATATGATAAAACCCTTCCAGTACAACCAAAGGAGTATTCTGCTGTTCGCAATAATGTTACGATCGACTTTAGTCTTGCATCTTATAACAAAACTTGCCCTGAACTTTTTAAATCATTGATTGCCAATATAATACAACTATTTTCTGCTGAACTCCAACTGTATACAGATGGTTCTTTCCAGAATGGTTCAACGTCATACTCTGTGGTAGAGTAATATGACTGGTCAAACTGGTTCACAGTCAAGCAAAGTTTTCTCCCAGTTTTTTCTGGTCTCTTTTCTGCTGAACTTGCTGCTATTGAGGCAGCAATTTTTTATGCAGTTCAAAAGGATTTGAAAACAATTACTTTTACATATTGTGTTGTCAAAAGCATCTTTTATAATAAAAATGCAATTTTTTACACTTTCCTAAGAAATTCTGATGTCCATCATCATATCCTAATTTTATGGATACCTTCGCACATTGGCCTAGCTGGAAATGAGCTTGCGGATAATGCAGCTAAAGAAGCAATTGACCGACCACTTATAATTGAGGTACATTGTAATCGTCATTTACTGATTAAGATCTTTAAGTCAATAGACAAATATCAAAAACAACAGGAATGGGAAAACTCTAGTGGCTGTCTTAGACTACATAATTCATGTTATCAAAGACCCAGATATCATAAGAATTTCACCAGAATGCAATGCATTTTTCTTGCACGCTTTAGCGTTGGGGAGGCTTTATTTAACTCTCGATATTATTACAATTACACTAATCCTCCCATGTGCGACTCTTTGTCAACAGGTTATGAATGCTCATCATGTACTAATCGAATGGCCAATAATCTACATAAAATTCTTGATTGTTCAGAGTCTCATAAATTATTGGGAATTAATCAATCGCTTTCTAAACACAGTATTTGCGATATTTAATTTTTATTTTTTCTTAGACTCATATATTATTATCTCTGTATTACAATAACTCATATCGTTTTTAATAACTTTGTAAACTACATTTTGTAATATAGTATTTGGCGCGCAATATGGTCTAGTTGCCCTGCGCCTTTTCTTTTTTGCATTTTATAAATTAATTTATAAAGTAACATTTTTTAAATAAATAAAAAAATTTCTGTAAAATCTATTGGCCTACCACCGTAGCAATAAAACGGATTTAAATTCATATGACGCAGCCACTTTGCAAGAAAATGCAACTCCGATCGCATAGAATCGATAATTTTATGAAAAATTTTCTTAAGCATTTGCAAGTCGGACACACTATCATACTTTATGAGCTTTAGGACTGAATAGGATAGTAAATCACCGGCTTTACAAGCGCTACTTTGGGAACGAAATGCATAGTACAGTACTGATATTGCAAAAGTTCCAATTTTGCGGCACTACGTGTTCCTAAGCTCCTTGTTTCAGTCAGAACCTTCTTTTTCCGATTCCTTTTTTCGGTTCGGTGATTACTCGTTTTATTGACTAATACGACAAAAGAACATTAGTTCTTATGAGACAACCCACACCAAACAAAAAAACAACCGCAAAACTGTCTTTTTGACTTACGGTGACAAAGCAGTGGTTGCAGAAAATACATGTGGTTTGATACAACAAACCAACACAGAGTAAGACAAAACAGATTGAAACGAACCACCTTGCACATAATTGCGTGCTTTCTTATGATGTAACCCACACCAACTAAGACAAGTCAAAAAAAAAAAAACGAAAAAAGACAAAAAACACTGTCGCATTGCTGTTTGATTACCGCTTGTCTTTTAAGACAAAAACTTGATAAGACGTTTGATATGAGTTAGCAACAAACAAGTTTATTTGACTTTAAAGACAAAAACGTAAAAGTTAAAGGAACCTAAATAGCGATTTTCAGTTTAATTAAGAGTTACAATTATATTAAGTTTTTTCTTAATAATAAATATGTATATATGCCCTTTATCTTCTAAACTGGTCTGCTATAATTCCATAAAGTCGTTGTTTGTGCAGTTCCCTATTATGAGTAAGATTTCTTACGTCTGCTTGTACGTGTTTTTGTTATTTAAAGTGCCTAGTTTCATTAAAAACTAACTATCATTTAGATACCCTCAGTATTGCTTTTTAAAAAAAGGTTAATTGCGTTCTTAGTAAAAATCTTGAAGCTATTAGGCATGTTCTGACACTCACATTTCCCATAAAATTTTCGTTTGCGACTTAAAAAGACGGGATTTCCGTAAAGCTTAATCGCAAGACTTCAGGCTCGTCAAGAGTCCAAAGTAGATTCCATAAAGTTTTATGACAGTCGTTAAACTCAAAAGGATCTTAAACTCGTCTACTTTATACCAAGGCTAATGACCCGAGTTTAAGTCGGAAAACGAATGACAGCTAAACGAACCGAAAGTATATTTCTCAGAAAAGAAACACACAACCAGTGTTCTTTAATATATTACAAAAAACGACTCAATCGTTAACTACAACGCCTTACGCAATAAGGCCGAATAAAATATCGTGACGGCATTTGTTGTAGAAATAACAACAAAATCGTCACACTGATCGCAAATATGAAAGCAAAGCAACTGTTTGTGTTCTTTCGACTTAACTTTTTGCTATTGCTGTTGATGAATGCGCAGCTCCTTAGAAACTAAGGCCCTAATCATGTAAAACGCAACGCAATGCCAAAATAAGCTGGTTTTTGGGTGTTGGTAAAGTTGTGCAGATGTATTACTAGGTAGTATTGTATTTTTAAACAGAGTTGTATTTAAAAAGAGAGCCATTAACTTTTTCATTAAATTTTTTTTAAAAAAATACAACTATTAAAGCAGAGTTCCGAAAAATTCATATATGATCGCTCATATTTAACCATTCATGAATTTTTTCATGAATGAGGAATTTAAAACGTGTAATTTTTTTCACAACCATGAATGAATTGTGAATTTTTTTGCCAATTCATTCATGAGCGTGAGGAAAAATAAATTTTTGCCTTTCCTCAGTCATGAAAAATGAGGAAACAAAAAATTTTCTTAACGCTCCTCACCAGTAATGTTGTTGTTGCTCGGCAGTTTGCATGACCACAGCACAAAATGCCTTTGTGTGTATTTTGTTTTTGTTAAAGGCAACGAGCCAAAGTGTGTGTTGAATTTTTTGT
Source organism: Pollenia amentaria (assembly GCA_943735925.1). NCBI lineage: Eukaryota > Metazoa > Arthropoda > Insecta > Diptera > Polleniidae > Pollenia > Pollenia amentaria. Next base: position 69,250,719 of record OX031007.1, on the reverse strand, counting down.
AGGCAAATATTATTTAAAAAAAAAAAACTAAAAGAACTGCACATATCGTCATCTTAAATGCAGAATAATATAACATCACAGTTTTCATGAGAAGCAAAAAACGTTGTAAAATGGAAATTAATTGAGATATAAAAGCAATTTTAAATATTTAGAATAAAAATGCGATAACCGATTTTTTTTTTTGATAAAAAAATAATATTTTTACTGTTATTTATTTAGTTATGTGTGTTACGTTATTTTAATTTGTAATTCTCTGAAGCAAAACGACGAATCATCAACGAAATTATGATAATATTAAGTTAAACAATCATTTTAAACATTAAATAATTAAATATTTCTGTTAAGTTACAGGTATAATAGAATATAAAGATAAATATGGTTAAATGCACATATAAAAATGGTAATCACACAATTAATATGCAGCATCATTAGGAATGCGTTGACATGGTGAAATAAGTTTGCTTTTCTGATGCAGTGCAGGCAGTACTGCATTTGAGAACGTAGAGATGTTATATTATTAGAGATATTATTATTACATATTATTTATAGTTTTTTATTTCTAATTAGAAGTGGATTAAACTAAAAAAAAATACTTCATTGAATTTAAATTAATTTTAAAAATCCAACTTTTCCATTATAACTAACGTGTATTTTGATGTCCTTATAATGAATTTTCTCAATTGAATTTTTCTTAACAATAAACAAGTTTTGTAAAAAATTTGACTAAATACATATATACATATTTGCCTCCATATAAGGAATTATTTCGAAAAAACTTCTGCAAGGAGTAAATTTTAATTAGTTAATTTCTGAAAAATTTAAATAAGAAGAATGAAAGAGTTTTTCAATTAAAAGTAGTATTGATAGCAGCCCGCGTATTCAGTGAAAGAAAATGTTGTATAAAGAAGCACTTATCCTAAAAAAAAAATACTATTAGTATTTAATAAAGCCGTAAAAGGATTAACACAAAATTTAGCTAAACAATTTATATTCCAGCACTTGATAAGAAATGCTATTATTCTAAAGATGTAGAAGACAAGTAATTTATTATTTAACACAAAAGGCTTTATAACAGTCTTTTTGATGATATTGATGATGGACGATTTGGAAGAATGCAATCCTAACAAAAATACCAGATTATTTTAAATAAACTTGGAAAAAATATTTCTATTGTATTATAAACTTTCTATATTAATAATGATCCAATAGCAACAGATTCATTATAGGGAAATTCGATTGTATTAACATTTATTAAAAACTATATATGTACATATATAAACTCATAAGGTTGGAAAACGAAATAAATGATGGAAAAATCATATAATAAAAATAATGCAGATAAAATAAAAATAATGCAATAAAAACCTGCAGATGGTACTATTTATTCTTGGAAATTCATAGCGTCTGGAAGTGCAATGGGTTAAGCTGTGAAATTTCTAACAGTCCAATGTAGAAGAAGCTAATAGTCATACTTAATATAGGTTTTTCAATACATATACATATATATGGATTCGATTTATATTTATTTTACAGCACTGTTTTTCTTTTTGCTTATGCAATAATGTGCAGTTTGATCACTTATTCCACTAACACGTATAGAGTATGAAACAGAATACCCATTTTTGACGTTAAAAAAAATGAATTGTTCGTAAAAATATATCAAATACTCTGCTAATTTTTTTTTTATTAAGATTATTCATTATGTTTTTTAAGGAAATTCTTTACTTAATGATAAGCCATTTTTGATTTTGTTAATAGCTTGGATATTTTTTAAGGTGGAAGTTTAATTTTTTTTTAAATATTTAACGTGATCAATAAAAAGATCTATTTCAAAATTTTCAATGATAGATTGCTTTGCATTTTAGCAAACGATATTTATACTGTTGTAAAAAATTCTTTGATGCTTTTAAAAGGGAACGTTTTTTTCTTAAGCAGACATAAAGGCAAAACTCATTGAAAAAAAATTCCAAGTACTCAATACGTGTTGTTGTTGTAATACAGTTTTGGTTTTACCAACCAAAACGGTTGTTCGTTGATAACATTTTTCTTAAGTAGGTAACAAATATTTGAAATTAAAGTAAAAAAGGCTTGTTTTGCTAAAAATTATGTGTAAAAGCAAATTTGACAGCAGGTACAATCGAACTTCCCTATAATATATCTGCATGGGACCATAAAATCACTTCATTTACGTTAAAAAAAGCAACAACTTTGGTTTTTGTTCAAATGTATTTTACTTGTAGATTTGTAATTTGTAGTTTTGAGAAACAGCGCTCAGGTTTCTATACTTGCTCATGGAGTTTTTTTTCAATAAGTTTTGCCTTTATGTCTGCTTAAGAAAAGGACCGACCCTTTTTAAAGCATACATTTTTTTTTTTGCAATAGTATACATATGGTTTGCTAAAATGCAAAGCAATGTATCATTGAAAATTTTGAAATAGACTTTTTTATTGATCACGTTAAATATTTAAAAAAAAATTAAACTTCCACCTTAAAAAATATCCAAGCTATTAACAAAATCAAAAATGGCTTATCATTAAGTAAAGAATTTCCTTAAAAAACATAATGAATAATCTTAATAAAAAAAAAATTAGCAGAGTATTTGATATATTTTTACGAACAATTCATTTTTTTTAACGTCAAAAATGGGTATTCTGTTTCATACTCTATACGTGTTAGTGGAATAAGTGATCAAACTGCACATTATTGCATAAGCAAAAAGAAAAACAGTGCTGTAAAATAAATATAAATCGAATCCATATATATGTATATGTATTGAAAAACCTATATTAAGTATGACTATTAGCTTCTTCTACATTGGACTGTTAGAAATTTCACAGCTTAACCCATTGCACTTCCAGACGCTATGAATTTCCAAGAATAAATAGTACCATCTGCAGGTTTTTATTGCATTATTTTTATTTTATCTGCATTATTTTTATTATATGATTTTTCCATCATTTATTTCGTTTTCCAACCTTATGAGTTTATATATGTACATATATAGTTTTTAATAAATGTTAATACAATCGAATTTCCCTATAATGAATCTGTTGCTATTGGATCATTATTAATATAGAAAGTTTATAATACAATAGAAATATTTTTTCCAAGTTTATTTAAAATAATCTGGTATTTTTGTTAGGATTGCATTCTTCCAAATCGTCCATCATCAATATCATCAAAAAGACTGTTATAAAGCCTTTTGTGTTAAATAATAAATTACTTGTCTTCTACATCTTTAGAATAATAGCATTTCTTATCAAGTGCTGGAATATAAATTGTTTAGCTAAATTTTGTGTTAATCCTTTTACGGCTTTATTAAATACTAATAGTATTTTTTTTTTAGGATAAGTGCTTCTTTATACAACATTTTCTTTCACTGAATTCGCGGGCTGCTATCAATACTACTTTTAATTGAAAAACTGTTTCATTCTTCTTATTTAAATTTTTCAGAAATTAACTTATTAAAATTTACTTCTTGCAGAAGTTTTTTCGAAATAATTCCTTATATGGAGGCAAATATGCATATATGTGTTTAGTCAAATTTTTTACAAAACTTGTTTATTGTAAAGAAAAATTCAATTGAGAAAATTCATTATAAGGACATCAAAATACACGTTAGTTATAATGGAAAAGTTGGATTTTTAAAATTAATTTAAATTCAATGAAGTATTTTTTTTTAGTTTAATCCACTTCTAATTAGAAATAAAAAACTATAAATAATATGTAATAATAATATCTCTAATAATATAACATCTCTACGTTCTCAAATGCAGTACTGCCTGCACTGCATCAGAAAAGCAAACTTATTTCACCATGTCAACGCATTCCTAATGATGCTGCATATTAATTGTGTGATTACCATTTTTATATGTGCATTTAACCATATTTATCTTTATATTCTATTATACCTGTAACTTAACAGAAATATTTAATTATTTAATGTTTTAAATGATTGTTTAACTTAATATTATCATACTTTCGTTGAGGATTCGTCGTTTTGCTTCAGAGAATTACAAATTAAAATAACGTAACACACATAACTAAATAAATAACAGTAAAAATATTTTTTCATCAATAAAAAACTGGTTATCGCATTTTTATTCTAAATTTTTAATATTACTCTAATATCTCTTATAATTTCCATTTTACAACGTTTTTTGCTTCTGATGTAAACTTATGAAATTTGATGTTACAATGTTCTGCATTTAAGATAACGATATGTGCAGTTCTCTTATTTTTTTTTCAATAATATTTGCCTACAAAAATAAAAAACAACACACACATTTTGGTTCACCAGTCAAGAAATAATTTTACAAAAAAAATACACACAGACTAAACGTGCTGCCCGGCGGGGAAAATTGCAAGCGAATCACTTTTTAGGCCTTTAAGAATGTTTACAATTGAATTTTTAGTAAACTTTTACTTATTCCAGTCTGCCTTTTTTTGAAAAGGTCTTTTAGAAAGGTTTTTATTTAATATTCTACAAATTAAAGTTTTCTATTCTAAGATAAGGCCTGTCGCAATCGTTTTATTAGTAGTTATGTTAGAACGTGTTGCAAGTTTAGTTATTAATTTACTCACTTCGTATTATTAGCCACAACAATTAAACTTGGATAAAACTTTATTCTTAAATCTTTTTAGAACCCCTTCCAGAAGTGTTTAAAATATATGCAAAAGTGCAAGGTGTTGGTCTCCAATGACACACCTTGCTAATTGGTAATAAAGTTGGAATGCGGCTGGGAGATCTTATGTCTGCAAAAAGGCCTTCTATAAGGCCTCTTTACTACTTGATTTTCCTGCTGGAAATCGTTGGGAAAATCGCATTTTTTTCCTTGTGAAGAATTTTAACGTGAATTTTTTCAAATTTTTCATATCTGAAAAATCACATATGAATTTTTTGTTTTTGCTCACTCCTCATGAGCGAGGAAAATCAAAATAGTTTTTTTCCTCACCCTCATGAGGATGAATTTCCAGAAAAATTTTTAAATTTTCACGCTCGCTCATGAATGAAGAATGAGCGAGCGTTTCGGTACTCTGTATTAAAGTATTGAGTAACCTACTTTTTAGCATTGAGTACTAAAAAAAAATGCAATTACGCGATACTTTATATTCACTACTCAATACTTTGCCAGCAGTATTTCCTAATAGTATTTCTGGTGGTGATTGGTACAAATTAAAAAAAAAAAACACATATGTATATTACTATATATGCCAATTGGTTTCTTCCGTTACAGATTTCATATCAAAAACATTTCCTTCTCTTACCATATGAACAAAAACATTAAATATCACCGATACTATAATTTTAAACGAAACTGTTGTGAACATATGCGATGCATACTTGTTGTATATTTGTATAAAATTGCCGTACTTTGATAAGGTTATCATTCATATTATAAAGACACACTTAACGCTGCATTAATGTGTATATGAATGTGTGTGAGTGTGATTAAACCCGATTTTCAACTCTTTCCTGATTTTGTCCAATTGTTCAGTCGTTTTATCATTTAAATGTAATTTGTGTTTAATAAACTCGTACTTTTAGGTTGGCAACAGCATTGTTTGTTTCTTATATTCGTAAAATTAATATTATTTGTAACAAAAATTAAATCACATGAATATGAGGGCACAATCTTTCACTTAAACATTTCAACAGTTAAACAATTTTGATTTATAAGCATTTTTTGGTCTTAATGCAATTACAATAATTTTAGACACTACATCTGCTTGTGATTAGGAGTATGAAAGTGATCGATTTAGTAGATTTTCAATATCAAACTAATATTACATACATACAGTCATACAGATAATAAATAGTACGTACCCCTTTAAATTTCTTAAATTTTTCAAAAACTGGAGATATTTAGAAAAAGTAAATTAACCAAAAATGTTTAAATGAACGCAAATATTTATTTTATCATTTAAAATGAAAAATGTTGACTTGTCCGCATAATTAAGTGCGAAGTCGAGTCGCATTTTTCGGTTTATTTCGCTTAAATGTTTTTTTTTTGCTTGGTTCACGGCTATGGAATCCACTTTTTCGCAAAACACCTTTCACAGTTTCTGAATGAAAATTAATATTGTCGTCATTTTCCAAAGTGTTTGGAATTTCCTTGGCTGTTTTTTTTTTTAGGATTTTTACTAACAATACTTTTTATAAATCGCTTAACTCGTGGGGAAATGTTGGGAAGACGTCCAGTTTTTGGAATTTTTTTGTTACAGTCTGCACTGTAGACTTGGCCCGTCCAACGATTTTGGCAATTGAACTCAAGGAATTCCCATCTTTCCTCAATTCTCAAATATGTTTACGCCTTTCGATACAAATGTCCTTTGTTTTCTTACCCACTTTAACAAAAAAAAAAAAAAAAAAAAAAAAGAGTAACATAATTTCCTAAAATTATTGCAGTCTTTAAGAATTTGCTTACAAATTAAGCTTTTAACACTTATCGAATGTATTTTTTTCTTTAAATCTACTTAATTTTAAAAAGTATCGTTTTCTATTTGGCATCGTACGTTTAATTATCTGTGGTACCAGATTAAGTTTTAAGTGGAAAAGTACAATAAGCGTAAAGTTAACCGGACGTTTTGTAGTTTGTCTTTGACATTGTGTCGATGCCTTACAAATGCAAGCAAAAATATCAATCAGAACTTCAGGGATATTCTTAAACTCCAATTTTAGATGGAATACGTACTATTATCTAATTCTTTAGCAGATTAACAGCATAGATGGAAAGAGGCTGCTCCTCCTCGGAGCCTCTTATAATTTTTCCATAAATGCTACAAAGGCCAGTTCTTGTAGACTTTTCAGAACTTGTACCACCTGTAGGTGTGACTGTGTTTTCAACAACCCGCTAAATGGTGTGACCCTGAACTATTTTTCCATCTCCGTTGATTCATTTATTATATGAAACAGTTTTATTATTCTGTTTTGATTTTATGATCTACTTTTAAATGTGGTATTTACGAGGGCGGATCAATAAGTCCGTGACTTTTCGAACTTCCCTCGTAGTTATATGAAATGCAACACTGCTCCCATCAAGTACCACCTGTTAATAGACTACTGTCAAGTTTTAGCAAGTTCCGTAATTTACTTTGCGTTTAACAGCTGTTTAAAACATACAACCTCGTGGATTTTTTAAAAATGGAAAAAAGTGAATTTCGAGTGCTCATTTAACATTCTTTTTAAATGATCAGCTGGGTTTAAGAAAGCTGTCTGCAAGATGGGCGCCGCGTTTGCTCTCAATTGACCATAAACGTAATCGTATGACAACTTCAAAGGATTGTTTGGAGTTGTTTAACCGCAATTCGAATGAGTTTTTGCGGCGTTTTGTAATTGTGGATGAAACATGGATCCATTACAACACTCCGGAGACCAAGCAGCAGTCTAAACAATGGGTTTCTCCGGGTGAACCGGCTCCGAAGAAGGCCAGGGTAAGTTTGTCGGGATGCACGCGGGATAATCCATATCGATTACCCTCAAAAGGGAAAAACAATAAACAGCGAATATTATGCCAACTTATTGGACCGATTTAAAGACGATTTAAAAAAAAAGACCCCATATGGCCAAGAAAAACATTATTTTTCATCAAGATAATGCACGGGTGCACACGTGTGCAGTATCAATGGCAAAATTACATGAATTGGGCTACGAATTGGAACCTCATCCGCCATATTCTCCTGATTTAGCCCCCAGTGACTATTTCAAATTTCCGAACACAAAGGGATACACAAATTGCAGAAATGTTGGACAAAGTGTATTGAGCTAAAAGGAGATTATGTTGAAAAATAAATTTTTTTTTTTGTAAAAAAAAACTTTCATTCAAAAAGTCACGGACTTATTGATCCGCCCTTGTATCTTAGGTGCTATGCAAAAAAGCATAGACAATGATATTATACGTGCAAAAGTACTCCAAAAAATATAAAAAGTATCGTATCGACAGCAAAATATCGCCGATGTACCAGAAAATCTGAAGTATTATACCGGTATTGGTATTGGTAGAGCCCTGGTAAAAAAGGCCATACATTTTCGATCGGGTTGATTTCTAGAGTTTGCGACGGCCATGTTTGCATTGACAGCAGTGATGCCAACTCTTGCATCATCAAAAGCACTGTGAGCATATAGAAATAGGGTAAAAAAGGGTAAAAATGAAAAAAAATGCTGGCAAAAAAGCACCAACCTAAATTTTTCTTATTATTGATATTTTATAACGAAAAGATAAAAAACGCTTGATTTTTGTATTGAGATCGGTTGGGCTTTATTAAAATTAAATAAACAGAAACAAAGAGTCCCAAGCTTTTCTATATTTTTGCTTTTCCATCTAAAGGAAAGCCATTTTTAGTTGATAAACTTTAACAAACAAAAATTAATGAAGAACTTACTTTTAATACAACTGTGTAACTTTATAATAGCCAATGCACTTTCTTGCTTAAAATTGCACAAAAAAATAAATCAACTGATATAATAAAAAAACTGCTAAACAATGATGCTTGAGAAAAGACTAGAAGAGTTTGCGAATAACACTCAAAACACAAATGCAAATAATACGCAGTTGGTTAAAAAAGTATTCGCTGTATTTACATAATAGCAGCAAAATGAATCAGTGCCAAAAATATATGTAGATTACTTAAAAGGCACTTAAAAGCACTGTGAGAAATTGTTAAAAGCACTATAAATACCCGCTTTTCAAAAACGGGTGTTTAACAAAATTTCGGGTATTGCATAAGCAAAAAAGCACCAAAACATACCCGAAAGGCACCAAAATGGCAACGCTGATTGACAGCCAACTTCTTACAATCTTTGCCGTATGTTTTGAACCTGTCAAAAAAAACTTCCTCTGGGTATGCACTTCTGTCCACAAAATCAGAGAAATTGTATTCTACGATCTGTTTTCATTATACCATAGATTTTACTAATGAACCGAGGTTCCACCAAGAAACATAGACCCAGGTCATCAGGCTTTCACCTCCACGTTTCATCGTCTTTTTCTTGGTGCCAGTAGTACTCTTTTTCATCTGCCTGAAAACAGTTTATTTTGGCTCTTTGCAAAACTATAAACGCTCCATAACATTTTTATCTGATAGTGCTAGTTTTTTTTTGTTGCTTTATAGCTGAAACCAGACCAATTTTTTCAGGAGCTCTGCGTGCTGTGCACTCACTAACTGGCTGCAGCCTGCTTAGGTGTTTTTTCATAACAAAAAAGCAATAGTATACATAAAACAACACACACAGTGATGGGAAATCAAAAGGTTTAAATGGTGACCTCTATGCAGAAAAAGTACCAAGTGATTAAAATGGTATTAAAACAGTATTTAGAGTATGTAAAAAAACATTAGTAATTTAATATTTGATATTTATATTATACATTTACAATAAACAAATATGTATTTTAGCATATACATACACATTTACATGTATTATTTTATAAATGTGCACAGAGAAAACAATGTTTTGTAACCATTTAAAGCCATTTTATATATTTCGCATTCCTATTGTATGTGCATAGACATTAGTTTATTTTGTACATCTAAGCATATGTATATTTTGAATATAGTTTGTATAGTTTTGAAGTTTATAGATATAATCCGTAGATATACTGAAAAAAAGTACCAAAAAAGAGCGAAAATACCCGGATTCAATTTAACATAGAAGCAACCCATCACTGTATTACAAATGCCACGTAACAACGGTATGAAATTCTATTTTATACAGAATGAAACGTTACAACTACGGTACATTACATTTCGGTAAGCTTCTGCATTACTTTTCATATACCAAGAAGCGAACAGCTGATTGATACAGTACAGACACGGTACAGCAACGTTCGCCTATCTGAGCCTTCAGTTAGGCGTTGTTACGTGACATTTGTAAAACAGTGATGGGTTGCTTCTATGTTAAATTGAGTGCGGGCATTTTCGTTCTTTTTTTTTTGTACTTTTTTCAGTATATCTATGGACTTTCGATAAAACTACTTACAATACGACATATTTCCATATATATAAATATACCTATGATTAGATGTACAAAATTAACAAATGCATATGCACATACAATAGAAATGAGAAATATATAAAAGGCTTTAAATGGTTACAAAACATTTTTTTGTTTATGCACATTTACAAAATAGTACATGTAAATGTTTATGTATGTGCTAAAATACAAACTTGTTTATTGTAAATCTATAATATAAATATAAGATATTAAATTATTAATGTTTTTTGTTTACATACAATAAATACTGTTTTAATACCATATAAATCACTTGTTACTTTTTCTGCACAGCGGTCACCATTTAAACCTTCTGATTTCCCATCACTGTGTGTGTGTTGTTTTATGTATACTATTGCTTTTTTGTTTATGTATGTGAAAAACATATGACACGTTTTAAGATGTTCTAGAAGTGCACCAACGTGTTAGCAGTCCGGTTACAGCACGTTACGGGTACAGCAACGTTCGCCTAACTCAGCGTTTGTTGTCTGTTGTTTACAAAATAACTTTGAAAACATTCGTATATTTTTTTCAAAAATATAAAAAGCAAAATAATTAAACAATGAAAAAATCAGCCAAGAACAAAATACTTACGTCTTCCGTGTTATTATTCATTGCATTTTGCATTTTTAATATATTTTTTAGTTTCAAAATTTTTTTTCACCCCTCACTCAACACTTGCATGTGTAAATTCCAGGTTATATCAAAATGAATTAACTTTTTAGTTGTATGTATGTATTTTTCTTTTCTTTTAAACTTATTTTTTAATGAATAATATATTTTATAAAAAGGCAAAATATGTTGCATAAAGTACTCTTTTGCTGGGTTGTCAGTACTATCTCAATTTTTCAATTTTCCATCACTGCTTTATGGTAAAATCATTAATCTTTTTTAAACGATCTTAAGCGATCTCTCTCTTCCTATAGCAACACTTGAAGTGTTTGTGTTATCCGATATACACCAGAGTATCGACAACAAATCAGTTTCAAAATAAACACTTTGTATCACTTTTATTAGCGAAACAAGAGGTTGAAGGGAGGGTAATGCAGTAGGGTGCCCATATGCATATATTGATGCAAAACACGAGCCAAAAAATAACAAACAACTAAAATTGATTGTATTTATTATTGCTGCCCACTTGAGGAATCATAATAAAAAATATTAATAACAACAGCTGAAAACTAAAGCTGCAGCAACTTTAAAAGTCAGCCTGCCTGCCAGCCTGTGAGCAAACCATCGGCCCGATTCGCGGCTATTGATGTGAGCAAATGAGATTTATCAGCCAAGATTTTTCATTGAATCGACGACAAGTGTCTTGAGTTTTAGTAATCGTTGTGTTGTGTCGAGTTGTTTGCTGTTGGTGTGAGTTGTTTTCGTTCAAAATCAAAGACAACATTCCGACACGAGTTCAGTTTCAATCTTTCGATCGTTCGTGCTGTTTGGTTAATAATTTTTATTCAAAAAACACGCTTGCTTTTAAACACATTTCGATTTTAAAAGTGTTTTTCTTTTAAAGACAAATTTTCAAACCAAAATAAAAATAAAAAACAATATAATAAAAACAAAAATACAAACAAATTGATACATTTTCACAAAAAAGGGCTTTTGTGAATATGCGCGTTTTTTTTTATTTAATCACTATTACACACCTGTTTCGGATTTGAATACAGAAACATTAAAATCATAAATAAAAAATTTAGACAAATTAAAAAACACACAACTGCCGTTGAGAGACGTCGGTATTTTTCCATAATATGTATTGTGTTATGATAATAAAATAAATAAAATACATTCAAAGAAAAAAATTCAAAATAGAAAACAAAAACATTAAAAAGAAAAAAGCAAAATAATTAAAAATCGTTTGCAAAAAAAAAAAAACATCGATAATCTTATGCATTGGCCAATACGTTTACCAAGTGATACGTATAAATTACCGGGATTTACCCGCTAAAAATTCAATGTAATTATTCGTTGAGTCTAGCGAATTTTTGATCGTTGTTTGGGAAGGAAGAAGTCGTTAATTTTTCTTCCATATTGTAAAAGTTAACGTCACACTGAAGTTGTTTACAGATTTAATTCCTTCAACTGTCAACATCCACTACCAAAACGACGAAGACGCCGACAAAGTGCTCACTATTGCTAAAGTCACCGTGAGCATGATACCTCACTGTGGATACCGTTATACTTGGAACCGCGAAATTGTGTTCAACTCACAGAAGCTGGTGAAGCGGCGTTAAATTATTGCAGCAGCGGTAGCAGCTACACAAATTTAAAACCAATTTTAAACTGCGTTAAAAAAATTCGGGAAAAAGAAACAAACAAAAATTTTAAAACTATTTTTAACGGTAACGGTTTCAATCAACCGGTAACGGATTCGTTTTTTTCTCGAATAATAGGCGACGCGACTTATTTCTTTGTTGCTACACAATTACAATTGTTTACAAATTTAACAAACCATACAAAAGACAATATTTCTTTTAATACAATTTTTTAATTTAATCATAATTTTTTTATACAATTTATAATAGAATTTAGTTTTCTTTTGTTTTATCGTTAATTATTGTTTAACCATTATTTTTTTTTTTGCTTTTTATTAAAATAATCAATAATACTTATTAAATACAACAAACAAACTCTTAGAAGAGAGCATTTTTCGAATTTGTACTGTAACGAAATTGAATAATTTTTATACTTTTTTAAATCTCAAAAATACGTCTGGTAATTAACTCAAGGTCTAATTGTGCGAAATCAAGCAATTAAAAAATTCTGTGATTATATTTCAATTGTTTTTGTTTTTAAAATTTTTTTTTTTTTAGATTTTAAGTTTGTTGAAATTTTAAAATAATTTTAAAACTAAAAAAAAGTCCATATTAGCATTTTCTCTCCTTTATAATTTTAGTTTAAGATCAATTTTTCTCTTTTTTTTCTTTAATTTTAACCTAAATACCGTTCGTTTCATATCGTCTCGTTTATTTTTAATTTAATTTGAATATTAAAATTTCAATATTGCCATCATTACGGGTGCCGCTGCTGCAAATATGAACATGTTTATGACACCTTATGCCTACGGTTAGTATTCATCCGCATGTATGCCAACATCTTGAATTACCATAAAAATTTCTCTCCTTTGTCCATGTTATTACCTTTTTTTCTTACAGATTTTATTAATTTTTATTTAGTTTTGTAAATAATTAAAAAAAAAACTAGTCTGTATAATTTTACGATATTTTATGTAAATAACTTCTTTGTGCTCCCCCCGAGAGTGTTTGCATTATTGTATTAAATTAATCCAAAATGCAGCTGCCATTATTAAATATGCCAATTCCGCAGTTGTTCTTTAATTGTTGTATTTAAATGTGATTTTTATTTTTATTTTTTAACAACTAAAAAATAAAACAAAGAATTGTTTTTGTTTCAGTGTCATTTTTTAATTATATCTCTGACATTGTCTTTATAGGCATTTATATCAGTCTGCTTTTATGATTTTAGACAAACAAGTATTTTAGAAATGCATTTTCTATTTGTTTGTTTATTAATTATATTTGTTACCATCCAGGATTTTGCATTTTGAACTTTAAAAATTTTTCTAAATAGAAAAAATAATTCTGTTTCTAAGTGTTTTTATACCCCTCATCAACTGCGCAAAAGGTATAAAATTAGTGCGTCATCTTGTTTGAAATTTCTACAATACTGATGTTAGACCCTTTAAAGTATAAACATATATTCTGGGTCCTTATGAGAAGCGAAGTTGGTTAAAATGGGGTTGGTTTCCCAATACCCCATATATGATGGGTTGACTGGGTTGTTTTATATTTACTATATTACATATAGTCCGGAAAAGTTTTCTGTTGAAATTCATTTAGACCGACCAACAAATCGCTAAATTTTAAGCAAAAACCACATCTGACTCTATTTTTCCCATACAACTCCACTTTTAGAAGTCTATTCACTTTCAATCAAAAAAAGCTTACTAGAATACAGGTAGTTAACATAAGCAAAATCGATTTATAAATGACCGAGTTATAGAAAAAAACTATTTTTTTTATTCTGAAAGTGTGAACTATATATCGTCACCTAAAATGCAAAAGGGCGTAACAACAAAAAATTCGAAATAAAGTTATTTTTTATTGATTTTTGTTCGTTTTATTAAACTACATGTTTACAAAAAATTTAAGATCCTGCGATCATGATCAAAAAACATTGCCATTTCAAACAATATGTTAATTGAATTAATTAAATATAGCTCAGGTTTTGACAATTTCCAACAACAATTCTACAAGTTTAAATTATTTACTTTAAGTGAAAAAAATTAATTAAGGTTTTTTGTTATTTAATTAAAAATTTATTTCAAAACAAGTAAAATGTTAATTGAATTAAAATTATATTTTAATTTTTTTTTTAAACTAAAAAAATAATTGATTCAATTATCACATTAATTAAATTTAAATACTTTTCAAACAATTTTTTTTTTAATTGATAAAAAAAACTACTGAAAATTTTTTCGGTGTGTGTTTTTGCATTAGCAACAAAAAACAATTTATATAATCCCCAAAAGGATGTATCTCATGTTTCGTTTCTATTTGATAGGAATAATAAAATAAAGACTATCCGAAGAAAGATTCTTGATCAACTTAAATGATCCTTACTGTACTAAAATAAATTATTACGTAGCCCTAGATATCGGGTCGGGGCGCCTACGTTAACTTCAAGGATTTTACAACTCATTAATGACTTTTTTATCACAGAAGATGTAAATACAAATTTATTGCAGTTTGCATTATATAAGGAAATTTTAACATCCTTTACAATTTCAATAGATTGAATTTATTTTTTTTTTCAGATCTTTCTCTCTCTATCAGCCCAATTATGAATACAAATTTCATGGGAGTTTTTCCCCTTCTCAAATTTTTCCTATTTAAATTCAAACTCCCGGGGAATTTGTTTTCATAATTGGGCTGTATCTCCCTCTCTCTCCCTCTCTCTTATATTTAAAGGAATTTAAAACGTATGTATGTTTAGGGCTTTGACAGAGTTTAATGTCAAATCCAAGCTAGTTCGCGTCTGTGAGGGCTCTTAAAGAGCTATGTAAAGACCAGCGTTACCGTTGTGACACTAAAGTATCAATTTGACACTTTTTCAACACTCTTGATACCTTTAATGGCACTTTTTTTAAATTAGCCTTTTGCACTTTGCCTGGCCCTACCTTCATACTCAACAAGACTGGCAGACATTTATTTGCCACCTTTTAATAGCCGGTGAATGATGCTTAATATATAATTTATGGTCAGTATTATAAATGGTGGCACACATTCCGAGTTTTTATTTAATAACGTTATTTTAAATATTCCTCAACGCTCACTTCGTTTTTTTAACCCTCTCAGGACATGTCAGGACATGCCAAACTAACTTTGCTATGTCAGATCCATTAAGAAAAAAAAACAGCTGGTTGTTATTACTTTGTCTGTTGTTTTTGTATTGTTGTGATATTGAGGCCACCTTGCTAACATGGCCAATGGAAACTTAAGTTGAATTTAAATATACCACATCGGTGACTTAAGTTTCATTTAAGTGTTTAGTGAAGAAGAGAATTTTGTATTTAAAACGATTTTAAACATAAATGTGTTTTAATGTCAATCCTGAAAATTGGCCATAAGATAGTCTGTAAGAAATTTGTCCATAGACTTAAATTAAAAAAAATAAATAAATTAAATTAAAAAGTAGAATTTTTAACTATTTCGTTCCAGTTCTTGACCCTTTTAAGAAATAGGCCTTACATTTTGTTTTTTGGTAACACTACTGTAAAGTTTAAAAACGTGGATGTCGTAAATAGCTTTTATATGCACAGCGTTGCCGTTGTTTCCTTAAATTGGCAAATTTTACCCTTTTTAGACTCGCTTGCCACTCTTATGCGCCTTTCTTTTTAAGTACACTTATGTATAATTTTAAATTAGTTCATGCTATTTTTTTACCATTTGTGAAATTGTTTCAACAATAAGTAAAAAAAGATACGAGAGTTAATGATTTAAGATTTTTAAATCAAAACAAGAAATTAAATTGTTGCCGAATTCAAGACATACTTTTAAGAGCAGATGCTTTTTTCAACGAATTTATGTTATAAGAAAGTACGAAAAATGGCAAAACGTATAAAGTCAAATGCGGTAAAGTTTTAGTTTGAGGTAGGAAATGTTGCGAACATATTTACTTGAATTTATATAAATTCGTCGCATTTAGATTTTCTTTTCCCCAAAGAAGTGGCTTCAGCTAAACAAGTGTTTTCGAAATTATCACTTCATAAAAATAAACCTTGGAACAGACTTTCGTCTCTTAGTTTGCTTGAGACGAATCCGAAAGAATGAACTTTAAGTGAAGACTTAACTTAACCTTTCCTCTTACTCATGAGTCTGGATGCGTTTTGAATGGAAAATTAAAACATGTGTAAAGCCTAGTACTCTGTTCGAAATATCGAAAAATGTTGAGCAACATTGATTATTTCACACGAAAAATTTGACATGTATCAATATTATCTGTCTCGCGATTTTTCAAAATTAACGTTTTTATTAGTTGCAAGTATACAATATTGTTTTGCGAAGGTAAGCAAAAACCATGTTTTTTAAATTGTCTTTTAAATGTAAAACCATATTATTTTTATAATTTCCCAAATCAAAAAACAAAAAGATTTAGTTTTATGATTAATTTAAGCACTTTTCTACATTTTTCTTTGTGAAACGCTTGTTATAAAAACAACTTTACAAATACAAAATTAAAAATTACAATAATTGATAAGCTGTTGCTTAAAACTGAGGCTTAAACCGGAGGAATATAGAATTCGTAAAAAGTAGTTTAAAGTATAATTTTTGCTAACTGGGTAAAAAAGTAAAGTTTTTTGAGCAATACCTGCTTGAAATATTTGTTTTATTTTTGTTTTTAGAAAACTTAGTCTGATTTTTTTTAAATACTCCTTTTGTGACCTCTTTTTTTTTTTTTTTTTTTTTTTTTTTTTTTTTTTTTTTTGGTAAATCCCCTTTTTGTGACCCGTTTAGAAAATTTTCAACGGCAACGCTGGTAAAGACTACTTAGACTTAACTTTGCTGGATCCCTGGTCATAAGTAAGATCTTGCATGAACTTGCCAGTCAAGGCTCAGATCTTAA
This sequence comes from Pollenia amentaria, assembly GCA_943735925.1. Classification (NCBI taxonomy): domain Eukaryota; kingdom Metazoa; phylum Arthropoda; class Insecta; order Diptera; family Polleniidae; genus Pollenia; species Pollenia amentaria. The sequence goes on along the minus strand of OX031007.1, from coordinate 69,233,582 downwards.
TTTGGCAGAAAGTGTTAACTCGGTGTATCCGCTAATCAGCTTGAACAATACAGAAAATTCGTGGACATGTAGGATCGATTATAGAATATAAAGGTCATTATGGCCAAATCGTAGATCTTCAAAGGTGTAGGAAAAGTTGAAGAATTGTTGTAGTAGTCTTAGCTGTCCACTGAAAAATCGATGGAATAAAAGCAAATCTGCAGATTATGTGAAGATGAAAAGGAGCTAGAAACGATTTGCCCATAAATTTTTTACGGAAAAGGGAACAAATCTCGCGGGAAATGTTATTCACGATAAGGGAGAATATTTGATAATATTTTATTGTTTTCTTGTTTATACCCGAAGATAAAAGGGTATATATAAGCATTCCGTTTGTAACTTCCACAATATAATCCTTATAAGAAGAGAAGTTCAAATGCGGTTGACCGTCTGTCCGTCCGTCAATTGACATGGGGTTTCCGTAGACCCCAGATATGATTGTTACTTGGTTAGTATAAATTTTTGTCAGATATGCTCATTTTTTTATCTCTTTTTTCTGTATTTCTGGAGAACACCAAGTGCCAAAATTTCCAAATTAGGTACAAACATCTCGGTTATCAATACTCAACCTCAAAAAAAAAAATGGGCTGGATCAGAGAAGTGGCCCCAGCTAGCATGGGCTGTTTGTTAGGCGATTTTGTTCAATATACAACTCCTAAAAGAGTCTTCTGATGATTATCTGACGAGTTACAAAAACAAAAACATCTACATTTTTTTTTATTTATTACTTTTTTATATATTTTTGACACGCTCGTTTTTTAATCTTGGAATGAACCTTTTGCGATTCTCTGTAAGAGTCATATAAGAATTACTGAGCTACCTAAATAAGAGCGTTTTTGAAATATGAAAATTCTATTGCCAATACAATATCAATAAAACAAACCGACCTAAGGATCTGTAAAATAAGATTTTCCGGCAGGATAGTGTTGATTTCGGGACCTTAAGGTTTGTTTGATATAAATTGTATGAAAATTAGAAGTTTTGACGTGAAAAACACGTTTTAGGCAGCTCAGTTATAAGGCTGAGCATTTCACGAGTCGTAAAATAATCCCTACGTGAGTCTCATACGACCCTTGGCATGCTTTTTGAAAGATTCGTTAGATAATCTCTACATACATCATAAACGATTCACTTTAGGAATAATATAAGAGTCGTTTGCTGTGTTATGGAAGAATCTCTCATACGAATCAGCACGTGTAACAGTTTCTCCCGTGCGAGGAGTCCTCTACAATTAAAAAATGAGCTCGTCGACGATCAAAAATACTCGTCATGAGATTCCCAGTAGACTCCTAGACGATTTAAAATGCTAGCTGGGATATAAGAATTACTGACCTACCTAAATAAAAGCGTTTTTGAAATATGAAAATTCTATTGCCAATACATTTTCAATAAAACAAACCGACCTAAGGATCTGTAAAATAAGATTTTCCGACAGGATTGTGTTGATTTCGCGACCTTAAGGTTTGTTTGATATAAATTGTATGAAAATTAGAAGTTTTGACGTGAAAAACACGTTTGATGCCCTTATTTAGGCAGCTCAGTTATAAGGCTGAGCATTTCACGAGTCGTAAAATAATCCCTACGTGAGTCTCATACGACCCTTGGCATGCTTTTTGAAAGATTCGTTAGATAATCTCTACATACATCATAAACGATTCCCTTTAGGAATAATATAAGAGTCGTTTGCTGTGTTATGGAAGAATCTCTCATACGAATCAGCACGTGTAACAGTTTCTCCCGTGCGAGGAGTCCTCTACAATTAAAAAATGAGCTCGTCGACGATCAAAAATACTCGTCATGAGATTCCCAGTAGACTCCTAGACGATTGAAAATGCTAGCTGGGATATAAGAATTACTGACCTACCTAAATAAAAGCGTTTTTGAAATATGAAAATTCTATTGCCAATACATTTTCAATAAAACAAACCGACCTAAGGATCTGTAAAATAAGATTTTCCGGCAGGATAGTGTTGATTTCGGGACCTTAAGGTTTGTTTGATATAAATTGTATGAAAATTAGAAGTTTTGACGTGAAAAACACGTTTTAGGCAGCTCAGTTATAAGGCTGAGCATTTCACGAGTCGTAAAATAATCCCTACGTGAGTCTCATACGACCCTTGGCATGCTTTTTGAAAGATTCGTTAGATAATCTCTACATACATCATAAACGATTCCCTTTAGGAATAATATAAGAGTCGTTTGCTGTGTTATGGAAGAATCTCTCATACGAATCAGCACGTGTAACAGTTTCTCCCGTGCGAGGAGTCCTCTACAATTAAAAAATGAGCTCGTCGACGATCAAAAATACTCGTCATGAGATTCCCAGTAGACTCCTAGACGATTGAAAATGCTAGCTGGGATATAAGAATTACTGACCTACCTAAATAAAAGCGTTTTTGAAATATGAAAATTCTATTGCCAATACATTTTCAATAAAACAAACCGACCTAAGGATCTGTAAAATAAGATTTTCCGGCAGGATAGTGTTGATTTCGGGACCTTAAGGTTTGTTTGATATAAATTGTATGAAAATTAGAAGTTTTGACGTGAAAAACACGTTTTAGGCAGCTCAGTTATAAGGCTGAGCATTTCACGAGTCGTAAAATAATCCCTACGTGAGTCTCATACGACCCTTGGCATGCTTTTTGAAAGATTCGTTAGATAATCTCTACATACATCATAAACGATTCCCTTTAGGAATAATATAAGAGTCGTTTGCTGTGTTATGGAAGAATCTCTCATACGAATCAGCACGTGTAACAGTTTCTCCCGTGCGAGGAGTCCTCTACAATTAAAAAATGAGCTCGTCGACGATCAAAAATACTCGTCATGAGATTCCCAGTAGACTCCAAGACGATTGAAAATGCTAGCTGGGGCAGTTCCCATACAAACACAATATAAATTTCTTTATATCTGGAGAACGAAAAGAGCCAATGTTTCCAAATTAGGTACACATATCTCTTTTACAAATTAAATTCAATATTTGATACGCCCTACAATTTTAATTGAAAGTTGAATGCATGTTTAACACACAAAATCCATAAAGACTTATTTATGCTAAAATCTTTTTTAAAATATCAATTTTCTATATTTTTTTATTAGTTAATACATATTACATATTTCTAGAAAGTACTAACGAGATAATTCACTTAAATACATTTTTTTTGTTTTAATGCAGTTATCAGTAAAAATTAGTCAATAATAAAATTATTTTTTTATTAATTTTATTTTTTTCGACCTCGTTTTAAATGTTGCCTAGAATACATTTTGTTATTTGCTGGTGCATTTACATTTGAAATTAAATCATATCGCAATTGATCAACAAGAGGGTATTAATTAAAAAATTTTATTTTTCTCTTTTTGAAAAAAATCTACACTTATTATTCATATCTACTCGCTGTAAAAATATCGAGCTATTTTGTCTACTTTTTGGTAATGAAACGGTTGGCTTAACAATTCTTTTGCGTTTGCCTTTAATATTAAATTGAAAAGTGTTTATTAATTTAAATATTAATTGATACCTATCAATAATACTCAATTCATTAAATGTCTATAGGGTTGGTGTGAAAAGGTCTCGCTTTGATCTTAGATTTCTAATAATTTTTGAAATATGTCTTAAATTCCACCTTTTTTTTAAAACATGCAGTGGGACCTCGATTATCCGTGATTCGATTAACTGTCAACGTCAATTATCCGGGAAATAAAAAAAAAAATGTTTGCATTGATTTAATTTTTTTTTGCAACGATCACCTCTACTATCCGGGATTACCTTTGTTATCTCGAATTATAAACAATTTTTTTTTTTTACTTTTGAACAACTAAATAAAATGTGGGAAAAAAAACGAAGAAGGTGAATGCGCTCGCAATGTACTGGAAGCATGTATTGTTCATTGTTTTCGGCCAAAATGACTTTTTATACCCTTTACCACATGTAGAAAGGGTATATCGTCACCTTAAATGCAAAAAGGCGTAACATAAAAATATTCGAAATAGAGGTTTTGATTGATTTTTGTAATTTCAGATCACTGCAATTAAAAGTGGCGACTTTATTAAGGAAATTCAAAGCCAAGTACACCTTGTTGTTATTGATTTTGTAAAGTTGTTTGCTTCACCTGTAAACAAATAGTGTTATAACGCCCTTTGGCATTTTAGGTGTGTCAATCCGTTTGTAATTTCTACGATACTCATCTGAACCCAATAAAATATATATAAATTCTGATTCCTTATGATTAGCGAAGTTGATTAAACGATGACCGTTTCTATGTTAAAATGGGGACAAGATTATTATACATTTATCTCACATGTACTCCATTAAAGTTTGCTATTGAAATTCAGCCCGATCGGTCCATAAATGGCTAAGATATGAGCAAAAAACCACGACTGCCTCTAATTGTTTTCATTAAATCCAATGTTGTTGTTGTTTTTTATACCCATCGTCGAAAGTAACAAGGTATATGGGTATACATATAGGTATATGCATACAACAGAGGTCAAAAGGTCAAATTCGTAATTTTTTTTTTCCAAAAATGTACTAAAAATCTGTATTTTTCGAATTTAACATTAAAAACTACTAAATTCATTCTTTTTTATTCAGTTGTTAAGCTCAGCTAGTAGTTTGTCTGAAATAATTAACCCGTATAATGCATTGGGTTAGAAATGGCCCACTATTCAGAATTTTCATACATTTTCTTACTGAAATGTATTCTTAATTTTTTATTCATTTAATTTTTTTTCTTTTTTTTTTTTTGAACATAAACAGAAAAAAAATACAGTTAACAAAATGAAAATTAATTAACAATCTACTAAATAAATAACGACAACAAAATAGGAAGCAAATAAAAAAAGCAATAAATTGAAAAAAAAAAACGAATAAACTCGTCTATAAGTAGGAAACTAAATATTTAAAAATAAAATAGAGGTTTATAGTTTGAATTCAGTTAACAAATCGTTTAAAGTTGTATTATTGGAAAAATGGCATATATTATTTTGAACGGTCTAAAATACAAAGAAAGTTTAAAAATATTGATTTTAGATATTTAGTTTAATATGTCTTACCTGCTCTTGTCCTTTGTGAGTTTTTGGTAATATTCCAGAACTAATTTCATACCCCTTTCTGCACAGCCATTAACTATCTTTAGGTTTCAAAGAGGGTTTTCCTGTTCTTATATTCTTTCGAATACGTCTAAGTTCTTGATCTGTTTAAAAAAATATCTTAGAAATGTTCAAACGCTTAAATACATTTTTTCGTATTTGTAGAAAGTACATAATGCCAAAATCTCTATTAAAGAAAACCGGCTGGTTCAATTAAACCTTTTCCTAAGCAATCGCTTTTTTCAGTATTTATTAGGGTATTCATTCGGTTCACCGCTAATCGGTTAACCGATTAATTACTACCCGATTTACTGATCGGTTAATTTAAAATTGGTTATTTTCGATTAACGATAAAACCGGTTGATTTCAGTCGATTAACCGATGTAACAAACTTTTTAATTTTTTGTAGAATTATAGCATATTTTTTTGTGTTTTTAATTATTTGTTTCGTCTCATATTCAAAAGGAATGTGTTTAGAAAATATTTTTTCATACAAACAAAGAAGGTGTTCAGTAGAGTTGAGCGATAATTCTGTACCTGTGATTTAATCACTGCTACTGAAAAATCACGAATCACAGTTGTGACCAAATTTGTCAAGTAACAGGTACTTGCTAAGTCGTTCTTTTTGTATTTTGTTACATACGAAAATTTATGATATTTCACTGTTCGTGCGGGTAATAGCGTTTTTTGAATGCAATGGCGAATAATGTTGCTGTTCCTTTCATTCTCTCTTCTATCTTATTAGTATTTTCTTTAAGCCAAAGTTTATTTGTTCAAGTATGTATGTATACGCAAGTAAACGGCTTTGAAAGCTCTTATAATTTGTTGGTGTTTATTTGCAAAGTACTTACAAAAGCTCATGCGAAAGCTCGCGCATTGTACATATAGTTTGGACGCACGCACTTGCTATAAAATAACTAAAAACTGACAAACGGTGATCACAATCACAGTTTTAGAGAGCAGTGATTTTTAAATCACGTTCACTAATCACGATGTTCTTTAAAAATCACGGGATCGCTCATCTCTAGTGTTCAGTGATCTTCATTTTAAATAGGTGTTTGAAGATTTTATATGTTTAGGGAAATCCAGGAAAAGGACTGAGAAACTAGATATTCTGTATTATGGACTGCTTTTGATTTCTCTAACATCTACGATAAATTAAAGAATTTTTTCCAAGTCAAGATTAACAGGTATGTGATGAAAATCGATCGATTTCAAAACGAACGTTTTTAAGAGGTGTGATGAATTTCGAGTGATTTTAAAATCCATTTCCCACATATAGTCTTAAATTTTTGCTTAGAATACAGTTCAATTAACTTATATAATATAAAGTTTAATAGAATAAAGACAGAAAATAAAAAGAGTATGCATTAAAAATCCATTTTAAAAGATACTGAAAACGATATTATCGGTTTGAAATCGTTTCATTTTTAAAATCGAATTCCATCACATACCTGTAAAACTAAATCTTAAATCCTTAACATTTGAAATAAATTATTTGTCTAAAAGATTATTTTATAAGTAAGATCTTCTTAAACTATTGTAATAACTCAGAAAATGATCTCCCAGTTTATTTCTTAATTAATACATAATATGTATTAATTACAAAATATGTTTTACATATTTATGAATTATTTTTTTGTTTGCTCGTTTGTCAAATGCTTGTCATGCAGGCGAATTCACTCGTGTACGTGTGCTGGACGCCGACTTATCTAAATTTTTTGATTTTTCATCCAGCATCGTCGGTGTCACACACACAAACACATTTTCACTAATACTACCAGAATGCTTGATGAGTATTTTGATAAGTGTATTTAGGCCTTTAGTTCAAGAATTGTTATGTTTGTTACGTTAATTTCTAAAAAAACTTTATTAATCGGTTAACCGATCAATAACAAAATTAACCGATTAAGCCAAACCCTCGGTTAATTAATCGAACGATTAACCGATTAAAGCAAAACTCCGCTTAAATGAATACCCTATTATTTATTTATTGAATTTTCATATAATTAATATGAACTAACAATAATTAATCAAATCTTATTCTAATACGTTATTTTATGTCCAGCCTGTGCCGGATGACAAAGTTTATGTTCACATTTATAGGTTCAATGTCAAAAACAGAAACAAAACAAAGAAAATAAATAAAATTTTGACATCGAACAATTGAAGCACAGCCGCGAATAAAGTTGTAAGTTACAAAATACATTTTTTTAAGGAAAGCAAAAAAATGTTTTTAACAGGGAGGATTACGATTTTTAATTTTTCTTTTGAGATTATTAAAAATAATGACAATAAAAACTTTTATGAAAATATCAAGAAAATCGAATTTTAAAGTATATGCTAAATTACAGTTTATAATTTTTTTTTAGTGGAAAAACTTTTCATATCCACCATTGCGATGTCATTTAAAACGTTTTTCCACTACGCAAGAGGCTTTTAAAACGTTATTCCACGTTCCAAAACCATTTCGTTCGTATCATTTTGTTAGTAACTTAAAACGTTCTTTCACCGGCTGACCCTTGTATCGTGTTTTGAAGGCGTTAAAGAGCATAATTTTGGGTGATTTGACGTTCAAATAGTGTAAGAGATTAATGTTAACGGTAATCTGCAAAAACGGCTTTGCTTCAATTATAAAGCTAAAAGAAAAGTTATCAGCCGGGCTTTTTAGATCACCTGTAATGAATTCGCCTTGCTCAAAACTAACGCTGCATTTACACATGAAAGTACTTTCATAAAATTTCTGTATACGTATTATCACCACAAATTTCACAAAAAAATAATAAAGTTTCATGAAAATTTTCATGAAAGTGAAATTTTATTTTCAAAATGTCGTCAAAGGGTAAACTTCTATCAAACATGTCGCTTCTTCTTCTTTTATTGTTTTGCTTATTTCAAGTTTCAGAGTTACCGAGCCAATTATTCGCGCCGAACTTCAGGCATTCGTTCAAAATAATAGTTATTTTTATTAGTTTTCATGATATTTATAAATTTTAATTAGAATCATTGTGTTCTTAATATTAAGTTAAAAAAATATATTAAAATACTTTATATACACGAAAAAAACAATTTCAATTGGTAACACTGCTTAGTTATTGTCACTTTCATGAAATCGCTTTCTTGAAATTTTCATTGAAAGCTAGCTGAAAGTTGGACTGAAAGTAGAAAAATGTAAAGGTGTTAGTGAAAAAGTGTGAGTGTATTGCGACTTTCAAGAAACTACTTTCATGTGTAAATGCCCAGTAAAGAAGAATTATAAACGTTATTTATTTACAACTTCATACAAATTGTTGCTGAAGTAGAATACATTTTAAAAAAAAATTAGTTAGGCGGCATTTATATGACGTCTCTTCAGACATTTTTAACAAACACGTTTGTTTTGTTTGTAGGCGATCTGGTTAAAAAGAAAGAAGGGTTGCCAAACAGACAAAAAATGATTTTTCATGTTTGTTAATGTGAGTTTTAATTTTTTTTATATGTATGTGTATGTGGATTTGTGTTTGGGAAGACGTCGTGAAAATACAAAAGGTTTTTGGAAGCATGCTTAAAAGAGAATGAAATACTGGAAAAAAATAAGATAGAAGAAAAACGAAATTGTTTCTGCCATTGGAAACGAAGCTTTACTTTCAAACGAAAACAAAATTCGTTAACGTCGCAATTGCGAGTAAATGAAGGATGTTTATAAAAATTTACAGCGTTACGTCCTACGTTCCTACGACCCAGTTGTATTCCTAGCATAAAATAAAAGTTTTGGTTTTAGATGAAATACATATTTAAAAAATGTACTATTTGAATTGTTAAAAAACAAAAAGAAAAACTATTTCTTCAAGTAGATTCTTTAAATATCAGGAAAATTTTGAATTTTTCACTTAGTGCAAACCCCGCATTGTCGGTGTAGTGTTTTCATTTTGTTGTTAATTTTTCTATTAGAACTTGTAGGTATTTGTTATTGTTTCTAATATGATTTCTTGTTTTTGTTGTTGTTCTATTACTATTGTTGGCATTGTAATTACAATAACAATTCTTTACACTAATACAAAATAGAATATTATACAAATATTGTTTTCAATTATTTGTATATTTTAAATTTCATTAATTTAAATTTATTCTTTTTATTTTCATCTGTTACTTTTGTTGTTGTACTAAGTATTTGACGTACAAATATGTTTTTGTTGTTACAACTGTTGCCAATTTAGTATTTGTAATGCTAGATCGAGCACTTTTTAAACACATTTAACATGCAAAAACGCTTCTAGAATATAGCACTTTTTTCAGCATTTTGGCAAAATTATAGCATTTTTTAGTTTAAGTGATAAATATTTATTTTTTCCATTAATTTATAGCTTTTCACTAGATGTGCCAAAATGGATATAACTATTAATATTGTTTTTTTTTTCAGATATAAAATGATATTATTATTTTTAATATTCTAAAAGTAAATTTTGAAGGTATTGGATGGGAGTTAATTGTTTTAACCAAGTTAACTTTGAAATGTGATTCCGTATAAATTTTTTAAAGCTGCGTTATTTTTTATTAACTAAAGTTCAATTTTTGCATCTATTTTAATTTTTTTTTTATTTATTTTTATTCATAACAATATTAAGTTTAACAATATGTAGTGCCACAGCGTCGTTAGACATTATTGAGGCGAGTCAATAATTTAAAATTTAACCGTATAATATATATAATTTAACAATAAAAAAAAATAAAAAGTTTATTTTTATTTAGAGAGAAAAAAATATGTACATGAATACTGTAAAATAAGTCTGAGATTTATTACCGAAGAAGCATTTCCAAATCTTGTAATATATATTCTTTTAAGTTTTTCTTAAACAGAGAAATTCGCTCAATATTTTTAAGGTATTGGGGAAGATTATTATATTCCAAACTACCAGCGTATTCAACTCTTTGCTTTGTTTTCTCCAATCTACATCTAGTAATTCTCAAGTTCATACTATTTCTCGTGTTAAATGCTGTCTGATTTCTTGAAAAGCAAATTGTATGATAGCCAATATTATTTAGCGATTTAAAAACGTAGAGTATAAGTTGCATTTTATATAAGCCATATATTGGAAGAATTGTTAAAGATGCATGCCTATACAGAGATATCGTTGGATATGTCAAAGGCAGATTAAAAACCGTTTTCAATGCTCTATTTTGAGCTCTTTGCAGTGATTTAAATTCAATTGTTTTTCTGTGACCATATATAATTGGCAAATAGCTAAGGTGACTATGTATTAAGGCTTGATAAATAATTCGCTTAGTTTTCGTGTCAAATTTATTTTAAAATTTGTATAAAATGCCAAAAACCGATAATACTTTGGATCTTAGTTTTCCAATATGAACATCATATGAAAGATTACTTTGTAAATGTATACCAAGATATTTTATCGAAAGACTTTCACGTACTTGTTTTCCATCTACAAAAATGCTAAATTCCTGATTGTCGATTACGTAAGGCCTGAATAGCAATTACTTTGTTTTTTCTGCATTTAAAACCAATTTATTTAACCTTGAATACTCGACAATGATTGCAGCATCGTATTGCATGTGAACTCCTAAGGCATTGTTTTTAATGTTAAAAAATTATATGATTTTTATACCCTCTACCACTAGTGGCGAATGGGTACACCTAGTTTGTCATTCGGTGTGAAACTTTTTTAATATTCTTTTAAGACCCTTAATCCTTGTGTTGTTCTTAGTCGATTTAGTTATGTCCGTCTGACTGTCCGTCTGTTTGAAACACGTTTACTTTCGAAAGACTCAACAGAAAAAAACAATATTGATGTTAAGCTCATTCTTGTTCCCCTAAGCAGTTTGGGATTGAAATCTATCTGAAGTCAGCTTAGTAGACAACAAAGTTGTGAACTCAAATGTGGAACAACCTCCCTAGAAAAATTTTATTTTTGTTATAAAAATTAACAAATAATAAAAGTGGTGACAGAATGAACCGATTCTCATTAAATTTTGGACAATTTCGTTTTATATGACTAGAAATCGCATAAAAATTTTAAGAGGATGGGTCCATAATTTACCATAGGCCCTATGTAAGCCTCCTTCCTAAAATCGATCTATAATTTACGATCGGTTCAACATAAAATCTGCTCCTGAAAATAACTTTAATGGGCCTAATAATATTTCTTAAACAAATCAGAATATTTTATTTCAATAAGGCAACGAATTGTACTACTGTGAGGTCAGGTTGTATGAAGATTGGCTTATAATTTATAGATCCCATATAAAGCCCCTCCTGAATTATTCGAACTCTCGGTGAAGGGTATTAAAGATTCGGCATATATCACTCTTTCCATTTTATTTCCCAATTTAATTGTAAAAGACTAAAATACCAACGGCCAATTTCACCAAGTTCAGTTATAATTAACTATCATTTATAACTGTCGAAAACATATCGTTAACTGAAAGTTAAAGTTATAGTTAGTTTTTATACGGTGCTAGTTATTTTCAAATTAATGTCAAATTAAATCAGTTTTCTTTTTATTTTTATTTAATATTTTTTAGCACTTTTTTTTTGGCATTTTTTTTTAAAAAAAATCTAGAATGTTTCCTTCATTAAGTTTTGGCAACACTGGTTATTACTGTCATTTATACATTCATTGAAAATGTTGAAAATATTAGTTGCTGTTGCTTTTGTTTTTATTACAACTTGATGTAAATAAGATTAATAATGTGAATATACATTTTATTGGAGCTGGTAACTGCTCTTGAGCAACAGCACCAGCGGCTACAGCTTTTGCTTTATTATCAGCAAGAAACAATAAAATGCAAAAAAATTAATAGATATTTTTTTGCAAATTGACATCTTGTCTTTTGTAGAACACACTGGAGAACAAGTTACTCTAGTAATGTCTAGAAATGATTTACTTCATGCAGCTCAAATGTTGTTGAACTGGTATTTAAATGACCAGAATTATAAAGTGGACCCCACCCTACCTAATCAGAATCGTGCTCACATGCCATATTAATTTGTTAAGAAACAAAATAAATAATTATAAAATATTTGTATTCATTTAATATAACACTTGGTAACCAGTTGTTTATAGCAGTAAATGTGCTCTAGAAAAATTTGATTTAAAAAAATATAAATACACAAAACAGGTGGTTCCAGTAAATAAGTCTAATGTACTTGTTTCAGTCGCTATATTCGGTTAGGTGTTCAAGTAGTTAGTTGTTTTTCAAATAACTTTCGTGAAGGTCACGTTGTTGGGCCACACTTCGATTTATGGTAATTTTAAATTTCCAAGAAACTACCAATAAAAAGTTGTCAAACATTTACTACATGTATGTATGTAGGTGATCAAAGATTTCTTTAAATAGAACAGAATTAAGTGAAAAGTTTTCGGGAGTGGTTCCTATTTTGGACGCATGAAAAGATAAGAAATAGTGGAAGTGGAAAACAAATCTCCTAAACACAATAGACTTACATACGCCCATTCCTGAGCTGCCTCAGGTGCCCATTACGATACCCGCTGTTCTGTAGTCTAGAACAGTGACGCAGAATATGCTCAACTGTCTCCATCTCTTTAGTGTTCGCGCACAACCTGCATAAATTCGATCCTAGTAAAAACGCCATCCTGCCTTTCATGCAGTGACCAGTAAATATACCTGTAATGGTTCTCCTGCCTAGTAGTGAATTAGAATCGGTCTTTGTAAGCACGGCGATAACAGCGGTGATGGTCTATAATCCGTATTATTCATCCAGGACCGATTTATTAGAACTCCTTTCCAAATCTTTCCCAAATAAAAGACTAATTAACTCCGTTAATATTGTCTTTGAAAACGAAAGAAAAAAGTTAAACTTTGTTATTCTTTTTCAGCGTGTCCAGCAATTATAAAAAAATTTTAATAAGAGAAGTTCTGAAAATAATTAAAGAAGAAAATTAATTATAGAAAGAAATTTTTCTTGAAATGCACAAAACAAAAAGAGAAACAAAAAGTTCCGTGAGGTTTTATTATCTTATTGATTTCACTGGTGCAAAAAATGCAAAATTTAAACTTTAGTCTTTACAGGTTTAGGCTTATTAAAGTGTTTTCCGAGAGTGCGCATGGGACCTAAGGTAATTTATGGAGCGATTTCATGAAATTAAGTAGTGCAATTTATACACTACATAATTCCTGTCACCAGTGGTGGGGGTATAACGTTTTTTACGAGTAGTATATTTATTTATTTAATTTAAGTCTACGGACAAATTCCTTACAGACTATCGAAGTGTAGTAACATAATATTTTTTTTTTCATTTATGCAAAGAAAGAAAGATTATAATAAACATTATTGATTTAAAAATATGATTTTGATTTTTATGATGTTAATGTTTAGAGAATAGTCGATAAAGTTATACAATTCATTAAAACAACTGCATAATTTTCTTAGTGAATCTGACATAGCAACGTAAGTTCGGCATGTCCTGCCATATAGAGGTTTAACTAAAAAATTGATTTTGTTTATTAATTTCGAATTAAAATTTCAATTATTCATCTTAATTCATTAAATAAAAATTTTAATAGAATCTTACAAATAAATGCTTGCTCTATTCAATTTCCATATAAAATAATTATTATTAAGTTTGAAACAACTGGGGTAATTGGGTAAAATATAGACTTTATGTTAATTATTTGTTAATTGAATCAATTAACACATTGTTGGAAATCGTGCGTTGTTTTTTTTTATCATATATTTAATTAAATTAAGCATTAATTAAGAAAAAAAAAATCACAATGTTCAATTTTTACAAATTTTAGTAATCAATATAATCATTAAACAACTTTGTAATATAAAATTATAAATTATCAAAGTTGTTTTTGGGAATAAAATTATTTATTAAAAGATTTAATTTGTTGTGCTAATTTCCCATTTTTATTCTTGATAAAACAACTGAAAATTTATTGTTAGAGGATATGCGCATTTCACTTGTTGCTTAGGCCAGATCATCAGGAAACGTTTTTCCCAAAAAATCTTAGAAAAGCCAAAAATGTCAGAAAATAAGACTACAAAGGGAATGAGAATTACAAACACTCAAAAAGTCTTATTTGCAACGATATCAAAGCTTAAACAAAATTCCAACAATAAAACAGAATGTTTATCTTTTCTTACATTCCCCACTTTTGTTTGTAAACTAAAGGACTGCATGAATAACTTCATTCATGAACATACTGAAATGTTTATTCAATGAAGTTTGTATTCAAATAAAATTCAGACCACTGAACAAAATTGAAAACAATTAATTTACATTGAAAACAAAGTCAAATTTGTATTATTTTTATTATATTAATATTACTGTACTTCCTTATCTCGTTGCTTTTACTCTTCATGGTTATTTTTGTTTTTTTTTTTAATCTTTCCTAATGTTTTTCATTTCTTTCAACTGACAATACTGACTTTAAAATAAATGTGTTTTCCATGAACTTATTCGACATTTATTCAGTGGTTGTTTTGTTTCAGAGTTGTTAGTATTCATATTCTCTTGCTTAAGTAAACAAAAACACTGCATCTTATTCGTCTCTTAAATTTCGTGTGTTTGTTGCTTTCATTTCGTAGCTATTCAGTTTACTGAATACAAACGAAGCAAATACAAAATTATAATGAAAGTTTCATGAACATCATTATTAAGTTTCATGCAGATGTTTATTGTAAACCTCTTCAGTCCCTAATATTTATGTATGTAGGGTTTTCCAATAAGGAATTGAAAACTTTTTTTTAAACGCAAACCATTTAAGATATTTCCAAAACTTTATGATCGACTTGAAATACACTCAAAACATTTATGAATGGAACTCGACTTCGTTCATGTGGCCACCGCAGGCACGGCGGCAGCGGTCGATTCGTTGGACTCAATTTTCGATGACTCGGTCACACATTTCGGACGTAATAGCCGCTATTTCGCGTTCAATGTTGGCTCTGAGTTCTTTCAACGTCATCGGCTTGTTGGCATAGACGAATGACTTGACGTAGCCCCAAAGAAAAAAGTCTAGAGGCGTTAAGTCGCACGAACGAGGCGGAAAATTGACTGGTCCATTTTTTGAGATAACACGCTCACCAAGCTTACTCTTCAATAAATCGATTGTAACGTGTGCTGTGTGGCTTATGGCACCGTCCTGTTGAAACCACATGTCGTCCAAGTCAATGTTTTCCGATTCGGGCCAACAATAATCGGTAATCATGGCACGATAACGATCACCATGCATAGTAACGTGACGATCGATATGGTCGCCGAAAAATATGGCCAATCACGCCGCCGGCATGTAAACCGCAGCAAACAGTTATTTTTGGTGGATGAAGTGGTGATTCATGAAGCACATGTGGATTTTCACCAAACCAATAACACATATTTTGTTTATTGACGAATCCATTGAGCCAAAAATGAGCTTCGTCACTGAAGATGTTTTTCCGATGAAATTTATCATCTTGGCGCATCTTTTCCAGAGCCCAATCGGAGAACGTGTACTTTACCATGATGAAAATGTTGAGTTTACTGAAAAAAAGGAAAGCAACAGTTTGATGATCGGTGAAATAGTGCGTTCACAAATTAAATTCAAAGTTGCCAAGTACCTATTTGAAAACCCGATATATATATATATATATATCCCCATTGATCCTATAAGGAGCATAGTTCCTCAATAAATTGGTTGAACAGATTCATGTCTTGTGCCAAGGCTCTCACTTCGCCCCAGGTTTTACCCGGCATAGTAGTTATCATTTAAAGAGTATTTTACGATTACTTCCCTTCTTGGAAGATTGGAAAAATATTCTTTTCATTTGTCTACTTAGGACATTTATCACGATCTGAAGAGGCATTTGAGTTTGCATTACATATACGTCCTATTTTTACACCATAATTTTCGACACATGTGGAATTTGCTAAACAGAAATCACATTTGAGGGGCCATAAGCACAAGGGGTTTAAGTGCTTTTATCAAATTGAGATTACATATGGAATAAGTAGGTGAAGTTCAGAGCAAAAGAGTTAAATGTGGAATTCCCATCCGATAGCGAGATATGGCGACCAATTCTAGCAGTTGTCATTAAAATACCTGTTTCGCTTGGAGCACGCGGGGTATATGAGCACTTAATCTAAATTTTTTTAAAAATGACCTTAAACCACTTATTAAACCACTTAAACCACATTTTATTTAAAATTAAATTGTATTAATATACAGCTTTATATTTTCAATAGTCCTTTTTTATTAAAGTAAAAATGTTTGGTAGCACTACTTAATATCAAAAGATATATCTCAAAGAAACAGTTGACAGAAAACAGGGACGTGTAGTGATTTGTAATATTTATGATATTGACTTTCTGATATTGTAAATCTACGTGGGCAGTATAATGATGCAATTAATTTCGATTAAACTCTTCAATACAAATGTTTGTTGCTTGAAGGTATTCTTCACGAAAATCACACATTAGAATATGTTTGACTCGAGCTCTTATTAAAATGGCCGAACGTCCGCAAGCTTAACCTTGACGATCCATTGATTTTAAACGAAATTCTTGTAGTCAAGTCAATTTCAGAGACCATCAAAACATCAATTTGTCTATTAAGTATTCTAATTCATTTTTTGTCGGCGGATGCCGAAACGAAATTCTTGTGGTCAAGTGAATTTCAGAGACCATCAAAACATCAATTTGTCTATTAAGTATTCTAATTCAGTTTTATGTCGGCGGATGCCATTTGTGTTTTTTACTCTTCACAACCACTAGGGGTGAATGAGGGTATACTAAATTTGTCATCCCGTGTGAAACTATTTGATTATTCATATAATGCTATGTTCGCACGGCATTTTGAATTACGTTGTTCGCTCTTTGAATTCGAATGCGAATTAATCTGTTCGCACGGAATATTCATATTTCAACTCTTCTTCTTACATTTATGAACATTGTTTTGCTTTGAAAACGAATACAAAAGCAAGTAACAATTTAAAATATCTCTTTATTTTATCAATTCCTATTTTGTAAATTAATTTGTTGTTTTAAATTTCACAAAAAACAACTGTTTACAAATTTAAGTGTTTTATTCCGAGTTTTTTCTACGTTCTTCGATAAAAATTAGTGATGACAATGATTTGCTTGTAATTGTCATAGTAATTCAAAATGAATTACGTACTAATGAGATAATTCGCTCTTAAAATTTTGTATGGCGGATTATGTAATTTGGTTAATAGTTGGGCTGTGAATTACGAATGAGATGTCGTGCGAACATAGAGACCCTTTGAAGAAATTGCGTTTGTAAGCACAAATTTTACCTTCCCAGATTCTAATGAACTTGTGCAAAATCTTCGTAAAATTTCTACTGAATAGTAATCAACCCAATTATAAATTAAAATTTCCCCGGGAGCTTTTTCCCTTGTCTCATTTTTCCTATTTAAATTAAAGTGATTAAACATATAAAGTTCGAATGCCTTAAATCGGCTCCAGATTTTATGTTATTGTCAGCTACTCATTTTTAAATGTTGTTGTTCTTGTTCTTTTTTTATTATTGATTTAATTCTATGACAAATGATTTTTTTTCTAGAAAGCAGTCAAGTAACGCTAAAGCTTTATTTTGATTGCTCGATATTTAAATAAACTTTAGACTGCATTTTTTTAAAATAATGCGTAGATTATTAAATAAAAAAATAAATAATAATAATAATATTTCATTTTTAATTTATATGCGTCCTTGTACGATTTAGATTTAAATTAACAATTGCAACTTTTGCAATTCTAACAAGTTTCCTCTCGCTTTTTTTTTGTTTCAATATTTTTCTGGTGTTAGTGAATACATGACATATTTACACACATTGACAATTACACAAAGAACAAATTAATAAAAGTTTGACGCAATTATTAACAATTTAGTTTAGTTTTACAAATAATAAATTTCTTATATTTATTATTATTTGTTTTATTTGTATGTTATCATTTTCTCGTCGCACTTAAGTCTGATTTCTGTTTCTCGCGCAATTCTTTTTTCTAGTCTATTTTGTGCCAATACGCACTTTGGATTTGTAACTGGGTCACTGCATTTAATGTGATTAATAGTTGAGATAACCTTTTGTTCTCCTTTCTGAGTTATAGACTTTTAAGTTTTTTTTTTTTTAATTTACTTGTTGCTATTGTTGTTTTTTTAGTTTTCAGTTTATTCGGATTATTGAAATAATTTAATTTATTTTATTGTGATTTTATTAGATTTGTTTATTGTTGTTTTTGCAGCCAATAATATGCAGATTAAAATTTGCATTTGTGTAAATTTTTGTAGATGCTACTTTTGTTGATTGAAGTTGCAGTTAATCTCTAGGAATTTCCAACGACACGGGGGGTTTACATATTGTTTTTAATTTTTAAATCAATTTAATTAAATAAAGAAAAATTGTTACTGTCATTAGAAGTTTTAATGTAGTTTTATACTCACACCACAATAGTGGAGAGGGTTTCAGAATCACTTTCTGAGTCGATCCGATGTCCGTCCGGCTGGATGGCAGTCCATGTAACCTTGTGCGCAAGGTAAAGGTCACCATTTTGAAGAAAATTTGATGAAATTTGGTTCTAATTGGCACAAGGACCAAGTCATAATTTCATATAGCCCCATACAAGCTGCTTTCCGGAATAGGGTCTTTGTGCCCATTATCAAACCAGTTTTAATTAAATTGAAAACATAAATAGATCCATATTTATATGGATACATAAGCTATGCATTTTAAAAGTAATAGGACCACGAGGAAGATAGGGGACAATTTTTTCCCCTCCGGAACTATCTAACAGGTTTTAATGAAATTTTAAACATATACGTTCATATACATAGCCACATTATGCATTTTTCAAAACTAGGTCCCAAATAGGTGCACTTGCAAAAATTTGTTTTTATATACTGTGGTGTTGGGTATCATACGGCGGTCTAGACCGACTATACTTTCTTACTTGTTTATAATATACTTAAAAAAATGACATTTAAATAGTACTTTTTAACAATTTTGGAAAAATTCTCTAGTAATTTTCCAAATTATCCTTTCTAGTTTTAACTGTATACCTTTGATGAATAAGATTCAATTGTTAGAAAGTTTTTTTGGTGAACGGATTAATAATGATCCAGTTTGGTTAGTTAACCTATTTTTCGCCGACCGGTGATTTTAATCACCAGCACTCTAATTGTTTTTTTGTTGCAATGTTTTTTCTGTCAGTTGTTAAAAATCTTATTTCGTTATTATATTGTCAGTTTATTTGGTGCGGCGAAAAATGGGTGAAATGGTCGAAGGATAAATTGATTTGTAACTGAATCCTAAAAAACGTAAAGTTATGGGAATTTGAAGACATGATATTTTTTGAATATTGTTCTTGACAATAGACAATTAGTAAGAGACACCGTTACAAATCTCTAAGTATTGCATTAGATGAAAAGTTAATGAAAGAAGTTACATAATTTAGATGATTATCAAATGTAAATTTTGTAATTTCTCGCATTATCTGGACAATACGAATATTATATATATATATGTGACAGCGCATAGAGAAAGGGACCTAAGGGTAAAAAAAAATCAATTTTCACGTTTTCAAGGTTGACCAACACGTTTCTGACGTCATGAGATGTGTCGCTTTCAAATGAGACCAATACCAACACGCTCAGTGATGGTTCACCAAAGATACACGTATTTATATCTTTAAAATGATTTTAAATGGTTTTTACCCTTAGGTCCCTTTCTATTTTGCGCGTCACACATGCAATTCTGCGTACTATTTGCCCTTATATATATCAGACTGCGTTTTGCACAATATTTATGTCTTCCAATACTTATCTTTGTTAAAGGACTTTATTCGTGTACTGTACAACTGGGTAGACTTCGATCTTTTTTATTAATTTATTATAATTCAGTATGGGCCATAATCGGCTTACAAATTTCTACTTTGTAAAAATATATGCCAGTTCTTATCTGCGCAACCCTTTAAGACTCGCATTTAATAAGTGATTTGCAGTACGTCAATGTAATGCTAATTGTGTAATCTGTAAGTCTGTCCCACGACAGCCTTGTTTGGCAAGCGCTCATCTACTCTTTGATTACCTTGACAATCCGTGTGCGTTACCTTAGAGTTGTGCTCAATCTTATTTTTAGATCTCCGATATTCTGGAGTTAACATCGACGTCGCATAGACCAAGGATGCAATATCAGCTTTGCTGTCAGTAATAATAATCTTTGGTCAAGAAAGTACTTTTAAAACGGCACTTTGTATTATTTAACTATTAATTTATTGTATAATTAAAAGGTTTTCTTTTTTATATCAAATTAGTTTTAACATTAATTTTATTATTCCAATATTTCAATACACCAATGTGTATCATCATCACGGAAAATAAAAAAAAACAATTAAAATTAACGTTTTTTTTAAAATAATGAAGAAACAATACAAATTGTCGCATAGAAAAAATTATTTAATAGCCTATTTCTAATGTGCGAAAGAATTCTTTCTTTCGTATAACTACATTGAAAACAAAAACAAATTTTTAGAATTTGTTTTTGTTTTCAATGTAGTTATTCGAACGAAAGAATTCTTTCGCACATCGGAAATAGGCTATAAAATTAAAAATTCTTTTTTTTTCGAATTTATTCTATGAGTTAAATTTCAGTTATGTATTTTATAAAGCTTTTTGTAATAGTTCTATTCCTTAAATTTTTAGGAATGATTTTATACACTACCAGACTATTATCTTGTATCTTCTTGTTACATTTTACCTTAGCTTTCTGTTGGATTAAGGAATAGAACTATTACAAAAAGCTTTATAAAATACATAACTGAAATTTAACTCATAGAATAAATTCGAAAAAATAAACAAAAAAAAATAAAAAAATTTGGAATATAATAAAATTGCTTATAAAAAGAAATAATTCCCAATATCTATTTTTTAAAATAGTTGAGTTAAATACATTCAATTTATAAAGTATCACTATCCAGTGTGACACAAAGAATGCTGACGAAGGCCGTAGCGGGCCAGAAAATACATTACATTCTGCTGGTGTCTAATAATTATAAATTTTTATATACTTCATTGCTATCAAACGGAAAGCTAAGATAAAATGTAACAAGAAGATACAAGACAATAGTCTGGAAGTGTATAAAATCATTCCTAAAAATTTAAGGAATAGAACTATTACAAAAAGCTTTATAAAATACATAACTGAAATTTAATTCATAGAATAAATTCGAAAAAATAAAAAAAAAAATGTTGAATATAATAAAGTTGCTTATAAAAAGAAATAATTCCCAATATCTATTTGTTAAAATTACCTGTAATGAATTCGCCTTGTCTATTGCATTTTTAAAAAATTTTAATTTCCTTTCTTGTTATATTCACAACGACAAAATACGTTTATTTAATTTTTTTTTAAATATATTTTGTTGCTGCTAATAAACCTACATAACCATATCACCTGATAATCCTCCTTTCGTGAACAACCCAAATGTCAATAGTTTTGTGTTACATTCTTTGTGTCGGATTTAAAATTAATTCTTAACAATTTGATTTGCAACATTTCTAGCATATAGCGGGGCTTATAATATTTTTCTGTGTTTAAAACTGATACATTCTGTGGGTTGTTAAAGCTATTTTTTGCGACGAAATATCCCTACATTTTTCATTTGATTTGCGACCTGCAATTCTAGTTTTCTGTTCTTTGTTGTAACATTTTTAATGATTCTTCTGTGTTTTTGATAAGAATACAAATCGTGTTTGGACCTCACAGCATAATTCTTAGATAATAAACAGAAAAAATAATTTAGAAGAAAGTACCACGTCAATTTTTTTTTATTCCTACGCTAATCCCGCGAAGCTCTTCGCTTGTCTGCAGGAGACCAGAGTCTCTGGTGGGAATCGAACCCGCAACCCCGGTACTGATAGACTACCAGCTAGCCTACCGGGGCACCCTGTCTGTTAAATGACACGTTATTAAATAAAGGATCCTGTAAATAATACCCTTAAAAATAATGTACCTACGTCTTTTTTAAAACTTAATTAAAATAGTACTTTTATTGTGAACAAATAAAGTTCCTACGAAATGAAATGTATAATGGTGGCTATTCTTGAAAACGCGTCGAAGGAGTGAACAATTACATGAAAACAAAAACAAAATTTACGAAAACTGTTTTTGTTATCTACACACTTCTAAAATTAAATTAACGTGCGAGATTTAAAGCGTTTCTGTCTATTTTAAAAACTGTAAATTCTGTTTGATAAACAAAAACAATTTTTGTAAATTTGTTTTTATTCTCATGTAAATTTTCACTCCTTTGACGCGTTTTCAAGAATAGCCACCCAGGGTTTCTAATATAAAGTATGTTAAAATATGTGGTAAATTTTCGAAGTTAGTAGTAATTAAATAATATATTTTAATGAAAATACATTCTAAAGGGCAGGAAGTTATGCCAAATTACACTTTTAGTTGTTATTTTCTTTAAGTATGGCAAAACTTAAATAAAGGGTGGTCCAGCCAAAACGCACATTGTTAATTTTAATTCTATGACAATTATGAGTGAAACAAAATATCGGCCAAAAGAGCTAAGTTTCGTTGGCTGTGTGGCAAGTGGCACCATCCTGTTGGATCCACACATCGTCCAGGTCCATATGCTCAATTTCTGGTCACAAGAAGTCCGTTATCATCTCGCGATAGCGAACACTATTCACGGTAACTGCTTGACCGACCTCATTTTCGAAGAAGTACGGACCGATGACGCCCATAAACCGCACCAGACAGTTACTCTGCGGATGCATCGGCCTTTCAACAATGCGGCAATTCTGCTTGTTAACGAATCCACTGAAGTCGATTATGCTGACCAAAACGAAATTCATTTTGATTTGAAAGCCCATTTTCGCAAAAGGCTTCAACAACCTTAACGCGCTGCTCCATTGTGTACCTCTCCATGGTTGAATTTGTCAAAAACTGAAACTAAGAAATGTCAAATTAAGTTGGGCAAAAAACTTGACGGTAAGGTGTGACTCACAATTTACATCGTGCATTACGGTTGGACCACCCTTTAGTAACTTAATATAAAAAGTACCTAATTTTTTTAAGCGTTTAGTTGGTATCAAAAAATAATGCCGATTATTTTGTACCTTTTATAGAAAATACGCGTTAAACAAAGTAAATTTGATGCTCTTTAATTGTTTCCTAAGCTCCGGTCACACTTGGCAAATATTTGAAGAAAAAACGTGACCCATAAGCAAACTAGAATATTATTCCAATATTTATTTGGATTATGAAACCACATCTTACAAATAAAAAATTTTTATAGTTTTTTGCTATGTCTATCAGTATAATTAGTATTATTTTGTGATATTTATTAGGACCATGTTAAATCACACTTATTTGGTCCAATATATAACAAGTGTGATCATGGGTTTAGTATTGTTTAAATAGTAAGTTTGAAAGCATTAATCGATTAAAAAAAAACTCGAAAAAAATACGCAAGTACGCAATATTTTTTTTAGTAAAATTTTAGACAAATGGTGCCTTTTTGAAAAAAGTGCTACTTAAGCAAACTTTTTAAAGAAAGTACCCATTAAGGGATGGAAGTATCATTTTAAAGAAAAGGCTTTTTTTTAGAAAACAGTACTTTTAAGGTTTTCTCAGTTGAACATTTTTATTTTGCTATTTTTTTATTATTTCTTTCAGAAAATTTTTATTCTCCCTCACCACTTTTGGAAAATTCATTAGATAGTGTGGTCACCAATCCAGCACAGGTGGTTAAAGTACAATCACCAATTGACATCAATCACTTTGGATTTGCCAACAATGGAGCATCAATTTTGACTTCATTAACACCCCCCAGTTCCCCACCACAACCTGTTGCTTCACCAGTTCAACAGGTATTGGATATAACAGCACCTACAGCAGCCGCAGTTACTACCTTGCCAATAGATGTAAGTAAAATTGTACATTTTACTCATTAACATTTTTATAACTTCTCTTAATTTTTCTTTTTAGATCAATAATGTTTTACACAATGCTTCAGCATCCGAACCCACTTCTCCTGATCCAGTTCAAAATCACTTTGTTTTCAACAATTGGAATAACCTTCATAGTACAACTGACACAGCATCATCGAGTATTGCCTCATCGCCATCTTCGAATGGATCCTCGAATTATGACATTGTTTTAAATACCCAAATAATCGATGACATTCTTAAGACAGCAGCCAATGAGTTCTTTGAAGAGAGTGAATCTCAATCTTCGGTATCAGCTCCTTCAACAGTAGACTACACTAGTACCGATGACGAATGGATGCCCTCATCGGGCAATAGCTCGCCCTCGCAAATTGTCTCGACCGATACATTGAGCGAATCGTCTGGCAGCTCAGCCACCAAGAAACGAACTCGCCCATATGGTCGTGGTGTTGAGGATCGGAAAAAACGCAAGAAGGAACAGAATAAAAATGCCGCCACTCGTTATCGTCAAAAGAAAAAGCTCGAAATGGAAATAATTCAAGTCGAAGAAACAGAACTCAGTCAACGTCACGAAGAGTTGAAACGTCAATTGGCCGAACATAAACGTGAAGCGAAATACTTAAAACGCCTCATACGCGAGTTCTATGGCAAGAAACATTAATTGTATTGCTGTTAAATGTTTCAAAAATTCCCACTGTCTTTTATTGTGTCTCTAAAATGAAAACTCGGTCGGCCACAACTTCTGTGTTTAAATTTCTTCTCTCCAATTTTTTTTATTGTACCTTTAATACTTTTTTTCATGGGTTGGTTATCTTAAAAGAGGCGGATTAAACTGTTCTACAGTCGCATGCTGATGACATAATATCATAAAATCTGCAACTGTCCCTGGACGGGTAGTTCTTGCATTGGATAAAGTTGAGAGGACTGTTGGAAGAATCAGAGGAGGAATCGCTACCTTCGTATTCAAATGCCAAACATACCATTCGGTCGGATCAGAGTTCTCGGGAGGAGCTAATGCACCGTCCACATTGAATCCTCCACCATTTAGTCTTAGATCCTCTTCATCTTCATCATCATTTCGCTGACAAACTCCACGGTAGCAATCATGAGCACTATCTATTTGCTCTTCAGTAGCAGGCGGGACTTAGAACATTGGAGTCAGCTGATGGGCGGTTATGAATACATACCCAGTTACCATGTCATTTGATAGAACGGAGATAACCGCCTTTTCCAAAAGTTTTCTCGAGTTCACTCCCAACTGAGTCAACACCTTTGTGGGAGGCTATATTAATTCGATGGACTGACAAAAGTAGGAGAGAAAGATATCTCTCAATTCTAACGGTCGGGTCAAATTGAGAAGATTCATAGGGGAGATTTCATTATCTGTGCCTATTGTGACATTATAAGAAGACCAAGTTCCGGTCACATGTGCCTTTACTTCTAAAAGGCAGTTGATCAGAAATTCAACAGCAAGTCTGACACCAATTTGACCTGATTTTCCATCGAATACAGCGGATCGCACATAAGTAACGGGTTGGCTGCAAGCCATGCTCTACGATATTCTACAGTTCTAGTCTCTCAAACCCTAGGTTCGGTAATGTGCCGTCTGGTGATGCACAGATTGGCATATTAACATCTTCCTCCTGATTGGCTGGAGCTGGAACATTAGGATTAGCATTTGGATTGATCATGATTGTTGAAGATTAAAAAGACAATAAGGATCAAAAGATAACAAAGCAGGAATGTGGGTCGAAACAATTATTAAAACGATGTAACTGAGTTTGAGATGAAAAATGAGACACTTGTAAGACACTTTAACAGTTTTTATTTTAAGTTTTGTTCTTAGTTATTTTTTATATTCATATTACATTCATGTTTAACTGCAAGTTTTTTTATACTGTTTTTACTTTCAGTACCATAATTATTTTTATATTTGTTTGCAAAATAATGTCTTTATCTTACAAAATATGTCCTATGTAATTCTTAAAGTAATAAGTTTTAAAATATTTCCATCATAAAATAACGTTTTTAAGACGTATTTTATTGTAATTCAGGTGTATGATTTTAACAGCATTTGTTTATTTGTTAAATATTGACACTCATGACATGACTTAATTTCTAAAACAGTCATCGAATCTATTTTGTTAATTTAACTAAATAAACTTATCATTTATTTTATCATATAGAATTCAGAAACACTACAAAACCCTTTTTTCGAAATCTGTATTAACTGCTGAAAATACACTTTAAAATAGTTCTTTAAGGAATTACTTACATAAACTTATTTTAATTTTAAATTTTACACAATAAAAGGGTTTTACAAAAAAAAAAAAAAAAGTTAATTTTTTTTAACTTAAATAAAAATATTTTTTATATAGAATTATCGATTTTTGATGAAAATTTTTAATTTAATTTTGAAATACATTGTATGTACATTTCTGTAAAAGATTTTCTTATCTTTTAGGGTATTAAAGGACATCGACGCACAGGGCTCTGTCCCCATATAGTGAATCGGCAAAACTAGAGTTCTTATCGCAAACAACAAAATTAAGTATAATGATACTAAGTTATGAAACATTTTAAGTTTGAGAAAAATCGCTGCAAAGATGTGCCTTGATTTGATTTTCAGCCTCAATTTATATAAGAATAACTATTATCTGTCTGTAAAATTTATATTCTAATGTTGTTGCACATTTTGTTGCGTTCGATGCAAGGACATGCCTACCTCCCATATACATATCCTTTTTTTAAAAAACTATTTTAGCTGAATTAATGATTAGAATGCACTAAAAATAAATAAGTGATTCTAAAATAATGCGTTATAGTTCTGTTGTAAATTTTTTCATTCGGTGCATACATTTCTATAAAAATGCGAAAATATGATGGTGGTGCTATGTAAAATTTAAGTTAAATGCTATTGATTTTAGTTTTCTTATTACAGGATTTTTAGGTTTTATCCGATTTCAGTCCAATATGGCTAACAATTTTTGTAATCAAATGGACTATACAATAAAATTGTAAAACTATGGATTTTGTTATTTACTGTGGTAGACAACGTTTTCCGAAGTGACAATAGTTGGTGATAAACAATAAAATTTTCATATAATCTTAGCTTTGATTCACTATAACTCAGGTATTTTTTTTTTCTAATTAGCCATTATTTATCGCATAATTTAGCTTCCTTTAAAACAAGATATAATTATTTTTAATCGCATCAAGTATCTTTCTTGTTATAACTATTCAAACATGGATTTAGAAAAGGTCGTTCGACTTCTAATAATCTCTTGGAATTTATAACTTCGGTGATATCCTCATACTTTTCTGGGATGCAAATTGATACCATTTATACGGATTTTAGTAAAGCATTTGATTAAGTGAATCATAATCTTCTTATGCACAAGTTTGATAAAATCGGGCTGTCACCTACACTTCTTTAATGGGTGTCCACTGATACCTATCAGTGCATATTGTTTGGCAGTTGTAATTCTAAAGCTTTACCTGTTCCATCTGGAGTCTCTCAAGGTAGTCACTTGGGCCCAGTATTATTCCTATTATTCATTAATGATTTACCCTCGTGTATTAAATATGTCTTCGAAAATACTAATGTATGTAGATAATGTAAAACTTTTCCTTAGCTAAAAAAACTCAACTATGTCTTCCTTACTCCAAGATGATCTAAACTGTAATCCGTTTAGAAGCAATTTCTTTTGTTCTGTCTTCGAAAGCAGCATTGGATTCTAAATATCAATTTACATCCGTTTAAAACTAATTAATCTTCCGACCTTAAAAAATCGGAGGATATAATGTATAGGATATATGTGGCTTGGAGCTAAAAGGGCCAATGTCACTTTTTTGCTCTTTTGAGTTAATCATTGCATTAGATTTGTTTTCTTGCTCTATTTCATTATGGTAAAACAGCTAAAGTCATACTTAACCCAGAACAGCTTCATAAATAAAATGCTGGCCAATGTCACTATGAAAGCATCTATAAAAGTTAAAGCTAAAAAGGCCAATGTCTACTTTGGTGTGGCTTGGAGCTAAAAGGGCCAATGTCAAAATATTCACTTTTGAGAAAATTGGAATTGAAGGTTTTACAAAAAATTCTTTTAGTTACAGCCGACACAAATTCCAAGCTGCACTTATCAAGTTTGGCTCAGATATATTACATGTTTAATAGAATAGGATGGTAAAAAAAACATCTTTGAAAAATTCCAAATAAAAAAAAAGATGACATTGGCCCTTTTAGCACAAATCTATGATTTCATTTCATGTTTTTTTGTGACATTGGCCGTCATAACAAGAACAATATCAAACAGAAAAGCATTATTTTTCAGTTATGTTGTTACAAAGATTATTGCAATCAAAGCACACCAATAGCCCGGTTTGCGTTGATGATTGGGGCTGGAGAAATGCGGCGCAAAACGAAACGACGCAAACAGAAATACGATTTCCCAGACATTTGTATGGATTATTATTTAATTGGTTCTATGAGCCATTATTTAGGTGAAAAAATTTATCTTTCAATTAAAAATTGCATTTTTTAACTTCTTTTTTTTTGGAAAACAAGTTTTTATTAAAATAAAAATTAATAAGAAAAACATAACATTAAGATTAAATTAAAAATAAGAAATTCACGATAATATCATATTATAATATTAATAGCATAATATGTATATATGTATAGCATTAAAAAGTTCCATTATTATGGTAAATCAGTTTCCTCTTCCAAAGTTTCGTCTACCAAGTAATCCACTATCTTGTCATTTACAGTTAACTGTTGAATGAAATGAATGTAGTATGTACGATTAGTATTACTAATGTATGGCAAAAGTGATTTTAAGTCATTTAATTTTTCTGCGCCCTGTCGTGTTTTGTTTTGCTTTCTGGATATGTCCAAAATTTTAAACTCGCCTTCAAACGAATATTTATACAAAATATGTTGAGTGTTTGTTGAATACTGCATCCATTTAATTCGCAGCCACTGAACTGGTTCGTTTAATTTGTTCTTTTTACGATGTACATAATGAGTATTTAAACATGCTTTAAAGTTTAAAAATTTGTCTTGTTTTAATTCTAGTACTTTTATAGTCTTTTCTTGGCACCAAACGTATTAAATTAGCACAATCTCGAGGCAACTCTATATCAAGAGAAGTATGGTTTTTTTTGGTTTTTTCTATTGCTGCGTGAATGCTATCGACTTTCATGTGTGTATGTCCTGCCTCAAGAAATTTATGGTTAACTGTATAACCGCTGCTTTCAATTCTTTAACAGTATGCAGTAACATTGTAGAAAAATATATATTCCGGTTTTGTCCTCCGCAGGAGTCGCTGTATATAGTTACGGTATGTATATTACTATTTTTTGAAAGATTATGTAAGTAATGGTAGATACAAGAACCGATTTCCTGCCTTCCACGACCAGCCACTGTTTCATTCCATAGGTAGCATAAGGAAGATGATTTGTTTCCTATGGTTTGGTAGATGGTAAGGTTAAACGTCCACAGTTGGCGTTTATAAAAACTCAATCCACTTCTCAGATAAGGAGTTGGCAAGCATTTTTGCAAGTCGAATGAAATTGTAACATATATTATATGAACATCACCTTCATTTTGATTTGTTACACGGCGAAATTGTCTTAGAATTCCTACTTCGTAAGGTTGAGTTTTCAATTCCTATTCGCCCTGCCATAAATTATATACCCCTTAAACTTCAATACTTCCTGCAAATTATGCAAAGTTTAATACTATACGCAGAATGAGCTCCAAATTTAACAATTTTTATACGTATATTGATTTCACTGATCCTTTTGGTGTCAAAAATAACCTCTCAAATGACTTAAGATAAAACTAAATGTTGCCTTTTATGTTATGTTCTAAAGTTTCTGGACTAATTTAGTTTAAGCATATTAGTCAATTAGAAATATTAGTATTATTGGTGAATTAAATAAATAAAATTTAACCAGTATTTGACTCTGGATGGCGGTTGAAACACAAGTATAAATCGAAAAACACAAATGTACCATTATGTGACATATGTATGTATGTATATGACGTGGAATACTGTGTACAAAAACAAAATTTCCATTTTAAGGTAGACAATCTTAAATTTTGTATATAAATCAAAAATAAAAAAAACACATATTTTTGATTTAAGTCTATATATGTATTTTAAATATCGTAAATTTGTAAAATATTAGGTGGGTTCATTTACAGAAAAATGCTTATTTTAATAATTTTTACTAGTAAGTGTTCACGTACCCGAAAAACTTGCACCGACAGAGTGAAAAAGAGCATACAAATTTGAGAGACAACAAATTTTTTAAAAATTTCTGATCATGGCCCAATTAGTAGGTCTGTGCAAAACTACAACAATACAACAACAGAAAAAACAACACTCATTTTGTTTGTGTAAGTTATGTTAAATAAAGATGTCAAAACCCAATGCATTTGTTAGTGTTAGAACTGGACAAGATATCAAAAACAGTAGCTACAAAAACAATTGCACGATAAAAACACATCTCTACAAAAAATCAGCAGGCGTTTCGAGCAGACCTACTAATTGGATCATGTTTCTGATAGTAAAATTGTAACTAGAAAGAATTATTTAACCACCTGTACCCATGTTCTTTAACTTTGGTGAGAACTTCTCGCATCGAAAACATATGAAACAAAATATTCCATCGTTTCTCGAAAAGTGAGAAAAAAGTGTGTCTGTAACTCATGTCGAAAACTATCAAAAGAGATTACGTCGTTACGTTATAAATGTCATAATATTCAACTCGAAGCCGATATTAAATTGCAGATGCTGAGAACGCCAGTCAAACATATCGTTGACGGCGACCAAAATAAACTAAAATTTAAATTTACAGCCGTCGGCTATACCAAAAAATGTAAAGTGCTACATTAATGTTTATTGATTACAAAAATGCTTTGAAAACATTCGTATATTTTTCAAAAATGTTAAAAGCAAACTAATTAAACAATGAAAAAATCTGCCAAGAATAAAATACTTATCTCTTCCGTGTTCATATTCATTGCATGTAGCATTTTTAATTAATTTTTTAGTGTTAAAATTTTTTTCTCACCCCGTTTTTATGGGTGAGTTTATTTGACAGACCAAATCGGGAACTTTCTCACAAAAATTTTACAGACACACTTTTTCAGTATATTGGCGAGGAATTTCCTTACGTGACAGTTGTGACTAGCCAAAAATGTTACAGACGGTTAAATGAGAAAACCAGCTGTTTGTTTCAATTTATGGCATTTTTGTTTCATTCCTGACATTTCAATCGAAAAGCTTCTCGACGCCGGAGTTACAGAACATGGGCACTGTTTTATGTTTTTATACAAAACAAAAAAATTTTCATAATTTTTAAATTAAAAGTTTTTAAATAACATAAAATATTTATTTTTCCAAAATTTAAGAACAATATTCTTTCGCAAATATTTGAAAATAATTGAATTTATTAAAAAAATAATCTCGTATCTTACAGCTAAATAGTGTCAATATGCCTAACGTGTTAGTTTTAGCTGGTAAAGTGTTCATTTACTTTTTTATTTTGTTGAGCAATTGCGAGAAAATTTTAAATTTACTCTCTCGTTGCAAGTTTCTGCTAATGAACACACCTATTGATCACTTCAATTTTTTTTCCCTGTTTAAAAAAAAAACTTAGAGCAGGTATTCACTATCCTATTTAGTCGCACGATATGTCAAAATAGTCTTGTGTGCTTATAATGTATGACAGTGTGGCTTAAAAATTAATTGAGTGACAGATTTTTTTGACAAGTCTGTCCGACTTGCAAATGTTTATGAAAATTTTCATAAAATGATAGATTATATGCGATCAGAGCTGCATTTTTTTGTAAAGTCATTTGAGTTTGCATCTTTTTTGTGGGATAGTGAGGAATTGGAAGCAGATTTTGCAGACATTTTTTTATGTCGGATAGAATTCCGTTAGATTTTCGTGTGAATGAATCGTACGATTATGTAGGATAGTGAATACCGGCCTTTAGTACATACAAATTGAGTTAATTTTTTTTTAGTAACGAAGAAAAAAATATTTATAATTTAATTGCACCTTTCACCGTTTGTACTTAGTGTACAACTCTGCTTTATTTAAAACGATTTTAGACTATAAAGAGGGAGTCTCTTTTTCGTATATATTGCAAATGAAAGAATTTTCTAAGTCACCATAACGACAGGGAAACATTTGGAAGGAAAATCTTTTGTTTTTTCATTTTCGGCCACACAGACGAACATGTTGCCGGTAACATTCTGTTACTATTGTTGCTTTTTTTGTCAAAAAGCAAAGCAAATGTCAACAAAGAAAATGAGAACAAAGCGTGTCGCCAAGTACCGAACACAAAAACCATTCTCTCTTCCCCACCTGTAATTTGCTACCAAACAAAATGTTTCCTTTCCAAATGTTTCCCTGTCTAAATGGGCACTAAGTGAGAGAAAGAGACAGATAGAGTTTCGTCCACTGATTTATTCGGGTAAATTAACACACGTGTTTACTACAGATTTTTGTTTGATTTTTCAACTACAGCGTAGTAAATTTTACCCGAATACATTTTGTTGTTGCACTGTTGTAAATGTTAGTACTTTAACTAAATTAATCAGATTAACAAGGGACTTTACAAACAACGGTAAAAACCGAAATATTTTCCAATTTTGGCAATACCATAAACTTACACTTTATAATTTTTTTTTATAACTTAGGAAATATGACTCAAGAAATGAACGCAATTTTTATATTTCCGGCAGTAAATTGTAGCACTGATTTGCAGTTTCTGTTAAAGCACTTCAAAAAGTACTAAAATCTTAAATAAAAATTTAGGTACTCTTAAAAAATAGTTCACTATACTCTACCAAACTTAAGCAATTTCGGAGAGTTCCAATAAAAAACTAATAATATAAAAATTTAGTAACATTGTTTACTTACATAATTTCCCTTTTGTGCGTTTAGTGGTTAACAAAACGACTAAATTTATTGAGAAATGAATTTTTGGCAATTTTTTCTTATTAAAAAAGGCGCTTTTTTTATTTAACAGTTTATTAATCTTTAGTTTTGCCTATTGGACAGAGCACTGTGCGACGCCTTAACGTTCTAATATCTGAAGGAGTTAATTATTTTTTTTTACTTTCTCTTTTTTAAGAAATATGTATGTATGTACTTCTTAAATAGAACATTCTTGATTAAAATTAAATACTTTTGAAACAAGTTAGAGTGCTATATTCGGCTGTGCCGAATCTTTGATACCCTCCACCGACAGGAGTGGGCTCTATATGATAAATACATAAAATTTAGTTGCGGCCTAGACCTAAATTAAATTTTTGACCGACAATAAGAAAATTTTATGCGTTTCTTGTTAGAACTTTGAACTGGGTTGAGTAAAATATCATGATTCGTAAAAGTTTTAGCCGAACAGTAAATTTCACAAATTTGCATGATATCTTTTCTGGCCATATGAATTTAAGTAACAAAATTTACAGCAATATCTATATCTGTGATCGTTTTAGGCGAATTTAATTATTTTCCCAAAGTGGCCTTTATTTGGTTTTAGGCGCAATAAACTGTTTTCCGAGAGTATGGTTTATACGGGGCCTAGGGTAAATTATGGACCAATCTTCAATAAATTTGGCAGTGTGATTTTTCGTCCTATAAAACTGTGACCTACCGAATTTCAATTTGATAGCATTATTTATTACGGTTTTAGGCGTACTAAGCGGTTTTCCGGGAGTAGGATTTATATGGGGCCTAGCGTAAATTATCTACCGATCTTCAAAAAATTTTATAGTTTGATTTCTGGTCCTATAAAACTGTGACGTACCAAATTTTGGTATTATAGCGTTATT
This sequence comes from Pollenia amentaria, assembly GCA_943735925.1. NCBI lineage: Eukaryota > Metazoa > Arthropoda > Insecta > Diptera > Polleniidae > Pollenia > Pollenia amentaria. The sequence continues at coordinate 69,199,671 of OX031007.1, read as the reverse complement.
TATTACGGGTTAAGGCGTACTAAACTGTTTTCCGGGAGTAGGGTTTATATGGGACCTAGTGTAAATTATGGACCGATCTTCAAAACATTTTACAGTATGATAGCGTTATTTATTACGTTTAAACGTACTAAACTGTTTTCCGTGATCAGGCTTTATATGGGGCCTTTGGTAAATTATGGACGGATCTTCACGAAATTTAACAGTATGATTTCCAGTCATATAGAATGAATTTGTACAAAATCTTATATTAATATACCATCATGAATGTAGTTTTTCTAACAAAAATATAAATTTTTTACTAGTGGTGGTAGAGTATAAAAAAAGAAGAATGAGAATGTCTGGACCATAAAGTTTATAGCGTTTTAGCTATATATCCCATATTTGTTTAAAAATTGTTCAATTTGCTGCGTTAACCATAATGTTCGCGATAAAAAACACCTTGCAGATGCAGCAATCAACACTCGCTACTTATATCTATTATTGTACGAAACCTCAGAACTTTAAAATGTCCCATTATTGCGCTATATCGACCTAAACTTTATATTAATGCCCCTATTACGGTTTACAACTCAACTCTAGTTGAGTTGAAATTTTGCAATTTGGTATTATCTCAACTCAACCTGTCAAAAAATGTAAAGTTGAATTTATATTGTATTACAACTTTTTTGTGGTATTACCGTTTACAACCCTGTGTTAGTTCGGTTGAAAAAAACATCAAAAATTTACAACTGATCACTTGCAGTTGTTTTGATAACTTATTACAAAAAATGGAAAGCGGGTAAGTAAAATTTTGTAACTAATTAATAAAATTATTAAATAAATTAATAAATAAATAAAATTAATAGAAAATATAAAGTTACAACGAAAGAACAGTTGGAAAAACTTGTTGAGCTTATGGAGAAACATCCCGACACAGGAAGAGGCAAGCTGCAATTTGGATGCAGTAAAAGCAAAAATAAGGAATTGTGGGATGAATTCGCAGTTGAACTGAATAGTTTGGGACCGCCAACAAGAACCGCGCACGACTGGGGACGGGTAAGTAGTTAAATTAGCCTAATACAATGAAAGTGCAATGATAATTTATTTCTCCTTTAGGTCTGGATACATTATAAGGCAAATTTAAAGAGAAAACTGGCCAACAATCGTAGCAACTATCTTGCAACAGGTGGCGGTCCCTCGCAAGAAGTGTCGTTAAATCCACTAGAGGAGAGTGTAGCTCAACTGGTACAAATGAGGGAGCAAGTTGCACCTGGTGGTCGTGCTTTCGGGGTGGAGAACATTCCACCGGTGATGGATGAGGATGAAATTCCTTTCGTTGCAGCCTCGTCTATTGCTTGTGAGCCCCAGGTAGCAAACATTGAAGACCGCAACACTTCCTCAGCATCACAAGCAATAACAAATCGCTGCAGAGGAAAAAATTTGGAAACTGAGCGTCTGGAAATTTTAAGAAAGGAAGCAGAAAACCAAAAGGAAGTGTTGAAAAAAATGGAGCAGTTGGAGAAGACCCTTTATAAAAATTATGAAGTGACCAAAAAAATGCTGCAGATAAAAAAACAAAAATTTGAATTATTTCAGAGACAGGCAAGGGAATCCCATGAACTGCATGCTTTAAAGGCAGAAGTTCAAAAATTAAAAATAGCCAAATTGAGAGGTCATTCATTAGATGGATTAAATAATTCGTGAATAGTTAATGTTTACCTTGAAAGACTTCTCTATTACGAGTAATTAATAATAGTTTAATTTTTATAACACACATGAAGTGATATTATGTTTAATGGAGTACACGAAGTGATATTTTTTGTTAGTATTAAGTGTATTACTTTTTTTTTAACATATGAAGTTCTATTTTTTGTTAGTTTTAAGTTTATTTTATTTATTTTCGTACGAAGTGTTGTTTTTGTTTAAATTAATTATAGTTATGAAAAATTGAAAATGAAAAGACTGAATACAGTACAAATATATAAGTGAAATATAAATGTGAAATGGAGTGTTTGAATTATATTAAAGGGATAACATTATATTATTGCGAATTCTTTTTGCCCCATCCTCGTCTTCTCTTCCAATGTTTAGGTTTTCATTGCTTATTTCCGTACTTGAAGCGGGTGTCATTTCTTCAGGAAGTTCAGCTCGAAAGTGTTGGCAAATATTGTGCAAAGCACAACAAGCGTTCACAATTTGTGTAGCTTTTTCTGGCGAATAGTGTAAAGCCCGCGCAGATAATAGGCAACGAAATCTGCTCTTCAATACTCCAATTGTCCGCTCTACAATATTTCGGGCCTTCGAGTGTATCGTATTGTAGTGAGCTTGAGGTGAACCAGATTCAGCCGTGCGGAAAGGTGTCATCAAAAAACTTTGTAGAGGATAGCCAGCGTCGCCTTTAAGATTTATTTCAAACAATATATTTTTGTAGTAAATATAAAGACCAGATTTACCTAAGATCCAGGAATTTCTCTGTATGTTTCTCTGCAAATGTAACTTCAAATCACTTGTATTAAAAACAAAAGAATCGTGATTTGCGCCCGCGTGCCTAGCATCCACAAACTGTATAACCATTTTGTAATCGCAAAGCTGAAAATCAAAATAAGTGGCATACTATATTTTTTTACCTTTTAACTTACAATCATGACATTTAAACTGTAATAGCCTTTCCTGTTCAGATAAAGATGTTGCAACTCTTTTTTTGGTGAAATTATGCGAACGTGAGTCCCATCGATACATCCCAATACTCCCGGAAACCCACTTTTTGAAAAAAAATCTACTTTTGAAGCGTTTTGCTCTTCTTCGGTCATTTGAGTTTTAATCCATTTGACACAAATACGCTCCTCGATGATATTTAAAAATTCTTTTATTACTTTTGATATTGTTGGTTGTGCCAGCCCCACATTAAAATCATTTCCACTGCTTTTTTGATAGCTGCCGTCAGCAAGAAACCTGAGAGTTGCGCATAACTTCAATATAGGAGGTATAGCCGTACCTCTTACAGGTTTGTGGAAATGATCCTTCATGTCATTTAACAGAAAGCAAAATGCTTCCTTATTTAAACGAAAGAAATTTGTGAATCTGAAAAAGTATTAAAAAGCCATTAAATTTTCAATTAAATCATTTCTTACTTGGTGCTTGGGAGTTCCAAGGGATTTGAGTGATCACGGAGACCTTTTCGAATGCGTAGCACATCAATGTGAGAATCAACACTTTCGTCGTTATATAATAAATCAACATTTATATTCATTTTAATATTTATGAATTTAAAAAACACAATTTTTCAAACGTTAAATAAAATTTATTGTTTAAAATTTTCGCCACTATAGCATCAGCTGTTTAATAGTCTGTCAAATAGCGACTTTTTTAGGCTGGCAACATTAACACAATTTCAACTGGAATTGGTTGTAATTCGTAATACCAAAAAAGAGTTCAGTTGTTTTAAAGTTAAGTTGTTTTAATTACAATTCAACTGAGTTGAGTTGTAAACCGTAATAGGGGCATAAGAATACATTTAAATATTGGAACGGTGTCGGATCGATAATATCGAGTCCTCTGTCAGACTCATGTCTACAGCGGCGATGGCTCCTTCCGTAAGAAGGATACGGGCTCGATTTAGGTGAATATTACTTAAAAGAATAAATCCAGTCATGAATCTTTGCACAGTATTTTGTATCAGCTGCTCAGATGGACGATTATGCACACCGTAAACTTAACGAAGTGCTCTATAAGTTTGAGAAACAAAGTGTCAATTTTGAAAATAAATTTACACGATTTATAAACGTTGTTTTGGTGTGTCTTTGCATGGTGGTTTGCCAAAGAATTAGAGTTGTGTCGTTCCGGAACGACCTAGTTCCATTGAACGATTCCCTAAAAGGAACGGTGCGGACTTTTTTAATAGTTCCTTATTTATCGTTCCTCGTTCCGCAATTGCAACCGTTAGATCATCACATGGGTTTCGTTCACATATTTCTGTAGACTTAGAACAAGGTTGATTTTTTGTGTAGGTAACAGGGTTGCCGACTTTGTTGTATTTATAGGGTGACATATAAAAAATTTGTAAATGAATCAATTACAAATTTCATTACATCCAAAGCAATGAATTTTATTAATATATCACTTTTTCACCACCAGCAACGGCATGCAGGTACGGTTAGATTTAAATAAGTACATGTTTACGAAATTCTTAAAACATTTGCAATTTAGTGAATTTACAAATGTCATACAAATAAAACACATAATAATCCTTCTTTTGTTGTTACGCCACAATATGGAAGCAAACAATAACAAATGTTTTTTCGTGGACGTTTTTACGAACGACGGAGAAGTTTTATCGTTCCTCGTTCATTCATTGCTCAAAGTTGAAAACAGGAACGATGAACGAAAGGAACGATCTAGTTCCTTTAATCTTTGGGATCGATCGAAACGATTCCACAAAAGGAACGATTTTGCCCAACTCTACAAAGTATACTGAAAGACATGTCAGACGCACTTCATTAGTATGACAGCTGGTTAGCCTGAAGCTAAAGTTGAATTTTTGACCTGAGGTTGGTCTCTCGCCAAATCGATCCACTAGGACGGGATCTTTGGAAATCCTAAAGTTTAGGATGTAAAAACGTGTAGATGCGTTAAACTCATATCTCCTAAACTAAAAATAATACTTAACGTTGTTCATTAAAAAAAATAAGCGGACAGGTGGCTGGTACTTTTTGAAATTCGGTGCTTTTGGGAGAAAACGGGTAAAACCTGTGTTTTTGAACTTTTTTGTCATAATTTTTCGATTTTTATGTGGTACAATCTTTTAGGTCTTGTCGAACCTTTTTTCCTTAAACACAAAAGAAAAGCTAAAACTTGAATGTTCCTCTGCACAAATCTGCAGATTTTTTATATTTAGTGATGAATTTCTAATCAGAATTTTATAATATTCGAATTAAAAGTGACAATTTAGTACAATGTAGGAAACATAAGTATTTCTATTTTTTAAGGCCGTTTTACACTATCCCACATGTGTTACGTATTTTGACAAAAACGCATCTCTGGGGGCAAATTATGGCAGAGGTGTTCGAATACTTTTTCGATTTGAAAGAAATTTTATTTCTAAAGCTGGGATCACACGATTAACGCAAATGCACCAATATGTCACAATTTTAATTGTGCTTTATTGACGCACAATAATAAACTTGCCCCAATAAAATATTTTAAAATCACACGATTGCCTTGTTTTATACAAATTTAATTGCTGCTAGTTGGTACAAAGCGAAATGTGTACAATAATTGCCGCATCACAATCACACGATTGTTTTTACTTGGGTCAACTGCGAAAACAGCTGTTGTGGTAGCTTTTTTATTTGTTTGAAAGTTCTAGTTGGCTTGTTCATTAAAAAAAAAAAATTGTATCATATATTTAAACAAAGTTTTGTTGAATAGTTTTATTTGAAATTATTTAAGTAAAATATATGAAATTCCAAAAATTAAACAAAGTAAAATTTAATTTTAAATATATAAAGAAAAAGAGAATAATTACATTTTGCTCCGTTTTCCTTTATGTATAAATTCTTTTATATTGTCCTCAACAGCTATTGCACTAATAAAAAAATTTCAGGAATACAAAATTTGTTATTAATTTATTTATTGCTAAATTCCTAATTGTTATTTTTGATAAATTTAATTTTTATTTTTAATTTATTCATATTTAAGAAATACACAAAAGTAAATTTATTAAAAAAGGTAAATATTGGCGCGTATTGTGTTGTTTTATTGCCGCACAAGAAGCCAATAAATAATGGTACATTTTTGTAATTTTTATTGCCGCACCAGGGTTGCATTTTATTGGTAAAAGTAAGCACAATATTGCCCTCGATTGGTACATGAGGCATTTGATTGTGCAGTCACACGATTGGGATATTTAAAAGTGTGAAAATTGGTGCATTGCGGCAATCGTGTGATCCCAGCTTAATTCTTTCAGTTAATACTGAACGAATCGAAATAATTTTTTCAGTGTTGTAAGGCATTAACTTGAGTTTTGACAACAATGAAAAAATAATTTCGATTCGACTGAAGGAATACGAAACCAAATTGCTTTCAACTCGCGACTGCCATAATTTTCCCCCTGATCTAATTATTTTTTGTTTTTTAAACAATAACAACTTTATCATGACAATGTTGTATTTTTTTTTCAAAATAGCAAGCCTTATGTGATAGTGTAAAGCAGCTATTAGCGAAACATTTTAATTATTTACATTAGGTGTGTTCATTTACTTTACCAGCAGAAACACAGCGGGAAATGTAATCAATAGGAACCGAGAATGTAATACATATATTGAATAATATTTGATTCCAGAAATCACTATTATTAACACAGAACATGTCGTAGGATTGTAATAAATTATTTTAACGTGGTCTGCGAATGAATTAAATAATTCATCCTTTATAATAAAAACTAGTAGGCGACATATAGGCAGCAAAAATAACGGATTATTATTAAGAAAATATGTAACCGAAAAATACGAATAATAGTCACGAACAGAAACAATACATTCGTTGTTGTGCAAATGTGGGAATATACATACATACGTGGTTGTCACTGCATAATTATTGTGTCAAATGGTATAACCTTCTCGATTCCAATGAATACATTATTATTCTTACAAAAATATACATTTTTTTTAGTTATTTGTGTAATCAATTCCTCATTTTCCCGCTGGAAATTTGCAACAAGAGAGTAAATTTAAAATTTACAAATAAATATAAACATTTTATGTTATTGAAAAACTTTTAATTTAAAACTTCTGAAAATTATTTATGGTTTGTAAACAAATATATAAAAAAAAGTGGTTGAATAATTCTTGCTAGTAAAAATTTACCATCATAAATTTTCAGCAAATTTTTTATCTTTCAAATTTGTATGCTCTTTTTTTTATTCTCGTTGCAAGTTTCTCGAGTTCGTGAACACTTACTAGTAACAATCATGGTGGAATAAGTAGGTGGCAGCGGTACGGCAACAAATACAACAAAAAAGGGAAATAAGTCTCCGTATACGTCAAAAATTATATTAAACTAAAATCAAATTTTGCTGCCTAACGCAATGAAATAAATTAATTTTTAGCCAATTTTTATTTCACTATGGTTACTATCTTGTTTAATTTTAATTTAAATAATCAAAAACTTTAATACAATACAATAATCACATCACAAAACGTGGACTTTTTGTAAACATAAACAAAACTTTGACATAAGACTAGACAAACAATGCAAGAGCAAAAAATCGTCATCTGGCGTAGTAATGCCACCTGTTTATTTCATCATGGTAACAATTATTGAAAATAATCAAAATCTTCTATAAATGAACGCACCTATTAACTAAAAACGAACTAGACATTTTCTATTCCATTGGAGTTGTTATAAGATTACTCGTGATATGCTTTGGAGTTAATATGACCCAAATATCCTATGGCAAATATTGTTACGGTTACTTCAGGATTGTTGGCAATAAATTTCTGTATTTCATATCTACAATTCGAATTCTGCTCCACTTTGAGTTCTTTAAAATCTTTTGATTTTAAGCCATTCAAAGATTCACATGTTAAATTATGATTTCCAAAAATTGTCAGAGCTCTCAGATTATCGGACTTCTCTAAAATGGGTCTCAATAAATCGTCTGTTAGATGGCAATAACTCAAATCGAGCAATTGCAATTGTGCTGCCACATTCATTAGACACTTTTGATAGTTTTCATCAAACTGGACATAATGCAACGTGAGAAATTTAAGATTCCCCTGGCAGCAGATCGGTTGCAGATAATTCAACGCTAACGTCGGGGGCAATGAATAATTAGCTTTAATGTAAATACTTTTTAAGCTGCGTCCAAAAATTTCTAATTGTTTTGTGGTAAACTGCGATGGATCTCGAAGATTGATGGTTAAATGTTTCACCAATGCAAGTCTCTCGTAAATTATTTCATCAATTCTTTTACAAATAGAACCCAATAATGAAAAGGTTTCATGAATGTTTAAATGTTTGAATATTTCCAACAGACAATCATTGTTCAAATCCAAAAAATGTGTCATGTCATCTTCTGTAGTGACCATCTGTAAATAAAGAGAGTTAAGTATGAATAAGTATTTGATGGAAATATTTTTAGCAGAAGAACATAAATGCTACTCCGAGGCTGGTTTAAAGTTTTATTGCGATATATACTTCACAAAGCGGTATTGAAAACATACTGACGTTTGGAAATCGATGGTTTCGGAATTTTTAAAACAATACCTAATATTAAAAATTTTCAATAAATAATATCAATTGAACTCGGGAATGATGCTAACGACTTGTTTTTAAATATTTTTCCGAACACCACAACATTCGTGGTCCTACACTGATAGAAAAGGCGTCATAACGCTGATGTATTTTGACTTCAGTACTATGACAAACGTCTCTTCGTTTTTGACCCCATGACACTTTGCATCACTATGATTTCAGCCTTAACATCACTTGGACAAATTGCCATCAGGGTCATGAATTTAAATTATGTCCTCAATGTGATGACATATTTTTATCACAGAAATGACGAATTGTAGTCGGTTTTATAAAGCATGTCATCAGTGCGATGACAAACTTTCATCAAATTGAGTCCTTGTAATTGACCTTAAGGCCCTAATCATGTAAAACGCAACGCAACGCCAAAGAACTACACTGAAAGTACAAACAGTGTTATAAATAAGTTTGTTGTTGCTTTCTACAGAAATTCATGTACCGTTCAACGCCACAAGCTATGCAGCGTTTGAAAATTTAAAACGCAATGTGAATTTCTGTAGAAAACAACAACAAAATTACAAAATATTTATGACATTGGTTGTGCTTTCAATAGCGGAGTTCAGTGTTTGGTGCAAATGGTCTTGCGAAAGAACCATTGCAAAATTTCGTAGCTTTTTTTATGAAATCTAACAGAAACTCTGTGTATTTTGTTGTTGGACTTAATAAAAAATCTGTGATATTTTTTTTTTGCTCTTTCGCAAGACCATTTGCACTTAACCCTGAACTCCGCTATTGTAATTCTTTGGCGTTGCGTTGCGTTGTACATGATTAGGGCCTAAGCCAATTTGAGAGAATGTCATTATTTACTTACCCGTTACACATGTTTGTTTCACTTTTGTTGTATTCCGCTCTTTGTTAACAGATGAACTATCAATTATAAGACAGCATGCCCGATATGGTTTTCGTAATAATTCTACTTTAAAAATTTTATGTATTTAAATAAATAATTTATAAAATAAAATAAGGGAATTTTTGGTTATAATTTTACTTTTTTAAACATGGAAATAATGTAAATAATATATTATGACATGATATATTATGTCATCGCACTTATGACAGTTTGTCTGTACTGATGTCAAAATACATCATCAAAATTATAAAAATATACATATCGCACTGGTTCCTCTAAAGGGGGTTACCTCAAAATTTATACATTTTCAGTAGAGACAAAAAAACTTTTCTTTTTATATGTACTCTTATATAACAAAGGGGATACAATTTTTTTGACAAAATACTAGAGTAAATTATGTAAGATTTTTACAGTGGGTAGACTGTACATCGATTTCTTGCATAAAGAGAAAACTGAAAAATTTCGAGTTGACTCTCTTTAGAGGAAGCAGTGCGAGATATGTTAAATTTAATAAACAATTTAATATAATCCGCAAAAAAATAATTATATATGTATGTACATAAGCATATGTATGTTCTAGGGTGTTCATTCGCTTAAACGTTAATCGGTTAACCGATGAATTACTACCCGATTAACTGATCGGTTAATTTAAAACTGGCTATTTTCGATTAACGAATAAGCCGGTTAATTTTAGTCGTTAATTGACGTAACAAAATTTTTAATTTTTTGTAGTATTATAACCAGCCCAATTATGAATAAAAATTCCCCGGGATTTTTTCCCGTTTTACAATAGAATTTAAATAGGAAAAATGGGAGAAGGGAAAACTCCCGAAGAATTTTTATTTCTAATTGGGCTGTACATATTTTTTGGAGTTCTTACAGCCAATTCACATGGAGGCTTTTACGACGTCGTTTTTTCTTAATTCCCTTTTGAAGCTACTTCCAAAAACCTCTTGCGTTTATACGATGATTTTTAGTGGCATGTCGCTTTTTTCAATTTTAATTTTTATTTGCAACCAGGGTTGATTTTTATTGCCTTATCGGTAAATCTGCTTTAGTTGATTTTTCTCATTAAGAAAAATATAAAAAAAGTGTTTTTTTAAATAAAAAATATGTTTAAATTAAAACTCAAACTTTTGTTATATATTCTTTTTTATTATTTCCGTATTTGTTTGCAACCTGACGCTTCAAAGTAAGAAAAAGAATAAAACAAAACAAGAAGAAGAGAAATATGTTTGAAGAGGAATATAAGAAAACGACATGAAAAACATAAAACGAGTCGTTTCGTTTACCCCTCTATCTTCTCTACACCGCTCGCCATCAAACCAAAAGAGACGTCGACAAAGCGACGTCGTAAAAGCCTCCATGTGAATTGGCTGTTAATTATTTGTTTTTCTGATATACAAGGTGATCTTATTTTGAAAACGGATACAACACTGTAAATAACTTAAACGTTTTGTCAAAATAATACAACTGAAGTAAACAATTCAAACAAACATTTCATTTTGTTTTAAATTGTGTTTTGAAATCTTATAATTTAAAAACGATTTAAATTTCATAATTAAATAAATAAAGTGAAAATTATAGAATTTGGTTTACCATTTTGACACATGGTTATCAGCTGTTGCTAACGTCATCTTGTATGAATTCGCCTTGGGTATGTGTTTAGACAATATTTTTTCATACAAACAAAGAAGGTTTTCAGTGATCTTCATTTTAAATACATAGGTGTTTGCTGTCAAAAGCTTTTTATTTCACGTACTTTTTATATCTATTTTTTTCTTCTCATATTTTCTCATATCAATCTTTTAACAGAATTAACCGAAACAATTAGAAGAATTAAAAATTAATGGCATAATGGAAGATCTTATACGTTTAGAAAAATCCAGGAAAAGTACTGATAAATGATAGACGAGAAACATTTCGATTGAAATGTGAGAAATGAAACAAAAATGCCATAAATTGAAATAAACAGCTGTTTTCTCACTTAACTGCGTCTATAACATTTGTGGCTAGTAATAACTGTCACGTCAGGAAATTTCTCGCTAATATACCGAAAAAGTGTATCTATAAAATTGTTGTGAGAAAGTTCCCGCTTTGAACTGTCAAATAAACTCACTCGTAAAAACGGGGTGAGAAAAATTTTTAACACTAAAAAATTAATTAAAAATGCGAAATGCAATGAATATTAACACGGAAGAGATAAGTATTTTATTCTTGGCAAATTTTTTCATTGTTTAATTATTTTGCTTTTAACATTTTTGAAATATATACGAATGTTTTCAAAGCAATTTTGTAATCAACAAACATTAAGGTCGCACTTTAAATTTTTTGGTATAGCCGACGGTTGTTTTTCGCCGCCGTCGTTGAAAATTTTTCAATTTTGGTAAAATTTGGTCGCCGTCAACGATATGTTTGACTGGCGTTTTCAGCATCTGCAATTTCTAATCGACTTCGAGTGGAATATTTTGACATTTGTAACGTAACGACGTAATATCTTTTAATAGTTTTCGACATGAGTTACAGACACACTTTTTTCTCACTTTTCGAGATACGATGGAATATTTTGTTTCACATGTTTTCGATGTGACTAATACATAATATTTATGTATTAATTAAAAAATTTGTATTACATATTTATGCATTATTTTTTTGTTTGCTCGTTTTAGTTCAAGAATTGTTATGTTTTTTATTTTATTGTTTTTCTTTTTACTAATAAACTCCAAATAATAAATAATTTATGAATTTTTATTTATTTAAATTACTTAAGTTATAAAAAAACTTTATTAATCGGTTAACCGATTAATTACAAGATTAACCGTTTAAACCAAAACCTCGGTTAATTAATCTAGCGATTAACCGATTAAAGCCAAAGTCCGATAAAATGAATACCCTAGTATATACACAAGAATGTGTATTATTATTATTATTTTTTTTATTTAAATAGAAAAGAAAAAGATTTTAAATGTTGAATGAAGAATTCAAATGATGAAAATAAATAAAACACAATTGTTATATTTTGTTATTTTAATTTTGTTAAGCCTATTTTTTTGCAATGTTAACCATACAAAATTATTATAGTAACTATTTTTATACCCTCCACTACTTCTAGTGGTGAATGACGGTATACTAAGTTTAGGGTTGCCAGTTTTGAAATCAGAGAAATCAGTACATAAGAGAAAAAAATCAGTACAATTGCATAAAAAACAGTATATATACTTTTTTAATATAAAATGGCATATTCATAACATAAAAAGCTTTAATCTTTTTTAAAACAAAACTTGAATTCATGCTATAATGTGAACAGTGACAAAATTTAATTAATAAAACTGAATTTTTTCAAAATAATAACTCAATTCCTTATACATATATATTTAATGGGAATACAAAGTGAACAAAAAAATCTAAAACACAACAAGTTGTTAAAAATTCGATTCTTAATTTGTTGTTAGCTTTCTCAAAGAAACATTAATTTTATTAAAAGCAAGATTTGAGTTCATTAATATTTTGCTATTTTTACTTAATTGTTGCATTAGGTATTTTCTTAATCTACGGGCAGTCCTAGCAAATATTTGACGAAAAAAAACGTGACCAACATGTGAAGTAAAATTGTATTTCCTTTATTCTATTATATTTTTTGAATATAAGTCAACATAAAATTAAATAAAAATTAAATAAGTGTAGTTTTTGCTATATCTACCAGCATAATTAATTTCATTTTGCAATTTAAATGTCATGCTGAATCTCTTTTATTTTGCGGATACAGCCAATGTCCAATTTAACTGAGAATCGCTTCAAAAGGGCTTTGCTAGCCAATTTCACTTATAACTCTTCTATAAAAAACTAACACTTACATTTTCTCAAAAATGCATTATTTGAAATTGGCCTTTTTATCACCAAGCTACAGATATAAGGACAACAATGTTAAAAAACAAATTAAACACTTGAAATAACGAAGCTTGTTATGTATTTATCTTCAAAATAATTTAAAAAAATTATTTAAAAGTCATTTACAACTAATTACTATTAAAAGTTGTAATTATTGTAAAAGGCACAATCGTTTTCAAGACGATCTTGCACTATAGATTTTTATTAATAATATACATATTTAACTCAACTATTTTAACAAATAGATATTGGGAATTATTTGTTTTTCATAAGCAACTTTATTATATTCAACATTTTTCATTTTTCGAATTTATTCTATGAAATAAATTTCAGTTATGTATTTTATAAAGTTTTTTGTAATAGCTCTATTCCTTAAATTTTTTTTTTAGAAATTACTTTATACACTACCAGAATATTATATTGTATTTTCTTGTTGTCTGGTATTGTATAAAGTAATTTCTAAAAAAAAAAAAATTTAAGGAATAGAGCTATTACAAAAAACTTTATAAAATACATAACTGAAATTTAACTCATAGAATAAATTCGAAAAATTAAAAATGTTGAATATAATAAAGTTGCTTATGAAAAAGAAATAATTCCCAATATCTATTTGTTAAAATAGTTGAGTTAAATACATTCAATCTATAAAGTATCACTATCCAGTGTGACACAAAGAATGCTGACGAAGGCCGTAGCGGGCCAGAAAATGCATTACATTCTGCTGGTGTCTAATAATTGTAAATTTTTCTGTACATAAATATACTTCATTGCTATCCAACGGACAGCTAAGGTAAAATGTAACAAGAAAATACAATATAATAGTCTGGTAGTGTATAAAGTAATTTCTAAAAAAAAAAATTTAAGGAATAGAATATACATATTTACTATGTATGGACATAAATATTTATAATGTTACAAGTTAAAAATTTGTATGGCCTTTTTGTACATTGTCCACAATTTCTTTCCTGTCTTCAGTCTTCAAGAAATTGTAAAACTCATTACAACAATAACCAAAGTTTGTCTTTATCTGCAAGTCACTTTTTAGGTTTTATATTAGAAGCCTGTTTCTCTCTTTTATTCACTTTGAAAACTACAGACTCGTTTTGTTAAAGCGTTTGGATGTGGAATGGAAGAAATAAAATTCCACATTTCGTCAAATTCGTTAATTTACCACCATGAGACGCACTTTCCATTTTTCTTCTACTGTCTTCTTTTTTCGTACTGACTCGGCAAAAATCTCGTTAATAACTCATCGATAAGAACATCTAGGTATATTAATATTTGTATAGCAAACAATTTGACAATATGACAAACTATATGCTGAACAAAATTAATATATAATAACAGTACAAAAACAGTACATTAATGAAAAAATCAGTACATTTGCGTAATGCATAAATCAGTACTTAAAACAAAAAACAGTACAGGTACTGATAAAAACAGTACGAATGGCAACCCTAACTAAGTTTGTCATTCCGTGTTAAACTTTTTTATAATTGATTTCAGACCACATTAAGTATATATAAACTGACTCCTTGAGTTATTCTAAGTCGATTTAGCCATGTGTCCGTCTGTCTGTTCGTCCTAGGATAAAAAATTGATAATTTTGTTTCAAAAACTAACGTAAATGGTGGTATAATGCTCGGATATTAAATTTTGCACAAATTCGTTCTATACGACTAAAACACATGCCATAGAGCCCATATAAAGCATTGTCTCGGAAAACAGTTTAGTTCGCCTAAAACCACGAGTAATTTTTTTGTAGCATAATTTGGTGTTTCGTAGTTTGATAAGGCTTCAAATTACGCTAGAAAATGTTCGTAAAAATCGTTCCATAATTTACCATATTCCCCATATAATGTCCACCCTGGGAAATTATTTAAATACGCCTAAAATCGTAGCAGATATAGATATTGTGGTAAACTTTGGTCCAATTTTGCTTCATATGGCCAGTATGTATGTATATGTATGTGTAGGAGGCTATAAGCACCACGACCCAAAGGATCGTTTGTGCAGCCCATGTAACTCACCATCTCAGGCTTAGGCTACGTATAAAGCCTATTACGCTGCCTGGTGAAAGATCATAAACTTAAGTTTGGCTCATAATAAGCTCCCGAAAATTTTCGTCTGGATGTAACCAAGGAGAGACAGCAGCAGAGTAGATGTTCAGACGTTTCGTCATCCACCTCACAAAATCTGCATGCCCTGGTACTTGAATTACCCATTAAGAACTGGTGGTATCTAATATAGCCAGAAATAATACCATGCAATTTTGTAATAATCTGTCCATAATTTGTTTACCTTATGTCTCATCGTAAGCATCCTTCTAAAAACCAAAATTTTATTACTATATTGAAATTTTTTCTAATTTAGGTTTTTATTACCAGCAAAAACTCTATAGAATTTTGTGATAATTGGTCCATTATTTGCAATAGGCCCAATATAATTTCCTCTCTCGAAAATAATTTTGGTTCAGCTAAAACTATTATGAATCATGATATTTTACTCAAATTTGTTCAAATTAAGTTTTATATGACTATAAATAAAATAATAAAGTTTTCTTATTGTCGGTCAATAATTTAACATACACATGTAGGTGTAAACCGCGACGAATTTTAATACTGACGTCCGATTTTATAAGGGTTTATTAATAATTTATAGGTCCCACGCATGAAATATTCTAACTGTCGGTGGAGGATTCCAAAGATTCGGCAGAGACGAATACAGCGCTCTAACTTGTTTAATTCTCTTTGTTTCTTAAGCTACGGTCACACTTATTGAATATATCATCAAATAAGAATAACCACTAATTTTGTTAATAGTTAGTGAAATTTAACATGGTCTTAATATCGCAAAGTAAAATTTATTATACTCCCACACACAGCAAAAACTTTTTTTTTTTAAAAATAAATTTTTACGGGGGTTTCTCTCTTGTTTGGTTGTTTCAAAGCAGCGTTGAAAAAAATGTATAGCCAAAAATTTTAATATGCAAAGAATTCGATGCATACCTTAGAAAAAAAATTCAATACTTGTCGAAACAAACTAATAGGCATATTGATTGTATTTGATATAATTTTGTGAATGTCACATTCATAAAGTTATATCCATAGATATGAAACTCGCATGTCAAAAACCTAAGTCTGTTGTCAAAAAAAAACTTAAGTGATGAAAATGTGTTAGTAAAATGTTTATCATTGTGTTAGTATGAAATGAATATTCCCCAATTTCTCAGCAAACACAAATAAAAGGTTTGAAAAAATAATATCGATTTTATTCAATTTAATTAAGAAATTTACAAAAAGATCTCTTTCTTTTTGAAAATGAAATTATATTTGAATGATATTTAACCATTTTGTATCAATTAGTCAATTCACAAGGTATCCTAACATGTCATATTGTCAAAATGTCCTAATATTTCACAATGGTTTAAAAATATTTAGTCAATTCACAAGGTATCCTAACATGTCATATTGTCAAAATGTCCTAATATTTCACAATGGTTTAAAAATATTGTTGTACGGCTCAGCCGCTCAGCGCTGGACTTTTCTGATTAATTACGACAGCACAATAAACACAGCAAGCAACGTTCTATTTATTTAAGACACTTTTTGTTAACAAACCAACAACAATATTTTTAAACCATTGTGAAATATTAGGACATTTTGACAATATGACATGTTAGGATACCTTGTGAATTGACTAATTGTTGTACGGCTCAGCCGCTCAGCGCTGGACTTTTCTGATTAATTACGACAGCACAATAAACACAGCAAGCAACGTTCTATTTATTTAAGACGCTTTTTGTTAACAAACCAACAACAATATTTTTAAACCATTGTGAAATATTGGGACATTTTGACAATATGACATGTTAGGATACCTTGTGAATTGACTAAATATATATATGAGAATGGGTTGAATTAAATATCATTATTAATTTCACATTAAGCTTTACTGATTGCTGGGAATATTTAACCATTTTAATGATATTTACCTAATTATAAAAAACAAGAGAGAAAGCCCGACTACATAATACCCTTCACCAAACACAAATTTTCGAGAGTGTACCCTATTTGGGAGAATTGTATGTAATGGACGCGCCAAAACAAGATTATGTTATTAGTTTTAGATTCATGTTCTTATACGAGTTCTTTGTGCCGAATATTATCTAGATATCTACATACATCTGAATAAAATTTGTTGGAAAGCATTTGTATGGGAGCCATGTTCAATTCTGGGCCTACATGTTATGAAATTGAAGTTAACGTCAATTAATTTCATGTCAATACCACGACGTGTGGTCAAATATAGTCCGTTTCAGATAAAATTTGGTTAAATGATTAAGGTTGGAATAAAATTATTTTGGGCCAAGTTCAATTGAAATACCAGCATAATAAAATGGTTTATATGAAAGAAGACTCTATTCTGGGGGCTTTGTGAAGCTATGGACCGATTCTTGACATTCGTCCATATGACAATGTAATAATTTGTACCAAATTTCATCAAATTCTTTCTAAAGTTGTGACTGTAATTTGCGTATAAAGGTTATACAGCTAGCCGGATGAACAGGCATTGTAAGGTCGATTCAGAGCTAATTCTTAGTCGATCGGTATGGCATAATAAGGGTTGGAAACCAATATTTTAATGTGTTACACATATCAGCACAAATCCATAATACCCTCTTCACGTATCGTGGAGTGAGTATACTTACTGTTTACCAAAATTCCAGTTGAGACTTTGATCTCCCGCTGTTTATTAAAGGTGTACATTTTATGCTGTATAAGCTTGAGATATAGACTGCTGTTTTAACCAGAGAGCCACGCCTAAAGAACAACCTCAACACGCCTACGAACAACCCACGGAACACTTAAAAACGCGAATAAGACTTGTTTCTACGTTTTAATATGAAAAGGAACCAGCGCCAAGGATAGTGCGGAATAAAACTCTAGGCATTGTTTTATATGCAAAAAATTAAAATATTGTTTGAGGTTATTTGAGGTTAATATATTATTTTTTTTATATTTTAAGGGAGTTTCATTCATATCTATGTCATCTATGGTTAAATCATATACAACCTATACGGCACAATGGAGCACTTTGGAAATTGCATATATGTATATGTAAAACTATCTACACAAAGTAAATACATACATACAACTGTTAACAAAAGGTAAGAAGCTTAAAACGATAACAAAACTTATGGGGTTATTTTGTAAATCCCTTCACCTTGCGTTGAAAATTTTTTCATATAAAATTTTTTGAATTTTTAAAAATTTCTATAAAATTATTTTTAAGGTGAGGTGAAGTGTTTTACAAAATTACCCCCTTAGGCCCTTATCATGTAAAACGCAACGTAACGCAATGCCAAAGAAAAACATTGAAAGCACAAACAATGTCATAAATATTTTTTAATTTTGTTGTTACAAAATTAATATGTATATCCTTAATTTATATGTATATTCTTTTGGTTAATCAATTAAAAATTGGATGTTTTAAACATTTCATGAAATTGCACGTGGTGACGTACATTCAAATATTAAAACAATATCTTAGTGTTTATTTATATTAAACTTCTAATCATTATTACATTTTTAATAGTAAAAATGATCAAAAATATCAATAACAACCTTTTTAATATCATAAATCTAACTGCCTGTTTGTAGAACGCGGACTCGCTTAACCCTTAAATTCCCAAAGGACACCGATTTTGATAAAAAAAATTTATGATGTGCAAAATGGTCAAAAAAATCAACTGCGTACCAATTTTGTCGAATTTTTTTTTAAGTTATATAGAAAATAGTGGTTGTATCTTAAAAGATACACTGGGCACTCCCCTATAATATTCTTAACAAGGAAAGTACATAAATAAAATGCAAATGAAATAAATACACAAATATTATTTTTTATTAAGTTTCACGTTAAAATAGAAATAAAATGATAAAAATTATATTGCTCAAGAGTTATATAACTAAAATCTATATAAATATATACATACTAACTATACATTCTTATATTTAGTTTGTACTTTAGTAATAATGCAAAAATCAACACATACCAACATTTTTAAAAAATATTTATGAGTTATGTATGGTAGTTATAGAAACAATTCTTTCCTGCAGTTAAACATAAATTCACTTTGCATTTAGTACAATACATTCGGGTTTGTCCTGAGCAGTTAGGATGCTTACATCTTCCCTTCTTATCTATTATTGGCCAATGGTCAATTTTATCCATTCCTCTTAGAGGAGGCTGCTGTGTCTTATACTCTCCAACTAAGGCCATCGGCCGGGCGCAAGGATTTTCGCCTCTATGGTATAACAAGTACCGGATACGCCAAGTAAAGCTTCTCTGCATAGCCGACCTTTGGCCAGGTTCAAGGATTGTCTTCTCTATGGTATGTTTAACAAATACCGGCTTCGCTTACTTAAGCATCTCTGCATATCTGGCCTTTGGCGGGGTGCAAGGATTTATGATCTATGGTGCAACAAGTACCGGCTTCGCTAAGTAAAGCTTTTCTGCATAGTTGACTTTTGGCCGGGCGCAAGGATTTCTCCTCTTTAGCATTACAAATACCGGCTTCGCTAACTTAAGCTTCTCTGCGTAGCCGACCGGTCTTTGGTATACCATAGAGGAGAAAACCTTTGCGCCAGGCCGAAGGCCTACTAAGAAGCCAAGCCTAAGTTAGCAGAGCCGGTATCTGTTCAACCTTAGAGGAGAAAATCCTTGAGCCTGGCTCAGTCCCAACCTTGCTATCTATCGCGTGATTCTTAAAACCATTTCATCTTATTTCATTGCAGAAATTGGAATCTGATTTCATATGAAATAAGTCCTTAAAAATTAGGATGTTATTTTATTTTTGCTTGGGGCGTTATTTCATTTCATTGGGGGCTTATTTCATTTTTAAAATTCAGGTTTTATTTCATATTAAATAATGCCCCACACTTTTGGGGTTTATTAAAATAAAGCTTTATGGCGGTTCTCCGGAACCCAATTTATTTAGATTATGCCTAATAGCGCCTGGACATATATTCGAAGCACCTTATATTTTTTCGGGACCTCAATTTCTGCTCAGATCTAAGATATTACGATGTAAATAACCCATTTGATTTAATTTTTAAAAAATATAATTTTTAATGTTTACGGCTATTAAAACAGAAATTTCTATAATTTTTTTTAAAAAAAATTCATTTAAGATGAATTTCTTAAGATTTCTAAACATACTTGTGTTATTTCAAATTTATTTTGACTTGAAATGAGCCCTTGGGATTTTTTTTAATGGTTGTATCTTTAAAGATACAGTGGGCATTTAAGGGTTAACTTACATTTAAAACAAAAACAAATTTTACAAAGCAGAGTTAAGATTGATTATCGTCATTAAAATATATTGTGCTTTAATTTAACTTATTTTCTGGCCACAAAACCGATTGTTTGTAATTATTGACAAACTTTGAATTAATATATTTTATATATACACACAAATCTAATGGAATTTCATAATTTTTACAAGAAGAGTTTTTGATCTTAGGCTGTATTTATTTGGTTTTAAAGAATTGACTGTGTTGAGTGCCATTTTATTTCTTATTTTTGAGTTAAAATAATTATTACACTGAAAGATCTCTTAACTCAAACGATTCAATTCAAAATGAATTAATTTTTTTTATATTTTTCTACTGATAAAACTATAAGTTATTAAGGCAATTTGTGCCCAACGTAATTCGGGATTTTTAATATATCAACTTTTATGTACCAAAATGTTTGTTTTTATTGAATTTTGATTCTCTATGTAAATAAAATTATTAAAATTTATATATGAAAATCTTTTTTATTGCAAATATTCCTTATTTTTGAGTATAATAATTTTTTTGTCACACAAAAATTATTAAAATTGTTGTATTTTTTGCTTGATATATGACGACTATTTCTGGACTTTTGTATTTTGCTTAAAAAATTCAGATTCACATTTTAAGCCTTTTTTACAATTATCCTTTTTTAGCTATAAACAATTTTTAGATCTGGTCACACTGATAAGTATGCAAACAGTTCCTTGGAGTTATCTTATGTGCTGTTTTCACAACACAAGTCATTGAACGTGTAGTAAGATTTATATGAAAAGCACTCAGTTTTTTTAGTGTTTTTCATATAAACACTTGGGCTGCACATTATACCCTTTGGGTCACGATGCTTATTATTGCTTTTATATAATAATAATAATGTTAGTATACAAATTTTAAAATTTTTCAGTAGTGGCATTCAGGTGCGAACTTGATCATTTCAAATTCAGTTATCGAAATATCATAATAATGTTAAATACATTTAGTAGTGTGCCATTTTTTTTTAATTATTGTTATGGACGCGAATTGGGGGGTTTTTTTTTAATCAAACTTAAAATATGGTGTGGCGCTAAATTTTAAATATTCGGCGACAATTGGCGCTGATATTAGTTTTCGCATTCGTATTCGCGAATATTCAAAAATGATATTCGTAACATCACTAGTATACAATAACTTTTAAAAATTCATAAATAATAATTAGTATTGTGGTTATTTTGTTGAACTATTCATGGTTTTTAATCCAAATTTTTCCTATTTTTAATTAGGCTTAAGTTCATTAAATTTAATTTTCAATAAATTATTTTTATGAAGAAAGGAATTTTACAACAGGGTAACCAGCCGCCTGGGTTCGAATCACACGCCAGCCAGCCTGGCTTCGAATCCCAGGTCAGTCAAGAATGAAAATTATCAATAACAATTTTAATTAATTCTCCATGTTGTAAAATTCCTTTCTTCATAAAAATAATTTAATGAAAATTAAATTTAATGAACTTAAGCCTAACTAAAAATAGTAAAAATTTACCCTGTAACCAGCCGCCTGGGTTCGAATCACACGCCAGCCAGCCTGGCTTCGAATCCCAGGTCAGTCAAGAATGAAAATTATCAATAACAATTTTAATTAATTCTCCATGTTGTAAAATTCCTTTCTTCATAAAAATAATTTAATGAAAATTAAATTTAATGAACTTAAGCCTAATTAAAAATAGTAAAAATTTGGATTAAAAACCATGAATAGTTCAACAAAATAACCACAATACTAATTATTGTTAAAGCTAAGGCACAAGCTCTATGTGTTCATTTGTCCTTCAAGTTGTGCTGAAAAATGTCAACAAGAAAAAAGAAAGACAAAAACATGATAAACAAAAAATGTACTTTGGACTTCAAGAAGAATTCTTGACAAAAGTACGAAAAAACAGAAGTAAGGAAAACATGTGAGATCAATTAAAAAATGGATAATCATTCAAAAAGCAAATTTCGATCTACCAAAGGTTAAAATACAATTTGGTTTAAGGATTGATGTTTGACTACTGACGTCAGCAGTCATCGATGGCTGCGAGTGTAAGACGGCAAATCCCTCTGAGGAGACCTAGTGGTTGAGGTCGAAACATGTCAGGGTAACCAGCCGCCTGGGTTCGAATCACACGCCAGCCAGCCTGGCTTCGAATCCCAGGTCAGTCAAGAATGAAAATTATCAATAACAATTTTAATTAATTCTCCATGTTGTAAAATTCCTTTCTTCATAAAAATAATTTAATGAAAATTAAATTTAATGAACTTAAGCCTAATTAAAAATAGTAAAAATTCATAAATAAATAAAAAAAACTGTTGTTTTTTTTTTAGAAAAAGTCGTATCTTAAAGAAACACATTGGTCCCAAATCCCTAAGTCCCGTAAAACCCCGGGATCCCAAAAAATCCCGAAATTCAATATCCCGTATCCCGGGATTTTCAAAAATCAGTCCTGATCGGGCAGACCTAATCTATACTAATATTAAAAAGCTGAAAAGTTTGTATGTTTATATGTTTGTAAGAGGTGATTTTTTCAACAAAGTGAGGAATGGAACCTCCTAACGGACATAGGATATATATATAAGATTCCACTGAAGTGCTTGGGATAGGGTCCAAGAACGCTAAGCCGCCTATACTCAAAAAATTTTAATTATCGTTTAAGAAGAGATCTATTAAAGCAATAGTTTCCGTACTCAAAAGAAAACCAAAGCAATTTTAACGTTAGTACGCTGTTCACCCTTATTCTGCCTCCAGTCTATTTATCCGCTCGACCATCCCATGACCGAATGCGAAAGTGACTTGCGTTTGCTACGTTTTATATGCTAAATTACGGAACCGATTTTGATGAAATTGGAAATACAGGCCTTTTATATTTTTAAAACTGGGACCAAGTGCGGGATATAGGGGATATACTGCCTCTCCGAAAATATTAAACCAAATTTGAATAGATACACAAAAGCATTATATGTTTTTCAAAGCCAAGAATATGAAGAGACAGGGCAACGCCGCGGGCACGGCTAGTTTTTTTATGAATATAACTTATAGTTATATTTTTTTTATTGAAACCAATAAATTTAACTATTTAAACATAACACATATTTTATACAATTTGACAATTTTTATTTTGAGAACGTATTTTCAAATGCTCTCATATATAGACACTTATTATCCAAACAATGATACTATAATTTCATTAAATTTAATACATTTTGTAAACAGAAAATTAAAAACAAAAGAAAATAGAAAATTAAAATAATAAAGTGGGAGAGAATTTTAAGTTACTGCCGACGTTTTAATAAAAATATGTTGCTGGGCAGAATGGCAAAGAAAAATACCTAAGCGACATAAGTAGCCGTTAGCTTGGAAATATATGACGTAAACTAAACGCCATCTATAGCAAAAAAGTATTATTGCTTAAATACTCAATATCATGGTAATATGTACTTAGACCTGAACAAAAGATTTTAAATAAAAACCTTCCCCAGTAAAATTTGGTTTTTGGCGTTATGGCTCGATATACTCGTATGTACATATGTACGTTTCCTTATAAACTAATAAGCAGGGAACCCATAAATATGCAATTGCATGTTTTTTCTTATGCGACCAATGAAGGCAGAAACAATATATTTATTCGTTTAAGAGCTTTTTATGAATTTTGGTATCTTAATGGTAGTGCATATTTGTGCATATTTTAACCTTTACAGCATTTTTTTTTGCATAATTTAGTTAAAAGATAATTTTTGTGGCATTTTTAAGTTTATAGCGCATATTTTGCCATTTTGAGGCACATTTTTTTGATACATGCTAAATTTTAAATATATAAATTTTTTTTTTCAAAATTCTGGTTTTTCTGTTTTAAATATAAAGGGTGGTTACATTTTAACGGCCAATGTTGGATGTGAACCACACCTAAACTTCAAGTTTTTTCTGCATTTCATTTGACATTTGTCAATTTCAGACTAACTCGTTTTGAACCATGGAAAGATGAACAATCGAGCAACGCGTTAAAGTTGTTCAGGCTTATTATGAAAAGGGGTGTTCAAATCAAAATGCATATCGTCAATTTTCGAAGAAAATCATCTTCAGTGATGAGGCACATTTTCACCTCAGTGGATTCGTCAATTAGCAGAATTGCCGCATTTGGGCGAATGATTATAAAAGAGTGATTGTCGAAAAACCAAAGCAGCCACAAAGAGTGACTGTTTGGTGCGGTTTATGGGTTGCGGCATCATCGGGCCGTATTTTTCCAAAATGAGGCCGGTCAGGCAGTTACTGTGAATGGTGTTCGCTATCGTGAGATGATAACGAACTTTTTATGGCCTGAATTAGAAGATATGTATTTGGACGTTATGTGGTGCCACTTGCCACACAGCTAACGAAACAATGCCTCTTTTGCGCGTAAAATTCAACGGCCGTGTTATCTCACGTGGATGTCAATTGGTCGCCAAGATCATGTGATTTGAAGCCGTTGGACTTCTTTCCTTGGGGTTATTTGAAAGAAAAGGTGTACGTCGATAAGCCAGCAACCATTCAAGAACTATAGCATTAGATAATTCGGCACATTAACGGCATAGAACCTCAATTATGCCTCAGCGTCATCGAAAATTTGGACCATCGGATGGAGGTGTGCCGCCGAGGTCGCGGCGGCCATTTGGCCGATATTTTGTTCCATACATAATTGAACTATACCATTATTATCATAATAAAGGTAAATGATATTAATATCCTAAATAATTTGTGTTTTATTTAAAATCAACATCGGCCCTTAAAATTTAACCACCCTTTATATCTGTATACCCAACGTGTTGCTTTAGTTTCGACGATAACTTTTATGGTAGCAGCTATGTCAGGACACGGCACTGATAGGGCCAGGATTGACCGTAAGTCCCATATAAACCCAACTCCAAAATCGCTTTAAGACGAACAAAACTCATATAGATGTTGATATTTAGATAATATTCGCCACAAAGGACTCTTAAATGAATCTTAACCTCATAACCGGTCGATGATAGGCCATGAGTACCAAATAGGGCACACTCACGAAATTTTGTTTTTATATACTGTGGTGTAGGGTATCAATGCGTCGGGCTTGACCGACTATACTTTCTCATTTGTTTTTCAATTTGGAATTATCTGCATGCTGTATAATACAAGCAATGAGTAGTATAAAATTTTATGTAAAATAAAAAACATTCAATACAAATCAAGTTAAATCGATTATTTATCACGCTAATCCGATTACGAAGCAAAATGCAAACATTTAATTTTCCTCACTTCTTTTCACATGAGATTTTAGTACTCGTATCTTCTTATCAGGTGGTTCTTGTATAAAAATAGACTAATAAACGGAAGACAATGTCAGAAACAACACTTATAATTTTGCCTTTTGTTTTATAAAAAACATCAGTTATAAGTATTAAAATAAACTTAAAATAACTGAAAATAAAAAGTTCAGTTATCGGAAAGGATTTGAAAAACACTGCTTAACCTATTTTTCGTCGCATTTCTGTTGATCGATGTTGAAGATAATAACGAAATAAGATTCTAAGTAACCAATAGAAAACAAATCATTGAAAAGAAGAGCAAGAGTGCTGGTAAATTTAATCACCGGTCGGCGACAAATAGTGTAATAAACTGTTTAGAAGGGAAACCTGAAATTGGCTCTAAAAACGCGTTTTATGCGCATTAAATATGCAGTTAAAACTTGAAAATATGCCCTGAAATTTGTTGAAAATATGGCTAAAAAAAATCAGAAATTGCTCATTTGAAAACAAAATATTCCACAATTTAAAAACATTTGCATTTAAAAAAAACAACCCTTAAATTATAATCGGTAAAGCCCAAACACCATTCGTATTTACAGAGGAATTTTCGGGCCCATCGGGTAAAATCTCTAACAAAAACACAGTAATGTTCTAAGGTTAAAATCCATATGAGAGTTATTTGTACCGAATATTATCTAGATATTAGCTTTGTTTCTTTACTTTTTGGGTAAAGTTCGTGAAAATGAGAGCAAGCATAAATACAAAATTACACAAAAGTACGGGAACAGAAAAAACCATTTTAAGCACAAAATAAAAAGTCAAAGAGTTTTGACAGTCTTAACAAACCAATAAAAGGTTGCGCCACTTTTGAAAAATTGTATATTATCTGTCTAAAAAAACTACTATTAACAAAAATAGAACAATACAAACACTTTTGCAACAACTTACATTATTTTTCTTGATATTTTAATATACATAAAACCTTTTTATTTAATAACACTATTTTATTCCACAACACTTTCCAAAATTTGTTCATTAGCATTTTTTCCATATCTTTTTTTGTTTTGTTTATGTTTTACAGCTGTTTAACAATTTACAAGAAGAAAAAGTTAGGGCTGTTTCGTGCAATAAGAAGAAGAATTTTATTCTCTCAAGCTCGCTCTCTTTAACACAAATTCAAAGTACGGGAACGCTTTTCGTGCAAATTGGGATCCCGAGGGATCCCAAAGTAGAGTAAAAAACAGAGCTATTAACATCCATATGAGATTTTTTTTCTTAAAGGGATTTCAGGGACGGTAGTTAAATTAATGTTAACATTTTAAAAGTAAGTTGAAGCTTGTTATAGATGGGAGCTTTGGACAAATGTGAGCCGATTCGAAAGAATTTAATTTGCAGTGAAATATTTTTGCGGCGAGATTAATCTAAATACCACGTATCCACGCGCAGTACATATTTATTTCGGAGTATCGACGTAAGAATAGCACAAAAATGTTTTGCACAACCTAAGCAACACAAATTTTAAAAATTTGCTGTGAGTGGTTCTGTTTGATTTAATCAAGCTCATTGACTTAAGCTTCACTCTATGTAATAAGTTGCGCAATATAAAAAAAATTAAGTGCTTAATTTCCAGTTTTTATTTTTAATAAAAACACTGAAATTTATTGTTCACAGAAAAGTGTTTTATCAATGAAAAAAATGGTTTAATTCGAAAAATGAAAAATGTTGAATATAATAAAGTTGCTTATGAAAAAGAAATAATTCCCAATATCTATTTGATAAAATAATTTAAACATGTAGAATTGTTGTTGGGAGTTGTCAATATTTTATTAAATAAATTAACACATTGTTTGGAATGGCAAAGTTTTTTGATCAATTTTTTAATTCAAATTTAAAATATCATTTATTGAAAAAACAAAAAAAATATTCACAATTTTAAAATTTTTAGTAATCAAATTGTTTGCTTGATATTATGAATTTGGTATAAATTTGACAAAATTTTTTCTGTGTTGAGGGAAAGCTAGTTTCTATTTCACTAGTTGCTTAGCCAGCTCCGCAGGAAACTTCCTAAAGACTTCCGAAAAGCTAAAAATATTATACAAATAATTGTAAAGAGCATAATAAACCACACAAATTGCTTGGCAAACATGCATTTTGTTTTTGCTTCTGCTTTGCAATAAACAACACAATATTATTTCGTACAAACATTAAATTTTAATTTTTGTTTTGTTTTCAATAAATGCAGACGACGATTGTGCTGCGGTAATTCTGACCGTTATTTGCTTAAAACGGCGAAGTAATATAATAGAAAGTAAACGAATTTGAAGTAAAGAGTGCTCTAAGCAACGAGCTGTTTTCGGGAAAGGATGCTGCTAAAAAAATTAGAATTAACGGCTGAAAATGATTTTAATGCTTCTTCTTCTACGTCTTTACTCTGCAAAGTTTTCGCTAAAATAATAACTTTTAGCACTAGACATCACAAAAGTTTGGCAAATATCCCACATGTCTGCCAAATATTAAAAATGTATGCAAACATTGCTTCAAATGTTTGTCAAAACAGCAAACACCCCAATTAACAACACAACATATTTGTACAAACGTAACATTTTTACATGTTTATTAAGCTGTTTGTGTGGTTTATTATGCCCTTAAGTGGGTTAAAATAAAAAAACAAAATTAAAAAACAAATTGCTTAATTTTATTGTTTGTGTAAGACAACCAAAAATAAATCAACTTGCCAGTTCAGTTTTTTTTATTGAACGGGCACACGTAAATTTATTATCAAAAGTTATTTTTGGGAATACAAAATTTATAATTAATAAGATTTCTCTATGAAGTGCTAAAAAATTATATGGCGCATTTTTTGGTTCAAATTTATTTTTTTATTTAATAAAACATTAAGAACTTTTTAAAACTAAAATCTCTAAAATGTTCACATTTTCTTTTTTTTTTTAAATAGATTTCTTATTAAATAGTTCTTGAGCTATTTCAAAAAAATTTAAATTAAATTGGACAGTTTATGTTAAACTTGTTATTCTTCTGCCCCCCTCACCCCAATAAACTCAGACTTTTTAAAAGAAAACTTTGAGATAGTGTACGCCCATACTTAGCAGCACAATTTGGAAGTAGAGAATTGCTCGTGGAGGTGGAAGGTAAAATAGTCTTACACCCTGACTAGTTTTTGACTGTGAAAAAATTTCATAAACTAAATGGTCGAAAAGAAAATCTTGACTGCCAAAAATTAATGAAAGGATAGCCCTAAAAGTAAAATTGCACATAGATTACACATGGGCTACACATGCAAGTAAAAATTACATACAATATGTGTAATTACACATGGATTGGCAACACTGTGCGGTATACACCATACTTTGGTCTCCACGCTGAATTCAGAGAAAAAGTAGTTTTCAAGACAAATAAAATTTAAGTATGTATCTATATTGCACTGCAATGTTGTTTTAATAAAAAGTTATTTTTAATTTCTGTTTTGTTATTTAAAAATGAAAAATAAATAATTTCTCATGTTTTTTATTGCTTGGACTAATAATAATATGCTGTCTAAATGATACCATTATGATGATAATATATTAACATTTTGTTGTCAGCATGATACCAAATGGTGACAAAATTACAACGAGGTGGTTAAAAAATGTGGACACGATCCGTTATCATATTGAACAAAAACGTAGTTGGCTTACTTTTGACAAAGGATTGTGTCAATTTTAAAATTTTTTTTATCGAATGTGTACATATTAGGGCTTCCAATCGGGAAATCCCGATTCCTTAAGTCCCGGGATTTTCAAGACTAGGCAAATCCCGAATTTAGGGATTTATGATTTTTAATTTTTACGTTATTATTATTTTTACTTTTTTCCATAATTAATATACTTATATTTTTTTTACGTGCATTTGTTAACAAAAAAGTTTTTGATACACCCTGTTGTTAAAAAATAAACAAAATATACCAAAACAAAAGGTCTGTCTGCGTACACATATTTTGCATAATTTTGTACAAAATGTCGCAAAATCTTGCAAAATGTTGTCTGCGTACTCCAAATCTCTTACAGCGAGAGAGCCAAAAAGAGAATTTTTTGACAGTTGAAAGTTAGAGAACTTGAAATTTCCTCTGGTAAGATTTTGCAACTAGTTTGACCAGCTGTTTTTATATACTGTTTGAATGAAAGAGTTTACGTGTGCCAAGATAGCGTCGACGAAATAGCGTCGAATTTGGGAATTTAAAAACCGGGAAACCAAAATACCCAAATAATGGGGATTTACAGTATATGAATTTAAAAAGGGGAAGTAAAAATATATTTATATTTTTAATAAAAATACTAAAAATATTTACCACAGGCTTTTGCACGATATAAACTGTATATTTTCTGAAAGTAAATAGTTTTCTGGACAAAATGAGCGATGCGTGCAAAAAATATATAGTTTATACCGTGCAAAAGCCTGTGGTTCATTGTATAAATCAGTAAAGATTTTTACTGACCATTTTGGATGAACCCAGATTTCTCGGAAACTGTCCGAACGATTTTTTGCACGCATCGCTCATTTTGTCCAGAAAACTATTTACTTTCAGAAAATATACAGTTTATACCCTGCAAAAGCCAGTGGTAAATATTTTTTGTATTTTTATTAAAAATATAAATATATTTGGGCAGCTCCAAATAAAAAAAAAGTACCTAGGGTGATAGAAAATGGAAAAATAAGAAGAAAAAATAAAAAAAAGAAAGTTGGCGCAAACGCTTAGTTTTTGAGTTATGGGGGTTTTAAGTTTTTATATACATATGTAATTTTGCAGATCTTTCTGGACATACAGAATTTATTTTAATATTTTTAGTAAGCATAAAAACAAATTTATTAATTTTTTCTAATTCTTTAATGTATGTATATACTACATACTAATTTATTTAAGAATTTTAATTAAAATACAAGTAAAACCTTCTTTATGTTTATGTTGTACAAATGAGGAGAGAATCCTTGCCCATAGGCAAATGCCGTCTATGCAGAGAATCTTTAGTTAGCGAAGCCGGTATTAGTTAAACCATAGGGGAGAAAATATTTGCGGCTATGCAAGGAAGCTTTAGTAAGTGAAACCGGTGTTTATTATACAATAGAGAAGAACATCCTTGCGTCCGGCCAAAGGCTGGCTATGCAAAGAATTTTTTTTGCGATGCTAGTGTTTGTTATTTTATAAAATTTATATTACACTTTTATTTAAATAAACTACATTCTTTCCTAGTGCACTTCCGTAACATTTCGACGTAAAATGAAAAAAACTGTAATGTGATCTAAAGAGTTTAATATTTTGAAATAAATTATGTATATCCAGAAAAATCTGTTCAAGAGCTTTAAAATGATACCAATATTGGCCATATACGTTAAGAACTGTAGTGGAAAATCACATATTTATATGAAAACTTTCAACGTCCATAACTCGAAAACTAAGCGTTTGCGCCAACTTTTTTATTTTATTTTTTCTTCTTATTTTTCCATTTTCCATCATTCGGGTACTTTTTTTTATTTGGAGCTGCGTCGGTAAACTAGATTTGTTCCTATATTTGTACTTCCCTATTTTAAATTCCTAAATTCGACGCTAACTTTTTGTTTATACTGCAAATACCCATTATTTGGGTATTTTGGTTTCCCGGTTTTTAAATTCCCAAATTGGACGCTATTTCTTCAACGCTATCTTGGCTCACGTTTGTTATTTCAATTGTTTACACACCGATCAGCTGTTTTCTTGCAAGATTTCACTGGATACTGTCTGCGTACTTTTTGAGATATTCTCAGCCGAAAGAGTAAAATTTGTCTTACTCTCCCAAAAAAATTTACTGAGTATTTGCTACTGGAAAAGTACCCAGACAGACCTAATAATAATTACAATAAAATTTGTAAATGACAGGAAGTATTTTGTGTACAAAAATATCCATTAAATAATTTTTTAGAGAGTCTGTGTATTGATAACCCAGATATGTGTATCAACTTTGGACAATTTTTCTCATACAATTCTTTAGATATAAATAATAAAGACTTTTTGTGCCATGCCCACTTATCCAATCCCGCCCAATTTTGTCAGATGTTGTGTATTGATAACCAAGATGCTTGTACCAAATTTGAACACTTTTGCCCTTTCCGTGCTCTAGATATACAGAATTTTATATTGTCTTTGTATGGGAGGTGCCACGCCCACTCAAAATTTCCAAAAAAATATATAGCCTATAGATCCTTCCAGACCATCAGTAAAATACTGTGAAAGTTTAATGAAGATCGGTTCAGAAGCTTAGGCGGCTATAAGGTACAAACAAACAAACAAATAAACATACGTACATTATTTTTTATATATACAGATAATATTTACATCTTCACATACATATGTATATAGGAATTGTGTGGATTCACTACATTACAAGTTCACAATCAAATATTTTGTAAACAATAAATAACACTGTGTACCAAATTTTCAACAAAGTCGTGACCAAATGAATCTGACAGCCAGACCTTATGTAAAATTGTACGCTCAATCCGAATATGAAGTCAGAATGGTCAAAAGTAGAACAGTTTTCATGATATTGCCGTTTTTTGCATTTTTAAAAAAGATGATGTCACTTTCATAAAAATATCTTCGAAAATATTCAAAGGCTGTTTCATTTGTTTTTTTTTTTTGTTTTTGTTGAAAGGTAACAAAATTACCAAAACAACCACAAGTCGTTTGTTAATATACGTCAAGAAATTACTGACTTACAGTGGACCAAATTTAAAATTTCACAAAAATTCTAATGATATTTTGGAATTAAGCTTTTTTCAACTTCTTTTTTTTAAAACCAAGCAATGAATTGTCTTAAGTGTGCCCCATGGGATCTAGATCGGTGCAAAAATGGCAAAGTTACAGTAGATTAATTGAATTATCCCACTTTTCGATTTTTATCAAATAAAAAAAAACAGAATAGTAAATATACAAAGCTAATGGTAGTAACAATTAATATTAAAAATGGCTTAAAACTGTTGAATAACTTTGCCTATTGTGATTATTTTCTGTCTCTCGCTCAAGGAACCAATAATAGTCGCCCAAACTTCGCCTCATCATACGCCCCTTGATACCGCGGCGCCATTTCTTGTATTTGTTGGTGTAAGCGCTCACCACGCTCGTCACTTTCATCGCCAAGGTTATTTGGGAAGAAATTTAAGTGGGAATGCAGAAGGTGTATTTTTAAAGACATATTTGCTCCTTTTTAAGTAAGATTTAAAAATTAATATTAATTTAATTCAGACATTTGAGGAGATGGTTTTGTGAATGAGTTTACCTTGGCTAAGCAAAAATAACAGTCAAGACGTTCGTAGGTTCACGCCAAATTGCAGGATAATCAAATGGCATACACCGACTGCGGTATAGGAAATTAACTTAAGATTCTGAAGGCAAATTTTTTAAACACAGAATTAAGAAATTCATACTTACTTTGCGCCCGACATCCACATAGTTAAACGAGTTTTGCATGAATTGCAAAAAGTATTTGGGGTCCAAGATTTCGAAATATTTTCCGGATTGACTTTAAAATACAGCCAAAATGCATATTGTAATTGCCTTGAAAAATTTCATGGCTGCGCAAAACTTGTTTGGATTGTTCTTGCAGACAAAGACACGGTTTGCACTATGCATTTTGTTCTTGTTAGATCGAATTCTACGTTACAAGAAAATCAAAACGTTTACCAAATAATTTGCAATTGTAAGCTGTCCATAAAAACAATGTCAGCAAAAAAGGCAGTTTTGTCAAAAATCTTTATGGAATGGAACTTTTTACCCTTTTCCATTCTTAGAAATATTTTCTCGCGCATTATTTTTATTAACATAAGCTTTTTTTAGTGATTTTTTTTACAAAATTTAATGTTTCTAATATTTACAGCGTTCGGGTTTCAAATTCTGTGTTTTTACTTCCTTTGGGTTTTTGTTTCGATAAAAAGCGAAAAGTGGGTTAATTCACTAAATCTTATGTAGCTTTGTCATTTTTGCACAGAAATTATTGGGTGCAAATAAACTTTTTAACTCTGTAATTTCTTGACCAATGTTTACAAGCGACCCTTGGTTATTTTATTGTTTTTAGTAATTTTATTGTCTTTCATAAAAACCAAATACATACATAATACGGCTAACGTTTTTGAAAATATTTGCATTTAAGTGACATCATCTTTTTTAAAATAACAAATAACGATTTTTCGGAATATCTTGAAAACTGTTCTACTTCTGACTTCATATTCGGATTCAGCGGACAATTTTACATATAGATTAAGTGTCAGATTCATTTGGTCAAAAAACTGTCACGTAGTGTAATTAAAAAAACTAATTTATTATGACTCAAGTCGACTTAAGTTGTTCTGCCATTATCCCTCAGATGTTCAATAATAAAGCAGACGTTTTTTTCAACTTTTTTAAATATTATTAAGAATAAAAATCTTCAATATTTATTAAACATCAATTTTATAAACATCTTGTGGAAAATTTCTTAATCCGTTGGTCCATAAACATTAAAACTTAAACGCCCCTGAGTGTAAACTTTAACTGTTACGTGAGGATTTTCCGCAATATACGATTGAATAGAATCTCTAGAAAAAGCGTTTTGTTCAACTTCAATTTGTTTTAAGTGTTCAGAACTCAAACATTTCAGCGAATCACATTTCAGAGTATAGTTTCCTACTAACGAGAGATATTTAAGATTTTGACAACTATTTAAAATTGGTCCTAATAGTTCATCGGTCAGTTGACAGTAGTTAAGATTTAAATCTTTCAAATTTGGAGCCACAGTTATCACACACTTTTGACAATCTTCATCGAATTGAAAATAATGTAACTTCAGGTTGCTGAGATGACCCGCCTGGGAACATAACGGTCGTAGGTATTGATGAATTAATTCTGTTGGCAGCGAATAACCAGCACTTATATAAAGACTTTTTAGGTTTTGTCCAATAATCTCTAGCTGCCATGTTGTATATTCAGAGTGTTCGCGAAAGTTCAATTCGAAATGTTTCAACTGGGCAATCCTTTCGTAAGCAACAGCCTGGAATCGGGAATCTAAACTCATTAAGTTGAATGTGTCGTTTATGGTTAAATATTGTAAGATTTCAATTAGACAGTCATCGTTTAAGTCTAACAGAGTTTTATCGGAAGTGTTCATCTGGAAAAAAGGGACATGCAAAGAGTTTTAAAAGAGGGATTATAAATTTTTATTATTATTCAATTATTTTATGGATTGAATAAGTAAATGTTAGTAAAAATTAATTAATTTAAAAAAATACGTGATAATATAATGAATAGGAAATACTAGTTGGATCAAGGGTGTTGCAAAGTCGTTAAAGGTCGATTGTTTTGTAAGCCATTTAAGCAGAGTGCTTTTAATTTGAAATAAATTGTTTGTTTAAATCAAGTAGAAATTAACAGCTATGCAACATTTTCTTAAAAGCCCTTCCGGGCCAGGGCAAAAGCCCTTCTAAACCAGGGGTTACAATCAATTTTTACTTCACGGACCCTTGACAAACTAAATATTTTTCCTGTGATCCCTAAATTCAATTTCGTTGCAATAGATATTAATATGTATTTTTTGAAATGAACGATTTGAACTTTTATTTGACCTTATAAAATTTTTATATATTTTTACTTTTAAAAATTTTTTTATTTCTCTTTCGTGGGCCCAAGGGGTCCGTGTACCCCATACACCCATGTGGGAAACGTTAGTTTTTAACGGCCGTAATATATCTAATGCAGCCCAATTATGAATAAAAATTCCCCGGGAGTTTTTCCCTTTTCCATTTTAACAATTGAATTTACATTGGAAAAATGGGAGAAGGGATAAAACTCTTGGGGAGTTTTTATTCATAATTGGGTTGATGGTGTTCGCGCGGTTTTTCGTTCAATTCTAAGAATATATGCAGAATTTGTCGTTTTCCTTTCTAAATATGTTGCAAAAATAAATGGCAAATTTATTCCATACGAAAGTAACTTTAGATAAGAATTAGTTAAATTTATTAGTAATCTTGTATTTATTAATTATTTTGTATTTGTTAGCAATTACAATTTGTTTAAAATGCTATTGTATTAGTTATGCATATTTCTATTGTAAAAATCACTGTACAGAATTTTCTAGTACAAATGTAAAGTTATAATTGTTATACATAATTGTATAAGATCATAATGTTAAAATTATTGTCCATCCATAAAGTATGCTTTAGTTTATTGATGTATTTAGTTCAGCCATAGTGTTAATGCATAATTATATTTGCTGAGTAAGGGCCTCATTAGTTGTTACTTTCCGTTGCCGTTTTGTTTCGTTCCTTTCTGTAGCAACTATTTTGTAATTACTTTTTCTGCGAAAGGAATTATCTGCTTTTAAAAAGAAAAGCATTGAAATTGTAAAAAAAACTTTTCGTAAAAAATAAAAAACTATTATTTTGTGTCAAAAATACGTAAATTTTTAAAAAATCATTAATTAAAGCCAATTTTTCTAGCTTTAAACAAAAAATTACAGATTTTTTATATCACAACAAACTAATACAAACACTTTGGCCGTAACTTAACGTTGAATTCAATTTTCAACAAATTTGTCCGCAACAGAATAGAACGAAAAAGTAAAAACAAACCACACATACAGACTTTCAATTCAACAGAATCAAAACAGCTGATTCGTAACAGAACAGAACGTACAAACTAATTCTGCCTTAAGTTTAGATAATTAGACGCTAGAGAGCATTCCGGAAACAATTCGAGTAATCTAGAGCCATCTAGACGTTTTGGTTAGAGTATAAATACTGCTCTCATATGGCACTAAATATCAGTATAAGTACAAACATTTAAGTGTGTAGATCGCAATTATAAGTTGTTACTACGTTTATACGCACAGCTTATTCGCAAATAATTATATTGCAAGTAGAGAAAATTGCCGCATAAACAGTGAATTAAATTTTTATTTGCGGATAGTTAACTCACGAAAACAATTCCTGATTAAGGACACTATTTGCAAATAAGATTTAAACATTGCCACACTTTTAACCGTTTTAAGTTATTATTTCGATGAAGCTCATCCATTTGACAACAAATTTTAAATTAACTAAAAATTGTGCAAATAAAATATACAAATACACAATAATATTTGTTTTTTTTTAATTTTTGATTTAAAAAAATAAAAAGGTTTTATACATAAAGTGCTACCAAATGATTAAATTTTTCATCTGGCATCACAAAAATAAGAATTTTCTGTATGAAAATTTACATTTAAACAGTAATTTAGTTAATCGTAAATAAGTTTTATTTGCAAATATGCTACGTATAAACGTAGTATGTATATGTGACTAAGTTCTAAATAAAGTTGTGTGAATAGTTTATAGTACCAGCTATAAGTAAAGTGTTTTATTTATTTTATTAAAGTTGCAATAAAAGAACTCAAGAGGTTTGTTATAAAGGAAATAAACCAAAAATGTTATGTAAAAGGCAGTAACGTAACAATATTTTATCCCCAGTTATAATTGAGAGAGATATGGCGAGCGAGATTGCATCTGCGTTAAGAACTTTTTATGCAGGCAAGAATTTTTTTTTACAACAGCTGACTTTAATTATTAAAAATCAGTGCTGTTCACGCTTATTGGAATTCAAAGAAAATTTAATGTTGAAAATCGCTAGTACCGTGGTGAATATCGCTTATAAGTATAAATTTTGCATTTAACATTTGATACGCTAAATAAACATTAGTGTTGAGTGCAAAACGTATATATAATGTTGTTCCATTGTGATTTAGAAAAATGCATCAATTTGTAAGGGTGCGTGTAAGCTGCTTAATATATTACACAATTATAATGCATTATTATTTTTTAGTAAAGAAAACACCATTAGAGAGCGATGGTGGTAAAATAAACAAACAAAAATACAGGTTTACCATTAAAATGATTTTTGCACTGTAAAAGATTATTCATTTTGTGATCTTAAAACCTCCGGTCTGGCAAGGTTGTCAGCTGTTAAATATCAGTCATCTAAAGTATCATTTATTTAATAAAAATCTTAAAATTTACTAAAATGGATCGTTTTAAAACCGAAGAACGCATAAAAACAGTAAAAACTTACTACAAAAGTGGCGGTAAAAACGTGGCCACTCTTCGAGCATTACGCGGTGAATATGGCCTTCATAATCAACCTACTCGAGGAATTGTCAAGATTATAAAAGAATTTGAAGAGACTAGAAGCGGAACAGATGTGTTTAGGCATGTGCATCATGTCAATGGGCGTACTGCCGCAAATATTGACTCTGTTAATGAAAGTGTTGCGGACAATACAAATTTGTCAATTCCACGGTTTAGAGCGGTAAGGCTGCACGAGCCACACAACACGACCGATTTTGGCTTTATTGCATGGAAAGTTTTGGCGACGTCACTTCTGGGGTTACATAAAAGACCGTGTCTACACGGATAATCCCCTAGCGTTGGAGCAATTGAAAATCAACATTCGTCAAGTTATCGCCGAGATACTGCCCGAAATTTACGAAAAAGTGGTCAAGAATTGAGCTAAGGACCTATGCTCAATAAACCCTGTCTCTAAAATATTCAGTACAAAGGACTTAGCCTCATAGTTTAGTTTTGTTTTGCCAAATACGATACTGTCTCGAAAATTTGTCTTTAAATACTGTGGTGTAGCGTATAAAATGGACGGGCTTCACCGACTTTACTTTCTTACTGGTTTTTATTTAAAGATTTTTTGTCGATTTAAGCATACAGGGTCAAAATGACGTTTATTGAATCTGTGAAAATCTACTCAGCAAAAAATTTTGAAAAAGGTAATCGAGTTTGTAATTAAGCATTTTAGGCGGAATGACTTCTAAGCTGGATTACCATATTAATTATTTTTATAAGGCGTGAGACTAAATTAATAAGTTCCGAAGAATTGATTATTTGCTAAATTTTTTAATCTTAAAAGAAGTGAGCAGTAATTTTTTTTGTTGAAAATCATAACGCAGGTAATACATACATTCGTATACTTTTCTTTTAATAATTACTTTTACAGTAAATATTTTTAGTCATTCTTATATTTCTTAAAAAATTAATTCTGTTACTACTTCGTATTTTTATATTGTAATGTAATGCGTTTGGCAGTCGAGGGAACAAACTTGGCAACCAAAAAAGTAAGTCATTATATGTCAAGCCGTTCTTTTGGTAATGTGTAGTTTTTTGCTGGGTTGTTTTAATAAGTTTACAAAAGTAAAGGAGGGTGCACCGGTAGGCTAGTTGGTAGTGAGCTACTCTAGTAATGCAGGGTTTGCGGGTTCGATTCCCGGCAGATACTCTGCTCTGTTTCACTACAAAGGTTACTATTGCTCGGATAATTACGTTAGAATATAATCTGTAATTGTATTTGTAACTCTTCATAAATAAAATAAATAAAAAATAAGAGATAATTTTGTTGAGTGAACCCATGGTAAAGGCTAGTTTACACTATTATACTTTGTGTTAATACATATCAAACGCTCAAGTTATATGTAAAAGTGTGATAGTGTGAATGCATGTGTGATAAAAAAGTATTATGAAACAAAATTTGACATCCCATACGACTTCATCGTTTTTTGAAATTTTTCTAAACAATAATACTTTCATTGGATCAGGGTTGCATTTTATTTCATGTGTGATAGCTTATACTTTGTGTGATGGTGTGAACACAAACTGTCATGTTAAATTAGATTTTTTGACAGTCGCAACAAAACTCATTAGATTTCTATCTCACAAAGTGTTATGGAATACGTAAGACTTGTGAGATAGCGTAAACTAACCTTAAGGAGTGACTGTGATTATATTAACCCTTAAATGCATAGGGTGTCAGATCTTTGCGAAAAACATATATTATATGTAAACCGACAAAAAAATAATAACTGCGTTTAAATTTTTCAAAAAAAATAATTTTTGTTAATTTTATGAAGAAAAAATTAATTGTATCTTTTAAGATACACTATGCACTCCCCGCATAGAGAAAAATTATAAGAAAAACAACGACTGGATTCGATTTGATTGACAAAAATCTCTTTTTAATAATTTTTATATATAAGTATATATATTTATATGTATATACATATATATTTTTTTATATATTTTTTATATAGACATATATATATATATATATATATATATACCATATAATATATAGATATAAGTAAAAATAGAATTATTTATTTACTAATTATAGTCTTACCTAATTAACCGAGCAATAGTAACTAAGACATTCAGCCCGTTGTAGTAAAAGATACCACAGTGTTTGGCGGAAATCGAACCCGCACCCCTCGCATTAATATACTAGCTTACTACCAGCAAGCCTAAAGGACCCTCAACAATATAAGTAATAAATATATATGTATGTATAAGAAAAAAAATATACAAATATTTATAACAATTGGTTTTGATAATTAAAAATCCCTTTTTATCAGTCGTATGACATGAATTTAGTTCATGTTTACTGCCACACATCTTCGTGTGACCTGCACAACCCGGAATTTTGCATCTTCCTTGCCAAGGTCCAATGTTGAGTTCCGTCTAGTCTTTGTGAGACGGAATATGCAAATTCGGCTTACG
The DNA here is from genome assembly GCA_943735925.1 of Pollenia amentaria. Classification (NCBI taxonomy): domain Eukaryota; kingdom Metazoa; phylum Arthropoda; class Insecta; order Diptera; family Polleniidae; genus Pollenia; species Pollenia amentaria. Next base: position 69,159,453 of record OX031007.1, on the reverse strand, counting down.
TTTTTTTTTATTTGGATTTATGTTTGGAGGCATGGTCGTTCCAATTTTAAATCTATAAATCTTAGCTTTTATTCCTGGTTGGTCTTGGATATTTCTGTTATAAAGAATGAAGGCATTGATGCATGCCATGTCTAATATATGCTTAAGTAATCTATTTGTCCACTTCCTGCAATTTAGAGCTATTTTGTGGTGGCTCATGGAACTGTGCAATAGATCTAAGCCCTCTCCTCATATTTCCATTGTAGTCCTCCACAATCTGCGGACAAGCGACCATTGTAATTTTGCTCTGCTTTTTGTCAAATCTACGAACAGAAACATTTTTATTTGGCACAATTGAGGAAAACGCTGGATTAGTTCCTATATATGTCGAAAACAGATTGACAGATTTTGTATCTTTTCATGAAACACTATACCTATGAATTTTGGTAACAAATCTATATATGTAATTTCAAAGAACTTGGAAAAAAAGTCATGCGAATGTATACAAAAGCAGCCTCATGTATACAATTTTTTTTTTTTTGAAAAAAACATAGTAGCGGAGTTCAGTGTTTTATGCAAATGGTCTTGTGAAAGAGCAAATGCAAAATAACGTAGATCCTTTGTTAAATCTAACAACAAAATGCACAGAGTTTCCGTTAGATTTCATAAGAGTTACGATCATTTTAATTTGCTGTTTCGCAAGACAATTTGCACCAAACACTGAATTCCGCTAGTGTATAAAAAAAAGCAAGGAACATTTGCAGTTAGTGCGGAGTGCATAGTGTATCTTGAAAGATACCACCACTAAAAGTGATTTTAGAATTAAAGTTGTGGTGATATTTGTTTAAAAATTTATAACTCATCAAATTACACCATAGTCGACAATATATATATATTTTGGTTAAATTAAAATCAATCATAACTAATAAAATGCGACTTTAAGTTTGACTATTTCTAAAAATGTAAGAATTTTGAAATTTTGAGTTTCCTGTTATCAAATTGCTCTAAATGGAAAGTTGTTGAATAAATGTTGACACAGTATGATAGAAAAAAGTGTTTTTAGTAGTTGTTTATAATTTTTTTTTGTTTGGCAAAAAAAATAAAGAAATTGCATTGTTTTTCACGGTTGTATCTTTAAAGATACAGTACGCATTTAAGGGTTAAGAAATAATATGAACAATTTTATTCAATTTCACTAACGAATATTTAAATTTACAAAAAATAAAAAGTTTTAAGGTCCAGCATGCGCAAAAATTACTGGAAACAATTAAATACAATTCGGTTACTTATTTCTATTTTATTAAGTTTTCTAGGCTTTTACCCAGATATCTGCAGTTAGTCTGTCTGTTATCTGTTATCTATCAAAATTTAATATAATCAAACGTGTTGTTATCAAACGAAAAAAACTAAACAAAATACCGAGATTTTCTTTTCGTCTGTATTTAAATTAATTGCAAAAGAACAAAATTTAAATCCCTAAGTGAAAAACAACACACATAATAATTCTATTTGTTGGAATTTGATTAAAATTGTTAGGACTTTGTATCTGTATCTGCTTCACATTGTGTTTGTGTATTAAGGACCCAGCAAACATATTCTATCAAAAAATAATATAAATAGTTATTTCATTTTGCAAAAATCAATCGCTTATGTTATCCAATTCTTATCGTTGTAATAATATTGTTCGGAAAAAAATTTGAAGCCAAGGTAATACTAGCATTCGACATTTTTTAAATTACTTTAAAAGTGCGCTATTTTCAAATATTTTTTTTGCGTTTTACAAAATAAAAAACTAGACAAGTCTAGAAAAATTACGGCATTTGATATCGATCGAAATTACAATACATTTCCAATGAAACTTTTGATCGATATCGAATGCCGTAATTGGAACCCAGGTTAAGCCGTAACTCAATCTCACGTTAACGTAAGGGTACCTTTTTATATATAAGCATGATAAGGAGAACGAAACAGCTAATCTGCAACGTTTACGTTTACATAAAATTAGCCAGGCCTTTAATTTTATAAAAAAAAATAGAAACATTCGTAAAGGGTGATCTAACCAAGATGCACGATGTTAACTATGAGTGAGCAAAAAACTTGACGATAAGGTTATCGATAGGGTTATCGTCAAGTTTTTTGTCCAACTTAATTTGACATTTCTTTGTTTTTCCATTTTTTCGATATTTTTTATTTATTAAAAACTTAACCGGGATTTTTCATTCGGTAATATTTAACAACAACTTTTCCGTTAAATAGTTTCGGTTATGTGTTAATCATTAATTGTGAAAAACAAATTTTACTAACTTACGGTTAATGTTTTGATTAAAATTTAATCACATATTGTGAAACTGGCCGTAAGAGTTTATTTTATTCCGCACTTTTTGAATTCCCGGGAAAGTGGGAAATAAAAATCCTATCCCCGGGATACCAGGACTCCCGCCCAACTTTTTTATTTATTTATTTATCTTATTCTCCAATGAAACTTACTGCAAATATATGCTTAAAATAATTAAATTAGTATATAACGAAAACGAAAAAAATTAAGAATAAAGTTATTTTAAGACACTTAGGCTGGGTTTTTGAGATCTCTAGGTGTAGGTAATCTGAAAACAGATTTGTGCCGCCATCACCAAGTTTGTATACAAAATTTTAACAGAACAGATTAGTTTTGCTTAAAACATTTCGCCGGAAAAATCCGAGTTTCAAAGTATGTTAAACTAAGCTTAAACTTAATCCACATCTCAAAAACCCGGCCTTAGGAGGTTATTTTTGATGTTAATAGGATCATATACATCAATATGTATAAGTATAAAAATTGTTAAATTCAGAGCTTATTCTGCGGAAAGGATAAATCTTGTATTATTAGACTGAAAGTATTGAAGTCTTAGGGGAATATCATTTCTGGAAGGGCGAAAAGGAACTGATAACTCAACTCTGAAACTATTTCACTGTTTAACAAATTTAACATTAAGGAGAAATTCAATTTACGTGATATATTTTTACAGTTTTATTCCCGTTATCAGCGATAGTGTATGAAGCAGGGCTGTGGAGTCGTCAGAAAAAAGTACTAACTCCGACTCCGTCTCCAAGCGCTGAAATTCTAACATTGATGCTAAATGTATATTTAACTTTAAACTCTTTTTATACCCTCCACCACTAGTGGTGAATGAGCGTATACTAAGTTTGTCATTGCGTGTGAAACTTTTTTATTATGCATCTAAGATCCCCATAAAGTATATATATTCTGGTTTCTGAGTAATTCTAAGTCCATTTAGCCATGTCTGTCTGTTGAAAACACGCTCACTTTCGCAAAACTCGAAAGATACGAACAATGCATGTGTCAAATTGCTTCTAGTTATCCTAAGCAGTTTGGGAATGAAATCCAACGCAATCCAAACAACAACAAAATGTAGAACCACCACCCTAAAAAATTTACAATTTTGTTACAACAACGAACATTAAAGGTGGCATAATGCACGGCATGATATAAGATATTGCACAAACTCGTTCTAAATAACTAGAAATCATACTGTACGCCTAAACCCGTAATAAATATTGCTATCATATTAAAATCTGCTTTATATTAAAATCTGCTATAATAGTTTTATAAGACTAAAAATCACACTGTCAAATTTCGTAAAGATCGGTCTATAATTTACCATAGGCCCCATATGAAGCCTACTCCAGAAAATAGTTTAATACGCCTAAAGCCGTAACAAATAATGCTATCATAATAAAGTTTGGTACGTCACAGTTTCATAAGGCTAGAAATCATACTGCATATAAAACTATGCTCGAAAAACAGTTTAGTATGTTAAAAAAAAGTAATAAATAATGCTATTGTAATGCAATTTAGTACGTCAAAGATTTAAAGGACTAAAAATCACAGTATTAAATTTCCTGCAGCTCGGTCCATAATTTACCGTATAATGTCCATTATCATGCTCACTCTGGGAAATTATTTAAGTACACCTAAACGATAAAACAACTAAAGACACGAGTCCCACGTAGATTAACTTAAATTAAAATAAAAGTCTTTCTTTAGAAGTTTCCGGGGCACCCTTATTAAAAATATGAATTTGATAAGCACCCACCGACTTTGTTGCTCTAAAAAAAGAGGAAAATAATGTTGTTAAAAAACAGCCATACAGTTATGTGGTAAACATATTTAATAAAAAGGTAAACATAACCTATAAGCAAAACAAACACATATGGATCAATTTGCGGTTTTTTGTTTTCTACAAAATTTTAATTCACTCCTATCGGCCTTAGGGAATCTTTCTTTATATTTAAAAAGAAGACTATCATATTGTTGATAATTTTTTCCCGATTGCAATAATCTTTGTACTTTGTATTCTACAATGCTCGCAGAGTTTCATATAGTTCCATACACTCCAGAAGAAATTTTCTTTCTTCCAATTTTTGGCAAATATTCACTTAAATTGTTCTTCCACTGTAGAATGTGATGTTTATGTACTTCTATTTTATAATTAAAGTATAACTTTTTATAATTATTGTAATCAATAAATTTCAATTAAAATTAAAATATGTATTAACAACACAAAAAATTTCCTTAACCAAACACAGATGTTGTTATGTTTTTGCGGAAAAATAATATTGAACAATGTTGCCCACACATTTCACAGTACATTGCACTTCTTTTCGTTGTGCAATAAAAATCAAAAGTCTTTTGATTGTTTGCACATTGGCGATATAGTTGTACTATACGAAAAATTTAACAATTATAGGTGCGTTTGAGTACTTTTACAGTAAAATGCAGTAAATGAGTAAACTTAAAAATTTGCTCTCTCAAAAAGCTGTTGTCCAAAAAAGTACGCGAACGCAAAATTGGTAAAATTTCGTAAAATAAAGGCAACAGCTGATGGCAAATAATTAAAGTGTTGAAAAAAGTTTACACTTTTGACTACTTAACTCGTTTTCTTATCGGTACTCGATTAAATACTTTTAATAACATTTTATGTAATCTTTCATATTTGTTTGTTTTTTTATTTTTTTTGAATTTGCTAATTTGTGTCCGGCTAAATTTGATCAATAGTACACGAATACTTTTTTTTACTATTGATAACTTTAAAAACAAGGGCTGTTCTAAGTACCCGAGTACTTGACACTTTTACAACTCCAGAAAATTAACATAACAAAACAAAGTTTCAAAAGTTGGTATTTAGCCATATAAATTCTTCACAAACAAGTTTAATTAATTAATATTAATTCATTTTTTGTTTTTATTTTAGTTTTATTTCAACTTTTCTTTTTTTAAACAATTTTTTCACAATTTGTATGGCTTTTGTTTGCTACTTTTGTTTGTTTACCTTTTAAAACATATGTTTTTTTGTTTTACTAAATTTTACTGCAAAAATTTCTGCAGTAAAAATTTGTAAGTACTCAGTCAAAAACTGTCACTTTACGCTCTCAATTTGTGTTCTCATTTACTGTAGTTTGTGTACGCGAACGCAATTTAGTAAAATGCAGTAAAGTTCAGTAAAGGCCATGTCAGATACAACTTTTGCTTCGCGTTGCGTTACCGATTCGCTTTGACATCTAAGATAAAATATACATACTTATACGAAACATGTCACATAAAGTACTTTCAAAGCGAAGCGAAGCAAAAAGTTAGCCAACTCTCATCTTTTTGCGCGCTTTGACAATTGGCTAGTAAAATTTTCTTTTTTTTTAAATTTTTTTGCCAATTTCAATTCCAAAAAACCGTCAAATTAAATTTTTAACTTTTATTTTTATAACAAATAATTAAATGTACAAATTACCAACCACTTTTATAAGTAAACAAACAATGCGTGAGTGTTGTCAAAGTTTTCATTGTGTCATACACCTTTTCCTTTGCGTTTTTCTGCCAAAGGTAGAAACGTCACGCAAAGCGACAAAGTTGTATCTGACACGGCCTTAAAAAATAGTAACAACTTTTGTGTTCTCGAACGCAGCTTATATTGCGAGTGTATGGGCCGCTTTATGATGTTTTCTTTTCTACAAAAAAATACTACCTTGTCAAAAGGTGCTTGTATAAAATGTCTTGCCAACCCTGTTATATTGCTTTTTGTTATTTGACAAGAACTAAGCACAAGTTATCAAAAAGTGGAGTGCTGACAAAAAGTTTGGTCTTCAAAATTTAAAAAAAATTATTTAAAATTTGTTTATTGCATCAACAACAACAGTTCAATGTAAGTAATAATTGGATTTATAATAACGTTGGCAAAACTAGGCGACGCTCAGGTGCAAATTTAAATATAATTAACATTTCTTCCTCATCAGAACAATTGATTTATGCTCAGTTCTCCACATATAATGCATGCGGTAATATCCATATTTTTAGGTTTTCCTTCAAAAATACTGAACAATTTTCTTTAGTTTTTTTTTTCATAAAATATGTAAACCTGAAAATAGAGTTTTTGATTTGAAGACTTTTTATGAGAATATTTTTATAACACCGAATCCACTTAGATTTTATTTCACTGAACTTACCATTAACAATGTAATGCTTTCTTATGTATTTCTATCAAATAATAGAAAAAAATAACTTTAAAAGCTTATCTTTTTTACTGTCCTGATTCGATGCGAGTTTTTCCCAACTTCATCTGGTAGTTTAATATATAAACAGCAGTGACCTATTTTACAGGGCATTATCAAGACTGTCGATTTATGGGTGTAAAGTACAACAATGACTTATGCCATTATGAAGGGTGATTTTTTTAAAAGAAATCCTGTCACCCTTTAAGAGATCAAAACATTTTTAAGAAACAAACACCAAATTGCACTCTTTAAATAAAATGCCACCTTTTTTGTAGAAAAGAATATACCAAGACGCATGCATTCCAGGTAACCTCGGTAGTACAACAAGTACAACTCGTACAAAAACCACAAGCAATTTGTTTTTGTAAAATCATTGTACAATGTTAAAAACCGAAATAAATCAAAACAGAAACAAAGATAATAAACAAAATTTTGACATCGAACAATTATAAAGCTAAAGAAAAAAGTTATAAGCAGGGCTTTAAGGATCACCTGCAATGAATTCGCCTTGGAATATACAATTCAATTTAAATATTCAATTTCAAAAATGTTTTCAAATCATATTAAAGAGGAACATCAAATTGTTGCTTGATTCCAATGTGACAAATTAGTTACAATTTGGTAGATTATCAAAATACACTCTACCAAATGCTTGTAGGGATAGAATAGATACATAAGTTGTAGTATATTGAATGGATAAGTGAATGCCAGTAGTGTTTACACAGAACGAGCCGAATCATTTTTCATCAAAAGATTTACGCATTTAAGTTGAAAAATGTTTGATGTACGTGCTGGCAAATCGAATTTCTATGAATGGACAGGTCCACTACGGCCGTATAAATGATCTCAACCAAAGAAAATGTAAGAAGTCCCGCAAACGAATGGACAGTCACCAGGAGAAAAAAATTTATCATGGAAATAGATGAACGAGTGTCGTTGTGGGCTTTTGACTTTTTCACTACTAAACAAAATTTTCCACATCGTTAATTTATATTAATAAGATTCCTTTTTGTCATTTTTCTCGGGTTTTTTTCAATACATGTACATACATACACACATACATACGTACGTATAAGAATATTGTTTTCAGTTGTGTGTCACAAACTTCAACCACCATCATATCGTATTTTACGGTCGCAGTGCAAGGAACGAACCCAAAACGCAATTTCTTCTCAAACCCAACTTTTTTCTATTTCGATCGCACCCTTATAATACAATATTGAATATATACAGACATTTCTATTTACTATATACTTTCATTATTTAATAAATGAGTTAAAGTCTACTCATAATACCGACTTTTGATTACAGCCGCTTTGACAAAAGTGGTACAAAATGACGTAGAGTTCTTGTACATAAAGTATCTAAAATTTCTCTGGTTGCACTCTGATTACTCAAGTATTTTATTGAAAATTTATTGTTTATTTTTTTAAATTAATTTTACTAATGATAACAATCCTTTTAAGAGAATCGAAATCTTAAATTTGAGGCGTAAGAACGTATGGAATTAGTCGATGTGTATAGTAGAAGAAGGAAATACTTTTGTTTGCTTTTATTATATTTATTGCAATGAGCCAGTAATCCAGCTTAAGGAGAGTTCACACGATCACACAAAACTCTACCATGATAAGTTGCTATTGTTTTATGAAAATTTTCAAACAATAATTAGATCAGAGATGCATTTTCGTCAATATACGTAAGACTTGTGCGATCGTGTAAAGTACCCTTTAGAAAGTAGTTCTTAAAAGTCTTAACATGTTACAAAACTTCCCTATTTATACTCATGACCGCTTGTTTTCCTTTTAGTATACACAATGCTTCTAGAAAATGTTTTATTATTTAGATATTTTAATTTTATATCCACTTTTTATTAATTGGTACAAAAATTAGCAATTTTTGGCTTCTAGAAACGCTGCTTGCAAATTAAATAAAACATAAAGTTAACAAATACAGGGCTGTAATTTTTGGTACTTTTTAATTTGAAGTACTCACAAAAAAGAACAACATATTGAACAAATATACAACAATATAAACAATGTTCTTAAGCTTATGTAAATACATTATGGCAACCCCTTTTTTAATTTGCATATGCACTTGGCAGATTTTCGTTAATTTCTGTCAGTAGCTTAACCTACCTTATACACGTTATGGTTGGGCTTTTAGGTCTTAAAACAAAAATATTATCGCTGCAGTGGTGCTAGCAAAACTATGTCTTTTTCTGTACTTTCCATAGAAAAAATTTTCTATATAAGAAAATCGTATGTAAGAAAAAACCTGTTATAAAAAATTTTTTAAATATCAAAAATAATAAATAATAATAAAAAAAGATTTTGACGGCAACATTGAATTACGGATTGCTGTTCGGTTTTAACTGAAATCAAAATCGCGGATTTTAATGTCTAAAAAGCGAAACTGAAAACCTACAAAAAACCTCGGATTTTAGCTATTACTTCAAAAATATAGTTATAGTTATACATAACACTCGTACTTCCAATGTAAAAAGTTTATACATTACAGCCGGCAACAGTGTCAAGGTGTTTAAAAAATTCATAAAATTACACAGAAGTACTGAGAATGTGCTGCATCGGTTAAAAATATAGAAGGATCTTTTGTCAAAATCTTGTATTTTAAGCAAAGCTCCAACAGGACTTATGTATTTATAAATTAAAAATTTTATTTCTTGGATTATTTTTTTATATATTTATAAATTTTTTTAAGAACTTTTTTTTTATAATATGGAAATTTAAAAAAATTCGTTCCAAAATATAAACATATACATAAAACGCATATAAGAAACAATTTTGTGGCATATTTAAAGTTTCTTATATCTAATATCTACTGTACTCAACACTCAAATGTATTTACTTGATACTTTCAGAGTTGTATTTTTGAACAGAGTTGAATGGAAAATCTAACGGCTCTCTTTCGAAGTAAAACTCTGTTTAAAACTACAATACTACTATACAATAGGTGTGTTCATTTACTTTACTAGCAGAAACTTGCAAAGAGAGAGTAAGTAGGAATTTAAAGAAATTGCTCTCAAAAATACTAAAAAGTAACAACCGTATTCACAACAAAAAGTTAGCCACAGTTTGTACACTACGTACAACGAGCTGCTAACTAGAATGCCGATTAAGTTTAGCAGCTTGTTAGCACATTTATTCATAACGAATATTATCCGTCTGCTAACTTTTAATAAATCAACTCTGAATATTAATGATGCCACATTATAGTGCTCAAAAATTAAACACGTTTTGCATAAATCATCGCTGGTTTTGTCATTTTATTTCATAATTTTTTTATTTTTTGTTTTTGCCTCTCCATATAAAAATTTTAAATGTTTTTAAATGATAAATTTAAAAAAGGACTTTATTAAAAAAAAGATAGTGAGTTAAAAAAAACAAACAAACTTATTCAACATTAAACGCCTGTTTTTCACAAGGCGGCAAACTGTTGGCAGCTCGTTAACAAGAGTTTAGCAAAACGTTAGCCAGAGCTTGGTAAATGTTTTATGAATAAACTTTCTGCTAACTTAATGCCACATTTGCAAGTTAAAGTAGTGACGAATATACAGGAATATTTGAGTACCCATTAATTATTCTAAGACTTTGAAAAATTTTATACATTACGGTAAAAATAATGTGATTTTATTAATTTATATTTGTTTATGTTGAATAAAATGAATCATGAATTGGATTTTTTTTGTTTCTAAAGGTGAAAGAAGAATTCTGGTTTTCATCAATAATAAAAGATAAAAAACCCTTTGTTAACAATAAAAGCATTTGTAAGTCAAAACAAAATATGTATAAAGGTATATAAAATTTCAACGTTACGGACTGGCTTACAGATTCATCTTCGCATAGCCTTAACGCCGTGATTTATAAGGTTGAAATTTGAACCGTATGCTGGTATCTCGCTAAATCGATCCACTAAAAATCGAAGAAATTGCCTAATAGTACGAAAATTGTGTGTGTGTTAGTCAACAAATTTAGTGCATTGCGACGCGCAAGCAACATCTTTCATGTGTAAATGCTAGGTAATATGGAATTTTTGGAAATTCGAATATTTAGGGGATAAATACCGTAAAAACGGGTAAAGTCGCTAACCTCATAACTCCTAAACTAACCGTGGATTCATCCATACGTTCCGAACAATATATTTTTCAGAAGAATATTTTTTTTAACTGAGAGTATTCTTCAGAACGATTCACCTATTTCGGAAAATTTGCCCGAAAAAACAAAGCTACCATATGGTTTACAGATGTAAAAAATTATACAAACTGGCAGCACAACTAGCAAACTACTTATATTGAATTGTTTTCTAAAAGTGTGGTAAAAAAAATGGACAAAAAAAAGGAAAGTGATTTTTTATTTTTAATTATATTTATTTTTTTATTTAATTATTCAGCAAAAAATCAGTTGTTGTAATATAAATGCAAAAGCACTATATAATGCGGCAGCTCAATTCAACTTTTATGTACAAATAGAAAAAAGTGGCATCGCAATTCATTTTGTTCTGAACAAGAATTAAAATTAAACCATTATTTTTTCAAAAAGCCAATAAACATTGAAATAAAAACCGTTTTACATTCGTAACTGATCCAAAAATACAAATTTGTTTCTTTTTCGAAATTCAAACATTTAAGGAGTGAAAATTGTACATATTTTTCCTCCATTCTTTGCAATATACGTTCTCAAATATGGCATTTAAATATGACCACGAAGGAGAGGTAACGAGGTAGCGGGTTAAATTATTGTTAATTATAAAATAATTTTAGATATTCTCATTATCTACTTTATGGCCGTTTTATTTGGTCCAAATGCATTTCTTTGGTGTTTGTTTCATAATAAACAAGACGGTCTTGAAGTCAACAATGAGAATATCTCAAATTATTTTATAATTATTAAGAATCTTTAATTTTGTAAATAATTTAATTTGCAAACAAATTTTTAAGGAAATGGGGTATTATACTGCACTATTGCAGTTAAGTATCGGGTTTTTAGGTAACCATTACACTCTCAGTACTAATAACAACACCTGATCGGTTAAAAGCAAGAATTTTTTTGTTTCTCAATTTTTTTCTCTCTTTTGACACTCTCAACTTGCAAATTTTTCGGTTAATGAACACTTTCCAGTAACAATTGTTACAAATTCGTAACAATTTTTAGTTAATGAACACAGCTAATATATTTTTAACATTTAACCAGCGGCCAAAAACATGCCAGGAATACAAAAATGATGCCAAAGAAAGATTTAAAGGATTATACAGGTATTAAATAAAGTTTAATACAAAAGATATTAGAATGTATTAAAAACAGGTTTTGACTTCGAAACGTTGCTTGAAACTCAGAAGAAAAACCGTTGAACGTATTGAGCGGTGTTTTGCACCCGAATGAAATTAGTAGAAATTTTCAGCACTGCACTACAGATCTAACTCCCCACTATAAAACCCACCATAGGAACCTTAAGATTTCAAGTGCTACCGGTTAGCAGATTGGACACTATTCAGCCCATAATTATAAAAGATCTACTAACATACGGCGGGTAAATAAATAAATAAGAACTCTCTTTCGTGAGAACGTATTAAGTTCATCTGAAAAATTGCCACAATTATATCCTTTTGTATCACATTTATTTTGCCAAATCCGATTTTAATTGGATACCACCAAATAATATATTAAAAAACTTTAGAAATATATTAAAAAAATTCAATACATGAGTTCTTGCCAGAGAATCATATCATTGTCACGGAAACCTTAGAAAAGACGCTAAGAGAACAAAAATTCGAACAACTTTTATTTTTAGATATTATTGAAAATTCCTTAAATCGGTGTTTTATTTTACCCAGCAAAGGTTTTCCCGGAATATTGCTAAGAATATATTTGTCCACTAGAATAAGGTTTTAGGTTTACAATATTATTTAATGTTATTTAACTTAACAAAAATACGATTGACTATCGAAACCACTGTGCAATTGTTTTTCAACGCAACACTTCTGTGTTAAATTTTATTAAATCTATTTGTTGCTTTTGTTAACATTTTCACTGAGATGCTGCTTTGTTACTCAAGTGTGCCTGGGTATGTGCATAAATTTATATTCCATGGTATTGTGAGCTTTCACAGACGACACACTGTGGGTTAACTGTGGCGCGACCTATGGCGACGCAATGTTTATCTAAATTGTTATTTTTTCACACTAACGCAGTTCAATGAGTTCGTAAAAATTACGTTTGGGACTCTGTGTTCTAATAGTATGAGAGTGTTTGTGTGTGACGCACGCTATGACACAATTGTCGTTAAATTTAAACTCGAAATACCAAATGTTATGGTTGTTGATTTAAGGTTATTTGTTGATGTTTCTTTGAACAAGTATTACATTTCGGTTGCAGTGGTATTAAATTAAAGTCAGGTCGACTTAATAGCACACTTTGTGTCAGAAAGTCGATAATTGATTCTAGTTCAGGTGTAGTTATAGTCATTAGCTCCCTTGATAAACATGTTTTAATAAGGGCGATGCGAAATCACCAGAATGTTTAAATGATACAACTTTGCAGGTTATTTTGTAAATCTCTTCACTTTGGGTTTAGAAGCTTTTCGAATAACACTTTTCGAGCTTTCAAAAAATGGTCTAAAAATATTTTTTAAATGAGGAAAAGAGTTTTAAACGAACGCTGGTTTAAAAATGTACCTATAAAAAATCCAATTTAAAGTTTACGGTCGTAGATAAAAACACTTATTTAAATTTTTAGGAGAATCCTTATTTTGCCGGTTTAGGCCGAGTTTTAAAGATGCGGATTAAGTTTAAACTTAGTTTAACGTAGTCTGAAACTCGGATTTTTCGGGCGAAATGTGATTTTTTTGTATTATTTTCTTAAATACCAAAGTGAATAGTTGAATGCAAGAAATGACTTTTAGTTAAATATTTCACTCGAGACGATAAATCTTTTACCTTTATTAGATTATCGCCAATATTATAAGACAGGCGGAAAAATAAAAAGCAGAACGGCACCACTGTTAAGATTTGATACGGACACAATTAAGCTGATAAGATGCGGTTAATCTGTAGTGGTCACTTCAGAAACTGCTTGGATAAAGGGAAATCGGCTCAATAATAGTGCAATATGTTAGCACTTGAGATATGTGATTGTATTTTTGTGGATTTACTTATTTGTTACATGAAGTCATAAAGTTTGGAAGAAAATTTAGAGAACGAAGAGTTAAAGTCCTTAGAGATAATGGGTTATCCATTTAGTGGTTTCAAAATCGCCGGTCTGGAAAAACTGTCAGCTGATTAATATCTGTCGTCTAAAGTATAATTTGTTAAGTGAACGCTTTGCCATTTGGTTCGTTTAGCGGTCAAAAACGAGTAAAAATAGTTTTTCAAACTTATTACAAAAGTGGTGGTTCAAAGGTAGCCACTTTTCGAGCACTACGGGGAGATTATGGTCATCATAATCGATCTACTGTGCAAGGAATTGACAAGATTGTAAAGAAATTTGATTTGAAAGATTGGAAGCGTTACAGATGTGGTCAGTGCATCATCGCAATATGCGGACTGTCGAAAATATCGCTTCTGTTAGTGAAAGTGTGGCGGATAATTTGGATTGGTCGATTATCGCTATGGCCGTAAATAACCGACTTTTTTTTGGCCTGCAATAAAAGATTATGAATAGACAATATATGGTTTTAACAAGAAGGTGCCACCACCGTTTTTGGCCTTATCGCTTGGGAAGTTTCAAGAACGTGTAAATTCACGTTTTGACGACGTCAATTGGCTACAAAGATCATGCGATTTGACTCCGTTAGGCTGTTTTTCAAGGACCGTGTATACGCGGATAATTCCCAAACGTTGGAGCAGTTGTGCGAAAAAGTAGTCGAAAACAACATCAAAGGGATCGACTGCTGCAACCACGTAATACGCAAAATACGTAAGGGCACCAATCATTATAACAAAATAAAAGTTGCATCGAAATAATTGCATTATTTATGTTTTCTTTGACTTTTACTTTTGAATCGAAAAATGTATAGCCCGTTATTTTTTTTTTGTCCGTAATTTGATATCACATTTCTATTACTGTAAGTGATTCAAGGCAACATTTTGAAAAGTTAATTATAAAAAACAGTCACATTCATTATCCCTGTACTGTAAAATAACACACAGAAAAAGTTATTAAATTTCTCCAATCACCAAATTTGTTCTAAATTCATAATATCAAGCAAACAAGTTGTTGATTTTGCACCTATTACCAAAATGATTATATTTATTACTAAAAATTTTAAAATTTTGAAAAAATATTTTCACTAAATGATATTTTTAATTTTAATTAAAAAAGTGATCAAAAAACTTTGCCATTTCAAACAATGTGTTAATTTATTTAAATAAATATTGACAATTCCCAACAACAATTCTTTATTTTAAACGAAAAAAGTCAATTAAGAATTTTTGCTATTTAATTAAAATTTTAATTGAAAATTTATTTCAAAACAACTAAAATGTTAATTAAATCAAAATTTAATTTTTAATTTTCTTTCAACTAAAAAAATAATTGATTCAATTATCACATTAATTAAATTTAAATACTTTTTAAACCATTTTTTTAATTGATAAAACACTTTTTTCTGTGCAGACAAAAATTATAATTTGCCACTTCGTTGATAATATATAGACGGTAAAGTGGTAAATCTTCTAATTGCTCTAGCGGAATGTTGAACATTGTTTACCACTATGTAGCAATAGAGTGAACAAATGATTAGGTGTAAATGTGTGTGTGTGTGTGTGTGTGTGTGTGTGTATGCCTGTGTTATAGAGAAAGGAAGTTAAGTAAAAATTTTCAAGATTAAATAAAAATTCAATTTGATTTTGCTATTGTGCTTAAGCTCTTATTAGCAGTATAAAAAGTAGCATTAGTGTATAGAAAAAGCGATAGAGGCAGCATCTAACACGCCTTCTAATGAAATTGCAATGCCTAAAAATAACTAAATAATATTGCCATATACATGCACACACATACATGCATACATACATACACAATCATTGAGAACTTTGTTTGGTTTTACTCCTAGTTGTTCTAATTTCTATAACGATTTCTTTGAGCTTACGCTTATATTCCTTTGAAATAATTTTTTGTTATGAAAAATATTTTACTGAAGATAATTTTCATAATCCTTAATATCCTGTTATATAATTTTGCTCTAATAATATTTGCCTTTTTAACATTTGTAATCATAATTATGAACACCCGAAACTTCATTATTATCATCGTTAACGACATCATAAAATAATGGAGTCTATTTAACAACAATGGCAAGGACATTTGTTTTATTTTTATTACATTACAACAGCAACAAAAACTGCGGAATAAAAAATACAAAAACAATGGCAACTTGTTGTCCATAAACATGCCATTATATTGAATTTAATTATACATTTACAGAGTAGAACATTTTCTTTTTGTACACCCGTCAACAGGATGCCCTACATTTTTGAGGAAGAGTTAGAAAATTTTGTAAAACGTTTGTAATTTTCAATACCAACTAATCATACCCCTTGTTACTTTTTCCAAAAAAAAAATTTTATTGTGAATTATGGGTTAGTAACCTTTCAGCAAAATTATATCAAGATCAGCTTCGCCGAACGGTATTATTGCTTCTGAAATTTACTAATCTCATCAGGTATCCAAACAATATTAATTTACTACAATAAATCTTTTTTTAAATGTTGGTACTGGAAAAAAAATTTGCACGAACATTTTTATGTAGATTATTAAGGATCATATTAAGCCTAATGCCCCTTTTAAGGCCACAAGGCTCCGTTCTTTCACCTACTCTATTTCTTATTTTTTTAAATGAACTCCCATGTCCAACTTCCAACCCTATCTACTATTTTGCAGATGACAGCAACCTTATCTATTCGTATTCATTTGATTATAGACCGGTGCTTCAAAGTTTGTTTTGGAGGTTCTCAACCGCATGCAGGAGAGGACGCAGGTTCTCAATTCTGTTAACTTCCTTGAACACCGTCGCAATGTGGGTTGTATTTGCCTGTTGATGTTGGACGTGTTCTAAATAATTAGGGATCTTGTTCCCGAAACCCGTACTTTTGTTCGTAATAAACGTTTTTCTCCAAGAGCCCATCCCTTTGTCGTTGATTTTCCGGTGAATCGTACAACGCATTACACGGAAAATTCGTTTCTTGGCCGGACTGTTAGTATGTGGAATAACCTTTCTACTGAAGTCTTCCCTCTGACGTTCAACATGAATAAGCTCAAGTCGAATGTTCACAAGCACTACTCCCCTTCCCTCCTTCCCATAACCTATTTTTCTAGTTCCAGCACAATGCAATACATTAGTAGGGATTGTTTCAAGTTTCATTCGTTAATAAAACTCCAACTTAATACATTTTGCCACATCGGCCACATTATTATAAATATACAGTAGAGTGGCCGATATGGCCCCCTCCCTTATAAGGCAGCTTTCACCTTAAAAGTCTTCAAAGCATTTTTAGTAGACCTTGATTCTTTAGTTTCTTTTGCGAAATGACCGTAATTGCGCCTAATATACGTGATTAGTGGACAAGATAAATTCTGAAAGCATTATCGAGATAATAATACTCAGTATAATAGTATAAAAATAGCTGATACACGATTAGATACATTGACTTTACCATGATATACAACAAATTTTTGTTAAACCCAGGGGCAAATGACGGCACTCGATTTCTATCGAAATTACAATTGGGAATTTTTATTGATTTATCGTGTACCGTAATTCTGTCCCTGCTATAGAAAAATTACGGAATTCAAGTCAATAAATTTCGATATAATTTAATACATTCAACCACATTAGCATCCTGCAGGAGGAAATATCTGCTATAAAGCGGGCGGAAAATTGGCAAATATCAAGAGATTCAGGAATATTTACGAATAGAAAAGCTGCCATTGCTGCTCTAGCCGGTGTCTTCATGACATCGATGTTAACTGCAGAATTTCGGATATATTTGAACTAGACTACAAACCATTCTAAGGGAACACTGGCATGGATTCCAGGACACAGTGACTATCGGGGAACCCACACTGCTGACGACACAGCCAAACAAGGATGTATTTTTGACGATATGTTCCTAGACAACATAATTGGTATTTCATTGGCTGGTTGCAGGACTCTTATTCAAGGTAAGTCATACAGACAGGTTTGATCGAGATGGCTAGTTAACAATACCTGTTCTTTGGCCAGAACTTTATGGCCTAGATATGATGCGGACAACAGCAATGGCTAATAAGGATCCATGCAATGAGACTGGGCCTAGAACATATCGACCATTTTGGGAGTTGTGAGAAGTGAAGGAAGAGACGATGCCCTGGTCTGGGGGATAAACGGTTAAGTTTTACGAGACCAGAATTGCTTTTTCTCTTCAGCAGAAAATCGAAATGGTTGGACACCTCAGTGATGCATATAGACTAAACTAAAGCTAACACTGGCCACTGGCTGGTTACAAAAAGACCTCTGTGGGACCCAAGTGAGCCGCCACCGTGTTTTCTTTTGACGGCTCCTTATTGAAGCTAATTTAAACTAAACCCTGACAAGTGTGCCCCAGGAAGTGTGAACCCACCAGAAGAATCAAATTTAGTTAATATATTTTCCGAACTTAAGGTTTGTGGGTTGTTAGAAATATGTAAATTTGGAAAAAAAAAATTTGCACAAAAAATTAAGTTTTGTGTTGGAGCTTAAATTTTAATATTATATTGTAGCGCACAAGTACTGCATGCTGTTTCCGTTAGACAGAAGCTCTCTCACATCATCATATACAATTGGATAATGACAAAATTTAATTATGACATAAAGAATATTGTAATTATATACACAAATAGAAACACATGTACGTATTAATGTAAAATATTTGTACATACATACATACATTCACATGTACTCGTATGTGCATTGTGTACTTAAGTAAGTGTATGAAAGTAAAAGGACATACTTATGTACATACTTGTATTGTACACGAAGAACATGATGCAAATCTAATCAATTTAGAAGATTTACACTTTGGATTTAGTATGAGTGTTAATTATTTTCAAATGGATGTTGACCAATACATTCTTATAAGCAGGATGTTCTTCTAAACAAACAACAGCAAACTCTGCATTGCAAACTGGTTAGTGCATAGATCATACAAGCAGATAAAGCACATTTTTCTATGTGGTCGGTCACCTCAAACAAAATTATTTTTAACCAAAATGTATAAATTTTGGTTACCTCTTACCGTGTTATAGTTAAATATGATGATAGTTTGATAACAACTAAATTTTTTTGGCCTTTGTTCCGTTAAGGAGCCACAGTACATAATGCATCTACACATATGTCGTCACCTAAAATGCAAAAGGCCGTAACAACAAAAAAATTCGGTAAAAAGTTTTTAATCAATTTTTGTTCGTTTTATTAAACTATATGTTCACAAAAAATTTTAGATCTCTGCGATCAAACATTTCGATTTTATTAAAGAAATTCAAACGCTAAGTACACCGTGTTATTGATTTTGTAAGGCTTTTTGCTTCTGCTGTAAAAAAATAAAATGTTGTTACGCCCTTTTGCATTTTAGGTGATAATATGTATAGAAAATAATTGTGTGGGTTTAAGCAGCGTTGGAATAGGCTTGACTATTTTTAAAGAACACAGCATGATCATAAAAAAAGTGAGAGTAAATAATTTGCTTAAGCTCACTATGTGTATGTTCCATGGAGTGATGTCAGATAAGACATTCATCAATTTATCCCCAAATTGGGGATTTTATTTCGAAAACTGGGATAAAGTATATGAAGTAGGGATTTGGGGGATTTTTGTTTTGTGCTAAGCAACAAAAACTATCTTTAAAATAAAAATGTGTGTGAAGTTTTTACCTTAGCAATGACATTTTACATGTTGAGTGTATTTAGTGAAGACGAAAGAAAAATAATAGAGGAAACAGATTTATCCTACTTAGCATTAGATGCAATGGAGTTGAGCAACGATTTTGAAGAAGAAATAAAATCGATAAATTAAGTTGTCATTAAAAGTAAAAAAGATATCGCTCATTTACTTCAACATCGTCATAACTCAAAAAATCCATTTCCAGATAAACGCGTTTAAAGTTTTTTATTTGCTTTAACCACATAGAAAAATTAAAGATACATTCTCTTCAAACGGGAAAAGTATAAAATATATAAAGATGAATTTTATACACAATATAAAAAAAAACATAGCGAACAATTCTGCATCACTAACTCCAAAATTTAATTTTTTTGAGTTATGACGTTGTTGAAGTAAATATATCGGTCAGTTCTAAAAAGCTTATTGCAACGAATCGCACTGGTTCGTCTAAAGAGAGTCAACTCAAAATTTTTCAATTTTCACTTTATGCAAGAAATCGATGTACAGTCGTCATAAATACCCACTGTAAAATTCTAACATAATTTTCTCTAGTATTTGGTCAAAAAAAAAAAAAAAATACAATTGTTGTGATATAAGAGTACATACAAAAAGAAAAAGATTTTTGTCTCCATACGAAAATTTATAAATTTTGAGTTAACCCCCTGAGGAACCAGTGCGAAATGTTAAAGCGTTTCCCACCAAATCTAAATTTGTTGTAGGACTCACAAACATTTTACTCAAATATATGCTTTTAGCCCAATCGGATTTTTATTAGCTAGTTCAACATTTAGTTGACTTTTAGCCAACTTATTTACAACTGACTAGTAAACTAACTCATAATTGGTGCAGATTTGAGTCAGTTGTGTTTTGTGCGACTGACTTCTTCTCGATAAGCATTGAACTAGGGTTTGGCCAACTCAAAGCTGATGCAGTTGACTTTGGTAAAAAAAAGTTTTGTTTGTTTTGTGTACTTTTTCAAAGTTAAATAATAAGCAAAAGTTCCCATATTCTATTTGTTAATATCATTTAGTTAAATACATCTCATTTTCAAAGTAGAATTTTTATGAAAACCATATCGGGCATGCTGCTGGTGTCTTATAATTAAGAGTTTTTCTGTAGACAAAGGGGCAATACAACAAAAGTGAAAGAAAACATATGTGTGATATTCTCTGTCTCTCTTTAAAAAATAAATAAAGCAAAATACGTAATTTTTTTTTTTTTCTTTTATTAAAGTCAACATATTGTATGCACCACAATCTAACTCATAATGAGCTAACTTATGGTTATCTTAAAGTTATGCAGTGTGAGTGAGTACTGAGTCGTACTGCGGACATTGCGTGTAAAAACTGAATAGCTTTAACCATGTAAATGAGTTAGCTTGTGAGTCACCTCTGACTAACTTCTGATTAACCATGAGTTAACTTTAAGCTAACTCATTTTCCGAGAGGGTATTAGTCTTGTGCCAAATCGTTCATTTCAGTGACCGGTCATTTTCGTTCAATCATTAAAAGTGAACCCGTTCGTTCAATTCGTTCAATCGGTCTTTTTATATCATTCACAAGAAGAAAGAAAATGACAATAAATGTTTTATAGCAGAGAAGTGGTCATGTGCAGGGTTGTCAGATGTGGCGATTTAGAGGCATGGCGATTTTTGGATGATTTGTAAAATAGTTGGCGATGTTGTTGGCTATTTTGGATCAACCATGTATTTGTTTTGATAATCATTAAAGTCAGTAAGAAAAAATAATATCGCACTTGTTCATCAAGAGTGTATTAACTCAAAATTTGTATTTTTCGCCTTTTGGAAAAAAATGACACGCAACATTTATATCTAACCGCTGTAAAATTATCGGGCTATATTGTCTATTTTTGGCAATGAAACGATTGGTTTAATATTTCTTTTATATACCTTTAGTGTAAAATTTAAAATTGTTTTGCTTCTACTGAAAATTTTGAAATTTAGATTCAATACAGAATTGTTGAACAAGTTCGATATATTTTCTCTTCTGGCATTTTTATGTATGAAACTTCAGGCATTTATACCAAATTTACCGTTTGTTGAATATTTTACTGATCATATTCCAAAAAAATTAATAAGTTCTGGCCAAAAGTATGTAGCTATATGCATAAGCATTTTGAAGAATTTACTTCGGCTGTACTTTTTTTGCTGATAATTCCAAATTGAAATCCTGTGTTTCAAGAGTATTTTCAATAATAAGCTTATCCAAATAGAATGCAATACGAGCTACTTGAAGCGTTATTGCGATTTATAAATTAAATGGATGTGAACAGCACACATTGCACTTTTATCGTACATTCGCAGGATAGAAAAGATGACAATGAGAAATGTCTTGGCGATGAAGTATAAAGAACTTTAGATATATAATAGAACTGCAACTAGATACAAATGTATATCGTTAGCTAAAATGCAAAAAGGCTTATCTTACAAAAAATCAAAAATCAAATTTTTGATTTATTATTTAAAATACCATTGCGGTCCAAAATTACGATTTTATTAACAAAAAACATAGGTACGTAACCACAAGTGTGGTTAATTGATAAATGCATTTTCTAACAAAATATAATGAATTGGTTTTCTTTCAAAATTGTTTGAAGAATTCCATGGACGACTAATCAATTCATATTTTTCTGACGTGAGAAAAAAACGTCTTTAAAAAGGTTTATAGTTATCATTTTGCACAGTTTCTTGCTTCTCCTGTATAATTATATTTTGGTTGGTTACGCCTTTTTGCAATTGAATTTGGCGAAAAAGGTCAAAATTAGTTCGACAACCCTGGTCATACATACAAATTTCATGATCAAGACAAACCAAATTTTACAAAAACTTTGTATGTACGTAATCTAGAATTTTTTCTGCGGTATAAAATAAAAAGTTTTTGCAATTAAACTGAAAAAAAACAATCCAAATTTAACTTTCAGTTGTAGTATAAAAATTAAAAATTTTTGTTAATACAACTGAAAGAAAAGAGCATAACATAAAAAGGCACATTAGTGAAAAAAAATATTAAAGCTGTCCTGAACAGCTATTGCACGAATTAAAAAAGAAAATAAAAAAAATATTAAAAGTTATTTTCGGGAATACAAAATTTATTATTAATTTATTTATTAATGACTTGCTAAATTCCCAATTTTTATTTTTGATAAATTTAATTTTTATTTTTAATTTATTCCTACTAAAAGAAACACACAAAAGTAAATTGATTAAAAAAGGCAAATATTGGCGCGTATTGTGCTGTTTAATTGCCGCACAAGAAACCAATAAATATTGGTACATTTTTGTCATTTTTATTGACGCACGTTTGCATATCAAGTAATCACCTGCCGCACCAGGGTTGCATTTAATTGGTAAAAGTAAGCACAATATTGCCCTCGATTGGTACATGAGGCAATTGATTGTGCAGTCACACGATTGGGATATTAAAAAGTGTGAAAATTGGTGCATTGCGGCAATCGTGTGATCCCAGCTTTATGAGCACAAATTTAAGCGCATGTGCTGCACACTCATGAGCGTATACGAACTCTGCTTTTAGTTTGCAACTGTTTGTCATTGCAATAATTTTGTCATTGACAGTGAGCGGTATTTTAAGCAACTTTGCAATGTTAGATGCAAATTAGGCAACAGCTCATGAACATTTAAGAAATAGATTTTTGATTCATTTGTAAAATTGTTTTAAAATACAATGAGGAAGTATTAAAAAAACATTATTATTGTTTACAAATGTCAGATATTCGAGAATCAGGGATGCAAACGCAAATCACGTAGCAGAAAAAGCCATACAGTTTTAGAATTGCGCAAAATTGTATTTTTAGCGTAGATACTTAAAAAATTTAAAAGAAATTAATTGGGAGCACTGGTCTGTATTCATAATTTTGAGGATCATTGTAACTTTAACTTTTTCCGCCACTTATTCAGTTTTAATTTGTTTTCAGTAAATTTTCAAAAACTTTTGAATATTTTACTTATTGTGTTAATATTATTATTGTTGTTGTTATTTGTTATAAATTTAGCACGTTTCTTATCTAATCAACAAGTATTTCGGATTTCGTGTTTATCTACTTAACACACATTATCGCCACAACCATTCAACCAAATTTAAGTATGTGTGAAAATTCAACCCTTTACCATTCATTCGGTTTTTAGGGCAATCAAAATATCAATAAAATTTCACACACACCCAAACACACACACACACAATTCAATTGGGGTAATAATACGTGTGCAATATATTTATATACAAAACAGCCACATAAACATTTGTTACTCGAAACTCATTTATTGTTGTCGATGGATGTGTATGACTTTTAGACCATAAAACCCAAATAAGTTAAAAACAAATATTGAAAGCGAGTCGATTTGAACCGAGGAAAAAATTGTAAGTACTCGTATGAAAGTAAAATAAATGAAACAAGCCTGAAAATGCGGGAGTTTTTTTAAGCAAATTTCAATTAAATTAAAAGTGCCTGCCTAAATACAAAATATTTTCAATTTCAATATCTTCAATATAATGGACGTTGTGATGTTGAAATTGTAACCCTTTTTTTATTATTGTTAACGGCTAAAATCAATTGTAATGCGCAAACTGGCAATCACTCGAGTCTGATTAAAATAAAATAACATTTGAGTTAAAATATAAAGTTAATGTGTATCTACGTTTTAATAATATCTATGAAAAATCTTACAAAATGTAAAAATAAATATTTAAATTTTAACGAAGATTATAGGACTTAAACAGCTTTAAGATAAATTTATGTAAAAAATTCTTTATCTTTTGTTTTTATGAATTATGCAAGTAAAAACATCACTTTTCAAACTCTATTACGAAAATAGTCTCGGAAAATGCCCTACTCGTGGAGAGGGTGGCCGAATTCAAAAACATCATAATAGTTTGCAGTCAAAAATGTATAAAGAAAAAAAAAATTTGGTGCACATTGGAATAAATAACATTGTAAAATTCCACACGGTTAAATTCTAGAATGCATTTAAAAAAAAACAATTTGCTTTGCAACTGACGTTTTGAAACTAGTCCGGGATTATGCATTTGCGCTGATGTGCCTAACACTAAAAAGTATTGGCCCTATCCAGGGCTGTAGATTTGCCAGAAAAAAGTTATAACTCCGATTCCAAACGCTTACATTTTTTAAGTGCGACTACGACTAACGACTCCGTCTCCTACTCCTCTAACCTTGATGCTAAATGTATATGAGACTGGTGCTTTTTTGACTTTAAACTCTTTTTAAACCTCCACTACTAGTAATGAATGAGGGTATACTAAGTTTGACATTGCGTGTGAAAATTTTTTATTATGCATCTAAGACCCCATAAAGTATATATATTCTGGCTTCTTGAGTAATTCTAAGTCGACTAAGCCATGTCCGTCTGTTGAAAGCACGCTCACTTTCGAAAAACTCGAAAGATAAGAAAAATGTTGGTGTCAAATTGCTTTTAATTATCCTACACAGAGAAAATTAAACATTTTCTCTAATCACCAAATTCATAACATCAAGCAAACAAGTTGTTGATTTTGCACCTATTACAAAAATGATTATATTGATTATTAAAAATTGTAAAATTTTAAATATTTTTTTTAATAAATGATATTTTTAATTTTAGTTAAAAAAATTATCAAAAAACTTTGCCATTTCAAACAATGTGTTAATTTATTTAATTAAATATGAACAATTCCCAACAACAATTCTACATGTTTAAATTATTCTATTTTAAACGAAAAAAGTCAATTAAGAGTTTTTGTTTAATTAAAATTTTAATTGAAAATTTATTTCAAAACAACTAAAATGATAATTAAATCAATATTAAATTTTTAATTTTCTTTCAACTAAAAAAATAATTGATTCAATTATCACATTAATTAAATTCAAATACTTTTTAAACCATTTGTTTAATTGATAAAACACTTTTTTCTGTGTATTTTTAAGTAGATAATTGTAAATTGTAATTTAGAAACTACAAGTATTAAATGATGTCTGATCTAAGCAAACGTTTTGCAAAAGCAAATAAAAAATTATACCAACTTGATAAATTTATTACTTGAGATATTATCCTAAATTTATTTTAAATGTGTTTTAATTTGTTGGTAGTTAAGATTCAGTCGACTTCAACCATATTTTTGAAAAGTTGGAAACAAAACCTCTTAGCCAGGATTATATATTTCAAATTATTTTGTTTCAGCATTACAGAAACGAATAGTAATATGAAAATGTTTTTTTTATGAAATATTTGTCAATTCGTCGACAACAACTTAAAACTTCCTTTGCATTGTTTGATTTCTTCAATTTAGTATTTTACCTATTGGTGTTTTAATAAATTTAACTAATGAATTTTTTCCATATCGTTGATTCCGCCGGAATGCTGTAGTCTTAAGCATGAATATATGCTAGAACTTCTTAAGTTTTTAAAGCCTAAACAGGCATTCCGTCCTCGACAACACAAAGGGCTAATATTTCACCCAATGATTTATTTTTAGCTGCGTATTTTAGTAGACAAATAATACTGTCATCTTTTTAGAACTACTGCGAACGGAGGTAAGTTTTATTTGGAGTACATTAATGTCAAGCATGAAGACTAATTAAAGGTGATTAGTAAGTCGTGACGTGGAAGAACATTTGCAACTTTTAATTTTAGGGCACTTCTGGCACCGAACTTTGTCTTTTTAATCCCGTTCGAAATATCTCCAGTGATTAAATCTATATAAAAATATATTTAATATTTAGAATACTCACGCACAAATTACTATTTACTTTTTAGCTGAACACTTTTTTGTAGTATTTTGAATTGTTTTTGGTTTTTTACAAGAACACACGCTTTTAAAAGCGATTTGTATTTTTTACTTTTGTTGCATTTTGTTTTGACATTCTTCATAAAAAGTTTAAGTTTTCCCAGTATTAAATTAGAAAAATACTTAAATTACGGGCACATTTGCAATAAGAGTAAGGAAAACGTATATAAATTACACATTATTAAAATAAACGATTCATTATACCACAATAACCGGTTTGACCGTTCGATCTCCGTAGTCCTAACTCCCCAGTTAAGTATACCGATCGGCTCAGAATAACTTTCTGAGTGGATCTACAGATGTCCATCCGTCCGGCTGGTTGTCTGTCTATATACGAGTAAGAGTAAACTTGTGCGCAAAATACAGGAGTCTAATCACCGCATACGATATCGAGCAAAATTGATCGAAATGTTTTATTTTGGTATCATAATACTCTATATCGAATGAAATGTATCGTAGTTTGAGATTATTGCATTCGATATCGAGCAATCAAAGACATAACATATCTCGAGTTTTCATTCAATACGTCGTGTGCAGAAAAATACTATAACTAACTCGATACGAGAGCTTACTCGATATCGAATGCGGTGATTAGACCCCAGGTCGCAGCATTGAAAATAATTTGATTAATATGGTACAAGCAATGACGAAATAAACAGGTGGCATTACTACGCCAGGTGACGATTTTTTGCTCTTGCATTGCTTGTCCATTCTTATGTCAAAGTTTTGTTTATGTTTACAAAAAGTCCACAATTTGTTTTGTGTTGTATCTTAACTATTAAAGTTTTTCATAATTTCAAATTAAAATAAATAAGATTTTATTTATTTTATCACATTCAGCAGCACGCTTTGATTTGTGTTTTAAATACTTTTTGACGTAAGCTGATCAAATTTCCATTTTTGTTGTAATGTTGTATGTGTTGCCGTAGCGATGCCAACTGTATTATTTCACCATGGTACAAACGTTTCAAATGTCATAAGGACAAAGCTTATTGAAAGTGGTGAGAATAGGTCCACAATTTCCCATGGCCCCCATACAAACTTTTTTCCATAATAGTCTTTGTGCCCATAAGCCATCTTATTATGTTGGTATTTAGATTGCACGTGGTCCAAAAAGATCGTACTGCAACAAAAATCGTCTTACTAAACTTTTCTTAATTTAGTCCATATTAGATGAAAGTTCTCATACAATTACCACTCCCGAAAAGAGCTTAAAGTGCAGTAACTTATTTATAAATGTCGGTATTAACATAAAAATTGGCGATAATAACTTTTACGACAGAATTTTGTATTGGTATGTCAAAAATTCCTCATATGTCCCATATAAACCCCCTTCTCCAGAATCGTATATAGATGTTGATATTCGAATAATATTCGGCACAAAGAACTCTTATATGAATCTTAACCTCATAATATAATTTTGTCAGATCCATGATTGTCAATGGGCCCCAAATAGGTTACAATCTCGTAAATGTATCTTTAACACTATGGTGTAGGGTATAAAATGGTCGGCCTTTATTTTCAAACTTGTTTATATTCAAATATTTTGTACTCAGGTTAGGTTAGGTTCCATTGGCAGCCGTGATCAAGCACAGCTCACGTGGGTCCATTACTTAGTTCCCGTTGTGTTACCATATCACGCCGTCTCCCATGGGTCCTATGAAATCTGGCTGCTAGTATTCCCATGCAGCCAACCGGTCGATTCAATAAAGGAGTGGATCCTGTTTACATCAACATCAGAGAGACAAGTTTTGTCCCCAAGGGTTTTTCGACCAAACATTTTGAGTCTTAAGTCTCCGAAAGCAGGGCAGTTACAGAGAAGATGTTCCGTTGACTCTTCCTCCTCCTCATCGCCGCAACTTCTGCACAAGTCGTTATAAGGGAGCCCCAGCCTCTGGGCGTGCCTCCTAATTGGCCAGTGGCCAGTTATAACCGCAGTTAGGTTTCTTAGATGATGTCTGGACAGCTGTAATGCCCGCAGTGTCCTTTTTTCATCTATGATGGGCCAGATTTCCTGGTTTCCCCACAGGTGGTTTCATCGTGCCACCTCTGACTGGCGATAAGATGAAACTTGTGCGCTATAAGTTGCTTACACCTTGGGAGTGAAGCACCTACATATGTGGAACCGTCCCGATTCAAGGAGGTACCTGCATGCGCCAACGAATCCGCCATGCAGTTCCCATGTATGTCCCCGTGTCCGGGGACCCAATTAAGGGTGACCAGTGAATGTCTCGCTATCTCCTCCAGAGACATCCGGCATTCTCGGACAATTCTCGATGTGATGAACACATTCTCCAGGGATCTTATGGCCGTCTTGCTATCGGTAATAATGTTAATATCCCTTCCAGATATTTCACCGTACCGGATGCGTTTCGCGGCGGTGTGGATGGCCATTATCTCGGCCTGGATGACACTGCAGTGGTCCGGCAGCCTTATAGGAATGCTCCAGTTTAGCTGTACTCAACATCATTAACACACGGATTATAACATCTTAAGTAATTTTTATTTCATGTGGAAGCTGAGGTACGACATTGGATATTGATTAGAGTATCCACGCAATTAATCGTTGTTCGATTAATCGAAGAAAATTTTCGCCATTATTTGGTCGAATATTGAAAATAGCCAATTTCAAATAAAGAATAAGCCGAACAACTTATGTCAATTAATCGATTAAAATTAATTTCTTAGAAAATTCTACTTTTTTAATATAAAAATATTTTTTTTTTAGATTTCTAACTAATAAAATACATAACAACTAAATAACATGTTGTTTTATTCTGAACATATTTAAGTCCCTTTCTAGATGTGGGTGTGCATGAGACAAATCATGTAATAAAGAATTATTTACTAATTCCATTCGCTTTTCATATTGAGTTTGACTTTTATTGTAAAAAGTTCATCAGCATTTATAAATATGCGCTGTCAGATTATGGGTTATCTTTTTTTTCCTAACTTTCAATTTCTTTTTTTACCTCTTACCAACCAAACTGCTAGATCATTTTGACATTTTAGGTATTTTTAGATTCGTCTTAATAACCGAAGTGTCATTCGATAGGCAATTGAAAGCAAAATCACGGATTGTTAGCGCAAAATAGTAATTCGTTAAAGAAACAAATTACCCAAGCCTATATAGTAGAGCTATAAAATGAAGAACAATAAATTTATAAGCCATGTTCAGTAAATCGAATACATCGGAGTAAACTTGAAATCGAACAAACTTTGAAAACGATCCAATTTTAAAAGTTTCTTCATACTTCTTATTTTAACCATAACTTCTCTTAAAATCAGGAAAAATACGTTGATTTAAAAAGTCTCAATTGGTTTCAATTTTACTTGATTTTCAGGAATAATATATTAGTTAAATTGAATTATGAATAATACATTTTTTTAAATAGGCTGGACCTCTCATAAAAATCCTGCGACAAAAACGTTTAAAATAAAATAAATATTTAAAAGATAATTTATAAAAATGTGACATGAACGCAAATTATACACTGAAATAAAATTAATGGACCCCGATTGCTGCTGAACCTAATGCATGTATTAAGCTTTGGCCTTCAGACCATTTAAAAGTCTGTTCAACCGAAGTAGCGTTTACTTTGTTTATAGTTTACTTTCATTTTATTTTCTTAATCTTGCTTCGGTCTTTTTAGCGCCTTAAAAACTTACAGCCGTATTCATAACGAAAATTTGGCATATGAAGTTAGCACAAAGTTTATTCATAAAACATTTACCAACCTCTGGCTAACGATTTGCTAAACTCTTGTTAACAAGCTGCCAAACGTTTGCCAACTTGTGATAAACAGCCGTTTTATGTTGAATTATTTTGTTTGTTTTTTTTTTGGTTTAGAGTCCTTTTTTAAATATATTTTAAATGACAAAACCAGCGATGATTAATGCAAAACATGTTGCATTTTTGAGTTTTATAATGTGGCATCATTAATATTCAGAGTTGATTTATTAAAAGTTAGCAGACGGATAAAATTTGTTATTAATAAACTCTGTGCTAACAAGCTGCTAAGCTTAATCGGCATTCTAGTTAGCAGCTCGTTGTACGTAGTGTACAAACTGTGGCTAACTTTTAGTTATGAATACGGCTGTTAATGTTTTGCAGCAGGGTTTTTGATTTTTTAGTTATTTATTTTATTAAAAAGTTTTAAAACTGTATACGTGGTATAAATAAATTGTTATTTTATTGTTTAACTGCATTTTTATTTTCTTGTTTTTCTGTTTATTAATATAACACAGTACAACATTTTTCAGTTAATTGATTGCCAACTCAATTCTGTGAACTGTATGTGAAATTAGACCCAAAAAGAAGAATTTCTGCATCATTCGTTTTGTCTTCTTACCTGCGATTTGAAGTTAGTATCGATTTGAAGTTAGTACTATCGTATAGGGGAATTTATCACGTTTTAGGCCCTGTTGTTTGACATAGCTCGACAACCACTAGCCCAATTTAGTTGAAATAAATTTTAAAAAATTAAGAATTACAATTCCCTTAATCTGTTCATATATTGTTTTCCTATACAAGTAACACTTTCGAAGTTAAAAATGAATGTATGAAGGGAAAAAATTATTTTTTGCCTAAAAATTTAAATTTTTTTTTTAAAATACATAAAAAATGCAAAATGGAAAAAAGTTTCAAGTCTAGTTATTTTTTCGCAAAGTCACATAACCTATGAGCAAAATGAGACAAAGATCATAAAAATCGATGCACGCGTTTCGCTTTTATTCGCAATTGAGTAAATGTATGAATTTCAAAAATTTGCTCGAGATATGCACAACATTATTTGGAGAAAACATTGACACCTTTTTCATGATTCTGAGAATTAAAAAAAAAGGAATAAACAAAAGGTTATTTGATTTTTATGATTGCGGTAATAAATGTACGTGGACAATTAAACGGAAAGTGGACCTTTTTATTATTTGGGTTTTTCCGGTGGCTACCTATATGTTTTTTTTACAGAAATTGCACCCACATTTAAGGGTGGTCATTATTTGGAAAGTTTTGCACAGTTTGAAACGTACAAGTGCTGAATCAGGTATATAGCCAGCCGCCCTTAAAATATGCGCCCATTTATAAGTACCTGGCAGTAAAATATTCAAAAATACGTAGTATTTATAGGTGTGCATTGATCGATTTTTGGCATTCAGCCAGTGCCGACGAACGCGAACAGTAAAAGTGATTTTTCTCCAGTTTTTTAAAAGTGAATAACAACAAAACATAAAATATATCAATATGGAAAACAACAAGTGCCCATATTTGGATGAATATTGTTACGTTTGTGGTCATATCGTCCGAAAAATACAGAAAAAAGATCGAAAAAATTTGTTTACTGAGCAATTCAAAACCGCGTATTGTAATTATTTCGATGAAGCAGATTTAAGTGGTGCAAATTTTACGCCGAACACAGTGTGCAACAGTTGTTATACTACCCTTCTAAAATGGATTCACGGAAAAAGTAGAAAGTTATCTTTTATGAAGCCAGTAATTTGGGTGGAAGACACAACTGGACATGATGAATCCAGGTGCTATGCATGCAAAAATTTTCGTCCTGGATTAAACAGACAACAATTGAAAACAAAAGTATACACTGCTGCATTTACTGCCACACTTCCAGTGCAACGCCCTGCTGATACCGATGCACCTAAACCTCCGAGTGCGGATACTGTGTCCCTGCTAGCCGAAACCGTTTTCACCAATCCGACCGATTTGGATGATGCTGATTGGATACCCGATATTGAAAATAGTGCACCACAACCGCTACCACAAATCGAAATGGATTACATTGTGGCCAAGTTGGGACTATCACAACACGACTCCGAATGGCTGACATCATTTTTGAAGAGAAGAAAACTCACACAGCAAAATGTCAGCGCAACATCATATTGCCAATAATTGAAAAAATGTTCTAAATTTTGTTTTTATGCATATTATAATTGCGTATTAATTGCATATTATTTTATTTTCATTAAGTTTTTATAAATAAAGTTTTTTTTTGCATGATAATTTTTTTATTTTTATTTTTATTTTAAGGGTGGTGGCTATAACTGATTTTTGAAATTCATACCTTTACTCAATTGCGAATAAAAGCGAAACGCGTGAGTTATAGTATGGGAATGAAACGAATACTTTTGTTGGTTGAATAATAATAAATACAATTTTATTTACTTTAACTATTTATAACATTTAATTGCCATTTACTTAATTTTACTAATTTCCAAGAATTATTTAGGGAAATAAACTAATTAACAATAAAATGATTACTTATGCTTATTTATTAATAACCTAATTTTAGTTTTACTAATTCCAAGAATAACTTCGGGAAATAAATTAATAAAATAAAATGCAACAAAATAAAATAATTAAATGCTTACTTCTGTTTATTTATGTCTGACCCAATTTATTGAAGTAGGTTGATGACTGTGGGTTTAGTTATTGTTGTTGATATATTGATTGTTGTTGTTGTTGTCGAGATCGTGAAGTTGTTATTGTGGGTGTAGTTGTTGCTGCTGCTGTTGGTTTGATTGGTGACCGTAGGTAACTCCTCCCCCCTTAGAGTAAAGTGAGGGCCACAAAGAATCTGCAGGTGGACGAACGATACTTTCAATTGTATTAGGGCTTGGTGTGTAGATGATTTTTATTCTTTTTGCTAGGCATGTTGATGTTATAAAAATTATTAGAATAATAATTGTGATTGATGTGTAAGTAACATATTGGTGAGTTGTTGTTGTAATTTTCAAGGAAGACATCATGTCGTGATCACTGAATTGGTATGCTTTCAACTTTTGCAAGTTAAGTTCTTCTATAATTGTTTCAGGGATTACTTCTATAAACTTGGGTATTGTTACGTTAATGTGTTCTTCATACGTTTGTGGTTTGTCTTCGTATGTCAATCCATTAATAGTTATTGTGCATTTTTCGTAATATAATAACGTTGTATTACTCACACTGAATGGTTTACTGCAATCTGATTCCACAAGTGTTGTTGGTATGTTGATGAATAGAATAAAATTGTCTTCTGGTTGGTAGATGGTCTCCAATCTTCCTACATCCTTTAATTTACATCTCGGTTGTAGCTTTCGTAGTAAATTACCCATGCATGATGATTTTTCCATCGACTCACTTCTTATAGGGTTGCGACAGACATAAATATTTCCTAATTTTAAGCATTTATCTTGGTAAAAGTTAATTGAGTTGTTGTTATAAGCTATATATTTAGTTGACACTATTTGTCTAGTTGTATTTATTGTTAAAGGTATAATATGAGACATAATAAAAGTTTCCTTCTGCAATCTTGGAATTTTTACGTTAAATATTATTTTTGAATTATTGTGATATGCTTGTAATTCAAGCATTTCATATAATTGTTCTACAGAATATATTTTATGTACTTGATCATTTATTATTTCATAGATATTTTCTATTTCTTTGTGATTCAATATAAATTTGGATATAATATTTAATTTTGCTAATACAATGCTTTCCGCTATATTGCTTATTTGGTTTGTTAATAAGTCGATATTATAATTGATTCTGTTTAAATATTGAATTTTTGAAATTAAAACATTTTCTTTATTTATTCTGTTTGAGAAATTTTCTTGTGTGTTTTTTAATGTTCTTGTAATTTTGTTTTGTTCGTTATTTATGTGTGTGGTAATGTTATTAAATCTTTGAATCATTTCTGTGTTTAGTGTAGTTTGTTTTGTAAATGTTTCGTTAATTTTGTGTTCTTTTCCAATTAGTTCTCTAAGTTGAGAATTAATTATTTCCGCGTCACTATCATCCATATTACCCGTAATATATTTAATTGCTGAATGTACCTGTTACCATTTGGGTTCGTGTTGCGAATACCCATTCTTTGTGTGACCATGGGTACCAAAGTATTACTGTTCCCATATTGATGGCCACTGTAACTTGGTCTATTGTAATACCGATCCCTATGATATGGGTAATTATTTTGCCTATATTGGTTATTATATCTATTAGAAAAATTGCTAGACGGCCCTTGTTGATAGTAAATATTTTGCTCCTTGATGCAAAAATCCAAGGCTTCAGCCAATGAGTTTGGTCTCATAGCTCTTATTGTTGCCCCTAATGGATCCTTTAATCCCGTAACAAAAGAGTTCAGACACATTTCCCCATAAAGCGACTTCTTAGCACTTATTACGCTTACGTCTGATTCGTGTAACAATATATTGTTACAAAGAGCCGATTGAAGTTCCACTACTTCGCTATAAAATTTTTCGAATGGTTTGCTATATTGTTTTAAATTGTGAAGGTCTTTTATCAGAGAAGTTTCTGAACGCTTATCAGCATAATGCGTTATCAAATTTCCCTTAATGTCGTCCCAATTCAATGGTGTACCATACATGTTAAGCACTTCGTTTGCCTGACCCTCAATTTTGTTGCGTATAGCCCTTAATAAAATTTGCCCATATGGGGTTTTATCTGTTCCCCTAATAAACAAAAGAATCTCTTCTACATTATTTAGGAATTCATACAGAAGTCTGGGATTACCATCGAATGTCGGTAACTGTTTGATGGCATCCGGTATTCTTAATGATTGGAAAACGTCCATCTGTACCCCCGAACCTGAAGGAGCAGGTGGGACAGTTCCCGACGCAAGTTGATCACGAAATTCGTTATTCATTACCGTTAATTCCTCTGTTTCAGGAATTGAAGTTAAACTTTTGCTTTTAAACAATTTAGGTAAGTTATATGGTGAAAACCTCTTTTTTGGCATTAATTATATCTCGGTTTCGAGTTTAATCTCAATTAGAGAAAAAAAATTCCACCCAATTTTGTATGTATAAAAAATTATAAAGATATAATGTATATAATAAATATGTATGCAACTTACATGAATATTAACAACAAGATCATGTCCTTTGGTGTAGGTATCCGGAGGTGATTATTAAGCAACCTTGTAATCGTTTTTTCTTTCCCGGAGTAGGTTCTCGGAAGCAGGTTACACTTTGCGAAATTATATTAGGTGTAATGTTCTTATCAATTTATAAAAGGTTATTTCACTATTTTCCCGATATTCTATGTTCTTTTCTTTTTAATTTCTTCCCCGATTTTTATTTATTCAATTAATATGATATTCAAACTCTTCGAACTTAATCGTGTCTTCGTTTGCTATTCATATTTTTACTTAGTTAATATGATATTCACTCATATTCTAACCCCCAAAATCTTATAAAAATTTTTTTTTATTCTTGAAATGTTATTTTATTTGCACTATATTTTCATTAGTATTTTTGTGCGATACAAACATTTTCTTCTTTTTTTCCTTTTAGTATTTTTGTGCGATACAAAAATTTTCTTCTTTTTTTAGTATTTTTGTGCGATACAAAAATTTTCTTCTTATTTTTTTGATTTTTTAGTATTTTTGTGCGATACAAAAATTTTCTTCTTTTTTTTTAGTATTTTTGTGCGATACAAAAATGTTCTTCTTTTTTTTTTTTAGTATTTTTGTGCGATACAAAAATGTTCTTCTTTTTTTTAGTATTTTTGTGCGATACAAAAATTTTTTTCTTATTTTTTTGATTTTTTAGTATTTTTACACAGTAACAATATTTTAACTTTTCATTTCCTTATTTTTCCTTGTATATATTTGTATTCCTTTTTTTTTGTTCAAATTTTTATGTTAATTCTTCCTTTTACACTTCTAAATATAATTTCACTGTATAACACTACTACCGCCTTTTCGACTGCGCCAGTTATAGTATGGGAATGAAACGAATACTTTTGTTGGTTGAATAATAATAAATACAATTTTATTTACTTTAACTATTTATAACATTTAATTGCCATTTACTTAATTTTACTAATTTCCAAGAATTATTTAGGGAAATAAACTAATTAACAATAAAATGATTACTTATGCTTATTTATTAATAACCTAATTTTAGTTTTACTAATTCCAAGAATAACTTCGGGAAATAAATTAATAAAATAAAATGCAACAAAATAAAATAATTAAATGCTTACTTCTGTTTATTTATGTCTGACCCAATTTATTGAAGTAGGTTGATGACTGTGGGTTTAGTTATTGTTGTTGATATATTGATTGTTGTTGTTGTTGTCGAGATCGTGAAGTTGTTATTGTGGGTGTAGTTGTTGCTGCTGCTGTTGGTTTGATTGGTGACCGTAGGTAACTCGTGCATCGATTTTTATGATCTTTGTCTCATTTTGCTCATAGGTT
This sequence comes from Pollenia amentaria, assembly GCA_943735925.1. Taxonomy (NCBI): domain Eukaryota; kingdom Metazoa; phylum Arthropoda; class Insecta; order Diptera; family Polleniidae; genus Pollenia; species Pollenia amentaria. Next base: position 69,122,996 of record OX031007.1, on the reverse strand, counting down.
ATGTGACTTTGCGAAAAAATAACTAGACTTGAAACTTTTTTCCATTTTGGATTTTTTATGTATTTTTAAAAAAAAAAAAATTTAAATTTTTAGGCAAAAAATAATTTTTTCCCTTCATACATTCATTTTTAACTTCGAAAGTGTTACTTGTACAGATTAAGGGAATTGTAATTCTTAATTTTTTAAAATTTATTTCAACTAAATTGGGCTAGGGGTTGTCGAGCTATGTCAAACAACAGGGCCTAAAACGTGATAAATTCCCCTATACGATAGTACTAACTTCAAATCGATACTAACTTCAAATCGCAGGTAAGAAGACAAAACGAATGATGCAGAAATTCTTCTTTTTGGGTCTAATTTCACATACAGTTCACAGAATTGAGTTGGCAAATCATGTGTTGTACTGTGTAATAAAAGTATCAAATCAAATAGACATGTATGTTTTTTCCATTGGATAAAATTATTTGAATTATTCGAGTTATTCGAACATATTAAAACTCTCATTCGATTAATCGAGCAAAATAAAAATTTAAAAATCAATTAATTCCTTACTCGAACAAAACCAAAAGTCAAACAATTGGATAGTCTAATATTGATCGAAGTTGGTACTTAAATATCAAAACTTTGCCCCGGAATGGGTTTTATTTTAAACAGTAGGCGAAATAACACTTGTGAAAAATAGTCCTCAGACTGTAAAATTAACTTTCGTATCCCAATACAACCTCCGTTTTCGCCGATTTCCAAGGCGAATTGCAGTGAAATACTGTGTGTGGGAGTTGACTTCAAAAGCAAAATGTAAAGTTTTAATATTATGTATTAGCAATCGATAAAAAAGGGTGGGCTCCTCTGAAAATGGTGACTGATGAGGGAAAATTGAGATCATATTCGGTATCAGGATTTTACATAAGAATCAACGGAAATGGTGTCAGTGTTCGGTAGTTTATTTTTTGCAGACCAGTGAAATTATTAATAGTGATTTGTTTCTGGCACAAACTTTAAAGTGATATTTCTTTACAGAAAATGCTAAATATTTATCGGTCTCAAATTTTTAAGTTATTTTAATTTAAATTAAGCCATCTTCCCCTAAAATGAATATGAAGATTTAGATTTATACAGGAGCTATATGTGCTAAAAAAATCTTCCTTTAAGGTCCAAAGTTTAGTAAATATAATTTATTAAAAAGAAAATATCTTGAGTTTTTTCTATTTAAACAAATTTTCGGAGCTATAAACTTTTTTCTAAAAGTTTTTTTTTTGAGGTTTATGCACGTATTGCCTTCAGAATGAACTCGACTTTATTAGGGTCCCTCAAATGGCCGAAATTTATTAAAGGTTTACGACCGTTTCAGACAACACCAATTCCGACACAGGTCAACAGTCAACACAGGTCGAAATTTTAAAAGTTTTTTTATCCTTTCCAACTGGTGGTTCGATTTTTTGGAATTGTAAAGCCGAATATGAGCTCAGTTTTCTCTCATCACGACACATTTGCCAGAAAACAGTACATTTATGTTTTTCTCTGTATTCTTTTCTTTCAGCCGCCTTTCAGAGTGGTGTGCGTGAAGAAATTTTTTAATTTGTAGAGTTAGAGGCTGCAAAAGGACCAAAATCGATGTCTGACAGATCCTTTTCTGTGGTTATGCTGTTCGACATGGCAGCATTTCCATTGAAGTTTATGTAGCTCCGGAATCTTAACTAGGGATTAAGTGCATGATCTAAGGCCGTATGTTGTTGTCCGTCCACATGGGAATTGTAAGACCTAGTGAAAGCTTTTTTCAGGTCGGCAGGGTGAAATCGTGGACTGATTTCAAACAATTTTAGTATAAGAACTCCAGAATTATGTTTATATTGGGACCGATTTGATACATTATCAGTAATTTTTCGTTTTGCCAAACTTCATCTCTATATTGTCAATTTCTAAATCAACTGAATTAGGACCTGTAGTGACGCGCTTATTACAAAAGCTTATTTGTACTTAGGTGAAGAAGGGAGATGCGCCCAAGGGAACACTTCCACTCGGAGACTAATGCGGCCCATTGCGCATGAATTATTTGTACTTAAATCTATACGGTTTGGAACGACGGTAGGTAAGTTTAGCTTATGTGGTTTCTGTAGACAGACGGATTAGTATTGATATGGAATTTTACAAGAACTGGGAATACTTTTGATTGAATTTGAACATTTCTAAAACATAAATAAAATAAATTTTTTGATGGCTTTGGAAAATTACAAAAGAAATTTCTCACATGCGATTAATTTTTTTCCATTAATAAATATCATTCAATTAAATTCACCAGGCATTTTTAAAATAAACTTTTTACTGCGACTTTAACACTATTCACAAAAACTGGCTGCAGGACTTTGTTTGATTTGCATTTAAGAATGTGCAGCAAAAATTTTACATAATTGTTGCAACTCTCTAATGCATATGTGGCAACATGCGAAACGTAAATAAAATACAAAAACAAATACGAGCGACATCCTTCAATTAGCGGTTTTCCTTGTGGTAACAACATCTTTAATCTTCTTCCACTTTTGTACTTCTGTACGTATAAATACGAGTATGATGCGGTGAATGTTGTTACAAGTGGTACGTGACATTTCCTAAATCACTTCTAGTCGTTTGTTTTCCTCATCATGCATGTGTTTTGATTTGGTTATTATTATTATTGTTTTTGTTGTTGTAGTTGGCAAAAAAATATAGTCATTTAAGGGCAATTTGTTGTTGATACTTGTTGTAACATGAATTTGAAAATGCAATTGTTGCATCATTGGAATGCAACACAAAATTCAAAAATCATCAGTATGACCAAATGCATTGTTTGCCTCAAGTAAATAAATTTGTTTTGTTACAAATGCATCAAGATTGTCATGTACTAGAAAGAAATTTATACGTTTTATAATGAATTCAGAGATTTAAGAGATCATTTTCTTGTTGCAAGAGAAAATTGTTGAGAAAGAAAAAAATCTCAAAGGAGGACGCACAAGGCGTATAAGTGCTTTTTTTAATTGAGATTACATATGTAGGTAGGTGAAGTTTAGAGAAGTTCAGAACACAAGAGGTGAATGTGGAATTCTCATCCGGTTGTGTGGTATGGCTACCAATTCTAGCAGTTGTCGTTAAAATACCCGTTTCGCTTGGAGCACACGGGGTATATGAGCACTTAATCTTAATTTTTTAAAAAAGCACTTAAACCCCTTGTGCTTTCAGCCACTCAAAGGAATTTTTTTTCAATTCGTATTTTTAAAAAAAATATTTTATTGATTATAACCATTGTATATAGTAATGCATAGGTATTTAATTGGGATCAATTTAAAGATATTCTCGGAACAACGTTCTGTATGTCATAGTCCAGACTTGCAATTTTTTTAAAATTGTGCATTGAAATTGCCTCGGTGTCCAGATTATGAAATTTTAGATTTGGAATTTTTGAAATTCCATCTTGTCTTTCCTCTTCTTCTCCTTTTATATTTTATATATAAATACAAATACACCTACAGCCAATTTCAAGTTAAGAACTGTGAGAATAACAAAGTAAAATAGAGTTGCAGAGTACATAAAACTGTGTACCCCTCCCCAATCTTTTCACAAAAATTTAAAATCTGGACGATGACTATGCGAAATTCGGTTAATCTCGCTTGCCTGGGACTTATCTATGCTTTGATTGTTAGAAACATTAAAGTGTTTTTTGGTAGTGGGCCAATTTAGGAAGATTTCTGATTGGGTAGCTCCGGCTCCTAAGCAAGGGAGTCGTATAATAATAAATATCATCCGTATATCGATGTGTGCACACATTGCGTTCACCTGCGGTTAAGAGTACCATTCGATTCTTAAAGTTGTTTTATCCACCTGTATATTTATTATACTTGTATAAGTTACATGGATACAGCGATCTCTTAGTCTCAAAGGACCTTTATAATGCAAACTTAGAAGGCTTGGAACAATTGAAATCATTCTTAAACTATTTTTTTTCACAAAATTTGTGTAGCTTGTTATACAAAGATATTAATAAAATTAAAGCTTTAAGCAGGCGTGGATACAGGGAGAAAAAAATGTTATTTATTAATTGAGAGTTACAAATGCAATTACAAATAATATTCTACCTTAATTAACTGAGATAAAGTAACTTAGAACTTCAGCCCACAACCCCCTTACTGATCGACTAGCTCACTATGTACTTGGGCACCCAGGTTTGTTCTTTTTAGTTAGTAATTTTTTTGTGCAATAAAATCAAAAGCCACATAAAATTTATTAATTGCATGGTCCAATAATCTGATATAATATCCGTGTAGCTACCGCAGCACACTGGTTTATATTTTGAGAAGGCGGCTAAAACAATTTTTTTTTATGTTCACCGATTTTAAAATTGTTTGATTGATGTGAAAGTAAATACAAGTGAACCTCGGGAGCTAAAAAATGTCAACCCCATTTCAACTATTTTATTGAGAACGGGGCGGTCCCAAATCAACTTTTTCAGTATTCGGATATAGTTTTGAATTTCTGAATCAATTTTGGAAGTTGAAATGCTCATAACTTTTTTGTTTTTCAAGGTTTTTTGATAGAATAAAATTTGTGTATTAGTTTATCTTATTTACTATACGTGGTTAAAGGCATTAAAGAACTATTTAATTTATTTATTTTTTTTTATTTTAAAAATTTCCCGGAAATTTCGTACTTTGTACAGCATAAGTCTTTACCGTCAACGCACCAAAAAAAAAATCTGTACTCTCTTGTAGTCCGGACTCTAACCTACATTTCTATACCCCATTATACACACATATGGATGCGATCTTGCGATCTACAGCAATTTCTGTGACCCAAAGTAAGATATTCAGTTATTAATTTGGAAAAGGTAAAGGTATTGCCATTGTTATGAACTTATTGTGGGTGAACGGATGCTGCAAAATGAATATGCGACATAAATAGACTAACACGTTAGATTTCTGAGTAATTTTAAGTTAAAAGGTTAAACATTAGTAAATAGCCGCAACATAAGCTACTATTCTTAGTTCACCTATGGCCCCATAAGTAGCTTCTCGTCCTCTTCAGGACTATATAAGTCAAGTGGAAAATTGGTTGACATGGATAGAGATATCACGATGAAATTTTGAAGTTAGGTAAACCAAAAAAATTTTAGAACAGTAGACTAAAAAGCATCCCCATTTTGGATTAAGAAATACCCCAAATTCCCAATTCCGGAAAAACGATTTAAAAAAAATTATTTTTTTACAAAAATGGCAATACCGTCACTATTTACCACTCGATTATAATTATTAGAAGTTGATTAGGATTTTCCAGAAAATTATGGACATATTAGAAAACATTGCTGTTTTAATTTTATAAAAATCGGTGTGTTGAATTATTGGAATATTTTACTTAAATTAATTTTTTTTGTTTAAAAAATTTGATTTACTTTTTTTTGATAGGGCATGTGAGAGAAACAATTGTCAAATTGACCAAAAATTGCCTCTACAAGCATACTATAACGTTTTCTATTGAAAAATATAAACATTTTTATATATTTCCTGAGAAAATTTTTTTTTGTCAGCGAATGAATAGATGTTGTTTATCTTTTGGTAAAGTCGGCCTTCATGCTAATATAAAAAATGTTTAACCCACTGTTGATAACAGTTTGATATTAACCCGATTAAAAACTCGAAAAATCATTAAAAATCTACACAAAAAATCCGTTTTATTCAAATATCTCTAAAGGCAAAGGAAATAACCCAAGCGTTTAAGCATTGTTTTTAGGTCAACTTAAGTATTAATTTTTTTGCAATCCATAAATATATATATTTTTTGGCGAATTTTTAAATGGTTGAATATTTGAGGTTATAAATTTTAGAGTTCCACAAGTTACTCTCCCGACCCTCTATGTACCCGAGTTCTTTTAAATCAAGTCAAAAGCAGTTTCAAGAATTGCATCAGTTCCAGAATTAGTTTTCAAAACAAATCGTTCATGCCATTGTGTTATAATTCTGTAAAATAAAAAGAGCAAAAAATGTTGCAAGTAATTTAATTCAAATGAAAAAAGTTTTCTAAAGACAGTTACAAAAAGCTAGAAAAGCATGTACGGGGTTAAAGATAATACTTTTACCGCCTGCTTTTAGAACGCGCGTGACTCGTTTAACCAGGGATGTTATACGTAGGGAAAAATCCATATAGGGACTTTTCAAAAATGTGACAAAACTGTATTTATTGGCAATCTTTTTCGATTACTGCCAAATACTAATAAAATTGTTGATACGGCAACATTACAAATTGTTAAATTTCATTGATTGTGCTCGGAACCATTTCAAGTTTGATTTTAAGGTACATTTTTTAAACTCTCTTTTACAAGTATTTAATTTTTCAGAGCAATAAATTTATAACTCGTTTAAGATTGGCATCAAAAACTTTTCGAGCAAAGTCACGAAAATTTGAACGAAAATTTAATTGTCCCCCTTTAGGCGAAATTAGCTAATTTTGATTTATCACTGCCACATGATAATACAGATAGCGAGAGGTCTTTACACGCCGAATAAATATTTGATGCCCTACACGTGACCACTAGTTTTATAAAAAAATATTAGACTGGATCAATCATCATTTAATAGTTTCTAAATTAAATTATACAATTATCTTCTTACAAACAGAGTTTAGTAATTCAATAGAAACTGTTAAAAATCGAGGTTCCCTACTTTTTTAAAGAAAAAAAACACAGAAAATTCAAATTTAATGGGGAATGTTTATTATCTTTTGAAAGAACATTCTTTGCCATTTATTTTTTTAAGATTATGTCTATCAAATCTTGACCGATGATACGTCGTAGATGGTCCTTCCGTTGAGTCCAATTTTCGATGACTTGTTCGAGCATTTCGACTGGTAACATGAACTTCACACTTTACATATCCCCACAGGAAAATGTCTAACGGTGTGATATCACACGATCTTGATGGACAATCGACAGGCCCAAAACGTGAAATTATGTGCTCACCGAAGTGTTCTCTCAATAAATCCATTGATTGATGCGATGTGTTGGAAGTGGCACAGTCTTGCTGAAACCAAATGTCGCCGAGATTACGAGCTTCAATTTCAGTAATAAAATAGTCGGTTATCATGGCACGATAACGGTCCGAGCTGCTGCGAACGGCTCCGAATCGACTCTCCACGGTCTTCGTGTACACTCTCAGCTACGGCCGCTATATTTTCTTCACAGCGTGCTGGACGTGGTCTATTCGGTGGAATATTATCCAATAATGAATGCTGGGTCTCAACATGGGCGATGGTGTTGCGAATAGTACGCTCAGTAGGCCGATTTTGTTATAAAGTTATGTTATGTAATAAAGTTGAACGATTTGTAAACGTTGTTGAGGCGTAAGTCTTTCCATTATGGAATGCCAAACAATACTAAACTAAAATAACATGACAGCATGACACTACTCACACGTGAGCTGTCAAAAAACGCTATTGAAAAAAGTATCTCTACTTGAATCACCCATTATTTGATCAATTCACTAGTTTTACAAAAAATGACAATACTAAATTAGTGGTAAGAATTGTGTTTGCTGGTTATTTTGGCAGAAAAACCATTCGCACCAAAAGCAATTTCTAAAAATCTACACGTCATAGTTGGGGGTAGTGCACTTAATATTGATTTAAATCAGCAGTGCACTATCACTAAATAAAACTTCAAAAAAATTAGTTTTCACTCTTTTTTTGTGATATTGCAAATTTTTTCACTATCACTAAACGAAGATTGAATGCAAAAATCTGCACTCAATTCAAATAGTGCAAATTTTGTACTTGCAATCAAAAAAGCTGCATTTAAACAGACTCTCACTAAAATTTGGAAAATGTAATTTTGTATGAGCATAATTTTTGATTCTTGTTATGATATGCCTAAGAAAGGAAATTAAACAACATGTCAATAATTTGTCAATAACGGAATTTCTAATGACTTTAATCATGAAAAAACAAGTTTTTTGTTTGTAAATTTAATGCAACATTTTAGGTTGCACCCAAATGAGTGAAGAGCAAAAAAGTTGCAATAAACTGGTGATTGATTTTTCTTAAATCAAACAATTTTTTTTAGTGCAAAATTTTTTTGCATCACTATCACTCATGTTTAGTGAGGCTGCTAATTTTCAATTCATCACTCAACATCAATAAATTGATTTTGCACTATCACTAACTGTGAGTTGAAACTGAAAAATGAGTGCACTACCCCCATCTATGCTACACATACTGTATTTTACTACATTATCGGAATACCGAAAGAGCAAATGCAAAAAATCGAAGTTCTTCTGTAAAATCTAACAACAAAATACAAAGAGTTTCCGTTAGATTTTTTAAAACAGCAACGATATACGTACTTTAGCCGCTAAAAATTGTGCAATTGAACAAATTTTAACTTGTTTGGTGCGGGAACTTTTTTAAATCAGCAAAAAAGAAAGATGACGTTTATTAATATTTTTTTATTGACATTTTGGCTATGGCATGTTCAATTTGATATTTGAAAAAAAAAAAAAATAAAAAACTCATAACCCTACTGGTCACGCTTTTGTTTTGGATTTTTTTTGTCAAATATTTGTTAGTTCTGAGCATTCTTTTAGTCATAAAATTGTATCTTCAATTTGCATTGTCCGCTCTTTTTTACAAGACTAATGTACCTTCCAGTGCACCGAAAATCATTTAAAAAATGCCATCATTGCACCTGTACGATTGTTACGAAATCACAAGTCAAAACTAATACGGACAAACAATAAATTTTTCTTGTATCGAAAGAAAATTCAAAAGTACAAAACACATAATTATTTTTCTTTGTTTCGCTTTTGAAACCAATAAACTAAATGTGATTTAAAGTGAATATCACTTTTATTCTGGTTTTTTTTTTATTTTTTGTTTATATATTTTTTCGTTTATAAAAAGAACTGATTTCATGGTTTGTATGCATGTTTAACAACTTTAAATACAGGGTATCTGGTGGCAAATTTATATTTTTAAATACGATTATTTGAAAAAGTAACAAACGGTGCGGAGGGAGGGTGGCGCCGTTGGAATTATCGATTGTGCGGATTTGTCGTCACGATGTCGCAGTGGTCGAGTGAGCATCGCGCGTTCGCTGTGGAGACATTTTTTAAGAGTAATTTTTCTTACGTAATTGCTCGTCGACAATTTTGTTCAAAGTTCGGTATTCGGCGAATACGTGATGGACCGAGTGTAAATATAATTCGTTTGTGGCTGCAGAGATTCCGCATAATTGCTTCGGCTATGAATGTCCCACGGCCAGGGCCCAGTCGGTCTTCAAGGACTCCAGAAAACATTGAACTGGTTGAATGCAGTTTACGTGAAAATCTGCGATTTTCAATACGGAAGAGAGCAGCCTCACTGGGACTTCCAAAAAAGATTGTTCATGAAATTTTAAAAAAGGATCCGAATTTCCATCATTTAAAAATTTAAATCGATCAAGAACTGAAAGAAAGTGATTTTGATTTAAGCAAAAATTTTTGTGAAACAATGTTGGAGGGAATACGCACTGTAAATACCATTTTTTGGAGCAACGCGGCTCATTTTCACTTAAACGGCCACGCCAACAAGCAAAACTGCCGTTACTGGTCTCCCAGAACACGCAACCCTCGATTGAAACATCAAAAACCATTGCATTGCCCCAGAGTAACTGTCTGGTGTGCCTTATCTACGCATGAGGTAATTGGACCATTTTTTTTTTCGAAAGTTCTCGAGGCCAGGCGACGAATGTCGACGGTGAAAATTATCGAAGCATGATTACGGAATTATTTTTGCGTACTCTTCACACCGTGGTTTCAACAGGAGGCGCGACTGTACACACATCCAGAGTTTCGATGAATTTGCTTTAAGAAAATTTCCCCCAAAAACTGATCAGTCGCATTGGGGACATCCCGTGGCCACCGAGGTCGCCCGAATTAACTCCCATGGATTTTTTATGGGGCTACCTCAAAGAGAGGGTTTATAATGACAATTCCCAATCTCTTGTGGATTTAAAGGAAAATATTCGTCGAGAAATCAGCTTAATTGAACCAAGTGTACTGCACGTTGAACAGTGTGTTCAACTCGACGGAAGACATCCGGATGTCATACTCCTTAAAAAATTAAATCCGCATTCAATGTCAATTATTACGTTTTTTTATTTAAATTTGAAAATATAAATCTGCTACCAGACACAATGTTCATTAACACCAATGGTTTTATTTGTATTTATATATTATCATTTAAAAGTTGTAGGGATTTTTGTAGGGACACTTTTTTGAGTGCGTAGGGAAAAAATAGGGAGGTTTTTCGGGCTGCGTTGGGACTTTTCAAAAAAGTCTATAGCAAACTTAATTTCAAAATTTGTGTATTTCTGGATGAAATTTACAAAAATTTAATTTTTTCTTGAATAACATAAAATATTTGTTTCCAGCAAAATGCTACACCCACAATTGCCAATATTTTGATCCAGTTTTCTTGATACAGTAGTTCTAATATCTTTGCTATCGAATGACATTACAATTTTTTAAATCGCGATAACAAAAAACTGGACTTTTAGCCGATGAAATTGAATTTGCAGTTACTGTGCAGCTGTTAGGTTAATTCATTTTTTTTAGAATAAATTAAGAAAGTTCAAATTCCTTTAAAGTTTTTTTTTAAAAAAAAATTTTTTTTTTTGAATACAAAAAATTTTACATCTCATAAACAAAAGAAAATTCAGTCGGCAATTTGATGCATTTTTAAATTGAGTATCTTTCTTGTAGCAGCAAGTGTTCTAACATTATTTATTCAAATGTCTTTTTTTATTTCCCCTTCCATTTCTTAAACAACAACCCATGACTTTTTCATTAACCCTCGTTTGCTGTAGATATTTAGTTGTTATTGTTGTTGTTTTGTTTTTCTATTTAAATATCGAATTAATGTTAAACCGGTTAAATGTTATGTAAAAAATTTTAATCATTATTATGTTTCTGTTGCCGCTTGTTGCTTTTGTCTTTAGCATATTCAGTTGAATGAAAATCAGGAATTCATTGTCGTCCTGTTGGCGTCAATTGTCAACAGGGTTGTAGTCATTTGGCCTGGTGGTAGTTAATGTTCATTTACTTTATTGTTGGGTATAAACCCGAATCGTGTGTTGGGAATTAAGAACGCTCTATTAAGAGACGAGAGACAATGGCCAACCACTGTTGATTCGTTCTGCAATTGAGGGTACTGATTTATTTAGTTAGAACTCTAAATTTTCTTTGTGTTAATACAAGAAAAATAAGAGGAAACAAAATTTTGTAAATATCTATTAAATACAATCTACAGTGAAAAGAGAAATAAAAAATGACATGAGAAATAAGCAAATAGAATTTTAAGATCTATGTGGGTTAATCCGCATTTTAAGCCTTTCGAGTGGGAGATATTCTCTGCAATATCAAAACATTGCCAATAGAATTCAAAAAGATAACGCCTCTCAAATTTTTGCAGATATGAAGTCAGGTATATTTTTTTGGGGATGTTGATAATTATGACTTTTTTCCTATTTTAGCATGTGTTGGCGGAAAGAATGAAATGTCTCTTCTTGGATTGCGGCTATCTACTATGGCAGTATCATTCCCTTTATAATCTAAAGCTATGTTGACATTATGTGTATTTGTCATGTGGATTGTCACTTTTTCACATGTTAAATTTGCACATATCGTCTGAACACCTCCAAACAATGTCATGTGTTATTTCTCTGTGTACAGAACACATGACATTTTTGATTTAGAACGAGTTCTATTTTCAAGTGACAAAGCATCTGACACCAGCTGGTTCGTATTAACAAAATTGTTTGTGGCGGCAAAAATTAATTGAAAATTTATCAAATATAAATAATAATAGTGAATAAATAATAAAAAAAAAATAAAAAATAGAATCTGGGAATTATTTCTTTATCATAAGTTACTTTATTATATTCAAAATTTTTTTTATTTTTCGAATTTATTCTATGAGCTTAATTTCTGTTATGTGTTTTATAAAGTCTTTTGTAATAGTTAATTAATAAATGAAAGTGTTCAAAAATAAAAATATATTTCACAAATAATAAAAATTACCGAAAAAGCTAATTTATTTGTTTTATTCTGTGGAGCAGCATCTCTTATAGTGTTAGAACAGGAGAATGTAATAGAAAGAAAAACTGGAAGACAATTGGTAACGGGAACATGGCTAAAATTTGCGAAAAATTGCAAACTTGGAAACAAATCCTAAAATATATTTAAAGTCGCTAAATTGGTTAAATTAGCGGAATGTCGCAAAAATTTGCTTATAGCGGCCTGATAGCAAAGTCTAATAATTTTAAAAAACCTTTAAAATTGTAAAGAATCCGAAAACTTACAGGAAAAATTGCTTCTATCGGGAACATGGCTACAATTATTTGTCCTTGTTTGCTCCTACAATTTTGCTGTAATATCAAATAAATGTTTGCTCAAAAACTACTAAAATATTTGATTTATTTGTGTTCACGCTCTGTTCACATTGGACAAACATTCGTTTACTGGCAAATACTTTAATTTGCTCAAAATCATCTGTTATTTTATTTGAAACTCAAAAATATTTTGTTTGTTTGTTTGATTTTTTTTTGTGGAAGAAATATTCTTAGTATATATATGATGATATTTATATCAAAGTATATTTTATTTTGTGTTGAGACTACGTCAGTGAAATATTTGATGTTTGCTACCAAATATTTAATCAGCCTAAACGTATCTTAAGATTTTTTTTCTTGATAGGTTATGTCAAATGTACTTTACATTCCAACATTTGTACATGAAAATTATAAACCTTGTGTATTACTCAAATTTCGGCATACACATGAAATTACATGTGTGTAGAAAAGTGACATTCCACATGACAAATACACATAATGTGCGATAGCTTTAGTGCGTATCAACTTGTGAGGCTGATAATGCTGTGAAATAGGCGCGACCATCTATCGATTTGCTGTGTCTACTTTCAGTTCATTTCCATCACCATTTACATCTTCCGATGGCCATTATTAACCATTGCTGGTTGAAGGTTTGCGACTAGAACTGTCAATGTTCGCACCACGATTCGTTCTTACATCTATGCGAATACTGAGGTAGGTTTTATTCATCAATATATGGCCTTTCAGATTTTAAGTGCGGCCGTTAGGTGACCCCCAAGTATAATTTTTAATATTTCTGTGGGGAAATTTTGTGCCACAGGTAAATAAGTGATCTCCATTGTCGTTCCTAGAGTTTTCAAGACCATATCTTACCATAATTGGTTAAAGCTTACTGTTATCAGTACCTCCTATAACATTGTTAACTCCTAGAATTCGCTTAATATTCCCAGCTGGTAAGGTATTCTTCTTCTCTTATCCTTCTCTCCCATTGGATCATATAGCCTCAAGGTTTATAAAAGTCGTCCATATAGGCTCCATTGGGCCGTAACATTGTAAAATTGATATTTTACTAAGTATGCAATTAAATCTTGAGGCAATCAGACGCTCCGATATTGGTCTGTACTTTAATATTGCGGTTTTAGCTGAAGAGATAACAATAAGCCAATTCCGTGTCTGCGATACTCCGAATTACATACCAGATACTCCGAATTACGAAGCTCGGGTAACTTTGAAGCCAGCGCACTTTGCTCAGCTCTAAATATCAATTCTGTAGGAGATGGTACTCCTTGCAAACTTTCTCAATTCTGGATGGTTCAGAAGAAGTTCTATCATATAAAAAATTACATAAAAAACATGTTAACACGTTCGGGGCTAACTTGCAATGCTTAAAAATTTTGCATTGAAATTGTCCAGATTATGACATTATAGTTTTGCAATTTTTTATTTTTATGTTGTCTTTTGTTTTGTATATAAATACAAATACACCTACAGCCAACTTCAAGCTAAAAACTGAGAGAACAACAAAACAAAACAGAATTGCGGAGTGCATGAAACTGAGTACTAATCCCAATCAATCACTCACCAATAAACTCAAGAATTGCAGCAATAAAAATTGCAAATCTGGACGCTGCACAGTGGCGCCCGTAGAGCAAGCGAGGTTGCAAAAATCAAAATTTTCATGAGTGCCGACGAAGTTTTGAATAAACCCATGTTATAGGAAACTTTTCAACGATTTCAAATATGCCACTCTTAATAATATCACATTTTTAGTTTAGAAGATATAACCGTTCAAAGTTGACCGACTTTCGGTTTTCAAAAAAACACACAATTTTTAGTCAATTTGTTGCGATTTCAGGTGTAATATCACGAAAAATAGGTAACGAATCGCCTTATTTTTTGTTTGTATTGATGGATGTATTTATTAAATGTATAATGATAAAAAAAAATTAACTGTTTGCTTTGTGTTTCTCCTGGTAAATCACTATTTAAAAACTATCCGTTTTTTCACTATTTTTCAACTTTGACGGAAAATAAAAAAAAACTATATTTTTCTATATTTGCCATATTTGCAAAACCTGTTCTTTGATTATTTCTTTACATAATTCAAAAAGTTTTATCTGCCCGTACGTGCCCGTTTGGCTTCTAGAGGTAAAAAAGTTTAAAAAGACATGGTTGCAGAAATTGTATGGCGTCCATCCCTTATATGTTTTGACTGACAGTAGTTTGATCTAATAGTTTGAAAAAAACTACTCATTGAAATTAGCAGGTACGTACCTCACATAAACAATACTTTGGCGTACAAATGGTCAGGAACAATATTGACTTATGGTCCCTACAGGTAGGCACAAATCTTATTTGGACACGTGCATAATATCAAAATTGCATTATTTAGCCTAAATCCATATGTATGCAGGGAACAGGTAAATTTTTAGGCATGGTAGCATAAGCCTATATATTGCAAAATAAGCATAATGCCTGGATTAGTCTACGCCTGAAAGTTGGCGCAACAATTACTGAAACCATTAAACAATTTAAGTACTGAAAACATGGCGTTGAACAATTTAAAATTATTTGAACTGTTTAGAAAGTCAACCACACCAAAGTTTTTCACGGAAGTGAAAATTCTTCCTGAGAAGTTGACAGTGATCAGCAAATGGGGCTGCGATGGATCATCCGGACAAAGCGTTTATAAGCAAAGGATATCTTCCGATGACGCTACAATATCGGACGGAAATATGTTTATGGCATCTGTTGTTCCTTTGCGGCTAAAATCGGATGATTCCCTACACTGGAAAAATCCACGTCCGTCATCAGTGCATTATTGCCGACCAATAATGTTTCAGTTTGCAAGGGAATCGGCAGAACTCATAAGGACTACGGTGAAGGACATTGAAGAACAAATAAGCAAGATTAAGCCTACAAAGCTGCAAATTGGAGAAGGAAAATATATTGAATGCAATTACGAACTGACAGGAACAACCTCAACAATGTCATGCCCGATTTGCAAAAAGAGTCAGAAGAACTTTTTTCAATTCAATTCAATTTATTTCATATATAAAATATGTTACATCTCAATTTTATATAATTAGTTGTAAAGAGTTTAAGATTAGTATCTTTTTCTGCTTAATTATAATATATTTCAATTAGTTTTCATAGACAGAATTATATTGGAGGTAAAAATTTAGCAAAAACCTATTTAAACCCCTTTTTTCGTTTTATTTTTATATTTTTTTTATCGATTTTATATTATTATTTGTCAGAAGAACTTTGGTAATTTAAACGATTCTACAAATGAGGAGAATTACGAATATGGAATGTCACCATTGCACGCAAGGATAAGGTGTATGGAATTCTTGCTAAAACTGGCATATACCCTACCACAAGAGGAAGAAAACTTCGATGAAAATACATCAATAAAGGATAAGGAAAAGATCAGAAAGAAGCAAATACAGGATGCTTTTTTTAAACAAGTTGGACTAAAAGTAGACTGTCCCAAGCACGGATACGGTAACTCAAACGATGGAAACACTTCTAGGAGATTTTTTGAAAATGATGAGGCAGTAACTAGAATCATTGGAATTGACAATCAAATCGTGAAAATTGAGTACCAGTCTTTGCCAATTGGAGAGCTTTCTGAAGAAGCACAGGAGTCTCTTAACAAATTTTATAAAAAATATAGATTGCAGAACACATTCAAAGCATCAAGGGTAAGGCAAAATAAGGACCTCTTCAACATGTTGGCAGCATCTTCCGATCCACTTATTTCTTCCCTGCGGCATGTGAAGTCACGAATAGAGTTACAAAATAATTATAGTTTAGAAATGGTTAGTCTTTTAGATATACCTTCTCTTACGAATTGTGATGAATATTTTACAGAAAATTGAAAAAATAAATTTAAAAAAAAATAATTTTTTTTTTAATTTGTTGGGTAATAAAATAATAAAATAAAAACAATCTAAAAATGTAAAAATAATTTTTTTTAGTTACCATAAAATTGATTTTTCTACTAATTTTAACTTTGATAACCCATAAGTAGGCCCCTACAAAGCGTAGCACCCTTTTCATTTCATAGGCTGAACAGTTATCTATCATATGCTGTTTAAACTGTTCAATTATCTTATTCGGTTCAAAAGATATGATTTTTGCAACGAAAAAACTCAAATGGCGCCACTGTGCGCTGGCTTACTTTGAACGTTTTAACGCCTTGTGTATTTTTGACAAGCAACAGCTGGCAAAAAAAAAATAACTTGAAGAAACTTGTGAATAATGGAGGAAAAATTTATTGAAGAGACTAAAAAACTTACAGTATTATATAAAAAAAAGCCAGAACAACAAAAAAAAAGTCCCGAAGTTTGGCCCTTTTTTTTGTAAATAACATTTCCACACTTAAAAAATAATTGCATACAAATTTTTGAAAATTCAGAAAATTTGATATCAAAAGTTTCTGAACGCAAGGATATACAAAATAACCCTTTTGGAATTCTATGAGCAAAGTATTGAAAACAGCTGCCTGAAAGGGCTTTTATAACGTTCGTTGTGTAACTGGAAATTTTTTCATTCGCTAAAGTTTTTTAACGCACGATGCATCGACAAATAAACGCGTGTTATATACTTCTACCTTAAGGCGTTTCCTAAACCCAAATGTCGTTATCGAGTGAGGTGGGAAACTACAGAGGTGTTGAAAGCTCTCTTATTGCCATTTGCTTGAGAGTGGTCAGAAGTGGCTTATTTAAATTTCCCAAACAACTCACACTTCTGTTTATAGACCAAGTGTCCCACGGTAATTCTGTATACCACCCGTTTATCAGTAGAGAGAGCAACAAATCACGAGAAACCTGATTTCTTTGTATGGTGCATCTCAGGTAATTAGAAGACAATCGTACAAATAGGTGTTATTGAAGCTCCTGTGCTTTTACATATATCTGCTTAGAGGTTTTGTTGTCAACTCTAACAATATGATCGAATACTTTTAAATCTAAATAATTAGAGAAATCTTATCAAATTCGAAAAAGAGCCACCAGTCGATATTAAAAAGATCATATTAAAACAAGAAAAGTACAAACATTTTGCAGTTAACATTTGCGTATTGCTTTTCCTTTCAAGGGGTCCTGGAATATAGTATAGCTCCGCGGTTTCTTATTTTGAAACTCTGGTTTTATAGGGTTTCCGACAAAACTTAGGCTGTGAAAAAATCAATAAGCCCCCATCTTTTTGGTAGTGATCTTAACAAAATTGAAGTTTTTGAAATTAGAATGGGAGCTTCTGATATTTGAATACAGATTTTAATTCCAAAATAAAATACGAAAATATATGTATGAATAAGAAGATTCTAAGAGAAATCCAAAAATTTCAAAAAAAAATTATTTCAAATTATAATCAGAATTTTGTAAAAATTTAAAAAAACCTCTTTTAAATCTCAACAATTTAACAAGTAAGAGTGCTTTATTAGGCAATGCCGAATCTTATATACCCTTTACCATGGCGCGATAAGAACAGAAAGTTACATACATATATAAATGTTCTGTAGATATAAATAATCTATTTTATGCCACGGCCACTTCTCCAATCCCGCCCACATTTTGTCGGATGTAGTGTTTTGATAACCAAAATGCTTGTACGTTATTTAGAAGCTTTGGCTCTTGCCGTTCGCCAGATACACAAAAAACCCACATGGGAGGCTCCACGCCCACTTCTCCAATCCAATCAATTAAGAGAGGTTGTGTGTTGATAACCCAGCTATGTGTTGCAAATTTTAACAATTTTCACACATTTTGTCGGATGTAATGTATTGATAACCAAAATGCTTGTTCGTTATTTAGAAGCTTTGGCTCTTGCCGTTCTCCGGATACACAAAAAACAACAAGGCACTCATGTTTTTTGCTCATATCTCAGCCATTTGTGGACCGATCAGGCTGAATAATGGATATATACCAACCAATTCCCTATCATACCTGTGCTCTTCGGAAAACCCATAGACGGAAATAGTTAAACGAAATTCGCTCCTCATAAGGACCTAATATATATATCGAGCCTTTGTTGCAATTCACTGATAGAAAAGGCGTCATAACGCTGATGTATTTTGACATCAGTACTGTAACAAGTGTCTTCATTTTTGACCCCATGAAACTGTTCATCATTGTGATGTCAGCCTAAACATCACTTGGCCAAATTGTCACCAAGGTCAACAATTTAGATTATGTCATCAATGGGATGACACATTGGCATCACAGAAATTCCGAATCAGAGTCGGGTTTATAAGGCATGTCATCAGTGCGATGACAAATTGACCTTCAGTCAAATTGAGAGAATATCGTTATTTACTTACCCGTTTGGTTCACTTTTGTTGTATTCCGCCCTTTGTTAACAGAAGAACTCTCAATTATAAGACATCACCAGCAGAACCGATATGGTTTTCGTAATAATTCTACTTTAAAAATTTGTTGTATTTAAATAAATAATTTATAAAATAGAATATGGGAATTTTTGCTTCTAATTTTACTTTTAAAACATGAAAATAATGTTAATAATATATTATGACATGACATATAATGTTATCGCACTGATGACAGTTTGTCATCGCACTGATGTCAAACTACATCAGCGTTATGACGCCCTTTCTATCAGTGTACACAAAATGTGGCATCGAACTGATGTCACTGTAGTCATAGCGTAGATGAGGCATAAAATATGACAAAATTTTAGGATGACGTTCGTCATTGGATTGATGTCAGTTATTGCCTCATTGATGCTATTTGTAATAACATTGATGTCACAATTCTGCATCATCAATATGAAGATGCATTTTTCTATGATTGTAGAGTTATAACTCAAATTTGAATTTTGCAGCACCTTAAAATTTAATTGGGTACCTAGTTGGTAGTGAGCTAGTCTATCAGTACCGGGGTTGCGGCTTCGATTCCCGCCAGAGACTCGTAGAGCTTTGCGGGATTAGCATAGGAAGAAAACCAAAATAAAAAAATCTTCTCTCTAGAGTTGAGTATATAAGATGAATAAAACTTTTACACAATATGAAGAAACGATATGGCGATTAACTCCACATTATTAGGTAGTAGCCGGCCCTATGTTCCACTGATAATTAAAGAATTAAATATATTAGCTTGCGGCAAAGGCGCGATATGGATATACTTTTTAGGGTCTAGGTTGTTGAAATTACAAACGGATTGACAAACTTATACATACCCGTTTCACTTGTGGTGAAGGGTATACAAATAATTAGGTAACTTCCCCTTTATAATTTTAGTCCACTTTAAAGTGTGAGAAACTACTGTGTATGTGGTAATATCCTTGTGTCGTCTAAAAGTGTTGGTAGAAGTTTCAGTGGCCGTATTTGTAATAATGTTCATTTTAGTATACACTCCATTTGTATTATGATTTACAATAATATTGGTCATTTGATGCTTAATTAATTTTAACGACATCTTGAGTGTTGACTTTAGTTCAAGTGAAAGAGGGTGTGTCAGTGTTTTTTTTTTAAACATAAATTATTTAATATCGGTTTTATTTCTTTACATTAATCCCAAAAAAGGGATTTGTTTTTTCTTTTTCAAACTATATAGGGAGAATCAGATTTAAATTTAATACTCAAGTTAACGAGAAAAAATATGCAGTTTACATTTCATGAAATTAAATCGTTTATACATAAAAAACATTTTTTTTTGCAACTTTCATTCTACGGATAACTTATATTCAAATAAATCTACATACAAAATGCAGATGAGCCTTAAATTTGACCTCATCTGTTTGTGGCAAATAAAATTGTAAAAAAAAAAGATTTCATTATGAAATGATTATCGAGAAAATTGCCATGTAATTGGATTTTTTATTACTGCATTGGGTGAATAATTTATTGAGAAAGAAAAGAACAATAGAACAACTTATGAATTTATATCAAATGAAAACTAGTCATATAAAGCTTAAATTTAGGCTCAAAGTAGCATAGGCCATGCAGTGAAACAGAATAAGGGTAAGACAATGATCGATAACAAAAGTGCTGCGACTGACAATCAAGAAAACTTCGTGTTGGTTTTGGGGAATCGCTATGAGATTTTGAGGTTCGTTAAAAGGCTAAATCATCATGTTTGATTTTAAATGAAAGAGAATTTGAACATGAAAAACCAAACAAAATTATTTAAATTTCCAATTACCGATTTCAAGTACTTGTAACCAACAAATAAGACTTAAGAAATTTTATCCTTTGGGATTGGTGGATAGCGGAAATGCAATTGTAATAGCATCGTTTAAATGATGTGACCCATTGTCAGAATAGGGTCAAGCAGATCACACCAATGGACTTCGCAATGTTACCATTTTCATTGAAGAACCACCAAAGTAATCGAGGTTCTAAATAATTATTTAAACCTTTTTCAGGTGATTGCTCATTATCAAGGTACGGATTTTAATGCAAATGCATATTTGTTGTCGTCACTCTAAGATCAACATAAGCTAAATATCTTTGCGAATCATAAAATTTTAAGTAAAATGTCATCGATTTGTTAGTGCATATTTTTCTTTATATGCATATTTTTTGCATATATTGCTGACATTGCATATTTTTGTTGCATATTTTGGAAAACAAAACTTGTTTACTATTGCGAAATTAATTAAATCTAATCCAGTGAGAAATTAAATTAATTGATAATGCCATAATTAAAATGTATGCAGTAGAGGGTAACTTAAGTAAACCAATTCGTATCAAGCTTGACAAAGTTTTTAGAAAAATTAAGGATTGAAAACAATAAAACAAGCTGCTGGCATATTTCATTTACATTTCTGCGAAAACAGCGTACTGGAAAATAAATATTACACAAAGGAACTATCAGCATTTAATCATGTACCGATCACTTCCGTCGCGTTTAACGGTCATTTTACATGCTTAAGAGCTTTTTGAAGCCAAGCTAAGCTGCCTTTACTTTACATTTGAAAATATTAAAAAAAAATTATGATTTATATAAAGCTATGTTGACACCTATTAAATATTTCACGTCCTACGCGTAACCACTAGTTTTATTAAAAATGTTGTTTTTTGCTTTTGCAAAACGTTTGGTGGATCAAACATCATTTAATAGTTTCATAATTGAATTGTACAATTATCTTCTTACAAATAAAGATAAAGAAGTCAATAAAAATTGTTAAAAATAAAACTAAAGTTTGATCAATTTGCTGGTCATGTTTTTTTTTTGGATTTTTTTCGTCAAATATTTGTTAGGTCTGAAAATACCTTAACAAAATTTTTTCTTATTGTTCTGAATTTTTTCTTATTGTTCTGAATTGTTATATGTAAGTTCAAATATTTATCTAACAAGTGACTTAATTTACATGATTATTTTTCTTGTGGAATTTTTTTATTTTTTTGTGCATCACTTTATTTTTACTTCTACTTTTATGTTCTACTTTCGTTTATGAGACTAAATTTTTACGTTTTTATGTTTTTTTTTGTTTTGCTTCTTGTTATTTTAATATTTTTTTTATCATTAATAAATGGGTTAAAAAACATTTAAAGTGCATATTTTTCCAATTTTTAGCGCATATTTATATTAAGTGCATGTTCTATGAGCATAAAACGCAATTTTAACTGCATACAAATCCAGGCCCTGCTCATTATGCTTTTAGTGATAAGGAGTTCCGCAGCGGTGGAGGAATATATTCTGTGGATATCTCTGGTATCTTAGTGGTGAAGCTGTTGTTTTTGGTTTTATTTGATCAGAATGTATCATTTGCTACTTTAATTATCTTCCACTAATTCTTGTGCTTTTAATTCTTATTTTCTTTGTTCTTAAAGCGTCACAATGGACCAAATTCGTCTCTGGGTGAGGGCTTCGCACCAGCCGTTCTACCTAACCTATAGTGACTACTGTAGAAGTTGTCACGATGATGAGGAGGAAATGATGTTGCTTTTTCTCTGTTAATGCCTCGGTCTCGGGGCTCAAATTGCCATGTTTGGATGCTTTGTCTAATGTGGAACTGAGGTTGATCTCTCTATTTTGCAGGGTGTCGAAATGGTTCGAGGCTGCAGTGATGTCGGAGGAATAATCAGGTGGACACTGGCTGATTCTGGTCACTGGCTCAGGGTATCCCAAAGGGACCACTATAAGCACTCAAGTAAGCCGTCCTCGTTTCGGCGGCCAATTTAACCTAATCTATCCTTTGATACCAAGCGAAAAATTACAGATTTAATACGTACAAGGAAGAGCTGTCGGACAGTGGCATGGGCGACAAAAAAGCTATATCGTAGTATTATATCGAGGCAGAAGAAGACACCGTAAATGTATTTTATAGCGGTTGCAGTGGTGATCAAGATGATTCTTTTCTAATATGTACATTCTTTGGGTTTCGAAAGTGTTGAAAGAATTGCATTGGCATAAAAAGAAGTAGGCGAGGAGTTCCATTACGTTACACTAAAGACACCGAAATTTTTCACTTGGCTCGAATTGAAAAAAGATTTGTTTGTTTCCAATCTAGAAACCTGAGAGGAGCATGAAAAATACGAGGACTAACATATTGTTTGTTGCCGTAAGGGGGAAGAAAAAATATTTTTGCTGCAAGTCGTTGCCGAAAATCGCACTCAACTTCACAATCGAACTCGATTTCATAAAAATTATAAAAATAAAATTTTTACAATGGATAAAGATAGAAGGTAACTATGAACTTAAAAAAGGTTGATATTAAAAAAAATATTGGGGGTCGGTCATACATTTAACACCTCTAATGGGCACCCTTGGGGAATTTAAAAAAGTTATTTTTATATAAAAGTTTTGTATGGAAGTTTCCTTTAAGAGTAGAGATGGGGGGGGACAACAAATTAATGGGTGTCGGTTTCAAATTTCATACTTCTAGGGGTGACTTCGCGGCAGTTATGGGATATTTTGTGGATTTGTTCGCCTTTTCCTTCAACTTTGACCTTGTGCCAAAGAAGGAAGCCTGTCAAAATTGTAGAAGGTCGGCTTAATGGTTTTACGCAAACGATTCCACGGAAGATGTATATTAAGCTTGTGGTTAAGACATAAGATTTAATATTAGGGATAATACTTAATTTTACTACAGCATGCAGTCTATTGAAATTGGTTAAAATGCAAATAATCTCTGAGACCAGGATAAAGACTTTTAAATGTTAAAATCGGGACAAAACTACACAAAACTTTAAGGGCGAAAATATAACTTGAAAGTTTTTACATGTTAACTTGAAAAAATTTTCAGCAAATGTGAAGAGTGTTGATTCACATTTAACTACTTATCATATACAGAGCCCTGTCCCGAAAATGGCTTTTTTATATACTAAATATATTAGTACCGAGACAATATTTGCCATGTGTAACTTCAACGTACATAAATAGTTATTACTCTACGAATTTTCGAGCTATTTAAATTCCCTGCTGGTTCCCCTATGCTCACATATACAATCCGAAAAATCGTTTTAAGCGGGCAACTGCATTAAAAATGTTAGTACTGAAACTAAATGCCAAGACCTTACTGTAATTTAAAGGTCAATGAATCCACATAATGGTGGCTATTCTTGAAAAAACGTCGAAGAGTGAACATTTATATGTAAACAAAAACAAAATTTAAGAAAATTGTTTTTGTTATCTATACATTTCTAAAATTAAATTAACGAGAGAGTTTTAACGCGTTTCTGTCTCTTTTAAGAACTGAAAATTTTGAGTGATAGACAAAAAAATTTTTGAAAATTTATTTTTGTTTTCATGTAAATTTTCACTCCTTTGACGCGTTTTCAAGAATAGCAGCCAATGTTTTTGGGATAAAAGTCCAGTACTCCCCCAATGCCGGAAATCCCCTTTTAAAGTAGTTTTCTTTAGACTAATTCATCCGGAGAAATTGCATGCATCTACTTACGTACATATGTCTACAAAGGATGGCACGACCAGTTGTCGCATACTCACATTCCAGAAGGAAACATACTTCAGAACATACTTCAGGGGACATACGTACTTCAGAAAAAAGACAGGCAGACAACAACTCTCTAGATAATAAACTTTTGTTGGAAAACTTTTATTCTAAAACGCATTATAATTTTTTAACGAAATAAGGAACCTTAGAAACAATTGCAGGGTTTCTAATTTTTGGAAATGTTTCATTCCCGGGAATGTATAAATTTTTTTTAAATTCCCGTAAATTTTTTGCAAGAAATAATTTAAAATGTAGGTGAGATTTGCGCTATTATTGGGAATTATTTAACGTTTTCAGCAGCAAAATTATCTCAATCAGAAACCAAGTTAGCAACCGAACCGAATTTCGGTTTCGGTATTAAGCTATTTGATATTTCGGTATCGGTTTTTTAATTATATCGGTATCGATATACCGGAACATTTTCTAAAGGTTTTATATATCGGCTTTACAATTTAATTAACTAAACCAAGCAAGAATAATAAAAAGAATGAAAGAAGGGGTCTAAACGACTTAAGGCCATTATTACAACTTGCAAATAGTTCTGGCAGACAAATGGTTTTTGGTTATTACAAGTTAACATTAACCTTAAAAGTAACTGATAAGCTTACAGCAGGCTTATGCTCATGGTAACTTTACAAGTGAACTATAAGAATTTAAAGCTGCCATATTTTTTGCTAAAGAAAAGGTAACTTCCTTGACAGTTTTATGTCAAATTAAATTATTCAAACTTTTGCAAAAAAAACATAATTTACGAAACAAAAACGAAAAGAAAGCACAACAATTTACTTCTGCTTTTAATTAAAAAAAAAAACGCAAGTCGTTGCCACTACGTATTTTAAACAACCAAAAATAGTCGGTATCTACTGCAATATTGCCACAGTGTCTCATTACTTAATACTTAATAATCACCTTATAGCTATTTTTCACGTTAACTACCAGGAACTTTATCATTAGGTTGTAATAATGGCTCTTAAATGACATATTTTTACATGTAAGCGATTTTTCAAGGAATTTTTCTGCAAAATATTGTACTATCTTTGCAAAATTTATAATTAAAAACAAATATATATATTTTGAAAATATGATTGTTGGCAACCGAACAGAATTTCGGTATCAGTATCAATACCGGTATTAAATTTTAATCGGTATTTAAGCGGTTTCGGTATTTATAACGGTATTGGTTGCCAACCTTGATCAGAAATATGTAATGCAATGGTTTGTACAGCTTGGAATCTGTTAAGACATTGGAATTCGACAGAAGCCGCTTACCTTTTCTTTTGTTCCAAATATGCTTGGCATCGTCTGATTAAGTCAAATGCGCACTTATTGGTCGTGTTGTCCAAGATTTAAAAACAGATTGTTAAATAAATAGGAGGATTGATAATAAGAGAAATTCGAAAACTTTTTAAGTAACCCCAATCCAAAAAATTTATCGAAATCATGACCCTTTTTTTGAATACTAAGTCAAATATGACGTCTTCGCTCAATAATTGTTTAATATAGTTAACAAAAAATTGTTAAATCCGGCGATTTAGTGGCGTTAGAATACGAAATTCAATTCTGTCAAATAAAATAAGCATTTTAAAAGGAGATCTATTGTAATCAATAGAGAAGTAGATGGTGCAAATGTGAGTGATGATGATGATGGTGCTGCTTACGTTTCCCCTTAATCAGGAAGCATATGTATTTGTTTTAAATTTTGTTATAGTATGTTTACAAACTTTTTATGATTAAAAATCAAAAAATCAATATTTTAAACAACTTTCAAATTTTAAAAATTATATTTGTAAGCTGAATTCTAAATTTTTTAATATAATTTGTTTAAACATTAGAAGCGTTTCGTCTATTGAAAAATTCAATCAACTTAAAGAAATTAAAGCTAGGTTACCAAAGTTGCCAGATGTTATTGCAATTCAGGAAACATGGTTTCATAATGAGATTACACAAATTTATGAAATTCCCGGGTTTACTAATGTTCATTGTTGTAGAGAAGATGGTTTTGGTGGTACCTCGTTGTATATAAATAGAAACATTTATTTTAAAGTAGACATTTGCAGGAGTGAGAACTTTTTTGAATGCATAGCTGTTACATTTTGCAATTTTAAAGTTGATCACAAGCCCTTAAAACTTATTTCGTTTTATCGCTCCCATAGATGCAACGTAGATGATTTTATAAACATTGTTGATGCTATTTTAAATGTTTGAGCACGTAATTCAATTATTGTTGTTGGTGATTCAAATGTAGATTTTTTTCAAAATACTCGTTATATTGATTTGCTCACGATGTTTCAAAATTATGATTGTAACAGTGCGCAGAATTTGATAACGAGGTCCCAAAGTAAAACAAGGGTTGATCAGTTTTTCAGAAATTTTGCAGATGAAATTTATGTTGACTCTGTTGAATGCGTTCTGTCAGATCATAATATTGTCTGTTGCAAGATTGAAAGTAATGTTAGGAATAATGCATATACAGAGATAACAAAAACGCACTGTGATTCTATGAAAGCAAGAGATATTCTGCAAAATAGTTTACCTGTAAATTATTCTTTAATTGATGCATCAGAATTGACAAATTCTTTGGTTTATTGCATGAAAGCTGCTTTAAATAATTCAACGACAGTGATTACTTGTAAAAAAAACGTTAAGGTTTGAGCTTACTCCGTCGATTAACAAAAATCTTCAAGAGTTAATTTTATTAAAAGAGAAAATAATAAGGAAAAGAAGGAAGTCCAAAAGTAGACAGGGCTTAGAAGTTTTTTTGAAGCGACTTAGCAAAGTGATAAAAATTGCTACGAAAAAGTGTAGAGATAGTTATTATTCGGAAAGTTTATAAAAGACCCAAAAAAATCTTGGAAATTTATTAATACAACCCTTAGTCGTTATAAAAATAATAAGATTCAAATAAATGATGCTTAAGGACAGATAATAACAAGTGATCAAGTTAATGTTGATTGTTTTAATAACTATTTTCTAACAGCCGTAAAGAAACTCAAGAGAGGAATTGAAATCTATCCTGGAGACAATTGTTACTTGCTGCGAACGCTTTCCCGTTCAACGAAGCGATTCACCCTTGAAAACATTAATTGCAATGACGTAATTGGGGTGATATTAGGTATGGATATTAATAAAAGTCCAGGCTATGACAATATTTCCCCGAAATTTGTCAAGGAATGTCGAGAAGAAATTGCTTCAATTGGATGCTGCACTTATTTTTGAATTTGCGAGATTAAATCGATTGGCTGTGGGAAAAATCGCCCAAAGAAAAATGGCCCGAAAAAAAGAAATGAAAAATCGCCCAAATGAAGAATCGCCCAACAGAACATGAAAAATGACCCAAAAAGTTATATATGAAATTTTGCCCAAAAGAAACGAAAAAGGGCCCAAAAAAAATGAAAAATGACCCAAAAAGCAAAAACGAATTTTTTCCCGGTGGCATGTTATAACGTCCAGTGTCATAGTGTCCATGGACGTTATGACACTCCAAAAAGTGTCATAGTGTCCATGGACACTGCGGTAACTAAAGCTTCTCTGCACAGCCGGCCTTCGGCCGGGCGCAAGGATTTTCTCCTCTATGGTATAACAAACTCCGGCTTCGCTAACTAAAGCTTCTCTGCATAGTCGGCTTTCATTTGGAAACAAGGCAGATTTTAGAAGCTTTACTTAGCGAAGCCGGTGTTTGTTATACCATAGAGGAGAAAATCCTTGCGCCCGGCCAAAGGCCGGCTGTGCAGAGAAGCTTTAGTTAGCGAAGCCGGTATTTGTTATACCATAGAGGAGAAAATCCTTGCGCCGGGCGGAGGCCGGCTGTGCAGAGAAGTTTTAGTAAGCGAAGCCGGTGTTTGTTATACCATAGAGGAGAAAATCAAAAAAATGGGCCATTTTTCATACAACATTTTTCATTATGAAAAATCACCCAAATTTAAAAAACGAAAAATCACCCAACAATAACGAAAAATAGCCCAAAAATTTTATGTCACTTTTCATATGAATTTAGGCCCAATTTTACATGGAATTTTTTTGGGCGATTTTTCATTTCTTTTTTTGGGCCATTTTTCTTTGGGCGATTTTTCCCACAGCCAAATCGATTACTGTTGAATCCTGGTAAAACCAATCTTATTCGATTTAGACCTCATTCTTTGAGTATAAATAATAATTTTAATGTTTATATTGATAGAAAAATTGTGAATGAAACCCATTTGATAAAGTATTTAGGAACTATTCTTCAAAGCAACTTATCATGGGATATGCATGTCAGTGACGTGAAAAGAAAGATAGCTCCAGCGATAGGAATTTTATATAAATTAAAGAACAAATTGGAAAAAAGATCAAAACTGATGATATATCATTCCTCGTTTCAATCTCATTTGAATTACTTGGCTATAATATGTATATGCTTACAATAAAAACAATAGTTTACTTAAATCCCTTCAATGTATGCAAAACAAGGCATTAAAAATTGTATACAATTTACCAGTGTTGTATTCAACTATTTTATTATATAAAGAAATATGCAAAACAATATTACCAACCTATTGATACGATATCATACCATTCACACAAAATCAAATAAATTTCAACACACGGAACAGAACAAATTTTAGAATTCCTCAATGCAGGTTAGAAACAGCCAAACAGCGAATTGATTATATTGGTGGAATTAAATTCAATAATTTGCCTTTAGCTTTAAAATCAATTGATCGAATTTCCATTTTTAAGTCTTCTTGCAAAGAACACTTATATAATACAATTAAAACGCTTTTTATAAAATTTTTTTCTTTTTTGTTTTAATAAAAAATTTTTCTTATGAAAAAAAATTTGTAATATATTCTATAACTTACTTTTACCTTATATTTTATTTGAACATTTAACTTTTGAACTAATTTGCCAACTTGCCTCAATAATGCCTTCTTGGCGCTGAGGCCAAATCGGAATTTGTAAAATTTATTATGTCCAAATAAAGTAAACAGCAACATTTATTTGTAGTTGTCAAAAAAAAAAAAAAAAAAAGGTACGCTAAAATAGTGTTCATATTATATGTACAAGTTCGCGCGATTTCGGAGCAGATTGTCGTATATTAAAAAATTGGGCGCGTTATGGGTACATACATGAAATGTAACGAAAATTGGTCCTCTTAAAATTTTTGGGAATTTCAAAAATATTTTTTTGTGGGAATTCCCAGGAAATTTTTTCCGAACAGGAACCCTAGCTTACAAATGCTTAAAAAATATGTTTGCTATTGAAGTTTGTCAAAACTTTTTCTGCGTTTTAAATAAAATACAAATGATTATATTACATTTGTGATCACATGTGAATGCTTCCATATCATTAGCATAAACATTTGTATGGTTTTACAATAAATTAAACAAAGTTTTCTTTCTTTTAATTTTCTTATTTTGTTTTCATTAGAATCCATAAAATAACGATGTAATTATAATATTTCATCCATCCTTTTTTTATTTTCTTTCAAAATTCACACACGCACACATACAAATACAAGCAAAAAGTGACAAAAAAAAGAACAATTTTGTAAACTAGATCATGTATCGTTAACTCCCACCCCACCATTCTCTTAATCTATAATTCAACCTTATATGACAAAACAAAAAAAAAAAAAAAAAAACAAATCTAACAGTTTATTTGTTGTTGTGCAGATATTTAAACAAGGTTTTTTTTGTTTACTCTTCTATTTTCTACTTACATATATTGCTTGTGAATGTTTGTGAGTGTATGTTAGTAAATAAACAACAACAAATATACCAGACTTAATATCAAACACTCATACCCACTTGTGGTTCTATAATTAAAAATCAGTTCTTCAGTTAAGCATCTTATTTTCATCCGTTCGTCATTTATTTGTTCTCCTGCAAAAAGTAATTGTTTGTATTCGGTGTAGGGTTTGCGCATTTTTACAGTGGGCTAGGAATTTATAATGTTGTAATTTTATTCTCATTGCATAAGGGTTTCTATTCGGTGGAAAAAAATCTCAGGAATTATTACAAACAACCCGTACAACTAATTTTTTCTGATCAAACTCGGGTTTTTGCATACAAAAGCCTTTGATAATAACCCAATAAAATGTTTTCCTATTTTGCGAAGCACTAATGGTACATTTTAAAAAGTAAGCACACATTTATGCGCTACGCAATAAGACATACACAGATGCAGTAAGGTAAGTGAACAAATTATTAATAAATAAAAAAAATTTTGAAGAGCCACGACATTCCCTTACTACGAAGCAGGTTTGTAAGGGAGCATGTAAAAGAGTAACGGTAACCAAAAATTCAGTGTGCAACGCTGATCGTTACATTTACCATTTTGTGTATGCGCTGAATAAAGCGCTTTCTGTGTCAAATATGTATTGCTTCAAAGTGGGAACTGCCAATATAAAATTCATGTCTTCCGTAAGCGATATGGTAAGCGAAACTTTTACGTTTCTCCCTTACAAACCTGCTTCGTTGGAAGCTCAATTTTTTATTGGGAACTCATAATCTACTTTGTACAAAAAATTTCCTAGAATGAAAGAAAATAAAATACTTTTCCTGCAATGAAAAATACGGGTATTAGAGATGAGCGATATTTTTGTACCTGTGATTTAATCACTGTTACTGAAAAATCACGAATCACAGTTGTGACCATATTTGTCAAGTAACAGGTACTTTCTAAAGCCTCTAGTACACGGAATGTAAAAAGCCACATGCGCATGAGGTTCTGACGTAATTTTGACGTCAATGCAAAGCCACAATAAGAATTGTGTGTTGTGTGATGACGTCAAAATTACGTCAGAACCACATGCGCATGTGGCTTTTTACATGCCGTGTACTAGAGGCTTAAGTCGTTCTTTTTGTATTTTGTTACATATACAAATTTATGATATTTCACTGTGTGTGTGAGTAATAGCGTTTTTTGAATGAAATGGCGAATAATATTGCTGTTCCTTTCATTCTCTCTTCTATCTTATTAGTATTTTTTTAAGCCAAAGTTTATTTGTTCAAGTATGTATGTATATGAAAGTAAACAGATTTGAAAGCTCTTACAATTTGTTGTTGTTTGTTTGTAAAGTGCTTACAAAAGCTCTTGCAAAAGCTCGCGCATTGTACATATACCTTGGCCGCAATTGCTGTAACAGAACAGAAAACTGATAAACCGTGATCACAATCACAGTTTAAAGGAGCAGTGATTTTTAAATCACATTCACTAATCACGGTGATCTTTAAAAATCACGGGATCGATCATCTCTAACGGGTATTACATATCAAATACACATTAGGGATTTCGAAAAAAAAATGTCCCCCATCTGTAAGATCATGCTATTAACGTTTCTATTGTTAAGCAACATGTTTGTGTAGACTTAAACATATTGACATTGTAGAATCGCGAAAAGAACGCAGATTGTATGTTCGCTAACGACGCACACAGGGGCCAAATGCGGTGATTTCACGGATTAATTAAAAGTACCGAGAAACATAAAAGTACACGCTTAAAGAGCACAAAATTCTACATCCTTAGACAAAAAATAAATGTCAAATATATAACGGTGCTTTTGTAGTGACGCGTTAAAGTTAAAATTTTAAGAAAATACGCAAAAAAGCCATGTAAAAACTTTTCGTAATTAAATCCGATTTAAGAAATAATAAATCTAACCTTGCAACCTTCAAGTTTAGGTATTTATTCAAATGTTTTGCTTAAATTTGTAAAAAATATTATTTGAGGAAGTGCTTTTATTTTTGAAATTTATATGGGAAGTGCAAAAAAATGGATTTTCTCAGTTAATGTGTACGTAAAGTTATTAATTGGGTTCAATTAAGCAGAGATCAGCGTAATTTTAGAAAAAGTTATGACGCTTATCGGTGCACCTTAGAAGTTATGTAAGAATTAGTACCAACTAAAGATACCAAACGGGAAATTTTCGGGATTGATAAATCCCGAATCCTGGGATTTATTTTTATGAGTCCCGGGATTTTTAACATATCAACTTTTACGTACAAAACTGTTCGTTTTTATTGAATTTTTATACTATATACAAAAAAATTATTAAAAATTATATTTGAATTATATTTTTTATTGCAAATAATTCTTATTTTTGAGTTTAATTTTTGTTTTTGGCACACAGCGAGTATTTAAAATTTTTAATTTTTGCTTTCTATATGACGACTATTTCTGGATTTTTGTATTTTGCAAAACCATTATTTTAAGTAGAAACGATATTTGAAGATTCACATCTCAAGCCTTTTTTACAATAACGTTTAAAAAGTTCAGCTTTGACAAAAGACATAATACCAAAATAAAAATGATTATTTTTATGCAAAATATAGAAATCAAGAAATAATTGTTATATATCAAGCAAAAAACAAAAATTATTCACGATCCAATTAAAGTTTTATTCAAAAACTAAAGAATAAAAGTTGATATAATAATAACAATTAAGTCATAATATTGATGAAATAGCAAATATTCCTTCCGGTACAATAATAAAAAAAAATTTGGTTAAAAAAACATACGGCAAATAAAATATTTTTTTTTATAAATAAACACTATTTGACGTATTCATAAATAAATTATTTAAACTTGAAATCTGTTTTAAGAAACACTTGTATAAATATTTTGTTTTAAAATAAATTTCAAATGTACTTAAATTATTGATAATGAATCTCGCCCTCACCCTGGAGGTGTACTGCACTGCAGTCGACATACTTTTACAGTTTTTCACTCAGCTATCGAGATCGATGAGGGACTACACTTTGCAGTGTATTAATGTCGTCACAACTTAATTCACATTAAAAATTGAATTTCTGTCAAAAAACCGAAATGAATTGATCTAGAAAAACTAAGAGATACGTATATTTTAAAGCTTTTTACAGAATCTGATCAGTTTGATCATGGGTGAGGCCAGTGCTATAAACATATGTATAAAATAAATTGTTTTTTTTTTCATTTTTAAAAACTTATGTAACGTATATAAAACCTTTTGAATATTCAAAAAGTGTTGTTTATTAAAAAAAAGTAGCATCTTAAATAAACACATTGATCCCGAAAAATCCCGGGAAACCGAAAATCTCGGAATCCCGAAATTCCCGGGATTTCAGGATCGGGATTTCCAAAATCCCGAATCCCGGGATTTTCAAAAATCAGTCCCGATTGGCATCCCTAGTACCAACACACTTTGACGACTTTTGCTATAACTTTTACTACTGTTGTCATTGTTTTATGTGTTTTAAATAGAAATGCGAAAATGTCGTGATTTGAGCCACACGTGAGTCACGCGTGACCGTGGTTATTAAAAAAATTTCAACTCTAACTTAATTTTGATTAAAAAATCACGTTTATTAATTAATTAATAATATTTTGCTGGAACATGCAGTTTGTTCTAAGAGTTACGCACATCAAATTTAGTGTGCCTCACTATTGCTTGAAAATTAATAAATTCTTTGTATGGAGAGTTTCCGTCTCCTCCTATACCTCCAAGGTTTTTTTTTTGGAATATGCAGTTTGTTCTAAGATTTACGGCCATGTGCTGAAAATCGCATGATTTGAAAATCACATGCGATCTGAAAATCGCCAATTTTATTTAAGCATGTGCAAGAGTTCACGCGTTTTGTTTTTTTTTCGAAGTAGTGGTCGAAAAATAAAACATATGTTTTAGCTGTCAAATTTGAACAAAAAAAAAATAATTATTTGCATGAAAAATGCCGGCAGCTTTTATATTACGTGTTATTTCATTAAAAAAAAACAGTATTTTAAAAAAGAACGTATCAGAAAACGTCTTCTAAGGGATTATTACAACCCAAGAGATATTCCTGAACAATGGTAAGTACCATAAGTACATGTTGTTGATAAATGGTTATAATTTCTTACATATTTTTTTCCAAGTTAAATAGAAACAGCTGCTCACAATCAAAATGCAAATTTAAAAGAAATTGTTAAACAACAATCAGTATTAAAACAATGTTGTTTTTTAATTTTATAATTTCTATGAAAATTTTCTCAAAAGATTATGAGTTTTTAAAATAAATGGAAAAGAAAAACATTAAATTTCCTTTTTATATGCTATTTATTGATGTTGAAAATAAATTTTAAAGGAAATTTACAAGTTCACATGTGGATCATATTACTGTAGGCTTGTGATTTAAAATCGCCAAATTTAAGGCGATTACGAACTCCAGCACACCTTCTTTGCGATTTCAAACCGTAAACACAACTTTCTTGCGATTTGCGATTTCTAGCACATAGGCGTTACTCACACCAAAAGTATGTGCTATCACTATTTTAGTTCTATATTGTAAAATTTGTTTTATATTGTAACATTTTTAAAACTTTTATAAAAGGTCAATTAATCAATCCATTACTTTTTAATAAATATCCCACTGTGCGGCTTTTTATTAAACGACAAAAACAAAGTGTGTTTGCATAAAGCAAAAATTCAATGACGTCGATGTTTGTTAAATTCATTTTATTACCAAAACTAAAAATTTTCCACACTCTACTCCACCTCCCCTTCATTTCACCACAGCCCTCCTTATATTTATATTCCTCCATACATTCATAAGTAGGTGGTTAGAACAAGGAAATTTTTAGATTTGGTTGGTGTAAATAAATGAATGGACGGATTTTGATTAAACATTGGCGGCATGTCAATGTGGCGCCATTACATGGAAGTTAAGATTTCTTTTAATAACGACATTTAAATTTGTTAAATACTACAATCGCTTTACCATTAAATTGTTAATAATTTGTAAAAACAAAGAAAAAATCTAACTCAATAAAAAAATAAGGATAACGAAAATAAATAAGGTCACTCAATTCATAAATTTATTTATAGGAATTTAATCTTTATGATTTAAACAGTTAAAACTTGTGACTTGAAACCTTGAAAATAAATTAACATAAGAGATGCACGATAAATGAATCGTTTACTGATTAAGAGCCTGAGATACTACTTGCCATCAAAAAGCTTCAAACATCAAAATGCTTTGCAGTCAAAGTCAAAAATGTAACAATGCACAGTTTGCATATGGCGTATGCATCGATAACTTTTTTGGTGTACTTTGGGGGGGAAACATTGTAAAATTCTGCACAGTTGAATTGAAGAATGCATTTACAACAGCGAGTTGTAAGAATCGGTGTATTATTTCACATAGCCCAATAAAAACTTCTTTCCGGAATATTATTTGTGCCTAAACACCATCTTATTATGTTGGTATTTAGATTAAATTTGGGCCAATCTTATTTTATTGCCATCTTACTAAGTTCTCGTCTTACTAAGTTTTATTATAATAATCGCGAAAATAGCTTTTAATGCCATAACTTCCTTATAAATGTTGGTAGTGACACACAATTTGGCTACAATAACTTTTACGGTAGTTACTATGTCATGAAAAATATTGTGGTGGTAGGTTCAAAAGTAACCACAGGTCTCATATAAGCGCCCTTTCTGAAATCACTTAAGGCAAATAAATCTCATATAGATGAAGATATCTAAATAATATTCGGCACAAAGAACTTTTACGTGAATCTTAACCTCCTAACATAATTTTGTTCTGGCGGGTCTATGACTGCTCATGGGTCCAAATAGAGTACACTCTCGAAGATTGGTTTTTATATACTGAGGTGTAGGGTATTAAATGGTAGGGCTTGAGCGATATACTTTTTAACTTGTTATTTTTATTGAATAAAAATGTGTTATGAATTCCCATGTATTATTTTTTATATTATGGCGAAATTTTGGTACAATTTATGTAAATATGGCACAATTTGGCCATTGAGACGGTACAAATTAAGAATTGTCAGTTTCCCACAGTAGTCCAGGTATAAGATGGTATCAAAAAAGCCAATTGTAAAATATAAAATTCTCCTGGTAGAACAAAGAAGCAACAAGTACCTCATGGTTTTCTTGGGTTTAAATTGGTTAATAAGATTTTAACCTGGTACGACGAGAACCAAAAGCAGGACGGACATGTCTCTTTGGAATTTGTATTTATTTTAAAAATCGAAAAGATGCGGGTCTTAAAAATGCCATATCAATTTTAATTCATTCCGAAATCTAAAACGGAATACAACCTGCTGGGGGAAATAAACCAGAGTATCAGGCGGGAATCGAACCCGCAACACCAGCGATGATAGACTAGCTCACTACCAACTAGCCTACCGGGGCACCCAATTTCAATGTGCGATAAAATTTGGAAGAACAACTTCATTTAACCTCCGATCGGTCACTTTGGGATTATTTAGGAATAAAAACTTAAGAAAAACCATAACCGAAGGAAGTGATAATATTATTAGAATAAATAAATATTGTTACGAAATTAGATTTATCTAATAATTATTTATGGTTTTAGTTATAAGTTATCTTATAAATTATAGTTTTATGTCATATTAGTTACTATTTTTGTGAACGCCACTGTACTAAATTTTCTAGCAATTGTAATTGTAGACTTTAGATTTAGATGTATAACAGTTATTTTAAAATAATTCGAACACAATTTTCTAGAAACTACTAGACGGTTCTTGAATCAACTAGGAATAGTTTTGAACTATAAATACAGGCTAACTCATAAAAGTTTAGTTTAGTTTGATTGGAGACATTTAACGGTTCAGATCGCTACTTACAATTGTGGTTAAATTTTGTGAACATTAATTTCAATAAAGTTTGTTAAGTGGAATTCGTGTGTGTATTTATTTTGATTTGCAATTAAAAGAACTCAAAGGTTTATTATAAAGGGAGTAAACCTTAACGCGTTTTATTAAGTAAAACGTAACAATATTTTCAAAAATAGCCTATTAAGTCTAAAAAGGCTTTCCTACAAAACTGCACTTTCTCCTGATTGCCACAGAAATAATTGAAAATCAGCTGCACGCAACCACACATTAAATTTACCACAACAAACTAACGGTACTAACATTCCAATGTATAAAATATCGGGTGGTTTATCGTGAGGTTTGATGTATAATGTAAAATAAAACACATAAATTTGAAAGTGAACTTGAAATTTTTGTTATCGATTAAAAGAAAAATTTATGGCATTTACTGTTTGAAATTGATATCACGTAAATGTTGGTCACGACTACGTCTGAGGTGGTCCATTCGGAAGGTCCAATTTTGGGCGACTCGTTTGGGAATAGCGACTGGTATCTCGCAAATAGCACGAGTAATGTTAGGTCCCAAAGCGTCAAACGTAGCTGGCTTATTCCTGAAGACCTCAGACTTTACATATCCCCAGAGGAAATACACAACAAGGTCATTGTTTCACGCGGTGTATGACTCGAAGCGCCATCTTGTTGAAACGGTGCTCACTGAGACCATGTGCTGGAATGGTAGGAAGCACATAGACCGTTAAAATGGTGCGATAATGGTTACCATTGACGGTAACATTCTGATTTTCCGAATTTTTTAAAAAATATTCACGAATGATTCCACCAGCCCGTAAACCATACCGTTGTTTTTAATGGATGTACTTGTAGCTCTTGGTACTCTTCGATTTGCTCAGCATCCCAAATACGGCAATTTTGTTAATTAACGTATCCGTTGACCCAGAAATGTGCTTCATCACGAAATTTCACGATAAAACAGCGGATTTTCATTGCGTTTTTTTTTTCGAAATACATCTGAAAAATTTGGAGACGCTGTTGTTGTGTGAGTCTTTCCATTATGACTTGCCAAACGGTATTGAACAGAATGACAAAGCAGTTTGATATGAGTCACGCGGTATCTGTAAAAAAAGCATTTTGAAAATCAAACCTCACAATGAGTTACCCGTTTTAAACAATTTTGGTAATTTTTTGGGACTACATGTCCATTATTTCAGAAAGGAGTACAGTAGGTAACGGATATAAGAACAAAAGATCAACAACATTAAAACAACTTCTAGTGGTCCACCATGAAATATAAGAAGACTTGCTAGTTTAAGAAAATCTGAAAAAGAAGTACTTCTTATAAGCAGGACTGTGGAGTCGGAGTTGAAGAGTGGGAGTTGAGGTTTTTGCACCGGAGTCGGAGTCGAAGTGCCCACAAAAATTCGCGACTCCGACTCCAAAATTTTTCGGCATAAAAAATTTAAAAAAATGTCCTAATATTTTCCAAAATAAAAATTCTTCGAAATTGGCGATGCAATATTTAAAATCGATTTGATATTTTTAAAGAATAATTTTCTTGCTACCATTTAAAAGGAACTGCATTAAAAAAAGAGTTTAGAGGCAATAAGGACCAGTCTCATATACATTAAGCATCAATGTAAGAGTAGGAGTCGGAGTCGGATTTAAACAATTTCAGCGGTTGGAGTCGGAGTTGGAACTACGAGTATTTTTGACGACTCCACAGCCCCGCTGTTAAGAAATATAAAAAGTCATCTTAACAGACTATGCTAGATATGCAGCGACAGGACCAGCTTCCAATTTAGCCAAATATCCAATGTTACAATGTCTATTTTTCCAAACTTAAGTAAAACTTTAAAAGTGTTCCAGGATCTTTTTATCACTTTGTGAATTCAAAACGATGAGTAAGTATCTTGTTATCCTTCCATTTTTTTTTTTTTTTTTTTTGTTGGGACCAGCACTCAGGAGATGACCCCAACTAATGCAATGCATTGTGTTGGAACTAGGAAAATAGGTAATGAGAAGGAGGAAAGAGGAAGTAGTGTTTGTGAACATTCGACTTGAACTTTTTCATGTTGTAAGTAAGAGGGAAGACTTCAGCAGGAAGGTTATTCCACATACGAACAGTCCGGCCAAAAAACGAATTTTCCCTGTAATGCGTTGTACGATTCACCGGCCAATCGACCACAAAAGGATGTGCTCTTGAGGAAAAACGTGTATTACGAACAAATCTATGGGTTTCGGGAACCAAATCCCTAATTTCATCAGAACACATCCCGTTGTAGTAACGATAAAATAGGCAAGTACAACCCACATTGCGACGGTGCTCAAGGGAGTCAATAGAATTGGATACCCTACTGTCGCCAATGAGAACCTTCGCCCTCTCCTGCACGCGGTCGAGAAGCTCCAAAATAGACTTTGAAGCACCGGCCCACACTTTGAGAGTTGTATTCCATTCGCGGTCGGATATAGGTGGTATAAATAGTAAGGAGATCAGATGGAGTGAAGTATATCTTACACCGTTTCAAAAAACCGAGGCACTTGAATGCTTCTTTCGACACCTTGAATATATGTTCTGTCCATCGGACGTCACATTGTATCCTCATGCCCAAAACATCAAGAGATTCTGTTTCCTCAATATTTATACCACCCATACATACAGATGAGGCACCTTGATCCGTCGCGTGTTTATGCGTCAGTACGCAACATTGGGTCTTTCGGGCATTAAATTCGACCCTATTCGCACGACCCCATTCTGAGATTATGTCTAGGTCACGGCCAAGCGTATCATTCATGTTCTGTCTCATAGCACAAACATCGGACACGCCTGGTCTGTAACCAAATGAATACGAATGGCAAAGGTTGCTGTCATCTGCAAAAGAATAGATAGGGTTGGAAGTTTCACATAAGAGGTCATTTAGAAAAATAAGAAATAGAGTAGGAGAAAGAACGGAGCCTTGCGGTACCCCTGAATGAATCTTGAACTCGTTTGATGAAACCCCATCTATAACAACCCGTATAGTGCGATCTCTGAGAAAGCTCGATATAAATCGACAGAAATTATCACCGACACCAAATGCAACAAGTTTAGACAAGAGTGCACCATGCCAGACTCTGTCAAACGCCTTGGAAATATCTAAAGCAATTACCTTACTTTCGCCAAAATGGTGAATGGAACGACACCATTTTTCTGATAACAGGGCCAGTAGGTCTCCAGTAGAACGACCTCTACGAAAGCCATACTGGCGGTCGCTTAGTAGGAAATTTGACTCTAAAAATTTTACAAGATGGTGATTTACCATACTCTCCATAACTTTGGAAAGTGCCGAACAAATTGCAATTGGGCGGTAATTTTCAGGGTTATTAGCCACTCCTTTTTTAGGAATTGGCGTTACATTAGCAACTTTCCAGCAGACGGGAAATTCACCAGCATGGTATAGAGTGCTGAAAAGATTTGCTAAGGGACGAGCTAGCGTCGAAGAGCACTGCTTCAAGACCAGTGCATGTATACCATCCGGGCCAGGAGACTTGTTTATGTCGAGATCCGCAAGAACCTTTTTAACAGCTCGAGCCCGAAAAAATATTTTAGGCATAGTTACGGATACTTTTTCGAGTTCGGGTAGTGGTTGGTTGCTATCTGGTAAGTTAGAATTATTTGCAAATAATTCGGCAAAACAATTAGCCTTATCAACCAGGTTCGTGAATGTTTGGCCATCCTTTAAAAGAGTTGGTATTGAAGAACTAGCATTAACCCTTACTCTTTTAACGAATGACCAGAAGATTTTACTGCCCCGGGGAGCAGTAAGAACTTCTTAGCACTTTGGCACACGACGACCTTGCCATTTTGCGTAGCAATTCAGTATCAGCGGTTTTCTGAATGCTTCCTCTCTGGATCTGACTGCTGATTTGCACGTCTGATTAAACCAAGATTTGGACCTAGGCTTATTCGAAGCATTTTTAACTGGAATAAACATTTTCATTCCTAGCATAATAACATTTTCAACCATTTTCGCCATGTCATTGACGTCATTGTCAAGGAAACAAAGTTTCCAATTAAAATGCCGAAAAAAGTCGTTGAGTTCAACCCAACGGGCTTTTCCGTAAACAAATTTTGATCGTTTCATAGCCTGTCGTGAAACGTTCCGAAGTTCGGAGAACGGAAAAGAGGCAGAAATGGTGCAATGATCCGAGTTACCGAGAGGTGCTAGAACTTCAACTTCGTACTTTTGAGGGTGCGAAGTAGGGAGATCGAACGGTTATTATTCGACCGGTTTTAACCGGTTATTTTAGCTTTGCCCAAGTCGGTTATTTTAAAATGCCTATTTTTCGAATATCGAATAAACCGGTTATATTGGTATAATAAACCGGTTATTTGAGTAATGTGTAATTTATATACATTTTCCTTACTCTTGTTGTAGATGTACCCGTAATTGAAGTATTTTCTAATTGAATATTGGCCAAACTTAAATTTTTTACGAAGAATATTAAAACAAAATGTAACAAAGGTCAAAAAACATTATGAAAAAAAACCAAAAACTATTCAAAATACTACAAAAACGTGTGCAGTTAAAAAGTTAATAGTAATTTGTGCCAGAGTATTCTAAATATTAAATATATTTTTATAAAAAGGTTATCTCTAGATCTTTTTCGAACGTGATTAAAAAGACAAAGTTAGGTTCTTGAAGTGCCCTAAAATGATAAGTTACAAAGGTTCTTCCATGTCACGACTTATTAATCACCTTTAATTAGTATACATGCTTGACATTAATGTGTTCCAAATGAAACTTAACTCCGTTCGAAGTAGTTCTAATGAGACGACAAATAATACTTTGCCAAAATATGCTGCCAAAAATGAATCATTGGGTGAAATATTAGCCCGTTGTGTTGCCGAGGACGAAATGCCCGTTAAGGCACTAAAAACTGTTAAGTAGTTCTAGCATCTCTTCATGCAGAAAACTGCAACATTACAGCGGAATCATATGGAAAAAATTTCTACAGTTTTATTTATTAAAATGTCAAGAACTAAAAAAAAATGAAGAAATCAAGCAATCCCTGCAGATATCGAGACTAGTCCATACATGCGTGAAAAGAGTAGTCCATAAAGTAGTAGGAGTACTCCAAAACTACTCCAATTATATGGTAAAAAGGTGGTCTATTTAACATTACGATGTACTAGGAGTGGACCATATAACCCACCGAAGTAGTCCATAAACTACTCCATGGAGTACCCAAGTGGGTTAGTTTCAAAAGTACTCCATGTTACTACTTTTTCAATAATCGCCTTTTATGGCGTGCACTGTAATCCATTATTGCTATTATTATATATATTTACTTGGTATTTTTAATTATTTTTATTTTTTTTTTTACAAATCTTAAAAAACTTTCCTGTTTCACTTTTAAATAAACAATTAATAATGGACAACATCAGGGCTACCAATGTGTAATACTGTAAACTATAGTATAGTATACCTATACATCATGCAGTTGTTGGCAGCACTGCATGTTAATTTGTCTAATATGGTCCATACTACAGTACATTGGACCATGTTGTAAGTAGTCCATTTAAGCCACAATGGACCACGTAGTCCAATATTATCTGCAGGGATGTGATGGAATGTTTTAAATTGTAGTCGACGAATTGACAAATATTTTACACAAAAAGAATGTTCAGTTCACTATTCGTTTCTATAGAAATATATATAAAAATATATATATAATGCTGAAACAAAATAGTTTAAAATAGATAATCCTGGCTAAGAGGTGTTGTTTGCAACTTTTGAAAAATATGGTTGATTTATATAGACATGCTTAACCACCAACAAATTAAAACTCATTCAAAATAAATTTGAGAAAATATTACAAATAATAACTTTATAAAATTCCTATAATTTATTTGCTTTTGCAAAACGTTGTTCTAGATCAAATATCATTCAACAGTTTCTAAATTACATTATACAAATATCTTCTTACAAATAAAGTTTAGTAAATCAATACAAAATTGTTGAAAATTTAGCTAAATTTGATCAATTTACTGGTCCCACTTTTCTTGGATTTTATCGTAAAATATTTGTTAGGTCTGATCTAAATCATATCTATGTATTTTGTTGGTTCCTTACCTTTGCAAATTGTTTTGTTTTTATTTAAATTAACGTTTTATTTTAAAAACTTATTTGATTTTTGTGTTTTTAAGTATTCGAATTAAAACCGGTTAACCGGTTATTTAAAAATTGCTTAACCGAAAACCGGGTTTTTTAAAATAGCAACTATTCGTAATATTTGAAAAACCGGTTATTGAAAAAAGTCGAATAATCGATCTCCCTAGTGCGAAGAGAGGAAGAGGTCAAGGGTATTGTGTTGGTGCCCATCAACACATGGAATATGCGTTGGTTCATTCACCAGTTGCACGAGGTGATTATGTGCAGCAAATAGCTCAACATATTGGCCTTCATAGGTTGTACGGCCCGAGTGGTGAAGCCAAGAAGAATTGTGGACATTGAAATCACCAGCAACAACGATTTCACTGTCCGGACAAATCTCAAGAATCTTCGATATTGAGTCGGAAAGGGAGTCGAAGCGCGATAATGTGATATCCCTTCCCATGATTAAATTTGGTGGCTCTGAATCTTCCAATGATGCAAATATATGTGATATGTTTGCTACATTTTTTTCCTCCTCATATTCCAACAAGGAAATTAATATTTTATCCGATTATCCATATCAAATACCTGAATCTTCAATAATAAATTGTCCAATATAATAAGAAACAACTGTAATGGATGCTGTCAAAGCAAGTAAATAAATGTATTTCCCCGATTACTGGAAAAACTATTTCATTACACCTTCGCTTAAATCCGGATGTAGATCCAATATTTCAAACTATAGAGGTAATGCTGAATTTTTTGTTATTGTTTACGCTTATATCATGACATACACACTCACGAAATACTTACTGCTCGTTCGCCGATAGCGAACGTTAACGCTCGCATAGTAAATAACATTTAAAACAAAAACAATTTTTGAAATTTACAAATTACATT
The DNA here is from genome assembly GCA_943735925.1 of Pollenia amentaria. Lineage (NCBI taxonomy): Eukaryota > Metazoa > Arthropoda > Insecta > Diptera > Polleniidae > Pollenia > Pollenia amentaria. The sequence continues at coordinate 69,079,073 of OX031007.1, read as the reverse complement.
TAAAACAAAAACAATTTTTGAAATTTTGTTTTTGTTTTAAATGTAATTTGTAAATTTCAAAAATTGTTTTTGTTTTAAATGTAATTTTCTATGCCAACGTTAACGTTCGATATCGGCGAACGGGCAGTTAATTTAACCAATTTTTCGCTGCACCAAATAAACTGAATATAAAAACGAAATAAGATTTTAAGTAAAGGCCATGTCAGATAAAACTTTTGCTTCGCGTTGCGTTACCGATTCGCTTTGACATCTAAGATAAAATATACTTACATACTTATTCGAAACATGTCACATAAAGTACTTTCAAAGCGGACCGAAGCAAATAGTTAGCCAACTCTCATCTTTTTGCGCGCTTTGACACTTGGCTAGTATAATTTTTTTTTGTTTTAATTTTTTTGCCAAATTCAATTCCAAAAAACCGTCCAATTAAATTTTTAACTTTTATTTTTATAACAAATAATTAAATGTACAAATTACCAACCGCTTTTATAAGTAAACTAACAATGCGCGAGTGCTTTCAAAGTTTTCATTGTGTCATACACCTTTTGCTTTGCGATTTTTTGCAAAAGGTAGAAACGTCACGCAAAGCGACAAAGTTGTATCTGACACGGCCTTACCTGACAGATTTTTTTTTGTTTTTTGTGTTTAATTAATTGCATTGTCAAAATACTAAAATCATTCGTTTTATGATTTTATTTTTTTTTTTGCTAAATTTCGTAAGTCACAAAATATTTAAAATTTTTCGCATTTAGAAAAATTGTAAAAAAAACTTCTTTCTTTTGTTTTTAGTTGAATTTTTCATTATAATTTTGTTCATTTATTTGCTAAAATATTAATGAATTAATTATTATAAATAATTCTAATATTCTATACAACTCCGATTTCCATTTCAACTCAAAAGTGGCAAAGAAAATGTTAATATTTTTATATCCGTTTTGACAGAAAAAAAAAAAAAAAACAAAAAATTGTAAAGGAAAAAGTTGATTATAAAGTTCTGTTTCTGTTAGAAGTTTTTGTTTGGCGTTTTCAGTACAAATATTTGCATATAAATGATAAAACTTAATCTTTACCTATAATTTGTTACCAATAAAACCAATAGACCAAAATAATACGTGTTTATCATATAATTGGGTTTTAAAGGTAAATAAAATTGCAATGAACCGAACTAAAGTGAGTTGAGTTGAAATAAAGTGAAGTGATGTGAATGTATTATAAATTATAACTTTTTTATATTTAAATATTTTTTTTGTGCGTTCGCACAAGATAATCACAAATAACCCTTTTTTCGTAAAGTGTTTGACGATTGTTATCGATTTTGAAAAAAACCAGTTCGTGTGACGTCTCTTATAAACACACTCGACTATTGCGATCTTATCAATCAAATCGAAAAATGTATCGCAAAAGAAAATGGAGACACGAAATTAAAAAAAAATACAAAGTTGTTTACATAAATAAAAAATAGTGGTTAAATGTTTGGCGTGGCATAACTGTACTGCGTTACGGGGTTTCCAGGTTCATCATTAATCTAGTGAAGTGCCACCAACCAAAACTAATTTTTTGTATATGAGGCTTCTCAGGCGTTTGCCCAGCTACTTAAGAGGTAACTTAAAAGAACCAAGAACCAAAAAAAAAAGTAACGAATTTGTAAAATTCAAAATTCTGAATTAAGAATTGTATACCTTAAGGGCTCGTTAGTCTTACGTAAACGTATACGTTGCTTATGAATGTGATAAAGTAAAAATTTGTCTCCATTTTTACGCATCAGCTGTTAAAGAATTTTATGTATGTTTATGTTTAATGATAGAGCAAACATTCCATCGTTGTACCCGATTTTTTTTTTATATTTTAATACAAAACGCACAAATAATAAAAGCTAAAATGTATAAATTATAAAAATTTTGACAAAAAAAAAAAAAAAAAAAACAACTACCAACTACCCAATAAAAAATGTTCTTATTTTGCGAACCACTAACGGTGCATTTTAAAAAGAATGCACACATTTATGTGCTACGCAATAAGACAAACAGAGAAGCAGTAGGGCAAGTGAACGAATTCTTGCTAAATTTAAAAAAAATATATATAATTTATAGAGCCACGAAATTCCCTTACTACGAAGCAGGTTTGTAAGGGATCATATTAAAGAATAACGGTAGCAAAAAAATTCAGTGTGCACAACTGATCGTTACATTCAACAATTTTAAATAAGGGCAACTATTTATATTTGTTCACAAAGATATTATAAAAAGAAGGTATGTTAACTACGTGTCAAAATAAGTATGTATTATAATTAAATCTTGGAAGTATTTCTGTATTTTCCAACAAATGTTCTTTTAATTTACTTTTAAAGGTTGATATTAACGGAATAGTCTTTAAGCTTTCTGCCAAACTGTTATATTCAGTTGGCCCACTGTAACCAATTCGTTGTTTGGTAAGTTCCAGACGACATCTTAAAGTATGCAAATTTCTTATTGCTAATTATTGTTTTTAATTATATTTATTTTTTTTTATTTAATTATTCAGCAAAAAACAATTGTTGTAATATAAACGCAAAAACACTATCAGCCCAATTATGAATAACAATTCCCCGGGAATTTTTTCCCTATTCCTTGTTCTCCCATTTCTACCGGGGAATTTTTTCTCTTTCCCCTTTTCCCTTATTCTAAGCACACTTCGAAAATGGGAAGCTCTTCCCCGGGAATAAAGTAGATATTACAAATAGTGTCGCCATTTTGGCATTCTTGCAGCTAAATTGAGCATTAAAATTTTTTATTAAGCTGCAAAATTTTCATTTAGCGCTTGGCATTTTATTTATCATTTTTAGAAAATGTTTTTAGCTATTTTAGCATTATTTACTTTAAACATTTGGACGAATAGTTCTATTGATTTTACTTAATTTTTTTTTATAAATTCTATTAAATTTTGACTTAAAATAGTTGTACCTAAAATAATTTCGTATGAAAAGGTATAATTCTTATGTTAAGAAACATCTTACCAGCCTTGTTAAAAAATAGAACATTCGGAGAATATTAGAAATGCCCTTATCATGTTGATTGTAAATATTATTTGCCCTTTGATATTACGATATAAAAGTACAAGAAAATTTCACTTTGTATTAAGATAAAAATTCAACAGTGCAATTGTGTGAACAAATTGTTTGCTCTAAACTGCTGAAAAAATAATTATTCTAAAGTTTCAACTTTTCCTTCGCCTAAATTTAAAATTTATCAAAATCTATCCACTTGCTTAAATATTACAATTTCGTTAAAAAATAAGTCCCTAAAATATTTTTTGCTTCAAATAAAATTTCATACAGGCAATAAACTTTTAACAAAAATCTTTAAAAAATATTAGCATTTTTAAAAATCATTTTTAGCATTTTTTTGCCATGTCTCATGCCAGATTTAGCTGTAAAATTTTTTTTAGATCTGGTCACACAGATTACAGGTAGAATTTTATGAGAAAATTTGAAAATAATTTCGCCCAAAAATTGCAAGTGAGTTTGTGTTCAAAAATTTCAGTTTTTAAATTTTTTGTATAAAAATACATATCGCTCATTTCGTGCAAGACCGCACAGTGGCGCCCGTAGAGCAAGCGAGGTTGCAAAAATCAAAATTTTCATGAGTGCCGACGAAGTTTTGAATAAACGCATGTTATAGGAAACTTTTCAACGATTTCAAATATGCCACTCTTAATAATATCACATTTTTAGTTTAGAAGATATAACCGTTCAAAGTTGACCGACTTTCGGTTTTCAAAAAAACACACAATTTTTAGTCAATTTGTTGCGATTTCAGGTGTAATATCACGAAAAATAGGTAACGAATCGCCTTATTTTTTATTTGTATTGATTGATGTATTTATTAAATGTATAATGATAAAAAAAAATTAACTGTTTGCTTTGTGTTTCTCCTGGTAAATCACTATTTAAAAACTATCCGTTTTTTCACTATTTTTCAACTTTGACGGAAAATAAAAAAAAACTATATTTTTCTATATTTGCCATATTTGCAAAACCTGTTCTTTGATTATTTCTTTACATAATTCAAAAGGTTTTATCTGCCCGTACGTGCCCGTTTGGCTTCTAGAGGTAAAAAAGTTCAAAAAGACATGGTTGCAGAAATTGTATGGCGTCCATCCCTTATATGTTTTGACTGACAGTAGTTTGATCTAATAGTTTGAAAAAAACTACTCATTGAAATTAGCAGGTACGTACCTCACATAAACAATACTTTGGCGTACAAATGGTCAGGAACAATATTGACTTATGGTCCCTACAGGTAGGCACAAATCTTATTTGGACACGTGCATAATATCAAAATTGCATTATTCAGCCTAAATCCATATGTATGCAGGGAACAGGTAAATTTTTAGGCATGGTAGCATAAGCCTATATATTGCAAAATAAGCATAATGCCTGGATTAGTCTACGCCTGAAAGTTGGCGCAACAATTACTGAAACCATTAAACAATTTAAGTACTGAAAACATGGCGTTGAACAATTTAAAATTATTTGAACTGTTTAGAAAGTCAACCACACCAAAGTTTTTCACGGAAGTGAAAATTCTTCCTGAGAAGTTGACATTGATCAGCAAATGGGGCTGCGATGGATCATCCGGACAAAGCGTTTATAAGCAAAGGATATCTCCCGATGACGCTACAATATCGGACGGAAATATGTTTATGGCATCTGTTGTTCCTTTGCGGCTAAAATCGGATGATTCCCTACACTGGAAAAATCCACGTCCGTCATCAGTGCATTATTGCCGACCAATAATGTTTCAGTTTGCAAGGGAATCGGCAGAACTCATAAGGACTACGGTGAAGGACATTAAAGAACAAATAAGCAAGATTAAGCCTACAAAGCTGCAAATTGGAGAAGGAAAATATATTGAATGCAATTACGAGTTCCACCTGACCATGGTGGACGGAAAAGTCGTAAACGAACTGACAGGAACAACCTCAACAATGTCATGCCCGATTTGCAAAAAGAGTCAGAAGAACTTTTTTCAATTCAATTCAATTTATTTCATATATAATATGTTACATCTCAATTTTATATAATTAGTTGTAAAGAGTTTAAGATTAGTATCTTTTTCTGCTTAATTATAATATATTTCAATTAGTTTTCATAGACAGAATTATATTGGAGGTAAAAATTTAGCAAAAACCTATCTAAACCCCTTTTTTCGTATTATTTTTATATTTTTTTTATCGATTTTATATTATTATTTGTCAGAAGAACTTTGGTAATTTAAACGATTCTACAAATGAGGAGAATTACGAATATGGAATGTCACCATTGCACGCAAGGATAAGGTGTATGGAATTCTTGCTAAAACTGGCATATACCCTACCACAAGAGGAGGAAAACTTCGATGAAAATACATCAATAAAGGATAAGGAAAAGATCAGAAAGAAGCAAATACAGGATGGTTTTTTTGAAACAAGTTGGACTAAAAGTAGACTGTCCCAAGCACGGATACGGTAACTCAAACGACGGAAACACTTCTAGGAGATTTTTTGAAAATGATGAGGCAGTAACTAGAATCATTGGAATTGACAATCAAATCGTGAAAAGATTGGGAACGATCTTGGATGTTTTAAACTGCAAAGAAAATGTCAATTCTACAAAATATGGAGAATATGCGTCGAAAACTGCATCTCTTTTAGCAGAAATGTATCCACAGAAGAAGTTGACCCCGACCGTCCATAAAATATTGGCGCATGGTAAAGATATAATTGAGTACCAGTCTTTGCCAATTGGAGAGCTTTCTGAAGAAGCACAGGAGTCTCTTAACAAATTTTATAAAAAATATAGATTGCAGAACACATTCAAAGCATCAAGGGTGAGGCAAAATGAGGACCTCTTCAACATGTTGGCAGCATCTTCCGATCCACTTATTTCTTCCCTGCGGCATGTGAAGTCACGAATAGAGTTACAAAATAATTATAGTTTAGAAATGGTTAGTCTTTTAGATATGCCTTCTCTTACGAATTGTGATGAATATTTTACAGAAAATTGAAAAAATAAATTTAAAAAAAAAAATAATTTTTTTTTTAATTTGTTGGGTAATAATTTAAAACATAAAACCCTTAAGAAAAAAAATAAAAACAATCTAAAAATGTAAAAAAAATTTTTTTTAGTTACCATAAAATTGATTTTTCTACTAATTTTAACTTTGATAACCCATAAGTAGGCCCCTACAAAGCGTAGCACCCTTTCCAAACGCTCATTTCATAGGCTGAACAGTTATCTATCATATGCTGTTTAAACTGTTCAATTATCTTATTCGGTTCAAAAGATATGATTTTTGCAACGAAAAAACTCAAATGGCGCCACTGTGGACCGTCACAACTCAAAATTTTAAACTTTACAGGAGAGCCTTTTTAAGATTCCAACCTATTATTTTTTACCTTCTCTTTCACTAGAATACTAAAAATTATAGAATCAAATGTTTCTTTTTTGCTACAAAGAAAACCACATGTACAAGAGGAATGCCAAACACAAACTCAAATTTGACCTTGTTGATGTTAATTGCTCAAGTTTGTTACGAGAGGTCATAGCATCACAAGCATCTGTATTACCGTTATTTTTTCGATAATTCTCTCCGTTCTTAGATCAATTTGTAGAGATTTAAGAGAAGAACATTTCTGCATTACTAACTCGAAAATGCCAAATTTTGAGTTGTGACGGTCTTGCACGAAATGAGCGATATGTAAAATAAAATTATAAATTATTTCCTATATTATTTCTAATATTCTGGGCTGCAGACAAATAGTGCTGTAAGACTTATGACACCACATCACTTTCTTGAACAGTCAAAGTTTCTAAGTTTTGAATATCATTTGCATTGGTATCGCTGTCTTTTTTGAAGCGTAGTGCAGCCCTCTAGCGCCAATAATGCATCTAAATCTAATTTTGAGGCCACCATTGGGTCGCTCAATTACGTTGCGGCACTTTGAATGAATTTCATTAAATTTTAACTCTACCGACCCCTCCTCAGGTGTTCTATGAGGAGTCAGAGGCCACGGTTCCGGAAGATATCCTACATCGCCTATTAAATGTATACGTAGTTAATTTATTTATATTTTTTGTAATTGTTAGGGCTAGGATTTTCATGGCATTTTTCTACATAGATGGATTTAACTTGTTGTTCGGCAGGAGTATATTATGGTATCATAGAATTTTCGTCATAATTTTTTAAAAAAAAAAATCGGTTTTTACATGAACATCCTGCCCCTAGTTAATATTTAAAACCAAGCCGCCAATAATTATTACGGCCTTCCAGATAATCCTGCTCAAGATGTGGTCGTAATTCGCTGGTATTCCAAATAAATGAATCATAATATCATCTTCATATACTTACAATTTTTGCGGTAACTCCAGTGGGTTCTACAGCTTTTGCTTCTTCAGCTAGCACTATAAATGCTATACTAAACATTTTGATTTATTTAAAATTTTTAATTCTTCACTTCGTACGCTTGTTTTTCACAAAATATTTTTTACAACTTTTGAAATAAAACAAAACAGCTGTATGCAAAACAGCTGACTGCGATCGAAATTCCCTTCCCCAATTATATTCTCCCCGTCTGTTTAGAATAGGGGAATTTTTTTCCCGGGAAAAACTAATTCCCAGGAAACCCATTTCCTCGGGAATATTTATAATTGGGCTGTATACGATGTAGCAGCTCAATTCAACTTTTAGGTATAAATTGACAAAAAGTGGCATCTCAGTTCATTTTGTTCTGAACAAGATTAAAAATTGAACGAATTCAAGAAAACAACATGCCGAACAAAATAATTTCTCGCTCTCTCTCTCAAAAGTAAGACGTTTAAATCAATATAAAAACAATTTTCTTCGGACAAAAATATTCTTCGGAACACATGGTTGAATCGAGCTTAAATGTACTGCATTACGGAGTTTCGAGATTCGATTTTAATCTAGTGGAGTGCCAACCAAAACTCTGGTGAATGCGACTTCTCAGGCCTTTGCCCAACTACAGAAGGGGTAACTTAAAATAACCAAGAACCAAACCACACAATTAACGAATTTTAAAAATTTTAAATTAGGAATGGCATGCCTTAACCTTTAATTAAAGTAAATAACTAAAACCATTTTCAAAATTTTTTACTAAACATTTTATTGATAATGGATATAAAAACGGCTTCACAAGAAGCAAACATGGCTAAATAAATTAAAATTTTTTTTTTTTTTTTTTTTTTGAATAATAAAATCAATATTTACAATTTATTTACATAAAATTGATGAAAACATAATAGAAAACCATGTCATCCGTATTTAACTATTTATTCATAGAGATTGACCCACAGACATAAAAAATTGGAACACATGTAAAATATACAAAATAAATACATACTTGACTTTTTTCATTTAAAATTCTTACACATTTAACGGCGAGGATTTAAAAAATTATGAAAAACGGAGTGAAATTATACCTTCTTTCAGCCGAATATTTATTTATTTATTTATTTGCAAACTTAAGACACAAAAACCTTGAGGGTAAATAAAGAGCCAAAGTGGAGCCAATACATTGAGTTCAAGTAAATCTCTATAATTTACACAATCATGAAGACTTTTTGATTTTTATTCAACAGTTTGCCAGGCATTTGTTGTTTGTCGATTGGGCCAAAGGCAGTGTTGCCAGAAGTAGGCAAAAATCCATAAATAAAAGTTTTTTCTTCTCTAAAAATGTAGTTTATGCTGCAGGTTTTCACACATCCTGCATGTCCAAACTCATTTAAATTGACAGCTGTGGCGTAAATAGGCTCCATGCAAGTTAAAAGCAAATTAAATTTTCAAAAGGTCATTGTAAAGGAAACCATACAAAATGGCAGAATATTTTTATACGAAGTGTAGAACGATTTGTTTCTATTTTTAACAATGATCATATACATATTTTTTATTTTCATATTAAAAATCTTTATGTAACACAAAATTCAAAGAACAATATTTAAAACTAATTGTTAAGTTAAATATTTTTAAGTATTTATATAACACAAGAAGAAGAAAAATTAAAAAAAAATATGATCAGCTGTTTTCTTGACTGAGAATTGCAGCACACAGCTTGAAAGAGAGTTTTGAAAGCAAGTTCGAATACATTTTTAAAAGTATAAGAGGAAAATCAGATTTTGTTGAATACATTTTCTGGCAACACTGGGCAAAAGACAAACCTTATTACGTTATTAAAATGAATAGCTGAAATAATTTATACCAAATCTTTTGGCAGAAAAGATTTCTTTTGTATAATTTTTTTTTCTTTTCCTCTTAATGTTGTTCAGTACCATAAATATTTTTCGTGTTTTTTGCTTTAAGGTGCTGTGGGTTGTGATCAGCATGCAACTGGGTTGACATATTGCTATTGACACTTGACAAGTGTTGTCACGTTGTCATGGGCCACATGAACGTTGTTAATTTAAAAGGGAGGGAGACTGTAAATACAAAAAAGGCGAACAACGTAAATATCCACATAAAGACCACTAAGAACACGAACGAGCGGATAATGAAAAAGGAACAAGTTATTTTGTAAATCTTGATTGTTTCTACTTCTTGAGCAGCGACTTTGGATTCTGTTTTCTCTCAAAGCTTGAATATTTTTCTTAATTTTATTTACAGCAATGGCACTCCTTGTCAGAATTTTAAATAACTGCGGGTTTGTTTTTATTTTTCTCTTTTAGTCCGTTTTAGTGGTTGTAGCAGGGGTGGTGGTAAATTATCGGCATTTATGGAGCATACTTATGCAATAACAAAAATAAAAAATACAATAGAAAAAAATCTCTATCAATATTCCATAAATGTGCCCTATTCCACCACATTTACTACACTTTTTGGTCTTAAAAAAAGATATTGCAGTTTTAAGTTTTTATTGTCTCTGGAGCGAGTTTTAATTATATCTTAACCCTAGAAAGATAATCATATCCTGACATGCGTTAAAGATAATCATACGTAAAACTGGCGCATTATTTTAACCTGCTATGTTGTTGTATTTTTTGATTAATTAAGAACAAATTAAGTTTTACATGAATGTTTACATACATATACGAGTATATTAAATAAAAAGGCGTGCGTAAAATTTACGCAGATTATCTTTCTAGGGTTAAGGAAAATAAACAGAAGACGCTTGCGGAATTACTAAATTTATTATTTATTTATTGAAAATGAATACTAAAAATGATATTTTAAAACGAAGTATGCCACTAGTTTACGCGACTTAGCTTTTTAGGGCATTAATTAAGCGTTGATGCAAGGGGTGGGGGGAGGGGAGGTGAGGTCATGACCCCCTAAGCTAGACAATCACTTTTATTATACAATCATAAATTGAGTTTTTGGCTGTTCCGTCTGAATTTCCACTAGATCATCCCCCTGAACTTAAGGCTGGATCTGCCCATAGTGTCACTTCACAGTGTTGTTGACATAAAATCAAAGATTCTAAACTACTGACTATCGTTATAAAGCAAAATAGAAACTTTTCAATATAAGGGATTTAAATGCGGTGTTTATTCGGGATAATTTTTGATGGAATTTCCACGAAATAATGGTGAACAAAATTATTCCAGTGTTTCACATTCCAATAAAAAATGGAGCTTCTAATGAATCAGGCTTGTAAGTGTAAGGGATAAACGTTAAAGTTTTGCTTACCATAACGCTTACGGAAGACATGAATTTTATATGTCGCGTTCCCACTTTAAAGCAATAAATTTTTGACACATATAGCGCTTTATTTAGCGCATATAAAAATTGGTGATTGTAACGATCAGCTTTAAACACTGAATTTTTTTTGTTACCGTTATTCGTTAAAATGCTCTCTGCTTCGTAATAAGGGAATGCCGTGACTCTTCAAGTGTTATATTTAATTTTTAAGCACTTGTTCACTTATGAACCTAAATGTGCGCTTACTTTTTGAAATTAACTATTAGTGTTTCCCAAAACAAGAAAATTTTTTTATTGGGTAAATGAAAAAGTAACCGTCATTATTTTGACATATGACCTTTATTATTAACAAGTAAAATTCGGCTGGGCCGTATCTCATATACCCTTCACCATAATTTTAAAAATCGTATCAAAACCCTAACACTTAAAAAAAAAACGGTTCGCATATGAACACTTCAAACGCTTATTGTATAAATTTCTGCATGCACATTTCCAACATGCATAGTTACTAAGCACCGAAAACCGTTGTAAAATAAAATAATAAAATATGTTGTATATATGCAACAATAGGGCTGAATGGATTAAATTCGTATGGGGCCAATTGAGACAATGGACCGATTGGGCCAATTTTCAATATTCGATACATATTAGAAATATCTGAGCCAAATTTGGTACTCCTATCTCATATCGTATGGACGCTATTATGGAAAATGTAGTTATTTGTCTACAATTTGGTCACAAATAAACCAAAAATTTAAGTTTATTTCAGATGAAAGTTAAAAAATAAACTTCATAGATTAGAAAATTATGCGTTAACAATAATGGGCAGTTGGGTTTTTTTTTTTTTTTTTTTTTTATTTTTGGTTAATACATCAGCCATTTGGGATCTAGCTGAATTTTAATAGCGAACTATTCCGAACTAAATGTGATAAAAATATATATCAACTTAGTCCACATCATATCTGGTATCGTCGGAAACCCCATTTCAACAAACAAACAAACGGAAGAATAGGCGGTCATCGTTGTATCAACTACGCTACTCATAAGGATCCAGAATATATATATATATATATACTTTATAGGGTCTAAGATCCATATTTTATAAATTCGAAATGGAATGACAAACTCATATAAAAACAAAAGGGTGTTGACTTTCCACCTGCGGCGAAAGGTATAAAAATATTTCATATTTTTTAATAAAACTTAATTATTTTTTCTGAATAAGGACATATTATTTAAAATTAAGGGAATGGGGCTGATGTTTAGCAATTCTGTTGTGTCAAAACTTCAAGCGAAAAGTGAATGATTAAATTTTATTTAAAAGCGTATTAGAGAATAAAAAACTGTTATACAAAATATATGCACACACATGTGTGTATTTGTATCAGTGTTGCCAATCCGTGTACTACACATATTGTGTGTAATTTCTACTTGCATGCGTAGCACATGTGTAATTTGTTCCATGTGTAATCTGTGTCATTTTACTTTGAGTTCTATTTTCTCCTTAATTTTTGATAGGCAAGTTTTTCTTTTCGAACATTTTTTAAAGAAATAATAGGGGGTTCCACAAGATCTCTAAATTTGCCAAAGTTACTCAAAATTGTTGGAACGCAAAAAATCATTTTTGAACTTCTTGAAATACTTATGCTGCTTACTTTGTAAATTAAGCTCTATTTAAGGAATTTTAGACGTTTAAAAGTCATAAAATTATAAAAGAAAACATTTGCATCATTGTAATTTTTTATATTTTGTTTTTTTTTTTATATATTACAGAATAAGGGAAATATGTATGCAATAATGTATTTACCACTTTAATTTTTTCATTAAAACCTTACATTTTGCTTTTTAATATACTTTTTAATACAAACTAAACTTTTTCTTTTGCTTGTAAATTTACTGATTAATATACCAGTTTCAAATGTAATTAACAGCTGATTCTTTATTCCTGTCCGACCCTACCCAAAGAAAAAGTTCGTGCACATTTGTACGGGAAATGAAAAAAATACTCTCTTAATTGCACAACAATTGTTATCTGGAACGCTTTTTGGTTACTTTGTGTAAGTTTGGGCGGTTACGTTATGCATGTGGAACAGAGCTTATATTTAACAGAAACTGTCAAATGTTATTGTAATTTCGTTGACATTTGTTATTTGAGCTAATTAATAAAAAAGTGTGTACATCTTACAGATTTAAGAATTTAAGAGGAAAGTTCCTAATGTTTCATAAAAAAAATAAATGTTTTTGCAATTTATTTGAAGACTATCACGTGGGCACCCATGTTCTGTAGCTTTGATAAGAACATCTCGCACCGAAAACATGTGAAACAAAATATTCCATCGCTTCTCGAAAAGTGAGTAAAAAGTGTGTCTGTAACTCATGTCGAAAACTATCAAAAGAGATTACGTCGTTACGTTATAAATGTCATAACATTCCACTCGAAGCCGATATGAAATTGCAGATGTAGGGAATGCCAGTCAAACATATCGTTGACGGCGACCAAATTTGACTAAAATTAAAAAATTTTTAACGATGGCGGCAAAAATACAACCGTAGGCTATACCGAAAAATGTAAAGTGCCACTTTAAAGTTTTTTGATTACAAAATTGCTTTGAAATCATTCGTATATTTTTCAAAATTGTTAAAAGCAAAATAATTAAACAATGAAAAAAATCTGCCAAGAACAAAATACTTATCTCTTCCGTGTTAATATACATTAAGTTTTGCATTTTTAATTTATTTTTTGGTGTTAAACATTTTTCTCACCCCGTTTTTAAGCGTGAGTTAATTTGACAGTTCAAAGCGGTAACTTTCTCACAAAAATTTTACATACACACTTCTTCTGTATATTGGTGAGAACTTTCCTAACGTGACAGTTATTACTCGCCAAAAAATGTTACAGACGCAATTTAGTGAGAAAACCAGCTGTTTGTTTCAATTTATAGAATTTTTGTTTCATTTCTCACATTTTAATCGAAGAGTTTCACGCCGCGGAAGTTACAGAACATAAGAAAACAAATTTGTTTCCATTAAACAGAACGTTTTAAGAATTTATGTTACTTAAGCTTGAACATAAACATTTTTGTACTGTTCTTTTGGCTATGAGACGTACCGTTAAGAATGCGCATCCATTTCTTTTTTACTTCAGGAATCAATAAGCTTTGCCTCTAATTGCAAACAAGGAATAACAAAAAGGTGATGTAGGGCGAGATCATTCTATCAAAGCAATTTTTTCGTTTTGTACTTGGACACAGTCATGTGTAATTTACGAATTTTTCATTGGCAACACTGATTGGTATTCGGTTGGTAGAATTTAATTTATGCCAAACATGTTTTATTATCCAAGCATACATAAAATTTAGTGCACTAACTTCTCCCTGTAGTCGTACAGGAATCTCAAATGATTGAATTAAATGTGTCAACGATTAAATAAACTGTTGATTTAATTTTTATCTTAGAGCGAATTGCTTTTATGACCCGGAGGTAAATTTTTATTGTGCAGCCAATTAGGGTTGAACGATATTAGAAAGAAGGTTAAGTGTGTTAAATGTTGAAATATTAACATGTTGGTTTAAATTTGTTTAACTTGACGTGTTAAGTTCTTGGTTGCCTGGATATGTTTTTAATACATTGTGTCGCTTTTTTTTTTTTTAATTAACCACGGTGTTTATAAAGCAAGGATTAGGTTGATAGGAAATTAAAGTTTAGTTTAAAAAAATAAACATGGGTAACAAAACCATTTAGTATGAAATAACAAATATATTTGCTCTTTTCTAGCTATTATTTCAACACAAAGTTAAGAGACATGTTGTATAATATTGTATTGCTTATTGAGTTGGCTTGTTATAAGTATGCACTGATTAAATTTTTAGCAAATAGGCTTTTATACAAAAAAAGAAAAAAAACATAATAGATCATTCACATTACTGTTTTCACTCCAAACGTTAAGCCCCTTGCTTTGCTCCTTGCTATAGGTTACGGGTTAGCTAAACATTCCAAATACTTCGACCAGATAAAAAGGGCATGATTAAAGAAATTGAGATAGGGAATTATTGTTTTTTTTTTTTTAAAAAGGGGGAGGGTTTTAAGTACACTGTTTGAAGAACTTTTTAATGTACATAATTGCCAAATTTCATTATGATATCTTTATTAATGTCAGATTTATAGAATGTCAAACCTTTAAATTACTAATTTTTACTCATATTGAAAGCCCTTTCATTCATTTACACTATAGAAAAATTTATTTTAATGTTTGACATTCCATGAATCTGACATGGATAGAGATATTGCAATGAAATTTTTAAGTTATGAAGGCCGCAAAAATCTGAAAGCAGTGGACTAAAAACATCCCCATTTATTATTAAGAAATACGCCAAATTCCCAATCCCGAAAAAACTCTTTAAAAAAATGATTTTTTTACAAAAATGGCAATACTGTCACTATTTACGACTCCATATTGATAAAAAATTTTCAGAAAATTACGGACATATTAAAAAATATTACTGTTCTAACTTGATAAAAATCGGTGTGTTGAATTATTAGAATTTTTTAATTAAATTATTTTTTTTTGGTTTGAAAAATTTGGTTATTTTTGGATAGGGCAAATTGACTAAAAATTTCTTCCAGAAGCATACTCATAACGTTTTTTTTCGAAAAATATATGCGTTTTTATATATTTCTGGAGAAAATATTTTTTTTTACCAGCAAAAGAACATGGCCATCTTTTGGTGAAATAGTAAAAATGAGTATTCATACGAGGGCAGATCAATAAGTCCGTGACTTTTCGAACTTCCCTCGTAGTTATTTGAATTGCAACACGGCTCCCATCAAGTACCACCTGTTAATAGACTACTGTCATGGATCTATTACAACACTCCGGAGACCAAGCAGCAGTCTAAACAATGGGTTTCTCCGGGTGAACCGGCTCCGAAGAAGGCCAAGGTAAGTTTGTCGGCCAATAAGGTGATAGCAACAGTTTTTTGGGATGTACGCGGGATAATCCACATCGATTACCTTCAAAAGGGAAAAACAATATACGGCGAATATTATGCCAACTTATTGGACCGATTTAACGAGGATTAAAAAAAAAACAACTCCAAATGGCCAAGAAAAATTACATGAATTGGGCTACGACTTGGTACCTCATCCACCATATTCTCTGGATTTAACCCCCAGTGACTATTTCCTATTTCCGAACCTAAAGAAATGGCTCGACGGAAAGAGATTTAGCTCCAACGATGAAATAATTGATCAAACAAATGCCTATTTTATGGACCTCGAAAAAACCTTATTTTTTGGAAGGGATACACAAATTCTAGAAACGTTGGACTAAGTGTATTGAGCTAAAAGGAGATTATGTTGAAAAATAAATTTTTTTTTTTGTAAAAAAAACTGTGTTTCATTCAAAAAGTCACGGACTTATTGATCTGACCTCGTATGTTTCACCTTTATACGCATTAACATTCGCCTCGAATATACAACTACACTAATAGAAATATGCATAAGCATTTAATAAGACAACATATCATTGCTTTAAGTCTGCTTTCCTACCAATATAAAAAATGTTTAACCCACTGTTGACAACAGCTTCATATTAAGCATTATCCCCCTGATTAAAAACTCGAAAAATCGTTGAAAAATCAACCCAAAATTTATCCGAATATCTTTAAAGGCAAAGGAGATAACCTAAAAATTTAAGCATATTTTTTGTAGGTCAGCTTAAGTCTAATTTGTTTGCAAGCCAGAAACACACATATTTTTCGCGCATTTTTTAAGCTGGAATATTCAAGGTTATCAATTTTAGAAGTCCACAAGGCACTAACCCGACCCTCTGTGAACCCGTGTTCTTTCAAATCAAACTCAAAAGCTGCCCCGCTATGACAGTTTCAAGAATTGCATCAGTTGCAGAATTAGTTTTCAAAACAACACGTTCATATGCAATTGCGATGGTTAGGTTAGGTTCCATTGGCAGCCGTGATCAAGCACAGCTCACGTGGGTCCAGTAGTTCCCGTTGTGTTACCATATCACGCCGTCTCCCATGGGTCCTATGAAATCTGGCTGCTAGTATTCCCATGCAGCCAACCGGTCGATTCAATAAAGGAGTGGATCCTGTTTACATCAACATCAGAGAGACAAGTTGTGTCCCCAAGGGCTCTTCGACCATACATTTCGAGTCTTAAGTCTCCGAATGCCGGGCAATTACAGAGAAGATGTTCCGTTTACTCTTCCTCCTCCTCATCGCCGCAACTTGTACACAAATCATTAAAAGGGAACCCCAGCCTCTGGGCGTGCCTCCCAATGGGCCAGTGGCCAGTTATAACCACAATTTGGTTTCTTAGATGATATCTGGACAGCTGTAATGCCCGCCGTGTCCTTTTTCCATCTATAATGGGCCAGATTTTCCTGGTTTCCCCACAGGTGGTTTCATCGTGCCACCTCTGACTGGCGATAAGATGAAACTTGTGCGCTATAAGCCAACGAATCCGCCATGCGTTCCCATGTATGACCCCGTATCCGGGGACCCAATTAAGGGTAACCAGTGAATGTCTCGCTATCTCCTCCAGAGACATCCGGCATTCTCGGACAATTCTCGATGTGATGAACACATTCTCCAGGGATCTTATGGCCGCCTTGCTATCGGTAATAATGTGAATATCCCTTCCAGATATTTCACCGTACCGGATGCGTCTCGCGGCTTTGTGATATAATTCAGTAAAATATAAAGAGCAAAAAGAAATGATGCGAGTAATTTTATTAAAATGAATAAAGTGTTTTCCAAGCAGTTGCCAGAGTATATGTGGGATTAAAGAGGACACTTTCAGCTTTCTGATGGTACTAGAATCTCTTTAGCCTCTTTTGACGATAACAAGTTATATTCCTCCGATATTCGGATTTAACTAAAATATAGAACTTGGGGAAACATTTAATAACACATCAGGTATAAATGATACAGTGATGTAGCGAACCATTTCTTAAAGACTGCTATTTACTAACATAACGAAAAAAATGTTACCCATTATTGATAACAGTTTGCGATAAATCATAATTTAGTTCTGATCAAATTTACAAAAATTAAATTTTTTCTATAATATAATAAAATATTTGTTTTCAGCAGCATGCCACACCCTCAATTACCAATATTTTAATTCAGTTTTTTAAATACAGTAGTTCTAATATGTTTGCTATCGAATTGCATTAAAATTTTTGAAATCGTGGATAACAAACAATTGGACTTTTGGCTAGAGTTTGCTAAAAACCGTAAAAATGTGAAAACGCGGTTCCAGGCTTAAAATAATTAAATCCGGTCGGTTTCGGCACGGCTTTCAGTTTTTCCTACAAATCTTGCATATTGTTGTGTTTGACTGGTACTCTGATAATTTGAAATGTTTCCAAACTCCATATTTTAGTTTAGACATTTCTGAAATAAATTTAGTGTAATAAAATAAGTAAAAAGGTTTAATATGCTGCAAAATTTTATTGGTAATTAACCCATTTTGCACCGCCGTTGCGTTTTCGCAACACCATATTTGGATGCATATAAAACTGATTAAGTATTTTAAAAAATTTCTTTTGCTCTTTAATCAAGTTAGTAAAAGCAATGAAAAACGTTTATCAAAAAACGATAAATGAAAATATAGTCCCATTCAGTATAATCTTATAAAAATCACTGTTGCGAAAACGCAACAATGGCTTATTGCATGCAAATCACTTTACTCCATTTCTGCTCCGCTCACTCCTGACGCAACAGAGTTGTTCTTAAAAAATTTTTATATATTTGTTTCTTGAATGAAAACTTTGTTTTTAGTTATCATTTACACTCATATTGTTGCACTTCAGAATAAAATCGTCAATGAATAAGTCAATGAATAAGTATTTATCTACATAAATATGTACATATGTATGTATATATTATAATTATTAAAATCCGAAAATAAAGATTGATGAAAAGTAGCCCTTTCTGCAATTTCAGCAATATTTTGATCCAGAAATTGTTATTATACTTATGGTAAGCAGAAAGACATATCGGTGCAAATTACTAGGAAGCATTTGTACCGTTTCATGGGTACCCAAATTTTGTCAGGCTACCATAATATTCCCCATATCCGACATTACTGATCCTTCAATTGGGTGTTCCCATCGTCAAGCATCTATTCTTTTAAATGATTCAAAAAATAAAACGTGTTTTTCACATAATGGGTAACAACAACAAAATACTGGTTTCTGATAGATTCGATAAAGTGCGTCCAGTTATTGCCACTTTTAATCGGAGTTTGTTATATTTGATACATATTTTTTTGTTTTATTAGATGGGCAAATAATAACTTATTTTGGCCAACATAATGTTCATATGTTCAGTACTGGTGGCTTTGTTCGATACTAAATATTTTTTTGAAGCTAATTATTGATAAAGCCTCGCAAGCAATTGTCGCAAATTGCGTTTATAGCTAAAATTGCTACCTAATTACTGCTATTATAAGAAAAACGAGGAAAGGCATATATATGATTTCGAGGTAAACGAATTGAACATATTACAACATATACGCCGTGCTAATGTTCGTTGTTTTGAAAACTTGAGACAATTATCAACGTAAAAAGTATAATAAAGTGCTTTTAAAAATCGCACTCAAATAGTGTATAAAACATTTCTATAATAAATAAAAACTATATATTATTTACTTATGCAAAAATCAAATGATTCTTTTGTTACCTTAGAACAATATTCTTACTTTTACATAAAATGTTATTTGCACGTAATTATCCAACGTTGCGTTTTCCAATACGGTCACCCGATTTTTTCTTACTTTCATTTTCGTAATCAGGGGGTTGACAAGTGCTTGCAAACTAAATCTCATGTAAATATGTTAGCGATTTCGGCTAGTGGTACAAGATGGGTTAATATGGCTGCGATTTCCATGCAAATGCATGTTTTTCGTCGATGGTCTAAGGACGATGTCGACCAATTATCTTTCCAAATCATTAAGTTTGAGTTAAAATGGCATCGATTTGTGTTTGCATAATTTGGTTTTCAATGCATTTTTTGCGTATACTATAAAAAAGTTCTTCAATAAATTTATAATACACAAAAAAATCTTGCAAAAAAAAAAATAAAAACCGCGGTTTTGATTTCGGTTAAAACCGAACAGTAATCGCTACTTTTGGCCGATGAAAGTAAATTTTCAGCCACAGTGCACCGGTTCTTACCACATTCTCATAGAAAAGCAAGAAGTAAGAAAGTTTACCCTATTAAGACTTATCATTTGATACCCTACACCACAGTATATAAAGACAAATCTTCGAGAGTATATTTGGGATCTATGGCCCATCATGGACCTGGCAAAACCAAATTATGTTATGGGCTTTAGTTTCATATAAAAGTTCTTTGTGCCGAATTTCATCTAAATATCAACATCTATGTAATGAGTTTTGTTCGTCTAAATGCGATTTTGTAGAGGTGTTTACGTACCAGTTCCAATTTTTTTCATGACATTGTTGCTACTTTAAAAGTTATCGTAGCCAATTTGTATATAAATACCGACATTTTAAAGGGAGTTAAAGCACTTAAATCAATTTTCGGGAGTGTTATTTGTATGAGAACTTTGGTCAAATATGGACCGACTCAAATAAAAATCGTTAAGAAAATTTAGATTGCAATAAATTAAGTTTCGATAAGACCATATAATACCCTACGCCGGAGTATTTAAAGAAGATTTTTCGGGAGTGAAATCTGCTTGAGTTCTATGGGCAATCATGGACCCTCCAGCTCAACAATCTGTTTTTTGGTTAAAATTCCTTTAAGAGTTCTTTGTGTCAAATATAAATTGGCTAAGAATAAACTTGTGGTTGCCTCATCACTGCAAAATTAATTTGTATTATTTTGTAAATAACAAATTACGTGCTGTTATTCAATATCCGCAATATCCCATCAGTGCTACTTGAGTTTATCCTGTCCCCAAGGAGCAAGTTCCCTTGTAGTTTGAGAAGAGCTTACAAAAATAGCTAAAGTCAAAGTCGACAAAAATGGTTAAGCGATTTGTATTAAATAGAATGTATGAATAGTATAAAACAAATGATAGCACATATTTTTCGCTTATAGTCACATCCTTTAGTTGCAGCCAAACCGTGGACTATATCGCTAATGTGACTATAAGCCTAATCCACATATATGCCACTTGAGGCATATATCCGAATTCGAATATTATCAAGTTATGTGAATATAGAAAATAAAACATTCCTATAAATTACACCGACAGCAGGCTTATTGTTTTGTAACAGTGTGGCATACTGTATAAAAAATAGAAAACATAACAATAAAATAGGTTCATCCCTGATACCAAGACAGAAACTAGTTTTTTAGAGTGGACAGGTGATGATAAAAAAATAAAACAATTTAATTATTAGTTCCTGTGTATGGGTTGTGGCTTCGAAATCTAAAAGGAACTTGGTCCATGTTGCTAATGTGACTATAATGCTTATAATTTGCTTTACTTTTGCCTTTGCTACCCGCTGATGGATGGAATATATCGAGCCTTTGCTGCAATAGAGTCATAACTCAAAAAACCTGATTTTCGAGCTAATGTATTTAATTTTTAAATTACCAGTGGAACATAGGGGCCAACTAACTTATAATGTGAAGTTAATCGCCATATCGTTTCTTCATATTGTGTAAAAATGTCATACAAATATCTTATATACTCAACTCTAGAGAGAACAATTTAATTTAAAGATGCTGGAAAATTCAAAGTTGAGTTATGACTCTTTTGCAGCAAAAGTTCGATATGGCAAATGTGCTTATATCGCTAAATGGATTATAACGTAAATACTTTCTATTAAATAAAAATAAAGATAAAATATACTATATCGCTAATGAGACTAAAAACGGTAGTGACTATATTTAAAACGTCTTTTCATTTGTTGTCTTTCTTCCTGCGCCACTCAAAAATCAATTTTCAAAGCATCACATTTGTGTGGGCATTTAACCAATATTGACACTTCTGTTCTGTATTTTAATTTTTAAAACATGATCACCGTGCACAATGGTCAAAACATGGAAAAAGTGCTTATAGAATCCAAAGGTAGGCAAATATATTGTTTGTATATACTGTAATGTAGGGTATCATATGGTCGGGCTTGAGCGACTATACTTTCTTACTTGTTTTTAATGTGATAGTTAATAGAGAACTTGTCAATTATATCAGAATAATTAAAAACTACTAAATACCCGATATCAGGGACGGAAAATGGCCTTTTTTTCTACCAACTTGATTAACAAAATGTACACGCAGAGAAAAAGATTTTTCATAATGGTCACCTGCAAGAGAACCTTTGTTGACGAAATTGTTTAAGCAAATTATGTCTAATTTAGCCCTTTTGTTGTCGCCGGCAACCAAATTATGGTTATATCAGTCATCCATCAAGAAGCCACAACCATATTATGGTTGCCTCTTTACACGTGACGGCAAAATATGACAATAATTTGTTTACAACTAATAATTTTTTTTGTTTAAAATTAACCATAGTATTTTCCTCTTGTATAAGATCAACATAGCTAAAAAAATACAACCATGCTATAACTTGTTCGGAGGTAACCATAGTATGGCTGTGGCTACGACAGTACCAATTTTAATTTTTTTTGTTTTTTTTATTTTTTATTTATAATTGCTGACTTCAAAAGAATTGTATGATCTGCGCATTCGACGACGAATGTTGAATAAAACGATTTCTTGGCGCATCTCTATAAAAAATATCGTTATTCTTCAGGAAATTGCTTAAATATTAGGGTGTTCAAACTATTAACCGTTGCTCGATTAATCGATTAATTTTTGGCGATTAACTGTTCGAATAATATAAAATTGCTTATTTTCGCTTAGCAAATAATTCGAACAATTTAAGCCGATTAATCGATTAATCGAAAATTTGTTTTTTCACAGTATTAGTTTTTTTTTCTTTTATGTAAAAAAAAAACAAACAAGCCGGTACGTTTTAAATACTATTTTAAAGGTTCTTACCTCAGGAACATTTCCTTCGAGTAACAATTTTTTAGGTATACTACAAAGACTGAAACCAAAGAGTATGGGAATAATCTATTTTTAAGAATGTTTGGTACAGACATTTACCACAATGATTCAGATGAAGAAAATAATTTTTTTTTTTTTGAGACGAATTAAAGCAACCTTCTACCAGACCTTAACAAGAATATTAAAAGTATTAAAATTGTTAAAAAATCAAAAAGAGGTATAATGGAAGACTAACATTTTTTAGAAAAGACAAGAAAAAGAACAGAGAAATTAGATATGCTTTATAACGCTTTATCTTTTCTAAATCAACTTTTATCAAAACAAAAAAAAAATTGTTTGAAACATAAACATTTACGGCCTTATTTATAAAAAATAAAACAGGTTAACAAAAGGTTTAAAAGATTAGCTTAAAACTTGATGTTTTTTTTTCTTAAAAAAGTTTTCCTTTTTTATCACACGAAGCAGCTTTTGTTAAATTGTTGTTACTTTTTTAATAAAATTTTTACGTTAAAAAATATAATTTTTGGTTCTATAACAATTGTGATTTTTAATTGAACTGTTGGTTTTTAATTAAAGTTTTTGATATTTTAATAAGGCTTAAGTTCATCAAATCTAATTTTCATTAAATTATTTTTATTGAAGGAAGGAATTTACAACATGAAATTAATTAAAACTTTTTGATAATTCTTGATTAAACTCGGGTCGAATTTACATGTTTCGAGAATAAACACATTCCCATCATAAGAATTATTTGTGATATACGGTTTACGCCACTGCGGCGCCTGCCAGTCTATAGTTAAATATCAATATTTAACCAATTGTATTGGTAGATCGAAATTTGCTGTAATTGATTATCAATTTTCAATTTTTATTTACATGTTTTTTCTTTATTTAAATTTTTTTTTTAAACTTCTAAAGTAGAAAAAATTAAAATTATTCGATTAACCGAATAATATTGAATTGTTCGATTATTATTCGATTAAATTTTTACCTCGATTAATTACTAGCTCGATTAATCGATTAACACAAAACATCGATTCATTGAATGTCCTATTAAATATACCATATCGACTAGGTTCTATTGTATCAAACTTTTTTTGTTCCACTTTCGTCAGAAGAAGAATGTGTGTACTACATATTTACAATTCCGAAAATGATTTTATAATTTAAGTTTACTTTTAATCATACATATAGTATTTTTTGCATTTCATTTATAATGGAAGGTCTATCAGATTCATTTTATCATGGTTTATTTTGAAATTAAAATTTGTTTTTTAAAACTTAAACATTTTACTTAATCAAAGCGTTTAAGTTCTGTTACAAAAAAAGTTAACCTTAACTACTTGAATTCTGTCTCCAAATTATAAACTGTTAAAAAAATAAAAGATTTAAATTCGATACCAAAAAAGCTCAAAATGTACCAATAATTGTACATTTACACCATGATTTCCATCCCTGTCCGGTATCAATGTAAGACACAAGTTATATAAAAAGTAAATAATGAGCAAAACAAAATATTCTAAAATGTGCAAACATGTTGTAAGTCGTTTATGATGCAACAGGTTTCCTTGTATTTTTAACACACATTTTAACGGCATTCAACATCCAATTCAGAGAAAATACTTCGAACAACAAAATCAACAACAGAGCAAGAAGCCACACTCAATAGCATCCATACTTTGCCCTATCAAATGCAGTTGTCCTTACGGAATGTAAAGAACAATTCAATTGCTGTGTTTACAAGACAAGCCAAGTGGTGATAGTGCCAAATACAAATTGATAGATAAAAGATTCCTGGTAAGAGAAATAAAAAAACAATCAAACGAAAAAAAGTACGAAACTAAAATAATAAAATAATTTGAAATCTCACAAACAAATGCCAGCCACAAAAAGCAATATGCAACATTTATTTACGAGTATTGAGTTGATAAAATGATAACTTTATATTTATTAGTATCCCTTCATCCTTTTCAATCGCTTGTATTTGCATTGCGTCAGTTACAATTGTTCGTAGATTCCTGCGTCTCCCCTCCTGCTAATCAACTTGTGTGCAAGTGCTCTTGACAAAGGCCGTTATGTAAATATTTGTTGGTTAAGCTTTTGGTTTATGTTTCTTGAGATATTTTTTTGTCTTGTGTTGTTGTTTTTGTTATTGAAGTGTTCTCTAGTTACACGCAGAGAAAATACATTTTTCGAAATCGTAACCTCCAACAAAACTATACAAATAATTTTTATAAAACCTAAACAAGTAATGGTACTACATTCGGCAATGCCGAATCTTACACACCCTTCACCATGGTGCGATATGAACAGAGAGTTTTATATATCGCATTCCACGCCCACTTCTCCAATCCCGCCCACATTTTTCGGATGTTGTGTATTGATAACCAAGATGCTTGGACCTAATTTGGAAACCTTGGCTTTTGCCGTTCTCCAGATATACAGAAAACAAAAAAAAAACACAAGGGGCTAAAGGTTAAAATTAGAGGTAGTCGCGGCTTTTGCTCATATCTGAATTAACAAACCGACATAGCGATCGGCCAAATAGGATTTTCCAGCCGGTTGATATCGAATTCGCGTTTGTTTCGTATAAACTGTATGCAAACGAAAAATTTTGACATACAAAAAGCGCTTGCCGCTCTTATTTAGGTAGCTCAGTTAATTTCACGCCATGTACGCCCTGCTGCTAGTCCCTCAGATTTAACCAGTCTCCTCCATGTATTAGCATGTCTTCCTTTTCTTCGGCGACCCTGTGGATTCCAGTCAAGGGCAGTTCAAGTGATATTTTATGGTGGCTTCCTCAACGTATGCCCGATCCAATTCCATTTAAGTCGTGGAATTTCGGTTTTTATTGGTAGTTGGTCTGTTGTTGCCCACAATGTGGCGTTTGATATGGTGTTCGGTCAGAATACGCGTAAAATTTGAGGTAGGCGCCGTTTTATAAATAGTTGGAGAGCATTTATTTCCCTAGTGGTATCGTGCCATGTTTAGCACCCCACAAATCAAGGGATTTTACACAAGCGTTTGAGATTTTGAGTTGGGAGCGCTTAGAGATGAATGCTGATCGACAGACTTTATTTCAGCGTTCGAAGCGATGTTCTAGCTTGTGTGATGCGGGATATTATATCATCACTTGTTTCATCATTAATAGAAATTATACTTCCCGGGTAGCAGAAAGAGTCGATAACTTCGATCGATTTCCCGTCTTAAAATAGAGGTTGAGTGTAGTCGGTATTAGCCCAGCCAGCAAAATATTCCGACGTTGTCTGAATCAGATATTTCTTGCAAATGTCTGACTTCATTCTTAAAGACTTCGTTCCAATTTCTGTCAGACATTGGTTATACGTACTGTCTGGCCGCTTTCTGATCGATTTTGCATGGATATATTTGAGGGAACTTATGTACCGATATCTCTAATAGATTTCTGACTGTATTCATATAGATGTGTCTAAGTTTTGTGGTTTTCATGGATAACTGCGTATGCAGTAAAAACAATTTATTCAGGAGAGCGTAAAAACATTATAGATCGAACTATGGGCTAGGTATTGAACTTTTTGAAATTGGCCATTGCGTAAAAACATCGGAATTTGTCCATATTTTTCAGAAATTTTATGAACCCT
This sequence comes from Pollenia amentaria, assembly GCA_943735925.1. Taxonomy (NCBI): domain Eukaryota; kingdom Metazoa; phylum Arthropoda; class Insecta; order Diptera; family Polleniidae; genus Pollenia; species Pollenia amentaria. Next base: position 69,052,771 of record OX031007.1, on the reverse strand, counting down.
GTAAAGAGCGTTTAAAATTAAGCATCAACATTTCAAAATCGAAAAAAATGAAAAAACGCGGTTACCCATCAAAACAACAGAGTTGTCATGTTCGTTTCTTTTTTTTTAAATAATTACAATTCTCATAAAGTTGAGAATATTTTTATTTTATATTTTTAATTGTTTAAAAAACGATTAAGAAAATGTATGTAACATTTTCAATTATAAACTTTTATTTTACAATAAAATGATTTATTTTCCAATAAAATGAAAGACTTCTTACACAAATCTGTGCGATTATTAGATTAGAATTTAATTCCCTATTCTTTCAACTATCTATCAGAAAAAAATAAGAATGTCGGCTAACACATTTCCCATGCCTTTTCACTAGATTTCTTTCTGTTAGATTTCTATCAGAAATGCCGGCAAAGAAATCAAAATTTCCTACCACATGTCTGCCAGAAGTCGTGTCAACCACTTCATACATTTTTGGCTAAGAAATCTGACAGAATTCGTATACGATTCCGAATTTTTTGTTGATGTTTCTCTCAGATATCTGGGAGACGTCGGACAATTTTACTGGCTGGACATGCATAAGCATTAATGTTGAAAACCACAAAAACTGTAACTCGGTACAGTTAAACGTCGCCAAGCCATAAGCCAATGCAATATGAGACGTAAGCCGCACGAACGGCACACAAAGAAAGTCGGCCTGGCCTGTTTGCCTTTAAGAAATAACGAAAAAGACGCGCGAACTGCTTCACCGCCCAGAGCAGTTTTACGAATGACAATTATATTTGTAAAATGTTTTTTAAATTCAAATCCCATTTAAACAGCCATGTTCTTGAAAACGAAATTAGATGAAATTAATATCGAAAAGGATTTTAAGGTAAATTATTTAAAAAATGACTGTATTTTTTCTTGGGCTTAAAAGAACTTTTGGTTAAGATAATTGGTAACACTATGCTAGTTAAAAAAACAGACAAGCCGGGGACCTGGCGTTTTAACATAATTCGGGTACGCTGAATCTAGTGGTGCTAGCCATTTTTTTAGGTTAGCTCTGGTTTTCGAGATATACTGTTATTTCGAAAAAGGAGGAGGTTGCACAGCATATGTTCGAGTAACTTAAAAATATTATTTTTTAGCAACATTTTGAAAAATTTTTTTTTCAAATTCATCAAAAATGGGGAAGTGCAGGTATGAATGGATAAAGCGGGTTGGTATGTTATAAATAAATGATTGGGATGAAAAACAAACTGGTGTTGGTCATACATTTGACCCATCTAGGGGCATCCTAGGCACTGCAGGGACCGAATTTAAGAATTTCAAGCATACAAATATGGGGGTTTAATAAAATTCTTAAGTGCCCCTAGATGAGGCATTTATTTTTCATCTCTATCATTTATTTCTAACATACCTTCCAGCTATCTCCATTCCTTAAGGGGGCTCCCATACATAATGTTCAATACAAACTAGAAATATATTGAAGAAAAAGTGCCACAAATGCCCAGGACTCGTCCCTAGTGGGATATAATGTATGACCGACCGCAATTAGTTTTTTGTTCTTCATATTTTCCCGAGACATACTTGCCCTTTATCACCACTTGTTAGGGGGGCTCCGATACAAATATTGCGTTTTATGAAATGCTGAAATTAATTAAAATTTTTCGCTTTTTGTGAATAAAATCAAAAGTTGTTAACAGATTTTAATCGTTTATGGCTTGTTTTGTTTGCAATTTCGTTTTTTATATGTCTGGAAAAAATAGAAGCACTTTCCCATTTTTGATGAATTTTTAATAACAAAAATTTCAAAATGTTGCTAAAAAATAAAAAAAATTTGTTTCTAACACGAATGCGCATATGAGAAAAAAGTTTAACCTTTCTTAAAGAAAATTTTATTGTGGAATTTCAATAAACTAAATATGTTGTGCAACCTCCTTCATTATCGAAATAACGGTTTATCTCGAAAACCAGAGCTAACCTTAAAAAAAAAACGGTTAGCACCACTGGATTCAGCGTACCCGAAGTATGTTAAAACGCCAGGTGCCCAGCTTGTCTCAAAAAAGTATGAATTTCTAGCACAGTGTATACAATGTATAAGGTATATAAAAATTAATACTATTCTAAGCTTTTTAAACAGTATAATTTTCAAAATCTATTCGATTTAATTTAAAAGTGGTTTCTTTTATATAAAAACTAAGTTAAAGTTGTAGCAAATAGATTTGAGATATAAGAGATAAACTAATTAAGCAGCTAAATTAATACATATGTATATCGTTAAACCGCTCCAATTTCTCTCCGTGTATGTACATACATATTTTTTTCATGCTAAACAATCATCATTTGCGAGCAGCATTTTGATTCAGATTTTAAACCACTCAGAGCCATTGAATGCGATTGCTACAAGTACTGAAGCTGTGGCTTCTTCCGCCCTAAGCCCTCTTACGCGGTATTTAAGTTGTATATTTTAGGAGTTTATTAACGAGTGAGTGTTTGGTTGGTCTAATATATTAAATCGATCATTGTTCTCGACAAGTTGTTACAAAATACATTTTGCAAATGATGTCATGTTAAGTACGAGTATTTGCAAAAATATCCCAAGTTTTAAGGTTTTTCGTGAAGTTATTTATTTTTACATTTTACATTTGTATTATGACTATTTGACAGGAGTTCAAAATCAATAGAAATTTGCAAAAAGAAAAAACTTGTAGAATATACATTTTAAATAAATAAAAAAAAAAAAACGATTGTAATTGTTGGCATTGTGGTGTGAAAAAAATCTATAGTTTTTGCATTAGAAGTGGAGTTTTTTTATTCCCGCACTTTTTGGATTTCCGGGAAAGCGGGAAATAAAAATCGAATTCCCGGGATCCCGGGATTCCCGCCCAAAATTTTGTATATATTTATTTACTTATTTCTCCAATGAAACTAATATTTCTTATTGGCTATTACGCTTAAAAGAATTAAATCTAGTATCAATTATATAACTAAAACGTACAAAATGTTATATTCAAATTATTTTAACACACTTAAGAGGTTAATTAATGCCAATAGGATAATAGAAATCAATTTACGTATATACATTTTCAAATTCAGAGCTTATTTAAATAATTAGAATGAAAGTATTAGTCTTACGCGAATAAAAATTCTGGAAGGGTGATTAGGAACTAAAAACTCAACATTACGAAGTAGGAATTCTGAAACAATTTTACCGTTTAACAAATTCAGCAGAAAGGAGAAATTTTATTTACTGCATATATTTAATAACATATTTTGTAAAATTTTATAACCCTTAATCAGCAGTGGTGTATGAAGGTATACTAAGTTTCATTCCATGTGATATTTTTTTAATATTCATCTAAGGTCCCATAAAGTATTTTTATTATTAGTCCTTTATTAATTCTGAGCCGATTTTGCCATTTGGGTGTCAAATTGTTTCTAGATCTTCTAGGCTGTTTGGGATTGAATTACAGCAGAATCGCTTCAGTTGGAAAAGAGTTATGCAGCCAAATGTGGAACTACCTCCCTAAAAACTAAACTCAAACTAACATAAATTTGTGGCGAAATTCACACAAATTTCTACTTTCAACTTTTATTAGACTCTAAATCACTTGAAATGCCGCATATGAAACACAATCTAGGTAAACAATTTACTACGCCCTTAACCGCAAAGCTTTATAACAATGTTGTAAAATTTACACTTCAATTTGCTAGGACAAGAAATAAAATTTCGTGATGAAAGGTCTTTAATTTATCATAGGCCTAATATAAAGCCCATTCTCAAAAATTAGTTTAAAATTCTTAAACTGTAGAAAAATTAAATATTGTGGTGAAATTAAGTTGGATAAAACAACTAAAGACACAAGTCTGACATAAATTTACTAAAGTTTTAAAAAAGATTTTCTTCAAAATTTTCCGGGAATCCCGCAATAAATTCCCTGGAAAGCGGGAATTGAAAACAACTGAAAATCCCGGGAATTCCCGGGACGAGAAATCCCGGGAACAAACTCTAATAAGAAGTGGGTTGTCTAAGGATAAATTTCAGGCTTGAAACATTTTAAGTTAAATGGGCAGTTATTCAAGGCACGGAAAAGATATGGATTTTTGATTTTAGGATATATTTATGTAAATGAGGAAAGCAACCACTTTTCAATCGCGATATGAATTTATGCTTTTCACATTTTACTACGCCCAAGATATACTTCATGGACCTACATATCGCACACTAAATCATAAACAGTCACAACCCAAAATTGAAAAATATTTATTTAGGAGATGCAAAAAACTGGCTTCAAAAACACGGCTACAATTTTATAATCGAATTGAAGTCCGCAAATGTTAAAGAAGACAGTGACGCAAATTAAATTTTCGTGGTCGTTATAGATTTTATTTGTAACTGCTTTATGGAAAACGAAACGATTTTGATAAATTTTGAGTTGTGACTGTTTATGATTTAGTGTGCGATATATTAAAATTTAATATAAAATAATTTTTTATCCGAAATTTTTATTTTCAAAAGATTTTTTTGTACTTACTCCAATGGCGATTTCTTTTCTGAGAAATACTATGTTGTATTAATGTTACATGTTCTTAGTTTTTGTGTTCGTTTCTACAAAAAAAATTCAACTGTGGAAAAAATGTTCGAGTTCTTGTGAATATATTTATGAGAAGCACGCAAAACATGTTGCATATTTTACCCTCATTTTTACTTAAGGTGGTCATACTGCCCTGTTTTTCTATGTATATTATTATCGTTTTAATTTTTTCCATGCCATTAGTGATGTTAATATTTGTTTCCAACCTCTAATAGCGTGCAGAAGCCGCACAAATAACTTTTCAAATCGCTAATGATGTACATTAATAATAAAAGTGTAATGGTTGTAAATAAAAGTAGCTTATTTTGTTCTATTAAAGTTGCACAACATCCCAGTAAAAAATGTGCTCCAAAAGCAGCAGGTTTTATGTATGAATTCATACCTCAAATCGCTTCAAATATGTTGATGGGATGCGTGATTTTTGTATAGGGTGTTCCGGGTTTGGAGGAGTCTTTTCTGCTGACTAAGAGCGCTACTTTTAACATTTTCCTTCCTTTAACATTTTATTCGTTGTAATTTACTGCTGTATAAGAGCTCTCTTATTGAAGCGCTCAATTATGCGCTTTTTCTCTTAAGTGCTTCAAGAAACACTAATTTTTTTACTGGAATGTAACTCAACGAGTGAAGTGTAAAAAGTATGATTATATCATAAAAAATCTTGAAATGTCAAACAAATATACGCGTGTTATCGATAAATAATTTAAGGCTATCAAAAAAAAAAGGAAAAATTTTTTAACTTAAAATTTACATCTCCAGATTAAATGTTAGCAATGTTGCCAATTTTTTTAGTTTTTGCTCAAATGTAGCGGTTTTAAACTTTTTTTTTTGTTGCGATTTTTAGCTTTTTTTTGCGGGTTTTTGAGGAACAAAACGTGGGCAATGTTGTTTGTTTTGTTTACATTGTTTGGTTTGTTTACATATTGTACTGCTAGTTCTTTCTCGCATTTGTTGTTTCATTCAATCAATCCTAAAAAAATAAAATCTAAAATAGCAAGTATCATAACACCTTAAGTTATTACTAATTAACTCTTTGTTTTGAGCTTTGGGATTTGGCGTGTTCTGACATATGTAGTAAAATTTCATGGTCAAGATTTGTGTAGAATATTTCATCCCCGTCCTCCCTCTTCTTTGGAGTTATGTGACGATTTGTTAGAATAGAGCCAAAAATGACTGTTATAAAGGTAACATTTTCTACAAAGTTTCTAAAATAATCTTATACTTCAGATGTAAAGAGCACATATTTTTATTTTTTGTCTTCTTTACCATTATAGATTTTCGGAACCCCGTTATTTTTTATGCTGTAGAGTGTAAATAACCTAAACTTCTATTTGGAAAACATGTAAAAAATTGTAACGAATAACAATCCCAGGAGAGCTTTAATGGTAACAATTGATCCATTTAAAAAGAAAATGCTTCCACTGTGTCTTGGCTTGCCAGATTACAAGAATTTTCAGTGCTCGGTAAGAATCAGGAAAAAATATGTATTATCAAGCTTTTTTAAGGCCCAACCAAAAAAAAAGTTATTATTTTTGAAATTTGTTAACGATTTTTCCTAAACAAAGCAAAAAGCAAATAAATATTTAATCGTTTTGTTTTCTTTATTCAAAACTAATAATTTGCCGACACTAAGATTTGATACAGAAACACGTATCAACACTTATTTTTCCTCCTCTATGCTGAACACTTATAACACTGCTGGAATCGGATATTTTTTTGTAATAAGTGGGGCACCAGGCGAATAAACCTTTTCGGGTACGCTGGATCCAGAGTGCAAACAGTTTTTTTAAGGTTAGATTTTTTTTTTTAAATAAATAAGTTTGGATATTATGGTTAAACGTACATGATGGCATTTTTTCTCAGTTTTCTACAATTTATCAATTTTTATATCGATTGAAAACCCATATTACTAATGAAAATTATGCTTACCCGCCGCGTTTTCCGCTTGTTAAATGTCAAACATAGTGTACAGTACAGTGTTATTAAAAACGTTAAGCAGCTGACTCAAAAGAAGAGCATACCGATATTTTTGATACACAGAATAAAATGAAAATTGATTTCAATTAAAAAATTTGTTATATTAAATAGTATCAATTAAAAATGAATTCATTTTATTAAACGTTTAATAAACTTGATTATGTTTTTAATTAAAATAGATTTTAGTTTTGATTAAAACTTCAATAGGAAAAAAATTAGCGAGAATTTCTTTTACTAATATTTTTTTGGTTTTAACAATTGTGTTATTTTTATAATCTGGGAATAATTTCTTTTCAAAAGCTACTTTATTATATTCAAAATTTTTTATATTTCGAATTTATTCTATGAGCTAAATTTCAGTTATGTATTTTATAAAGCTTTTTGTAATAGTTCTATTCCTTAAATTTTTAGCTCATAGAATAAATTCAAAATATAAAAAATGTTGAACATAAAAGATTATTTTGGGAAGGTTTTAATTGTCAAAAATTTTGCAAATTTGAGTCTGCAAGTCTAACTATGTTCGTCCTTATGTTGTTGTGACAGTAAAAAAAACTGTTGAGAACGAGGCGGTTGGGAAATTTTACCTTTTCTGTAAAATAGTTTTGACATTAGCCATCTAATCTAATTTGGAATAAATATGTCAGGAATACGCTGCACTTTATCTAAAAATTTGATAAGCAGATCTTTTCGCCCAAGATCGATGAATTGACAGAAGGACAGACAGACAAGTGAATGATATACATGGTTATTGAAAATTGAAATAGTGACATTTATCATTAACTGAAAGAACTTATTTTTTATATCAATAAAGTTCTGAAATAAAATACATTTTGCTTTAAATATCACTACAGGTTTATACGATCACACAAGTCATATGCATTTTGAGGAAATAACAACCCTGTCATGACAACTTGTTTTTTGAAAATTTTCAAACAATAATTAGATCAGCGAAGCATTTTTGTCAAAATACGTACGACTCCTCCTGTTAAGACTCATTTTTTCTCAAGACATCATCATTTTAGTATTGTTGATCTGTATCGTGCTTTTTGGCTGTGTATTGAACAACAATTAAAACAAGTTAGAAAGTATAGTCGGTCAAGCCCGACCATGTGAAACCCTACACCACGGTATTTAAAAATAAATTTTCAAGAGTGTAGCCTATTTGGGACCCATGGTCAATCATGGAGTTGTCAGAACAAAATTATGTTATGAGATTAAGATTCATGTAAAAGTTCTTTGTTCTGAATATAATTTAGAAATCCTCATCTATATGAGATTTTAGGATAGGGGTTTGTATGGGAGTTATGGTTATTTTAGACCTTCCACTACAACATTTTGTCATGACATAGTAGCTATGGTTAAAAACGCCAATTTTCATGTCAATACCAACATTTATAAGAAAGTTATCTTGTTAAAAGGTACTTTCCGCAGTAGTATTCGAGCTATGGTCAAATTTAGACCGATTCCAATAAAATTTGGTAAGATTATTTAAAAAAAGTTTCGACCAAATTTAATCAAAATACCAACATAATAAGATGGTTTATGGGCACAGAGACTTTATTCCGGAAAGAAGCTTGAATGGGGGCAAAAAAGATGGACTGATCCTTGCAATTTTCATTAAGCTTGGTCCAATTAGAAAATATGAAAATAATATTATTAAATTATCTCCAATATTACGACCTGTTCTTTTCGCACAAGGTTAACTAGAAAGCCAGCCAGCCGGAAAGGTGGACGGAAAGACGGACATGGACGGTATTATAAAGGGGCCAATATTTTAAGTTGTTACATCGGCGTCGGCATAAACGTATAATATTATTGTGGTACAGATATAAAATTTCTGTTTACCAACTAATTTTCCAAATGAGGAGCCGCAGACCAAGTACTTTTTTGCTCATTTAAATTTCTAAAATTGAGGTTCATTTATTTCGTCCCCTTAAAAAACTGCATGAGCCTGGATATGGTTTTCAATTTTCTTACTTATCAATAGATGCTTCAAACTGTCATAATTCAACACATTTAAGATTCCAACGCCAATAATATAAAACTATCAAAAAACCAATTTGTCAACAAAATGCGAAAAGTACGTTTTGTTCTGCGCCTCCTCAAATGTAAAAGCTTAAGGCAAGAGCAAAAGAACATTCAAAAAACTGTTCGCAAAAAATACAGCACATGTAAAAGGAGACAAAGCGTTGATTTGTCAAATATTTTTCGTCAACAGCTCTTGTTGCTGTAACTTAAAGATAAGCGATATTAAATTAAAGCCCTTAATATTTGAATATTAAAGCTTATAAATCAACATCAGAGCGTTTGATTGTTCTCTTAGGAGATTTTAAATGTTCTCTTAGGAAAATCGCCTTTGTTATACAAATTGTTTCTTCTTTTTAATCAAAATTATTTCGTCAGTGTTTAATTTTAAATTAATTTGTTCTTTTTTAGTAAGTCCTTTATAAATTTTATTTTTATCAAGTTTGATATGAAACTTTATCTCTCTATTATTATCACACGATTGCCATTTTATCAAATTGATAACAGAAATTATAGAGAAAATGTCAGATTGGAAATTTTATTACAAACAGAAAATAAAGAAAACAGCGGCTACAAAAATTGCGATAAGGATAATTTCATTTCATTATCATTGACACGAGTATCAAAACAAACGTCTGCAACTGCTTACACAGACGCAAATAAAAACTCTTTATAATAAAATGAATACCCATTTACACATGCACATGAATGTGTGTAAATACATCCAAGTAAATATTTGAATACACGCATGCAATGAATGTATTTGTTTGTGTGTACGACGTCAATGTTTTTAAGTCAACATTATGGTCTAATTTAGTCTTTTTATTTGGTTTTTACTTTTTGTTTGGAATTTTTTTAAAGTTAGAAAATGTCAATAATTTGCAATAAAAATAAAGAGATAAGTAAGAAAACTCTATGCGGCTATCACGAATTTTTAATATCCTTAACCAAGACGCCAAATTTGTCGGAAGTGGACTTTCTATTATTCTATATTATTCTATTTCTAGTCATATGAATTTTTCATAACGCATTAAAGTATTCTAGGAGTGGCGTTTTTATGGACCGATAATCGCAAAATTGTTTGTTGTTATTTAGAGTCACATGGTTCTGTTAGTCCAGATTTCAATAAAATATTATTTTTATTAGAGTTTAAAGCGATTTCAAATGACTTTCGGGAGGGGGTTTTATATGGGACCTTTGGTACATTTTTGGATCGATTATCACAAAATTTTGTAGTGTAAACATAATACAAAAATAAATTTTTTAGGGAGATTGGTCCACATTTCACATCATTCTTATTCTGTTGGGTCGTACAAAGCTAATCGACTTGGAATTACTCAAGGACCCATAACATATATATAATATATATCAATATTTTATATGTGAGAAATAATATCAGTATTATAATTAAAAGATATTTATCAAGTTTTAGCAAAGAACACTCGAAAAATATTATTTAAAAATTAAAATTGACATCAAATATTTCGTTACTCAAATTAGTACTAACAAAATTATACAAAGTATATATCCACATATATATTAATATCGCTCATTTGCTGCAACATCGTCTTAACTCAAAAATTTAAGTTTTACAGAAAATGACTATCAAGTCTTAAATTTACACAAAACACAAAAGAAAGTTGTGTTCTTCTCTCTCTCAAAGTTGAGTTTAAAATATCTTTGTATGAATTAACTTAAAACACCTGGTTGACTATGCATTAGTGATATTAAGTCAAGCGATTTTTTGACTTATGACGTTGTTGCAGCAAGAGAGCGATAAATACTTTATGAGAATAAATACTTATTTTTGTGTTATGTAACGGATTGAAAAATTAAGTAACCAATAAAAAGTTTTCTTATTTAGCGAAGCACTAATGTTACTGGGTATAATCTCATTCAACATTCACGGTGGAGGGTAAAAAACAAACATACAACACGTGTCTATTTCAAGACTTCATTGAAATAAACATAAATTTACTCTCGTCATTTCAACAATTTAGTGATGTTCAGAATCGAGTATAGAAAGATTGATAAAAATTTAACCAGTGTTTTTTTTTAATGACGAAAATGATGTGGGTTTAGCTTTGAACGGTCGGCGGCAAATGTGGTTTAGATTAGGGTGTGGTAACAATACGCCTTTTTGCGAATACGATACCGATACTCAAAAAGATATATCGACGAAGCCGATACCGAGAGTAATTTTTTTTATCATACAAAATAACATTGTACAAGATTATTAATATTTAAAATTGATTTTAATAAGATTTTAAAAGCATCGAAATTAATTTAAATTTATGCTAAATTAATTTATTTTTTAAACAAAAAAAAAAAAACAGTAAGTGTTTTCATGATATCGCTTAAAAGGCTCGCAATCTGTGCAAACTGTGCATTTTTACACACTCGCAAATGAACTGTCAAAATTGGTATGAGAATTATTTTACACAAACTTCGTAAATTTGCCCAACAATTTTGACCCGCAAACTTGCGCTGTTCAATTGTGTATTATATAAACAGATTTTGGTAATGCTTACCGTCGTTTTTAATGAAAAATTCAAGTGTTTATAAATCACAAACAATAAATACTTCCAATAATTTGAACAAATTAATCTTTTGGCTTTCCTTATGCATTTTTAAAAACAAATTTGACATTTTAATCACAAATTTCAACCTTTATTTTTATATGTATGTAAAAAAATTTATTTAAATAAATTCATCTCTCTGAAGTGAATGAACCCATCTGACAACTTAAGTATTTCTGCGCCATGGTCTTAAATTTTGAGTATTAATGATGAAACAGAACTGGGGCTGAACGTTGTTTTCCATACAGTTTGACATAAAATTATGCCAGAGAATGCGGTCGAGAAATAAAATCAATTTTATTTTGAAGACGTTTTTTCTCATGCTCTCACATAGAGACAATTATTCTCCCAACAATGCTACCATACTTTTGTTCAATTTCATACATTTTGTAAACAAAGAAAAAAAAGAACAAAAGAAAACGAAAGAAATGAGAGAAAATTGCAGTTACGGTCGACGTTTTAATTATGGGCTTAAAAATTTTTGCCTGAAGTTGAAGACTCAATTCTGTTTCATCATTAATATTTAATAACGCCAGTAAATACACGGATCTGGGTCTCTAGAACAAATAGAAGATCTAATTTATATATAGACTTATTATTTAGCTGAACCACAGCGTAGGTTGGCAAGAGGATCATTCTTCTCCAAATTTTCTTCAAAGATTTTCACAAAGGCTCCAAAGGTCAGTTCTTGTAGACTTATCAGAACTTTTACTAGGTGTAGAGGTGACCGTGTCTTCAGCACATTCGGAATGTAGTCATGTGAGTAGCTTAATAAGAATTTTTTTTTTTTTTTTGATCTTCTGTCTTGGAAATTTTTTAGTTTTGTATCTGAGACAGAGAATTGTAGATAAACATAAGATTTCATTACTCTCTAAACACTCAAAACTTTCATTCAGAGCTAATGCTACGTAAATCGCCAATGTTCGAAGACTGTTAACTATCGAAATAGCGTCAGGAAATGTAGCAGTGGATTTGCTTATGGATTTTGTGGTCTCCTTTAAGTAACCGAAAATTTGTAGCGAAATTATATTTTTTTGTTACAAAAATCATAAAAATTGGCAGTAAATTCTTAAAACGTACAAATACATACTTGATTTATCAACGGGAGAACATTTTACCATTTTGGTGAAAAACAAAACGGCTGATGCCGCAGGTCCACACCAAGCGTTCAATGCATTTATGCCCAAAAAGCCGAAGTGTAAAATTGCATTGACATTGACAAGACACACCAAACGCGGAAAATACATATACATATTGAAGGCATGAAGTAAGATTACTTTCTACTTTAGCATGCTTCCCGAAAAAATGAAAAACGCGTGTCGTGGACCGACCTCCAGCTTAAGAATTAAATGAAACCATTTATGTATTATTCTGAAAATTTAATTCTTTGTTAAAAAAAAACTAAAAAAGAGTATTGGCATATCGACAGTAAAATATCGCCGGCATTAGTATAAGTTACATCCAGTGGTGCTAAGCGTTTTTTTTTTTTTTTTTTTTTTTTTTTTTTTTTTGTTTTTTGTTAGCTCTTGTTTTTGAGAAATCCCATCGAAAATGGGGGAGGTTTCACAACCTATATACGAGTAACTCAAAAGCGGGTTAGCTTATTGAATAAACTAAAAAAAAACTGTAATAAAATTACCTCATGCTATTTTCTAATATGTCTAAGAAATATAATTTTTTTTGGCAAAAAAATGATTTATTTTGGTTAGAAATAACCAAAAACGGCAGCTCTGCTCGCAAAGTCTTAAATTTAAGTCAAAGACTTTGTACAAAATTTCTTAAAATTTTCCCGTTTTCAAGCTTCCAGGAATTTTAAAAATCTTTTCTTGGGAATGTTTGTTCAATAAAGAATCTTGTTTAAACAATTTAATGCTGATTTCAATTCAGTATTATTTAAAAAACTAGTTTTTTTGCGATACAAATTTAAAATTTTTATTAGTAACAATTAAGTCGAGGTACAAAAAAGTCAAAGTGTACCAAAAAGTACAATTGTACTATGATTTCCGTCCCTGTTGTAAGTTATTGACCTTGCAATTTTCGTTGCCGCAATTCTTGAGTTTATAGGTGAAAGGCGTGAGAAGTTTAGGAAGGTGTACTCAGTTTCAGTTACTCAGCAATTGGGTTTTGTTTTGTTGCTCTCATAGTTTTTAACTTGAAGAGGGCTGTAGGCAGTGTGGCCAGGTCTAAAAAAATTTCAAAGCTAAATCTGGCATTAGACACGGCCAAAAAATGCTAAAAATGATTTTAAAAAATGCCAAAATAATGCTAAAATTTTTTTTTCAAGATTTTTGTTAAATATTTATTACCAGTATGAAATTTTATTCGAAACTAAATACATTTCAGTGACAAATTTTGTAACGAAATGGAAATAAATGGTAATAAATAAGCAAGTGGCTACATTTTGGTAAATCATCTGATACCGACATATAAATATGTGGCACAGGTAGTTGGGATTAAATTTTTAATTCAGGGGCGCTGCAAACCTCTGATATATGCAAAATTTAGACGATTTATTTCAATGATATACAAATTTTTTAGATCATTTTATTTTTTATAGTTTAAGAAAGCTTTAAAATAATTATTTTTTCAGCAGTTAAGAGCAAACAATTTTATCTAAATACAAAGTGAAATTTCCTTGTACTTTTATATCGTAATATCATAGGGCAAACAATATTTACAATCGACATGATAAGGACATTTCTGATATCCCCTAATATTGTATTTTTTTAACAAGAAAGTTAAGAGTTTCTTAACATAAGAATTATCTATTTTCATACGACATTTCATTTGGGTACAACTATTTTCAGTCAAAATTTATTATAATTTATAATATTCAATAAAACTATTCGTCCAAATTTGTAAAACAAATAATGCTAAAAACAGCTAAAAAATGCTAAATAAATTGCCAACTGCTAAATGAAAATATAAAAAGTAGAGAGGAAAGACAAGATAAAAATACAAAAATTGCAAAACTATGATTTCTAAATCTGGACACTATTGTTATTTAAAAGAATTTTTAAAAAGTTGTGAAGTGAGTAAGTGAATAACTGTCGATGTTGGGTATTTTTTCAAAATTTTAGAAGTATTTTCTACACATTTCCACATTTCTACACATAACTTCTAAGAGGACAATTCTGACAGGCGTTTTCTTAGAATCGAAATTTGAATTTGTAAAATATTTTATAAAAAGACATTCTAAAAGACCTTTTCAAATAATGCAGAGTGGAATTAGTAAAAGTTTATTAAGAATGCGTTTGTAGATCTACTTAAAGGCATGGAAAGTGGAAACGCTTGCAGTTAATCCCGCTGGGAATGACACAAACACACACATTTGTAAATATGTAAACATACATGAGCTAACCCAGCTACCATTTAGAAGTTAATTTTATAATAAATCTCTGAAATGAGTCTCTTATGAGTACTTTTGATAAAAAAAAACTCATTAATCATTCTGAGCGTTTAAAAAAAGATTCGCAAAAGGATATTTGCTTTCACACACAAAGTGATTGATTGAAAATACAAAAACCAAATGTACAACAATCGAAAATATATGATGCAAGTGCTTGAAATGATAATGCTTTCAATGCTTCATATTTTAAAATACGATAAAAACTGATTTCGTGATGTTGCTTTTGTTTGTAACATTATAAAATGTCCAGCAGTCTCAAGAATATTATACAAGTGTACTATTGTGGTCCGATCTGCATAAAATTTTGTTGTGTGCAAAAAAATTTTTGCAAAATCTTTCATCAATATGTGCATTCCGCCACTATTTAGGGTAGTTTTTGTAATAAAATAATAAATTTTTTAGGGTGATGGTTCCACATTTTTATTCATAACTCTTATGCTACTGAACAGGTTTTGCTATACGTTAGTCCCAAACTGCTTAGGATAACTATTAACAATTTGATACTAATATTGTTCTTTTCTTTTGAGTTTTTCGAAAGTGCGCGTGTTTTTTACAAGGACCCACAATAAACGTATATACTTTATGAGGTCTGAGATGAATAAAAAAAAAGTTTCACACGGAATGACAAACTTAGTATACCGTCATTCACCACTAGGGATGGAGCGTATACAAATTTCAAATATGACCCAAAAATGTCCTAAAACTGATCAAAAATTTATAACAAATGACTCTTTAAAAAGTGTCACACGTGGGGTACCATTTTCTCCGACAAAAGCAACATTTATGTTTAGAAAATAAACTCATTTATGACTACTAGTATTTGCCCATTGGTGGATCGCTTTAGCGAGGGACCAAGCTCCGGTTCAAATTATATATTCCACTTAAGTCCGTGAATATTTGTTTTAATTTTGTAAGTTCCATAATATAAAAAAAATTAGGAAAAAATAAAAAGTCTGCTCGTAAAGTTTCACAATCAGTCTAGACTCTGCATGTTGAATTTTATGTTTCTAGGCTCAGTATTAATAAAAGTTCAAAAACTACCAGTTAAAGAACTAAAAAGTATCAAAAAGATCCCTCTTACATATCCTCATTTACTCAGGACCTTGCATGTTTAATTTTCTGTTCCAAAGTCCAATACTAAAAGAAATTCAAGCAATACCAATTGAAGAACAAAAAAGGTTCCACTTAAAGATTCTCATCCACTTAGAGCATTGCTTGTTTAATTTTATGTTTCTAGGTTCAATATTAACGAATATTCAAAAAGTACCAGTTGAAGAACAAAAAAGTTTCAAATTTTTTCATCTTATAGGTTCTCATTCACTCAGAACCCTGCACCAATAATTTTATGATTCTAAGTTTAATATTATGGAAAATTTAAAAATTACCACATGCAGCACCGAAAAGTAAAAGAAAGAAATTTAATATCCCGTGTTTCCCCTTTTGGGTACTTTTTTTCTCCTGATTGAAGTATCAAAATGTATATGTCAATAAATGGAGAAAATATTTTGTAAAAAAAAGTACCAACAACAGATACAATTTGCACCCCTTAAACGTTTGAATTTTGAAAAAGTACCAAATTTATATATTTTTAATTTTTAGTAGAGTAATTCTTAACTCTATATAATAATTATAATAATTCAAAAATTTGGCTTAAAAGATAGATGGTGTGAAAAAATTTCCAAAATACAGGTTATACCGCTAACTGACTAAAAGATTATTTTTCTACTGAACAACGATAAGTATAAAATTTTTTTTGGAGATATGATGTTACGGAATTTACCCGTTTTCACCCTTTTTAACCCCTCAGATTTTAATAACATGTAAATTGTGCACTTCTGTAAGTGCACAAATCGG
The DNA here is from genome assembly GCA_943735925.1 of Pollenia amentaria. NCBI lineage: Eukaryota > Metazoa > Arthropoda > Insecta > Diptera > Polleniidae > Pollenia > Pollenia amentaria. The sequence continues at coordinate 69,036,356 of OX031007.1, read as the reverse complement.
TTGACAAACAGAGAAGGAAACTGTTCTTAGGTGTTTTGCTTTGCCGATTTATAAATAAGATTTCAAGGGAGTAAAAAAAATATTATTTATTTCATAAGGGGCTAATTGGGAATTTTGTTTTCATATTTATTTATTGGCCACTGCTACAATCTTATAAGAACATAAATAAGAACATACATCTTATAAGAACATTTCGAGAAGGATTGTCTCCTGTCCATCCTACGCTGTGGTTCACCTAAGAAGAAGAAGTCTAAAGATATCTTAGATCTTATAATTTTTCTAGAGAGGCATATTCGCTTGCTAACTGGCGCAATGAAATTTTATGCCCAAAATTTAAGAATATGACGCAGAAATAGTTAAGTTTTCACATGAGTTCTGTCACATGAAGCAGTGTTGCCAGAACTTAATGAAGGAAAAATACTAGATTTTGTGAAAAAAATGCTAAAAAAAAAATTCAAAAAAATGCTTAAAGAAAGTGCAAAAAAATATTATATAATAATAAAAAAAAAACGATTGAATTTGACATTTATTTTAAAATATAATTAATCAGCACGGTATAAAATTACATTAATTACGGCCAATTTTACAATGTTTAGTTAAAACTAACTATTACTTTAACTAAAAGTTACCGATATGTTTTCGATAATTATAACTGATAGTAAATTATACCTGGTGAAGTTATACTTGGTGAAATTGGCCGATAGTATTTTATAGTCTATTACAATTAAATTGGAAAATAAAATATAAAAGAAGAGTGATATATTCGTCTATGCCGAACCTTTAATACCCTTCACCGAGAGTTCGAATACTTCAGGAGAGGGATATAATTATAAGCCACGTTTCATAAAACCTGACCTCACAGTAGTATAATTTGTTGCCTTAGTTAAATAAAACATCCTGATTTGTTTCAAAAATATTATTAGGCCCATTAAAGATATTTTCAGGGGCGGATTTTATGTCCGATCATCAATTAATGATCGTTCATCAAAAATGTAAAAAAAAACTGAAACTAAACCGAATCTCAATACAGTAATAAAATTTTATTAGAATTTAATTATTTTTCAAATGATTTTAGGAAGGACGGTTTACATTGGGCCTACGGTAAGTTATGGTCGACATGTGGGTTGTATTTGCCTGTTTTATCGTTGCTACAAAGGGATGTATTCTGATGAAATTAGGGATGTGGTTCCCGAAACTCTTACGTTTGTTCGTAATACAAGTTTTTCCTCAAGAGCCCATATTTTTGTGGTCGTTTGGCCGGTGAATTGTACTACGCATTACGGAGAAAATTTGTATTTGGCCTGCTTTCCTGCTGAAGTCTTTCATAAGAAAGTGAGAGGGAAGAAAAAAAAATAGTAGGGGTTATCTCCTGAGGGCCGGTCCTAACAAAAAAAATAATTTAACATGAATATTGTTCTTTTCTGTTGAGTCTTTCGAAAGTAAGCATCTTATTAAAGGACGGACAGGCAGGCGGGCATGGCTAAATTGCCATAGGTCTTAGATGAACAATAAAAAAGTTTTACACGGAATTATAAACTTAGTATACCCTCATGCACCACTAGCTGTAGAGGGTATAAATCACAGAATTTTTAAATATTAAAAAAATCAGAGTAGATGCAAAAATATATCTTTAGTTAATAAAAACTTAATATTGAATCACATTTAAAATTTAACCTGTACCCATGTTCCATAACTTTGGTGAGAACTTCTCGCATCGAAAAGATGTGAAACAAAATATTCCATCGTTTCTCGAAAAGTGAGAAAAAAGTGTGTCTGAACCTCTAGTCGAAAAATATCAAAAGAGTTTACGGTGGTTCATTTTAAAAATATCATAATATTCCACTCGAAGCCGATATGAAATTGCAGTTGACAGCGACCAAAATTTAATAAAATTGAACATTTTACCACGAAGGCGCCGAAAATACATCCGTCGGCTATATCAAATAATGCGACTTTAATGTTTGTGGTTTAAGAAATAGCTTTGGAAAAATTCGTATATTTTTAAAAAATGTTTAATGCAAATTAATTAAACAATGAAAAATTCTGACAAGAACAAAACACTTACCTCTTGCATTTTTAATATATTTTTAAGGTTTAAAATGTTTTCTCTCGCAATTTTTATGCTTGACTTTATTATACAGTTCAAAGCTGGAACTTTCTCACAAAAATTTTACAGACACACTTTTTCTGTAAATTTTCGAGTAATTTCCTTACGTGACAGCAATTACTAGCCAAAAATGTTACAGCAGTAGTTTGTTGCAATTTATGCCATTGTTATGGTATTTCACATATTTCATGAACATGGGCACTGGTTAAAACAATTAGATTCTATTATAGAATCACAATTTTTTTTTTCAAATATTAGAAATAACAATATAATTTTATATCTGAAATAAAAAACATAAAACACATAATTGCACATCTAGTAAATAGCTTTAAATTAATGGAAAAAATAAAAATGTATCACTTAAACAAAAAAATGCTAAAAAAGTGCTAAATAATTTTGAAAAAATTCTGAAAAAAGTGCTTTATGCTAGAAGCGTTTGCTCATGCGAAATAAGTTTAAAAAAATGTAAAATCTAGCATTAAAAATGCTAAATTGGCAACATTTTCCACTTCATCTTCTTCATTCTGCAAAAGTTGAGAGTATTTTGTTTTTTAATTTTAAATATTACCGGTATTTTAAATATTATCGGTACCGCCGATATTTTTTTTTTTTTTATTATCGATATCGTATCGTATAATGATTAATATTGTTCTTGGCAAAATTTGCCAACGTTTTCTTAACTGAAAATGTGTGTGGTTCTGAAAAAGATTGTTTCTCTATGGTGAACACCAAGTGGAAATGTTGCTGCCATTGTAAACGAAGCTTTATAATCTTATTCTATAGTTTGAGTCCTGCCAATGCCGGACGAAAATTCTCATAATCACGGTTTCCGTTCACATCAGTGTTTCACGCTCTATTTAAATATTTAGTTGAAAAATTTTTGATCATCGTTTTTACTGATGGTACATTGAGGTCATTGTAAATGTTCGAATTTTTTTAAGATACCAGGGAGCGGACGTGATGTTTCGAATAATTTTGATTTGCTGCCTTTGAATTTTCTCTATGTTGGAGACCGAGGCAGTGCTCCAGTACTGGATACCACAACACCATATTGGATTTAATTTAGAGTTATGGAGGTTACATTATAGATGGAGGTCCGAATTCCTTTCAATGAGCCAATTTATTTAAATTGCTTTTAGTTTCATTTGAGTTAATTTTTCCCCTTTATGGCACATTTAACGTTGATCTATTTGTATACCAAAATATTTTTTATTTGGTTATTGATTTTAATAGGGTAACTGATTCTCTACAAAAAGTAAATTGGGTTGTTCACGAAAAGCGGATTATCAGGTTATGTGGTTATGTAGATATATTAACAGCAACAAAATATATTTAAAAAAAATTTCAATAAATTTATTTTGTTGTTGTGAATATAACCAAATAACAATATAACCTGATAACCAGCCTTCCGTGAACAACCCAAATATTTTATTTATGCATTTTTGTTTACATACCTTCATTTTCCTTGTTTTAAATATTTTTCTTTTTTTTTTTTGATGTGTGGGTGTAGTTGTGATTGGCATGTGTGAATAATAAATCAAATACAAATGAGGCCCTAAATTACTTTCCTGTGGGAAAGTAATTTAAAGCATTAATCGATTGGAGTGACTTAAAAAATCTCCTTCTTTAATAATAAATTTTCGTCCGACGAATGGCTAATATATCAGTGAATGTTTAAACGCTAGTTTGATTATACTTAACTTAAATTTATATGTAGTTTAAACTGTAGCTAAAAGCTGTAATCAGAGTCGCATGTATTATATGAAGTTTCAAAAATAACATGTGGCAGCACTACGATAAATGTTGTCAAATTCATATGATCTGTATTGGTAGTTGAAACGCCAAATTTAATGCGTTTAGAAATGGTTTAAAGGTTTACTGATTTATTGGTGTAAGCACATTTTCAGCCAAAAAGATAGATAAACCTGCTCTGATTTATTAGCCATAAGTAATTTTCTAACAGTTTGTTCAATAACAGTTTAATTTATGTATTAAGCCTTAATGCCAGACTTTGTCGAAGGCTTGAAAATCATAAATGACGAGTGCAGAACACTATTTTTTTTTTATTTCTTCAAAAGTTTTTCTAATGACGTTAACTAGTTTGCGTCTTTGTTCGATTGTGATTTGTTTCTTTCTTAATCCAAATTGAGGATTTGGTATACGTTCATTTTTGTCCACTATCGGAATTCATTTAAAAACCAAAAATTTCTCAAATTGCTTTGATATGTAAGATAATAACCTAATAGGACTATATGACTCAACTCTTGAGTGATCTTTCTCTAGTTTAGGTATTATGGTAACTAGAGAGACCTTCTATCCTAGAATTCTATCCTAAAATTATTTATTGCTATGCGGGGTAGCTCGATAAGCATTTTCTTACTTTTTTCAACACCAGGAACTTTGTTGAGGTTTTAATCAGCAATATCCCTCTCAATTTCTCTTATCCTAAATCTTAGGGGTATAGCTGTTCCTCCGCTAATGACAGGTGGCAACTCGTTTGGTAGATTAGGAGGAAATACATTTTATAAATGTTTAACAAACACGTTTCCTTCTTCAAGATTATGTTTTGCCCAACTTCCAATTGAGTTTCGCAAAAGGGGTTTTAGAAATTACCGGTCTTTTAAGATTTTTTGTTGCACGCCATAGTGAGTAGTCAAGTTATGGAGTTGCATAAACTTCCTTAAAATATTTTTCCAGGGATGCTGTTTTCTGAGACTGCGGTATCTTTCTAAGCTTTTCTGTGCATTCTTTCTTTTTTAAGCTGAGGAAATCTGTGAAGTTGCCACATTCTTCGAAATCTTCTAATTTTAACTTAGAAATTGGGGGCTATTGAAGAATGTTCCACATCTTGTTTTAGATTTCTATTAATATTGGCAATTCGGAGGTCTATATCTTTTGGTGTACGTAGCGATATATTTTCCGTGCAGTGGGTACTGATATAATTTTGGTATTTTAGCCAAATTCTCCGTGGGCAGTTTAATCAGCATTCATTATATTATCGGAAGTGGTTGTGTGATCAGATGATAATTCAAGGGAAGCATTAACGGAAATCTTTTATGTCGCGATGTTTTTCACCATGCCAAAATCGATGATATCTGGAGTTTTCTGCTGATCCGTAAGCCAATATGTTGGTTGTCCGCTCGCGACTACATTAAAATCCATTTTATAAATAGTAATAAACACAGCACGACCCTTTGGTGTTAAAAGTCGTGGCCCCCAGTAGGTATGTTTAGCTTTGTTATCACCAGCAGCCATAAAACAGGGGCCTAGTAATTTATAATATTAAATAAATTCGCTTTCTGATATTGTGAATCTAGATGGAGAGTATACTGGTGAAATTACTAGGTCTCGAGTAAACGAAAGTAGCACATTTGGAAATGTTTGATTCGAGCTATTATTAAAATGGTCGAACACCCACAAGCTCTACCTCGAGGGTTCTTGGTATGTCCATTGATTTTAAAGGTTTGCCTTGAGATCAAATGATAAATAATAAAGAAATTGATGTTATGGTGGTATGGTATTCATTTAATCGGGCTTTTGCTTTAATCGGTTAATTGCTCGATTAATTGATCGAGCTTTTGCTTTAATCGGTTAATTTTGAAATTGATCGGTTTACCGATTAATGAAGTTTTTTTTAAATTAAATAATTTCAGTATATAAAAATGCATAAATTATTTATTATTTGCAGTTTATTAATAAAAACAATACCCAATGACATAAGAAACAACAATTCTTGAACTTAAACGAGCAAACAAAAGAATAATTCATAAGTATGTGAGATAATTTTATTAGTTATTTCAATAGTTTAGATGTTTACGATTTAAGCGCTTATTTTCTTTAGTTTTGATAAAACTTGACTTTGAAAAATTCTTTCATTTATCGTAGATGTTGGAGAAATTAAAAGCAGCCCATAAAACAGAATATCTCATTTCTCAGTCCTCTTCCTGGATTTTTCTAAACATATGAAATCTTCCATTATGTCATTAGAGTCCTAAAAGATTGATATGAACAGATATGAGAAGAAACAAATAACTAATCACATACATATAAAAAGTACGTGAAACAAAAAGCTGTTGACAGCAAACACTGAACACCTTCTTTATTTGTATGAAAATATATTTTCTAAACACATATGAGACGAAACAAATAATTAAAAACACAAAAAATTATAACATAAATGGTACAAAAAATTAAAAATTTTGTAACAACGGTTAATCGGTTAATAGGCTGAAATTAACCGGTTTAATCGCTAATCGAAAAAACGCAAATTTAATTAACCGGTCAGTTAATCGGGTAATAATTAATCGGTTAACCGATTGACGGTTATATTCATTATCTCGGTAAAGGCTATCAAAGATTCGGCAAAACCGAATATAACACTTTTACGCCGTACTTCTTCGAAAATGTGTCGGCAAAGCAGTTACCGTGAATGGTGTTCGCGAGATGATAACGGGCTTTCTTGTGGCCAGAAATTAAGGATATGGACCTGAACGATATGTGATTCCAAGAGGATGGTGCCACTTGCCACACAACGAACGAAACAAAAGCTTTTTTGAGCGAGAAATTCAATGGCCGTGTTATCCCACGTCGTGGCGATGCTAATTGGCCGCCGAGATCATGTATTGTCATTTCATTGCTGATATTTAAAAGCAAAAAGGGAACGTCAATAAGCCAAGAACAATTTAAGAGCTAAAGGATGAGATAATAACATAGGTTACGTTCCTAAATGCACCACTGCGCTGCATCAGTAATTTCAAATGTTTAAATATCCATCAATGAAGTATATGTGGACCAAAAAATTGTCAAATACTTCACAAAAATATTAGTCACACAAAAAAAAAGTTATAACTACTTTTTTATCGGCATTAAAAAAAGTTTGCTTTTCTGATGCAGCGCAGTGATGCATTAACGAACGTAACCATATTTACGACATTGAACACTTATTATGTCTCAGAGTCATTGAAAATTTGGACCATCGAAAAGTGGTATGCCTCTGAAGCCGTGGCGAGCTTATGGCCCATATTTTAATTCACACATAATTTTCATAGATCATTCTCTCATAATAAAATGTATTATTATTATTAAATTAATTCTCTGCGAACTTTTTGTTTTATTTACAATAAACATCGTGCATTTCGGTTGGACCACCCCTTAGCATGGTTGTTTTTTAACCGTAGCTCTTGGAAAAGAGAAAAATACTATTGTTAATTACAAACAAATTATTGTAAAATTTATCCCTAACATGTTCGAAGGCTACCATAATATGGTTGTGTCTTCTTGATAGATGACTAATTTAACCATAATATGGTTGTAGGTGACAATAATATGGTAAAATTAAAAATAGTATGTTAAAAAAATTCTTTAAAAATAGTTTTGTTGTTTTTTCTCTGCATGTACATGTAAAATAAAAACAAATTCTCAAAAATTTGTTTTTGCTTCAGATGTATTTGTGCTAAAACCCGTTCTTTTGACATCGTGAAATTGACAGTTAATATATTTGAGTCTGTTCTTAGTTAAATATCCTTTGAAAGATCTGGCGAAAAGTTTTCAATAATATTAAAATTTTATCATCTATAGTATGATCATTATGAAATTAAGTACATACGTTCTTAATTTTAAAATTCCACCAACATCCTGCGCTAGATTTCCCTTTAACCCAGAATTAAATTTCTACTAAAAATAAAATGTGTCGTTGTTGTCAAATCCGCTTTTAAAGTGGCGTTAAAAATGTGTTGTATATAAATTAAAGACATGTGTAAAGTTGGAAAAATATGTAGTCTAATATATCTTTCCAAACATCCTTTAAAGGGCCATAGTATATTAAAGGATACCATATAATGTTTTGTAATGCAACATCATTATGACAATGACAGTGATTATGATTATAAGACATCATACGAGGAGTACACATACATATACATACATGTGTAGTTTTTAATCTAAATATAAACAAAAACTCAATTGCAGACAAGAACGACGAAAATAGATGAATGGAAAAGAAAAACATTAAACAATGTGCAACTATCAATTGGGTTCATCATCATCATCATTGTAATAATAATTTTATAAACCACCCCCTTTTGTTGTGTTCTATTTTATAGGATAACTGTGTAATTTATAATTTTTTTTTTTTTTTGTCTTTTCATGTGGGTGCTTTTGGTAAGTGATAAGAAAATGTTACCATCACTCAAAGCACTTGTCGCACTCTGAAGAACTCACTCAATATCAATATCTGAGTTGGACTCAAATTCAATAACACACAGACATGTGAACGCCTTTTAACAGTTGGTGGAAGTTTATCGCATGCGCCATTTCCGTTCGAAAGGTCTTCCTTAACACGCACAAATGTGGGTTGATAGACCAACCCATTTTATTTGCACTTCATACTGGTTTGTCGTCTTGTGTTCAAGAGACTTTGAACTGCGTGAGCCGAACAACAAAAATGTTAATTAAAGACTTGTTGCTTTACAAAATTGTTGCTGGCACAAGAAGTTCGGGATGTTTTTCCTCGTCCACTCGTTTAGGAAATGTTGTTCGTAGAGTTTTGCGGTGTGTGTGTTTCATCACTTGTTGCTTTTTGCTGGCCCACGACTCGATTTTGTGAAAAAGAATGTTGGCATTCCTGTATCATTCCACAAGTGGCATCGCACGTTTCCGTTAACGTTGGCATCCGCTTAGTTAAATTTATACGTTGGCGGAAGTTGGTTGATTGTCTAACGGTCGGTTTTTTATTTGAAAATTTATTTGATGTACAAATTATCTCAAATATTTTAGTGAAGAAAAATAAAAAACAAAAGATTTAACAAAAATTTTTATTAATTAAATACACATTTAAAGGTGTTAAGTGTTCTTGTGTTTAAAATATTTAAAAATATAAAAAAATAAAAAACACAAAATAAAAAATTAAAAATTCACTAAAAAGATTTTAAATACCAAGTGAATAAAAATTAAATATTCATTTGAAAAATTTAAATTAAAGCAAATTCTACAAAAATGTTTAATCTAACTGTGTTATAAACATAATTTTTTTTTTCTTTTTTTGTTATTAAAAAATAAAAATTTTATAAAAAACAAAAGGTAAGTAAAGTATTCAAATCTATTTTTTTTTAAGTTTTTGAACTTACAATTTCTTCAATAAACGAATTAAAAGAAGTCTATGTATTTGTTGTAAAAGGATTTGAAATATTTGAACAATTACACTCCAAGTTTTTAATATTTTTGGCTTTAGAGTTTATTTTGAATTATGGAAATTAAAAATGTATAGTTTAGAAACACCAACTGCTCAAAGTTGGACAATAGAAGTAAAGCTCCCTTTAGAGCGTAATGTGACTATTTAGACATATCATTTTCAAAATATTGTTTCTTGTTTGCAGTTTAATACTTAAAAGAGGCTTCACCTAAAGCCGTGAAATCGATTTCTTTTCCAAATTCAAAAGAGATACATCACTGCTTTTCAACAAGTGGCTTAGCCACAAGAACAACCAGGCTAAACTGATTACATTTTTTAATTCCTATTCAATTTTGAAAATTGAAGAGTATTCCGTTGCAAGCGGAACTTAACAATTTTTTGCTAAATAAGAACAGATCACCTTTCATATTAACCATAATTTGTTAAGTTCCGCTTACTTATCTGTGGCAATATGGAAAAGTAGCTTATGTCGAAAATTATAGTTTGCAGAAATCCTCAGTCTTGTTGAAGTTTTTTTGGCGTAGCTTTTTGCTTTAGGTCTGTATATTATCGTTTTAAAAACAGCTGTAATAGAGGCTAAGCATTTTACAATTGTAGTCACTAAATTTTGCCTTATGTCGACTAAAGCTCCTCATCCATATGACCACAGATATGTATGTCCCGCTATCTCGTTTAGCCTGGTTATCACTGAATATCGTCCATGTCGAATAAACACTAAAACAATAAACGAAGCTTAACCTTCGATTTTTTATATGCTATAGTATATAAATTAACTTACCGCACTTTTAATAGCAAAAATGTAGCTTGAATAATACACCAACCTAAACTTTACCATTCTATAGAGTCGGCAGCACGATATTTTGAAACCGAGAACTACTTTTGTGGTTTGTGCAATAACTATGCGAAAAAACAGAGACAATGTCAGAAGCAAATTACATGTACATGTGTGACCAAATATTATAAACCTTATGTAAAACAGCAATTTTGACAGACATGCATAATTACATGTGACTTGAAAAGTTCACAAGTTAGATGTAAAAAACATGTCGTCTATATGCACCTTAAGTCGATCTTACGATGTCCGTCCGGCTGGCAGGCTGTAAGCCTGCGCAAGATACAGGTCGCAGTTTTGGAGATAATTTGTTAAAATTTGGTTCATAGGTTTAAGTTAGAGACAAGGGTCAAGTCTGTTGAAAATGGTGAGATTCGTTCCTTAATTTCACATAGCTCCCATACGGAATAGAGTCTTTGTGCTCATAAACCATCTAATTATGTTGGAATTAAGACCTTAATCATCCTTCCAAATTCTTTCGGAATCGTTCCACATTTAACCATAGCTTTCGAGCAAAATCCTCTTCCGAAAATAGCTTTTATTATCATAACTCTCTTATAAACGTTAGTTTGCTTTTAAATTTGGCGACGATAACTTTTATCATACCTATTATGCATTTTACGATACGACAGCTATATATAACTATATGTCCCCTATAATTAAATCACTTTAAGACGAAAATCTAATATATCACCTCTAATATAATTCTTAAACCGATAACATAATTATATTTTGCCGGGTCCATGATTGTCTAAGTACAAAATTTTCTGTAAATACTGTGTAGTGGGGTATTAAATGATGGCTTTGACGGACTATACTTTCCTACTTCTTCTTACTGTTCTTGATTTACAGTGATTTATTTTTATAAAGTTATACAGGGTTATCAATTAGTGGCTCAAAAACCGCAGGTATGACAAGACTGAAGTGTCATTTATTAAGTAAAAAATTTGTCATTTACGAATATAGATCGTTACACAGCCGAAGAAAGCGTAAAAATAGTTAAAACTAGTTAATTGTAAATAAAACAAAAAAATTTCAGAGAATTATCTTAATTTTTTTTTGAAGGATCTATGACAATTATGTGTGACACAAAATATCGGCCAAATGCTCGCCACGGCTTCGGTGGCATACTTAATTCCGATAAGCCATATTTTCAATGACTCTGAGACACAATTAGGGTTCAATGTCGTTAATGTGCCAATTAACATCGCCGCGACGTGAGATAACAAAGGCATTGAATTTCTCACGCAAAAGAAACTTAAAAATTTTTGGATCATCGCAGTGTGCGCACTGCCGAAAATATCGCTTCTTTTGGTGAAAGTGTGGCGGATAATCCGAATTGTCGATTATCGATATGGCCTTATGATAATCGACTTCTTTGGCCTGCTATTGAAAATAAAAAACTGGACGATACGCAGATTCAACAAGAGGGTGCCACGAGCCACTCACCATGACCGATTATGGCTTTATTGCATTGGAAGTTTCCAGAACGCGTAATGTCACGATTTGGTGACGTCAATTGGCCACCCAGATCACGGCCATGTCTACGCAGATAATGCCCTAACAACGTTAGAATATTTAAAAACCAACATTCGTCAATTTATCGCCGAGATACCGCCCAAAATGTGCGAGTAAGTGGTAGAAAACTACCTCAAAAGGATCGACTGCTGCAACTAATCTAGAGGCGGTCATATAAATGTCTAAATTTCATACGTAATGGCGAGGTCCGAGCATTATAATGAAGTAATAGTTTCATCGAAATCAAAGCTTTATGTGTGTTTTATTTAACTTGACTTTTGAAACCGAAAAACGAATAATCTGTTATATCAAATTCACCAATTTCTTGGAAATAAATCTCTAGTTTTTTTTTGGCGGTATATAAAATTTCTATTGAAAATTTCAACACAAACGTTATTTATACAAATAATAGAGTTTTCTTAATTTAAAAGTACTTTTGTAAATTTATTTATATCGAGAACTAAAAATTTAAAATTCAGTCCAACCCAGGAATGGCGAAGGGATATTGAAATTGCATACATTTGCTTATAAAATTTTTTATATCGTGATTTGTTTTATTAATGGAGTTTGTGTAAGCGAACTTTAACTATTCAGAAGTTTCCTTGGTCGCCAGAATTTTATAACGGAAAACAACACAACAGTCCACTGGACGGACTTCGATTGATATAAAGCGGTCTTTATACGTTAAAAATTCTTGCTGTAAAGTTCGTGTTCGTGTGCTTAGCGCAATGTCTCAATAAATTGGATTTTCCATCCAGCTTCGTCGCTGTAATTTAAAAACGAAACTTCTAAAAAATTCTTAAGTAAATGGAGTTTTTAGAGCAAATTTTCTGAAGCACCTAAAATCTAGTATTTTTATTTTTTTCATAAGGTAAAAGGGTATATTATAAAAGGGTACATTATAAATATACTCTTTGTGATTTCGTATAATAAAGTACATATATTTTGGGTCCTTATGAATAACGAACCAACCGACACGAAGTCAAATCTTTGATATGAAATGACTTTATCATTTTACATGAAACACAATTTTCAAGCCTTTTTCAATTGTTTGATTTTAACATTTGAATTAAAATTGATAATGATTTGAATATAAACATTTGACATACAATGTTTTGTCAATTTGATATCAAATTGTTATCAAATGTTATTCTCAAATCAAAAATCAACTTGGCAGCACTGAAGCAAAATATACATGTAAACAGTAAAAATGGCGACTAAAGTACACAATTAAATTAAAATTACATATTACGTAAAGTGAATTCGCCTTTAAAAACCTTAACTTCTTATTAAAAAATATAAATTATTTATAAGTAAAAAATGAATTACAAAGTGTAAGAATGTAAATAAGAATTAAACGGAAAAATGAAGAAAATATATGTTTGTAGTACGATCGCGGTGCTACGCCATGGCAATCCTCAAAACAAAAAGGAGTCCAGTATTTTGTTTTCCAAGATTTAGAGTACCGAAAGAACACTATTTCATTTTTTAGCTATGGTGCCGAATAATAAGCTCACACACAGTTTATTAAAATATATAATGAATTTAAGCAAAAAAAAAAAATATTTTTTATTTACGTTCCACATTGTATTAAAATTCACATTTGAAAAACATTTGAGAATAACGTTTGAAAGCAAGTTGGAAATAAAGGCATTTCTCAATTTGAAAATAATTTCCACTTTTTGTTGAGAATGATATGATTTTAAAATGATTTTCAAATCATTATCAAACGTTTGTCGTTTGAGAAAACGTTTGATTTCAAATTAAATATGATTTAGTATCCCCAACAAACACTGAGGTTTGATTTTAAATTGAAAATGATTTGAAATCAAACCTCAGTGTTTGTTGGGGATACCCGTTTAAATGGGTTATCCAACGACCCAAGATATAATGGGCACTCGGTTGTTATATAATTATATCACATATAGTCCGGAATGGTTTTCTATTGAAATTAAGACTCATCAGTCTACAAATGGCTGAGATATGAGCAAAAACCCCCGACTGCCTCTAATTTTAACCATAAATCCAATATTGGGGTTTTTTGTTTATTTTATGTATATTAAGATACGAGCAAGAGGCAAGAGTTTCCAAATAAGTGTCTTTTCACGATGTCTTTCCCAACATGTCTGTTTTCATGTCTAATTGTCTAATATCCATATAAGGAAGCAAAGAAGAACATGCAAATCAATTAAATAAATAATCATTCAAAACAAATTTCGATCTACCAATTTGGTTTAAAGATTGATGTTTGAGTATTAGCTGCCAACAGTCGTTGATGGCGGTGAGTGTTAAACGGCAAACCCCTCTGAGGAGATTGTGTGATTACAATCGAAACATGTCAGGGCTACCTGTCCGTGAAAACCTGGGTTCAATTCCCAGCTCAGTCAAGAATGAAAAATTATCAATAAATTTTAATTTACTTCATGTTGTAAAATTCCTTTCTACATAAAAATAATTTAATGAAAATTAAATTCAATGAACTTAAGTCTGATTAAAATATCAAAATTTGTTTGGCTATTTGTTACCCTACACCACAGTATTTACAGACAAATTTTCTAGATTGTACTCTAATTGGGAACAATCATTGACCCGCAAGATAAAATAACGCCGCTACGAGGTTAAGATGCATATAAGATTTCTTTGTGCCGAATATTATCTAGATATCAGAATCTTTATGAGCATTTTTCGTCTTACAAGTGATATTCGGGACTTGACTTATGGTCAATTCTGGCCCTATCATCACAGAACGACAAAGTAGCTTAAAGCGACATGGCGATTTTTTTGGCAGAGTTTAAAAAAGTTGACAATTATTTTGGCGATTTATAAAACGCATTTTACCTTTTTTTCTTACTTATACAAAAATATTTATGAAAATATTATTACGGGTATAGTTTTTTCTTTGAATTTCTAACAAATTTTAAAATCGCAATACGAATGCGATTGGTTTGGATGATAAATTGATAATATTGCCAGATAATCACATTGAAAACATTTAAAAATTGTTGCTATAGAAATTTGGCATAAAGCTTAAGCGGCCCGGCCCATACACTTGCAATATAATTGTTAAATTTTTCGAATTGTACAATTATATCGTCAATGTGTATGTGATATTCGAAGGTGGCACAATATATCTGCAACAATCAAAAGACTTTTGATATTTATTGCACAACGAAAATAAGTTGGTTAATACTGTGAAATCTGTTGGCAACATTGTGCAATGTTGTTTTCCCGCAAAAACATAACAACAACTGTGTTTGGTTAAGGAAATTTTTTTGTGTTGTGAATGTTTTAGTTTTAATTTTAATTAAAATTTATTGATTACGACTCGTAAAACTGTTCTGAGTGGGGAAGCAGCTCGCGCTCGTTGTCATTATTTTTTAAGGACAATCAGGTCGTTCTTAAACCCTTAGGATTTGAAGATATAAGCAAAAATAAGCGCTGGCATGACGTTACAAAAAAAACAGAAGTGGATTTTGACTTGCGTTGCAAAATTGCATAAGTCTGCGAATTGAGCAAGACTTTTTGTATTAAACTTATTTTTATAAGTTTTGGACTTATAAAGATTTATTTTCCAAGTTATCAAATTTAAAAATCGTTGCTCGTTTACGGTACATATGGGAATATACAGCGAAAAGTCTACTTTTTGTAATGCAACCTCAGAAAGCAAATAAGTTTGTATTTTAGGAACATGTTGTTCAAATGTTAACCTTTTTGTAACTTAATGTAGAACTAGTTGCGCTTTGCACCAAAATATAAAAAGTAAATTTTACATACACATTTTTTAAGAAACAATTTAAATTACTTCTGGCGTTACGTTACAAAAAGTAGACTTTTTGCTGGAACTGCCCATATAATAATATTGCAAGTGTATGGACTAATTTAAGCTTTATTAGATTTTCAGACATTTTTCTTATCAACCATCGGATCTCCACTGAAAAACAAGTCAATTTTAATTTTATTTTGAAAAATTAATTCTAAAAACTGAATCGTTATTGATTGTATATTAAATGCGTTTTTTTCTTTTTACCCTTTTACAACTACAATTCGAGTTGGAAAAAATAAACTCACTGTTTATTGTTGTGGCCTTGTTTAAAATTCTTATTCACTTTATAGTCTTTTTTGTATAATACTTTTAGCTTTTTTTAAGTCTTTGGAAAAAGTTTCCTGACGAGCTGACCTAAGCGACCAGCGAAATGCGCATAGAAACTATCTTCCCCTCAACAACAAATTTCAGTGTTTTTATCAAAAATTAAATTTGGAAATTTAGCGCGTTATAAATAAATCTTTTTAATAATAACTTTTGATAATGTAATTTTTAAAATTTTAACAATATGTAATAATGTATACTGCGTAGTATGCAAAAATAGTGGAATTAATAGCGAAAGTAAATCACTTTTTAAAAAAATTTTCTACGTAATTTGTTCACTTTTCCCTTTGAATTTCTCAATTTATTTTTGCTGGGGAACAAAACATTTATGTAAGTAATTCGATTATTATTCGATTATTGAAGTTTACAAAATTAATTTTAAGGTCAATTTCCGTTAAAAGAGGCACAAACTTATATGTATATGGTTCAACAAAATGCAAAAAACGGGTCGATTGCCTGAGGAGTTATGAAGCTTTTCAAAGACGTGGTGGCAGAATTTAAGAAATTGTTTTACTACATAAAAGCGCAATAAGCTAATGTTGCAATCACTCAAATTCAATATATTTTATTTTGTTTTTTTTTTTTTACTTTTCTTTAAAATATGCGTGTATGAAAAAAATTTTTTTTTTTGATGTTTTTTAATATTTCTTCTTTTTTACATTCACTGAGAACTGATAGCGCGAAAAATTGTTCACGGGAGTTTCACGATAGCATTTTTCCCTTCGAGGGAAATAAAAATTTCATGGGAACAAAAATTCCTCTTGTTTTTCACGATGATAGGGGTTTATATATCTGTGGGCAGAAGCGATAACCATCTAAGTCGACTTAAGAAACAATTGAACTAATATTTGTTTTAATTAAATATGTCTGAAATAAATACAACTTTCGTTATAATTTTTTTTTATCATAGCATTGTGGGGGTAAGAATCTTGATTCTGAATTACTTTTTTCTTATGCAATTAATGTTTTCAGAAACGCAAGCATAAATATAAAATGCATTTTCTCATAAACTAGTTCGACTAAGGCGGTTTTTGCTTGTGACCACAGATATGTATGTAATAGTATTAAGCGTATTTTTTATTGTGGTGTGCAGAGTGGAAAATGTAATAGGTTTTTAATATATTTTGACTCGATTTTTGACGAAATTAATGAAAATCGAATACAAAATTTTACCATATTCTGACTTATTTTCACATAGAATATCACGCTTATAAAACTAATTTTTTTGCATCAAACTCTATTCATTTTGCATACTTCATAAAATTAATATGTTTGCAAACTTTAATTAACTGATCTCACAAGTTGTAGGTTTTTAGATTTTCAGCCTTGTTATGGCAATCGCACGATTTAAAATCGCAAAACGCCGGATTTATTTTACGGTGTTCAGAAACTCATGCGTGTTGCTTGTGATCTGTCATAGTTTTTTCTACAAATATTCTAGTTTCCTTCAACATACATTTGCAATTTTAGGTCGCTAAACTTCTTGCGATTGCGATTTACAGAACACCTATTATGCGATTTCAAGTCAGAATCGAAAATGTTAAGCATTTTGCGATTGTCAGAACATGCCCGATTTGTTTAAAAACGTTCAAAATACTATAATATAAACACACTACGTACTAGAATATTGCTAAATATTGAAAATTTTAATAAAGGTAAAATACACTTGTATTCCTATTTGGCGATTTTTGGCGGTTTTTTAACAAAAATCTAAAAAAATAACTTTTTGGCGATTTTTCGTATATTATTTGGCGATGAAGGTGAAAAAAAACTGACAGCCCTGATTGGGGGTTGTTTTAGCTGCATGAGAACTTTCGATATCGAAAACTACGGTTCGACAGCTGAGAATTTTAAACTGTGTTGACATTTCGGTTCAATAATTCGTTCCATAACATTCGTTAAAATTGACTGTATGTCAATTTTGTAGAGCGGTTTACAAGCTCTACAAAGCAAAACACACAGCCATAATGGTGGTGTGGGCATTAAAACCATGGTCCGTTATTGACTTATCCGAATGCAGTTGAATAAAATCTTGAAAATTTAATTTTTTTGTTTAATAGTTTATTGATTATAAAATCAGTTTTTTAATAAATTTAAATTCCCTTGAAATATTCTTGAATTTTTGCTACAATATTAACGCCTTTTTTAGTAAAATCTGTGGTATATATTTGCATATAAAGCGGTCTATATACGAACAAAATGCTTAACCCTTTATGGTTACTGTTCGTCGAATCGACGAAGCTCATTTACTCTTTATCATGTAACTTTTTTATGTGTATTTAAATTACGCTATTTTTCCAACAACGTTAACTGATAACGAAAGCTTTATAAAGTTAATTAATTTGAAAGCACAAAAACGAGTCCAAATTCGTTTCGAATTTTAAGAGAGAAAAATAACTTATTTGTTATGCTTTATTTTAAAATTAAATGATTTACTAAAAACTTGTTGTTGATTTTTTTACTTTAAAAAACGTGCCGCTATAATTTTTTTAAATAATTTTCCGATTCGACGAAGAATTACTAATCTTAATGCTGCGATATGCAACCTATACTATTACATTTTGCGATTGTATGCGCTGTATGTATTTTACATATGTTGTTGTTAGTATTGTTAAAGTCTCTTCAATGTATGCACAGTTCGCAGTAAAAGATAATAAAAGAGAAAATGCGGCGCCCGGATTTTGCCGATCGCAGCCTTAATGTATTAAAATGAAGAATAACCTTCTAGGGTTAACAAGCATGTTTGTAGTATGCCAAAATTACATTGAAAGCAAAAACAAAGTCAAAAATATTTAAATAATTTTGTTGTTGCTTTCTACTGCGTTGTAAAAATTTCAACGCCACATGATATGCAGCGATGAAAATTTACAAATTCACTATGAATTTCTGTAAAAAGCAACAACAAAATTATAAAATATTTTTACTTTGTTTTTTTTTTCTTTTAATAAAATTTTTGGCGTTGCGTTTTACACAATTAGAGCCCAAATATATATTTTTTGAAAGCTAATAACCCACCAAAACGGTATATCTGCCGGCAGCCTTCCGGCAAACATAAGCGTTATTCACACCAAACAAGGGCTTGGGGTAACTAACATCATTTATCAAAAATAAACCATAATATACCCAGTACAAAATTATGTGTTGAGTAATCAGAAAAAAGTAAAAATACTACATACCATTTTTCTGAAACAACCAATGAATTTTACAAGGGAAGTCCTAAAATGAACGCATTTAAAAGTAAGTCATTTTTTTTTAAATACATACATCTGAAAAATAAGTAGTTATAGAGAAGTTATAGAAGAAAGCTACTAAATAATGAATGAAAGAAGCTTTTCATTTTTAAAAAGTAAGCGAAGTTTTTACTGGTTATTATTATGTGTTACAGAAGGTCCCAATTAAAACCCGCTGGCAACAAAGAAATCCCTTTATTTTGTATTACAACATTTTCACTTAAAAGATTCACGCTGAGGGGCGTTAAAAAAATTATCTTTTTATAACAAATAATTTATCTGGCAAGAAGTTATTTAAACTAAAATGTGACAACAAAAAAATAAGAAAAAAGTCCCGTCTTTCATTACGGAAATCGAAAGACAGACAGACGACTTTTTTCTTTTTTTATGCCAGGAGTTTTTGAGCTTTAAAACGGGGAACTCATTTAATTTTATATGTATATCATTCGCTGACGTGCGTTAAAAAACTCATTTTCAAAGTTATTCTTGGGAATACAATCTATGCGCATTTCACTGGTTGCTTAGGCCAGATCGTCAGGAAACATTTTCCCAAAAAATAAATTTCAGTGTATTTATCAAGAATAAAAAAAGGGAATAAAGCACAACAAACAAAATCTTATTAATAAAAAACTTTTTTATAACAAAAAATTTATCTGGCAAGATTTTATTAAAACTAAAATTAGAAAAAATACCCGCATTTCATTACGGAAATCGAAAGACCGGAGATGACTTTTTTTCTTTTTTTGTTGCCAGAAGTTTTTGAGCATTAAAACGGGGAACTCATTCAAGCGGCGGCATTTAAGCATGAACAACTGTCAAATATAATGGGATTGTCATGCCAAAAAGTTGTCTTTTTTGAAAAAAAAAAAAAAAAAAAAAAAAATAAAAAAAAAAACAGGTTCAAATGTAAGTTGTCTCCGAGTTATTTTAAATTAACTGCCTGTTTGTAGAAACAAAAACAAATTTTGAAATTTCGTTTTTGTTTTAAATGTTAGTTAAACGAGTGACTTTTGAGCTCGCGTTCTACAAACAGGCAGTAAGAAATGTTCATTCCCCATTATTCTGCATTTCGATTCGGATCAAAATTTTTCTTCGTTTGGCAGCTTTGGTATTTTGAATTCCCTTTAAAATTTTTACTTTCGATTATTTATACGTATCACGCATTACGATCGTAGCTACGTTTTATCAATTTCTTATTTACTGATTAAAAGTTCTTCGATTTTTTGTTTATTCCGTTTAAAAGACTTCAATTAAAGAAAAACAAGTAAAATGAAAGACAATAAATATTTTTTATTTATAAAATAGAATCTGGGAATTATTTCGTTTTCATAAGTTCCTTTATTATATTTAACACTATTATCTTGTAGTGTATAAAGTCGTTCCTAAAAAAAATTGAAGGAATAGAACTATTACAAAAACTTTATAAAATACATAACTGAAATTTAGCTCATAGAATAAATTCGAAAAATAAAAAAAAAATTTATTTATTTTTTTTTTTTATTTATTTATTTTTATTTTTTTAATTAAATTTAAGTTTAATTTAATTTATGTGTTTAAACATAATTGTGTCTTCAACTTCAGGCAAAAATCCTAAAGCCCATAATTAAAACGTCGCACATAGGGGCTTTTTGCCAATCTAGCCGGACATTAGGCGAAAAATTAAATTTAAGAAATGTAAAAATGTAAGTACGCAGCTCGACAGACAACAAAATTCTGCATCGTATAGTGAATTTTCAAGTCATTTGCTTGAGACTTGTGGTTTTGGGACACTGTTAAAGTCAAGAAAGTTGAGTAAATTGCATGCGTGTGTATTGACTTTTTACGGTTTTGGGAGGTTTACAATATATTTTTTTGTGGGTAAACGAATAAAGATTTTACATTGATTTTTTTTTTTCTCTGAAAGACTATATTAACAGCTACTTATAAAAATTTTTAGAAAAATTTTATTAGCAATTTTTATGGTAAAAAAATTCGTTCGAAATTAAAAAAACGATTTTTTTGTTCACTTTTTTGTAAAAAAAAAAAAAATTTAAAGGTTTTTGAAGGTGCAACCCTTAGAGTCAATAAAAATGTTAAACATCACGTTAAAATTTGAGATCTCTACTTTTAAATTCAAGAAAAAAACCTTGCGCGTTGTTGCGCCATTTTTTTTTAATGATTTTTTGAAAATTTCACCTTTTTTCTGTTTTTGCTCATCTTGCATAGGTACATATGATATAAACCCTTTCGTCAGTCATAAAATGTTTTGGTTGTACGTAGATATTTTTTATTTAAATTATTACATCTAAGAGTAATATTACCTGTGTAAAAAAAGGAATGTGCGAACAGTACGTAACGGTATATTTGTGGGGCTACTTCAAAAGAATTTAACAATTTGAACATCAAAAGAGATGAAGACGTAGATGCACTTTCTTTCGGATTATCTACTTTGCATGCCAGAATTCGACTTTTTGAGAGCATATTACACCTGTCGTATAAACTCACAGTGAAAAAGTGGCAATTAAGATCGGATGAGGACAAAACTATTGTAAAAGAGAGGAAAAAAACTTTCCAAGAAAAATTTAGAAGTGAATTAGGGCTAATAGTGGATGTACCGAAGACTGGCTTTGGAAACAGCAACGATGGCAACACCAGCAGAAGATTTTTTTCCAATCCTGAATTAGCTGCAGAAATAACTGGAATTGCATTGGATTTCATCTACCGAATCAAAGTTATTATTGAAGTAATTACAAGTGGTCACAAAATCTATTTGCACGAGTTTGCCGATTATTGCTTAGACACTGCAAAACTTTACGTTACTCTATATCCCTGGCATCCTATGACACCTACAATGCACAAGATTTTAATACATGGTACAACTGTAATGAGCGAGGCATTGTTGCCTATCGGGCTATTATCAGATGAAGCGTCTGAGGCACGAAATAAGCATTTTCGGCTTTACAGGCAGAATTTTGCTAGAAAGTTTTCGAGGGTTCAGTGTAACAAAGATATTATAAATAGACTTTTGCTCAGTTCTGACCCACTGATTACTAGCATAAGACCAACTCCAAAAAAAAAGTCATTACCCTTTACGAAAGAAGCAATTTCTTTTATGCTTCCACCTGTACTTGGCTCTGAAGAGAATTCCGATTCGGAAGAGGATTTTGAAGAAACAGACGAAGAAGAACCATGGCACTCATCATCATCTTAGTGCAAAAGAGAAGTTATTGTAAATAAATAAGTTATTATTTTAAATAAAATTAGTTGTCACTATTATAAATTAGTTATAATTACGAATAAATAAATTCTTTTCATATAAATTAAATACTATGAAATACATAAAAGTCACATAAAATCTTAAAAATGAATATTTTTTGGAAATTAGCAAAAAAAAATTTTTTTTTGACAGGGTCGTTCCGGGGGGTGGGTTAGGAGGGATACCTCCCCCTGCCCATAAAAGTTCAAAAATTTAATTTTTATAGAATTAAGGCGTTAGTAACCTTTTTCTTTTAATATTTACATTTTTTTTTTAAATATTATTTTATGTAACCGCCCACAAAAAGGGCGGGGCGAAAAGTTAAATTTTACGATCTCATGGGTCCAATTTTAGGGTTTTTAATTTTTGCCGATGTTAAAAGTTGTATTTGCCAAACAAAAGTATAGGAAAACTTTAAAAAAATTGAATTTTTCAGAGGTAGGACTAGTTTTTCTATGGGGAACTTTTTCCCCCTTGGTCCGATTTTAAGTATTTTTGATCTTTACCTGCCTATGACAATAACACATATTTCTGCCAAGTTTCATCAATCTAGGGTCACTCAATAACTTTTAAGAAGCAATATAAGCTAGAAAAAAAAGTAATGTCCGGCTAGATTGGCAAAAAGCCCCTATGTGC
Source organism: Pollenia amentaria (assembly GCA_943735925.1). NCBI lineage: Eukaryota > Metazoa > Arthropoda > Insecta > Diptera > Polleniidae > Pollenia > Pollenia amentaria. Next base: position 69,013,462 of record OX031007.1, on the reverse strand, counting down.
GTCGGCAGTAACTTAAAATTCTCTCTCATTTCTTTCTTTTGTTCTTATTTTACAAAATGTATGAAATTTAGAAAGAGAATAAGTGTCTATACGTAAGAGCATAAGAAAAAACGTTCTTAAAATAAAATAGTTTTTATTTTACGACTGCTTTTTTATGTAAAATTGTACGGAAATTATGGTCTCGACGCAGTTCTGTTTGAACACTAATACAGGCACCTGAACAGTACGAAAATCTGGCAAATTTTTTCAATTCATTCTTTCACTATTAATATTTAATTATTATTTATTTAATTTATTTATCGCAGTGTTTTGCACCCAATTTAACTAACTCTTTTATAAAAATGTTTACAAAATTACTTTTTTTAAGTTCCGATCTCAAACGTATCACAGCCAAACTGCAAATCGTGCCTTCTTCTTTTTCTTTCGATTCAGTTTTTTGTTGGAATCAAAAGGTTGTTTCATAAAAATAGTCGTTTCAGAAAATAAAAGTCGCAAATCTTTTTTTAACGTTTTTTTTTATTAATAAGAAGCATAACAAAACAAAAAAACATTAAACAAAGCAGCATTAAGAGTTTTCATGATATCGCTTAATAGTTCGCAATCTGTGCAAATTGTGTATTTTTAAACCCTCGCAAATGAACTGTCAAAATTTTTATGAGAATTCATTAACACAAACTTCGTAAATTTGACTAACAATTGCGCTGTTCAATTGTTCATTTATACAAACAGATTTTTCGTTTTTAACAAAAAATTCAACCATTATAAAAACAAATTCTTGGCATAATCTTAGCAAATTAGTCTTTTGGCTTTCTTTAGATAAGTTTAAGTACAAATTTCAATTTCTAGACACAAATTTTAACGTTTTTATAGATTTTTTTATTTCTTTTTTGAATTATTTTTATATTGGCGTTTCTTAAAAATTGACATTAATTGTTAAAAATTACACAAAAGTTAAAAAAGACGCTTCAAGAAACGAGTCTCGCAAGATAACCCATTTGCACAAATAGCAATTTTACGCGATTACATGAAAACCCTTACTATTACTATGTTTTTCCATGTGGCTGAAGATGATTGTTTGATTCACTAAAAGCTTTTACAAACACTGCAAAAAGGCCGCTTTGACTACATGTCTTGCTTAAGCCCCAGTCTCTCGATTAATATCGCGAAATATTACGTTTCTCGGAAGGACCTGCAGCGATATAAACGTTATCCGTCTCGGACTCCGTAGTTTCCCCTGTCTCTGAACACGTAGCTCCATTTCGTTTTTTGTTTTCAGACTTTCTTTTCGTTTTAAAAAGAAATCTTATTTTAAAGAATAAAAAAAATTTTTTTTTATTTAATTAAAACAAAATGTTCTTATGTTGGTACATACTTGTCCATGTCTTACAAAAAGTTCTGCTTCAATTGATTCGGCGGTTAAGAAAAAATTTGTAAAATAAGCACTTCTTTAAAATTTCGACGATTTTTTTTTTTTTTAAAGTCAATTTATAATTTACTGCAAATTAAATGTTTCTTGTGAGAAACTTTACAAAAGAAAGGGTAAAAAGTCGCAACAAAATTAAAAAAGTCGCAAAAGTCGGTGATAAAAAAGTCTCACAATAATTCGTGACTTTAGTCGAACAACCGGTAACCCTGGTTGGAATGCCTTTTTTCGATTATTGGCTAACTGAATGCGAGAACGTAACCCTTATTCAAAATAAGGATAATTATAATATTTATTCACATTATTCATTTTTCGCCGCACCAAGAAAAAAAACATTGCAACAAAAAAAAACAGTAAGAGTGCTAGTGATTACAATCACCGGTCGGCGAAAAATGGGTTAAATAAATCATTTGTGCTTTTACTATTTATCTAGTATTTTATAAATGCGTCAAATTATCCAAAGTTTTTTTTTAATTATAAAAAAAAACTTCAGATTTTAATATGCGCACTTAATCGGGGATTACTGTACTTGTAATCTACAGTCCGTTACTGTCTGATCCAAGTCATCAAAATATAAATACATAGTATTCCCTCTAAAAATGTAAATAATTAGATAATTAAATTTAATTATTACTAAACATTTTCTTATTTATAGTATATAAACGAAAGAGACAAAACCCTCACCTGATCGCTCACTTTTAGTTTTCTATTTGATAACTTTATTTACTGTGTAAATAAAATTTGAATTGGAAAAAAATATATATATGTATAACAATGTTGCCAGGAGAAGAATAAAAAAGTTACATGTTTCTTTCAAAAAAAGTTAAATTTTTCGTCAAAAATTACATTTTGAACTATTCCTTGAATAAATAGTAAATTTAAGTGATTTAAATAAAATATATATTTGTATTCCATATTTCAGTGATAAAAGCAAGACAACTCATTTATTGTCTGTTTTATTGTAAGAGCAGTCTTTTTTTATACACTAGCCATGAGTTTGCCATTTATTTGATCTAAAAAGTGGTGAAATAATCGAACTTGCCACCATTTACTGCAAAGGTAAATTTTGTATCTTCCCATTATGGCTTCCATGAGATCTACACTTCCGGTATGGAAATTATATTGGCCAGCAATAGAGGGCCGTTCTATTTTAGAAAATAAATTTCAGTTTCCTCGTATCTCTTTACCAGGCATTTTGAAATTTCACCAACTTTCTACGAACCTATTGCAATTTCAATTCCTTCGACACTACAAACAAATCCCTCACAATGTTTTTCATCATTTCTTTTTCCGTAGGAAGATTAAAGTTTTTATTATTCCAGCGCTAAAAATTCCTTATTTTGCTAAAAAGCCAAGTTGAAAATTTTGATTTCTGGGAATGATTCGCATCTAAATCAGGTTCATTGCTTTCCATACAATTTTCTTTTCCGATTTCTGTCTCAATTTTAAAAGCATATCTTATAACTCCATTTATGAGGTTTGTTATGGATGTAACGCTTTAGAAAGTTTCTAGCTTTGGTAGAGCAAATCCGTTCATCGACGCTAGATGTGGCTCATGAGGTACTTAACCGAAATTTATATTAAACTCTTTAATAACTGGACGTATTTTAAACATTCTATCAAAATTTTTGTCAGTGAAGCCAGTGAAGTTTTTTGTGTTTTTATTGAAGTGTATCGTTTGACTTTTTCAAATTTTTTTTAGAATCACGACGTTCATAGAGGTCCAAAATTGTTGCTCGATTGACTTGCTACATTAGGAAGTTTTATCAACGACATCATATACACATAGGCTTGCCAGATTCAAATTTTCAAAATTCATGACTTTTACTAAAAAAAAAATCTTGATTTTGAAAATATTTCTTGACAATTAAAAACTTGTATAAAAATAGCACAATATTTAAACCCAGCTAAAAGCAAAAAATACCAGCCAATGAACTCAGTATTGGCACCAAAAATTTCTGTACGCTTTTGTTTTGAGTCAGCTGTTTAACGTTTAAATTACAATGGTCTGCAGCAAAAATTCTTTTAAATTAAAACATATGGAATATAAAGCGCTAAATTCAAATTAAATATTTTTTCAATCACGTCTAGTTTTATTTTTAATTTTGTCCGATTTCGATCAAAGCACTTACAAATTTTTTTCATGCAAAATGAGTACTATTTTTTGGTTTCAAGAATTCATAAAAATAATTTACCATTTCTAACATTTATCAGAAAGCCAGGTCGACAAATCTTAATTTCATTCGATATCCAATATATGGGTATAACTCATATTTCGCCCGAAATAAGGAGAACGTTTTTCTCGACTTGGATAAAATTGCAATTGATGTGCAATGAAATTCCCTTAAGGTCATTTTTTTATATTTTGCACAGTTTTGGAGATATTTAGAATGAAAGCAATTGTTTGTTTTCAAAAATTCATAAAAAAAAACATCATAATAGAAACAATTTTACATATGTATATGTATATAATATATCGTATATTACAAATAGATTAAGCCGTAAATCATTTAAACCGATAGACAAATGTAAATTTTATTCACGTTATAGAATCAATCTGTGCACAGATTTGGATTTTACACGCTTAGCAGTTTGGAATTAAATTTAAAAAATCGGTTCAGTAGGATCAGAGTTATGAATCAAAATGTGGAACCACCACACTAAAAACTTTGTTACAAAAACTAACATAAATAAAAAAAATGATAGAGCAATTCCATATGAAAGCGATAACCTTTTGGACGACCCCTCTCCGATTTTAAAATAAATAGTCTCAATCGATTGCCCGGCAAAAAATAATGTACCTACATATTTTTTTTTTTTTTATAGTGACTGGTTTAGTGGTGGTGTACACCACTGTCATGTGACAAAATTGAAGAATTCTTCATAAGGGACCTCATTGAAAGTTGTTTAAAAAAAAAACTACTAAAGCGATCGCAACGAGTGATAGCTCGTTGGAAAGGTATTCAATCAGGCTTTAATTGAAAAATAAAATTTTCCTAATTTTTCTTAGAAATTTACCTTTAAATTTTCCCAAGAAAATTAAATTTTCCGATTTTCCACAGAAGCTCCTAAATTTTCCGGCTAATTTTTTTTTTTTTGGATTCCTCATAATTTTTGCTTTAAGAATCAGCAATAAAAAAAATGGGCCCCGACTCCTTGTTTGGACAGGAGAAGAGCATTTAAGAGACCACCTTGTTAAAAATTATTTTACAGTTAAAAATACATTTATGAAGAAAAAATCAATTTTTTTTTTAAGAGCCCCAAGTTGAGTGTGTAGTGAATATGGTCTGCCTGCCTTCACAAGATCGGCCATAAATCCATGGATAATAGCAGCAGTGGCATGTAATGGCACACCAAACCCGACTGAGGCTACAGGTCATAAAATGTTTTGTAAATTTTTTAAATTACCAGGTAATAAATATTTCGCCTAAAATGACACGTGCAGAAACAAGTCATAAAACACGGATTTTCCATAAATATGGCGAAATATTTATTACCTGTTAATTTAAAAAATTTACAAAACATTTTATGACCTGTAGCCTCAGTCGGGTTTGGTGTGCCATTACATGCCACTGCTGCTATTATCCATGGATTTATGGCCGATCTTGTGAAGGCAGGCAGACCATATTCACTACACACTCAACTTGGGGCTCTTAAAAAAAAAATTGATTTTTTCTTCATAAATGTATTTTTAACTGTAAAATAATTTTTAACAAGGTGGTCTCTTAAATGCTCTTCTCCTGTCCAAACAAGGAGTCGGGGCCCATTTTTTTATTGCTGATTCTTAAAGCAAAAATTATGAGGAATCCAAAAAAAAAAATTTGCCGGAAAATTTAGGTGCTTCTGTGGAAAATCGGAAAATTTAATTTTCTTGGGAAAATTTAAAGGTAAATTTCTAAGAAAAATTAGGAAAATTTTATTTTTCAATTAAAGCCTGATTCAATACCTTTCCAACGAGATATCACTCGTTGCGATCGCTTTAGTAGTTTTTTTTTAAAACAACTTTCAATGAGGTCCCTTATGAAGAATTCTTCAATTTTTCACATGACAGTGGTGTACACCACCACTAAACCAGTCACTATAAAAAAAAAAAAAATATGTAGGTACATTATTTTTTGCTGGGCAATCGATTGAGACTATTTATTTTAAAATCGGAGAGGGGTCGTCCAAAAATTTGCCAATTTTGATCGTGTTCATATGGAATTGCTCGATATAAGATTATGTACAATACATTTTATGTGACTGGAAATCATACTGTTAAATTTTTGGAAGATCCAATTTTAATCATGACGTCCGTTAGTATAAAGGTAAATAATAGTATATATATATATCATATAGAGCACACTCCAGATATATTCGAACTGTCGGTAAAGGGTATCAAAGATTCGGCACAACCGAATATAGCACAAGTAATAAAAGCCAAAATTTAAAAATTATACATATACATTTTGACAAATTTGTTGTTTTCCTTTTAGCATATTTCAATACATTTACGTATTTTAAGTAACTACCAACCATTGAAGTCGACCACAGTTTTCGTGACCGCAACATTTACGTATGAGTAACGTGGCATTTAGTAGTTACTAAAAACTGAAAGTGGTATATTAAGTTCGAAAGTACACTTGTTTAAGGGCCAGGTGAATGAATGGGTCAATTTGTTTTATTTCCAATATTTAAGAAATAGCTATGCCAAATTTGGTCCTCCTGGCTTATATGATATGGGCTCTATTGTCCCAAAACCATTATTACGGGAAGAAAAGGGTTGTTATTTGTCTACTTATTTACATATAATTACTTATGTATAATCAGTTCATTTAAAAACCAATTTTGTTAATTTTAGAATTCTACAGTTTATTTATTCACTTAAGGGAATAAGTGAATACAAGAAAAACTTTAAATTTATGGGTAAAAATTAGAGGCAGTCATGGTTTGTTGCTCATATCTCAGCCATTTGTTAGCCCATCTGACTGAGATTAAATAGTAATTTATGTAATATACATAAATACATATATAATGACCTAGTCCCCATCATATCTATGGTCTTCCGAAAACCCGAACATATAAACTAACGGTCGGACATCGTTTAATCAACTTCTCTAATCATAATATCCATTTTATAGTTTCTACGATCAATTTTGTAGAAATTACAAACGGCATGAAATATTTATACTTATGTATGTATATAGACTTTCCGATTGTAATGAAAGCTTTAAAAATGTGTTAAAAAGAAAACACAAAAATTTGTTAAGATTTTTAATTTAAAAGTCTTAGGCCCTAATCATGTAAAACGCAGCGCAACGCCAAAGCATTACATTGAAAGCACAAACAATGTCATAAATATTTTTTAATTTTGTTGTTGCTTTCTACAGAAATTCATGTACCGTTAAAAACATGTCAACGCCCCAAGCAATGGAGCGTTTGAAATTTTAAAACGCAATGAGAATTTATGTAGAAAGCAACAACAAAATTACAAAATATTTATGACATTGTTTGTGCTTTAATGATGAAACAGAACTGGGGCTGAACGATGTTTTCCATACATTTTGACATAAAATTATGCCAGAGAATGCGGTCGAGAAATAAAATCAATTTTATTTTGAAGACGTTTTTTCTCATGCTCTCACATAGAGACAATTATTCTCCCAACAATGCTACCATACTTTTGTTCAATTTCATACATTTTGTAAACAAAGAAAAAAAAGAACAAAAGAAAACGAAAGAAATGAGAGAAAATTGCAGTTACGGTCGACGTTTTAATTATGGGCTTAAAAATTTTTGCCTGAAGTTGAAGACTCAATTCTGTTTCATCATTAAAATGTTATTATTTGGCGTTGCGCCGAGTTTTACATGATAAGGGCCTTAATATATTAAAGATTTTACTGTTTGTGCTTTTCGTATTAAAATATAAAAAGAAAACGTCGTGTAGGTCGGTGAAATGTTCGCCAAACTAAATAAACTTAAACAAACACCAAATTCTTAAACAGATGAAACGTAAAAACGGAGAACAATTTTAATTTTAACAGGTTCATTAGCAACGTCACGTTTACGTAAGATGTATTAATAGGTAGTACATACATAAGCTTGTTAAGGAAAATGGAGCAGCTGATTAGCAACGTATACGTAAGAGTAACTAGTGTGTTTTCAAATCCATTGATTTCCAAGTATAATGCTAAATTTAGAACACTCGGTCATTTTAAATTGAATAAAAGTGTTTTTTAATTCGCATTTGCCAAATAATTAAAAATATAAAACTTGTGGTTGTTTAATACATTATTTTATAGAATTTGTTTATTTGATAAAGGCATCGAACATTAATTAGTATTCCAAGAAAAAAAATTAATTTAAATAAATTAAAAAAACTTTTTTTACAAAGTTCCCCAACATTTGTATAACAAAATAGTTTCTTCACAAATGTAACCATATTTCAAATAATACTGACCATCGGCCCAGCGAAACTCTCTTGATATGTCCCAGGTGTGTACACAGGGTTGATTATTATCCAAATCATTCGGCTCGCCATCTCGCCAATGGGCAAAGTCAAATGTCTTGCCATTAGAAGCCCAAACAAACTTACGATTACTATTATCTGCCGTAGAAGCAGAACCACCAATCCATAAATTTTGACCTTTGCCTAGATTATTAGTATATTTCTTCATACAACTTCCCAATTCTTTAATAAGTCCAAACTTTACGACTTACCATAACGATTTTTCATAAGCCTAACAAAAGCACCGTTTTTCTCAACCGAATCTAGGGTTACCATAGACAAGTTGCGCTTGGCACATTCATGCATAGATTCCAGCCATGTGTACTAAAGACGAGTAATTTATTAAATGTGTTTATTTACAAATAATAAACAAGTTTACCGCATTTTTGTCTTCGATTAGATATTTGTTTCCATCATCCGCTTTAGCCCATTCGGGAACACAACGCACACACGAAAGTAAAGAGATCAGTAGCAGTACTGAACAAACGACTAAATTGTGCCAACGTTTCATGGTCAAGAACTGAATTTAAACTGATTGAAAAGAGTGTAAAAAAGCTTTTTTTATTTATTATCAACAATCGAGAAGTTTATCCAGAGACGTAGTTGAGAAAGTATTTAAATTAAGCTCGTCTTTGGTATCAGCGTTACCGCTGTGATACTAAAGTACAATTTTGACCAATTTTCAACTCTCTTGATACCCTTTATGACCATATTTTAAATTGCGCTTTTTGTATAATTTTTAACTATTTTGAGCCACTTGTTTGCCCTTTTTGGAAAGAGCACTTACATTTTGTTTTTTTGCAACACTGCTGAGCAGTAGTGCTTCAGCTAAACAAGTGTTTTCGAAATAAGTACTGTTAAAAAAAAAACTTTGGAACAGTCTCAAAGTAGAAACTTACACTTCCATGATTTCGTCTCTTAATTTGCTCGAAACGGAGCTGAAAGAATGGAATTCAAGTGAAGATTTAATACAAAAAAAAGCGTGTAGGTACATTCCTAAAAAGATGTTGTTAAAATATTTTTTCAACTTCTAAATGAGTTTTTTGAAAGTAAATTAAACATGAAAAGTACAATTTCCCTAATAACAAACAGAATTCAAGTCATTTTTATTATTTCTTATTTATATTTCTTTTTTATTGAATATTAATAAAAAAATAAAGAAAAGTTTTGAATAGTTTATATATTTTTTGTTGTTTATAAAAAACTCGGTCTTGTTATTTCTTTAATATGGCCTTTTTTCGACATCTTTATATGGTAGATACTACTTATAAAAAACTTGACCCTTTTTTGCTTTGAAATACCCTTTTTAGTACATTTTTCTGGAAAATCCCCTTTTAGTGACCATTTTCGAAAATTTCCAACGGCAACGCTGTTTGGCATGAATGGTATATACTAGTGAATAAGAGAAAAACTGGTTTAAGGATTAAAGGTTACTGCTAAGCGAAAACCTGAACGAATTTTTTTTACTTGTGAATTATTATTTATCACGAATACAATGACAACAAAGAGGATCTGAGAAATTTTTTTTCCTTTTAGTTTTAAGCGTATTTCAGTGTATTCCAAGGATGGGCCCTTCAATATATATGGCACTTATGGCAAATTATGAACCTATCATTACAAAATTTTATACTTAGTTAGATTGTACCTAATTTCACAAATATTTTAAAGCTAAAATATAAATTTTTTAGCTATATGAAACTAAATTGGAGTCAATTTTTTATAATAAGTTTTGATCGTTTCAGGCGTACTGATAAACAACTTAGTTTCTCTTAGTAGGCACATTTTATTCTCTAAAACGACTTTTTATACCCTCCACCACCACTAGGGGTGAATGAAACTGTTTTATTATACATCTAAGACCCCATAAAGTAGATATATTCTGGCACCTTGAGTAATTCTAAGTCGATTTAGCCATTTCCGTCCGTCTGTCACTGTTAAAAAGCACGCTCACTTTCGAAAGGCTCAAAAGAAAACAACACACTTGGTGTCAAATTGCTTGTAGTTGGCCCAGGCAGTTTGGGATTGAAATCCAGCAAAATCGGTTTAGCAGGATCAGAGCATTGAATCAAAATATGGAACCACCACCCAAAAAACTTAATCAATTTGTCACAAAAACTAACATGAATGGTGGAATAATGCACGGAATGATATACAATTTTACACAAATTCATTTTATGTGACTGGAAATCATAGTGTTAAATTTCATACAGATCCGACCATAATTTACCTTAGGCCCCATATAAACCCTGCTCCTGGAAAACAGTTTAGTACGCCTAAAACCGTAATAAATAATACAAAATTTAATACTTCACAATTTTATAGGACTAGAAGTCACACTAATAAGCTTCGTGATGATCGGTCCATAATTTACCATAGGTCCGATATAAAGCCCAGTCCAGGAAATTAACTAAATTAGCCTAATACCGTAGCAGATAGGATATTGCTGACTTAGCTTCATATGGTCATAAAAAATATCATGCAATTTTGTGATACTCGGTCCATAATTTAACTAAGATCCCATATTAGGCAGCTTTCTGAAATTCAGTGCAAACGCTAAAACTAATTGTAAGGCGAATTCATACAAGGTGGTCTTATTGTGATGAAACGGTGCAACACTTTAAACTACTTTAACGTTGTGTCAACATAATATATCACTGTAGTTAAAAAATTAGCTGTGTGTATATGCTGTCATATTTCATTTTGTTTTTAATCTTAAATTGTGTGTTTTGTAATGCAATAATCTAAAAACCTTCTTCTAACGTGATTCTAAGTGAAAATTATAGAATTTATGAAAGATTCCCCAGAACCACCAGAACGGTATACCATTTTGACATATGGTTAGTTATAAACTGTTGCTTACATAGCAAGCCAAAGTCAACTGGTGTGAATTCGCCTTGAGACTGTATCAATAATAGTTCCAATTTGTAGTGCCGCTTTTCAAATATCGGATTGGTGCTGCAAGCCCAAATTGGCACTTGTTGTCACCTTTCCCACCCAATGCAGTTTTACGAGTTAAAAACGAAATTCAGTTTTCAATAAAAAAAATGTCAAAAACCTTAAAAATCCTTAACAAAATGTAAACAAAAAATATATTTTGACAGTTTCGGGAAGCAAAAAACCATAAGCCAATTGATATATGAATTTGCTTTAGTTGTACTTTATGATGTTCTGTTTTAAAATATTTTTTTTTTGCACTGTGTTTTGTATTTTTGATACTATATTCGATGTCCGTTTTCAATACAATTTTAAGATTTTTTTGCTATACATATGTATATAGAAAGTGTTGCTGCTAGTGGCTTTAATGTTAATTCAAATAACTTTTAATAAATTTTTATTTATATTGTTACGTTTTTACTTTATAAAACGCGTTAAGGTTTATTCCCTTCATAATAAACCTTTGAGTTCTTTTAATTGCAAATAAAAAAATAAATACACACGAATTCAACTTAACAAACTTTATTGAAATTCACAAAATTTAACTACTATTGTAAGTAACGATCTGAACCGTTTAATGTCTCCAATCAAACTAAACTAAACTTTTATGAGTTAGCCTGTATTTATAGTTCAAAACTATTCCTAGTTGATTCATGAACCGTCTAGTATTTTCTAGAATGTTTAAAATAACTGTTATACATCTAAATCTAAAGTCTACAATTACAATTGCTAGAAAATTTAGTACAGTGGTGTTCATAAAAATAGGAACTAATATGACATAAAACTATAATTTACAAGATAACTTATAACTAAAACCATAAATAATTCTAAGACAAATCTAATTTCGTAACAATAGGTATGTTAATGTGAGTAAATATTTTATACATACTAAAAAGGGAATATTGACTACGATATCGTTAAAGATATCATTAATTTTGCACATACTTTTACTTAGCTTTAGGTTTGCAAGTCGATTATAATCGTAAGACCGCTAAATTGCATATTTAATTGTGTCAGTAACGACTTAAGTCAGGTACACACCACCTAGTGTTGACAATGAAGAATTCAGAACTTATGCACTTATGCATGCTTGTACGTTTGCTCTTTCCGTTCTTTAAATATACAGAAAAACAGACAGACAGACGGGCATCGCTAAATCAACAGTGCTGTATATACATATGTATATGTATGTATTTGTTATATTTAACTCCAAAAAAATATTTAAAAAACTTGTACAAGTTTAAACCTTGTTATTTTCTGTGATGGGTATAAAAAAAAACAACATCATGGGATTTCATTAATGTATGCAGTTTTGCCAAATTACACAGAAAAAATTCAAAATTGTCTCTAATCACCAAATTCATAGAATCAAGCCAACAATTTGTTGAATTTGCACCTATTACCAAAATGATTATAGATCACTGTAAATTGTAAAAATTTAAAATTGTGAATATTTTTTTTCAATAAATTATATTTTTAAATTTAATTAAAAAAAAAATAATCAAAAAACTTGGCCGTTTCAAACAATGTGTTAATTGTACAATTGTACTTTTTTGGTACATTTTGACCTTCCAAAGTACCGTGGTACTACCGTGACTCATTTGGTACAATTTAAAAATTTGTCATAGTTCTCCCTTTTTTAATTTTTAGTATAGCAAACAAATAATTACTGAATTTATCTTTTACAACAAATCGTTAATGTAATGGGCGCTAGAATTGTGGTGTATAGAGCGCTTAGTCCGCTTTTACAATGTGGCAAGTGAAAGGCAGACATACGAAGTTTGTTGGTAAGGGGGCGACGCAGTATGTGTGACACACTTTACTTTTTTCCTTTGTTACTACAAGCTTCGTCTGTCTGCCTTTCACTTACCACATTGTAAAAGGGGACTTATGGTACCCACATTAGTCAAAACATGTATGTGTTACTACTTTTGTTTCCTTTTTACCACAAACGATGACACTAAAAGCAAAACATCAGTGTTGTGTTTTTTTTTTTTTTAAATATAGAAGTACATACTACTTAACTTAACAAATATATTCGAAACAAATTTTTCATATCCTGCTTTTTTTTTTGTTTTATTTTTATAACTTTCACATTTAACGTCCCATAATTCTGTAAAATTTTTAAATCCATTTATTAAATTACTCCATTTTTCATTGTTTTTAATACTCGCCGTTTTTCGTTTTTTGTTTCTTTGTTTTATATTTATTTTTAAAAAAAAAAATAAAAAAAAGGTACCGTGAAGGTCCAAAAAGTACATATTTTTTTGGAATTTGGTACAAAATTTAAAACCCCATTTAACATCCCTGAATTAAATTTAGCTCAGGTTTTGACAATTCCCAACAACAATTCTTCAAGTTAAAATTATTTTATTTTAAGCAAAAAAATTAATTAAGATTTTTTGTTATTCAATAAATATTTTAATTAAAAATTAATTTCAAAACAAATAAAATGTTAATTAAATCAAAATGTATTTTTAATTTTATTTCAATTAAAAAAATAATTGATTCAATTATCACATTAATTAAATTTAAATACTTTTAAATCAATTTTTTAATTATTAAAAAAACTACTAATAATTTTTTCTGTGTACATTTTATTGATTTCAAAAAGAATGGGGACTATTTCTGGCAGTCGTCATCGATTCCTTTTTCGAATTAAAAGCAATTTTATTTCTAATTCTTTTAATCCATACTGAATGAATTGAAATTATTTTTCCAGTGTTGTGAAAATTCAAATAAATGCTTTACAACACTGAAGAAATAATTTCGATTTGTTCAGTATCGACTGGCAGAATTAGAAACAAAATTGCTTTCGAATCGATAAAGTATTCGATCTCGACTGCCAGAATTATCACCCTGTCCTTTTTTCTCTACGGCCATTTTTTTAGAAGAAAAAAAAAATCCCTACGAATAGGGAATTATCCCTACGTTGAGTGGACAATGACTACTAAAATGAAAGAGCATACGAATGTGTGTGATTTGATTTTAAACAACTTTACTTTTAAACAAAGTTACTTAAGCAAAAGTGCTCCTTCATACTTTATTTAAGCCGTGTTATATTTCAAGATGAACTGAAGTTATAGCAGAATACATTTTATTAAATGAGTAATATAAAGGTACTCGTACATTTTGAAAACTTAAGTTGCATTTTGCCAAGTTTTATTTTTTTTTTTTTTTTTAAGATATGACTTTGTTGCAATAAAGGAGCGAATTGTTCTATAGCGTTAGCATCAATGGTTTAAATACTCTTTTCTTGTTATTGCTGGTAGCACCAATAGCATAGTGCCATTATTATTTAATTTTCTTCCAAATGACCAAAATAAATATGAAACGATCAGTTCCCAATTTCCTGCATTGTAATAAGATATTTAAAAAGGGAAAATATTTAAATTTTTTGAAAAAATTTAAGCAAAATTAAAAGGGAATGGTCGAACTTATATTATACTTATGCACGTATTATCGGATTTTTGTCAATAGCAGCAGTTAGGCGCACGGTTTCAATGCGATCATGGGTGGGGAAAAGTATTGTTCGGGACAAATAAGTTTTATATACTTAAATCTAAATCTCATGGTATAATTTAATTTTGGTGGTTCCATGATTGCCCATGGGTCCCAGAGTGGGTACACTATTTAACATTGGTTTGCAAACACAGATGCTCCCTGCTTTGATTGCATAATTCGTAACATAGAATCGTATATTATACCGAGATTAAATAAATTGTTTATTTACTTAAGGAAAATGATTTTTGTAACATATTGAATCCTAGATATAACACAGACAAAGTTTTTACAAAACTATGCATTTTCGTCATTAAAAAATAGATTAATTTTGTTAATTTTTTTAATTTTAAAACTTTTTGTATGACGCTGTTTGATTTTACAAAATTTTTGTAAGAACAAATATTTATTGGCTCAAAAACGAGGAAAATATTTGACGTTTACTGGGCACATAAGGAACATTTTTGTTTGCTGACAAATAATTTTGTGTGACCAAAATCAGTTGTTTTTCTGTTTGCCCCACAAAAATATTTTGTGGTCAGATAAGGGCAAACAAATATTTGAAATTTTTTATGAAATTTTTGTCATATGTGACAGTACCTTTAGAAATGTTGGTTTTAATACAAAATTTGGCATAGTCACTCTTGTAACAGCTACTATGTGAATTTTGTGCTGTACGTCCAGATTTAACTATGGGCTCAATGTAAAATTCCACCCTGAAATCACTTTAAGAATGAATCTCAATTTTGTGATTGCCCATTTGTTATTGCCCATTATCAGTAGTTTTATTTTTTACATCGATCAGAACAATCGAATAAATGTAAAGATATATTTAGTTTTCTTTTTGTTGCTTTTGTACTCACACCACCAAAATTGTGGAATGTTTTCTTCGAATCCTATCAACTCTATTCGACCCGTTCCACTGCGAGGCATTTTCTAAGAAATTTTGATTTTTGTAAATAACTATATTACATTGTCACTTTAAATTGAAAATTATACTAAGGGTAATCACGATTGTCATTGTGTAAATTGCTATTTATAAATTTACAGTGCATAAAATGATTGATCGTGAGCAAGCATACCACTCTTATTTTTTGTGCAAATGTGCTATTTTTCTAAAAATGTATTCTGGCTTATTTAAGCTTTTATTTTATTTTTGGGATCACAAAAAATTTTCATTAAAATTTTCTTTTTTTTAAACAAAAAATATATGGCGGTCCATATGTCAAAAGTTGTTGTTTGCACTTAGTTTTTTTTTAGTGCAAACGAAGTTAAATAAAGTAAATTGCAATTACGTACATTTTGTTATTGTGTTGTGAAAATGTGTGTATTTTCGCACTCATTTGCATCGTTTGCACACTTTGCACTACCCATCGTGATTACCCTTACTATTTTATACAATTATAAATTTAGGTAATGAAATCTAATTAAATAATTTGAAGTAACAGCAAATAATATGTCAAAAAATAGCCAATCGAAACCAACCTATTTAAAAAACAAAATATAATAAACCCATTCTTTACAATGTAACCATACTAATAATGTAACATTGAAAGTATTCATATGCAAAAAGTGTTAGAAATCAACGGTAACACTTAAAATTATTCATATGCAAAAAATTTTGGAAATCAACGGTAAAATTTAAAATGACAGCTCTTTTTACAAAACAAAAAATTTAAAGTTGTCTGTCTCTTTTTTATTTCTTATTTTCTACTGTTCTCCAATTAAGGGCATAGGAGAGAACTCTGTATGTTGTTGTTCTTTTTACTATGTAAACCAGTGTTGCCACTTTGTGGGTAATTGTCCGAATTTGGTGTAATTTTTACTCTCGTGGTTAATTGCTTTGAGGTGTAGATCAGGTGTAATTTAAAATTCTTTCATTTTAAAACATATAATATAAGGATTTGTTTTTAGTAATAAAATTAATACCATTTAAGATATTGTTGATCTAAAAAGGCTAAAACCAGGTTTGTGAACTAGTTCTGATCAAAAAGAGCCGTTTAAATTAAAAAAAAAAAAACTTAATAAAATGGTTGGAAAAAATCGATTTAAATAAAAATATATGAATTATAAAGATTTTAAAGCGCTAAATTCAAATCCGGTTTTAGTCGTTTCTATCATGTCTAGTTTGGTTATGGACTAGACTAATATTTCGCTCGAAATAAGGCGGTTATGGTAATTCATTCTATCATAACTTGAGAACGATTTGTAAAATTGTGATCTTTAAAAAAATTGTTATGAACAAAATTTGCTTTGAGTCATCTTAATAATATTTTGATAAAATAAGCCACGAAATCATGAAAATCAGTAAACAGAATGAAAACTAGACGTGATTGAATCAAACTGTGAACAAATTTGGATTCAGCACTGTAAGGTCAATCAAAATCCCATAATAAAGTTCTCTCTTCTCCATTTTTTTTAAAGAAATATAAGCAATATGAAATATAAAGTAAAATAATGTCGAAAAATATTTACAGTACAAAGAAACACTTAACAAACAATTTGAAAATTCTGGAGTTCTTTATAAAACGTAGTATAAAACGTAATAAAATATTTTGGTCTAAAGTCATTAAACAGAACGTGAAGCATAACAATTACAAATATTAATATATATTTTTACATTTACATTGTTCATTTGCTTCATAGCACAGAAAGTGCCGAACACTTAAATTGTGGATATGAGGCAATGATATTACTTAATACATATTTTTTCCTATGCTAATCCCACGAAGCTCTACGCTTGTCTGCAGAAAAGAAAACAGAGTCTCTGGCGGGAATCGAACTAGCAACGCCGGCGCTGATAGACTAGCTCACTACCAATTAGCCTACCGGGGCACCCTACATATGAAAGTATCTTCGAGATATAAGCAAAATGGTTTAAGGATTTAAAAAGAGAACACATTTATCTAAATGTTAAGCTAGCTAACAAAAATTCGACAGGGCATGAATTCGCCTTGCTCACACGCATGCGAGGTTTTTCTATGTATAAGTAACACTTTCTAACGCATATAACTCCTAAAATGCTGAACCGAAAATATCTTTCAAATGAGATATCACTTGTAAAAATCCAATGTATAGTGTAGGCGTAAAAGGGAGCATTCAAAATCAACTTGCCTATTAATTAGGGAGATCGATTATTCAACTTTTTTCAAAAATAAAACTGGTCAATTTTTCCCATATCGTTGATTCCGCTGGAATGTTGTAGTTTTAAGCATGAAGATATGCTAGAACTACTTAAGATTTTTTAGTACATTAACGGTCATTCCGTCCTCGGCAACACAACAGGCTAATATTTCACCCAGTGATTCATTTTTGGCAACATTTTTTAGTAACGTATTATTTGCCGTCTCTTAAGAACTACTTGGAAAGGAGTCAGGTTTTACTTGGCATACATTTACATATGTCAAGCTTGTCGACTAATTCAAGGTAATTTATAAGCTTCGAATAACCTTTTCAACTTATCATTTTAGGGCACTTTAAGCACCTTTGTCTTTCAAGTTCTGTTCGAAATATCTCCAGAGATGCCATCTATATAAAGATATATTTTATATATGGAATACTATCACACAAATTGATATTTACCTTGTTTTTAGTTTTTTGACAAGAACACATGCTTTTTTATATTAGAAAAATACTTAAATTACTGGTACATTTAAGGAAAACGTATATAAATTACACATTACTAATTATACCTATATAATGGACATTTTGAAATAACCGGCTGGTTCAAAACTTAAATAACCGGTCAAAACCACTCGAATAATAACCGTTCGATCTCCCTACTATTAATAAATGATGATGACGATGATGATATAAAACTGGTTTTTATTTTTATTTGAAAAAGCCATCGACCATTAATTGTTTTAAGCACATGTAAAAGTCTTTTTTATTACAAGAAATTAAATATAAATAAAATTTAAATAAATTAACGGCCAATTTCAACAAGTTCCGTTATAATTAACTATCAATATAACTGTCAAAAAACATATTCTTAACTGACAGTTAAAGTGATAGATAATTATGTATAACGAAACTCCGTAAAATTGGCGGAAAAAACATACACCAAATTTTTTTTACAATATTCACCAACATTTGTATAATAAAGTAGTTGCTTCACAAATGTAACCATATTTCAAATTATACTGACCATCGGCCCAGCGAAACTCTCTTGATATATCCCAGGTATGTACACAGGGTTGATCATGCCAATCATTGGGCTCGCCATCTTGCCAATGAGCAAAGTCAAAAGACTTGCCATTAGAAGCCCAAACAAATTTACGCTTACTATTATCAGCCGTAGAAGCAGAACCACCAATCCATAAATTTAGACCATTGCCTAGAAAGTTAGTAGAATTATTCATACAATTTCCCAAGTTTTTAATAGCCTCAAACTTTACGACTTACCATAACGATTTTTCATAAGCCTAACAAAAGCATCGTTTTTCTCAACAGAATCTAAGGCTACCATAGACAAGTTGCGCTTTGCGCATTCATGCATGGATTCCAGCCATGTGTACTAAGTCCCAATTTCCACAATGCAAGTCTTATTGATCAGCTTGCTACTTTGTAGGCGAGAGAGACGAGGGGAAAAGAAACGAGTACTCAGCTTGATGTACTTGCCATATACGTTTTGTTTTCTCATTCGCAATGTAAAAAACGCACACATACGTGTGTACTGCATACATTAAACAGTAATATTTTAGCAATAAGATAAGCATTGTGAAAACGTCGAAGCTGATTCAAAGAAGAAAATGTGATAAGTTTATCAATAAGACTTGCATTGTGGAAATTGGGACTAAAGACGAGTAATTTATTAAAAATGTTTTATTTACAAACAATAAACAAGTTTACCGAACTTTTATCTTCGATTAGATATTTGTTTCCATCATCCGCTTTAGCCCATTCGGGAACACAACGCACACACGAAAGTAAATAGATCAGTAGCAGTACTGAACAAACGATTAAATTGTGCCAACGTTTCATGGTCAAGAACAGATTTTAAACTGATTGAAAAGAGTGTAAAAAAAGCTTTTGTTATTTTATTATCAACAAACGATAAGTTTATCCAGAGACGTAGTTGAGAAAGTATTCAAATTAAGCTCGTCTTTGGTATCAGCGTTACCGCTGTGATACTAAAGTACCATAAGAGGTCAATTTCAACTCTCTTGATACCCCTTATGCCATATTTTAAATTGCCCTTTTGTATAATTTTTAACTATTTTGAGCCACTTGTCTGCCCTTTTTGGAAAGAGCACTTACATTTTGTTTTTTTGCAACACTGCTGAGCAGTAGTGCTTCAGCTAAACAAGTGTTTTCGAAATAAGTACTGTTAAAAAAAACTTTGGAACAGTCTCAATGTAGAAACTTACAATTCCATGATTTCGTCTATTAATTTGTATGAAACGGAGCTGAAAGAATGGAACTCATGTGAAGATTTTATAAAAAAAAAGTATTTAGGTACATTTCTAAAAAGTAGTTAGTATACGCAAAAAGTTGTTGTAAAAACATTTTTTCACGGCTTCTAAATGAGTTTTTCGAAAGTAAATTAAAAATTAAAAATACAATTTCTCTAAAGCTAGGGTTACACGATTGCCGCAATGCACCAATTTGTAACAATTTTTGTTGTGCTAATTTGGAGGACAATAAATCGATTGTCCCAATCAAATTTTCTGCAGTTACACGTTTGCCTCAAATGTCCTAAATTTGGTTGCCGTAAATTGGCGCACAACGATTAAGGGCCAATAATTGCCGACTTCCAGTTACACGATTGCTATGGTATGCGGCAACACTGAGAAACAGCTGTTGTGTTTAATTAAATTTTTTGTTTTGCTAACATAAATACCACAGAATGCAATAAATACTTTTAAATCTGTAAAAAATTTATTTAATTAAGTGAAAATGATTTCTTCTCAAAAGAAAATTGCAGCTGCTATAATTATTTTGTGTGAATTGGATACAAAGAAAAATGAAAAAAAGCGTGTTAAAAGAAGTATTTGGGTCAGAGAGTGGCTCACAAAAAGAAAAAAACATTAATGAAGTTTAGAGAAATCGAAAATCAAAAGTTTTTATTTAAAAATGTCATACGTATGGCCGAACAAACCTTTAAGGAATTGTTGCAACTAGTGTCTCCACTTATTAAAAAACAAGACACATATACATATACATAAATAATAATTAATTTATTTACAACAGTAAAAATTAATTTTACTTACAGATATAATATTCCACGACTAAAGAAAAAATTAATATTGGCGCTTATTGCCCACTTTGATTGCCGCTCAAGAAACCAATAAATATTGGCGCAATTAACACATTTCATTGCCGCATTATTGTCTATCGAGCAGTTACACGATTGCCGTACCAGGGCTGCATTTGATTGGGCCAAATAAGAATAGTATTGTCGAAGGTTGCCGTATGAACCAATAAATTGTGAAATTACACGATTAGTGCATAAAGTAGACCAATAATTGGTGCATTGCGGCAATCGTGTAATCCTACCTTAATAACAAACAGAATAGAGAAACCTATTTGTTATTCTTTATTTATATTTTTTATTTATTGAATAACTTAAAATATTAATGAAAAAATAATGCAAAGTTTTGCTTGAAATAAATATTTTTTGTTTGTTTATAAAAAACTTGCTGCCTGTTTGTAGAACACGAGAGCAAATTGACTCACTTAACTTACATTTAAAACAAAAACAAAATTTCAAGATTTGTTTTTGTTTTAAATGTATACATTTATAAGTTACACTTATAAGTTAAACGAGACACTTTTGCGCTCGCGTTCTACAAACAGGCAGTTGATATTTATTTCTACAACTTATACAACTTATAAAAAACTTTACCCTTTTTTGCTTTGAAATACCCTTTTTTTTGACAAATTTTTCTGGAAAATCCCCTTTTGGTGACCCTTTTCGAAAATTTCCAACGGCAACGCCGTTTGGCATGATTGATACTAGTGAATAAGAGAAAAACTGGTTTAAGGATTAAAGGTAACTGCTAAGCGAAAACCTGAACGAATTATTTTTTATCACAAATAAAATGATAAAAAAGAGAATCTGTGAAAAAAAATTTCCTCTTGGTTTTAAGCGTATTTCAGTGTATTCTTATGATGGGGATTCAATATATATGGCACTTATGGTAAATCATTAAATCATTTCAAAATTTTCTATTTAGTTGAATTGAACCAAATTTCACTAATACTTTAAAACTAAAATATATATTGGGTATAGAACTTTTGGTAAATTATAGGCCGTTCATCATTTTTTTTATAACTTAATAGTGCCCGACCGAACGTTCTGGTTTGGTTGCGGAGTTCGACAAAAAATTATCTTCGGCCAAACTTTGGTGTTAGGCGAAATTTTTACCGAGCAACGAACTTTTTTATGAAATTACATATTTATTATTATCATGTTGGTATATGAAAAAAAACACGAACACACCACATTTAGAAGTCCAAGAACAACAGGAAGAAAATGTTGTAAATAAATATATAAAACGGTAGTTGACTGATCTTAAGAGCTGCACATTAAACCAGTGTTAGCATTTTTTTATAAAAATACAGGGGATTTTTAGCATAATTTTTTTTAGTAAATTTTAATTGTTACAAATTTTAAGCTTACTTTTTATTAGCTCTTTAGTATATTCTCTTCATTTTACGATTTAGCAGATTTAGTAGATTTTTTTCTTTGAAGTTTTGGCATATTTTCATTAAATAGTTTTTGCAACACTGCATTCAACTTAAACTAGTGTATGTAAATGGATGGCACAGAGCTCAGGCGAACCAAGTCAAAAAAGAAAATGCGAAAATATTTTGAGGTTGAGTAAGTGAACTGGCATTAATTTCTGTAGCCTTACTTTGTTACCGTTAACTTGGAAACGAAACGTATTTTGATTTAGTTCGTTTCAGAACTCAAAAGATTAAAACTTTGCGGAGAATTTTGCACCAGTTTTGAAATATATGTATTATATTTCATGAATTGGTTCGGTTCAGCTCTGAGCCCTCCATATAACTCTCACATTTTGATTAAAGAATTGCGCAAAACTGCAATAAAACAATGCTGGAATTAAATAACGCTGAATTAAAAGATCCGCCAAATAACTTTTTTTTTTTTGAAAGTGCTATAAAACAAAACTACTGAATATTTTCTCAAATTTCTTTTTTTATTTGAAAGTACAATCCTTCCGGTTAATAATGGAAAATAATTTCATTCAAATGGCGTCATGCCAAGGTCTTTATGCAAAATTCGTCTCAATGATGTCTCCGAAATGTTCAATTGTTGAGAACGACGGTGAATTGACTTTCTGCCACAGCAGCAATATTCTCGGGTGTACGCACTGTTTTTGGCTTTTCACGCTTTGGTTTATCGATGGGGATGCCAGTTTCTTTCACTTTTTTCACAAGATAACGAACATACGGAGCTGACAGTGCTTTTCTTCTTCCAAAAACCGTACGCAATTTTCGAACACATTCTGCAACATTACCATGATTTTCAAAGTAATGTCGCAATATTTCCCAGCGTTGTTCAAGCGTATACACAACCATATTCGTTCAGCGGAAGGATAAAACTAATTATCTGTCAAATCAGACATGAGCTAAGTGTTACCATTCACGAAATAAGCACTAGTTGAAAAAAAAAAACGTTAGATGGCGGACCCTTTAGAACAAAAATTAAATAGAACATTCAAAACATGTTTGAATGTTTTGGTTGTAGTCATAGACCACAGACAAGTTTGCATAGAGAGAAACATTTGGGGTTTTTTGTGAATATCGTCAATTGAATTGATAATAATTACCAAAGATCGATGCTGATAAGAAAGTGTTTTCTCTTTAAATTCAAATAATTTAACTACTCTGTTAAAAATTTTTATGGGTTTTGCGTGTATTCTATTGTACTCGATGTTTTTGCTATGATTTACATTTTCTTTAATTCACTGTCGGGTTTTTGTTGATATTCTACTTATTTATTTGATTGAGTGTCATGATTTGTAATTTTTGTTGTGTTATTTATGTTTGCACTGAAATACAGTGATTGGAAGTAATGTACAATAGAACTTTTAAAACATTTTGCCCAGCTCTCTAGACTAAACCTTTAAGTCCTAGGTATGAAGCGAAACGAATAAATACAAGTACTTACTCGATACTTTTTATTCGATACCAAAAAGGTATCGGTCAAAAAGCACTCGTTTCGGTCAAAAATACTTGTTTCATATTGTGAGACAAATAAAACCTAGTTGACGCCATTTTTAACATATTTTAGAATTTTTTGCTTTTTAAAAACAAAAAAAAAATCCAAAACAACTAATTTTTTGCACGAAAAAATATATATAAAAAAACTGTAATTTTTGTTCAAAAAACATTAAAAAATAACTTTTATTATTATTAAGATTTCTCTATTACGTGCCAAATTCCCACTCACTAGTTATCTTCAGATCACACACCTACAATTGTTACTATAATGAATCCAAATAGAATCGTATCTCCGTCTGGTTACTTATCGACAACAGCCTCACAAATAAATTGGTTAAAATATAAAAAATATCTGAGTGCCCATTGCACAGAAAATATTCCGCTTAGCACACCGGAGAACGTGGATCTTGCTATTGTTAATTTTGACAGTTATCTCAAACTAGCTGTTCAACATTCCAGCATAACACTCAAAAAAACCAAAAACAAAATCATATATTCTACAGATGTCGAGCGTTTATTGACTGAAAAAAGGAGAGTTCGTAGAGAATGGCAATTGCACAGATCCCCCCAACTTAAGACTTTATTAAAAGAGTGCACAAAAAGGCTGAGAAAGTTACTGCAGTCTCAGAAAACGGCTTCCCTGGAAAAACATCTCAAGGGACTTGATGCAACTCCACAATCAGATTACTCATTATGGCGTGCAGCTAGAAGCCTCAATAGACCAGTTATCTCTAAGCCACCATTGAGAAACTTGAATGGAAGTTGGGCAAGAAATGATATTGAAAAAGGAAATCTGTTTGCTAATCATCTGAAAAATGTATTTACCCATAATATATTTCACGATATAGCAGTCGATTTACCTTCTGTAAATGTTAGAGCAGCTATTCCCCTAAGATTCGAGTTTAGAGAAATCGAAAAGGCTATTTGTAATTTAAACACCAAGAAGGCATCCGGTATTGATAAGATCAGTAATAAAATGCTTTTGGAGCTACCAAGTACAGCAAAGAAAATTATTCTTTTTATTTTTAATGCTATTTTACGACTTCAATACTACCCTTATAAATGGAAGGTTTCCTTAGTAACCATGATACCAAAGCCAGGAAAGGATCACACAAAAGTTGAGTCATACAGACCTATTAGCTTATTATCTAATATTTCTAAGCTATTTGAGAAACTACTAGTGGCAAAATTAACGCCGATTTTAAATGAAAATAGATGTATTCCTAATCATCAATTTGGGTTTAGAAGAAAGCATAGCACAATTGAACAAACTCATCGAATAGTAAATGTAATAAGAAAAGCCTTTGAAGAAAAAAAATATTGCTCAGCACTCTTCATCGATGTGTCTCAAGCTTTTGATAAAGTCTGGCATGAAGGTTTACTACTGAAATTGCAGCAAAACTTACCAGCAAATATACACAAGCTGTTAGAAAGCTACTTAGTCGGTCGTCAATTTATTATTAAAGAAGGCGATTTTTTAAGTTCTCCTCAGCCAGTTAACGCTGGAGTCCCACAAGGCAGCATCCTGGGCCCGCTATTGTACTTAATTTATACTTCGGACATGCCAACAAACAGCTACACACAAACCTCAACATTTGCGGATGACACAGCTTTCCTAAGCGTACATGAAAACTGTCAAGAAGCATCTCGTTACTTACAGGATCACATATTTGAACTGGAAAGGTGGTTAAAACAATGGAGGATAAAGATCAATGAGCAAAAATGCGCACATATAACATTCACATTGCGTCGGGAAACATGCCCCCCTATTAAAATCAATAATCAAATAATACCCCAACACTCGCATGTAAAATACCTCGGTATACATCTAGATCGGCGTTTAACGTGGAAATGGCACATAGAAGCAAAATTAACTCAAATGAAACTAAAAGCAATTCAAATTAATTGGCTCATTGGAAGAAATTCTGTTCTTAGTCTCGATTGCAAACTTCTACTTTACAACTCTATCTTAAAGCCAATTTGGTGCTACGGTATTCAGTTATGGGGCACTGCCTCGGCTTCTAATATCGAAAAAATTCAAAGGCGCCAAAATAAACTTCTTCGAATAATAACAGCCGCTCCCTGGTATGTCAAAAACTCAAATATCCACAAGGATCTCAATGTGCCATTGGTAAAAACTATGATAACGAAATATGCAGTAAAATATTTAAAAAGGCTGGAACTGCACCCAAATCCATTAGCTAGAAATATTTTAAATTATGGCGGCCACACTCGCTTAAGAAGAAGAGACACTGCAGCACTCACCCAATCAGATGAGCGATAAACACCTACATATGTGAATAGAAACCGTGATGACTAAATCTTTTTGTCTGGCACTGGCAGGACAAAAAGTAAATATTAGGATAAGATTTGATTAATTATTGTTAGTTCATATTTAATATATGAAGATTCAATAAATAAATACTGCAAAAAAAAAAAAAAAAAAACTTAGTGTCTACACTCAGAGTATTTATTAAAAATAAAAAATTGGGAATTAAGCACGTCATAGAGAAATCTGAATGATAATAAATTTTGTATTCCCAAAACTACTTTGACTTTTATTCTTATTCGAAAAAATATATAAAAAATTTTAAGAGCATAATATTTTATCATAGACTAGTTTATAAGGATCAGTATGGTATACTTGAATTATGTTTCCGACATTTACTTCTATATACTTTTTTTGTTTTAACATTTTAAAATAACTATTATTTTCGGTCCCTGTTTAAAAACTTTCATATCCCTTGTATCGATTGTGTGTTGTATTAAAATACATAAGCCCAATTCACAATCTTGTGCAAATGGTCTTGCATCGTAGCATTTGCAAAATGGTATAGTAAATACTATAGTATACTTTTGGGATTACAGTAAGTACTACACCGTTTGCAAATGCTACGATGCAAGACCATTTGCACAAGATTGTGAATTGGGCTATAGTTCACTATTGTTTTTTTATACAACACAATCAATACAGCGAAACCAGGGGTTTTGTGAATACGGAAAATGTAAATCACGTACTTAGAAGCACGTACCTTTGAATTTACTCTGGTTTTCACTGGCTCTAATCATATGAAACTATTGACCGATACAAGTAAATATCGATGCTTTATGTTCGATACCAAGTAGTATCGATACTTTACTGCCGATACAGTTAAGAGTACAAGTGTCAATACCAAAGTGGTATCGTTTCATCCCTTTTAAGTCCTCGAAAAACCGTTATATTTCAATAATGAAATTCATTCCATTTTTAAATCTAAAGGCTGTGACCAGAAAGAACCTTTCACCAAAACCAACCAGCATTTCTAGTCAGGATTTATTTAGAGCTGCTGTAAAACTGTTCAGGGCGAAGAAATAATCAACATAGCGTAAATGCAGAAAAGTTATTTTTAGGCCATTATAATATTGAAATATAAAATTTTAATATGTATTCAAGATTGAACTCCTGATCTATTCTGTAGTAATATTTTTTTCTGCGTTTATATTGAGCTCTTTTTAAATTTTTTTACTTTTTCTGATTTTTTAACTATAAAATAGTTTAACTACTTTAAAGGCAATTTGCATATTTACGAGAGTGTAAATGTTATTCCTGAAATTGTATTTTGTTTAAAATATGTATGTAATCTAGCATTTAATCCGCTATTTCGTTATCGTCTCTATTTCTTTCGTGGGCATATTTACATGCCAAAGTTTATGTTTCTAGGTTTTAACTTTTTTAAACGCTAACCTTTAACCCGTTACTTTTTTAGCATCTCCATTTCTTTCATTGGCATATTTATATGGCAATGATTATGTTTCTAGGATATGACAAAAAAGTTCCAAAATTGTTCACATTAAAGATTCATTTTCACTCAGGACCCTGCTTCTATAATTTTATATTTCTAAGTTCGAGATTATAAAAAACTTAAAAGCACCACATGTAGAACACAAAAGTAAAAGAAAGAAATAATATTTCCCGCATTTCCCTTTTTGATACTTGTTTTCTCCATATTAAAGTATTAAAAATTTTAATATTGTGGTAGGAGCCCAAAATTTAATACGTATATGTCAATGAATGGAGAAAAATGTTTTATCAAAATGTTTTTTTTGGTACTACCAAAAAAAAGCTACGAAAACGTTCCAATTTCGAAAAAAATGTCACATTTCTTTTTCTATTTCTTAGATATGTTACGAATGTGATATAATGTTCATTCTCTATGCTTATTGGTTCAAAAATTAGAGGGGTGACAACAAAGTTCCTAAATAAAAGTTTTACCCGTTTACTACACCAAAACTACAAATTTCAAAAAAGTACCAGACACCTGTCCGCTTATTTTTCTAATGAACAACGATAAGTATACAACTTGTTTGTATCGCTTTAAGTTATGTAAGCGAATTTTCACGTTTTTCTATTTTTACCCCCTTAACATTCGAATTTCGAAAAATTTCGTCTTAGTGGATCAATTTGGCGAGCGACTGACCTCCGGTCCAAATTTCGTTGATTTAAAACATAGATTGGGTGACAAATCGATCTTAGTAGATCGATTTGGCGAGAGACCAACCTCTGGTCCAAATTTCAACTTTGTAGCTTCAGGCGTTTAGGCAGTGCGATGATCGATAAATAGATGGAGAAAAAGGTCTGTTGAAAACAAGTCACAAAAATAGATACGATTTTCACCCCTTAAACGTTCGAATTGATAATTTATTAGAATTTTTATTTCTATGTTTATTGGTTTAAAAGAAAGATGGGGTTACAAAAAAGTTCCAAAGTACAGGTTTATCCGTTTACTGCCTAAAAGGGCCGAATTTCTAAAAAGCACCAGACACCCCTCCGCTTGCTTTTTTTTAATGAAACACTATAAGTATTTAATTAAAAAAGTGCCAGTAAGAGAACGAAATAGTACCGAAAAAATCCCTTTCAGTTTCTTATTATTCACGACATGTTTAATTTAATGCTTCTAGGTCCAATACTAACGAACATTTAAAAACTAAAACTAAAGTGCAAAGCAGCCCCTCTTACAGATTCTCATTCACCCAGACCTTGCATGTTTAATTTTATGTTTATACGTCCAATACCAACGAAAATGAAAAAAGTACCAGTTGTAGAACGAAAAAGTACCAAAATTAAGAAATTTAATTTCCCGTATTTCCCCTTTTTGGTGAGAAAGAAAGTATTCTCCCCAATAGCAAACAAAAGCTTTTTTATCAATAAAAGCATATATATATATTTAAATTATTTTTACAAAAATAATAATGTAATACGAATAAACCCCTATTTCGACTATTTCATTATAACTAAAATTTAAGGCTGTTTTTGGTACAACTGTTTATGTAAATGACTTTAAATTTGTGACTTTACTTTTAAAATGAAGAAAAAACTTATAAATAAAACAAAATTAAAAGATTTTGTTTGTTGTGCTTAATTCCCTTTTTAAATAATTGATAAAAAGTACTGAAATTTATTGTTGGAGGATAAGCTGTTCCTATGCGCAAAAAGGGAATTAAGCACAACAAACAAAATCTTTTAATAAATAATAGTATTCCCACAAACAACTTTAATAAAACAAAATAATATTTATTAACATTTTATTTAAAATATCTATGCAAAGAAAATGAACACCATATTACCAAACCCTCTTGGAAGCGCTAGACATAGTTTTAAGCTAATCCTCTGGGGAGTACCATCGAATAGTTTAATAATAATAGTTTAAGACCTATCCGAGAAGGGAAACCCCTATATGTTTTGCTGGACACTATTTGGAAATGCTTGGAGAGAATTATATACAGTCGACTATTGGAACCTGTCGAGAGCACGAAAGAACTTTCAGACATAATGCGGTTTCCGTAAAGCAAAGTCGTCAATAGACGCTATACGTTTAGTAACTGAGGCAGCCAACCGGACAATAAGCGAAAAAAAGGACCGGAAATACAGAGCCGTCATACCGCTTAGCATCAAAAATTGTATTAACTCAGCCCAATGGAATCAAATAATGTCATCACGGAGGCACATAGGCGCCATTGAGCACCTTATCAATATAAATTAAAATGATTTTTCAATAGAACTCTGTGGGTTGATACTGGCGACAGAATAAAAACATTAAATACCACGTCAGGGGTCCCACAAGGCTCCGTGCTAGGATCCTTATTGTGGAATATAATATGCTATGTTATTTTTGAGTTAAGTCTGCCTGATGAGGCTAGCGTTGTACGATTCGCATTTATAGTATAGAAAAAAATTATTGACGAAGTGCAACTGTATGCCAATGAGGCAGTCAGAGCGATAGGAAACTGGCTAAGATCAATTTGTGTCTATTATTCTTAAAGCGCTTATCACGTCACCTAATAATATAATAAAAATGGTCGAATTGTGGTAGTTTAAACTCAGACATATAACTTAACTGGTGATAATGTGATTCTATCTTGTTCTATTACTTTATAATAAGGCGATCTATCTTATTAATATGGTTCACTTGGGATATTGGTTTTCATTTAGATTGTTTTAGCAACCTGCAACATGGTGTCAAAAAGGTGCCAGTTAAACCTCTCCTAGCACATCGCCATGTTAAAGTGACAAGTCCCCAATCCCTACCACTTTAGAATTGACACGTGACAAGTTTGTTGTTAGTTCCCTTTTCTCTAGGAAACCTCTATCTAGCAATACACACAACCGAGTACATTACTTCTTCAGTAGCCAAAAAATATTTAGGTATATGGATTATGCATACAAGAAGTACACGGTAGTTTTAAGCGCATTATCCATAATGTTACCAAGCACTGGTGGATCGCGTCTGAGTCGGAGATTACTAATTTCACGAGTCAGTAATACTATAAGGAGCTCCAATTTGGACGAATTGTTAAAAAACTCTTTAAAGAGGCAGATAACCTAAGTTTTCACAAGAAATTGTTGACGAGTTTGTAGAGGTTACAGAGCAATAACGGTGAAGCCCCAAGGAACCACATTCTGAAAAGACAGTCGATGGTACGTAGATTAATACCTTACATAGAAACCTGTATAATTCGCAGACGTGCTGAAATAAATTTTACATATCACAATTACTCAAAGGCACCGGGAATATAGAAGCTTCGTTCACAATTCTCCCAAGTGCCCGCAATGTCCAAATAATGACGAAGATGCAGAATACGTACTATATAAATGACCACGATTTGAAACACTCTGAGCAGGGCTGATGCTTTACATGGGCAAAAATCCTACGGTTGGCAACATTATAAGCGTAATTTTTAAATCCGAATTCGTTAAATACATTTCTCGAAGAAGTACACTTTAAATTACGTGAATCAGAAGGAATCCGGAAGGAAGTGCAGATAGAGAGTAGCTGATAAAATGGATAACCAGCCCCTCGAAGTAATAACAATTCAATATCAACGGGGGTTGAATATATATTTTGAAGATTTCACACCTCCTTGGTCGTTTATTTCTTAAGCCAGAAGACTTTCATTCAGACCAAGTAAACGCTCATTTTTCTTTCATAAAAAAGTTAATGAACTTGCTACATCCCAGAGTGCAACAATCAATTTTTTTTTGCTGATATTTAACTTGTTGCAGCAAATATTTTCAATATTAAATACACTTTAAATCATAACTTTGCTCACTCGTATACACAGAGTGAATCAAGGTTGTGGTTTCCCAGAGAACAACTTTTGCCGTCATGTTCAAAGTTACAAAAAATCTAAAACTTTAGCGGAAAGTCAACCGAAATGTTTACGAAATGGTTACACACTCTTTAATGTGGGTAAAACGTATGGCACTACAACCCATATAATAATTTGAACTATTTTATTTTAAGAATTTAAAAATCTTACACTAAACTCCCATAATTTCTGAGACCTTTCCGATCGCGGCTGTCCAGAGATCCTATGTGGTACCACGGGGGTCAGTAGACACCGGTGGCACGGCACCGGACCGGCTGTTGGTTGAGGCCTCCGTTAGTATGCTTCTTACGGGAAATACTTTCTGTCTTTAAGGATGATTATATCTGCGGAAGTTTCGCTTTTCCGTTGAAAAGATACTTTCAGGGATAATCTGGAAGTTGTGGTTTACTACACAAAGTTGCGGGAAGGAAGATTCTGAAAATCCCATTAAAGGGTTTATTTTGGGCCACTTGTGGGAGAGTTCCGCCTGAGGGAAGATCATTTCTAGGTATGGTTAGTACTCAACAGATGCTAATAGCATATTTCCAAAAAGCAAAGGTCTGACAACTCCAGTTCCTTAACAGAGGCGAGTGTATAATATTGCCAGCTTATGCATTTAAATTGGCTGTGCTCGTTGCTATCACACTCGGTAAACTCTAACATTGGTAAATGCATTGTTCGTCTTAAGATCCACTATGGAGTAGGCCCTAGGACAGGTATTTATGTAAATCTTGTCCACGTTTCCACCTGTAGTGAAATTGCGTTGGTAAGTAACAAGTTAGAAAATCTAAGTACTGTTAAAAACTATTTAAAATTCATTTTTTAAACGTTGTTTTTTTAACAATAAATATACAGTCGCGAACAATAAAAAAGCAGTGCTCTTACTACACAGTTTTAAAAAGCCAACTGCAACTGTGTATGTAGATTTTAAATTATATTAAGGGCGTACCTATTTTGGACGGCGGACATATTGTCTACATCCAGAATTTTCATAGAGAACAATTTTAAATTCATAAGTCCACAAAATATTCTGCCACTTGCTTGCCTTTCAGTTGATGTGTTTTCTTGTAAGCTCCAAACGGGTTTCTCTATGTTTTTTTAAGCAGTGGCATTTTTATTGGACTTCGAGCAAACCGATTTGATTCTAGAAATCTAGAAACCGTCATATCGCTAACTTCTAAATTTAAGGATGATTTGAATGGATTACATTTGGCAATCCTCACAATATTTCGATCGTTCTGAGGGAAAGTTTTTATTTCGCCACCACATCTTTCTACTTATTCTTTATATTTAGTCATTTTGGCAGAGCATGAAGACCAGAGAAACCTTTGAATATCAAAATAATATTTTCCCTTTTTACTCAACAGTAAAATGCATTTTCTTTGTTCAAAATGCAATGTTTCGTGCGACTCACTTATCCAATAACTCTCATGAAAAAAAAATAAATTTAACATTAAATATGCACTAAATTAATTACATTTTACTTTTCTTAAAAATTAAAAAAAACAGCACTGGCATTTCAATGTTTATTAAAAAAAAAATCAAATTACAAATACAATAGACCGTTACGCTCAGAGGTGCCATACTTATTGCAAAAATAATTTAATTAAAATAATTAACAGACTTGCCAAATTATTTTAATATAGAAACTTTGCTTTTAAAATGAGTTAGAACATGTTACACAGTTTCAAAAAATATGTATTAGTGGAACTACTATTTTTGTTTTCGCAAATGTACATGTGTAATCTTTTTATTTAAAAATAAATAAAATAATGTTTTTATTTAAAAATAAATAAAATAATGTTTTTGTTTAAAAATAAAAACATTACATGACAATCCTGCCCTGATCCTTAATTCAATTCAACATAGCAAACCAAGAGGAATACATAGCAAATTTGATTATCCTCTGGTGCTTAAATTAAAACAAGGAAATAGATCCTGCCCTACAGAACTTACGCTTAGTCGGGATCTATTGAACCATTTTGCGCATTGCCAAGAAAAGATTCGTCTTATGACGGAGACGTGGGAGGAAATCCTAACTGGATTAAAGGAAGCCAAAGAACGCTGGGCTCGTTTACTGAGGGAAGGTTACAAAGAAGATAAACCAGCCATCCTGAACAGAGGACCAAAACTGTGAAGACCGAAAAAGAAAAGAAAAGAAGAAGAAGCCCGTTTTCCAATAATCCCTCTGCACAATACAAATAAACCAAGAGGAGGAGGAATAAACAAACTGAAGATTCAACTGAAGGTTTCAACACACCAGAAAACATATGAGAACAACTGAGAAAGATAGAAGAAGAAATTAAGAACTTAAGAACAAAATAAAAATTGTAAAAAAGACAAGAAAAGACAAAAAAAAATACAAATTTAAAAGATTATGATGCAAATATTAATACAATTTATACTATGTAAGTCGATTTTCCTATTATTGTTTAATACAGTAATGCATATACTAGAAACATTATTCTAAAACAATAATATAATCAAAACAAAATAGGTTGCCAAAATGGATAAGAGAAGAAATACGATTAAACCAAAAAACACAAAAAACTGGGATTATCAAGAACCTTCTGAGTTAATTGCAGAAAAGAAAGTGAGATTACTATCAGATATCTGGAAGATAGTATTTATTGAGGGAACTCCAACGGTAAGAGATTATTATGACATGAATAAAACAACATTAGAGATAAAACTTAGTAAATCGGGCAGATCAATAAGTTCGTGACTTTTCGAACTTCCCTCGTAGTTATATAAAATGCAACACTGCTCCCATCAAGTACCACCTATTAATAGACTACTGTCAAGTTGAGCAAGTTCCGTCATTTACTTTGCGCTTAATAGCTGTTCAAAACATACAACCTCGTGGATTTTTTAAAAATGGAAAAAAGTGAATTTCGAGTGCTCATTTAACATTATTTTTTGCAAAAAAACAACCACCAATCCAATCAAGGAAAATCTTGATAAATACTATGGGGACTCTGCACCATCGATTTCAATGGTAAAAAAGTGGTTTACTGACTTTCGTTTTGGTCGCACAAGTACAAATGACGCTGAACGTTCTGGACGGCCAATTGAAGTCACTACACCCGAAAATGTCGAAAAAAATTCACGACATGGTATTGACCGATCGAAGAGTAAAAGTGCGTGAGATTGTTGATGCCATAGGCATTTCATATGGCAGTGTGGCTTCGATTTTAAATGATCAGCTGGGTTTAAGATGAAATTATTGGTCAAACAAATGCCTATTTTATGGACCTCGAAAAATCGTATTTTTTGGAGGGAATACACAAATTGGAGAAACGTTGGACTAAGTGTATTAGTCTATTAACAGGTGGTACTTGATGGGAGCAGTGTTGCATTTCATATAACTACGAGGGAAGTTCGAAAAGTCACGGACTTATTGATCCGCCCTCGTAAAATTCGCAGAAAATCACTTCAAGAGTATATTTGATTAATCAATTAATTAACATTAATCAAGGCTTACGCTTGCGTTCTTATTTATAAATAAAAGCAGTACAACATTACATTACATTATACATATTTTTCTTTTAATTTAGAGATGTTGCTTCGGATGTTTTCGGCGTAATAAAATAACTTTGATTTATTATATAATACAATACACATATGTACAAACATATATATTTTGAAATATTTTATATGTCCTATTGTAATATAATTGAGAAATAACACATAAATAATTTTTTTTAGATTATAATCAAAAAAGTCTTATAAATCTCTGAAAACTTTTCCAACTGTAATAAAAACTGTCGGTATTTTCTTCGTTATTCGATCAGAGATTTATACGACAACATTAATAATACCCGTAAAATGTATCAGAAAGTCTGAAAATATTCAGTTGTTTGTTTAAATTATTGTCTCCTATAGAGTTTCCTTTGGAACTTTATTTTAGTATTCATATATAATTATTTCCTAAAATCTGATAAAATTTTCCAAATAACCTCAGACAAAGAGTTGCGATTTCTTTTCAGATTTTGGATACAAAATCAACAATTTTTTTAGACTATCGGAACGGATTCTGACAAAAGTCAGAGAAAAATGTTTTCTGGGTTCTGTCTAACTCAGTCACTCACACCGCTACACTAGTTATTATTGAAATGTCACACTAAAAGTGTAGTTCAACAATGTTTATAGTCTTTATACGAAAGAAATTGTAAACAATACCACTACAAACACCGACTATTACCTAAAC
Organism: Pollenia amentaria; assembly: GCA_943735925.1. NCBI lineage: Eukaryota > Metazoa > Arthropoda > Insecta > Diptera > Polleniidae > Pollenia > Pollenia amentaria. Next base: position 68,978,089 of record OX031007.1, on the reverse strand, counting down.
AACACATTAACAACAATAACAATTTTTCTTTTATTTCTTTTATTATTTAAGTTTTGCTCTTTACTTCCAACTTTCCTTTTTTTCTTCTTTTCAACATGTTTTAACAATCAAATGTCCTGTAGGGCTTTTTTATTCATTGAAAGCATTTTTTACTTAAAATTGAACTGAGATTCTTTTTTTTCCTTTAAATACTTTTTATTTAGCGTTTTCTTAAGATTTCTTGACTATTTATACACTTGAGTTTTTCAGTAGTGAATTCTGAATGTAGATGTTGAAAATGAACAACCGACCAGGAATGAGAGAGAGAAAGAGAGGAAAATAAGGTTATAAGGTTACAATCATTACAAAACAATAAACGCACATTCATACACCCACAACAAGTTGTCCGTCGCTTGTTCAACAATGAATATTTGCCACTGGTCAGGATAATTTTGATAAAAATGTTTATAACAAGTTGCTTTCATCCAGCTTGTAAAAACGTTTAAATGTAACTCGCAGTTACTTGCATCATTGTTTTTTAATGATGTGCCACAAACAAATACTTTAACGTAAACAGAACTTTTAAAGAATGTATTTTGTATTGCCTATAGAGCAATTCCATATGAAAGCGATCACCTTTTGGACGACCCCTCTCCGATTTTAAAATAAATAGTCTCAATCGATTGCCCAGCAAAAAATAATGTACCTACATATAACTACTAAAGCGATCGCAACGAGTGATGGCTCGTTGGAAAGGTATTGAATCAGGCTTTAATTGAAAAATAACATTTTCCTAATTTTTCTTAGAAATTTACCTTTAAATTTTCCCAAGAAAATTAAATTTTCCGATTTTCCACAGAAGCTCCTAAATTTTCCGGCTAATTTTTTTTTTTTGGATTCCTCATAATTTTTGCTTTAAGAATCAGCAATAAAAAAATGGGCCCGACTCCTTGTTTGGACAGGAGAAGAGCATTTAAGAGACCACCTTGTTAAAAATACATTTTAAAAATTATTTTACAGTTAAAAATACATTTATGAATATTATGAATATTATTAAGTGAATATGGTCTGCCTGCCTTCACAAGATCGGCCATAAATCCATGGATAATAGCAGCAGTGGCATGTAATGGCACACCAAACCCGACTGAGGCTACAGGTCATAAAATGTTTTGTAAATTTTTTAAATTACCAGGTAATAAATATTTCGCCTAAAATGACACGATCAGAAACAAGTCATAAAACACGGATTTTCCATAAATATGGCGAAATATTTATTACCTGGTAATTTAAAAAATTTGCAAAACATTTTATGACCTTTGGTCGGCTTATTGGCAGTAACCAATTAAGTCCCTTTTAAAAAACATTTTATGACCAGTAGTTCACGCAAATTTTCCTATTAAAGAAAAGCAAATATCGCTTATTTTTTTTTTACTTATTTTAACAAGAGTGGACATCGTTCGAAAAAGATAAAAAGTATTAAAATTAACTGGTGTTTCGAAGCGATACATGAATGAATTAAATATACAATACGGTGAAGAAGCAGAATTCATTTGCCAAAAGTGTAAAATCGATTTGTCTCAACAAGCAAATGCAGCCACAATCCGAGAGTGAAATGACAAGTGAACAAAATGTTTCATCTGATAGTGAGGCAGACATTCCGATGGTCAATATGTCTTTGAGTCCTTTGAATGAGGCTATTACCACTTTAGGTGAAACGCCTATTAGAAAAAGAAAGTTGCGAAGTGAAACATACAGGAAAGAGAAAAAAGGCAAGGTTATGAGTGCAATCGCGACAATATTTGATGAAGGCTCTGATAACGAATGCAGTCATGCAGATGACGTTGATGACGGCAAACAAATGATTGAGCAGTTGAAAAGAAAATTCAATTTAGCGACCACTTTTCCGGAGAAATATCTCGTTTTATCTGTGCTGCCTCAATCATGGTCCATACGCAAGATTTCTGAACAGTTTCAAACATCTTTTTACATCGCGAGAAGAAGCAAAGAATTAGTTCGACAGAAGGGCATATTGGCGACTCCCACCAAGAAATTTGGCTCAAGGACCCTCAGCGAAGCAACGGTGAAATTGATTCAAGATTTTTACTGCAATGATGACAACAGCCGCGCCTGCCCAGGTACACGTGACTATGTTATCACACGTGAAGATGGAGAAAAAGTACACAAGCAGCGCAGATTATTATTATGTAATCTATCCGAAGCATACCATCAGTTCAATGAGAAATACCCAGCAGAAAAAGTGGGATTTTCTAAGTTTGCCATCCTACGACCAAAAGAATGCGTGCTGGCATTAGACAGGCACGGAACGCATTCAGTCTGCGTTTGCATGTTTCATCAAAACATCAAATTAATTTTCTTTCCATGCAAGAAATTGAAAGTATTTCACGGTGAAATTGAAACATATAGGGACCTCCTGTCGAAGTCGTTGTGCGCATACCCCACGGAAAATTGTCATCTGTCCAAATGCGACAATTGTCCGAAGATTGACGAGCTAGAGCAATATTTGGCGGAAAAGTTTGAACAGCTGTTAATTCAGGAGGTGCATTTCAAACATTGGATAATTAGCAGCGGCAGATGTTCTCTTGAGACCGTGGTAAAGCAGATTCCGGAATTCATCGAGGAATTCGGATTCAAGTTGAATGAACTGAAGGCGCACCATTTCATATCCGAGATGCAATCGAAATTTCTAAAGGAAAGTAAGGAGAAATTAGCCCAAAATGAATTCATTGTGATAAGCGACTTTGCCGAGAATTACACTTTTCTCGTTCAGGATGAAATTCAGGCTTATCACTGGGCAAACGACCAGTGCACGGTGCATCCTTTTTGCATTTATTTCAAAAACGAAGATAACGAACTACAGACCGTAAGCCTTGTTGTTGTCGCGGAGAGTTTAGCTCATAATTATGTGTCCGTTTATTTATTTCAAATGAAACTGTTTGAATTCTTAAGATCAAAATTCGATGCAATCGACAAAGTAACGTTTTTCTCAGACGGCGCGGCTTCTCAGTACAAGAATAAAAAAAATTTTTACAATCTTTGCATAATTGAAGAAGAACAAAACTGCAAGGTCGAGTGGCACTTTTTCGCGACGTCCCACGGTAAGGGCCCATGCGATGCGTTAGGGGGAACCCTAAAACGCATGGCGACTAAGGCAAGTTTGCAAAGGCCATATACTGACCAGATCTTAAATGTACAACATTTGTCTTCGTGGATTCAAAGCAAGGAAATTGCCATTAACACAGTTTTATGCACTCAAAAAGAACACGATGCCATGGAGCGACGAATTCAAAACAGATATAATAATGTCAAAACTATAACTGGAACGCAAAAGTTTCATTGCTTCATACCAAATATTTCTGATATGTCAATTAATGTAAAGCGGTACTCTTCGTCTGCCGACGTGCTAAATTTAAAGTTACTTTAATTTTATAATGATGCCAAGACAATTGAAATTTTTAATAAATATTGTAATTAAGTATAAGCAGCAAAATAAGAAAGATTTTTTCTTCATAAATGTATTTTTAACTGTAAAATAATTTTTAAAATGTATTTTTAACAAGGTTGTCTTTTAAATGCTCTTCTCCTGTACAAACAAGGAGTCGGGCCCATTTTTTTATTGCTGATTCTTAAAGCAAAAATTATGAGGAATCCAAAAAAAAATTAGCCGGAAAATTTAGGAGCTTCTGTGGAAAATCGGAAAATTTAATTTTCTTGGGAAAATTTAAAGGTAAATTTCTAAGAAAAATTAGGAAAATTTTATTTTTCAATTAAAGCCTGATTTAATACCTTTCCAACGAGCTATCACTCGTTGCGATCGCTTTAGTAGTTTTTTGAAACAACTTTCAATGAGGTCCCTTATGAAGAATTCTTCAATTTTGTCACATGACAGTGGTGTACACCACCACTAAACCAGTCACTATAAAAAAAAAAAAATATGTAGGTACATTATTTTTTGCTGGGCAATCGATTGAGACTATTTATTTTAAAATCGGAGAGGGGTCGTCCAAAAATTTGCCAATTTTGATCGTTTTCATATGGAATTGCTCTATACCCAAGAATGATAATATATAAGATTAAGATATGCGCATGATTTCCCGTAAGATGACGTAGTTTGTGCGTGGCAAAGGTTGCCGAGTATAAACTTCCTAACAACCATACCTAACTGGGCATTTACACATGAAAGTAGTTTCTTGAAAGTCGCAATACACTCACACTTTTTCACTAACACGTTGTCATTTTTTCTACTTTCAGGACAACTTTCAGCTAGCTTTCCATGAAAATTTCAAGAAAGCAATTTCATGAAAGTAAATGACAATAACTAAGCAGTGTTACCAATTGAAATTTTTTTTTTTCGTATAAATAAAGAATTTTAATATATTTTTTCAACCAAGTGATTCTAATTAAAATTTATTAATATCATGAAAACTAATAAAAATAAATATTATTTTGAACGAATGCCTGAAGTTCGGCGTGAATAATTGGCTCGGCAACTCTTAAGCTTGAAATAAGCAAAACAATAAAAGAAGAAGAAGAGATATTTTTGATTGAAGTTTGCCCTTTGACGACATTTTGAAAATGAAATTTCACTTTCATGAACATTTTCTTGAAATTTTATAATTTTTTTGTTAAATTTGTGGTGATAATACGTATACAGAATTTTCATGAAAGTACTTTCATGTGTAAATGCAGCGTAAACAAGAGCGGAACGCGTTTTCTAGCTGTCAAAAAATCTCATGCCCATACAATTTGAATGAAGCATCCCTAAATAGCGCGTCGTCAACATTTTGCAATTAGAAAATCCGATTTTGACAGCTCGTTAAAATAAGCAGGGTTGCTATACAAGGCGAATTCATTTATACGGTGGTGTCGGTACTACAACAAGTAACAACACCAAAAACAAAACAATGTGTTTTTGTGTTGCTTTCGTTGATCGATATGTTAAAAACACAAGCAACATCTGACATTTCTCTCTCTAAGTAAGAAAAAAAGTGCACAGCTTTGCTTTCAACGCCACCTGAAAAATAAAATCGCCTTGGTTGCAATATTTGTTGTTTTGACACCCCTGTTTTCCTCGTTTGATAATAAATAATGGCAAATTAGCTATTTTTAGGCCAAATTAGCGGCTTAATTCCATTTCTTATTTCTACTTTGGGGGTTTTAGTAAGCACGAAAGTTAACACTACTGTTTGTGACACATCGCTGACGCCAAGGCGAATTCAAAAAAGTAAGAGCAACTCGTCAGACTTTCACCAGCTGTATCCACGGCGAATTACAAATATAATTCCCAAACGTCAAAATATACGTTTGTTTAAGTTTATTGCCAAAGAAACCAAAAAAAAGTCTGGGAAAATGTTTGACTTGGTCAGTTGTTTTTGACAACAAGCAATTAAATTGCAGAAACAAAATACATGTGGCTTTTTGTAGTTGTAGAGTTGCACTTGCCTTCTTAATTTCGCCTTGGCTGACGCGCTTATTTAGGCATGGCATACCAGCGTAAAAGTTACGCGGAAAAAAACGTTCCGCCTTTCCCTCTTTTAAGGTACGTCTGTAAGATTTATGAATTTTTTTAAAAGAAATGTATTCACTTTATAAGAGCTGGCAACGCCGCAATTAAACAGCAAATATCTCATGTTTACCATCTTGAAATTATTAGCCAATAGGAATGCAGTTCGCGTGACGTCATTTGTGCGACATGCGCAGAAATTTTCACTTTGTTTTTGGGATGGCGTAATCTGTATTTCTTTCATTCTCGGCCTAAACCGAAGGAAATTAAATCAAACATATTTGTTGGCTAGCAAAGAACATAATTTTAATTAAAAAACATATCCTTCTAATAAGAAAACATCCAAAAGATAATCTTCGAGTGTACTTGTATTGACGGAGCACCGAATTTTGTTTCCAAAGCACAGAGTACTATACAGAGATGGCATGAGACGAAAGATATTGCGGTTTTTATGTCTCTTTCTTCAAAAGCTGCCCTTTTTGCACTTCTCTTTGCACCATCTTTTATGCCGCAATACAATGAACACGATGAACACAATGAAACTAATGCTTTTGTTTAACCATGAAACAAAGAAAACAAGATAGAGCATTAAAATTTAAAAAAAGTTATTTTTCTGCGCATCACACAAACTCGTGCATGTGGTATGATTAATGTTTGTTTACATTTATGTAATCTCTTTACCACAGTGACGTTAAAATGTAATCAATATAAGAGTACAAAGTTAACGCACCTGCGCAATGCGCTATTTTGTTTTCTTTGTTTCATGTTGTTTAACGTGGTTTGTGTTTTGTTATTTTGGTTTTGATCAAGCAATTTGTGTTGATTGTAGCGTCCTGTTTTTACACATTGCCACTTCACTACCAGAAAACGCTTTCTGTTTTTTTTTTCTTCGAAAGCTGCCTTCGCAACTGATTTGGAGCCTTTTTACACTTCACTTTTTTCACCTCTGTATAGTACTCTGTATACTCTGTATGTAGCTAAAGCATACGCGCTTAAAAATGTAAGCGTGATAAATGGAAAAAATATCTCAGAGTATCAGATTAAATATAAGAGTTTTTCCTATACATACTTAAAAAAATCCGTATTAGCTTCATACTAAATTTTGCTTGATCAGTGTTGCCAGAAGATTTTTTGGAAAATATCTACACCTACTAAAAAATCCAATTTTTTCCTACACGTTAAAAAATGTTCCCTACAAAAATCCCTACGCGTTTTAGTCGTTAAAATATAAGAAAAAACAATAGTGATTAAAAACTAATTTAATTCGCAAATGTAAAGGAAATCTTTAATAAAAAAAATAAGTAATAAAACTAAAAAAAATTGATGTACTTTAGACTAAATTTAATGAAAAAAACAAGAGGTTTTTAAAAATAAAAATTTATAGTTCTTTTGAACTAAATCTTTAAATGATCATATGTATTTCTTTTGAATTATATTTCTTTTTAACTGAATTTGATAAAGTTACTTTTAGCGGATTCGAAGTTAACGCTGCCTCTTCCACTCTTTTGCGGAAATGATCTAATAATACAAATTAAGTAAAAGTTGTCTGGCTAAATTTGTTTCGCTTTTGCAAACTAAATCCCTACCAGTTTCCATAAATTTGAAAATAAACCTCGTCATTATAGTTTTAAATTTTTACTATTTTTATCCAAACTGTTCCAAACCCATGTTTTAAAACATATTAATTTCAGAAAAATTAATTGCAGGCGATTGTTCTCTTCTCGTACATAAGATCATTGAGGCTTAAGTAAAATTGTTGTTCAAATTTGTACCCATCCCATTTATTACGTATAATACAATATGAGTAAAAATACCTAAATTTTGGCGAACATAAAAAATTAGTCCGATTTTCCCTACGCTTCTATTTAAATATTAAAAACCCCTACATGTAGGGATTTTTCCCCTTCTGTTGGCAACAACCCATCTATATGGCAAATAGAAGCGGCTTTTAAAGTACGACAATAAAATATAAAAAATAATATTCGTCTGGGTTCTATATTCCACTACAAAATGAAAGTGAAAAACTTTTTAATTCCACATAAACAATTTTACTGTGTTCTAGAAAAGTAATGAAACTTTACTCTCATGATGATCTCATTTTCATTTTGTTTTAAACAAAAATTTAAAGAAATCATAATTTCTTTTTGCTCTTTTAACATACATATATTTAAATGTGTTACTGGCGTCTTGCAAAATTTTAAAAAAAATTTCAGTTGCTGCAATTTTGGTGTTCATAAAATCATGTAAATTATGTTGTATTGCTTCAAAACTTCTTACTATTCATTTGTTCTCTGCAACTTCGTCTGACGTTTCATCTAAAAATGTATCTTCGAAACTATTGGCATGTAAGTTTTTCAATTCAATGGGCTGATTTGTCTCTTTTCTAGAAACGCCGAATGATCGTACACCTTTTTAACCCTCGAAAACTCTATAAAGACCACAAAGCTTTGCAACTGCATCATCTTTAGATGAAATGTACTGCTTATTGTAAGGACTACCACCAGATGCTAACGTATCCGCTCTGTTCTCGGACAATTTATTACGAATGCAGGCTTTTAAATTAGCCCAAACCTTTTTTCTAGCAGAAGGATATCTTTCTGAAGAACCTATGAAATTTAGTTCTCTTGCTACGGCCTTTCATAGCTGATCACGCACCGCCCTATCACCCTTATAAAATCCTTTAGCTGATCCAAAGGTTTTTTTCATGAACATAAGCAACGTCTCTACTTGTTTCGAATTTTTGTGCTTCTCCATTAAAAACAAAAATAAAATCACCATAAAGAATTTTACGTATAAAATTTTATTAATTTACTTTACTATTTTCGCAACAAATGTATAAATAAAAGCTTGAAAAAATAATATTTTACCAAAAAGTATTTTCTTTCAGGCGGCTGTTTGCTTTCGATTTGAAATTACTTATTTTGTAGTGAAAATTATTTGTAGAACACAAAAATTACTCCGGAAACAAACTGGAAATGAAATTTTACTTTTAATTTCACTTTAACGATTTTAAGAGCACAAACTGAGTGGAATTTTCACTTTCATTTCATTTGACGAATGTAAACACATTCGATTATTTCCTTATTGAGTGTAGTTTTAAAAATACCACGGGGTTTAAAGAAATACATTACAGGGAGTATTTCATATCTAGGTGTTACATCACCAGGGGATAGCGATCTTGGCAGAGGCAAAATTGGCAGGCATCTTGTAAATTGAGGCTGACTAAAGATCTTATCTGGTACCAAATGAATGTGGTTTATACCCAAGATCGCAGGAACGGTTATCTAAGCGCTGAATTTCATTCAATTGCAGAAAAGTTTTTACTGCTTGCGGATGTTTTAAGGTGCTATTGCACATCAACAGAAGCTGGTACATTCCAACTATTGCCGTACTATGCACATAAATTGCAACCTGCGTGAGTGTGTGGTGAGGATTTACCCTCACGCGTTGGGTTGCCGGTTTCGGTATTATGTGCACCCAGTTTTAAGCCAATATGGCAGGCATTCACGCAAATCTTCAACATTGTATACATATACTGATAAAACCTATTGGTACTGATTTACAAATATCATATATATTTAAACATTACATTTTACCAGTCACAAAATAATAAAGAAAATATGAGCTCCGCGGCTGTTCTTGAAGAAGCGCATTCTGGAAATCTAAATTCGGGAAATTTTTTCAAGAATTACTGGCCGTATGTCACAAATAAGACGAATAATGTTTTCCTCCAAGGCCACAGTTGTGGCTGGTTTATTAGCATGAAGCAGAGACTTCACGTATCCACCACAGCAAATAATCGAGAGGTGACAATTAACAGGTCAATTTCTCGAAATCAAATTTTGATTTATTAACTTAATGGTTACCGTATTCCTTATTGGTTACCGTATGGTACACGATCCTGTTAAAACCACATCTCGCCCGGATCAATATCATCCATTCTTTTTTTAAACAAAAATTTATTCATCATGGTGCAGTAGCGCTCTTCATTGAGCGCAACGCGAGCTCCATCTTCATTGTTTAACAAATAAGGCCCGATTATGCCACCAGTGTGCAAATCGCACCGAACCGTATATCTTTCTGGGTATAATGGAGTCTGTATGGTCGGTTGGGGATTGGTCTCACTTCATATGCTGCAATTTGGTTTATTAACAAACACGTTAAGCCAAAAATAAGCCTAATCGCTGAAAACAATTCTGTGATAAAATATTGATGACTCAATTTGGTAGTGTTATTTATGCGTAATTCTATTCATTTTATTTGCCGGAGTATACTGATCATAAATTTCAAAAAGTAAGCGCACTATGACGGGCCTAAAAACACCCCTTATTTAGCAAAGAATATTACAAACTTACCTTCTATCTGCAACCCTTCATGGGGTCCCTTTACGAAAAATATGAATTTTGACGAAAATTTATTAAAATAAAAGATAATGGGATCGCGCCTAGTACAACAGCTTTGAATGTGAATCGGATTAAAGAACCAGAGAAATATTGGGGAAATAAAAATAATGGGTTTTGCTAATACATTTTACCCCCCCAAGGGCAACTCCTAATTAGTTACGAGCCTTTTTATATCCATTTTCCCTCAATTAATTCCTCAAGAACTTTAACACTCATGCGGCACGCCACACAAAAGTGCCCTTCGTTTTTTAGAAGAGCGAAAAAAATAAGGTCGGCCTTAAAATACAGAGATACATATGCATGTATTTCAGAAATAAAATATGGGGCGAAAAGAAACACTGTAGAGTGTAGACAATTATTAAAATCGTTATACATTAAGGTGGGTCGAAAAAAAATTGTGCCAATCACCCTCTAAAATGAAAGGTATTTCAATTAGTCAATTCACAAGGTATCCTAACATGTCATATTGTCAAAATGTCCTAATATTTCACAATGGTTTAAAAATATTGTTGTACGGCTCAGCCGCTCAGCGCTGGACTTTTTTGATTAATTACGACAGCACAATAAACACAGCAAGCAACGTTCTTTTTATTTAAGACACTTTTTGTTAACAAACCAACAACAATATTTTTAAACCATTGTGAAATATTAGGACATTTTGACAATATGACAAGTTAGGATACCTTGTGAATTGACTAAATGAAGTTTCTAAAACAGAAAAAGTCCGAAGTGCCATTTAAAGTCCGATCTCATAATATGTCATATCGTTGTTCATGGCTTGACTATGGCTTCATTTTTACCTTTGACTTCTTAATTCGTATAGCTGAGCACATAAATACTCATTAGTATGACACGCCCTATAATTGTGCCAAAAAAAAAAATAAAATTGTAAAATTTTTTCGCCTTTACATATTTACATACACGTTACATTAAACCAGGTTGATGACTGGAACCAGTCATGCCCTAGAATGAAAGGTATATCAATGAAGTTTCTACAAGTTTAAAAAAATATTTGACAAACCCCCAAATACAGCACTTTGTTTTTATATATAGCGCCGCCATATGGGATATGATAAGATCGGACTCTAAATTACAGCGCTATATATATATATATATATATATAAAACAAAAAGCGCTGTATTTTAGGGCATGGCAGCAAAAAAATGTTTCCCTGCTTTAGAAAATTTACTGGCATATCTTTCATTCTACGGGGTGACGGGCGCAACTTTTTTTATATGGAGTCCGACCCGCTTTAATCTGTTAATTGCTTTAATCGGTTAATCGCTCTATTAATTAACCGAGGTTTTGGTTACATTGGTTAATAATCTTTTTTTTTTTTCTTTCATTATTTATTTATTGAATCTTCATATATTAAATATGAACTAACAATAATTAATCAAATCTTATCCTAATATTTGCTTTATGTCCTGCCAGTGCCAAACACAAAAGATTTAGTCATCACGGTTTCTGTTTACATATATAGGTGTTTATCGCTCATCTGATTGGGTGAGTGCTGCAGTGTCTCTTCTTCTTAAGCGAGTGTGGCCGCCATAATTTAAAATATTTCTAGCTAATGGATTTGGGTGCAGTTCCAGCCTTTTTAAATATTTTACTGCATATTTCGTTATCATAGTTTTTACTAATGGCACATTGAGATCCTTGTGGATATTTGAGTTTTTGACGTACCAGGGAGCGGCTGTGATTATTCGAAGAAGTTTATTTTGGCGCCTTTGAATTTTTTCGATGTTAGAAGCCGAGGCAGTGCCCCATAACTGAATACCGTAGCACCAAATTGGCTTTAAGATAGAGTTGTAGAGTAGAAGTTTGCAATCGAGACTAAGAACAGAATTTCTTCCAATGAGCCAATTAATTTGAATTGCTTTTAGTTTCATTTGAGTTAACTTCGCTTCTATATGCCATTTCCACGTTAAACGCCGATCTAGATGTATACCGAGGTATTTTACATGCGAGTGTTGGGGTATTATTTGATTATTTATTTTAATAGGGGGGCATGTTTCCCGACGCAATGTGAATGTTATATGTGCGCATTTTTGCTCATTGATCTTTATCCTCCATTTTTTTAACCACCTTTCTAGTTCAAATATATGATCCTGTAGATAACGAGATGCTTCTTGACAGTTTGCGTGTACGCTTAGAAAAGCTGTGTCGTCCGCAAATGTTGAGGTATGGGTGTAGCTGTTTGTTGGCAAGTCCGAAGTATAAATTAAGTATAATAGAGGGCCCAGGATGCTGCCTTGTGGGACTCCAGCGCTAATTGGCTGTGGAGGACTTAAAAATTCGCCTTCTTTTATAATAAATTGACGACCGACTAAGTAGCTTTGTAACAGCTTGTGTATATTTGCTGGTAAGTTTTGCTGCAATTTCAGTAGTAAACCTTCATGCCAGACTTTATCAAAAGCTTGAGACACATCGATGAAGAGTGCTGAGCAATATTTTTTTTCTTCAAAGGCTTTTCTTATGACATTTACTATTCGATGAGTTTGTTCAATTGTGCTGTGTTTTCTTCTAAAACCGAATTGATGATTGGGAATACATCTGTTACCATTTAAAATCGGCGTTAATTTAGACACTAGAAGTTTCTCAAAAAGCTTTGATAAATTAGACAATAAGCTTATAGGTCTATATGACTCAACTTTTGTGGGATCCTTTCCTGGTTTAGGTATCATGGTAACTAAGGATACTTTCCACTCTTGTGGGTAGTATTCAAGGCGTAAAATAGCATTAAAAATTAGTAGAATAATTTTCTTTGCTATGCTGGGTAGCTCCAAAAGCATTTTGTTACTGATCTTATCAAAACCAGGGGCTTTCTTGGGGTTTAAATCATGAATAGCCTTCTCGATTTCTCTTACTTCAAACCTTAGTGGAACAGCTGATCTAACAGCAACAGGTGGTAACTCGACCGCAGTATCGAAAGATGTATGAGGGGTAAATACGGTTTTCAAATGATTAACGAAAATATTACCTTTTTCTATGTCATTTCGTGCCCAACGTCCATTTAAGTTTCTTAATGGTGGTTTAGTGATAACTGGTCTTTTAAGATTTCTAGCTGCACGCCATAATGAGTAATCAGATTGAGGAGTTGCATCAAGTTCCTTAAGATATTTTTCCAGAGAAGCCGTTTTTTGAGACTGCAGTAAGTTTCTTAGCCTTTTTGTGCACTCTTTTAGTAAATTTTTAAGTTGAGGGGATCTGTGCAATTGCCACTCTCTTCGAACTCTCCTTTTTTCAGTCAAGAGACGCTCGACATCAGTAGAATATATTTTACTATTTTTGATATTTTTGCGGGCTATGCTAGAATGTTGAACAGCTAGTTTGAGATAATTGTCAAAATTTACAATAGAAAGATTCACATTCTCCGGTGTTCTAAGCGGAATATTTTCAGTGCAGTGGGTACTGAGATATTTTTTATATTTTAACCAATTTATTTGTGTGGCTGACGTCACTAAGTAACCAGACGGTGATACAATTCTATAAGGGTTTGATATGGTAAGAATTGTAGGTGTGTGATCAGAAGATAATTCTAAAGAAGCTTCAACGTGAATCGTTTCTGCGGGGATGTTTTTAACCACGCCAAAATCGATGACATCTGGAATTTTTTGCTGATCAGTAGGCCAATAAGTTGGTTGTCCACTCGCGACCACATTTAAATCCATTTTAGACATTGTATTATACAAAACACGACCCTTTGGTGTAATGAGCCGTGAACCCCAGAAGGTATGTTTAGCGTTGTAATCGCCAGCGGCTAGGAAACAGGGTCCTAATGATTTAAAATATTTATAATATTGGCTTTCTGATATTGAAAATCTAGGTGGGGAGTATAAAGATGAAAGTACAACGTTTCGATTTAGCTCTTCAACACAAATATTCGTTGCTTGCAGATAATCTTCACGATGATCACACATTAAGTAGTGTTTGATTCGGGTTTTTATCAAAATAGCAGAACCTCCACAAGCTCTATCTCGAGGGTCCTTGGTATCATATAATATATAACCATTAATTTTAAACGAATTTCTTGAGGTCAAATGAGTTTCAGAAACCATCATTACATCAATTTGTTTACTTTTAAGAAAATATTCTAGTTCATTTTTATGTTGGCGAATGCCGTTTGCGTTCCAAAAACAAATTTTTAAACAATTCATGGCTTGTTAAGTACAGCTTGCAATAACATCGATTGCATTCTTAACATTTCCTGCATCATATTACCCATTGTATTCGTAAAGTTTGTTACTGTTTGTACTAGTGTTTCCATGGTTTTTTCTAGACGACTTAAATTAGAAACTGGGGTCTCATCATTATTTGGCAAATCACCTTGCATTGGCATATGGTTTGATTTTAGGACGTTAGCGTAGGATGTTCTGTTATTACTAGGCTGCGGTACATGAATGTCATTAGTATTATTTTGATGTGTTTCCTGAATTTGAGGTGGATTAGGTTTCGGTCCAACCGAGCGCTTGACGATAGAGTATACAGGGCATCCTCTATAGTTGGCAGTGTGATTACCACCACAGTTGCTGCATTTTTTTACATTGGGGTCGTTTTTAGACTTATCGCAGAGAGCTGTACCATGCAATTCTCCACATACAACGCAAACAGGTGTTAAATGGCAGTATGCCTTAGTGTGACCAAATTCTTGGCAGTTTAAACATTGCACGGGACCGTTCCTTTTATGCGGCTCCTCTATCGTTATTTTCCTATACAGGATATATCTCAGACTGTAAATGGGATGAGTTTCATTTTTTTTAAGCTTAACGTCGCCGGGTTCTAACTCCACACGAAATAGTGGCTGGGGATTTTTTTCTCTATTTTTAATATTAACTACATTTTTAATTTTAAAGCCCTTCTCTTCTAAAAACGTTTTTATTTCACCTGGGTCTACGCATGAATCAATGCCCTTTATCACTACCTGAAGACCTTTACTGCTCTTCAGTTGGTATGTATAAAAGTTTTTTTTTAGTGCTTCTAATTTAGTTATTACTTTACGAAAATCATCTTCACGATTAACTTGTATTTTAGTTTCATTTATACTACCACGTTTTATTGCAGCTACATAAAAAGAATTTTCACCTATTACCGAGATCAAATTCTTTATTAAATCACTTGAGTTTTGCTCTCTAAGATATATCGGGGGTGGCTTAGAAGATTTTGTAACGTTTTGTGCTTCCGAGGATTCCTCTTCCAAAATTGCAAACCGATTTTGAGAACTTATTCTATCAGCTGTACCCTCTTTTAAAACTTTTGGGACAGAAGCAACTGCAGAAGAAGTTGGGCTGCGACCCCGTTTTAGCACTGTTATGTACCTATCCATTCCAACTTGTACTTGAGGCTTTTGACCGCTTTTCACCTGTGATACTGAGTTTTCCATCATGCCTGATTTGGGGGTAATCTTTTCATCACTTGTTAAAATCGTTTCTGCCACTGAGGCACCGCTTGCAGGTTTTATATTTTTTATTGTATTCGAATCAACCGTATTATTAGACACCGAAGGTGATACAGAGTTTTCTATTGTGCCTGATTGAGGGTTAATATTTTTATCACTTATTAAAATTGTTTTTGCCGTTGAGGCAATGCTTGAAGGTTTTATATTTGTTAGTGTATCAACCGTATTATTAAAAACAGATGGTGAGAGGGATCGCGTACGAGTAATAGGTTTAACTGTTAGGTATTTGCTATCATCGACTCTTTTTTTTATTTCTGCATTTGTTTCGTTAACACTCACTGTGATATATGCATTTCTATCATTATGCTTAATTGTTTTTGCACTGTTTGCACTCATAAGAGTTTTTTTTTTTTTTTTTACTGTTTACAGTTGTGCTCTTCTTATTTGTTATTGTTTATCAACACCGAGAATAAAAAGTGTGTATGTTTATGTATGTATGTACATACATGTATTTTTTTCTTTTCTTTTATTTACTTTTTTTTTTTTTTTTATACTTTATTTGTTCACGTAAAAAAATAAACCGTATGCCGAGCTTATAAAACACGTCTATCTTCAACGAGCGCGACAGACAGAATAATAATCGGCAAATTTTTTTATTGATCGGTTAATCGATTAATAAGGTTTTTGTTTATAAGAAATTTCGATAAATTAATATGTATAAATTGTTTATTTTTGGAGTTTATTAGTAAAAATAAACAAAAACGTAACAAACATTCAATTCTTGAACTAAAACGAACAAACAAAAAAATGATAAATATGTAACTGTTAGGTCATTTGATTAGTTATTTCAATAGTTTAAGAAGGTCTAATAAAATATTCTTTTAGAAAAATAATTTGGTTTAAATGTTTGGGATTTAAGCGAATCTCTTCTTTAGTTTTGATAAAACATGACGTGGAAAAAATTCTTTCACTTATCGTAAATGTTGGAGAAATCAAAAGCAGCCCATAATACAGAATATATAATTTCTTAGTTCTTTAAGGGCCGATGTTGATTTTGAATAAAACACAAATTATTTAGGAAATTATTGTCATTTCTTTTTATTATTATAATACAGGTATGGTTCAATTATGTATGGAACAAAATATCGGCCAAATGGCAGCCGCGACGTCGGCGGCACACCTCCATCCGATGGTCCAAATTTTCGATGACGCTGAGGCATAATTGAGGTTCTATGCCGTTAATGTGCCGAATTATCTCATCCTTTAGTTCTTAAATTGTTGCTGGCTTATCGACGTACACCTTTTCTTTCAAATAACCCTAAAGAAAGAAGTCCAACGACGTCAAATCACATGATATTGGCGGCCAATTGACATCGCCACCATGTGAGATAACAAGGCCATTGAATTTTCCGCGCAAAAGAGCTATTGTTTCGCTATCTGTGTGGCAAATGGCACCGTCCTGTTAAATATCAACCACATCCATATCTTCCAATTCGTGCCATAAAAAGTTCGTAATTATCTCGCGATAGCGAACACCATTCACAGTAACTGCCTGACCGGCCTCCTTTGAAAAAAATACGGCCCGACGATGACCCCAGCCCATAAACTGCACCAAACAGTCACTCTTTGTGAGTGCATTGGATTTCCGATAATCACTCTTGGATTATCATTCGCCCAAGTGCGGAAATTCTGCTTGCTAACGAATCCACTGAGGTCGATTATGCTGATTAAAAACATCACGAAGGTATACAAAATGCATTTTACTTCGAACGCCCAAGGCCTGAATAATTTTAACGCGTTGCTCGATTGTGTATCTTTCCATGGTTTAAATTGATTAGTCTGAAATTGAGAAATGTCAAATGAAATGCAGAAAAAAACTTGACGTTTACGTGTGGTTCACATTCAACATCGTCCCTTAAAAACCACCCGTTATAAACTCTTCCATTATGTCATTAGGGTCCTGATTTATATGAGAAGATATGAGAAGAACAAATAACTAAACACATATATATATATTTAAATCATTTATTTCAAAAAGTGCTCAAGTACAAATTTTTGGAAATTGTTGTTTTTGGAGGTACACATATAGACCGATATACTGTGAGAATGAAAGGTTATATACCCCTTTCATAGCGGAATTTAACAAATGGCTTTTTAAAATGAATTTCGAAAAGGGCTCATCTCCATCTATATATATAAAATTGTAACGTTACTGACTGACTCACTGACTGACTGACTAATTCATCATCGCACAGCCTAAACGCCTAAAGCTAAAGAAGGGATTTTTGGAAATTCGAATGTTTAGGGGGTAAAAAAGGGAAGAAACGGGTAAATTCGGTAACCTTATATCTCTTAAACTAAAAGAGATACAAAAAAAATTTAATACTTATCGTTGTTCTTTGGAAAAATAAGCGGACAGGTGTCTGGTACTTTTTCGAAATTCACCCCTTTAACGGAGTAAACGGGTAAAACCTGCATTTTGGTACTTTATTGTCACCCCATCTACCTTTCAAACCCATAAACATAGAAATAAGGGTTATATCACATTTGAAACTTATCTAAAAAGTCCAAATTCAAATTTTGTACTTTTTCGAAATTTGGACGTTTAAGGGGTAAAAAGCGTAACTATATTTGGTACTTTTTTTATAAAATATTTTTATTTATTTATTGACATATACGTATTAAATTATGGGCTACACTACAATATTGAAATTTTTATGCTTCAATGGGGAGAAAAAAGTACAAAAAAGGGGAAATAGGAAGTAAACGGGTAAAAGTACAAAAAAGGGGAAATAGGAAGTAAACGGGTAAAATCTGTATTTTGGTACTTTTTGTCACCCCATCTATCTTTTAAACCCATAAATATAGAAATAATGGTTTATCATATTTGAAACTTATCTAAACAATCCAAATACGAATATGGTACTTTTTCGAAATTCGGACATTAAAGGGGTAAAAACCGTAACTATTTTTGGTACTTTTTTACAATACTTTTTTTTTATTTAAAAATTTAGTACTTATTGTTGTTTAATAAAAAAAATAAGCGGACAGGTGCCTGGTACTTTTTTGAAATTCGGCCTTTTTGGGGGAGTAAACGGATAAAACCTGTATTTTAAAACTTTTTTGCTATGCCATCTATCTTTTAAACCAATAAACATTAAAATAAAAAATATATCAC
This sequence comes from Pollenia amentaria, assembly GCA_943735925.1. NCBI lineage: Eukaryota > Metazoa > Arthropoda > Insecta > Diptera > Polleniidae > Pollenia > Pollenia amentaria. Next base: position 68,959,610 of record OX031007.1, on the reverse strand, counting down.
ATTCATAACTTATCTAAAAAATACAAATTTGATCCGTTTCGAAATTCCAACGTTAAAGGGGTAAAATCGTACCTATTACAAAGTAGCGGGTTAAAACCTATAAACATAAACTTTGGCGTAAAAATATGTCCACGAAAGAAAAGGAGATGCTAACGAAGTAGCGGGTTAAATGCTAGTATATAATAAGAATATTTATTTATGTGTGTTTAAAATAGCAATGGAAATGCACTTTGCATTCAACATTTTTACAGTGAGAGGAATGTACATAAGTTTTGAATATGCGGTTAATTTGTTATGAAAACTTATTTTGAAAATGTACCGTAATGTTCTTATTGTTCTTTTATTTTAAAACGTTTTCGTTAAAAATTTTGTTTAATTTCATTTGAGTTACTAATGAATCTTTAATGGGTTAATCTTATCTTAAAATTCAAAATATATATTTATACGTTATAGATTATCTGAATATTCGTGTGTTTCAATAAATTGCATACATCAAAGATATTATTTTGCCACTAAAACCACGAAAATTCGAAAATAATTTTCGAAAGGGGCTCATCTCCGGAAACTGTAATGAGAATTTTCTCCTTCAATTATTACTTAATACTATTTTTTGTTTTTACTATTATAACATAAACAAAGGCTTACAATTTTCTTCAAAAAGTCAAATGGTTTAAGAGATATTCAGTTTTTTATGTCTCCTGAACAGTTTGTATTTTTGTACCTGAGCCCTTTTCGAAATAAACGATTCATTTATATAGTTATTTCAAATGAAGATCACTAAACACCTTCTTTGTTTGTATGCACAAATAAGTTGTTAAGCACATTCCTTTTGTATTAAGACGAAACAAATAATTAAAAACACAACAAAATATGTTGTAATACTAAAAAAAATTAAAAACATTGTGGCATCGGTTAATCGACTGAAATCAACCGGTTGAATCGTTAATCGAAAAACGCCAATTTCAAATTAACCGATCAGTTATTCGCGTTGTAATTAATCGGTTAACCGATCAACGGTCAACCGAATGAATAACCTACTACATACATGCATATGTACATATATTGTATATTTAATTTATTTCTTTTCTATATGTTAATCTGGTTTTAGGCCTGGACGATCATGTGTCGATCACGGCAATACTCTACGTATAATTATTGAGCAATCGACAGAGTACAACACAAGCCTTTACATGCTTTTCGAAGATTTTGAGAGAGCTTTCGACACAATCAGCCTTATTACGGTTCTCGAAGTCGAAAACGACTCGGCAATAGATTAAAGTAACACACAAAATGTTTTCTTTAATCTACTACAAAATTCGACTTACGCTGTTGCCGACATCGAGAACCGTAATAAGGCTGAATATCCCGAAACTCTATGTGATCTGCACTAATTGGTAATAATGCGCGAGTTTTCCAAAGACGCAGAGTGTAAGACGTCTATGTATCATGTATCCCACATTATTCATTCTGCTGTTGTGAGGCCCCTACCAGTATTCGATGGAATATGATAGAATACCTGAATGATATAGACTATGCAGATGACATATGTTTAATGGCCCACCGCTTTGCGGATATTCAGGCAAAGATAAAAAGTCTCTCCGAAAACGCCAAAAAAAAAAGTAGGATTAAGAATAAACATCAAGAAGACAAAGCTGATGCGTATCGGAACTAATATAACAACACCACTCATTGTCGCTAATATGGTATTTGAAGATGTAGAATCTTTCAATTATCTCGGATGCAAAATTACAAAAAAAGGTGACTCTGTAGCCGATGTTTATGACCGCATTAACAAGGCTCGTGTTGCGTTCCTCAAGCTGCACAAGGTTTGGCGCGCTACCAACTTATCTCAGAAGACCAAACTACATATGTATATTCAACTGCAGCGTTAAATCTGTACTGCTATATGGTTGCACTACGAACAAAATACAAGCGTTCGTTAACCGGTGTCTGAGACAGATATTACGGATTTACTGGCCGAACCCTGTGGAATCTGGCACATTGACGACCTATTGAAAGTGATATACGAAGACATAATTGGACATGGATCGGCCATATTCCTAGACGACCAGCAACTGATATTGCCATTGGTGCCCTATACTGGAATCCTCAAGGTCAGCGTCAGCCTGGTCAACCACGTAATTCCTGGATCTGGACCATCAGGAAACAATATGAGACTGCTCGTCTTACATGGAACGAGATTAAACTACTTGCCAGAGATAGAAATAGATGGAGAGAATTCGTTGAAGCCCTATTTTCTCCGTAAACATTTTATTTAAAATTTTTTTTGTATACATATTATTTTTGGATAAATATAGGACATATATATATACTCTGACGGGAAACGAACCCGCAACCCCTTACACTGATAGACTATCTTTGTACCAATTAGCTAATTGGTGCACTCCGTTCTATATAAAAGATTTCGAGTTGTCAAAAAAAAAAAATCATTTTTAATTTAACTGTTTTAAACTTCTGTACAATATTTTCTGCCATTTACAAAGAATTTTTCAATTCTACACGGATGTTTTTACAAATGTTCTTATAAAATTTTTATTACTAAAATGTTTTTCTTTCATAAAAATGTTTAAAGAAAATTATAATAAAAATAAAACTCTACCCCATTTAAAGATCAACAAGCAACAGAATGATTCCTTTAAAGAAACAAATAGTTATGACTCCCACACAGACTCATTTTATCATCATTAGAGCCATCATCATGTGTTGCCATCCGAATGGCGCCAAATGCATCATCACAATTATAACACTTACGGATATCACCAATACCACTAAAACAAATTCTTGCAAATGTGTAAATGTAATCGTATATGTAAGAATGTCTTTTCTTTACAAAAATGTAACCAAGGAATTCGAGTTGAAACAAAAGAAATCGCACTACAAAAAAAGCTACTTGTTAGCTCAAGCTGTTAAATACATAAGAAATGCATCTTAACTGAAGACATCGCATCCAATCACCTGCGGCTTTTAACTGTAGTAAATGAAAAAATTATTACATGTTAAGCACTTTAAAAGTTCAAAGAAACCAAAAACAATTAAAAATGTGAAAAATTCTGATGGTGAGTTGTTAAAGAACAGGATTCAATACAATATTTGGCAATGACGAATCGATAATTTGAAAAGAGTTAGTATTGGGTGTATAACTTCAAAATATAGGTTTCACAACTGATGGGGTACCTTTTACACGTGTATTTAATAGCAATTTGGCGTGTAAACATTTGCCATTTACGCTCACTGGTTACACTTAACAAATATTTGAATGTCTACACGTAACCACTAATTTTTATTTGACATTTGCTTGATTTTACTTAACGCTTGCTAGATTAAACAATATTTAACAATTTTTTAATAACATTCTAATCCATACTTTTTAGGAATTAAGCTTTGTAAATCAATCAAAACTGTAAAAAGGAAGTTTATGGTTCATCAGTTTAGTGGTCACACTTTTTTCGAATTTTTCGTCAAATATTTGTAAGGTGCAAACCTGAAGTCAAATTTTAATTTTTTGCGAACAAAGTATTGTTTGCAGAGAGTTTTGCATTATTTTTTTCCATTTAGAATGCAGTATGTAAATCATACGTGTCACCAACAACTCCAATGGTACGAATTTCTTTTCAATTTGAAAATAATAAGACGATCCTTAATGAACGAAATGCTGCGAGTAGTTCAGAAGTCCTAAATATCTAGTATAAGCTACGTTCCAAAGTCCAATTGCGCGTTTAATCTCTGGCGAGAACCATTTATTAGTTGTTGTTGTTATCTTTTTCTTTTTCGTTTTTATAGGAACAAATCCTTCATGCAGTTGTATGATATTATCCTGTATAAATTGAAGCTGTTCATCTACAGCTGGCATATAACAGACAATTTCAATATCATAATTAATGTTTCTAAAATCACGGTAACTGTATTTTTCCTCAGTCAAAGTTGATAAAAAGTCATAGGTCGTAAAAATTAAGTCGTGTTTTGGAAACACTGATGTTTGAACACTGATGTTCAAACATCAGAAAAAAAAAAAAAAGATTGGGATATTTAAGGCGAAAGGGACCTTATACTTAGTATAAGGGGTTTCTATGCATTGTAATCTTTAGCATTAAAAAAATATTGTATGAAATAAAAGTTTTTTTTCATTTAAGTTCTCACAGAAAAAAGTGTTTTATCAATTAAAAAAATGGTTTGAAAAGTATTTAAATTTAATTAATGTGATAATTGAATCAATTATTTTTTTAGTTGAAAGAAAATTAAAAATTTAATTTTGATTTAATTAACATTTTAGTTGTTTTTAAATAAATTTTCAATTAAAACTCAGCAGAAAAGTTATTCCACATATGAACAATCCGACCAAAAAACAAATTTTCCCCGTAATGCGTTGTTAGATTCACCGGTCAATCGACCACAAAAGGATATGCTTTTGAGGAAAAACGTGTATTACGAACAAACGTAAGGATTTCGGGAACCACATCCCTAATTTCATCAGAACACATCCTGTTGTAGTAACGATAAAACAGGAAAATACAAACTACATGGCGACGGTGCTCAAGGGAGTCCCCTAAGCAGTTTGGGAATGAAATCTAGCATAATCGGCTTGGTAGGAAAAGAGTTATGAACCCAAATGTGGAACAACCACCCTAAAAATTCATATTTTTCTCGAAAAATTAAAAGGGGTGACAGAATTTACCCATTCTCATTAAATTTTGGACAAATTCGTTTTATATGACTGGAAATCGCACTCAAATTTTGCGAAGATGGGTCCATAATTTACCATAGACCATGTCAAACATCCTTCCTAAAATCATTTAAAAAAGAATTAAATTCTAATAAAATTGTATTACTGTATTGAGATTCTGTTTAATTTCTTAAAATTTAATGATTGGTCCAACATAAAATCCGCCCCTGAAAATCTCTTTAATGCGCCTAATAATATTTTTGAAACAAATCAGGATATTTTATTTAACTTAGGCAACAAATTATACTACTGTGACGTCAGGTTTTATGAAGGTTTATAATTTATAGATAGATATAAAACTCTCGGTGAAGGATATTAAAGATTCGGCATAGCCGAATTAGCCCTCTTTTTTATATTTTATTTTCCAATTTAATTGTTATAGACTAAAAAATACTAACGGCCAATTTGAACGAGTTCAGTTATAATTAACTATCAGTTATAACTGTCGTTAACTGGAAGTTAAAGTAATAGTTAGTTCTAACTGACTATAAAATTCGCAGTAATCCATGTAATTTTATAGCAGCTAATTATTTTGTTCTCCCAAATTTAATCGTTTTTATTTTTATTTAATATTTTCTTTGCACTTTTTAAACGCCCGGGAGACTATCAAATAAATACATCAATCACATAGTTGTGTGCGTGCAGTCGTTCTTTTTCGGGTACACATACGCGTTGTCGGCAATGCTTGATGAAAATCAAAAAGTTTTGATTTTTTTATTTGATGGCTGATTATTTGATAGTCTCCTGTTGTGATTGACAAAAAAAAATTATTTTCTTTGTGTTTTTTGTCATGAAAAATATTAATATTTTGGGTTTTTTACAAAATACAATTGTTGATTGCCGTGTTTATTTGTACGTCTCCGAAAAAGCCTCAAATAAACGACACTAACACATTTTCACTGATTGACGGGTTTATTTGAAAGTCTCCAGAGCCCTTTAGAGCATTTATTTTTTTTAGCATTTTTTCACAAAAATCTAGCATTTTTCCTTTACTAAGTTTTGGCAACACTGCTTGTTACTGATAAATTATTTTATATTATTATTTATTTTTAGAAAAACCCGCCTATTAAAATAAAACATAAAATGAATCATGAATTAATGTGTAAATTAAATATGCATGATAATCAGGTGATCGAATTAATGGGTACTCATGATTTTACACAACTTCAGCAACAACAGACCCAACAACAACAACAAATGCTCAATTACGCCATGACAGAAACACAAAATCTACCAACCGCCGCCCAACATGGAACAGAAAACAACAGCAACAACAACAACAATAATAATCAGGATAACAATAGGTCATCAAGACCAATAAGAAGAACTAGTCGTAGGACACCCCAGGTAACTGTGAAAGAAACTGTTTCAAAATTTATAATAAAAAGTTGCATTCAACATTAACATACTGCTATAAATATTGAGTAGAACCCCCACAATTATATAGAGCAGTTACAAATACATTGAAACTTTGGTAAAACGAACTTTGTTATAACAAATTTTTTGAAAAAACTCTTATGCAAAGTTTTTTTGTACAAAAATGCCCCATAGATATAACGAAAAAATTCTGAGCTAAAAAACCTCCCTTATGCTAGGAACACAACTGGGGCGAACGACGAATTTTTGGCCGCGAATATTCGTCGCCAAAAATAAAAGACGTTTGTGTATATGAAAATGCACACAATAAGGCGCCGGCGAAAATTCGCCAGACGCGGCGAACTTTAAATAGATTTAATTCTATTTCATACGCCGGCGAACGACGAACAAATCAGTACTAGGTGACCATGTTTGGTTTTAGTTAAGAAGTAGTTTAGTAAATAAAGTTACTTTTTACTTTAATAATTGTTTTTTTTTTTATTGTATAACACATAAAATAAGTATACAAAGTATTTTGCTATAAAAATAGTTTTTAGTTGTGTTTTTAGTTGTGTTTTTGATTGTTTTTATTTTTAAGCATTATTTTTTTGAATATGGTCACACTATTTCTCTCTCTCAATTATAAAAGCTGCTTTTTATACGTCGGTAATGTGCTTCATACGACGAATTTACTCAACGAATTTTTACGGAAAAGTTCGTCGTGTTGGGCGAAATTCGTCGTTCGTTCCAGTTGTGTTCCTAGCATTAAGCGGATGCCTCTCACTATACAACGAAGTCAGAGTAAAGAAAAATTGTAGAGTTCCGCTATAAAAAAAAACAAAGTTTTATGTGTTTGCAAGGCATACTCAAGGCAGCTTCACACTATAATACAAGTCATAAGCATTTTGAGGAATATAGAACCCTGATGTGACAAGTTATTATTGGTTTTTTGAAATTCGTTAATCAATAATTAAATCAAGGAAGCATGTCTTAAAAATGCTTAAGACTTGTATTCTAGTGTAAAACGGCTTAAGTAGTTATGCACTTACAAACACATTTAGAATTCGTATTAAGGTTGTGTGTGAAACGCTAGCAAAGTGGTAGCGTTACAACAACTTGAAATCGTTTCCCATTTTAACCATTGCTCCCATCCGTTAATAGTTTTCACTTCCTTTTTGATTTTTTTGATTTGATTTATTTATTGATCACAACCCAACACATAGATAAATCTTATATTAAAGTACTGGATTACATGAGTTGGTATACAAAATATATTTTCAGTAATGAAAATAAAAACTTTATAAAGACAGTGAAAACTAATATATAATATATAAAAATATATATATATATATATATATATATATATATATATATAAAATAGAATAAAATTTAAAATTTAACAATGTAAAATTTGATTTCTTTAGTAAATATTTTTATATTTGTTGAAAATATTCAAAAATACATTTTTTGAATTGCGTAAAAACTCAAAGGACTCTCCAAAAACTTGCTTGGCGTAATGTGATATTCTATCGAACCGTCGAAGACCATATATATAACGTGTTATACTATTAAAAGTTACTCTAAGTTTACGCATACTGGTAGAATCACAGTTTGTTAAGAGTTCACAACCATATAATGGAGTTGGCACCAAATACGTTTTAGCTAAAAGCGTTCTAATTTCAATAGGTATAAAGAACTGAGTACTCCACAAATTCCCATACACTTTGCCAGTAGCAACATTAACATGGTTACTCCACTCCACTCCTTTTAAATGTGAATATTAATATAAAATTTAACGACCGTCTCTAAAATCTCTTTAACCCAGTTTTTGCCGCACTATGTAAACTGACAATATAATATCGAAATATGATTTTACGTAATTGACAGAAAAAAAACATTGCAACAAAAATAGTATAGGTGCTGGTGATTATAATCACCGGTCGGCGAAAAATGGGTTAAGACAAAGTATCTCATTTAGAAAGTCGTTGTCGTGGTCAGTGTTGAGAAAGAAGGTGATCATTCTCCGCAATACAACAAAGTTCAGCACATCATATTTACTGCTACGGTAAACAACTCTGTTGTACTTACTGTTTGGCTGTAGGGGGGGAAGTACGACGATTCATTGTAGAGAACTGATTATCTGAAGATAATAAACAGAGTTTATTATTTACAAGTGTTGCCAGGGGAAGAATCAAAAACGTTATGCTGCTCTTTCAAAAAAGTTACGTTTTTCGTCAAAAGTTACATTTTGAAATATTCCTTAAATAAATAGTAAATTTAAGTGATTTAGATAAAATAAATATTTATATTTCATATTTCTGTGATACCAAATAGACAACAAATTCATTAATTTTACAAAAACATTACTTAGAATAAAAACAGATAATCGTTTTAAAACGTAAATTTAAAAATCATTAAATTAATTTAGTCATCATTAATGCAGCTATTGTATCAGTATTCAAGCAATTACGGTGGTCAGTCTTAATAAGTTTCAGTTGGCTAAATATTCGCTCCAAACTAGGGTTGCCAGTTTTGAAATCAGAGAAATCAGTACATAAGAGAAAAAAGATCAGTACAATTTCATAAAAAACAGTACATATACTTTTATATTCATAAAAAATATTTTTAATTAATAAAAGGTTTATTAGGCAAATTTTCATAGAAAAATGGCAAAAATCTTTAATGTTAATAACTCATTGATAAGAACATCTACATATATTAATATTTGTATTGCAAACAATTTGACAAACTATATACTGAACAAAATTAATATATAATAACAGTACAAAAACAGTATATTTATGAAAAATTCAGTACATTTGCGTACTGATTTGCTTATAATGCATAAATCATTACTTTAAACAAAAAGCAGTACATGTACTGATAAAAACAGTACGAATGGCAACCCTGCTCCACACACGCATTGGAAAATGGAAGTATACAAATTCAACATATTGCTTTTTTTTAAATTTCTCATGAGCATTTAGATCGAGACTTAGCCCCAATGTTTCGTAGTAGAGAGGTGCGTGCTCGCGCCATTCTTTGTGTAAGACGCGCTCGTCAACAAAATTAATTAAATTAAAAAATTTTTTCAAAAAATTAGTTAAGTCCTTTTGATTGACAGATTGCACTTCGATAGGATTAACTATTTTAATAATTTTAAAATATCTTCGCTAAATGCTTTTTTAAAAATATTATTTCGTTATATGCTGTGCACCAAAAGTTACGAAAATATGCCCAAATATAACAAAATTACACATTGTTACATCGAACCTTCAAAAGTTACGAAAAATTTAACAAATGTAACCAAACGGCATTACTGGTTGTGATTGTAGACGTTTGCAATGATTTTCGCTACAATTTAATGCTAGGAACACAACTAGGACGAACGACGAATTTCGCCCAACACGACGAATTTTTCAGTAAAAATTCGCTGAGTAAATTCGTCGTATGAAGCATAATAACGACGAATAACAAGCAGCTTTTATAATTGAGAAAGTTGATTGCTGTTTGTGCAAAGAGAGAGAAATATTGTGACCATATTAAAATAAATAATGCTTACAAATTTAAACATAATCAAAAACACAACTAAAAGCTATTTTTATAGCAAAATACTTTGTATATATATTTTAAATGTTATACAATAAAAAGAAAAACAATTATTAAAGTAAAAAGTAACTTTATTTACTAAAATACTTCTAAACTAAAACCAGATATGGTCACCTAGTACTGATTTGTTTGTCGTTCTCCGGCGAATGAAATAGAAATAAATCTATAGCAAAGACGCCGCGCCGCGTATGACGAATTTTAATCGTTTGCGACAATAATAATACACCGATTTCTAAAAACTAATAACAACGAATATTTGGCATAAAGAACTTTTATATGAATGTGAGCTCATAACGCTAAATTTTTTGTGACCCCAGACTCTTCTCCATCGGTTCCAAATAGGGTAAAATCTGGGAAATTCGTCTGTAAGTTCTATGGGGTGTGGGCTTTACCAATTATAATATTATTAAATTGTTAAATATTTTGTTTTCAAGAAAGCCATTTTTGGTTTATTTAGGCATATTTTTTAAAATTTTTAGGGCATATTTTAAAGTTTTTACTGTATATTTAATGCGCATAAAACACTCCTTTTAGATCATATATCGAGTTTGCCTGGTTATAACGAAGGTTTTACTGAAACAAATGCACAACAAATCAACAGCATTAACTCAATCACCCTTATCGTGTTTGTCGTTTTCGTAGCAAAAACTCAGCGTTTTTTTAAAATGGTATCGTGGTTAGCAAAAAAACGCCATATATACGACACTGCATAAAAATCTTTTACAAGAAATCCGTTACAACGGCATCGTATTTGGCGTTTTTTCCTGTCAAAATTGCTAAAAACATTCGTTTGTAACTTTTATCACGACACAAACGTTACTTAATTGAAAATTAATTAAAATGGAGGGAAATAAAGTGTTATGCATTAAACACATTCAAGACAGCAGGCAACACGAAGGCACGACTACAAATGCTGCAGGTTGTAATTGTAGTCACGTAATCAGCTACTGAATTATTTTGAAGACGACAGCTACAATTGAAAAAATATAAACAGCTGTGTTTTTTATTATGTATTTATATTTCAGTGGTGCCACTATCATTTTTAATTTTTATAAATTTAACAACATGCATAATTGCAGACTCGTACACAAACTTAATTTAAGCCTACAAAAATATAAATACTTATTTATGATGAATTTTTTAACGTAAAAACAAATGAATTTATTAAAAAACATTTAAAATATTTTAATTTTATTGTTTTTGGAACTCATAAAGAATATCATCTTCATGGCAGGTTGAATGAAAAAATCCTAATATACAGTAGAATCGCGAAAAAGTAAACTGAAATGTCCTAAGGGTTGTTAACTTTTTCGTCTTATATATTAACTTTTCTCAATTGTAAAAAATGCAATAATAAACATAAGTAACTATATTTTTTGCAATGACTTAGTTTTCATCTGTACAAAAAAGAAACTTGGATCTAATTTGTACCGGCTACAGTTTATAATTAATAATTATGCAATCAGTCATGTATTTTGTGTTAGGTGCTACATATGACGTTTGTCAGAAAATTAGTTCTTCAAAAATTTTCAGATAGCAAATTCTGGGTATTTTCTCAAGATTTGCCAGCCATCCATTACTGACATTATTGTCTTTTCAGGTTGCAGTTACACGAACTCGCGCTTAGCTATTGATATTGAAATTAGAACAGTGATTGCGCAATTACGTTTTCGATGCTTCAAGAAAACATTTGTAGAAACTTGCTTTAAGATCGGCATATTTTGGTCTATGTACTGATTCCTGTATGCTTTTTCCTATGTATTCTTCAAAGCCTCGAAAATTTTGTGACGTTTCGTTTTTATTTTTGAGATGGCAACTTCAGATATACAATAATACAACGCCGATAGTTTTTCTTTAATGTATTTCTCAATTTTGTTTAAACTCTCATCTTTCAGCTTAAAATTTAATCTAATTTGTTATCGTTTGTACAAATCAGTACTTTTACGATCTGAAAAGTTAACTTAGAGTTAACGTTTAGAGCGGCACAGAAGCGCTAAAATTTGGTTAACGTTTGGTTTTTTGGTTCAACGCACTAAGTTTATGAATTATAGGTCGTAAAGGTTTCAGAGCACTTTATCAATAGTATAGGAAGAAAAATATAATCTGAATCTTTAAAGTATTGGTATCATAATAAAGTCTTTCGAAACACATTTCATATGATGTATTAAATATACCGATTTTTTAACCCCTTAAGAGGATTTATCTTAAAATTTTGTCGATATGTATAATAATATTTCCTCAAATATAATATGTTATAGAGAACACCCCAAGTTTTTGTATGCTATATTTTTAGAAACTCCATCATATAAAATTTTAAAGTTATTAGGGTTAAAAAAATTTTATTTTAGAAAACTTCACAATTTATTTATAAGTTTGAGTTAAAATATATAGTGGTAATAGTTTATGCACTTGTTACATAGTGAAATATAGTAATATGTAAATATTTGAAATGTGTTCCGGAAGGCTGAAAACCCGCAATAGAGAAAAACTTTATTAATCAAAGTCCTAATAACTTTGGTAACATGTGTATATTATTGTTAAATATTATTATTATATCGACATAATTTAAAGATAAAGCAAATTTAGTAAAAAAGTCAGTCAAGAAGTATGAGCATTTGAAATGGGCTCTTAATGGGTTAATAAATCGGTGTGCTTTAAACACCATGTGAAAAGCACTTTCAATTTTTCAATGATACCCATACTGCTAAAACTTCTTTTAAGGATACTAAAAAGTAATAATAATATAGATTTGGTGGTGAGCCGCGCTATTTTCTTGTTTCAATCCGGTTCTTTGCTGTTTAACCAAAAAATTATTATTATATATTATAAGCACTAATTCTTCTAATTTTTGATTATATTAGCAGCACTTTTTCTGTTTTGTAGCGTACAAAAATAGAAATTAGTTTAATTTGACTACAACGACAAAATTAGCATAGACAACAACCTGCAGCCATTTTGCCGTGTCGTCGTTAAAATAATCATTTCCATATAAACACATGTATTCTATTGTTGACATATTGAAGTCGGTAGTCTGCTGTCTCGAATGTGTTTAAAGCATTAGTCTGCAAAAAAAAAATATAACTTTATAATTTTGTTACAATAATCTTTCTTAAACATTTTAGAACATTTTTTTTTAAACATATCTAAAAGCATCCTTGTTGAGTCTGAAATATCCAATAAATCTAAAACAACGCATATACTTGTTTATGTAAATGTAATTATACTTTATTGAAAAATTTTAATTTTGACTTACTTTTTACTAGGAAGGGTGAATATGTGGGTTTGCTGTCTCGAATTTTTTCTTACAATGTTAATTTCCTGTGCATTGCATTCATCTTCGTCTTCCGAGGAAGAATAAAAACCTACACTCAACATTTTAGTTAATAAATTTTTTTAATAAATTAAATGAATAAAAAATGCTCCCACAGATTTCATTTGCTTATTTTGACAGTTTTCATAACAGGGTGTATCATAATAATTTAAAAATGTTTAATCTTTTACATTATGATTCATTTACAAAATTATCTTAGGCGAAAATTTTACACGATACCATTGAATTTTACATTCGACTACAAATACGCCCGTAGTCGAAATACGCCTACGCCAAACATGATAAGGGTGAATATTTTTTGATCGCCCTCAGATTCGTTACATCGAAGTTTCACTGTATATAATATTATTCAAGAAATTTTTTTTTTATTTCTTTATAATATTTTACATACTTTAAACATAAAATTTAATTTAATTCTTCTTTTAATCCTTCTTGGCTTTGTATCAATTTAATTTATATTGACTATATGCATATATAGCTAAGCAATAATTATGATATGGAAATGACCGATTCAAGTTCACAAAGTGATGACACAAGTGGTGGTGGTGGCAGCAGTAATGGTGGTAGTGGTGCCCGTCCATCTAGTCGTGGTCGTAACTCATCGGGAACCAGCCAAAATCGACGCCGAAAAGGTGCTCTTAATGCAAAGGAGCGTAATTTAAGACGTTTAGAGTCCAACGAAAGGGAACGCATGCGTATGCATAGTCTGAATGATGCATTTCAGGTGAGTGTATTTAAATATTTGAATTTAAAAATTTTAATTTTTCAAAAGAAAATGCTAGAAATCAATATCTAAAAAAAAACTTCGCTTTAGGTAATCTCGTTAGTAGCTCCTTCTCAAAGTGATAGTCACGCGAGGCTGATCGACTTTTTATATATGTACACAGGGTAGCAAGGGGTTTTTAATAGTCTAAATCTTATCAAGAAAGACATATAAAATACCCTTTTGATATTTTTTTAACTACATATAATTTTCGAAATAATATACTGTGTAGGAAAGATACCCTTATCCACAAAATTAAGACGTGATTGAAAAATTAACTTGCTTAATTTATTTTAAATTTAACAATTGTTATGATAAAGAAAATAATTTTTTTATTTTCAATCTGTTACAGTCTCTGCGCGAAGTGATACCCCATGTGGAAATGGAACGTAGACTTTCGAAAATCGAAACACTAACGTTGGCCAAAAACTACATTATCAATTTGACTCACATAATACTAGCGAAACGCAATGAAGAATCCGCCCTCGAATTTAATGGCGTTCTAATGAATGGCGCCACAGACCCGACGACCAATGTGTCCAATATTGTGGCCGATGGAGATACAAATACGGTGTTGGGTCTAAATGGTGGGGTAGGCGTAGGGGTGGTGGGAAATGGAAATGTCTTATTGGGTTTACCACCATGCTATGATGATGCTTTAAACACAAATGGCACAAATACATACAATTGTAGCCTCTTGGCTGAACATCAAAGTCCACAATCACAATCGCTGACAACAGCAACAACAACCATACAAATTCAACAAAATCAACCTCTTAATCACATGCATCATCAGTCGCATCATGTCATGATATCGAATCATAGTCAAATATTAATGCCACAACAACAGCAACAACAGCCAACACCACAGCAACAACAACAACAACCAATGCAACAAACAGCAATTATAATGAACGGTTATGTCGATTCCACCGGCGATAACAACAATTTCGATGAACCATTTCGAGAATTTTTATAAATATTCGAAATGGTAAATGGGCTCTGAGCCGAAATAAATTTTTAAAAGTTTTTTTTTATAGAATTTAAAAGCAAACGAATAAAGAAAGTATATCAACGAATATTGTTTTCAAAATTTTTGTTGTTTTTGTTACTAATTAAAAAAAAAAATATTTAAAAGTTAATGAAAAACCTAAATTCGAACACGAGTGGAGACCGAATTATAATTGTGGAAAACATGTACTTAAATAAAATTAACTGACAAATTAATTAATTATTAATTTATTTATATTATTTTTTACATATGTAGTATTTATTTAGTAGTATGTAGTAGTAAAAACCAAAAAGATCTATTTAGAATCTAGTCCAAGTAGTAAAATTATGTGTAAAATTTATGCAATTCAATTTTAAGTTTGATTCATTATAAAATTTAATGTTTTTGGCGTTAAAAAAAAGAAAATTAATGAAGAAATTAGAGCCGTAACGACAACCAAAAAATTTGCAATTAAAATCAAATTATATGAAGAAAAAAATGTTAAATACTTGTAGCTGTACTTGAAATTATTATTACTATATATTTGTTATGGTAATAATATTATAATATAAAAAAACAAATTAAAATTAAAAGAAGATATTTAAAATAAACAAATGAAAACTTAAAAAAACACTTAACTTAAGTTTCTTTTAAGACTCTAAATTAATTTTTTTTCAGAATTTTATCGCAATATACAAAAAAAAAGTTTTAATTATATTACACTCGAAAGTTTTAATTCACACGTTTCATCTTTTCATGCTAAACTTCTTTTCATTCCCTTTTGAAAATGCTAATATGGTCACACGCAGCAATCGGTTTCAACTTTTTTTGGTTCAAAACAACAACAATTTTATTCACAGCGAATCAAATCGTTATACATATACCTACGAATAAAAACACAAAGTGTACTGACCGAGTACAAGCATCTCCGTACCAACCCCCTTTCTTCTCTCTCCTAAAAACGCAAGAGTTGAGCATCAAAAGATGAAACGTATGAAGGCAGGCTAAGATTTCCATGATACGAGTGTATTTTTTTAAGTCACGAGCAGCAATTACTTACAATTTCCTTGACGATTTTTCATCAATATACGGCGGCACACAGTGGTATTTTTTTTGGCAAAAAGTCTATTTTTTTACAGTTATTCTTTAGAAATCTAATGATGCAATTCTGTAGAGAAATGTTTCATTAGTAGAAAACCATGATTTGTTTTCGAAAAAAATTAAATTTTGTATAAAAAAGAGTGTGGTAAAGTTATCTAAATATTATACAACGAAAACTGATGAAAATGTTACTACATTTCAGTTGTTTATACAATATATCTGGTTCAACAACCAATAGTTTTAGAGCATTTTTATTAAAATATAGTATTTTAAATTTAATAGGAAAGAAAAAATATTTAAATTACATATATAGTTTAAGAGATCTGAGCAAATCAAAATGACTACAAAAAATTTAGCATTTGCAGTTTTCATTAGACAAAAAATAAGTTAGCTCGGTCTACCTCCGTGTTAGTACTACTACTAAATGAAAGTTTGGAATATTTACTTTCATTTTATGTAAAAAAATTGTGCGACTTTTTGCGATCGCTGAACAAACTTATAAATTTTGTGCTAAAGCTCGCGTATTTTTTATGAATATTTACAATAAATTGCAATGCATATTTACAATAAAAGGTTTTGCATACTTTTAGGCTTTTACTTTTACTTTTTAATAATTGATTGACAGCAATATCGAAAAAGTGCATAACAAAAAGAGAAAAACAAAACTTTGGGCCAAAAATAAATTTTGGGTTCTATGGGCGGTGGGTAGAGGGCGTGGCCGATTTTGATGAAACTTTATATTTTTCTTAATTGAGGCTTTGTGCCAAATTTCAAAAACTTTGGGCCAAAAAAAAAATTTTGGGTTCTATGGGCGGTGGGTATAGGGCGTGACCAATTTTGATGAAACTTTATATTTTTCTTAATTGAGCTAACCAAAGGCTTTGTGCCAAATTTCAAAAAATTCGGGCCAAAAAAAAAATTTGGGTTCTATGGGCGGTGGGTAGAGGGCGTGGCAAATTTTGATGAAACTTTATATTTTTCTTAATTA
The DNA here is from genome assembly GCA_943735925.1 of Pollenia amentaria. Lineage (NCBI taxonomy): Eukaryota > Metazoa > Arthropoda > Insecta > Diptera > Polleniidae > Pollenia > Pollenia amentaria. The sequence continues at coordinate 68,942,730 of OX031007.1, read as the reverse complement.
AGCTAACCAAAGGCTCTGTGCCAAATTTCAAAATTCTACGAGCACTCATTATATTTTTTGCAAACATTGCATGAACAAATCCCTCTGTGCGACATGAAATAACTCCTCACGAAATAAGTCCCCAAAAAAATTATGAAATACATCCCCAATTTTTGGGGACTTATTTCATATAAAATAAATCCCCAATTCCAGAAATGAAATAAGACCCCAATATAATAGATATTGTTCAGTTTTGATTTTAAAATTTGCGCGATAGATAGCATGGTTAGGATTTCGGCCGGGCGCAAAGACTTTTTCCTCTATGGTATAACAAACACCGGCTTCGCTTAAGGTGTTATGATACTTGCTATTTTTTGTATTTTTTCTATATTGGAGAACAGTGCAAATATATTTGCATAGTAAAACTGACTAAGTGTAAAGAGTTTGATTATACCATAAAAAATCTTGAAATGTCAAAAAAATATACGTGTGTGATCGATAAATAATCTTAGACTGTCAAAATAAATATAAAAATTTGTAACTTAAAATTGACATTTCCAGATTAAATGTTAGCACTGCTGCTAACTTTTTTAGTTTTTGATCGAAAGTAGCGGGTTTTAACTTTTTTTTTGCGATTTATAGCTTTTTTTGACGGTTTTTGTGGGAACAAAACGTGTGCAATATTGTTTGTTTTCTTTACATTTTATGTTGTATTGTATTTCTTGTTCTTTCTCGCATTTGTTGTTTCATTCAGTCAATCCTAAAAAAATCCAATACAAAAAATAGCAAGTATCATAACACCTTTACTAAAGCTTTTCTGCATAGCCGGCCTTCGGCCGGGCGCAAACATTTTCTCCTCCATGGTATTCCAAACATCGGCTTCGCAAACTAAAGCTTTTCTGTGACTTTTAAAATATGTAATTTAAAAATTAAATAAATCCCCAAAATATTTTTAGGGAGTTATTTCATTTCAGATTCTTGGGGACTTATTTCATATGAAATAACTCCCCAATATAAAAATGAAATAAGTCCCCAAAAAAATGAAATAAATCCTCAAAAAACGTTGTTGTTGCCTCTCATATATTTTTTTAGGGAGTTATTTCATTTCCGTTTTGGGGACTTATTTCGTGGGGGGTTATTTCATGCCGCCGAATATACAGAGTGGCACATAACGAAACGTAACGATCAAGGCCCGGATTTTTATGCAGTTAAAATTGCGTTTTATGCGCATAAAATATGCTCTAAAAATTTAAAAATATGCACTAAAAGTTGGAAAAGTATGCCCTTGAAATTTTTTCTAACGCATTTATTAATGATAAAAAAACCTTAATATAACATAAAAGAAAAATAAAAATAACATTAATGATAGAAACTTTCTTTTTTTTTCCTATTATTTTTCAATTCTGTACACTACCAAATATTTTTATAAAATGACAAACTTTTTAGTTTTACTTTTCCCTTTTATACATTTCAGGTATACAGATCTGACGTCATATTCTTTATGACATTAATTGAAAAGTACTTCAATATGAATTTACAAGTATTTATTATTTTTTTCTTTTTGCTCTAACACGGCCATCCTGTAAAATCATCGCTCTCGATGAGTTCGAACTTCTTGTTTTCAAAACAATCATTTGTTTATTACAGAAAGATCAATATAAAATCACAAAAAAAAACAAACAGTTTACAGAAACCACGAATTCATCATTCCAAATTCCACAGCAGTTATCTGTCCCCTTGTATAATTAACCAGCATATATACAGAGCTGTAAACAGAATCATTATTTCAGATGTTACTTTTTGAATCGCAACTCAGAGGCAATCTTAAGCTTGTTTGCAAATCAACACGTTATCACTTGAAAGTTATGACTCAGAGGCAATATTAAGCTTGTTCATGAATTCGATTCTTATTGGATGAAGAATTTTTTTTTTTTTTTAAATTTTACCTTATATTAGTTATTAATATCCTTCTCGTCTTCACTGTCATTTAAAGGACGAATGACCTGCCTTGCTGCAACAATAAAAGTTTTGCAGTTTTCTTTCTTCAACTTATATCGATCATTGGGAAGGACACCAACTATTTCATAAGGACCACGATAATACGGCTGTAACTTCGATTTACGCCTCTGGTTACTACAATAGACAACCTTTTGTCCAATTTTTAATTGAGTTGGTTTGCATTTATTTTGATCAAATCTGATTTTCATTCTAGTTGCATTTAACTCTACTCGTTCACTGGCAAGCTTCCGTATTTCTTCTACGTCGTCAAATTGTGGCTCAATTTCGAGCTCTGCTAATAATGCACTAATATCTGGGGTCCGTCCCGATATACCTGTTAATACCTTTAACGGAGAAAATCCAGTTGTTTTATTAACCGTTGTATTAAGAGCTAGTTGTACACGACTGATATAACCAGTCCATTCACCACATTTATCTAAATTAGTTCTTAATAAGTTAGCAACAGTGCCCACATATCGTTCCACTTGTCCATTAGCTCTACTAGCACCAGGAGCAATTGAATGATGTGTTATCCCCATAGACATGCAGAAGTTTTTAAACTCAGCACTAGTAAAATTAGTGCCTCTGTCACTTACAAGTTTGGCTGGAGCTCCAAATAGCATTACATAGTTATAAAACATGTGAACAGTTTCCGCAGCTGTAAGGGTTTTACAAGGGAATAAAACTGCAAATTTTGTAAAAGCATCAATCAAAATGAAAATATAACGATAGTCTTTTCCGTCAAATGGTCCCATAAAATCAGCATGAACCACATCGAATGGAATTGGCTTCTTTTCTATTGGGTGAAGTTCACACTGTTTCTTTCCAGACGGCCTTTTAGCCACCAGGCAAATTAAACAAGAATTCACGATTTTTCTGACATTTTTAGTCATATGCGGCATCCAAAAATGCTCTCGTATCTTCATAAGAGTCTTTTCCCATCCGACATGACAGTTTTCTTCATGGAAACGCCTCATTAATGACAATCGACATTGTTGAGGTACATAAAGTTTGTTAGTATTTTCCAGTTTCTTGTATAACAATCCGTTTTTGAGTTTGAACTGTGTTGTTGTGTTGGTATCGCCACTTTTAATTTTCTCTATGATTTCTAAGGTGCCTGGATCATTTTGCTGCTCAATATGTAACCATGTTTCGGACAAATTCTCAATTTGATAACAAGATTTAATTGGCACATTTCGGCTAAAGTAATCTGCATGTGATAAAGTCTTCCCTTTTCGATATACAACCTCAAACTCAAAATCTTGAAGAAAAATCCACCAACGAGCAACGCGAGGAAGTAAATTCTTTTTCTCTTTTGTTGCCTTTAAAGCGTAACAGTCAGTAACTAACAAGAACTTAACACCGATTAGGTAATGCCTAAAATGTTTCATCGCATTTACCACCGCAAGTGTCTCCAACTCATAACTATGATATTTTGTTTCATACGACTTAGTTGCCTGACTATAATAAGCAACTACATGCAATCTTCCATTAACTCGCTGAAATAAGATAGCTCCATATCCACTTGCACTTGCATCCGTATGCAACTCTGTTGGAAGATCAGGATTAAACAATACTAATAATGGTCGAGTTGTGAGTTGTTCTACTATGTAATCTTTTGCTGCTTGACATTCATTACTCCATACAAATTCCGTATTAATTTTAGTCAATGCCGTGATACAAGCAGTTTTTGCAGCAAATTCTGGCACGAATTTCCGAAAATAATTCGCTAGCCCCATAAATTGACGTATTTGCTTAACATTACTTGGTGTCGGAGAACTCACTAACGCATCAATTTTGGTTTTGCTTGGTCGTATACCATCTCCAGATAATTCTCGTCCTAAGAACTCAATGGTAGTTTGAAGAAATTTACATTTATCCAAGTTTAAGGAAAACCCACATCCAACTAATGCCTTGAGTACAATATCAAGCTTTTCAAGACCTTCATCAATGGTCTTGGATGCTATTAACACATCATCCATGTATACCAAAGCCAATTTGCCGCGTAACTCACCCAAAGCTACATTTATACCCCTCTGGAAAACAGCAGGTGCATTAGCGAGACCAAATGGCATACACAAATATTCGTAATGTCCATCGGGTGTGACAAAAGCAGTTTTTTCTATAGAATCCTCAGCAATTGGAATTTGGTGAAAACCAGATGCCATGTCCAATGATGTAAAATATTTGTTTCCAGACAATTCATCTAGTTGATCTTCTATCCTCGGCAAAGGATAGCGGTCCTTTACAGTTATTTTGTTAAGTGCTCTAAAATCTACACAAAGGCGATTCTGTCCATTTTTCTTCTTGACAAGAATCATTGGGCTCGCAAACGGTGAGTGGCTCTCTCTTATTATACCATTATTTATCAAATCTGCAATAATTTCTTTTGTTATATGCCGCTCACTGTGTGCCATCCTATATGGCCTAAAGAAAATATTGGCATCTTTCGTTAAACGTATACTTAGGGATCCTGTAGTTACCCTTGCCGTAGGAAAACCCGCTATAAAGTGTTTGGAGTACTTACCTAAAACAACACCCAACTCCTTTGTACGAGGCTTTGACATACTACTAGCTGTGGTAACACTATTTTTGGTTTTGAGACAAAAAACTGACTTACTGCGATGTAAGTACGATCCATTGGCAGTAACCGTAATTGTAAGGGTAGGATCTTTCAAAATGTCTTTACCAATAATAATTTCATTTTGTAAATGTTTTTTATCAATCAAATAAAGGCTAACCTTAACAGTAAGGCCTTCAAATTCTACAAATGTTTCCAGACTCTCATATAGTAAAATAGGTTCTCTCCCAATACCTTGCACAGACAGTAAATTTGTAGTTCTTTTCGCAGATATTTTTTCAGCAATGTCAGATCTTATCAACGAACAATCAGATCCAGTGTCAAGAAGACAACGATATAATTTTCCCTTAATAACCACTGGAGTGTAATTATCTGATACCAACGAAATCTTGCATAGATTTATTTGTTTTCGGTCAGCTCGTTGTTTAGCCCAGCAGGTTTGTCCTTCGTGTCCAGATTTTCCGCAAAAAGAACACTTAAATTTGGTTTCTATGGGTTTGCTTGGTATTTCCTGTACAACCAATTCGTTTGTCTTTTGTTTCCCCGTGCAATGAGCTCTAATATGACTCTTTTTGTCACATCCATAGCAACGTTTCTCATCCTCTACGCGCCTACGTTTCAATGGATTAGGTAACTTGTCCTTTTTCTCAATATTGGATACTGGATTATCCTCTTGCAAACGGCGAGTTCTATTTTCTACTTCTCTCAAAGGTTTTTCACGTATCGAAGACAAATGATTGATCAAACTTTGCACAGTTGATGGCATAACAAATGTAAGAGAATTTCTCAAACTCACCTCACTAATGCATCCGATGACAATTTTGACTACTTTGTCTTCTGGAATTTCAAAAGGTAATTGATTAATTTGACAAACCTTTTCCATTACGAACTCCGTATAGGAAGCATATGCATTGCTTTCTGAGTTGGCAACCTTCCTGAGTTGTGTAATAATGTCTGCACCATTAGAAAAAGCGTGTATCAAAGAAGCACGTAAGTCCGGCCAGCTATAAAGTTGATATCCGTACTTATTGAACCATAATTTTGCTCTCCCAAGCAGAGAAACTTGTATTCTAGGCAAAACTCTGCAAACCGTCTCGTTGTACCCTTGCATCAATATCCGTGCACCACTTCTGAATATCAACGCGGGAGTGATCCGGATCAAAACTCGGAAAACCCACCAATGCGTCGGTTGATTGTGACCTTTGTGTGGATTCCAAAATTTTATTAATTGCCTCCATCGTAATTACAAAATTGTTAGATCTCGACTCTGAACTTTCCTCCTGCAGATTCAAATTTTCCGGAATCTGACCTCTTAGATTGGAGTCATCTTCAGCCATCTTCCCAATAGAGTGCGGTGTAGGCTAAATTTATCCCACTTCTGATGATAGACACTTTCTTTTTTTTTCCCCCTATTATTTTTCAATTCTGTACACTACCAAATATTTTTATAAAATGACAAACTTTTCAGTTTTACTTTTCCCTTTTATACATTTCAGGTATACAGATCTGACGTCATATTCTTTATGACATTAATTGAAAAGTACTTCAATATGAATTTACAAGAATTTATTTTTTTTTTCTCTTTGCTCTAACATTAATGTGCTGTTTCCAGGTGACAGGCAATGGATTGTGTAGTAAAATTTATATGAAAACTACTCAGTTTTTTGAGTGCTTTTCATATAAATTTTCCTACACAATCAGTTGTCTGTCACCTGGAAACAACACATAAAACGTAAAAATTTAGTCTAATAAACGAAAATAAGGTTTATGTAAGGAAAAGTAGAAGTTTAATTCAAGTGAAGCACAAAATTTAAAGAAACCTCAAAAGCAAAATAATCATGTTAGATTCATATTTGACACAACATATAAAATGAATTAAGAACAATAAGAAAAAATTTTGTTTATACAAATACATAAATTTTTTTAAATATTTCCAAATGTAAAGTTAAGGCAGCTTGACCTCAAAAAGCATTTTAACATCGAAAATAAACGTTCAACGCGACGGAAGGGATCGGTACGTGATTAAATACTGATAGTTCTTTTGTGGTATATTAATTTTCCACTACGCTTAATTAAATATGCCAGCAGTTTGTTTTATTGTTTTGAATCCTTCATTTTTCTAAAAACCCACGTTCCAAGCCTGGTTGTTATCAGCTGTCGAGGAAGAAATAAATCGGTATACTTCTATTAATATGCGGAAAATTGCGAGGAGCCTTGAAAAATATTGTTTCCCGTAAGAAATCAATAAATCAATAGCATAGCGGTTACCTCTTACCTCTTCTGCAACACGGTGCATCGCAAAATAAAACAAGTTCTTAATCAAAACATGCAACAAATAGGTATATGCAATGTCAGCAATATATGCAAAAATATGCATTTAAAGCCAAATATGCACTAACAAATCGATGCCATTTTACTTCAAATTTCATGTTTCGCCAAGATATTTAGTTGCTGTTGATATCAGACCGTCGACAACAGATATGCATTTGCATAAAAATCCGGGCCTTGGTAATGATTTAATAAGTGAAAAAATAGTTTGTTTATTTTTTTTTTTTTTTATTGGTATGTTTTTCAGAATTAACTTTGAAAACTTGGATAATTATGATGGAAAGACCCCCAGCACAGAACAAAGAACCAAAGTTGGTCAATTTTTTTTTTAAGTCAGCATTCGATTATTTAGACACAAAGATCATATCGAATAATAAGTGATGAGGCCCATTTTCACCGTAATTGTCAAGTGAATAACCAAAATTGCAGAATATGGGGCACCTAAAATAAGAGAATAGTTGTTATACATCAAATGCGCTCACTTAGGTGCAAATATTTTTAGGCCATATTTTTTTCGAAAACGACGGTCAAGTTGCGGTTGATGTGAATGGCATTCAGTTTATGTGCGCAGTGTGACCAGAAAATAAAATTGTTATTGCTTTAAGCAAATTTTAGGAAAACCCAGTCAAACAAAGATTGGGAAAATATATGTGACCGTAACTTTAGGACATTGTTCCACATTTGGTTTCTTAACGTTTTTTTATACTGAGCCGATTGTGCTGGATTTCAATCCCAAACTGCTTAGGAGATCTAGAAAGAAGAACCAAAATTGCTCTTTTCTGTTGAGCGTTTTGAAAGTGCGCGTGTTTTCAACCGAGGGATAGGCAGACATAACTAAATTGACTTAGGCCTGTTTTTACAATTTACCGATAGCTAAAGGTGGGATTTTATCGCCCGTATAAAAAGTGATCCATTATTTCAACTTTAGAATTACTGAAGGTCACGGATATTTAAAGAGTTTACAGGGAATGACAAACTTAGTCCATCCTTATTCACCACTAGTAGTGGTATCGGTTCGGTATTATAACTGGTATGTAAATTTTAATACTTGCGCTAATGGAAAATATGTTTGTTGGCAACCGTAACGAATTTCGGTATCGTTTTTTTAACCAGTTTTCAATTTTAAAAGGTATTTAAGCGGTATCGCTATTAAGAATGGTATCGTTTGCCAATCTGGATATTTATTCATCAAACTCAACTTATTGATATCAGATCCTGACAGTTTGCCAATACGTTGCGATGGAGAGAAATTAGTTTCAAAATGTTTCCTGATAACTTTGAAGCGATTAATAGGCCAAATAAGCCACACAAACGGTCGGCAACTTTTTACCACTAAGTTCTTATAAGCACTGAAATTTTAAAAATTCAAGTGCTTTGAATATTATTGGAATCAAGCTTTAATTTATGCCCTATTTTCAAGTAAAATTCCACTTCCTACAGAAATATTTGAAACAATTTTTTTTACTTTTGTATTGCTTAAGCTATTAAATATATATATATGTATATATATATATATATATATATTTCCGTGCACCGGAAGGATTTTAAACTTTCGAAAAATATGGAACCATTAATTTACTTAGTGTAAATGCATCTTAAAATGTGGTGAAGCCCTAAAATTAAACGAAACAAGGTCTCCAAAAACAAATTATAATATACATATGGGGGATTTCATGTCAAGAGACCCATCTTTTAAAATCGATGTCTTCCGATTTGGATGAAATTTGCACCAAGGTTAGTCCTATTTTTTTTTTTTTTTTTTTTTTTTTTTTTTTTTATTCCTACACTAAATCCCGCGAAGCTTTTTGCATAGGAGTTTAGACACAACAAGATCGGTCAAAAAGTTTCTGAGTTAGAGAGGGTCAAAATTTGACATTTTGGCCCAACAGGTGTTCTTTCTCATCCATGTAACTTATTATCTATTGGTGTTAGCAAAATTTGTCCCAAACAAATTAGATAGCTATTTCTTCAATCTTTCGAAAAAAAAAATTTTTGTTTTTTTTATATATTTTAAAAATATTTTTTTTTAAATTTAAAACTTCTTTTTATTTTTTTTTTTAAGCGGGTACTTTTTTTTTGCTCAAAAAGAAGTGTAGGTCTTTTCCTTTAAGGTAGTAAAAAAAATAATTTCTAAGTCAAGACGAGGATTTTTAAATTTTTAGCATACCTATGCACCATTTTGAATTTTTTCCTATTTGTGTGTAAGTGTTTCGAAATCTTAAAAATAAAACTTATGCTGAGAAAATAGACAAATTAACCTTTCCGGCGGTATATAACATATCTAACTAGCATTTCATGCCCTCGATACTGTAATACCCACAATAAGTTAATCCCAGGAATAAAATCACTTTTTTTCTATAGAGATATTGACAAAATAAATTTTTTTTTATTTATTTGTAATAATAATTAAATAAATATAAAATAATAATAATAAAAACAAAAAGATAAATAATCGGAAGACATCGATTTCAAAATTTGGGTCACTTGACATGAAATCTCCCATATGTATGTATGTTCTTTAAACTTTGTTTCCAATGATATTACATTTGTATATATGCCCACACATAAGTAGTTGGTTTAAATTAAAAAGTTAATGAACCACCAAACTCCTTCAGATGATGATTAAAAATTGCATACACCATTTTTTTCTTTATACTACATTAAAAAACAATAATATGATTTCCATTGAAATTGCAAGCTTGATTTATATTGGTATTATAGGTTTAAATTATACTTGCCTTCAATACTTGAATTCAAGTACAATTACTACGTGTTTTAGACTGGAATTTCACTGTAATTCAACGCTTACATTGTTATTTTCGACTGGATTTCCAGTATCCGTTTTGCTGGAGTATGCAATTGAATTCCACTGTAATTCAAGTATAATTCAAGGCTTGAAAATGGAAATCAGAACAGTAGAATTCCAGCCTCAAATACATAATAATTAAACTTGAATTTAAGTATTGAAGGCAAGTATAAATTAAGCCTACAATTCCAATGGAAATCAAATTTAAAAAAAAAATAATTGAATAATGAAAAAACATGGTGTATGAAATTATTGATTATCTTAAAGAGTTTGGTGTTTTATTCACATTTTACTATAAAGAATCTGCATTCAAATGTGATATCATTGGAAAAGGATTAAAAGGTGCTATAGGATGGTATACTTTTTTGGTACTAGATTAATATAATAATCAAAAACAATAACGCAAATGGTACCATTAGACTTATGTACCTTTAAATTTGTTTCCTTAATTCCACACTGCTACAGTATTTGATTTTTGGAGACCTCGTTACGTTTGATTTAATTCTAAGGAAATACATATTCAAAAATATTTTTTCACAAATATTTTTTTTTTTTTTTTGAAAGTTTAAGCAATACAAAAGTAAAAAAAAATGGTTTAAAACACTTTTGTATGAACTGGATTTTTTCTTGAAAATTGGGCATAAATTAAAGCTGAATTCCAGCAATATTTAAAGAACTTGAATTTCTAAAATTTGAGTGCTTATTGGGATTGCTCTCATGAAGAAATGTCCTAACTCAATTATTTTTTTTTTTTGGAATTAAAGTTTTTAGCAAGGTCTGCAACTGAAACGAATTTTGGAAAAGGTATCGATCGGTATTTAGATATTTGTTATTTCGATATTGGTATCGGTATCTGTATTAAACTACATATTTTATATTTCGTATCGGTATTTCAATGATATCGGTATCGGTATAGCGGTATATAAACTTTTATAACGGTATAAACTGGTATTACAATTAAATGAACAAAACCAAAAAAATATATAGAAAAATTACATGAACCTATTTATAATAATTAAGATAATAAATTTAATATAAAAGATAAAACTTTTATTTAAATACATATTAGGGTATTCATTTAATCGGGCTTTCGCTTTAATCGGTTAATCGCTCGATTAATTAACCGAGGTTTTCAGTTAATCGGTTAATAATCGGTTAATATTGTTGTTGATCGGTTAACCGATTAATACATTTTTTTATAAACCAAGTAATTTCAATACATAAAAATGCATGAATTATTTATTATTTGGAGTTTCTTAGTAAAAAGAAAACCAATAACATCACAATTCTTGAACTAAAACGAACAAACAAAAGAATATTTCATAAATATGTAATACATATTTTTTAATTAGCATATTATGTATTAATTAAAAAATTAACTGTAAGATCATTTTATTAGTAATTTCAATAGTTTAAGAAGATCTTATAAAATAATCTTTTATACAAATAATTTTGTCAAGCGTTTATTTTCTCTAGTTTGGATAAAACTTGTCTTTGAAAAAACTTTCATTTATTGTAGATGTTGAAGAAATCAAAAGCAACCAATAATACAGAATATCTAAGTTCTCAGTCCTTTTTCTGTATTTTTCAAAATATATAAAATCTTCCATTATTTCATTAGAGTCCTGTTTTAATTTTTTTAAATGTTTAACACTTCTAATTGTTTTGGTTAATTCTTTTTAAAGATTGATATGAGCAGATATGAAAAGAAACAAATAACTGAACGCATACATATAAAAAGCACGTGAAACAAGAAGCTGTTGACAGCAAACACATAATAAAAATTTAGATCACTGAATACCTTCTTTGTTTGTATGAAAAAATATTTTCTAAACACAACCTTTTGTATGTGAGACGAAACAAATAATTAAAAGTACAAAAAAAAATATGTTATAATACTACAAAAAGTTAAAAATTTTGTTACATAAATTAATCGGTTAATCGACTAAAATTAATCGGTTTAATCGTTAATCGAAAACAGGCAATTAACCGATTAACAGTTAACCGAATGAATACCCTAATACATATACTAGCTGACTCGGCAAACATTGTTTTGCCGTGTAAAATATTTCTAGTTAATATTTTGGTTTTTAAATAAAAATAACGAATGTATTGTAAGTGTGTGGGGATGGGATCTTTATCAGAAAGAGAAATGAAGAGCTTAATACCATGATCGGCGATGAAAATAAAAACAATAGCCATTTATTTCTCTATTTCTGTTCGTTACATATTCAAAAGTTAAACATAAAAAAGTGATATATATTTTATCCCGAAGTATGAAAATCAAACAATGATAATCAATATTCATTACGAAGAGCAATTGCGTGTACGATATTTTTTGGCAGTCCGTCTTTAGCCAACACAAATAAGCTCGATGGTTTGCCGGCGCGAGAACATGCCACGTATAATTGTCCGTATGAAAAACATGGTGGGCCAAAATCTAAGCCACAAAAAGACATCGTTTGACGTTGAGACTTATTGATTGGCAATGCGTCTCGGAATTTACCATTTAAAATGGTGGCTTTGATAACGTTTTTCATCAATTTTTTAAAGACCAAACGTGTATCATTGCGTGTATGATATCGGAGGGTTTATATTTCGAAGTAGAATAACCGGAGATCCAACTTTATAAAGTCGTAGAAGGCGTGTGGTGGCATGCCTGGCCAAAAGAGTTCAAAAACTCTGTTGGATAATATACAGCTTCGTTAACATCGCTATTATCGTATGATACTAAGTCTCCTGGGAATGACGGCTTTATCTTTAAGTTTAAATCGTCGACTTCCACATTTGTCGATTCAAAAATAGCTCGTTAAGAAGGTATAGGAGGGGGTGTTTTAACCCTTTTTGCTTTATTTTACGCTCTGAATGTTAAAATGTTTATACATATAACTTTTAGATCCTTCAAGACTTGAAACTATCATCGTATAATTAATTAAGACGACATGGGTAGGAGGAGCTCTTACTCGCTTTGTCCTATTTTACGCCCTAAATGTTGGAATTTCCAAAAAATGTATATCTTTAAGTTCCTTTCAGATGTTACAATGTCTGAATGCCAAATTTCAAGAAAAACCGGTTGAATATTTAAAAAGATATAGGAAGGGGATGCTTTTACCCCTCTTGCCCTACTTCACCCCCTGAATAATAGAAAATTATAGGCTACAGTACCTTCCAGATGTTAAACTATTTGCCTGCCAAATTTCAAGATTAGTTAAGAAGATAAAGGGAGGGGAAGCTTTTACCCCTCTTGCCCTATTTCACGTCCTAAATAATAAAAATTATAGGCTATAGTTCCTTTCAGATGTTACACTATTTGCCAGCCAAATTTCAAGATTAGTTAAGAAGATATAGGGAGGGGAAGCTTTTGCCCCTCTTGCCCTATTTTACGCCCTCTAGCGAGTGAGGGCGTGTGATTCGCCTGGGTTCGAATCACACGCCAGACAGCCTGGCTTCGAATCCCAGGTCAGTCAAGAATGAAAATTATCAATAACAATTTTAATTAATCTTCCATGTTGTAAAAATTCCTTTCTTCATAAAAATAATTTAATGCAAATTAAATTCAATGAACTTAAGCCTAATTAAAAATATCTAAATTTGGATTAAAAACCATTAACAGTTCAATAAAATAACCACAATACTAATTATTGATATGAAATATATTTTACGACCAATTGTCATAGCTAACAAATACACATACAAAATTTCATAAAAATCGATCAAGTCGTTTCGGAGGAGTTCAATTACAAACACCGAAACACGAGAATTTTATATATGTATATAGATTTACAAAAAATTTAATGCAAATTTTTTTTAACTTAAGTAAATTGCTTTGCTATTAAAATTTTTTTAAATATTAAGATTTATCTAAAAAGAATATAGTAGTTATTGTATATTGTTGTTGTTTGGCGTTAAAGACAAATGTTCCAGTCTGAAGATGAATTCGAACTGCAACTTTAAATATCTTCATCTTCACACATACTCCTTTGGTTGGATCAATTGCTTGTTAAGTGAAAATATCCTTAAAAAAATATGTGCAAATTGATCCAAAAGAAATACACCTCGGAAGAGTTTCTGTTTTTTTTTTTTTTTGTTTCCTTTAAATTAACAAATATTTTTCTATTAGCAAGTGTTCAAACTTTTCATTTTTTTCCAACTTTTTGAAAAATTTATATTTTTTTAATACTGGAACGGTTACACCGTTATGATACTGGCATTAAGGAAAACGGTAGACGTATACCGGTATTTAACGCAGAAAGCTTATATCGGTAGCGGTATCAATACCGGTATACCGCAAATAATAATTTTGCTATCGGTATCAATACCATTATTCAGATTAAACGGTATTTAAAAGGTATTGGTATCGGAATGGGTATCGGTTGCCAACATTGGTTTTTAGTGATTCCAATAAATTTCAAACAAATACACCTCGTCACAAAAATTTAATGTAATAGTATCAAAACTAACGGATTTAAAAGCAATTTTACATTATGATATATACCGTTTCTATTATGTTCTTACATTATCCTGTAAAGTTGCAATTATGTGAGTTAGGGCCTTCTGATCTTTAAGCTTTTTGGAATCGTAAGAAACATACTTTTTAATAATACAATTTAAAATAAAAATCACGGTGTGTTTGTTTGTTATTTTACACAGAAAAAAGTTTTTATCAATTAAAAAAATAGTTTAAAAAGTATTTAAATTTAATTAATGTGATAATTGAATCAATTATTTTTTTAGATGAAAGAAAATTAAAACTATAATTTTGATTAATTTAATATTTAAGTTGTTTTGAAATAAAATTTTATTTAAAATATTAATTAAATATCAAAAAATATTAATTGACTTTTTCCTTTAAAATAAAATAATTTGAACTTGTAGAATTGTTGTTGGGAATTGTCAATATTTAATTAAATAAATTAACACATTGTTTGAAATGGCAGAGTTTTTGGATCATTTTTTTTAATTAAAATAAAAATATCATTTATTGAAAAAAAATATTAACAATTTTAGAATTTTTAGTAATCAATATAATCATTTTGGTAATAGGTGCAAAATCAACAACTTGTTTGCTTGATATTATGAATTTGGTGATTAGAGACAATTTTTAATTTTTTTCTGTGTACATCTACAATATTCAGAGTATCTCTTTCCAAATATTGTTACAGTTTAATTAACAAAAAGTCCTGCTATATTAAATGCATTTTTTTTAAATTGATTAAGATAAACTTTCTAAATACAAAAATAATTCATATAGACTTTCTTAAATAGAAGAAGTCCCATTGTGATTTCTCACTATCTAAAGGAATTAACGACATCAATAAGTGCAAACCCACATCATTCCTAATTTCATGTGTTTGAGTGTGGATGTGTGTTTATGAGTATTTATCCCAGGACGAAAGTAAAACTAACTTACAGACTATTCGCACTTAATATAAATTGGCCTTTAATAACAAACAGTGTGTCAACAGCAACAACAACATTAAGTGAATGTATTTTTAGTACTTATTACTGCCAGCCAGTATTGCCAGATAACTGTAAGCCCATGTTCCCAATTTATTTATTTTATTTTATTTATTTTTATTTCATCGACTGTCCTATGCAACAAGATTAAATCTTATAATTACAGCATAGGATTTTATAAAGCTAAACAGGTTAATTTGTTGTTTGTAAGAATTACATATAAAATTCAAAATAAAATTATATAATATAAAATATGAAAGTACATATAATGTAAATAATATCTAATTTAAACATTAAACATTTTAATAAACATATTATCAAAAAGATAATCAGGAAAAAATAAAGAAAATCATAAAAATCATGAAACAAAAATCATTAAACAAAATCATTATTAAAGTTAAGCGAATGATTTCAGAACTTCAATTTTAAATTTTGATGCGTTACTATGTAGCTGGATGTGATATGGCAGTTCGTTCCAAAGTCGTATGGCGTTGATAAAAAATTGCCACTCAGATACAAGCGTTCTATACCTAATGGCGATAATTCTTTTACCCCTACTGGATCTCCCAAATCTAAGTAAGTCATGTAGATACTTTGGTGTTCTCTCATAAACAATCTTGTGCAAACACAAAAGAGTTCGTAATTTGAGGAGGTTTTCAAACGAGATTCCAAAAAGTTTGTTGTTAAACATGGTGACTGAGCCATATCTTCTAATACCAAAGACATATCTCACAATATTTCTGTAAATGGAATTAAGTTTACGTTTGCTAACAGCATCGCAATTTGAAAAAATTTCACATCCATAGAGCAAAGATGGTATTAAATAAGCCTTGGCAAGAAGCATTCTAATGTTTAATGGAGTACAGTATTGAGTGGCCCAGAGTGTTCTCAACATACCATATGTTTTTCCCACAACACTGTTGACGTGATTTGTCCAGGAGAGGATGTCATTGAATATAATTCCAAGGTTTTTAACACAGGTTACGACTTCGATTGGTTTGTTATTTAGCTTAACCTCAAAAACACGATCAAGATTAAGTAATAGTTTATGAATTACGATGCATTTTGATTTTTTTGGATTGATACAAAGCCCATTTGCAGCTGCCCATTTATGTATATTACTTAAATCATAATTAAGCTTGGATATTGTTGTATTTAGCATTTTGACTGTGCTACTGAGATATATCTGGACGTCGTCAGCGTACATATGTATATTACAATATTTAAGTTTAACTGGAAGGTCATTAGCATATAAGGAGAATAAAAGAGGCCCTAAAATCGAACCCTGAGGCACACCTCTTGAAACAGTGACTCTGTTAGACATACGGTTATGTAGAAACACTGATTGTGAACGATCCGATAGGTACGAATACATAAGTTTAGCCGAGGTGTTACTGAAATTAAACATGTGTTTCAGCTTTTCACATAAAATAAAGTGATCTACGTATCAAAGGCTTTTGAGTGATCGAGTAATACCAAGAGAACCACTTTTCCACTATCAATTTGTTGCCTTATCTCTTCAGAAACGCTCAACAGAGTTGTGACACAGCTATGCTTTGGCCGAAATCCTGATTGTCTTTCAGTAAGTATAGTCTGAATTCGCCAAAAAAAACCACACATTTGAATGAATAAATTTCCAGTTGTGTCCTCAATTTTGCAGGTTTATAAAAAATTTGAGGCAAAGTTGTAAACTTTAATAGAATTTATCAATTTATTATTTTTAAAATTGAAATTATTCATTTAAAATATTTATATTGTCGTTTATTTATGCAAACAAGTGATAAAAAAAATCATAGATTGTTGTCCTGAACGATCTATAAAATTTAGTTTTCTCAAAGAAAATCAATTCTTTGTGTGAACGTTAAGAGATCACAATTTTGTATCAATTCACAGAAAAAATTTTCAGTGGTTTTTTATCAATTAAAAAAATTTTAAAAAATTATTTCAATTTTATAAATGTGATAATAGAATCAATTATTTTTTTGTTTGAAAGAAAATTAAAAATATAATTTTGATTTAATTAACATTTTAATTGTTTTGAAATAAATTTTTAAATAATATCTTATTAATTAAATATCAAAAAATCTTAATTGACTTTTTCGTTTAAAATAAACTACTTTAATCTTGCATAATTGTTGTTGGGAATTGTCAAAACCTGAGCTATATTTAACTTCATCAATTAACACATTGTTTGAAACGGCAAAGTTTTTTGATCATTTTTTTTAATTAAAATTAAAAATATCATTAACTGAAAAAATATATTCACAATTTTTAAATTTTTAGTAATCAATATAATCATTTTGGTAATAGGTACAAAACCAACAACTTATTTGCTTGATTCTATGAATTTGGTGATTAAAGACAATTTTTAATTTTTTTCTGTGTTAAGTTCTAAGATTTCTAGTTGACAAGACAAATCAAATCTTAAATTTGGAAACAGAAAATAAATTTTTAAAAGGAAAATCAAATTCTTATAATTTGTACCGATTTTATCTCATAAAGTTTTTAGTGAAATAGCTTTTAACTATATGGCATATTAATGATATATAATTGAAGACGTTTTATGTCAAATTTCTTAAATTTCCGAAAATAAATTTTATTATCAACGTTGTTTTGGGAATACAATTATTTATTAAAAGATTTTGTTTATTGTGCTTAATTCCCTTTTTTTAATAATTGATAAATTTCAGTATTTTTATCAATTATTAAAAAAACGGAATTAAGCACAACAAACAAAAACTTTTAATAAATAATTGTATTCCCAAAAACAACGTTGATAACAAAATGTTTGCAAGTGCACGTGCATAAAAAATTGAACTGGCAAATTGTTTTTATTTTGATTTCTTGCGAAAACAATAAAAGCAATTTGATTTTGTTTTTTCTTTACCCACTTACAACTACAATTAATGTTGTGAGAATTCCAACATTTTGTAGTGGGGAATGTAAGAAAAGATAAACTCAGCGTTTTATTGTTGGTATTTTGTTTAAGCTTTTATATCGTTGCAAATAAGACTTTTTCAGTGTATGTATGTAATTCTCATTCCCTCTGTAGTTTTGTTTGCAGAAAGCTTTGGCTTTTCTAAAATTATTTAGGAGAACGTTTCCAGATGATCTGGCCTAAGCAACCAGTGAAATGCGCATAGGAACAGCTCATCCTCCAACAATAAAGTTCAGTATTTTTTTTTTATCAATTATTAAAAAAGGGAATTAAGCACAACAAACAAAATCTTTTAGAAAATAAATATTTTCTTTTTAAAAATAATTTAACTGTATAAAATGTAATACATATTCCTACATTTTTCTTAAAACCACAAATCCCCGCGCTCGAAAATCTTTCACCAAACTAATGTTGAAATTCCTAATTTTGGGATAAATCCTTTTATCTGGCAACACTGCTGCCAGTAAACTTGCCCTTTCGTAAACTATGAGACTCCCTTTGTGAGCCGTAGAAGTTGCAGAGGTAAAAGGAAATAATTAAAACCTCCTCTTGAGGAATTTTTATAGACTCCCTTCTCCAAACACTTTATTTTGGTTTAATATTGTTTTTTTTTTTTTTGTTGTTTCCTATAAGCTTTTAATTAGCGTTCAATTTAAATAAGGATAACAAGGATAAAATCACATGCATTCTGCAACATGTATGTATGTACATGCCTTTGTGTGAGTCTTTTCATAATATTTATTTAGACATTTACATTAAAATGATCGCGGGGGGCTAATTTAATTTAGTTAACAAATAGAAAAATAACAAAACAATAAAATGAGAAAAACTTATAAAATAAGACGGAAGTCGTTGTTCTTGTTACAGTAAATACAATATTAACACGCTTTTTATGTTTTAAACGATCCTTTTGCTTGCTCAAGTTGTAGTTCCAATAGGAGTGTCTTTTTGTTTGAATCTTCATCGACACAAGTGGATTTAGCTATGTACAGTATCTCACAAAAGTTTATGAATTTCTAAGAAGAAATCGAAATATTATGCTAGGAACACAACTGGGACGAACGACAAATTTTTGGCCGCGAATAATCGTCGTCAAAAATAAAAGACGTTTGTGTATATGAAATTGCACACAATAATAGCGTCCGGCGAAATTCGTCATTGCAATAGATTTATTACTATTTCATACGCCGGCGAACGACGAACAAATCAGTACTAGGTGACCATGTTTGGTTTTAGTTAAGAAGTAGTTTAGTAAATAAAGTTACTTTTTACTTTAATAAATGTTTTTTTTTATTGTATAACACATAAAATAAGTATATAAAGTATTTTGCTATAAAAATAGTTTTTAGTTTTGTTTTTGATTATGTTTTTATTTTTAAGCATTATTTTTTTTTTAATATGGTCACACTATTTCTCTCTCTCTTTGCACAAAAAGCAATCAACTCTCTCAATTATTAAAGCTGCTTGTTATTCGTCGTTATTGTGCTTCAAACTACGAATTTACTCAGCGAATTTTTACTGAAAAATTTGTCGTGTTGGACGAAATTCGTCGTTCGTCCCAGTTGTGTTCCTAGCATTATATAGTTGAAGATGCCTTAATACTTTTTTATAAACTTTTATTTATAAAACTATATAATACTGCTACGCATTTACCTTTTATGTGATGCTTCCATGTGGCGGACGATTGATTGTGTAGTGTATTTAAAAACTCAGTTTTTTTAATTGCTTTTCATATAATATATGTCAAGAATATGTCGTTACATAGAAAAATTAATGTTGTTTGGCCGTTCATCATTAAAAGAACATCATCTTTATATTTTTTCTATTTTTTTTTTTTTTATTAATTCATGTTGAGCCAAATATTAACTAACAAAAATCGACAAGGAGTAAAAATCGAAAATAAGAAACTCCGGAATTTTGTTGCAAAGAACTTGTTTTTACATACACAGAAAAAAGTGTTTTATCAATTAAAAAAAGGTTTAAAAACTACATATTTAAATTTAATTAATGTGATAATTAAATCAATTATTTTTTTAGTTGAAAGAAAATTAAAAATTTAATTTTGATTTAATTAACCTTTTAGTTGTTTTGAAATAAATTTTCAATTAAAATTTAATTAAATAACAAAAAATTTTCATTGACTTATTTCGTTTAAAATAAAATTATTTAAACATGTAGAATTGTTGTTGGGAATTGTCAATATTTATTTAAATAAATTAACACATTGTTTGAAATGGCGAAGTTTTTTGATCACTTTTTTTAATTAAAATTAAAAATATCATTTATTAAAAATACTTTTAGTAATCAATATAATCATTTTGGTAATAGGTGCAAAATCAACCAATTGTTTGCTTGATATTATGAATTTAGAAAAAATTTGGTGATTGGAGATATTTAATAATTTTTTCTGTGTACTAATTTAATATGAATAAATATGAAATGGATCTTTAACTTTTTCTCCTCCTGCTATTGTTGATAAATCGATATAGTAAAAAAAATAATTAATTTTATGGGTCAAAGTCACAAAATAAGCTTTTTCACAATGTTAAAATATTTTCAGACTGTAAATTTCACTACACAAAACAGCACATTAAAATCGTGTTGGTTTATTTCCTTTAAATAAACTGGGAGTTATTTTTATTGCAAATTAAAAAAAAACACGCTCTTATACCCTTTGACAATCTTTATTAAAACTTTAAAAACGCTTTTCACAAATCACACATTTCTTTCGAAGGTTACGATCTGTACCGATCAACGTCTGACAGCGCCGACCTTGGAATGTATTTATACTAAATCTTAATGACCAACCATAATGAGCATAAGCTGGCTAAACCAACTGGGCGAATACATGTAAATGATATGTGTCAAATTATACTGAACTTAAGATAACTTTCTGTTAAGTTTAATGAAACTGTCATCTCCACTTAAGAAAATGTGCGATCACATTTCGTATGGAATATGATGTTTTTAGTTCTGTTTTTTAAATGCACTTGAGACAGTAGCTTAAGCTAGCTCAATCCTATTGTACTTGAGCAGATTATTTACCACCGTTGCCAATTTTCTATGTCCAAAAAGCGCTAATCCTTTCCCCAAATGGAGCTAGAACGGGATAAATCGCAGCGCTGACCAATATTTATAACCAAAAAGCGCTCTATTCAATTTTCATTTAAATCGAGGCGTATACAGTATTTATCGCTTAAATGCTGTTATAATCTTACCAGGAAAATTATAAACAAAAAACAATGTTTACAATAAATACCAAAAGTAGAAAGTTTTACCCTATTTTGCCTTCAAATGTACTTTATTTGTTTGCTACCTTTATGCGAGGGGTGGATTTATTCTCAGAGGTTGAAAGCTCTCCGTCTGCTATCCACTTGGGGGTAGCAATAAGCGATTCCTCTGCCCGAAATTCACAATCATCTCACAACTGCCGGTCTTAGACCGAGTGCTCCCTCGTAATGTCATTCAGGCTTCCGCCTGATGGCAGCTAAAGTGAGAAGGCGTACAGTACCGAGTATCCAGAAAGCATGCTAACACCGATGCGTCTCTGGAAACAAGGTAACAATTTGATAACAATTAGTCGCTGAAACTAAACTGTATTTAGCCGACCTAACGGTTTGTTGGCAGTCTCTAAGATCGGAAGCTTTGGCCTAATCAGTCAATCTTCTTAAGCGCAATTGATTACAGAAACGTCAAAAAATTTAAATTTAAATAACGATCCCCCACGACTCTTGTCTTTAAACAACGGATTAAGATTGATTCATGGAATGTAAGAACTCTCTCTGAAACATCGAGACTCGAGCCAGTTCGTAAGGAAATGGCCTCCTAAAATTGGATATTCTAGGGTTAAGTGAAATTCTATGGCTTAATAATGGTACAATACAACTACCTTAGGGTCACCGTTTTATCTACTCCGACAACGCCACTCACAAGATAAATGGTGTCGGTCTGCTATTGTCACTTAAGACTAGAGATGCCCTATTCGAATACAAGGCAGTCTCCGAAGAGTATAGTAACTGTGATATTCAACTGCAAATTTCGTAAATTATCTATTGTCCAATGTTGTGATCCTGATGATGATAATGTAAGCGATTATTTTTATAGTCAACTCGATTACGTAAATTTTATTTTTGATTTATAACATTTAAAATAAATATACAAAATAGCTACAAAAATGATTTTTAGTTGTGTTTTTAAAATGTTTTATTTTTTAAGTTTTATTTTTTTTCTCACACACTTTCCAAACTATAAAAACTGTTAGTTATGATACGTTCATACGACGACATAAACCACTTGTTTCGCTCTCTGAAACTAGATTGCCCAACGTGCTATTCCTACGATTCATTCTTGTTTCATTTTGACATTTTTTTGAGTGTTGTTGGTGTGATTAAAATGTAGGTGAAAATTAAAAATATATTATTTAATACTTTTATTAATATTATTATGTAATCATTATCACTTTATTTTATTTAACATGAATTTTTATTTTGGTTTTCGTCGTTCGTCAAAGTTGTGTTTCTAGTAGGCAGATCGATTATTCGACTTTTTTCAATAACCGGTTTTCGAATATTACGAATAGTTGCTATTTTAAAAAACCACAGTTTTCGGTTTAACATTTTTAAAATAACCGGCTAACCGGTTTTAATTCGAATACATAAAAACACAAAAAATCAAATAAGATTTTGTAATAAAACGTGAATTTGAATAAAAACAAAACAAACCAACAAAATACATAAATATGAATGGCTTAACGTTTGTTCAGACCTAACACAGGGTCTCCACCTGAGATAAGATATAAGATTTTTATATTAGCAAACGTCAAATTCAATCGCAAAGAGTATTATCTTACGTGTGGACTCTCAAATAGTGTTAGTATTAACATTATAATAAATGTTATGAGACAGTTGTTATGAGAAATCTTGAAACCAATATGTATCTTATAAGATGTGCTGTCAAAAATACACATATAAAACAATAATAAGCCACTATTATTAAAATGTGTAATTTATTAATGCAAATATAATATCTGTCGACGTTCTCTCAGATATTATCTCAGGTGGAGATCTGTGTTACAAATATTTGACGATAAAATCCAAAAAAAAAATGAGACCAGTAAATTGATCAAATTTTAGCTTTATTTTTTACAATTTCTATTTATTTACTAGGGAGATCGATTATTCGACTTTTTTCAATAACCGGTTTTCGAATATTACGAATAGTTGCTATTTTAAAAAACCCGGTTTTCGGTTAAGCATTTTTGAAATAACCGGTTAACCGGTTTTAATTCGAATACATAAAAACATAAAAATCAAATTAGTTTTTGTAACAAAACGTTAATTTGAATAAAAACAAAACAATTTGCAAAGGTAAGGAACCAACAAAATACATAGATATGACTTAGATCAGACCTAACAAATATTTAACGATAAAATCCAAGAAAAGTGGAACCAGTAAATTGATCAAACTTTAGCTTAATTTTCAACAATTTTTTATTGATTTACTAAACTGTATTTGTAAGAAGACATTTGCATAATGTAATTTAGAAACTGTTGACTGATATTTGATCTAGACAAACGTTTTACAAAAGCAAATAAATTATAGGAATTTAATAAAGTTATTATTTAAAATATTCTCCCAAATTTATTTTGAATGAGTTTTAATTTGTTGGTTGTTAAGCATGTCTATATAAATCAACCATATTTTTCAAAAGTTGCAAACAAAACCTCTTAGACAGGATTATCAATTTCAAATTATTATGTTTTAGCATTATAGAAACGAATAGTAAAATGAACATGCTTTTTGTGTGAAATATTTGTCAATTCGTCGACTACAATTTAAGACCTTCCTGCCTTAAAGGGCATTTCGTCCTCGGCAACACAATGGGCTAATATTTCATCAATGATTCATTTTTGGCCGCGTATTTTAGTAAAGTATTCTTTGTCGTCTCTTTAGAACTACTTCGAACTGAGTTAACGTTTATGTGGATCACATTAATGTCAAGCATGTAGACTAATTAAAGGTGATTAATAAGTCGTGACATGGAAGAACGTTTGTATCTTATCATTTTAGGGCACTTCAAGCACCTAACTTTGTCTTTTAAATCGCGTTCGAAAAATCTTAAGAAATAACCTCTATATAAAAATATATTTAATATTTAGAATACTCTCGCACAAATTCTTACTTTTTAACTGCACACGTTTTTGTAGTATTTTGATTTTTGGTTTTTTTTTTTTACAAGAACACACGCTTTTATAAGAGATTTGTATTTACAGTGTTCATAATGTTTTTTGACCTTTGTTACATTTTTTTTGACATTCTTCATTAAAAGTTTAGGTTTGACCAATATTCAATTAGAAAATACTTAAATTACGGGTACATCTATAACCAGAGTAAGGAAAATGTATATGAATTACACATTATTAAAATAACCGGTTTATTATACCAAAATAACCGGTTTATTCGATATTCGAAAAATGGGCATTTTAAAATAACCGACTTTGGCAAAGCAAAAATAATCGGTTAAAACCGGTCGAATAATAACCGTTCGATCTCCCTATTATTTACTAAACTTTATTTGTAAGTTGAGTATTGTATAATGTAATTTAGAAACTGTTAAATGGTGCTTGATCTAGACAAACGTTTTGCAAAAACAAATCAAAAATTATAGGAATTAAATAAATTTATTATTTGAGATATTCCCAAATTTATTTTAAATGAGTTTTAATCTGTGGAGGTTAAGCACGTCTATATGAATCAGTAGACTCC
This sequence comes from Pollenia amentaria, assembly GCA_943735925.1. Lineage (NCBI taxonomy): Eukaryota > Metazoa > Arthropoda > Insecta > Diptera > Polleniidae > Pollenia > Pollenia amentaria. Next base: position 68,917,878 of record OX031007.1, on the reverse strand, counting down.
AACCATATTTTTGAAAAGTTGCAAACAAAACCTATTATCCAGGATTGCATATTTCGAATTATTTTGTACCAACATTATTAATAGAAACCAATAGTAATATGAACATGTTTTTTGTATGAAATATCTGTCCATTCGTCGCCCACAATTTAAAACCTTCCATGAAATTGTTTGATTTATTCAATTTTGTTTTTTAGTTCTTGGGGTTTTAATTAATAAAACTGGTGAATTTTTTCCATATCGTTGATTCCGGTGGAATGTTGTAGTTTTAAGCATGAAGATATGCTAGAACTACTTAATATTTTTTAGTACATTAACGGTAATTCCGTCATCGGCAACACAACGGGCTAGAATTTAAACCAATGATTAATTTTTGGCAGCATATTTTAGTAAAGTATTATTTGTTCTTTAGAACTACTTCGAACGGAGCTTAATTTTATTTGAAGGAAATTAATGCCCTGAAAATTGTTAAAAATATGCCCCAAAAAAATTAAGAATTGCTCATTTGAAAACAAAATGTTCAACAATTTAAAAACATTTGCGTTTAAAAAAATTTATTTTCCTAAAATTATTATCGGTAACTGGGCATTTACACATGAAAGTAGTTTGTTGAAAGTCGCAATACACTCACACTTTTTCACTAACACATTGACATTTTTCTACTTTCAGTCCAACTTTCAGCTAGATTTCAATGAAATTTCAAGAAAGCGATTTCATGAATGTAAATGACAATAACTAATCAGTGTTACCAATTGAAATTTTTTTTTCGTATATATAAAGAATTTTAATATATGCTTTCAACTAAATATTAAGAACACAATGATTCTAATTAAAATTTATAAATTTCATGAAAACTAATAAAAATAAATATTATTTTGAACGAATGCCTGAAGTTCGACGTGAATAATTGGCTCGGCAACTCTTAAGCTTGAAATAAGCAAAACAATAAAAGAAGAAGAAGAGAAATTTTTAATAGAAGTTTGACCTTTAACGACATTTTGAAAATGAAATTTCACTTTCATGAAAATTTTAATGAAATTTTATTATTTTTTTCTGAAATTTGTGGTGATAATACGTATACAGAATTTTCATGATAGTACTTTCATTTGTAAATGCAGCGTAAAGCCCAAACTCACTAAATTTTTTATTAATGCTAACATTAAAAATTAAGTTAAAGCTATTTTTAGATGGGAGCTTTGGGCAAATAGAGCCGATCCGAAAAGGATTTAATTTGCAGTAAAATATTTTTGCGGCGAATTTAATCTTATTACCAACATAGTAAGATGGTTTACGGACACAGAAATTATAATTTGAAAAAAGTTTTTATTGTTAATATGTGGAATTATAGACCGATTCTCACCATCTTCATCATAAATGCCAATTTAGCGCTTTTGGCGCTAGATTTAGCACTTTATAACTGTCAAAAAGGCTTATATTTTTCCCTTCGCGCTTTTTTTAAAAGAGGGCTAAATTAGCACTCTTCTTTTAACATATTTTGAAATTATAGATACCCAGCGTTGCCATCATTTCTTTGAAAATAACTGCATCTTAAGAAAAAAAAAATAATTTTAACTCAAAAAAACTGCACATAAAAATACTCCAAAAAATATGTAGCTAATTTATTTTTTTTTTTTAACATACATACATATGTACAGACACAAATTAAATATTATATTCAGGTTTTTCATGATATCGCTCTAAATTGATATTTGTACAAATGGGCAAACTTGCGTGGCTCGTTTCATGAAGACCCTATTAATTTGATTTTAATTTAAACAATTCATGTCAGTTTGTAAGAAACGTCAATACAAAAAATAAATATTTTTAAAATAAAAGTATAAAATAAAAGTTGAAATTTGTGATTTAAATGTTAAATGATTTTAAAAATGCATAAAAACGCCAAAAGACTAATTTGCTCTAATACTTGCAGAATTAATTTTTTGTCATTTATTACCCTTAATATTAAAGAATATCGTTACTTTGTAGGCATGATAAAAGAGAGTGGAATTAAGAGTTCACAAGTTCATGTAGTCTTGATATTTTTGTTTCATCATTTGATACAAAGTTTATTTTATGTGCTGTTTACAGAACACATGTGATTGAACGTGTAGTAAAATTTATATGGAAAATAATCAAAAAACTGAGTGCTTTTCATATATATTTTACTACACGTTCAATGATTTGTGTTGTGAAAACAGCACATTAGTTTATTTTAGTGAAGTATACATACACGAGCAGCAACAAAAATTTTACAATGTTAACCCAAAACAACAAAAACCACAAAATGTAAATAGGGACATAATCAAACTTTAAAAAGTAAAAGCGAAAAAAGATACTCAAACGGGTTGGCAAACATGTCAAAATTGTACGTTTGTACAATCCTTTTGCGTTGTTAATTGGGGTATTTGACAAACGATTAAAACATTTTTGTAAAGGGTGTTCCAACCAAAACGCACGATTTTAATTGTAAATAAAACCAAAAGTTTTCAGAGAACTTCAATAGTTCAATATCATTAATGTACCGAATTATATCATCCTTTACCTCATGAATTGTTCTTGGCTTATTGACGTACACTTTTTTTAAATATCCCCAAAGAAAGAAGTCCAATGGTGTTAAATCACATGATTGTCACATCCAATTAACAAGGCCCGATGACGCAGCTAACCCATAAGCATGCATAAGTGTTTTCACATTTTCTACAGACCCGGTTTGCTGAAATTTACGCACAATTCTCCCGCTTGTGGACACATTTGGTCGATTATGCTGACCAAAAAAATCACGAAGTGCAATTGGATTTGAAGGCCTTTAGAAAAATCGAAACGTAGTGCGTAATTTGTTCATTTAAGTTTAAATTTAGCAGAGACAAGAAGGAAAAGACGAAACATAATAAATTGAAGATGATACAATTTATTGGAATCTATCGAAAAATGATTAATTAGGCTTGGGTAGTTTAGGCAGTGTTTAAAAAACTATATTACCTAAAAATTTTTTACTATTACTAAAACTATTACTCTTAACAATTATATGTAGCGTCAGAAAGAGCAGTTGTCTTGTTTTGTAGTATTACCTTTTTTAAAACTACTGCTACATGCAAAAAATAAAACCAGAAAATAAAATAGCAGCAGTAAAACAAAAATTAAGTAGCAGTTAAAAAAAATTGTTTTCTATTGGTTTGATTGAGGTTTTCGTTTTAAAACTACTACTACATTTGGAGTCTTGTTTTTGACTACAAAATTTGGAGGTAGTAGATTATTAACATTGAGGTAGTAGTAGAATTACATAGAAGTAGTATGTTAATAACATTAAAGTAGTAATATAATAACATTGAAGTAGTCAGAAACGAAAATAATCAGTAAAACTAGAAACCAACAATAAGTACGTATGTGATGTTGTTTGAATTATTCATAAGCCGTGTTGTCAGATAGTCGCTTTTACCATTGTTGTTAGTATTTTTTTAAATTATCGGTGCAGAAAATTTTCGATTGTTAGAAGTTATATGTACTCATTAGAGTTTTTATTTTCCCGCACTTTTTGGATTCCCGGGAAAGCGGGAAATAAATATCAAATTCCCGGGATTCCAGCCCAAATTTTTTTATTTATTTATTTACTTATTTCTCCAATGAAACTAATATTTCTTACTGGCTATTACGCTTAAAATAATTAAATCTAGTATCTATTATATAACAAAAACGTAAAAAATTTAAGATTAAAGTAATTTTAAGAAACTTAACAGGTTATTTTGATGCCAATAGGATCATAGAAATCAATATACATATACATTGTCATTTTCAGGGCTCATTTCCATAATTAGAATGAAAGTATTAAAGTCTTAGTGGAATAAAATTTCTGAAAGGGCGATTAGGAACTGAAAGCCACAACAATACGAAATAGGAATTCTAAAACAATTTTACCGTTTAACAAATTCAGCAGGAAGGAGAAATTTTCTTTAGCAGTGGTGTATGAAGGTATACTAAGTTTGTCATTCCATGTGAATCTTTTTTTAATATTATTGTGAATCCTTCATTAATTCTAGGCCGATTAAGTCATAAGGGTGTCAAATTGTTTCTAGATCTTCTAGCCTGTTTGGGAGTGAATTCCAGCAGAATCGCTTCAGTAGGGAAAGAGTTATGCACCCAAATCGTCGGCTGATAATTTAATTGTCGTATATGGATTCCGGTAGTTTCGAGTAAATTGAGTTTGAACACTTCTAATTTGAAAATTGCTTCGGCAAATACCACATACGACAAACTCAACACTCCATATCTCGAAAACCGTATGAGGTATCGAAAAACTGATTACTTTAAATGAAAGATCAGTTCGGAAGTCTGATCTAACATAAATTTGACATTAAATTTCCACAAATTCGTTTTATAAGCCACCATATTCCGTGAATGTCGGTCCATAATTTACCTACGGTTCCATGTTTAGACCAATCTTGTAAATCATGTAAGTATGGCTAAAAGCGTAACGAATGGAGCAATTTAGCATATTCTACTTTCATAAGACTCAAAATTACTTGAAATGCCGCATATAAAGCACAATCTAGGAAAACACTTAACTACGCCCTAAGCCGCAAGAACTTATAATATTATTGTAAAATTTACACTTCAGCGTGCTAAGACAAAAAATAAAATTTCGTGGAGATAGGCCTTTAATTATCATAGGCCCTATACAAAGCCCATTCTTAAAAATGAGCTTAATACACCTTAAACTGTAGTAGATTTAAATAATGTGGTGAAATTAAGTTGGATTAAACTACTAAAGGCACTAGTCCGACATAGATTTACTAAAGTATTAAAAAAAGATGTTCTTCAAAATTACCCGGGAATCCCGCAACTAATTCCCGGGAAAGCGGGAATTGAAAACAATTGAAATTGGGAACAAACTCTAGTACTCATACTTATTAATATTTATTTTATGAGCATTCATCCCACAATGTAGGGCAAATATTTTGAATGGAATATGTTTTTAACATGTTAAAAACGCTGCTATATTTAGTGAAAATTATCTTAAAACCAGTTCAATATATCATTTTACCATACTAAAAAACATATTAAATAATAACATTTTAAAAATTCAAAAATAAAAAGTTTTTTCGAGCTCGAGGCCAATTATTTGTAAAAAATATTTATTATTTATTTACTAATCTTCTCCAATATTTCGATATCCATCGGATATCATTATCAAGGAATGAGTTACAAATATATTCGTAAGAGACGTATGACCTTCTCCACATTCAATATTGCACTTGCAAAAAATTGGCCTCGAGCTCGAAAAAACTTTTTATTTTTGAATAAAAAAAGGTCGAAGGAATAATATTTAATTTAACATTTTAAAAATTATTAATTATTAGTATTGTGGTTAGTTTATTAAACAGTTTATGGTTTTTAATTCAAATTTTTTTAATATTTTATTCAGGCTAAAGTTCATTAAATTTAATTTTCATTAAATTATTTTTATGAAGAAAGGAATTTTACAACATGAAATGAATTAAAATTTATTGTTAATTTTTAATTCTTGACTGAGGTTTTCACGGACACAATCTCCACAAAGGGGCTTGCCGTTTTAACACTCCCCGCCATCGAAGGCAGCAGGCAGTTAATAGCCAAACGCCAATCTTCAAACCAAATTGGTAGATCGAAATTTGTCTTTTGAATGATTATCTATTTTAATTGATTTACATGTTCCCCCTTACTTCTGTTTTTCATACTTTTTGTCAATAATTCTTATTGAAGTCCAAAGTACATTTTTCACAATACTAATTGTTAAACAACTAAGGAACAATCTCTATGTTTACATTTTTCCTTCAAGTTGTGCTTACAAAAAGGTCAACGAGAAAAAGAAAGACAAAAACATAAAAAACAGAAAAAATTCTTGGTAAAAAGCATTTAAAACAGAAGCAGGGAGGAATATGTAAATCAATTAAAATTAATAAATTTAATTAAAGGGATTTTAAAGGGGCATGAGCCAAAAGATTTCTGGCAACACTGATTTTAACACACACGTGCTATTCGTTTGTTTTTATTTTGCTGAAGATTTTACGTTTTTATTAATTCTGCTGCTACCATAATGTTATTTTACGACTGCTTCAATGTTATTAACATACTACTTCAATGTTATTCTAAAACTGCTTAATGTTATAAAACAACTACCTAAATGTTATATTTTGTATAACTACTAAAGCAGATAGTAGTACAAATTTTAAAAATAAAACTTCTTTTACTTCTACCAAAATTTAAAGGTAGCGAGAGCAGTAAAAAAAATTTACTACTCTGCTCCAAGTATTTTCTTTTTGCGCTACTACTAAAACTATTGCTATCAAAATGTGACGGTAGCGGTAGTAGTAAATGAACGACTACAAGTTTTTAACATTTTTTAACTAGACTATTTTGTATTTTTTTTATTACTACAGCTACTTGGAGTCTAGTTTTTTAAACACTGAGTTTAGGTATTTGTTACTGGAAAGTGCGTGTTTCCGAAGCCGTTTGTGTGGTTTGTTTGGCTCTCGCCACTGTGACACGAGTATGTGTAAGCAAATTCGGTAAGATTATTGCTTAAGAAATAAAAAATAATATGTATAACAAAATTTAAAGTAAAAAAAATTTAATGTGAAAACAGCAAAATCTGCACAATTTCCAAAAAAACTTTTTTTTAAACAAAAAACTTCAAAACTTAGAAAAACTGCAAGATGCAGATAAATCTGCACATTTGGCTACACTGTATATACCCAACATTTTTGAACTCTTATTTGTATACATTAAAATTAAGGCACATTAAATTAAAATTTCTCGCCGTTTTTTAAATAGTATACTGAAATGTATACTTTATAACTACATACAAATCGTCTGGTAGTTATTGGTATGCCGCTTGGCATAAATCAATTCTATATAATTGTGTCCTCTTTTTAAATCCTTAACCCTGCGGCCACACGATCAAGCTTTTGTTGATAGTCTTTTACATATACTGGTTGTCAAAACTTACATAAATTGAAAGCTGTGACGTAGGCTGCACGCAATTTTTAAGCCATTTACTTTCAAGATGTCAACAAGAAAACTAATTATACTGACAAACGAAAAATTTGCTCACTAAACTTCTAATCAGCTGTTAAATTGAACCTGAAATTGCCAAACAAATAGATACATAGTTAAAATTGAGAGCAATCTCGTGGTCAGTTTAAAAAGTGTGAGTGTGTTAGTAAAAAAATGAGATTGAGAGCACATTGAGAGGAATTGAAAGACAAAAATTTATCGTGTGGCCTTGTATTCACTATCCTACACAATCGTACGATTCATTCACACAAAAAACTGACGGAATTATATTCGACATATAAAAAATGTTTGCTTAATCTGCTCCTAATGCCACACTACCCCACAAAAAAGATGCAAGCTCAAATGACTCAGCTACTTTACAAGGAAATCCAACTCCGATTGCATAGAATGTATAATTTTATGAACATTTTCAAATCACCGGCTTAAGTGATATCGAGACCTATCATTGCCTCATATCCACAATTTAAGAGTTCGGCACTTTTTTTGCTATGAAGCAAATGAACAATGTAAAGCCTCTAGTACACGGCATGTAAAAAGCCACATGCGCATGTGGTTCTGGCGTAATTTTGACGTCAATGCAAAGCCACAATAAGCATGGCGTGTTGTGTGATGACGTCAAAATTACGTCAGAACCACATGCGCATGTGGCTTTTTACATGCCGTGTACTAGAGGCTTAAGAAAATTTATTAATACTTGTAATTGTTATGCTGCACGTTCTTTTTAAGGAGTTAAGATCAAAATTGTTATTTTGTTTTTTCATATAGAAGACTAATTTTTATACCTAAATTTTAAAGAACTCAAGAATTTTCAAATTGTTTGTTAAGCGTTTCTTTGTATTTTAAAGATTTTTTGGTATTATTTTGCTTTATATTTCATATTAATTATATTTCTTTACTTTGCCTAAAATATCAGAAAAAGCTTTGTAAAAGTTTTACTGCCGTATTCATAAAAAAATAAATTGGATATGAAATCTATTTTAAGGAAAATTTGTATGGAAATTTAGTTTTAAAATACGTTTGAAATCTATTTTATTTTTTATGAATACGGCAGTTAATGTTCTAATAACGTTGGTCGGCAAGAAAAAAAGTCAGGGCAAAGAGAACTTTATTATCATCATCATCATCATATATATTAATAGGCAAGTGGATTTCATTGGATCCCTTTTACGCCTAAAATATATATTGTATTTTAACAAATGTATATCAATCGAAAGATATTTTTTGGTAGATTCTGTTAATAAAAAGTTAAAATCGGTTCAGTATTTTACGAGTTATATGCGTTAGAAAGTGGTACTAATACATTGAAACAATTCATATACGTGTGAGCAAAAACAATGTAAACAAATAACAGAAGCAGTATGCTTTGTTTTTGTAAAAAGAAAAGTAAAAAGAACAACAACATGCCGAGTTCTCTGCTATGCACAATGTGGCCAGGTCTAAAAAATTTTTACAGCTAAATCTGCCATTAGACAGGGCCAAAAAATGCTACAAATGATTTTTAAAAATGCTAAAAATAATGCTAAAATTTTTTTAAAGATTTTTGTTAACAATTTATTACCAGTATTAAATTTTATTGGGATCTAATTACATTTAGTGACTAATTTATAAACTAAATTGAAATAAATGGTTATATTTAAGCAAATGGCTAGATTTTGGTAAAGCATGTGATACATATAAAAATGTAGCACATGGAGTTAAGATTAAATGTTAAATTAAGCGGGCCTGCAAACCTCTGATATATCATAAATTTAAACGGTTTATTTATACAATACATATACACAATTTTAAGATAATTTTTTTTTTATAGTTTAAGAAAAGTTGAAGCTTTAAAATAATTTTTTTCAGCAGTTTAGAGCAAACAATTTTTTCAAATATTTACACTATTGAATTCTGATCTAAATACAAATTTAAATTTTCTTGTACTTTTATATCGTAATATCAAAGGGCAAATAATATTTACAATCAACATGATAAGGGCATTTATTATATGTATTCCCTGAATATTCTATATTTTAACATGGCAGGTAAGATGTTTCTTTTCATAAGAAAATTTCATTTTGAATACAACTTTGAAGTCAAAATTTATTATAATTTATAAATTTTTTTTAGCAAAATTAATAAAACTATCCGTCTAAATTTTTAAAATAAATAATGCTAAAAAAGGCTAGAAACATTTTCCAAAAATGCTAAATAAAATGCCAAGTGCTAAATGAAAATTTTGCAGCTAAATAAAAATTTTAAATGCTAAATTTAGCTGCAAAAATGCCAAAATGGCCACACTGGCTATGCATTAAATTGGAGAACAGTAGAGAATAAGAAATAAAAAAGAGAAACATAATTTCAAATATTTTGTTTTCTTCTTGGAAGAGTTGTTGTTTTTAAATGTTACCGTTGATTTCGTAAATTTTTGCCCTTATGAATAATTTTAATGTTATTGTTACATTATTAATATGGTTACATTGTAAAGAATGTGTTTATTGCATTTTTTTTTTTTTTTAAATAAAGTGCGATCTTTTGATGGGCTGCGATTTTATATAACAGACTCTACCGTTCATGGTCATTTGTTATATGATAATCATGTATTTACAAAAAATTTATATATAGAGAGGTTATAACAACATAATTCATCAACGAAATATATAAAAGGCTTTGTTATAAACATTGAGATTAGGGAACTTATGTTATATATACATTTTTAGAAAAATTGTCGCTAAATTTAATATGTCTAAAAGAAATATGCCTCATAAAATTAAAAATGGTTCTGCTCTACTGAGAATTATTACATTTTGAGTTAATACCCTCTTTATAATCAAGTGCGATATGTTTTTTAACATTAAATTAATATATTTCTACATATGTATATACATATTTAATAAAGTGTTAACCCATATGATTAAATAAATATTAGAAATAACGGTACAAATAAGTTATTTCTAGATTGCAGTCGATTGTGTCGACTGCTGGCCCATACTAGTATGATTTTATTATATGATGTTCACAGTTTGATTCAATCACGTCTAGTTATCATTTTGTTCACTGATTTTTATGATTTCATGGCTTATTTTAGTCGTAATATACCTGGATTTCTGATTAATGATAAAAAAATATAAAATTGCTGTCCTAATAATTTCTTTAATGAGTTTTTGAAAACAAATTTCTGAATTAGTGGCGTTAATTTTGAAAAAAAAAAAGAAATATATTGTTTAGATGATTCAAAGAAAATTTTATTCCTAATCTTTTTGTAAATGATCACCATCGTGCAAATCATTCTCAATTTATGATTAAAAAAGAACACAGTTTGTGTTTTACTTTAATCTATTACAAAAAACGACACAGTCGTATACGACAACGACAACCGGAATAAGGCTGATTAGCATAACCGCTTTATTTCGGGCGAAATATTAGGCTAGCCCATAAAAAAAACTAGACATGATACGAAACTAAGAACAGATTTGAAATAAGCACTTTAAAATCTTTATATTTTATATACTTTTTTTTAAACGTTTTTCTTGTCAACCATTTCATTAAGTTTTTAAATTAAATTCTATTTTGTCCCATAGACAAAAATCAAAAAAAAAATTTAGTCTCAAAATGTGATAAAAGATAACCGCTTTATTTCGGGCGAAATATTAGGCTAGCCCATAAAAAAAACTAGACATGATACGAAACTAAGAACAGATTTGAAATAAGCACTTTAAAATCTTTATATTTTATATACTTTTTTTTAAACGTTTTTCTTGTCAACCATTTCATTAAGTTTTTAAATTAAATTCTATTTTGTCCCATAGACAAAAATCAAAAAAAAAAATTTAGTCTCAAAATGTGATAAAAGATCGATAGATAACAACACAACTCATATACATTTTTTGGAGTTGATTTCGTGTGACTCTCCTAGACTCCACCAGATGTCGCTTAAGTCAGTCAAATTTCAGAAAGAATTAATGAATAAAAAAATTAATTGCATTGCTTCAAGAAAATAATTCTCAAAAATACATTTTTTTTAAAAAGGGTTTAAAGTTTTGTTTTTTGAGTTCCTTGGTATGTTTAAAATTTGGCAATAATAACATTTTTATTAAAAATATTAACTAAAGTTAGTTTTTATCGCCCAAATAATATACATTTTTCCAAAAAAAATCCAAAATTACAAAAGTTTGTTTGAACTTTAAAAATATGATAAAAAATCAGACATTTTTTATTTCGATATTTCTTAGCAAATAGTGTTCTAAAAAGAGCCGTGAAAAAAATTAGTGCCGGTTTATTGCCGCAACTTATTATATTATAGAGCTTTAATGTTTAAGTAGTTACAAGCTATTTGAAAAGTATTCAAATCCTAAATATGATTAAAGAAATACTAAAAAGGTATTATATGGAAGTGAATAAGACCCCTTTCAGACAAGCAAAGTTTACTTTGCAAAGTCTTGAGTTTATAGAAGAGAAGGGAAAAGAGAATAGCGGGGGAGTACATACTTTGCTGTACTCACAAATTCGTTTTGTTTTTCGTTCGTAGATTATACCTGAAGTTGGCTGCAACTTTATATTTATATACAGCGTTACCAGAATCTTTGGAATGAAAATTGTCATATGGCGAAAGAAAACGTATTTTGAAGAGGAAAATCTTAAATTTTTTTTTCTTAATTTAAATTTTTTAAATCAAGGGCAAAATAGTAAGAATTATTAATTTTTTATAAAAACATACTTCTTATTATTTAAATTGAAATACATAAAAACATAATTCGTCGGTATATGAAACTTTATAAAAATACATTTTTTCTTTTCACAAATATTTTGTTTATCAATATTCTACCTGCCTATTTCCGATGTACGAAAGAATTATTTACTTCTTAAGGTACGTTCAGACTAATGAAATATTTAACGAAAATATTTTTTCTGATATTTGCTTCAAACTGTGTGAAACAAAAAAATATTTTGTTAATGTTCAAACTAAGCTCAAATATTTGATAATTTTTGTTTGATGAAACAGTTGGCAAACAGTGTTAAATAAAATAAATTAAATCATGTTTGCCATGCGTTCAGACTAAAAGAAATATTTGCATCAAATAATTATTTAATGAAAGTGTTCAAAAATAAAAATATATTTCTCAAATGGTAAAGATGAGCGCAAAAGCTAATTTATTTATTTTATTCTGTGGATCAGCATCTCTTTTAGTGTTAGAACAGGAGAATGTAGAACAAGAAAAAATGGAAGCCACTGGGTAACGGGAACATGGCTAAAATTTGTGAAAAATTACAAAGTGGGAAACAAACCCTTAAATACATTTGAAGTCGCTAAATCAGTTAAAAAACAAAATGTCGAGAAAAAAAATTTTTGCAAAAATAGCGAAAATTCGCGAAAAATTTAGATATTTCAAACATGCCATAAAATTTATTTAAAGTGCCTAAAACTATAAGGAATGGCAAAAATTCGATAAAAATTGCTAAATTAGCGGAAATTCGCAAAAATTTGCTAATAGGGGTATGATAGCAAAGCCTAATAATTATTAAAAATCGTTAAAGCTCTAAAGATTCACAGTGAAAAATCGCTTCTTCGCGAGCATGGCTAAAATTCGCAAAAAATAGCTAACTTGGAAACAAACCCTAAAATATATTTGAAATTGCTAAATCGGTTAAAAAACAAAATGTAGGGGAAAAACAAAAAAAAAATGTTGCAAAAATAGCGAAAATTCGCGAACCATTTTAATATTTCAAACAAGCCATAAAATTTAGTAAAAGTGCCTAAAACTATAAGGAATGGCAAAAATTCTACAAAAATTGCTAAATTAGCGGTAATTCGCAAAAATTTGCTAAAAGCGGCACGATAGCAAAGTCTAATAATTATAAAAAATCTTTAAAATTGTAAAAAATCCGAAAACTTACAGGAAAAATTGCTTCTATCGGGAACATGGCTAAAATTATTTGTCGTTGTTTGCTCTTACAATTTTTTTGTAATATCAAATAAATGTTTTCTCACTGTGTTCACACTGGACAAATATTTGTTTGCAGGCAAATACTTTTATTTGCTCAAAAGCAGCTGTTATTTTATTTGATACTCAAAAATATTTTGTGTTCAGACTACGCTAATGAAATATTTGATGTTTGCTTTCAAATATTTCATCAGTCTGAACGTACCTTAAAGGTACCTTAAAGGTACGTTCAGACAAATACATTTAAAACAAAAGCAAAGTTTTTAGAATTTGTTTTTGTTTTAAATGTAGTTGTTCGAAAGAAGGAATTCTTTCGCACATTGGAAATAGGTTATAACATGCCTTTTTTAATATTTTTATGTCCAGAAATAATGATGCAATTTTGTGTATTCTAGATACTGGGTACAAAAGTGTGCAGCACCAACACACATCAAGCTGATGCAAAACTTAATTGTTTTAAAAATTGACTGTTTAAATAATCGTGTATTCTCTATAAGCAAAATTAAAGTAAAAATCAGAATTTCTAAAAATAAAAAATCATCATTTGAGATAAAAATCTTTAATCATATTTTTGTTAAAAAAAATAATCCAAAATATGATAAAATATCATTCTGGCAACGCTGTTTATATATTATATTCAAACAAGAGAAAACAAAAATTTGTCAAATTAAACTTTGTGTGTCTGAGCACCAAACAAAGTTTAAAAGAGAATTCAACAGACTTTGTCAAAGTAAACTTTGCCAGTCTGAAAGGGGACTAAGTGCACCATACCCCTTAACCCGAGTGCGCTAAAATTATGTCATTTTCAGCAGGATGAGGTTTTGTGGTACATCAATCTCAATAAGTTTTTAAGTTTATAAACAAAAAAAAATTGTAAAAGATTACAAATATTTATTTTTTGATTACAATTTAAACTTAGTATTTATAAATAAATTTGTTTATTATTAAGAAAAAAAATTAAATTGTTTTTGGCATAAATGTTGTAAGTGCTTTATGAGCAACCTTTTTATATTAAAAATTCAAATTAAGTAAAAATTCAGTTAGACACTTCTGTCATTCAAATGTCAGTTGAATACAATATTACAAAAACAACATGCAAATTAGTTTTCTTGTTTTTGTTGCTCTTGCGTTTTTTGTAGTATTTCCAACAACAAACACTAGTGAATTGGGCAGCTAAGCCCAGGAAAAATAGATCAGCTGTGCTGTTTTTTTTATTATTCCTACACTAAGTCCCGCGAAGCTTTGTACTTGTCTGCAGGAGACCAGAGTCTCTGGCGGGAATCGAACCTGCAACCCCGGTACTGATAGACTAGCTCACTACCAGCTAGCCTACCGGGGCACCCAATTCACCTTAATTTGTGTTATATTTTGCTTCGCTTTGTTTTCATATTAAAATGCCGTTAATTTAATTGTGAAAGTTAAATACGACATGCATTGTATAATGATTGATGGTGCAGTGGTAAATATTTTAAGTACAACAAATGCGGCAAGTAGGTGTTTTATTTGCAATGCAAGCCCTACTGAAATTAATAATATAAATACATTAAATATACCAAATGCCGATAACTACAAATACAGCTTTCAACCCTTCATTGTTGGATACAATTTTTTGAGTGTTTAATACATATTAGGTGCGTTTGTTTACTTTTCCAGTAAAATCCAGTAGTTAAGTAAATTTTGGGCAATATGAAAATTTTACTCTCAAAAATGGCTCTTGCACAAAAAAGTAAACGAACGGAAAAATTGCAAAAACTTGCAGGTTAATTCAAACAGCTGATCGCTAAAAAGCGATGTTGTTTAGACTACTCAGTACATAATGTTTTTGGTACTTGATGAAATGCATTGTAATGATTATAAATTCGTAGCAAATTTATTTATTAAATGAGCTTCTGTGCAAGTTTTAAGACTTGTTTATTTTGTACATGACTTTTAATTTTGTTTCTAGTTGAATTACATACGAAACTACATCAATATTTGATTTTTGATATTTGGTACCCTCAATAATATGAAATAAGAAGTAATCATATATTCATTAGCTTTACATCTCTAAAATATTAATGTAAACAAAAATAAGTAATATTGAACAATTAACACAAATTTTACCATGGATGCCAAAAAAATAAATCTTAATATTTCATGCTCTCCCGGAACATTTGGGAAGGTACAAAGTGGTAAGTAAAATTGTTTAGGATGTACATACAGCTTTTGTTCTTTTAAATGTTTTTATTACAAATTGTATGCTTTTTCTTTGCTTACTTTTGTTTGTTTACTTAAATGAAACATATGTTTTTGTTTTCTACTGGTTTTTACTGGTAAAAATTTGTTCAGTAAAAATTTGCAGACTCTTTGCTTACAACTGTCACTTTACTCTCTCAGTAGATGCTCTCTTTTGCAAATGTTTGTGTAAGCGAACGCATTTCAGTAAAATCCAGTAAAAACTTGCACAAATTTGTGCAAATTTTGGGGTAAACGAACGCACCTATTGCTTACCGACTATCATTTAAGCTTTGGCGTGTCGGTAAAGAAAATAAAGAAAAGTTTTTAGAAAATAAAAAAAGAGTTCAAAATCAATTAAAAAAAAAGGACAGGCTCAATAATAGACCAAGTAAAGCATGGATTTTGTAACACTAATGACGGAAATACTGCTCGAAGATTTTTTCGAACTGTGCCGTAGCTGCCGAAATAACAGGAATTGATGAGGGGCTTATTGAAAACTTTGGCATTATATTAAGAGCGTTATCTTGTGGATCGCCAATTAAAGTAAACAGACTTAAGGACTTGTTAACAATCACCAGAAACATGTATTTAATACATTATGGGTGGTATTATATGCCAAGAACTGTCCATAAAATTTTAGCTCACGGATCTGATGTTATTAAGTACTTTAATTTACCAATAGGTATGCAAACTTTCAAAAACTTCTTTATTATAAATTTATTCATATGGAATTTTTTTATCCCAGGATGTTTGTCAGAAGAAGCATTAGAAGCCAACCACAAAAACGTAAAAAGAGTGCGGTTATCTCATACGAGAAAAACGTCATGAGAAGATACAAATAAAGATTTGTTGACGTATATATTATTGCATTCAGATCCCGCGTTATATACAAACAGGAACAAACATACATTTTTTTCAGCCGATATTGAGAAATATATACAGAAGGAAAATGTTGATTTGGAAGATGAAGTAAAAGAAACGGACGATTTAAGTTCCTCGTTGTGCGAAATTTCGTTTTCAGTTCAGTTCAGTTATTGTGTAACTTAAATTAAAAAAAATATAAATATCGCATTTTTCACATTTATTTAACCTAAATATGTATATTATTTGAGTATTATTTGGGTTTATTTATTTTTATTAAAAGAAAAATGCACCACTTATTGACGATAACATGTTTATAAATATAGCCAAATAATGGCATTAATATATGTTTTCATATTTTACAATTTAGTGCTTCACGAGAAAACGCATACAATTTTTAATTTTTAGAATTTTTTTAAAATTTTTTCGCATTCCTTTATGGGAGCTAGGACCATTAATGAACCACCATAAAAATTGGGAAGTACATTTGCTTTTATATAAAACTTGTTTCTGTTCAACTTTATTAAAATGCGATTGATTATTAGTCAGTTATATTCGTTAAAGTCCAACTCCGGGAGGACATTTGTACGGAGACTAGGTGAAATCATGAACCGATTATAAGCAAAGTTAGAAGGGTTTGTACTTGAGCCCAAAGAGTACTGTGCACCAAATATCATGTTAAAAGTTTCGACCTGTACTTTGATTAAAAAAATTTCATGGACAGACGGACGGACAAATAGATGGGGACGAAAAGGCTGACGGACGGACAAAGCTTATTCAACTCAAAAAAAAAACTTAGTAAATACAAATAAATATACCAAGTTTCGTTACAACCAGATCATTTTTGCAAAAGTTATAGAGTTTTTACAATTAAGGATATATGGCAGGACCTAGAGTCCTTGCTGTAATCACCACTAAAATTAACAGAAAGATTGTAAGCTAATTACGTATAAGAAATACGGTTTTTCATGATTTTTAGATCAATTATGTAGCCAATATTAAAAATTATAATTTTGGCATATATGGGAGGTAGGCGAGTCCTTGGTCCGATTTTTTTTAAAAAATTAATTTATCTTAACTAAGATATTTTATATCGGCATACGAAATTACAAAATTCTACGACAACTCCTTCTATTTTGTCCTATCGTTATATGGGGACAAAGCACTGTGCGGCGCTTTTTGATCAGAAATAGTTCACAACCCTGGACTTCATGCTTTAATACAAATTAAATGTATTTACTAAATTTGATAAAATTATCAACAAAATTGCAACTTGAACTTTGCGCACAAAGTTAACATGGGCAGACAACCAGCCAGACGGTCTGTCCATCCGACCGTTAGATCACTTTAAACAGTGATTATGAGTCGGTCGGTATACTAAAAGAACGATTTGTCCATATTTATATGTATTACATCGCCAAAAGCGTATATAATTGCTTTTTCCTTCATTTTTGCTTATATACATATAAAATTTAAGTTTAAAATAGCATTTATCCTTACAAGTTAAAGCTATCCCTGCGGGAAATTTGTGTCAATTGCTCTTAAAGCACTTATCCAGTGACCAGTGAACAAAATTTTATAATTAAAAGGAACAAATTGTGATAGGTGAAAACAAGACATATCCCTTAACTGGTGATAATGTGTTTAGAGTGTAGTTAGCCCAGAGGAAAGGTAATTGGCACAAAACTATTCATGTGACTGGATTTTGTCCGGGAAGTGGCTGATTCTCTCTAGTTCTTTTACTTTATATGAGGGGGACCTATCATATTGACATGGCTCATTTGGGACAATATCTTCGACAGGCATTATTTTAATCGAAATTGGAAGGTTATTTCAGTGACCTGTTACAAAGTGTCAAAAAGGCGCCAATTAACCCCCTCGAAGGGCATCGCCATGTTAAAGTGACTTGTCACGTGACAAGTTTAGTGTTAGTTCCCTTTCCCGTAGGGAAGTTCACATTATGTGTATGTGTCATGTGGATTGTCACTTTTTCACATGTTAAATTTGTACACCTCCAAACAATATCATGTGTTATTTCTCTGTGTACAGTACATATGACATTTTTGATTTAGGACGAGTTTTATTTTCAAGTGACAAAGCATCTGACATCAGCTGGTTCGTATTAACAAACTATAAATAACAATAGTAAATAAATAATAAAAAACATGAAAAATACACAAATAATTATTAATTTTTTTACATATAACCACTCAGCAGTTTTAAGATTGTTTTTTTTGATAGGTTATGTCAAATGTACTTTACATACCAACATTTGAACATGAAAATTATAAACCTTATATATTACTCAAATGTTGACATACACATGAAATTACATGTGTGTAGAAAAGTGGCATTCCACATGACAAATACACATAATGTGGGTATACAGATTGATATTTTAAACAGAAAAACCAGAATTTTGAAAAAAAAAATTTATGTTATTTGCTGCGAAAGCTCTTGTAAGCATCTAAAAAATTTAACATGTATCAAAATACGTCTTAAAAAGGCAAAAATGTGCTATAAACTAAAAAGATGCTGCAAAAATGCTCTTTTAACTAAATTATGCAAAATTGCTGTAAAGGGTAAAATATGCACTAACAATTCGATGCCAAAATTCATAAAAAGCTCTAAAACGGATAAAATATTGTTTTTATGGTTTCCCTGGTTATAAATAACCATTACTTCAACCAAAAAACTTTTTTGGATACAAATATCCATTATAACAAATAATTTATGTATTTGGTTAAAAATATTCATTATAAAGTATAGTC
Organism: Pollenia amentaria; assembly: GCA_943735925.1. Classification (NCBI taxonomy): domain Eukaryota; kingdom Metazoa; phylum Arthropoda; class Insecta; order Diptera; family Polleniidae; genus Pollenia; species Pollenia amentaria. The sequence goes on along the minus strand of OX031007.1, from coordinate 68,899,061 downwards.
GGTTCCTATTTGGGACTCATGGTCAATTATTTTTTCGGCAAAACAAAATTATGTGATGAGGTTAAGATTAATTTTGAAGTTCATTATGCCGAATATTATTTAGATATCTTCATGTCATGTCTCTGTAACGGCTGAAGGTTGCATTTTAATGTTAATAGGATTGGAGGGGATTTTCCCTTACAAACGTGCAAACTGCTAGAACAATTTTTGACAGTGGGCACAGCTGTTCAGGGGTGTGTAGGCGACTCGAGGGGAAAAACAGATGGCGAGAGTATAAAAAAGGCGGGGAAAAAAATGGTGAAGAAGAGGATAGGAAAAAGAGGAAATTTTTTTTCGAGTTTGAAGTGCCGAAGAGGAAAGAGCATTTTTTGAAACAGAAATTTTTTCCTTTTTTTGTGTGTTTTGTGAAAAGATTTAATTCCTGGGGGTTTTTTTTTTTTTGAAAATAAACTGAAATTTGCTTAACAAATAACTGATAAACAAAAAAAAAAGCACCCAACCATCCACGCATATTGATCAAGCATTTCTCCATCATATACATACATGACACCAATCATCCATACACACCTAATCTTTCAGGCTTATGCATCTACACCATTCCAACATTTAGACATCATACACACCTCATCGTTCATCCATACACAAAATCTCACGCCGCACGTACTTACGTTTCTTACACCACCGACCTATAGACAGACGGGACTTGGTCCAAACCGACGGAAGAAAAAGAGACTATTGGTAATCCTCATCCCAAATAATCCAGGACAGGGGATAACCGTAATTTCGAAAACCGTAATTTTGTAATCCTGGGGGTTTGTTTGAACCGACCGGTAGGACGGGATTCTTGGACTCTATTCTCGGGTGAGTTTCTGAAGCTTGGAAATGTCCTGAGGAAAATAATGGAAATGTAGTGAGGAGGGAAATAACAGGTAAGTGAGCTTAGTTTTAAACTTGTAGGGTTTAAAACTAAGTGAGCTTAGTTTTAAACTTGTAGGGTTTAAAACTAAGTGAGCTTAGTTTTAAACTTGTAGGGGATTTGCCCATATGGGCGAAGGATTTGCCAAGGTAGTAGGTGGGCAGGACAGGCAGCAAATCACCAGCTGCCAGCCAAGTAAGTGATAGGTCGCGATGGTCAGGAATCAAGATATCGCTGGGAATTGGGAACATTTTAGGGGGGTTAGTGTTTTCGTTTTTTTTTTTTTGTGGGCAAATGATAGTCCAGTCAATTTACATTTGGCTCATTTTCATTTTTATTTAGATTTTTTTTCCTTCTAGTTTTGTCTTTGTTTTACCTAATTTCTTTTACATGATACATAGGTAAATTTTTTTTTTGACAATAGCTTGTGGATGGTTAAGATGGCGTATTCACGCCACTCTACCGACCCAAGGCGAATTCAACTACTAATTCAACAGTTGAATTCGCCTTGCTACCGACCTAGCCTGGCAAATTTTAAGATCCAAAAGTTATTGACAACCTATCGTCAGGAATAATCAAATATGGACCAATTTCAGTAAAATTTGTTAAGATTACTTAGATTGCAATAAAATAAGCTTGGACCAAATATAATTTAAATACAACATAATAAGATGGATTTTGGACACAAAAACTCTTGTGTTCTAAATACTTTAAAGTAAAGTTTTGGTTGCTCTGTAGACTTTTTAATTAAATAGGCGTCAAAAGATAAACACTATTGCCTGTATAAAATATTTTAAGTATAATAAAGGTTTACAAAACCAATTTTATACGAAAATTTTCTTAATAAGCGTTTGTTAAATTAAACAATCGTTTATAAATACTACCCCCGTATTACTTTCAAAGAATAAGTTTTCTTTTATTTATAAATCTAAGCTATATAAATAAATAAAAAATAGTATACATATATTTTTTTTTAATTTTCGCACTTAATTACATTTTTCTTAAATATATTGGTTAACAAAATGGATAAAATTATCACGGGACAACAACTTGGGCAACTAGTACAACAAATGGAATTGAATCCAAATACATATAAAACCCTCCTAACAGTAGAGATAATGATGTTGACCGATGACTTTGTGTTCAGTCTTTATAGTCTCTACTTAATAAGCCACAGCATCTTTGAGAAAACGAAAATATGCCCTAAAGCACAAAAATTTGTTTTTATATGTATGATTTCATATGTATGATTAGTTTCGTGCATTTTTTCGATGATCAAGAAGGTGGCATCTGTTGTGTGTAAATTAAGAGGAAATTCTAATCCTCTAGAATTACCGTCTGTACTTAAAAACTTTAATATGTACTCTTATGTGCTGATTTGTATATTATGCTATGAACAAGCAGGTTCTATGTTCAGCGTCTTACTTTCTTTACACGATTAATTATTTTATAAAAAATAATAAACGACAGCCCATTGTTAATTGAGGTCAGTGTATAGAACTTAAAAATTGTAAGTCATGTCAGGATTTACAAAGTTTGATGGAGTCAATATGACTGATCAGGAAGTTTGTGAATTACTGTTCAATAGCGATGGTATTTCTTACGATAGTACGGACAGCATTGACTCAGATGAGGATGATATGCAAGTTACAAATTCTTGTAAAAAGAAACCAGAGCTCCAAGAAGCTACTAGAAGGCTATTGATAAAGGACGAAAACAATAAAGAAAATGATACTGAGGATGAAATAGATACTGAAGGATCTATACATGAGTCTTTTATACAAATGATAACTGAAGATAATTATCAGGAAGTTCAGACAGCGGCAGATTTTGGCCGATCTGAACCGTTAGATGTAACACCTTCTACTTATAATTCAAATACTAAAACGACTTATGCTCCGACAAATATTTTGGCTTCTTTTTCTTCAGAATTTAGTAGAGTTTATATAAATCCCAAGTCATCGGAATTTGAAAGAATTTTATGGAAAAAGGGACATCTTCAATTCTATGCTAAGGAAGTTCAGTTTGGAGGCGTTTGTGATCTTACAGACGATATAAAAGCATTACAAACTCCTTTTAAAGTTTGGTGCCATTTATTGCCACAATCATTGGAGGAAGAAGTATTAATGGAAACGATAAAATATGCTGGTGTAAATCAATCTTTTTATTTAACAGTATCATATCTACGTAAATTTATAGTTCTCTTTTACATGACGTATTACAAACTTCTAAACGCCAGAGACAACCACCGAAGTGTTCATATAATACAAAGCCAAATGCCTATGAAACGCTTTGAAAAAATTCGGGAACTACTGCATTTTAATGACAAAGGCCAAATACATGATCGAAATGATACCAATCGCGACAGGCTTTATCTAATTAGACCGGTAATCGATACCCTAAATATAACTTTTTATACCGTACCGAAACTATACAGATTGAGTGTGGATGAGCAAATGTGCTCTACAAAAATGGGAAGTTATATGACAAGACAAAAAAGTGGGGGTTCAAATGTTTTGTACTGTGCGATAAATTTGAAGTCTATAGCGGAGCAACTGAAAACTTAGCTACAGGTGAACCAGATCTTCAATCTTCAGCAAACTTTGTCGTAAGACAATGACTGCACCTTTAACAATTAATCGCTTTGACAAAAGGGAAAAATCTATCAAAAGTATGCCATGTCCACAAATCATTAAAGATTATAAGTGTCACATGGGCGGAGTAGACTTCATAAAATATCAATGAAAAGCCGTAACTGGACAACTACAATTTTTACCACCTTCTTGACATGGCATGTGTTAATGCCTGGATTCTTTATAGAAGAATAAACAAAGATAAACAAGAATCTCTAATGCGATTGGTGGATTTCAAGTTCGCTGATGCATTGTTTTCTTATAAAACAAAAACTGTTCCAGCAAGAGGACGTCCAAATTTGGAAAAAGAAATATATTTTTTTTGTTGAAATTGGCGTTGTTGCGCATTTAAGGGTTAAAGTAGAATTATTACGTTACTCATTAGAGTTTGTACCGAAAAATAATTTTTTCGCCAATTAGGCCTCTTTCGTCGAAAACTTCATTGATGTCACTTAGTTCTATCATTTTTATTTTTACGTATGTGTCCATATTCCATATTCATATATATACACCATATTCTGCTAAACTCAATACCGTTTCGATACTTACACCCCATGCGCTTACTAAATCAAATATTTCTTGTTCCACGACATTTTCTTGAAAAATTTACACTGCATTGGGGGTCTTTAATTTTTTTCCGCACGCACGTGGTTTTATTATCGCAAACTAGATGCAAATAAACCATAGATAACGCTCAAACAACACAACAAAATTAACTGCGGATTGCATTTGAAAAGACCAGCCTATTGTTTACACAACAACGAACCGCATTTGGCGTAAATAATTTTCATATAATCTCAAATAAAAAACTTTTGATTTTAATAAATTGCTGTTGACATTCGTTTTCAAATGCAATTCCACTTAATTTAATAAAAATCGAGTTTGGATCAAAAAATTTTGGTCAACTGCAAGTTTGCTGTTGACGCATTCGCCGCAACTTTTTGTGGTAAATAAAATTTCATTTGGATCAACTACTTTTTATTTGCGGCAAATAAAAATCGCTCAAGTGCAAAAAGTAATTGTCGAAACAACATATTTTTTTTCTGTGCAGATAAAAATAAAATTAAGAAAATTTTGGAATTTCCGCATCCCAAAAATATAAGCGAATTGAGGTCTTTTCTCGGAGCAATTATTACGGAAACTGTATACATGGATGAGAAATCTTAGAGATCCTTTGGATAAGTTACTTAAGAAAAACGAATCATGTAAATGTAAATCATGCCAGCGCAGTTTTGAACGTTTTAAGCAGCTGCTTTCATCAGATTTATTGCTTACACATTTCAATCCAAAGCTACCTATTAAAGTAGCTGCTGATGCCTCCAATGTTGGTCTAGGCACGTACATAAGTCATGTGTTTCCTGATGGCAGTAAAAAAGCAATTTATCGTGATTGCCGGTCGCTTACCCTAGCTGAAAAAAATTACTCCCAAATTGAAAAGGAAGGATTGGCCTTAGTTTTTGCCGTGATTAAGTTCCATAAATATTTGTATGATCGAATTTATCCTTCAAACGGACCACAAGCTTCTGATTACCATTTTTAGAAATAAAACGCTTTGATTTAACCCTTATGTCAAACGAGTTTAATTTAAAATACATTGCCACATTGGAGTTTGGAGCAGCGGATATTTTATCGCGCATAATTTCCAAAGCAGAAAAACCGAACGAAGACACCATCATTGCTAGTATTAAAGTGGAGAACGAAATTAAAAAGGTAATAAGCGGGATCCCAGAGGTGTTACCAATAAAATTTAATATGATTTGTGCCGCTACAAAAAAAAGATTCGAACCTTCAAGACCTTATAAAATATCTACAAACTGGTAAGTGGCCAAATAATCAATCATTAGAAATTAAATGTTATTATTCAAGGAAACAAAACTTGTGTATAGTTGATGATTGTGTTATGTACGGGGAGCGCATAATAGTCCCCAAATGTTTTAGGAATCGTATTTTAAAAGAATTGCACAAAGACCACCCGGGAATCAAAAGGACAAATGTTTTGGCACGCAGCTATGTTTATTGGCCCTATCTGGATGATGAAATTAAAAATGATATTCAAAAATTTATCAAATGCACCAAATGTATCTGAATGTACACCAACAATAACACCATTAGCTCAATCAGAAGAAGTAGCCTCTGGTCTCCGTAGGTCCAGTCGTAGGAAACGTCCTCCGGCATGGACTCCGGATTTTCATTTTTTTAAAAGAAAGAGAGATGTTGGCATCCTTAAAGAAACTGACAGTTAGTGGATACTTAATTATACAACTGTTGTTGTTCGTTTTTTATGACTTAAAGACAGTCGGTCTATTTTGTAAACCTTTCGTAAAACATCGTTTTTATGTAGTCAATAATGTATTAGTCAAAGTAAACGTATTGTAATTTGTAAATTTTTTATTGGAATAAACGTGGTTTTATATACAATAACCTAAAACCGTAACAGTATGAAAGTAAATATTTCTTATCTTAAGAAACATCTTGTAAAAAATGAAATATTAGAAATGCCCTCATCGTGTTGATTGTAAAAATTCTTTGCCATTTGATATAACGACATAAAAGTAAAAAGAAATTTCATTTTGTATTACGATAAAAATTCTATAGTGTAAATAAATGTTAAAAAAAACTTTTGGCTCTAAACTGCTGACAAAATTATAATTTCAAAACTTCAAATTTTCTTAAACTATAAGAAATAAAATGATCTAAAAAATTTTTTACATCCTAGAAATAAAATTGTTTAAATTTTGTGTCAGCGGTTTTCGGGTCCCCTAAATTTAAAATTTAATCGCAAATACCTTTACTACATATTGTACATACATACTTATATATACATATGTTTTTGATGTTTTACCAAAATCTGTACATTTGTTCAAATATGAATCAAATGTTTATTTGAATTTCGTTACAAAATATGTCCCTAAAATCTACTAATGTAGTTTTCAATAAAATTTCATACTGGTAATGATTTTTTTATAAAAATCTTGAAAAAGTTTTTAGCATTTTTAAAATCATTTTTAGCATTTTTTTGGCCTGGCTAATGCCAGATTTAGCTGTAAAAATGTTTAAGATCTGGTCACACTGATTCCAATGCCTATCCAATAGGTCTGCTTACCTCTACAACAATGCAAAAAAACAGGCATTTTGTTTGTGTAAAATTCCTCGCGGAAGGGAATTAGCAAAATAATCATCTGGCTCCTTGCGCAGACCTATTGGATAGGTCCAAGGCGAATTCACTTCAGGTGGCGGCGAGACTACAAGTCAACAACATAAAAAACAGTAGGGTATTTTGTTTTCGGTCATGTAATGTCAAAAACAAGGCGAATTAATATATTATTGAATTCGCCCTGCTTAAACAGTTGACTAAAGCAGGGCTACCAGATTTGGGGTTCTAAACCAGGGATTTCCAAAAATTTTTTGGTTGTGTAGTAGTGAGTACACAAAGTAGAGTAGAGTAGAGAGTAAACAAATTGAGAGAATGCATTCCTTTACACCCGAAATAAAATGTTAGTAATATATTTTATTAGTTGTATAACACAAAGGTACAAAATTAAAAATTTTTTTTTGTGTTGATAAAAAATTTGTAGCAACTCTTTACAAATTCAATGTCGCTGATTTTAAAATTGCACTTTTTTTTTATTCGGAAGCTTTTGGACTCTAAATAAGTTTCAAATATCTTATCAAACAATTGTAAAAAAATTAAAGATTTTTATGTTTTAAAAATTCATAACAAATATATATTGCACGCAAATCACAGCTGATAGAAAAAAAGTGCAGTTTTAAAATCAGCGACATTGAATTGGTAAAGAACTGCTACAAATTTTCTATCAACACAAAAAATGTTTAATTTTGTTCCCTTGTGTTATACAACTTATAAAATAAAATCTTCTAAATTTATACTTTTATGGCAGTTTCGTAATAGTAGAATGCTTTTCAAATGGGCTGGACTTAATTTATTACGTTGCTTGGAACAAATAAATTTTAAATCCGAAAAAATTTGTTCGCATAGGTAAGTAGTGCCGAATAAAGAGAGGCACTTAAATGAATTTTTTTTAGTTCAGGATAGAACTCGCCATCCAAATCTTTCCAGAACTCTACAATATTATTTTCGTCTGGAGCATTTACTTCGCTTCGTAGTATGATTAGTTCTGATTGAATATCAAATTCGTAGTTGCTTACATCGCAACGAAAAGGAAAATTGAAAATTACAAAATCTTGAAACCTGTCTTGAAAATTATTGAAAAGGGTTTCAAATATTTCGGCATATTCATATCTTTTGTTGATTTCGAGATTTCTATAAACAAGTAAAGTTTTTGGAAAATGGAGAAATCTCCAGTTTTAATTTGGGAAAAAATTAGAAAGTTTTGTTTTAAAATTGTGAATGATTTTTGACAAGTCGCATATATTGCGTTCCTTTCCTTGCAATTCCAAATTAAGTTCATTTAACATACTTGTCGTATATCATAACTTTTTACAAAATAACCAGGGTTCAGAAATATTCATACATGAATTCTAAAATTCCAACATTCATGATAAATTGCCATGAATAATGCTTGCAAAATTTTTTGTTTTATTCTCACACTGTAAAATGAATAGCTAAGAATTTTTTTTATTTTTAAGCACATGAATAGTTTTGTTTTTTATTTTCCAGTTTGTACATATGCACGTATGTGAATAAAGAAAAGTACAAAATTGTAAAAACTAAAATATGAGAGGCTAATCGTTGCTGTCATTTATGTTTATAATAACAAGAGTTCCTCTCTGTTGTGTTTTGCTTTATTCGTGTTTAAAAACACAAAATATCGCTTGCTTCATTTGTTCTTGTTTAATAGTATTTGTAGCCTTGATTTGTACATGATAAAAATGTTTTTTTAAGCGTCGTTTATTCGTGGTTTTTTCATACATTAAGAAAATAAAAACACTTGCAACTTTATTTTGAACAATTGTAAATATAACAACAGTACAAATTTTCAATGAATTACTTATTTTAAAAGTGTTATGGTATGTTTTTTTTAAAACTTTAATAAAAAAAAAATATAAAATAAATCATACCAATTTTTTTGTTTTTTTTTATGAGCAGTATTTTCACTTAAAAAATTATTTTTCTCTAAATTTGCACTTCAAAAAAAAGACATAAAAAAAACTAATCGTGCCACTAATTGTTGAAAATTTTTTTTTTTCAACGTTCATAAATATTTATGTATGAATAGTAAAATTCAAACATTTATAATAAATAATTTGTCTTATCTCATGTTTTTTGTAGAAACAACACAAGAATGATATACATAAACACAGATTACGCATTGCTCATGTTTTTTATTATTTACAAAATTTAACTGATTAATATTAAGTCACATCAGCACATTATACACATGTTTGTTTACTTGTGTTTCTACATTTCATTTTTAAAAGCTGAATGAGCTATTTTGGTGTCTTTGTATCATGGAAACAAAAAACAATACAAATATAAGAACAAATAAAGCAAGAGATTTTTTGTGTTTTTAAACACGAATAAAGCAAAACACAACAGAGATTATGATGTGAATAGCAAGTGTATATTTGGAAGTATGTATAAGAATGCAAGATGAGCAAAAGAAGTTAAAAAAAAAAATTCTCTCATGTACAAATGTAAGAAAAAATAAATCTCTATTATTATCTCATGTGTTTTGTAGAAACGAAAAATAATGAAAATACTTTTATACAAGAACGAATAAAGCAAAATTTTTTTTGTGTTTTTAAGCACGAATAAAACAGCACACAACAGTGTATAAAATTTTTTATTCCTACCCATGAGTGAATAGTGAGTGAATATTTGGAACTCTGAAAATAACAAATGCGCACCTGAGTTTGCCTGCAAAAATGTATTAAGTCATTATAACAGGTCAAAGTTACGTTAAATAAATACCATAAATTAGTAAGGTTAACTCTTTGGACTCGGTCACATAATTGTAGCACAAAAAAAGTAAGCAATAAAAATAGTGCCAAACAATAAAGTTTCATTAATACATTAATAAAACACATCTTCTTACCCAAAAATTTTACCTGATGTCACATTTGCTTTTATGTGTTTAGGTTTACACATAAATTTTAGGAAACCAAGACTTTTTTAACTTGTTTTTTAAATATTTTTACTTACCTAAGAAAAGTGTTTTCAAAGAAAAAAACCCACCGGCGCGATTGGTACAGAAACAAAAATATTTTTACAAGCACAAAATACCAACAAATTCTTGTGGCTATTTTTTTCTCTTAATAATTTCTGCATTTAGGTACGTCTTTTTAACGCAAGAAAAATTGACCCTTTTACAGGCATCAAAGAAATTTTTTCACAAACAAAACACATATCGTTAGCTTAAATGCAAAACAATGTAGATATTATTTAAAAATTTGAAATTTTTGTTGGTTAGGATTCACGTTACATATGTATTTTTATATAATTTTAAGTTATTTACAAAATTAAAAATGACATATCATCAAATAAATATATAATTTTTTTTAACAGCATAATGTATAATCACACTCAATAAAAAAATTAGCAGAGTTTTTAATTCTTTTTATAAGAACACATTAATATTTTTAAACAAAAAAACTGGGTAATCTGTTTTAATAACTATTACCAATTAGTGATCAGATAATAATTTATAATAATAATTTTTAGTATTGCATAAGAAAAAATAAAAAAGTGCTGTAAAATTATAAGAACCGAATCCATATACGAATGTAAAATAAAACCTATAATAAATGTGACTATCAGCTTCTTCCACATAGGACTGTTAGACATTTTGAAATTTTTTATCTGAAATATTAAAAATTGCTTTTAAATCTCAAATAATTACCATTTTACAAAGTTCTTTGCTTTGCATGTAAACTTTTAAAATGTTACATTATTATACATTTAAGTCTTCAAATTTAAACTCTAAATAAAAATTACACGCAAGGCATTGGATGTTACCAAAAGCATTTTTGACCGCACAATATTTTTTGAGGGTAAGCTGAAACAAAATAATATAGCATCCGCTAGACATGCACACTTGTCGAAGTCACATCGACGTAGAGCTGCAAAACAATCGATAGTACTATCGATAGTATCGATAGTTTTATTTTTGGCTGACTATCGATGGTGCGACTATCGACAGCGATACTATCGGAAAATTTTAAAAGCATACTTACTCAACACAGGCTTTTCGCCGCCGCACAGTGGCGCCCGTAGAGCAAGCGAGGTTGCAAAAATCAAAATTTTCATGAGTGCCGACGAAGTTTTGAATAAACCCATGTTATAGGAAACTTTTCAACGATTTCAAATATGCCACTCTTAATAATATCACATTTTTAGTTTAGAAGATATAACCGTTCAAAGTTGACCGACTTTCGGTTTTCAAAAAAACACACAATTTTTAGTCAATTTGTTGCGATTTCAGGTGTAATATCACGAAAAATAGGTAACGAATCGCCTTATTTTTTATTTGTATTGATTGATGTATTTATTAAATGTATAATGATAAAAAAAAAATTAACTGTTTGCTTTGTGTTTCTCCTGGTAAATCACTATTTAAAAACTATCCGTTTTTTCACTATTTTTCAACTTTGACGGAAAATAAAAAAAAACTATATTTTTCTATATTTGCCATACGTGCAAAACCTGTTCTTTGATTATTTCTTTACATAATTCAAAAGGTTTTATCTGCCCGTACGTGCCCGTTTGGCTTCTAGAGGTAAAAAAGTTCAAAAAGACATGGTTGCAGAAATTGTATGGCGTCCATCCCTTATATGTTTTGACTGACAGTAGTTTGATCTAATAGTTTGAAAAAAACTACTCATTGAAATTAGCAGGTACGTACCTCACATAAACAATACTTTGGCGTACAAATGGTCAGGAACAATATTGACTTATGGTCCCTACAGGTAGGCACAAATCTTATTTGGACACGTGCATAATATCAAAATTGCATTATTTAGCCTAAATCCATATGTATGCAGGGAACAGGTAAATTTTTAGGCATGGTAGCATAAGCCTATATATTGCAAAATAAGCATAATGCCTGGATTAGTCTACGCCTGAAAGTTGGCGCAACAATTACTGAAACCATTAAACAATTTAAGTACTGAAAACATGGCGTTGAACAATTTAAAATTATTTGAACTGTTTAGAAAGTCAACCACACCAAAGTTTTTCACGGAAGTGAAAATTCTTCCTGAGAAGTTGACATTGATCAGCAAATGGGGCTGCGATGGATCATCCGGACAAAGCGTTTATAAGCAAAGGATATCTTTCGATGACGCTACAATATCGGACGGAAATATGTTTATGGCATCTGTTGTTCCTTTGCGGCTAAAATCGGATGATTCCCTACACTGGAAAAATCCACGTCCGTCATCAGTGCATTATTGCCGACCAATAATGTTTCAGTTTGCAAGGGAATCGGCAGAACTCATAAGGACTACGGTGAAGGACATTGAAGAACAAATAAGCAAGATTAAGCCTACAAAGCTGCAAATTGGAGAAGGAAAATATATTGAATGCAATTACGAGTTCCACCTGACCATGGTTGACGGAAAAGTCGTAAACGAACTGACAGGAACAACCTCAACAATGTCATGCCCGATTTGCAAAAAGAGTCTAAACCCCTTTTTTCGTATTATTTTTATATTTTTTTTATCGATTTTATATTATTATTTGTCAGAAGAACTTTGGTAATTTAAACGATTCTACAAATGAGGAGAATTACGAATATGGAATGTCACCATTGCACGCAAGGATAAGGTGTATGGAATTCTTGCTAAAACTGGCATATACCCTACCACAAGAGGAGGAAAACTTCGATGAAAATACATCAATAAAGGATAAGGAAAAGATCAGAAAGAAGCAAATACAGGATGGTTTTTTTGAAACAAGTTGGACTAAAAGTAGACTGTCCCAAGCACGGATACGGTAACTCTAACGATGGAAACACTTCTAGGAGATTTTTTGAAAATGATGAGGCAGTAACTAGAATCATTGGAATTGACAATCAAATCGTGAAAAGATTGGGAACGATCTTGGATGTTTTAAACTGCAAAGAAAATGTCAATTCTACAAAATATGGAGAATATGCGTCGAAAACTGCATCTCTTTTAGCAGAAATGTATCCACAGAAGAAGTTGACCCCGACCGTCCATAAAATATTGGCGCATGGCAAAGATATAATTGAGTACCAGTCTTTGCCAATTGGAGAGCTTTCTGAAGAAGCACAGGAGTCTCTTAACACATTCAAAGCATCAAGGGTAAGGCAAAATAAGGACCTCTTCAACATGTTGGCAGCATCTTCCGATCCACTTATTTCTTCCCTGCGGCATGTGAAGTCACGAATAGAGTTACAAAATAATTATAGTTTAGAAATTGTTAGTCTTTTAGATATACCTTCTCTTACGAATTGTGATGAATATTTTACAGAAAATTGAAAAAATAAATTTAAAAAAATAAATAATTTTTTTTTTAATTTGTTGGGTAATAATTTAAAACATAAAACCCTTAAGAAAAAAAATAAAAACAATCTAAAAATGTAAAAATAATTTTTTTTAGTTACCATAAAATTGATTTTTCTACTAATTTTAACTTTGATAACCCATAAGTAGGCCCCTACAAAGCGTAGCACCCTTTCCAAACGCTCATTTCATAGGCTGAACAGTTATCTATCATATGCTGTTTAAACTGTTCAATTATCTTATTCGGTTCAAAAGATATGATTTTTGCAACGAAAAAACTCAAATGGCGCCACTGTGCGCCGGTAAATTTTTGTATGTATTTTCTAATTTGTCTTTAAAAACATTATGTTTGCATTTACTTAACCCTACGGCCACACGTGCAATTTGTGATGTCTTAACACAAGCAATAACGCCGGCAGAATAACTTCGTTAATTTGCCAATGGGTTTTAGGTGGAGAACACGTAAATATCTTACAACATAAGTTTAAAAACAAGCTATAGACAGGTTGTGTGTTATATTCATAGCAAAGAAAAAGTTTAGCGCTTAAACATAGTATACATCGCTTTTAAAATGAATTTATTTTCGGAAAACTTATTTTGCACTTTATTTTGCGCTTTAATTTTAATTATTTATCAGCCACGCGCGTATTTTTGACAAGTTGTATAAAAAAGTTAATAAAAAGCAACAAAAAAAGCTGTCTGTCAAACTTAAACGTCAAGTTATGTTATAAAATAGCTTTCAAGACAGAATGCTTAACAACGCTGTTAAAACACAAACACAACACTAACATGATGTTAGTGTTAATGTTAACCATTTGATGTCAGTTGTAGCCTGGGTGTAATGTAAAATAAGAGCAAGTAAATTTTTAAAAAATTTATTGAAACTTAGCTAAATTTATCATGCAACGGCTACGTTATCCAGCTACAGCGGCTAATTCTCGACGACAATTTAATTGTCTTCGTTTTCTTTATGCACATGACGCTGCATTGCTTCTTACATTTCTTTACAAACAAAAATCTACTTTTTTTACTAGAAAAACAATAAGAGAATCCAGTGTAAATACATATAAAAGAAATTGGTAATGCTACCCTGATTTTTTTTAATGTACTACAAAATACATGCATATGTATGTATGTAAAAAAAAATTCGATAGTATCGATAGTATCGATAGTTCATTTTAAAACTATCGAAACTATCGATGGTGCGACTATCGATAGTTTTGCAGCTCTACATCGACGACTGAATTGAAGAGTATAAAAATATGTGTTAGTAGTGGTGTGCACAATTGTGCAAAGAAATGGAAACCCCTGTTCTAAACTCAATATAGATTAAAAAATCATTTTGGGTTTATTTGAGGATGTAATAGAAAACTATTTTTCTTTTTGAAGAACTTATTGAAAGTTTTATTTATTTTACAGGCTAACCTTTATAAGATCTGCTTAGTTAAAAAACTCATTTCAATCCAATTTATATTAAACAAATTATAACGCAAATTCAATACCGGACGGATGAAAACTGATCGCTTCATCTTCTTTTCATTTAAAAGGTATCGGCAGAAGAATTTTGTGTATCTAAAAAACCATGGGCCAATAAGAAAAACACTCATTTTATTTGTGTACAACATGATAAGGATGTCATAACCAACCGCATTTGTTTGTGTAGAAAATTAAAGAGATGTAAAAAACAATAGCTACAAAAGCGATTGCACGAAAAACACACAACTCTGTAAAAAATCAGCAGGCGGTTTGCACGGACATACTTATTGGACCGTGTAAAATGCGATTACCTCTTTTGTTTACACTACGTTTTCAAGCGCTATCGACATGAACATGTTCAAGTGGCGCATTCGTGTTGATGTTCATGTTCTGATTTGCCACAATTGTTTTGTTGTGCGTTTAGTTGCAGACGTAAAATGACATTGTAAGGCGACCATCATGGCGAAAATGGCTTCTAAGACATACATATGTTTACATGAATGAAATATGAACATGAAGAGTCTACACTAGCAGAATTCATGTGCGACATGATGTTCTTACTAAGGCAAATTCAACTACAGGTGGTGTCGAAACGCCATCTGATTTTGACAGTTCGAGCCAATTTGTTTTTATTTGTTAGTGTTTTGTTTGGAATGGTTGACATTTTGGACCGTAAACACTAACAATGCAATGCAAAAAACCCTATGTTGTTTCTGTTGTTTTTCGATTGTTGTAGTTTCGACACCACCTGTAGTTAAATTCGCCTTGGTTCTTACCAAGTTGATGGATAGTGGAGACGGGTAGTTAGGTAAATTCGCCTTGGGATAGGCCTTGATTTACCTAGCATTTACACATGCCACTGCCAGTTCGAAAAACTCAACACAATCACAAGTTTTTACTAATACAACCACATTTTTCGCAATGGCAGCTCCAGTGGCAACAAAAATTGCATGCGAGTGGTAAATTGGCACTTGCATGCCACTAAATGTCAAAACGATTAGCAATGTTACCCAGTTAACCATATAATGCAAATTTAATGGATTATTGTCGAATTTTAATTAAAGTTTTAACTGTTAAATGAATTATTATCATTCATTTTTTGAAACGCCCAATAAAAAAAGCAAGTTTGTTTATTATAGAGCATTAATTTTGCTAAAATAATGCTAATATAAATAAATGTAAACTATTTCCCCAAAACTAAAACTATGTGATGAAGACGGTAACTCCTTTTTGTTTTCTGGTACTTTTTTTTAATTTGAGAAGTAAACAAATTATCTCAAGTTGACGCTTCGACGACATTTTGAAAATGAACTGGCAGTGGCATGTGTAAACAGAAACGCAAATGGCATGAGATTCGACTATTTCGAACACTTTTTCGTTTATAATATGTATAGAACAGTGGCATGCCACTACTTGCATGTGTAAAGGCAACGTAATATGTATAGAACAGTGGCATGCCACTACTTGCATGTGTAAAGGCAACGTTATACGTGAGCCAAGATAGCGTCGACGAAATAGCGTCGAATTTGGGAATTTAAAAACTAATAAGTAGATCTGCGCATAACTACAACAATACAACAATAGAAAAAACAACACCCGTTTTGTGTGTGTAAATTATGCTAAAGATGGCAAAACCCAATGCATTTGTTTGTGTCCAAAATGGACAAGATGTCAAAAACAATTGCACGATAAAAACACAACTCTACAAAAAATCAGCAGGCGTTTCGAGCAGACATACTAAGTGGGCCATGATATGAACAAAAAGTTAGCTTCGAATTTAGGAATTTAAAAAGAAGTAAAAGTATATTTATATTTTTAATAGTTTTCGAGAAATCTGGGTTCATCCAAAATTGGCAGTAAAAATCTTTACTGATTTATGCCATGGGCCACAGGCTTTTGCACGGTGTAAAATGTATGTTTTCTGAAAGTAAATGGTTTTCTGTTTTTCGTTCGGAAGGTTTCCGAGAAATCTGGGTTCATCCAAAATGGTCAGTAAAAAAATCTTTACGGCGAATTCAAAATATAATCCACAAACGTCAAAAAATACTTTTATGTTTTGCGCCAAAACTAACGAAAAAATTTTGTGGCAAGAAGGAAAACATTGTAAATAATAGAATTTCTTAACAAATTCGTTTGATATTAGCTGCGTTCGAGAACACAAAAGTTTTTACTATTTTTTACTGAACTTTACTGCATTTTACTAAATTGCGTTCGCGTACACAAACTACAGTAAATGAGAACACAAATTGAGAGCGTAAAGTGACAGTTTTTGACTGAGTACTTACAAATTTTTACTGCAGAAATTTTTGCAGTAAAATTTAGTAAAACAAAAAAACATATGTTTTACGCCCGCTTTCACGATCTGTGATTAAATGTTTGTTAAAAAAAAAATAACTAATTGCTAGTTTGGCTAACGGGTACTTTTTAATCAACGGTTACAGATTTTCGTTTCATCATCTTTCGGTTATTTAACGAAAGAATTTGATAAAAATGTGGCAATACTATCGGTTTGTTTACATAAAAAATAAATATTAAAAGGCGGCTTTTAAAAGTGAACAAAATTTTAGTGTGTTTTAATTTAAATAAAATTTAATAAATAAAATAAAAATTTATAAATATTATAATTTAAAAATGAATGTAAATATAAATGTATATGTAAAATATATTAATGTAAATTAAAAATTGTTTTTTTTATGTATTCAGCATGTTCTCAGACGATGAAATATTTTGCAGCGAAAATAAGGATTCTTGTTTGGATGTTAACAAAGGAAAGCGACAAATGTAAGATCTCATTGCAAAAAAGAATATCAAGTATTAAACCGTTTTGTAGGTCTTCAAACTTTACATCCCAAGAGGAAGATGTGTTAATGTTGCAGGTTTAGCAACACTCACGCATCGTGGAGAATAAAACCACAAACGCTGTTAGTTGGCAGCAAAAAAATGATGTTTGGGAAACAATCGCATCACAATTTGGATCGCAGTGCAACAATATCAGATCGGTTTAAAACCTTAAAGATAAATACGATAATATGAAGCGGAAGGCAAAAGTAGCACTAGCAAATGATAGAAAAGAATTTTATAAAACCGGAGGAGGCCAATATTGCAGCAAAGTATCTGATAGTGATAAGCGCATTCAATCATTATTAGGAAAGTCTGCAACCGGCTTATATAACGAAAGTGACTGCGATAGTCATAATAGTAAGTTTAGTGCACTTTATATATATGGCATTTTGACAAAAAAATCTTTAGCCCAATTTGTTTACGTTTTTAAAAGTGTGTATTATAAACGAAATTTTTCTTTTATTTGGGTTTATTTCATTATTTAATAAAAATTATTTATTTTCACCGAGTTTTGTTTGTAAACTTTTTTGCTATCTATGCTTATCTTATTTTTTAGGTTTAAATCAAAAAGAAGATGATGCATATGAACTTGAATTTTTGGATGAGTACAAAGAGGTGATAGAAGCAAAAGAACCAGTACAGATATCTATCGAAGAAAATCTTGATAAGGTATAAAACATTAAAAAATCGTCTTTATTAAAATTTTTTTATTACAATTTACTTTATTTAATATTTTTAGTTAAATTCCTGGAGTAAATGGAACCCTGCCAAGCTAAAAAGCAATAAAGCTGAAAAGCTTCACGTAAAAAAACGTGTTCCCCCCCGATGGTAGCGAACAAGTTCTGGCAAAGCAGGCCATTTTCTTCGAAAATGAGGATAAAAGAGCGGAAGAGCGACACAAGTTACAAGTTGACGAGCTTCACTTAAAAGTAGAATTATTAAATTTGGAGATATATTTAAAAAAACTAGAAATCTGTCTGAATTGTTCATCAGATAATTTGAAGTGGTTCCGGTGGACAGGAACATTTCTTTTTTTGCGATATGAACTTTTAAAATAAAAAATATTACAAAAATGTAAATGTTGGTTCATATTTCTATCCATTTTATTTGTTTTATTTTCCGATTAGTGTGCTAACCGCCAAATTTTCTTCGGTTAAATTTAACACACACTTTTTGGTTAAATTATGTCAGTTAAGAGTTAATCATATATTGTGTAATACAATTTGGCCAAACTTTCGGTTAAAATTATGATTATTTTTTAATCAAAGGTGGTGAAAACGGGCGTTAAAAGGTAAACAAACAAAAGCCATACAAATTGTGAAAAAAATTGTTTAAAAAAAGAAAAGTTGAAATAAAACTAAAATAAAAACAAAAAATTAATTAATATTAATTAATTAAACTTGTTTGTGAAGAATTTATATGGCTAAATACCAACTTTTGAAACTTTGTTTTGTGATGTTAATTATCGGAGTTGTAAAAGTGTCAAGTACTACTTAGAGCTACTTAGAACAGCCCTTGTTTTTAAAGTTATCAATAGTAAAAAAAAGTATTCGTGTACTATTGATCAAATTTAGCCGGACACAAATTAGCAAATTCAAAAAAAATAAAAAAACAAACAAATATGAAAGATTACATGAAATAATTTGTTTGTATTTTCCAAAAACATTCGTGTTATTAAAAGTATTTAATCGAGTACCGATAAGAAAACGAGTTAAGTAGTCAAAAGTGTAAACTTTTTTCCACACTTTAATTATTTGCCATCAGCTGTTGCCTTTATTTTACGAAATTTTACAAATTTTGCGTTCGCGTACTTTTATGGACAACAGCTTTTTGAGAGAGCAAATTTTTAAGTTTACTCATTTACTGCATTTTACTGTAAAAGTACTCAAACGCACCTATTAGCAAAGATGTCTGAAATAGATGCAACATGTTTCACGTATTGTAAAAGCAACAGTTATTGTTACAAGTGGGCAATAAAAAACTTTCACTTTGAAGAAACAAAAAGCTTAACTTCCAATAGTTTTGTTTTTAAGGATTTATTTTGGACATTGTCTCTGCACAGAGATAATGAAAGTATGAACGTAGGCTTTACGGTAACACCCCAAGGAGAAAAACAATCGGAAATCGTTAGTTATACTGGCGTTGTAACATGCTACATATTAGACCTTCAAGGACAAAAGAAATATTACAAAAAGACCCGCTATGCCCCTTCCCAAATATACATATATTGAAGAAGTGTATACCTCAACTGTTATTTCTAAAACTTCACTATTAAATGAATGGGAAGGGTTAATGCATGACCGCACCTTAACGATTGTATGGAGTGTGGAGTTTTTAATCGACAGTTCCATTACAATACAATCAAACTATACAGAAGTTGCCAGCAATCGTAAATACAATGACGATTTCGAAAATCTCTTTAAAAACCAAAAGTTTTGCGACGTTACAATAAATTTAAAGGATGGAAGTCAAATCCAAGCGCATAAAGCTATATTGGCGGCACGCAGTGATGTCTTTTCTGCCATGTTTGAACACGAAATGTTAGAAAAGAAAGAAAATTGTATCGATATAACAGACTTTGATAGTCTCACATGTCAAAAAATGCTGCATTTTATTTATACTGACAAAGTGCCGAATTTAAGTGAAAGTGTGGAAGAGCTTTTAGCTGTAAGTGATAAATATGAATTAGAGGATCTAAAAATCATGTGTACCCGTGAGCTGGAATCCGAAGTACACGTTAACCCTTTAAAAAAATTGATTTTGGCAGACCGTTATAGATTGGATGTACTAAAACAACAGACCATTAAAGTTATTAATTCTGATGCTAATAATTTTGTTAAAAATAAATATTTTCAACAATTGTGTCAAGATAATGTAGAATTGTTTATGGAAGTATATTTGTCTGCTGTAAAAATAAGTTCATAATTAAGTTTTGTTCATATCTAAAAAAACTAATCAACTTTGTTACTTCAGCCGTCAAAGCGAAGAGGTCTGCTTTAGACATACTAATGTTTAAAATTATTTTTTTTTTTTTTGCCTTATTTTGATAATTATATTACAAAAACATTCGCTAAAAAAATTTTATAAAACTAATGGCCAATCACACGATATCGCACGTTAACGTTCGCATAGAATATTATATTTAAAACAAAATCAAAATTCGAAGATGAAAGCATTGATCGAAAATTAGCAATTGAAAAAATGAACTGAGTTTTCTACTATAAAAGAATTTGCATACTACGTATATTGGTTTTTTTTTTTATTTTTTAGACTAATTTGTTTTAACAAATACAGGGCTCGAATTTTCAGATATTTTAATCAAGTGATTTAGATTAGTAGGTCGATTACTGATGGCAACTGAACTTCAGTCTTGCAACACGACGAAATCAGCAAGCGCCGCTGATGTTAAATTATAAAGTAACATAAGTTAGCGTCGTTGCCTAGCTTAGCTGCTGGCATCAAAACTTTAGTTTAGTTACCATCCGTAATCGACACATAAAATACGTAGAATTAATTCGTATTTTTTTTTTTTTTTTTATTTCATTTAATTAATTAAATAGTTACGAATTTATAATAAAAATGAATGTATGTCTATTGAATTCTGAAAATATGTTGGTCTTTTATTTCTGAAATACAAATAAGTACAGTCGATCAAGTCCGCCATATATGTAATACCCTACATTACTTTACCTTAACAGCTACGGCCAACTTAAATTAAACATTTGACAGTTCTTATTACAAACCAACAATAAGAAGCCGTGTTATTTTATACCCTCAACCGAAAGTAAAAGGGTATATCGTTGGTCTCAAGTAGAAAGGATCTAACTCAAATAATTATAACTGTATAGTAGAAGGTAAAAACAATAGAAACTGTATGTATCATAATGTAAACGTGCTCATACAACTGCTTGCAAAGCCGTTATTCTTTACAATATAGCAATGAATTTTTGTGACGAGGTGTAGGTATTTGTGTAAAATTTATTGGAATTACTGGAAAACTCAATTTTGTAAAAAATGCGAGTTAGGCCTTTCTACTTCAGACCATCGATATATTAAGGCTGGTCGAGTTGTAGGCACGCAAAAAAACGCCGAAGTGACAAGGAAAATCGTATTCTAGGGATCAAAATAACAAACTTTGCCCAATAAACCATACCTCTAAAATGAATTCTGATGTTCCTTATTTTGACACAAAGGTCAAATTTTGAAAAATCCCACCTTGACCCATTTAAAGTGCCCCAATTGAGTCTAAATGTATGACTGACCCTCACTAACTTTGGAGGGCCGACCCACCCAAAGTTTCTTATTTTGATCCCTAGAATACGATTTTCCTTGTCACGTTGGCGATTTTTAAATCAACCCGCCCTATTGTACATATACATATATAATTCAGATTTAAAACAATCTCTGTAATTAAGATACTTCCTGAATAACGTACTTTTTTAAAAAATGTACTTTTTTAAAAATTTACTATTTTTTCGAAAAATTGCGATTTTTGAAAAGATATGTACATATTTACTATTTTAAAAATATGTAATTCTTTAAAAGATATCTTTGAACATACATACATATTTGAGAAGCTACACGCCAACAACAAGAAGCTTAAAATTTATTTTTATAAAAAGTACATTTTGGTTTATTTTTACCTTTTGATAGTAAAATTTAATGTTTTTCTTAAAACCATGCTATGAAGATGGCGTTTTTTCTTCATGACAAAAGCTCTGTTCCAGATGCATAACGAAACAGTCCGAACTTGCACAAAGTTACCCAAAAGCGTTCCACATAACAATTTTTGTGCAATTAAGAGAGTAATTGAGAGAGTATTTTTTTTAATTTCTTGTACAAATTTGCTCGAACTTTTTATTTTATTTTATAAACAATCAGCTGTTTTTTTTTTTAATTTGAAACTGAAAAATTAATCAGGAAATTTAAAAGCAAAAGAAAAAGTTTATAGGCTATTTCCGATGTGCGAAAGAATTCTTTCTTTCGTATAAATATATTGAAAACAAAAGAAAGAATTCTTTCGCACATCGGAAATAGGCTATTAATTTTTATTAAAAAATATACATATTAGAAAGCAAAATGTTAATGAAAAAATTAAAGTGGTAAATGCATTAAGTGTGTACCACAAGATCTCGGGCAAGTTCGGACTAATGAGAGTGAAATGAAAATTACTCTCTGAATTTGCCAAAACTACCCAAAATTGCTGGAACGCAAAAAAACATTTTTGCACTTCTTCAAATACTAATGATGCTTACTTTTCAAATTAAGATCTATTTTAATGATTTAAGACGCTTAAAAGTCATAACATGATAAAACCAAAACATTTACATCATTTTTATTTTATATATTTTGTTTTCTTTTATGTTAAAGATTAAGGGAAACATGTATGCAATAATGCATTTACCACTTTAATTTTTTCATTAAAATTTTACATTTTGCTTTCTAATATATTTTTTAATAAAAATTAAACTTTTTCTTTTGCTTATAAATTTCCTGATTAATTTTTCAGTTTCAAATTAAAAAAAACAGCTGATCGTTTATTCTTGTCCGAACTTACCCAAATAAAAAGTTCGTGCAAATTTGTACAGGAAATTAAAAAAAATTCTCTCTCAATTACTCTCTTAAATGCACAAAAATTGTTATGTGGAACGCTTTTGGGTAACTTTGTGCAAGTTCGGACTGTTTCGTTATGCATCTGGAACAGAGCTATTATTGCATACATATTCCCCTAAGGCCCAACCATAATGTGCTTATTAAGTTGTCTTAAGCAAATGTGCGAATAGATGTAAATTATATGACCCTAACCATATTGAACTTAAAGAAACTTTTTGTTAAGTTTTATGAAACTGTCATTTGCTTAAGCAAAGTGCGAAACTGATCGCACATTCCGTACGGAATCAAGTATTTTTTATTAGGTTTTTGTTTTTTTTAAATACATTTGAGAGACGTTTTGTTAACTTTTGACAGTAGGTTCAGCTAGGCTATGCATATTATGGTTGGGCCTTAAATCTTTAACATAAAAGAATACAAAATATAAAAATGACAATGATGTACATAAATGTTTTGGTTTTATAATGTTATGACTTTTAAGCGTCTTAAATCATTAAAAGAGATCTTAATTTGAAAAGTAAGCATCATTGGTATTTGAAGAAGTGCAAAAATGGTTTTTTGCGTGCCATCAATTTTGGGTAGTTTTGGCAATTTCAGAGAGCAATTTTCATTTTACTCTCATTAGTCGGAACATGCCCGAGATCTTGTGGAACACACCTAAAAATGTACATTTAGAAAATCAAATATTTTGGGGCAGTCTTTACAGACGGATTCAAGGACACTGGCACTGGTGCCGGTGTGTATATTGCTGACACTAACGTAAAAAGGTCATTTAGACTCCCGGATGAGGGCAGTGCTTTACAGAATAAGGAAAGCAAAGTACTCATGGAAGTAAAATTTTGACACTGTTGAAGGGAATACAATTTCAGTATAAATTTTGAGATTAGCGTAGAAAGTTTTGACAATCTTAATTCACCATAGAACTTTGCTACCGTTTCACACACACCCTAAGAAGAAAAAGTTAGCGTCGAATTTAGGAATTTGTGGGTATTTGCAGAATAAGACCAAAAACTTAACGTCGAATTTGGGAATTTAAAAAGCAGAACTAAAAATATTTAACATTTTTAATAAAAATACAAAAAACAGTTAACAAAAATTAAAAACTACACTTTTAAGAACAAAGTGAGCGATGCGTAAAAATCGTTCGGAGAGAGAAAAAGAGTAAGCATACATCGTCGTCCCCATTCCAACAAACTTCGTCTTTCCGACAAGAAATGTGCATAGTGTAAATTGCGACTTATACCATCCGTGTCAAGGGAATTGTTTTTTAAATTTTTTAAATTCGCCTTGATCCGTGTAAACATTGAAAAATACTTAGAACACTTTTTAAAACACGGTGAGAATTTCATATTTATGAAATGTATTTATGATTTATGGGAAAAATTGGAGTTAGTCTTGGTTTTTTACTCATATCTCAGCAATTTATGGAAATTTTGCAGGTTTTTTATTATGGTTTACAACTCTGTTATATTGCGATTAACACAAACATAAAAAATACAACTCATCGCTAGCAGTTGTTTTAATATCAACTCAACTGAGTTGAGATGTAAACCGTAGTAGGGGCATATAATGAGCATATCTGACATAAATATATACCAATCAAGTCCCCATTGTATCTGGGGTCTTCGGAAATCCCATTTCAACAGACGGACGGACAGACGAACAACCGTCATTATGTTTGAAATTGCAAACATAATGACAAAGTTATATATTTATATATATACATAGTATACTAGAGTAACCCTGCCCGCGTTGCTGGACAATACAATAACATACGTTTACGTCTTTGTATTAAAAATTAAATTTTCATGAAAGAATAGACATTTTCCTGAAAAAAAAAAGAACAAAATAATATAAATTTTTTTAAAGTGTTTACAGTTTAAAGTGAGAACACAGTCAATAAACATACAGAAATTAATTAAGTCAAATGACGCGAGCAAGCAGACCTTTATACCGACAAAATGTAATTCTCATTAGGACAAAATACATTTTATATAGAGAAAACACGAATATTCGTAGAAATTTTTCGATGGTTTTTTTTCTTCTTATAAACCATCAGTGAAAGTAGACTTTTCCAACGCATGTACTCGTTTGAAAATCGGTTGAGTGGTTCTCGAGTTATAGAATGACGAACATAGGACAACGTATTTTTATATATGTATATAGAAGATATGTATATACATACATATGTATTTGTATAATAATAGAAGTTTACATATAAGGCGAATGGTGGCTTATTGGCTTCGATCGGATCCAAGCTGGCTGAGTTAAAGTAGATCAAATCTAAGATGTTATGAACATTTTAACGTTTTTCGCCAATTTGGTCATTTCGGCAGAGTTTTCTTACCATAATTTATAATAATATTTATGATTTTATTATAGATTTGTAATATAATTATAATTTTTAATGGACTATAAAAATATAAAAAGGTAAAGCAATAATTTCAAGAACAAGTATAAAACCCGGCTATTAACAAAATCCTTAGTTATTGTGATCGGAAAAAATCGCATAAAATAAATTTAATAATTACTTCAGAATTTTTGTTCTAAAAATAAAAACTAATTTAAACAGTTTAAAGATACATGGCTATGTACCTATGTATGTATAAACCGAAAAATAATTATAATAAAGGAAAAAAGTTAAAATAAACTAAAATAAAGCACGAACTTACAATAGAATTTCACGAGTATGGAGCAAAAGTAAATTTAAATAATTAAGTTGGCAATATAATATACATATGTACATAGGAAGAGTTTAACATGAAGTCAGCCACCAATCGTACCGCTAATATAAATATCCATTATATCTGGATTTGCATGGACAAATTGCTGACGTTTTGCGACAGGTTGTATATGCGGAAAACGACCACCTCTTTGTACGTTTATGGCTAAAAGATTTTGCTGTTTGACCATTTTCTGGCGCTCTTCTTTTTTTTGACGTTTTTCCGCTGCTTGGGCGCTTGTCGACGGTTGACCATCGTCATTTTCAGTTGTTGTTGATGGTGCTTCCCGATTATTCAAAATTGATGACTCGTCTGTAGTGTTAGAACTAATTAAAGAACCATTTTGAGCCCTAAAAGCTAAAGCTCGTTTTATTTTATATTCATAGGCAACTCCAATGTCTTGTTTACATTTGGCGCAAACTTTTTCAGATGGCAAAAAGTCGGGAAATAGTTTATTTATAAAACGTACGTGACGAGGATTTGTTATATATACCCCAGGGCCTCTCAATAAGTGGTTACCAAGAGGGCATTGCATTTCTTACGACTTTTTTTTAGAATTTATGGAATGTAAGGCAATTTGCAGAATGTCCTTTGTGGAAATTGTGTTGTGTTGTCAAAATAAACTAATTCGCCTTTATTTATTTGACCAAAACATCAAATTCGCTTTAAAACATGGTGACGACCAGTGTGGCCATTTTGGTATTTTGCCATCTAATTTTAGCATTAACATTTTTCATTTAACTGCACAATTTTCATATATCACTTGGAATTGTATTTAGCATTTTTAAAAAATGTTTTTAGCTTTTTTTAGCATTATTTATTTTAACAACTAGGGCGAATAGTTCCACTGATTTTACTTAATTTTGACTTAAAATAGTTGTACCTAAAATAATTTCGTATGAAAAGAGATAGTTCTTATGTTAAGAAACATCTTACATGCCTTGTTAAAAAAAAAACAAATAGTATATTCAGTGAATATTAGAAATGCCCTTATCATATTGATTGTTAATACTTTTGCTCTTTAATTAACGATATAAAAGTACAAGAAAATCTTACTTTGTATTAAGATAAAAATTCAATAGTGTAAATGTGTGAAGAAATTATTGCTCTAAACTGCTGAAAAAATAATAATAAAAGCTTCAACTTTCCTTTAACTATAAAAATAAAATGATTTAAAAAAATGTGTATATCATATAAATAAATCGTTTAAATAAAGCATGAATCAGAGGTCTGCGGGCCACTAAATTTAAAATGTAATCTCAACTATCTGTGCTTCACATTTATGTGTATCAAATGCTTTACCAAAAATCTATCCACTTGTTTAAATATAACCATTTATTTCAAATTCGTTAAAAATAAGTCACAAAAATGTATTTAGTTTCGAATAAAATTTTAAACTGGAAGTAAATTTTAGCAAAAATCTTTAAAAAATTTTAGCATTGTTTTTAGCATTTTTTTGGCCATGTTTAATGCCAGATTGTTGAACTAAATCAATTAATAGAAGTTTCCAGATACTGTTTTTTATTTAAGTTTTATTCAAGAAAAATATTTGCTACAATTCAATGCGTTCGCTTTCAATTCAAAGTTAAAACAGAGAGAGAAAAAAAAATTTTGTATAAAAGAAAAAATAGAATAACAATGTTGCCAACATTTTAAATTTCACATATGGATAGAAAAAATAAATAAGATAACCATATTTCAACACTCCTCCATAATCTTATTTTTAACTATTTTTATACATTAATATTGAGCAAGTTTTTAAAGAAATAAAATTTAGTTTTACAAAGAGGTTTAGTGAATATATCTGCCACCTGGTCATCGGATCGTATATACTGCAACTTGATCTTTCCCTCTTGAACCTGTTGTCTTATAAAGTGATACCTCAACTCGATATGTTTAGACCTCCTTGTTTCCAAATGCTCAGCAATGCATTTTGCTCCTTGATTGTCAACACACATCACAACTGATTTATTCTCCAGTGTAATTTGAAATTCATCTAGTAACCTTTTTAGCCAGATTCCTTCTTGAGCAGCTGTACTTAACGCAATATATTCGGGCTCAGTGGACGATAAACTTATGGTTTTTTGCTTTGTTGCCTTCCAAGATAACAAATTTTTATGCGATCCCAAACAATATCCAGTTGTACTCTTCCTATCTTCAACATCTCCCCAGCTTGCATCTGAATAACCACGTAAAGGTAAATCTTGTTTTGATTCTTTGTATACTAATCCTTCATTTCTGGTGGCATTTAGGTAACGAAAAATTCTTTTTACGGCATTAATATGTACACTTCGAAAATTCTCCTGATATCTACTTAAAGTGTCCAAATGCTCAAATAAAGCAAACTACCAATTGCTTGTCTATATTTCTGTTGATCCCATTCCGCACAGTCATATGTTGTTTCATTTTCATTCCAATTTTTCTCCATAGGAGTATCTTTAAATTTAGAATTCGCAAAACCAAAACGCTTTAATAATGCAACTATATTCTCAGTTTGATCGAAATCAAATCAAATCACCACTTTCAACTTTTGTTATACGCATGCCAAGGAATTCCTTTAGTTCACCCATATTTTTAATCTCAAATTGCTTCTCCAAAAATACAATAATGTTTCCAATTTCCCTTTCATCATCGCCACATAAAAGAGTGTCATCAACATATAGCAGTAAAAAAAATATTTCTATTTTTGTATAGACAATAGTCATTTTCGGATCGAAGAAAACCATATTTTAACATCTTTGCATTAAACTCGTTATTCCAACAAAAAGCACTCTGTTTTAGGCCGTAAATAGATCTTTTAAGCTTACATAATTTACCATCAAATGGTGGAGGTATTGTCATATATATATCCTCCTTCAACTCTCCATTCAAAAAAGCACATTTAACGTCCAGTTGATGAATTTTGAAATTATTCTGAAATGCCATTGATATAAATGATCGTACAGTTACACAATTAGCAACTACAGCATATACGTCGTTAAAAGAATCAAATTTTTGCTTACAACTAATCTAACTTTTCTTCGAATACTGCCATCACTGCTCTTTTTAATGTTAAAAACCCATATGGCATCAATTCTATCTTGGCCCTCATCTTCAACCAGCATCCACGTCTTTTTCTTAGTAATCACCTCCACTTCTTCGGCTATCGATTTTTTCCATTCCGTATCTTTATAAGCCTCCTCAAACGAATGGAACTTCTGATAAAATTGACGAGTAAGCACACAACGCATCTTCATATACCTCGTAGTCATCCAAATATTTCGGTGTTTTTCTCAAACGTTTCTCTTTTTGGTCTTCATCGTTTTTTATAACATTATCATCTGTTTTAATTTCTACTACTTCATCAACTTTTGCTTCATCTTTGTCATCTTTACTTTTATTTTCTTCAGATATTTCTTCTTCATAGCATTTAATCTTAATTGTTTCATAATTCAAAAATCTCACGTCTCGACTACTTATTACTTTTTGATCTTCCTCATCATAAAACCTAAAACCATTGGTCGTGTAACCAACCAACTTCATTTTTCTTGACCTGGCCTCAAATTTACCCCTCTGAATTTGTTTCGGGACATTAACGTAGGCTTCACTACCAAAAGGGTGTACTTTGTTAAAGTCCGGCTCTTCATCATACCATATTTCAGCTGGTGTCTTGCCTTTTTCTATTACATTCGTCGGACAACAATTTAACACATACGTTGCATGCTGAACTGCTTCACTCCACAAATATTTTGGTAAGCCAGAATCTAGTAATGCACATCTAGCATTATTCACCACGGTTCTATTGAACCTTTCAGAAACTCCATTTAGCTGTGATGAGTAACGTATGGTTGTCTCTGTGACTATGCCATTTATTGAACAATATTTTATAAATTTGTTTATTTTTGTACTCCGTTCCACCATCAATTCTCAAAACTTCAATTCTGCGATCGAACTTATTATAAACCTTTTCAGCGTAGTCTCTAAATGCTTCAAATACTTCAGCCTTACTACGTAAAGTGTAAACTACCGAGAAATGTGAATAATCATCGATGAATGTAACGAAATACTTTTTGTTATCATGGCTCAAATAATTAACTGGTCCGACTAAATCACTATGTATCTTTTCACCACAACGAGTTGCTCTTTTTCTTGTGCCCTTAAAAGGGGATTTTGTCATTTTTCCACTTAAACATGTTTCACAAACATCATCATTTTTGTAGTGACAACTGTGACCAAATTTTCTATGTAGTTCACCTTTGCCTGGAACTGCTGCGATTTCAAACGTGTTCGAGCATTCTATTCGGAAAATCTGCCCACTTTTGTTGCTCTTAATTTCGACCATATTACCATAAAAATTCACACTATACCCCATTCTGGTTATCTCCTTAACTGAAATTAAACTTTTTTCCAAACCTGGTACCATCAAAACGTCAGTCAAGTATATTGGGCCACCCTCGGTTTTAAGCAACAAATTCCCTCTACTCTTACAGGTCAAATGTTCACCCTTTTTTGCAATATTTATCTTCGATGGATATTCCAATTGACACACGTCATTCATATATTTAAACCACTTATCACTCACCATATGATTTGATGCACCTGAGTCCATAATAAATTTGTCTGCTGTCTCGTTTTTTGCTACGTTACATTCATCCTTTTCAATTTCACAGTTAAAAGTAATTGGATTCGAATCGGCACAATTGGCATTACCACCTCCTCTTCGCTTGCGATCGTCATCGTAATTATTTTTATGCCAATTGCCCTTATTCTTATTTTTGCAAAATTTACTTGTATGACCAAACATATTACACCTGTAGCACTTCACGTTCTTCATTTTAGGACAATCTTTAATTTTATGGTCGCCTTTGCATTTGTAGCACTGTCTACTTGACCTAAAAGCATCATTGCCACACATTGTAGAAACATTTTTATCGTTCAATTTAATTTCTTCCTTAAGCAATCTGCTTGTCAAATTATTTAAACTTCTTTCAGCTGCAGTTGTGCTTTCCCATGCCGTACTAAAATTAGAATATTCTGCGGGAAGGCTCGAAATAATTTTATTTATAACCATCGTATCAGTTATTTCTTCACCTTGAGCTTTTATTTGCGCCAAAAGGCATTCTACATCCGCCAAAAAATTTTTCACGTTGCTAGAAAATTCTAACCTAAAAAATTTCTGCATTAAAAACTGCAACTGCGTTTCGTCTTTTTGCTGATATAATGAACAAAGTTTCTCAAATATTTTTCTAGGCGTATCACAGTTTAAAATATTTCTTAATTTGGAAAGCTCCAATGAAGAAACTAAAATTCTTTTCGCTTTACCGCATCTCAATTCAAAATCGTTTCTTGCACTATCATTATTCACCGGCTCCAACTCAGTACCATTTACTATATTCCATGCCTTAATGCTTTCCAATAACGCCTTTATCTGGAAACGCCACACTTCAAACCCGTACTTCTGAATACTAATAACTTTAACATTTATGTCTTCCATTTTTTACTCTTGGGATGCTGGGCCCATAACCTGTTGAACTAAATCAATTAATAGAAGTTTCCAGATACTGTTTTTATTTAAGTTTTATTCAAGAAAAATATTTGCTACAATTCAATGCGTTCGCTTTCAATTCAAAGTTAAAACAGAGAGAGAAAACAAAAATTTTGTATAAAAGAAGAAATAGAATAACAATGTTGCCAACATTTTAAATTTCACATATGGATAGAAAAAATAAATAAGATTACCATATTTCAACACAGATTCAGCTGAAAATTTTTTTTAGATCTGGTCACACTGGTGACGACATACGTTGTCAACTACTAATTTTCAAAACGCACTTATGCTAATATGTAACCGATCGTTTAGATTTTGATTTTTGCGATGGTTTCGTAGGAATTGCCGGACGATGGCAAGATGACCTTCACCTAGTCCATTTTTGAGTTGTTGGCTTCCTTGTACAACTTCAGTGAGTTGACGACGATTGAACTCATCATTGATGTGAAAAGCGGTCACCACCACTTATTCCCACGAAATTTTGTCATTATTTAGTGCTTGATCATGAAGGTCAACGCCACCCATTTCTGAATTGTTATTTGCAATCAATTTTGGCTGTTGGACTCTTATCGTGGTTTTTCGGTCGAGAACCATCGAAATTCAAGAAATTTAACGGTTGATCCATAGGTACAGCGTTGTTATCAGTCCATTTCACAAAAATAAATAAGTGAATTAAATATACTCTATGACCATTTGGGAGAAGTTTGTCTTGGTGTTGAGTGCTGGATTCTCCTTAGCAGCCCTTGAAGAGCGTCTTCGCTATTGCTATTGAAACCTCTATATTACCCAGAATATCTGGCGGTATGATGTTAGCGATAAGATCCTCAACGTCACCGTTCTCCTCATATGTATTGATATTCGCATCTGGTGGAATATACGCAACATAAAAAAAATTATGATTTGAAGCCCCTTTCACAAAATCCAAAGCGCTGTCTAGATTATTAAATCTTCTGTCATAAAATATTGATGGGTTTCTGCTTTCAAACGCCATGATAATTCGAAAAAAATAATATAAAAAATCTAATCAAAATATATACGTTATCAGCCATTGCACCCAAGCGAGTATACTGTTTTTAAAACTTCCCTTTCGCTTTGAAAATCACTTTTTTATGAAAAAGAAAAACTTTAAAATTAGAATAAAACAAGCCTTTTTATTTGCAAATTATGTGCAAAGTTTTTTAATTGTTATGATATAAACTTTTGGTAGTAATGGGCTCATTCAATTTATTAATACAATTTTGTCACGTTACATATTATAGAATGAATTTCGGTGTTGTTTTAAAAAGTATTAAAGCTTTTTATGTTATTAACTTGGAGGCAACACGATCAATTTTTGTCTTTCAATTTTAGCGAGCAAATTTTTCGTTTGTCAGTATAAAGGCCCAACCATAATATGCATAGCCTTGCTTAACCTAATGTCAAAAATTTACAAAAAGTCTCTCAAATGTATTTAAAAAAACAAAAACAAAATAAAAAAACATTTGTTTCCGTACGGAATGTGCGATCATTTTCGCACTTTGCTTAAGCAAATGACAATTTCATTAAACTTAACAAAACGTTTCCTTAAGTTCTATATGGTTTGCCTCATATGATTTACATGTATTCTCACATTTTCTGAAGCCAACTTAAGCACATTATGGTTGGGCCTTAATTTGTTTTCTTGATGACATCTTGCAAGTAAATGGCTTAAAAATTGCGTGCAGCCTACGTCACAGCTTTCAATTTATGTTAATTTTGACAAACAGTATATGTAAAAGACTATCAACAAAAAGTTGATCGTGTGGCCGCAGGGTAAAATGTAATTTTATATTCAAAAATTGATGTACTGTTTTTCCCTATTGTACTGATTTTTTCTGTTATCTACTGATTTCCCTGATTTCAAGACTGGCAACCCTAGCCAACAACCAAAAAGCGACGTCGTAAAGTTACCCACACACGAGGCAATATTTGTCGAAACATGGTATGTTTTGACAAATGTTCCTACGTGTGTGGGGATGTTTGTGGTTGAAATTCTTGTTACCTTTTTGGTTTCTCAAATATCAAACATTTTTGATATTTTATGTTTCCAAGCAAAATGTCATCGTGTGTGGCGATGTTGACTGTTTTTTCTTTCTCATTCTGTTGAGAGCAGTTGTTGAGTGAGGTGGTTTTGCAACTCTCGGAGAAAAAATTATGAAGAAAGAAATCGGAAAATAGCAACAATTGCAAATTGTGAGAGTTTATGGGACATAAAATATGATAGGTATACAAAGAAAATAAATATTTTTTTTTGTGTTTTGTAGTTGTATATTCAAAAAACACGCAATACTGATGTTTCGTTCTAAGTGTAATCGTCTGTGGTAAAAACTGAAACATATGTATATCGTAACACGTGTTTTGACAAATGTTGCATCGTCTGTGGGTACCATAACAGCCCCAATATCCGATTCTATGCCAGATAGAAACGATTTTTTTTTAATAGGTTCTTTGACTAAGGTAAATTGCTGTTCACATTTCATTGATATATACATATACATATATATGGGGGATTTCATGTCAAGTGACCCAACTTTTGAAATCTATGTCTTCCGATTTGGATGAAATTTGCACCAAGGTTAGTCTTATTGGATAGTAGTTTAGACACAACATCAACAAGATCGGTCAAAAAGTTTCTGAGTTAGAGGGGGTCAAAATTTGACATTTTGGCCAAACCGGTGTTCTTTCTCATCCATGTAACTTATTATCTATTTGTCCCAAACAAATTATTTTAAATTTTTTTTTTTTTTTTTGGAAACGGTTTTTTTTTTTTTTTTTTTTTTTTGCTCAAAAGAAAGCTTATGTTTTTTCCTTTTAGGTACTTTTGGTCGCTTAGTGGGATGCGAGTGGGATATGTATAAAACAAATAATTTCTAACTCAAGACGAGGGTTTTTCGATTTTTAGCATATGCACTATTTTGAATTTTTTCCTTTTTATGTGTAAGTGTTTCTAAAATCTTAAACATAAAACTTATGCTGAGAAACTAGACAAATTAACCTTTCCGACGGTATATAACATACCGAACTAGCATTTCATTCCCTCGATACTGTAATACCCACAATATGTTAATCCCAGGAATAAAATCACTTTTTCTATAGAGATGTTTACAAATTAAATCTTTTTATTTATTTGTAATAATAATTAAATAATAATAATAAAAACAAAAAGATAAATAATCTAAAAAATTTAATCTCAATCACATAAATTTAATAAATTTTTTTTGTTTTTTTTTAAATTTTTTAAAAAAAATTTTTTTTTCTTAACTTTAAAACTATTTTTGTATTTTTTTTTTTTGGAAAAGGTATTTTTTTTTTATTTTTTTGCTCAAAAGAAAGCTTAGGTCTTTTCCTTTAAGGTAGTTTTGGTCGCTTAGTGGGATGTGTGGGGAGAACAAATCAGCCTTATTACGATTCTCGATGTCGGTAACAACGTAAGTCGAATTTTGTAGTAGATTAAAGAACACAGGTTGTGTGTTACTTTAATCTACTACAGAGTCGTTTTCGACTTCGAGAACCGTAATAAGGCTGAATATAAAAAAATGGTGAAATATGGGAAATTAAATGTCTATGTTTTCCTTTTTGTTCTACAAGTGGTACCTTTTTAATTTGCTATAATAGATATTCAGCCTTATTACGGTTCTCGATGTCGGTAACAACGTAAGTCGAATTTTGTAGTAGATTAAAGAAACCAGGTTGTGTGTTACTTTAATCTACTACAGAGTCGTTTTCGACTTCGAGAATCGTAATAAGGCTGATTAGAAACATAAAATTATAGGTGCAGGGTCCTGAGTGAATGAGAACCTATAACGTTGGTAATTTTTTTAAAACTTAGAAACATAAACTTTGGCATATAAATATGACCACGAAAGAAAGGTAACGAGGCAACGGGTTAAATTATTGGTAATTATAAAATAATTTTAGATATTCTCATTATCTACTTTATGACCACCTGTATAACTATCTTGACGCGATGTGGTGGTTTAAGTGTCGGCTATAGTGTCTGTCTTGGAACTTGAATCCGGACAGCTGAGTCGGAACAAGTTTAAAGGCAGACGCTTTAAGGCCAGCATGATCAAGGGTTATCCATTTATCATCCTATTCCCTTCACCTACAATCCTTCCCCCCCCCCTTTTAATCCCACTTCCCCCACTTTTAAGGTCAAGGTGGTTGATAGCAGTGCCGAGGATCTGGATGGCTAGATAGTGGTTAAAGAAACTAGTCGCGAACAGCTTCCCTCTGACGCTGATGGCAAAGGTCAGTTGTATTTCTAGCCTAGTCCGTGCAAAACGTCACTGCGCGAGATGGTCCTTTGTATACGTTCATACTCGTGGGATTGGAAACTGGACAATTTCAAATTAAAACAAAAAACGGACATAGTGACAGAAGTTGGTGCAGGGAGTATCACTGACAACTCAGCAGGCCCGATGTCAGATTCCGACTCGGATCTGCTGGGTGTTCACAGGGATATTCTGCTGCAAGAAAGTCAGCTAACGACAGAAATGACAGAGACCAACTGGATGGGCTCGCCGATGGACTCACTGACACGTTCTGGGGCCTCGGAGACTCGGTGATCTGACCTTGGACTCTGATGATGAACACGAAATAGCTATGATTTCGGCTCATGGTCAGGACCAGAGGGTTGAACCATCGACTTCTGTGGTCACATTCGAGACAGAGAGCAAATTCCATTGTTCGGCAGGATGCGACAGAACAGGTCACATCGGAGAGCCGATCGAATCTCGAAAAAGCCAAGAGTGGTGGGGGAGTCTCCTTAGCCTTTCTAGAAAAGATAGCTAAGAAAGACTCTGCACTGCACGATGGGCGGGATAGGCATTTGCTGAGGATGTACCGGAAGAACGCTGCTAGATTCGAAAGAATCCACGGTTCTGTCGGTGCCATCCTAGAGCTTCCCTATCCTGCGGGGTATACAGCAGAGGATGCTGAGGAATCAAATGTTGTCAGTTAAGACAAAGGATCCTCACGAGACTCTGCTGGCGTATCCGCTTACAAGGAAGGTAGAAGGAAGGAGGGTAAGAGTTCACTACCCAGCCCTCTTAATGTTGACAGTTTGGTCACGGTTAAGAGAGCTAGGTCTGGGGACGAATTACCCACAGTAGACCAGGAGTCTCTCAGGAAGTTGAAGTCGATGAGTGGGGTTGCGATATTTGGGTTGGGGTCTATCAGATTTAGGTTTCCCAAAAATGATGGACCCTAAGAGGCTGAATGTGGTGCAGATAAACCTGCATCACTGTGAAGCAGCCTCAACCGAATGTAACCCACCTTATCTAAAACAACGTGGACGTGGCCTTGATCCAAGAGCCCTGGATCAACAACAATCGGGTAGTTGGATTAAAGGCCACGGGATATACACTGTTCGTACCCCACACGGATGAGAAGGTTCGAACTTGTATAATGGCAAGAAATGAGCTCAAATTTATGTTGTCTCATTCTTTCAGCAATGGAGACCTCACGGTTGTGACAGGTGAAGCTAGGGACAAAACGGTCCTAGCATTAGCATCGGTATACTTACCGCATGAGGCTACCGATCCACCTGGTGTGAAAGAACGTGAGTTGGTGGAGCACTCAAGCAGAAGGGGCTCGAGACTGGTACTCGGTTGCGACGCTAACGCACACCATACCCAATGGGAAAGCACCGAAATCAACAAAAGGGGTGAGTCTATGTTTGATATTATTATTGCTAGCAATCTAACATCTGTAATAGGGGGAATACGCCAACATTCAGAACTAGAGATAGGGAGGCAGTAATAGCTGTTACATTGAAGAACTATAGAGACTTAGTAGATGATTGGAGGGTGGCTTTGGAATTTTCCTTCTCTGACCATGGTCGTATATCCTTTAATCTAAATTTCGAAAAGTCAAAAAGGCGTCCTTATAGGAATCCAAGGAGGACGAACTGGGATTCTTTTTCGGAATTGGTGAATAGTAGAAATAGTGAATAGTAAGGGTAAATCTGTTGAGAGTGCGCTTCATGATGTGGTGGGTTATATAGAACGGGGAT
Organism: Pollenia amentaria; assembly: GCA_943735925.1. NCBI lineage: Eukaryota > Metazoa > Arthropoda > Insecta > Diptera > Polleniidae > Pollenia > Pollenia amentaria. Next base: position 68,861,854 of record OX031007.1, on the reverse strand, counting down.
ACAGAGGGGGCCTTTAACAATGTGAGAATAGAGGCCATAAGGCAGGCACTGAGTGATTTAGAGCTTTCGTTATTCTTGGTCGAATGGATAGCTCTGATGCTTAGCAGCAGAGTTCAGGAAACTCGTGACTAGGGGGACCCCACAGGGGGGAGTTCTCTCTCTCTTATTGTGGCTCTTGGTTGTCAATGTCGATCTGGGACGTTTTGACAGGATAGGTCAGAAGGTCGTCGCCTACGCGGATGATGTAGTTATATTGGTATCGGGCAAGTTTCTGCCGACAATTAGCGATGTCATGCAAGGGGCGCTGGGCGAACTGTCAGCATGGGCGACTGATAAGGGTTTGGGAGTTAATCCGGAGAAGACAGAATTAGTTCTTTTCACTAGGAGGTACAAGGTGGAAAATTTTTGGCTTCCGGTACTAGGGGGATGAGAGCTTAGGCTATCTGATAGTTCTAAGTATCTAGGAGTTTTTCTGGACAGTAAGCTATCCTGGAGAAGGAATACTCAGGAGAGACTAAAGAGGGGTCTCAATGCCTTCTATGCTTGCAGATCGTCGATAGGTAGGAGTTGGGGACTCCAGCCGTTAGTTGTGGGATGGCTGTACACTTCGGTGATTAGACCCATTCTTACGTATGGATGCTGTGTCTGGTGGGAGGCATTGAAACTAGCTAGTCGGAGGGACCTTCTGTCTAAGGCTCAGAGGTGTACTTCGAACGGCATGACAGGTGCCTTGAGAAGTACCCCTCAGGCGGCTCTGGATGTTATTCTTCATCTTCTGCCTATAGAGCAGTATGTGATGGGAATGACAGCAAGGAGCATTCTTAGGCTGAGGGAGTTAGGATTGTTGGGAAATTTCACGGAGGGTGACTCGCGGATCTTGAGTGAAATTAGTACTAGTGGTTATCACCTACGCTCGCCCGGCTCTACGGATTATGTAGTCACTAGGGTCGATTTTGGGCGTTTGCCAGTGGTGATATTGCCTTCTAGGGAGAGCTGGTCAGGGCAGAGCAGATTGTATGGGAGATTTGCTATTTTCACTGATGGCTCAAAGATAAAGGGCACGGGTGCGGGGGTCTACATTGAGGATCTGGACATCAGAAGGTCATAAAGACTGCCCGACGACTGCAGTGTATTTCAGGCTGGAGGTTCTCAGGGCCGTGGAATTGGTAGGGGCTAACATTGCCAAGGGCTCGGAGGTAACTATATATGTGGACAGCCAGGAGGCTCTTAGGGCCTTGATGGGCTGTTATGTGAACTCCAGGCTAGTAGACGATTGCAGGAGGGCTCTAGGAGTAATCTTAGGGAATTATGTTGTGAGGCTCTGCTGGGTACCGGGTCACTGCAACATCATCGGCAACGAGATAGCTGATGAGTTGGCATGACTAGGCTCGGAAATGAAGGAACCTGACAGTTTGCAGGTGGTGAGGCCTCCAATGGGCTTCTACTTTGGGATAATTAGGGAATGGATTCTGAGTAGAACTAATCAGGCTTGGCGGGGCCGAACGGACTGCCGAGTATCGCGCACGCTGTGGCCGATGCTTAGTAGGTCAAATTCGGACGCGCTGCTGGGTAAGAGTAGGACCTGCGTCAGGACCATGATAGGTATTATCACGGGCCACTGTATGGTAGGCAGAATGGCGGTGAGAATGGGGTCTGGCTTATCGGATATATGTAGGCTGTGTGAGGACCCAGAGGAGTTGGAGACAGTTGAGCACTTTCTGTGTCACTGTCCCAGGCTACAGAACAGCAGGCTGAGGCGGCTAGGTAGCAGATTCCTGCACGATCGGGAGATGTCTTGGGCTGCGGGCTGGAGAATCTGACGGGATTCGTAATGGGAATGACCTGGCTGCGCGGCAGGAGGCTGGGGACTGGTTACATGTAGGGCAGTTTTCCTGTTTGGTAGGGTTGTTTTTGCTTGTTCTGTCCGATTTCTTATCTTCCACTATCTTCCTTTCCTGTGCTTTCACCATTCTCCAACTCTGTCACACTATTCTTTCAGTTCTTTCCTCCTTTCTTTCACTAATTAAGCGTCACAATGGACCATATTGGTCTCTGGGTGAAGGTGTGAAGTTTGCTTCACACCAGCCTTTCTAACCTAACCTAACCTATTTGGCCCAAATGCATTTCTTTGGTGTTTGTTTCATAACAAACAAGACGGTCATAAAGTAAACAATGAGAATATCTCAAATTAATTTATAATTAATAAGAATCTTTAATTTTGTACTAATAAAAACACCTGATCGGTTAAAAGCAAAACAAAATACAGAAGGGTTTTTTTAACAAGTTCGTTATTTTATTTAGCACTAAAAATATCAAAATATATGTCCTAAGTTAAACAAAAGTATGACTTCTTATCGCATAAATATTTTTAATAATTTTTAAAATCAACATTAGCTTATAAATTTTGCAAAATATCCTAATGTTACGTTTTTACTTAATAAAACGCGTTAAGGTTAATTCCCTTTATAATAAACCTTTGAGTTCTTTTAATTGCAAATCAAAATTTTATGAGTTAGCCTCTATTTATTGTTCAAAACTATTCCTAGTTGATTCAAGAACCATCTAGTATATTATAGAATGTTGTGTTCGAATTATCTTAACATAACTGTTATACATCTTAATCTAAAGTCTACAATTACAGTTGCTAGAAAATTTAGTACAGTAGGAATTAAAGTACTGCACAATTCAACATTTTATGTAAAAATGTCGTTCTCCATATTTTCATGCATTGACATGTTATGTTAACTCAGACAAGGTGTTATGCCATGTTATGTCTACATTAACATACTGTCTTTGCATGCCTATGCTATTAAGTTAAACTGTTGTAGGCTGTTATTTCAATAACATGTATTTTTAAATGTTTAACCTGCAGCATGTTTTTAATACTGTTTGAACCTGCCTGCCTTGTATTAAAAATATTAATTATTTCTTAAAGATTCTAAATTAAATAACAATTGTTGGAATAGAAAAAAACTTTTATTTTAAATTTTATATTAAATTTTGTTCTTAGAATACATTTTTTATTTCAAATAAGCTCAAAAACAATTTAATAAGTAAAAAACGGGTTTTGATGTACATTTATATTTGAATATTTAAAGTTACACTTTAAATCCATATATATTGGGTAGTTGCAAAATTAACATTTTTTCTCGATAAAACGTTTAACGTTAAAATCCTACTTTACTAATCATTTGAATTTGTAGTATTCAATGCATTCAAATGTAAATTGGTATGTAAAAACATAATTTGATTAACACTTTCGGGGTTTTTTCCGAGTACCGACCTTTTTTCGGATAAAAAATGTCGAGCTTTTGAAAAGAGCCTTTCCGAAGAAGCTGAGCTGGCTGGTGTTGCTAATACAAATCAACTTAAATTGAAAAGCAAGGGATATTCTCTTTTGCGGGCTTCCCACCACTCCAGAGGATCAAATTCTTTGTGGTATAAAATTGTCTGGCTCTCATACCTCAAGATTTCATTGTGCACTTGGTCATCGTATTCGGGTGGAAAAACAGCCTGCACAAAATCATTAAAAGGATCATCTTCAGAATCTACTGATTCCATTGTAGTGTCTGCGACATTCGATGTGTTTTTGTATATTTCTAACATTTTTATGCATTGTTCATGAATGCTTCTCTTCTCACTCTCCGAAAAATGTTGTAGCTTGTTCGCCGGTGGAAATAAAAAGAGTGCAATTTTATGAAAATCCTTTATGTTAGGATCAATCACAGATTCTATATAAAGCGAAATTTTCTCCTTAAATATTCTAATAGTTTGTGAATCATTTTGTTCGTTTACTATAACTGCTTTTTTAAGTTTTCTTATTTGAGGATAAACGTAATGAATCGTAGGATATTTTTCTCCTTCCAAAAGCTTCGATACTTCCTCAAAGGGTTTAAGAATCTCAATTATATCGTTTATATTAGCTATATTAAGATTTGTCAATCTAGCAGTCTCCTGCTTTTCTTGAATTATCTGGGTTATGTGGACCCAGTTTAACAGTATTGATTTTAATAAATAGAAAACAGTGTTCCATCGTGTTGGAGTATAACTTTTTAATGTTGTGTTTAAATAACTATTGACACCTGACTTCTTGAAATATTTTACAAGCTTGGTGCAAAATCTTACAGTTGTGTTCACTTCAGCTGTATAAAATATTGCTTTTTCAATGACATTATTTATAAGGTGGTTAATACAGAAGATATTTTCATTAAAATTAAACGCTGCTTTCATATTTGATCCTCCGTCAGTTACTATTGTGACCCTTTCGTTTAATTCACAGTCAAATTCGTTCAGCATACATTCTATTTTATTTCTAATAGAAATACCTATAAAGATTTATTGAAACATTTATATTTCATATGTTAAAAGTCTGTAAGGATTTGTTTTCGGATATAAATAAAAAAAACAAATAATTTAATGATATTTATTATCGCGCTTAAAAACCTACCGGTATTTCTGTCACTTCCCATTCCGATCATCCCGAGAACTTTACTCTCTATGTTTCCAGATTTTATGTAGTGGACAGTGGCTCCAATATATGATGTTTTTAAATAATTGTCGCTCCATAAGTCACAGGTGATACTGAATCCAATTTCTTTTATAGAACACAATTCTTCTTTAAGAATTTTGTGCTGATTGTTGTAAAGGCTTCCAATATTTCTGGACACAGTTGTAGAGTGTGGCAGAAGACCTCCCACATCCAAATTCTTTCCAAACACATGGCCAGTGTTAACACAAAACTGAGCAAGATTTAAAAGTCCTTCGTCATTAACAACATTAAAAGGTCTACAATTACCAACCACCCACTGAACAACTAAGTCGGTACACTTTTTTTTCAACTCGGTGTTTGGTTCTACTTTTGGTAATGAATTCTCTTTCGATGATTTATATTTAATGAAGCAATTATGACGCAAAAGATTTGAGGTACACTTAACATTAAATTTGTACACATTTTTACACCGTGAGCAAAAAATAAAGTTTTTTATGTCTTCGCCGTTATTTTTTATTTCACGAAATATATTAAATATTTCGCTTTTTGAATTCTTTTTCGTGGTAGAATATATACCACTTTCAATTTTTAGTTTTATTTCACTTGCACTGCTCATTTTTGATTAGAAAACTTAAAAACTAATATCGACAATTGTTTGTTAAGAGACTCTTATTAAAAGCTTGCAAATGTAAATAGCAACGATTTTGCGAATAGCAGTTTTGTTTTGTTTTTGTTGTTTTTATGTGTGTTGAATTTACACAGAACCTATATTTGTGAGGGGTGAGCTAAAAAATTGAAAACGTTCTCTCGAGTTGGCATATTTTTTTTTCTAAAATCTTCAAGCTAAATCCTTGAAATTAATAACAATCATAATTAATAAGTTTTCCTATTTTATTTTTAGTTATATTGTTTATAATAAGCCATTCAAATGATGAATTGTAATTATTAACAACGTATACTGCATATGTCGCATGTGTCGCAATTTAATGTTAATGTTGACATGTTAATTTTCCATGTTGATGTCTGTAAAGTCACTGTTAAAACTATGCATTGTTTTGTTTTCATTTAATTCGACAGTGTCTTATTATGTTATTGTCAAACATGTTTGAGTGGCATAACATGAATTGACAATAACATTATGTGGCGATGTTAACATGATTTATAGTTCAACATTTGCAGGTCTTTAGTAGGAATTAATAAGACATAAAACTATAATTTACAAGATAACTTATAACTAAAACCATAAATAGTTCTAAGACAAATCTAATTTCGTAACACTGCCCTAAACCTAAGCCTGTTCGTCCCGAATAGGCTCAGATTCTTCGTTTCCATAATTGTTCTAAATGTACCACCTTCATTTTTGATCTTGGACTCTTATATTTCCTAATTCGACACACCACGTCATTCAGTTTTTTTATCACCTTATATGGTCCATCATAATGAGTTTGCAGCTTGGGAGATAATCCTTTCTTGCGTTGTGGATAAAAAGTAAAACCAACTGGCCTTCAGTAAAGCCTTCCGATTTTGCCGCCCGTGCGTATCTGACTTTCTATTGTTATTTAATGAATTGACACGGCTCCATCTTAACTTGTTTTTCTGCTCTTGGGAAGAGCGCTTACTATCCACTGGTACGGATTGTTCACCAAAGTTGTACTGCTGTGGCGATGTTATACTCTCTCTAATGGACCCCTGACCGCAACACACTGTGGGCATTTTATTATGCAATCAATCACGGTTTGCTTGCAACCGACCCAATAGTAGCTTTCTTTTAACTTCTCTATGGTTTTCGTTACGCTTCTCTTCAAGACTTCGCATACTTTAGAAGAAGGTACTACAATAAGGTTTTTAGTCGATTTGCCATCAGTACTTTCCCATGTACGGTATAGGCAATCATTTGCCACCTCAGACAATTCCACTGCGCACAATACGCTTTCATCAGTGGATCCTCCAATGTGATTTCTTTATGAGTCGGTATTTTACCTTCTTTCTTAGCCTTCATGATCCGCACCAATATGGGATCATTTTTCTGCGCTGTTGACCAGTCTTCGCTGGGTTTCACATGTAATAGGCGAATCGCATTGGTGCAGTTCTTGTTTTCAGCCTCCATGCAGTGCTTTCTCATATTTACTTGGCCGTCTTGAGTGTGTGCTCGGCTCACCACGTTTTCCATCGTCTCTCTGGGATGACAATTTCTTACGTTTACAAGTGACTAGCTGTCTTACAAGGGCATCACTTCCGTTCCCAACGTTAAGGGGTACCTCTAGACCATAACGATTCATAATTTGTCGTCCCAATTCTAGACTTATGTTTTGACGAAACATAAAATCTGCCCCAATTATGATCTCGTCCAGAATTTCAGCAACAATAAACTCATCAAAAACGATCATATCGGCCATTCTTATTTCCACTTTTGCTTTGCCATATACAGGCTCTCCCGTAGCTGTTCTCAAGCTTAAGACCTAACCATAATGTGCTTAAGTTGGCTTCAGCAAATGTGCGAATACATGTAAATCATATGAGGCAAACCATATTGAACTTAAGGAAACGTTTTGTTAAGTTTTATGAAATTGTCATTTGCTTAAGCAAAGTGCGAAACTGATCGCACATTCCGTGCGGAATCAAATGTTTTTTATTTTGTTTTTGTTTTTTAAAATACATTTGAGAGACTATTTTGTAAATTTTTGACAGTAGGTTAAGCAAGGCTATGCATATTATGGTTGGGCCTTTACCCCGCTTAGTGGTTCGACATATCCCCTTATCAAATCAGCCCTTATAATGGAATGCCCTGCAGCAGTGTCGATAGTCAAAATGCAGATTTCACCATTGATATAGGGTCCGTTCGTAAATGCAGTTGTTGCGCATCACTTGCGCATCAGCAAAGTTGAATGTTCATAAAAGCATCACTTTTAAGAAACTTGGCATCACTCTCATAGGTCGAAAGTTTTTTTATGCAGTGATGCCGCAGCTCTGCAGGAAATTTTTGCAATCAGAAAATTAACTGATGCAATAACTTTTGATATAAAAGAAATCGTTTTATTTTAAAACTGTCCCATTTTGTTTCAATATATTCAATAAAATTTGTCATCACTATTTTTGATAACATTTTTATTATTATTTTATGTTCGTTTATGAAACTTTTGAAATTTAGCTCGTGCTCAAAAATTCAAACTTTTCACAGCTGTTGTGCAGTAAAAAACAGGGTAGGAAAAAATTCTACTCGCGAGCACAATTCGAGTCAACTCTCTCATTTTAAAATTTGTGCTCGCGAGTTTTATTTTTAAGCTCGCGAGCACAAACTTTTTACGAGTCATAAGATTTTTGTGCTCGACTCGTAAGCAGATAACAACTCGTTTTAAAATTTGTGCTTACGAGTTTTATTTTTCAACTCGTAAGTACAAATTTTATGCGAGCAGAAAACGAGCGCATACGAGTTGAAATCGAGCAACTCGTTTAAAAAAATTAATATTTGCTTGTGCGAAGTAAAAATATACATACATATGAATTTTTAGAAACGAAAGGTAGGCAAATGTGTAGGAAGGGGTTATAAAAACATATGCACACATATGAATGCTGGGCATAACCATGTTGATAAGAATGTATGTGTGTTTGTATGTATAAATGTTTTCTTGTTTAAAAATATGTAAACCTGCAAAATGTTTAATGATGTGTAATAAAATGTATGCGTTCTTAAATGACTTAAATAAAATTGTTTGAGATTGGTAACATATTATTTTCATAAAAGCTGCCTTTAATAATTATGAATAAAATAAACATTTGTTAATCGATTTTCATGGTTTATGGCTCATTTTATTCGCAATATATCTGGCTTTCTGATAAATAATAACAAAAATTGTTCTAAATTTGTTAACAAATTTTTAAAAACAAAAAATAGTACTAATTTTGCTTGAAAAAAGAAGTTTATCGCCACTAATTTCTGAAAATGTCCGAAACAATGAAAAATATAAAAAATGTTATTCGTTTGACTTAAAGGAAATATTATTAATAATCATTTATTGGTGTTTTTATAAAAATCGGCCCTTATTTCGAGCGGAATATTAGTCAAGCCCAAAAAAAAAATTTTAAACTGCAAACGGATTTAAATTAACCGCTTCAAAATCTTTATATTTTATATGTTTTTATTTAAAGACTTACATTTGTTTTTGAAGACCAGTGTTATAAATGAATTAAGAGTTTTTTAGGGTAGCAAAAGCCATCACATAATTGTCTTGTGAGAACCAAATTAGTTGATTCTTATAGAAAACATCAGCAGGTAGTAAACAATCACGACTATTTATAGAAAATGTGATCATTGATATGTTTGTTTGATCCCTAGTGAGTGTTTAAATGTCAGTGCAATGGGTCTGAAAAACTTATTATATTAATGTTTATGTTAAAATGGCTGGCAAGACGTGTGGGAAAGGGTTGCAAAAGTAATGTTTATACTAAAAAAAATGCACACAAGTGAATGCTGCTCATAAACAGGTAGATAAGTGTGTTTTAAAATATATGTGCAATACGTATAAATGTTAAATTTTGAATGATGTGTAATAAAATGTATGCGTTCATTAGTGACTTACATAGAAGTGTTTACGATTCATAGGAAATTAATGAACTGCCTTTTTTATATTTTCGAAACGTATAACATGATTGCATTCTTTTAAACGAATCCTTTCCTTTGTTATTTCTTCTTCATGGTTAGTTATACTTGTCACAACGTAATATTTGCTGTATCAATAAATACCTTTTCCCACCTTACCTCTGATCCATTTGCTAATGCTGTTCTGTGTTTCGATGAAATATTCATACATACACACATTTATCCACACATACAAACAAATAAACAGGAAAAATATATTTTTAATTAAAAAAAATTCATACGCAAAAATAAAACTTGCGAACAATTCTTTTTAGCTCGACTCGCGAGTTGAGTTTTATTTTTGACTCTTAAAATTTGAATTCTTTTCGCGAGCAATATTTTTCAACTCGCAAAAATAAAACTCGCTCGCGAGTTTTATTTTTTAAACTCGCGAGCAGTAAAGAATAATTCTTTTCAATGTTGAAAATAAAACTCGCTCGAATTGGACTCGCTCGCGAGCGAGTTTAATTCGAGCACTCTCCGTACTCTGGTAAAAAAGCATCAGCATCACAACATTCAACATGCATCAGCAACAAAATGTTGCATCACTGCAACAGTGATGCCCAGTTTTTATGCATTTACGAACGTAATCATACCCACGGGTCGTAATATTCTTGTTGTTCATTTTCACTACTAAATTAATCGTGGAACCTTCAGATGCTTCCTCCGCTTTGCTAGCTCTTCTTAGCCTCAGCGGCGACTCTTGGGATGACTGTAGATAGGCTCTTTGGTTATCTCTTTGCGGCAAAGCAGGTCGGGTTCGTTTTCTTGGTGACTTGCAGTTTCGTTCAATATGACCAGTTTTACCGCAGTTATAGCATTTTACATTGCTTTTCGCCCAAAGCCTCCTTCATGCTTCTCATTTCCTTTCAAATATCTCCCTCTAGTGCAAAATCCTATCTATATAGATCAAACTATTCCTAGTTGATTCAAGAACAATCTAGTACATTCTAGAATGTTGTGTTCGAATTATTTTAAAATAACTGATATACATCTATATAACTAAAACCATAAATAATTCTTATATAAATCTAATTTCGTGACACTTATTTAAAACTTCTTTAGGAAAAGTTTGTTTCGTAAACAAAAACATGAAACAGCTGTTTTAAAAAATTTTACCAGTAAAAATTTGCAAATTTTTTTCTCTTTTTTGACGCTCTCAACTTGCAAATTTTTTTGGGTTAATGAACACTTTCCATTAAAAATTGTTACAAATTCGTAACAATTTTTAGTAAATGAACACAGCTATAGTGTGAGCGTCAAATTTAGGTAAATAATTTTTTTTGATAAATATCGTTGAATATCCAGTTACTAATAGAAGTAGAACTAAATTAATTTAAAAAATTAAGCTTAAAAAATTAACTTAGAAAATAATTAATGGTTTTTAATGAAATTGGTATTAAACGCGTGAAATTAGATTAAACAGTCGCATTTGATTAAACAGTAGCATTAAAGATGCACAGGTACTGTTCACTTTTAAATAACTTTTTTGTTTCTGATTATAACGGTAAAGTACCGTTTAAAATATTCGCCACTTTCGAAGTGTTTGAAGAAAAAACTAATAAAATAGCCAATAGTTATTGCTCGTGAAATCTTAATTGATTTAAACAAAAAGGGAAAATCGCTGCGCGAAACAAGTGAAATTGTAGAAAGGAACCATTGTATGTACTATTGACAAAAAAGTATAGACAAATAGGCCAACTACAAAACAGTGGACAGTTTGCTGCGTAAAAGACGACCAAAGTGTCTTACAGATAGGTAGTAAGGGGTTAAGTAAGCCAAGTGTAAGCAAAAATATTAAAATTAGTATACCAATTATTGAATAATGAAATTTTCAATTTAAGGTAAAAAAAAAAAACGAATAACATTTAAACATTAAAATGATAATAGTGAAAATTTGCGGATACTCTAATTCGATTCCAACTAAAGACCTGCAAATGTTGAACTATAAATCATGTTAACATCGCCACATAATGTTATTGTCAATTCATGTTATGCCACTCAAACATGTTTGACAATAACATAATAAGACACTATCGAATTAAATGAAAACAAAACAATGCATAGTTTTAACAGTGACTTTACAGACATCAACATGGAAAATTAACATGTCAACATTAACATTAAATTGCGACACATGCGACATATGCAGTATACGTTGTTAATAATTACAATTCATCATTTGAATGGCTTATTATAAACAATATAACTAAAAATAAAATAGGAAAACTTATTAATTATGATTGTTATTAATTTCAAGGATTTTGCTTGAAGATTTTAGAAAAAAAAATATGCCAACTCGAGAGAACGTTTTCAATTTTTTAGCTCACCCCTCACAAATATAGGTTCTGTGTAAATTCAACACACATAAAAACAACAAAAACAAAACAAAACTGCTATTCGCAAAATCGTTGCTATTTACATTTGCAAGCTTTTAATAAGAGTCTCTTAACAAACAATTGTCGATATTAGTTTTTAAGTTTTCTAATCAAAAATGAGCAGTGCAAGTGAAATAAAACTAAAAATTGAAAGTGGTATATATTCTACCACGAAAAAGAATTCAAAAAGCGAAATATTTAATATATTTCGTGAAATAAAAAATAACGGCGAAGACATAAAAAACTTTATTTTTTGCTCACGGTGTAAAAATGTGTACAAATTTAATGTTAAGTGTACCTCAAATCTTTTGCGTCATAATTGCTTCATTAAATATAAATCATCGAAAGAGAATTCATTACCAAAAGTAGAACCAAACACCGAGTCGAAAAAAAAGTGTACCGACTTAGTTGTTCAGTGGGTGGTTGGTAATTGTAGACCTTTTAATGTTGTTAATGACGAAGGACTTTTAAATCTTGCTCAGTTTTGTGTTAACACTGGCCATGTGTTTGGAAAGAATTTGGATGTGGGAGGTCTTCTGCCACACTCTACAACTGTGTCCAGAAATATTGGAAGCCTTTACAACAATCAGCACAAAATTCTTAAAGAAGAATTGTGTTCTATAAAAGAAATTGGATTCAGTATCACCTGTGACTTATGGAGCGACAATTATTTAAAAACATCATATATTGGAGCCACTGTCCACTACATAAAATCTGGAAACATAGAGAGTAAAGTTCTCGGGATGATCGGAATGGGAAGTGACAGAAATACCGGTAGGTTTTTAAGCGCGATAATAAATATCATTAAATTATTTGTTTTTTTTATTTATATCCGAAAACAAATCCTTACAGACTTTTAACATATGAAATATAAATGTTTCAATAAATCTTTATAGGTATTTCTATTAGAAATAAAATAGAATGTATGCTGAACGAATTTGACTGTGAATTAAACGAAAGGGTCACAATAGTAACTGACAGAGGATCAAATATGAAAGCAGCGTTTAATTTTTATGAAAATATCTTCTGTATTAACCACCTTATAAATAATGTCATTGAAAAAGCAATATTTTATACAGCTGAAGTGAACACAACTGTAGGATTTTGCACCAAGCTTGTAAAATATTTCAAGAAGTCAGGTGTCAATAGTTATTTAAACACAACATTAAAAAGTTATACTCCAACACGATGGAACACTGTTTTCTATTTATTAAAATCAATACAGTTAAACTGGGTCCACATAACCCAGATAATTCAAGAAAAGCAGGAGACTGCTAGATTGACAAATCTTAATATAGCTAATATTAACGATATAATTGAGATTCTTAAACCCTTTGAGGAAGTATCGAAGCTTTTGGAAGGAGAAAAATATCCTACGATTCATTACGTTTATCCTCAAATAAGAAAACTTAAAAAAGCAGTTATAGTAAACGAACAAAATGATTCACAAACTATTAGAATATTTAAGGAGAAAATTTCGCTTTATATAGAATCTGTGATTGATCCTAACATAAAGGATTTTCATAAAATTGCACTCTTTTTATTTCCACCGGCGAACAAGCTACAACATTTTTCGGAGAGTGAGAAGAGAAGCATTCATGAACAATGCATAAAAATGTTAGAAATATACAAAAACACATCGAATGTCGCAGACACTACAATGGAATCAGTAGATTCTGAAGATGATCCTTTTAATGATTTTGTGCAGGCTGTTTTTCCACCCGAATACGATGACCAAGTGCACAATGAAATCTTGAGGTATGAGAGCCAGACAATTTTATACCACAAAGAATTTGATCCTCTGGAGTGGTGGGAAGCCCGCAAAAGAGAATATCCCTTGCTTTTCAATTTAAGTTGATTTGTATTAGCAACACCAGCCAGCTCAGCTTCTTCGGAAAGGCTCTTTTCAAAAGCTCGACATTTTTTATCCGAAAAAAGGTCGGTACTCGGAAAAAACCCCGAAAGTGTTAATCAAATTATGTTTTTACATACCAATTTACATTTGAATGCATTGAATACTACAAATTCAAATGATTAGTAAAGTAGGATTTTAACGTTAAACGTTTTATCGAGAAAAAATGTTAATTTTGCAACTACCCAATATATATGGATTTAAAGTGTAACTTTAAATATTCAAATATAAATGTACATCAAAACCCGTTTTTTACTTATTAAATTGTTTTTGAGCTTATTTGAAATAAAAAATGTATTCTAAGAACAAAATTTAATATAAAATTTAAAATAAAAGTTTTTTTCTATTCCAACAATTGTTATTTAATTTAGAATCTTTAAGAAATAATTAATATTTTTAATACAAGGCAGGCAGGTTCAAACAGTATTAAAAACATGCTGCAGGTTAAACATTTAAAAATACATGTTATTGAAATAACAGCCTACAACAGTTTAACTTAATAGCATAGGCATGCAAAGACAGTATGTTAATGTAGACATAACATGGCATAACACCTTGTCTGAGTTAACATAACATGTCAATGCATGAAAATATGGAGAACGACATTTTTACATAAAATGTTGAATTGTGCAGTACTTTAATTCCAACACGAGTCTTCATACTACACCATTTTTCATTGAAATTGAGAAAATTCCAAATGAAAATGAGAATTTCAATTTGAAATTGAGAAAATTCCAATTGAAATTGATAATATCAATTTGAAATTGAGAATATCAATTTGAAATTGAGAAAATTCCAATTGAAATTGAAAATATCAATTTGAAATTGAGAAAATTCCAATTTAAATTGAGAATATCAATTTAAAATTGAGAAAATTCCAATTGAAATTGAGAAAATTCCAAATGAAGTTGAGAACATTTCAAATGAAATTGGGAAATTTTAATTTGAAATTGAGAAAATTCCAAATGAAATAGAGAAATTAAAATTTTAAATTGATAAAACTGAATTATATGATTATTATATTCATACAACAAACATAAGGATGAATAAATGAAAATAAATACAAATTGCAGTTTTATTGTCCTACAGGCATATCTTCTAGATCCAGAGCAGATTGATCAAACGTTTCAATGGGGTTAAGCATCGGTGAATAGGGGCTCAATCGCAGGAGTGTAGCTGGAGAGTATGGTGAAAACAAAGATGAATGTACCAAACGTTATTCCCCCAATTTAGTAGAAGATCAGAGACTTGACTTTTTAGAAGAGGTGATTTAGGCTTCTAAGACATGCATAACTACTGGATATTGTAGTATATACTACGCTATACAAGATACTACAACGTTTGACTTATCTGCTCTGGATCTGGAAGATATGCCTGTAAGACAATAATAATGCGATTTGTATTTATTTTCATTTTTTCCATCATTATGTTTGTTATGTACGTTCGTTGTATGAATATTAAAAAAAATTATATAATTCAATTTTATTAATCCAAATTTTTACTATTTTTAATTAGGCTTAAGTTCATTAAATTTAATTTTCATTAAATTATTTTTATGAAGAAAGGAATTTTACAACATGGAGAATTAATTAAAATTGTTATTGATTAAAATTGTTATATTTTATAAATTAAAATTTCTTAATTTCATTTGGAATTTTCTCAATTTCAAATTGAAATTCTCAATTTCATTTGGAATTTTTTCAATTTCAAATTTATATTCTCAATTTCAATTGGAATTTTCTCAATTTCAAATTGATATTCTCAACTTCAATTGGAATTTTCTCAATTTCAAATTGATAATCTCAATTTCTATTGGAATTTTCTCAATTTCAAATTGATAATCTCAATTTCAATTGGAATTTTCTTAATTTAAAATTGAAATTCTCATTTTCATTTTGAATTTTCTCAATTTCATCTGGAATTTTCTCATTTACAATGAAAAATGGTGTAGTACATTTTTTTATCAACGCTCGAGAAGTTTAGTTTCGAATTCAACTACAGAAACCCACTTAAGCAAAACTAGATGTCTCAAAAATAAAAACAAATTATTAAGAGCTTTAAAACAGCCATTACATTAGTTTAATTTCATTATATTTTTACATCAATTCATTTAAATTTATGTAACTAAAATGTATTCACTTAATTTAATAAAATTAACAATATAATTATAAAAAAACATGTAAATGAAACATGAAGTTGAATAGTTAAACTTCTGATATTATTTCTTTTAACAAATGTACAATAAATTAAACATTTTTAACACAATTACTTCAATTATATACATATGTATCTATATATCAGATTTCAAATAGATATATCAATCTGTGCTTCTTCCATTTCCATGTCCCTAGAGTATGGACTATTCCAATCTCTTTCAAATACACTCAACAAATCCATACGTATTGTAGAAGTTGCATTGCTAATATTTGCAATATGCTCAGTGTCGGGTAAAACTAAACCAACGCCAGCGGTATTAGTAAAATAGTCACCCGACCAATTTGAGGTACCAATATATGCCGTATTATCGGTCACCATATATTTATTGTGATTTACTCGGCCATAGGGAATCAAAAACTCATGTTTATTGGCGGGTACAACGAAACGTTTAATTTGTATATCAACTCCTGGCAATGAGTTTGAAATTGCCTGTAACGATTTCAAAAAATAATCCTCAGAAGGATTTGAATAACGCCACCAGGAAATAAGCATTTTTACTTTAATTCTTCTATTAATGGCGGCCTCTTTTAAAGCATCATCAATATATGGCCAGTATTTTTTATTCTCTGTATAGATAATCATAGGATAGTAGTCCATAACTGCTATATTTACAAAATGTTTGGCTTTCGCTATTGTGGCTATAATAGCATTAATATCATCCACCCGTCCCTTGGATGTTAAAGGCGGAGGAGAACTAGAGAGTAAGGCAAATTGGTCATAATTATTATTTACATTCATAATCATGGGATTATGAAAGTTATAATTTGTTGAGTATTTTGAGGGCCACTGTTTAGGTATGACAGAGTCATTGGTGCTTAGAAGCCAGTATTCTTCAAATATCTTGCCAAGATCTCTGGCCAAGGTGGGGCAATTCAGTGCCAAAATACCTAGCTCTTTGACTTGAGTTAAAGATCTCCAGTCCATGTTTGCACTGCCCAGATATATGTGTTTGTTGTCCGAAATCCAAAATTTTGTATGTAAAACACCGCCACCCAACAGGCGTTCAAAATCTAACGAACGAATTTCGGCAGCACCTTTTTGCTGCAAAATTTGTGTGTCATGATCGGGTTCCTTCTGCGAAGGCATACTTTGGGCTATGCGTATTTTCACCTTCCCCTCTAAACCCAACTCAATTAAACTCTGAAATATATTCTCTCCTTGTGCAGCCGTAGGATCATCCACAACATCGATTCCTCTAAGGGTCCAATAAAATGATCCGATATCTAAAGAATGTTCACTAGTATTGAGAAGTATCTTCCATGCTTGATACGATGATATAAATGAGGGGCTGTTTTTGGAGAAATTAAGATGTTCTGGTATACTTTCCACCAATTGCATTTGGCATTGATCTGGGCTGTCACTCTTCAGTGGATGAAGCCTTAAAATATTTTCCAATTTTAACAAACTCATCAAATAATTGTTAAACAGTAGGCACATAGTGAAAATGGCCAACAACAAGATCATCAAATACAACAAGTGGATGCATTTTAATTTTGGTATTTTATACCAATGAACGAAAACTTCATCACTTTTGTCGTCATTTATTGGTTGACGATCATTTTTCTTCGGTAAATTGATATAAACACTATTCGTTTTGATAACTTCTTTGCCATAATTATGAAGCATTATTGCCTTTTTCTTTTTTTTTTTTTTGCTAAACTAATTTTGCATAATTAAATAACTGATTAATAATGCCCCGACCCGGCCCCAAGACGTTAAAGATGCAATAATTATTTTTTTGTGTGTAAATAAAAAACTTACGTCAAAAGTGTTTACAGCTGGTAAAACAGACTAAGAGAGTATTTGATTATTTTGTTTTCTTGCGATTTTCTCTTAAATTGTGTGGATTTTCTCTCTCTTAATTTTTTAGCTGTCAAACTTTAACAGTATTGATGACTTCACGGTAATTAAAACGCTGAAATTAGAAAATAAGTTAGTTTTCAATGTTGAACATTTTTACTTTTATAAAATTTTAGTGGGCTTTGTTAATGCATTCTTATTAAGCTAATTTATGCAAAAGTGCTCAAAGGGCCATATAACCGACACAAGCAGTTTGAAAACAACAAGATGTTTGTGTGAATATTAAAATTTTTTAAAATGCACAGCTACATACTTTTTTAATATGGTTGTGTAGCCGTTTGTGTGGTTTATTTGGCCCTTAAGTAATATAAAAAATGTATAATACCGGTAATGGTAAATTTTAAAATGCTTAATGGGTAATTTAAAAAGAAATCCTAAGTATAGACAATTTTGGGCTGCTCTAGAACTGGTTATATATTTGTTTGATACAAACCTATCTTTACTGTTAATTTATTTAAAATGCTCATTTTCACAACTTACCGATAGCTTAAGTCAGGATTGTATCGGCCGTATAAAAATGTTCCATCATTACAACTTTACTTTAACCTAACGTGAGCGACAAGTTGAAGAAAGGTTCATCATAACTGGTAGGTAAAAGTAAAGTTTTAATAACGGAATACTTTTAAAATTCTTTATCATTGCGATTCGAAAGCAAATGGTACCAAATCTAGTGATTGGTACTCTTTAATGTGTTTGCCCATTTTTTTATTTTTATTTACTTAATCGAGCCCATAGGGCCATAACTATGATTAACACAGTAATTTATTATGATCAACTTTTTATAATTTGTACATAAAGATTTACTGCCTGGCCCACTTTGTCGACAAGAACATTTCTTTCTTATATTTATATTGAAAACAAAAACAAATTTAAATTTGTTATTATTGTTTTCAATATAAAAATGCGAAAGAAATGTTGGCTGAAGTGCACTTTACGGGGCGTACGAAAAAAAAATATAAAAAATATGCCACCCGATCCAGAATTAAAAAAAAAAATACCAAAATTAATATTTAAGGGGGCTGAGGCCCGTGGGGATCCCTGGGTCCATAAAACCGCCCCGCCCACTGAATGGTATGTGTGGGTACTCAAATTAAAGGTAATTTGCTCACGATTGCAAATATGTATTTTGTTTTTGTATTCGTTTAATATTTTCCTCTCTAGGTTAATTTATGTATCTTTTATAGCTATGCAGAGAAGTTTTAGTTAGCGAAGCCGGTCTTTGTTATACCATAGAGGAGAAAATCCTGTTGCCCGGCCGAAGGCCGGCTATGCAGAGAAGCTTTAGTAAGCGAAGCCGGTCTTTGTTATACCATAGAGGAGAAAATCCTTGCGCCCGGCCGAAGGCCGGCTATACAGAGAAGCTTTAGTTAGCGAAGCCGGTCTATGTTATACCATAGAGGAGAAAATCCTTGCGCCCGGCCGAAGGCCGGCTATACAGAAAAGCTTTAGTTAGCGAAGCCGGTCTATGTTATACCATAGAGGAGAAAATCCTTGCGCCCGGCCGAAGGCCGTCTATACAAAGAAGCTTTAGTTACAAAAAAATAAGAAGACTCATTTAAAAATTTTAGCGCATAGGTACATAGATATAACATTAAAAAAGCAAAATAAAAACAAAATATTTACAATCGTAAGCAAAATACCTTTCATTCGAGTACCCACACATAGTTATAAGGGTGGGAGGGGCAATTTTTTTACCCCCAGAGGGACCCAGAAGTCCCGCTCGACCTAAATTTTATTAATTTCGTATTTTTTACACAATTTCCTTTAATTTGAATACCCACACATACCACTAAGTGGGCGGGCCGCTTTTTTTTATCCATGGGGTCCCAGGGGCCTCAGCCCCCTTAAATTTTAATTTTGGTTTCTTTCTTTTTTTATTCCAGAGGGGGTCCACCTTTTTTTTTTTTTTTCCGTACGTCCCGTAAAGTGCACTTTTGCCGAAATGTTCTTGTCGAAATTGTGGGCCTGGCAGTTAATTTTTTTTTTTTGGCAAATCATCACTTTTTGTTTTACTAGAGGGTTACACGATCAAGTTTTGTCTATCAAGTTTTAATACACTCACACTTTTTTACCAATACACTCATACTTTTAAAAATTGAAGCGAAATTGCCTTTAAAATTCTCTTACTTGAGGGTTACACGATCAAGTTTTGTCTATCAAGTTTTAATACACTCTCACTTTTTTACCAATACACTCATACTTTTAATAATTGAAGCGAACTTGCGTTTAAAATTCTCTTACAAGTGAGTGTATCAATTTACGTTCAAGAAAACAGCTGATTACAAGTTTGGTGAGAAATTTTTTCGTTTGTCTTTATAAATTGTTCTCTTGATGACATCTTGAAAGTAAATTGCTTCAAAATTGCGTGCAGCCTACGTCACAGCTTCCAGTTTTTGGAAATTTTGACAAACTGTATATGTAAAAGACTATCAAGAACAACTTGATCGTGTGGCTGCAGTGTTACAAGTGAGTGTATCAATTTACGTTCAAGAAAACAGCTGATTACAAGTTTGGTGAGAAAATTTATCGTTTGTCTTTATAAATTGTTCTCTTGATGACATCTTGAATGTAAATTGCTTCAAAATTGCGTGCAGCCTACGTCACAGCTTCCAATTTTTGGAAATTTTGACAAACTGTATATGTAAAAGACTATCAAGAACAACTTGATCGTGTGGCTGCAGTGTTATTTAAGTTTTCAATTTTATTTTTTTATATATGTACGTATTTTGACATTCCGTTACTGTCAATCTGCGACGTCTTTTATTTTTATTACCAGTATTGCTTCATTATCAAAAAAAAAAATTTCGAAAGTGATAGGGATTACCAAAATGGCATTTTGCTTTCGTATAGAATTTTAATACGCTTCGCAATAGAGAGCACATCCCCAGTTTATATTTCTTTCAACAGATGAATATATGTAATTGCCGATACCGCGAGGTGATTGTGGCCAAACAGTGAAGTTTGTGTATTTAAACTGAGGCTGCTTAAAAACAGTTGTATTAATAGGTGTTTATAGGACTCGTTTAGTGAAATTCATATTTCGGTATATATTATTTGAAAATAATTAATAATTCATTACTGCGCTTAAGGGGATTATTTTGTATATCACTTTACCTTGCGTTGAGAAATTTTTCATATAAAATTTTTTTACAAAATAATTTTTGATAAAATGACAATAACGTAAATATTTTCTATTACGGCTGAAAATAAAGATGAAATGGACCATAAAGCTAATGTGTCTTATTATCATGATTAAATACATACATATATGCATTTGCTTAATTTTTTGGTGTTTTCACCGCATTCTTCGAATTTATTATTGCAGAGCTATTTTGTATTTGAAGTTAGTTCCCGTAAAAACTATCTTTAAAATTGGAAATGTACAAAGAGCCATTACTTTTATACGATACAAACATCATCACTTGATCTGTGGTGGTCTCCAGTATTTTTTGACGAGTTGTTACAAATTATTACAAATTTTATTATCTAGTTTTCCATAACTTTAATCAAATCTATTTTACCTCTACATCATTTTCTTAATTTCATTTGGAATTTTCTATACTTCAATGAAAAATGTTTAGTAAATTTTTCTACCATCTTTATTTACTAAGCTCTTTAAAGGTCACTACATTGACAACACTGTAAGGAGACAATTTTTTGCATGCAGTGTTTTGGTATTTTCAAACCTTTCCTTTTGTTTTGACTTTAATTCCATTTTATAACCAGACAACGAAGGTATTTGGTTGGGTAATAAAAAAAATTTAAACGAATAGAAATTGAATTTCGGATAATATTTATACCCTTCACCGAATATAATTAAAATTATTGTTGTGATTTGTTAAAAAGAATTGTGTGATTGAACAGCATATAAAAGGTACTTACATAAAAAAAATAGTTTAAAAATAAAAACTTAGCGGGTTATAGAGAAAAAAGTTTACTTCTTAAATCTGTTGGAAATGTATCTATCTACCTGTTTGCAAATTGTGGAGTTGGGGTTTATTTTGTATGAAATTTCGGATTGCGCTGTATAGCGTTGGGGATAAAATTAAAAACTGTATTTTGTTTTGTCTCCTGTTTATTTCAGTCTTATTTATTATTGTTGTTATGTTTTTGTTTTGTGTTGTTATTTCTTGTTTTGCCCAAAAGGAAATTTTATTAATAGCGCTGCCATACTAGATAAATTAATCAATGTGATTTTTTAAGTTAATTCTTTTCACATATTTTATAACCGCTTTGTTTAAAATTTTGTGCTTTAGTGGATTTTATTCTTCGAGCAAATCAAGCAAATTGCAGAGTACATGAAACTGAGTACCCTTCCTCAATCCTCTCACCAATAACCTCAAGATTTACTGCATCTAAAATCCAAGTCTGGACGATGACTTTCCTACCATATTAAAGTTATTAAAGGTAACCAGATGTCAATATAAGTGTAATAATTGATATTGCACAATAAAATTGCATGTGTGTACATATGTATACTTTGGGTGGTATGCGAAAAGAATAGTATACCTTTACTAGCTAGTCAAGTACTCTCGGCGGAGTGTAGTGCCCAGGGTTGCCGAACTTGGTCTTTTCCGACCAAATTTGGTCGGATATTCTTGGTTTGGTCGGATGGTATGCCTAACAGAATTTTGGTCGGTTTGAGAAAATGTTCTATATTGATTTTAACAAATTAAAGACAATGATCGCAAAGAAGACAAGTGCAAAAATTAATCTTTTTTTTAAAAAGAAAACATTTTTTTATTGTTGATGTAACGATGGATGTGGCAATGAAATGAAATGTATTACGTTAGTAGAAATTTACTTTGACGGTCAATTCAAATTTTCATTTTTTTTTTTCTTATAAAAAACTTTGTATCATCTAACATTATTCCTTTAAAAAATTTGATCGGATTGGCAACATACGGCGGTAACGTCATGACTGATAATCACAAAAATCTTGAGGTTCTTTGTGGTAATTTTTAAAGTTTTTTGCAAAGTCCTAAAAGAATAACATAAATAAAAGAATTCCAGGAATGTTGTTCTGTAACACCTCATAAGATGTTAGATGTTTATTATACAGGTAGACTTCTTTTGAGAGAGATATTGTAAGAATTATAGATCAGTGAAATGTTTTGATACTTTTTTTTGTATCATGTTTTTATAAAGCTAATAGTATAAGAGCCGCAGAACTTTCAGAAATAATATGTGAGCTCCAAAACGTCTGTTGTTTTTTAAATAATTTTGAAAAATTTTCCAAACTTAAGTTAACAAAAATGGGGTTTGCTTATCAGCCAAGTTCTGGAAATCGAATTCGAGTGAAATTGAAATCGAACAAATTTTTAAAACGATTCTGTCTTAAAGGTTCATAAAAATATTCCGTTTTATATACGTTATAGTTTAAGTTCCACTAATATATATTAGAATTACTCTAAAAATCATGAAAAGCTACGGTCTTTTTTCAGACAATTTAACTGAAAATTTCCTTCGTTTTGAATTTTACTCAATTTCGATTTCTAGAATATGGCCGTATATCTATTATTGCATATGTTCAATGAATAAATCTAGTTTATAAACGTTGTTAATTGAATTTATATGTACTAAAGACGTGCACGGATATATCTGTTTGTACAAGTTTCTGTGTGTTTACTAAAGTGAGTGTGTATGGATAAGTTGTCGATTGTTTCTGATATAAGTTGATATGGATATTTTTTGTAACGTAGTGGATATGAGTTGATAAAAAGAGAATGAGAGTAACATATCTGTTTATATCTGTTTTACAAAAGCAGATACTAGTTGATACTGATCGAATACAATGAGTTACTTATTGTACGATGCCGTTATTTTCAATTGTCTTTCAACGAAAATATTTTGTTTTTGTTTTCGTTCAACAGACATGTAGACAAAAATTATTGAAAAAAATTACCAAAAAAAAACCACATGTATTTTATTTTTGTAACAAATTCTTTGATGCCCTTAAAAGGATGGGGTCTTTTCGTTCAAGAGACATGTATACAAAAATTATTGAAAAAAAATTACCAAAAAAAAAACCTCATGTATTTTATTTTTTTTAACAAATTCTTCGATGCCCTTAAAAGGATGGCGCTTATTCGTTCAAAAGACATGTAGACAAAAATTATTGGAAAATATAATAAAAAAAAATTACCAAAAAAACAACACATGTATTTTGTTTTTGTAACCAATTCCTTAAAAGGATGGGTTTTTTTCGTGCTGTGGTAGTGAAAATTGCCGAGCAACAACAACAAAACTAGCAAGAAGCGTTGCGATCAGGCCTGCCATATTTACCGATTTATCGGTATTTTGCCGATTTTTTTCTCTAAATTATCAAAGTGCCTATTTACCGATTTTTTGATAAAAACTTAAAACACGGTAGCTTTTGGTTTGTGTTATAAACATTTTTAATTTTGTTTAACTTTTAACGTTACAAAGCGACAACTGTTATTAATTCAGCGCTTATACTTAAGGAAAATGGGTTAGATTTATTCCATAAATGTACATATGTAGTGTTGTCTAACCCATCACACACACACATTTTGAAAAATATTCAACTAGGTATAAAGAATGAAAGAATTAACTCCAAATGAAAGATAAAAAACTATACGATTTTTTGACCAAAGCTAAAAGAAGAGATAATTTATTTTTCTAAAGGAAAAAGGGGTTATTACTTACAAAAGAGTAAAGTTAAGCTTAATTTATATTCACTGTCAATGTAAATATTTAATTTTATAGGATTATATGCTATTGAGGATAAGGCTTCTACCTCCGGTAGGCAATTTAATTTAAGAAAGTAACGTAAATATTCAAGTTTTTTTGCAAAAAGAAAATCAGATTTAAGATGCGAGAATTCTTCAACCTTAAAATCAAATTTCGATATCCACTGAAAAATTAATCTTTGCAAGCAATTATTTTTTTTAAAGATTATTTCAAATTTAATAATTCGATTTTTATGGTTATATTTAAAGTTATTTAATAAAAGTGTCAAACTCATATATGTATAATAGACCTGGCGTTAAAAACTTTTTTTTTAAACTTGAATGTGGGTAGCGATGAAAATATGCGATTTGATGCCAAAATTGATATAGCAAATATTCAGGCTGATCGGATGGTGCCAACCCGTGCAACAATGAGGTCAAAGGTCAAAATTTTGAAAAACTACCAAAAAATAAAAAACTCCATATTAGCTGCGCTAGGTCTAATGGTAGGTAGGTAGGTAGGTAGAAAGGCTGGTGTGAAGTCTCCTTCACACCCTCACCCAGAGACCAATACGGTCCATTGTGATGCCTTGTTTATAGTTAAGAAGCTGAAAAAAGAAGGTGAAGAGAAACAGCAAAAGAATCAGAAAAGATAAGAACAGATAAGAATAGATGAGAAAAGGAAGTTCTGACCAAACCCGAGAGAAAAGCCTCACTCAACACAACACCAATCCGCCCTATGTGCGGCTAGCTCCCAGTCTCCTGCTGTTTTATTTGTTAAAAGAGTTTTATTTGTTGACAGCCAAGTGAGTTTTTTTAGAGAGAAAACTCTAATTTTATTGTTTAATCCGAACTTTTATATATTCGTTGAAAAATTTGTCTTAACTGTGGAGTTGAGATCGTTTTTTCTAGATCACCATCGATTCTGAAAGAGAACTTTAATACGAATCTATTGTTATATGACAGTATGTCTCCGTTGGCTCTTATATGGAAAATTCATATAAATTTTTAATTAACTAATATTTGTTTATAAAACGTTTATTTGTATTGATTTTTATGTTAAAAGCATTAGGTAATGGTAAATTGTTGCTATGTTATTTTTTGTCATTAAAATATGTTTTATTGTGTTTAAAAAAGGTATTTTTAAACACAATATTTTTTTAAATTAAATTGCCGATTTATTTTTGATGATATGCAGATTTCTTACCAAAACCATCTGGCACCCCTGGTTGAGATCGTATATAAATTTTTATAAGCTCTGTTATTTGCATCAACTCTCCAACAATATTTGAAAATACAACAGATAACTATAAGTATTGTTAAAATACCATGGTGACAATAGATATTTGTGAGCAAAAAAAAAAGGTTATGATATATTCAATCCAATACCATAAGCAACTGTTTTGGTTTTTTGGATATGGTGAGTGGACAAAAGCAAAACCATACAATATCAGTTACACTCATTCTCTCATTGATATCAATAGTAACAGGTACATATCTGGTGTATCTGTTTTGACAATACTTTATGGTGCACTCGTGCAGGTCTTTAATATGTACATACCTTTTGTTTTATTTTATTTTTTATTATTGCATATAACAAAAAAATAGATTAATAGCTTTATTCAATAAAAATTATACTTTATATCAAAAATACATATACATACAAATCGTCATTTAAAATGGAAGAGGGGATAAATCATCTAAAAAAATTTTAAGGAGAGATAAAACACTTTATAAAAAGGCAACTATTGTGATTATAACAACGAATTTTTCTGGTTAATATCGTTAACAAATTATGAATTAATGATACTATCCTGAAAAATCTGTTTTTGTTATCACAATAGTTTGCTTTTTATTAAGTTTCTTATCGCTCCTGAAAATTATTTAAGCATGATGATGTTTTTGAATATTTTAAAAATTTGGTCGGTTTCAAAGTGTTATGGTAAGTTTTACAGACAATTTTGATCGGATAAAAATTTTTTAAACGTCAACTCTGGTAGTGCCTTCAAAATTCGAGTGCATACTTGAACTCAGTATGCAAAGAGAAAGTACTTTAAAATTAATAGCTACCAGAGCTGTAAATGAATCATTCTTTTTTTATTTGAATTCGTTACGAATTGGATAAATTTTAAATTAATTCTTTCCACAACAAAAAAGAATTGAATGCAATTTGAATCAATTCAAAAGAATTAGGCAGAAATAATTTCAATTCGTTTCCAATTCAAATGAATTTGTAAAATGAGTTGCAATTCGTTTTTAATTCAAATGAATCTGTAAAATGAATTGCAATTCGTTTCCAGTTCAAACGATGAAATCAATAAATAAATAAATGAATTAGAACAATGAATTGCATTCAAATGAGTTGCAATCAATCAAATTCAATATTAAGAATTTCGTGTAAACGACCACAGCTTTGACAGCAAAAAATGTTATGTTGAGATTCAAAGTTGCTATAATCTTTAAAAATTCGATTGAACAATTTTAAAAAAAATTTCCACAATATACAAATATGATATTATTTTAACAAAAAATTATTTTTAAGGACACCTTTAATAATATTTACACACTATTTGATAAAAATAAAAATTTATAGCCTATTTCCAATGTGCGAAAGAATTCTTTCGTTCGCATAACTACATTCAAAACAAAAACAAAGTCTAAAAATTTGTTTTTGTTTTCAATGTAGTTATACGAAAGAAAGAATTCTTTCGCACATCAGAAATAGGCTATTAAGTTTCTTTTAGCAAATTAACAAAATTCTCCCATTTTGATAGGATTTTCGCCGATACCTAATAATTCAATTCCTATTCTGCCGCTACCTGACAATTCCAGTATATCATGGGAATTTAAAATCTAAGAATTTTTTGTCGTTGGACTATACTAGAGTAATGCAATTCAAATTTCAACCAATTCAATTCAAATGAGTTGGAAATGAATTGCTAATTCTTTTTTCTAATTCATTTGAATTAATTCAAAATCAATTCAATTCAAACGAATTGGAAATAAAATGCAATTCACTTTGACAAATTCAAATGAATTTGCAGAATAAATTGAAATTCACTTTGACAAATAATTTGAATTGGAACGGAATTGCAATTCATTTGAATTGGAAATGAATTGCAATTCATTTTTACCAAATTCATTTGAATTGACTCAAATTTCATTCAATTCAAGTTTTTGTGTGAAAAGAATTAATTCAAAATTAGCTTATTCAGTGCATGAATGATTCGCGAATTAATTCAAAAATGAATGATTCATTTACAGCTCTGATAGCTACTAACTAGACTCCGAATTATTCGGTTTTAGTTTTTAGCTAGCAAATTTATTAATTTTTCAAATTCTAATAAAAAATATATACAACGTAAAAATGAAATTTAAATGATAATGCAGTATTAAAAGTGGCTTTTACATTAATGTTCCGATATCCTTTTCGATTAATATTGCTCTCCTGCAAAGAAATTCAATTGCAACTACATACATATAAAGGAAGTTTTACAATAGGTGCGTTCGTTTACCCCAAAATTTGCACAAATTTGTGCAAGTTTTTACTGGATTTTACTGAAATGCGTTCGCTTACACAAAAATTTGCAAAAGAGAGCATCTATTGAGAGAGTAAAGTGACGGTTGTAAGCAAAGAGTCTGCAAATTTTTACTGAACAAATTTTTACAAACAAAAACATATATTTCATTTAAGTAAACAAACAAAAGTAAGCATACAATTTGTAATAAAAACATTTAAAAGAACAAAAGCTGAATTAAAAGTGCAACAAAAACCAAAAATATTTATTACATCCTAAACAATTTTACTCACCACTTTGTACCTATTAATATTAAGTTTTCTTTTTTTGGCATCCATGGTAAAATTTGTGTTAATTGTTCAATATTACTTATTTTTGTTTTTGTTTATATTAATATTTTAGAGATGTAAAGCTAATGAGTATATGATTACTTCTTATTGCATATTATTGAGGGTACCAAATATCAAGAATCAAATATTCAGCCATGTCACAGAGCACAATTCCGTTCGGAACCGAAGAAAACACATTTTTTTATTGATAGAAAGTATATTTTTATAGTTTTTTTGGGCTCTAAGATACAGAAAACTCCCATTCCGTTCATGAAAACAAAAATGGTTTCATTCCGCAAAGTTTTTTTCGTAATTTTCTGAAGCACAAAAATACGGAATGAATTCCGTTTCCGAACGGAATTGTACTCTGTGACATGGCTGATTGATGTAGTTTCGTATGTAATTCAACTAGAAACAAAATTAAAAGTCATGTACAAAATAAACAAGTCTTAAAACTTGCACAGAAGCGCATTTAATAAATAAATTTGCTACGAATTTATAATCATTACAATGCATTTCATCAAGTACCAAAAACATTATGTACTGGGTAGTCTAAACAACACATATTTTACAACACTAAGCTTTTTAGCGATCAGCTGTTTGAATTAACTTGCAAGTTTTTGCAATTTTTACGTTCGTTTACTTTTTTGTGCAAGAGCCATTTTTGAGAGTAAAATTTTCATATTGCCCAAAATTTACTCAACTACTGGATTTTACTGGAAAAGTAAACAAACGCACCTAATGTTTACCATAATAAGCAGATAACTTTGACAAAGGCACATGTAATCTGTTGCACCGATGTTGCAAGTAAAACAATTTTTTGGATGTAGGAAACTTGATCCACATATTCTTATTTTCGCATATTTGTTTGGAAACTTTCGCTATTACCCTACTGAAGGTTAATGCTTTCGTCATTCTCTATACCGATTTGGAATCCTTAGCAGGGTAAAAATCGTAGATATACCTTAATTTCACTTTCATTTCTTATGCCCGTAATTTCTACAAAAAGATACCTGCGCCCATGTTCAGTAACTCTCGCTTCAAGAAATTTTTCGATTGAAATGCGAGAAATGAAAAAATGTCATAAATTGAAACAGACAACTGTTTTTCTCACTTAACTGCATCTGTAACATTTGTAGCGAGTAATAGCTGTCACGTAAGGAAATTACTCGCCAATTTACAGAAAAAGTGTGTCTGTAAAATTTTTGTGAGAAAGTTCCCGCCTTGAACTCTCAAATAAATTCACACATAAAAACTGGGCGAGAAAAAATATTACCACTAAAAATATATTAAATATGCAAAATGCAATGAATAATTACATGAAAGAGATAAGTATTTTGTTTTTGACTGATTTTTTCATTATTTAATTATTTTGCTTTTAACATTTTTGAAAAATATACTTCTTAGCTATTTTTTAAACCACAAAAATTAAAGTCACACTCTATATTAGGTCTGTCTGGGTACTTTTCCAGTAGCAAATACTCAGTAAATTTTTTTGGGAGAATAAGACAAATTTTACTCTTTTGGCTAAAAATATCTCAAAAAGTACGCAGACAGTATCCAGTGAAATCTTGCAAGAAAACAGCTGATCGGTGTGTAAACAATTGAAATAACAAACGTGAGCCAAGATAGCGTTGAAGAAATAGCGTCCAATTTGGGAATTTAAAAACCGGGAAACCAAAATACCCAAATAATGGGTATTTGTAGTATAAACAAAAAGTTAGCGTCGAATTTAGGAATTTAAAATAGGGAAGTACAAAATAGGAACAAAACAGCAAGAAAACAGCTGTTCGGTGTGTAAACAATTGAAATAACAAACGTGAGCCAAGATAGCGTTGAAGAAATAGCGTCCAATTTGGGAATTTAAAAACCGGGAAACCAAAATACCCAAATAATGGGTATTTGTAGTATAAACAAAAAGTTAGCGTCGAATTTAGGAATTTAAAATAGGGAAGTACAAATATAGGAACAAATCTAGTTTACCGACGCAGCTCCAAATAAAAAAAAATTACCCAGGAAATGGAAAATGGAAAAATAAGAAGAAAAAATAAAATAAAAAAGTTGGCGCAAACGCTTAGTTTTCGAGTTATGGACGTTGAAAGTTTTCATATAAATATGTGATTTTCCACTACAATTCTAAACGTATATGGCCAATATTGGTATCATTTTAAAGCTCTTGAACAGATTTTTCTGGATATACATAATTTATTTCGAAATTTTAAGCTTTTTAGATCACATTACAGTTTTTTTCATTTTACGTCGAAATGTTACGGAAGTGCACTAGGAAAGAATGTAGTTTATTGAAATAAAAGTGGAATACAAATTTTATAAAATAACAAACACTAGCATCGCAAAAAAATTCTTTGCATAGCCAGCCTTTGGCCGGGCGCAAGGATGTTCTTCTCTATGGTATAACAAACACCGGTTTCGCTTACTAAAGCTTCCTTGCATAGCCGGCCTTCGACCGGGCGCAAATATTTTCTCCCCTATGGTATAACTAATACCGGCTTCGCTAACTAAAGATGCTCTGCATAGACGGCCTTTGTCCATGGGCAAGGATTCTCTCCTCATTAGTATAACATAAACATAAAGAAGGTTTTACTTGTATTTTAATTAAAATTCTTAAATAAATTAGTATGTAGTATATACCGATGGCTTAATATAAAAAAGGCGTAACTCGATTTTTTGTTACTTTACAGGGGAAGGAAAAAACTTAATAAAATCCGTAAAATTTTAGATACAAACAAAGTTTTAATGACATTTTTAATGAAAAGAGGCAACTCATTTTATTTCTCATTAAATTTATATATTTTTTTTATTTTAATGAAGTTAGCTAAGATATGGCCTTTTTTCATTGATATTTTTGAAAAAAAATTAAGTTAGGGCTTTTTTAAACTGAGTTGAAAATGGGACATATTATTATAGAAATTCAGGTTTTAATAATAAAAGAAATTAATTAATGAAATTAAGAGGTTTAAATCAGAAGTTAACTGTAAAATATTAGTTCTTATAAGGCAAGTTATCATAAAAAAGATGGCAATCTGCAGGTAAAAACTTTTTCAAATTCTGAAGGTGGTCCCATTTCTTTTTTGTGATTGCTATTTTCTCCTTATATAGTGAATCAGGGGGGATGTCTTTAATCGCCGACTTCGATCTATGTGGGAGCAATTGGTAATCGTCAGTTATGTCTGTTTTGAAATATATTGATCCTGATGGATCATACGCCAAGGCTCGTAGCATATTTACAGTAAAATCACCAATACTTCTTCCTAAAATTTTAAATAGAGGGGTGAGTACATACATTTTTAGAACTTTTATAGTAAGCAATATTTTTACCAGGACGAATCGAAGAGTATCGTTTAGGCATATTTTCAAAATTTAGAAAATAGTCGTAGTGCAAATGGTGAGCTTGTAGGGGTGCTGGAACTTTTCGTGCCTCCTTTATTAATTGCACAAATTGCGACGGCAAATTTATTTCCTTATTTTTAATTTTTCTTTCTATAAGTGAATGGCTTGAGTCACATTCCATTTGCGTATGTCCACTTATTAAAAATTTTTGTTCAATCGTTATTTGTGTTTCCATAGTAAAAGCCAACAATGCATTGGACAGTATTACATTGCGATTTTGGTAGAAACAGCCATCTGAGTAAATAATTACGTGATGGATTTCTGGCGATTGAGTTTGGATCTTCCTCAAGTGTTTAATAATACAAGTCGCAAAAACGGAAGCTACTAGACATCCATCTGTTTCGTCCCAAACGTAATTGTCTGATTCGTGTGTTAAAATATTGTATATTGTAAAATTATGAAGTTGTAGCTTCATTTTATAATATGCAGCACTCGCCTTTAGTTGAGGTATTAATTTTACCGCTTGCACATCCATACATATAACTGCACATATTCCGGACTTACCATTTGTTATGTCATTATATTTTTCTTCTCGCATTTTTTGTATTTGTTCTCTATGTTTTTTATAATCTTCATCTGACAAATTACTAACTTTATGTGATACGCAAATATCGCACTGATCTTTCCTAGGTTTAAATATGGAATAGTTCAATTCCTTTAATAATTGTGCAAAAATTGGATAGGACAATTTTATGTTTCCATTTTCTTTTTTTGAATCACACTCTGCGACATAAAGCTGGTAAATTTCCTGATAGGTGGAAAAATCCGATTCAAAATATAATTTTTGACTGTCCCTTCGGCAATAATGGGACTCCATTTTTGGCAACTCATCTAAAAATTTTTGTAGAAATATACGCCTTTCTTCGTTGCGCTTTCCTGTGACAGATGACCGTTTGGCAGATTTTCGTAAATTTGAAGTCTTTTCGGGAGTTTCTTGCATACCATGTTTACTGGCCCCGTTAATCCAATTCCGAACCATCTTTTCTTTTATGCCTAGCGTTGAATAAAACATATTACGGCACACTTGTAGTCTGATCGAATTATGTCTCAAAAAATATTGAATTGTCTGCGTTCGTCTCGATTTTTCTGTGGAATTAATTTTGGTCTCAGAACTGCTTGTAAGGCTGATCACATACATTCGTTTTTGCTCCCAAGTCATCTTCCAAAACAAATTAAAGATTTCATTTCGGGTGTTATCTTTAAAAGATGAGCAATTTCTAAGCGCACTTTTTTTACAAAATTGTGATGAACATGCTTCTCCTAGTTCTCTAAGAGGCTTAACAGACAGTGCTTTATTCGATATTCCAATATATTGCAAACCTTCCATTCTTTTTTTTCTATTTACGTTATATGTCCATTCGGACTTTCTTGCAATATTTTTCCTTGTTCGAATTCCATCTGCGTTCCCCGAATCAGAGTCAGAATTTTCGCTTGCTTTCATATTATTTATTATATTATTTAATTTTTTTAATGTCAAAACTGTTCTTTCTCCAACAATATTTTTACACAAAAAAGCAAAGTGAACTTATCAGAACACACAAAATATTTGTATGCTTCATTATTGGGAAGTACCGTTTTGTTAATATAAAATGTCAAAAACAGAGAAACAAGTCGATCGACTTACAGTGGGCCACCAACGTCGTTTATGAAACGTCGAGCCGCCGCCAAATACATCAGCTTGTTACGATTTTAAAATGTAGTTAAGCTTTAAAAACTGTTTTGTTTATTTTAATTTACACAATATACAATACCATTTTTCTTTGCAGCAGATAATTTTATGTTTAATACACTTGTAGTCAAATTTTTTTAGAAGATTTACCTTGTATTGTTGTGTCATGGTGAAAACCAATGAAATAAAAGAAAAAAAAAAACGAGTTAGGGCTTTTACTTTCAAAAAATCTTTGACTTGACTTAGGGCTTTTTTTGAAATCGTTATAAATCTGTTATTTGCAATTATATCTCCCTGAAATTTTGTGGCAAGGTGTATGGGACATTTGCCTACCAGAATACACAAAAAACGCTATATTGAAAAAAATTGAGTTACGCCTTTTTTATATTAAGCCATCGATACATACATTAAAGAATTAGAAAAAATTAATAAATTTGTTTTTATGCTTACTAAAAAACTTTTGTATTTTTGCAAACTCGTCCCACTTCTTAATAAACTAAAAATATTAAAATAAACTCTGTATGTCCAGAAAGATCTAGAGAAACGCTTTGCAATGATACCAATATTAGCCATATACATTTGGAAATGTACTGCAAAATCACATATTTATATAAAAACTTTAAACGCCCATAACTCGAAAACTAAACGTTTGCGCCAACTTTCTTATTTTATTTTTTCTTCTTATTTTTCCATTTTCTATCACCCTAGGTACTTTTTTTTTTATTTGGAGCTGCGTCGGTAAACTAGATTTAAGACCAAATATATTTATATTTTTAATAAAAATACAAAAAATATTTACCACAGGCTTTTGCAGGGTATAAACTATATATTTTCTGAAAGTAAATAGTTTTCTGGACAAAATGAGCGATGCGTGCAAAAAATCGTTCGGACAATTTCCGAGAAATCTGGGTTCATCCAAAATGGTCAGTAAAAATCTTTACTGATTTATGCAATGAACCACAGGCTTTTGCACGGTATAAATATTTTAGTATTTTTATTAAAAATAAATATTTTTAGTATTTTTATTAAAAATATAAATATATGTTTACTTCCCCTTTTTAAATTCCTAAATTCGATGCTTACTTTTTGTTCATATACTGTAAATCCCCATTATTTGGGTATTTTGGTTTCCCGGTTTTTAAATTCCCAAATTCTATCGCTATCTTGCCACACGTAAATTCTTTCATTCAAACAGTATATAAAAACAGCTGTTCAAACTAGTTGCAAAATCTTACCAGAGGAAATTTCTCCAGTAACATTTTGCAAGTTCTCTAACTTCCAACTGTCAAAAAATTCTCTTTTTGGCTCTCTCGCTGTAAGAGATTTGGAGTACGCAGACAACATTTTGCAAGATTTTGCGACATTTTGTACAAAATTATGCAAAATATGTGTACGCAGACATACCTATTATTTGCTATAGCCGATGTTGGATTTTCGCCGCCGTCATTGAAAATTTTTCAATTTTAGTAAATTTTGGCCGCCGTCAACGATTTGTGTGACTGGCGTTCTGAACGTCTGCAATTTCAAATCGGCTTCGAGTGGAATATTATGACATTATAAAGTAACGACCAAGGCGAATTTATGTATACGGTGATGTCGATACTACAACAAGTAACAACACCAAAAACACAACAATGTATTTTTTTGTTGCTTTCGTTGATCGATATGTCAAAAACACAAGCAACTTTTGACATTTCTCTCTCTAAGTAAAAAAAAAGTAGCACAGCTGTGCTTTCAACGCCACCTGGTAAATGAATTCGCCTTGGTAACGACGTAATATCTTTTGATAGTTTTCGATATAAGTTACAGACATACCTTTTTCACCATTCGAGAAACGATGGAATATTTTGTTTCACATCTTTTCGATGTGAGAAATTCTCACCAAAGTACCTAACAGTTTTTTTTCGATTTCAATATTTATTTGGCCTACGTGTTTTTATCTTAAGTTTTCTTTTAAAATTGAAAGCATTTACACCTTAGATTTCTATACTCAGCTAGATTTCTATTTGTAGAAATTACGAGCATTAAACCTCCTTCACGCCTTTCATAAGAACTTCCCATAAAATGTTCTGTTAACCTTTCTACATATATATTCAGCCTAATTGTGAATAAAAACTCCCAGGAAGTTTTTGGCCTTCTACCATTTTTGCTATTTAAATTCAATTGTAAAAATTGGAAAATGGTAAAAACTGCCGGGGAACTTTTATTCATAATTGGGCCGATTATTTTGCTGAAAAACATTAAGCTTTTTTTCTTTAGAAATGGTATTTGATAAATTATTTATAGTGACAAAAACTGGACACGAGATTTTTCATTAAACAAAAACAAAAAACTAACATTATAAGAAGATTCTCTAGTGCCTACAAGGTTGTCATTTCAAGTCACTTCATTTCTTGTGAACATTTAAGTTGTTTTGCATTAAAAGTAAAGTAGTCACTTAATATTGCTAGTATGTCCTACCTACTAGTATTTGATTTAAAAAAAAATATTTTTTTATTATTAACATTCCAACTTTCATGAGTCTATTGCTGCTAATACGCCATAATTAAGGCGATTCTTTGCATAATTTTAGAAACCCTTTCCAGAATATTTTCCGTTTAATATTTAAAATTGATTGTAATAAGAGTTTTGTTTATAAAACAAAGAAATTCACTTTTGCGGAGATAATTTCGGAAATCTGTTTGAAGCAGACCTGCAGTGAAAAATCTTTTTTCAGATGTGTCTGAAATCATTTGACAACTTAAGTATTTCTGCGCATGGTCCTTAATTTTGAGTATAATATTCCTAGAGGGAAGCGAACTGACACCAAAGTATGTCTTTGGTGGTAGGGACCGGTTCACTTTATATGAATGTCATTGGAGGGATTTAATAGCGCCAGTAAACAAACGGATCTGCGTCTCTAGAAAAATTAGAAGAAATAAGGTATATCTAGACTTCTTATTTAGCTGAACCACAGCTTAGAATGGACAGAGGATCATTCTTCTCCAAATTTTCTTTTAATATTTTCACAAACGCTCCAAAGGGCAGTTATAATAGTAGACTTATCAGAACTTTAACTAGGTGTAGGGGTGACCGTAGTGATGTTGAGTATCTCAATAAGACGCCTTTTTTCGATCTTTTGTCTTTGAAATTGTCTAGCTTTGAATCGAATGTTAAGAATGATTCTTACAGTTTGTTTTTGGATGAGCCAAACTCGTTTTTGAAAATATAAAAAAAGAAAAAGTTTTAAGGGTGAAGTATTCATGGAAATATACGTGTCAACTTTCATCTAACATCTGCAATGCTCAAACTTTTTAATTCCGATTATACATATGTACAAAAATAACGAAAATGATTTGACAACACTCGATATTTTTGAAGACTCTTTATTCCAATCAGCCTGATTACGGTTCTCAATGTAGATTAAAGTAACATACAACTTGTTTTTTAATCTACTACAAAATTCGACTAACGTTGCTACCGACATCGAGAACCGTCATAAGGCTGAATAATGGGCGTTCGAGAACTCAAAAGTGTTTACTATTTTTTTTTACTGAATTTTATTGCATTTCACTAAATTGCGTTCGCGTAGACAAAATACAGTAAATGAGAACACAAATTGAGAGAGCAAAGTGACAGTTCTTGACTGAGAACTTACAAATTTTTACTGCAGAAATTTTTGCAGTAAATTAAACCAAAAAACATGTTTCAAAAGGTAAACAAACAAAAAGCATACAAATAGCAAGGACCCAAAATAACTATTATCTTCATTTCCAAAATCGAAAAAATTGCCCATTTTGAGGAATATTTTTAAAAATTGGTTAATAATTATTATGAACGACTTAAAAAGCAATTAATTGCAAATAACGATTAATATCCAATTAATATTTTTATTTATTGCTTTGAAATAAGCTGCGTTCGAGAACACAAAAGTTTTTACTATTTTTTACTGAACTTTACTGCATTTTACTAAATTGCGTTCGCGTACACAAAATACAGTAAATGAGAACACAAATTGAGAGCGTAAAGTGACAGTTCTTGACTGAGTACTTACATATTTTTACTGCAGAAATTTTTGCAGTAAAATTTAGTAAAACAAAAAAACATATGTTTCAAAAGGTAAACAAGCAAAAGTAGCAAACAAAAGGCATACAAATTGTGAAAAAATTGTTTAAAAAAAGAAAAGTTGAAATAAAACTAAAATAAAAACAAAAAATGAATTAATATTAATTAATTAAACTTGTCTGTGAAGAATTTATATGGCTAAATACCAACTTTTGAAACTTTGTTTTGTTATGTTAATTTTTTGGAGTTGTAAAAGTGTCAAGTACTCGGGTACTTAGAACAGACCTTGTTTTTAAAGTTATCAATAGTAAAAAAAGTATTCGTGTACTTTTGATCAAATTTAGCCGGCCAAAAATTAGCAAATTCAAATAAAATTAAAAACAAACAAATATGAAAAATTACATAAAATAATTTGTTTGTATTTTCCAAAAATATTCGTGTTATAAAAAGTATTTAATCGAGTACCGATAAGAAAACGAGTGAATTAGTCAAAAGTGTAAACATTTTTCAACACTTCAATTGAAGCCCAGCCGCGAATAACGTTGTAAGTTACAAAATTATTATTTTTCAGGAGAGTAAAAAAACGTTTTTAACAGGCAGGATTATTTATTTTTAAATTTTTTTAGATTATCAAAAATAATGATAATAAAAACTTTTATGCAAAATATCAAGAAATTTTAATTTAAAATTTGCACGTAAATTTACAGTTTAAAATTTTTTTTAGTGGAAAAACGTTTCATATCCACAATCGTGATGTCATTTAAAACGTTTTTCCAATGCACAAGCGGCTTTTACAATGTTATTCCACTTTGCAAAACCAGTTCGTTTGTATCATTTTGTTAGTAACTTACAACGTTCTTCTACTGGCTGACTCTTTGTATCGCATTTTGACGGCGTTAAGGGTTATAAATTTGGGTGATTTGATGTTTAAACAGTGTAAGAGAGTATTGTTAACGGTAATCTGCAAAAAAACAGTTTTTGCAAAAAGTGGCTTTTACAACGTTATTCGCGGCTTTGCTTCAATTATCTGCCATCAGCTGTTGCCTTTATTTTACGAATTTTTACAAATTTCGCGTTCGCGTACTTTTTTGGACAACAGCTTTTTGTGAGAGCAAATTTTTAAGTTTACTCATTTACTGCATTTTACTGTAAAAGTACTCAAACGCACCTATAGTTATGCATAACAAAAAAAGTATTTGTTATGGATAATTATTATTTTCCAATATATATATTTAAAAAATTGGTTTTTAATAGTTATTAATTAATTTTTACAATTAATATTTTTTTTTTAGATATTTTAATTAGGCTTAAGTTCATTGAATTTAATTTGCATTAAATTATTTTTATGAAGAAAGGAATTTTTACAACATGGAAGATTAATTAAAATTGTTATTGATAATTTTCATTCTTGACTGACCTGGGATTCGAAGCCAGGCTGTCTGGCGTGTGATTCGAACCCAGGCGGCTGGTTACCCTGACATGTTTCGACCTCAACCACTAGGTCTTCTCAAAGGGATTTGCCGTCTTACACTCGCAGCCATCGATGACTGCTGACGTCAGTAGTCAAACATCAATCCTTAAACCAAATTGTATTTTAACCTTTGGTAGATCGAAATTTGCTTTTTGAATGATTATCCATTTTTAATTGATCTCACATGTTTTTCCTTACTTCTGTTTTTTCGTACTCTTGTCAAGAATTCTTCTTGAAGTCCAAAGTACATTTTTTTTTTTGTTTTTCTTGTTTTTGTCTTTCTTTTTTCTAGTTGACCTTTTTCAGCACAACTTGAAGGACAAATGTAAACATAGCTCGTGCCTTAGCTGTTAACAATAATTAGTATTGTGGTTATTTTATTGAACTGTTAATGGTTTTTAATCCAAATTTAGATATTTTAATTAGGCTTAAGTTCATTGAATTTAATTTGCATTAAATTATTTTTATGAAGAAAGGAATTTTTACAACATGGAAGATTAATTAAAATTGTTATTGATAATTTTCATTCTTGACTGACCTGGGATTCGAAGCCAGGCTGTCTGGCGTGTGATTCGAACCCAGGCGGCTGGTTACCCTGACATGTTTCGACCTCAACCACTAGGTCTTCTCAAAGGGATTTGAAGTCTTACACTCGCAGCCATCGATGACTGCTGACGTCAGTAGTCAAACATCAATCCTTAAACCAAATTGTATTTTAACCTTTGGTAGATCGAAATTTGCTTTTTGAATGATTATCCATTTTTAATTGATCTCACATGTTTTTCCTTACTTCTGTTTTTTCGTACTCTTGTCAAGAATTCTTCTTGAAGTCCAAAGTACATTTTTTTTTTGTTTTTCTTGTTTTTGTCTTTCTTTTTTCTAGTTGACCTTTTTCAGCACAACTTGAAGGACAAATGTAAACATAGCTCGTGCCTTAGCTGTTAACAATAATTAGTATTGTGGTTATTTTATTGAACTGTTAATGGTTTTTAATCCAAATTTAGATATTTTAATTAGGCTTAAGTTCATTGAATTTAATTTGCATTAAATTATTTTTATGAAGAAAGGAATTTTTACAACATGGAAGATTAATTAAAATTGTTATTGATAGTTTTCATTCTTGACTGACCTGGGATTCGAAGCCAGGCTGTCTGGCGTGTGATTCGAACCCAGGCGGCTGGTTACCCTGACATGTTTCGACCTCAACCACTAGGTCTTCTCAAAGGGATTTGCCGTCTTACACTCGCAGCCATCGATGACTGCTGACGTCAGTAGTCAAACATCAATCCTTAAACCAAATTGTATTTTAACCTTTGGTAGATCGAAATTTGCTTTTTGAATGATTATCCATTTTTAATTGATCTCACATGTTTTTCCTTACTTCTGTTTTTTCGTACTCTTGTCAAGAATTCTTCTTGAAGTCCAAAGTACATTTTTTTTTTGTTTTTCTTGTTTTTGTCTTTCTTTTTTCTAGTTGACCTTTTTCAGCACAACTTGAAGGACAAATGTAAACATATTATTTATTATGTTTACATTTGTCCTTCAAGTTGTGCTGAAAAAGGTCAACTAGAAAAAAGAAAGACAAAAACAAGAAAAACAAAAAAAAAAAAAAATGTACTTTGGACTTCAAGAAGAATTCTTGACAAGAGTACGAAAAAACAGAAGTAAGGAAAAACATGTGAGATCAATTAAAAATGGATAATCATTCAAAAAGCAAATTTCGATCTACCAAAGGTTAAAATACAATTTGGTTTAAGGATTGATGTTTGACTACTGACGTCAGCAGTCATCGATGGCTGCGAGTGTAAGACGGCAAATCCCTTTGAGAAGACCTAGTGGTTGAGGTCGAAACATGTCAGGGTAACCAGCCGCCTGGGTTCGAATCACACGCCAGACAGCCTGGCTTCGAATCCCAGGTCAGTCAAGAATGAAAATTATCAATAACAATTTTAATTAATCTTCCATGTTGTAAAAATTCCTTTCTTCATAAAAATAATTTAATGCAAATTAAATTCAATGAACTTAAGCCTAATTAAAATATCTAAATTTGGATTAAAAACCATTAACAGTTCAATAAAATAACCACAATACTAATTATTGTTAACAGCTAAGGCACGAGCTATGTTTACATTTGTCCTTCAAGTTGTGCTGAAAAAGGTCAACTAGAAAAAAGAAAGACAAAAACAAGAAAAACAAAAAAAAAATGTACTTTGGACTTCAAGAAGAATTCTTGACAAGAGTACGAAAAAACAGAAGTAAGGAAAAACATGTGAGATCAATTAAAAATGGATAATCATTCAAAAAGCAAATTTCGATCTACCAAAGGTTAAAATACAATTTGGTTTAGGGATTGATGTTTGACTACTGACGTCAGCAGTCATCGATGGCTGCGAGTGTAAGACGGCAAATCCCTTTGAGAAGACCTAGTGGTTGAGGTCGAAACATGTCAGGGTAACCAGCCGCCTGGGTTCGAATCACACGCCAGACAGCCTGGCTTCGAATCCCAGGTCAGTCAAGAATGAAAATTATCAATAACAATTTTAATTAATCTTCCATGTTGTAAAAATTCCTTTCTTCATAAAAATAATTTAATGCAAATTAAATTCAATGAACTTAAGCCTAATTAAAATATCTAAATTTGGATTAAAAACCATTAACAGTTCAATAAAATAACCACAATACTAATTATTGTTAACAGCTAAGGCACGAGCTATGTTTACATTTGTCCTTCAAGTTGTGCTGAAAAAGGTCAACTAGAAAAAAGAAAGACAAAAACAAGAAAAACAAAAAAAAAAATGTACTTTGGACTTCAAGAAGAATTCTTGACAAGAGTACGAAAAAACAGAAGTAAGGAAAAACATGTGAGATCAATTAAAAATGGATAATCATTCAAAAAGCAAATTTCGATCTACCAAAGGTTAAAATACAATTTGGTTTAAGGATTGATGTTTGACTACTGACGTCAGCAGTCATAGATGGCTGCGAGTGTAAGACGGCAAATCCCTTTGAGAAGACCTAGTGGTTGAGGTCGAAACATGTCAAGTAACCAGCAGCCTGGGTTCGAATCACACGCCAGACAGCCTGGCTTCGAATCCCAGGTCAGTCAAGAATGAAAATTATCAATAACAATTTTAATTAATCTTCCATGTTGTAAAAATTCCTTTCTTCATAAAAATAATTTAATGCAAATTAAATTCAATGAACTTAAGCCTAATTAAAATATCTAAATTTGGATTAAAAACCATTAACAGTTCAATAAAATAACCACAATACTAATTATTGTTAACAGCTAAGGCACGAGCTATGTTTACATTTGTCCTTCAAGTTGTGCTGAAAAAGGTCAACTAGAAAAAAGAAAGACAAAAACAAGAAAAACAAAAAAAAAATGTACTTTGGACTTCAAGAAGAATTCTTGACAAGAGTACGAAAAAACAGAAGTAAGGAAAAACATGTGAGATCAATTAAAAATGGATAATCATTCAAAAAGCAAATTTCGATCTACCAAAGGTTAAAATACAATTTGGTTTAAGGATTGATGTTTGACTACTGACGTCAGCAGTCATCGATGGCTGCGAGTGTAAGACGGCAAATCCCTTTGAGAAGACCTAGTGGTTGAGGTCGAAACATGTCAGGGTAACCAGCCGCCTGGGTTCGAATCACACGCCAGACAGCCTGGCTTCGAATCCCAGGTCAGTCAAGAATGAAAATTATCAATAACAATTTTAATTAATCTTCCATGTTGTAAAAATTCCTTTCTTCATAAAAATAATTTAATGCAAATTAAATTCAATGAACTTAAGCCTAATTAAAATATCTAAATTTGGATTAAAAACCATTAACAGTTCAATAAAATAACCACAATACTAATTATTGTTAACAGCTAAGGCACGAGCTATGTTTACATTTGTCCTTCAAGTTGTGCTGAAAAAGGTCAACTAGAAAAAAGAAAGACAAAAACAAGAAAAACAAAAAAAAAAAAAATGTACTTTGGACTTCAAGAAGAATTCTTGACAAGAGTACGAAAAAACAGAAGTAAGGAAAAACATGTGAGATCAATTAAAAATGGATAATCATTCAAAAAGCAAATTTCGATCTACCAAAGGTTAAAATACAATTTGGTTTAAGGATTGATGTTTGACTACTGACGTCAGCAGTCATCGATGGCTGCGAGTGTAAGACGGCAAATCCCTTTGAGAAGACCTAGTGGTTGAGGTCGAAACATGTCAGGGTAACCAGCCGCCTGGGTTCGAATCACACGCCAGACAGCCTGGCTTCGAATCCCAGGTCAGTCAAGAATGAAAATTATCAATAACAATTTTAATTAATCTTCCATGTTGTAAAAATTCCTTTCTTCATAAAAATAATTTAATGCAAATTAAATTCAATGAACTTAAGCCTAATTAAAATATCTAAATTTGGATTAAAAACCATTAACAGTTCAATAAAATAACCACAATACTAATTATTTTACAATTAATAATTAAAATTTTGCTATTTTGTTATTAAAAATTCTTAAATAAAAAATCTGTATGAAACGAAACAAAAAAAAAATGTTTGCTCCAAACTGAACTTGAAGATGAGAATGACAAAATTGATTAAAATAAATACATGTTCAAGTAAGAGTCAATTCGTCAGAAATTTTATTTGTACCTAGAAATTTGTTTTTAATATTAGTTTGTAAACATTACATATTAAAAAAAAAAGTTAAAAAAGCCAAAAAAATATAAAAAAAATCAGATGATAACATCCAGGATTGAACTTAGGCGAAGTACAAAAGCCTAAAGGCCGTGTCAGATACAACTTTGACGCTTTGCGTGACGTTTCTACCTTCGGCAGAAAAACGCAAAGCAAAAGGTGTATGCCACAATGAAAACTTTGACAACACTCACGCATTGCTTGTTTACTTATAAAAGCGGTTGGTAATTTGTATATTTAATTATTTGTTACAAAAATTAAAGTTAAAAATTTAATTGGACGGTTTTTTGGAATTGAATTTGGCAAAAAAAAATTTAAAAAAAAGAAAATTATACTAGCCAATTGTCAAAGCGCGCAAAAAGATGAGAGTTGGCTAACTTTTTGCTTCGCTCCGCTTTGAAAGTACTTTATGTGACATGTTTCGTATAAGTATGTATATTTTATCTTAGATGTCAAAGCGAATCGGTAACGCAACGCGAAGCAAAAGTTTTATCTGACATGGCCTTTACCCCTTGAGCTAACGTTACGACGATACAATGCATACGACAGGGCTTGTTTATAATCCAATTATAATCGCGCATTTTACAATATTGATCAAAACGTGTACATTTATAATTATTAATTATTAATATAACTATTACGAATAATTGTTATTTCACTGCCTTTCGAGTAACTATTATCGAAATAATCTATAAATAAAAATCAAGAAATAAGAGTTATTTGAAACAAATATTTTTTTTCCTTATCAATAATTATTATC
The DNA here is from genome assembly GCA_943735925.1 of Pollenia amentaria. Lineage (NCBI taxonomy): Eukaryota > Metazoa > Arthropoda > Insecta > Diptera > Polleniidae > Pollenia > Pollenia amentaria. The sequence goes on along the minus strand of OX031007.1, from coordinate 68,817,776 downwards.
ATGCAATAAAAAAAAAATAAAAATTGCGAGATAATAATTATAATAAGGAAAACCGAATAACAGTTACAATGTAATACTTATTCCTTAACTAATTCAAGATAAAACTTATAACAGTTAAGACCTTGACAAATAGTGAACAAATTGTTTGAAAAAGTAGAAATAAAACTAACATAAAAACGAAAAGTGAATAAATATTAATAAATTAAACTTTTTTCTAAAGAATTTATATGGCTAAATACTAACTTTTTAAAGCTTAGATGTCCTACATGGTCTGGTCAGACCATTGTTGACTTTAATTTTTTTTGTAGCAAAAGTATTAAGGTACGAAGGCTATAAGTTCTACAAGTAAGTTGTGCTGAATCGAATAAATTAAATTTGGAATCATTTGGATCATATTTAGGGCACGAAAACACTCCCACAAGAAAAAGTTCGCTAAGTGCACCTTACGCTCTGGCTGTACCACAGGTTAATTTTTTGAATAATTGCTTTTGCACTGACAAAGTTTACTTTGCTAATTCTGCTTAAGTGTCTTTTGCTCGGTGTTGTTGTTGTTGGATTGTTTTTATTTTCAAGCACTTGTCTGCTTTGTCGCCGTATTTGCGGTGGTTCCATCATACCTCATTTGATTCGGCGTTACGGGGGCGTGAGCTTTTGCGTGGATGTTGGGAAAATTTTGTTTTCAACTCGGCCACCTTTTGGAAAAGTAAGCCGATTTGTTGTTCTAGCGTTAATTGTGCTGAAGATACTTTTTGTGGCACAGAACCTGCATTGACGTTTGCTGAATCGCTTACATCAAATATTTTGTTTGCGAGTATAGCTTATTTGTCAAGCGGTTCACAAATTTTTTAAATTACGATACGCACCTTTGGTGGTAGCCGCGCAGAAATTGTGTTAGACGCATGTCGCTTAGTTTTAAATCCTGTAAAAGCCTTTTTATGCATTTCTGCTCTGATACAGCATAATGTCCCAAGAGGCGTGCCTTGATTGTGTTCACTGGTAGATATAGCATGATGGCTGCTACAACTGTATGGTATTGCATGTCGCCGTTAGTTATACCAGCGGCAGCAAACTGAGATTATATTTGTGCGATCCATAGAAAGGGGTTTGTCATGCCAGAATGTAGGAATACGTATTGACACTTGCGATTTGCGCACCTTCGTTATCGGCAAATGTTGTTGCCTGTTGGTGTCGGCAGCAGCTGCTGCGATAGCACCCACAATATCGTCGTCACCGACCATAATAATTTATGTATCTTCTTATAAATTAGTATAATTAGAGTAGTTGTGATCATCTATTTAATTGTTCGGAATTCTAATGATCGTTTCTTTCCGAATCACGTCGGGGTCTGGAGTTTGATGTTACGTAGTTTTAACAGAATTTAGGTTAGGTAAGGTAAGGTTATGAAGGGTTATGCGCCCAAGGGCAAACCCCAGTAAGTCGGTTGCATTACATCTAGCGATATACCCCACTTCGTCGTGAAATCTAGCCTCTAGCCATTTCTTCCTGGGGCCGTGCATCCTAGGACAGTGGCACAGTACATGCTCCACCGTCTCTAGCTCCTCGGCATCACCGCACAACCTGCAGAAGTCCGGTATCGCAATGTCCCATTTACCCACAAAAGCCCTAACAGAACAATGCCCTATAAGGGTCCTGATACTACTCCTATCCAGTCCTAATAGAACCTGGTTGCACCTGCGTCCTATCCGGACCATAAGGCCATCGACACCCTGCAATCCGTTCTATCCCTCTAGGACCGTTTAACGGCATCACGGAATCTTTCCCGTATCACCCCATAGTAGTGACATAAGGGGGGTTTTACCTCCTGTCCCTAACATCTTAGTCTAGATTCGAACCCCCTCTCCCGAGTTCGTCCGCCACCTCGTTGCCATCCACCTTGCAGTGTCCTGGTACCCAACACAGTCTTATTGTGAATGCCAACATGAGCTCTCTCAGAGCATTCCTACACCGTGCAACCAGGCACGATCGCACCGTATAATTTGACAATGCTCTTAACGCAGCCTGACTATCGACGTAGATTGTCACCACAGATCCCCCCACGATGTGACCCAGTATCACTTCCGTCGCCCTCCAGATCGCTAGGATCTCAGCCTGGAAGACACTGCACTCATCCGGGAGTCTGAATGAATGACCTTTTCACGACAGTGTCAGCAATAAAAACACCAGTCGCAGTGCCAGTGTCCATCTTCGACCCGCCCGTATAACTGCCCACCCCTCAAACAGTCCGTTGGATCCACGCCAAACTTACCTATTCGGGAACTCCACCGGTGGTGATACACCAAAGTCCAAGGTCATACTCCTATGATCCGAGATTCCCCCCGGAATACTTACCTGATCAAGCAGCCCACTTCGTACAGAATCCTTGTGTGGTGATCCCGCCTAGGTCTAATCAACGAAGACTCGTAGAGTCTAAGTAAGTTCCTGGCAGCCACACTCTTTACATAATGTTCAATGGGAGACAGATGTAGTGGGATGTCCGTGCTTCTCCTTGCACGAGTGATGCCAAGAGATGCACTTCTCTGGGCCTTGTTGAGCATCTTCCTATAGCTGTCCACTCTCAACGCATCCCACCAAACAGTGCATCCATAGGTAAGAATAGGCCTATCCACCGATGTGTAAATTCAGTTTACCATATCTGGTCTTAGTCCCTAATTCTTACCGATGGAGTTTCTGCATGTGTAGTAGGCATTGGGTCTTCTTTTAATCCTCTCCTGGGTGTTTCTTCTCCAAAACAGTTTACAGTCGAGGAAGTTACCCAAGTACTTAGCACAGTCAGATAGAGTTAACTCGACGCCATCCAACACTGGCCCCTTAAAACCCTCTATCCTGTACCTTCTGGTAAAAAGAACCAGCTCAGTCTTCGCCGGGTTTACCCCCAGCCCTCTATCCTTCGCCCAAGCCGATACTTCGCCCAACATCACCTGCATAATTTCACCGATCGTGGACAGAAACTTTCCCCTGACCAGTAGAACTATGTCATCCGCATAGGCGACGGCTTTCATACCCTTGGAATCAAATGATCTGAGAATCACGTTGACCGCAAGCAACCACAGTAGAGGAGATAGAACCCCCCACCCCTGTGGTATCCCCCTGGTAGCCTTCCTCCTTACACTGTGATCCCCCAAGCTCGAGATTATAATCCTGCTGCCAAGTATGCATACTATCCACTCCACCAGAAAGCCCTCAACTCCCAGCTCCACGAAGGAATCCTTGATCGCCTCAATCCTAATGTTATTGAAGGCTCCTTCTATGTCCAGAAACGCGGCGAGAGTATATTCTTTATGCCTCAGGCCGTGCTCAATGCAACCCACCACCTTATGTAGCGCACTCTCAACAGATTTACCCTTAGCGTTGCCAATGAGGTTGGTATCAATATTACCCCTAAGATAGAGGTCTCTCGAGTGTCTTCAATAGAAATGAAGACAGACTAATAGGCCTGAAATCTCCCGGCTTCGAGTGGCCTGCCCTACCAGCCTTGGGTATAAAAATTACCCTGACCTCTCTCCACCCCCTTGGTAGATACCTCTCACTGAGGCATTACCTAAATATATTTACCAGCAGAAATAATGCGTCGTCCGGGATATTGCATGGCATGGCCGGAAAAATACCGTCCGGACCCGGTGATTTATATGGGTCGAAGGTATTGACAGCCCACTCAAGCTTCTCCCTTGTGACTATTTCCTCGACGCAGGCGGACGCATGACTCGATATCACAGACATTCCGTCCCATTGACCATCGTTCATACCTCCGTCTTCGGTACACCCAGGAAAGTGCACCTCCATGAGTAAGGTTAGGGTCTCAGAGCTAGACTCAGTCCTTGAGCCGTCATTCCTTTGGACATACCCCAGGGTCCTAGGAAAATTGGATAAAATCCGGAATCTAGACAACTCGTTGACATTATCAATGGATTCACAGAACTGCCTCCATGAGAGCCGCTTTGCCCTTTTAAGATCCGCCTTATACTTATTGAAATGCACCTTATGGGTGCTCCAATCACTCGGTGCTCCCGTGAGCTTGGCCCTGTTAAACCGTCGACCTTAGAACCTGAAGTTCCCTGGTCCACCATTTGGGCTGTTCACGCCTACCCGGAAAAGTTACCGGGCAAGACAGCTCATAGCTCTCTCTTAGCAGATGAGTGAATCTGTTCACATCACCTTCCACATCAGTTGGCAGCAAGTCGCACAGGGCCCATTGCGCGAACCCAGAGCGGACCCTTTCCTTAAAGAAGTCCCAATTCGTCCTCCTCGGGTTCCTTAACGGATTTACCCTAGACAGGTCAAAATTCAGTATAAATATTATACGGCTATGGTCTGAGAAAGTACATTCCGTTGCCACCCTCCAATCCGCAACAAGTTGCTCGTCGCGGTTCATAATGTCAGATCTTTAACTGCCTGCCTATCCTTATTTCTGAACGTCGGAGTGTTACCCATATTATAGATAAAAAGATTGTTAGTAGTTATAAAATCAAACATTAACTCACCCCTTTTGTTAATATCAGCGCTCCCCCATTGGTTATGATGTACTTTTGCATCACATCCCAAAACCAGGATGGCGACTCCTTCCTGCATACGCCACCAGTTCTTCCACCTCTGCGCCAGGTGGATCTACTGCCTCGTACGGCATATACACCGAAGCCAGTTTAAGAGTTCGCTTACCTTTGGCTTCTCTATTAACGACGGTAAAGTCACCGCACCTGAAAGAATGAGATATGAGAAAATTTAATTCATTCCTCGCTAGTATACACGTTCTTACCTTGTCCTCTGTGGACGGGACAAACAGAGTGTATCCCGTAACATTTAACCCGCAAACCTTATTCTTATTTATCCAAGACTCTTGGACAAGGGCTACGTCCGACCGAGTGTTGTTGAGGAAAGTCGCTAGTTTGGCTGAAGCTGCTTCACAGTGGTGCAGGTTTATTTGCACCACTACCTGTCATGTTTCGGATACCGGAACCTGACGCTACCTAGACCGAACTTAACAACCCCCCCATCCTCCTCTAAGAATTTCATGGACTCCCAATCCACGGCGAACCAGAAGTCCTTCCCGGTGTTCTCCTTACAAGCCAGTGATGTCACAAGCCTCCATTGGTTGGTATGGAGCCTACCGTTCTGTTTGCCCATTACTGCCAGTATGGTTTCCACCGCGCGCACGGGTAGTGGAATCCATACTGTCACTATGGACCTGAGTGGCAGTTCGGAGGCTGGTATGTCTTCAAGCTTTGCCTCTGGGTTAAAGTCACTACACTTGCCAATCGTGGTTCTTAAGAATTCCAAGGAATTCTTGTTACCACAGTTGACAGTCTTCACTCCCTTAACCCAGTATGCACCATTGAAGGATACATCCTCTTCTTTGCCACTAAATACGGCTAATTCGTCGATGAGCCTACCTTCAACCAGCTGCCATAGATCGGTGCTCCTCCCATCTGGACCATTCCGATCGATGACGGCTACCTGAAGATGGTTATCCAGGCTCGTCGACTTCTTTGTTCTCTTGTTCGATGAAGAAGGCTGATCATCTCCAGATCTGACTCTCTTAATGGTCTCCTTGTTGTTTGGACCCTTAGGAGCTTCAGCCGATGATGCACCAGACATCTTCATTGATTTCCCTTCTACCTTGGGTGTCGCTCCTTTGCCATCCGCAGCTCGTTTCGAAGACATGAGCGCCTTTGTCATTGGGACAGCATCCTCTACGTTGCCTACCGTGCGACAGGTTGATGAAGCCACCAGCCCTTTACTCTTCTGAGCAGTGTCAGGGTTGGAAGCTGCATCTAACTGCTTCTTCCAGGGAGAGGACCAACCCAGAACGGTACTGACAAGGCCGTAAATTTTTTCGAATTTAGCGACGCTTTGTCGTTGCCGTCTCAGAAGGTACCTGTCCCTCGCAGAGAACGTTGAAGGATCTCTCCGCCTGTAGGTCGGTCAGCACTTGTCTCTCATGCCCAATAATGCTCTCATGAACAGCCGATAGGGTCAGCCCCCCCTCACAAGCACTGCCCGACTCCCCGACCGTTACGTCCGATCGACCCTCGACTCTACCCTGGTCGATTACCCGTCCGTCACGTCCTCCTTCCGTTCTTTTAAATTATATTTAATGTTTTTTTCAATTTTGTTCCCACGAGTAACAGAACTTACTTAATGTACAAGACAAAACAAAAATTGTGCATGTTATTATTCAGGGTTGCACTTTTAGCTCCTATAAAATGCTAACTCGCAATCCAAACATGTGCAAGCGGTACCGTGCCTGTCAAGTTCAATTAATTTCCGTTCGTTGTGCGTTATTTGTCAAACCACAACCAATCTGTAGAAAAACTCGTTTTTTCTGCGGTAACTGTAACAAAGCTATGTGCCTTCAACTGGGCATAGAGACAGAAACATATATTTGGAATGATTGTTTAACAAAATAATTTCAATATTTTACAATTATATTAAAACAATTACATAATAAGACTGATTTATTTTAAATAAGCATAAAATATGTCCAACATTTTTATTAGTTTACTTATTTGGCTGTGTTTTTCAAATGTGGTCTGGCCAGACCATGAGGTGCACTTAGTGATACTAAGGTTATAGAACATCGAAGGGTTAAACTTTGTTTTTTTTATGTTAATTTTTTGGAGTTGTAAAAGTGTCAAACATTCGGGTACTTAGAATATCACTCGTTTTTAAAGTATTCATTAACTATTGATAAAATTTAGCCGGACACAAATGAGCAAAATCAAATAAAATGAAAAACAAACAAATATGAAAGATTACAGAAAATAATTTCTTTGTATTTTCCAAAAATGTTCATGGTATAAAAAGTTTTTAATCGAGTACCGATAAGAAAACGAGTTAAGTAGTCAAAAGTGCAAACATTTTTGAAACCTACAATTATTTGCCATCAGCTGTTGCCTTAATTTTACGAATATTTAAAAATTTTGCGTTCGCGTACTTTTCTCGACAATAGCTTTTTGTGGGAGAAAATGTTTCAGTTTAACCCATGTAATGTCAAAAAAAAAAAAAAAATTACGAAAAAATTAAAAGAAGCGTCAAAAATCAAATACATTAGTTATTTTATTTTTTAAAAATTTCTAAATATACATACAAATTTTGTAATACCACATTTTAATCAAAAATAAATATCAAATAGACAATATCTTGAATAATATATAATTTTATATATAAGAGTAAGTTTGCATCATCTAAACATTGCAAAATATGTTGAAGTTTCAATATTTGCATTTCGGTAATGTTTCGTTGTTTTACATTACATGGGTAAAGAATGACAACTGAACTTGGTGAAATTGGCCGTTAGGGGGATTTTTTCAAAATACGTTAAATTTGGAGGGTTTTTAAACTTTTTTGAGGGGAAGAAAAATAATTACCTGGCAACACATGATAAGATTTTTTTCATTCTAACTTTTAGAGGCAAAATCAGCAAAATATTATAATTTGGCTTAAGACATAATACCAATATAATAGTGATTATTTTTATGCAACATATAGAAATCAGGAAATAATTGTTTTATATCAAGCAAAAAATTCAAATTATAAAAAGTCGTTATATATGTATGTATTTCAACCAAAAAATAAAAATTATTTGCGATTATTATTCAGAAACTAAAGAATAAAAGTTGATATATTTATAAAAATTAAATCGTAATTTTTATGAAATAGCTCATATTCACTCCGGTCCATTTATAATAAAATATTTTAACAATGTATAAAACTAATATGCCGACTCGTTGACAGGTACCTAACTCAATGCTTGTATTAGTAAGATTTTTTAAATGCATTGGTGTTTAAAACTATTTTTCACCCTAAAAATAGTTGCATAAAATCGTATGGAATGTGACAAAAAATTTTAAAAAATTAAATATTCTTAATTCGAAAAATTTTCAATTTATTTAATGCTGTCTGCATTTATAAAAGTTTAAAACAATTTTTTTTGTTGTGCTTAATTCCCTTTTTTTAATAATTGATAAAAAAAATACTGAAATTTATTGTTGCAGGATAAGCTGTTCCTATGCGCATTTCCAGATCCAGATCATCAGGAAACGTTCTCCTAAATAATTTTAGAAAAGCCAAAGCTATCAGCAAACAAGACTACAGAGGGAATGAGAATTACCTACATACACTCAAAAAGTCTTATTTGCAACGATATCAAAGCTTAAACAAAATACCAACAATAAAACAGTGAGTTAATCGTTTCTTACATTCCCCACTACAAAATGTTGGAATTCTTCCAACATTAATTGTAGTTGTAAGTGGGAAAAGAAAAAACAAATTAAAAACAAAAACAAATTGCTTTTATTGTTTTCGCAAGAAATCAAAATAAAAATAATTTTCCAGTTCAGTTTTTTATGCACGTGCACTTGCAAAAATTTTTATTATCAAAGCTGTTTTTTGGGACAATTAATGTTGGGAGAATTCCAACTAAATGTAGTGGGGAATGTAAGAAAAGATAAACTCACTTTCTCTACAAAAGTTGGAAATACTTTGTTTTTTAAGCAAAAATCGTATTAATGTTAATATAATATTATTAATATAAAATATTATATTATATAAATAAAGGCCAGTTTGTACTATTTTAATTATAGGTACTTTGTATTAATACATGTCAAAACTCAAGTAATATGTAGAATAGGTATGACATAGTGAACGATTTGCGATTTCGAATCGCTACCGCCTCTTATTTTGTTAGCCTTGAAAAAAATACATGTGGCAAAAAATGGGGGACTTTGGTTGAGGGTAAATGGCGCCTCATCGATGTCAAAGTTCAAGGTAAAAGTGAAAAAATTCATAAAATGTCCAATAACTGCCGCGGTGTCGCCCCTAGAGTAGTAAAATGTAAGACTGACCCTCATTAATTTTTCCTCCCCAACATTTTTGTAGAACATACTTACACCCTATCTCCGCTGCTAAAGGGGCTTGCCCTACAAAAGTTAGTTTTTTTTATAAATTTTACCCCCATCGTCCTAACAAGTTTCAGGGCGCCTGTGGGGGATTCAAATGTATGACAAACCCCCATTAATTTTTTCTCCCCAACATTTTTGTAAAATATACTTACACCCTATCTCCGCTCTTTAAGCGGCTTGCCCTACAAAAGCTAGTTTTTTATAAATTTTACCCCCATCGTCGTAACAAGTTTCAGGGCGCCTCTGGAGGACTCAAACCCCATTGATTTTTCCTAACATTTTTGTAGAGCATACTAACCTTCTATCTCTGCTCCTTAGGATACTTCCCTTCAAAATAAGTTTTAATAAATTTGCTTCCTCGTCCTTACTACTTTTAGGGTGCCTCTGGTGGGGTCAAATGTTTGATCGACCGTTGATTTTTTTCACACAACATTTTTGTGGAAGACACCAACTTTCCATATCTGCTCCTTAGAGTACTTCCCTTCAAATAAGGTTTTATAAATTTGCCCTCTCGACCTAACTACTTTAATTGCACCTCTGGAAGAGTCAAATGTATGACCGCCCATTAATTTTTCATCCACAAAATTTTTATTTTTTTTTTCTTAAATTTTTTTTTTTTTATTTAATTTTTCTCCCACAACATTTTTAGAAAAAACATAAAACGGTGTCGGTCTTTGTTTGGTACTAACAAGTTTACAACGGTGTTATATGTTTGTGATTGTGAAATAAATTCACTTATAATTTCTAATAAAAATGGCTTCAACATCGACCGGCGTTGCGAAAAGTTTGAGATCGAATACTGAACTTTTTTTAATAGGACAACCATGCTCAAATATATTAGGAACGAAATTGCCATCTAGAAACCAAGAACTCAAGATGTATTTTTATGGAACTGGACAGCGTAAAATTAGTTCGGATGAAAGTGCATACTTGGTAACTGACACAGTCATGATATTTTGGCGTCAGGCATTCATCACGACAAAAAACAGAGGAAAAGTAAAGGCACAAGTGCAATCGTTGGTAGCGGAATGGAAAAAGATACAAAAAAATACTTTCAGAGGCGGATCAACACAAATTGAAAAGGAATCTTATTTTGTCGAACAGTTGGATGACCGTTTTGATATAGCTCATGCAAATGCATTCGAAATGATTAGCGATCCGGAAGAACCTTCATTTTTGCAACAGCAACAACAGAACGGACGTCCAGGATGTATGGTAGGAGTTGACAAAATTCTTGCTACACGAAGTAAAAGGAGGGCGGGAAGAGAGAAGGAGGATGAAGAACGAAAAAAGCGTGCCAAAGTTCAGAACGAAATCGCAACATTGTAGAAGTGTGAATGCAATGTGTTTTAAATGCAAGTATTACAATAAAATTTGACATCCCAGTTGACTTCGTTTTTTAAAATTTTTCTAAACAACAAAACTCGTTAGATTTCTATCTCACAAAGTATTTTAGAATACGTAAGACTTGTGTGATAGTGTAAACTAGCCGTAATCTCTTACACGTTTTTTGTTCCAAAAATACTTAAATTTTTGTTATTTTGACCATGAGTTGAAATTCAATTCGTTGTTTTGAAAATTTTATTGATATGAATTTTATATATCAATAGTCTCTTACACTGTAATTTTCTATAATAAATAATTACTCTACTTGAGTTTTGTTAATTTTAACTCGAATTTAAAATTCTTATCGGTATCGCCGATATTTCTTTTTGATTGTCGGTATCATATCGGCAAAAGGCGTATCGTTACATCCCTAGTTAAAACGAACTGCATGGGGCCGGATAATTTTGTTCGTTTTGTTCGTTATATGGTAAATCTTTTTTCTTCCCAGAAATAAAAAAATTTGTAAGAAACATATTTGGTATATTAACTCAACTATTTATGAAATAGGAATTTCAAATCGGCTAACAAAACATAAAGAAAATATGATTTGAATTTAATCTTAAAAAACTATACATTTTTTAAAAGTAATTACAAATTATCAGGCACTTCAGTAATTTAAAAAAATAAATATTTTTATTAAACATGGATGGAGGTACATTAGACTGTACCTCAAAAAAAGTTTCCCCGTACCACCTCTAACATAAAGTATTTTTGCAAGGAGGTTTCGTTACATAAAATTTAAAGACTTAACTATAAATGCTGACTATCCTGCAGAAATTATAGTAATTCTACCTTGGCAAAACTGTAAGTAATAATTTTTAGCGAGCTTTAATTTTCTAATTAAATTTAAAAGTGTTTCTGCTAGAATTATCGAATTACTTCCTTAGCAAAAGTTTAATAGTTTCTTGCGAGCTTTAATTTTCTGACATTAGGGTGGTACGAACAGAGATCTGGTGGATAAATACTAGAACGCGATACTTGAGGTCAATGGCCCCTAAGGGCAAAACATTGGTCTTCTCGAGACAAAAACATTATATATCATACTTTAAGATCGGACTGTAAATGCCCAAGATTTAACGAAAAATGTAAAAAGGCGACCCATGCGTTCGACAAAATAAAAACTTTTTTTCGAAACTTTCTTGCAAAAATACTTTATATTAGAGGTGGTGCAGCGCACTTTTTTTCCTTGTAAGGTGATACGCTCTAATGTTCATATGTGTGTACATAACAGGGATGTTAAAGTTGGTGCACGTGTACTTTTTTTGGTACATTTTGACCTTCTAAATAAAGTACCGTGGTACTACCGTGACTCATTTGGTACAATTTAAAAATGTGCCATAGTTCCCCCTTTTTGAATTTTTAGTATAGCAAACAAATTATTGAGTCCTTTTCATTGCATTTGTGTTGTACAACAAATCGTTAAGTAATGGGCGCTTAAAAATGCGACTAGTATTGTGGTGTATAGAGCGCTATTCCCCTTTTACAAAATGGCAAGTGAAAGACCGATAGACGAAGTTTGTTGGTAAGACGGCGACGCTGTGTGCGTGACACACTTTACTTTTTTCCTCTCGCGCCTTCCTCTGTCTGCCTTTCCATTGCCACATTGTAAGTGGGGACTTATGGTACCCACAGACGAGGAAACATAAGTCAAAACCTGTGCTACTTCTTTTGTTACCTTTTTACCACAGACGATGACACTAAAAGCAAAACATCAGTATTGTGGTTTTTTTGAATATAGAAGTACTACTTAACTTAACAAAAATATGCGAAAGAAATTTTTCATATCCAGTAGCTAATTTACAAAATGAGGTAAATGTCCATATGATTCCTGACATTTCTAGAGTCGTTGCTGGAATTTTATCCATTCCACAAAAACTCTTTCCACGTCTGCAAATGTGGAAAGAGTTTTTTCTTTTCAAAATATAATAACAACTAAGGAAAGAAACAGAATACATGTGCCAACATTATCAAGTCTCATACAAATCGACAAATTTATGCTGCTATGATGTAAAAATTCCAAATAGTTTATTAATTAAACATATAAGTGCCTGATTTTGATCTCATATATTTATAAGACTTTTATGTACCTTATTTTATTCATACATATAATGTATGTAAATGTTAAGTTTGGCTTTTTTGTGTACAATTGAATTTTTATGTACTTTTTTGTTGTTTTAATAAATTAAAAAAAAAATGGTACCGTGAAGGTCCAAAAAGTACATTTTTTTTTGGAAGTTGGTACAAAATGTAAAACCTAATTTAACATCCCTGGTATATAATATTAAACACTAGTTTACACCTATTAAATATTTGACGTCCTGCACGTAACCTAGTTTTATTAAAAAATTGTTTTCTTTTGCATAACGTTTACTGAATCAAACATCATTTAACAGTTTCTTAATTTAATTGTACAATTATCTTCTTAAAAATAAAGATAAGGAAGTCAATAAAAATTTTTAAAAATAAAGCTAAAGTTTGATCGATTTGGTGGTCATGCTTTTTTGGATTTTTTCGTCAAATATTTGTTGGGTCTGAACGTACCTTAAGTCTTTAATGAAATCTGTAATTCGCTTTTGGGAAGTTTAATTAATCACTTCTCTTTCAAAAAAGTTTTCCAATTTAAGAAAAATTATTCGGCCTTATTACGGTTCTCGATGTCTAAAACGACTCTGTAGTAGATTAAGCTAACACACAACCTGTATTCAACTTATGTTGTTACCGACATCGAGAACCGTAATAAGTCTAACTATAAATACCTATTGGATTCGACAAATTTGCGAAGAGTTTGCAAACATTTCATCGCATTTTTGGTTTGCAAATTATTGTTCGTTATAATCGTATAAATTTCCATAAATTTTTATTTATTTAACCGGAGTTCGCTACAAGCGTACTAATGTGTATGAAGTATTACACATTTCTTTATACGCGATAATTCGTTATAACATGTATTCGTTATAACCGAACTTCACTGCAGTTATTGATAATTATGATCAATAACTACTTAAATAATTTAAATAATTTTTCGAAGTATTTTAAAGTGCAGTTTCCTCACTCATTATATCTAAGATTTGCCAAATTCTTGGGTAAAATAATTGAAATAGAATGACATATTCGAAATAACAAAATTTACCTTTAAAAAGGAAACGTAAATAGTATAAATTTATACTTTTCACTTTCATTTGGGGTTCATATGTGAAAAAATGTCAAACAAAATACTTTTAACATTTTGTATTTCTTTTTAATTGCATTTTAAATTATCGATTGCGTCAAATTGGGTCAAAACTAAATTTGCCAATACGGGGTAGTAAGTAAACCGTACGTAAGTATAATATTATAAGAGAAAAAAATATTAATGCAACAGCAATACTTTTTCGTTTTTGTACAAAATGCACAAACATGAGAAAACATTTAGAAGGGGGAATAAAATAAATTCTTGGAAAAAACTAAAACTAAGTTATTGACATGACTTGGCTGAATTTTTATGTCGTTCATCGTGCCTTTTCATCTGTGTATGAACTTTTAAGTACAACCGAAGAACTTGGTCACCATGTTCATAATACATACATATAGATAAATAGTAAAGGGTGTTTTTTAATCCCTATGGAACTTACTAAAGTGTTAGCTGCCAAACGAACTGTCAAACTGCGCTCACTTTTTTACTTTTCAGTATACTCTGGTAAATCTTAAACATCGCTACCAAATTATTCAAATTTACTTTGAAACCCAGTCCATATTTTATCGCTAAATTAAGTTCAACGATGTGGCTCATTTTTGGCTTAACGGGATAACGAATAAACAAAATTGCCGCATATTGAGAAAGACCAATCCACAACAAACCCCACATACTCCATTACATCCAGACAAGTTCAAAGTTTGGTGCATTTTACATGCTGGTGGCATCATTGGATCTTATTTCTTTAAAAATTAAGGCGGAGCTCACGTTAAGGTCAATGGAGATCGCTACTGCACCATGATCAATAATTGTTTGCAAACCTAAATTTTTGCACCTGAAATAAAAATCAGATTCAAAATAAAATCTTGTTTATTGCATATTGTAATAAGTACAAGGTATGTACAATCATTAGGGCGAGTTGTCCTTATTTACCCAAGTAATGTCAAACAACGAAAGACTAAATTTCAAATTTTTAGACCAAAGATGGGGGAAGTGTGAGTTGCAGTTTCGACTGACACTTCGTGATAGTGCAAAATTATTGCAATCATTTTGTTGATGTTGAGTGATGAATTGAAAATTATCAATCTCACTAGGGATGATACCACTTGGGTATCGATACTTGTACTTGATACTATATCGAAAGTAAGGTATCGATACCTACTCGGCATCGAACAAAACGCATCAATACTTACTTGTATCGATAAATACTTTCATATATTTAGAGCCAGTGAAACCTGAGTAAATTCATAGGTACGTGGTTCTAAGTACGTGTTGTACATTGTATACTTATGGCCAATTTCAGCAATTCTATTTAAATATCAATTTATCAGGACTCTCACAGAAATCAGTTCCGATCGCAAGTGATTTCGTTTTTGGGGTTGCAAGATACGAAATCACTTCCACTTTCGATCTGAATTGATTTATGTGACAAGCCTGTATGTTTAAAATTCGTTTTTCATGTAAAATAAAAATAAAATTATTTGAAAAACTATCAGCCTTATAACGGTTCTCGATATCGAAAACGATTCTGTAGTAGATTAGAGTAACATCAAGTTAAATAAAGTGGTGAAATTGGTCATTATACTCGTACAGTACAACTTCGATAGTCCGGACATTCGCCAGTGCGTCCAATCACTCCAATAATTCGGACCCTTATACATTTCGGACAATTTAAAATTTTTACCTCTTCAATTCCGGCAAATTGTATTTATGCAAGAACAACAATTAAATGAGGTCGTTTTACAGTTTTACTGCCTATTTCCGATGTGCGACAGAATTCTTTCGTTCGTTCTACTACATTTAAAACAAAAACAAAGTTTTTATAATTTGTTTTTGATTTAAATGTATTTATTCGAAAGAAAAAATTATTTCGTACATCGGTAATAGCTTTTAACCTCACACGTTTTGTTATTCTCACGTTGATTCATATTTTGCACTGTCATTACATTAGTTTCTGGTCTTTCCCTCGCAAGCGTGTCATGGTTTTAAATAATTAACGCAAACAAACACTTACTTTAAAGAAAAAGTATGATATAAAATGATTATGTAAAAACTATTAGGCAGGTAACCGAAAAATTCTATTTTCCTAAATCAACGATTTGCAACATTAAAAAAAAATAAGGAGAAGATGAAACAATTTATTTCGAAAACCTTAAATGGACCCGGTAACATTTGAGCCAAAATAAGTACATATTTCATTTTCATAATATACAAAATTTTTTTAGGAAATATAAAAGTTATAAAAAAGCAAAAAATACAGAATTGCACATAGTTTTACAACAAAGAAATAATCATATCCCAATTTGATCAGAAGTTTTAAAAGCAAAGGCAGGGAAGGACAACATTTTTAGAGAGCTCAGGCTGGTTAGATAAATTTCAGTTAAGGCGTGGTATTCATTATCTTAAAATTGTTGGTAACAAAGTTTCCAAAAGATCAAATTCACGTTTTAATTCACTTAGGGTTATTTCAATAATTTCCACTACTATTGTCGTGTATATATGAATTTTATTAAACACGGACTGAAAATAACAGTTATTTTGAATTTTTTTTAAAAAAAGCATATAAATGTCGGAAACATAGTTCAACTTTACCAAATTGATCCTTATGAAATAGTCTATGATAACATATTCAGCCTTATTACGGTTCTCGATGTCGGTAACAATGTTAGTCGAATATTGTAGTAGATTATAGAACACAGGTTGTGTGCCACTTTAGTCTACTACAGAGTTCTTTTCGACATCGAGAACCGTAATAAGGCTGATTATGAAACAAGTACTTTTGACCGATATGAGTACTTATTGACCGATACCTACTTGGTACCAAAGTATCGATGCCAAAAGAACTCGTTATCGAACGAAAAGTATCGAGTAAGTACTTGAAGTTACTCGTATCGTTTTCATCCCTAAATCTCACTAAACATGAGTGATAGTATTGGTAAAAAAATTTTGTACTCAAAAAAAAAAATAGTTTTTCTTATGTGCTGTTTTCACAACACAACTGATTAAACGTGTAGCAAAATGTATATGTAAAGCACTCAGTTTTTTGAGTGTTTTTCATATAAGTTTTACTACACGTTCAATCACTTGTGTTGTGAAAACAGCACATTAGTATTTTTATTCCACCTTTTTATGATTATATTTTCAATATTTTTCCTATAGTTATCTATAGACAGGCTTTCATTCTTTTTATTCTTAATTTAAATTAAAAACAAGAAATATTTTGATTTAAAAAAAAGCAATCATCAGTTTATTGCAACATTGTTTTCTTCACTCATTTGAGTGCAACTAAAACGTTTGCACTAAATTAAAAATGGAATTTTTTTTTCATGATTAAAGCCAAAAATTACTTCGTTATTGATAAAACTTCATTTTGTTTAATATCCTTTGCTTATGCTTATCATCACAAACATCAAAAACAATGTACATACACAATACATTTTTTAAATTTAAGTGAGAGTATGTTTATATGCAGCTTTTTTTATTGCAAGTTTAAATTTTGAACTCTTAAAAAATTTACAATATCACTAATTATTTTTAATGCTAGTGAAAAAAGTACCAATCATCACTAAAGCTGGTATAAAAATAGTGCAAACTATTTTTTCTGCAGATTTATTTAGTGAGAGTGCAATGTTGATTTAAATCAATATTTAGTGCATTACCCCCAACGATGTAAACCAGGAACAATTAACACATTGGCGCCCAACATGGTTCCTGATACACGTGACATATGCACGGCCAGCAATTCTCGGAAAAGTGACCCCAAATTGAACGTCCAGAATGCTCTTTGTCAAAAAACAGACTCGGTGTCCCAATGTCCAAAAAAAAAATTTTTTAAGTTTAATTTTTTTGTAATTTTTAACAATTTCAAGTTTTATCGGGCTTAAGAAAACACCCTTAATATAAGTAAGTAAATTCTAACATTTTTTATCATACCATTGTTTATTTTATCTTTTTATACCCTGCATGGCTGCAAGGGTATACTAAATTTGTCGTTCCGTGTGAAACTTTTTTAATATTCATCTAAGGCCCCATAAAGTATATATATTCTGGGTATTTTTAAGTCGATTTAGCCCTTTCCGCCGATTTAGTCTGTTCGTCTGTTGAAAATACGGTCACGACTAGAAAGAAAATACTAATATTGGTGTCAAATTGTTTCTATACGATACCGATATTCATAAAGAAATATAGGCGATACCGATACCGATATGCATATTGAATTTGAATTCAAGTTATAATTAACAAAACTCAAGTAGAGTAATATTTTTATAATGCAAAACATCGTAAGATATAATTATTTTTTTTAATTAATATTAATAAGATTTAAAAAAAATAAAAGTGCTATATTCGGCTGTGCTGAATCATATATACCATTCACCATAGTATTAAAAAGCCCAAATCTTATATACGGGAGCCTCACACTAGTGCGGCCAGGTGAGATATTGGTCCGACTTGGCCCATTTTTAAAAGCTTTTATTTACCTTGCAATGTATGTATGTATGTTTGTTCAGGTTTAATCTTGCAACTCATGTTCAGTTTGAATGACAATTTATGGTGAAATGTGTGACGTCATTCCAAATCCAACATGGCGGCAAAAACAAGATGGCGGACTAGCTATTTTTAATGCACTCCTACAATATAAGTATCAAATGAAAAGGTTTGCTAAGCATAACTCGAAAAATAAAGTGACTTCACTCTAAAGCCAGTATGACGGATTTCTACAGCATGAAACTCAATTTTGAAGCAGATATCTTCAACCGATTGAGCTGAAATTTATATGCACATTCAGTTTATATGACAATACATGGTTACCTGTGTGACGTTATTCTCAACACAATATTGTGGAACATCCAAAATGGCGGACTAATTATTTTTAATGAATTCCTACAATATGGGTGCCAAACGAAAGGGCTTGTTGAGGATAAGTCAAAAAATAAAATAACGTCGCTCTTAATCTACTGTGACGGACTAAGTTTTTAACACTTGGCTACAATATGGGTATTAGATGAAAAGACACTGTGAATACGATTGCGAGTTTTAAATAAATAAAAAGTAAAAACCTTTTTGAAAAACAAGCTTTTATTTAAATGCGCTAAAAAGAAAAAAGAAATTTTAACTTTAAAACTTTAACTATCAACTTTTAACGTCATTACACAATTTGTATTATATAAAACCTTGTCGCGAGATTAATTTGTGTAGATTACAATTTTCAAACTAAGTAAATACGAGCACTTTTATCTCGAATTTAAAGAAAACAAATATCGGTCTAAAATTTACAATAGGCCCAATATAAAACCTACTCTCGGAAAACACTTAAGTTCGCCTCAAACCGTAACGAATAATACTATTTAGTTAAATTTGGTCTTTCATAGTTCCCTAAAATTAGAAATCACTCTGCCAAATCTTGTAAAGATCTGTCCACAATTAACCATAGGCCCCATAAAAAATCCACTCTCGAAAAACACTTTAGTACGCGTAAAACCGTAACGAATAATGCTATTATAATATAATTTGGTCAGTCAAAGTTTTATTAGACTTAAAATCGCACTGTCATCTTTTGTGAACATCGGCTTATAATTTACCATAGGTCCCAACTTCGGAAATATTCTAACTGTAGGTGAAGGGTATCAAAGATTCGGTACAGTCGAACTATTACGTGTTTTATTTAAAATTTGAATAAATAATTAGAACAAATTGAGGCATGTTAACCAGCCAACTTAAATAATGGTGTGTGTGCTTTTAAAGAAATAAAAATATTATTAAGGGAACTTTTGCAGCTGCCTTTAAATAATTTTCTTAATTGAGGTTTTTCTTAATTATTTTAACTTTATTGACCTTAATCGTATGTATGTTATTCTACTTTTCACACATTAAACATTTTCTGAGTATAAAATTACACCATGTGACAAAATAGCAAAATTTTAATAAATAAATAAACTTATTAAATATTTCAAATACAATTTCACATTATGTATATTCTTACTAAATGTACCGAACAATAAATCATTGTTCTGAAACAGACAAGAGTCTCTGCGGAAATCGAACGCGTAACCTTTACACTGATAGACCAGCTCACTACAAACTACCATACCAGGGCAAACGCTTTAAAAATGATATGTCGTGGTTTATAGATTTTGTTAAAGGCCGTTTGACACTATTACACAAGTCTTACGTATTTTGAAAAAAAAAAAAAAAAATACAAACCTTTCATGATAAGTTGCTATTGTTTTTTGAAAATTTTCAAACAATAATTTGATCAGGGAAGCATTTTCGAAAAAAAGACTTTACTTTGCGTAGATAACTTTAAGTAGATAATTTTGTAATGTTTCGATTTTTTATAAACATTCTCAAAATCTAATGGTAAAAAAAAAAATGAAGTAGACCAGTTATTTTACGCCGATTTACAAGTTTTTTTTTAATAAATAATAGATTTTGTAAGACATGTATTGGAAATATTAATAAAAATATCTCCAAATTTTGAATTTTTTTTTGGGTTTGGTTAGGTATGAAGATTGACTAACCCAGAGAGCTGTATGGTTTATTGTGACGCCATAATTAATGAAGATTTAGAATAAAAGAAAGAATGAAAGGATAAAAAAATAGAATTTAATATCGGATGAGAAAGAAAAAAAAAATCATACTAAGCACAATAGTCATACATACGCCTAGTCCCTGTTGCCTGTTATACAGACAGGTCCTGTCCATTACGAATTCCGTCAGATTCTCGAGCCCAAAGCCGGAGACATCCCCGACTTCGCCTTAATCAGCCATCTCAGCCTGCTGTTCTGTAGCCTAGGACAGTCACGTGAATGTGCTCAACTGTGTATATCTTCTCTGTTTCCTCGCACAACCTAAATAAATCCGAAGAGTCATATCCTATTATCACCACCATCCTGCCAATCGTGCAGTGGTCCGTGATAATACCTATCATGATTATAACGGAGACTTTGTCCATGCCTAGTAGTGAATTTGGAACGGTCTTCCGAAGCACCGGCCATATCGTGATAGTCTACAATCCGCTTTATTTTTACAGGCCCGCTTAGTCCCATTTGGAACCCATTCCCTAATAGCATAATTGATAGATCAGTTTATAAACAACGTAGATTTCAATTTCTTCCAGTTGAATTGTCCGAAGATATCCGCATTTTATTTAATTAAGTCAAATACTGTTGGACTTGATGGCTTTAGGCTCAAATTTATCCGGATTTTGATGCCAATTATTGGGAATTACAAAGATATGTTCAGAATATGCTGAAATGAAATTTGGAATTCAAAACAAGACAGCATTTTATCTAAATTTATACAGTTGCATCGAATCTTAAGTAACCTCTACTTAGAATTAGAAAAAATGGAAAATCAAAAATACTTATAAATTAAATGTTTGAAAATAAATGTTAAAAATTCAAAATTTGCAGGAGAGAAAAAGTCCGTGTAAAACTCTGGGTTATGGGCTTGCTGACTATATCATTGACTCCAAATAACCTTATAAAATATAACTAATGGCGGTCAATTTAAGTTAATATATTGATATTAATTAAATTTGCACCAGTAACAAATTAATAGTATCAATTAAACGTTTAACTCTCTTGATTAAACGTTTAATTTACTTGATTAAATTTTTAATGAAAACTGGTGTTATTTTAGATTAATGCTTTAATTGGTGAAATATTTTAGAGAATTTTTCTGTGTAGGATGGCTTTTCTTGGAAAATCACTATTTACTTCTTAATGTTCTTCGGAAACCTAACCTTAAACTATCAGCTGTCGAATTGTTAGTTTTTAATGTTGGCAACACTTTACTGCACAAAATGTGATAAATTGAAATCCTGCATTATTTTTGGACTCCTATATGCCAATGACTAATTACATACAAAACCTGACCAGGTCCCGCAAATACAATAGTGACCTTTCCATTCATTGCCTGCTTATGATTAAAATCAATCAAAGCGATTCATACTACATAAGTATTTCTGTTAAAACTTTTTTACGTATATTTAGTACAGATTTCTCTAATAAACAATAAAATGAAACAATTTGTTTGTTAATTTTGTTCTTTCTTTTTACCCACTTAATTGTAACCAAAATGTAATAGAAAGTAACAAAAATATTTATGTACTAAATTTCTTATGCGCATTAAAATAAATATTTAAAGTTAACTAAATAATTATAACGTACATTTCTTTAAAAAATAACTTTTATTTTTGCTCCAAAAAATCAAAAAATAATTGTTATTTTTGGTCAAATAAATAAAAATCAAAAATAACTGTTATTATTGTTCAAAAAAATAACAATCATAAAATAACTGTTATTTGTGATCGAAAAATAAAAATCAAAAAATAACTGTTATTTTTGTTCAAAAAAATCTAAGTCAAAAAATAACTGTTATCATCTGACTTTTATGAAAAAAGGAATAACTGTTACGGTCCCTGCTTGTAACTGATAGTCTATAAGGTATAATTATTCGAGGTTTTTAGTGGAGTTGGGAGTTCCAAGCAAAGCGAACACTTATTTTCGTCTAATTGCAAAACAGTTTGAGTTAGAGCTTTTGAAGTTTTGAAAAATTACTACGTTTCATATTGCCACGGTAGGAGTAGAAAAAAGAATACCCTAGATAGTGGTTATTATTTACGGTATATATATTATATGGCTTAATTAATAATCGGATACAAAAACTGGGTTTAAAGTGAATGAAAAATAGTATAAATGTTAAATGCATCAACATCATACACAATTATAAATGGCCAGAAAGGCGGAGCGGGTAATAGTAGTACTAACCCAAGAGCCACACGATCAAGTGTTGCTTTCAAGATGTTTGCACATACTGCTTGTCATAATTCACAAAGCCCTGCCTCTTCAGCTGTAGCCTCTGCCTCGAAAGTTCCATCTTTTGATAGAATAAACTCGCAAAATCGTTTTGCAATTCTGGAGGATGAATCTTCTGAAGCACCTAACGTCATAAAAACGTCAAAGCCACCCCCGATATATCTTAGAGAGCAAAACTCAAGTGAGCTTATAAAAAGTTTAATCTCGGTGATAGGTGAAAATTCGTTTTACGTAGCTGCAATCAAGCGTGGTAATATAAACGAAACAAAAATACAGGTTAATCACGAGAATGATTTTCGCAAAATAATTAATAAGTTTGAAGCACTTAAAAAAAGCTTCTATACATACCAACTGAAAAGCAGCAAAGGTCTTCAGGTTGTGATAAAGGGCATTGACCCAGACGAAATAAAAACGTTTTTAGAAGAAAAGGGCTTCAAAATAAAAAATGTTACAAATATTCAAAATAGGGAAAAAAATCCCCAACCACTATTTCGAGTGGAGTTAGAGCCCGGCGATGTTAAGCTAAAAAAATATGAAACGCATCCCATTTACAGTTTAAAATACATTCTGTACAGAAAAATCACGATAGAGGAGCCGCACAAAAGAAATGGGCCCGTTCAGTGTTTAAACTGCCAAGAATTTGGTCATACTAGGGCATACTGCCACTTACCCCCTGTTTGCGTCGTATGTGGAGAATTACATGGTACCGTCCGGTGCGATAAGTCCAAAAATGACCCTAACGTAAAAAAATGTAGCAACTGTGGTGGTAACCACACTGCCAACTATAGAGGATGCCCGGTATATTCGATTGTCAAGCGTTCTGTTGGACAGAAACTTAATCCCCCTCAAACGCAGGCAACTAATCAAGGAAACATGACGGCGTCCAGATGCCTCAGCCAAATAATAACAGAACCTCGTACGCTAATGTATTAAAATCTAATCCTATGCAACTTCAAGGTGATGTACCAAATAACGACGAAATTCCCATTTCTAATTTAACTCGGCTAGAAAAAACTATGGAAACATTAGTGCAAACAGTTAACAATTTTACTAACACAATGGGTAACATGATGCAAGAAATGCTAAGAATGCAATCGATGTTATTGCAAGCTGTACTAAACAAGCCATGAACTGTTTAAAAATTTGCTTTTGGAACGCAAACGGCATCCGCCAACATAAAAATGAACTAGAATACTTCCTTAAAAATAAACAAATTGATGTTATGATGGTTTCTGAAACTCATCTGACCTCAAGAAATACGTTTAAAATCAATGGTTATATATTATATGATACCAAGGACCCTCGAGACAGAGCTTGTGGCGGTTCTGCCATTTTGATAAAGAACCGAGTAAAACACTACTTAATGAGTGATCATCGTGAAGACTATCTCCAAGCAACGAACATTTGCGTTGAGGAATTAAATCGAAACATAGTAATTTCATCATTATACTCCCCACCTAGATTTTCTATATCAGAAAGCCAATATAATAAATATTTCAAATCATTAGGACCTTGCTTCCTGGCTGCTGGCGATTATAACGCTAAACACACTTTCTGGGGTTCAAGACTTATTACACCTAAGGGTCGTGTTTTGTTTAACACAATTTGTAAAATGGATCTAAATGTGGTCGCGAGCGGACAACCAACATATTGGCCTTCTGATCAGCAAAAAGTTCCAGATGTTATCGATTTTGGAGTGGTTAAAAACATCCCCGTAGAAACGATTTATGTTGAAGCTTCCTTAGAACTATCTTCTGATCACACACCTACAATTCTTACAATAGCAAACCCTAATAGAATTGTATCTCCGTGTGGATACTTAGTGACGTCAGCCACTCAAATAAATTGGTTAAAATATAAAAAATATCTCAGTACCCACTGCACTGAAAATATTCCGCTTAGTACACCGGAGAATGTGGATATTTCTATTGTAAATTTTGACAGTTATCTGAAACTAGCTGTTCAACATTCTAGTATAACCCTCAAAAAAACCAAAAATAGTAAAATATATTCTGCAGATGTTGAGCGTCTCTTGACTGAAAAAAGGAGAGCTCGAAGAGAACGGCAATTGCATAGATCCCCTCAACTTAAGAATTTACTAAAAGAGTGCACAAAAAGGCTAAGAAAGTTACTGCAGTCTCAGAAAACGGCTTCCCTGGAAAAATATCTTAAGGAACTTGATGCAACTTCTCAATCAGACTACTCATTATGGCGTGCAGCTAGAAATCTTAATAGACCAGTTATCACTAAACCACCATTAAGAAACTTAAATGGAAGTTGGGCACGAAATGATGAAGAAAAAGGAAACCTTTTTGTTAATCATTTGAAAAACGTATTTACCCCGCATACATCTCCCGATATTGTAGTCGAGTTGCCACCAGTTGCTGTTAGAGCTGCTGTTCCCCTTAGATTTGAGATAAAAGAAATCGAAAAGGCTATTCATAATTTAAACCCCAAGAAAGCACCTGGTTTTGATAAGATCAGCAACAAAATGCTTTTAGAGCTACCCAGCATAGCAAAGAAAATTATTCTTTTAATTTTTAATGCTATTATACGCCTTGAATCCTACCCACAAGAATGGAAAGTATCCTTAGTTACAATGATACCTAAGCCAGGAAAGGATCCTACAAAAGTTGAGTCATATAGACCTATAAGCTTATTGTCTAATATATCAAAGCTGTTTGAGAAGCTGTTAGTGTCAAAATTAGCCCCAATTATAAATGTAAATAGATGTATTCCTAACCATCAATTCGGCTTTAGAAGAGAACATAGCACAATCGAACAAACCCATCGTATAGTAAACGCTATAAGAAAAGCCTTTGAAGAAAAAAAATATTGTTCCGCCCTCTTCATTGATGTTTCCCAAGCTTTTGATAAAGTCTGGCAGGAAGGGTTATTACATAAATTGAAGCTAAACTTACCAGTAAACACACACAAGCTGTTAGAAAGCTACTTAGTCGGCCGAAAGTTTATTATTAAAGAATGTGATTTTATAAGTTCTCCTCAGCCAATTAACGCTGGAGTCCCTCAGGGAAGCATCATGGGCCCACTCTTATACCTTATATATACCTCAGACATGCCAACAAACAACCACACCCTTACTTCAACATTTGCTGATGATACAGCTTTTCTAAGCGTACACGAAAACTGTCATGAAGCATCCCGTTACTTGCAGGATCATATATTTGAACTGGAAAAGTGGTTAAAACAATGGAGGATAAAGGTCAATGAGCAAAAATGCGTACATATAACATTCACCTTGCGTCGGGAGTCATGTCCCCCTATTAAAATCAATAATCAATTAGTGCCCCAGCAATCGCATGTAAAATATCTCGGTATTCATCTAGATCGGCGTTTGACATGGAAATGCCATATAGAAGCAAAACTAACACAAATGAAACTAAAAGCAATTCAAATATATTGGCTTATTGGAAGAAATTCTGTTCTTAGCCTCGACTGCAAACTTCTACTTTATAACTCTATATTGAAGCCAATCTGGTGCTACGGTATTCAGCTATGGGGCACTGCCTCGGCCTCAAATATCGAAAAAATTCAAAGGCGCCAAAATAAACTTCTTCGAATAATCACAGCCGCTCCCTGGTATGTTAAAAACTCTAATATTCACAAGGATCTCAATGTGCCATTAGTAAAAACTATTATTACGAAGTACGCAGCAAAATATTTAAAAAGGCTTGAGTCGCACCCAAATCCACTTGCTCGAAATATTTTAAATGACAGTGGACACTCTAGATTAAGGAGAAGAGATACCGCAGGACTCATCCGAAGGGAAGACCGCTGAACATCTACATATGTGAACAGAAACCGTGAGGAGAAAAATTTTCGTCTAGCATTGGCAGGACAAAAATAAAGTATTAGTATAAGATTTGATTAATTATTGTTAGTTCATATTTAATATATGAAGATTCAATAAATAAATAATGAGAAAAAAAAAAAATAATTCACAAAAATTGAGAGCTGTGATGTAGGCCGCACGCAATTTTTAAGCAATTTTTTTTCAAGATGTCATCAAGAAACAACTCATAAAGACAATCTAAAAGGATGTTTGTTAAAATTGTAATTAGCTGTTTTCTTGAATGTAAATTTAAAGAGAAACTGAAAGCAAATTCGTTTCAATTTTAAAAAGTATGAGTGAATTGGTAAAAAAGTTTAAGGGTATTTAAACTAGAAGTACAAAACTTTATCGACTAACCCCCAGGTAAAAATGGTTATTTTTTCAGATGAAAAAAAGTAATCAAAATTAAAAATAGTACCAAGTACACATTGAGAGAAAAAGTAACCAATTTTGGTTAAAAGTAACCAAAACGGCAACGCGGCTTACAACACCAATCCGAGTCGGAAAAAAGCCGATCAATTGTAGGGGAATGTAAGAAAAGACAAACTCATTGTTTATTGTTGTTTTGTTTAAGCTTTGATATTGTTACAAGTAAAACTTGAGTATTTAAAATTCTTATTCACTTTATAGTTTTATATTTATAATATTTCTAGCTTTTCTAAAGTCATTGGAAATTGGTCTTCTGATGATCTGGCTTAAGCAACCAGTGAAATGCGGATAGAAACTAGTTTCCCTCAATAATACGTTTCAGTGTATTTATCACAAATAAAAATTGGGAATTTAGCAAGTCGTAGAGAAATCTTAATAATAATAAAATTTTCAATTGCAGTTTTGAAGTTTTATGTTGGATTTGAAAGAAATAATTGGTAACAAAATGAACTTTTGGTAAATTATTGGTGTACAAAAAGAAGTGGCTTTACATTTTAAAATGATTTAATTATGACAACAATCTGTGAATTGGTTGTGAGCTAGACTAACTATAAAACTTTCCAAAAATCGGATGATTGTGGAAGATTTAAGAAATTGTATATACTGCTGGAAAAAGTGTACAGTGTAGAGGGAACAATTTATTTAGATTTAATAAACGAAACTTAAAAAGCGTGTTTGCTTTTAAAATACGCTTCGACCTAGAGTCCTTTGATTACACAAGGGAACAAGGTTTTTGTTGGTTAGGAACTAAATGTTGCTTTTAAGGTTATTTATAATTATTGCAATAACTTGAAAACGGTAAAACATATTCACTTCACTTCACTCGATTAAGAATAAAAGTGAAACACGTTCATCGACTTTTTTGATCTATATCTTATTTCATTCACAGGTTATGTGACTTAACGTGAAAGTAATAAGACTTTGACTATTTTATGTTTTGGATTTTTCATGATTTTTAAAAATAATTTTTTTTACGTTAACAACCATTACTCAGCCATTTGCAAAAATAAGATTAGTTTAGGCCAACAATTTATAGCTACAAGGATACGGCAGGTACCTGTATTGAAATATTGAAATTCACTAAATATCTGCTTTGAAGTAGAATGCGATATGAAGTTTTCGACACGTTTTTACGAGCCAAAAGTTATATGAATATAAATAGCACATGTTGCATTTCTTTTCTACCTTCACAATGTATTTCAAAAAAGAAGACAACAAGTTAGTCTTCTTGGTGAACTATATAGCGTTTTAGTTATATAATAGAACTGCAACTACATACAAATATTTTGTACATCCAATATTTGTTTAATACTTACCGCAAAATCCATTTTTTGTTACTTTAAGTAGACTACTATAAAATATTTTAAACATTGCACCTTTTTTGTTAAATAAAAATTAAACAAAATATATGGCGACTTTTTTTTGAATTTTTGGCGGATTTTAGGGATACGTAACAAATTTTTTTTGGGATTTATGAAAAAATATTTTAAATTATTCTAAAAATATATATATTATTGTCGAAATCGAAAAAAATAAATGCTTTGGCGATTTTGGCGATTGTTGACATTGAATTTGGCGAAAAAGATCAAAATCAATCTGACAACCCTGATCACACTATCTGCGAAGTGTGTTTTTTAAGACCGAAAGAATTTGCGAAAGGGTAAGCTTTCATACTACGCCCACTTTTTGACATTTAAAATCAGTATACATTGGCAAATCGTCATGAATAGATTCTCGCTTGCTCAACTATAACAAACCCTCGAAATCTACTTTGAAAATGAGTCATCGATCTGCGCAACTTATAGACGATTTCGTGATTTTTATGGCGCACATATTCGTCCATCTGAATGGTCTTGTTAATAAACATAATTGCCACATATGAACTGAGACCAAACCAAAACAGACCCTACAGAATCCATTACATCCAAAAAAATGCACCAGTTGGTGCGGTTTATACGCAAGTGGCATTATCGGACCTTATTTCTCAACAAAAAAATTAAGAAAATTGGACGTCCAGAGTCTTCGTCAAGAACAACCGAGGTGCCCATATGCCCAAAATCGTTTCCAAATGTGAAAGACATGTATTCATTTTTGTAAAAAAAATTATTTTTTAAATTAAAATAGATTTTTGTGTTATTTTTTACAATTTTAAGTTGTATCGGGCTTTAAAAAACCACCCTTTATATCGATAGTTTGTTTTCGTTTTGCAAATGCTAAAGTATTGATTTATTATTGGCGGCTAACTGTTTTCTTTTATTACTTGTAAAGCCCTAGACAAACCATGCACAACGGCAAACGAAAAAGAAAAGTATTCTCACATTCATTTTAATGTCATACAAAAAAAACTTATCTCTTGAAAAAGGTGTGAGTGCCACATGAAGTATTATTAATGCTTCTACAGGGTAGTTTAATAACATGTGTTTTCTTAAATTATTATTTTTGTTTAATTTTTAGGATCCTATTTATATACGAAGTAAAACTTTTTTTGTTTAAATTGTGCGTAAATTTAAAATGAGTTTGAACCAAACTTCAGGACTAGAACGGAAGGCAAAGAATTTTGCAATAGTTTTTTACCTTTTCGGTCCACATTTACCGTTTAAAATTATAATTAAGGACCCTAAAGTATAACAAACTGTAGCCCATTAAGCAATTAGACCTAGGAGATTCTCAAAATGTAAAAAAAAAACTTATGAACCAAATGCCATTATGTTATCTTCATGATTCTAAGTCGATCTGTATACTACAAAAATTATTTGTATGTGTTTCACACATCAGCATAAACTCTATTTACCCTTAAATCAGACACTTTTAGACATACTATTCAAATTCAAAATATTTTAATAAAAATAGCATTAAAACCTAAAATGAATTAATAAAAATTAAATAAGAACTTAAAATATAAGTTATACTTCCATTTCATCCTCTGTATACTTTATTTAGTAAAACTAAAATTCCTGTAATGGTTCTAAATGACAGTCTGTTTCTCAAATCTGTTAAACAAATGTTAAGGGCGCGTAATATTTCTCGACTTAACCATTTTAAATGTTAACCAATCACAAAATTTATTAGTTTTTGTAATATTGGAAACATATTTTTATACAGGAGTTTTTTTTTAGTGTAAATACCTTCTTTTTCCAATAAAATTCGTGTTTTAAATCACTTTGAAGTTTATATTTATCGAAATCTAATTGTCCATCAGGCGTCAATCACTATAAATGTTTTGCTTGATAAACTGTGGAAATCTTTTTTTTTATATAAACTGTGACTTTGGTTGAATATACTATACATTTTTTACACTAACAATACCTCAAATGGTATAAAATGTATCACTAAAATCAAATCATTTTATTATTTGTTTTGAAATGAACGAATTTCAAATTACACCTTATCTACACCTCAAAGAAATTACCCACGCTCTACCCTCGAGAGTAAAAATGACACCAAATTCGAGTAATTACCCACAAAATGGCAACACTGGTTGAAACTCATAACAGTTCGTTCAAATAACATCAGCTGCTAGGATTTAGAGAAATGTCTTTTTCCAGAAAGCGACACATCTCTGTTGGTAACATGGTGAAATAATACGGGTGGCAGCACTAAGGCAACAAATACAACATACGTCAAAAATATATTAAGCTAAAATCAAATTTTGCCGCCGAACGCAATCAAATAAATTAATTTTTAACCAATTTTTATTTCACTATGGTAACTATATTATTTAATTTTAATTTAAATAATCAAAAACTTTAATACAATGCAATAATCACAGCACAAAACGTAGACTTTTTGTAAACATAAACAAAACTTTGACATAAGACTAGACAAACAATACAAGAGCAAAAAATCGTCATCTGGCGTAGTAATGCCACCTGTTTATTTCATCATGGTTGGTAATGTATATTTTACTGTACATAAGAAACGGTAAAATGTGTTTTGTATTGTTTGCATTTTGTTTAAGATATTTCAGTCTTAAAGAAGACGTTCATCATATCTATTGTTCCTTAATTCTCGTTTTTTATAATATTTATAGAAGAAAGTAAGCTAATTACCGGCTGCTTTCAAAGAAACAAACAAGCAATTAAGTAGAGTCTTAAGACCCCATTTTGACAATAACACACTAATCAATTGGAAATGAATACAAAAATCAAAGACTAGAGCTATATTCACACGGCATTTTGAATAACGTTGTTCGCCCTTTGAATTGCGATTGCGAATTATGCTGTTCGATTTCCAGAAAATGGCTGATTGATTTGCTTTGAAAACGAATGATTGGCTTGTAATTGGCATAGTAATTCAAAATCAATTACGGACAAATGAGATATTTTGGTTCGTAAATGGGCTGTGAGTTACGAATGAGAGAGCGAACTACGAAAAAACGATGTCGTGCGAACATATTATTATTATTAGATCCAACCTTTCATATCCCAGAATCTGATTAGGTCATCAAACTTATAATTGATACTTCTGATAGGTCGACCAGTCTATGCTTTTCTAGGATTCTATATTGTGCCAAGCGAAGTGTCGTACAATGACAGTGAGATGTCATTGTTCATGGCATTTACGGCAATTTCTGTCTGCTCGCATGTTCTCCGATAGTCCAGAGCCTGGTTAACACTGATATCAGTTTTGAAATAACGCTTCGGTTGTAGTTAAACCGTGGCCACAATGTCCAAACAATTCTGCATGTGCTCAGTCTGCGCCATCTCCTTTCAGCAGCCCTCTAAACACAATATTTAAAGATGATTATATTAATAGTCCGGAGAGTTGTAGCAACCGACACCGTATTCGATATGTCCAAGACAGATATCGCTTGAACTAAGTTATCCGCATGTTTGTTGCCAGAGTAATTGCCTTGCTCGGGAATACATACAGGAGTAACTTTAGCTTGCCAGCTAATAGTGAATTAGGCGTTTTTACACTAAAAAAGAAGACAATTATGAGATATTCCAGTTCAACTTTTCAGTATTTTTTTAAGATAGGATATTTTACGCGAAAATGGTGTTTCACATTACTTGCCATTGTTGTTGTTGCTAAAGTTGACAGCCGTTGACCGAGAATCTCGGTTCTGGTCCTGTTGCAGAACAAACGGCTAGGAAAAATAATGATTGTTTTAGCTGTTACAACAAAAAGCCATTAGTTCATAATCGAAAGAAGTTTAACGACCTATTAAGAGAGTTTACTGGCTTCCTCGATGTTGAAGGTAACAAAGTTGCAAGGAATTTATTATTTAGTAGAATATGAATTATCTAATATTATAAAGATATAAAGAGGTCGAGGCAACAGATTAAATATCTAGAGTATGGAAAGAAAGACCCTGAGAATCGCAAAATCTCATCGGCTTCATTGAATAAGATGGTTGGTCGGAGAGAGCTTAATACTCCATCGGAAATCTTATCTACACAACGAAGTTATCATGTATGTATGTACATAGACTAGGTCCAAGTTTTTTTTAGCGTTGCTTCCTTTTATCGCAATATTAAATAAACTTGTTTCAGATTAAGCCAACAAAAATTTTCGAACACTTAAGCGAAAACAAAAAAAAAAAGATTTTTTATGGATTAAGTGGATGTAACACCTATGCGGATTTAAGATATCGCTTGATTGTCTTCGATCAAAAATAAAATTTGTCTTTTCTTCCAAATCGAATACCCTGTACACACTCACACTCTTATCTAAACTCAAACAATACATCGTCATTTCCTATTGTTATTTGATGAGCCACTTTTCTGTGGCATGCGTGAACAAAATGTTGGTTTTTTAGGGGGAATAATTAAGCAAAATGTATAAGCAAGTTTTTGTCTGTGTGATTTTGGGCTGAAGATGGAGGTTTTGAAGAGGTTTTAAGCAACATTTATTCTTAATTTACTTGTTAATGAAGAGACACATATATAATAATTGTATTTTTAAAAATTTATTAAAATTTCATAAAAAAATTATTTTTCAGATTGATTTTAATCTACCAAATAATACACAATGGCTTCTGGCGGATTAACATGCGTAAAATATATAACATTTATTTGCAATTTATTATTTGCCGTAAGTTCTACAAAAATATTTTATTAAACTTTTATTCTAAATGATAATTTTCCAATTGAAATTTTGCAGCTAACGGGCATATTGATTTTGTCAGTTGGTGCGATGGTTCAGATAAATTATGCTCACTATTCGAAATTTGTCAGTGACCACATTTGGACAGCTCCCATAATTCTTATGATTGTTGGTGCCATTATTGCATTCATCTGTTTCTTGGGATGTTGTGGTGCTTTAAAGGAAAACAGCTGCATGATTTTATCGTTTGCCATATTGGCCGTAGTTGTGTTCCTTGTTGAGATTGGTTTGGGCATAGCTGGCTATATTAAACATGTCGGTCTACAACAGATAATGGAAGTTCAGTTTAATAATACTATGAAATATTACAACGACCGAAAGGATTATCGTGATGGCTGGACTCTTGTGCAAACAGAGGCTAGTTGGACGGGATTTGAACGTTTATTTTTACTGTTCTTAACTCATTTTGTTTATTTTTTATAGTTGGATTGTTGTGGTACTTACGGACCTAATGATTGGGAAGCCATTTTCCCCAATAAAACCATACCATCATCATGTTGTCCCGTCATAAATCTGAATGAAGCGGAAGTGTGCACCGTTGCCCATGCCAATTCTACTGGTTGTTTCCATAAATTATTAGAGCTTTTAGATTCAAATACTCTTGTTTTAGCAGGAGTTGTCTTGGGAGTTGCAGTCATACAGGTAAAATACCAATTAATGATATTCACACATTAATCCTACGGCCAAAAAATCGAAATTATTTCAGAATTTTAATATTAAATGAGAAATGATTAAAACTTGAAACTACAGATTGGCGATCATGGGAAATAATCAAAGACCTTAATCGCAAAGCTTTGCTAAAAATATTAAAAAAGTGCTGTTGACAACGCATTGTTTTCCTATATGGCCGAAATTTCTTAGTTTTCCAATCTAGTGCGTCCCTGAGGGTTTTTGCACTATTGAATAGGTAATTTCACTTTTAATTTTCTACAACTTATCCTTTCAAATCCTGGTTATACCAAATTGATCATGTCCAAAAGTTGAGCCAGTAAAAAGTCCCAGTTAGCTGACAGTAACAGTAACGTTGCAAATCAGCTGCTTAATTTTGTTGTATGTAAATCAATTAAAACGATTATAGTCAGCAGTAAGATGTAACTTAACCGTAACGTCTAAATCGGTAGAAAATATAATTTTCTTACTTTTTTACTGTACGGTTACATTACTGTTACTGTCAGCTAACTGGGCCTTAACTGTCATTGATGTTTTTAAAAAGTTTTGCGGTTATCAAAAAAACTTCCATTTGTCAACATTCTTTGGTCGAGTTGAAATTGGTTTGTTTTGTCCAAATGTCCAAATGCAGTGGATACAAAAAAAAAAGTTTCCATTTAATTTGGTTTCGCCCAGGTTATATAGTAATTTTGCTATTTTATTTCCATTTAAATTAACCAAGCATTCAGATCGTTTAAAATCATATTTTCATCGTTATGAGATTTACCCCCAAATTGAGGGCAAATTTCATGTATGAGCATATTTAGGGTGTTCAAATTCTTAGGAGGAAATTTAGGGGTCATGCATTTTTATTTAGGGTGTTTTTAGGGGGCTTTACTATTTGCTTGTCTGTACAAAATAATAACTATGTATGTAGTACTATATTTTACAGCTTGTTTTTGTTGAGCAAAAGTCGCTAGATTCCCGCTTTACGAATCTGAAAATCGCTAGATTTCACGGGAAAATACCTGAATTACTATCTTTGAATATAATAATTAAAAGTGCTATATTTTTCAACTGCTCATGGTTGTCCTCGCGATAGATAATAGCTTTGTTTCTTTACTTTTTGGGTAAAGTTCGTGAAAATGAGAGCAAGCATAAATTTCTTTCACAATGATACAAAATTACACAAAAGTATGGGAACAGAAAAAACCATTTTAAGCACAAAATAAAAAGTCAAAGTGTTTTGACAGTCTTAACAAACCAATAAAAGGTTGCGCCACTTTTGAAAAATTGTATATTATGTGTCGAAATAAACTACTATTAACAAAAATAGCACAATACAAACACTTTTACAACAACTTTCATTATTTTTCTTGATATTTTAATATAAAACCCTTTTATTTAATAACACTATTTTATTCCACAACATTTTCCAAAATTTTGTTCGTTAGCATTTTCCATACCTTTTTTTGTTTTGTTTATGTTTTACAGCTGTTTAACAATTTACACGAAGAAAAAGTTTGGGCTGTTTCGTGCAAGAAGAAGAAGAATTTTATTCTCTTAAACTCGCTCTCTTTTACACAAATTTAAAGTACGGGAACGCTTTTCGTTCAAATTGGGATCCCGAGGGATCCCAAAGTAGAGTAAAGACACAGAGCTAATATAGTATACAATTTTAATCTCCTAATTCAAGTGCCAGTTTTTTTTAGTTTCGTGGAATTTAAAAAAGTAAACTTTACAAAGTTAATCTTTTTGAAAAAGACATTTAAAGAAAACATTTTAAGGGCGAAGTATTCATTAAATAATACGACACACAACTTTAATTTAACACCTGAAATGCTGAAACTAGGGCGTTCAATTAATCACGTTTTTTTTGTTCGATTCATCGATACTTAGTTTTTTGACTTAATCGATTAAACGAATAACATTTTAGAATTACTCGATTAATCGAATAATTCAAAATCCAGAAATTTTATGAATTAAGAGATTTTTTTTCGATAATTTTAAAAAATCACAAATTAGCTTAAAAAATAATTAGTTTAATTAAAGAATTTCGTAAATTTGTATCTGTTTTAATCTATCGTACCTTCATGCCGTTGCAGGTGGTAAACGGGTGATATATTGATAACATTTATTGCTTTATATTACTTTTGTAATTTATTCAAAAAATCAACCTTGCTCTAAGTGTACAGAAATAAGTGAGCGATACACATGTGATGATTCAACGCAACTACGGAACGAGGAACGATAAAAAAATGAACTTTTTGAAGTCCGCACCGTTCCTATAAGGGAATCTCCATTGAAACTAGGTCGTTCCGGAACGACACAACCCTAGGTACAGTTAACCATTATTCTGGTGGGGGCATTACCGTTTACTGTACAAAATCTGGAGTCGTCAATCTGTTCCGCCAATGCCGAACCCCTCTGATCATCCCCGAGATTCAAGTGCCAGAGTTCCTGGTGATCATTAAAGTCTACCATCACGATTCGGTTAACACCCTACAAAAGGAATCTGATGCCCGGTTTATATCCTGCAAGTAGGCTGTTGACCGGCGCAATGACAAGGCGTTTGACAGAGTCTGGCATGGTGCACTCTTGTCTAAACTTGTTGCATTTGGTGTCGGTGATAATTTCTCTCGATTTATATAAAGCTTTCTCAGAGATCGCACTATACGGGTTGTTATAGATGGGGTTTCATCAAACGAGTTCAAGATTCATTCAGGGGTACCGCAAGGCTCCGTTCTTTCTCCTACTCTATTTCTTATTTTTCTAAATGACCTCTTATGTCAAACTTCCAACCCTATCTATTCTTTTGCAGATGACAGCAACCTTTGCCATTCGTATTCATTTGGTTACAGACCAGGCGTGTCCGATGTTTGTGCTATGAGGTCGAATTTAATGCCCGAAAGACCCAATGTTGCGTACTAACGCATAAACGCGCGACGGATCAAGGTGCCTCATCTGTATGTATGGGTGGTATAAATATTGAGGAAACAGAATCTCTTGATGTTCTGGGCATGAGGATACAATGTGATGTCCGATGGACAGAACATATATTCACGGTGTCGAAAGAAGCATTCAAGTGCCTCGGTTTTTTGAAACGGTGTAAGATATACTTTACTCCATCTGATCTCCTTACTATTTATACCACCTATATCCGACCGCGAATGGAATACAACTCTCATGTGTGGGCCGGTGCTTCAAAGTCTATTTTGGAGCTTCTCGACCGCGTGCAGGAGAGGGCGAAGGTTCTCATTGGCGACAGTAGGGTATCCAATTCTATTGACTCCCTTGGGCACCGTCGCAATGTGGGTTGTACATGCCAATTTTATCGTTACTACAACGGGATGTGTTCTGATGAAATTAGGGATTTGGTTCTTGAAACCCATAGCTTTGTTCGTAATACACGTTTTTCCTCAAGAGCACATCCTTTTGTGGTCGATTTGCCGGTGAATCGTACAACGCATTACAGGGAAAATTTGTTTTTTGGCCGGACTGTTCGTATGTGGAATAACCTTCCTGCTGAAGTCTTCCCTCTCACTTACAACATGAAAAAGTTCAAGTCGAATGTTCACAAACACTACTCCCTCTTTCCTCCTTCCCATAACCTATTTTCCTAGTTCCAACACAATGCATTGCATTAGTAGGGGTCCCAACAAAAAAAAAAAAAAAAAAAAAAAAAAAAAAATGTACACATCCTGTCCTGGCAGGTAAACCCTGTAGTTCCATATATGGATCCGGTATACTCTGGTCAGGCGAGATAGCACTGTATTTCACAGAGTCATGGACGATAAACGCGATGCCTCCACCTTCGATTCGTGTGCGATCCACCCTACGAATATTATAATTACACCTCTGTAGTCGGCAATTGGGTGTTTATTTCGTCTCTTGGATCGATGCGATCATGACTTTGTGTAGCTGTATAAATCTTCTTACCTCAGTGATCTTGTTTTGAAGGCCGTTGAAATTATGGGGCTTAAAAGCAACGGGGTACCTACAAGTGCAAAAACAAAATTCTGAGTAAATAAGCTTTAAAGTTAATTGTTCCCATGTATTTCATACATAATATTTTTGGTTTCTGGTACATACCGTCTTTTAAGATCATCATACAGGTTTGAATTTTTGTCAAGGGATATTTATTGGTATTAAGTGTTGATTCTTGTATGTAACTCAATTTTTTTAAAAAGCGTGATCCATTTCAGAAAATTAAAATTTAATGGGGAATGTTTATTATCATTTGAAAGAACATTCTTTGGCATTAATTTTTTAAAGATTATGTCTAGCAAATGTTGGCCGTTGCTACGTCGCAGATGGTCCATCCGTTGAGTCTAATTTTCGATGACTCGTTCGATCATTTCGACTGGTAACTGACGAATGACATGCGTGATGTCTTCCTCCAAGGCCTGAATAGAAGCGGGTTTATCCGCATAAACTTTAGACTTTACATATCCCCACAGGAAAAAGTCTAACAGTGTGATATCACACGATATTGGTGGCAATTCGACCGGCCCAAAACGTGAAATTATGTGCTGACCGAATTGTTCTCTCAATAAATCCATTTATTTATGCGATGTGTGGGAAGTGCCGCCGTTTTGCTGAAACCAAATGTATCCGAGATCACGAGCTTCAATTTCAGGCATCAAATAGTCGGTTATCATGACACGATAACGGTCCGAGTTGCATCGAACGGCGCCGAATCGACTCTCCACGGTCCTCGTGTTCACTCTCAGCTACGGCCGCTTTATTTTCTTTACAGCGTGCTGGACGTGGTCTATTCGGTCGAATATTATCCATCATAATGAATGCTGGGTCTCAAAATAGGTGATGGTGTTGCGAATAGTACGCT
The DNA here is from genome assembly GCA_943735925.1 of Pollenia amentaria. Taxonomy (NCBI): domain Eukaryota; kingdom Metazoa; phylum Arthropoda; class Insecta; order Diptera; family Polleniidae; genus Pollenia; species Pollenia amentaria. The sequence goes on along the minus strand of OX031007.1, from coordinate 68,779,597 downwards.
CAGTAAGCTGATTATGTTGACCATAAGTTGAGCGAAGTGCACGAAACACATTCCTCACAGAACGTGAATTTTCGTAAAGTTGAACGATTTGTAAACGTTGTTCAGGCGTAAGTCTTGCCATTATGAAATGCCAAGCAATACTAAACAAAAATAACATGACAGCATGACACGGCTCACACGTGATCTGTCAAAAAAAGGCTATTGAAAAAAGTATCTCTATTTGTCACTTGTACCCCTTTGCTTTTAAGCTCCACAATTGTACGAGTAGCTTGTATTTTTTTGTGCTTTTTTATATGTGTTCACCGCAGCCTAGATAATTTTTTGTTGTTTTATTTGAAAGATGGATACTTCAGATATACCATAATCTTCGCCAATAGTTTTCCTTGAATATCTTAATCAATTTTGTTTAAACTTTCTGCTGTATGTATATATCTTATCTGATTTTCCATGTTTTTTACTGAATTGTTTACATTTTTTAATAACATTCTCAGAAAAGTTCAATGGCAATTAACATTTAAGAACTGTACATGGGCGCTAAAATTCAATTACCTTCACCGCAAATTTAACTTTTTCGCGATTTGACTATATTTCAAACAATTGAATTCAAAATACAAATTTGTACTGTTTTATTTTTCTATTTTAAAATAAAAATACAAAATAGTTTTTAGTAAAATTATTTTGAAATGTGTACAAAATTAAAAGACAGTATAATCGGTACACTTTTGCTTTTAATAAAAAGAGCATAAAAAATATTTTGTATTTTACAAATACAAAAATATTTATTTTATAATGTTTCAAATCTATATATATATATATATAAAAACGTTTGTGCTGTGTATGTGCTCCTAAACCTCAAGAACCAAGTTTGACACCAAACTTAGACAATAAATTATCTTAGTCAGGAGCTTGGTTTCTCTTAAGTTTAATACCGATAGGTGGTTCTCTGTAGTGATATTAAATTTGTTTTTTTATAAGTATATGGAACGATTTGGCTGAAATTCACAAAATATATTTATTAAACAAAAAAAAAGTATTCATGTACTTTTGATAAAATTTTGCCGGACACAAATTAGCAAAATTAAATTAAATTAAAAACAAACAAATATGAAAGATTACATAAAATAATTTGTTTGTATTTTCCAAAAATATTCGTGTTATAAAAAGTATTTAATCGAGTACCGATAAGAAAACGAGTTAAGTAGTCAAAAGTGTAAACTTTTTTCAACACTTCAATTATTTGCCATCAGCTGTTGCCTTTATTTTACGAATTTTTACATATTTTGCGTTCGCGTACTTTTTTGGACAACAGCTTTTTGTGAGAGAAAATTTTTCAGTTTACTCATTTACTGCATTTTACTGTAAAAGTACTCAAACGCACCTATTAACAAAATTCTCCAGTATTAAACTTTTTATTTTAACTTAGAAAATCCCGAGCAGCGGGTACAGCTAGAAAAATGTAAAATGCATTTTGAAAAAAATATTTTTAAATGAAAATAAAAATACTTATTTTGAGTTCTGTATCTGCATTTTAAATAAATGTAATTCAAATAATTCACGTCTCTGCTCATACCATAATTTTGTTCCGTCGCGGTCCTTGATTGCCCATGAATTCTAAAAGGATGTACACTTTTGAAAATTAGTGTTTAAGTACTGTGTTGTAATGTAGCATATGGTCGGGTTTGACCGACTATACTTTCTTACTTGTTTTTATTCATCCTTTTTATTTTTGATTGATTATTTTTAGGTCCTTACAATCCTGTTTGCCTGCTGCCTTTACCGGTCATTTCGTCGGAGCTACCAGACAGTTTGAATTACGTAGTCAGGATCCCTTGTGTCGCATTTAAAACTGCAGTCAAAAAATCTTTTTGCTCAAGTCTGACAACACAGCAAATGCGCCCGACAAAAAGAAACACATTTTTTACAGGTTTTACAAACTAAAACAACAAAAAAAATTTTGAAATACAATTTTAAGGCATTTAAACGAAACAAATAACAATTTCACTTACATAGACATAAAAACTAATCAAAAAAAGAAACAAAACTTATACTACTAACAAATGTTTATCACTTATACACCCAACATTTTTAAATACATATATACATAACAATATATTGGTATGTCCTTTGACGTACATTATCTGTATTTATGAATGAGTATATGCCGAGACATTTTCTTTCTATTGCCTTGTAATCTATTCATTGCATTTATATTTTGTCTTTAGTTTACACTTTTACATATTTCGTGTACCCTTTTTTTATAATATACTTAGTACACATATAAATGTTTTTGGTATATGTATGTACATACACACATATACACATTGATTATATTATAACCTTGCCCTAAATTTTAATTCTTAGATATACTTTATATGTATTTTTGTGCCACTTTTTAACTCCCAAATCTTTGCCACCCATTTTTTTTTTTTTTTTTTTTTGTTATATATTTTTTTTTATTCTCTCGTCATACTACTAAATGTCCTTTAGTTAGTTTATCGTATTTAGGTTGTTTAAGAAAATTATAATGCCAACTTTTTAAAACGACTGGTTTTCGACTATAGCAACAACACCCATAATAAGGCCGCTTATTTTTTATAAAGTATGTCTGTGCATTAAGGGATTTTATTGTTAAAGTTTGTGTTGAAAGGTTTTTATTTGTAAGTCTGAATTTACACGTTTCATCTATTGATGCTCAACTTCTTTTCAATTCCCTTTTGAAGATGTCAATATGAGCACACGCAGCAATTGGTTTCAACTTTGGTTGCTTCAAAACAACAAAAATTTTATTCAAAGCGAACCAAAGAGAAAAAGAAAAGAAAAAATTTACATGCAGCCATTGTTGTGCCTATTACTACGAATGAAAACACAAAACGTACTGACCGAGTACAGGCATCTCTGTACCAACCCCCTTTCTTCTTTATTCACGCTCCTAAAAACACAAGAGTTGAGCATCAAAAGATGAAACGTGTGAATGCGGACTAAGAATTTGACAAATTTTTACTCAAAATAGAAATCACCACTTTCACCTTTAATAAATTTGTTGGTTTAATTTCTCACGGTTTCATATTTGTAAATAAATATAAATATTTTCTTAGAGTTTAATTTTTGTTTTAATTAAAGAGAGAATTTTTTTAAATGGCTAGATTTTTGCGGCATTTCCTTTGATGAATATTGAATATTTTTTCTGGTTTAAATTTTTAATTCTGTAAGATCCCTTTACAGCATATTTTAATTGGAGTAAATTCGTTATAAACGCTACTAATAGTATTGGGAATAATTTTTTAACTAAATTAAGTAGAAACAAGTAACACAGACCTTAAAAAACGTTTAAGAGCAGAAAAAACTACTTCTGGAAACACCGATCAATTATTAAAATTTAAAATTTATATTTCTGTACAAGCAGCAACAAAATTAAAAAAATTTTGTTTTTGCTTTCAATGAAATAAATAAAGAGAGCGGAGAGTTAACCTTGTTAAATGTGCTTTGATATGGACACTACAGATTCAATAACATATAAATAATATCAGAGTTGTAAAGGATTGCAATCGATTTAATATGATTCACATGATTTCTCGGTAATAACTGCTAACATTTTAGTTGCATTGAAAATCGTTAAATTGATTGTATGATTTCAGTTTTAAAACTTTCAACCAATATTCGGATTTTGAATGCAATCAATTCATACAATAAAAATTGATTCGATTTGATAGCAATACTTAAATTGCAATTAAATTCAGTAATTGGAATCAAAACGAAATCCGAATTTAAATCTTCGTCTTTAAATTGAAACTCCTTCTTCTGGAAATAAAAGTGACTGATAATTTTGAATTGTCAACAATGTTAATTTTTGTTTACACCCACTAGATTCCAAGAGCATTTTATTTCGTTGGAGTTTCCATTTAGTTGTGATTCCAAAGGGAATTGATTGAATTGATTTCAATTAAAATTTGTTTGCAATCGAATTGATTGCATTTAATGATTTCTAAAAAGAATGATTTTAAAATTATTGAAATCACAAAGTATTGCAATTATTGCAAATCGTAAATCATTTTTAAATTAAAGAATGAAATCAGTGTGGCTAAAATCATTTTGACTGCAATCCCAATTGATTGCAGTTTTTAGAGCTCTGTTAATTATACATATAGCACACTAAAACATAAACAGTCACAACTCAAAATTCACAAATGTTCAGGAGATCCAAAAAACTGTTTTTAAAAACACGTTTGAAATTTTATGAATAAATTGAGTTCCACAGTTATCCCTTTTAGAAGAAAGTTTCCCAAACTTTTTTTCATTTTATGCTGTATTTTTGGAAATAAGAGGTAATTTTGAGTTATGACTCTTTAGTCTTGAGGCACCACAAAACTAACATTTTTTTATTAATAGCGTCACAACTCGAAAAAATAATATTGTAATGAATGAAAACCGCTCAATTACCCTTACGCTCACTATCACAACCTAACAAAGAGCTATTTAATTGATGATATGCAATCGTTAAAAGTAACATAAAAACAGACATACCGGTATTTTTCCACTTAAAGAAGACAGTGACGCAAGCAAAATTTTTTGTGGTCGTTAGAGATTTGATTTGTGGACTGGCTTATGAAAAAAAGACTGATAAATTTTAAGTTGTGACTGTTTATTCATTGTGCAATATATTAAAAAATTTACTTTTGAAATTACAAAAAAAATTAAACCAAAAATGTTATCAATAAACAGGCGTTCATTTCGAAATGCCCTTAAAATTATTTAAATTATAGTTAAAATTAGTTTTATAAATCATTGTTTTTTAGTTATTAAAAATATATATTTTATTTAAATTTTTTATTTTTGAATTAAGAGTTGTAATATTTCACCACCCCACACCCTCCGAAGCCCCCTATTCATTACTATTTACTCACAACGACCCCATTCCCATTTTTAAATAAATAAATAGAAATTTTATGCTAAATAGTTTAAAAAAAAAAATTATTTATAGAATTTCGAATTTAAAAGACTTGATGTTAACTTTAAATATTAATAATTTATATTTATTTTTTAATAATCCACCTATTTATTGTTAATATTTTCTAATTTTTTTTACTACTTTTTATATAAATGTTTATAGAAATTTGCTATTTGTTCAATTTACATATATTTCTATATTGAAATCTTAGATGTAGTTTTTGTAACCAGTTCTTTTCTACAGTTTTTGTTAAAACAAAAAATATTGAATACCGAACCTTTTCATTATTAGGTTTAAGTAATTTAAAATAATTACAAAAAATATAATATTATAATAAGGAATGTAACGATACGCTTTTTACCGATACCGATACTCAAAAAGAAATATCGGCGATACCGATACGAATAATAAATTTTAATTATCAAAAGTTATTTTTGGGAATACAAAATTTATTATTAATAAGATTTGTGTATAACGTGCTAAATTCCCAATTTTTATATTTCTTAAAAACACTGAAGTTTATTGTTGAGGGAAAGCTTTTTTCTATGCGCATTTCGCTGGTTGCTTAGGCAACCATCTCAGCTCATCAGGAAACTTTTTCCAAATTTTAATTCAGGGTAAAATTGATGAAACTCTCTTAGGGGGTTATTTTGTTAATCCCTTCACTTTGCGTTGAAAAATTTTTCATATAAAATTTTTTTAATTTTTTAAAGTTTGTATGAAAAAATTTTTTAAGTGAGGTAAAGTATTTTACAAAATATCCCCTTTAATTTTCTTAGTATACAAAATTATAATGTAGGAGATTATTAATATTTAAAAGTTATATTAATATGATTAAAAAACAACGAATTTAATTTTATGGTAATATTAACAAAAATAAATAATGTGTTTAAAGAAAAGAGCAGCATAAGAAATTATAAATATTTAAAATTGAAATTAAAAAGATTTTTGTTAAAAATACAAGGTATATCTCAACATTTGCGGAAATCGCAAATCCCTTCAAACCAGATCTTCAGTGGAAATTAGTTTCTCAGATGCAGCAGAAATAATTTTAAAACTTAATTTTTTCTGCACCAAGCGGTTCTGCGTCTCTATAAATATTAGGAGATTAAGGTATATGACTTCTTCTTTAGTAAAACCAGAGCTGAGGATGGACACACCTCATCCTCCTTGGATTTTATTATAATATGTTCACAAACGCTACATAGGCCATTTTTAAACTTATCAGAACTTTTACTTAGTGTGGGGGTGCCCGTGTCTTCCACAATTTCAGAAGCTCAGTAAGACGTTTTTTAAAATACGATACGATTGAATAGATAAACAAAAGGTTTTATTATTCTCTAAACCCTCACATCCTTTATTCAGAACTAATGCTAAGTAAGACGCCAATCTTTGGGCCTCCGGAATATTCTCTATTTCATTTTATTAATTTATTATCACCCCAATTATGAATAAAAAATCCACGGGAGTTTTTTTCCTTTTCCCATGTTTCCTATTTAAACTCAATTGTAAAAATAGGAAAAGGGAAAATCTCCCGGGGAATTTTTATTAATAATTGGGCTGTATATTAGCTAATAATGTTCGAAGACTGTTAACTAGCGGCATAACATCAGACAATGTAGCAGTAGGTTTGCTTATGGATTTTGTAGCCTCTTCGAAGTAGCCCAACATTTTCAGCAAAATGATTTTTATTCTCACAAACAGCTCATTAAAATAAGCATAAAAATCTAAAAATGTACAAAATTTTTGCGTTTTTTGTACTACAAAAACATAATAGATTTAGAAGTGAGAGAATATTTCACTACTATGGTGCAAATCAAAACGAAAACGAAGGTTGAGATCCACACTATGCGATCAATTCGTTGATGCGTTTAAGCATTTGTCAAAAAAGTAGAATCAGTGTTAAACAGCCAACGCGTATAATGCATATACGTATAGAACGCATTAAGTAGGATTACATTCCACATTTGCATGCGTTGTGAAAAAAATGTCAAGAAAGTAGCAAACGCATAGAACGCGTGGTATGGAACTCCAGCTAAAGAATTAAATAAAAAAAAATTATTGTTCTGTTTTGATTTTATGTGCTGCTTTCAAATGTGTTATTTCTCTTAGTCCTTATGCAAAAAATAAGCATTGAAAATAACATTTTTTTTCAAAAACTCTAAAAAAAAATTGGCATATCGACAGTAAAATATCGCCGATACCGATATATCGGCAAACCTGAAGTATCGCCGATATATCGGTATGGGTATTCGTTACATCTCTAATTATAATACGAGTACATATGAAAAGTTTTATAGTTTTGATTATAATATACAGGTATGTGATGAAAATCGATCGATTTCAAAACAAACGTTTTTAAGAGGTGCGATGAATTTCGACCGATTTTAAAATCCATTTCTGACTTATAGTCTTAAATTTTTGTTCAGAATACATTTCAGTTAACTTATCTCATATAAAGTTTAATAGAATAAAGACAGAAAATAAAAAGAATATGCTTTAAAAATCCATTTTCAAAGATACTGAAAACGATATTTTCGGTTTGAAATCGTTTCGTTCTTAAAATCGAATTCCATCACATACCTGATAAAATTTACATTTGAAATTCAAAAAGCAAAAAAAAACATATGCCAAATATTAGAAGTACATGATATAGTCATAATTAAAATTATCCTTATCATTTTTTTTTTATAGATAGTAATGATGCCTTAAATTGTAAGACTATTTTGATAAAATATTTCATTAAAAATTCCTATATAAGATAATCAAAACTGTAAAAGTTTTTAATACTAATTACATGTTTTTCACTTAAAATAAAGTCTGGGGGCTACTCTATATTGCGATGCGAAAGAAAATGGTAGCAAATCTAGTGATTGGTACTTTCTAATGCGTTTGCGCATTTGTCTTTCGCATCTTTTTCTTTTTTTTTTTCTTTTCACAAATCATAACTATTTTATTTAAATTTTCCAATTTCAAAATTTTTACATATTTTAACATTTCATTATTGTTAATCTGCGCCATCGTTAATTTGTATTACCAGTATTTCTACATTTTTAAAAAATTTTACGAAAGTGTTAAAAAGTACCAAGTTGGCATTTAGCTTTCGCATCGAAATTGTATTCGCATCGCAATAGAGAGTAGCCCCCCTGGGTTTACACTATGATGGCTTTCTTTCAGAAACTCAGCTTATTTGTGAAAGGGAAAGAAGAATATCATGTTGTCTTCTCTCTCAGCAATAAACTCAGACTTTCTGAACGAAAACTTTCATAGTGTGAACCCAGACAAACATTAAAATACATACTTCTATTTAAATGTTGTATCTGATTTAAAATTTAACAATACAAGAAAATATTATTCCATGTATGTACTCTTATGTATTTTATTTTCATTAAATCCATTTTTTACTCATAATAGCAAAGTTATAAACGAAAGTATATTTTAATTTTTAATCAATATACACACTTACCAATTACATACTTTGTGTTTGTAAATTAAATAAAAAAACTACTGTGCAGCACTGAATAAATATATGAATTAAAATAAATTATTGTTTATCTGAATTAATGTGGTGAATTTATTATATAAACAAAAAAGTTTTCGGATTGTACACTTGCTGCCTTTATTTTAAAGATCATAGAATTCATGTTCGAGAAAAATTATTTTGAAAGAAACCCTATTTAAAAAAAGTACAAACAAAACATCCCTTAAATAACTTTATACGTTTGCTGTCATTTGTTAAAAAACATATGGTTCAATTTTGTACGAAATTATTTGAAGAAAACCTGTTTAAAAAAAGTACAAATTTGTACCATGCTTTGGCCCTTAAATAACTTTCATCAGCTCCTTATTAGTTTGGCGCATATGCCAAAACGTCGTAGTGGAGAAAAACGTTAATAAAGCTTAACATTAAGATTTCTGAAAATATACCCGATAGAATTTTTTTGTTTGTATTTTCACCACTGCTTCTGGCATAAGTTTTGAACAAAAATGTAAATGTTTATGAACGTTCATGAGCGAACTTAGAAGTTAAAAGTATTTTATTGAAAGTGATAATTACTGTTTTGTGCAGCATAAGCCACTTTGCTAAATTTATTTCTGAAAAGTAGCTTTTTGTGCTGCATACGTATATTTACTGCTTTGTATGGAGTTGCTGACATTTTATTTTGCTTTTGCTAATTGTTTTCTTACGGCAATGAAGCGCGAAGCAAGAGTAAAATTTATTTTCTTGCTGTCATTTCATTTTGATTTCGCTTTAACTATTTGTTTTTCTATTGGCAATTTTTTACGTTTTTGTATGAGCAACTTGTAGCATCGCCAAACAGTGGCGAGTAGAGCACAACAATACTTAACAAACTTTAGAATAGTTGATATGGCGGAAAATGAATGCTTAATATCTTAGAAACCATAAAAAATTTTGTGAAACATGTTTTGTATTCAAAATAGGGCTCATGTACACGCTTTATTGTGTACACGACCCAGGAATTAACCACAACTAGGTCCAAGAAATGGCAGAAAACTCTCACGGGTTATTTTTTTCGTCCGCATTGAACTTCGATAGTAAGCTATCAATCTATCGCATAAATCTATGCCACCCAAGCAGCTGACCGAGTTATGTACATCAATTTTTTCTTTTCTTTTTTGCACCAACGTTGGCATGTATCTACAGAGTCGCTTCCTGAACATGTGGATAGCAACGTAACTGATTTCGTGTCCATCCATTTAATGATACAGCCTTTATCATCACTTCTAACTTTCTCGTCCCATTCGCCCCCTTTTAACTGCTTGTCGGGATTTAGTTTTTGTACCATTGGTCCAATCCTATTTGCCATTACAGTCCCAATCAGAAAAATCCCGTTTCTTTTTTTATTTATATGATCAGCAGTAGTATGTTTTTACCCGTTTTCAACCACGGTTTCCATACAAAGTGTCGGCTCATGCCTATGCTACACCGGCATTTAAGTTCATCGATTGGTACTCTACACGGAATCGTGTGTGTGTGTGTGTGTGTATGTGTAAAAGTGATTGCCATGATGGTTGATGACTTGGGTGGGATATGGTAGATGGCGGGGGTGTAAGTGTCATGATGTTTGATGGCAGGAGCGTGATTGGCTTGGTGATGTGTGGCTCTTTGTGTGATGTTTGTAAAAGGTAGGGTGTGTATAGATGTGACCATGCCGGAAGACGTATTTTTTGCGGTTTTAATTGTTAGTAAACAAACAAAACTGTGAGTAATAGATGTGCAGGTGTTGTGGTTTTTGGTTTTATGAAGATAGAGCAATGTGTATAAGAATTAATAAATGTAAAGGGCCAACCATAATATGCATAGCCTTGCTTAACATACTGTCAAAAATTAACAAAAAGTCTCTCAAATATATTTAAAAAAAAAAACAAAAACAAAATAAAAAAACATTTGATTCCGTACGGAATGTGCGATCAGTTTCGCACTTTGCTTAAGCAACTAACAGCTTCATAAAACTTAACAAACCGTTTCCTTAAGCTCAATATGGTTTGCCTCATATGATTTACATGTATTCGCACATTTGCTTAAGCCAACTTAAGCACATTATGGTTGGGCCTTATGTCGGGAGAAGAAGTGATTAATCTGCAACTAATAAACCACTAAGAAAAATAAAAATAATCCAGTGTAAAAACAAATTTATTATGTTTTTGTGTTACATTTTATTAAAAGTAAAATTTTTACATTTATTTAAATTGTAGGTGCCTATTATGAACTTAATTCGATTTTCGACAGCAGTCGAATTAGTTGATCGAACGAATTTTCATTTGGTATTATGGCACACATTCCATAAAAAAGTACTTTTGTGATTTAGTTTATTCACAGTAGTACATTTTCTATCAGCTGTCTCTTTAAATAAAAAATTTTTTTTAACAAATTTAAAAAATTAAAAAATAAAACTAATATATGTAAATCATGACTACGACGGACTTATGGTACGATGATTCATCTGATGAAGATGAACGCTTACTGGCACTGGCCTGTACCTGTAGCCTGAACTTTTGTAAAAATTCCTTTTTCCTACAAAGGATTTTGTTCCATAAGGGAAACAAGCTTTTCCAACTGCTCCTTACTACGGTCGACTTTAGACTTGCATAAAATAACCAAAAATAATTAAGAATGTGGAATTTGCACACCAAAACTAATAAATTAACAAAAACTTACATTTAAAAAATTTTTATTTTAATTATTTACACCGTCGAAAGCAAATTTGTTTTCGTTGAAAAATTCGATGCACAACGAAATTTTCGACAGTGCTGGCAACTCATAATACTAAATTAACATTCGATATTTGATGTTCGATAGCCAGCGAAAATCGTTTATCGAATGTAACTCATAATAGGGCCTGTATACATTATTGTAATAATATTGCATGATTTCTTTAGCTTTTTCTATGACAGCTTCTTTTGTGTTCTTAAAGCGGGAACAGGAACAAGTTGACCACACGTATTGTTTTCATCTGACCAAGTACAAATTGTAATATTCACCATATCGATTTGTTACAGTATGCAATTTATCTCTATCCTCCAAATACATATGATTGAATTCTTAAAAGTCGATTTATATGATTATCAGAAATAATGTGTAAAAATATTTTTAAAAAATTATAAATCTCTTTCATAATCATTGTTGAATATGTTACTGTATAATCATATGTAATGTTTGTGAATAATCTCTAATGCTGATTGTTCTCATGTTTACATATATCATTTTGACTTCGTTCGATGAGTGGACTTGTTTTAAAGTCTCTATTTCCGCCATTAAAATATAATTCATCTCTTTCGAACTTGGTGTTATATTCGAAACAATAAATGTTGAGTTTTCGATATTGATAGTTACTGTAATAACTACAACGAAGTCTTACTTCACAATTATCATATTTTAGATTGAAATGACAAAAGAATACAGTAGAACTCTCAATAATACCACCAATATTAATTTCCGTTTTAATTAAATCCTTTCTAAAAGCTTCAATTGCATCGTTAATAGTAAATGTTTGTGGAGGATCAGCAAAACTTCTTATTTCTCTTACACGACTGTTTAATGGTGTTGTTGTCGTTGTTGTTTTTGATGAATGACTTTCGAATTGCAGTGATAAATTATATTTACTTGTATAACCATCAATAACAGGTGAATTATAAGATTGTTAAATACTTAAGTGTATAATTATAAATATATATAGAAATATTGTTAACATTCTACAATTCTTTTTCCTTCAACTTTCATAAATAAACTGAACATTATATTCTTATTCAATAGTCATTTTATATGTTTGTGTATATTTTTTAAGATCAATTATAACTAAAATTATAAATAATTATTTGAATGTCTAGCAATTTACGTGATAAATCTGGAGTGCGAACTTTTTCAATTTCACCATTACTTAGAATTCTATCCTGTTCAAATTCACGATATTCAAAACAACTTATTTTCAATTTTTGTTTTTCGAATACACTTTCATATGCACAACGAATAGGTAAATCAAAATTTTTTATATTTAATATTAAAATGTCGATAAAACGATAAATCGAGTATACCACCAATATTTACCTCCAGTTTAATTAAATCTTTACAAAAGACCTCTATAGGATTGTCTACTGTAAAATAGTTGATTGAAGGATCCTCTGCTGTAATCAATGGAGTAGCTGTAGTTGTTGAAGTAGTGGCTGTTGTTGTAGTTGTTTAGAATTGAATACACGTTTATCATCGTTTAATCCATAATCCTTCTCTAGCTTTAAATATTTCTCAGCCGTATTAGCTGGAATATTTGTTAAAATTTTGATGTGTTACATCTAACGAAATTAAATGCGCATCTGATTTAAATTTTTCTCGTGTTAGTAACGGTTGTGGATTACGTAAATAATAGCTTTGTTGAAACTTTAAATACATATCGTATAGTAGAGCCAAACGATTTCTAGCAAATTAAAGTCATCATATGAATAAGTATCAGAACTTAGAAAATTTTAAAACTGACAAGTCACAATGTATAAATTTGTTGTTTGTAGAACTTCGCAATCCTATAAGAAGAAAACGAGGTCTTTCATTTTCGTTGACTAGCTTAACATTCCACAAAACAGTTGTTCTTTCTGGTAATGCTGGATAATAACACATATCCCAACTTCTAAATGATATATTGGATGATGATTGTTGATTGTTTTAAATATATGTAATTTATATGTATCAGAAAGGTGAACATATGGTACTTTCCATGTAATATTAAGTATAGTTAACTTTATTCTTTCTGTATCAACAATAAATCTACAAACTTGTTTATCATCTTTGATAAAAGAAGAATTAATTCATGTTTTGAATTAACTATTATTTTATTAAAATCTTTAGCAAATCCAAGTAACATCTTTAATGGAACACAAAAATTAAAATATCCGCTTACAAGTGATAAATAATTCTCATTAGAGGAGGCCCATCCTGCATTTAAGAGTTTATCACTTTGAGATTTATTAAGTGAGACATAGTTTTTTATTTCTGCTGCAATACCCAAATGTCATGTACGATCAATCTCTACGCCGTTTAATTCATATCGAATATCATCAAACAAATGTGCTATACAATTATTTAAGAGCCGTATATTTGAAGAGATTATTGAGTCGTCCTTTGTTGCTAACCCTTCAACAAATAAGAGACTTTCGTGTGGTAATATATACAAATTCTGATTTTAGCTATACGAATATCATCATTATTCTTAAACGGCTGTAAATATGATGAATAGCTATAATACTCCTTTTTGATAATAGAAATATCGAATTGAAGTTCTTGTAAAATAACAATTAAATTATTAATTTTTTAATGTTTTAATCGTAAAATCTTGATTATTCTTGCTTAGACTATGTCTTGAAGTTTTTTCAGCTTCTTGCTCCTTTGAACGTGAATGTGTGAATGATGAATCCTTGTAGAAATCACTTGTATTTTTGTAACTATTATTATTATTGAATATAATCTTATTTTTAATAATGGTTTTAAATGCAACCGTATAGATATTTTCTCCCCACGAAAGTTTATTAAATTTCCGTCTTGATCGATAACTTTTAAAACTAAAGTACTTATACTTTTAGTGTTGACAGGCAAATATATAACATTAACCAGCGTCTCTATTATTTTATAGCCTGGACTGACAACAAGCGAAAACTGATGAAGGATATGTGCAGATGTGCTATTTATATAGGATCCGTTAACAATATTACATTCAACTATAATATTATTTATTTTTGTAATCTCTATAGTTTTATCGGAAAAATTTTCTCGATTCTTTTCCAATATTTTCTTACTAAAGCCCAATAGGGAACCGATTGATCGCTTCTTGTTAAAATAAATTGGATCTGTTGTACATTTTATAGATGTTTTATTTTTTTTATTATTTGGCTTCAATAATAAGATTTCCTCTTGGATAAAGAGTATTATATTTATCTATAATCAAATCCGCTATATCCGAGAATTCATATGATCAAACAGTTATCACTATTTCATAATCACCAATATGAAATATATTGTATTCAACATCAACATTTGGTATAGAATGATATGTATCAATCGAGTTGAATATGTGGAAAATAATTTGCAACTAGCAGTAAATTATCACCATTTAATGTTAATGTTATTGACATCTTAAAGTTCGTTGAATTAATAATAATTTGTGTTCCTTACAGTTTTAACCTTTTTCTCACTTGACGGCGTCTGTCAAATTTTTGGCGAGTAATAACTGTCACGTAAGGAAATTTCTCGCCAATGTACTGAAAAACTGTGTCTGTAACTGAAAAACTGAGAGAAAAATTTTCAACACTTAAAAATAAATTAAAAATGCAATGAATATAAACACGGAAGTGTTTTGCTCTTGGCAGATTTTTTAATTGTTTTATTATTTTGCTTTTAACATTTTTGAAAAATATACGAATGTTTTCAAAGCAATTTTGCAATCAACATACATTAAGGTATCACTTTACTTTTTTTGGTATAACCTACGGCTGTATTTTCGCCGCCGTCGTTGAAAATTTTATAATTTTAGTCAATTCAATTCAACATCTGCAATTTAATATCGGCTTCGAGTGGAATATTATGACATTTATAACGTAACGGTGTAATCTCTTTTGATAGTTTTCGACATGAGTTACATACACACTTTTTTTTCTCACTTTTCGAGAAACGATGGAATATTTTGTTTCACATGGTTTCGATGCGAGAAGTTCTCACCAAAGTTACAGAACCTGTTTACTGGTGTCATTTTCAGTTTTTTATCTCCTATACATAAAGTGTTATCGTTATTAAATTTTTTGTTTGTTCCATATCGCCAATTTCCATCATGATCTAAATTAAGTCCATACACTCTATCAATCATTTTATTATTTATTAACAACATATTACTATCGTATAGAGGTGATTAATTTCAATTAAAATTATTTAAATTAATTCGTTTCTTATCAGTATTTAATTGAGTTTTACTTTTGGGTTTGGAAAATAAATGTGTGGTTTTGTCGTCAAAGGCAAAATGGTTAAGAACACTTTCCGTCTCTGTTTGTCAACCGATTTAAACAAAAAATACACCATTTAAAAGGCATTTACTTACAGAAGTGCACAATGTATATTTTATTAAGAGTGTAAAAAGGGTAAAAATTCGGTGACTTCATATCTCCAAAACTAATAGAAACCCAAAAGAAATGTACACTTATCGTTGTTCATTAAAAAAATATGCGGACAGGTGTCTGGTTCTCTTTGCAATTCGGCCCTTTCAGAGAGTTAACTGGTTTAACCTCTACTTTGGAACTTTTAGGTTCCCCATTAAGCTTTTAAACCAATAAGTATAGGAATAAAGGCTATACCAAATTCGTATCTTATCCAAAAATTACAAATATAAATTTGGTACTTTTTCGAAATTCGAACGTCTTAGGGGATAGCATCCCCATTGGTACGTTTTTTAAAAACATTTTTCTCTGAATATTGACATATAACGCAATAAATTATGGTCTCCCACTACAACACTGAAATTTTTGATACTTCAACGGATCGAAATAATTTTTAGAAAGGGGAAATACGGGAAATTTAATTTCTTTCTTTTTCTTTTCCGTGCTGCGTGTGGTAATTTTTAAATTGTTGTAATATTGAAATTAGAGGGAGTTTACACGGTGTCTGGGAATGAAGATAACAGACATGTCTGAATAGACACCGTGTAAATGCCCCCTTAGAAAAAAAAAATATTTGTGCAAGGTCTTGAGTGAATGAGAACCTATAAGATGAAAAATTTTGGCACTTTTTTATTCTTCAACTGGTACTTTTTGAATTTTAGTTAATATTGGACCTAGAAACATAAAATTAAGCATGCATGGCTTTGAGTGAATAAGAATCTGTAAGGAAGAGCTTTTTGGTACTTTTCGTTCTTTAACTGGTACTTTTTGAATTTTTAATAATATTGAACATAGAAACATAAAATTCAGCATGCAGAGTCCTGATTCATTGAGAAACTATATTTAAGAGGCGAAATTTTTGTACTTTTACTTTTTCAATTGGTACTTTCTGACTTTTTTCATATAATTCAACTTAAAAAACTAAATTAAACATTCACGGACTTGAGTAGAAGAGAACATTTGGTTCAGAGGTTGGTTCTCTAAACATTTAAATTCATATATATTTATATGTATGTTTTCTTCATATTTGCATAAAAAGTTATGGCCGAATTTCGACCACTTGGCTAACTCTAGTTTTAATTATTACGTTTCTCTAATTTTTGTATCCCTTCCAAAAAATAGGATTTTTTGAGGTCATAAAATAGGCATTTGTTTGACCAATAATTTCATCATTGGAGCTAAATCTCTTTCCACCGAGCCATTTATTTAGGTTCGGAAATAGTCACGGGGGGCTAAATCCGGAGAATATGGCGGATGTGGTACCAATTCGTAGCCCAATTCATGTAACTTTGCCACTGAGACTGCACACGTGTGAACCCGTGCATTATCTTGATGAAAAAGAACTTTTTTCTTGCCCATACGGGGTTGTTTTTTTTAAATCCTCTTTAAATCGGTCCAATAAGTTGGCATAATTTCGCCGTTTATTGTTTTTCCCTTTTGGTAATATTATGCTATGTAAAATTTTAGATTTTTTTCTTTTTCGTCATCAGCATTTCTAATAACAATCGGTTTAGTTTGTTTAACTATTCGCATATTGATGAGTAATGAAATAATTTACTATAAAAATAATGTTATATATAAAAGATAATTATTATGATTTAAAGTGTAGAACATATAAAATGGCTATAAGATATAATACAAAATACAACACTAATCAGTTTGAAATTGGGCGATGAGTAGTTAACAACTTTATCAACAAATTACCGATCGAATTACATTTACCTGGAAATCAATTTTGCGGACCGGGTGCAAAACTTAAAGAACGATTAGCTCGAGGAGATAAAGGAATTAATTTTTTAGACGCTGCTTGCAGAGAGCACGATATTTCATACTCAAAAACGGGCGATGTAATGAAAATACATAAATCTGATCAGACATTAGCTGAAAAGGCTTGGCAATGAGTTAAATCTAAAGAAAGTACACAGAAAAAAGCATTTTATTAATTAGAAAAATTAATTTAAATTTAATTGATGTGATAATTGAATCAATTATTGTTTTAGTTGAAAGAAAATTAAAAATTTAATTTTGATTTAAATAACATTTAAGTTGTTTTGAAATAAATTTTCAATTAAAATTTTAATTAAATAACAAAAAATCTTAATCGACTTTTCTCGTTAAAAATAAAATAATTTACATGAGAATTGTTGTTGGGAATTTTCTATATTTATTTAAATAAATTAACACATTGTTTGAAATGGCAAAGTTTTTTGATCATTTTTTTTAATTAAAATTAAAAATATAATTTATTGAAAAAGGATATTAAAAGTTTTAAAACTTTTAGTAATCAATATAATCATTTTGGTAATAGGTGCAAAATCAACAAATTGTTTACTTGATATTATGAATTTGGTATAAATTTGGTGATTGGAGAAATTTAATTTGGTGATTGTGTAAAGCTAACGCTTAGTTTGTTGCGAACGCTATGAAGGTAACTGTAAAATTTGGATTAGGCATGAAGAATAATAAAGCTCGTAAATCAAAAAAAGGAAAGAAAAGAGCGTATAATAGGAAATTTTTCTCTACCCCTATTGAGAAAGGAGAAACCTAACAATATAAATGAAGCTGTTTCAATTGCACAAAAAGCCGTTCGCTCTGATTTTAAAAGAAAAAAGAAAGCTAACATAAGCATACCAAGAGTTATTCCAGTGCCTAAAGTTGGCGGATTTCTATCATTAATTCCTGTTTTAGCGGAATTCTCTTAGAATTCTCTGGCATAATTTTATGTCAAACTGTATGGAAAACATCGTTCAGCCCCAGTTCTGTTACATCATTTACACGCATTCTTAAGACCGTGTCAGATACAACTTTGTCGCTTTGCGTGACGTTTCTACTTCGGCAGAAAAACGCAAAGCAAAAGGTGTATGCCACAATGAAAACTTTGACAACACTCACGCATTGTTTGTTTACTTATAAAAGCGGTTGGTAATTTGTCGTTTAATTATTTGTTATAAAAATAAAAGTCAAACATTTAATTGGACGGTTTTTTGGAATTGAATTTGGCAAAAAAAGTAAAAAAAGAAAATTAGACTAGCCAATTGTCAAAGCGCGCAAAAAGATGAGAGTTGGCTAACTTTTTGCTTCGCTCCGCTTTGAAAGTACTTTATGTGAAATGTTTCGTATAAGTATGTATATTTTATCTTAGATGTCAAAGCGAATCGGTAACGCAACGCGAAGCAAAAGTTTTATCTGACATGGCCTTTACGCTCTTTCATAAAGTGAACGAGAGTACACAATTCAGTCGACAAGTATCAAGCACAGATTACACACAGATATGTAAAAAGTGACGTGTGAAAAAGGCCCAAGTCAGTTGCGAGGGCAGCTTTCGAAGAAAGAGACAAACAGCGTTTTTTTTTGGTAGTGTAGTGGCAATGTGTAAAAACAGGCCGCTACAATCAACACAAATTGCGTGATCAAAACAAAAATAACAAAACACAAACCACGTTTAACAAAAGCATAAGTTCAACAAACGTTTAATTTTGTTCAAACAAATTTATTTAGTAATATTGTTTTGTTTTATAATGTTATTTACTAACTTAAATATTATTTACTAGTGTTGCGGTAAACTTAAAATTTAATTTTTACAACAGTTTTGCAAATAAATCTCAATTAAATAAATTTGTGGTCATTGTATTGCGGCTAGAGTTTTTTTTCGGGATTTCCCGTCCCGGGAATTCCCGGGATTTTCAATTGTTTTCAATTCCCGCAATTAATTCCCGGGAAATTTTGAAGAATTTTTTTTTTCAAACTTTAGTAAATCTGTGTCGGACTAGTGTCTAGGCTGTGTTAGTAGTTTAATCCAACTTAATTTTACCACAATATTAAAATTTGCTACAGTTTAAGACTTATTAAGCTAATTTTTGAGAATAGGCCTTATATTGGGCCTATGATAAATTATAGATTTATCTTCCAAAATTTTATTTCTTGTCTTAGCAAACTGAAGTGTAAATATTACAATAATATAAGGTTTTGCGGTTAAGGGCGTAGTAAAGTGTTATCCTAGATTATGTTTTTTATGCGGCATTTCAAGTAATTTTGAGTCTTATGAATGTATATTATGCTTAATTGCACCACACGTTACACTTATAGCCATACTTACATGATTTACGAGAATAATTTAAACATCGAGCCGTATTTAAATTATGGACCGATATTCACGAACTTTGGTGCTTTATAAAACGAATTTGTTGAAATTTAATGACAATGAGTGCATTTTGCCACAAATTTATGTAAGTTTTTGTTGAGTTTTTATTGAGGTAGTTCCACATTTGGGTGCATAACTCTTTTTCATACTGAAGCGATTCTGCTGGATTTAAGCCACAAACAGCCTAGAAGATCTAGAAACAATTTGACACCCATATGGCGAAATCAGCTTAGAATAAACGGAGGACTCACAATACAAATACGTTATGGGATCCTAGATGAATATTAAAAAAAGATTCACATGGAATGGCAAACTTAGTATAACTTCATACACCACTGCTGATCAAGGGTTATAAAATTGTAAAAAATATGTTTTTAAATATATGTAGCAAATACAATTTTTCCTTCCTGCTGAATTTGTTAAACGGTAAAATTGTTTCAGAATTCCTACTTCGTAATGTTATGCTTTCAGTTCCTAATCGCCCTTCCAGAAATGTTATTCCACTAACGGCCAATTTCACCAATTTAACTTATAATTAACTACCAGTTATAACTGTCGAAAACATATTCTTAGCTGGAAGTTAAGGTAACAGTTAAGTTTTAACGGAACATGATGAAATTGGATGTAAGACTTTAATACTGTTACGTTTTTACTTATAAAACGCGTTAAGGTTTTTTCCCTTTATAATAAACCTTTGAGTTCTTTTAATTGCAATTCAAAATAAATACACACACGAATTCAACTTAACAAACTTTATTGAAATAAATTATAATGTTTACAAATTTTAACCACAATTGTAAGTAGCGATCTGAACCGTTTAATATCCCCAATCAAACTAAACTAAACTTTTATGAGTTAGCCTGAATTTATAGTTCAAAACTCCTTGTTGATTCAAGAACCGTCTAGTATTTTCTAGAATGTTGTGTTCGAATTATTTTAAAATAACTGTTATACATCTAAATCTAAAGTCTACAATTACAATTGCTAGAAAATTTATTACAGTGGCGTTCATAAAAATAGTAACTAATATGACATAAAACTATAATTTACAAGCTAACTCATAACTAAAACCATAAATAATTCTCAGACAAATCTAATTTCGTAACAATATTTTCATTCTAATTATGCAAATGATCTCTGAATTTGACAATGCATATACCTATATTGATTTCTATGATCCTATTGACATAAAAATAACCTCTTAAGTATCTCAAAATAATTTTAATATTAAATATTTTTACATTTTTGTTACATAATGGATACTATACTTAATTATTTTAAGCGTAATTGTTAGTAAGAAATATAAGTTTTATTGGAGAAATAAGTAAAGAAATAAATAATAAATTTTGGGCGGCACAAAAGATGGTTCAAAGAGAAATAAAAAATGGGCAGCTTTCTAAGAAAGAGACAAATAATCTTCCGTCTCGTGACATATATGTGTGTAATCTGCGGTACACACAGATACGCGGCGGATGCCTACATCCCTGTAGTCAGCCTAGAACCATATGCCTCTTTGTCACTACACTTTTCTCTAGCGACAATTGCACTAGTTAAAATGTCGCCAGCTTTCCTTTAAAGCGCGAGTAGAGATACGTTAGAGACAACCGTACTAGTGTATTTCTGGCGACATTGTCAACGAACGCGTCAACAGCTAGTTTTTTTTTATTACGCTGTGCACTCAATAGGTAGAGATTATATATGATCACAGAATAATTACAATTTCACTATTGACATTGACCTAGAAAAAATAAAATGTACTAGTAAATCCTTGGTTTAAATGTCACCATGTGATCACAAAAAACTACCTAGTCAGTAGTGCTACGGTCTACTGGTGGATTTGCAATGACAAGCTAATGCTAAATGTCAATAGAAGATTACATTGGCTGGGGTACACTTGATCAGTAGTACTACTGACAATGTCACTATATATTCACTACAGTTTTACTATTGGCATTCCCTGCAGGGATATTTCTTATATTTTTTTAAAGAGTATCTTTATTCACTAATACTAATATGAAGCAATACAACCCCAGTTTACATTTTGGACATCAGTGCTCTACACTAAATGAGTTAATAAAAACTATGAAAAAAATGAAGAAGAAGAATATCCTGTTGTATATGTTAAAGGACTTGAAAAAGTGAGATGGTTAAAAGAACTACTAAGAGAAGCGATAGAAATATGAATAATTTATTTAGACGATTTAAGTTGTCCTAATATAAAAACTTAATATTAAAATAATGTTAATATAAATATTTATAAAAATCACAAAAATAGTAATTTTAATCAACTATGCGCTGAAAAAATTTTATTTTATTTAGAAATTTTATTAATTTATGTTTAAATAAAGAACCCCTTATTCCAAACAATTAAAAACAAAAAATATCCTACAAATTCATTTAAAGTTGTAAATTTTAATTAGTTGATCGCTGCTCTGAATTCAATAATCACTACTATTTATCTTAAAAAAAAATTATAACATCAGCTGAGTTAGAAGAACTTTTAGAAAAATACAGTAACCAGATTGATGAACAACATGTACATTTGTTTATGCAAGTTATTAACTAATTAAAAATATATACTAATAGGTATAAGTAGTCCATTTTTCTATGTTAATAATAATAATACTATACATAAATATTATTGTAAAAATATTCATTAACAATCTTTTAACATTTGCAGATGTAAAACATTTTAAAATAAATATTTGTTAACGCATAAGCTTTTAAATTTCTATAAACGGATGTTTGATTATTAAAAAGTAAAAAAATTATCGTATACTGTATGTAAAACTGAAAAAAAGAAATTCCAAAGAAAAAACTAAATTTTTTTTATTTCTTTAATAACTTTTTTTATTTAAAAATTATCTTACATAAATGTAAGTATAGATGTAAGTAAGATGTTGAATCTGAAAAAATAAAATTATATATTTATAACTAAAAAAGAAAAAAAACCCATTTTTTTTAATTAACTTTTTTTTATTTAAAAATGATCTTATAGTATGTATATGTAAGTATAATGATGAATCTGAAAAGAAAAAGATTTTTATCTGAAAAAAGAAATTTGCAAAAAAAAAACTCAATTTTTATTTTGTTGAAATTTTTATTTATTTATTCATCATCATTATAATCACTTTCCATAAGACTATGGGAAGTAAGATCAATTGTTATGTTAGTATCATTAAAAAATTTCGTTAATAAAATGTTTTTAATATAGTTACATTAACCACGCTCAGACACCTTAAACATTCCGTCTATCAATTGTCTGCATACACGACAGCTTCTGTTCCAACAGTGCATACAGTTGGAGGAGCTGGACCTCGTGCTGGAGCTGGATCTCGTCTATGAGCTGGATCTAGTGCTGGAGCTGTATCTAGTGCTGTAGCTGGATTTCGTCCATGAGCTGGATCTCGTACACGAGCAGAATCTCGTGCTGGAGCTGGATCTCGGGCTGAAGCTGGAACTTGTGCTGGATCTTGTACATGAGCTGGATTTTGTGTTGGAGCTGGATCTCGTCCATGAGTTAGAGCTAATGACGATTACAAGGGCAATGGCTTTTCTTCATCATCATCAGTAAGGTTGAACATGCCTCTAACCTGCATCAAAAATAAAAATTCTTTGCTACGAAACTATTTGTTTACTATTTAGGTACGAAATAAATAAATAAATCGTTGAGCATATGTATTATACTGACACTTTATTTTAAAAATTAAACCTTAAGAACTACTTTTAAAAATCTTAAAACTAACTAGAACTAATCCAACTACTGGTCGCTGATAAGCGGCTGGTACACATGTGTTTATCACACTGCGTGATAAACACATTAAGGAATTTTCCTTTCTCTAACTAAAAATATCATGCTCAGGTTTGAACACTATTTTATACTAAAATTTTATTAGTCGTAGCTTAACAATTTCTTCTCCCGACCTTCATTTATTAATTCTTACACACATTACTCTATTTCCATAAAAACAAAAACCACAACACAGCACATCTATTACTCACAGTTTTGTTTGTTAACTAACAATAGCTGCGTTCGAGAACACAAAAGTTTTTACTATTTTTTACTGAACTTTACAGCATTTTACTAAATTGCGTTCGCGTACACAAAATACAGTAAATGAGAACACAAATTGAGAGCGTAAAGTGAAAGTTCTTGACTGAGTACTTACAAATTTTTACTGCAGAAATTTTTGCAGTAAAATTTAGTAAAACAAAAAAACATATGTTTCAAAAGGTAAACAAACAAAAGTAGCACACAAAAGCCATAGAAATTGTGAAAAAATTGTTTAAAAAAAGGAAAGTTGAAATAAAACTCAAATAAAAACAAAAAAATAATTAATATTAATTAATTAAACTTGTTTGTGAAAAATTTATATGGCTAAATACCAACTTTTGAAACTTTGCTTTGTTATGTTAATTTTTTGGAGTTGTAAAATAGCCAAGTACTCGGGTACTTAGAACAGTCCTTGTTTTTAAAGTTATCAATAGTAAAAAAAAGTATTCGAGACCTATTGATCAAATTTAGCCGGACACAAATTAGCAAAATCAAATAAAATAAAAAACAAACAAATATGAAAGGTTTCATAAAATAATTTGTTTGTATTTTCCAAAAATATTCGTGTTATAAAAAGTATTTAATCGAGTACCGATAAAAAAAACGAGTTAAGTAGTCAAAAGTGTACACATTTTTCAACACTTCAATTATTTGCCATCAGCTGTTGCCTTTATTTTACGAATTTTTACAAATTTTGCGTTCGTGTACTTTTTTACTGTAAAAGTACTCAAACGCACCTAATTAAAACCGCAAAATCGATTACTCACAGTTTTTACACCCTCCACCACCACTGTGGTGAATGAGGGTATACTAAGTTTGTCATTCCGTGTGAATTTTTTTTATAATACATCTAAGACCCCATCAAGTATGTGGCTCCTTGAGTAATTCTAAGTCGATTTAGCCATGTCCGCATGTCTGTCCATCTGTTGAAAACACGCTCACTTTCGAAAAACGCAAAAGAAAAGAACACACTTGGTCTCAAATTGCTTGTAGTTATCCTAAGCAGCTTGGGATTGAAATCCAGCCACCACCCTAAAAAAATTTATCATTTTGATACAAAAACTAACATAAATGATGGAATAATGCACGGAATGACATGAAATTGCACGAATGAAAGAACGAATTTGCTTTATACGACTGCAAATCATACTGTTAAATTTCGTAAAGATCGGTCCATAATTGACCATAGGCCCCATATAAATTCTTCTCGCAGAAAAATGTTTAGTACGCCAAAAACCGCAATAAATAACGATAGCATACTTACGTCCAAGTTTTATAGCACCAGAAATCACACTATAAAATTTTTTGAAGATCGGTCCATAATAACCACTAGGCGCCATATAAACCCTACTCCCGGAAACCCGTTTAGTACGCCTAAAACCGTAATAAATAATTCTATCAAAAAATTTGGTACGTAACAGTTTTATAGGACGAGAAATCACACTGCCAAATTTCGTGGTGATTGGTCCATAATTTACCCTACGCCTCGTATAAACCCTACTCTCGGAAAACAGTTTATTGCGCCTAAAACCAAATAAAGCCCACTTTGGGAAAATAATTAAATTCGCCCAAAACCACAACAGATATAGATATTGCGGTAAAATTTCTTACTTAAATTCATATGGCCAGAAAAAACATCATGCAAATTTGTGAAGTTTACTGTTAACGGTAAAACTAATTACACTGCTGTATTGAAATTTATTCTAATTTATTTTTTGTAATACCAGAAATCAGTCTCCAGAATTGTGGGATGATTGGTCCATAATTAACCATAGATCCAATACAAATTACCCTCCTAAAAATTATTTTAGTTCGGCTAAAACTTTTACGAATCATGATATTTTACTCAAGCATGTTCAAAGTTCTAACAAGAAACGCATAAAATTTTCTTATTGTCGGTCAATAATTTAATTCAGGTCTTAACCGCAACTAATTTTAATGCTGACGTTCGTTTTTGTGAAGCTGGGTTAATAATATATAAGTATGAATTTTTCATATAGAGCCCACTCCTGACGGTGAAGGGTATCAAAGATTCGGCATAGCCGAATATGACACTCTAACTTGTTTTGTTTACTAACAATTAGAACCGCAAAAAAATATATTGTCCAGCATGGTCGTATCTACACACACACCCAGCATTACCATATATTTTTTAAAAAAATCTTGTTATCTCAGAAAAAAAACTTTTTTTTCCCGAGAAAAAACTTTTTTTTCAAAAGTGCCAATTTTTTAAAGAAAATACCAAAATGTAATAGGCCATCCTTTCAGTAAAATATGGTCATCCCATGCTTTTAAGTAGTTCCCAAGTTTCCTTTTCTTAGGTTTCGTTGAACAACTTGGAGTCTCCGGTTGATTTGTTTCTTCCTCTGTAGTGGTTTCTTTCCTCGGGACTAAACCAATATAAAAAATTTTATTTCAAAATAGGCATAAATATTTTATTTATATTCTTAGCATTTTTCGTTAAATATTTGTCCATGTTTTTTATATTTATAAAAAACTTGAAAAAACTTTAAATAAACTAAAATCTTTTTGGCATCTCAAAACATTTGCAAAAAAGGGAAATCTTGACAAATGGCAACGCTGCACACACCCTATTTTTCACGAACGTTCAACAAAGAACCGCACATCAACCCAGACACAACACCCCCGCCATCAACCAACATGACACTTACACCCCCGCCATCAACCAGATCACACCCAAGCCATCGACCATATCAAACACAAGCCAGCAACATGGCCATCACATTTACACACGCACACACGATTCAGTGTAGCGTACCCATCGATGAACTTAAATGCCGGTGTAGCGTAGGCATGAGCCGACACTTTGTATGGAAACCGTGGTCGAGAACGTTCGAGAACATACTATAAAAACATATAGCCAGCTCTAGATTGGTAAAAAATCTGTCTGTGTATAAAACACAGCTGTCGGTGATTGTTCGACAAAGCTTATCCACAATTCCTGCTCCGAACCCAAGATTTTTCATAGCGTCTTGAGGTAATGTATCCTTCGCAACATAGATCTCGAAATCTAGTGCCAGCCCGTCCCGAGCAGCCAAGACAAAGTTTTTTAGTCCATGTGGATTAGGTTTGGATGGCATATATTGGCGATACTCACGACGTCCTGAAAAAGGTATCATTTGTTCGTCAATTGACATGTGCTTGGAACATGGCAAACTTTGACATTTCCTCAAAATTGGGGTCTTAAAGTGGTTTTATTCTCCAAAGTTTATCATTGACATTGGGTAGGTTGCTATCTGAAAAGTGGAGAAAATTTATAATCTCAAAAACAACCTGTCGCGACTTATTGCTATTTTAACAATTGGTACACAAAGATCTCGACTCCAATAAAGTTTCGCTTGAGGATATTTGGGGGTGCCCATCATCAGCTGCACACCAGAAAAACGTATCATTTCAATTGTATTGGTGGTAATTGATTTTAGCTCCCGCTTTTGTACTGAATATATGTTACTTTGTTCTTCTACTAATTTCCAAAAGTTCAGCTCCAAATATTCGGAAAAAGAGTAAAGGATGTTTATGTCAGAGCTACCATTAAATCTTAAGATATCCTTTAAATCTGGTCCAGATTTAGACATTTCTTTGGTTCTCCAAAAAACGCGTTGTGAACTTCCAACTATCTTCAGCACATGCCCCAATTTGCAGATCTTCTTTATCACTCACCCATTCTTCAGATAACTGAAGCGTTCGCATCATCGTCTCCCGAGAAATAAAATTCGCTGTCATTCATATCAGCAATCTGCTGTTCATCCATATCCAAGCTAATAAAAGTATTGAATATTTGTAAAACAATCTTTGAATCCGGAGGTACTCATATGTGTACCAAGAAAAGAAAGTAGTATTTCATCGTGAAAAACCACTAAAAATAAAAAACTTACCTTTTTACACGTTTACTCAATTAATTCACTATAGAAAACTTCACAAATTACTAACGTAACTGTAGAACTATAATTTTGTTAATTTAAATTTTTTTTGATTTGTTAGTGTTTTTTTTAGGAATGGTTGACGTTTCAAATCGTAAACACTAACAATGCAGTGCAAAAAACCCCTATGTTGTTTCTGTTGTTTTTGGATTGTTGTAGTTTCCACACCACCTGTAAGTGAATTCGCCTTGGTCAAGGCCTATTAGAATTTTATCAATCTGTTTAATTCAAATGAAAAAATTATGTGTACAACTTCTAAGCAGCACCATCTATTGATATTTTTTGAAGCACATTAGCTTAAAATAAGTAATAAAACCGTTGCTAGTGATCACACGAGGCCGCTAGTCGTTAAAACTTGTAAAACCGTGGGCACACATTTGAAGAGGTTGTGCTTAATATATCAGAAACGATAAAAATTTCGTGAAACAGGCTTTGATTCAGAATCCATATTACAAATATATATACCCCATACCTAACTCATTTTTTTTTAAAGTCGGTAGGTTAAACCAATTATGAGCTGACGATTTGTTAAAAAAACATATTGTCAATCTTGAACCATAAAATTATTTTAAACAAAAGCCTGTTTATAAAAGTACCAAAAGAACGAATTTTTATTCTGTTTTGCCCCATAACAGTAGCTAATTTGTTTGCTGCCTTTATGTTAAAGAACATATGTGGAGAAAATCGATCGATTTCAAAACGATTGTTTCTAAAAGGTTTGAAAATAAAATCCATATCGCTGGCTTTGTCATTTAATTTTTATGTTTTATTTTTTTTTTTGTTTTCTGCTCCAAATACAAGTTTTTAAAATCAAAATATATTAAAAAAAGACAGTAAATTAAAAAAAAAACTGGCATAATTGTTTAAAAATAAACGGCTGTTTTTCACAAGTTGTCAAACATTTGGCAGCTTGTTAACAAAAGTTTAGCAAGTCGTTAGACAAGAGTTTGGTAAGTGTATTTTGAATAAGCTTTGTTCTTTCTTCATGCCAACTTTTCGTTATGAATGCGACTATATTCCGGAAAGATTATTTTATGATAGTTATGTGAAATTACAATTTTAATAAGCACCATTTTTGGTCAGCACAAACGTATAATATCCTCTCTACCTTTGGTGGCGTGGGTACCCACAGTACCATATGTGGAAGTGATATAATGCGATTGTACTGATGTGTGTAACTTATAAAAATATTGCTTCTGGACCAATCGACAAAGTCCGTTTGGCTGGCTGGCATACACTAAACAAATTCTGTATTTCTAGATTAGCCATACTAGTACATATAAAAAGTATGTGAAACAAAAAGCTGTTGACAGCAAACACTTTTTTAACCCTAAATTGTTACTCTTCGTCGAATCGACAAAGCTCTTTTACACTTTATCATACAACTTGTTTATGTGTATTCAAATAACGCTCTTTTTTCAACAAGGTAAGCTGATGACGAAAGCTTTAAAAAAATAATAAATTTTTATTTAATTTAATTTTTTAACAAAATGCTTAACTAAAAAAATTTCGTAATTTTTTACTTTAAAAATCGTTCCGCTAGAATTTTTTTTAAAGTTCGTCGAATAGTAAGTTTAATGTACTAAAATGAAGAGTTGCCTTCAGAGTTAAAGTGATGATCACTGAACATATTCTTTGTTTGTAAGTAAAACTATTTTCTTAACGCATATATTTTGCATATGAGACGAAACAATTAATAAAAATAAAAAAATAAAAATTTGGTTACATCGGTTAATTGACTGAAATTAACCTGTTTATCGAAAATAGCCAATTTTAAATTAACCGATCAGTTAATCGGGTAGTAAGTAATCGGTAAGCCGGTTAGCGGTTAATCGAATGAATACCCTCATAGTTATTTAAATGAAGTTTTCGTTGATATAAATTTTTACAAAATAGCAAGAAAAGCCTGCATAATTTAAACCATCCGTTTTACGAATCAAAACATTTTATTTGTACATGAAGAAATCTTTTCTTGAATTGGATGAAGTTTTAAAGTTAATGCCTTCAATTTTCAATCACAAGTTTTTCATAATACACCTACACGCAAAGAAAAAACATGGTTGTGGTAAGCATATTCTAAGAGTAACATATTATGATAAGATTCATGATTGTAGTCAACATATTAGGATTATTATTGAATCATATTATGACCAAATATTTTGTAATATTACATCATAATATTTTTGCCTTAATCATAATTTGTTTTTATTACATCATTTTATAATTTAATGTAATCATATTATTATCATGTTAACCATAATAAGTTAAGATGTAATCATATTATTATCATGTTAATCATAATAAGTTAAGAAGTAATCATATTATTATCATGTTAATCATAATAAGTTAAGAAGTAATCATATTATTATCATGTTAATCATAATAAGATAAGAAGTAATCATATTATTATCATGTTAACCATAATAATATGTAAATTAAATCTAAAACCGAAAAATATTTGTAATATATATTTATGCTTATTGACTTACTGGCAACCTTAACGTTGAACCGTTACAGATATTTCACATCATATTTTTGTCGTAGGTTGCAATCTATATATATAAAAATGGTGTAAAAAATGTATAGTAATTCATAAAATGTGAACGGCTGGGCCGATTTCTGTAAAATTTTTTGTCAATTGTTCGTATTTCGTATGAAAAATCCCTCCGGAAAAGTCGGAAAATTGTAAAAATTTAAAATCGAGTTTTTGTATGAAATTTTGTGTGAAATTATTCCTTAATGGCTTTTCAAATCAAACAATCATGGTGTAAATCATGGAAAATTGCGGAAAATGCAAAATGCAGAATATTGGAAAATCTTTCCGCAAAAGTCGGAAAATTGGAAAAATCGAAAAACTTTGTTCATCAAATCGCTCTCTACTGATTCCATTCAAATAAATCACATTGAAAATTTAAATATTTGTGTTGTATTATTAGTCTAAAGTTTGTCTGAAGGCTTAAAATTGGGGCGCGGCGAAGTTCGCCGGGTGCGTTAGTTATTTATAAATTATCTTATAGAATTTTCATCCGTTTTCTCTAAAATAACACATGCTCAACCATATTTTTTCTCTGCGTGTATGTAAATTGCTTTAGGAATATATTTCTTGAAAACTTAAGAAATTTAAATTCGATTCAGGTAAATAAATTTTTACAGCCGTATTCATAACGAAAATTTGGCATAAAGTTCATTCATAATAAACTTACTAAACTCTGGCTAACGATTTGCTAAACTCTTGTTGAATACTATTATTTGTTTTTTAATTCACTGTCTTTTTTTTAATTTAGATTCCTTTTTTAAATTTATTTTAATTTAAAAACATTTAAAATTTTATATATGGGAAGGGAAAAATATAAAATGACAAAACCAGCGATGATTAATGCAAAACGTGTTCATTTTTGAGCAATATAATGTGGCATTATTAATATTCAGAGTTGATTTATTAAAAGTTAGCAGACGGATTAAATTTGTTATGAATAAACTCTGTGCTAACAAGCTGCTAAGCTCTCAAACGGCATTATATTTAGCAGCTTGTTGTACGTAGTGTACAAACTACGGCTAACTTTTTGTAATGAATACGACTGTAAGTTTTCTAAAAAAGTAAGCAATACTTACTCGATTCAAATACATTTGAACCTCAGTTACCCGGGTCTCTATTAACCGGCATGCTGCTCGCTTTCTTTTACAACCTCTATTATCCGCGATTTTATAGCGAATCCCACCTTACGGCCTTTTTCTCTTCGAAATATTAGGCATCCTAGGTGCCTACTAGAGATGAGCGATACCGTGATTTTTAAGGAACATCGTGATTAGTGAACGTGATTTAAAAATCACTGCTCCTTAAAACTGTGATTGTGATCACGGTTTGTCAGTTTTTAGTTCTTCTACAGCGAGTGCGTCCAAGCTATATGTACAATGAGCGAGCTTTCGCAAGAGCTTTTGGAAGTACTTTGCAAAGAAACAACAACAAATTGTAAGAGCTTTCAAAGCTGTGTACTTGCATATACATACATACTTGAATAAATAAACTTTGGCTTACAAAAAATACTAATAAGGTAGAAGATAGAATGAAAGGAATAGCAACATTATTCGCCATTGCATTCAAACAAACAGTGAAATATCATACATTTTTGTATGTAACAAAAAACAAAAAGAACGACTTAGCAAGTACCTGTTACTTGACAAATTTGGTCACAACTGTGATTCGTGATTTTTCAGTAACAGTGATTAAATCACAGGTACAGAAATATCGCTCATCTCTAGTGCCTACCGTGCTCAGTCTGGCGCCTGGTTCTTTTTCCCAAGAGAACTAAGTAAAGGATCGTAACATAAAATTAAATTTGTAGAGGATAGCCATTGTCAAAAAAGTAATATAATAAACTATAATAATAAAGTCTTCTAGATCTGCTTTAGTGATTTTATTTGTTATTGCCAGGTTAAATGATACTTGACATATTCCAATATCAACATCACATATTTTATTTTTGGGTCTATTTCCGTTCTATACCTTTCATGAAATTTAAAAATTAGCAATTCATTGTTAAGTTATATTTATTTATAAGCAATTTTAAATAACAACCATAATGGCCGTAGAAAAATAATAAATTAAAATTTGCAGATAATAAGAAGGTATTAATATAATGGTTAAAATTATTTTTTTCAAATAAAATTTTTAAGTAAGTTATCATTTAAAATATAAGTATGTATATCTATGGGTTAATTTGGTATGCGTTTAATTATATTTTTTATATTTGATATCTTTTTTAATAAAATAAATCATTAATCTTTAATATGTGAAATCTTCTTATCGGTATTGGATTTGAAACCGACAAAAAAATACGTTGGTGTCATGAAATCCAATGTTATCGGGTTTTTGTTCGAACTAAAATTAGTGTCGGTTTTAGGTGTCACAGAAACCAATGTTATCGGATTCTTATAGAAAATAAACCAAGCAGCTTACAGCTCTTGTTTTTTTATTGGAAATAAATATAGTTGGTTAAAGTTTAATTTTATTTTACCAACAGTTAATTTTTTTGCATAGATGGAAGTAAATAAAATGGTAAAATAGTATTTTTGCATGTCTCTGGTAGGGATGGGCAATAAATATCGATATATCAAATCTATATATATAAAATAGGATTCGTGTATGTATGTATGTATGGACTCCAAAACGGCTGGGCCGATTTTGATGAAATTTTCAGGGAATCTGCAGAATATTCAGGCGGGTGACACTGTGAAGTCTGATTTCTGATTTTCGGTCTGGGGGCAGAGGGGCGTGGCAAAATCCATAACTTGAGAACGGCTTGACCGATTTGAACGATTTTTTCTTTAAAATGATCGCCATGGTCCAACTTAGGTTCAGAAAACGGCTCCATCGAGTTGACTAATTTTTCTTTCAAATGTTCGTTTTAATCAACTTTAAGTTTTCATCGAAAGAAAAATTTACCACGCCTACTTTTACGCCCACTTTTTCTATTAAGCGCATAACTGGAGAACGGCTTGACCGATTTGGACGATTTTTTCTTTAAAATGATCGCCATGGTCTAACTTAGGTTTTGCGGAAAGAAAATGTTGCCCCGCCCACTTTTACGCTCACTTTTTTCGTAAGAAAAACTTTATGATAGGTATTTCATGGATTTTTATTTAAAGGCCGTAAATTTCGTTTAAAGATCAATTTAAATCGTCTGGTAATACAACACTAATGTTTGCTTAGGGACAGCAACGCGGACCGGGTCAGCTAGTTATCATATATTTAAACAATTTATAATCGATATATATCGCCGATATTAAAAATGTTTATCTACGTCTATCGAATTCGATATTTTTAAGATATCCAGCCATGTCACAGAGTACAATTCCGTTCGAAATGATTCCGTTCGGAACCGAAGAAAACATATTTGTTTATTGATAGCAAGTATATTTTCATAGTTGTTTTACCTTTAAGATACAGAAAACTCCCATTCCGTTCATGGAAACAAAAATGGTTTCATTCCGCACAGTTTTTTTCGTAATTTTCTGAAACGCTAAAATACGGAAAGAATTCCGTTTCCGAACGGAATTGTACTCTGTGACATGGCTGATAATCACAAAAATGTTTACATATATTTAAGTTCCATATAACTTTGATTTTTTTTTTATTTTTTAAATCATATTTAAATCATCCTCGATTTACGGATAAGCATATAAAATTCAAATTCGGTGATTCCCATTTTTTTGTTATGCATTCACTCATGTTAATATATTATAAATATACATATGTATGTACATTAGGGGTATAACCAAAAAAAATACCCATCACGACGGGGTGGCCACTGATGTATATATCAAGAAAACAGTTTTTTGAGATCAATTTGGATAAAAAACCCCAAACCGTTTTTTCTAAAAGCTTCCAAAAAAATAATAATATTTGAATTTTTATTTTTTAAATACTTTACTTACAGTCATGTACTATATATTAACTTCAGATACTAAAAATTATCTTTGTTCAAAGTGTGTGTTGTTCTGCAATGTTGAAAAATATTTTGCACAAAGAAACAAAACAAATGAAAATAAAAGTAAACAATTGGGATTGTGAGGTTGGTTCCATTTTGTTCATAAAAAGAGTTTCCGTGTTATTTTAACATACTTTTAACTGTTTGGATGTAGTATAATTGGTGGTATAAGTCTTATTTGCGAAATAGCATAAAAATATAAATGAATGGTTTGTGTTTTTACAATAATTAATAAACAAAAAAAAAATCCAAATACTAAACTTCAAAGTGATTTGGGGGGGAACTTTTTTAACGCCCGCGAAAAAGTGACCCCACTTTTCATCATAGATTTTCATGGTCTATATGGCATGGATAGGTGTTTTTTGATAATTTAAAAAATTGTTCGAAAGTTATACCCCTAATGTACATATGTAGAACGTACCAACTTAAAATAACTTTATAAAATGAAAGCCAACATTTTAATTTAAAAAAATTAATTTGTTTGTGTTTTCCTTCTATATCGATTACCATGCATAGTCCGGCTTTGTGCGAGCCGGATAATCGAGGTTCAACTGTTATTGTAATATTCTTATCCTTAACAACATAATCCGAAAGTTTAATTAGATTGATTCTTACCGAAAACACTTATGTACCCCAGAAAACCAGAGACAGAAGGAGAACTTTATTATGATTGATTTACTTACCTGTTTAACATACATATAATTGTTTCACTTTTGTTGTATTGCCTCCTTTGTTTACAGAATGGCAATTATAAAACACCAGCATTATGCCCGATAGAATGTATTAAACTATAAACTAAATGGGTACTAAAATAAAGTTTAAATTGCCTGTTTTATAAAATAGAATAAAAAAAAACATTGAAACAACAATAAAAAAATGTAAATTTCTGAACGAAAAATTTGGTAAGTGGGTGTGCTTGCAAGCAAATTTGAAACGCTTTTTAAACACTTTATTCCTAATTTGTATTGTACCTTTAAAACGATATACATATGTATGTTTCATTAAAATCGGTGTGCACTAAATATTGATTTAAATCAGCATTGCTCTATGACTAAAAAACTGCAAAAAAAATAGTTTGCACTATTTTTTACCAGCTTTAGTGATGGTTGGTTTTTTGCACTTGAACTAAAAAAATTAAGTGGTATTGCAAATTTTTTCACTATCACAAACGGTGATTGAATACATGACATCTGCAGTCAATTCAAATACAGTAGAATCTCACAAATTCGAACCGTCACAAAATCGAACCGTCCACAAATTAGAACCGGCCATTTTAATGTATTGGACGCTCTGAAATTAGAACCTGTGGTTCTGTAAACACATGTCTAACCTTTTGGACGTTCGTAACGATATCGTTGTATCCAGTTTTAATAAATCAAAAATTAAACTAGTATAACTGATTTTATGTTAAAGACCAATTAAGTACCTAATAATTAAAAAACCTTTTAAAAGTTTTTTTAAGAATTTAATATGGTCAATTAATTAAATGTTATTAAATAAAAACTGTTTTGAGTTAAAATAAAGCTAACACAACTATTCATTATCTATCACTATTTCATTATAATTTTATAATTTTCTGTAAAAAAAATGTCCAGAAATTCGAACTTTTCAGAAATTCGAACTGTCCGGTGCACAAAGTGGTTCTAATTTGTGAGATTCTACTGTAGTGCTGGTTTGATATGCATAAGTAAAAGAAATTAAACAACATGAAATTTTGTCAATAACGAAATATCTATCTCATGGTTTTAATCATGAAAAATCAAGTTTTTTGTTTGTAAATTTAGTGCAAATTTTTAAGTTGCACTCAAATGAGTGAAGAGCAAAAAAGTTGCAATAAACTGAAAATTGTTTTTTCTTAAATCAAACTGTTTTGTTTTAAGTGCAAAATTTTTTAACATCACTATCACTCATGTTTAGTGAGGCTAATTTTCAATTCATCACTCAACATCAACAAAATGATTGCAATAATTTTGCACCATCACTAACTGCGTGTTGAAACTGCAAAATTAGTGCACTATCCCCACCTATTATTGCTCTTAATCTCAATTAATTTAGACGAACTGCAAACCTTTCCCTTACATCCTTTTAATAATTATTAAGTTATTTACTAACCCCCTTATTTACATATATAAGAAACAGATTAATAAAGGGTTTATTAAACAAATTTTCATAGAAAATCCTTTTATAAACCTCTTTTATTTTTTATAAATTATGCGGTAAGAAGATAACAAATATCGTTTTACGGAATAAGTTTTATTTATTTGAGATCTTAAGCAAAAGCGTTTAACATAAAACATAAATATTATTCGGATTTGTTTTAAAGGAGATTGAAATACATTATCAAAAAAAGAGATTGTTAAAAGACCGACATTTTTATTAAGTTCAAATTGGCGAAGCTTAATTTTTGTAAAAAAAAACCTAAAACATTTAAGGAGTTTGCCGATAAAAAAAGCTTTTCAATTTAAAAGTAACGGACTAAAACAAATAATTCAAGCGATAAAGCGAAAACATCTGTTAACAAATGAGAAAGATAAATTCGCCGCATATTTATTGTTGTAATGAGTACTCAGATGTTTTATTTTTGTTTTTCATTTTGATTGTGGATACAATGAAACACAGATTACCGGCATTTTTTCCATTTTCTTTCAATGTCTTGTTTAATTTTCATAACATTCCTCGAGATACTTTGTGGCTGAATTTTGTCAGCGGTTGTGGGAGTACAAGTAAGTGTTGCCAATCCGTCTAAATTCCGTAATTACACATATTGTGTGTGATTTCTACTTGCATGTGTAGCCCATGTCTAATTAGTTTCATGTGTAATCTGTTTGTAATTTTACTTTGTGGTCTATTTTTTCATTCATTTTTGACAGCCAAATTTTTCCGTTTGAAATTTTTTGAAGAAATAATGTTAAAAATAAACTGTATGTGATTGTCTTTTCCTTGAGATTTTTTATTTGCTCGAGTTAATAAAACTAGTGTGTACATTCCATAGATTTTAGCATTTAAGAGGTAAGTTCCTAGAACTTCATTAAAAAATAAATACTTGTGCAATTTATTTTAAAACCATCGAGTGGGTAATAATTATTACATAAATATGCGACAAAAACAAAAGAGCTTAAGTCGACTTAAGCCAAATTTGAGTTTATGCAACCTTTGCAATCGATTTTGTACGATTTATCAGAAAGTTGAAGCAACATGATTTTTTGCTTATTTTTTTTTTTTTTTAAGTGGAACTGCCGTTCTGTGACGTTAGGAGTATTTAGGAATAAAAACTTTAAAAAGCTATGACCGAACAGAAGTGATGATTTTATTGGAATTAAAATGTATTTTAAAAAATAACCTTTAAAATTGTAAATTGCTTTTCTGCAAAACTAAAAAAATAGACGTAAGCACTTTTTCCTCATTTCCGCAGAAATATTTGTGCAATATATTTTAAGACAATCGTGTGGGCAGGATACTCATAAGCCAATAAATTTGATTTCATTAAATAGAACAATTTACAGCGAATTTTAAGAATTTATGTTGTTTAAGCTTGAACTTCAATATTTTCGTACTGTTCTTCTGCCTACGTTATTTCTTCCCTGCAGATATCGAGACTAGTCCATACATGCGTGTAAAGAGTAGTCCATAAAGGTATAGGAGTACTCCAAAACTACTCCAATTATGTGGTATATTTAACATTACGATGTCCTAGGAGTGGACCATATAACCCACCGAAGTAGTCCATAAACTACTCCATGGAGTACTCAAGTGGGTTATTTCAAAAGTACTCCATGTTACTACTTTTTCACTAATCGCCTTTTATGGCACTGTAATCCATTATTGCTATTATTATATATATTTACTTGGTATTTTTAATTTTTTTATTTTTTTTTTTCACAAATCTTAAAAAACTTTCCTGTTTCACTTTTAAATAAACAATTAATAATGGACAACATCAGGGCTACCAATGTGTAATACTGTAAACTATAGCAGTTGTTGGCAGCATTGCATGTTAATTTGTCTTATATGGTCCATACTACAGTACATTGGACCATGTTGTAAGTAGTCCATTTAAGCCACAATGGACCACGTAGTCCAATATTATCTGCAGGGTTATGTTTGAGACGTGCCGTTGAAAATGTGCATACATTTTTTTACTTCATGAATAGGTAATCCTTGCCTTATTTTATAGGAATCATAACCATTTAATTGCAAACAAGGATTAAAAAAATTAATGCAGGGCGAATTTTCTATCTAAGTATTTTTTTCGTTTTGTATGTGTAATTTAGCTTCAAATGTGTAACACATTCACGTGTAATTTCCGAATTCTTCATTGGCAGCACTGGTACAAGTGTATCTATGCGTTTCACTACCAAATGCCATACGCGCTTTTTATGCCCTCTACCACAAGTGGTGTTTGAATCTTCCGTTTCAAAATGAATAATTATGAATCGCTTATACATAAATCTTGTAACTAAGAAAGGCTTAAAATGTATGTGTAACCACAAAATCAAATGATTCCATTTCACTTTCCTTATTTTCTTTGAAAATGTCTTTAAATGTTTTTTTTATCTTTGTTCTGATTTCACTATTTACTTTTATAGTTTTGTTTTTTTAAATGCTGAAAAAAATGTTGGCAGTTCTATTAAAAATTCGGCGACTTGTTTGATTAATTTACCGGCTTTGTTAAAGTCGGCTGAAATATTCAGCACACTGGAGCTGCCAAAAACCGCATAGGCTTAATATTAAAAAACAAAGTGGCGATTTTTAGCCGCAATGCTTGGTACTCTGATGCGGGGTCCTTGAGCAATTCTCAGTCAATTTAGCCATTTATGTCTGTCTGTCATTCTTTTGAAATCACGCTCACATTCAAACGACTTAAAAGAAAAGAACAATATTGGTGTCAAATTGCTTCTAGTTCTCATATTGTTTTATTTGATCGTGATGATCAGTCCATAATTTACCATAGGTTTCATATACAACCCACTCTCGGAAAACACTTGAGCCTGTAATTAATAATGTTATCGTAGGAAAACTTGGTATGTTATTCATTCATAACACTATAATCCCAGAACTTAATTTCGTAAAGATCGGTCGATAGTTTAACATAGGCCCCATATAAAGCCCTCTGTCGGAAAACGCTTTGGTCAAAGTACGCCAAAAGCTATACCAAATAATGCTTTTGTGGTAAATTTTGATCTATAGGAGTTAGCGCAAAAACATACTAACAAATTAATCAAAGATAGGGGCATAATTTACCATAGACCCCGTAAAAAGCCAAATCTCGGAAAACACTTAAGTTTTCCTAAAACCGTAACGAATAATGCAATTGTGGTAAAATTTGGTCGTCATTGTTTTATATGACGAAAAATTACACTGTCAGATTTACCATAGATAAAAAATACGCTTTCAACCATATCAAATATTGTGGTAAAATTTGCTCCAATTTAGCTTATAATTTTACTACCGCATTAAAATTTGGTCTAATTTAGGGCTTTAATACCAGAAATCAATTTCAAGAATTTTGTAATGACTGGTCCATAATTTACCATTAAGATCGTTTTACTATGAATAAGATTGTTACAAATCATAATATTTTATTCAAATAAGTTCAGTTACATATTTTTATAAAGATTGGTTCATAAATTATAGGCCCACATCAGTCGTGCCAGAAATTGTGGGAAAAAAATCCTCATTGTGAGAAGAAAAAATCTTGATTTTTTTTTATGTTTTCATTATGAGTAAAAAAATATTCATGTTTGGGAGTTGATTATGCTGGTTCTTTTAATTTTCTTATTTTTGTTGAGTTAAATAAAAAACACTATTAGTCAATTCACAAGGTATCCTAACATGTCATATTGTCAAAATGTCCTAATATTTCACCATGGTTTAAAAATATTGTTGTACGGCTCAGCCGCTCAGCGCTGGACTTTCTGATTAATTACGACAGCACAATAAACACAGCAAGCAACGTTCTATTTATTTAAGACACATTTTGTTAACAAACCAACAACAATATTTTTAAACCATTGTGAAATATTAGGACATTTTGACAATATGACATGTTAGGATACCTTGTGAATTGACTATATATTTATATTTTGGTTTCAATGTTTCGTTCTTAGTAAAACAACAGCCGTCTGTTACAGCCGTACCTAAATAAGAGCGGAAGGCGGAACGTTTTCTTCCGCGTAGCCTTTACTATGATATGCCATACCTAAACAAGAGCGTCGGCGTTGTGTCACAAACAGTAGTGTTAACGTTCGTGCTTACTAAAACCGTCATAAAAGAAATAATAAATGGAATTAAAACCGCTAGTTTGACCAAAAAATAGCTAATTTGTCAGTATTTATTATCAAACGATAAAAGCAGGGTCGTCAAAACCACAAATATATCAACCCTACTTATTTTACCGCGCTGTCAAAAGTGGATTTTCCAATTGCAAGGCGCCGCGCTATTTAGGGATGCTTCATACAAATTGTTTGGGCATGAGGATTTTTGACAGCTAGAAAGCGCGTGCCGCTCTTATTTAGGTATGGCTGCAATAATTATACCGAAAATTTATATTTCATAAAAAAACCAAATCAAAGTATGACAGATAACGCACAGTAAAAATTATACATTTAAAAGGTAACTAGATTTATTAAAAAAAATATTAATATCAAACAAATATTCAAAGTAAAATAAGGGCTTCCAACATTAGAAAATTTTGTTAGTTAATTTAAATTTTGAGTTAGACAGTTGTATTATTTGTTTTTGTTAATTATGTTTACAATTTAATTTTTCACTTGTTTAAATGTTTCGAATATTTGTTTAATGTTTTTGTTATGTAACAATTTAAATGTTATTTACTTTTGTTGCTTTATTTGTTTATTGTTCTACGGTTGAGGCAAGAGTGAGTGTTAATGATTTTAAACATTACACAGTACAACATTTTTCATGGGATTGATTCGGGAATCAATTCTGATAATTTTTTATGAAAGTAGACCCAAAAAAAAAAGAACTTCTGCATCATTAGTTTGGTCAAGGTACATCAAATAATAATTCAAAAATAAATTTGAAGTTAGTAAGTATCGTATAGGGGAATTTGTCAAGTATTAGGCTATTTTCTTTGTCATAACTCGAGAACCACTAGTCCGAATAAGCTGAAACAAATTTAAAAAAATTAAGAATTAAAATTCCTTTAATATGTTTATACAACGTTTCGCTACAAAAGCAACAGTTATAAATAAATGTATGAAGAAAAAAAATATTGTTTGCCCAAAAAATTTAAATTTTTTATTCTTAATTCATAACAAATCCAAAACGGTTAGAAAGTGTCAAGTCCTATTACTTTCACATAAAGTAGCATAACCTATGAACAAAATGAGATATAAATCATGAAAATCGATGAACGCGTTTCGCTTTTATTCACAATTAAGTAAAGGTATGAATTTCAAAAATTTGCTCGAGATATCCACAAAATTCTTTGGAAAAAACATTGATGACTTTTTTTATGGTTCTCAGAAAAAGGAGTAAACAAAAGGTTATTTGATTTCTATGATTGCGGCAGCAAAGTAATTAGCGTTAATAAATGTGAGTGGACAAGTAAAAGGAAAAAAGGAAGGTGCACTTTTTTTAATTATTTGGGTTTTTCCGTTAGTAACCTGCGTGATTTTTTTACAGAAATTGCACCCACATTTATGAGTGCTCATGTCTTGGAACGTTTCGAAAACATATTTCATAAGTACCTGCCAGTAAAATATTGAAATATTTGTAGTATTTATAGGTGCTCTTTGATCAATTTTTGTCATTTAACAAGATGTACAAGTGAATTTTTCTCCGGTTTTCATAAGTGAATAACAACAAAACATATAATATGTATATGGAAAATAACAAGTACCCACAATTGAAAAATTTTTGTTACGTTTGTGGTCATATCGTCCCAAAAAGAGGCCAACTGAATCAAAAAAAATGATTACTGAGGAATTCAAAACAGCGTATTGTCATTATATTGATGAAGCAGATTTAAGTGGTGCAAGTTTTACGCCGAACACAGTGTGCAAAAATTGTTATCATACCCTTATAATGTGGATACATGGAAAAGGTGGACAGTTTTATTTTATGAAGCCAGTAATTTGGGTGGAAGACCTAACTGGACATGATAAATCCAGGTGCTACGTATGCATAAATTCTCGTCATAGATTAAACAGAAAACAAAAGTATATACTTCCAGTTAAACTGCCACACTTCCAGTTAAACGCGCTGCTGGTACCGATACACCTAAGCCTCCGAGTCGGGATACTGTGTCCCTGCAAGCCGAAACCGTTTTCAGCATTAGGTACATGATTTAAGAAAGGCCGTATTTACCGTACTATTGACAACGCTTTGGCGTGATTAAGGTTCCTTTGCGTGTAACAATACAAAAATGATTATACACTTTATACACTGGAAGTTAAAGCAATAGTTAAAGCTGAACTTGGAGGAATTGGCCGTAAAAATTCATTTAAATAATATTTGATTTTTTTTATGTTCATGACATACATATCTCACCTGATCATAAAGAAATTTAAAAATGTTCAGTAGAAGCAAAAACATTCTTAATATAATATTAAATTAAATGCATACGAACAAAAATGTTTAACCAAAAGCGTTTCACTGCCAAAAAGTAGTAAAAAAAAAGCACGACATGTTTAAGCGGGTAGTTATGATTATAACCTGTCGATTTTTCCAAGAAATGAAAAAATGAAATTTTTTAGTTAATACCCTCTTTATGATTAAGTGCGATATTC
Organism: Pollenia amentaria; assembly: GCA_943735925.1. Lineage (NCBI taxonomy): Eukaryota > Metazoa > Arthropoda > Insecta > Diptera > Polleniidae > Pollenia > Pollenia amentaria. The sequence goes on along the minus strand of OX031007.1, from coordinate 68,736,628 downwards.
GAATTTCCAAAAATACCGTCTTAGTTGATCGATTTGGCGGAGACTAGTCTCCGGACCAAATTTAGCTTCAGTCGTTCAGGCTGTGCAATAATAAATCAGTCAGTCAGTAACTTTTCAACTTATATGTGTGTATGATGATTTTACCACCATATTCATAAAAAATACAATAATTATGGTTTACAATTTATCTTAAAACAAACATTTTCATTCAAATTGTTCTTAAAACACATTTAAAATTTAAAAAGTTTATGATTACCCCCTGCAAATAATATTGGACCACCTGATCCAATTTGATTAAATGGACTACTCCATGGACTGGTCCGATGTAATGCAAGCATGGACCATGTCATTGTTAAAAAGTGTTTGTAGTGAGACGACATGTCTTCGTTTTTTTTTTTTTTTTTTTTTTTTTCATTATTTATTTATTGAATCTTCATATATTAAATATGAACTAACAATAATTAATCAAATCTTATCCTAATATTTGCTTTATGTCCTGCCAGTGCCAAACACAAAAGATTTAGTCATCACGGTTTCTGTTTACATATATATGTAGGTGTTTATCGCTCATCTGATTGGGTGAGTGCTGCAGTGTCTCTTCTTCTTAAGCGAGTGTGGCCGCCATAATTTAAAATATTTCTAGCTAATGGATTTGGGTGCAGTTCCAGCCTTTTTAAATATTTTACTGCATATTTCGTTATCATAGTTTTTACTAATGGCACATTGAGATCCTTGTGGATATTTGAGTTTTTGACGTACCAGGGGGCGGCTGTGATTATTCGAAGAAGTTTATTTTGGCGCCTTTGAATTTTTTCGATGTTAGAAGCCGAGGCAGTGCCCCATAACTGAATACCGTAGCACCAAATTCGTTTTTTAACGACATGTTTTCGATTTTAAACAAAGTTAAAACTAATCCTCTTATGTATACAATGGAGTAGTTTTAAAACTACTCCTTTGTATTGCATAGCTGGGTTACGTGGTCCAGCCCTAGGACATCGCAATGTAAATTGGAGTATGTTTTTACATACATTTAGGTTAGGTATTGGAGTAGTCCTACTCCCTTATGGAGTAGTCCATACACGCATGTATAGAGTAGTCTCATTTTTTGTAGGGCCGTTTTGATTATAATTTCTCTTACAAACAGTAATTTTTAGAGGGCCGTACGGTAATGGAAAAAATAAGCTGCAAAATTTTTATTTAGCACTTGGCATTTTATTTTGCATTTTTGGAAAATGTTTCTAGCTTTTTTAGCATTACTTATTTGAAAAATTTGGACGAATAGTTATATTGATTTTACTTAAATTTTTTATAAATTATAATAAATTTTGACTTAAAATAGTTGTACCTAAAATAATTTCGCATGAAAAGGAATAGTTCTTATGTTAAGAAACATCTTACCTGTCTTGGTAAAAAAATAGAATATTCAGGGAATATTAGAAATGCCCTTTTCATGTTGGTTGTAAATATTTGCTCTTTGATATTACGATATAAAAGTACAAAGAAATTTCCCTTTGTATTAAGATAAAAATTCAATACTGGAAATGTGTGAAAAGCTGTTTGCTCTAAACTGCTGAAAAATAATAATTCTAAATCTTCAACTTTTCTTAAACTATAAAAAATTAAATGATCTAAAAAAAATTTGTATTTCATAGAAATAAATCGTTAAAACTAGCATGTTTCAGGGATTTGTGGGCCCCTAAATTTACAATTTAATGTCAACTATCTGTGCTTCATATATATGTATGTGTATCAGACGCTTTACCAAAATCTATCCACTTGTTTAAATATAACCATTTATTTTAATTTCGTTAAGAAAACAGTCACTAAAATGTATTTAGTTTCGAATAAAATTTCATACTGGTAATAAATTGTTAACTAAAATCTTTAAAAAATTTTAGCATTATTTTTAGCATTTTTTTATATAATTTTACAGATTTAGCTGTAAAAATTTTTTAGACCTTGCCACACTGATAACAAGCATTTAGACCGTGTGCAGACCCCTTAATCATGTAAAACGCAACGCAGGGCCAAACAATAATATTGAAAGCACAAACCATGGCCCAATTAGTAGGTCTGCTCGGAACGCCTGCTGATTTTTTGTAGAGTTGTTTTTTTACCGTGCAATTGTTTTTGTAGCAAATGTTTTTGACATCTTGTCCATTTATTACACAAACAAATGCATTAGGTTTTGACATCTTTTACACAAACATTATTTACACAAACAAAATGCGTGTTGTTTTTTCTATTGTTGCATTGTTCTAGTCTCGCGCAGACCTACTAATTGGGCCATGGCGCAAACAATGTCATAAATATTTTGTAATTTTGTTGTTGCTTTTAACCGTTCTAAAACGTTCAACGCCACAACCTATGCAGCGTTTGAAATTTTAAAATGCAATGTGAATTTCTGTAGAAAGCAACAACAAAATTCCAAAATATTTATGACATTGTTTGTGCTTTCAATGTTATTATTTGGCGTTACGTTGCGTTTTACGTGATTAGGGCCTAAGTCCCGTTGAATATTTTGCTCACTGGCTTTATGTACCTATAATAATTTTATTTTCTAAAACCTTTTTTGTTTTTAAAGCTTTTTTTGTGAATTTTTCACATACAAATATTTTTTATTAACTTTTATTAATTTTTTGACACAACTTTTTAATTTATGTAACTTTTTTTTGCACATTTTCCTTCGGTCCGATCTTCGATATTTGGGGGTTGATTATGCTGGTTCTTTTAATTAATTTTTGTTGCACTATTTTTATATTTTGGTTTTACTATTTGGGTTTTCATTTATCCAAAATTTTGTTAGCTAATCTTAAGTTACACAGTTTTGTTATTTGTTTTTGTTATTTATGTTTCCAAATAAATTTTTCACTTGTTTAAATGTTTATAACTATTTGTTAAATTTTTTGAATGTCACAATATAAATGTTATTTACTGTTTTTATCTTTTGGTTTCAAAGTTTGGTTTTTATATTATTTAAAATTTTGCTATTTAATTTTAAGAAAAATAAATTTATTATTTGTTTTTGTGAATTCCGATCAAAATAAAATTTTTCACTAGCTTAAATGTTTCTAACTTTTAGTATGATTTTTATTATACATTTTGCATATTAATTCGAATGTGTATTCTAAGTCAAATTACAATTTATAAAGAATTCATACTTTAATAGTCGTATTCCTACAATATTTTCCAGGAATATTTTCTATGCACTATTAGAGTTTTGGTTGTAAGTTTTCTGTACAATTTAAGCCTCGTAACAGAAATATACAAGCAAAAATTCTGAAAATGCATAGAAAATATTCCTGGGAAATATTGAAGGAATAAGACTATTAAATATGAAGGCTTTATAAATTGTAATTTGACTTAGAATACACGTTAGTTACTTTTGTTACTTTATTTGTTTATTGTTCTACGGTTGAAGCTAGAGGGAGTGGTAATGCTTTTAAACATTATTTAACAAGATAGGCTAAGTACAAGAAAAATAATGTATAGAAAGACTAATGCTGGGTACAGACAGTGCGATGCATTTACGCAATCTAGCAAATTTCATTACTTTTCGTTCATTTTCATTCATTCAAATGAATAAAATTTGCCAAATTGCGAAATGCATTGCATAGTGTGTACCCAGCATAAGGCCCTAATTGTGTAATGCTGGGTACAGACGGTGCAATCTACATCAATGCAATCTCAAAATATCAACGCGTTTTGATATTGGATGAAATCTAAAATGAATGAAAACGACATAATCCGAAAGTGTAATTAGATTGATTCTTACCGAAAACACTTATGTACCCCAGAAAACCAGAGACAGAAGGAGAACTTTATTATGATTGATTTACTTACCCGTTTAACATACATATAATTGTTTCACTTTTGTTGTATTGCCTCCTTTGTTTACAGAATGGCAATTAAAAAACACCAGCATTATGCCCGATAGAATGTATTAAACTATAAACTAAATGGGTACTAAAATAAAGTTTAAATTGCCTGTTTTATAAAATAGAATAAAAAAAAAACATTGAAACAACAATAAAAAAAATGTAAATTTCTGAACGAAAAATTTGGTAAGTGGGTGTGCTTGCAAGCAAATTTTAAACGCTTTTTAAACACTTTATTCCTAATTTGTATTGTACCTTTAAAACGATATATGTACGTTTCATTAAAATCGGTGGACGTAAAGATACCTAAAACTCAACCCGTATTTATATATCTATATCTATATATATAAAAATGAAATTATGTGTGTTTGTATGTTTGTCGCTTTATAGACTCCGAAACTACTGAACCGATTTTCCTGAAATTTTTACAGTAACATCACGTGAGCCCTAAAAATAAAATAGGCTACTTATTTTTTCGATAGGGGCAGGGGAATTGGTACCCCCCATAGGATGCCAATATTATACTGAACCGATTTTCCTGAAATTTTTACAGTAACATCACGTGAGCCCTAAAAATAAAATAGGCTACTTATTTTTTCGATAGGGGCAGGGGAATTGGTACCCCCCATAGGATGCCAATATTATACTGAACCGATTTTACTGAAATTTTTACAGTTACATCACGTGAGCCCTAAAAATAAAATAGGCTACTTATTTTTTCGATAGGGGCAGGGGAATTGGTACCCCCCATAGGATGCCAATATTATACTGAACCGATTTTCCTGAAATTTTTACAGTAACATCACGTGAGCCCTAAAAATAAAATAGGCCACTTATTTTTTCGATAGGGGCAGGGGAATTGGTACCCCCCATAGGATGCCAATATTAATTATCGCATATCTTAAGAGCCGCTGCACGCATTTTGCTGAACTTTTTGTAGTAGAATCTTCTGAGCCCCGGAATTGAAATAAAATAGCAGCGGGGGTATAGGAATACCCCATAGGACGCCAATGTTTAACATCGCATATCTTAAGAACTGTAATAGTGAGAATGTTCAAACTTTCTAAAAGTCACTCTTATGGTATACTACACTTTTGAAAATAAAAATAAAGCGGGTAGGCGCAGGGGGGGAAATACCTCCCATAGGATGCCAGTGTAGCGAAGCGCACCGGGTTAAGCTAGTAATATATAAAAATCTATATATATATACTTAGGTATATAAAAATGAATGTATGTATGTTTATTTGTTTGTTGTACCTTATAGCCGCCTAAGCCGCTGAACCGATCTTCATGAAATCTATACAGTTTATTACTGATGGTCTGGATGGATGGAAGGCGTAACATCTCCCATACAAAGACAATATAAATTTTTGTATATATGGAGAATGGAAAGTTTCCGTACAAGCATCTTGTTTATCAATACACATCTGACAAAATTTGGGTACAATCATCTTGTTTATCAATACACATCTGACAAATTTGGGCGGGATTGGATTAGTGGGCGCGGCACAAAATAGATTTATTTATATCTAAAGAACAATAAGAGAAAAATTGTTCAAATTTGGTACACTTAACTGAGTTATCTAAGCAGCTCTGGACGAGTATATCTAAAAGGTACTTTAAAGCGCTTTGTCAACTCTAAAAAGTTGTTGGATATTGCAAATAATTTATTGATTAAACACATTGGAGTTATGCATCTCTCAAATGTAGTCTTTTTATTTTCTCCAATAATTTGTTTTTCTTCTTATAACATTAATCGGAGCTAAATACTATAATTTTTACTGAATACTGACAATTTATTAAGAAAATTACAAAAATGCGCGTAAAAATAAAATAACATTAATTCACAATAATATGTTAGACTTGCCAACGATGTTTATTTTATTTCCTAAAAATTGGTGATACCAAGTTCTTGTTCGTGGGAATAACAAAACTATTCTCTAGAATTTATTCCCTTAAGATTCGCGATAAGGGTGATTATGCTTATCCAAAATACAATTAAGCCCTAAGACAGAATTGACTTAAAGGTTCCTAAAAATTGCTTACTATTCTGTTGGTAAGAATTAATATTATTATTTTCTATATTTCCACTTTGAACGTGATACCTCAACATTTAGGTAAAATTCACTTAAATAGGTCAATATTGCAATGTAGATTCATCCTTATATTATTTTATAAATGAAAGTACAAATGCACTTATATCTATAGGTGTGTTCATTTACTTTACTAGCAGAAACTTGCAACGAGAGAGTAAATACAAAATTTCAAACATTTTCTCTCAAATACTCAAAAAATAAAATGAACGCTTTACAAGCAAAAACTAGCGAACTAGGCACATTGAAAGTATCCAGCTGTAAAATACCAAATTCTGTCTTCCGTAATTGATTTATGTAACTGAACGATTTTTTATTTTTAAATTATGAATGGAATTTTGATACACATTTGAAAAGTTTGTTTTGTAAACAAAAACATGAAACAGCGGTTTGTAAGATTTTTTTTCTCAATTTTTTACTCTCTTTTGACGCTCTCTACTTGCAAGTTTTATTTGGGCTTATGAACACACCTTATGTATGCATGTAGAATGTATAAATATGTTCCTATAATTATTTAAAAGATTTCATTTGTTGGTGATTAAGCATGTCTTTCAATGATGAGATTTTGATAATGTTCACTTTGTGCCAAATAGTGCCGAGAAGAAAGAGGGGTAAACAAAAAGACTCGGTTTAAGTTTTTCATGTAGTTTTTTTATATTCCTCTTTAAATTTCTTTTTGCTTCGTTTTATTCTCTTTCTTACTTTGAAGTGTCAAGTTGAAAATACAGTGAGGCCTCGATTATTTATAACAGACGGGACGGGCAATATGTTTTATAAATTTTTATTTTTGTGTATATAAATATTGGGGTAACTAATCGGTTAATTTAAAATTGGCTAATTTCGATTAACGAGTAAACCAGTTAATTTCAGTCGATTAACCGATTAACCGACGTAACAAAATTTTTAATTCTTTGTAGTATTATAACAAATTTTTTTGAGTTTTTTATTATTTGTTTCGTCTCAGTTACAAAAGGTATGTGTTTAGAAAATATATTTTCATACAAACAAATAAGGTGTTTAGTGATCTTCATTTTAAATAAGTTTTTGCTATTTGTTTCATATTTTTTGATATTTGTTTCACCAACTTTTTATATGTATGTGTTTAGTTATTTGTTTCTTCTCTTATCAAACTTTAACGAAATTAACCAAAACAATTAGAAAACTTAAAAATTTAAAAAAATTAGAAGATGACCTAATTGCATAATAGAAGATTTTATATGTTTAGAGAAGTCCAGGAAAAGGACTGAGAAATTAGACATTCTGTATTATGGGTTGCTCTTGATATCTTCATAATCTACGATAACTGAAAGAATTTTTTCCAAGTCAAGTTTTATCAAAAATAAAGAAAAGAATCGCTTAAATCTTAAACATTTAAACCAAATTGTTTGTCTAAAAGATTATTTTACAAGATTTCCTTAAACTATTGAAAAAATTAATAAAATTATCTCACAGTTTATTTTTTAATAATTACATAATTATAATATTAATGAATTAATTAATTATGAATTATTTGTGAGTTAATCCAAATTTCGATATTTTCAATTAGGCTTAAGTTCATTGAATTTAATTTCCATTTAATTATTTTTATGAAGACAGGAATTTTACAACATGAAATTAATTAAAATGTATTGATAATTTTTCATTCTAGACTGCCCTGAACTATTTGTGAATTATTTTTTTGTTTGCTCGTTTTAGTTCGAAAATTGTTATGATTGTTGTTATGGTTTTTTTTAACTAATAAATATTTATTTATTGAAATTATTTAATTTATAAAAAAATCTTTATTAATCGGTTAACCGATCAATTACAATATTAACCGATTATGAAGCGATTCAACCAAAACCGCGGTGGATTAATCGAGCGATTAACCGATTAAATTAATACCCTAGTATTTATATAACTTTATGTTCTTATCGGACCATGTTGAAGGGTATCTATTCGGCATAGCAGAATATATCATTCTTAATTGTTTTCATAGTTGGGTGTGGTGCACTAAATATTGATTTAAATCAGCATTGCTCTTTGACTAAAAAACTGCAAAAAAAATTAGTTTGCACTATTTTTTACCAGCTTTAGTGATGGTTGGTTTTTTTCACTTGAACTAAAAAAATTAAGTGGTATTGCAAATTTTTTCACTATCACAAACGGTGATTGAATGCATGACATCTGCAGTCAATTCAAATACAGTAGAATCTCACAAATTCGAACCGTCACAAAATTGAACCGTCCACAAATTAGAACCGGCCATTTCAATGTATTGGACGCTCTGAAATTAGAACCTGTGGTTCTGTAAACACATGTCTAACCTTTTGGACGTTCGTAACGATATCGTTGTATCCAGTTTTAATAAATCAAAAAACAAACTAGTATAACTGATTTTATGTTAAAGACCAATTAAGTACCTAATAATTAAAAAACCTATTAAAAGTTTTTCTGTGAATTTAATATGGTCAATTAATTAAATATTATTAAATAAAAACTGTTTTGAGTTAAAATAAAGCTTACACAAAAATGTCCAGAAATTCGAACTTTTCAGAAATTCGAACTGTCCGGTGCACAAAGTGGTTCTAATTTGTGAGATTCTACTGTAGTGCTGGTTTGATATGCATAAGTAAAAGAAATTAAAAAACCTGAAATTTTGTCAATAACGAAATATCTCATAGTTTTAATCATGAAAAATCAAGTTTTTTAATTTTTAAGTTGCACTCAAATGAGTGAAGAGCAAAAAAGTTACAATAAACTGAAAATTGTTTTTTTCTTAAATCAAACTATTTTGTTTTAAGTGCAAAATTTTTTAACATCACTATCACTCATGTTTAGTGAGGCTAATTTTCAATTCATCACTCAACATCAACAAAATGATTGCAATAATTTTGCACCATCACTAACTGCGTGTTGAAACTGCAAAATTAGTGCACTATCCCCACCTATTATTGTTCTTAATCTCAATTAATTTAGACGAACTGCAAACATTTCCCTTACATCCTTTTAATAATTATTAAGTAATTTACTAATCCCCTTATTTACATATATTAGAAACAGATTAATAAAGGGTTTATTAAACAAATTTTCATAGAAAATCCGTTCGTTTCCTTAGCCTTTTATAAACCTCTTTTATTTTTTATAAATTATGCGGTAAGAAGATAACAAATATCGTTTTACGGAATAAGTTTTATTTATTTGAGATCTTAAGCAAAAGCGTTTAACATAAAACATAAATATTATTCGGATTTGTTTTAAAGGAGATTGAAATACATTATCAAAAAAAGAGATTGTTAAAAGACCGACATTTTTATTAAGTTCAAATTGGCGAAGCTTAATTTTTGTAAAAAAAAAACTAAAACATTTAAGGAGTTTGCCGATAAAAAAAGCTTTTCAATTTAAAAGTAACGGACTAAAACAAATAATTCAAGCGATAAAGCGAAAACATCTGTTAACAAATGAGAAAGATAAATTCGCCGCATATTTATTGTTGTAATGAGTACTCAGATGTTTTATTTTTGTTTTTCATTTTGATTGTGGATACAATGAAACACAGATTACCGGCATTTTTTCCATTTTCTTTCAATGTCTTGTTTAATTTTCATAACATTCCTCGAGATACTTTGTGGCTGAATTTTGTCAGCGGTTGTGGGAGTACAAGTAAGTGTTGCCAATCCGTCTAAATTCCGTAATTACACATATTGTGTGTGATTTCTACTTGCATGTGTAGCCCATGTCTAATTAGTTTCATGTGTAATCTGTTTGTAATTTTACTTTGTGGTCTATTTTTTCATTCATTTTTGACAGCCAAATTTTTCCGTTTGAAATTTTTTGAAGAAATAATGTTAAAAATAAACTGTATGTGATTGTCTTTTCCTTGAGATTTTTTATTTGCTCGAGTTAATAAAACTAGTGTGTACATTCCATAGATTTTAGCATTTAAGAGGTAAGTTCCTAGAACTTCATTAAAAAATAAATACTTGTGCAATTTATTTTAAAACCATCGAGTGGGTAATAATTATTACATAAATATGCGACAAAAACAAAAGAGCTTAAGTCGACTTAAGCCAAATTTGAGTTTATGCAACCTTTGCAATCGATTTTGTACGATTTATCAGAAAGTTGAAGCAACATGATTTTTTGCTTATTTTTTTTTTTTTAAGTGGAACTGCCGTTCTGTGACGTTAGGAGTATTTAGGAATAAAAACTTTAAAAAGCTATGACCGAACAGAAGTGATGATTTTATTGGAATTAAAATGTATTTTAAAAAATAACCTTTAAAATTGTAAATTGCTTTTCTGCAAAACTAAAAAAATAGACGTAAGCACTTTTTCCTCATTTCCGCAGAAATATTTGTGCAATATATTTTAAGACAATCGTGTGGGCAGGATACTCATAAGCCAATAAATTTGATTTCATTAAATAGAACAATTTACAGCGAATTTTAAGAATTTATGTTGTTTAAGCTTGAACTTCAATATTTTCGTACTGTTCTTCTGCCTACGTTATTGCTTCCCTGCAGATATCGAGACTAGTCCATACATGCGTGTAAAGAGTAGTCCATAAAGGTATAGGAGTACTCCAAAACTACTCCAATTATGTGGTATATTTAACATTACGATGTCCTAGGAGTGGACCATATAACCCACCGAAGTAGTCCATAAACTACTCCATGGAGTACTCAAGTGGGTTATTTCAAAAGTACTCCATGTTACTACTTTTTCACTAATCGCCTTTTATGGCACTGTAATCCATTATTGCTATTATTATATATATTTACTTGGTATTTTTAATTTTTTTATTTTTTTTTTCACAAATCTTAAAAAACTTTCCTGTTTCACTTTTAAATAAACAATTAATAATGGACAACATCAGGGCTACCAATGTGTAATACTGTAAACTATAGCAGTTATTGGCAGCATTGCATGTTAATTTGTCTTATATGGTCCATACTACAGTACATTGGACCATGTTGTAAGTAGTCCATTTAAGCCACAATGGACCACGTAGTCCAATATTATCTGCAGGGTTATGTTTGAGACGTGCCGTTGAAAATGTGCATACATTTTTTTACTTCATGAATGGGTAATCCTTGCCTTTTTTTATAGGAATCATAACCATTTAATTGCAAACAAGGATTAAAAAAATTAATGCAGGGCGAATTTTCTATCTAAGTATTTTTTTCGTTTTGTATGTGTAATTTAGCTTCAAATGTGTAACACATTCACGTGTAATTTCCGAATTCTTCATTGGCAGCACTGGTACAAGTGTATCTATGCATTTCACTACCAAATGCCATACGCGCTTTTTATGCCCTCTACCACAAGTGGTGTTTGAATCTTCCGTTTCAAAATGAATAATTATGAATCGCTTATACATAAATCTTGTAACTAAGAAAGGCTTAAAATGTATGTGTAACCACAAAATCAAATGATTCCATTTCACTTTCCTTATTTTCTTTGAAAATGTCTTTAAATGTTTTTTTTATCTTTGTTCTGATTTCACTATTTACTTTTATAGTTTTGTTTTTTTAAATGCTGAAAAAAATGTTGGCAGTTCTATTAAAAATTCGGCGACTTGTTTGATTAATTTACCGGCTTTGTTAAAGTCGGCTGAAATATTCAGCACACTGGAGCTGCCAAAAACCGCATAGGCTTAATATTAAAAAACAAAGTGGCGATTTTTAGCCGCAATGCTTGGTACTCTGATGCGGGGTCCTTGAGCAATTCTCAGTCAATTTAGCCATTTATGTCTGTCTGTCATTCTTTTGAAATCACGCTCACATTCAAACGACTTAAAAGAAAAGAACAATATTGGTGTCAAATTGCTTCTAGTTCTCATATTGTTTTATTTGATCGTGATGATCAGTCCATAATTTACCATAGGTTTCATATACAACCCACTCTCGGAAAACACTTGAGCCTGTAATTAATAATGTTATCGTAGGAAAACTTGGTATGTTATTCATTCATAACACTATAATCCCAGAACTTAATTTCGTAAAGATCGGTCGATAGTTTAACATAGGCCCCATATAAAGCCCTCTGTCGGAAAACGCTTTGGTCAAAGTACGCCTAAAGCTATACCAAATAATGCTTTTGTGGTAAATTTTGATCTATAGGAGTTAGCGCAAAAACATACTAACAAATTAATCAAAGATAGGGGCATAATTTACCATAGACCCCGTAAAAAGCCCAATCTCGGAAAACACTTAAGTTTTCCTAAAACCGTAACGAATAATGCAATTGTGGTAAAATTTGGTCGTCATTGTTTTATATGACGAAAAATCACACTGTCAGATTTACCATAGATAAAAAATACGCTTTCAACCATATCAAATATTGTGGTAAAATTTGCTCCAATTTAGCTTATAATTTTACTACCGCATTAAAATTTGGTCTAATTTAGGGCTTTAATACCAGAAATCAATTTCAAGAATTTTGTAATGACTGGTCCACAATTTACCATTAAGATCTTTTTACTATGACTAAGATTGTTACAAATCATAATATTTTATTCAAATAAGTTCAGTTACATATTTTTATAAAGATTGGTTAATAAATTATAGGCCCACATCAGTCGTGCCAGAAATTGTGGGAAAAAAATCCTCATTGTGAGAAGAAAAAATCTTGATTTTTTTTTATGTTTTCATTATGAGTAAAAAAATTTTCATGTTTGGGAGTTGATTATGCTGGTTCTTTTAATTTTCTTATTTTTGTTGAGTTAAATAAAAAACACTATATTTATATTTTGGTTTCAATGTTTCGTTCTTAGTAAAACAACAGCTGTCTGTTACAGCCTTACCTAAATAAGAGCGGAAGGCGGAACGTTTTCTTCCGCGTAGCCTTTACTATGATATGCCATACCTAAACAAGAGCGTCGGCGTTGTGTCACAAACAGTAGTGTTAACGTTCGTGCTTACTAAAACCGTCATAAAAGAAATAATAAATGGAATTAAAACCGCTAGTTTGACCAAAAAATAGCTAATTTGTCAGTATTTATTATCAAACGTTAAAATCAGGGTCGTCAAAACCACAAATATATCAACCCTACTTATTTTACCGCGCTGTCAAAAGTGGATTTTCCAATTGCAAGGCGCCGCGCTATTTAGGGATGCTTCATACAAATTGTTTGGGCATGAGGATTTTTGACAGCTAGAAAGCGCGTGCCGCTCTTATTTAGGTATGGCTGCAATAATTATACCGACAATTTATATTTCATAAAAAAACCAAATCAAAGTATGACAGATAACGCACAGTAAAAATTATACATTTAAAAGGTAACCAGATTTATTAAAAAAAATATTAATATCAAACAAATATTCAAAGTAAAATAAGGGCTTCCAACATTAGAAAATTTTGTTAGTTAATTTAAATTTTGAGTTAGACAGTTGTATTATTTGTTTTTGTTAATTATGTTCACAATTTAATTTTTCACTTGTTTAAATGTTTCGAATATTTGTTTAATGTTTTTGTTATGTAACAATTTAAATGTTATTTACTTTTGTTGCTTTATTTGTTTATTGTTCTACGGTTGAGGCAAGAGTGAGTGTTAATGATTTTAAACATTACACAGTACAACATTTTTCAGGGGATTGATTCGGGAATCAATTCTGATAATTTTTTATGAAAGTAGACCCAAAAAAAAAGAACTTCTGCATCATTAGTTTGGTCAAGGTACATCAAATAATAATTCAAAAATTAATTTGAAGTTAGTAAGTATCGTATAGGGGAATTTGTCAAGTATTAGGCTATTTTCTTTGTCATAACTCGAGAACCACTAGTCCGAATAAGCTGAAACAAATTTAAAAAAATTAAGAATTAAAATTCCTTTAATATGTTTATACAACGTTTCGCTACAAAAGCAACAGTTATAAATAAATGTATGAAGAAAAAAAATATTGTTTGCCCAAAAAATTTAAATTTTTTATTTTTAATTCATAACAAATCCAAAACGGTAAGAAAGTGTCAAGTCCTATTACTTTCACATAAAGTAGCATAACCTATGAACAAAATGAGATATAAATCATGAAAATCGATGAACGCGTTTCGCTTTTATTCACAATTAAGTAAAGGTATGAATTTCAAAAATTTGCTCGAGATATCCACAAAATTCTTTGGAAAAAACATTGATGACTTTTTTTATGATTCTCAGAAAAAGGAGTAAACAAAAGGTTATTTGATTTCTATGATTGCGGCAGCAAAGTAATTAGCGTTAATAAATGTGAGTGGACAATTAAAAGGAAAAAAGGAAGGTGCACTTTTTTTAATTATTTGGGTTTTTCCGTTAGTAACCTGCGTGATTTTTTTACAGAAATTGCACCCACATTTATGAGTGCTCATGTCTTGGAACGTTTCGAAAACATATTTCATAAGTACCTGCCAGTAAAATATTGAAATATTTGTAGTATTTATAGGTGCTCTTTGATCAATTTTTGTCATTTAACAAGATGTACAAGTGAATTTTTCTCCGGTTTTCATAAGTGAATAACAACAAAACATATAATATGTATATGGAAAATAACAAGTACCCACAATTGAAAAATTTTTGTTACGTTTGTGGTCATATCGTCCCAAAAAGAGGCCAACTGAATCGAAAAAAATGATTACTGAGGAATTCAAAACAGCGTATTGTCATTATATTGATGAAGCAGATTTAAGTGGTGCAAGTTTTACGCCGAACACAGTGTGCAAAAATTGTTATCATACCCTTATAATGTGGATACATGGAAAAGGTGGACACTTTTATTTTATGAAGCCAGTAATTTGGGTGGAAGACCTAACTGGACATGATAGATCCAGGTGCTACGTATGCATAAATTCTCGTCATAGATTAAACAGAAAACAAAAGTATATACTTCCAGTTAAACTGCCACACTTCCAGTTAAACGCGCTGCTGGTACCGATACACCTAAGCCTCCGAGTCGGGATACTGTGTCCCTGCAAGCCGAAACCGTTTTCAGCATTAGGTACATGATTTAAGAAAGGCCGTATTTACCGTACTATTGACAACGCTTTGGCGTGATTAAGGTTCCTTTGCGTGTAACAATACAAAAATGATTATACACTTTATACACTGGAAGTTAAAGCAATAGTTAAAGCTGAACTTGGAGGAATTGGCCGTAAAAATTCATTTAAATAATATTTGATTTTTTTATGTTCATGACATACATATCGAAATTTAAAAATGTTCAGTAGAAGCAAAAACATTCTTAATATAATATTAAATTAAATGCATACGAACAAAAATGTTTAACCAAAAGCGTTTCACTGCCAAAAAGTAGTAAAAAAAAAGCACGACATGTTTAAGCGGGTAGTTATGATTATAACCTGTCGATTTTTCCAAGAAATGAAAAAATGAAATTTTTTAGTTAATACCCTCTTTATGATTAAGTGCGATATTCGAATTTCCAAAAATACCGTCTTAGTGGATCGATTTGGCGGAGACTAGTCTCCGGACCAAATTTAGCTTCAGTCGTTCAGGCTGTCCAATAATAAATCAGTCAGTCAGTAACTTTTCAACTTATATGTGTGTATGATGATTTTACCACCATATTCATAAAAAATACAATAATTATGGTTTACAATTTATCTTAAAACAAACATTTTCATTCAAATTGTTATTAAAACACATTTAAAATTTAAAAAGTTTATGATTACCGTTTTGATTATAATTTCTCTTACAAACAGTAATTTTTAGAGGGCCGGCCGTACGGTAATGGAAAAAATAAGCTGCAAAATTTTCATTTAGCACTTGGCATTTTATTTAGCATTTTTGGAAAATGTTTTAAGCTTTTTTAGCATTACTTATTTTAAAAATTTGGACGAATAGTTATATTGATTTTACTTAAATTTTTTATAAATTATAATAAATTTTGACTTAAAATAGTTGTACCTAAAATAATTTCGCATGAAAAGGAATAGTTCTTATGTTAAGAAACATCTTACCTGTCTTGGTAAAAAAATAGAATATTCAGGGAATATTAGAAATGCCCTTTTCATGTTGGTTGTAAATATTTGCTCTTTGATATTACGATATAAAAGTACAAAGAAATTTCCCTTTGTATTAAGATAAAAATTCAATACTGGAAATGTGTGAAAAGCTGTTTGCTCTAAACTGCTGAAAAATAATAATTCTAAATCTTCAACTTTTCTTAAACTATAAAAAATTAAATGATCTAAAAAAAATTTGTATATCATAGAAATAAATCGTTAAAATTAGCATGTTTCAGGGATTTGTGGGCCCCTAAATTTACAATTTAATGTCAACTATCTGTGCTTCATATATATGTATGTGTATCAGACGCTTTACCAAAATCTATCCACTTGTTTAAATATAGCCATTTATTTTAATTTCGTTAAGAAAACAGTCACTAAAATGTATTTAGTTTCGAATAAAATTTCATACTGGTAATAAATTTTTAACTAAAATCTTTAAAAATTTTAGCATTATTTTTAGCATTTTTTTTTTATAATTTTACAGATTTAGCTGTAAAAATTTTTTAGACCTTGCCACACTGATAACAAGCATTTAGACCGTGTGCAGACCCCTTAATTATGTAAAACGCAACGCAGGGCCAAATAATAACATTGAAAGCACAAACCATGGCCCAATTAGTAGGTCTGCTCGGAACGCCTGCTGATTTTTTGTAGAGTTGTTTTTTTACCGTGCAATTGTTTTTGTAGCAATTGTTTTTGACATCTTGTCCATTTATTACACAAACAAATGCATTAGGTTTTGACATCTTTTACACAAACAAAATGCGTGTTGTTTTTCTATTGTTGCATTGTTCTAGTCTCGCGCAGACCTACTAATTGGGCCATGGCGCAAACAATGTCATAAATATTTTGTAATTTTGTTGTTGCTTTTAACCGTTCTAAAATGTTCAACGCAACAACCTATGCAGCGTTTGAAATTTTAAAATGCAATGTGAATTTCTGTAGAAAGCAACAACAAAATTCCAAAATATTTATGACATTGTTTGTGCTTTCAATGTTATTCTTTGTCGTTACGTTGCGTTTAACGTGATTAGGGCCTAAGTCCCGTTGAATATTTTGCTCACTGGCTTTATGTACCTATAATAATTTTATTTTCTAAAACCTTTTTTGTTTTTAAAGCTTTTTTTGTGAATTTTTCACATACAAATATTTTTTATTAACTTTTATTAATTTTTTGACACAACTTTTTAATTTATGTAATTTTTTTTTGCACATTTTCCTTCGGTCCGATCTTCGATATTTGGGGGTTGATTATGCTGGTTCTTTTAATTAATTTTTGTTGCACTATTTTTATATTTTGGTTTTACTATTTGGGTTTTCATTTATCCAAAATTTTGTTAGCTAATCTTAAGTTACACAGTTTTGTTATTTGTTTTTGTTATTTATGTTTCCAAATAAATTTTTCACTTGTTTAAATGTTTATAACTATTTGTTAAATTTTTTGAATGTCACAATTTAAATGTTATTTACTGTTTTTATATTTTGGTTTCAAAGTTTGGTTTTTATTTTATTTAAAATTTTGCTATTTAATTTTAAGAAAAATAAATTTATTATTTGTTTTTGTGAATTCCGATCAAAATAAAATTTTTCACTAGCTTAAATGTTTCTAACTTTAATTATGATTTTTATTATACATTTTGCATATTAATTCGAATGTGTATTCTAAGTCAAATTACAATTTATAAAGAATTCATACTTTAATAGTCGTATTCCTACAATATTTTCCAGGAATATTTTCTATGCACTATTAGAATTTTGGCTGTAAGTTTTCTGTACAATTTACTTAATTGCTAGCCAAAGGATAGCTAAAATAAGCCTCGTAACAGAAATATACAAGCAAAAATTCTGAAAATGCATAGAAAATATTCCTGGGAAATATTGAAGGAATAAGACTATTAAATATGAAGGCTTTATAAATTGTAATTTGACTTAGAATACACGTTATTTACTTTTGTTACTTTATTTGTTTATTGTTCTACGGTTGAATCTAGAGGGAGTGGTAATGCTTTTAAACATTATTTAACAAGATAGGCTTAGTGCAAGAAAAATAATGTATAGAAAGACTAATGCTGGGTACAGACAGTGCGATGCATTTACGCAATCTAGCAAATTTCATTATTTTTCGTTCATTTTCATTCATTCAAATGAATAAAATTTGCCAAATTGCGAAATGCATTGCATAGTGTGTACCCAGCATAAGGCCCTAATTGTGTAATGCTGGGTACAGACGGTGCAATCTACATCAATGCAATCTCAAAATATCAACGCGTTTTGATATTGGATGAAATCTAAAATGAATGAAAACGAATGAAATTTGCTAGATTTCGTAAATGCACTGCATAGTGTGTACCCAGCATACAACGCAACGCAACGCAAAACAAAGAAAAAGATGTTATAACTTTGTTGTTGCTTTCTACAGAAATTCATATTGCGTGCACTATTCAATGCATTTCGCAATCTGGCAAATTTTATTCAATTGAATGAATGAAAATGAACGAAAATGAAAAAAATTTGCAATATGGCGTAAATGCATTGCATAGTGTGTACATTTAAAAATTTAATATAAATTTCTGTAGAAAGCAACAATAAAATTATAAAATACTTGTTTTTGCTTTCAATGTAATTTTTGGCGTATCATTATATCATTAAACAATTCATGTTTATTAAACATCTGCATGAAACTTCATAATGATGTCCATGAAACCTTCATTATAATTTTTATACGCTTCGTTTGTATTCAGTAACATGAATAAAGGCCCAACCATAATATGCATGAGGTCGCTTAAGTCAACTTAAGCAACTGTGCGAATACATAAAAAACATATGTGACTAACTAATATGTACTTAATGAAACTTTTCGTTAAGTTTCGTCAAATGTCATTTTCTTAAGCAAAGTGCCAAACTGAACGCAAATTCCGTACGGAATCAGCTGTTTGTGCATTGCTAATAAAATTAAAACAAATTGAAATGTATAAAGAAAAATGAGAAAAATGTATGTTTACATATATTATTGCAAAGGCAGCAAAAAAACCCGACCTTTGCTTACTGTCTTGCCAGTACTGTCAAATGTGTACTGTTAGGGAAAAATATCCGTCTTTTTGCCAGTGAAAAAGCGCTAAACCTAGCGCCTAAAGCGTCAATTGGCAACTATGGTTGCAATTGTCAATCTGTGCCCATGTTCTGTAACTCTCGCGTCGAGAAACTTTTTGATTGAAATGTAAGAAATTAAACAAAAATGCCATAAATTGAAACAAACAAGAAAATTTCTCGCCAATATGTATACTGAAAAAGTGTGTCTATAAAATTGTTGTGAGAAAGCTCCCGCTTTGAACTGTCAAATAAACTCACTCGTAAAAACGGGATGAGAAAAATTTTTAACGCTAAAAAATAAATTAAAAATGCAATGAATATTAACACGGAAGAGATAAGTATTATGTTCTTGGCAGATTTTTTCATTGTTTGATTATTTTGCTTTTAACATTTTTTAAAAATATACGAATGTTTCCAAAGCAATTTTGTAATCAACAAACATTAAAGTCGCGCTTTTCATTTTTTGGTATAGCCGACGGCTGTATTTTCGCCGCCGTCGTTGTAAATTTTTCAATTTTGGTCGTCGTCAGCGATATGCATCTGTAATTTAATATCGGCTTCGAGTGGAATATTATGACATTTATAACGTAACGACGTTATCTCTTTTGATAGTTTTCGACATGAGTTACAGACACACTTTTCGCGAAACGATGGAATATTTTGTTTCATATGTTTTCGATGCGAGAAGTTCTTACCAAAGTTACAAAACATGGGTACAGGAATATAAAAAACAAATCAGATGTTTAAAGCTAAACAGATGTTTTTTTTTTTGTTTTTCGTTTTTTTTTTTTAAGAAGGTAAGTAAAACATTTTAACTATAAATTTATATGCAAAATATTCAATGCCTATTTTAAAGATATAATAATTGTGTAAAATAATATTTTATAATTTTTTCTATATTAAACAATAAATAAGCAACTCTAAAAACGTAGTCGTTTACTTAGCACAACTCTGCAGATAATATTGGACTACGAGGTCCATTGTGGCTTAAACGGACTACTTACAACATGGTCTAATGTACTGTAGTATGGACCATATTAGACAAATTAACATGCAGTGCTGCCAACAACTGCATGATATATAGGTATACTATACTATAGTTTACAGTATTACACATTGGTAGCCCTGATGTTGTCCATTATTAAATGTTTATTTAAAAGTGAAACAGGAAAGTTGTTTAAGATTTGTGAAAAAAATAAAAAAAATTAAAAATACCAAGGAAATATATATAACTAGCTTAACCCGGTGTGCTTCGCTACCCCAATCGTTACAAAATGAAACAAAAAGTATTTATATATAAACAAAATTTTTTTTATTAAATTATTTATTAATTATTGCAATGCTTTAGGATACACAATGTTTTTAGTTTTTCCATCTGGAGCATAAACATATAAATCAGTTGGTTTTCCAACCCGCGAGCATGCAACATGAAGCTGTCCATGCGAGAAACATGGATTTGCTAAATTTAAGCCACAAACTTGTATAGATTGCCCTTGGGCTTTGTTTATAGTTATCACAAACTCTAACCTGTACAACCACAACTTTACATAGCCTAGGGCTCATTAATTAATGACAACAGCCTACTGTGAGAATTTGATGACGATCGGTTCAGTAGTTAATTAGATATAATCGACATAAAAGGGTGTGGCCACACCCACTTTTTTCATGCAACGTACTTATATCATCAAATATCATCATCCTACGCCAAATAGTGGCTAAGATATGAGGATTTTATATTTTGGGTTGTATGGGCGTGGCACCGCCCCTTTTTTCAACCACATCTTTATATAGCTTAAAGTTCAGTAACTCAAGGCAGTCGCCTACTGTGGACATTTCATGACGAACGGTTCAGTAGTTTATTAGATATGGTGGTTTTTACTTTTTTTATAAAGGGGCGTGGCTCCGCCCTCTTTTTTCATGGAGCTTATTTCTTTTCATACTAACACCATATGTACTAAATATCATCATCTTATGCCAAAAAATTCCTAAGATATAACGATTTTAAATTTTGGGTTGTATGGTCGTGGCATCTCCCCTTTGTCCAATCTCAACTTTTTATAGCCTAATGTCTCTTTCAGGGTCACAGTTATATTCTGTGAAAATTTCAAGATGATCGGTCAAGTGGTTTGGCCTCCTAAAAGGCACAAATATATTTACAAACATACATTCACTTTTATATATATAGATAATAGCAATAATGGATTAGTAACATGGAGTACTTTTGAAACTAATTCACTTGAGTACTCCATGGAGTAGCTTATGAACTACTTCGGTGGGTTATATGATCCACTCCTAGGACCTCGTAATGTTAAATAGACCACCTTTTTACCATATAATTGGAGTTGTTTTGGAGTGCTCCTACTCCTTTATGGACTACTCTTTACACGCATGTATGGACTAGTCTCGATATATGCAGGGAAGCAGCTGACTTGGGGATAACAACCCTACAAAAAATGAATAACCAAAGCTCAACAATGAAATAAACAGGTGGCATTACTACGCCAGATGACGATTTTTTGCTCATGCATTGTATGTCCAATCTAATGTCAAAGTTTTGTTTATGTTTACAAAATGTCCACGATTTGTGTTGTAATTAGTGTATATTATTAAAGTTTTTGATAATTTAAATTATCAAAAACTTTGATTTTTGTATAAAATAATTTTTGAAGTTAACTGGTACTAATTTCCATTTTTGTTGTCATGTTATATTTATTGCCGTAACGCTGCCACCTGTATTAAAAAAAAAACATTTTTTTACTAACACACTTGCAAAAATTTTACATTGAATTAATAAGTTAGAGAGAGCGACATAATGAGTTAGAGAGGGAGGCAAAATCACATGTACACAAGGTTACGGCTACTTTTTCATTATGCTCTTAATACGCTAATAGAAACTATAACCAATATATCAGTTAGAACTACTAGCAATATACAACTATCGTTAAAATTGTTTACAGAATCGCACTACTGAAATATTCTAACTGTTGGTGGAGGGCAGTAATGTTAACCGTAAAGTAATTACTGTTTGGCCCCAAAAAGTAGCAATGTAATTTCATAAAAAGTACGGTAATTTAAAAAAAATGACTTTTGGTATTCATAGTCATCCTATATGCACACTGACGTAACTAATAGGGTATTCAAACGATTTACCGTTGTTCTATTAATCGATTAATTTTAGTCGATTAACTGTTCGAATAATTTAAAATTGCTTATTTTCAGTTAGCGAATAATTCGAATAATTTATTAATCGAAAATTTGTTTTTTCTAAGTACATATGTATAAGTTTTTTCTTCTTTTATGTAAAAGAACAAGCCGGTACGTTTTAAAAACACTTTTATTGTTTTTTAACACAGGAACATTTTCTTCGAGTAATGATTCAGATGAAGACGATTATTTTTTTAAGCGAATGTAATATAATGGAATAATATAGTTTTTAGAAAATACTAGAAAAAGAATGGAGAAATTGGATATGCTTTATAACGCTTTACTGTTATTCTCTCCAACGTCAGCAATAAGAGAAAGGATCTTTTCAAAAGCTGTGTTTACATTATGTGTATATGTCACTTTTTCACATGTTAAATTTGTAAATATCGTCTGAACATCTCCAAACAATATCATGCGTTATTTCTCTGCGTACAGTACATATGACATTTTTGATTTAGAACGAGTTCTATTTTCAAGTAAAAAATCATCTGACATCAGCTGGTTCTTATTAACAAAATTGTTTGTGGCGTCAAAAATTAATTGAGATTTTATGAAATATAAATAATAATAGTAAATAAATAATAAAAAAAATAATTATCAATTTTTGTACATATAACCACTCAGCGGCTTTAAGGTTCTTTTTCTTGATAGGATATGTCCAGTGTTACCGTTGGATATATTAAAAAAGTTCCATAAAAGGGGATATCTACAAAAAAGTGGCACCAAAAACGGGATATCAAAATAATAAAAATTATACTGGCAAAAATTTTACATTTTTATCATTAATCTAAAAGCCAGGTATATTATGAATAAAAAACGCCATATATCATGAAAATCGTAAGATAAATAAGGCGATTATGCTAATACATTTCATCTTGACTTGCGAACGATTTGTCCAATTTGGATACAATTAACAGAGAATGATATATATTCCCTTTAAGCCATCTTTACATTATTTTTTTTTATGTTGCAATTTTTGTTGTACATGAAACTGAAAATCTAGCCCCAATCTTTTCACCCTTCACACCAATAAACTCAAGAATTGCTGCAAAGACTAGACGATGACTAACAAAAATAAGTTTAAGGTGTACTCATTACACCATGGTATAAGTATTATATACACCATGGTATAAATACGCATTAAAATAAGCAAAGAAATTTCACTAAGTGAGATCAACTCGTAAACAACTCTGCTTTTGTGGTCCAATTGTCAAAACTATTGCTATAAAATAAACATGAAAAATCTGAAGTTTGTATACAAGCTTTGACTTGACCGTTGTTGACTTGACCCCACCTTCTAGTGAATTCGCCTTTAAGCCAAGTATGTTAATATTAATTATTCGCAGGATATACATTAGCTTACCACGCTTAACAATAAAAAAAGATTTTACGCTTTCTTACATATATACAAAAACTGTATAACTTACCTTAAAGCTATTATAAAAATTTCATGTTAAAAAATATGAATTTTGGTCTTATTTTTAAACTTCTAAACAATACAAATTTATTCGATTATTATTCGATAACATATTTACCTCGAATAATTATTCGCGCGATTAATCGAATAATACAATACATCGATTAATTAAATACCGTAGTAACTACACAAAAATTCGAAAACAGGTTTTTGTTTTATCAAACTCCATGTTCCCAAACATTTTTAGACCCTGCGATCAAAAAAATCGACTTTGTTAAAAAATTCAAACGCCAAAAATACTTTTTTTTTATTGACTTTGTAAAGTTTTTAGCTTCCAGTAAAAAATTAAAAGGGTAGTTACGTCCGTTTGCATTTAACTTTATTGTGGTTTTATCTTTTGGTAAAGAAGAAAACACCTTTGCGTACGGCTATTTCTATTTAAAATGGATATGAAAAAATAAAAGTGAGCATCACTGCTGGAGAGTACAAAAAATATAGCACTCTTACTTGTTTTTAGTGAGTACTGTAATGTGTATGAAATGTGGTGGAATTGAAACAAAATAAATTAAGCCGCATGAAATTTTTTGGGGGTTTTATAGTTTTTATACCCTCCACAACAAATAGTTGGGATGAGTTTGTCATTTTGTGTGCAACTTTTTTAATATTCATCTAAGACCCCGTCTGTCTGTCCGTCTGTTGAAATCGCACTCACTCAAAAGAAAATAACAATATTTTTGTCATATTGTTTATCTTCCTCCTAAGCAGTTTGGGATTGAAATCCAGCAAAATTGGTTCAGCAGGATAAGAGTATGAATCAGTTTGGGATTGAAATCCAGTAAAATCGGTTCAGTAGGGTAAGAGTTATGAATCAATATGTGGAACAACCACCATTGAAAATTTTTATTTTGTAATGAAATCTAACATAAATAGTGGCGGAATTCACATAATGATATCAGATTTTGCACAAATTTCGCGAAGATCGGTCCATAATTTACAATATACGCCTTATAAAGCCCAGTCTCGAAAAACACTTTAGTACGCCTAAATATACACCTAAAACCGAAACAATTATTGATTTTGTAATAAATTTCGGTCTGTTACAAATTTATATATGGACATTTCCTCCGAATGGTCAACCAGGATGGAAAAATAAAATGTGGATAATTATCGTGTTTTATTGTTTATAATTATAAAAAAAAGTCTATGTTTTTATAATAGAATGATATATACGATATTCTATGTTATCTTAGCAGTTTTACTTGAGGAAATTGGGCTGGAAACTGGAAAATTTAATATTTTCGTTTGAAGCTTCTTCTCAAGAGATTTTTATATTTAATTATTTTTCATGCAAAAAAATCTGTTATGTTTGCACTCTTTCTTCAATATCTCTCTATTTCTATCAATTAAAAAGAGAAAAGTGTAAGGAAAAGATAAAAAGTTCGATTCGGTTAATTAACGGTTAAAACATATGGAAAAAATGTACGTTCGCGACCCGTACGTTCGCCACCGGTACTTATGCCAATTAAACAAAAACCAAGAGAGATATATTATTGTGTTAATACTGGATAGAGACCTACATTAATATACTTTTAAAATAAATTAATCACGTTTGAATATTCCGTTCCATTTCGCAGATTTTTACATTTCACTACTGTCAGCCAAAGTTGACTTCTGTTTTGCGTACGTTCGTGACCACATGTTTATAACTATCATTATGAAAACTTAAACTTGATTAAATCCATCTTTTGCACTAAACATAGAGCTACTAAAATGCTATCGAATTGGAAAAAATGCTTGGAAAAAGTGTTTTTTCCAAATTATTTCTACATCAAAAGCGTACAAACGTACGTTCGTGACCCCCAGAAATGCCCATATCCAGAAATCAGATCGTCAACTTTCGTGAGGATCGGTGTTTAATTTATCATAGGCCTTATATAAAACCTATAATGCTATTATAATAAAATTTGGTCAGTCATAGTTTTACAAGACAACTGGCTTAACCCAGTGCTCTTCGCTACCCTCATTAAAATAAAATATGCAATTTTTTAATACAGATCTCGTGCATTGCTTATGAAGTTATTAGTACGAAGTTTGAATACTCTTACTGTACCATTTACCAGTTGCACAGAAATCTATATGGCATATGTGTTGAAGTTGTCCCGCCTATGTCTACAATAAGGCAGTGGGCCTTTTACAGATATATATACCATATTTTTTCCAATTTGTAAATTGTATCTGTGGCCGATATACAGAAATCTAGTTTGATCCACGGCCACTTCTCCAATCCCACACATAACTTACAGATGCTGTTTCTATAATGATAGCCATTCTAATAGTACCAAATTTAGATATTTTAACATTTACCGTTCTTCAAATATACGGGATTCTATTTTGTGCTACGCTTACTTATCTAATCGCGCCCTCTTTTTGACTGATGTTGCGTATTGAGCACCAATCTATTTGTACCAACTTTGAAAACTTTAGCTATGACCGTTCTCCAGCTGTACATAAATCTCTTTTGCTTTTATATGAAAGGAACCACGCTCACTATCCACTCCCACCTTTTTTTGACAGATGTTACGTGTCGATAACCCAGCCATGTGTACCAAATTTGGACAACTTTTATCTTACCGTTCACTAGATATAAATAAATATATTCTATATTTCTTCCCATAACCTATTTTCCTAGTTCCAACACAATGCATTGCATTAGTAGGGGTCATCCCCTGAGTGCTGGTCCCAACAAAAAAAAAAAAAAAAAAAAAAAAAATATATTCTATACCAAGCCTACTTCTCCAATCCCTCAAATATTTTGCTAACCAAGATGGTTGTACCGAATTTGGAAACTTTGGCTCTTTTCGTTCTCCAGACATAGATAAATATATAATCTCTTTGTATGAGAGGTGCCCCACCCACTTTTCCAATCCCGTCCAAACTTTGTTGGATGTTGTGTATTGATAACTAAGATGTTTTTACCTAACTTGGAAAGCTTCGCTCTAATCGTTCTCTAGATATACAGAAATTTATAATGTCTTTCAATTGGAGGTACGACGCCCACTTATCCACTGCTTTCCATTTTTTTAGAGAGTCTGTGTATTGATAACCCAAATTCAGACAATTTTTCTCTTACCATTCTTTAGATATAAATAAATCAATTTTGTGCGACGCCCACTACTCCAATCACGCCCATATTTTGTCGGATGTTGTGTATTGATAACCAAAATGCTTGTACACAATTTGGAAGCTTTGGCTCCTGTCGTTCTGCAGATATACATAGATCAATAATGTCTTTGTATGGATATGCCACTTCCACCAGTCCAATCCCGCCCATTTTGACAGAGATGTTTTGTATTGATAACCCAGCTATGTGTACCAAATTTTGGACAATTTTGCTCTTACCATTCTTAAGATATAAATAAAGAAACTTAAGGACGCTCATATCTCTAGATATACAAAAATGTATATTGCCTTTGTATGGAAGGTTGCACACCCACTCAAAATTTCCAAAAAAATATATAGCCTATATATCCTTCCAGACCATCAGTAATATACTGTTAAAGTTTTATGAATATCGGTTCAGAAGTTTAGGCGGCTATAAGGTTCAAACAAACAAATAAACATACATACATTCATTTTGATATACATACATATATAGATAAAATTTAAATTTAATAAAATAATTTACAATTGGTTCCACATAAAGCCCGCTTCGGAAATATTCTTACTGTAGGTGGAGGGTAATAAAGATTCGGCACAACCGAACATAGCACTCTAACTTTTTTTTATGTAATATTTGCCGGTTAAATTGCATGTGTGTGTGAGTATGCATGGAGGTGGAATATTTACGTTTGTGAATTGTGCGGATGGTTTGTTGGCATTGAAACACTTTCTGCTACAATTCTGCCGCTTTCTATTTTATCTTGCTGTTCTGACCAGTGTTGCCAGGCGATGAAAGTAACATTTTAAAATATTCCTTGAATAAATAATAAATTTATGTGATTTATATAAAATAAATAAATATTTTTATTTTATACTTCAGTGATAATAGCCAGACAACAAATTCATTTGTTGAACAAAAAAATAACTTAGAATAAATATGTATAAACGTGCGAAGATCGTGTTGTCTTTATAAGTTGCACTTGGCTATATATTCTCCCCACACATGCATTGAAAAATGGAAGTATAAAAATTAAACAAATTGCTTTTATAAAATTTTGTACAATGGTTCATTCGCAGTGTTTCTATAATTGAAATATTTTTCCCAATACTCATGAGTATTTAAATCGGAACTAAGTCCCAGTGCTTCTTGTTTGAGAAGTGCGTGCTCATCCCATTCCCAAGAGTAAAAATTCAACTTTATGTATTAGAGCCTTTATGCACAATAATTATGTTTGGCTTATAATATATGTATGTACTTATATTTGGAACCGAATTTTTGTGGCAATTTCTCCTACAAAAACTTTAATAGAACATAATTTTTGAAACTAACTTATTATAAAAGCACTTTTTGTTATATTGCTTTTTATACCTTAAATTTATTTAGCTTATTTTTCTTTTAAACATACTTATGTATTTTAAGACTACGTATGTATGTATGTAAAATATTTACGTATTTTATACATATATCTTTTAAATATAATTTGATTTTTCGCATTCGCTAAACCTATAGTCGTAGAACCCTAATAAATTTCATTCGGAACTTGTTTTAAATCTTAAGGTGACGTTTGAGCTAAGACTCGTAGATAAATTTTTTTATAGGTAAAAAGTAATTGAGCTTGAAAATTCTAGACTGATATCAGAGACGGGCAATTCTTATCTTTATTAATGAATCAAGTACCTGCTGAAAAATATTACTTCGTGCAATGATCCAAAAGTAACGAAAATTTGGCCAAATATAACAAAATTGTACATGTACGTCGGGCCTTCAAAAGTTACGTAAAATTTAACCAAACGGCATCACTGGTTCTGAATGAAAAGGCGTTTCAATGTTTGACTGTGTTTTTGTTTTATTGTGTTGTATCTAAATTGGTAGCTGACTATTCCAAACTGAAGTCATTTCAGTAGTAACAGATACATTACAGATGTTAGAAGCATTTTGTTGCGCAGCGCGAGAAAAGAATATACATGTACAGAAAATTTAAAACCGAAAAATAATTTAACTATTGCCCAGTAAATATCGAGAATTTCGCGTTAAAAATATTTTACTTAAAAAAAGAACATTAATTGTGGCTGTGTTTTTAATTCGGACAAATTAATAAAATTTTCCTTCTCCATATCAAAAAAGGAAAGAAAAACGCTCTGTTCTATTATTTCATCAAAATAAAAAAAGGTATTTAAATTTCTGGAAATTTGTGTAAAAATAAAATCAAAATTCAGTAAATATTATTTCTAAAAAAAATCTTTAAGATTCTTTTGCCATTTAATACCTACATTCGATACATACACACACACGCACACAGATTACGTTTTTTATTGTGTTTAGTCGGTGTCTCTTTAATTTTACCAGTGACGTATGTATAAAGTAGTTGGCGAAATAAAGTTTTAATCCAAATTTCTATTGTATTATAGGTACCCAGTTTAGTTAATTAACTTTATATTTCTAGCAAAACTATATTATTATTTTTTTGTTGAATTGTTTGATTAAATTAATTAATTCTTGTTGGTACAATTTTGCTATGTACCGCTGTCGTTTTAATACATTTTTGGAAGACAATTATAATTTTTATACAACAACGTTCAAATTCAGCAATAAGAACAAAAACAACATTATATTTTATATTAAACAAGCTGGTTGGTATTCCGCAGAATAACATCGTATCCAGATACATACATGGATACACATTCATAAATATGCATACATGTGTTTCCATTCATATTTACAGTGATGTGAAAAATAATAGAGCCACGAAATAATATGGACACCTAACATTAAAATTCAAAAAGGCATATCTTTAATAAGAAATCGAGCATTACAAACAAATAAAAAGTGCTTTGTAGATAATTTATCTAGCTAATATTTTCGTCTAATATAGATCAGATTATATAAGTTATGAATATGCTAGGAGGGTCGAACTGGGAAATCAAACTATTTTGATATATTTTTTAAATACAGTAGTAATAATCTAGTTAATCTAGCTTTGTATTTTTAACAATAATCTAGTTGATCATTTTCAGTTATCATATAATTTTTTAATGATCAACAAAAAAGTTATATACAGCATTTTGTTTAAGAGAATCCTGTTCCTTTTAATTTTTGACCTTCAACTTTTTTCTTAACACAGGAAATATTTAATTGTGTATTTGTTTTATTATATCTTTGTGTAGAGTAATATAAAATAGCCAAACAAATATTTCCTTAGTTAACAATAAAGTTGAAGGTTAAAATTTAATAGGTTTAAAAACGAGATTCTCTTACAAAAAATCCTGTATGTACCTTTTCTGTTGGTTAGTAAAAAATTATATGATAACTAAAAATTATCAACTCGATTATTATTAAAAATACAAAATTATGATCTTGAAAAAACAGACATATAAGTATTGGGAAACCAGTATCTAAAAAATATATTAAAATAATTTTCAAGTCGACACTCGGAGCATATTCATAACTTACATAATCTGGTCTCGATTAGACGAAACTAAAAGTTAGATAAATTATCTATAAAGCACTTTTTATGTGTTGGTAATACTCGAGATATGCCCTTATGAATTTTAATGTTAGGTGTCCATATTATTTCGTGGCTCTAGTATTTTCCACATCACTGTATGTACATAAGTAGGTCCAGAGCTGTCAAGGAATTCGTTTTGCGTATGAAAACATAATATTGTTATTTGGAATAAATCTATTTTACGAGAGAGTTTTTTTTAATAAAATTAAATTAAAAACAAGTAAGAAAGTATAGTCGGTCAAGTGCGATCATTTGAAATCTATACCAGTATATAAAGACAAATTTTCGAGAGTGTACCATATCAGGGACCTATGGCCAATCTTGGACTCGATACAACAAAACTATGTTATGAGGTAATGAATCATATTATTTAAATATCAACAGCAAAATGACATTTTCGGTCCTGAAGCAATTTTGGAGAGGGGCTTTATATGAAACCTTCCGCGTAAAATAAGTGCAACTCATATTATTTCGGAGTTGTTTCTTAAAACAGAGTGTTGGTTCAAACACGTCAAGACTTGAGTCTTGAGGGAAAAAGAATGAAAAGGGGTACAGACTTGAACGTATCCGTTAATTTCCTTTCTTCCTTTGTTTTCGAATTTGGAATATACTACATACATAGATGCGTATAAGTTTATGGCAAAGAATAAGAAAATTGACAACACACTGATTGCGATGAAAGTGCACGCAGATTTAAAATAGAATTAAAGAAACCCTGTTCATCTTCATGAATATTTTTTGATAAATATGCTGCACAAGTTTTTTTCCTATGAGTTTTGGTAGCATTTAGCGTTAAATGTTGTCGTTAAAACATCTTCCGGAGAGACAATAATTGGTGAAAAACGTTAAAGTTTTCATAAAATCTTAGATTTTATCCACAATAACTTAGGTATTTTTTATTCTGTCAAAGCCACTTTTCGACTCGTAATTAAGTAGCCTCTCAAACAAGATATATATCATTTTAATTGAACCACTACTTGACTCTGGATAACGGCTAAGAGAGAAGTATTCAGCGAAAAACACAGGACCCCTATATGATAAATGTGATTAGATGGAAGAAAATTGAGTTCATATTCGGCTTCAGCATGCCAAAAAAAAAAAACATAGGAATTAGTAGTGAATGGCTAAAAAAACTTTTAAAAAATGTCTACCTGTGTAATTCATTATACATAATATAAAAAATGACGTAATTACCCAGAATGCAATCTAATTTATATTGATAGTAAATCATATCAAAAAATATACAAAATCGTGTTTTTTCATCAACATATAATACAATTTTAAAATATTTCTTTTAAAAATTCCCATATAAGCATAATTTTTAACCCTAAGTCAGTACAAAACAAAAGCTGCACAAGAGTTATTTCATTAAAACTTAGGTACGGGTCTTTTACTATTTTTACGGTGCTTTTAGACAAAATATGCATCTATAAAAACTCGCTTATTTGCTTATCCAGTACCAAAAAGAAAAACTCCCTAAATTTCATCACCATCTATAACAAAAACTAAATATTTAACCCTACAAGAAATAAATAACAAAAACTAAAAAAACATTTTTTTTACTACCACACTTGCAACAATTTAACATTGAATTAAAACATCAGAGAATGAGTTACAGAGTGAGGCAAAATCACATGTACACAAGGTTTCGGTCATTATTTCTTATTGTTCTTAATAAACTTAGAGAAACTATAACCAATATAGCGGTTAGTACTACCGGACATTTTACTAGTCTTCTTGTAGGGTGCTTTACACAATTATACCACTTTCTATAATTGATATCGAATTAAAAAGGACAAAAAAAATGAAGCCACAGTCAAGCCATGCACAATGATATAAATATGATATGTTGAGCTCAGGCTTTAAATGTAGGCGCTACATATAAAAAAACAAAAAGTGCTTTATTTTGGGGCGCGCCATTTTTTTCCTGTTTAGGAAACTTCATATAGTTCATTCTAGGGGTGACTGGCACAAGTTTTTTTTATATTTTGTATGGAGGCCGTCCCGCTTTAAAGGACAGCCCAATTATGAATAAAAATTCTCCGTGAGATTTTCCCATCTCCCAGTTTTCGTATTTAATTTCAATTGTAACACATGGGAAAAATCTGCTTTTATAATTAATTGGGCTGATTGTGTTTTTTTTAATAATTTTCTTCAGAACCTTGTGAGAGCTTTGTATATTTTATATCTATATCGGTCAAATGCTCGCCGCGGTTTCGGTTGCATATCTCTATCCGATGGTCCATGTTTTCAATGACTCTGAGGCATAATTAAGGTTAAATATCGTTAATGTGCCAAATTATATCATCCTTAAGCTCTTGATTTGTTAGGCTTGTTGGGCTTGAAAGAAAGAAGCCCAACGGTGTCATCGTGGCGGCCAATTAACATCGCCACAGCATGGGATAACACGGCCATTGCATTTCTCGCACAAAAGAGCCGTTGTTTCGTTGGCTATGTTGTAAGTGGCACCATCCTGTTGGAACATTATATCTTCCAGGTCCATATCCCCGATTTCTGGCCACAATAAGTCTGTTATCATATCTTGATAGCGAACGAACACCATTCAGAGTAAATCCTTGGCCGACGTCATTTTCGAAGAAGTACGGCCTGATGACGGTACTAAAGAGTCAACGGCTCTTCAACAATCACCCGTCGATTATCATTTGGCCAAATGCGGCAATTCACTGAGGTCGATTATGATGACAAAAAAATCACGAAGTGCACGAAATACATTTTGATTTTAACGGCCATCTTCGTAAAAGGCTTCAACAATCTTAACGCTGTGCTCAATTTTGTGCCTCTCCATGTTGAGCTTGTCAAACACCGAAACAAAAAAGTGCAAAATTAAGTTGGACATAAAACGTTAAGGTGTGACTCACATTCAACATCGTGCATTATTGTTGAACCACCCTTTGTAAAAACTAATATTGAACGGATTGAACTAAATGGGTTCACTTTAAATGATTGAACGAAAGTGATCGGCCACTAAAACGAAGTATTTGGCACAAGACTACAGTTTGCCAGTGTTTTTGATATAGTACTTTAACAATTTGGTGCAAGACCTGCTAGGTCTGCAATGTCCTTTAATACTAATCGTGAATTCCGCTCATGTTTTTTTAAGATTTTATTTGTTGCAGCATTCCCACCACCGCACAGTGGCGCCATTTGAGTTTTTTCGTTGCAAAAATCATATCTTTTGAACCGAATAAGATAATTGAACAGTTTAAACAGCATATGATAGATAACTGTTCAGCCTATGAAATGAGCGTTTGGAAAGGGTGCTACGCTTTGTAGGGGCCTACTTATGGGTTATCAAAGTTAAAATTAGTAGAAAAATCAATTTTATGGTAACTAAAAAAAATTATTTTTACATTTTTAGATTGTTTTTATTTTTTTTCTTTAGGGTTTTATGTTTTAAATTATTACCCAACAAATTAAAAAAAAAATAATTTTTTTTTAAATTTATTTTTTCAATTTTCTGTAAAATATTCATCACAATTCGTAAGAGAAGGTATATCTAAAAGACTAACCATTTCTAAACTATAATTATTTTGTAATTCTATTCGTGACTTCACATGCCGCAGGGAAGAAATAAGTGGATCGGAAGATGCTGCCAACATGTTGAAGAGGTCCTCATTTTGCCTTACCCTTGATGCTTTGAATGTGTTCTGCAATCTATATTTTTTATAAAATTTGTTAAGAGACTCCTGTGCTTCTTCAGAAAGCTCTCCAATTGGCAAAGACTGGTACACAATTATATCTTTGCCATGCGCCAATATTTTATGGACGGTCGGGGTCAACTTCTTCTGTGGATACATTTCTGCTAAAAGAGATGCAGTTTTCGACGCATATTCTCCATATTTTGTAGAATTGACATTTTCTTTGCAGTTTAAAACATCCAAGATCGTTCCCAATCTTTTCACGATTTGATTGTCAATTCCAATGATTCTAGTTACTGCCTCATCATTTTCAAAAAATCTCCTAGAAGTGTTTCCATCGTTTGAGTTACCGTATCCGTGCTTGGGACAGTCTACTTTTAGTCCAACTTGTTTAAAAAAAGCATCCTGCACTTGCTTCTTTCTGATCTTTTCCTTATCCTTTAATGATGTATTTTCATCGAAGTTTTCCTCCTCTTGTGGTAGGGTATATGCCAGTTTTAGCAAGAATTCCATACACCTTATCCTTGCGTGCAATGGTGACATTCCATATTCGTAATTCTCCTCATTTGTAGAATCGTTTAAATTACCAAAGTTCTTCTGACAAATAATAATATAAAATCGATAAAAAAAAATATAAAAATAAAACGAAAAAAGGGGTTTAAATAGGTTTTTGCTAAATTTTTACCTCCAATATAATTCTGTCTATATATATGTATATGATAACTAATTGAAATATGTTATAATTAAGCAGAAAAAGATAATAATCTTAAACTCTTTACAACTAATTATATAAAATTGAGATGTAACATATTATATATGAAATAAATTGAATTGAATTAAAAAAAGTTCTTCTGACTCTTTTTGCAAATCGGGCATGACATTGTTGAGGTTGTTCCTGTCAGTTCGTTTACGACTTGCATTCAATATATTTTCCTTCTCCAACTTGCAGCTTTGTAGGCCTAATCTTGCTTATTTGTTCTTATTTGTCCTTCACCGTAGTCCTTATGAGTTCTGCCGATTCCCTTGCAAACTGAAACATTATTGGTCGGCAATAATGCACTGATGACGGACGTGGATTTTTCCTGTGTAGGGAATCATCCGATTTTAGCCGCAAAGGAACAACAGATGCCATAAACATATTTCCGTCCGATATTGTAGCGTCATCGGAAGATATCCTTTGCTTATAAACGCTTTGTCCGGATGATCCATCGCAGCCCCATTTGCTGATCAATGTCAACTTCTCAGGAAGAATTTTCACTTCCGTGAAAAACTTTGGTGTGGTGGACCTTCTAAACAGTTCAAATAATTTTAAATTATTCAACGCCATGTTTTCAGTACTTAAATTGTTTAATTAGCTGACTTGATGCAATTCAAACATGAAATAGGTTTCAGTAATTGTTGCGCCAACTTTCAGGCGTAGACTAATCCAGGCATTATGCTTATTTTGCAATATATAGGCTTATGCTACAATGCCTAAAAATTTACCTGTTCCCTGCATACATATGGATTTAGGCTGAATAATGCAATTTTGATATTATGCACGTGTCCAAATAAGATTTGTGCCTACCTGTAGGGAACATAAGTCAATATTGTTCCTGACCAATTGTACGCCAAAGTATTGTTTATGTGAGGTACGTACCTGCTAATTTCAATGAGTAGTTTTTTTCAAACTATTAGATCAAACTACTGTCAGTCAAAACATATAAGGGATGGACGCCATACAATTTCTGCAACCATGTCTTTTTAACATTTTTTACCTCTAGAAGCCAAACGGGCACGTACGGGCAGATAAAACCTTTTGAATTATGTAAAGAAATAATCAAAGAACAGGTTTTGCAAATATGGCAAATATAGAAAAATATAGTTTTTTTTTTATTTTCCGTCAAAGTTGAAAAATAGTGAAAAAACGGATAGTTTTTAAATAGTGATTTACCAGGAGAAACACAAAGCAAACAGTTAATTTTTTTTTTATCATTATACATTTAATAAATACATCAATCAATACAAACAAAAAATAAGGCGATGCGTTACCTATTTTTCGTGATACTACACCTGAAATCGCAACAAATTGACTAAAAATTGTGTGTTTTTTTGAAAACCGAAAGTCGGTCAACTTTGAACGGTTATATCTTCTAAACTGAAAATGTGATATTATTAAGAGTGGCATATTTGAAATCGTTGAAAAGTTTCCTATAACATGGGTTTATTCAAAACTTCGTCGGCACTAATGAAAATTTTGATTTTTGCAACCTCGCTTGCTCTACGGGCGCCACTGTGCACCGTTTACATGAATTCGCCTTGGTAAGAATACTCAAAAACTTTTTTTAACTTTCCTAAACTCTTCATGTTTACATTCCTCGACAACTCTGACGTTTAAGAAAATCATGTGTATATTTTGTGTTGGTTTTTTGCACGATTTTGTGTATATATTTGGTTAAAAAGGAAAAATTAAAACAATAAGAACAACAACAGTAATAATAAACTGTATAATTTTGCGGAATGAGTTCGGCGGACACTCTGTGAACGAACCAAATGGAACTTTACAAAGTAAATGAGCTAGATTTTGAGTTTCTTGTGACTCTTTTTTTAATGAGCCATTAGGTATTTTTAAGTTAACTTAATTTCCGACAGGTAAATTGATATGTTTTGGAAAAACTTACATACATACATTAAGAATTTAAGACCTACAAAAAACTTGTTGCAATTTTATTTGCCTTCATATC
Source organism: Pollenia amentaria (assembly GCA_943735925.1). Lineage (NCBI taxonomy): Eukaryota > Metazoa > Arthropoda > Insecta > Diptera > Polleniidae > Pollenia > Pollenia amentaria. The sequence continues at coordinate 68,699,919 of OX031007.1, read as the reverse complement.
TTTAAATGTGTGTGTCGTTCGATGATTTACACAGTTGACTGGTTGGTTGGGTGTGTTCGTGTTTGTGGCAAGTAACGTAAGCTATGGTCACACTTAGCAAATATTTGACTCCCCACACGTAACCACTATTTTTTAAGTATTTGTTTGATTTTGCAATATGTTTTTTGGACCAAATAGCATGCAAGTGTTTATTAATTACAAAAGAGTAATCATGATGGTCATTGTAAAAGTTTTGAAATTTGTAAATTTGCAGTGCATTGTCGAGAGCATACCACTTTTATTTTTTGTGCAAATGTAAGCATAAGTTGTGAACATCTTCATTTGTTTAAAATTATACACAAGCAATTGCTAAAGCGATCACAAACAATTTTAATTAAACTTTTCTCTTTTACAAATAAAAAAATATGGCATATGGTATGTCAAAAGTTATTGCTTCCGCTTTAGGGAGATCGATTATTCGACTTTCTTCAAAATCGTTTTTCGAATATTCCAAATGGTTGCTATTTAAAAAACCCGGTTTTCGGTTAAGCATTTTTAAAATAACCAGTTAACCGGTTTTAATTCGAATACATAAAAACACAAAAATAAAATAAGTTTTTGTCATAAAACGTTAATTTGAATAAAAACAAAACATTGTTAATAAAATTTCTTTATGACGCCATAAATTCCCAATTTTTATTTTTGATAAATACACTGAAATTTATTGTTGAGGGAAAACTATTGCTTAGTCCAGATCGTCAGACAAAACAATTAACAAGGTAAGCAACCAACAAAATACAGAGTTATGACTTAAGGTATGTACAGTAGGGTGGGTCACTGATGTATGAGAAAAAATAAAACTTCTCGAATCATATTCTAATAGCAATATTTTGTTGTCTTACGGTAAAACAAATAAAAATTGCTAAAAAAAAGTTTAAAAATGTCACATCTTGAGCCCGCGCCGGAGCTCCTAAGAATTAAGTATTTTAAAAAAGTAATTTTTTAAATTTTAATATTTTATTTACTATAAATTATTTATTATTAATTAAAACCGAACACATTTTTAATTACACATAAAAAAATAAGACTTTGGTTCCTATACAACATAAAACAGTAAAAACACGAAATTTTATTAGTTATTTTTTGGTCACAAAAGCTTGTATACTGTCAAATCTGCGCATTTCAAAAAATTAGATTGTCACTTCTTGACACTCAACTGCCGCATTTATTTCTTCAGTAGTGATGTTCCGAAGAATTGGTGGATCTAAAAACTTTTGATTCCAATTTATAACTTTAAAGTGGTTACTTGCGTCAAAATTGATAGAAGGGGCCTCAAAGACGCGAGGTTGCTTTCGGGTATGAGATAAGCTTCGTGCTTCATGAACACGTCTGGCTGTTCTCTCACTGTTTCACCCAACAACATCGACAGAAGAAAGTTTTTCGCAGTTTTCTAATAAGTTGCCAATAGGACCAGCGTGCGAATATGGTCCCTTAATAACACCCACCATATAGCTTGTTAAATATATGTTGTAATGGCAATTCGTTCAGACGTAAATAATCCATTGCAGTGGGCGCTGAAGTCTTTTTGGCAATACTCTTATTACTCCGTTATATTTCCCAGTGTTAGTCACAACCAAATGCTATCAAATTTTCTTTTGTAATTTTTTGAGACGAAGGAAGGGCAATAATTGACATTTCAATATTTTTAAAAGTACTTCGATCTAGTGTTGCATAGCCAACATAAACTGAATCTGGCTCCTTAACAGATACTTACATGTTCCTGGATCCAGTATTTGTCTATATTTCCTAGCTCCCTTTAAAATAATATTAAGCGTATTATCTTTACGGCCGTCAAAGTATAAAGCTAGTAGGCCTAGCTGCTTCTGGTCTTGAATACATTCATTACGTACTTTTTTTCTTTCCCGTCTTATTTTTGATTTATCAGTTGGTTCACTGGTAGGAGAGATATCTTGCAATAAAGACGAAGCATCCGCTGCGCTATCGGAAGCACTTACGATTACAAGTTTTTGACAATACCCTGCAGATATCGAGGCTAGTCCATACATGCGTGTAAAGAGTAGTCTATAAAGGAGTAGGAGTACTCCAAAACTACTCCAATTATATGGTAAAAAGGTGGTCTATTTAACATTACGATGTCCTAGGAGTGGACCATATAACCCACCGAAGTAGTCCATAAACTACTCCATGGAGTACTCAAGTTTGTTATTTCAAAAGTACTCCATGTTACTACTTTTTCACTATAGTGAAAAAGCGATTATAATCGCCTTTTATGGCGTGCACTCTAATCCATTATTGCTATTATTATATATATTTAATTGTTATTTTTAATTTTTTTTACAAATATTAAAAAACTTTCCTGTTTCACTTTTAAATAAACAATTAATAATGGACAATATCAGGGCTACCAATATGTAATACTGTAAACTATAGTATAGTATACCTACATATCATGCAGTTGTTGGCAGCACTGCATGTTAATTTGTCTAATATGGTCCATACTACAGTACATTGGACCATGTTGTAAGTAGTCCATTTAAGCCCCAATGGACCACGTAGTCCAATATTATCTGCAGGGTTTAGGCAAACAAAATTTTTTTTCTTTCTGCTTTTGACGTGGAAAGTAAATTAAAAGAGCCGTCACAACAAGCACTGGAATTAGTGTGCGTTCGTAAATGCATCACTGCGCTGCATCAGAAAAGCAAACTTTTTTTTTGCAGATAAAAAAGTAATTATAATTTTTTTATAGTGTGACTATTATTTTTGTGGAGTATTTGACAATTTTTTGGCCCATATCTACTTCATTGATATATATATAAACATTTGAAATCACTGATGCAGCGCAGTGTTGCATTTACGAACGTACCCTTACTTACAGATAAATCCTGCTGTTTTAAGTTAATTTTTTCTCGACTTTTATTTACGTTTTTTTTCTTCTTTATTTGCTGCTTGGGTTGCTCTTTTTTGCAATTTAGTTGGAAGATCTCGAACTACTCCTTCAATACGCCTCCCACTCACTTGGGTACCTTATATTGCCTTGGACATCAAAAAAGATCAATTTGTTTACATCTACAGGAACAAATATGAAACAAAACTCTGCTACGTCGGAGAAAATTTTCTTTCTAATAAACAGACATTTTTTTCAACGACTTTATGAGATTTTTGTAATGTATATGATAACCGTTTATTACTTGTATGACTATTGTATTTGACACTGTAGGAAGAGACGATTTTCTCCTAACGCATTCTATCCTTTGAGCTACAAGTTTTGCAATATCTAAATACAATGGTTGCTCCCTATTCCAATCATAGTATTTCGTAACATATTCGTAAGTTGGTAAAACATTATCATTAATATCTTCTACATTTTCGAATCTCGTGCAGAAATAATATTGGTTTCTGGGTTCCATAATAACGGTTAGAAGTTAAAACAGTTCAAATAAAAAAATAAATAAACACACAACTTCACTGTCCGCGTAGTAAACCCAAACTAATCTTTTTATTTTGCATTATTTTATATGTATTCTATCAAAAATATTTCCAGGAAGAATACATATATACTTTTCAATGAATGAATTGCTTGTGTCTGAATCCTCGAGAACTTATGAATCGTTAGCATACAATAACATGCTTTTTTGCAATACAATGCTATTGCTGTTATATAACAAATTTAACAAAATGAAGATCAAAGCGCGGGCTCTTACACTAAAAATAAATTAATAATATTTTACTGGGGTCTAATGCAGGCAAATATACAACATATTTACGCCAGTAGAAGTCGTTACGAGAAAATAAATTTTTTTGACCCATCCTAATGTACAGACCTAACAAATATTTGACGATCAAATCCAAGAAAAGTGTGACCAGTAAATTGGTCAAACTTTAGCTTCATTTTTTACAATTTCTATTTATTTACTAAACTTTATTTGTAATTTAGAAACTGCTAAATGATGTTTAATCTATACAAACGTTTTGCAAAAGCAAATAAAAAATTATAGGAATTTTATAAATTTAATATTTGAGATATTCTCCCAAACTTATTTTAAATGAGTTTTGATTTGTTGGTGGTTAAGCATGTCTATGTCTATAAGAATCATTAGACATCAACCATATTTTTGAAAAGTTACAAACATAACCTTTTAGTCAGGATGCATATATTTCAAATGATTTTGTTTCAGCATTATAGAAACAAATAGTATTATGAACATGTTTTTTGTATAAAATATTTGTCAATTCGTCGACAGCAATTTAAAACCTTCCATGACATTGTTCGATTTCTTCAATTTTGTTTTTAATTCTTGATGTTTTAATATATATAACAGATGATTTTTTACATGTCGTTGATTTCGCCGAAATGCTGTAGTTTTAAGCATGAAGATGTGCTAGAACTACTTAGGAGTTTGTAGTGCCTTAACGGGCATTCCGTCCTCAGCAACACACTGGGTTAATATTTCACCCAATGATTAATTTTTGGCAGCGTATTTTAGTAAAGTATTATATGCCGTCTCTTTAGTACATTTTTTCAATTAGTACTTTTTGGAGTACACTGATGTAAAGCATGTGGACTAATTAAAGGTGATTAATAAGTCGTGACGTGAAAAACCCTTTCCAGCTTATAATTTAGGCCACTTCAGGCACTTTACTTTGTATTTTTAATCCAGTTCGAAATATCTCCAGAGATGACATATATTTTTTAACTGCACTCTTTGTTGTACTGTTTTTTTGTTTTTTTTTTCTACAAGAACACACGCTTTTATACGCGATTTTTATTTACATTGTTCATGTTTTTTGACTTTATTACATTTTGTTTTGACATTCTTCATAAAAAGTTCATATTTGCCCAATACTCAATCAGAAAAATACTTAAATTACGGGTACAAATATGCACTACAATTTTTGCTAAATCTTTTTTAGAGCAAACGAAGGAAAATGGAGCAAATACGTACATTTTGTTGTAGTGTTGTGAAAATTTGTATCGTTTGCATATTTTGCACTACCCATCGTGTTGAAAGTTTTCTCAATCCTTATTAACTGTTAAAGCTATAGTACATTAATGGTTTACAAATTTAATGGTCAAGCTTTTTTCGTCAAATATTTTTTAAATGTGAACATACCGTAACATACTTTTGTGAGGCAAGTTGTCATAAAAAACTTGTGTGGCATCATCACATCACGCATTTACAACAACTTGAGAACCCAAAATGTAGGTAAATACATTTCTATACTTAAGTAGGCATATAAAACGATCTCGACTCTAATTTTAACTGAAACCTTAGGTATACATATGTACATACATACATACACACGTATACATAAGTGGTATATTTATAATAAAAATCGTAATAGAGAAGACGATGATGTAATGGAAATAGTAAAAATAACTGTAGACATCAACTTTGTAAAAGCGAAATTACTTACTGCCAATCAAAGACACAGAAACACGCAAACAACTTGCAATATTACAGATTATTTATAAAACGCTTTGTAAAAATAAAATACTTTCACAACTTTCAAGTAATTTTTAGGCAATAAACAAATTTCTTATTTTTCAACTTAAGGCGCACAGTGGCTGAAAATCGTTTTTCATCGGCCAAAAATCTGTAACTTTTGAACCGATAGAGATAATTTTTTGAGATAATTTGCAGGAGAGAAGACTTCTTAAACTTTTTTGCAGTGTTAATTTTGTTAAAATCGGTTCAGTAGTTGTTGAGAAATTTAAGGTCAAAGTTGAACTTTTGATGTTTTTTAGCATTTAGTATGAAAATGCTAATGATTGAGATTGAGAATTATGGTATTTTTTATTCAAAAAGTGGGATGTTTTTCTGGCCACTGTTTTAAGAACTTTTTAATCTACATAACTGCCAAATTTCATTAATATATCTTTGTTCATGTCAGATTTATAGAATGTCAAACCTTAAAATTATTATTTTTTACTCATGTTGAAAGCCCTTTTATTCATTTACACTATATAAATAATAATTTTAATGTTTGACATTCTATAAATCTAACATGAATAAAGGTATCATAATGAATTTTGGCAGTTATGTAGATTAAAAAGTTCTTAAAACAGTGGACTGAAAAACATCCCCATTTTTGATTAGGAAATACCCAAATTCCCAATCCCGGAAAACGGCTTTAAATTTTTTTTGTTCAAAAAAGGCAATACAATTTACCACGCGATATTGATCAGAATTTTCTAGAAAATAATGGACATATTAGAAAACATTACTGTTCTAATTGTATAAAAATCGGTGTGTTGAATTATTAGAATTTTTTACTCAAATAATTTTTTTTTTTTTTTTGTTTGAAAAATTTGATTTGGAATAGGGCATATGGCAGTAAAGATGTTAAACTGACTAAAAATCGGCCGGCCGGTATTCACTATTCTTCATATCCGACATAAAAAGATTTCTGCAAAATCTGCTGTCAATGCCACACTATCCCACAAAAAGATGCAAAGTCAAATGACTCAGCTACTTTACAAGAAAATGCAACTCTGATCGCATAGAATGTATCCAAGGCGAATTCATCTTTCAGGTGGCGTTGAAAGTACAGCTGTGCTACTTTTTTTCTTACTTAGAGCTTGTGTTTTTGACATATCGATCAACGGAAGCAACAAAAAAATACATTGTTGTGTTGTTGGTGTTGTTACTTGTTGTAGTATCGACACCATCGTATACATGAATTCGCCTTGAATGTATCATTTTATGCAAATTTTTATAAACTTTTGCAAGTCGGACGACTTGTCAAAAAAATCTGTCATTCATTTCCTTTTTAAGCCACAATGTCATACATTGTGATTACACACGATTTGTTTCTGTTGAAAGCAACAACAAAATTGCAAAATATTTATAACATTGTTTGTGCTTTCAATGTTATTATTTGACGTTGCGCTGCGTTTTACATGATTAGGGCCTTAATAATGTTTTTAATTCAATCCAAATTTCTTAAATTAACTTAACCGACCTTTTTATTGAAAGCCAGCGAGTTTCTGCAATCTTTTTTATTATTATGAACAAAAAAAAAATTTTTTTTGTTACAGCTGTAGCCAGGGTCACCGTTAAGAATTTTGAAAAAGTCGCACAAAAAGTCGTTTTAAAAACAAAAAGTTGCACCAAAAAGTAATTTTTTCAAATTAAAGTCTCACACTTTTTTTTAACATTTTTATTTAACAAAAAAAAAAAAAACATAACTAACAAAAGAAAAAGGAATTACCAACAGAGTTGGCAATTAAAACTGTCAAAAAGGCGAATATTTTTCCCTTAGCTCTTATTTTAAACAGAGCGCTAAATTAGCCTACTGTTTTTCAAAATTATATTTGTATGATTTATCATTGGATTAACTGTCTAACAATTTAAATTCGTTACGAAAGCCTCAGCGTCATTTATAACATTTTCAAATTCAGATATAAGACCTATATATTTAATGTCTTCGTTAGAGGTAAACAAGTTGGTTTTAAAAAGCTTAAAATATTAATGCCAATCATCGGTGATTGACATGGAAATTCAATGAACACGATAGAAAACAAGGCAAATTCAATACAGTTCAGTAGTTGAATTCGCCTTGATACAAAATAATCACCTGATCAATCGGGAAAGTTTTAAACAAAATTGATAGTTTTAAGGGAAAATACGTGTAATTATGCAGTGTATGTCTATGAAAAATAAAAGGAAAAGTTGCACAAAGTTGAAAAAAGTTGCAAAATTAGACGAGCTTAAAAAAGTCGCACAAAAAGTCTCAGAAGTCACACGACGGTAACGCTGACTCCAGCATACTGGCACAGTCAAGTGATGTTGAATCGTGCTCGAAACGATGGTATCGTGCGCTCTTGATCAGAGCGGAAACATTGCTACAAAAAAATTCTCACACAAATTTGGTGGAAAAAAAATTTTCGTCAAAAAAAAAAAAAAAAGTTATAACGTAACGTAAACATAATCTATCATAAAGATGGCGTCGTAAAATCACTCCATACAAAATGAATTTTCTTGAAATTTTTTTTTCGGCGATATTTTGGGAATTTTCTTGAATATTTTTCTTGTTTGGCCGGACACCAGTCCGAATTGGTGCGAATCATTGAAATCGGTCCAGGCGCTCTTGAGTTATAAGCGTCATAACTAACGTCACTCTCTCTTATGTATATAAATAGTTATTTTTTTAAAACCGTAAAAAATATATAAATTGTTCCGTATCGCTAAAATCCACCCATGTGTCGCCATGACATATATTTTGTTTAATTTCTATTAATTACAAAGTAAAAATGATTAGTAAACATAAAAATGTAAGGAAGAACATGTAGATCAATTAAAATAGGTAATCATTCATTCAAAGCAAATTTCGATCTACCAAGGTAAAATACCATTTGGTTTAAAGATTGATGTTTGACTAATGACATCATCCGTCGTCAATGGCGGTGAAGGTTAAACGGCAAACCCCACTGAAGAGGTTGTGTGGTTACAATCGAAACTAGTCTGGGCAACCAGTCCGTGAAAACCTGGGTTCAATTCCCAGCTCAGTCAAGAATGAAAAATTATCAATAAATTGTAATTAATTTCATGTTGTAAAATTACTTTCTTCATAAAAATAATTTAATGAAAATTAAATTAAATGAACTTATTTATGCCTGATTAAAATATCAAATTTTGATTAAAAACCATTAACAGTTCAATAAAATAACCACAACACTAGTTTCTAATAATATAAAAGTAAAAACTTTAAATGGCAATAATCAATAAGTATGTTATTTATAACTAAAATTTATTGTAGTTATTGCGCTAAAAGATATTTTCGGAAGTGGTCATTTTATGGAAGCTATGGTAAAATGAGGACCGCTGCCAAAAACATTTTGTAACTTGGTTAACGTTGCAACAAAATATTTTCAGACCCAGTTCAATCTCAATACCAACATAAAATAAGTTAGAAAGTATATATATAAATTTGGATCAAATTAACCCAACATAATAAGATAATATATGGACAGAAAGGCTCTATCCTGGGGACCATGCGAAATTATGGACCGATTCCCACCATTTTCAAAAGGCTTGGTCCTTGTAACAACTGGAGCATATGTACCAAATTTCATCAAGTAATCTCAAAAATTGTGGCCCGTACTTTGCACACAACTTTTACATGGACATTAAGCCAGTCAGCTGGACGGAAGAATCTATAGATTGATTTAGCCGGTTCCGGAACCCATTTGTTATGTGTTACACACATCACCACAAACACTAATACCCTGTGCACTTGTAATACTGTAATAAAAGATTTTAACAGAATTTTGAAAAGAACGCTATAGTCTTTTCACACTTGCATACATTTCGGAGGAACGAATGGAAGATGTTGAAAATAGGAAACATGCGTTCACACGTGCAACATCTAACATCTACTATCAATAAAAAATTTCACCATTTCTGAATAAAAAAAACTTTTTTATTTTTAAACTTTTTTTTTACTACAAAAGTGCTAACATTTTAAAAGAAAACACCACAATGTATTTAGAATTCATTTTTTTAAAAATATAAAGAACTAAATTAAGCAAAAAAGACTTGCAAAACGGATAAACTTGACAAATGGTAACGCTGCTTTCAAAAGAAATGCCATTTTGACAGTGATGCCACAATAATAATAGTATTTATTGCCACTAAAATAACCGGACGATGTAGAAACGCCTGGATAATGCAGAAAATGTGAAAAATTCATTAACACTTCCAACATTTAACATCTCCTATTAATCAAAAATGTCACCTATTCTGAAAAAAATAACTTTTTTTTAAACTTTTTTTTTGCGAAAGTGCAATATTTCAAAACAAAACACCAAAATGTATTTGGAATTCATTATGTTTAAAAATATAAAAAAAAAATTCATAGAACTTCATCTGTGAGGCAAGGAATGTCCATCGTTTAAATTAAGACTTAATAATCAGAAGACGTAGAATATAATAAAATGAGATGGGCACATCATGTAAAGATGTTAAAATATGATTATTTTTAACCCTAAATGTTAGATTTTGACAAGTGTGAAAAGGCTATAAGTGTTATTATTCGTTGTTGTGCTGACAGTTGAGTTTTGCCGAACTTTACGTGTTTGTATAATTTCCATTCTTTGAGTTAACATATCGCACTGGTTCCTCTAAAGAGAGTCAACTCAAAATATTTAAATTTTCACTTTATGCAAGAAATCGATGTACGGTGGTCATATCTACCCACTGTAAAAATCTTACATCATTTTCTCTAGTATTTTTTCAAAAAAAATTCAATTGTATCCCCCTTTGTGATGTAAGAGTACATATAAAAAGAAACCAGTTTTTTGTCTCTACTGAAAATTTATCAATTTTGTGTTAACCCCCTTTCGAGGAACCAGTGCGATATGAACTTTTTTGAAGGTTTAGCGTTAGCTAGGTTTTTAAGAAATCTATACTTATGTATAGAACTCTATTTGTAAAACTGTACAGCCAAAATATATCCGCAGTTTTCATTCCATTTCAAAAAATTATTTTAGTCTACAATCTGTTTCAAAGTTCACAGTTCAAGGCTCTTATTATTTGAAACACGCACCTTAAGCTTTAATGATTATTACAATTTATTGTATAATTTAAATCCAGTCAATGAAACACAAATTCGTTAAAGCGTATAAAGATACAAATGCTTAAAATTTAGATGGGCCCAGTAGCAAGGAAATGTAAAATAAACCACCCTTTTAATAATATATCGCTTCCCATTAAAACAAAACTAACTTTTAGCAAATTTAAATGGCTTGAAAACACGAATGACCATAGAAGACTATAGACAGCAGAGCTGTAAACGATTGCAATCCATTGCTAATTTATACAATAAATTTTCCGATTTTGCATGCAATCAATTGTTTGAAATCAATTCATATAATAATTGCAAACAAAATGAAATCAGTGCCCATGTTCTGTAACTCCCGCGGCGAGAAACTTTTCGATTGGAATGTGAGAAATTAAACAAAAATGCCATAAATTGAAACAAACAGCTGTTTTTCACTTAACTGCGTCTGTAATATTTTTGGCGGATAATAGCTATAACATAAGAAAATTACTCGCCAATATACTGAAAAAGTGGGTCTATAAAATTAGGTGCGTTTGTTTACTTTTCCAGTAAAATCCAGTAGTTGAGTAAATTTTGGGCAATATGAAAATTTTACTCCCAAAAATGGCTCTTGCACAAAAAAGTAAACGAACGGAAAAATTGCAAAAACTTGCAGGTTAATTCAAACAGCTGATCGCTAAAAATCTTAGTGTTGTAAAATATGTGTTGTTTAGACTACCCAGTACATAATGTTTTTGGTACTTGATGAAATGCATTGTAATGATTATAAATTCGTAGCAAATTTATTTATTAAATGAGCTTCTGTGCAAGTTTTAAGACTTGTTTATTTTGTACATGACTTTTAATTTTGTTTCTAGTTGAATTACTTACGAAACTACATCAATATTTGATTTTTGATATTTGGTACCCTCAATAATATGCAATAAGAAGTAATCATATATTCATTAGCTTTACATCTCTAAAATATTAATGTAAACAAAAACAAAAATAAGTAATATTGAACAATTAACACAAATTTTACCATGGATGCCAAAAAAAGAAAACTTAATAATAATAGGTACAAAGTGGTAAGTAAAATTGTTTAGGATGTAATAAATATTTTTGGTTTTTGTTGCACTTTTAATTCAGCTTTTGTTCTTTTAAATGTTTTTATTACAAATTGTATGCTTACTTTTGTTTGTTTACTTAAATGAAACATATGTTTTTGTTTTCTACTGGTTTTTACTGGTAAAAATTTGTTCAGTAAAAATTTGCAGACTCTTTGCTTACAACTGTCACTTTACTCTCTCAGTAGATGCTCTCTTTTGCAAATTTTTGTGTAAGCGAACGCATTTCAGTAAAATCCAGTAAAAACTTGCACAAATTTGTGCAAATTTTGGGGTAAACGAATGCACCTATTGTTGTGGGAAAGTTCGCCCTTTCAACTGTCAAATAAACTCACTCGTAAAAACGGGGTGAGAAAAATTTTTAACACTAAAAACTAAATTAAAAATGCAAAATGCAATGAATATTAACACGAAAGAGATACGTATTTAGTTCTTGGCAGATTTTTTCTATTGTTTAATTACTTTGCTTTTAACATTTTTTAAAAATATACGAATGTGTTCAAAGCAATTTGTTCATCAACAAACATTAAAGTCGCACTTTACATTTTTTGGTATAGCCGACGGTTGTTTTTTCGCCGCCGTCGTTGAAAATTTTTCAATTTTAGTCAAATTTGGTCGCCGTTAACGATATGTTTGACTGGCGTTCTCAACATCTGCAATTTCTAATCGGTGGAATATTATATTATACATTTATAACGTAATGACGTAATCTCTTTTGATAGTTTTCGACATGAGTTACAGCCACACTTTTTTCTCACTTTTCGAGAAACGATGGAATATTTTGTTTCACATGTTTTCGATGCGAGAAGTTCTCACCAAAGTTACAGAACATGGCTACATAATTATAATCGTCGTTCTCTTTAAATAAGACTCCTTCTTCTAGAAATAAAGCTGATTCTGATAATTTTGAATTGCCAACAATGTAAATTTTTGTTTAGAACCACTAGGTTCCAGGTGTATTTATTTCGTTTGACTTTCAGTGTAGGTGTGACTGCAAAGAAAATTGATTTAAATCTCATTAATTTGATTAAAATGGTTTTGAAATCATATTGATTGCAATTAAATTGAATGCATTCAATGATTTCAAAAAATAATAATTTAAAATGATAGCAATCAGAAAATATTGCACTTTGTGATTGCAGTTATTGCAAAATCTGAAATAAAAAAATTAAATCCATTTGGTTGAAATTATTTTGATTTCTATACCAACTGATTACAGTTTTTAAAAGCTCTAATAGACAGGAACACAAACAAACAGTAGACAATATACATAATTATTGACATGTTACAGAAAAAAACTAAATAAATTCAATTTACTTAAATGTTTTTTTTTTATACGTTTTTCGAACCCATATAATTTATTTCAAAATGTCTATAAAGGCACAGAACGCATTTTTTGGGATCATAATTGTCTAATGTTTAATAACGGACTTATTCACTCAATAAGAACTGAATTTCAATTGAGCACAGCTTGTGTTGTTTGTAGTGACTTCAAAATGTTGTCTTATCGAATATATGGAATTAACTAGTAAACAATTTAGTCCGATAATTGCTTAGTACTTTCGACAGGAGTGCATCGATGAACTTATTTATCGCTATGAAGCCCCATCCTTCGCCCCTATGCTAAGGATGGCATAAAGAATTTAATCGTGACCGCAATATTGACATGTGACATATCGCGAGATTGAGAAATCCTTCGGCATTAATATGATGAGCATTAATGAGACATTGTATGAACATTTTACTGTTAAAAAGATTTGCTTGTGTTAAATTTCACGAACTTTACGTTTCCGGGAATAAGAAAAATTCGAGGAGTTGAGAATTTTCGAAGTAGGGCAAGTCTAGTCTAGCAGTTTAACAATAAAAAAGTTTTATAAAGTATTTATTTCACTATAAAATGATAAAACTTTTACCCAACATTTATCTAAATATGTAACAAGTCATTGAAATTTCTCTGTTATTTGATTTTTAAAATAAAAATATGACTTTTATTACCCGAAATTCCTAATGACATGTTATAAAACAAACTCTGAGTCTTTTGATTATTTTGTTTGTATAATAAAAAACAAACATACATAATTTAAAAAATTAAAATGTGGTTCATATTTTTTAATAACTACCTTAAAATAATACTTAATCTCCTAGAAACGTTTTACAATTTAGCATTTTATTTAGTCATATATGACGACATAAAAAATATTCACCTGTCAGCGAAAAAAGTGTGCCAAGCAAATTTTTATTTTAATTAAACTAATGTACACTAATGGCTAATAAATCAGTGAATGTTAAAACGCTGGTTTAGTTGAACTAAACTTAACTGGCTGTTTGTAGAACGCAAATTTTTAAATTTTGTTTTTGTTTTAAATGTAAGTTAAGCGAGTCACTTTTGTGCTCGCGTTTTACGAACCGGCAGTAAGTTTATATGTAGTTCAAAGTCAACAGAGGAAAATCAGTGTCCCATATATATAAAACTAGCTTAACCCGGTGCGCTTCGCTACACTGACCCCGCACATTTTTATATTGAAATTTATAGTTTACTATAATAGTAGCTTTAACCACGTTTGAAGACTCTCCCTTTAATAGTTCTTCAGTTGAGCGATATTTAATGTATGCATCCTATGGGAGGTATTTCCCCCCCTGCGCCTACCCGCTTTATTTTTATTTTCAAAAGTGTAGTATACCATAAGAGTGCCTTTTAGAAAGTTTGAACATTCTCACTATTACAGTTCTTAAGGTATGCGATGTTAAACATTGGCGTCCTATGGGGTATTCCTATACCCCCGCTGCTATTTTATTTCAATTCCGGGGCTCAGAAGATCCTACTACAAAAAGTTCAGCAAAATGCGTGCAGCGGCTCTTAAGATATGCGATAATTAATATTGGCATCCTATGGGGGGTACCAATTCCCCTGCCCCTATCGAAAAAATAAGTAGCCTATTTTATTTTTAGGGCTCACGTGATGTTACTGTAAAAATTTCAGGAAAATCGTGCGATAATTAAAATTGGCATCCTATGGGGGGTACCAATTCCCCTGCCCCTATCGAAAAAATAAGTAGCCTATTTTATTTTTAGGGCTCACGTGATGTAACTGTAAAAATTTCAGGAAAATCGTGCGATAATTAATATTGGCATCCTATGGGGGGTACCAATTCTCCTGCCCCTATCGAAAAAATAAATAGCCTATTTTATTTTTAGGGCTCACGTGATGTTACTGTAAAAATTTCAGGAAAATCGTGCGATAATTAATATTGGCATCCTATGGGGGGTACCAATTCCCCTGCCCCTATCGAAAAAATAAGTAGCCTATTTTATTTTTAGGGCTCACGTGATGTTACTGTAAAAATTTCAGGAAAATCGTGCGATAATTAATATTGGCATCCTATGGGGGGTACCAATTCCCCTGCCCCTATCGAAAAAATAAGTAGCCTATTTTATTTTTAGGGCTCACGTGATGTTACTGTAAAAATTTCAGGAAAATCGGTTCAGTAGTTTCGGAGTCTATAAAGCGACAAACAAACAAACATACAAACATACATAATTCATTTTTATATATATAGATAGACTAGCTTAACCCGGTGCGCTTCGCTACACTGACCCCGCACATTTTTATATTGAAATTTATAGTTTACTATAATAGTAGCTTTAACCACGTTTGAAGACTCTCCCTTTAATAGTTCTTCAGTTGAGCGATATTTAATGTATGCATCCTATGGGAGGTATTTCCCCCCCTGCGCCTACCCGCTTTATTTTTATTTTCAAAAGTGTAGTATACCATAAGAGTGACTTTTAGAAAGTTTGAACATTCTCACTATTACAGTTCTTAAGATATGCGATGTTAAACATTGGCGTCCTATGGGGTATTCCTATACCCCCGCTGCTATTTTATTTCAATTCCGGGGCTCAGAAGATCCTACTACAAAAAGTTCAGCAAAATGCGTGCAGCGGCTCTTAAGATATGCGATAATTAATATTGGCATCCTATGGGGGGTACCAATTCCCCTGCCCCTATCGAAAAAATAAGTAGCCTATTTTATTTTTAGGGCTCACGTGATGTTACTGTAAAAATTTCAGGAAAATCGGTTCGATAATTAATATTGGCATCCTATGGGGGGTACCAATTCCCCTGCCCCTATCGAAAAAATAAGTAGCCTATTTTATTTTTAGGGCTCACGTGATGTTACTGTAAAATTTCAGGAAAATCGGTTCAGTAGTTTCGGAGTCTATAAAGCGACAAACAAACATACATAATTCATTTTTATATATATAGATAGATGTAAATTACAGGTGTGTTCTAGTCACACTATTTTTTGACAAATCGTAGGAAAAATAAAGGCTTTAAGCACATTTTAACACCTTGTACATTCAAAATATTAAAAAACCATACACATTAAAATCATAATTCCAGAACATGTTACAGCTACTCTATAGGCTTAAGTATTTAAAAAGTATGTATGTATATATTTGTATGTACATACATATGTACATAGGTAGCATTGTTGCCTCTACGATAACTTTCTTTTAAAGGCCTCGTGCCCACAATTTGTGAACTGCCTTTTTATAGTTTTTATAGTGCTGTAAATTTTTAGTGTCGACAATCAATTAAGCAAACGCGGGCGTTCGTCCACATGCCATTGTTTATTATTATTTCCTGTATTTAATTTCAAAATTTGCATTATAATTATGTTCTTAATATTCAGCAACCACTCAAAATCATAAAACGACACATTCTTTCATTGATTACGAAAGTTTGAATAGAGCCGCATGGTTGAATAATTTATGCGTCCCAGGGTTACCAGATTTTTTTTAAGTTTTTCTTTCCAAAACTTCCTAAAAATTTTGTTAAAAAAAATTAATTATACTTAAAATAAAAGAAGTACCAACTTTAAGCAAGAAAATTTATCATTATAATTAGATTATTCAAAATACATATTTACTTATAATAAAAATTCAAATGGTTTTTTGGAAGAACATTTTAGGCACAGACATACATTCAAGAGATTTTGTTCTTCAGTTTTTTTTATTAATACTTATACAAAAACACAAAATACCTTTAATTGAAAGAATATGACCTTCCTGTGCTCGGATTTGAAAACTTGCGTGCACGGTTGGATGTCTACGTTTGTAGTTAGCAAGTAACGTATTATCCGTTTTTCGGTTTCAAAAGTAATAATTTCGGAGAAACTTTTGCTTAGACCTTTCCATTACTTACGAAATATAATGCCAATTAATTGACTATCTCAAATACTTTAATCCAAAGAGATTATCCCCGTAGACCCGGTCATTAACGCAGCCCCACAAAAAAGTCTAACAGCATCAAATCGCATGATCTTGGTAGCCAATTGATGTCACCAAAAAGAGAAATTACGCCTATGAAAACTTTCCATGCAGCAAAGGGAAAATCGGTCGTTCAAAATCGTCTAGTTCAAAATCTTCATTCGGCCATATCGATAATCGAAAGGTTCGGATTATCCGCAACACTTTCACTAAGAAAATATTTTTAGCAGGATGCATATTACGATGATGCACAGGCCGGACCACATCTGTAACGCTTCCAGTCTCTTCAAATTTCTTTATAATCTTTACAAAGCCTTGCACAGTAGTTCGATTATGACGATTATGACTCCGTAATTCTCGAAAAGTGGCCACGTTTATAATTATTTATTTATGAATTATGTATGTTTAACAAAAGCAGCATCTGCCTAATGTATATGTTCTCAACTCCATAGCGGATCTGATAATTCTGGGAAGAATTATAAATTGAATTTGTATTTTTTAGAGATTTATTTAAATTATCATTATTCTTAAAAAAAGTTTGGAAATGAAATAATAATGGAATAATAGAAAAAGTTCCAAAGAGTTCGTAAAATGAATTTTATATTTGGTCAATAAAATCCACTTCGCATTCCAAACTGTTTTTGATTTTATTAAAAAAAAATTTATAACACTTCCCACAATATTGTGTTGGATATCTGCAACATCATTCTTTGCTAAATGATTTTTGCTGTGCAGTTTTAAAGATAAAAGTAGTACAGGTGACTCAATTAAGCAGCAGATGTTAACACTTCTGCGGAGCAAGTGTTCACAAGAGACTTAATTTTTTTGGTTTCGATCTTTATCCTCCTTCTTAAAACAGTTTGAAAGGTCGTCCGTGTTTCGATGTTGACGGTCCGTGCTCCGAGTCTTCTTCATCGACTCGAAAGCATTCACCATAATCGTGGTTGGCGAATTTAAAATACGCCTGCGACTGTTTGGTAATAGATTAAAGGAAATAAGTTCACGTTCTCTTTAATCTATTATCAAAAAGTCGCAGGCATATTTTAAGTTCGCAAACCACGATAATGGTGTTTATTTGTTCGATGTGCCTGCATACACTAATGCGACAGTTTGCTAACAAAATATCGAGATGTTTTACTTTATTTTTATAATCGTCATTTTCATAATTTTGTTCATAATTTTGATGAAAATGTAAAATTTACAAACATCTCCTTTTTAATTTAGGTCTTTTTAAGCGTACCAAACATTGAACAATTCACTTTTGTGTTCACAATTGTGTTTAGGCAAACATCGGCATCTGAATTCTGAAACATTTAAGATGATAATAACACAAAATTAGGAACGCAGGCTGGTGAAATTCGCATTTAAAAGTCTAACACAAGATACAATACAGATAAAATTGCCCAATTAAGAAATAGATTTTAATTTTCACAAATGTGTTTCTAAACGGAATGCTAAAACGTCGGCCGTCCAAAATTAAAAAAAAAATAATTACCTCTACTGTATAAATAAGGCCGGGTTTTTGATATGTGGATTGTGATTAAACTTAGTTTAACGAAGTCTCAAATTCGGATTTTTCGGCGAAATATGATTATTTTTTTTTAATTTTATTAAGACCAACATTTTAAGCAAAACCCAGCTGTTCCATTAAAATTTTGTACACAAACTTGGTAATGGCGGTACAAATCTGTTTTCAGATTAACTAAGCCTAGTTTAACTGAGATCTCAAAAACCCAGCCTTAAACTAACAAAAATTACCGGAAAAGTTTTCACTTTATTTTCTATCTCTAAAGCACACACAATTATCGACTGTTCTGTGAATAAAAACAAAATTAAGCAGTTATTTGTGTTAAAAACAATACCGCAGTGATTATATTGCAAATATACAAACATAATTTACCTATACCGTTTTATAAGGTGGGAACTTGTAATTTAAAAATGAACAAACTTTTTCATTTTTGTACCATCCGAAAAAAACGAATTTTTGCGCTAAAAATGTTATTGGGACCATAGCGATATGTAGACAGCCAAGCACATAAAGGTTAAAAAAAATGTCTGATTTTTTCTACGCTACTAATTCAGGAAAAAAAACCCTACATGTAGGGAACACTGGCAACACTGCATGTGACTAAGTTTAATCACAATTTGAAATTGGTTGAATTTTGTGTTCCCCTTCTTTTAACTATAATTATGTTTAATTTAAACAAAAATGGCCTCAATATTAACCCGCATACTTGAGTCACATTGTGGTAAGAAGTGCAAAAAATAAAAACACTTAGAGAAATTATTGCAAATAATAAAAATATTAAAAAACTTCCAATAGTTTTAAAACTTAATAGCCATTTCTAAGTTCTAATTCATAATTTGATAAGCCATAAACACGATCACTGTTCTGTGAACTAAAACAAATGAAGGAAACTGATAAATCATTAAGACCAAATATTCGCACCACATTCTTTGGTACAAAATTTAAAATTTTGTGGGAAAACAATAAGAATCGTAACATTGACTATCCTGTGTCCATGTTTTGTAACTCTCGCCTCGAGACACTTTTCGATTGAAATATAAGAAATGAAATGAAAATGCCATAAATTGAAACAAACAGATGTTTTTTCACTTTACTGCGTCTGTAACATTTTTAGCGAGTAATAGCTATCACGTAAGGAAATTTCTCGCCAATATACTGAAAAGTGTGTCTGTAAAATTTTTGTGAGAAAGTTCCCGCTTTGAACTGTGAAAAAAACTCACGAATAAAAACGGTGTGAGAAAAATTTTAACTCTAATAAATATATTAAAAATGCAATGAATACTAACACGGCAGAGGTAAGTATTTTCTTTTTTCATTGTTTAACTATTTTGCTTTAAATTTCTGAACAATATACGAATGTTTTCAAACCTATTTTGTAAACAACAAACATTAAAGTCGCATTTTACATTATTTGGTATATCCGCCGGTTGTATTTTCGCCGCCGCCTTGAAAACTTTTAAATTTTTTGTACGTTTTTGTCGCCGTCAACGACATGTGTAATTGGCGTTCTCAACGTCTGCTATTTCACATCAGCTTCGAGCGAAATATTATGACATTTACAATATAACGACGTAATATCTTCTGATAGTTTTCAACATGAGTTACAGGCACACTTTTTTCTCACTTTTCGCGAATCGATGGAATATTTTGTTTCAAATCTTTTCTATGCGAGAAGTTTTCACCAAAGTTATAGAACATGGGTACTGAATTGTTTTTTTAAATTTAAGCCATTTTTCATAAAATTTTTGACATATTTACTAGGCCTGAGTCCAGTTAGTGCCCGTCTTAGGAACGTCTAGGAGTTCCGCAAACGTTTGATTAGAAGCGAAAAAGTAGAATAGATAATAAGATTAAAACAATAAGAAATTTTCTTTTGTTTAAAAGCATTGGGTTAAATTCAAATGCAGGAAAATTGGGCTGATACATAAGTGTTGAACGCCGATTTTCTACACTGATAGAAAAGGCGTCATAACACTGATTGACATCAGTACTATGATAAGTGTCCTTGTTGTTGACCTCATGACACTTTTCATCATTGTGATGTCAGCCTTAACATCAGTTGGCCAAATTGTCAGCAGGTGAAATTATGTTATCAATGGGATGGCACATCGGCATCACAGAAATGACGAATCAGAGTCGGTTTAATAAAAAATGTCATCAGTGCGATTACTCAGTAACATCGGAGAAAGGACTCATTAGGATCAATTTAATGACAAACTGTCATTAAATTGAGTCATTGCAATTTGCTTAAGTCAAAGTGAGAGAAAATTATTATTTACTCACCCGTTACACATATTTGCTTAACTTTTGTTGTTTTCCGGCTTTTTTATAGAATAACTCTCAATTATAAGACACCAGCAGCATGCCCGATATGTATTTCGTTTTAAAGAAATAGAATATGGGAATTTTTGCTTCTTATTTTACTTTTTAAACCTGAAAATAATGTTAATAATACACAAAATATGGCATCGAATTGATGTCACTGTAGTCATAGCATAGATAACGCATAAAATATGACAAAATTTAATGATGACGTCATTGGATTGATGTCACTTTTTGCCTCATTGATACTATTTGTAATAACATTGATGTCACAATTCTGATGTTAGGGCATCATCAATATGAAGATGCATTTTCCTATGAGTGTATACATAGTTACTGCTTTAAAGATACCAAAATATAATTTTTGTTGTATTAGATGGTTTAATAGATCTAGAATGGAGCAAAATCAAATCGCAAGCAAAATATAAATACATATACTTTTATTCATTTGAAGGGTTTTTTTTTTTTTTTTTTTTTTGCTATAAAGCTTCGTTCACAATAGGCAGAAATATTATCACTGGTATTCATAAAGGCCGGTATTCACTATCCTATTTAGTCGCACGATATGTCAAAAAAATCGTGTGTGCTCATAATGTATGACAGTGCGGCTTAAAAATGAATTGAGTTACAGATTTTTTTGACAAGTCTGTCCGACTTGGAAATGTTTTAAAAATAAAATGATAGATTATATGCGATCAGAGTTGCATTTGCTTGTAAAGTTGATGAGTCATTTGAGTTTGCATCTTTTTTGTGGGATAGTGTGGCATTGACAGCAGATTTTGCAGACATTTTTTTTATGTCGGATAGAATTCCGTCAGATTTTCGTGTGAATGAATCGTACGATTATGTAGGATAGTGAATACCGGCCTTAATAGAGCAAAAAAATTTTTTGTAACCACACACATTTTCAGTTAAGAAACCATTTGCAATTTTTGCGCAGAACAAAATTACGTATGTATTTGTGAATTGAGTGACAGATTTTTTTGACAAGTCTGTCCGACTTGCAAATGTTTATGAAAATTTTAATAAAATGATAGATTATATGCGATCAGAGTTGCATTTTCTTGTAAAGTAGCTGAGTCATTTGAATTTGCATCTTTTTTGTGGGGAAGTGTGGCATTGGCAGCAGATTTTGCAGACATTTTTTTTATGTCGGATAGAATTTCGTCAGATTTTCGTGTGAATGAATCATACGATTATGTAGGATAGTGAACACCGGCCTTAAATCATATTTCAAAATCTTCCCTTGTGGTTTAAATAAAAAGGGTCTGATTTAAACATAGATCATAACTTAACAACTGTAATTGTGATATAATTTGTACCGCTTATTACATTTAAGAAACTTAACACTTTTTCATGAGCATTGGACCGATTTTCTTAACTAAAATTTTCAAAAATCTGATTGGATACATATACAGATTTTCTTAAAACAAAACTTTTATTCTAGAAGTTTGTTTTATGGGCCGACTTTATTTCATTTTAAATACAGGATTTCTCCTTTACTTGCTTTTCAAGTTTTGCTCGTCTCTTGGTGCTTTGACTATTTATGATTATATGCATATACAGTGCATAAATATGTATATAAAATCCTCTTTTATTTTATGAACATCCTAAATTAAAACTATTTATATAGTATCAAAAGTGAATTTATACCTTCGAAGTTTGAATTAAATTTAGCAAATCTAGTTTTGATGATTACATGAAAATTTTTAAGCTAATTTTTAAAATTGTTTTAGGTATATTGTGATGCATAAATGCAGGATATGCATGTAAGCGTATACACAAGACAATTTCAACTTTTTTAAATAACAAACTATAAATGCAGCAGTTGGAATGCCTAAAATCGATAAATGCCTATGACCGGTTTGCACAAAAGCGATAAGTTTCGCCTTAATATTTTCAAATCATAACCCGTAACAAATTTTTTAACTAAACCACAACATGACATTCTATATTAAAATCGATTTATCGATTATTTTCTAATTTTTTTTTTTTATTATGTTTATGTTTATTTTAATTATGTTTAAATTAAATTAGACAATTAAAAATATATAGATATTATTAATTTAATTCGGGCAGTAAATTCTTCATGTGTATTTTTTTACGTACAAACACATTTTTATGTGTGTACGCAATTTCAATGGTGGCGACTTATTTCGCAATTTTATTTAATTTTCATCATTATTTTCTTTCTTATTTGTATTAAGACATTAAATAAATACAATAATAACTTTAAGAAAATAATTTCTTATACAGGGTGGCCCAAATAAGACCTTCCAATGTCGTTGTTGTTGGTCATGCAGTAGCAGTGCCTGCATTTTACATGTTAAATTTTACTTTTTTATTGATACCTCTTAAGGGGTCTGTACTCGGTCAAGCATTTCCCATCAAGCGCTATGGTAGTATTAGTGAACATGTGTTTGTATGTGTGACACCGACGATGTTGGATGGAAATCAAAAAAATTAGATATGACGGCGAATATTTCGTCCAGCACACGTACACGAGTTAATTCGCCGGCATGACAAGCATTTTGACCGTGTACAAATTGGCACGAACTATCTAAATCAGACGGATATTTTAATAAGGTTCTCTTTCAGGACGGTCGATCACTAAAACCCGTTCCTTAAAACGGCCGACTAAATTCCAAATCATGAAGGCTGTGGGAGTCGACCTTGAATTAAAATATTTTCGCTTCATTTAACAATTGATCGTTGACAAGAATATACAAGTTGAATAATTCTAACGAGGGCGTGGGTACTGAAAACATTTTGTATTAATTTCCAAAAAAAATCTGTAATAACCTGCAAAAAGAAAAAAAAATTGAAGAATTATACGTGTTTAACGTTGGTAGGTTTTTTGGGCCACCCGTTAATAATTTTTGCTGTTATTTGTGTACCCACATAAGTTATTTAGCCCCAAATTTACAATCCTTAGTTAATTTTTTTTTTTTTTTAATTCCTTTATTTGTAAAATTTTCATTACATTTGTAAATAAAATTAAATAAAACGTTCAATTTGAACTTATTAGTAAACAAAAATGATAACTATTGGTTAACTAGGATTTCATATTTACAGTTTATTGGTTAACTAACTAATTTTTGTCAGAGCAAAAAATGGTAACTTTATCAAAATACCTACCAAGTTTCCATGTTGGTAGCAGTGTTTTTCTTTACATTTTTATTATTTCTAAATATGAAAAACACACTCGTAAAACTGCTCTGAGTGGGGAAGCAGCTCGCGCTCGTTGTCATTATTTTTTAAGGACAATCAGGCCGTTCTTGTTTGTCTACTTTTCGTGCGTTTTGCGGTGTCACCTCGCATTGGTTAATGGCGTGGCGTCGTATAACTGTACCGTGTTACAGTTTTTGCGGTTGTCAGCATTGACTTGATGCAATCGTTTTTAACCTTACTTTTTTTTAACGTGTTTGTCTGGTGGAGAACCATTAATAACTCGATGTGACTGGTGGAGAACCATATAAAACTCAGACGTTTACTGGTGGAGACCAAAAAATACTCTGGAGTGGATTCTTAAAGCTCTCGCCTTCCTATACGAAGGTTTAAGTCGAACGAGGACTTGCGGTTGAGGCTCCAAAATTTCGTGGGATACCCTGGCAATATGACTAAAATAGTCAGACAAAAACTTTAGTTTTTAGGAAAAACAAAAAGAATATGACCGGCAGCGTCTGTGTACAATTTATAATAGGCATTTTCTACAAAAATAAAAAAATTTACATAAATAATTTTCAACGGAAGAACTGTTGTCTAACTAGTAGTCAAGGAATAACATTTTTTGGTTTAATTAATGGTTAAAAATAAGCTGGAAATAATATTTTATTGGCTAAACCATTAATATTAGCTAACTATTGACTGTAAATTTAGGCCTTAGAATAATAAAAAAGTCAAATAAATCGTTTAAAATTTTATTAAACGAGTATAGCACGATCAAGTCGTATTCGCCCTTTTCCATATACACACACACAGATAAATTTATAATTTTGTTCACGTCATAGTCATTGAAGTGCGTCGTCTAGTACAGTGAAACATGGTTATAACCTGGGCAAGCACGTTCGTTCGCACCAGTGTTGCCAGTAAAGTTTCGAGAAAGATACATTTTAGTTTCCAAAAAGATACGCTTTTTCCCAAAAAGATACATTTTGAAAAAAAATTTTAAATCCATTTTTAACGTTCAACATTGATAAACAAAACATTTTTATTTCATATTTAATGAATATTGTAAAGAAAATTATATCATATAAATTCATTTTTATATATATTTAAGTCATAAATATTAGGTATGTAATTTTTAAAAATACAGTAAGCAAACTTTAAAATTAATTATGTATATGTAACTATTTTTGGATGTTATCAAAACAAATTCATTTTTGTAAAAATTAATATACGAGTTAAGGCGTATATTAATTCACATAAATTTTTCTTCTTTAATTTCATCTTAACACACATACACTAGAATAAGCAGACGACAGAAGAACTTAGAAAACCTAACATCAAAATACATTTTATTTTTGTATAGCTTCCTACAGACGGTGGTCAGATCATACAATATTGTAAGCAGGCGTTGCCAATAGAAATGTTTTTCTGACAATTGTGCCATTTCAGATGCATTAGTTTTACACGTTTGCCAAATACAAATGAGCTTACAGTGTTCACACAGTAGCAAGACATTTTTAGTAAATTTTAATTCAATTTAAGCAACGCTGTTAACAATCCATCTGTACGAAGCTTATTTAGTTGTCACTGTTTTATTTTTTTGGTATTCATAACGAAATGATAACTTTAAAAAACTTTTTCAGATACGGAAAGTTAATTAGTTTATTTCTGTACATTTTGCGTACAGATTCAAAAGATACGAAAAATGTCAGGATTATACATGATACATGAAGTCATCAAAATATACGAAAAATGTATCTTTCGTATCCTAATGGCATCACTGGTTCGCACACAACACAAATTGAGAGCGTAAAGTGACCGTTCTTGGCTGAGAATTTTATTGCAGAAATTTTTGCAGTAAATTTGTTTAATTTAAGAAAAGTTAAAATAAAAATTAAACAAAAAAAAGGTAATAAGTATTAATTAATTAAATACCAACTTTTGAAACTTCTTTTGTTATGTTAAATTTTTGGAGCTGTAAAAGTGTGAAGTATTTTTCTACTTGGAACTGCACTGGTTTTTTAAGTAATCGATAGCAAAAAATTAATCGTGTTCTTTTGAATAAATAAAACCAAATTAGCAAAATTAAATAATATAAAAAACAAACAAATATGAGAGATTACATAAAATAATATGGTTGTATTTTCCTAAATTGGTCGTGTTATAAAAGTATTTAATCGAGTACCGATAAGAAAACGAGTTAAGAAGTCAAAAGTGTAAACATTTTTCCACACTACATTTATTTGTCATCAGCTGTTCCCAAAATTTTACGAATTTTTACAAATTTTTAGTTCGCGTATTTTTTTTTGGCAACAAGTTTTTTAGAGCTATTTTTTAGTTTACTCAGTAACATAGCAGTAGGTTAGGTTAGGTTCCGAAGCAGTAAGATGTCAATTAAATAGAAAATTAAATTTTTTTAAATTTAATCTGTAGTTAATATTTTTAGCTGCAATTATAATCAATCTAAATTCTAATTTTTTTGATATATATTTTCGATTAATTATTTTCTTGAACCAATTTAAATTCGATAGTAATGTATTTAAAATAGAAAACAATAAATGTAAAATTAAAATATACAATTTATTAATATTCGTTGAAACATTATAAAATTTAATATATTTGAATATGAAAAACTTGGCCAACAAGCAAATAAAACAAATTATTAAATATTTAATTTCAAATTACCAAAATTGGATTTCAGCTATGTTATTAACGATATCAAATCAATTTTGTTAATTTGTATTCTTCATATTCTGATACAATTATAGTTTAATTTAGTTTTAACAAATATTTGTATTAAAAATATTTATAATAAGCAGCTATGCTCAGTAATAACTAATTTATTGCCTTTTTAAGGTATTCGAACACACCTAATATTATTTTACATGGAGATAGTGTGTCAATATATTCATCGGTTTCGCTTCTATTAAAATATATGTATGTTATTTTTAAACTTGGTCAACGTTTTTCAGTTAATATTTTGTTATTAATATATTAAACTTTTAGTTGCACGTCTTCTTTAAGGAATATTTGTCTCCGGTTTCTTTACTTTCGTACTTTTTTACGACTATAACGAATCCACTTTTGCCTACAAAAATAATATTTCGTCAGCTCATTATTGGTTTGGCACATATGCCAAAAAGTCGTACAGGAGAAAAACGACAATAAAGGTTTACATGAAGTTTTCTGAAAATATTCCCGATAGAATTTGTTTGCTTCTGGCATATTTTTTAAAGAAAAATTTCAATTTTTGTGAACGCTCCTGAATGAACTTAGAAGTAAATAGTACTTTATTCAAAGTGAAAACTTTTGTGCCGCATACGCCACTTTTCTAAATTTATTTCTAAAAAGTAGCTTTTTGTGCTGCATACGTATACTTACTGCTTTGTATTGAGTTGTTGACATTTTATTTTGCTTTTGCTTTAACTACATGTTTTTCTTACGGTAATGAAGCAAAGCAAGAGTGAAATTTATTTTGTACGATTTTCTACGAGGAGTTTGCAGCATTCATCAAACAGTGGCGTGCAGTAGATGGGTCCTTAAGTAATTCTTAGTCGATTAAGCCATGTCTATCTGTCTGTTGAAAAAACGCTTATACACTTGCTCACATCTTTCATCTTATCGCAAAGATGTTAACATCTTTCCATAAGAATTGTACAAGGCAAAAAATCGTCATCTTTCTTTATCTTTAAAAGATGTTTCTATCTCATGTTGTTTCATTCGATTATTTTTGCTTCATCACTTTAAAAACCGAGTACTTTATCAAAAAGTATACCATCGCTAGGAAAAAAATTAAAAAGAGCAGGACAGCAATGTAATGTTTTTGTTTTTATTCGCTCATGCTCATGAAAATAAATATTTTTATGATGAAAGATGTTGCAAATGTAAACAAGATTTTTTATTTAAAACATCTTCCACACATTCCTCTAAGATGTGCTCAAGTGTAAACAGGCTATTATGACCTTTTCACACTTGTCAACATCTAACATCTGCCAACTTTTTGGAAAGATGTTGAAATTTTCCCATAATAAATACATATGTAGAGCTAAAAATCAACGTATTTTCAAGATGTTCTATTCTCATTGTATTCCATTCTACATCTTCCGACTATTTTAGTGTCATCACTAGAAAAGTGGCAATACATTCTATTATTATTGTGTCATCACTGACAAAATGGCCCTTTTGAAACCAGTCTTTTTTTGCTTAATTTTTTTTTATATTATTAAACAAGATTAATTTATTTTATTTTGACACTTATGTATGTAGAAAAAAAGTATTCAAATAAATAAGTTTTTTTCAGAAATATCTTGAATTCGTTCCACCGAAATGTTTACAAAGGGAATTTTTTTCAAAAAACTAAAAAGAAAAGAGCAATATTTGCTTCTAGTTATTCTAAGCAGTTGGGATTGAATTCAGCAAAATTGGTTCAGTAGGATAAGAGTTATAAATCAAAATGTGGACCAAAAAAATTAAGATATCCGTTATGAAAACTAACATTATGAGGTGTCGGAATGCACCGATTGTTATTAAATTGTGCACAAACTCGTTTAATATGACATGAAATCATACTATTAAATTCGTGAACATTAACCCTATATAAAGCCCACTCTGTAAAATCATTTAAATGAAAAAGAAGTCTGATATGAGTCATCCGTGATCTTAAATAAAGTATATTGAAAATCTAACCTCACGATAAATCACCCATTATTTGAGATTCGGCTTCGACTTTAGATATTGACATTTTTGTGCTCCATAACTCTCATTGAACTTTTTTTGAAGATAACTATAAAGTTTTTAATATTAATTTTGGGCTTAGCGGAGTTAATAATCTTGATATAATCCAATATCTATCTTTTGACAATTTAATAACATTTTTAAAATTTCTTTTTTGTGGATATAGCTAACTAAATGTGGAGATCTATTCGTTATAACCGTGTTCTACTGAATCTTTTTTTTTTTTGTTATTTCTTTCTGTTTTTTCATATTTTTGTCTGCTGACTGTGCCTATTAAGCTGTCATTGTTGTTGTTGGTGTTTCGTCTGTGGCATGAGAAAATCAATTATAGAAAGCCGGTTTATTTTTTTTTGCGCAACCTTGACCGTCATCTGCATGCAACATCAGTTTTAAGCAGTGGTGTCAATTATGATTGTGTTGGTGCGAATACTCTTGTCTCTCTCATTCCCAGCGGGAGGAATCTGCGGTTGCGAGGCCTATTACGAGGCCTAATTAACATACATATTTTGCTATGAAGACTTTAGAGCAATTAATAATAATGCAATTATCGAAAAATGTTGAGTTATGGACAGACACAATCAGTTATTATTTAAATAAATTTAATTTGGAACCTGCATTTTGCAGAAACTGTGCTTATTTTTTGGAAAAATTGAGCACTTGACAATATTTGAAGTCTTTTTACAACCTTATACAATTATTTCCAAAATTTTTAATTTGGTGCTCAACATATCTTTGCGAATGCCAACAATGAAAATTCATTTGCACATACTAATGCAAATAATAACCCCATTAAGTTTAAAAATATTCTATAATTATTAACCACCATTATAAAAAGAGAAGATTTTACTAGCCTATAAAAATATACTTTCATTTACCAATAATATCTTCTAAATTTAAATTGCAGTTTCGAAACAACAAAACATTTTTTAGGTTTGCGGACGTTAATTTATTGCGTTGTTTTGAGCAAATGTATTTCAAATCGGAAAATATTTGTTGGCAAAGATATATTGAGGAAAAAAAGCGACAAACATTTGAAGGAATTTTTTTTAATACAGGATATAGTGCCCCGTCTAAATTTTTCCAGAACTCACTGCGGAATTCACCCTTGATAGTAAAGTTCCTTGTAGACCTTGTTAATCTTATAATTTTAGTAAAAATACTAACATTTACAACACTGCAACAAAAAAATGTATTAGACTAAAATATACTACGCTGTTGTTTAAAAATCCCAAAAAAAACAGTAGTAAACAAAGTGTGTGAATTTACCAGAATAAAACAGTTGAAGAAACTTTATCTGTCTCTTTCTCTCACTCAGCAAATTCATTAATTTACAATGCATACGAAAAAGACACTCACGCTTTGAAGTATAAAATCGTATTAAATATAACAGAGTTGTACACTTAATACAAAGGGTGAATACCGCTAATAATATTTTCCCTATCTGGATGATTAAATTTTAAATAAACTCATCCGCTTGTATGCTCGTTATCGCTGTCTACAAGACTAATTAATAAAATTCAAATTTGAAGTTTACAGAAGCTCAATAAACACAACATCAAGGCGAATTCTTCACAGTTATTCTTGATACTACAACAAGTACACTACACCTCGTACAAAAACCACAAGCAATTTGTTTTTTTTAAATCATTGTACAATGTTAAAAACAGAAATAAAACAAAACAGAAACAAAGATAATAAATAATAAATATATTATTTCTGTTTAGAGGCCTCAAAACAGGCCGTGCGATCGTGCGATATTTCCGCTGAATGAGAGTGTTTTGCAGTAAACAATTATATTTTACGCTCGCAAAATAAAAGAGCGTAAGCGTACATGTGAGTTTTGCTGACACAATTGTGTATGATGCTGACATCCCTGGTTTTAAGTAACAGTTGGTTTTTCTTGCCCAATACAAACGGTTAAATGAAAGTGAAAAGTGCTATGTTTTTAATAAATCTGAATACAAATTAATGTATTAAATTTGATCAATATTACAACACAATTTAAACGATAATTGCGATCGATAGCAATTTCCTGAATTTGACCCCTGATTATTATGTTTAGTTCTACATATTTCCTATATGTTAACTTGGATTCGTTAGTTTATGAAAACAGATCATAAACTTTGGATAACATTGCGCAGACTCTTGCCTAGATACTGAATAGTCCTTTTAAAATCAAACCCCTATAAAGCCGATCATAAAAATCGGGACGTTAAGAATTGAAACAGTATACAACTCTGTATATACAATAATACAAAATCCTTCTTGGGAATGCAATGCTCATATTTGTATTGTCAACAAGTTCTGGCTCTTCACAAATTTTTTAGTATTTTGGCAGACTCTGATTTGATCTTTGTTCGTTCTCTTAAATTCTGTAGCTTGTTATTAAGCTACAGGTCGCAATTTGATCTAATAGATTATTACTGCTTTTTCTGGAAACACGACCGTCGATCGATTTCGATCTTGTAATCACTGTAAGTTTATGTTTTGTAATATCCGACTGATAATATTAGTTTTAATATTAAGTTACAAAAATAAGTTTTTGACAATTGTCCCATTTTTGATTCGTAAGTCCATTATTGACCGTTTTTAGAAAAATCAAACTTTAAGGCCGAGTTTTTGAGATGTGGATTAAGTTTAAACTTAGTTTAACGTAGTCTGAAATTCGGATTTTTAGGGCGAAATGTGATTTTTTTTATTAAAGGCCAACATTTTAAGCAAAACTTAGCTGTTCCGTCAAAATTTTGTAAAAAAAAAATTGGTAATGGCGGCACAAATCTGTTTACAGATTAACTAAGCCTAGTTTAACTAAGATCTCAAAAACCCAGGCTAAGTCTCCTCGCGTTGTTTATGCACAGAACTTTTGATGAAGCACCAAATTTTAAGCGCTGTACTTTCGGTGGACAGATAACTTATTTTGGTACCGATATAAAACAATCGATGAAAAAATCCATCTGCTATTGCATTCTTGTGGGATGTATGTGTGCATATCTCCTATTGATCAAGGCTGACGAAAATGTTACCCTTTCATTTTTGGCGAAATCAGGATTCCTTATGGGTCTCAATAGCTATCCAATAGCAGCAGCACACAGTGAGCTGTAGTAAAGGTTTGATGGTTTCAGCTAGTTTACCTAGCGTTAAGGCCGGTATTCACTATCCTACACACTCGTACGATTCATTCACACGAATCTGACGGAATCCTATCCGACATAAAAAAATGTGCAAAATCTGCTGCCAATGCTACACTATCCCACAAAAAAGATGCAAACTCAATTGACTCAGCTACTTTAAAAGAAAATGCATCTCCGATCGCAGAGAATGTATCATTTTATGAACATTTCCGTACACATATGCAAGTCGGACAAACTTGTCAAAAAATTCTGCTAATTTTTAAGCCACACTGTCAAACATTATGAGCACAAACGATTTTTTTGACAAATCGAACGACTGAATAGGATAGGTTAGGTAAGGTTAGCAAGGGTTGTGTACCCAAGGGCACACCTCCACTCGGAGACCAAAGCGGTCCATTGTGAAGACTGAATAGAATAGTTTATCGCCGGCTTTAAAAGCACCCTGGAATTTAATAAAATTGAATGTAGGTACACATTTAGCCTATAGTCCAACACAAATTGGTTTAAGCTCGAATACCCAATTTAAAATACAAAAATTGTGCAAAAGAAAACATTTTATTTTAATGTAGTTTCCCTGCAGATAATATTGGACTAGCTGGTCCATTGTGGCTTAAATGGACTACTTACAACATAGTCCAATGTACTGTAGTATGGACCATATTACACAAATTAACATGCAGTGCTGCCAACAACTGCATGATGAATAGGTTTACTATACTATAGTTTACAGTATTACATATTGGTAGCCCTGATATTGTCCATTATTAATTGTTTATTTAAAAGTGAAACAGGAAAGTTTTTTAAGATTTGTAAAAAAAATAAAAAAAATTAAAAATAACAATTAAATATATATAATAATAGCAATAATGGATTACAGTGCACGCCATAAAAGGCGATTAGTGAAAAAGAAGTAACATGGAGTACTTTTAAAACTAACCCACTTGAGTACTCCATGGAGTAGTTTAGGGACTACTTCGGTGGGTTATATGATCCACTCCTAGGACCTCGTAATGTTAAATATACCACCTTTTAACCATATAATTGGACTAGTTTTGGAGTACTCCTACTCCTTTATGGACTACTCTTTACACGCATGTATGGACTGGTCTCGTTATCTGCAG
Organism: Pollenia amentaria; assembly: GCA_943735925.1. Lineage (NCBI taxonomy): Eukaryota > Metazoa > Arthropoda > Insecta > Diptera > Polleniidae > Pollenia > Pollenia amentaria. The sequence goes on along the minus strand of OX031007.1, from coordinate 68,666,972 downwards.
GGTTATATATGGTTCGTCTTGAGGTTAATTATTATAAATTAAAATACAATTTTGATTTTAATTTTTAATATTTTTATTTTTGTACCCAATATTTTGAGGCAACTTGCTAGCAATCCAAAGCTTACAGTGCACAGTGACAACAAGAATTTTTAATTTGTTTTTTTATTTAAATAAATCCCCTGAAGATGAGCAACGGAGTTGCCTCGAAATATTGGGTACAAAAATAAAAATATTAAAAATTAAAATCAAAATTGTTTTTAATTTATAATAAATGACCTCAAGCCGAACCAAATATAAAACACAACAACAAAAAAGGTCAAAAATACATACTGTTAACGTTTTATTTTAATTTAATAAAACATTGTGGACAATTAAAAATACAATAAATTTTAAGTAAAAACAATGTCAAGGGAAAATTCGAAATAAATGGCCAAAACTTAAGATACTTTTCGAACAAACTCTCGAAACTAATTTCTTATTCCCATTTTCCAAATGTCCTCAATTTGGGGACAAATCCCCAAATCTGAACTCGTAAGTAGTATTTTTTTGCTTTCATTTTGTATGTAAATTTTAAAAAATGTTTGTGTACTCTTGTAATAATGGTGGAGATAGTGTTTTCAGTAAATATTTATGTATGTAGGTTTGTAGTATGTATACCAAGTACTATATTTTATTTACAATCATTAATTGTACCTGTCAATTAAATGCATACAGGGTCTTTTATTAGGCGCTTCCTATCTTAAAAAGTATTTGTTGAAAAGACCTATCGATGCCATTATGTATGAAATACATATAACATCGCTGAGTGGCGGGCATCACCTCGAATTTGATCGACAGCATGGGTTAAGTATAATTTGGCTTTTTCGCAAAATACACCTGTGGTACGATTTACTTACTTTTAATGAACCGACAATCGTAATCAGAGCTGCCATTTTTTGTTATTTCTAACCAAAGTTGGTCATTTTTTGCTCAATGTGGTGATGTCAATATTTTTTTTTATTTTGGTTACTTTTTTCTAAAATATAAAATACGTATGAATATGTTTTTCTTGATATACATCAAGGCGAATTCATGTATACGGTCGTGTCGATACTACAACAAGTAACAACACCAAAAACACAACAATGTATTTCTTTGTTGCTTTCGTTGATCGATATGTCAAAAACACAAGCAACTTTTGACATTTCTCTCTCTAAAGGCTAGTTTACACGGTAATACAATGTGTTACGACATGTCAAAAAATGATGTAGAATGAGAAAAATCTTATCATGTAAAAGCAAAATGCATTGAGTAAGAGAGAATACGGATACAAAATTTGACAAGCGCTCGGTAAATGTTCATTTTCTAAACCATTTTAGAAACTTATGTATTCTCATCACACCAGAGTCGCATTTTAACAGTGTATATTGAAGGTGGTAACATTTTTATAAAATTACAAAAACAAGCAGAATCAACTCAGGAAATGTTCATGTTGTTTTTGTAAATATTGTAAAACTGCAACCATCTGCTTTTTTGTTATTAACTTACTTTGCTTTTATTTTACTTAAACCATCCGTGTAAACATGAAAATTACTTACCAACAGATTTTAATTTTTTTATTTTAAACACGGAGAGAATTTCATAATATTTTGATTCCACAAAGTCGTAATACATTGTATTACCGTGTAAGCTAGCCTTAAGTAAGAATAAAAGTAGCACAGCTGTGCTTTCAACGCCACCTGATAAATGAATTCGCCTTGATATACATACTTGCTCTTTAGGTGTTTGAATTTTTAAAGTTTTTCACGTGGGGGGTTATCGCGTATTTCGATTCGAAGGAAATTATCTACGTCTTCGAATAATGTGTACTTCAAAACAGCTACCAGATATTTTTTGGGTTTTTGTTAAGAAAAAATTTGACAAATGTGATTTTTATTATTAATGGCCAATTTTCAGGCTTGACATTAAAACACATTTATGTTTAAAATCGTTTTAAATACAAAATCCTCTTCTTCACTAAACACTAGCGGTTTTCACCCTTTGTATTAAGAGTAAAACTCTGTTATATTTAATACGATTTTATACTTCAAATCGTGAGTGTCTTTTTCGTATGCATTGTAAATTGTATGGAAATTTGATGGGTTTAACTCTCATAATTTTTATGAAAAAAAGTTTCATAGCGATAAGTCGTATTTTAGGGGGTGAGTCCGCCCCTCAAAGTTGGCCTTAAGGCCATTTATTCAAATTTAATTTGTTTGCATATGAATTTCTTTTAAAAAAACATTTTTCAAGAATAATTGGGCTTGAGGCCAACTTTGGGGGGCAGACGCACCCCCTAAAACACAACTTATCGCTATGAAAACTTTTTGTATTTTTTTAACATAAAACTGAACCGATTTGCGGCCACGCTAATATACATGCATATGTATGTATGTATGTAGTATGTATGTAAGAAGTCGGGCCTGAGCCACTTTAAGCATAAAATACACTATCGCTTAAATAAACACAACGTAAATAAGTATCGCCAATATAACGAAAAAATAAACTGCATAAAGTAAAAGCTGTTTTTAATCGACAGCGAATATCGTTAAAAATTTAACTGAATAGCAAATTCGATAAATTTTCGTGATAATGTATTTATTTTAACGATACGAGTACCGTAAAAAAAGTAAGTGAATCGCACAACTGGGAGTTAAGAAACCCCTACAAACAAATTCACATTGGCTTTAATTGCACAATCTCAGTGGACAGTTCACATCACCTTCACGTGGCATCACCAGGCGCTTAAATCGCACGTGCAAAATATCCAAAGGCACATTGCCATACATCGTTGGTATCCATATCATCCAATTTAGGCATAAATAAGACCTTTAATGCTCGCTTAAAGGTGATGGCCTGGCCAACGTTGATCTCAAGAAAATATGAACCACCCCAAAACCCACACCAAACAGTGACTTTAGATATTATGTGAATTTGTTTGCATCAAATTCGAAAATTTTGTTTATTTACGTTCATTCATCTAGAAATGCGTTCATCTCTCAAGATAATTTTTCAATTAAAAACTTTAATCTGTTTGAACGCTATATCCGTCCATAGTGATTTTGGCAAAACAGACTTAATAAATAATGGCAATGCGATAGATGTACAGCTTCATCCATGTCGTCGCTTTCAACTGTCAAAATTCGAAAGCCCTATTGGACGACCATTTAGTATTTTTCAAATGAATAGTATGATTAATTGGACACGTAAGTTTTTCAGGTATACACTCATGTTTGACTTTGCAAAAGTACTTTAGAAAAGTGTTCAAGGGGAGTATGTAGCCAATTAATAAATATATAAGGAAATTAAACATAAATAATATTGATCGATATAATTCATCAAAGTTGCTTAATGACAAACTTGTTAAATGAAATCTAAAAAAGCACCTAAAATCAAAATGTAAATAATTTAATCTAAACACATACACATCGAAATGTTTACCGAATTTCAAATAATTACATTCCTATTGTAGTTGTATAAGCATTAAAATTATGGGGCGTTTTGTTTGGAACAACATTTATCACAACTAAACATGCGATTGGTTCCGATCATTGAACAAATATACATGTGTTTTGAAAAATGTCTGATTTAGTATCTTTTATTGTGATAATTTTTTCGATTGTTTTTTTAAACTACTTTTGTTTTAAATTTTTTTAACTTTAAAAAAAAAATTAAATATTCGTTTCATATGGGCATTTTCATGTCATTGAAATCATAAGCGATGTGCCCATTTTAAAGCTTGGCGATAAGGTCGGCGCTTCCGAAGCTACTTTTCTTAACATGTTGAACATCTCTCCCTTTTCATACGGTTTTATTGTCAACCAAGTCTACGACTCTGGCTATATCTTCTCCCCCGAGATTTTGGATATAAAGCCCGAGGACTTGTGCGCTAAATTCCAAGCTGGTGTTGCCAACTTGGCCTGTTTGAAAATTGGTTAACCCACAATTGCATATGCTTCTCACAGCATTGCCAACGGTTTCAAGAACTTGTTGGCTATTGCCGCTACCACCGAAGTCGAATTCAAGGAAGCCGCTACTATTAAGGAATATATCAGCGAATTCGCTGCTGCTGCCACATCTGCTCCTGCTGCCGGTGCTGCTGCTTCCGAAAGGAGGAAGCCAAAATTAAGAATCTGAAGAAGAGGAAGACGACAACATGGGTTTCGGTCTTTTTGGCTAAATATATTTAGCATAAGATGCCAATTTTGTTTTGTATTGTTGTTGAAAAGATTACGATTTGCTTAAGTGTTGAGGTTTTTAGAAAATTTGCAAAATTTTATTCATTCTGATTTATTGATCATCGAATGCAACAAATTATGGCCGTGGTTTGACAAACCCAATGACGAGTTGTTGCCTTCGTTGTTCGATTTAGAAATTACTTAAAATCAAAAAATAAATATCGTAATCCTTTTAAAATAAAAAAAACTGGATTTTGCAAAAATAGTTGTAACTGGAAAACATTTTTGTTAGAAAAACACTTAACGTTTGCGCAACAGTTACGTCTTATGAATGTGCCCATTATGTTTCATTTAGCAAAATAGATGCATATCGTACGTGACATAAAAACGGAAGTGATTTTGGGGTTATGTAAAAATATGCGAATTGTGGGAGGATTTTTTCTTTTTTCAATTTCTTACATCAAACGAAATATTTTTCCTTTATAATCCGTAATTTAAACGAAAAATAAATTTTTATTGGATGGATTTATAATGAACAATACGTGATGTCGTTCATGACATACCGTACCTGACAGAATTTTCTCTTATAATATTTACAAGGTTTGAAATATATTTTTTGTAAAAAAAAAACAAGTAAGAAAGTAAAGTCGGTCATGCCCGTAATATTTTAAAAACAATTTTCGAGAGTGAAACCTATTTGGGACCCGCGGCAAATCATGGTCGCCAGAACAGTATTACGCTATGAGGTTAAGAATCATATAAAAGTTATTTGTGTCGAATATTATTTAGATGTCTTTATCTTTATAGGATTAGTTTGCCTCTAACCAATTTAAAGAGGGGGGTTTATATGGGACCTATGGCTAATTTTTGACCTACAACAAATCATTTTGTCATGACATATTGCCTATCGTCAGCACCAACATTAATAAGGTAGTTATGGCATTAAAAGCAATTTTCGAGAGTAGTATTTGTATGGTAACCATGGTCAAAAATGAACCGATTCAAACAATATTTCGTTAGATGATATAATTGTAATAAAATAAGTTTGGACCAAATCTAAATACTAACATAATAAGAAGATACATTAAGTTGCATATGTAGTACTTACAGTAACGTACGTGACGACCTTTAAGAGCTTATAAAAAATGTATAATACGAATTTAAAAAAAATCCGATTATTATTTTTTGCAACAAATATCTTTTATTTTGAAACACCTGCGACGGATTAAATACAAATGACATAGACAAATGATGTTTTTGCGCTACTTACGTGACATTAGAATGGCATCAAATACAAACCAAATAATATACCGCTAATTGAACTATATATTTGGTCTTTCCTCATGGATCTTGTTCATTGTTGTTGTATTATTAATTTTAAAGTAAAATTCCAATGTTACCAAAATCTGAATTTAATCGCTAGAAAAGTGAAAATTAATGATTACAGTTACTTAAAATTAATCAATGAGATAGTCAGTTTAAACTTATGATTCTTATATGTATATCTTAAAAAATTATAATAAGCTATAACTGCATAGTAAAGTTTGACCGTTTTTTTCCTTTCTACAATATTTGAAAAAAAATCTCAAGTGTTGACAATCTCATGGAAATGCCCATATGTCTCCCATAAATTTTGTTTGACTGCATATATTAAGATGTTAATGTTAAATAAGCGTTTATTATGTTAATCTTTATAATATGTATAACAATTATTATTTTATTATTACTTTTTTTAGTTTTTATCACCTTCTAACTAAATAAATATTAGCCATGGTTGGCAACCGATACCGCTAAAATACCATTTAAAATTGTATACCGGTATTAATACCGATAGCAAAACAACAAACAGTTTAATACCGGTATTAGGGATGCCAAATGGGAAATCCCGATTCCCGAAATCCCGGGATTTATTTTTATGAGTCCCGGGATTTTTAACATGTCAACTTTTATGTACTAAACTGTTCGTTTTTATTGAATTTTTGTACTATATACAAAAAAAATTATTAAAAATTTATTTGAGTTATATTTTTATTGCAAATAATTCTTATTTTTGAGTTTAATTTGTGTTTTTGGAACACAGCAAGTATTTAAAATTTTCAATTTTTGCTTGATATATGACGACTATTTCTGGAGTTTTGTATTTTGCTTAATAAAAACCCTTATTTTAAGTAGAAACGAAATTTTCAGACTCACATCTCAAGCCTTTATTACAATTACGTTTAGCAAGTTCAGCTTTGGCTTAAGATATAATTCCAAAATAAAAATGATTATTTTTATGCAAAATATAGAAATCAAGAAATAATTGTTATATATCAAGCAAAAAATAAAAATTATTAACCACCATTCAGAAACTAAAGAATAAAAGTTGATATAATTATAACAATTGAGTCGGTATATTGATGAAATAGCTCATATTCCTTCCGGTCCAATAATAATAAAAAATTTGCTTAAAAAACATACGGTAAATAAAATAATTTTTTTCATATATAAACACTATTTGACGTATTCATAAATAAATTATTTAAACTTGAAATCTGTTTAAAGAAACATTTGTATAAACATTTTATTTTAAAATAAATTTCAAACGTACTTAAATTATTGATAATGAATCTCGCCCTCACCCTGGAGGTGTACTGCACTGCAGTCGACATAGTTTTACAGTTTTTAACTCAGCTATTGAGATCGATGAGGGACTACACTTTGCAGTGTATAATGTCGTCACATTTTAATTCACATTAAAAATTGAACTGCTGTCAAAAAATCGAAATGAATTGATCTAGAAAAACTAAGAGATACGTATATTTTTTTAAGCTTTTTTTCAGAATCTGAACAGTTTGATCATGGGTGAGGCCAGTGATATAAACATATGTATAAAATAAATTGTTCTGTTGTTTTCATTTTTTAAAATTTATGTTACATATCGTCGGCTGATAATTTAATTGTCGTATGTGGATTCCGATAGTTTCGAGTAAATTGACAAATTTAGTTTGAAAATTGCTTCAGCAAATACCACATACGACAAACTCAACACTCCACATCTCCAAAACCGTATGAGGTATCGAAAAACTGATTACGCCAAATGAAAGATCAGGTTGGAAAACCTAAGGAATCGATCTTAACTCAAACCCGCAAAAAATCCACATACGACATTTAAATTATCAACCGACGATATATAAAACCTTTTGAATATTTAAAGTGTTGTTTATTAAAAAATAGCAGCATTTCAAAGCAACACATTGATCCCGGAAAATCCCGAAATCCCGGGATCCACAAAATCCCGGTATTTAAGGATCGGGATTTCAAAATCCCGAATCCCGGGATTTTCAAAAATCAGTCCCGATTGGCATCCCTAACCGGTATTGATACCGTTACCGAATTTCGTTTCGGTTGCCAACAAAAACATTTCATCCCGTTTCATATGGCACCCGATTGCACTCTCATTTTGACAACTTTGTATGAAAAACAAAAAAAAAAACAAATTAAATCCATTTCGAAAACCTCCTAAGCACTATACAAAATGACATTTGAATGCAAAAAAGAATGATTTTGCTTATGAGTTTAAAAAAAATGTGGAAAGTTTCGGGAAAATCGGAGAATTTTTTGTACGGCTACAGGCCCTCAAAGTCAGTAAACTCGTTAAGAACGACATTTTTCATCGAGTAACTCAAAAACTATTAGCCCAATTATGAATAAAAATTCCCCGGTTGTTTTCATCCCTTTTCCCATTTTTACAATTGAATTTAAATAGCAAAAAATGGGAGAAGGGAAAAACTCCCGGGGAATTTTTACTCATAATTGGGCTGTATATATCCTATACAACACAAATGTTCCTCGCAACCCCATTATTTTAATAAAAAGCAACTTTTTCTGCATGCCAACGCTCTATCTCGGTATCTAAACATGGCTAACGTTCAAAACCCGTTCTCAACCGAAATCGTTTTTCGGATCCTAATGGGTTAACGCGTGCCCAAAGGGAGTTAGTTTCTAAAACCGACCACAACTATTTTTACAAAACCAACTTTTCTTTAAAGGATTCAAAGCGCTATCTAACTCCGCTCCTATTAGTAGCTGCCACACAACCGTAAAATGTATGGAAATCAATTTGTCGAATTTGAGTTATTTTTGAAATTTTTCGAAAGCGGCAATTTAAGTCATTTACAATCTTGAGGCTGTAGAAATTGGGCTACCTGATAATTTTTTAGCAAAAATAATATAATTAAAAGTTTTATTTAATTTGCAAATTACTTTTTGCGCCAAAAACACGTAAGCGACAAATTTGGCTACAGATACTTGTTAGTACAAATGTTTTCAAAAAATATTTCTACACCCTTCAGAAAGTCGCAAAGACATGTTTTGTAAAAAAAAATCGTTTGAAAACCCAAGAAGTTAAGATTTTTTCGTTTTTTTTTTAAATGAGTTGTTGCGCTTACCATACACTTATGCTGGGCTTACTTAATGTGTTGGTTTACTAATGTGAACTTAAACTTTTTTTGCATAAGGGGGTTAATATTTAAAGAAATGGAATTCTCAAGTCCAAAATATGTTTTTGGAAAAAAGAGATGACTAAAAGTTTGAAATATTGTCTTGACAGTTTTACTTAAGCCCAATGATCTCATGTATGAATAGAGCACAATCGCATACAAATAATTTTTCTGAAATTGTGAAATTATTATGTATTGAAACATGGATTCGGAACAGTTTTAGATAAAAATAGTAAAAATAAAAAACTATAATGACGAAGTCGTATTTCCAAATTTATTGAAACTGGTACCACAGACAGTGTTGTCATATCGCAAGATTTATCTTTTTTGCAAGTTTTTTAAGTTTTTTTTTTCTAAAAAAAAGTTTTTCTAAAATTTAAATAGTTAACATAAATTTGGTTGTAATTTGTAAAAAATTATCTTCGGTCAGCTTAGTTCATTTCAAAATATAAAAATTTAATACGTGATATAAAACAAATGGATGAATTAAATTTTTATTTATATATTTTACTAGCTGACCCAGTCCGCCCTAAGCAAACATTAGTGTTGTATTACCAGACGATTTAAATTGATCTTTAAACGAAATTTACGGCCTTTAAATAAAAATCCATGAAATACCTATCATAATGTTTTTCTTACGAAAAAAGTGGGCGGGGCAAAATTTTCTTTCCGTAAAAACCTAAGTTGGACCATGGCGATCATTTTAAAAAAGAAATCCAAATCGGTCAAGCCGTTCTCAAGTTATGGATTTTGCAACGCCTCTCCGCCCCCAGACCGAAAATCAGAAATCAGTAGTTCGTTTCTGTATTTCTCGCATCGCAAAATTTCTCACATTAGGTATGAAACAAAAAATTCCATAGTTTCTCGATTTGTGAGAAAAAAGTGTTTCTGTATTTGAATGCGAGAACAGCCAACACACATGGTGGAATAAGTAGGTGGCATCGCTACGGCAACAAATACAACATTACAACAAAAATGAAAAATAAGTCTCCGTATACGTCAAAAATTATATTAAACTAAAATTAAATTTTGCCGCCGAACGCAATGAAATAAATTAATTTTTAGCCAATTTTTATTTCACTATGGTTACTATCTTAATTAATTTTAATTTAAATAATCAAAAACTTTAATACAATATAATAATCACAGCACAAAACGTGGACTTTTTGTAAACATATACAAAAATTTGACATAAGACTAGACAAACAATGCAAGAGCAAAAAATCGTCATCTGGCGTAGTAATGCCACCTGTTTATTTCATCATGCCAACACAGATTCTGTTTTAACTGGAATACTTACAGTAATTAAGTGTCAAATGCAGGCAAAACGTCAACGAAAGAAATAGATATAATAAAAATAGGGCTGCCAGATTTGACGATTTATCGTCGTTTTGACGATTTTTTGTTCCAAAATTGGCAAAGTGCCGATTTGCTGATTTTTTCTAGTGACGATATTATTTAGTATTCCAAATAAAATTATTTTAAATAGTTTAATATGTTTGTGTATTACGCACCACAGAAAAACGATATCTTTAAAAAAGGCAGCTTAAAAAATGTATCGGCAAAATCAAAATTTCGAAGAAAAACTGCTAAGTTTTTATTTCCTTAGATTATTTAATACATTTGTTTATGTGATAAAAACATTAAACTATTACCCCATTTTTCAGTCAATGCACTATAGGAAATTTTTGCCTTTTTTGACCAAAAGTGTTGGTTTTATTCCACTATGATATTTTGTCACGCCTTTGCGTGTCAAAATCTTAAATTTTAAATTGTTATCGGATTAAAGAAAAAATAATATAATTAATTGTATTTAAATAGACCTCAAGCTTAAGTATGTATGTACATTAGAGCGAATCAAAAAAAAAAGTGATTTTATTACTCCTCTGAAAATAAAGGTTGATATGTTTTATGATGATTCCCAAAATATTTTTTTCTTGCTTTGACAATCCGTGAGCTGGACCATTTATAAAAAAGGACTTTTTTCAGTTTTTCGAATGTTTTTGTTCTTTGCTCCAAGACGACATAAATAAAATTTGGCATCAAAAGAGTTCTTGAAGCAGCATCCAACGGTATATAAAGCTTTACCACTTCCGACCTACTTATTGAGATATTTAACTAAATACATATTTTCGTTTCGGGTTTTCATACAAATTCTACGTATGTGGAAGTAATGTTCTACTTTTCAAATTGAATCTGTTTTAAAATAATGTTAATTTATTATTTTTTTTTGTAATTATTCACATAAAATGCGAAAATCGCGATATATTTTATCTTTTTTTCATATATAGGCAATATGGGTATACAATTTTTTCATTTTTCAATTTATCAAAATGTGAAAAATACAATAAAAAAATATAAAATTAATAAAAAAAATACGTAGAATTTGTCGCAAGTGGTGAAGTTTTTTTTATATACCGTTGGATGCTGCTTCAAAAACCCTTTGCGATGATAATAAATTTTATTTATATCGTCTTGGAGCAAAGTACAAAAAAATTCGAAAAACTAAAAAAAGACCTTTTATAAAAATGGTCCAGCTCACGGATGGTCAACGCAAGAACCAAAATATTTTGGGAATCATCAAAAAACGTATCAACCCTTATTTTCAGAGGGGTAACTAAAACACTTTTTTCGGCTACATACAACTTGAGTCGGTCTAATGTACATATGTATAAAATATGTATTTTACCCATGAACTTTAACTATTTTTTTTTTTTTTTTTTTTTTTATTATTATTTTTTTTATTATGTTTTAATAAAAATCGAACAAAATTTGTCGAAATTAATTTTAAATTGTCCGATTTTTTAAAACAAAAAAAGACGTTTTTTTTTATTTTTTCTTAAAAAAACTAACGATTTTTTATAAATTTATCCGGCAGCCCTGCATAAAACGAAAACAATAAAGGGCTTAACAAAATATAACAATTGTGTTTTACATATTTATTTTCATCATTTAAATTCTTCGAATATCTTCTCATCTCTTCAAATAAAAAAAATAATAACATTCTTGTGTACATTAATACATAATTTGTGCTCCGTTTTTTGAAATTTTATTTTTCTCGCATCAATTTCAAATGGGACTTATTTTGACAGTTCTTGTGAGAAACTTTTAGGAAAATATTGATACAGAAACACTTTTTTTCACATCCTTCCAATAAATGCTAGAAAATTGTTTAAATGACAGATAATTCTCCCAAAGTAAAGATACAGAAACACTTATGTGAGAAAAACCATTTTTTGTTTCAAATTGCACTGTTTTTTTCATAATTCACTTGTTTCATGCGGGAAATTTTACTTTGCGAGAAATACAGAAACGGGCTACAGATTCACAGTGTCACCCGCCTGAATATTCTGAAGATTCCCTAAAAATTTCATCAAAATCGGCCCAGCCGTTTTGGAGTCCAAACGTTACATACATACATACATACATACATACATACATACACACATCCCATTTTATATATGTATATAGAATCTCTATATTATAGATATACATGTACATATTTATATGTTCATATTGGATGTAGGTATATTTTTGTATTTTGTTTTTTAATAAATGGAATCAAAACCAATGCAGTGTAAGTGATTCTTTTTAACGGTTTGTAAAAAAGTTTTTTTTAAGAAAAATAATATTTTTTTTAGAAATAAAAAGATTTTTAAAAAAATATGACAACACTGACTACAGAGCACACAGAGGCGTCACGGGACAGACGATAGACGAAATTCAATGAATACAAATTTATATAATTGTGGCTCATTTGCAAAACTATTGTAAAAATTATCTTTTAAGTTAATAATATTTAAGTTAGTAAATAACATTACAAAACAAAATAATTTTACTAAATAACTTTTTTGTAAAAACAAAACGGTTATTAAAATAATACTTCTTTTGTCGTGGTTTGTGGCTTATTTTTTTTTGTTTTTATCATGAAATTTGTGTTCAATGTAGTGGCCTGTTTTACACATTTCCGCTTTAATGATGAAACAGAACTGGGGCTGAACGTTGTTTTCCATACAGTTTGACATAAAATTATGCCAGAGAATGCGGTCGAGAAATAAGATCAATTTTATTTTGAAGACGTTTTTTCTCATGCTCTCACATAGAGACTATTATTGTCCCAACAATGCTACCATACTTTCGTTCAATTTCATACATTTTGTAAACAAAGAAAAAAAAGAACAAAAGAAAACGAAAGAAATGAGAGAAAATTGCAGTTACGGTCGACGTTTTAATTATGGGCTTAAAATTACTATTACAAAAATGCTTTCTGTCTCTCGCAAATGATTTGCTCTCACTCTCATTTTTTTCACTAACACAATCACACTTTTTAAATTGATCACGAGATTGCTCTCAATTTTAACTATCCATTTGTTTGGCAATTTTACGCTCAATTTAACAGCTGATTAGAAGTTTAGTGAGCATATTTTTCGTTTGTCAGTATAAATTGTTTTCTTGATGACATCTTGAAAGTAAATTGCTTAAAAATTTCGTGCAGCCTACGTCACAGCTTTCAATTTATGTAAATTTTGACAAACAGTATATGTAAAAGACTATCAACAAAAAGTTGATCGTGTGGCCGCAGTGTTACCCAATTCAAAAGCCGATGCAGAGAGACCACCAAAATGCGAAACAAATTGAGCCACACAACTTTAATTTGTATGGTATGATAATTTCCGCAAAGCAGATGAAGATGCTGCGTTAATTTCGAATACACTAATAGTCACTTTAGAAAATACAGTTCAATAGAAATACATACATACATATATTATTTTAAACACAACCTATTGATATTGTACCTGAATTAAATTAAAATTATCATTTAAAGATTTAGTTCAAAAAAACTATACATTATTATTTAAAACAAACCTTAAACGAGTAGGGATTTTTGTAGAGAAAATTTTTTCAATGTGTAGGGCAAATTTTTTTAGTATGCGAAGGTATACCCAGCTAGCATAGGCTGTTTGTTAGACGATTATGTTCAATATACAACTCCTAAAAGAGTCTTCTGATGATTATCTGACGAGTTACAAAAACAAAAACATCTAATTTTTTTTATTTTTAATTTTTTTTTTAAATTTTTGACACGCTCGTCCTTTAATCTTGGAATGAGCCTTTTGAGACTCTCTGTAAGAGTCATATAAGAATTACTGAGCTACCTAAATAAGAGCGTTTTTGAAATATGAAAATTCTATTGTCAATGCAATTTCAATAAAACAAACCGATCTAAGGATCTGTAAAATAAGATTTTCCGGCAGGATGATGTTGATTTCCCGACCTTAAGGTTTGTTTGATATAAATTGTATGAAAATTATAAGTTTTGACATGAAAAACACGCTTGATGCCCTTATTTAGGTAGCTCAGTTATACGGCTGAGCATTTCACGAGTTGTAAAATAATCCCTAAGTGAGTCTCAGACGACTCTTGGCATGATTTTTGAAAGACTCGTTAGATAATCTCTACATACATCGTAAACGATTCCCTCTACGATTAATATAAGCGTCCTCCGCTGTGTTGTAGAAGTATCTCACAGAGGAATCAGCTTGTGTAACAGTTACTCCCGTGCGAGGAATCGTCTACAATTAAAAAATGAGCTCGTCGACGATCAAAAACACTCGTCATGAGATTCCCAGTAGACTCCCAGACGATTGAAAATATATTTTTTAAAACAATTTTCTGTCAACACTGATAGTACCTATTAATGCTGGTTCACTCTGTTCAAGTCTTGGGTTTTTATGAAAGAGAGGAAAATAAATGGCATTCTCTTTTCCCTTCGCTCCTAAAAGCTTAAAACTTGATGGCTGAAACTTAAACAGTGTTAACCAGCACTTACTGTTAACGTTTCTGATACTAAAATAACAAATTCTTTAATACCGATACCGAACTACGTTTCGGTTGCCAACCTTGATATAAACACGTGGTTAAATTCGCTCACTTACTTTATTGTACTTGACGTTATGCCAGCGTTGCCAATTGTGCAGATTTATCTGCATTTTACAGTTTTTCTCAGCATTGGGCAGTTTTGAAGTTTTTTGTTAAAAAAATAAGTTTTTTTGTAAATTGTGCAGATTTTGCAGTTTTTGCATTACAATTTTTTATTATAAATTTTTTTTTATATTATTTTTTATTTCTTAAGCCCTAATATTATCTAATTTGCTTAACCCATACTCCTGTAACAGAGGCAAGCTTTAAAAGTCAAACCAAAAACACAATCGGCTTGGGAAACGCGCACTTTTCGTAAACAAATAAACCACCTAAACCAAATTAATAATTTTTTAATATATTCCAATAAAATACTTTTAAATTTTTATGTTTTGTCGTTTCCTTCTTGACTGTAAAATGTTCACTTAAATGACTAAATTTAGCACAAGGTAGCGCAAACAGTTTGGAAAATATACAACATTCCGATTTTTCTACAAACATGATTGAATCGTTTGTCAAATACACCAATTAAGAACGCATGAGGATTGTGCAATCGTACAATTTTATCATGTTTGCCAGGCCGTTTGAGTAGTTTATTTACGTCCCTGTTTATATTTTGTGATTTTTGATGTTTCATTTTATTGCAGCACCTTTTCATGTATGTTCACTTGACAAATTGCAAATCTGATCCCGAAATAAAATTAATTTTGTATTACTCGTAAATGAGGAAGCAAAACAAATCGCAAGACTATATTTTATTTTAACCCCTCTTAATTCCACTCTCTTTCATCTAGACTACAAAGTACCGATTTTCGTTAATAATTTTATTAAATTTTTATATTAATTCGAATGTATATTCTTAGTCAAATTACAACTTATAAAGCTTTCATTCTTTAATCGTCTTATAAATTCAATATTTTGCAGGAATATTTTCTATGCACTATCAGAATTTGTTTGTTTGTATATTTTTATTACGAGGCTTAATTTAGCTATCCTTTGGCTAGCAATGAAGTAAATTGTAAACTATTAGATACCAGCAGAATGTAGAGTATTGTTTTTGTAATAAAAATGAAACTCAACATGAGAACTAAAATTCCCAGATTCTATTTGTTAATAATTTATGTAATATTGTATTTGTTTCTGTATTACACGTATGTTTAAAAAAAAATTAAGAAAATATATATATGTATATATGTTTTTTGCTATTTTTATGTGCAGTTTTTTTAAGTTAAATTCAGTTTTTTCTTCCTTAATATGCAGTTATTTTCAAAAAAATTATGGCAACGCTGCGTTATGCCTAAATTTTGTAATTAAGGCAGAGTTGTTAAGGAATTATTTCAAATTCAAAAATTGTTTCATAGTTTTTTATACCCTCCACCCTCATTATAAAAACTAAAGAAAGAAATAGGCTGTAGGTATTTACAATGTACATATGTATGTATGTGTCTACAGTATCGAACCTGATACAAACAAAAGGTTTGCTATATTCTACAAATTCTTGTGGCCATAATTTAAAAATACAAATAATTTGTTATCCACAAATATTACCTTTCAAATATTTTAAAAAGTATAAAATACATAAAAATATTTTTATCAGTTTTTATGTTCTTTTAACGTGCAAATTAGGGGGTAACGAATACCGATACAGATATATCGGAGACACTTCACATTTACCGATTTATCGGTATCGCAGATATTTTACTGTCGATACGCCGCTACTTTTTGATAGTTCTTTTTTTTTTTTTTTTTTGAACAAACAAATTAATTTCTAATGCTTATTTTTTGCATAACAACTAAAGCAAAAAATCAAACAGAATAATAAATTGTTTCTTTTAAATCTTAAGCTGGAGGTCGGTCCACACCACGCGTTTTCCTTTTTTCGAGACGCATGCTAAAGTAGAAATTAATCCTACTTCATGCTATCGATACGTATATGCATTTACACGTTTGCTGTGTAACTTGAAAATACAATTTTACACTAGGACTTTTTGGACTGATGCATAAACGCATTGAACGCTTGGTGCGGACTTGCGGCATCAGCTATTTTGCGTAAAACGTTCTCCCATTGATAAATCTTGTATGTAATTGTACGTTTTAAGAATTTTCTAGTTTTTAATGATTTTTGTAAAAATAAAAATCATTTCGCTACAAATTATGGGTTTCTTCAAAGAGAAAACAAAATTCATAAGCAAAGCCACTGCTTCATTTTACAGTCTTCAGTTAACAGTCTTCGAATTTTATTAGGATATACGATAAATGAATAAACTGAGATGCAGATTCCCAAAAATTGGCGATTTACGTAGCATTAGCTCTGAATGAAGAATTTAAGACAATGGCACAGAAATACTTAAGTTGTGAAATGAGTTCAGTCACATCTGAGAAACGATTATTTACCGCACGTATGCTTCAAGTTGCGAAATTATCTCCGCAAAAGTTTTTATTTTTATTTTTTTTCAGTATTTATTTATTGAATCTTCATATATTAAACATGAACTAACAATTATTAATCAAATCTTATCCTAATATTAAATTTATGTCCTGCCAGTGCTAGACAAAAAAGATTTAGTCATCACGGTTTCTGTTCACATGTGTAGGTTTTTATCGCTCATCTGATTGGGTGAGTGCTGCAGTGTCTCTTCTTCTTAAACGAGTGTGGCCGCAATAATTAAAAATATTTCGAGCTAATGGATTTGGGTGCAGTTCCAGCGTTTTTAAATATTTTACTGCATATTTCGTTATCATAGTTTTTATTAATGGTACATTGAGATCCTTGTGGATATTTGTGTTTTTGACATACCAGGAAGCGGCTGTGATTATTCGAAGAAGCTTATTTTGGCGCCTTTGATTTTTTTCGATGTTAGAAGCCGAGGAAGTGCCCCATTACTGAATACCGTAGCACCAAAGTGGAGAATACTTTGTTTTGTAAACAAAAATCTTAACAATATTAATCTTGAATATTAATAATCTTTTACAGTTTTTTTTGTTTTTTGTTTAAAAAATTAATTAATTTTACCATGAATTTAAATTCATTTTGTTGTTTTTAATATCTTATCAAAATCATTTTTAAAGATCACTGTAATTTTGTATAATAAAGAAATTACTTTACTTGAGTTTTGTTAATTTTACCTTGAATTTAAATTTAATATTCGAATCGGTATCGGTATCGGCGATATTTCTTTTTGAGTATCGGTATCGTATCGGTACGGTATCGTACAAATGAATTTTTGTGTACGACATTTTGTATATTTAAACCATGACCCAATTAGTAGGTCTGCTCGACACGCCTGCTGATTTTTTGTAGAGTTGTGTTTTTATCGTGCAATTGTTTTTGACGTCTTGTCCATTTTTTACAAAAACAAATGCATTGGATTTTGACATCTTTAACATAATTTATACAAACAAAATGCGTGTTGTTTTTTCTATTGTTGCATTGTTGTAGTTTTGCGCAGACCTACTAATTGGGCCATGATTTAAACTAGATTCTGCCAGTTGCCATTTTCTTTCGAGAGTACCAGTGCCAGTGATGCCAACTTTTATAGAGCGAAAAGCACTTTAAAATTTTAAAAAAGCACCATTTCAACTACCACGTTAGTATGACAAGCTGAA
Source organism: Pollenia amentaria (assembly GCA_943735925.1). NCBI lineage: Eukaryota > Metazoa > Arthropoda > Insecta > Diptera > Polleniidae > Pollenia > Pollenia amentaria. The sequence goes on along the minus strand of OX031007.1, from coordinate 68,648,770 downwards.
AATTCTTAATACAATATTAAAGGGAGTTTACACGGTGTCTATTCAGACATGTCTGACAAACACGTCTGTTTTGTTTGTAGGCGATCGGGGTAGAGAAGAAAGAGGGGTTGCCAAACAAACACGAAATGAGTTTTCATGTTTGTTTTTATGAATTTTCATGTATTTTGATTTGTATGTATATCAGTGATGGAAAACTTAAAAATTAAGATGGTACTGACCACCAACCAAAATAGTACTTTTTTCAATATTTTGGTACTTTTTTTAAACATATTTTTTATTGCATATGTATTTGCTTATGATTTAATATAAGGTACACACGTAACAACAAGAATCATTTGATATTAATATATCTTTAGTTTTAATTCAATTTGAAATAGTTTGTACTTGCAACCGATTTCTTTTTTTTTCGTTTTTATAGCATCTTGCACTGAAAACGTGCACTCAACTGCTGCTGATAAATGGAGTATTGACAAAATTCCAATGGCAATACGTGAATTATCAGGAATTATAAGTTCGTTCATTTCGTTCTTAACTTGGCTTAACATGAACGAAAAAAAAGAACAATAAATTTTGTGTAGGCAATGTTGTCAATGTTAAAAAAATAGAAACGCTAAATTTCTCAACAAAGAAGCAAAGAAACAACAAAAGAGTACGAAAAATGGTGGGGGTACCGTGTTATTTTTGAAATGAATAAGTACTGAAAAAGTACCATAGTACTGAATTTTCCATCACTGATGTATATGTATATTAGACAATTAGACATGAAAACAGACATGTTTGGATAGACATCGTGAAAAGACAAAAGGTTTTTGGTAGCATGTTGAAAAGAAAAAGTCAAAAAAAGACATGTCTGAAAAGACTCCGTGTAAACTATGCCTTAGACAAATCTAAAAATGGATTTTGTTCTATTGAATCTTTAAAATCGTTGACTTCTATCCAAAAATAAATGTTCGTTGATTGATTTTCCATTTACAATTCTTAATATTTTCCAAGCAATTTTCTTTAATAAAATGTGTAACGAAAACAATTACATCGTTTTTATTGCGATTAACAACCGATGTGAGATTTACAAAACAAAGCAGGATTGCGGAGTACATGAAACTGAGTACTCCTCCCTGATTTTCTCACCTCTCTCACCAATAAACTCAAGAATTTCTGCAACAAAAATTGCAAGTCTGGGCGATGCATTTGTCATAAGCTTACTCAATAAGCAGTTGCCATACTAAATTAATGTTTTTACACTTAACAAAATTGTTTCTGCATAACTATTTAAAGAAATTGTAGAAAAAACTAAAAATTGTAAAAAGCACTAAAGGCACTAACGTAAAATTGAAAAAGCACCAAGTTAGTGTTTTTACATTACATTAGAAATATGCGTAATTAATACAATAACAATTTAAACTAATAAAATTACTAGCAAGTACAAAATAACTAATAAATTAAACTTATTCTCAACTGAAGTTACTTTCGTAACAATATATTAAAATTCTTTATTTAGCAACACTGCTTAGTTATTGTCATTAACTTTCATGAAATTGCTTTATTGAAATTTTCATTGAAAGCTAGCTTAAATTTGGACCGAAAGTAGAAAAATGTAAATGTGTTAGTCAAAAAGTGAGTGTATTGCGACTTTCAAGAAACTGCTTTCATGTGTAAATGCCCAGTTACGATATGGCAACACTGGTTGTGGTATGTATTTGTGGTAATATAGACGTTGGCAAGTAATACACATGTGCACGTCCTTACGCAAACACATAAGCAAGGCGAATTCAACTACAGGTGGTGTTGGAACTACAACAAACCAAGAACAACAGAAACAACAAAGGGTTTTTTGCATTGCATTGTTAGTGTTTACGATCCAAAATGTCAACCATTCCTAACAAAACACTAACAAATCAAAGCAAATTGGTTCGAACTGTCAAAATCAGTTGGCGTCATAGCTGCCAGATTTGACGATTTATCGTGATTTTGACGATTTTTAGGTATAAAAATGGTCTATTGACGATAGGACGATTAATACCCTAAATTTGACGATTTTTCATACCACAAATTTTGTTCAAATTTCCAAATGTATTTAATATACATAATTTCAGTTTTTTTTAGCATCTTGGATAATTTGATTTATTTGCATTATATTATTGGCAGTAATTTTCATGTCTTAGCTGTTCATATAAAATACGATTTTTTCTATCACGATGCATATTTTTAAGAGTTCTATTTGAGCAGTTAGTACTGCTTTATTAAAGGCATTTTCAAACCACTTTCTTTTCTTACTTTTCTTATGTATGCCAATACTTTTGAAAATTTTTTGGTTGTGTTACTTCAATAATAATTTTCTAAACGAAAATTTTTATTTAATTTTAAAAACAGGCGGAATAAATTAAAATTTCATTAGCAACGGAATTTAAAAATTACATTTAATGTTTAAAACTTGTTAATAATTAGTGGTTTATTTAAAACGATTTTTGTGACGATTTAGCTTAGTCAGCTTAGCCAGCTATGGTTGGCGTTTCGACACTACCTGTAGTTGAAGTCGCCTTGAACTAAAGTAAAGTTGCGTTAACTGAGGATTTGTATTTTGAAAAGTTGCGTTAACAGAGTCACCAATTTTTGTCGAAGTGTTGCGTGTATCGGGGGTTGCGTTAACCGAGGTTACACTGTATATATAAATTACCGATACATTCCGATAGTTATAATCGGCTTCATAGAAATTTATAGAAGAAGGATATTGGCGCTACACGAGTGCTTGCATTTCTTGATATTCAACCCAATTAAGAATAAAAACTTTCGAAAGTTTTTTCCTTCTGCTATTTTCCCTATTACAAATTTGAAAATATGGAATTTTAAGTCATAAGTATACATATTTTTAATTCAGAACGCATTTGGTACATAAGTATATGTATGTATGATGTACTCGTATGAAGCTAAAGTTTTATTTTAAAGGGAATTAGGCGTTATTATAATATTAATATGCAGCTCGAAAAAATATGGGGTTATTTGCGAAAACTCCCTAATTTTATGTCTTATCGTTATACATATATGTATGTAGGAGCGACGCACTGTACGCTGTAGTGCAAAAAATATGATAGCATTTACTTAAAAGTAATTGTAATACCTATGAAATATTTTATTGGAGAATTTTGTGACTTCTTTGCTTCCTAATTATTTTCTATTATTCTATGAAGTTAAGTATTTTAAGCAGCTAAGTATTTCTATTGATTTTTTCTTTTCTAGACCACTTCCCAAAGGCATTATTTAGCTTATCGTTTTTGTCTGTTACATATGTATATATGGATGTATGTATGTATGTATAAGCAGACACAATTCACATTAAACTTATTAATAATTTGTTAAACATACTCTTCATGTACTTGTAAAAATAAAAAACTAAAAAGAAATGCTATAAATATAATTTAATAATTAAAGCTTATTTAATAAGCGATTGTTCATGCAGCTAAATATAAAAAATAATTCATTATTTTTGTACCTTTCACCACAAATGGTGGGGAGGGCGTTATGCGTTTGTGCTGATGTGTGTAACACATAAAAATATTTTAGTATACCGTTCGGTTCAGAATCACTTTTTCAACTGATCTTACGATGTCCATTTGGCTGGCTGGTTGTCAGTGAACAAAGTAAAGGTCGCAATTATCACATACGTTTTATTGGAATCGGTCTATATTTGAGAATATCACTCCCAAAAATTGTTTTAATTGCCATAACTTCCCTAAAAATGTTGGTATTTATATAAAATTTGGCAACGATAACTTCCATATTATCTACTATGTCAAGTGCTGGTAGGTCAATAACTGACATTATGTCTCATACATATAAACTCCATCCCTAAATAACTTTAAGAGGAAATAATTTTATGTGCCACAAATTGCTCTGATATAAATCATAAACATTTTCTTTTGGGGAATCCATGACTGCTCTTGAGTCCCAAATATGGCACTTTCGTAAAAACTTGTCTGTAAATACTGTGGTGTAGGGTATCATATGGTCGGTCTTAATTGACAATACTTTTTTACTTCTTTTTAATTTATTGTGGTGTATTTTATATAAATTATAGTTTCTTTTTTCCCGCACTTTTAAGATTCCCGAGAAAGCGGGAAATTAACATCATATTCCCGGGATTCCCGCCCAAAACTGTTTATTTATTTATTTACTAGTTTCTGGTACGAAACTAATATTTCTTACTGGCTTACTTAAAATAATTAAATCTAGTATCTAGTATATAACAAAAACAAAAAATTCAAGATTAAAGTTATTTTAAGGCACTTATTAGGTATATTTTGTTGACACATTGTTAAATTAAGAGCTCATTCTGCGAATAGGATCAAAATTTGTATAAATGAAGTTTTAGGGAAATATATATAACTCAACAATACGAAGTAGAAATTCTGAAATAATTTCACAGTTTACCAAATTCAGCAGGACGGAGAAATTCAATTTACCTTATTTAATGTAATATTTTTTTTACAGTTGTATACCCATAATCAGCAGTGCTAAATGGAGGTATACTAAGTTTGTCTTTTCATGTGAATCTCTGTTAATATTTATCTAATAAAGTATATTTATATATTCTGTGTCCTTCAGTAATTCTAAGAAGATTTAGCCATTTGCGTGTCAAATTTATTCTAGTTCTTCTACGCCGTTTGGGACAGAATTTTAGCAGAATCGGTTCAGTAGGAAAAGAGCTATTCACGAAAATGTGGAACAACCTGATTGTCATTAAATTTCAACAAATTAATTTGATATGTCACCAAATTTCGTGAAGGTCGGTCCATAATTTACCTAAGGCGTTATATGAAGGCCAATCTCGGAAATCATGTTAGTATAAATAAAAGCTTAACGAATAAGACTCAAAATCACACCACTAGATTTTGTAAAGATCGAGTATTAAGCGCAAGAGTGACTCGCTTAACTTACATTTAAAACAAAACAAAAAAAAAGTTCAAAATTTGTTTTTGTTTTAAATGTAAGTTAAACTAAAGCGTTCTAACTACTACGCCTTAAATCGCTAAACTTGATAATATTGTTGTAAAATTAAACCTACTACAGTTTGCTAAGACAAGAAATAAAATTTCGTGAAGATAGGTCTATCATTTACCATAGGCCCTTTATAAAGCTCATTCGCAAAAATCTGCTTCATAAGCCTTAAACTGCAGCAAATTGTAATTTTGTGGTAAATTTAGTTGGATAAAACAACTTAAGGCACGAGTCCTACATGGATTTACTAAAGTTTTAGAAAAAGTGTATCTTCAAAATTTCCCGGGAATCCCGCAATTAGTTCCCGGCAGGAATTAAAAAGAATTGAAAATCACGGGAATTCCCGGGAAGGAAAATCCCAGGAACAAACTGTAATAGAAATATTGCCTCTTAATTGGGGGTTTTTCCGTTTCCATGAATGTGATAATTATGTCCAACGCATTGCAATTAAATGTAATAAAAAGGTGCCGAAAATTAAGACTTTCCTCGTTGATACTGACACCTACATTTTGGCTAATAAAATAAAAACTTAAAGTCGAACTTTATCGGAAATAAATAAATAATATTATACTAATAAATATATTTATAGCGAACGTACCTCAGTCGGTATCGGCCAGAAATATATGGGAAAAGCATGACTCAATTCCTCACACTGAAGTGAAATAAAATAATAATAATATTTTCGAAAAGGAGTTACGTATTTATGTAAACTAGTTTCGCCCGGTGGCCGAAATTCGACCATTCGGAATTTACGTTACCCGGCGTTTACACATGCAAGTGCAAGATCGAAAAACTCAATACACTCACACATTTTTACTAACCCCATCACATTTTTCGCACTTGCAGCCCAACTTGCAAGAGAATTTGCTTGCAAGTAAATTTTTGACACTTGCAGCAAGTAAAATGACAAATAAAGAAACAGTGTTACCGTGGATGCCTTTGGTATCAATTTACTAGTACTTAGTTATATAAAAATTATGTTTATTGTTGGTTTTCTGTGTGTTTTACAGAATAAAAAACAAAAAAAAACTACTACAAAGCAACACATCTTTATTGTATTTTAAAACATAAATTGCAAGCATTTAAAAAAAATATTTAATCAAAATATTTTCTCAGAAAATTTTATGATATCGGTAACTACGGCAATACTGGATTCACATATTTTAAAAATAAAAATAATTTTTTCATTAAGATGGACCAAAAATAAAATAAAGGAATTATTAAATTATTTATATTTAATATTATTAAATAAATTTCGTGATAACATTAACATAATAATGTTTTTTAACCCAAAAATTAAGCTTTTTCATAAGATGTTTTCGCTTCGAGAACATTTCGCTCATTTCGTGCAAGACCGTCACAACTCAAAATTTGAAACTTTACAGGAGAGCCTTTTTAAGATTCCAACCTATTATTTCTGACCTTCTCTTTCACTAAAATACAGTTATAAAATCAAATGTTTCTTTTTTGCTACAAAGAAAACCACATGTACAAGAGGAATGCCGAACACAAACTGAAATGTGACCTTGTTGATGTTAATTGCTCAAGTTTGTTACGAGAGGTCATAGCCAGGGTTGTCAGATTGATTTCGATCTTTTTCGCCAAATTCAATGTCAAAAATCGCCAAAATCGCCAAAGCATTTATTTTTTCGATTTCGACAATAATATATGTATTTTTAGAATAATTAAAAATATTTTTTCATAAATCCCAAAAAAAATTTGTTCCGTATCCCTAAAATTCGCCAAAAATTCAAAAAAAGTCGCCATATATTTTGTTAAATTTTTATTTAACAAAAAAGGTGAAATGTTTAAAATATTTTATAGAAGTCTACTTAAAGTAAAAAAAAGGATTTTGCGGTAAGTATTAAACAAATATTGGATGTACAATTTATTTGTATGTAGTTGCAGTTCTATTATATAACTAAAACGCTATATAGTTCACCAAGAAGACTAACTTGTTGTCTTCTTTTTTGAAATACATTGTGAAGGTAGAAAAGAAATGCAACATGTGCTATTTATATTCATATAACTTTTGGTTCGTAAAAACGTGTGGAAAACTTCATATCGCATTCTATTTCAAAGCAGATATTTAGTGAATTTCAATATTTCAATACAGGTACCTGCCGTATCCTTGTAGCTATAAATTGTTGGCCTAAACTGATCTTAATTAGATTGAATATCATCATTACAATTTTCTTTTAACAAACTGTATTTTTTCTATTGTATTTCATTAACATCCAAGGGTAAGTTAGGATTCATAAAAAATCTTTAAAATATATTTAAAATCAACAAATTTTATGTGATAATTTGTCACATTTTATAATGGAAAAATTTTCATAAACTTTCATTATATTCATTTTTAAAGAATTCAACTTATTACTTCTTTCAAGAGCACATTTAAATGTAAAAAAAAAATTTCTCGAAGATTATCTTCATCAGCCATTTCAACATTATTTAGTTTTAAATACTGGTCATACATATGAATGCATCAAATTTCATACATTGAAATACTAGAATAAAAAAAATATTATTTCTTCGTTTTGAATTTAACAAATTTCAAAACAAATAGATGGCTCATCAAAAATATCCAACAAAATCGCCAACTATTTTATAAATCGCCAAAAAATCGCCATGTCGCCAAATCGAAAATTAGGTCGCCAAAAGAGTTTGAAAATCGCCACGTTTGGCGAGAAATCGCCACATCTGACAGCCCTGGTCATAGCGTCACAAACATCTGTATTACCGTTATTTTTTCGATAATTCTCTCCGTTCTTAGATCAATTTGTAGAGATTTAAGAGAAGAACATTTCTGCATTACTAACTCGTAAATGCCAAATTTTGAGTTGTGACGGTCTTGCACGAAATGAGCGATTTGAAAAATAAACTTACAACCATGGTGGAATAAGTAGGTGGCAGCGCTACGGCAACAAATACAATATTACAACAAAAATGAAGAATAAGTCTCCGTATACGTCAAAAATTATATTAAACTAAAATCAAATTTTGCCACCGAACGCAATGAAATAAATTAATTTTTAGCCAATTTGTATTTCACTACGGTTACTATCTTATTTAATTTTAATTTAAATAATCAAAAACTTTAATACAATACAATAATTACTGCACAAAACGTGGACTTTTTGTAAACATAAACAATACTTTGACATAAGACTAGACAAACAATGCAAGAGCAAAAAATCGTCATCTGGCGTAGTAATGCCACCTGTTTATTTCATCATGCTTACAACTGACTGTGTAAACACTCAAGTTACTTGCAAGACTTTCGGCTATATCTTCGACATTTTCGTTGATAATACATATACACTATTTGCGAGTAATTACTTGGATGTGTAAAGGCAGGGTTAAGGCTGAGTTAGGCGAACGTTGCTGTCCCGTAACTTACTGTAACGGACTGCTTGCACGTTGGTGCACTTATAGAACATCTAAAAACGTGTCATATGTTTTTCACATACATAAACAAAAAAGCAATAGTATACACAAAACAACACACACAGTGATGGGAAATCAAAAGCTTTAAATGGTGACCGCTGTACAGAAAAAGTACCCAGTGATTAAAATGGTATTAAAACAGTATTTAGTGTATGTAAAAAAACATTAATAATTTAATGTCTGATATTTATATTATAGATTTACAATAAACAAATATTTATTTTAGCATATACATACAAATTTACATATATTATTTTGTAAATGTGCATAGGCAAAACAATATTTTGTAACCATTTAAAGCCTTTTATATATTTCTCATTTCTATTGTATGTGCATATGCATTTGTTTATTTTGTACATCTAAGCATATGTATATGTATATGTATGGAAATATGTTGTATTGTAAGTCGTTTTGTCGAAAGTCCATAAATATACTGGAAAAAAGTACCAAAAAACAGAGCGAAAATACCCGCATTCAATTTAATATACAAGCAGGCCATCACTGCTTTACAACTGTCACGTAACGACGGCAAGAAATTCTAATTTATACAGATTGAGACGTTCCGTTACGTGACATTTAAATTCGGTAAGCATTTACATTGTAAGCAAATAACAAAACGGACCAGACGTTTCGTTAGGGGACGTGGACGTTCGGCTAACTCTACCTTTAGAGAACCAGTGCGTTATACAACAACAACGTACATATTTTAAGAAAACAACAAAATGCACTCTTTTCACCCATGTCCGTGCGTGTCTGTTTGCAAGTACAAAAAAAGAGAAAACAATTTAAAACAGTGATGCTCATTCAGGCAAACAATTGTTTAGAAGCCCCATCCCTTTGTTTTTTACGCTCATTATTTTTGTCGTACGTGTGAGAGCAACAAGTGCACATGTACGATAGCTGCATTGATATTTGTTCGAATACAGTGTGTAAAATAAATAATAATGAAATTAATTTAGTTCCTCGTCAGACAGCGACGAATGCACAAGTGCGGAAGCTACGTTAGTTTGTTGCTAAATAATATGGAATTGCAAAACTATTTTATGATAAAAAATACCTTTTGTAATGTCTTTTATGTTATCAAACATTTAAAGAACATTGGGAAAATGTCATTAAGAGGCATTAATGATTCTTTTCATAGCGATATGACTGGATATACCGATGAGGGGAAAAAACCTTTTTATTAGAAATAAAAAGAAAAAAAACAAATTTTTATATCTAATAAAAAGGGTTTTTTTCCTCATCGGTATACCTAGTCATATAGCTATGAAAATAATCATAATTTTCTTAATTAATCCCTAATCACCAACTCTACAGAAACCCCTAATCAACGGAAGTTTATCACATACACTTAATTCAGTGTGAACTGCATTATTATAAATTTTATATAACCAAAAAAATTCTTGTGATTTAATATTAATAAAAGTTGTGCGTTTAGTTTTGCGTGTCACTGTACTTAAACAATTCTCTCAGAATACATATGCAAAACATTTTTGAACACCAATGATTTAAAACAACAAAAATCATTGGATTTTTCAACCAGTAGTAATCTGTGACGTGTGTTTACAGCACTGGTGTTCAAAAATGTTTTGCATATGTATTCTGAGAGAATTTTTTAAGTACAGTGACACGCAAAACTAAACGCACAATTTTTATTAATATTATATCACAAGATTTTTTTTTTGTTATATAAAATTTATAATAATGCAGTTCACACTGAATTAAGTGTATGTGATTAACTTCCGTTGTTTAGGGGTTTCTGTAGAGTTGGTGATTAGGGATTAATTAAGAAAATTATGATTCTTTTCATAGCTATATGACTAGGTTACCGATGAGGAAAAAAATCTTTTTATTAGAAATAAAATTTTTTTTTTTTTAATTTAAGGAATGGCTATCAGGGGAAGAAAATATTGAAATAAAATCAGATTTTATTTTAAAAAAAGCCATTTCATGTCAGTACTTTCATCTAAGCAAAAGGAAAAAAATACACAATTTCTTAATATTTCCTTAATTGCCAACTCTACCGATGTTCCTAACTGCGCAGCGCTACGCGCAATAGTACTGCGGGACATGGGCACAGATTATATTAAATTAAAATTATAATTTAGCATATGAAGAATTTTACTAAACAACTGTTTAATAAAAACTCCATCGATAAACGGACTGCCCTGCCTGACAATATTTAAGGCGACTACGTCTGAAATGGCTTTTTTTTTTAAATTAAATCTGATTTATTTTCAATATTTTCTTCCCCTGATAGCCATTCCTTCAATTTTTCCAAAAAAATCTTTTTATTTCTAATAAAAAGGTTTTTTTCCTCATCGGTATATCCAGTCATATCGCTATGAAAAGAATCATAATGCATCTTAATAACATTTTCCCAATGACCTTTAAATGTTAGATAACATAAAAGACATTGGGCATTACCAAAGGCATTTTTAATCATAAAATAGTTTTGCATTTTAATATTTTTTAGCAACAAACTAGCGTAGCTTCCGCGCATGTGCATTCGTCGCTGTCTGACGAACAACTAAATTAATTTCGTTATTATTTATTTTACACACTGTATTTGAACAAATATCAATGCATCTATCGTACATGTGCGCTTGTTGCTCTCACACGTACGACAAAAATAATGAGCGTAAAAAACAAAGGGGTGGGGCTTCTAAACAATTGTTTGCCTGAATGAGCATCACTGGTTTACAGCAGTGGTGTCAATTATGATTGTGTTGGTGCGATTACTCTTGTCTCTTACATTCCCAGCGGGAGAAATCTGCGGTTGCGAGGCCTATTACGAGGCCTAATTAACATACATATTTTGCTATGAAGACTTTAGAGCAATTAATAATACAGTGCACGCTCGATAACGTGAACACTCTAAAACGTGAACACCCCAAAACGTGAACAAATTTATTTGTGCATTGACTACTCTAAAACGTGAACAAAGCAAGAAATCTCTATAACTTGAACTTTTTTATCGGTGTTTGTTTTGATCGCACAACATAAATATCAAACTGTTTTCTCTTTTGTTTTAATTCGTACCCTTCTTGTACTCTTCTTTTTCTCTCACTCTCTTTTTTCTCTGTCTCTTCTTTGAAAATTAACTGATTTTCACATATGCGTTGTGCTGTCATAACAAAGAATACAACAACTTTTTGTCAGAATCGGATCTCTTTTACTACAACACGCCATGCTCCGACTTGGTCATTAGACTATGGATAAAACGTTGATCTTGGGGAATCCCCTAATAGTAAGTCATTAGTTTTTTCGTTTTTACGTGCAACACACAAAACATTTTAGTCGCAATTTTGTCTAAGGGAGAAAGTTGTGTTTCAATTGTTAGAAAAACAGAAGATACAAAAAAAGATGACTGATTTTTTTAAATAAAAATATTTCTCCGATTTATAGTTCTGTATATAATTCTGAATATAAATAAACAAAAAAATATGAATTTAAATGTGTTAATATATGCATATCCACTTCATACTTGTTTGGCATTCAAAAACGTGAACACTTTTGTTAACGTGAACTCCTTTGGTTTTAATTAGTTCACGTTATCGAGCGTGCACTGTAATACAATTATCGAAAAATGTTGAGTTATGGACAGACACAATCAGTTATTATTTAAATAAATTTCATTTGGAACCTGCATTTCGCAGAAACTTTTCTTATTTTTTGGAAAAATTGAGCAATTGACAATATTTGAAGTCTTTTTACAACCTTATACAATTCTTTCCAATATTTTTAATTTTTGTCTTCTTGTGATACCCAATATTTCAAACTATCTAAATATTGATTTTCCCTTTCTTTGACTTCATATTGTTGAATATCATTATGGAAATAATCGAAATGCCTTTTCAAACAATTTATTCTCATAACTTCAAATGTTTGAGACATTGAAAATCATTAAATGCATTTTTTATCATAAAATATTTTTTATATGGCATCATTTATCTTTTTTTTAATAAACTCATCCGCTTGCATGTTCGTTATCACTGTCTACAAGACTACTTAATAAAATTCAAATTTTAAGTTTACAGAAGCTAAATAAACACAACATCAAGGCGAATTCATCACAGTTATTCTTGATAAAAACACAAATAAAACAAAACAGAAACAAAGATAATAAATAATAAATATATTATTTCTGTTTAAAGGCCTCAAAACAGGCCGTGTGATATTTCCCGCTGAATGAGAGTGTTTTGCAGAAAACAATTATTTTTTACTCTCGCAAAATAAAAGAGCGTAAGCGTACATGTGAGTTTTGCTTACACAATTGTGTATGACGCTGACATTCCTGGTTTACAGACTTTAATTCTAAAAATATTGAAAAGAAATTTCTATTGTGCATATCTACACAAAAATACCCTTAATGCGATATGTTCCCGTATTTATATGTAAGATGATCTTAAGTCCACGAATATGAATATTAGAATATTGAATATAGGAACGCAAGTCCATTTAACAACTTAATAGCAGTAGCATTGGAATATCTATCAAGTATAAACTAGTGTTGGCAGCGACCAACTGTTTACTTTAGTTGGGCAGTTTGAGTAAAATTCTACTTCGGTTTTGGTTCGGCCGATTTAATCCAATTTGGCCGAACTTTGACATCGGACTAAAAAAGTGACTTCGGTGGCACTAATGGATGTTTGAACACTTTTGGAGAAAATTACTAAAATTTTCTGTCTAAAAATTACCAGGATTTTAGAAAATATATTTTCCGGGAAACTCTTCTCTGAATATAAACACATAAACACGACCAAAATGTGAAATAATTTATAAAGTCAACAATTATAAATTGTATGATAAATAGTACCGCATAAAAGTAAAAAATTTAATGACAAATTGACAGTAAGTGAAATAATTAGAGGGTAGAAAGGTTCCATGTAATAGGGAAACTTTTAGTCTTTTATTTCTAAATCGTTAGAGTACTTGTAATTAAATAACTGAGTTTAAATGAATTTATTTGATAAGATAATTTGAGATTGTACTCATGTTGATTAAATATCGGGTGATTCGTCGTGAGTTTTGATTTATAATGTAAAATATAAAACATAAATTTGAAAGTGAACTTAAAATTTTTATTATCAGTTAAAAGAACAATTTATTGCATTTAATGTTTGAAAATGATATCATGTAAATGTTGGACATGACTACGTCTGAGGTGGTCCATTCGAAAACTCAAATTTTGGACGACTCGTTCGAGCATAGCGACTGGTATCTCGCGAATAACATGAGTAATGTTGGCTTCCAAGACGTCAATCGTAGCTGGCTTAGTCTTGACGACCTCAACATATCCCCAGAGAAAATAATCCAAAGATGTGGCATCGCACGATCTTGGTGGCCAATTTACCGTAGCAAAACCTGATATTAAGTGCTCACCAACATGATTTCTCAATAAGGTCATTGTTTTATGCGCTGTATGGATCAATTTTGCACAAGTTGAATTTTGTACGCTTTAAGGCCGAGATCCTTACGTAAATTACGCCAAGTTGTCAAATACGATAAGCCAACCTGCTGAGAACGACGACGAATCGATTCGGCATGGTCTTCGCGTACACGCGTACTACAGCTGCTTTATTCACTTCACTACGTACTGTATGTGGTCTAAACGGTCGAGCATAATTCACTAATTTAAACTGGGACTCAAATTAGCGAATGGTATTGCTAATTGTTTGAGTAGGTCGATTATACGCTTCGTAAGTTCCTCGAATCGCACGAAAAACATTTCTCACAGAACGCTGATTTTCGTAATACAGCTGAACAATTTTGAGACGATGTTGTAGTGTGAGTCTTTCCATGATGTCTTGGCAAACGATACTGAACAAAAATGACAAAGCAGTTTGATATGAGACACGCTTGATCTGTAAAAAAGCATATTGAAAATCAAACCTCACGATGAATCACCCATTACAATAGTACATTGTTACAGTACGCTTATGTCAACAATTTGCATGTTTTAACACAGATTGAATAGGGGAATAAGAATAATAGTTTTTTTTTTCTTGCAATCTATAACTATTTTTATAGGCTTTATTTATTTAACTGATTTAGTAATTATAATTGAAATTTTTATTACAACTACTTATTGCGGTTTTTTCAACAAGTTTACTTTTGATTTACTAATTCTAAATGATTTGATTATTTTGTTAAAGTTTTTGACAGAAAATTTTGTATATAAAATTTATCTATTTGTACGGATGTGACATTAGTAGAGTGTTTGCATCTTTTTTAAATAATTGTTAAGTCATTTTTATACCATTTTTTTCAAAACTATATTTAAAATTAATAAATACTTAAAGTAGTTCCCTACTTCATATTTATATGTTTCACTAAACTGCACAAATATTTTATTTTTATTTTTAAATAATACATTAGAAACTTATTTCTTGAATTTTTTTTATTTTGAGCACTTAATTATGGTTGACTGTATGTAGTCTTATCGCCAGGTTATTTATAACACAGTACTTGGAGCCTCACCCACAAGTCCCCCATCACCCACAAGTCCCCGGTCGACCTAAGCCTTCGTATAGACAGGAAAAAAGCTTCCAGAATCCTCTCCATACTATATTGATCTTCACCAGTAATATCTCTGAGTTTTTTTTTTTTTTTTGATACTCCAACAGTCACTCTCAGTTTTTTTCTTTAATTTTCCAACAGATAAAAACGTTAAAATTTTGAGATTAAAAACGATTGCACATCGTTAATGCAGAAAGCACAAAAACTGCAATTCGTTACTGTAAAACTGTCGAACAAAACACGAAAATTTGTGTACAAATTTTTGGTTTTTGTGTTGGTTTTACAGCGACTGTTTACATTTAATGAATCAGAAGTAAAAGCAACGGTTTTTTTTTCTGCCAATGACAAATGAAGAAGTGGAAAAAATGCCAGTTTTTCAACTTTGATTGCATTTTTTTAAACGCTAGAATCTACACAATTTTTTTCTCGCGGTATACAAAAGGACATATGGCGTTAGCAATGAAATTTGAAAGTTGAATACATAATTATTTCCAAGTTAACTTATCGAGGAAACCACATGCAACAATCCTATAAGCGTTTGTGTTGGAAAGAGAAAAGATAAAAAAAATAATGTTCGAAAAGAAAAATTTTTCTCTCAAAAATTAATGAAACTGATTACACATGGGCTACACATGCAAGCAGAAATTACACACAATATGTGTAATTACACACAGATTAGCAACACTGGTTAAAACATATACCGAATTAATTGAAAATAAATTGTTCTTAATAAGGAGGAATGGTGGTTGTCCACTATATAAATCTATTTCAATATCATCTTCTGTTATATTAATTGTACTCGTTTCGGAGTCTGCTATAGTTGGACGATTTTTTTTTTCTTTATTATGTATGCCTATCAGGCTTTTAAACTCCATGTATAATATATGTATTAGGGGTATAACTTTTGAACAATTTTTTAAATTATCAAAAAATACATATCCATGCCATATAGACCATTAAAATCTATGATGAAAAGTGGGGTCACTTTTTCGCGTTCGTTAAAAAAGTTCCCCCCCAAATCACTTTGAAGTTTAGTATTTGGATTTTTTTTTTGTGGAGCCTGGTATAACGTTTGGTTTTCTGACCACTGCTTTAATGAAATTGATTTTGAATCTTTTAAGCAATCACTGGAACAATTTTCACATGCTCGGGAATGCTTTCTTAAACATTGGGTCTTCTCTCACCCACTCACTCTAAAATTCACGAACAACAACGAAGTAACATTTGCACGGAACGTGAAATCAAACTTGTGCAAGATATTTTTCATCATTGCAGAACAACACGCACTTTGAACTTAAAGTTTATTCAACAAAGATAATTTTTAGTATCTGAAGTTAATATATAGTACATGACTGTATGTATGGTATTTAAAAATTTTCTTGATATATACATTAGTGGCCACCCCGTAGTGATAGGTATTTTTTTGGTTATACCCCTAATATGTATGTATGTATATCAATACAGCATCTTTTGAGTCTAAAAAAGAAAAATTTTAATTGTGCTTAAAATATTTATATCTATATAATTCCCATCTTTCTTGTGCGTTGCTCCTCAAAGATTTGGGTTTAAGGCCTTTTAAATTAACATAAATTGGTAATATGTCATTAAGTTTACTCCAATTTATGAAAAAAGTTGTTTGATTTATCAAAATCTATCGTAATCTACAATAAAAATAAACGGCTTATAGCATAGATTTATCCGTACTTTGCGTTTGATTTGAATTTTTTTGTACATTAAAAAAATTTTAATGCAAAAACTGCAAAATCTGCACAATTAACAAAAAAACTATTTTTTTAATAAAAAACTTTAAAACTGTTAAATGTTTGGAAAAACTGCAAAATGCAGATAAATCTGCACATTTGGCAACGCTGGTGTTCATTTACTTTATGCTAGGAACATAACTGGGGCTAACGACAAATTTTTGGCCGCGAATATTCGTCGCGAATATTCGTACTAGGTGACCATGTCTGGTTTTAGTTAAGTAGTTTAGTAAATAAAGTTACTTTTTACTTTAATAATTGTTTTTTTTTTTTTTTTTTTGTATAACACATAAAATAAGTATACAAAGTATTTTGCTATAAAAATCGTTTTTAGTTGTGTTTTTGATTATGTTTTTATTTTTAAGCATTATTTTTTTGAATATGGTCACACTATTTCTCTCTCTTTGCAAAAACATTCGTCGTTCGTCCCAGTTGTGTTCCTAGCATAGCTGCCAGATAAAATTGGTCAAAAAACGTCAAATTTTGAGGAAAATATCGTCAAAATCGTCAAATTGACTAAGCTAAATCGGCACAAAAATCGTCATTGTAAAAAACCACTAATTTTTTATAAGTTTTAAAAATGAATTGTTATTTTTAGTTTCCGTTGCTAATAAAATTTTAATATATTCTGCCTGTTTTTTAAATTAAATCAAAATTTTCGTTTAGCAACTTATAATTGAAGTAACACAACCAAACATTTTTTAAAGTATTGGAATTCATAAGAAAAGTAAGAGAATAAACTAAAAAAAAGAAATATCAAACACTTATTTTTCACGTCGAAAATCCTGCTTAAAGCCTAGTACTCTGTTCAACATTTCACGTGAAATGCTGTCAAAACCCATATGAAAAAAACTTGTGCGGAATTTCTATGAAAAAATGTTGATAGAGTTGTACTCTGTTTAATTTGTGAAAAAGTTGCGAAATGTTTCTGGCAACATTTTTTTACAACTGCGAAATAATATAAGCTGCACTTATTTCACGTGGAATTTTAAGCAAATAAAAAAAGTTTAAACTAAATATTAAAATGAGAACTGCAAAACATAAATAACACAACCGGTAACAGTTTTTCATCAATATTTACTTTAATTTTTACTTAATTTTTTATTTAAAAAAATACTTTTTAGTTAAATACATGTGGGTTTTGTTTACATATGCAAAACAATGTCGCATACTTTTAAAGATTAAAAACGTCAAATTGTGCAAACTCGATATAGGTAACATTGATACATGTCAAATTTTTCGCATGAAATAATAGATGTTGCTGAACATTTTTCACAAATTGGAACAGAGTACTAGGCTTAAGAACTTAAGTCTGAAAAAAAAGTTTCGTAATGTGAACCCAGACTAAAGAGAAGTAGTTGTAAAATGCCTGTAATAAAGAATATGCATCGTGCTAAAAAAAAACAATCGTATTTTATATGATGAACATCTAATACTTTGTTCTACTTTGTTCAACATTTCACGTGAAATGCTGTCGAAACTCATTTGAATAAAAAAACGTGTACGGAATATCTATGAAATAATGTTGATAGAGTAGTACTCTGTTCATTTTGTAAAAAAGTTGCGAAATGTTTCTGGCAACATTTTTTTTACAACTGTGAAATAAAGCAAATGCTCTTTATTTCATACGGAATTTTGACAGCAGTAAATAAAGTTTATAATAAATTGTGTGAAAGAAGATTACCAGCAACCAGCAATGTATTTTAAAAATTACTTCTATTTTATTAAATTTTTTATTAAAAAAACACTTTTTAGTAAAATACATGTAGGTTTTGTTTATATACGCATTTTTTTTTTTGAAAGATTAAAAGCTTCAAATTTTGCAAACTCTCGAGATAGGTAGCATTGATACGTGTCAAATTTTTCGTATGAAATAATAGATGTTGCTGAACATTTTTCACAGATTTGGACAGAGTACTGGGCTTAAGACATGAAAATTACTGCCAATCAAATAATGCAAATAAAAAAACAGGTGCCCCGGTAGGCTAGCTGGTAGTGAGCTAGTCTATCAGTGCCGGGGTTGCGGGTTCGATTCCCGCCAGAGACTCTGGTCTCCTGCAGACAAGCGAAGAGCTTCGCGGGACTAGCATAGGTAAAAAAATGTGAAATTATATTAAAAAGATTTGTAAATTTGAACAAAATTTTTCATATGAAAAATCGTCAAATTCAGGGTATAAATCGTCCCATCGTCAAAAGACCATTTTTGTACCTAAAAATCGTCAAAATGACGATAAATCGTCAAATCTGGCAGCTATGGTTCCTAGCATTACTAGCAAAAACTTGCAAAGAGAGAGTAAGTAGGAATTTAAAGAAATTGCTCTCAAAAATACTAAAAAGTAAATGAACACTTTGCCAGCCAAAATTTCCAAGTTAAAGTAGTGACAAATATACAGGAATATTTGAGTACCCATTAATTATTCTAAGACTTGGGAAAATGTTATACATTACGGTAAAAATAATATGATTTTATTAATTTATATTTGTTTATGTTGAATAAAATGAATCATGAATTGGATTTTTTTTTTTTTATTTACGAGGTGAAAGAAGAATTCGGATTTTCATCAATAATAAAAGATAAAAAACCCTTTGTTAACAATAACAGTATTTATAAGGCAAAACAAAATATTTAATTTAATAATCTATGTAGGTATAACCTATGTATATAGATACATTAAATTACAACGTTACAGACTGACTGACAGAATCATCTTCGCACAGCCTTAACGCCGTGAGCTATAAGGTTGAAATTTGAACCGGATAATGGTCTCTCGCTAAATCGATACACTAAAAATCGAAGAAATTGACTAACAGTACGAAAATTGTGTGTGTGTTAGTGAACAAATTTAGTGCATTGCGACTCGCAAGAAACTACTTTCATGTGTAAATGCTAGGTAAGATGGAATTTTTGGAAATTCGAATGTTTAGGGGATAAATAGCGTAAAAACGAGTAAATTCGCTAACCGCATAACTCCTTTACTAACCGTGGATTCATCCATGCGTTCCGAACAATATTTTTGTCCGAAGAATAATTTTTTTACTGAGAGTGTTCTTGAGAACGATTCACCTATTTCGGAAAATTTGCCGGAAAAACAAAGCTGACAGCACAACTTGCAAACTACTTAAATACATAACCAAAAAAAAAAAAAACAAAAGCAATATAGTAAGGCGTTATTATGTTAAGAGCCACGAAAGAAATAAAAGGAAATTTACATCTCATGTAGCATCACATCAAGGTGATAACACAAAATTATTAATATATGATGCCGCTAGAAAACCCGCGACACATCTAAAACGAAGCACGAAGCTGTATCAGTAAAGCCAGAGGAAGCCTTAATTTTTGCTAGAAACCGGATTAACTTAAAAGCAGTACTCAAATATGCGTCAATTAAACATAAACCACAATTTATGCTCAAGTTTATGAAAAATGTAGACCGTTGAGCTTTCGTTGCAAAAATTGGTTGATCCACAGCGGGAAGAATTCTGACATATCAAGTTGAAGTGTTGTGCTCAATTGAAGTGGAAAAATTTTACCTAATTTTTAGCTACTGGATTGTAGGTTCCACCGGCCACAGCATGTTTAAGCAAAACTTTGAGAACAACACTTCGGAAAGTTTGACCAATCACTTTTTGTCGCATCAGGCAACCAATAAAAATTATTTGTTCAGCAGGTAAGATTATTTAGATAAATCGTACACCTCAGTCAGTACGGGCTTAAGGCTGAGTAAGGCGAACGTTGCTGTACGCGTAACGTGCTGTACCGTACCGCTAGCACGTTGGTGCACTTATAGAACATCTAAAAACGTGTCATATGTTTTCACATACATAAACAAAAAAGCAATAGTATACACAAAACAACACACACAGTGATGGGAAATCAAAAGCTTTAAATGGTGACCGCTGTACAGAAAAAGTACCCAGTGATTAAAATGGTATTAAAACAGTATTTAGTGTATGTAAAAAAACATTATTAATATAATCTGATATTTATATTATAGATTTGCAATAAACATATATTTATTTTAGCATTCACATACACATTTATATGTATTATTTTGTAAATGTGCGTAGACAAAACAATGTTTTGTAACCATTTAAAGCCTTTTATATATATTTTTATTGTATGTGCTAAGGCATTTTTTTATTTTGTACATCTAACACGGCGTTTACACATGCAAGTGCAAGTTCGAAAAACTCAATACACTCATACATTTTTACTAACACCATCACATTTTTCGCACTTGCAGCCCAACTTGCAAGAGAATTTGCTTGCAAGTAAATTTCTGACACTTGCAGCAAGTAAAATGGCAAATAAAGAAACAGTGTTACCGTAGATGCCTTTGGTATCAATTTACTAGAACTTAGTAATAAAAAATTATGTTTATTGTTGATTTTCTGTGTGTTTTTAAGAATAAAAAACAACAAAAAAAAAACACTACCACAAAGCAACACATCTTTATTGTATTTTAAAACATAAATTGCAAGCATTTAAAAAAAATGTTTAATCAAAATATTTTCTCAAAAAAATTTTATGATATCGGTAACTACGGCAATACTGGATTCACATATTTTAAAAATAAAAATAATTTTTTCATCAAGATGGACCAAAAATAAAATAAAGGAATTATTAAATTATTTATATTTAATATTATTAAATAAATTTCGTGATAACATTAACATAATAATGTTTTTTTAACCCAAAAATGAAGCTTTTTCCATAAGATGTTTTCGCTTCGAGAACATTTGAAAAATAAACTTACAACTGACTTTGTAAACACTCAAGTTACTTGCAAGACTTTCGGCTATTTCTTCGACATTTTCGTTGATAATACATATACACTACTTGCAAGTAATTACTTGCATGTGTAAAGGCAGGGTAAGCATATGTATATTTATAAACATATGGAAATATACTAATATAATACTAAAAAAAAGTACCAAAAAAACAGAACGAAAACACCCGCATTCAATTTAACATAGAAGCAACCCATCACTGTTTTACAAATGTCACGTAACAACGGCATTAAATTCTATTTTATACAGAATGAAACGTTACAACTACGTACATTACATTTCGGTAAGGTTTTGCATTGCTTTTCATATACCAAAAAGCGAACAGCTGATTGATACAGTACAGATACGGTACAGCAAAGTTCGCATAACTGAGCCTTAAGCCTTTACAGACCACTAAAACTAGAGATTGTCAAAGAAACAAAAGAAATCTCAACATAAAAAACCAGACTGAGACTTTGGAAACTTTTCAATACACATAAAGTAATGGAAAAATAATTTTAATGAAATTGAAATGTGTTGACCGAAGCACAAAGGGCAAAGCAGTGCCCTATCTGTCATCCCGGTCCAATTCAATTTCGAGCTATAAATAACTTCGATTCTCCTATTTTTAATCCGCAGGCAGACACTTTAAAATATGGAATAAGCTCTTTACATGCGTGGATTCGTTGTTTCGAGTTTGTTTTAACACTTTCATACAAACTTGATTTAAAAAAAAATGGCTATTTCGTGGTGCCGAAGACACGAGAATTCTTGCTGAAAAAAACAAACATTTTAAAATTAGGGCTTTAAATGAAGCAAATGGCAGCGGCAACGCTAATTATGGCAACACAGCCAGAAGAGCATTTGCTCACACTGAACTTTTAGCATCGATCTTAATTTTTTTTTTTTTTTTAATTTACACATAATTTTAATAGATACATAGGTATTTCCTCAGAACTTGAAATTGATGCTCGTAGGTTTCGTGCTCATTGCATTTAAGCCATTAAATATTTTTTCAAAATTACGGATGGTACGCAATATCAGCCACACTACATAAACTAGTATATTACTCTACTACATAAAACTAGTTTATTACTCATGTTAATAATAGAAGCTTCACTAGTGTCCGTAGGTTGTCATGCAGAAAATGCTTCTTAGGCCCACACAAATTGTATGAAAAGATAGAATTCGTCACGCTCGAAAAGATTCAAAAGTGCATAACATATTTGACATGTATCATAGAGCTATGGATATCTTGCAAGGAATGTCAATAGGCCTGGATGTATGTATGTATGTATGTCATGCATAATTAATGAAGAGTATATATTTTAGGTTTCCTAAATCTAATGAGTTTTGTTGCGACTGTCAAAAAATCTAATTAAACATTACAAATAGTTTATTGTGCACACATGTCTTTGTGCCAATAAGCCATGTTATTATGTTGATATTTATATTAAATTTGGTCCAAACTTATTTAATTGCAATCAAAATAATCTTACCAATTATTATTGGAATCGGTCCATATTTGACCATAGCTTCCAAACAAATACTACTCCCGAAAAAAGCTTTTAACGCCATAACTTCCTTACAGCCGTACCTAAATAAGAGCGGAAGGCGGAACGTTTTCTTCCGCGTAGCCCTAAAGGCCGTGTCAGATAAAACTTTGTCGCTTTGCGTGACGTTTCTACCTTCGGCAGAAAAACGCAAAGCAAAAGGTGTATGCCACAATGAAAACTTTGACAACACTCACGCATTGTTTGTTTACTTATAAAAGCGGTTGGTAATTTGTACATTTAATTATTTGTTACAAAAATAAAAGTTAAAAATGTAATTGGACGGTTTTTTGGAATTGAATTTGGCAATAAAATTTAAAAACAAAAGAAAATTATACTAGCCAATTGTCAAAGCGCGTAAAAAGATGAGAGTTGGCTAACTTTTTGCTTCGCTCCGCTTTGAAAGTACTTTATGTGACATGTTTCGTATAAGTATGTATATTTTATCTTAGATGTCAAAGCGAATCGGTAACGCAACGCGAAGCAAAAGTTTTATCTGACATGGCCTTTACGCTGATATGCCATGCCTAAACAAGAGCGTTGACGTTGTGTCACAAACAGTAGTGTTAACGTTCGTGCTTACTAAAACCCTCATAAAAGAAAAAATAAATGGAATTAAAACCGCTAGTTTGACCAAAAAATAGCTAATTTGCCATTATTTATTATCAAAAGATTAAAACAGGGCTGTAAAAACCACAAATATAACAACCCTGCTTATTTAAACGCGCTGTCAAAATCGGATTTTCCAATTGCAAAGCGTTGACGCCGCGCTATTTAGGGAAGCTTCATACAAACTGTATGGGCATGAGGATTTTTGACAGCTAGAAAACGCGTTCCGCTCTTGTTTAGGTATGGCTGTTATTAACTAACGTAATGACAATGACTTTTATGATAGTTGCTATTTCATGACAAAGTGTTCCCATTAAAAGCCCCTTCCTAACACGGTGTTTACATTTGCCAATACTGGTAAGACAGTTGCAATTAGGGTTGTCAGTCGGGCTTGTTTTGGCTGGATTGTCCAGCTTTTTAATGGCCTGTCCAGTTTCAAGCTAAAATAAAAATTTGTCCAGCTAAAAAAATTTTCCACAAAATGCTCTTAATATTTATTTACTTAAGATAAATATAGGAGCGATAATTAATTCTACATTAAAATAAGAAACTAATTTTTGAGTTATGACGTTGTTCCAGCAAATGAGAGGATGTAGATATATAGTACATATGAATGAACTGAAAAAATTTAAGTTTAGTTATATTTTGTTATGTTAGTATTGTAGTAAAGTATTATAAAAAAAAACAATGTAATAATATTAATGTCATACTCGTACATATGGGAATTTTTTAATAAAATTGTTTGTACAATAAACAAGTTACTTTTCGTGAAAATTTTATTTCAAAATGTCCAGCTTTTTTTTAATATCCAGCTTTTTTAATTCACATGTCCAGCTTTTTGATAATCTGGTTCTGGCAAGCCTAGTTGCAATACATGCAAACTTTTTCACTAATTCATGTACACTTTTCCAACTGTCTTGCAAATTTGCAGACAGTAAAATGGACAGAAATTTGACATTTGCTGACGGTAATTTGAAGTTTTATTCCCAAAAGTAAAAAAAAAAATCAACAATTAAAAGAAAATTAATAAATTATGCTTTGGTTTTGCACGTTTCATCTTTTGATGCTCAACTTCTTTTTAATTCCCTTTTGAAGAGGCCATTATGTTCACACGCAGCAACCGGTTTCAACCTCTTTGCTTCAAAACAACAACACTTTTATTCAAAGCGAACCAAAGAGAAAAAGAAAAGAAAAAAATTTACATGCAGCCATTGTTGTGCATATACCTACGAATGAGAACACAAATCGTACTGCCCAAGTACAGGCATCTCCGTACCAACCCCTTTTCTTCTTGCTTCCCTCTCCTTAAAACACAAGAGCTGAGCATCAAAAGATGAAACGTGTGAGTGTAGACTTTTACTTAAGGGTTATCTATTGGCGATTTCTTTTCTGAGAAAAATGTTGCATAAATGGTACATGCTCTACACAAAAGAGATAGAGCATGTACCATTTATGCAACATATTTCTCAGAAAAGAAATCGCCATATGTTTACAAAAAATAGTCGTTAAATGCTATTTTTAATTTTTTAAGTTCATATAAAACACGATTAGCTAGAACTTCCACTGTGACATTCACGTTAGACATTTTTTTAAAAGTGAACAGTCTTAACTACTGTCCGGACGCCTACGTCACGAAGACAGCAAGTAGTGTTTTTGGCAACTAATATGTATATTCTTACTGTCTTGCCAGCACTGGCAAATGTAAACGTTAGGTAAAATCACTTAAAGGCAAACAAATTTCATATACCTACATAGATGAAGATATCGATGGAAATAAATTCGACACAAACAACTTTTATATGAACCTTTAACATAATTTTGCTTTGGCGGGTCCATGATTGCCCATGGGTCCTAAATAGGGTACATTTGCAAAAATGTTTTCCTATATACTGTGGTATAGGGTATCATATGGTCGGGCTAGACTATACATATACTTATGTATATACATAAATGTTTTTGTTTTACACATGCTTCATTAAAATTGAAGTCATTAACCGTTAACCGTCAATATGACAAATGATAATAATTGTCTAACTATTATTTATTTTGATTCATTTAGATTGTAGTGTAGTCAACAAAGAGATGGCACAAAGTGTGGATACATCGTTTATACCAGACCTGTCCAAGGGGCCCTTGTGCACTTACCGTAAGAGAGTAAATTTTGATTGGAAACGTTTAAGGCTGATATTTGAAATGGAACAAGCTCTACGTATTAAGGTACATAACTCTTAATTACTATTTGAATTATAAATGTAAAAACTAACCAATTTTTGTTCCACTTCTAGTATAAGGTATGGAAAATTTTAGAAAATGATCCTCTATTCACCCAACCCATCGCACTCTTACCCACCGATGAGCAACAACGTATTTGTGCCATGCAAATGAATCGTATGGCATATTTAGATTTAGTTCCTAAAGATATCGAACAGCGTTCATTTAGTGAGAAAACTAAATATTTGATGATCATTAATGAAGCTTTACACACCTATTGTCCCAGTTTGTCGGTGAAAATTGCATTGGGCGTTGGTCTGTTTAATAATGCAATACGTGCCTTAGGCACTGAAAGGCATATGAAATATTATGAGGCTGCTTGGAATCGTGAGGTTGTTACATGTCTGGCCATAACGGAGGTTTCACATGGCAGCAACACAAAAAGTATTCGCACCACCGCTACTTACGATCCCGAGACACAGGAGTTTATTATTAATACACCAGATTTTGAGGCTGCCAAATTTTGGATTGGTAACTTAGGTAAAACTGCCACAGTTGCTATGACTTTTGCTAATCTATATACACCTGATGGTGTTAGTCAGGGCCTGCATGGGTTCCTCATTCCCATAAGAGATCCAAAAACATTGCTGCCCTATCCGGGTGTTTTAGTGGGTGATATTGGTGAAAAGATCGGTTTGAATGGCATTGACAATGGTTTCGTGAAATTTACCAACTATCGTATATCTCGTGAGAATTTATTAAATCGAACGGGTGATGTTACTCTAGAGGGTGTGTACGAGAGTGTTTTCACTGAACCGGGCAAAGTATTGGGTGCCGCTTTGGAATCATTCTCAGCTGGTCGTATTGGTATAATGCAAGAATCAGTTAATACCTTGTCAAACGCTGCTGTTATAGCGGTACGTTATGCTGCCGTAAGAAAACAGTTTGGCCCCGAAAAGACTGGCCCCGAAATGGCTATAATCGAGTATCAATTACATGTAATTATTTAAATAGTCAATTATTTAAGAACTTTCATCAATTTTTATTTAATATTTTTAGCAATGGAGAATATTCCCATATCTGGCTGCTGCTTGCGTTTTAAAAATTTCCGTTGTTGAATTGACTAATCAATATTTAAAAATTATTGAAAAATCTCAGGTCGATTCAAATGGTTTCGAATTATTGGTAAGAATTGATAAATTATAATAAGTAAGAATTCTCTAATTCACTATCACGAATCTTTTATAAGCATTGCCATCAGTTTAATGTACATATGTATATATATCGTTAGCTAAGACGCAAATGGACCTAATTAACCAAAAATTCAAATTCTACTGTTTTCATTGATTTTCACTGATATATTCCATTCGATTTTATTAACAAACAAATAAGACTGCTATATCGGTTGTTCCGAATCTTTAATATCCTTTACCAGATCACTCATCCACTACCGCAAATTATCAAAAGAATTAAAAAAGCGTATTCAATAAATAAGTGTGCTATATTCTGTGCCAAATCTTTGATACTCTCCACCGACAGTAAGAATATTTTAGGCGTGGGCCCTATATAGGATATATTAATAATTAATTAATCTTTATAAAAAAAAACGTCAGTATTAAAACTGGTTGCGGTTTAGACATACATATGTTAAATTATTGTCCGACAATCAGAAAGATTTATACTTTTATTTCTAGTCATATAAAACTTAATTTGAACCAATTTGATTAAATTATCATGATTCGTAACATTTTATTAAGCCGAACTAAAATTATTTTCGAGAAATTGTCAATTGTAATTCAGAAAGCAAAAAAAATTATATTAACTAACTGCACAAAAGAGGTAAATATATTCGTATATTATATTTCTTTGTATTTTTTAAATGCATATGTTTATGATTAATGACCGACCCCGTGTCTTTCATTGACAACGCAGTAGCTTGGTGGACTATACAGTTTTGCACAGCACGAGCGAAATCACCCCCAGTCTATAATATCATCCAAGTAGACTCATATTTGTTCTATCATGCCAAGACCTGCAACGGTTGGAACACGAATGTTTATTTTTTGGCATAGGCTTTAACTTAGGACCGAAACATTTTTAGTGATTTTCTTTTATACATTTTTTATATTTAGAATTACAATTGAAGCTTCCTGAATGAAAACTGACAATTTCTGATTTATTACAATTGACTAATCTAAATTACAATTAACGCTTTCTGCATTACAATTGACCGTTTCTGTTTTACATTGATGCTTTCTGAATTACAATTGACAATTTCTGATTTACAATTGACGCTTTCTGAATTACAACTGACTAATCTGAATTACAATTTACGCTTTCTGAATTACAGTTGACTAATCTTAATTACAATTGACGATTTCTGATTTACAACTGGAAAAGGTTTAGTTGTGGTGGAGGCTGTCAAAATGTGCTATTTTAGGACGAACATTTTTACGAATTGAATTAGACGTTTGTCATTTATTACCTAATTTGTCTCACACACACCCACAACTAAAACATATTCAAAAGAACATGTAACACAATAGATACGGAATATTTATACCCACACCACATTAGTGGATGTGTGTAACGTCTTAAAATATTGGTCCTAGACCCACCTTAAAGTATACATATCGACTCAAAATCGCTTTCTGAGTCGGTCTATCATGTAACTTTGTGCGCAAAGTACAAGTTTCAATTTTGAAAATAATTTAAAGAAAATTGGTACATAGTTTCTAATTGGGGCCAAGCCTATTGAAAATGGGGCGAACACGTCCATAACTTCATATAGCCCCCATACAAGCTCCTTTCCAGAATAGGGCCTTTGTGCCCACTATAAAACCAATTTAAATGAAATTTAAAACATAGATAGATCCATATTTATACGGACACATAAGATATGCATTTTTTTTAAAAAAAAAGGGGGAGGTAATTTATGCTTCTCAAAAAGTATCAAACCGATTTTAATGAAAGTTAAAACATATATAGATGGATCCGTATTCATATAGCCACATTGGCTATGAATTTTCAATATGTATGCATACTTACAGAAATGTGTTCTAATATACTGTGGTGTAAGATATCATAGGGTTGGACTTGACCGACTATACTTTCTTACTTGTTTTATATTAAAAAAAAAGAATTGCCGAAGCAATAAATTTTAATCGATTAATTGACAGAAATTGTTCGAATTATTCGTTATTTGAATTTATTTATCGAATAACGATTAATCGAGTAGATACGCTAGTAAATATTACATTCACCCACATTAGATGACTTTCATTTCAAATTAATTATAAAAACTTTTTTTCAGACACAAATTGTATCTGAAATTCATGCAATTATTTCATCGTCAAAGCCTATGATCACATGGGCTGCTCGCGATGCCATACAAGAGGCTAGAGAAGCATGTGGTGGCCATGGATATCTTAAGGCATCTAAGTTAGGGGATCTGCGCAACGATCACGATGCCAGTTGTACATACGAAGGAGACAATAATGTTTTGGGGCAACAGGCTTCTAACTGGTTACTAAGACAATGGAGTGGAACAATCGAAAGCCCGATGGGAACAACAAACTTTTTGAATAACCGGGAAAACATACTTAAGCAAAGTTGTGAAGACTTACTGAAGCATCACAATATTGAATCGATGGAATGTAAGTCCTATAAAGGATAAATATTGTTATGTTTATAAATAAATTTTTGGGTTTTCTTATTACTTACAGTTGTCTTAAGTTGTTACGAGTGGATGTTGTGTCATTTATTACAGACCACCTCAATTCGAGTTTCCACAGATATTGAAAACGGCCACAATCGTTTTGAGGCCCGAAATAATTCTCAGGTATACGGTGCCCGCGAAATGTCTATAGCTTATGCTGAGTATTACTGCCTTAGTAGTTTCGTTGAGCGGCTCGAACGTCCCGATATTAACGGTGAATATGGCAAAATTTTAAAACTGCTCTACGATGTCTACTCCATGTGGTGTTTGGATCGCCATATGACAACATTCTATGTGGGCGGTTTTGCTCACGGTTCCAAATTTGCTGATTTGATAAGAACTCGCCTGCTACACAAATGCGGTGAATTAAAGGATTCAGCCGTCTCTGTAGCAGATGCTTTGGCTCCACCAGATTTTGCCTTGAATTCTGTTATTGCCAAATCCGATGGTTTATTGTATGAGAATTTACAAAGTGCATTTATGGCAAATGCCGGAGCTTTTGAGAGACCACCGTGGTGGCGTGATGTAATCATACCACAAGTTAAATCAAAACTATAAAAGAATCTTCAGCAAAATTGTACTTTTCATTTAAACAATAACACAGGGCAACACAACACAATTTTCCAGATTTCTGTCCATTGTTTTTGGTTAAATTAAGAGTGGAGAATACGATGTCATCATTATTTTTTTCTAGCAGCTAAAGTTTCAATGATTAGTGACATTTATTATTTGCATAATGTACAGCATTTTTTGTATTTTTCGCTTAAGATTTCCAAAACTTCAAATATTTTCTGGATTATTTATCCACATAAAAATCTTTTTCATTTGATTAGAGTCACATTGGTGAGTATATCAGTAAATCTATCTTGTATTGCGAGGATATTCCAAATTATTTTTTTGGGTTAGTCCATTAAACCTTGAAAAATAAATTTTTCTGCCCAATTTTTAATGTATGCTCAAACTAGACCTTCCAACGAATTCTTTTTAGTAAAAAATTTTAAATCCATTAAAAGGGCCCTGAAATATTTCGAAAACAACGTCACATTTTGTTTTCTACGTGTTTTTAATATTACCAAAAATAACAGTTGTCATCATGATGATTACGAGGCTACCGCCAAAGCATTGGTGTCGCAAACTTAAGAGTGGATCTTTTGGACATTGCCGTAAAGATAAAGCGCAGTTTTGGCAAACACAACATATTTAAAATACACAGCTTTCACGAAGTCTAAAAGTTAACTACACTGTAAGGATATAATACCCTCAAACAACACAAAAACTGTCTGGATTATTGCCATTATATTGTTGATTATTTGCATAAGAATCAGTGATTTTGATTTAAAAAAATTTACATAAAAAATGTTTTAAGAAATAAATAAAAAACAAGAATTTCAACATCATTCATGAAATATTCAATAATGTGACTCTACTCAACTGAAAACGACTATTGTGTAGATTAATAATCCAGAAAGTATTTTAAGGTTGGGAGGACCGTTCCCGAAATACTGACCGAAAAATACAAAAAATTGTGTAAATTATGCAAACAACGAATGTCACTATATTTTTTGGTAGGGAAAAACTAATAACGCCATCGTCATCAGCAGATGAAAATACATATGGATCAGCTTAATTTAATTTAAAAATGTTGAAAAAGCTCCATATGCTGTGTTGTTTTATTTAGAACTTTTTTTTATTTCTTATTATTTTGTAAATAAGATTTGCAATTAACAGGGGCAAAGAAAAGAAATCTCTTAAATTAAGTTTACTTTACGTACTTGATATACAATAGTAAATTTATAAATTTTTTAGTTCTTAGTAATAACTTTTCAAGCCCAAGATCGATTTTGAAAAAATAATAATTAATATTTTTTATAAAATTATCATTGGGCTTGAAAATTTATTACGAAGGAATAATACATTTATTTTATATTATTTTTAATCAATTTTTTTGATTATTGAAAATCTTTTTTTAATGTATTTATCTTTCTTTTTGCATTATTATTGTGTCTAAAGTATTCCATATTATCTAGTTGTCTAATTTGAATTGAAACATTTTATTTTATTTTATTTATTTTATTCTTTAAACAATTTAGTATATATTAAAAAAAATAATAACGCGATTATGTATTGTTTAATTTACATAATGCAGAAATAAGTGCATATCGTAACCTTAAATGCAAACAGGCGTAATTACATTTTTATTTTTTTTTACAGGAGAAGCAAAAAACTTAACAAAATCAATAACGACAAGGTTTTCTTGGTGTTTGAATTTCTTTAATAAAGTCGCCACTTTTTATCGCAGAAATCTTAAAATTTGCGTGAACATGTAATTTAAAACGTCCGTTTGCATTAAAGGTAACGAAATATTTGTTAAAATTTGTTATTGCCAGTTTTGTGCGTTTCAAATTAGTATAATAAAAAAAAAACAATCTTTTTTTGTAAATAATCGATTATATTTTGTCTAAATGTATAAAAATGTTTACAAATTACAAATTATTAAATAAACAAAATTTTATTTCTCTCGTCATATTTTTATTGTAATTTGTTGTTTTTATTTAAATTAGATATTAAATATGCAATTATGGACCTACTAAACTAAATTATGTTATGAGGTTTAGGACTACCCAGTTGGCAAAACTGCCGTCGAAGACATTATCGTCAACGATTTATGCACGACATGTCCTCTATCACTTAGGATTTCTGGAAGACAATTTTAAGTAAAATTAAGTTTTTAAACGACGACATGCCCGACATTGTCTTTGTCAATGCCTATCCACGAAAACATGACCGACATTGTCTTCTAAGGTATCCTCTATCAAAAACTACACACGACAGTAAGAGCGACAGTGTCTTGTAAGCTGTCCCAAGAATGATATAAAGAGATTACGCCATGCGCATGTTTTCCCGTTAGATGACGTAGCTTAACCCAAGCTAGGGTTACCTATTCGTGTATGTTTCGTGACGTCATTTGACCCACCTGCGCAGAAAATTCAATTTTTGAGTTCGTGTTGTCGTAATCTTTCTTCTATCATTCTTGAGCTGTCCTTTATCAAAATGTATCCGCGACAACATGACCGACATTGTCTTCTAAGGTGTCCTCTATCAACTACTAAACATGACTATATGAGCGACATTGTATTGTAAGCTGTCTTCTAAACAAACAAAAATATTTTGTTCAAAATAAAAAAAAAAAAACAAAAATAACAGTAAAATAACGATATGAATAGAAAACAACCAAAGCAATGTGAAGAAAATCAGTCAGTCAAGTCTGAGAAGCCAAAGAATAAAGTATGATTTAAAAAATATGTGCTATTGTATATTTTTATTTATTTGTATAATTTTATAGGCGACATCATCGTGTAAGTTCCAATTTACATTAAACGATTTTTGTCGTTGCGATTCTTATGTTATTGGCGAGAGATAAAAGAGAAATTAAAAGGGGTACACAAGCGAGTGTACTTCGATTCGTTCCCAGCTAGCATATGCTGTTTTTTAGAGGATTATGTTTAATATACAACTCCTAACAGAATCTTCTGATTATCTGACGAATTACAATAAAAAAAACATAAAATTTTTTTTTAATTTTTTATAAATTTTCTGACACGCTCGTCTTTTAATCTTGGAATTTACCTGTCACGACTCTTTGTAAAGTCATATAACAATTACTGAGCTACCTAAATAAGAGCGTTTTTTTAAACATGAAAATTCTATTGTCAATTCAATTTCAATAAAACATGGACGTAAGGATCGGCCGAATAAGATGTTCTAACCGGGTGGAGTTTAATTCGCGATATAAGAATTTGTTTCGTATAAAATTGTATGAAAATGAGAAGAGTAGACATGAAAAATGCGCTTCATGTTTTATTTAGGATGTTTTATGCGGCTGAGCATTTCACGAGTTGCACGAGAATCCATATATGAGTCTCATACGGTTCCTAACATGCTTTCTGAATGACGTTAGATAATTTTTAAACACATCGCAAGCGATTCCCTCTACGATTAATATAAGCGTCTTCAACTGTGTTGTAGAATTATCTTACAGAGGAATCAGCTTGTGTAACAGTTTCTCGTGCGAGGAATCTTCTACGATTAAAAAATGCGTTCGTCGGCGATCAAAAACGCTCTTCGAGAGATTCCAGGATACTCTTATACGATTGAAAATGCTAGCTGGGTTTTGTTCATTCGCTGGTATCAGTGTGGCCATTTTGGCATTTTTGCAGCTAAATTTAGCATTAAAATTTTTTATTTAGCTGCAAAATTTTCATTTAGCACTTGGCATTTAATTTAGCATTTTTATAAAATGATTTTAGCTGTTTTTTTTTTAGCATTATTTAACAAATGTTGTCGAATAGTTTTATCGATTTACTTACAATTGTTTTATAAATTACAATTCATTTTGACTTAACCAAAAATTAAATTTCGTATGAAAATGGATAATTCACTTTGTACTTAGACAAAAATTCTATAGTGTGAATGTTTGAGAAGATTGTTTGCCTTTAACTGCTGAAAAAATAATAATTTTGAAACTTCAACTTTTCTTAAATTATAAGAAATTAAATGGTGTAAAAAAACGTTGTATAGCATAGAAATTTTGCATGTATTTTTTACCAAAATCTACCCACTTGTTCAAATATCATTTATTTCAATTTCGTTCAAAAGAAGTCACTAAAATATTTAGTTTCGAATAAATTTTCAACAAAATCATTAAAAAAAATTTGCATTATTTTTAGCATTTATTAAAATCATTTTTGGCATATTTTGGCCCTGTCTACTGCCACATTTATACTACATTTACACCTACACAAAATCTAGAACTTAAGGGATTTTGAGCGAAATCTTGTTTATTTCTACTAGATTTTCCATACAAAACAAAATCTAGTTCGTCACTAGATTTTGGCAAAATCTCCCAAAATCTTACAATACTCAACGATAGAACTATGAATTTCATACTAATGTATTAAAAAACACAGCTCTGAACAAGAAAAATCTGACAGTTTGACAAAAAAAAAAAAAAATTTAAAAAATATATACATATAAAAAAAAGCGGGGAAAATACATTTGCGGTAAATTAATAATTAACAAAAATAAACATTTGTGAAAATGGATAAGCCAATAATAAATAAGCGGTAAGAAAAGAAACTGTGTAGCATTACAAAGGCCTTAATTTACAGAAAATGTACCTACAAAGAGGAAAAGCAGTGCAATTCTAATGAAGAGGCGCTTTTAATACTTTTAATATTGTTTTTAAAGTTTTTATTTGTTTTGCAATAAAATTGTTACATATAAAAATTTGCAATTTTGTTTCTTATTTGTTTACCTTTTGGGTTATAGTCTTAAGTAAACTCCTCGTCATTGGGATGCTCTTTTTCCGTATCAAACGTCTTTTCCCAGGTATCATTTATTGCGGGTAGTATATTTGCAGCAGTTTGTGAAACCTTATATTTAACAAATTCTGGTGTTTTTTTTTACGCAACAATCTTAATTCCTATTCTATTTTTTTAATATAATAAAATTAGTTTTTGGCTTTTCATGTTTGCTAATAAAAGTTTACAATACAATTTCTTTTCTTTTTCAATCAGCTGTTTTTATTGTGAAAATGAAATTCGATAATATGTCAAAAAGCACTGGTGTAAACGCCAAAAAAGTTCTTTAAGATTTTAACTAACCTTGCGGCCACACGATCAACTTTTTGTTGATAGTCTTTTACATATACTGTTTGTCAAAATTTACATAAATTGAAAGCTGTGACGTAGGCTGCACGCAATTTTTAAGCAATTTTTAAGCAATTTACTTTCAAGATGTCATCAAGAAAACAATTTATACTGACAAACGAAAAATTTGCTCACTAAACTTCTAATCAGCTGTTAAATTGACCATGAAATTGCCAAACAAATGGATATACAAAATTGAGAGCAATCTCGTGATCAATTTAAAAAGTGTGAGTGTGTTAGTGAAAAAAATGAGAGTGAGAGCAAATTGAAAGGAATTGAAAGACAAAAATTGATCGTGTAGCCTCCAAGTAAAATCTACTAGATTTTGTGTAGGTGTAAATGTAGTATTAGCTGTAAAAATTTTTAAGATCTGGTCACACTGATTCGTTGTGTAAAAATATATGTATACACAACAGTGATGGAAAATTGAAAAATTGAGACGGTACTGACCACCAATTAAAAGAGTACTTTATTCAACACTTTGGTAAGTTTTATAAAACATATATTTTATTTAAAAATATACTCAAAAAACACAAACGTTTAAAAAAAAATCAAAAATTAATTCATTTTAATATAAAAAATTAAAATGTTGGTTAACAAACTAAAAACTAATACATTTTAATATAGGGTGTCTTAAAATTAACGAAGCGGTTTGAATTCGTTATAACTTTTTATTTGAGAAATAATTATTAATTTTTTTTTAATACAGTATATAAATGGGGAATATTTTTAGTTTAGTTATGAAAAATAATATCTCGCAAGTGGTGGCCATTTTCTGCTTCGCAAATTCGTGCTCTTTCCAACACATTTTCCATAACCTTTCGCAAAACTTCAGGTGTTATGTTGTTTATTTCCTCGCGTATATTGCTTTTTAATTGCTGGAGGGTTGTAGGCTTATTAATGTAGACTTTTCCTTTCAAATAATTTAATTTGAGTGTCAAATAACCGTGAGAAGCTTCAGAGACAAAATATGTTTCTGTTTTAGAATGATTGTAAGCACTTATCCCCTGAACTAGAGGGAGAGAAAGAATGTTATTATTTATTTTCATGTTGCACACGTTTCACTTTGTTGCTTTCCCCGATGTTTATAGAAGCACTCAAAATTAAAAAAACACCAGCAAAAAAGGCCCGTTATGTTTTCGTCATGATTATATTTCGAAAATTTGATGTATATAAAATACTTAAATTTTTCTTCTTCTTATAAATTTTTTAAAATATGAAAACAAAGAAATTATGTTTTGCTTCTTGTAGTGTTATTGTTGTTTCCATACAAAACACGTAAAACAGGATTTTATGGGTTCAATATTGAAATATGTTATTTTAACTTTTTCATTTGAAATTAATATAAAATTAAAAAAAGTCCGTTCTTCTGCAGAAATTTACTTTGAAATTCAATCAACAGTGCACCTTGTTAATTTGACATTTTTGTTTTTTTTTTGCTGTGTCTATGTACATATGTACATCAGGAAGCTTGTCCGGAATATTTTTCCCCTCTTATTATTTTGTTGGCATCTCTTAAAAAACTATGAATATGTACAACGGAAAAGGGCTGTTATCTTTCTTAATATTAGGCAAACAAATTCTTAAAAAACAGCAGTATTGTAAGCAGTTGAACGGTTAAAATGTTGAATA
The DNA here is from genome assembly GCA_943735925.1 of Pollenia amentaria. Taxonomy (NCBI): domain Eukaryota; kingdom Metazoa; phylum Arthropoda; class Insecta; order Diptera; family Polleniidae; genus Pollenia; species Pollenia amentaria. Next base: position 68,611,845 of record OX031007.1, on the reverse strand, counting down.
TTATTATAAAGAGTTCTTAAAAATATCGGATTCGATAGTAGTAAATAAATATCGATGTATCGATATATGGGTATTTTAAATATCGATATTTTGATAAATCGATATATATTGCCCATCCCTAGCTTGACCGTGTAAAGACCCCTTAACTGGGCATTTACACATGAAAGTAGTTTCTTGAAAGTTGCAATACACTCACACTTTTTCACTAACACATTTACATTTTTCTACTTTCAGTCGAACTTTCAGCTAGCTTTCAATGAAAATTGCCAAATGAATTATTTTTTCGTATATATAAAGAATTTTAATATATTTTTTCAACTAAATATTATTTTGAACAAATGCCTGAATAATGCGGCTTGAATAACTGGCTCGGCAACTCTGAAACTTGAAAAAAAAAGCAAAACAATAAAAGGAGAAGAGATTTTTTTGATAGAAGTTTGCCCTTTGACGACATTTTGAAAATGAAATTTCACTTTCATGAAAATTTTCATGAAATTTTATTATTTTTTTGTGAAATTTGTGGTGATAATACGTGGTGCCAGTTCTAGCTAAACGTGTTTTATATGCACTTAACAAATTTAAAATAGCATTTAACAACTATTTTTTGTGAACATAGATAACCCTTAAGTAAAACATGCAAAACCAAAGCATAATTTATTAATTTTCTTTTAATTGTTGATTTTTTTTTTACTTTTGCGAACAAAACTTCAAATTACTGTCAGCAAATGTCAAATTACTGTCCATTTTACTGTGTGCAAAATTTGCAAGACAGTAGACAAGACAGTTTGAAAAGTGTACATGTATCAGTGAAAAAGTTTGCATGTTTTGCGACTGTTTTGCCAGTACTGGCTAATGTAAACACCGTGTAAATTACAACACGGCGAAAAACTCTTTAAACAGCTGGGCTAGAATGCCACCGCATTATCCCTCTTGGATTGATGTCAAATTAAAGAGTACCAAAAATTACAGCCGTGTATTTTTTTATTTATATGTTATTAATTCGCAAACAACTTTTTCATTAAACAAAAATTGGTGATTGTTATAATAATAAATAAAAATGGAGAAAAAATTAAAACATCTTAAATTAATGAAGAATACTCTAGAAGCATTATGTATCCTTCATACAATTAATCAAATAAAAGTTATGCCTGTGACAAAAGTGAAAAGAAAGCGGTCTTGTTCAGTAAGAGCAACCAATCGGGACAGGAGGAAGAATGGGTTTTTCGTATTGACCTTTTTACGTGTAAAAGAAGTAGACCATCAACAATTTTTCATATACACTAGAATGACACCTCAAGTATTTGAAGTTTTGTTAAACCTAATCAAGCCGTTCCTACAAAAAGAATCAGTAAGAGAACCTGTGCAGCCAGAATGTCGGCTGGCAGTAACTTTGCTGTAAATGTTTTTATTTTGGTTATATATTTACATAAATTTTAACAAGTTTTTCTGCTCTTTCGTTTTAAAAAAGATATTTAACACAAGGATCTTCATTCCAATCACTCGCTGGGAGTTTTAAGTTGGGTAAAGAAACAGTTCGGTGCATTATTTTGGAGACAACTGAGGTGATTTGGGGCGAATTGAGCAATACTTATGTGGCTGAAACTAACGAGGAAGATTACAAACAAATTACTCGAGATTTTTGGAATATGTGGGACATGCCCAACTGTATCGGATCTATTGATGGCAAGCACATTGCCATTCAATGTCCGCCTAATAGCGGCAGTCAGTTGTTTTGTAACAAAAAATTGTCTTCGATTGTGTTGTTAGCAGCATGCGATGCACGGTATCGCTTCACCCATATAGATATTGGAACGTATGGAAGCCAAAGCGATGGCGGTAAGTAATTATTTTTATTTTTTTGGTTTAATTATTTTTATTTTTTTGGTTTAATTATTTTTAACTTAATTTTATTTTATGTAGGCATCTTTCAATTGAGCCGATTTGGAAAGAGGCTGCTTAACAACAAGCTTCCAATACCTGCGCCGAAGATCTTGCCGAACACGGATTTAAAAATACCGCACTTTTTTGTGGGTAATGCTGCCTTCCCTTTAGGAAAAAATTTAATGCGCCCTTTCCCCGGCGAGCTCTTGTCAAATGATAAAGAAGTATTCAATAAAAGACTATCAAGAGCTCGGGGTACAATAGAAAACGCTTTCGGGATTTTATTGTCTCGCTGGCGAGTACTTCTGACAACTCTACATTTATTTCCCAATAATGCAGAAAAAATCGTATTGTCATGTGTTGTTTTGCACAATTTTATAATGCACAATGATATTGATGCATTATATATTCCGAACAATTACATTGATTGGCTGGATTCGAATGGTGAAATTCAGGCCGGGTCGTGGCGAAGTGATGTCGGAAATACTATACCATCGATTTTACCCTCTTCAAATATACATCATTACGGTGGAAAAGAGTCGACAGAAATAAGAAATATTTTATGTAGTTTTTTTAAGGGTTCATAAGATATTACTTCTTACGTTCAAATTTTTGGAAGGTTAAAATTTTGTAATGAATTTTTTAGGGTCATTTTATGAAAATTTTAAAGATGTTTACAAATTGTCGTCGTTTTAGAATCATGTTTTTACCAAAAATTATAGCAAAAGTCTGTAGTTTTATAATTTTGCAAAATAGTCCATTCGATTGCAAAAATTCGAAACTATGTATAATGGAATAAAATCGGATGGAAACTAAAAATTAGGGAAGTACCGAATACCGATATATCGGCAAACCTAAAATATTGCCTAAAATATCGGTATCGGCGGTATTCTACTGTCGATACGCCGATACTGTTTTTTATAGTTTTATTTAAAAACTATTTAATTTTCAATGCTTATTTTTGCATAACAACTAAATGAAATAGCAAATTTAAAAGCGGAACATAATATCAAAACAGAATAATAAATTGTTTTTTTTTTTAATTCTTTAGCTGGATGTCCACATAAGGCGTTCCATGCGTTTGATACTTTCTTGACTTTTTTCAAGATGCATGCAAATGTGGAAAGTAAAGAAATTAGCCTAAGTTGGCTACGGGCTACAAAAGTAGCCGTGTCGTGTAGCGGCTAAAAGAATTATTCTCATAAGCACGCATGTATTCTATTTTTGACATCTTGTAGTCGATGGTCGGTGGACTTGATTGTGTTTATAGCATAATCCCACTTAATGCGTACTAAATGAGTGCATTGTCCGCGTTTGCTGTGTAACTTATCTACAACATTTTACACTCTACTTTTTTGACAGATGCTTAAATCATTCAACGAATTGAACGCGTAGTGTGGAGCTTCAGCCGTTTTGCTTTGACCCATTGTAGTGAAATGTTCTCACTGCTAATTCTTTTATGTATTTGTTGTACACAACACGTATGTACATATTTTTTTAATTTTTAGATAATTATGCTTATTTTTAATAGATGCTTGTGAGAATAAAAATCATTTTGTTGAAAATTTTGGGCTACTTCGAAGAGGCTACAAAATCCATAAGCAAGTCCACTGCTACATTGTCTGACGTTAATCCGCTAGTTAACAGTCTTCGAACATTATAAGAAAATATCATCATATATATTAATAGGCAAGTGGATTTCTTAGGATCCCTTTTACGCCTTAACTGTATATTGTATTTTAACAAATGATATATCATTCGAAAGATATTTTTTGGGAGATTATGTTAATTTAAATTTTGTTAAGATCGATTTTGTATTTCACGAGTTATACGCGTTAGAAAGTGGTACTAATACAATTCACATACGTGTGAGCAAAAACAATGTAAACACATAACAGAAGCAGTATTCTTTGTTTTTGTGTTTACATAGTGAAAAGAACAACAACATGCAGAGTTTTCTGCTATGCATTAAATTGGAGAACAGTAGAGATTAAGAAATAAAAAAGAGAAAGACAATTTTAAATATTTTGTTTTCTTTTTGGGAGAGTTGTTACCGTTGATTTCTGAAATTTTTGCGCTTATGAATAATTTTAATGTTATTGTTACATTATTAATATGGTTACATTGTAAAGAATGTGTTTATTGCATTTTTTTTTTTTTAAATAAAGTGCGATCTTTTGATGGGCTGCGATTTTATATAACAGACACTACCGATCATGGTCATTTGTTATGATAATGATGTATTTATAAAAAATATATACATACCTAGGTATATAGAGAGGTTATAACAACATAATTCATCAACGAAATAAATATAAATGGAAAATAGGTATATAAAAGGCTTTGTTATAAACATTGAGATTAGGGAACTTATATACATATACATTTTTAGAAAAATTGTCACTAAATTTCATATGCCTAAAAGAAATATCCCTCATAAAATTAAAAATTGTTCTGCTCTACTGAGAATTATTACATTTTGAGTTACTACCCTATTTATAATCAAGCGCGATATGTTTTTTAACATTATATAAATATATTTCTACATATGTATGTATATACCTATTTAATAAAGTTTTAGATTAAATAAATATTAGAAATAACGGTACAAATAAGTTATTTCTAGATTGCAGTCGATTGTGTCGACTGCTGGCCCATACTAGTAATAAATAAATAAACTGAGATAGAGAATAGTTCAGAGGCCCAAAAATTGGCGACTTACTTAGCATTAGTTCTGAATGAAAGACAACCGGCTTCAATCGTATCGAAAAAGGTATCTTACTGAGCTACTATGAATATGCATTTTGAAATTGTGAAAGACACAGTCACTCCTTGGAAGCGTTTGTGAACAAATTATAAGAAAATCCGAGGAGGATGAGCCTTTGTCCATCCTTATCTGTGGTTCTGCTTATCTTCGATATCCTAATATTTCTAGAGACGCAATTCCGCTTAGTGCAGAAATACTTATTTCAAAATGAGTTAAGTCGCATCTGAGAGACTATTTTCCACTGCAGGTCTGGTTCAAACGGATTTGCGATCTCTGCATAAGTTGGGAATACCTTGTATTTTTAAAAAAAATCTTATTAATTTAAATTTTAGATATTTATAACCTATTACTCTATTCTTTTCTATAAAACATTATTTATTTTTTGTTAACATCATCATAAAATCAAACTCATTATTTTTTAAATAATATTAATAAAAAATTTAAATATTTATGATCTCTAACACTATAATTTTGTATAATAAAAAATTGATTCTACTTGAGTTTTGACAATTTTACCTTTATTTTAAATTAAGTATTTCGTTATCGAAGATATTTGATTTTGAGTATCGGTATCGTATCGGCGAAAAGGCGTATCGTAACCCCCTACTATAAATGTTATATGGAAAAACGAAAACAGTAGTGTATGTTTTAAAAAATGCAATAGTGAAAACAAAAAATACCAAATAAAAAATTTACAAAATCTTCTGTTTTAAGAAATAAGAATTATTCTTTGTTGAAAGTAACATACCAAAATACAAGGACTTAAAAAAAAAACTTTCATAACTTGTCTTCATTGACTAATAAAAAAATTAGTTGTGGCCAGTGACTAAAGAAAACAAACCCTAATATAATATAATAACAATCTTATACATATGTATACCCTTCACCATGGTACGATGAGAACAGAAAGTTACATAAATACGGTTCTTAAAATATAAATAAATCTATTTTGGGCCACGCCCACTTCTGCCCATCTTTCGTCGGATGTTGTCTATTCATAACAAAGATGCTTAAACATACATACATAATTTGGAAACTTTGGCTCTTTCCGTTCTCAGGATATAAAGAAATCTTTATCTTTGTATGGAGGAATGCCCACTTCTACAATACCGTCCACATATTGTCAGATGTGGTGTATTATTAACCAAGATGCTTGTATCTAATTTGGAAACTTTCCGTCCTCCAGACATACAGATGGACATCGTTAAAATAAATTCGCTATACATGTGCCTATTTTTTATGTGTAAAAACGCAAAAAAGTCTAAAAAAACAAGGTTGTTACTTTCGGTGAATGGTACAAAAAACAACAACACCGATCTGGCTGAATTTTTATATCAAACAATGCCGGACTATATGTGACATAACTATCTGGTCCGCATAATATTTGCAGTCTTCATTAAACCCATTTCAGCGGACAGACGAACATCGTTAAATCAACTTCGCTCCTCATAAGGACCCAACATACATATGTATATCTACTTTATAAGATCTAAGATCAATATTGCAGAAATTACAAACGGAATGTCAAACTTATAAACAGTGAGGCCTTGATTATCCGAAACAGACAGGTCCGACAGCATTCTGGATAATCAATTCTTCCCGGTTAATTGAATAATAATTTTTAATAGTTTTTTGTGTGTTTCTTTTTAAATTATAAACGAATATTGTTGTATCTAAACATTTAAAAATATCAAAATTATTCAACAATTTTATGTAAAGACTTTCTTATGTATGTAAAAAATATTAGGAAAAAAAGTAGTTTTGGCAGTAAATGCTTCCAGGTAGGGAATGGTAAATCGATTTCGATTCCAATCGAAAATCGATTTTGTGTTAAATAAAATGGATTTTTTGCAATCGAATTCAGCGATTTTATACTGAAATCGATTTTTGGGCTTTTGAAATCGATTTTTTTTTAATTATTAAAATTTTGGCAATTATAAATTTTAATCTTTATTAAACAGATGAAATGTGCAGATGAACAATACAATAACAAATTTTTAGTTGAATATACATGTATGTATGCATGTATATGCATAAAAACTTAACAATAAAAGCTTAAATGTGTTTTTGTTTTGAATATAAATTTTTAAATAAAATCTTTTTTCTTTCTGATTTTATTTAGAATCTCACTTGGATGGTTCTTGTCTTATTGGCTTACACCTTACCCTTAAGGTAACCCCATAGAAAAAATGGGCAACAGTTAAATCGGTCGAACGCGAACTTTCCTAAATCTTTGGGATCTCCATGTTCAAAAGTACCCAAGGAAAAAGTTTCATTTATTTATAACAATTTTTTAAGGAAGTTATAGCAAAATTACTTTCATATAAATTTTATTTTATTCAACTTTTACTTTACTTTTTCGAACTTAAACGTTCGCACTAATTTTCCTAATTGCTTTGTTATTCTGTACTGATCGCGACCTCTGTGGGACTCGGAAGCTGCTTGAGCTTCTTTTATCAAAATATTGGAGACCTAATAAAATGCATGTTGAAAGTTATATATTATATAATTTTAATCCAAATGTTCATACTTTTTTACAATACTAATTATTGTTTTTTATATATAAAAGTAAAAACCTTAAGCTCAATAAGTTATACGATTAAATAAAATTACTTTCAGCTTATATTTTTCATTGTACAATAATATTTCAATTAAAAACTTAAGTTTTGTTCTGATCTGTGACATTACGAATATTTAGTAATAAAAACTTTAAAAAACAATAATCTAAAAGAAGTGATGATTTTATTAGAATAGGAATAAATTTTCGAAAATCATTTTTATAGTTTAAATTGCTCTACTAAAAAACTTAAAATAAAACTTAAGAACTATGCAGGGAAACTTAAGTGCACAAAGCCGATGTTTGTTATTTAGTTGAATTTGTATTCCACTTTTATTTAACAAAACTACATATATTTCTAATGCACTTCCGTAACATTTTTATGTAAAATTGTGTTCAAACTGTATTGGGAGGTAAATAGCTTGATTTTATTGTAATATATTTTGTATATCCATAGATATCTATGAAAAATCTTTCAAATGATTGTAATATTGGCCACATATGTACGCACAGAAGTGTAATTATAAGCAAATATAGGACAACTTAAAGTAAAAGCACTTGAGCAGGCCATACCTGAACAGTTGGAGGGTAATATTATTTATTTTAATATAATATACATACATATATAGTTAATTGTATTGACGTTTTATATTAAATTTATTTTGATTTGTTTACAGATCCTACTTAACCACCTGAAGAAATTTGAAACGCGTTTAATGAGCTTCATTCTTTGTCAGCATGTATCTATCAAATAGAAAGTTTAAAACATGAAAATTATACAACTCTTTTAATATATGTGTACTATTTTCTAGACTCCTACTCTCTCGCTCACAATTTCGTATTTTTATATTGAAAACATGCATGTATTATATTTAAGAAAATTGTCATAATATGTATGTAAGGTTGTTGTTTGTTTTATTTATAAGAGTTTAGCTTTTACATACTTAACCGGGCATGTTCTGTTAATCGAAATGAAGTGGATTTAAAATTAAAAAAATTTTCATAGCAAGCCTGCAAAGAAAGTTTGGCTCAATTCCAAAACATCATAATACTTTGTGGTTCAAAGTCAAAAATGTATCATCAAGCTTAATAATGCACAGTTTGTAACAATAACATTGTAAAATTCTGCACGATTGCATTTAAAAAAGCGAGTTGCTTTGCAACTAACGTTTTGGAACTCACCCTTCATAACAATATTTCTTTTTATATCCTTCATACTTTGAGTATTGATTATCTTTACAAGACCAACTATTAAAAACATGAATAACTAGTAATTTTGTAAATAATTCCAATTAAAATCTCGTTCGTTTTCAAATCCACTTCATTTCGATTTCTAGAATATGCTACTATATGTACGTACAGAACAAATTTAAATGAGAATAATTTAAAGTGGCAATATTGCCAAATTTCTAATTAATTATGCATTGTCTGAGTTCTAAACACTGTTATAAAACTTACTTGCCGGTGCTTTCCAAATAACCTGCAGCCGCGTTCTAGAAATCGATTCCAACTGAAATTCAACTAGCAAAAATTTTGAAAACGATTGTGTTTGAAATAGCATATTCTTGTTTATATAAAAAATTATAACATTATCAGCCATGTCACAGAGTACAATTCCGTTCGGAAACGAAGAAAACATATTTGTTTATTGATAGCAAGTATATTTTGATAGTTTTTTGGCCTTTAAGATAGAGAAAACTCCCATTCAGTTCATGAAAACTAAAATGGATTCATTCCGCAGTTTTTTCGTAATTTTCTGATGCACCAAAATACGGAATGAATTCCGTTTCCAAACGGAATTGTACTCTGTGACATGGCTGTATACTTAGGTTATAGCTACCAAAATCTGTTCTTATAATGAATAAAATTTGTAGACTTTTTCGATTCCATTAATTTTTTTAATTAAGCTTGAGGTCTCTTTTCTTTTTGTTATAAAAAATATTTTAAACAAGTTAAAGTGCTATATTCGGCTGTGCCGAATTTTTGATACCCTCCACCGACAGGAGTGAGCTCTTTATGATAAATACATATATATTATTAACTAATAGATATTGGGAATTATTTCTTTTTCATAAGCAACTTTATTATATTCAACATTTTTCATTTTTCGAATTTATTCTATGAGTTAAATTTCAGTTATGTAAAAAAGCTTTTTGTAATAGCTCTATTCCTTAAATTTTTTTTAGAAATGACTTTATAAAGTCATTTCAAAGTCTATTCATGAAGGAATAGAGCTATTACAAAAAGCTTTATAAAATACATAACTGAAATTTAACTCATAGAATAAATTCGAAAAATGAAAAATGTTGAATATTATTAACTACACTGAACCAAAAAACGCTATTTAAAACAAAAATTTGCGTTTTTATTTTAAAATTGCATCAATTTTTTTGAAAATATATTAAAAACAAAAATGTTCAATTTTATTTTAAAAAGAAACGGTGTGGTTTTCAAAATTAGGCAATAAAAATCATATTTAAAACAAAAATGTACGTTTTTGTATCAAAAAATATTATTTTTTTACTAAAACTTTTAAGAACAAAAAGGTTTTCTTTTATATTAAAAGGCAACACTTTTGTTTTTACTATAAGAAGCAGAAAAAACATTTTAAAATTTAAAATTTTTCGTTTTTGTTTTAAACAGTTTAACAATTTGAAAAACGTATTAAAATTAAAAGAGGTTTGTTATTGAAAATAAAATAAACAATTTTAATTTTAAAAGTTGACACCATTTTTTATTAAGCGTCATTAAAAAAATATAGCTCAATGCAGTGAGTGTGTTAAAAATTTAAAAAAGTAAAAAAAATATTAATAGCTCGGTGCAGTGTGTTTAAAAAACTGTAAAAAGTGAAAAAGTATAAAAAGTTAAACAAATATTATAGCTCAGTGCAGTGTATTTTAAAAAATATAACAAGTTACAAAAATAATAATAGCTCGGTGCAGTGTGTTTTAAAAAAAGTTAAAAAAAGAATATTGTAAAAAATGGAAGACAATTCTGAAGATTTTTTAGCGGTATATGATATCCATGATATTTTGCACGAGCCAAATACAGAAAGTGATCCTTTAGAGGATCTTTTAAAACGTTTTGATTTGATGGTTGTAATGCCATATCTAAAAGGTAAGTTGCAACTTATTATTATAAAATTCATTTTTTTTAGGTTATGTGTTAGTCAAAATGTAGCCAATATTAAAATTTTTTTATTATTTTTATCTTTTTAGAGAGTAGTGTAACATACCGAAGTCTTCAATACTTAAAAAATGAAGATTTAAAAGAAATCATCCCCTTGATAGGCCTTCGAGTGGAATTTAGAGAGAAGTTATTTGCGTGGCGGAAAAAAGAGGTGTTTATTAATAAGTTTATTTAATATTCTTTGCTTTATTTTAAAATTTTTTAGTTTGGTATTGATGATGACACTTTATCAGCTCCGTCAAAAGTGCAAGATTGGTTGTGTCATTCGCAAACACAATCATCATCGAACAACTCGGGTGCAGCTGAAGTAAAAGTAAGTTTTTATCTTTGAATAATTAACAAATGAAATAATTTCTGGCTTTAATTATAGGATTTAAAAACTTTATTGATGGAGACGTCAAAGGGCAAAGCCATTTTAAATTTTTACGAAAAGGCAAATGCTCTTACCAACGTGAACAGAACGGAACTTATTAATATAATCGTTGAGGACTCTCTTTTTTGCAATAGGTCACTATCACCAAAGGATTTTACAAATATTGTTGATGAGATATGTAAAGTTTTTCCCAACGAAAGAAAATATCATGTAAGTATTTGCAAATCAAACTAATAAATAGACAAGTAAAAGTGCTATATTCGGCTATCTGACAGATTTATTGTTAATGTTTCTATTTTTACATTTTTTTAGGAATACTACTTTATAACACGGTGTGGTAAAATAAATCCTTCTGGAAAGCTATATTCAAAATATGTAAATATGAGATTTAATGTTTATATATAAAAGATATAAAAGTATTTTCTAGTCCTCCAATAAACTTATATGCAAATAATAATGGTAAAATATATGTAAGACCAAAATTACTATAGGTAGTTAGTTTTTGAAAAGTATTCCATTAGATATGTACATCCAATGATTTTTTGTAATTATTTTAGCACATACAAAATAAAATATTAAATATATCTAATAAATTTTTGTAAATATTTTAGAACATAATAATTATTTTTAGATGTTTAAGCTAAAGGACTTTTTATTTATAAAATATTATATTTATTTATTTCTATCGATTATTCGCTAACCTTTAGTTTGCATCGGCAGTAACTTAAATTTACAAAATTTTAATATGAATAACACAAAAAAACCAAAACAAAATTTTGAAAAAAATTTTTCTTAATTTAAATTCCAAAACCTATTTGTCATAACACAATTACAAAAAACCATAATAACAAAAATAATATATAATTAAAGTATTGGTTTTTTGTGTTATCCATATTAAAATTTTGTAAATTTAATTAACTGACGATGCTATCCAAAGGTCAATAAATAAATATAATATTTTATAAACAAAAATACCTCAATTACAAATTATAATTATAAATCAAATAAGATTAAATAACTTTTAAGTTGTACTAAGCTGTATATTTTTATACTCTAATAAACCTTAAAAATTTAATAATGAGTTAAATACTTATTGCCTGGTGTAAAGGTAAGTATGAAGCAACGTATACCTTCAAAATTAGGTACTTTTAATTTAAAATTACACATTTTTAATTTAAAAATATTACATTTTTGATTTAAAAGGGCTATATTCTTGTTTTAAAAACTATAATTTTTAATACAAAAATGGTATATTTTCTTTTAAAATTGACTTTCACTTTAAATCAAAAATTATTATTTTTGATTTAAAATTTTTTTTTATAAAAATTGCAGTTTTTAAAATAAAAACGAAAACTTTTAAAACAAAAGAAAACCAGCTTGGCTCGATTTCACAGTTGTTTTATTTTAAAATAAGATTGTTTCTTTTTGATTTTAAAATTTTTTTTTTTCTGTGTAAGCTTCACAAAAACGAGCGTCAGCATTAAAATTAGTTACGGTTCAGACATGAATTAAATTATTGACCGACAATAAGAAAATTTTATGAGTTTCTTGTTAGGACTTTGAACATGCTTGAGTAAAATATCATGATTCGTATTTAGCCGAACTAAAATGATTTTTAGGACCGTTATTTGTATTGGACCTATGGTAAATTATGGCCCAATCATCCGAAAATTCTGAAGACTGATTTCTAGTATTAACAGAAAATTTCACAAATTTGCATGATATTTTTTCTGGCCATATGAATTTAAGTAAGACATTTTACCGCAATATCTATATCTGTGATGGTTTAAGGCGAATTTTAGTGAGCTTTATTTGGTTTTAGGCGCAATAAACTGTTTTCCGAGAGTACGGTTTATATGGGGACTAGGGTAAATTATGGTCCTATCTTCACAAAATTTGGCAGTGTGATTTCTCGTTATATAAAGCTGTGTGGTAACGAATTTCAATTTGATAGCATTATTTATTACTGTTTTAGGCATGCTAAACTGTTTTCCGTGAGTAGGGTTTATATGGGGCCTATGGTCAATTATGGACAGATCTTCACGAAATTTAACAGTATGATTTGAAGTCGTATAAAACGAATTCGTGCAAAATTTTATGTCATTCCGTGCATTATTCCACCATTTATGTTAATTTTTGTATCAAAATTATAAATTTTTTTAGGGTGGTGGTTCCAAATTTTGATTCATAGTTCTGAACCTACTGAACCGATGTTACTGGATTTCAATCCCAAACAGCTTAAATTGTAGCTAAGGAAGACCGCTATAACACCCAATTTACCGAACTTAGTCAGAAGTCCTAAATTTGGCCCCAGGGTCAAATCAGTAAATTGTTTGAATTGGCTAGAAATAGTTTTTTGAAAGGTTTGTTCCACAAAAAACTAGCGACCAAAATGAAATATATATTAAATTGTAGCTAAGGAAGACCGCTATAACACCCAATTTGCCGAACTTAGTCAGAAGTCCTAAATTTGGCCCCAGAGTCAAATCAGTAAATTGTTTGAATTGGCTAGAAATAGTTTTTTGAAAGGTTTGTTCCACAAAAAACTAGCGCCCAAAATGAAATATATATTAAATTGTAGCTAAGGAAGACCGCTATAACACCCAATTTGCCGAACTTAGTCAGAAGTCCTAAATTTGGCCCCAGGGTCAAATCAGTAAATTGTTTGAATTGGCTAGAAATAGTTTTTTGAAAGGTTTGTTCCACAAAAAACTAGCGCCCAAAATGAAATATATATTAAATTGTAGCTAAGGAAGACCGCTATAACACCCAATTTACCAAACATAGTCAGAAGCCCTAAATTTGTAACACAACAGTTTTTTTTAAAAACTTTGTTCTTCCAAAAAGTAGGGCCAAAAATGAAATGTTTATTAAAATTTTAAAAACACAGTATATACATGGGTTAATTCCAAACACAATGCTTTTTTTTCGTCTCAAGCTTTTTATTTCTTTCATGTAAAAGAAAATAAAAAAACAAAAACGGCAAGTAAGCTCTAAAATAATTAGCAACAAACAAAAGTAGTTGTTATTATTGTAAAACTTTCTGCTAAATTGTGCAAATGGTGCTTTAACTGTATATCATGCCTATTACATACAAATATACCTGTCTCCACACATGTTATTCATTAAGCAACATGGAAAAAGAGTTGAAAACAATAGAACAATAATAAAAAATTCAACTGTTTTTCAATGATTGTATTTATTTTTATTGCTTTTTCCTGGTTTTACCTGAAAAATGTTATCAATGTCATTTTGACGTTCTAATTTTACTTTGTCTCTGCGTTTTTTCCGTAATGTCACATTTTTTTTAATTAAGTCATAATCATTACTTGAGCTGTTTCGTTTGCTTTATGTGCATCGCTATTAAAAAGTGCAAGAAGTGATAAATTGATTAAGATAAAAAATAAAATAATAAAATCAATTATTTGGTGTTTTCAAGTGAATTTATAATCGCACGATGGTAAGTACAGCTAAAAATTTCCGTACTGTCACACAGTTATTTAATAAAAAATCGTAAAAAATAAAATAAATAAAAATGTATATTAATATATTACGAAGTTTTGATCACTTTTTCTTGTTTTTATTTTCCGTGAAATAACTTTTTAGAAGAAAAAAACAAAAAAAATATCACAAATTTCTTTACTGTCACTTTTAAGTAAAAAGGTTTTTTTTATTTTAAAAGCTTATTTCTCGAAAATTCTGATTGATTTCAATACTGTAGTTCTTTTGATGTAAAGATAAAAACAAATAGAAAAAAAACCAATCGGGAATCAATTTTTTATGAAATATTCACAGATTCCGATGAATAGATTTGTTCATGAATTTTTTGTTAATATAATTGGATTACTTTTATTTTTTGTTTCGTTTTTATAAAAAAGAAAAAACAAACAGTAACCAAAAACAAAATAATGAATAAATGTTTAAGTTTTCGTTACACTTGAAATTTAAATTGGATTTTCTTTACTGTCACTTTTTATTTTTTCAAGTTTCCAGCAAAATACAACAATTTCTTCCAAATTGTTTGAAGCAAATTTGTTACTTTAAATGTAAGCTGCACAAAAACAAATTTTTGTAAAAAAATTACTTTTTTTTAATTCTTGAATTATAAAAGGAAAAAAAAATAATTGGAATCTCTTCGAAAAATAACTTTTTGCTATTACTAACCCGTTTTTTTTAAGAAAAACATCCAAAGCTGGTAAATAATAAGTAAACGAATGCGATAGTAGGCTTTGTTCTAACATTTTTGCATTAATTTCTTAGTTTTGTAAATTTTTGTAAAAAGTGACATTCCGGAAAATAT
Source organism: Pollenia amentaria (assembly GCA_943735925.1). Taxonomy (NCBI): domain Eukaryota; kingdom Metazoa; phylum Arthropoda; class Insecta; order Diptera; family Polleniidae; genus Pollenia; species Pollenia amentaria. Next base: position 68,596,778 of record OX031007.1, on the reverse strand, counting down.
TTCACCAAAATGCAATAAAAAAGCAAAACAAATTTTTTTTAAAGAAACTAAAAGTAATTTCGCAATCTGCACAACTCTTAATGCAAGTAAACAATTTCAGAGAATGAATTCCTCAACCTTAAAAAAAAAAAAAAAAAAATGCTCATGTACACTACTTTTGGAATTAACCCACATATGTATATTCATTTAAAATTTAAATGTGTTAGTTTTAATTTTTGTTTATAAAATTAATTTAGATTGATAAATATACTTTGTTATCTTGACGGTGTTCTAAAAATCGCCATTTACAGTTGTTCTAAAAACATGGAAACTTGGTAGCACCCATGTTAAATGAAAAACACTCATTTATTTTACTTTGCTTTTATCGGTGAGAGGATTTTTTTTTACTCTCTTCAAATTGAGTAAAAAAAAATAGGTTGTTAATCGCCGTGAACATAATAGAGCTATTACAAAAAGCTTTATAAAATACATAACTGAAATTTAACTCATAGAATAAATTCGAAAAATTAAAAATGTTGAATATAATAAAGTTGCTTATGATTGCATCCAACCGAGGATTAATTGGGGGTTTCTCGGGAACTTCTGAAGAAAGACTTTTTTTAAATTTAAGTAAATCTACGTGGGACTCTTGTCTTTATTTTTTTATCGAACAAAATGTCAACACAAAAAATTTGCTGCACTTTAAGTCTTATTAAGCTTAAGTGCAGCTTTAGGCCCTAATCATTTAAAACGCAACGCAACGCAACGCCAAAGAATAATATTGAAAGCACAAGCAAAAAATATTTTGTAATTTTGTTGTTGCTTTCTACAGAAATTCATGTACGCCACAAGCAATGGAGCGTTTGAAATTTTAAAACGCAATATGAATATCTGTAGCAAGCAACAACAAAATTACAAATATTTGACATTGTTTGTGCTTTCAATGTTATTCTTTGGCGTTTCATTGTGTTTTACATGATTCGGGTCTTAAGATTGAGCTTTTTGTAGGGCCTATGGTGAATTATAGATATATTTTCACAAAATTACATTTCTTGTCTTAGCAAAGTGAAGTCGCCCTTCACGAAATTTGGTGATGTATAAAACGAATTTGTGAAAATTGTATGACATTATTTGGCGAAAAGTCTAATTTCAAACATATTATCAAGGCGAATTCATTCCAGGTAATTTGATTTTGTAAAATCATTGTACAATGTCAAAAACTAAACAAATCAAAACAGAAGCAAAGATAATAAACAAAATGTTGACATCCAATAATTATAAAGCTACATAAAAAAGTTATCAGCAGCAGCAGGGCTTTTAGGATCACCTGTAATGAATTCGCCTTGCATATTATAAAACTATTTGAGAGCAAAAATTACATATCGCACTTGTTCAACAATAGTATATTATAGGACGGGTCGATTTATTTTTCGACAATTTCCCTATGATTTCCGTATTCTATGGGTTATTCCATGAAAATTTGCCAAAGGAACCATACCTCTATCGTCAAAATCGAGTCCCCTACTTTTTGTTGGTAGATTTTTTCCCAAATTGACGTTCGTATGAAATATTACCTACACGTTCACATCCATAACTCAAAAACTATCGATCGGGTTTAATCGCCAGTAGGCGCGTTGGAAAGGTGAGCTCATTTTGATCAACATTGGTCCAACGGTTCAAAAGTTACGGGCATTTTTGTCCAAATTTTGGAGCATTTTTCCATTTTTTTCATGATTTTGTCCAATAATATTACTTTCATGACCATTTTTTTGGCTCAATTGTTTGGACTTACGAAGCTTACGAACCTTACGTTACGACTGGACTGATTTCCGCTTTACATTATTGGCATATTTTTTCACAGGGTGCAAACCCTGTGTTATGTTTGTTTATTTCTTTTTGTTTTTAGTTTCTTCATAGACTTCTTTATTTTTGTTTGTTTATAATATTCCAGTGTATGCTAGTTTTGTTTGAGCGTCATTTCAGTGAAGTGTTACTTGAAATAACTAACAAATAATCAAACTATTTTGAAATTTAGAAAAGATTTAAAGGTAAGTGTAAAAACATTGCTAACTATTATAGTTAATAGTTATATTATTATTCTATGAAAAACATATTTAATTCTTTTAGTGACGGTTTAAAAAATGGATTCAGAGCCTGGTTCATCGCAAAATCCAACAGATACCCAACGCAGTAGTTTGCAACATTTGGTCTCTCATGATGTTTTTTCTTTTGGCGTTGCCTGTGAATTACCTGATATTAATCTGTCAACTAAACGAGATATATTGAAGTACTATTTTTTCTTGGCCGAACGTTCAAAAGCCCAAAGCAAAATGTTTTCGTATAAAAGATTTACTCCCCAAGTAGCAGACAGATTGTTAGAAATTTGGAATCAACTTAATATTGAAGTTATACTCAAAGGTAGCATCATTAGAAAATTGAATAATTTGCTTGACGCATATAGTAATGCAGATAAACAACGAGTAAAACGCGCAACAGAATTCAAAAAATTCGTAGAATCAAAAAACCAATTATTCAACATTGGAAAATGTAAATGCAACTTGAAAGAAAACGACTGCTCATGTGGATCTATCCCAGAAAACTTAAAAGAAACTTAAAATAATGACAGAATACAAACGATACCGGAACACGATAGTGGAAGTGAAGAGACGATACCAACGACTATACCAACAATCCCTGTGACATACGAACCACATTATGACGAAATGGAAGTTGATGTGAGAGGAGGTTCAGAATTAGTTCTACCACCACAAACATACACTCCCAGATACAATACTAAAAACTATGCAATGATGTGTGACAGATTTGGTGTGCATGATAAAATGGGATCAGCATTGGCAACAGCTCTGATGGAAGACCTGGGCGTAAAAGATGCTCATGACAATCTTGTCATCATGGATAAAAGTAAACTTCGTAGAGAAAGAGAAAAATGGAGACAAGACGCACTTCGTAAGCGGTATGATGGCTCGAATTTGATATCATTTTCATTCGACGGCAGGAAAAATGATGCTCTACCTGTAGAAAAAATTAATGAGGAGTTACATCCAAGGATGGTTAAAGAACCTCATCTAGTTGTTTTGAGGGAACCAAAATCTCAATTGATAGGCTACATAAAACTAGAAAGTGAAACTGCGGCAAGCAAAGTCAACAAATTGATCGAATTCTTCCAAGAAAAACAAATGTCTCTCGATTCATTAATTGCCATATGCGCTGATGGTGAACCAACAAATACTGGCGTACACGGTGGAATTTTGCGACTATTCGAAAAACAGTTAAAGAGACCACTGCACTGGTTTGTGTGTCTTCTGCACTTTAACGAGCTTCCGTTTAGACATTTGTTTGACACTTTAGACAAATCAACCACCACTGGACCACGATCAACTATCGGAAACTTGAGCTCAAAAATTGCTGATTGTGAAAATCTTCCGGTATGTAATTTTTATAGCTGATTCTTTACCATTTTTCATTCTATTTTTTAGCTTTTATGTTTTCTTTTCAGGTGGTAACCGATTTTGAGGAAATCGCTTTGGAAAATATGCCTCCTGGTGATTTAAATCCAGAAGAATTATCTACTGATTCGAGGTACTTGATGTTAATGGCCAATGCAATTTCTAATGGTGTGGTTCCTGCGGACTTGTCTCACATAAAACCAGGGCCAATTGCACATTCTCGTTGGCTGACCAAAGCCAATAGATTATTACGGTTTTATGTGACAACTAATAATCCAACTGAAAATTTAAAAATTCTGGCTAACTATATAATAAAAGTATACACGCCAATGTATTTCAATGTTAAGTATTATAGCTCTGCCGCATACGGTAGTACATTACTTTTTAAATTTATTACTTGGACACGATTTTTACCACCGAATTTACTTGGAGTTGTAAATACAGTAATTCAAGATAATCCATATTTTGCACACTCAGAAAATATCTTGCTATCTATGTTGTTTGATGATAGAATGGAAAAACGAAACATTGCTATAAAGAAGATTTTACATTACCGAAGAGATATTGTCGACCCAACGGAACTTAGAGTTTATAAAAAATCTCTTATAAACTTTAATTGTACGGAATATACAAATATGATTGATTTAAATGACGATACCATTTTATTCGAACCACCGTTTACGCAAAGTTATTCGTATGAACATTTGGAGGGATATTTAAATTACGAAGTGCCACCGTTCGATGATCCACAAATTCCTTTACACATTCAAGGAACGGAAAGACATGTCCAATTGCTGGCTGCCACTGCTAAACGAGTTGCAGGAAAGAATGTAGAAGGCACTATGGCGACGTCATTAGAGAGCCGTACGAAAACACCAAGACTTGAAAGCAAACAAGACTTTCAGAAAAAATAATGTTTTTTTTTACATTTTGTCTTTTACTACACTCAAATTGAATATTTTTTTTTGATAATAGGTTGATAGATACTTTATTATCTCTTAATTTGAATTTTTGTAGAAAAAAAAAAAATAAAAAGGGAAAAAAAAATCAAAAAGTTGGTTTTATGTGTTATTTTGTTTTAGCAATATCGCATCAATTAATCAACCGAATTCGATAAATTTGGGCTTAAACTCTTCGTTTTGAATTGTAAATTGAATTAAATAATGGATTGAGCCAAAAAAAATTGCCATGAAAGTAATATTATTGGACAAAATCATGAAAAAAATGGAAAAATGCTCCAAAATTTGGACAAAAATGCCCGTAACTTTTGAACCGTTGGACCAATGTTGGAGATTTTTTTTTTGTAAATTGTTCAAAATGAGCACACCTTTTCAACGCGATTAAACCCGATCGATAGTTTTTGAGTTATGGATGTGAACGTGTAGGTAATATTTCATACGAACGACAATTTGGGAAAAAATCTACCAACAAAAAGTAGGGGACTCGATTTTAACGATAGAGGTATGGTGGCAAATTTTCATGGAATAACCCATAGAATACGGAAATAATAAGGAAATTGGTGAATTTTTTCACTCCCTTTTTAAGAAAAATTGACACGTAAAATTCAAATCTAACCGCTGTAAAAATATCCAGCTATTTTGTCTACTTTTTAGTAATGAAATGGTTGGTTAAAAAATAAAACCAAAAGGGCTTAAAAGAGTAAAGGTAAATTTTTTTCGACTAATTAAGATATAATTTTGAATAACGCATTAACTGACCGGAATACTTTGGGACAAATAGAATTATTAAAGGGGGGAATACAAACCATCATTAGCATCAATAATGCACTAATATGTACATATGGCTTAATTTATTATATACATTAATTTTTGGGCTCTTATACTATAATATTTTTACAGTGTTAAAAGTAAGAGAGTTATTTTATAGTTATATATTAAAGTCAATGAAGGTTTAACCGAGGGGTTTAACAGCTACAAAACAATATTGCTTACACATTTATATTTCTGCACATCTTGCGTAACCGATAAAGCTCCTGCATGATGCCCGCTTGGAAATCGTCTTTGATGTCCAGTGGCAGGTCTTTCATTAAACATAGCACCGTTTTCATAAACATCTCATCGGCTGTCTCCTGCTCAAGTGGTGCTGCAAAGTTCTTTTCGATATTTTGAATAGTCTCACCAAATTTTTTACAAAGACTATCCAAAGAGGTCTTATACTTCTTGGGTGGGGTTGGAGATGGCGTTTGAGGTTCCAGGAAACTTTCTACTTTAAATATAGTTTGATCAAAGACCGGCTCTGTTTCTTGTTCCTCAACGTTATCACGGGTGCTACAACAAATTTTCGTTTTGAAAATAATAAACAAAATGAAGGTATACAAGTCAGTATGTATGTACTTACCGGCGCGGTGCGAGATCGTATTTTAAAAACAACATTGGCTGAAAGAAAAACCATTCTTCTAGGTGGCGCTTCCCTCTACCTGATGGAGTTTCCATCCTTTTGAGCTCCTTAGAAAAACGTTCGCGGAGTAATTTCCATCTGTGCTTGCAGTCCGCTTCTTTAGATTCATGAAAATATGAAAAACTAAAAACAAACACTTAAATTGTATTAAATATGTGTGTACATACCACTTTTGCTGCATATTTCTCCTATTTCCTTCCATGTTCTTTCTCTTACTTGTTTGTTAAAGTAAAATGGGTTTGTTTTATCATACAGGCACTTATTATTTTTTACATTTTCAATTAAATTTAAAATAAAAGTTGATTCGTTTAGTTTTTCTTTCTCCATTTCAATTTATTTTTTTGTAAACAATAATCAAACAACTTAATCAGAGGAACAAGTCGATCGGTTTAAAGTCGGCTTACAGCCGTCGCCGATAATTTTTAAGCAATCAAGCCGCCGGCAAAGTTTTCGCCTTAACGCTGCCTTTACACATAGTGTGACAAGATTTTAAAATATTAATTAATTAATTTATAGACATTTAGTTTATAAAAACTAAAGAGGAAATAAAAAAATTTTTAGAATGTAATAGATTATTTGTATAAAATTTTTTTTAATTGTAAATAATTTCTCCTATGTGACAGTTGTTATTGTTTTTTCATTATTTAAAAAAAACCGTTAGTTTAATTGTGTAATTTTTTCCCTGATAATGATACACACTGCTGTATCGAAATATTTGAGTTATAAAATAAATGTAATACAAATGTTTATATAAAAAAGAAAAAAACCTCAAGCTCAACAAATTATACAGCCATTTAAAATAATATAAAGCTAAATCATTTTCGAAATGAGCTAAAAAGAGCTAAAGACGGAAATTTAAAGCCAACAAATATAGCTAAATTTTTTTTTATGGATTTCTAATAGTAACTTTTAATTATTTCGATATTTTTCATAGAGTCAATTGTGCTAATGTAGGTAGAAATACATACATGTATATAAAAAATGGTAACATTACGGACTAACTGACTAAATTATTTATTATCGCACAGTCTAAAGCCTAATTTTGACCGGAAGGTGTTATTTCGCCAAATCGATCCATTTATGGTACTTTTTTACAAAACATTTTTCACAATTCATTGCAATGTACATATGTATTAAATTATGGACTCCCACTAAAATATTGAAATTTTTGATCGTCCAATGAGGAGAAAAAAATATATCAAAAAGGAGAAATGCGGAAAATAAAATTTCATTATTTTACTTTTCCGTTCTACATGTGATATTTTTAGAATTTTCCATAAGACCCCTTTCAGACAAGCAAAGTTTACTTTGCAAAGTCTTGAGTTTATAGAAGAGAAGGGAAAAGAGTATAGCGGGGGAGTACATACTTTGCTGTACTCGCAAAGTCGTTTTGTTTTTCGTTCGTAGATTATACCTGAAGTTGGCTGCAACTTTATATTTATATACAGCGTTACCAGAATCTTTGGAATAAAAATTGTCATATGGCGAAAGAAATCATATTTTGAAGAGGAAAATCTTAAATTTTTTTTCTTAATTTAAATTTTTTAAAACAAGGGCAAAATAGTAAGAATTATTAATTTTTTATAAAACCATACTTCTTATTATTTAAATTGAAATACATAAAAACATAATTTGTCAGTATATGAAACTTTATAAAAATACATTTTTTCTTTTCACCTATTTCCGATGTACTAAAGAATTATTTACTTCTTAAGGTACGTTCAGACTAATGAAATATTTATTGAAAATATTTGTTCTGATATTTGCTTCAAACTGTGTGAAACAAAAAAATATTTTGTTTAATTATATTCAACATTTTTTTTTTTTTTTTTTTTTTTTTTTTTTTATTTTTTCGAATTTATTCTATGAAATTTTAAGGAATAGAGCTATTACAAAAAGCTTTATAAAAATACATAACTGAAATTTAACTCATAGAATAAATTCGAAAAAAAAAAAAAAAAAAAAAAAAAAAATGTTGAATATAATGAAAGTTGCTTATGAAAAGAAATAATTCCCAATATCTATTTTGTTTAATGTTCAAACTAAGCTCAAATATTTGACAATTTTTGTTTGATGAAACAGTTGGCAAACAGTGTTAATAAAATAAATTAATTCATGTTTGCCATGTGTTCAGACTAAAAGAAATATTTGCATCAAATAATTATTTAATGAAAGTGTTCAAAAATAAAAATATATTTCTCAAATGGTAAAAATGAGCGCAAAAGCTAATTTTTTTATTTTATTCTGTGGATCAGCATCTCTTTTAGTGTTAGAACAGGAGAATGTAGAAGAAGAAAAAAATGGAAGCCACTGGGTAACGGAAACATGGCTAAAATTTGCGAAAAATTGCAAACTTGGAAACAAACCCTAAAATATATTTGAAGTCGTTAAATCGGTTAAAAAACAAAATGTCAAGAAAAAAACAAAAAAAAAGTTGCAAAAATAGCGAAAATTCGCGAAAAATTTAGATATTTTAAACAAGCCATAAAATTTATTAAAGGTGCCTAAAACTATAAGGAATAGCAAAAATTCGGTAAAAATTGCTAAATAATAGCGGCATGATACCAAAGTTTAGTACTCATAATTATTAAAAATAGTTAAAGCTGCAAAGAATCACAGAAAGAAATCGCTTCTTTTGCGAACATGGCTAAAATTCGCGAAAAAATGCAAACTTGGAAACAAACCCTAAAATATATTTGAAATTGCTAAATCGGTTAAAAAACAAAATTTAGGGGAAAAACAAAAAAAAATGATGCAAACATTGCGAAAATTCGCGAACCATTTTAATATTTCAAACAAGCCATAAAATTTAGTAAAAGTGCCTTAAACTTTAAGGAATGGCAAAAATTCTATAAAAATTTCTAAATTAAAATAATTATAAAAAATCTTTAAAATTGTAAAGAATCCGAAAACTTACAGTAAAAATTGCTTCTATCTGGAACATGGCTAAAATTATTTGTCTTTCAATTTTTTTGTAATATCAAATAAATGTTTGCTCAAAAATTACTAAAATATTTGATTTTTTGTGTTCACACTATGTTCACATTGGACAAATATTTGTTTGCCGGCAAATACTTTTATTTGCTCAAAATCAGCTGTTATTTTATTTGATACTCAAAAATATTTTGTGTTCAGACTACGTTAATGAAATATTTGATGTTTGCTTTCAAATATTTCATCAGTCTGAACGTATCTTTACAAATACATTTAAAACAAAAACAAAGTTTATAGAATTTGTTTTTGTTTTAAATGTAGTTGTTCGAAAGAAGGAATTCTTTCGCACATTGGAAATAGGTTATAATATGCCTTTTTTAATATTTTTATGTCCAGAAATAATGATGCAATTTTGTGTATTCTAGATTCTGGGTACAAAAGTGTGCAGCACCAACACACATCAAGCTGATGCAAAACTTCATTGTTTTAAAAATTGACTGTTTAAGTAATCGTGTATTTTCTTTAAGCAAAATTAAAGTAAAAATCAGAATTTCTAAAAATAAAAAATCATTATTTGAGAAAAAAATCTTTAATCATATTTTTGTTTGAAAAATTAAAAAAAAAATATGATAAAATCATCATTCTGGCAACGCTGTTTATATATTATATTCAAACAAGAGAAAACAAAAATTTGTCAAATTAAACTTTGTGTGTCTGAGCACCAAACAAAGTTTAAAAGAGAATTCAACAGACTTTGTCAAAGTAAACTTTGCCTGTCTGAAAGGGGTCTAATATTGAAATGAGAAACATAAAATTAAAGGTGCAGGATCCTGAGTAAGTAAGAACCTATAAAATGAAAAATGTTGGTACTTTTTTGTTAAAACAAAGAAACTTAAACTTCGGCATATATGTAAATAAATATGTCCACGAAAGGCTAAATAAGTAGCGGATTAAATGTTATTGTTATATAAAAATATATTTTGGATTTATTTAAATAAAAAAAAAAAAAATAATTGAGTAGTTTTTTAAAATAAAGGCTTACCTATTTTTCCCTCCCCTGTCGACACTGGTGTATGTAGATCAAATCTAGAACTGCGGCTGTTACTGCGCTGCCAGACTATTATTTTTCAAGAACTTTATGGTACCCACAGACGATGCAACATTTGTCAAAACACGTGTTACTATTTATGCTTCAGTTTTTACCACAGACGATTACACTAAAAACGAAACATCAGTATTGCGTGTTTTTTGAATATACTACTACAAAACACAATAAAAAAATTTATTTATTTTCTTTGTATATATATCAGGTCTCAAAAATTTGGAAAAATTTTATATTCAATTATAATTGTTTTCCAACTCTCACAATTTGCAATTGTTGCCATTTTCCGATTTATTTCTTCATATTTTTTCTACTAGAGTTGCAAAAGCACCTCACTCAACAACTGCTCTCAACAAAATGAGAAAGAAAAAACAGTCAACATCGCCACACACGATGAAACATTGCGTTTGGAAACATAAAATATAAAAAATGTTTGATATTTGAGAAACCAAAACGGTAAGTCTACATTCACACGTTCCATCTTTTGATGCTTAACTCTTGTGTTTTATGGAGAGGGAAGCAAAAAGAAAAGGGGTTGGTACGGAGATGCCTGTACTTGGGCAGTACGCTTTGTGTTCTCATTCGTAGGTATATGCACAACAATGGCTGCATGTACATTTTTTTCTTTTCTTTTTCTGTTTGGTTCGCTTTGAATAAAAGTTTTGTTATTTTGAAGCAAAATAAGTTGAAACCGGTTGCTGCGTGTAAACATAAGGGCATCTTCAAAAGGGACTTGAAAGGAAGTTGAGCATCAAAAGATGAAACGTGTAAATTGAGACTAACAAGAATTTCAACCAGAAACATCCCCACACACGTAGCAACATTTGTCAAAACATTACCATGGCTACCCAGTGTGGCCAGGTTTAAAAAAATTTTACAGCTAAATCTGTAGCCCGTTTCTGTATTTCTCGCATCGTATAATTTCCCGTATGAAACAAGTGAATTATGACAAAAACAGTGCAATATGAAACAAAAAATGGTGTTTCTCACATAAGTGTTTCTGTATCCAGAGCTGCCGTTTTTGGTTATTTCTAACCAAAATTGGTAATTTTTTTCCCAATGTGGAGATGTGAATATTTTTTTTATTTTGGTTAGATACTTTTTTCTAAAATATAAAACACGTATGAATATGTTTTTCTTGATACATTTAAATCATATATTTATATTCGAATGGGAATGAGTTATGACTGCGAATAATATGTACTTTGCCCTACGATGTTCTCATTATTTGTTTCGAATGAAGGGAAGTTTATATACCTTATTGAAAACCAAAAATACCTCACACAAACGCTACCAGATTTTTTTTTAAGATTTTTGTTAAGAAAAAATTGCGAATGTGATTTTTATATTAGAAACGTCCATGTTTGAAATTGAAAGCAAATAAAGTTTTATTCGGTGGAGATTTTCAATTAATTTTTTTTAATGAGCGTAGTATCTACTGATTTTAAGAGTAGTAAATATAAGTTGAACTTGAAGTAGAAAGTGCATAATATTAAGCGAAATCGATTTCAGAACATAACTGAATTGTACACAAAAGTAGTTTTAGTACTTCTAAAATCTTAAATATAAGTAAAATGTTCTAAATTTACATTATTTCCAGTAGTAAGTATATTTTAAATAAATTAAATACACATAGGATTCTTAAAGATTTTTCAAAAATTAATTGATATAATCTATAATTATAGAGTTTTGAAATTTAACATTTTATAACCTGTCGGTGTGTATATTTATTTTATGTTTTTATGATAATGTTTTGGCAATATTTTTAATTTATAAAAAACCTTTGACTGTCAGTCATATACTTTTTGCCCATTGAATGTACGTTCTTAAATACGAATTTGTTTATATTCGCCATAATATTTTTTAATGACTCACAAAATATTTCAAATAAAACCTTTTTGAAACAGTAATAATAGCAATTATAAATTTAAAATACAATTTACAAACAAGAGAAACAAGTTATACCTATTTTAGATATATGTCAATTAGAAAATTTTCACATTTCGCATATCGCCAACAGTTTCAAATTTCTCCTTATCGCCAATCGTAAACTTCCGACGTCAAACGGATTAAAAAATTGGCCATATTTTATATCCCTGCCACTGACAGTTATTGTTATTTATAACTGTGAAGTACAAATTTTGTTTTTGTAAGGGACATATTCAAAAAATTAAATTTATTGACTTTCAATATATTGTATGGAAATTTGACGGGTTTAACTCTTATAAAATAGAAACAGTTTTTATGAAAGAAGCCTAAAATAAATAAAAACTTTCAGTGGGGTTTGCCATCTTACTCACTAGGCTATTGCAGCCGGATGACGTCAATAGTCAAACATCAATCCTTAAACCAAATGGTATTTCACTTTGGTAGATCGAAATTTGCTTTTGCTGCTTCTGCTCTGGTTGAATTTATGGAGCCGAATCCGGAATTTGCTAGAGGATACGCTTTATTTGGAAGCAGTAAACTCTCTTTACCGATTTTTTGCAAGCTAGAGATTTATTTGTAAAATTGTTTATTTGGCAATTAGGGAAGAAACGATACCACTTGGGTATCGATATTTGTACTCGATACATACTCGGTATGGAACAAAAAGCATCGATACTTACTTGTATCGGCCAATACTTTTATATGATTTGAGCCAGTGAAAGGTACGTGATTCTAAGTACGTGTTGTACATTGTTTATTATCCCCCTAATACAAAAAAAGTTAAAGTTTACATTAGTTAACCAACACATTTTTTTATTTTTTTTTATTAATGATTATTTATTTAAATATAAAGATATACGGCAGTATATATCACTCTTTGTAGGCCCATTGGTGTTTTGACAATCACTCTTGGGTTATCATTTGCCCAAATGCGGTAATTCTGCTTATTGACGAATCCACTGAGATGAAAATATGCCTCCTCACTGAAGATGATAAAAAACTAAATTGGATATGAAACATATTTTAAAAAAAATTTGTATGGAAATTTAGATTTAAAATACGTTTGAAATCTATTTAATTTTTTCTGAATATGGCAGATAGTTTGTATATTTAAATAAACAAATAGTTGCAGGGATTTGTATATACTGAGTGCTTCAAGGATATCTCAAGTTAAGGGTGGTTAAATTTTAAGGGCCGATGTTGATTATGAATAAAACACAAAAAATTTAGAAAATTATTGTAATTAATTTTAATTACGACAATATTGGTATGGTTCAATTATGTTTGGAACAAAATAGCGACTTCGGCGGCACAGCTCCATCCGATGGTCCAAATTTTCGATGACGCTGACGCATAATTAAGGTTCTATGCCGTTAATATGACAAATTATCTCATCCTTTAGCTCTTGAATTGTTGCTGGCTTATTGACATACACCTTTTCTTTTAAATAACCCCAAAGGAAGAAGTCCAACGGTGTCAAATCACATTATCTTGGTGGCCAATTGACATCGCTACCACGTGAGATAACACGGGCATTGAATTTGTCGCGCAAAAGAGCCATTGTTTCGTTAGCTGTGTGGCAAGCGGCACCATCCTGTTGAAACCACATATCACCCATATCCATATCTTCCAATTCGAGCCATAAAAAGTTCGTAATCATCTCACGATAGCGAACACCATTCACAGTAACTGCCTGACCGGTCCCATTTTTGAAAAAAATACGGCCCGATGATGTCGCCAGCCCAGAAACCGCACCAAACAGTTACTCTTTATAGGTCCATTGGTTTTTTGACAATCACTCTTGGATTATCATTTGGCCAAATGCGGCAATTCTACTTGTTAACGACCCCACTCAGGTCGATTATGCTGATTAAAAAAATCACGAAGGTACACAAATGCATTTTGATATGAACGCCCATTTTCATAATAAGACTGAATAACCTTAACGCGTTGCTCGATTGTGTATCTTTCCATGGTTCAAATTGAGTTAGTCTGAAATTGAGAAATGTCAAATGAAATGTAGAAAAAACGTTTAGGTTTGGTTCACATTCAACATCGGCCCTTAAAATTTTAAAGCTTAATTACATACTTATAGTATTGTACATATGTTTTCTTTCAAATCGAGTATGTTTCTTTATAATATGTAAGTAATAATATTTTATTTTTATTAAATTATTTTTATGCAGACAGGAATTTTACAACATGAAATCAATTAAAATTTTTTTATTGATAATTTTTCATTCTTGACTACGCTGAGATTTGAACCCAGGCTTTCACGGACAGGTTGCCCAGACTAGTTTCGATTGTAACCAAACAATCTCTTCAGTGGGATGACGTCAATAGTCAAACATCAATCTTTAAACCAAATGGTATTTCACCTTTGGTAGATCGAAATTTGCTTTTGAATGAATGATTATCTATTTAAATTGATTTACATGTTCTTCCCAACTATTGTTTTTCGTACTTTTTGTCTAGAACTCTTCTTGAAATCCAAAGTACATTTTTGTTTTTCATGTTTTTGTCTTTCTTTTTTCTTTTGTTGACAAAAGAACTTGAAGGAAAAATGTAAAAGTAGCTCGTGCCTTAGGTCTTAACAATAATTAGTACTGTGGTTATTTATTGAACTGTTAATGGGTTTTAATCAAATTTAGATATTTTTAATTATGTTGAAAAATTCCTGTATTCATAAAAATAATTTAATGAAAATTAGATTTAATGAACTTAAGCCTAATTAAAAATATCTAAATTTGGATTAAAAACTTTTAATTTAAGTTTCTTTAATTCAGGTCTAAACCGCAAATAATTTTAATGCCGACTTTCTTTTTTGTGAAGCTAATAATATATATGTATTTTTCATATAGAACCCACTCCTGTCGGTGGAGGGTATCAAAGATTCGGCACAGCCGAATATAGCACTTTAACTTGTTTTGTTTTGATTTCTTGAGGGATAGTTCAGATAAACTAACGATAATTGTTTTTAAAATTGGAGATGAAAGTTAATTTTTCCTTTTTCTCAGCATGTTTTAAAAATTAAATGACCTGTTCAAGGCGAATTCAACTACAGGTGGTGTCGATACTACAACAATCAAAAAACAACACAGGGTTTTTTGCATCGCATTGTTAGTGTTTACTGTCCAAAATCTCAACCATTCCTATCAAAACACTAACAAATCAAAACAAAGTAGCTCGAACTGTCAAAATCAGATGGCGTTTCGACACCACCTGTAGTTGAATTCGCCTTGGACCTGCTTCGCTCTCAAAATGTTGTATGGCATGTATCCAAGGCGAATTCATGTATACGGTGGTGTCGATACTACAACAAATAACAACACCAAAAACAAAACAATGTATTTTTTTGTTGCTTTCATTGATCGATATGTCAAAAACACAAGCAACTTTTGACATTTCTCTCTCTAACTTGGAGGCCACACGATCAATTTTTGTCTTTCAATTCCTTTCAATTTGCTCTCACTCTCATTTTTTTCACTAACACACTTACACCAAAGACTATAGATTTATAAAGATATTGCACTGTCATACAAAGTGTATACATTTTTCTGTCTATATTAATTTTTCTGGTGGATTTAGCCGCTAAATCCACTTGTGAGAGTAAATTATAGTTATTGTTTTTACTCTCAGAGAACTTTTAATTCTCATCTATCAGCGTATATGTACGTGCACGCGTGTGTGTATGTATGTAGGCACAATGTACATTGTACATATATGGCAATTAAAAATATATAAAAAACGAAAAGAAGTCTTGTTTTTCTCGTTAAAAACACATTTAGGTAATAAAAGAAGTTTTGTTTTCATGCCATTTATGTGCAAGAAACCTATGTAAAAGCAAATGTGACAGATTTTTAAATGTAGGGCAATGATATGTGTTTTATTGTTGTACAGATGAAATTATATCGATTCGCACCGAAGTTCAAATGCTGTTATTGTCTAACTTTAAACAATTGTAGGAATATAAGAAATAATTTTTCTAAAAAAATTAACTTCTTTGTTTATAAAAGATATTTTATGTTTACTAAAGCGACATAATCAAAATACTTTTGATTTTCATAAAAATTTGCAGCCAGTTTGATGTGTGTGCACGTTATTTCTTGAAATTTTATTTATTTTTTGTTTTAAAATGTAGGAAAAAATTAATTTTCAAAGTTTTTTATAAAAATTGTATTATTTGACATATTATTAAATTGTTTCCGACGAAAAATCCAATTTTATTTATTATTACAACAAAAATTTTATTACAAATTATGATAAATAATCAGGCTTTGGAGGTCTTACTTTTAGAAGTTTGTAAAATTCTTATAAAGGTCTGCAAAAATATTTTTACAAAATAAAGCAATGAAAATAAAAAATTTTTTGTTGAGCAAAGCGTAAATTGAACTAAAATTTAAATTTATTCTTTTTGGTTTACGGAGAATAACGTATGTTATAACACAGGATGGAGATGTTAAATTTACTATTCCTTATATTATGACAGAAGAAATACACATGGGAAACATTTAAATACCTTCAAATCATCGATTACATACTTGAAAAGTTAAAATTTACAACCATTAAACTTGTAAAGAGCCTATAAGTAAAATTATTTCCCAAATACTCGTAGTAAATAGTTCGGGCCTGTGTAAAACGGTAACAAAGTATTTCTGTGTGGGGAAAAATTCATGTTTCTGCTGTGTAAAATGATATATTTTAACGAAATAAAGAATGCTTTTTCATCGTATACCTAGATAAACAAAATATACCAGTGCTCGAACACGGGACAGTCTATGTTATATTAACAACTATTTGTTTGTTTATGGTCTACATTATAAGAAATTTTTTGTAAAATAACGTTGAAAAAATTATATCTTTTTTGACAATATAAAATTTTGACGTTATTGAAAAAATACTATGTACAGTACTTTTTGCTTATAGTCACAAATCGTGGACTATATCGCTAGTATGACTATACGCCTAGTTCACATATATGTGTGCCACTATGAGCAGGGCTGTCAGATGTGGTGACGAAATTTTGTGTTTGCCGAAATGTCGTTTTTTTTTGGCAAAATTTAAAAAAGTTAGCGATTTATGAAACGCATTTTACTTTTCTTTCTTAATTATATATAAAAAAAAAATTTTAGTACGACTATAGTTTTTAGATGACAAATTGATAATATTGCCAGATAATTACATTGAACACATTAAAAAATTGTTGCTTAAGAAACTTGGAATAAAGCTTAAGCTTTATTCGATTGTCAGACATTTCCCTTGCCAAAAGTTATTAAACATCGGATCTCCACAAGAAAACAAGTAAATTTTTAATTTATTTTGGAAAATAAATTCTAAAAACTGAATCACTTTTGATTGCATATTAAATGGAATTTTAAAAATTTCTTAAAATTAATATTTTTTGCAAACTTCAATTAACTGATATCCCAAGTTCTAGGTTTTAAGATATTCAGCCTTGTTATGATATTCGCACGATTTAAAAAAGCAAAACGCCAGATTTATTTTAGTGTTCTGAAACTGGTGCGCTATGCTTGCGATCTGCCATAGTTTCTAACAAAAATTCTAGTTTCCTTCAGCATACTTTTGTAATTTACATTCTCCAAACTTCCTGCCATTGTGATTTACAGAACACATATTATACGATTTTAAGTCAGAATCGCAAATGTTAAGCGTTTTACGATTGTCAGAGCATGTCCGATTTATTTTAAATCGTTCAAAATACTATAACATAAACACACTACTGGAATAATGTTAAATATTGAACATTTTATTAAAGGTAAAATACACTTGTACTCCTCTTTGCCGATTTTTTGCAAATTTCATATGAATTTAATAAAATAAAAAATCATATTAACAATACTGACAGCGGGCTTATAACTTTGAAACAGAGTTGCAAACTTTTTTTAAAAAGTTGAAACAATAATAAGATATTTCATCTCTGTTACCAAACACAGAAACTAATTTTTTTTCGAGTGGAGAGTTGGTTAGAAAAAGCAAACGATTAATTTCTTGATTCTTTGATGTGGCTTGTAACTTCGAAAACAAACTGATAGATGGTAAATGTGCTTATATCGCTAAATGGACTATTACGTAAATACTTTCAATTAATCTTGTGTATAGCGGCAAAAATAAAAATTAAATGACCTATATCGCTAATGTGACTAATAACGTAAATGACTATTAACGAAAAGTACTGTATAAAATAATGAACAAATTAGGAAAATACATTTTTTTTTGCAGGTGGCTCTATGCATTTAATTTTATATTTTTTTTTTTTTTTTTGAATTCACACAATTTTTTAAACGTTTTTATTTGACTTTTTCAATTAAAATTTTTAATTTCTGCTTGTCAGAAATTTTGTTGGTTGTTTCATAAATTCTACTAGCCCCCAGAGCTATTGAAATATAATTAATTTTAGAAGTGTCAACATTTTTCTTACATTAGAACTTTTCTATCGCCTCACACACGCCCTAAGAAAAAACACTGGTTTTATAATAAATTCCTTTGATACAAACATACACATATTATAAGTACATACATAGTTGAATTGTCCAAAAAATTTAATTATAATTCGGCTCGAATCGTTATAATTTCATTTGTACAACAATAAAACACATATTCTTACCCTACCAATTAAACAATCGGTCGCATTTGGTCCTACGTAGGTTATTTGCACATAAATTGCTTGAAAACAAAAACAAAATCATGTAAAAAAAATAACGAAAACCGGTTTTAACAAAAAAAAAAAAACATACACACACACACGTTGGTTGACAAAAACAGCAAACATGTGTATGCATGTATTAATGCATGTGCTTTTTTTCTCTCTTCATTTTTCTGAATGTGAGCACGAAGTTTTTGCTTTCCTTGTTACTTCCCCCCCTCATCAATAAGAAACACAACATTTTTGTCAATTCCAAATGTACTAAGTGCAACATCTTTATAAATCTATAGTCTTTGCTCACACTTTTTAAATTGAACACGAGATTGCTCTCAATTTTAACTATCCATTTGTTTGGCAATTTTACGCTCAATTTAACAGCTGATTAGAAGTTTAGTGAGCAAATTTTTCGTTTGTCAGTAAAAATTGTTTTCTTGATGACATCTTTAAAGTAAATTGCTTAGAAATTGCGTGCAGCATACGTCACAGCTTTCAATTAATGTAAATTTTGACAAACAGTATATGTAAAAGACTATCAACAAAAAGTTGATCGTGTGGCCGCAGTGTTAGTTAGAAAAAAAGTAGCACAGCTGTGCTTTCAACGCCACCAGGTAAATATATTCGCCTTGGCATGTATCTCAACAAGTTGTTTTAGAACTGTTTGTGGCGCAAAATAGGAATGAGAGAGCGAAACACGAATATTTCTGGCCGTGTGAACATGGTGTCATACCATTTGCTTTTCTGTTTACACATGACACTATGACGAATTCCTTTCCAAAATGTCGTTGAAGCGTCAACTTGATAAAATTTGTTAACTGCCCAAATTAAACAAATGTACCAGAAAACAAAATAGATACCGATTTTATCATATAGGCACATTCTTGGGGAAATGGTTTACATTAACATATTTATATTAGCATTATTTTAACAATAATAATGCTCCATAATTAACATACTGGCTTTTTTTTAATGCGCGTTTTAAAAAATTGATCATAATAATACATTTAAAAAGTTAAAACTTTAATTACAATAAGTTCTTTTATTTATACAAATGTATATGATTTTCGTAAGAAATCGGCACATTAAAAAAATAGGTCTTATCGGTACTTTATTTAAAAAAGAAATCGGCAAGTTATAACTTTCAAACACGATCAAACATAATTCAAATAACAAAACGGAACAATTCAGCATTCCCTAATGCTTATATCATAAATATAACATAAAAATTAATAAAAATAAAGGTTTTACAAATTAATTGTAGTTAATTAAAAAATTATAAAAATACATTTTGTACTTTAGGGTAAATTGTTTTTAAAGTAAAAAAAGTTTGTAAAAACATATTTGAGTTTGATATTTTGTGAAATCCTTAAATTATTAAAATAGTTCGGATTATTATATTTTGAATAATCTTTAGAAAAAATTCCTTGCAAAGATTAATTTTCCAATAAATATCGAAATTTAGCTTTTTAGGCTGACTTGGCCAAAAATTCTTTTACATCTTTGAAATGTAAAACCGATCCATTAAAATTTTTCTTCTTCGGATTTAAATTTTGCAGGCTAACCCATTACACTCCCACACGCTAAGAATTTCTAAAAATAAATGGCAACATCAGCATGTCCTTAGATTTTTGCTACCAGCAGACTGCCATTATTATAATGATAGTATACTTTATGACTTAATAAAGTATCTTTATTAGCGTTATAGTCAAATAAGCAACATGTACCAAGTTCCCTTTAGTTTTCAAAGCCACAAACCATATAACAGAACTAATACATAAATTGTTTTATTTTTGTCATCATCTCACCCATGGATCTCACCACTCGAAAAAATTAGTTTTTAGGGATGAAATATTTTTTTTTATTGTTTTTATACAGTATGCAACTCTGACGCAAAACAATAAGCCTGCTGTCGTGTAAAAATATGAATTTTTTTCATTTTCTTTATTTACATAAATTGATTTTATTTGAACTCCCTTATATGCAGGGTTTAAAAAACTGCAGTCGAAACCAAAAACTATCGAACAAAAAAGAAAATTTGTGTACAACTTTTCGCTTTTCGACTTGGTTTGACATCGAATGTTTACATTTAATAAATCAGAAGTAAAAGCAAAAGTGCTTTTTTGACCAATGACAAAAGAAGAAGTGGAAGAATGGCAGTTCTTAAATTTAGAATACAGTTTCTTAAATGCTGCTTATATGCCTCATGTGACTGTAAGCCTAATTTACATATTAGGCTTATAGTGCCATTGGCGGTATAGTCCTGCAACTAAAGGATGTGATTATAAGCGAAAAGTACTGTATAACCTTTTTAATAAATTTAAATACAGTCGTATTTTTCCCACGTCTATTTTATATAATCAGGTATTTTTGTTTGGATTGCATCCTTCCAAGTGGGTCTTCATCCATATCCCCAAAAAGACAATTATTCTACATATTTAAAATCACTGCCTTTTTTAATTTTTTATAAAGTGCTATAATATAAAATGTTTAACTAATACAAATTTTTTGAGGAGAAGTACTACTTTCTTCAACATTTTGTTCATTGACTACGGAAGCTGCTATCAATACTACTCCTAATTGGACTATTCTTTCCTTCTTCTTATTTGAATGTTTCGGAAATCACCTAATTAACTTTTACTTTTTGCTCGGTACATAGAGTTGTAAGTATTCGCTTGCGAAGTTTTTTCGAAATAATTCCTTATATAGAGATATATGTATGTATGTATGTAAATGAGCAAAATTTCAGCATCACAACTGCAACTACTGATCAGCTACAGTGATGCACAGCTTTTATGCATTACCGAACGTACCCAAAACCAAATTTTGAATTGTCCACAGAGTAAACGCGCAGAAAATTTCTAAATCTTCAAACCAAATACAGACGAATCGAAAATCGAAACAACTCGACGGAAAGGAATGCAACATCGTGGGAGTTTTATGGTTTGCTCGATGAAGTCCTAAATATTGGACATTAATGTACCATTTTGGTGAATATGGTTCAATTTAAGTGTTTAGGGTAGAACAGGATTTAGTATTTAAAACGATTTTATATATAAATGTGATTTAATATCAAATAAATGTGATTTAATATCAAAAACATAAATTGGCAGTAAGGCAAATACAATTTCAAATTTAACGGTCGAATTATACAACTCTGTATAATTAACTCGTAAGTTCTTACGTTTTGTTCACAATATTTTTATTGACAGTTTTTGTTTATATTCTTCTCCCTTTAGTTTCTTCTAATTGTTTACTTTTATATTTTCTTTTCTACTGGTATTTCGCGCTGTTGACATGTATTATTTTTTTTTTTGTTTCTGTTTTTGTGTATGATTGAAGTGTAGAGTAGTGTATACCGATTGGATTATTAAATATTGTTGTTGCTTGATTCTTGTTTTAATTTCTGCTTTTCGTATATTTTTTTCCTGTGAGTTGGAGCTTTTGTTTGTGACGTTTGGTGGGGAGCATAAAAAGAACAAGAAAAAATACACATTTTTTTATTAACAGACATTTTATAATGCCGAAAAGTGAATCAGAGAACTTGATTAGTCAAGCACAGCAACTTCAATTTAAAACATTTCAATGAAAGAAACCAGCAATTAATACTTTGCAAGAAAATAAAAAAAAATTATTATTTAAAAATAAATTGTGTGCGTGGAAAAGAAATTAAAATAAAATTTGCGAAAAAAATTTTTAGCGAAGTTGATAAAATTGTTTTTGCTGTAATATTCACGGAAGCTTTGTGGTAAAAGAATTTGGAGCTCTTTCATTTACGGCCACGTTGAAAATCAAGATTAAGTTTGTGAAAAAGAAAAAATAAGCAAAAATTTTTGATTATATGTACATAAGATTTATGTATGTTGTAAAGCATTAAATAAATTTTTTTAACAAATTTGTGTCAATTTCAATTAATTTCTACTAAAAGAATACTCGTCAATTAATCTGCAACAATGGAGGATTTAGGTAAGTTTCTTTTAGTAATGTCTTATAAACAAGTAGCATATATGTACATACATATGTAAGTACATATGTTAGTATCTAATTTATGATATTGTATCAATATTTAAGATGGGGTGGGTGGGGTTGACTATTTATTTGTTTTACAAAAACACAGTTAACCGGTATTCTCCTTAACAATTCTTTAAATAAATTCTATACAACTTTAAATTATGTACAATACATATACAAACATATGTAGGTATGTATGTATTATTGAAAATCTTTTTAACTTTTGGGTTCATTCTAAACTGCTTCCGTTGCTTTAAGTCGTCATCATCATTATAATTATGTATGTATCATCGTCGTCAGGGCCAATAAATCACAAAAACAACAATAATAACTTGAATTAAAGTTAATTTAAATACATACATGCAAATACAAACCGAAATAAAATAATGAGCCAATTTCTTTGTGTATGTAACAGGGATGGAAAATGTCTTTTCTGTTTTTGTATAAAATTTAAAAAAAAAATGTATCTTTTGTACCTGATTTTTTTATCAACACCTCAAAAGTTGAGAGGGTCGTAATGGTGTAAAAAGGAACAATCGCCACCAATTAAAGGCGAAATAGCTTGCATTGTTACTCTTTTGGTACTTGCGACTAATTATTAGGCATTCCAATCATACTATACACCAATATCTAGTGTTAACAAGTAAAATACGTACCCACGTTTCGCTAGCTAACTCTATAGCTCAAAGTAAGGCAGAAAATACAATAAAATGTAAATAGATCCCTTTACTTAAAAAGAAAACAAGAAAATATAAGTACCTATAATCACTTGCTTTTTCCTAGTACACTTTGTAGAAATAAGTGTGCAACCCCTGAGGCAGATAAAGGTTCTCTGTATAACCTTGTCAATAGTCTCCTCCACTGGCATTACCATGTTAAATTCGCCAATCAAAAGCATGTGAGGCAGATTGTGCTGTGACTAGCGGTGTTTTTTAAGGAGCTAGCGTGTTGAGAGCGTGCGACTTGTGTTTTTTATGTACGCCTTATAGTGCGTTTCGATATAGTTGTTTTGCTTCAAAACACTTGTTTTCCGCAAAACATGCAGCAAATCATGTGTTTTCCCATACATTTTTGTGTGAGGAAAACATCTCAAATACGGTGTAACTATTTTTCAAACGCAAGAATTTTGCGTTTGTACTAGGAAAATAGTTACATACCATATTTTTCATATCGTTATTAGATATTATATAATTTAATACAAATTCAATAGAATCTTCCATTTTCATTATTATATTTTTTACGTTTTTATTTATTTTAATGCAAAATAAACATAAACATGAAAAAAATAACCGTCAAACTTATTTCGAAAATTCGAAAATAAAAATACTTAACATCATAAATACTTCGACGTGTTTTGCTCAAAACAAGTGTTTTTTTCATAATGAAAACGCACTATTACGTTCACAAAGTCATTTCCGGTTTGTTCCTTACGAGTCTTAATGTCTCCCTATTGGTTTTAGAACTTTAGAATACCGTAGGAAATTACAGTCTCTTTTACTCTTTTAAGGAATTTTGTTATTCATAAACTGAAATAAATATAAGTATATCAAATATTTTTTCTAGACTTACCTTTTAGTATACCGATCAACTTAGAGTCTCTCTTTGATTCGATCTAACTTTGTCCGTCCGTCCTGATGGCAGGCTGGCTGTCGCTGTAAACATTATGCGCAAAGTATAGATCGCACTTTTAGAAATACATAATTTAATGAAATTTGAAACATAAATTCTAATTGTCACAAGGACCAAGCCTTTTAAAAATGGTAAGAATCCGTACATAATTCCACATAGCCCCCTTACAAGACTATTTTCGAAATAAAGTCTTTGTGCCCACAAACCTTCTTATTATATTGGATAAAGGCTCGAGTGTCTCTTCTTCTTAAGGGAATGTGACCTCCATTTTTTGAAATATTTCGAGCTAGTGGATTTGGGTGTAGTTCAAGTCTTTTTAGATATTCTATTGAATGTCTTGGGGTCATAGTTTTTACTGATGGCACATTGAGGTCTTTGTGAATGTTTGAAATTTTATATACCAGAGATCGTATGATCTCTCAAGTCTTTTTAGATATTCTATTGAATGTCTTGGGGTCATAGTTTTTACTGATGGCACATTGAGGTCTTTGTGAATGTTTGAAATTTTATATACCAGAGATCGTATGAGAAGATTCAAAGAATTTTGTTTTGCCGTCTTTGAATTTTTCTATATTGGAGGCCGAGTCAGTGGCCTATAATTAAATGATGTAGCACCAGGTTGGGTTTACTATAGGGTTGTAAATTAGCTGTTTACAGTCCAGACTAAGAGTCGAATTTCTTCCAATAAGACAGCCAATTTATTTGAATTGCTTTAAGCTTCAATTGAGTGAGCACTGCCTCTATATGGCATTTCCATGATAAAAGTATACCGTGCTAAATGTATACTAAGATATTCTACATTCGAATGTTAAAGTATTATTTGATTACAAATTTTGATGAGGGGTGGGAAGGGCATAATTCTCTGCACAAAGTAAATGTCGTATGTACACATCAGCAAAAGTTAATTGTTGAGTGTAGTTGTTAAGAGGCATCTCTGAAGTATATCGTCAGCTTAGAGTGCAAAGGTGCTAAGTCCACATTTTAAGACTTTACAGGAGAGACATAAAACTTTCCTAAATGAATCTATGGAAATATTCTATAAAACTTTAAACGTAATTTTATCGGTGTTGGTTCATTTTTTAATTATCAAAAAGGAGCAATTGAAAAATAGCACACGCTGCTGATTTTCAAGCATTTTCGGGACTTAGCTCATTTTCTGTAACTTGTTTTATGTTTGTGCATTGGACTTAGCACATTTTCTTAAAATCATTTGTTAAATATTTATGAAAAAAAAAAACAATTTTATAATTTTTTTTTTCTTTTATTGTAACAAAAAACATTAAAGACAGTCTTATTTCATTGCTGTTAAATAAAAAAATATCACATTAATTATTAATTAATTAATTAATTATTAATTAATCATTCGTGAGGTAAATCGTCGTAGAATTTGTGGTGATCTTTCGGCAAAGTAGTTTTTAAATATTGCAGGTCTTCATATTTTTTAGCTGTTATTTTTCTTCTTTCCTGGTAAAGCTGTTGAAAATTTGACCAGTCCAACGCCACTACATTACCATCTATTCTTTGGGGTAGTACTTCCCATGGATCAGGAAATCTGAGCTTAAAATATATTTCACCATTCGGTGTATATTTAATACCACGAATATCCGTTACTTTTGCATCGCCTTTTCCACGACCAGGTCGAATATTTTTGATAAATTTAACGTTTTTAAATGTTTTAAAAAAGGAATGATCCAAATAGGTAACATCATATGGTTCGGGGTTTTTTCGGGCTCCTTTACATATTCCAATATATTCCGCAGGAACATCAATATTTCTATTTTTCATAGCACGCTCAATTGTAGAATGAACGCTATCTGCCTCCATTTGGGTATGCCCGGTTTCAAGAATTTTTTGTTCTATAGTAACATTATGTTTGATTGCTGTATTTAACAGGGCGTTACTCATTAAGCAATTACGATTTTGATAATTACACCCATCGCTGTAAAAAATAATTTTTTTAGGGTCATTTTCACGGATAATTTTTTCTTCAATAAAAAAAACCCATATGCTTGCAAATTCCTCAGCAGTTACTCCGCCTTCAGCTTCATTCCATAAGAAACAGTATGCCTTTTGGTTTATAAGATTATGAAAAACCAAATTGTGCACCTGCAACTTTGTCCGGTAGTAGAGACTGCTGACTTGAGATTTTGGAGCCATTAAGACAGCTTGAAGATCAACGGTGAACACATTTGCTTCTTCATTTCTGTCTTGGTTTTTTTCATTTCTAGCTTCTTCTTTTTTTTCTTGGTGAAGAGTGTAGTCTTCATATGAAAGGTTGTCGACTGAATAACGTGAACAGGTTTCACATTGATCCTTCTTTGGTGAGAATAAGCTAAGATTTTTGATATCAAATATTTCGTAGAATACCGAAATCGAGAGCGGGTGCACTTTTTGGCTTTTACACCAATCATTAACATAAAAGTCGTAAATCATTTTTTTCGAACGCCATTCAGGCAAAAGATATCTTTTATTCGTTGAAGCACGACAATAATGGGATTCCATAGATGGTAGCGAGTCAAAAAATGAGTTAAGGGATTGTCTGTCTTGACTACATTTTTTCGGAACACTTTCATTTAAATTAGATTTTGAAACCAGAGGTTTCTTTAGCCAATTAAGCACAGCACGTCGACCTACGTTCAATGTATTTAAAAAAAATGTTCTGCATACACGTATATATTTATTTTGCACTTTGAGGTGATATTGTAAAGTAACGCTCCTTCTGGATTCGTTGCTTACCTTTCTATTTCGGGATCTTGCAGGTGCAGTTGTTTGTATCAATGTGTTTACATAAACTTTTTTTGCATTCCAATCCATTTGCCAGAATTGTTTAAATATTTTTTGTCTTTCTTCATCATTGATTTGGGCACATTTTATGGTAGAAGCATCACTTTTACACTTACATCTTTGTTTAACGGCTCGTGGTTCTTTAATTTTTTCATAATTCCAAATGTCGCTCTCTTTTTGTTTCCCATAATAACGTTTTCCTCTTTCTCTGGATTTCTTATTTTTGGCCGCAAACCAAGCTGACTTCTGCACCTGAACTCTCTTTTTGCGATTTTGGGTCTTAGTCGGTAAGTCAAAAGAGTCGTCAGAATCGCTATTAAAACCATAAGGAACTAGCCCAACAACTCCATCATCTGGTTCAATGCCATAGTTGTCGTAATTGTTGCATTGAAGCGGTTGTGGACCAGTGCTATTGCTGTTATGAAGAGACATTTTAACATTCTATGAAAAAAAAAATATTTGAAAGACATATTCGTAAAAAAACAACAAAAAAAGCAAATTGTTACTTACCTTT
The DNA here is from genome assembly GCA_943735925.1 of Pollenia amentaria. Lineage (NCBI taxonomy): Eukaryota > Metazoa > Arthropoda > Insecta > Diptera > Polleniidae > Pollenia > Pollenia amentaria. The sequence goes on along the minus strand of OX031007.1, from coordinate 68,569,353 downwards.
TGGTGATAAAATGAAATTGGCAAACTGATAATACTAGAAGTTTTCTTTCACGTGAATGTTTATTAAGCAATAAAAATTAGTTTCATTACTGCGATTGAAAAATTTGATTAAAAAGAACAAGTAGGTTTTTTTTTAACGGGACTTAGCACGTGCGATATGGCAGGTGTGGACTTAGCACTTTTGCACATCAGTGTTTACAAACAATCATAAGCGAAATAACTGTACTTTTTTTTGTTTAGTATGATGTATTTTTCATTTATCTTTCGTTCTGCATCAAAATGTAAATTTGTATAAAAAGTGGACTTAGCACCTTTGCACTCTAAGCTGACGATATATCAAATACCATAGAGGCCCTAGATTGCCTTCCTGTGGGAATCAAGCATAAAGCGGATGACGAGAACTGAAGAAATTTTCTTCTTTAATTATAAATTTTCGACAAATCAAATAGCTAGAATATACTGGTCTTTTAAGATTTATAGTTGCGCGCAATAATTAGTATTCTCAGATTGTAGAGTTGCTTCAAGTTCTATGCGAAACTTTGCAAATGATGTTGTATTTCAGCCCGGAATAACTTTATAAGCTTTTTTGTGCATTCTTTTAAACAATTTTTAAACTGTGGAGATTCGTGAACTTGGCATTCTCTATGAACTCTTCTTTTTCCATCTTTTGAAAAAAATTTTGTTAGGTTTAGGGTATATACATATGTATATTTTAAATACCCCTTTCTAAATCCAAAACATTGATTTAAAGTATTTTTTGCTCTACACGCCACTGTTTCGTGAATTCCTCATACAAAAACGTATAATATTAATTTCCCTCTGGCTTTGCTTCACTGCCGCAAGAAAAACAAGTACATACTTAAAGCGAAAAGAAAAAAAGTAGCATAAGCCAAATAAAAAGTCAACAACTCAATACACAGCAGTAAGTATACGTATACGTTGGCATTTGGGCCAAACAAATAATGACCTGAAGATCTGCAGAATATATTTTATTATATCTGGTTTGTTTGAGCGCTAAGGAATAATGTTGAACAGCTAGTTTGATTTTTCATTCAATATTGGCAATTGAGAGGTCTATGTTTTCTGTCGTGCATTGCGATATATTCCCTGTGCAATGGGTACTGATATATTTTCTGTTTTTTTTTTTTTTAACCATTTTATCCGTGAGCCAGCTGTTGCTAGATAATCAGTCGAGGATTTTTTTGGGTGTGTGATCAGAAAATACATCAAGGGAATCTTTATCACAAATGTTTTTAATCACGCCAAAATCGATGACATTTCAAATTTTCTGCTGATAAGTAGGCAAGTAGGTAGGTTTATGAAAGTAAATGAAAGTAAAAAAAGGAAAAACTGGCTTTAAAATACTTTATATTAATCAAACACCTTTTTAACCTTTTATTTATAGTTCGTCGGCATCAATAAATCCTAAATTATACCAAAAAAAGTACATTAGCATCATGATTTCCATCTCTGTTATGTATAAAAAAGAGAATCAGACACACGCTCGTACAAACTTACATATAGGTATGTTCTCTCTCACGTCATCTGTTGTAAAGGGTGTTGGAGTCAATTATAATTGGAATCTGTATTAAGTCAATTGGTTTCATGTATTTTTATTTATTTAGTGTAAACAAATATCAAACCCAGTGATTTTCTCCATTTGTTTATTTTATTTATTTGTGTCTTCTTCCAAAAACGGACTACTGTTAACAATGCCAGGTGATTTCTTATTAGTGTATGTACCAAGAATGATATAATTCTTGGTATGTATGTACCTATTATTATTATTAATACCGAAATATTTATCTGATTCTTATTTCTGATTTTCAATAATTGTGTGTACTTATCTTTTTTTAGTGCACAAATATACCTATGTGTATTTGTAGATACATATTAATCGTTTATTATCTTTATTGTTTTCTTTGTGAATGCTATTTGTTTCCAGAGCTGCGTAAGAAAAATGCTATATTCGGCTGTGGCACGTCTTTTGGTCTTAACTCGGGATTTTTTAAGCTATTCGACAGATTTACATATGTAATGTCATATTTTGAAATAAATTTGGTGTTGGTTACAAAATAAGTAATCGGGAGAATCTTTGTTTCTCGAAAATTGATATTTTGAAAAATATTTTAATTTTTTGGGAATAATACCTACTTCTAATTATAGACCGATTTTTTCATCTTTATCAATAGGTCATACTGGAGCTTTAAAATATACATTGTCACCTAAAATGCAAAAGGCCGTAACAACACTTCTTATTTTTACAAAACCAATAACAACAATGTGTACATGGCGTTTGAATTTCTTTAATAAAGTGGCCATTTTTGATCGCAGCGATATAAAATTTTTTTGTGAACTTTAAGTATAAAAAAATGAACAAATATCAATCAAAGGTAATTTTTTCACCGATTTGACAGATTTATTTACCAGTGTGTTTTGTAAAATTAAAAATTTACCTGAATTATAACATTTGGATTCGGGAAGACCTAAATATATAACCCCAAGTTCGGAAGGATAATTGTATGAGGGCTAGATGAAACAGTGGACCGATTTGGCTCATTTTCAATATTAAATATTCCTTATATGTCTGAACTAAATTTGTTCTTCCTAGCTAATATGTTGTGGTTGCTATCGTTCCAAAATCACTATCGTTCCAAAATCAGCATATTTGCACAGGCGCTAGGTGAAATATATTCAGCTCGTTTTGGCTGATTTTTAAAACCAAACAAACAACAAAACAATAAATATTTATTGTACCAAAATCCTAAATACGGAAGAACTCTTGTAAGGTGAAATAATGGACTGCCATGTAATGAATTAAAGTCGAATAAGCTCAAATATCTAGGACCCATGGTCAATCATGGACACGAAAAAAGAAAATTATGTTATGAGGTTAAAATTCATAATTGGCGCCGTATGTTCCAGTGGGAGTTAAAGGAATAAATATATTCGGGATTTCATGTCAACTGACCTAACTTTTGAAATCCATGTCTTCCGATTTTGATGAAATTTGCACCAAGGTTAGTCCTATTACGTGCGCTCAAAACTAGTTATAGGATTGAAAAAAAGGCGCAATGAAAGGCAGATAAAAGAATGTGTGTGAAGTTAAATTTTAAAATTTATAACCCTAGACACATTCTGTTATGTTAACAGAATAATGTTAACCACTTAACAGAACTTATGTTAACGCTTTTATGAGGGATAAATGCAGATTTCTGGAAAAGGAGTCAACGTGGGCGAACAAAAATGATTAGGAATTGTGGACAATAAGTTTCTCCATCGTTTGCTAATTTTAGGATTTTTAACAGAGAGAGTTGAAGCGACTTATTGACAATTTACCCTTTACAATTCTCTGGGGGATAAATGCAGATTTCTGGAAAAGGAGTCAACGTGGGCGAACAAAAATGATTAGGAATTGTGGACAATAAGTTTCTCCATCGTTTGCTAATTTTAGGATTTTTAACAGAGAGAGTTGAAGCGACTTATTGACAATTTACCCTTTACAATTCTCTGGGGGATAAATGCAGATTTCTGGAAAAGGAGTCAACGTGGGCGAACAAAAATGATTAGGAATTGTGGACAATAAGTTTCTCCATCGTTTGCTAATTTTAGGATTTTTAACAGAGAGAGTTGAAGCGACTTATTGACAATTTACCCTTTACAATTCTCTGGGGGATAAATGCAGATTTCTGGAAAAGGAGTCAACGTGGGCGAACAAAAATTATTAGGAATTGTGGACAATAAGTTTCTCCATCGTTTGCTAATTTTAGGATTTTTAACAGAGTGAGTTGAAGCGACTTATTGACAATTTACCCTTTACAATTCTCTGGGGGATGAGTCCAGATTTCTGGAAAAGGCGTCAACGTGGGCGAACAAAAATTATAAGGATTTGTGGACAATAGGTTTCTCCATCGTTTGCTATAGTTAGGATTTTTAACAGAGTGAGTTGAAGCGACTTGTTCACAATTTACCCTTTATAATTCTCTGGGGGATGAGCCCAGATTTCTGGAAAAGGAGTCAACGTGGGCGAACAAAAATGATAAGGATTTGTGGACAATAGGTTTCTCCATCATTTCTTATAATTAGGATTTTTAACAGAGTCGCTTCAACTCACTCTGTTAAAAATCCTAATTATAGCAAACGTTGGAGAAACTTATTGTCTATTTAGCAGTGTGATTTCTCGTCCTATAAAACCGTGACGTACCGAATTTCCTTATAATAGCATTATGTATTACGGTTTTAGGCGCACTAAACTAAACTAAATATTACAGTGTGATCTAAGGTCCTATAAAACGTTGACGAACAAAATTTTAGTAGATATGATAGCGTTATTGATTACGGTTTTAGGAGTACTAAACTGTTTTCCGCGAAAAGGGTTTATATGGGTCTTGACGAAATTTAACACAATGATTTACAGTCATATAAAGCGAATTCGTGCATTTTATATCATTCCGTGCATTATTCCACCATTTATGTTAGTTTTTGTATCAAAATGATAAATTTTTTTAGGGTGGTGGCTCCACATTTTGATTCATAGTACTGATCCTACTGAACCGATGTTCCTGGATTTCAATCCTAAACTGCTTAGGATAACTATGAGCGTGTTTTAAACAGACGGACTAAATCGACTTAGAATTAATAAGGAGGCAGAATAGATATACTTTATGGGGTCTTAGATGTATAATAACAAAGTTTCACACGGAATGACAAACTAAGTATACCCTCATTCACCACTAGTGGTGGTGGATTGTATAATAAATAAAAAAAATTATATTTGACAACATTTCTTTAGAAAAAAGGTATTTTATTCCTGGAATTAACATATTGTGGGTATTACAGACATACTGTCTGAAAGGTTAATTTGTTTCTCAGCGTAAGTTTTATTTTTAAGGTTTTAGAAACACTTCGCAGCACACTAAGCGACCAAAACTACCTTAAAGGAAAAGATCTTTCTTTTGAGCAAAAAAAAAAAAAATAAAAAAAAAAAATTAATTTTAAATTAAAAAAAAAATTTTTTTAAGTTTTTTAAAAATTAAAAAAAAAAATGTAAGAAATAGCTATCTAATTCGATTGGGACAAATTTTGCTAACACCAATACGTAACAAGTTCGATGAGAAGGAACACCTGTTTGGCCAAAATGTAAAATTTTGACCGCCTCTAACTCGGAAACTTTTTGACTGATCTTGTTGATCTAATAGGACTAGGTTAGGTTAGGTTCCATGGGCAGCCATCGAGAGACAGCTCACTTGGGGCCTTCAGCGGTCCCTTTGTGATACCCAGCGCCAATGCCCATCCCAAAGAGCAGTTACCCGGTGGCGTCACTGTAGAGTTGAGCCAATTCGTCCTCCTAATGAAGAGAAAAAGCAATCTTAGTTATATTTTAGATAGATCCTCCAGGCAGAAAAACCCTGGCTTTCCCAGGTATTTTTCCCTAATGTCCCGTAGCCCAGAGCATTGACAGAGAAAATGAAGCACAGTCTCCTCTTCCTCCTCATCATGACAACTTCTGCAGTAGTCATTGAATTCCAGACCCAGATGTCATGACCGACACCACAGTCCTGATTTGGTCCCTATTGAACCTAAGTAGAGATTTAGTTCTCCGTTCATCATAGCCAGGCCATAGTGCCCTGGATATGGAGCAGGTGGACTCACAGGTCCATCCCACTTGCGCAATTCTATAATGCTCGTGCAGAATGAGTGACTTACAGTGAGCCATTGGAAGGCCAATGAATTGACCAATGAATGTGTCATCCATGCGACCACCTTCCTTGGCCAGCTCATCTGCTATCTGGTTTCCCGGGCAGTCCGAGTGCCCTGGTATCAATATGAGCGTTAACCCTGAATGCTCAGCAATCTCATTCAAAGACATCCGGCTTTCCACAGTTAACCTAGATGTCGTGTAGACACCAGTAAATATACATACGTATATCTCCCGATACGCGATAATACTTCAGCCAGTTGGCTGCCCACTTTATAGCCGAGATTTCCGCCTGCAGGGCACTACATCCATCCGGCAGACGAAAGGAGTTTTACGCCCAGTTCCTCTATGTAGAAACCTCCGCCAACTCTTTCCCCCTTCCTCGAACCATCAGTGTATACCCGCAGGGCTGGTCCATGGAAGGTATCCATGACCGACAGCGCACTTTGTTGCGCTATATGCGTACCTCGCACTAAAGAAAGGCTCCGGGGTACAGTAGTCCACTCCCTCAGGGACAATCGAGCATTCAATTATCTTGGAGTGGCCATAGCCACGGTTCGACCAGCCGTGTACCGCGTTCAACCGTGTCGCCGAGCATAGAGCCATCTGTCTGGCCGTGATATCCACCGGGAGCCAGTTTAGCATTGTAAACACCGCCCTGGTGAGAGTGGATCGCATTGATCCAGTTATCATCAATGCGACCTGTCTGTGTACCTTCTCAAGTATCGCACGGTACCTGCCCTTGTTCAGCGCAGGCCACCAAACAGCAACACTGTAATACAGAGTCGGCTTTACTATAGCCTCAAGGATCCAATTGACACACCTCGGGCCCATGCCCCATTTCCTGCCGATTGCACCTCTGCACGCATAAATAGCAACAATTGCCCTTTCCATCCTCGTCCGGATGTTCAACCCCCACGACAGTTTGCTGTCCAAGATTACGCCCAGATACTTGGCGCTATGAGAGAACTTAAGTTCAGTCCCATTGAGCCTCGGAAGTTTCATGACCTCGGTCCTTTACTTCCTCGTGAAGAGTACCAGTTCCGTCTTAGACGGATTAACACCCAATCCGCATGATATGCTCCAGGTGCTAAGTACCTTTAATGCAGCCTCCATACACTGAGACATTATATTCAAATGCTTCCCCGTGATTGCCACTGCAACATCGTCAGCATACGCCATAATTTTAATCATCATGTCATCCATCTTCGTCAACATGGTGTTTATAGTCATTTTCGGACATAGGTCGGGACAACGGGGTTCGAAGCCATTTTTATACGTAAACGGTTGGTCTCAGAGGATCCCTCCACGCCGCTACAGAATTTCCTCCAAGTATTTCTTTTCGCCGATCTTACCAAGTTTCTGAATCTATTTAATGAAGACTTGTACTCCACCCAATTACCATGACGCTTAGCCATGTTGAACAACCTACGACAGTCTCTTCTTGCCTGCGCAGTGTCAGGATCCCACCACGGTGGACGATCCCTACCCCAATGCTCCATTGGCTTGCACGCCAAGGAAGTCGCTAAATGCAGTGAGTTTGTAAGTAGACCCACTGCCGCATCGATCCCCCCGATATCGTCGACCCGGGGAGGATCAGATAGAACCAGAAAGAGGGATGAATCCCCCAATTCGGCCGTTTCCTATTCATTATAGCACTCGATCCCATAGACCTAAGCACCAAACTAAATACCACGTATCTATTAGTCAATTCACAAGGTATCCTAACATGTCATATTGTCAAAATGTCCTAATATTTCACAATGGTTTAAAAATATTGTTGTTGGTTTGTTAACAAAAAGTGTCTTAAATAAATAGAACGTTGCTTGCTGTCTTTATTGTGCTGTCGTAATTAATCAGAAAAGTCCAGCGCTGAGCGGCTGAGCCGTACAACAATATTTTTAAACCATTGTGAAATATAAGGACATTTTGACAATATGACATGTTAGGATACCTTGTGAATTGACTATATGATCAGAAAGTGAACAATCATTAGAGACCATCCAGTTTTCGATCATATTAATGTGGCAATGCTAATCAGCGTGATATCAAGAACTTCACACCTATTTGCAACAACAAACGTAGGCTCACGGCCCCTATTTACTATTCCTAAATTATAATTACTAATAAAGGAGAATAGTGACTCACCTCTTACATTCGTGTTCGTGCTACCCCAGATAGTGTGGTGCGCATTGGCATCGGCACAGATTATGACTGGAGTTCCAGTGCCTGCTGCCCTCATTACTGCATCACGATTGAGCCGATTGGGTGGGTCCTGTCCGTGGTCATGCGCCATATATCCCGAGACCATCCAGACTATACCGTCCCGTGTCTCGAGAGCAACGGTTGTGGTGTCTTCATCACTGTAATCAGAAAGAATGAAGATATTCAACGAATTTTTAGCTAAGACACAAGATCTTATGTTACCTGTACCTTTCGCAAACAATAGCTTGTAGCTCTTGAGATTAAGTCCGCAAACCCGAGCTCCGCCCCTCTTTCTACCACCCGGAGGAGCAATGCAGCAGATGCTGCTTTAGAATGGTGGAGGTTAATTTATAAGACATACACCATGATCCATACTGGCGACCACAGTGATGTTGACGTCCTCCTGGTCAGATTCCAGAAGCACGTCCTCATCAACACCTCTGTCGATGATAGCCCGCACAAGGTGACCTTTAGCCACCTCGCTGAAGTACTTATTCATCGATCATTGTTTTTCGTATTTTGATCTGTTCATTATAATTTTGGTCCCACGAGTGTAGGGGAGTTGAAAGGTCCACCACGTCATCGCCCCCATTAACGTGGTAAGGGCGTGGTCTATTTGCTGAGGTGCCCAGGTATCAGCAAAGCTCCGTGATAATACAGTCGGTAACCCCTGACTGCAAACCAGACCGATAGGCACGGTTCGCATGACATCTCGGTTTAGGGGTGGATAACCTTTCGTCGTCAAGGCTTTTAAGTTCAGAATCTCCATCCCAGGCGCCGCTTATGACGTTGCCTGTAATCGAGATACAAACCACAGCCTAGACTCAGCCACCACATCGCTGCAAGATCGTTATCCAAGGGGGTGGATCTAATAGGACTAACCTAACCTATATAGCCATGCTGATGAAAGGACGTTGCTAGGTCGATTCAGGAGGTAATTTTAAGTCCATCGGTATACTAACATAAGGCTCGAAAATAATATTTTTATGTGTTACACATACGAGCACAAGCCCCATAATAACCTCTCCACGGGTGGTGGAGTGAGTATACTTACTGGTTACCATAATTCCAGATGAGACTTTGGTCAACCGTTGAGTATTAAAATTTTATGCGGTATAAGCTTGAGATAAACATCCTTATTGTGGTTGTCGTTGTCGTATACGACTGTGTCGTTTTGTGTAATAGATTAAAGTAAAAAACAACCTGTGTTCTTTAATCTACTGCAAAAAACGACACAGTCGTATACGACAACCACAATAAGGCTGATTGAATGCTGTTTACCCAGAGAACCACACCTAAAAACAAGCTCCTCAACACGCACAACTCACGGAAATACTTAAAAACGCGAATGTGACTTGTTTTTCTTTTGGGTTTTCAATGTTTTCTTATGACAAGGAACCAACGCCAAGGTTTGTACAGAATAAAGTTTTAGGCATTGTCTTAAATGCAATAAAATGCAAAAATCTTAAATTTCTATTAAAAAATTGTAACAAGCTCCTCAACACGCATACGAACAACTCACGGAAATACTTAATACTTGTTATAGGTATTATGTTTTAATTAAAGGTGCACTTTTACAAGTGTGGTGAGTTCACACAGTTCCTATATGTGTGAAGAGGTAAATATATTTTTTTTAAATTTTAAGGGAGTTTCATATCTGTGTAATCTGTGTATAGGGTGCTTAATAGAGTATTCATTAGGGATATCGATTATTCGACTTTTTTCAATAACCGGTTTTCGAATATTACGAATAGTTGCTATTTTAAAAAACCCGGTTTTCGGTTAAGCAATTTTTAAATAACCGGTTAACCGGTTTTATTTCGAATACTTAAAAACACAAAAATCAAATAAGTTTTTAAATAAAACGTTTATTTGAATAAAAACAAAACAAGGTAAGGAACCAACAAAGTACATAGATATGACTTCGATCAGACCTAACAAATATTTTAGGATAAAATCGAAGAAAAGTGGGACCAGTAAATTGTTCAAAATTTAGCTAAATTTTCAACAATTTTTTATTGATTTTCTAAACTTTATTTGTAAGAAGATATTTGTATAATGCAATTTAGAAACTGTTGAATGATATTTGATCTAGAGAAACGTTTTGCAAAAGCAAATAAATTAAAGGGATTTTATAAAGTTATTATTTGAAATATTCTCTCAAATTTATTTTGAATGAGTTTTAATATGATGGTGGTTAAGTTATCTATATAAATCAACCATATTTTTCAATAGTTGCAAACAAAACCTCTTAGCCAGGATTATCTATTTCAAATTATTTGGTTTCAGCATTATAGAAACGAATAGTGAACTGAACATTCTTTTTGTGTAAAATATTTGTCAATTGGTCGACTACAATTTAAAATATTACATGACATTGTTTGGTTTCTTCAATTTTGTTTTTTAGTTCTTGCTGTTTTAATAAATGAAACTGGTAGAAATTTTTCCCATATCGTTGATTCCGCCGTAGTGCTGTATTTTTCAGCATGAAGTGATGCTAGAAGTACTTAAGAGTTTTTAGTGCCTTAACGGGCATTTCTTCCTCGGCAACACAACGGGTTAATATTTCACCCAATGATTTATTTTTTGCAGCGTATTTTAGTAAAGTAAAGTATTATTTGTCGTCTCCTTAGAACTACTTCGAACGGAGTTAAGTTACATTTGGATCACATTAATGTCAAGCATGTATACTAATTAAAGGCGATTAATAAGTGACATGGAAGAACCTTTGTAACTTATCATTATAGGGCACTTCAGGCAACTATCTTTGTCTTATTAATCGCGTTCGAAAAATTTCTAGAGATTACCTTTATATAAAAATATATTTAATATTTAGAACGCTCTTGCACAAATTACTATTTACTTTTTAACAGCACACGTTTTTGTAGAATTTTAAATAGTTCTTGTTTTTTTTCTACAAGAACACACGCTTTTATAAACGATTTGTATTTACAGTGTTCATAATGTTTTTTGACCTTTGTTACGTTTTGTTTTGATATTCTTTATAAAAAGTTTAAGTTTGGCCAATATTCAATTAGAAAATACTTAAATTACGAGTACATCTACAACAAGAGTAAGGAAAATGTATATAAGTTACACATTACTAAAATAACCGGTATATTATACCAAAATAACCGGTTTATTCGATATTCGAAAAATGGGAATTTTAAAATAACCGACTTGGGCAAAGCTTAAATAACCGGTTAAAACCGGTCGAATAATAACCGTTCGATCTCCCTAGTATTCATTGATTCGGACTTTTACTTGAATCGGTTAATCGCTTGATTAATTAACCGTTGTTTTTGTTTAATCGGTTAATATTGTTATTGATCGGTTAACCGATTAATAATTTTTTTTATAAATCAAGTAATTTCAATACATAAAAATGCATAAATTAAACAAAACTAATAACGTAACAAACATAACAATTCTTAAACTAAAACGAACAAACAAAAAAACATATTATGTATTAATTAAAAAATTAACTGTAAGGTAATTTTATTAGTTATTTCCAGGGACCGAAAATAACAGTTATTTTGAAATTTTAAAACAAAAAAAGCATATAGAAGTAAATGCTGGCAAACTGATTCAAGTAAAACATATATTTCTTTATGAACTTTTCTATGATTTTTAATGTTTTGATTTTTATTTTTCGATCAAAAATTACAGTTGTTTTTTGATTTTTATTTTTTTGGACAAAAGTAACAGTTATTTTTTGATTTTTATTTTTTCGATCAAAAATAACCGATATTTTATGATTTTTATTTTTTTGAACAAAAATAACAATTATTTTTTGATTTTTATTTTTTCGGGCAAAAATAAAAATTATTCTTTAAAGAAATGTACGTGTTATAATTATTGAGTTGTCTTTAAATATTTATTTAAATGTGTGATCATCATTGGGATATCTTATGCGCATAAAAATAAATATTTAAAGTCAACTAAATAATTATAGCACGTACATTTCTTTAAAGATTAATTTTTATTTTTGCTTGAAAAAAAATATCAAAAAATAATTGTTATTTTTGTTCAAAAAAATAAAAATCATAAAATAACTGTTATTTTTGATCGAAAAAATTAAAATCAAAAAACAACTGTTATCATCAGACTTTTATGAAAAAAGGAATAACTGTTACGGTCCCTGGTTATTTCAATAGTTTAAGAAGATCTTATAAAATAATCATTTATACAAATATTTTGATTTAGATTTTTAGGATTCAAGTGTTTATTTCCTTTAGTTAAGATAAAACTTGACTTTGAAAGAATTCTTTCATTTATTGTATATATCTATAGATGTTGAAGAAATCAAAAGCAACCAATAATACAGAATATCGTATTTCTCAGTCCTTTTGCTGTTCTTTTCTAAACACATAAAATCTTCCATTATATCACTAGAGTCTTTTTTGCTCGTAATTTTTGTAAATTTTTAACACTTCTAATTGTTTCGGTTAATTCTGTTAAAAGAATGATATGAGAATTTATGAAAAGAAACTAATAACTAAACGCATACATATAAAAAGTACGTGACACAAAAAGCTGTTGACAGCGAACACTTATTTAAAATGAAGATCACTAAACACCTTCTTTGTTTGTATGGAAAAATATTTTTTTAATACATACCTTTTGTATATGAGATGAAACAAATAATTAAAAACACAAAAAATATGTTATAATACTACAAAAAGTTAAAAATTTTGTTACATCGGTTAATAGACTAAAATTAACCGGCTTAATCGTTAATCGAAAAAAGGTAATTTAAAATTAACCGATCAGTTAATCGGGTAGTAATTAATTGGTTAACCGATTAACGGTTAACCGAATGAGTACCCTAGTGCTTAAGAAACGTCAAAACAAAATTTTCAAAAAAACAATTTAATTTTCAATGCTTTTAATAACCCAATGCTTCTTTTAATTCTTAAGCTGGAGGTCGGTCCCCACCACGCGTTTTTCCTTTTCGAGACGCATGCTAAAGTAGAAAGTAATCCTACTTCATGCTTTCGATACGTATATGCATTTTACGCGTTTGCTGTGTAACTTGTCCATACAATTTAACACTACGACTTTTTGGACTGATGCATTGAACGCTTGGTGTGGACCTGCAGTATCAGCCGTTTTGCTTTGCACCGTAATGGTAAAACGTTCTCCCATTGATAAATCTTGTATGTAATTGTACATTTTAAGAATTTTCTGCTAATTTTTAATGATTTTTGTGGAAATAAAATTCATTTCGCTACAAATTTTGGGTAACTTCAAAGAGACCACAAAATCCATAAGCAAAGCCACTGCTACATTTTCTGACACCATTTTGATAGTTAACAGTCTTCGAAAATTATTAGAAAATACGACAAATGAATAAACTGAGATGCAGAATAGCTCAGATTTCCAAAAATTGACGATTTACGTAGCATTAGCTCTTAATGAAACATTTGATTTGATCTACAACTCTCTACTTTCGATACAAAGCTAGACAATTTTAAAGACAATAGATCGAAAAAACTTATTTAGCTAATCAACATGACTCTATATTCCAAAAGAGTTGAAGACACCCATACACCTAGTAAAAGTTCTGATAAGTCTACAAGAACTGACCTTTGGAGCGTTTGTGAAAATATTTAAAGAAAATTTGGAGAATAATGAATCTCTGTCCATTCCACGCTGTGGTTCAGCTAAATAAAAAGTCTAGATATACCTTGAATCTTCTAATTTTTCTAGAGACGCAGATCCGTTTGTTAACTGGCGCTATTAAATATTATACTCAAAATTTAAGACCATGGCGCAGAAATACTTAAGTTGTAAAATGAGTTCAAACGGAGTTGCGAAATTATATCCGCAAAAATTGAGAAAATTTAATTTTTTGAACAAAAATCTTATTAATATTAATTTTGAATATTAATAATCTCTTACGCAATTTTTTGTTAAAAAAAATTTACCATGAACTTAAATTCATTTCGGTGTTTTTAAAATCTTATTAAAATCAATTTTAAATATTAATAATCTCTTACACTGTAATTTTGTATAACAAAGAAATTACTCTACTTGAGTTTTGTTAATTTTGCCTTCAATTCAAATTTAATATTCGTATCGGTATCGGTATCGGCGATATTTCTCTTTGAGCATCGGTATCGTATCGGCAAAAAGGCGTATCGTTACATCTCTGTTTTTAACATCATTACTTTTTAACATATCATTAGTCTAGACAACAACCCCAAAATTTATTTAAATCAAATAAACAAACAACGTCAAAATATCTTTCTTTTTTTTCTTATTTTAAAATTTAAATGACCATTAAAGTGAGTGATTAAGATTATTTATTTCGAAAATTTTTCTTTATTTTGCACAAAAAAAAAATTATTTTACTCACTTTTTGATTTTCACCATTATTTGTCATTTCTGTTAAAATTTCGTAAAATAAAGGTATACAAATTCCTTGTCGTTCAGTTTAGTTTGCATTTTAAAATGTGTATTTTATTTGCGTATTAATGTCATAATAAAATGCAGTTGTATATATAAGACATTCCTCAGATATGACTAACTTCGGATTCATCTGAAATAAAGAAAATTGTGTACACCCATTAAATACTTCAGTACGTACTCATTTACTTAAGAAATAAAGTATGTATTTAAACTTTTAAGATACGAGTATAATAAAATTCGATTGTTGACTAACTGAGTTTTTATGGTTTTTTGATATGGTGTTTTTTGACTTTTACTGTTTCTTTTTAACTTAAAAAATGAATATTAAAGAGGAGAACTTAATAAATATGGGATATTTTGTACATTTGCAAATGTTATGACGTCATGATTGACTGTTTTTCCCTTCCTTTTCATTTTAGTTTTGCAACTCAAAGCTAAAACAAAATAAATTTTGTATGCAAAATAAAACTTTAAATAAATGATCATTAACTGAGAAGTGCACTTAAAGCGCAAAATTTAAATGATCTAATAGCGACAGTCTGACATTCGGCGTTTTTCTAGTATGTGATGTTGATATTAATGTTTTAGGTACTTGTCGGGTTGCCTTTTGTTTTAAATTTTTTTTTTCATCATGTATTTCGTTTTTTCTTTTGTTAATATACAGTCTTGATCATAAAAATAGCATAATAAAATGGAATAATTCCTTTTTCAAAGATTTTTTAAATAAAACAAAATTAATAAAATCTGTATTAAAACATTTTTTACGTACGTCGCACAAAATGCTAAATCGACTTAAAAAAATACTTAAAAAAATACTATTAATTCCATAATGTTAAGTATACAAGTTTAAAGGTAATACAAATCAAAAAGAAATTCGAAAATTTTTTAATTTATCAGGAGCTTGTTTACGGCTGTTTAAAGATGATAGCTTTTAGTTAAAACTAAAATAATGAAAAAAATACTGAAAAATGCTTATATGTTCTTTAAAGTGTTAATTTTAAAACAATAATGTGGTATCATCATTTTTTTTCACAATTTATAGTGTCAGCCTGAGCGCACGTGATATTGCTTCACTTTAGGGATGGGCAATAAATATCGATATATCAAAATATCGATATTTAAAAAAATTATAATCGATATATATCGCCGATATAAAAAATACCCATATATCGATACATCGATATTTACCTACGACTATCGAATTCGATATTTTTAAGATCTTTTTATAAAATAATTCAACAATTTAGCCGGTGCTCAACTGCTTACAAAACTGTTGTTTTTTAAGAATTGCATCAAATTTTTTTAACTAATATTATTAATACAAAAAAATAAGCGCTGAAAAAATATTCTGGAAATGGTTCCTAGAATTATGCAAAGAATCGCCTTAGTTATGGCGTATTAGCAGCAATAGACTCATGAAAGTTGGAATGTTAATAATAAAAATAGATATTTTGTTTTTTTTTTTTTTTTTTATTTGAGCATGTTCTTATATATTAAAAATAAAATATTGCACAGTTTACTTGTATAGTATGTGTCACAAGTTTCGTTTACCGGCAGTATATAATCCTAGTTTATTTTATTTTTTTTTTAATTTCATATGGCGAATAAATAAAATTTTTTTCAACATATTTTATTTTTCGAATTTATTTTATGAGTTAAATTTCAGTTATGTATTTTATAAAGGTTTTTGTAATAGTTCTATTCCTTAAATTTTTAAGGAATGACTTTAAAAAAATTTAAAAAAAAAAAAAATTTTGAATATAATGGAAGTTGCTTATGAAAAGAAATAATTCCCAATATCTATTTGTTAAAAATTTTTTTGTATTCTTTACTTCTTTTTATTGCATAATTAAGTGCAGGTCCCTCGATTTCAAACGAAAACTTCGTTCGCATAACTTACCTTAAAAACTAAATTTTAAAATTCGTTGTTGTTTCAAATAAACATTAAGCGAATGAAAGTTTCGTTCGAAATCGAGGGACAGGCATTTTTAATTAATAAATATCGATACTCTTAAAAAATATCGATACGATATATATCGATGTATTTTTTCCATTTGCCCATCCCTACTTCACTTTCCAATTGAGTTGGGTTAATATCAGCTGATGTAGTTCGTAGATCCATATCTTCAAAGTTGTCATCACCAGCATCTAAGAAGTACATTAAATGTGAAAGTTTTGAAGTTTTATGATATTATTATCTTATCAAAATTTTCTTCCATATCGATAATTGATAAATTGTGGGAAACAGCAAATGCCACAATCAGCGTTTTAGCATTTTTCATCCAAAAGTATTCGAAAATGTCATTTCCATACTCCGGAACCCCTTTCTGTGGTATTTCTTGTTTTAATGTAAACTTGATTGTGGGGTACTCCTGGATTGTTTTATATTTTACTTATTCATAGGTGTAAACAGGTAATTATTACATGTATATCCTCCATCTCCAAAAAGGCTACCCATACAATTCCTATTTTCAAAGTTTTCTTTCATTGAAAATTCTGGAACCCCTCCAGCAAGCAACAACATCGATTATTTTTAAAGACGAATCACATTAAGCTTTTAGTTAATCAAAACTTTTTAATTATTAAAAAAACACATATATTTTTTATAATACATACCTGAACGTTATAAGAAAAATATCCTTTTCTCTTTACATATACATATGTACATTTTGCTTGTATACGCAAGTGTGTACAATCTATTGATACAATTATCTTCTTGAATCCAGCAATTTTCTCGAAATTATTTATGGTTTTAATTTGCTCCTCAGCGTTCGTTGGCATTTAAATTATTTGTTTTACCAATTTGGCAAAAGCTCTAGCAAGATTTTGGCAAACTCTGCTCATAGTAGGTTGACTGAACCCATGTATTTCACTAAAATCATCTTGCACCTGATTTCCTGCCCAACATCTGAAGGCAGCTAAATCCTGTATATGACTAGGAATTTTCGAGGAATGGTGCGGGGGTCTACATTGAGGATCTGGACATCAGAAGGTCATATAGACTTCCCCAGGCGGAGGTTCTGGAAGTTTTTAGGGCTGTGGAATTGGTAGGGGCTAACATTGCCAAGGGCTCGGAGGTCTCTATATATGGGGCAGCCAGGCGGCTCTAAGGGCCTTGATGGGCTGTTATGTGAACTCCAGGCTAGTGGACGATTGCAGGAGGGCTCTAGGAGGAATTTTAGGGAACTATGTTGTGAGGCTCTGCTGGGTACCGAGTCACTGCAACATCACCGGCAACGAGATAGCTGATGAGTTGCCAAGACTGGGCTCGGAAATGGAGGATCCTGACAGTTTGCAGGTGGTCAGGCCTCCAATGGGCTTCTACTTTGGGATAATTAGGGAATGAATTCCGAGCGGGACTAATCGGGCTTCGCGGGGCCGAACGAACTGCCGAGTATCGCGCACGCTGTGGCCGATGCTTAGTAGGTCAAATTCGGACGCGCTGCTGGGTAAGAGTAGGGCCTGCGTCAGGACCATGATATGTATTATCACGGGACACTGTATGATAGGCAGAATTGTGGTGAGAATGGGGTCTGGCTTATCGGAAATATGTAGGCTGTGTGAGGACCCAGAGGATTTGGAGACAGTTGAGCACTTTCTATGCCACTGTCCCAGGCTACAGAACAGCAGGTTGAGGTGGCTAGGTAGCAGATTCCTGCACCAATTGGGCAATGTCTAGGGCTGTGGGCTCGAGAATCTGACGGGATTCGTAATGGGAATGACCTGGCTGCGCGGCAGGAGGCTGGGGATTGGAAACATGTAGGGCAGTTTTCCTGTTTGGTAGGGTTGTTTTTGCTTGTTCTGTCCGATTTCTTATCTTCCACTTTCTTCCTTTCCTGTGCTTTCACACTATATTTATTTCTCTTTCCTTCTTTCTTTCACTAATTAAGGCGTCACAATGGACCATATTGGTCTCTGGGTGAGGGTGTGAAGTTTGCTTCACACCAGCCTTTCTAACCTAACCTAACCTATAGTCCGACGTTTCCTCACATTTAACAAATTTAATGTTTCCAGCGTGTCGAGTGTATTAAACGTTTCCGTTATGAAGATTTTAAAAATGTTTAATCACAAACTATTTTTATTTTGTTTTTTATTTATATATATTAATATATGTATATATTTATTTGACAGCTGCTTTTGACAGAAATAGCAAATTGACAGCAGTTAATTAGGAGCTAAAAAGTCTTTGATCAATCGATAATGATAGTTTATTAAAAAGTGTTTTGAATAAGAAATCCTTAATCAGGAGATATGCAGTAACTAAATGTTTGTTTTGAATACGGGTGCAAATTTATTCAAATTGTTGTTTATTTTATCTCCTTTTATTTCAATTTATTTTAAGTATAGAATAGAACTAGATCTATTTCGACGTACGACGTAGATACGTATACGATCGAATACGATTTTAAGTTTATAACATACATTGTGTGCCTTTATATAAAATATTAGACGTTTTCATTTAACAGCGCATCTACGTTTATACGTTGCAATTGTGTTTCTCAACTTATGCATTGAGAAATTGTCTTGGCATTTCAGTTTAGTCTTAAGGTTAAAATTCTGATTAGAAGGGATTCCGTGATATCGATTTAGATCTGTAAGATATTGAGCTATTTAAAATAGTATTTAAAAAGAAAAATAGGTATTATAGCCAGTGTTGCCAGAATTTAAAAAAGAAAAATATGTATTATAGCCAGTGTTGCCAGAACTTGATTACCAAAAATTGTTTAAATTAACTGCCAATTTCAAGATGTCGAAAGAACATTTAAACCAAAAATAGAGTTTTTAGAACTTGTTTTTGTTTTAAATATAGTTGTTCAAAAGAAAGAGTTCTTTTGCGTTTAGTGAAATAGGCAGTAAGAAAAAATGGCAAAAACGTGACTTAAAACTTTTTTAATTGAAAACACATACAAATTTAACGACAAAATAAAAATAATTCATTTAATAATATTCAATCGGCTCGTAATTTCACTTTGCCATCATACAAATGACATCATCGAATATGGAGTTTGGTATGAAATTGCATAACACCATACAGAAATAACCCAGACATAAATTTGAATTGGTATTAATGGATCGAATGAGCACAAATATGGCAAACATTGTTTTGAAATAAGTTAGTAGAAAGAAGCAAATCAATTACCTAAAGTATAATTTTTTAATAATATATATTTTGGCGTTGTTTGACATTTTTTGTATTTTTCCCCATACAAAATTAAGGAAATATTTTTATATCTACCCGGGTAGATACATAGTTGACGTAAAAAAATTCTTCATGAAAGCGAAGGTTAAGCGATAAATGTTTTTGAAAATTGAAATAAAAATTTTAGTTTAGAAATTTACATTGAAAACAAAAACAAATTTGAGTTTCTTTATTGTTGTTTTAATGTTAATTCCTACCTAAACTAACATTTTTATTTTTATTTGAAAACCCGGCAGTAAGAGTACATACCTTCGGGTAAAACTTTTGGAAGTATCTTAAATAGTTTTTTAAAATATCCATTGGGATATTTTATCGCCCCTATAATTATCCTCCCGAAAAAAGGCGCAAGAAAAGCAGAACTAGGGCTATACAATTTTTTAAAACTATTTTTTTTAGAAATATAGGGTGAGGTTGTTACGGAAAAGCGCTAAAGCGTTCACAAATAATTTCAATTACAAATAAAAAAAAATATGGCGGTCCGTATTTCAAAAGTTGCTGTTTGCTTTCATTTGCAACTGAACAAATATGCACTACTGTTTTTGCACAAGGATTTTTTAGGGCAAACGAAGAAAAATGAAGAAAATTGCAGATACGTACATTTTGTTGTTGTGTTGCGCAAAGATGTGTATTTTTGCACACACTTGCATCGTGTGCACACTTTGCCCTATTCATCGTGATTAATCTTAAAACAAAAGAAATTTCTACGAAAAGTATTATCACATTCATTATTCGCCTAATTTTTCTCCTACTTCTCCGGAGTGCTGTGAAATAACCTTAATAAATCCGCTGTATTCTAAGCTCTCAAAAACTTATTTTTATAGCCTTTACCGAAGTTAAAAGGGCATATGTGTATAAAGGCCTCGTTACTCTTACGTAAACGTAGATGTTGCTGATCAGCTGTTCCGTTTTCCTTACCAAGTCTATGTATAAATAGGTACTCTTACGTAAACGTAACGTTGCGTTGCGGATGAACCTGATAAAATTAAAATTTCTCTCCGTTTTTACGTATCCGCTCTCAAGAATTTTATTTTTGTTTTCAAGCAGTGTTGTCAACAAAACGTATTAGCCGGCGGTTTACTTTAAAATTTTATTAATAAGATTCTCTTTTTAAAACATAAATATAAAGAATATAAACATTACATACATACATATGTACATATACATATATAAATAAATATAAATATATGTATATAAGTTTGTTTGTTTTACAATAACGCCCAAAACCCGTTTTTGATTAAGCTTGGTAAGAAGATAGAATATTACAGCGAAATTACTAAAGGCTATATTTTTCCGGAATTTTGGAGCAGGGGGGAATTAAATGGTAAAAAATTAGCAACAACCGATTTTTTTTCGTACGAATTCCTAATCGGCATTAGGTCAATTTTGATCAATTTAGACTGCAAAATTTTATAAGTTAATTTTTTTTTTTGGCTTAAGCTACCATTAGGGATATAGGTTTGAAAAATTTTAACTTAAAGGGACAAAACAGGTTAAAACTTTGTTTTAAATATTTTGTCGATGTTTGAATGAATTTTATAATGTCGCATAAAAGTGCATTTTGAAAGTTGTCGCCTTTAAGGTTTACCCCCTTAAAGTGGGTAAAATAAGGAATTTTTGGGATATTTTAATTTAGCTCATTTATACTGCAAAATTTTAAAAGTTTACGGCCTATTTCCGATGTGCGAAAGAATTCTTTCGTTTGTACAACTACATTCGTAAAAATTCTAAAAAGTTTGGTTTTGTTTTAAATGTAGTTGTTCGAAAGAAAGAATTCTTTCGAACATCGGAAATAGGCTATTAATTATTTCATGCTAAAACTATTATTAGGGACATACATACATATATAACAAATGCTTAATTCTAGGCACAAAACGGTAAAAATTCGTACCTTTTGTAAACACGTTTTCTTTTTTTTCAAAATAATTTTGCGCAAACTTGAAACCTATTTTCTTTCACATAAAGATAGCAAACAAATAAAGTACATTTAAGGGCAAACAGGGTAAAAATTCGTACTTTTGGTAGTTTTTTGTAAGTACGTTTATTCAGTAATTTTGATGGTTTGTCCCCGGGCTCTTTTTACTGATACCCATATAAGTGAGATCAAATTTATACTTAAAGAGATATTAATAAAGTCTTAAAAAATTTTAAAGTCCATAACTCCTTAACTAGGGGCTTAGGTGCACAAAACTATATCAAAAGTTTTTATGTTATACCATTTTTTCAGTGCTGTATATACAAACATATCTGTAAATATACATATGCACATATGTATATTCTACTTTTCTACTTCTTTTTTAGAAAAGCGTCGATATCGTTATGTATTGGCGATTTCAAACAAGAACATTAACAACATGCTTTAAAGCAACACTGAGTGCAAAATCAAAGCATAACAAAATTTTTTTATTTCATTTTCTCTGTTTTTTTTTAACACACTTTAAGAACATATGATACGTTTACGTATTTTTAGTAACTACCAACCATTGAAGTCGACCGCAACGTTTACGTATCCGCAACATTTACGTAAAGAGTAACGAGGCCTTAAGTTTGTTATTCCGTTTAAAATTTTTACGATATTGATCTTAGACCCTATAAAGTAAATACATATTTTCTGGGTCCTTATGAGAATCGAAGTTTATTTAGCGATGTCCGTATGTTTGTGTATTCGTTGAAATGGTTTTTCCGAAGGCCACAGACATTATGGGGACTAGGAGTTGTATATTTATATTACATATAGTCTGGAATTGCTATGATATGAGCAAAAAACCACGACTGCCGCCAATTTTACCCATAAATGCCTTGTTGTTTTTTTTATGTATGTATGCAGAACGGAAAGAGCTCAAGTTTCTAAATTAAGTACACAGAAAGAAAAAAACTCGTTCTAAATTTAAGTTTAAGAACGAGTTTTACTCAAGCATTGCATTCTATATGCGTGTGTTTGTAAAGGTTTGTTGCAGCAACAACAACACTACACAAATAGGTAAAATACGATTTGCTTGTTTTGTGTAAAAACAACAACAACACTACAAGAAGAAAAGCATACATTATTTTCATGTTTAAAAAGAAAAATAAAAATTGAAAATTCCCGAATTCTATTTGTAATTTTTTCTTTAGTTTGATAAAATTTTCAAAATAGAATCATTACGAAAACCATATCGGGCATGCTGCGTGCGTGTGTATTACAATTATGAGTTCTTCTGTAAACAAAACGGGAATACAGCAATTGTGAAACAAAGCTGTGTAACGGGTTAATAAATATGTAATATCAGGGTTGCAAAAGGAGAACATCAAAATTGTACCAACAAGCTCATTAAATTGTACTTTTTCGACGCCAATTGTGCTAAAAAAAATTTTTTTACATAATTTTTTTTTTATATTTTAAAAAAAATTACCATTTTTAGAAAGGGGAAATACGGGAAATTTAATTACTTTCTTTTACTTTTCCGTGCTGCGTGTGGCAATTTTTAAAAATGTTGGCACTTTTTTGTTCTTCAACTGGTACTTTTTGAATTTTAGTTAATATTGGACCTAGAAACATAAAATTAAACATGCATTGTTCTGAGTGAATAAGAATCTGTAAGGAAGAGCTTTTTGGTACTTTTCGTTCTTAACTGGTACTTTTTGAATTTTTAATAATACTGAACATAGAAACATAAAATTTAGCATGCATTGTCCTGAGTGATTGAGAAACTATCAGGGGTGTTCTGCAAATCGAAAACGCAAGAATTTATAAGTCGTTTTTTTAATAAGATTTTTGTAGTAAAAGAAATACAAATACAATGCAATACAAATATTTCTCTATTAAACAGTACTCTATGAGAAAATTATAAAAAATTGGACTTAGAGTGTATTTAAAGAACTTCAAAATTCTTGGGTTTTGCGTTTTCGAATTCCAGAACACCGCTGTATTTCTAAGAGGCGAAATTTTTGTACTTTTTCTTTTTCAATTGGTATTTTCTGACTTTTTTCATATAATTCAACTTAAAAAACTAAATTAAACATTCACGGACTAGAGAAGAAGAGAACATTTGGTTCGGAGGTTGGTACCTAGCCAAATCGATCCACTAAGACGAAAAAAACGAATTCTCTAAACATTTAAAATCATATATACTTATATGTATGTTTTCTTCATATTTGCATAAATAATTATGGTCGAATTTCGATCACTTGGCAAACTCTAGCTTAATTAATTGATCTCTCAAGTTGTAGATTTTAAGATATCCAGCACGATTTGAAATAGCAAAACGCCAGATTTGTTTTACCATAGTTTCTTACAAATATTCTAGTTTCCTTCAGCACACTTTTTCAATTTGAATTCTCCAAACGTCTCGCCATTGTGATTTACAGAACACATATAAATACGATTTTAAGTCAGAATCTCAAATGTAAAGCGTTTTACGATTGTCAGAGCAAGACCGATTTATTTTAAAACGTTCAAATACTATAATATGAACACACTACAAGAATAATACTAAATATTAAAAATTGGCAATTTTTTACCAAAAATCAAAAAAAAAATTTTTTTTTTGGCGATTTTTGGTGATTTTGTGGAAAAAATCTGACAACCCTGCCAGGCTTGACGGCTGAAACTTGAACAGTAACCAGCACCTTCTTTGAATTTAGAAATTTTTCAAAATTAAACGTTCTGTTTTATTTTTTTTATTAAAATATAAAGACAGTAAAACAATAACAATGCTGTAAAAGCCATATCCCAGCAAAAACTGAAGCTTCCTCGGAAGCAGTAATGTAAGGGAGAATTCGAAGTGAATCGCTTACACTTCTCTGAAATATTACATGATTTTTGTTTGGAATTCCTCGCGTAGAACTCTGTTTCACAGATCTGAAATACGCTTATTTCACGCCTTGAAAAAGGACATGATTAACATGAATAAAGAAATTGAAAAAATTAAACATTGGAAAAAAAATTTATTTCAGCGCTTAAAAAACTTTTTATAAATTAAAAATATTTTTTTTTTAAAAGAGGGTTATAGTTTTATAGTTTAAACTTTTTATTTTTTTATCCAAAGAATAAAGGATTTTACTGTTTCAATGAAGCCGAGGAAAAAGTAAAGTAATACACAGAGATTCACTTTAATATTTAGCATATCAATTAAAGATTGCAGGATTATATGCCTTATCTTACAGCACTAGAGTAAGGCAGTCATTTTAAGAAGCAAAAAAGAAAGAGGTTGGGATGCAGTATACGTATTTGCTGCTTCCAAATCTTGAAATACTTTTGCTGGGATAAGAATGACTAACATCGAAAGTGACAAAGAGAAAAAAACTTAGCTTTAAAAAAATTAATTCATTGATTGTGTTAGTAGGATTTTCTTTAACCATATTGGAATATAAAGCAATTTTAGTTGCACAAATCTTATAGAATTTGAGAAAATGACTAAGTTCAAACAATTTTTAATTTGTTAAGGCAAATTTCACGAAGTTCAGCCATAATTAACTATGCATTACTATAACTGCCAGTTAACAATAGGGTTTTTTAATAGTTTTTTGAATTGCATTGTAAAATATTAGGATATTATGGCAATATGACTCGATACTTGATACGAGTCCGTGATTATTTGAACTTCCCTCGTAGTTATATGAAATGCAACACTGCTCCATCAAGTACCACCTGTTAATATACTACAGTCAAGTTTAGAGCAAGTTCCGTCATTTACTTTGCGTTTAACAGCTGTTCAAAACATACAACCTCGTGAATTTTTTAAAAATGGAGAAATTCACTTTTCTCTCGAGTGCTCATTAAACATTATTTTTTGCAAAAAAAAAACCGTCAAACAAATCAAGAAAAAGCTTGATAAATACAATGGGGACTCTGCACCATCGATTTCAATAGTAAAAAGTGGTTTACTGACTCGCTGTGGTCGCACAAGTACAAATGACTCTGCACGTTCAGGACGGCCAATTGAAGTCAATACACCCGAAAATGTCGAAAAAATTCACGATGTTGGCCGATCGAAGAGTAAAAGTGCGTGAGATTGTTGATGCCATAGGCATTTCATATGGCAGTGTGGTTTCGATTTTAAATGATCAGCTGGGTTTATAAACACAAATATATAAAAATTGGAGAAACGTTGGACTAAGTATATTGAGCTAAAAGGAGATTATGTTGAAAAATAAATTTTTTTTTTTGTAAAAAAAACTGTTTTATTCAAAAAGTCACAGACTTATTGATCCGCCCTCGTAGCATACCATTTAAAAGAGGCAAATATGTATTACTTGACCAGGGGTGTTCTTAATATCTTTGTTTTTGTAGACTGAACCAAAAAACAGTACACAAATCAGTACAAAGTGTAAAAAACAGTACATTTGCGTACTGTTTTGGGTGTTGTGCATAAAACAGTACAGTTGGAAAAAATCAGTACAATTACTGCTAAAAACAGTACGTCTGGCACCCCTAGCCTCCATTGAGGTGTAAAACCACTTAATCTCTTTTCAATTGCATATTATACTCGATGTCTTTTTAATTATCATGTAAACCTCAAATTTGCAAATGTTCTTTTTTTTAACTTTGTGCACTTAGTACGTGTTAAATTGAAATTGACTTTAATCGTAATAAATTTATTGCATTTTAGTTGTGGAAAATGTGGAATTACTGATCTCATTTTAATGAAATGATGTAATTAATTCCCATATACTCAACTTACAACTGAAACAGTATACAGTTGCATCTGTAAATAATTACCAAGATCATATTTTACAATTGATATTTTTGCCCGCTGCCACCGTAAGAGCTTCTGTCAAGAACTTCAAACATGAATGCATTAAATCAATAGATTTTCAAACGACAAAGTCTAAAAAAAAAATACAAACGATCATATTGTAAAATTTTGTACAATAATTAAACTTAGCAAGCAACTCGCTTTCCCCTTTGGGGCTTAGAAGCAGCAGCAGCAGATGTTTTGATAAGAGAATTGATGCCGAGTTTATTGTAATAAAGAGATATAATTTCATTTTAATGGAAGACAGAATAAAAATACTCATTGAAAAAAAATCTATAGTTCGAAAAAATTAGCGTGTAAAAGCTGCTTACAAAATAAGGGAAAACGAATGTAAATGAGTTGTTTTTTTTTTTTGCTTTCTATTAACCACAACATGAAAATACAAGGGAAGAAACAATTTTATTCAACTGGATTGTTGAAATATAATCTTAAAAAAAGGGAACGATAACAATAAATGCTTGATCGAAGTGAAGTAAGCGGTGACATCAGGGACCGTAACAGTTTTTGCTTTTTTCATAAAAGTCAGATGATAACAGTTATTTTTTGATTTTTATTTTTTCGAGCAAAAATAAAAGTTATTTTATTATTTTTATTTCATTATAGTTATTTTATAATAATTAGCATTGTGGTTATTTTATTGATCTGTTAATGGTTTTTAATCCAAATTTCGATATTTTTAATTAGGCTTAATTTTCTTTAAATTATTTTTATGAAGACCCCATTTATTTGTGACCAATAATAACAGTTATTTTTTATTTTTTTTTATTTAAACAAAAATGACAATTATTTTTTGATTTTTATTTTTTCGAGCAAAAATCCCAGGGTCATTTCCAAGTAACGTTAGGTTTATGTCATCCAGGAACCGAAAAGAACAGTTATTTCGAAATTTAAAAACAAAAAAAAAAAAAGCATACAGAAGTA
This sequence comes from Pollenia amentaria, assembly GCA_943735925.1. Taxonomy (NCBI): domain Eukaryota; kingdom Metazoa; phylum Arthropoda; class Insecta; order Diptera; family Polleniidae; genus Pollenia; species Pollenia amentaria. The sequence goes on along the minus strand of OX031007.1, from coordinate 68,542,182 downwards.
AATGCTGGCAAACTAATTCAAGTATACCATGTTGATCCTTATGAACTTTTCTTTGATAAAATGTTATGATTTTTATAGTTTTGATTTTTATTTTTTCGATCAAAAATGACATTTGTTTTTTGATTTTTATTTTCTGGGACAAAAATAACACTTATTTTTAGATTTTTATATTTTTTATGATCAAAAATAAAAGTTATTCTTTAAAGAAATGTACATGTTATAAATATTTAGTTGACTTTAAAGATTTATTTTAATGCGCATAAGAAATCCCAATGATGATCACACATTTCAATAAATATTTAAAGACAACTCAATAATTATAACATGTACATTTCATTAAAGATTAACTTTTATTTTTGAACGAAAAAATAAAAATCGAAAAATAACTGTTATTTTTGTTCCAAAAAATCAAAACTTTAAAAATCATAATATTTTATCAAAGAAAAGTTCATAAGGATCAATATACTTGAATCAGTTTGTCAGCATTTACTTCTTTATGCTTTTTTTTTGTTTTAAAATTTCGAAATAACTGTACTTTTCGGTCCCTAGGTGACATAAACCTAACGTTACTTGAAAATGACCCTGGAATTACATTAGGCAGGTTGATTTATTAAAGGTAATACCAAAGATCTGTTTTAATTTTCTTTTTTTTAATGATGGCTACCAACTTTAAAACTCTACTTCCTATTTTACATATGGAAACAACATTCCTTTAAAGAAGATATTTTTTTAAAATCCCCTACATGAACTGGGAAAAGTAATCAATTAGTTTTATATATAACTAGCCGTGACCGCGGCATGGGCCGCCCAGAGTTAATTTTTGACTAACCATAAAAGTGTCAAATTTGTACATATCTTCTGAACACCTCCAAACAATAAAATGTGTTATTTCTCCGTGTACAGAACATATGACATTTTTAATTTAGAACGAGTTCTATTTTCAAGTGGCAAAACATCTGACATCAGCTGGTTCGTATTAACAAAATTGTTTGTGGCGGAAAAAATTAATTGAAATTTTGACAAATATAAATAATAATAGTAAATAAATAATAAATAAATAAAAAATACACAAAAAATTATTCATTTTTGTACATACATATAACTACTCAGCTACATTAAGATTGTTTTCTTGATAGGTTATGTCCAACATTTGAACATGAAAATTATAAACCTTATGTATTACTTAAATTTTGACATACACATGAAATTACATGTGTGTATAAAAGTGATATTCCACATGACAAATACACATAATGTGAACATAGCTTAAGTTTAAATACTGATGGTTCCAGTCTCTACTAATGTTTATTCCAACAAGTAGGCTTCTTTGCTAACTTCCCCTTTTCCAAAGAATCGACAGCATCCATGAAACGATATTCAAACATATAATTATGCTTAACCACTCACTCACCGTCAATCATAAATGCATTTGAAATTTACACGTACCCATTCATACTTATTGACGAATAATGTCTGTCTGTTTCTCTTATGCAAACGCTGTGCGTTTAACTAAAACAAATTAAAAAAAAAATCAAGTAAAATGCACCGCAACAAGTCGTCTCCTTGTACACCACGTACATACGAGTATATTGTACATTTGATCAGTTAAGCAGTGAAATGCTTTGGTTCAATTCGGTTTGGTTTGATTTCATTGTGTTTAAATTTATGTTAATTTTTTGAATGTGCATGTAGGAACATGAGTATGCCAGTGCTGGCGAAGCTGCTGCTGGTGTCTTTGATATTGTTTGCATTATTATGCAGATTTTTTTTTTTTTTTTGGTGATCTATGGTTCACACTGAAATTTTTGTAATTTTCCCATTTGTGTGTGGTTTCCTTTCAAAAGTTTCACATGCTTAAAGAAATTGTGTTCACCATTTATTGGCACTTTCGATAAATTGGTTTTCTTTTTTGTAAAATTATGGATAAGGAGGTATGCCATGTAGAAGTCTGTAATAGTCTTAAACTTCAGTTGAACTAAATTTGTTTCTATTTGTCAGTAACAAGTCTATCTAATTTTTTTTTCTTTAAAACTTTTGAAGATCCAACTAAACGAGTTAAAAAGTAAACACGTTACGTATACACGCAGGAGAGGAAATTGTCCTGCTGTCACACTCCATAATGTTACAATACCCCAGTCTGATTTTGTAACATGCCTTGGTATAAATTTGGATAGACGACTGACTTGGCGACGACTAGGGATGCCAAACGGGAAATCCCGAATCCCGGGATTTTTCGGAATTGATAAATCCCGAATCCCGGGATTTTTAATTTTATGAGTCCTGGGATTTTTATATCAACTTTTATGTACAAAAATGTTCTTTTTTTTGAATTTTTATACTCTATACAAAAACTATTTTTTAAAAATTATATTTAAGTTTATTTTTTTATTGCAAATAATTCTTATTTTTGATTAAATTTTTGTTTTTGGCACACAGCGAGTATTTAAAATTTTTAATTTTTGATTGATATATGACGACTATTTCATTATTTTAAGTAGAAACGAAATTTGCAGATTCACATCTCAAGCCTTTTTTACAATTACGTTTAGCAAGTTCAGCTTTGGTTTAAGACATAATACCAAAATAAAAATGATTATTTTTATGCAAAATATAGAAATCAAGAAATAATTGTTATATATCAAGCAAAAAATAAAAATTATTCACGATCCAATTAGAGTACATTAAGAAACTAAAGAATAAAAGTGGATATAATTATAACAATTAAGTCGTTATATTTATGAAATAATAGTTTATGAATTATAATAAATCCGGTCCAATAATAATAAAAAATTTGCTTAAAAAACATACGGCAAATAAAAGAATTTTTTTTTAATAAATAAACACTATTTGACGTATTCATAAATAAATTATTTAAACTTGAAATCTGTTTAAAGAAACATTTGTATAAACATTTTGTTTTAAAATAAATTTCAAACGAACCTAAATGATTGATTATGAATCTCGCCCTCACCCTGGAGGTGTACTGTACTGCAGTCGACATAGTGTTACAGTTTTTAACTCAGCTATCGATCTCGATGAGGGACTACACGTTTCCGTGTATTAATGTCGTCACAACTTAATTCACATTAAAAATTGAATTGCTGTCAAAAAATTGAAATGAATTGATCTAGAAAAACTAAGAGATACGTATATTTTTTTAAGCTTTTTTTAGAATCTAATCAGTTTGATTATGTGTGAGGCCAGTGTTATAAACATACTAATTTGTTTTGTTGTTTTCTTTTTTTTAAATTTATGTTATGTATAAAAAATCTTTTGAATATTTAAAAAGTGTTGTTTATTTAAAAAAAAGTCGTATGTTAAAGAAATACATTGATCCCGAACCCTGAAAATCCCGGGATTTCGGGATCGTGATTTCCAAATTTCCGAATCCCGGGATTTTTACAAATCAGTCCCGATTGGCATCCCTAGCGACGACATAAAAAAGCAAGACACTTCACTTAAAGTTAACAGCTTTTAGACTTTACTGGGTAATTAGTGACAAGTCTAAAGTTATAGTAGGGCGTTTACATTACAACGAAATCTAGTAGATTTCATTTCAAATCTTCCTCAAAATCTTGTGCGTTTATATTATACTTTTTTGACATAAGCAAGATTTTGTTTCATAACAAAACCAGCCGACTGAAAGTTTTTTGTCTAACACATACATACATAAAAAGAAATAGGCATTTAAAAATTTGCATTGCCTTTTATTTATAATCAACTTCATTTATTTTATCAATATTATTTGTCTTTTGCATTTTTTTTGTTAGTATTTCCACAAAATTTTTGGATTTTTTAATAGTTTCAACAACCCGCTTTTATTTTGTTTGCTTTGATTTTTATTAAAATATGATTTTTTTCTTGTGCAGGGAAGTATTTTTAAGTACTATATGAAAAAAAAAAAACAAAGTTGGATCACTAAGGGCTAATAAATCAAAGCAAGTTAAACTGTATTTTTGGTTTAAAATGTGTTTAAGCCCACAAATCTATAAATCAGAAAACATATAAACCATCTTTAAACGCATAAAATTGGGCGTTTAAACTACCAATACAAACCATATGCATTTGTCAACATTTATCGTAGTGCTGCCACATGTTACTTTTTAAACTACATATAATACATGGGACACTGATTTACAACTGTTGAGTTTAAACTACATATACATTTAAGTTTAGTTCAACTAAACCAGCGTTTAAACACTCACTGGTTTATTAGCCATTAGTACTACTAGATTTTGAGTAGATTTCGTCAAAAACTAGTCACGGAGTAGATTTTGTTTCGTATAGGAAATCTAGCCAAAATCAACTAGATATGGCTCGAAATGTCGTAAGTTCTAGATTTCGTTGTAGTGTAAATTGAACAATAAAGTCATCTTGTATAAAAAGTTTTAAACCCAATTTGGACATATGGTATCATATTATGCGGAACGGTTTGAAATTCCGGTATCGAGCTAATACAGATGGCACAATCGATATTTGAGAACATCCATAGGGATTTCAAGATTTCACATGTAAAAGATGAATTTCGCAAAGTCCATGCAAAATACATTATAAAACTGGAAAAATCATCCAAATGCTCATGCAAGGCACCACTCTGAACACCAAAGGCGAACAAGGCTTCTAACAGCCGATCTTCCACCCTGCTAGGTCGAGGTACTTCTCAACATAAGTGTTCTAATGGGGCATTATAATTTTCGATAACAGTATTGATTTTATTGAATTCATTGCAAATTTTATTAACTAATCCTAAAATAATAATTCTGTAAACTGTTCTTGGATAAGAGATAATGCAGCATTTATCCGATCAGAAGAGCGCTAAACACCTATGCGAATGAAAATTAAGAGAATTTTCGTCCGGCGTTGGCAGGAATAAGATTTGATATTGTTAGTTAATTTTTAATACATACAGTCTCCCAAGAATATGTTTTTACATACATAGTAAAAATTATTTTGTTAAAATAACAACATCTTCTTAATTTTTACTAATTTTTTTTGGTTAATTAATGGTTACCCACATATTAACTAACAAATAACGGCAAGGAGCAAAAAACCGAAAAATCAAGATTAAGAAATAAGATAAAAAATAAAAGAAATTCCAAAATTTTGATGTCAAGAAATTGTTTTTACATACTCATATAATATGAATCTTCAATTAGAAAAAATGTTTAACTGTATTTCAATAAAGTTTTGTTTATTTTGAATAAAGTTTCGGTTATTTTCTAAAAGGTTCGTTAATTTTAAAAGGGGTATATTTAAACTGAAAACGCTATAGATAAATCGATTTAGTAAAAAAATTACCTAAGAAACTAGTATTTTTTTTTTTAAATTACGGCTTGGCTTTTGAGATGTCAGTTAAACTAGGTTTAGTTAATCGGAAAGAAGATTTGCGCCGCCATTACGAAGTTTGTATACAACATTTTGACGGAACAGCTTAGTTTTGCTTAAAATGTTGCAGCCGTATTCATAACGAAAATTTGGCATGAAGTTAACACAAAGTTCATTCATAATACACTTACCAAACTCTGGCTAACGATTTGCTAAACTCTTGTTAATTAGCTGCCAAACGTTTACCACCTTGTGAAAAACAGCCGATTAATGTTGAATAAATTTGTTTGTTTTTAATTTAATTCACTGTCTTTTTTTTAATTGAGAGTCCTTTTTTACCCTCCACCACCACTAGTGGTGAATGAGGGTATACTAAGTTTGTCATTCCGTGTGAAACTTTTTTATTATACATCTAAGACCCCATAAAGTATATATATTCTGGCTCCTTGAGTAATTCTAAGTCGATTTAGCCATGTCCGCCTGTCTGTCCGTCTGTTGAAAACACGGTCACTTTCGAAAACGCAAAACAAAAGAACAAATTTGGTCTCAAATCGCTTGTAGTTATCCTAAGCAGCTTGGGATTGAAATCCAGCAACATCGGTTCAGTAGGATCAGAACTATGAATCAAAATGTGGAACCACCACCCTAACAAAATGGATAATTTTGATACAAAAACTAACATAATGCCCGGAATGATATAAAATTTTGCAAATCATACTGTTAAATTTCGTGAAGATCGGTCCATTATTTACCATAGGTCCCATATAAACCCTACTCCCGGAAAACAGTTTAGTACGCCTAAAACCGTAATAAATAACGCTATCATACTAAAATTTGGTACGTCACAGTTTTATATGACCAGAAATCACACTGTTAAATTTTTTATAGATCGGTCCATAACTTACCCTAGGCCCCATATAAATCGGAAAACAGTTGTAATTAAATTCGCCTTAAACCATAACAGTTATAGATATTTAGGTATAATTTGTTCCAACTTAGATTCATATGGCCAGAATAAATATCATTTTGTGAAATTCACTGTTAGCGCTAAAAATAGTTACACTGATGTATTGAAATTTATTTTTAATTATTTTTTGTAATACTTGAAATCAGTCTCCAGAATCTTGGGATGATTGGCCTATAATTTACCATAGGTCCAATACAAATTACCCTCGTAAAAATCATTTCAGTTCGGCTAAAACTGTTACGAATCATAATATTTTACTCAAGCCAGTTCAAAGTTCTAACAAGAAACGCATAAAACGTTCTTATTGTCTGTCAATAATTTAATTCAGGTCTAAACCGCAACCAATTTTAATTGTGAAGCTTACTTAATAATATATATTTATTTATCATATAGAGCCCACTCCTGTCGGTGGAGGGTATCAAAGATTCGGCACAGCCGAACATAGCACTCTAACTTATTAAAATTTATTTTAATTTAAAAACATTTAAAATTTTTATATGCGGAAGGGAAAACAAAAAAAAAAAAAAAATAATTAAATTAAATAACCAGCGATGATTAATGCAAAACGTGTTGCATTTTTGAGTAATATAATGTGGCATCATTAATATTCAGAGTTGATTTATTAAAAGTTAGCAGCTGGATAAAATTTGTTATGAATAAACTCTGTGCTAACATGCTGCTAAGCTTAATTGGCAACTGTGACTTTTTGTTATGAATACGGCTGTTGGTCTTTAATGAAGGAAAAAAAAATTACATTTCTACGGAAAAATCCGAGTTTCAGAGTACGTTAAACTAAGTTTAAACTTAATCCACATCTCAAAAACATGACTTAAAAGTCACGAAATAAGCCATTTTCACAATGTCAAAACATATCCTCGACAAAGTTTATATGTATGTAGATTCAATAAATAAATAAATAGAAAAATATGTGCCTGTAAGAATTTCATACAATAAAGAAATATCCTAATGTGTAAAACTGTTAGCCTGATTGCCTGACATTGTTGTTTTCTTTTAGGCATTTTCGCGCTGGCGTATTTTATACAATTTTCCAGTTGGCTGAGGGAAGAAAGTTTTGTTTTTTATTTGTTTATTTTGTTTTTTGTTTTTGCTGCCACAATATTTCTCTTGGCAGTCATAAATATATTTGTAATATTTTTCCTACCAAATGTACAAACGTATACCGCTGTTTCTTATGACGTAAACGTTGTGGTTGCTGCTGCTACTGCTCTGCGTTGCTTTAGTTTGCTGTTATTGTGAATTGTTTCGAGTGCTGATGTTTGCTATTAATTATTCTTGTGAGCTTTATTGGCTTAGTGTTTGGAGTGTTTTTTTTTTGTTTTTATTGTCATACACGTTCGGTTGTTTGGCTAGCCAAGACGCTTTTTTATCTGTTTACATTCTTTCTTTATTCCTACGATTTTTAACGTATCGCGTTTTTTGTTTGTTTCTGTTATTTATAAAGAACATCTATCTATTATACCTACGTCTTGTTGTTGTTTTTTTTGCATTGTTTTTATTTCGATTTTGGTTGTTTTTTGATTTGAAATTCTATTTGTCTTTATTCATTCATCCCATACAAAAAAAAAAAAAAAAAAAAACGAAACCCCATCTCTATGTGAACCATTTATCTAGTACTATCTAAATATCTGTCGTCCGTGTATTGTGTTCATATACACTAAAACACATATGTAGACGTTGGCGACGTGGATGACGACGACATCAGCGACAACGGCAATAAATCGCATTAGCCGGTCTGCTTAGTAAAAATAATCACCATTTGTTTTTAGTCGTGCTTTACGCTTGAAGAAAATCGTTCGCATCTTCTGATCTAAATGCGATTTTAGAAGTGGAAAAAATTCTTATATTTCGCCCGGTTTATCGGTGTTTTAAAAGTATACAAAGTGTTGTTTGGTTTGTGTTATTCGTTGTGTGTTTTTAGCGGTTTTAAGTGTCACCACTGTTACAATTCACCAAACACATGAAAGTGTTTTAAAAACAATAATAATAATAAAACACCAAAACAACAACTACAAAAAAAAAAAAGAAAACAAATACAAACATACAAGTTATTGTTTACTTTTATACTAAATGCAAATTAGTTTTTGTACTTTTAAATAAAACAACAAAAATTAGTCAAATTAAATGTCAGAATCAAAATAAATACAAAGAAAGTGTAAACAAATAAATGTGAAATATCAAAAGAAACAAATAAATAAAGAGAGAATGAGAGGGTGGGGCAAAGAGTTAAATCTCCTTAATATTGATAAAATGCTTGGTTTTTTTGTTTAAATATTGAAATTTGTTATAAATAAAAATTATTAATTTACTGTGAAATTTATTGATTTTATTAATAATTTTTTAAAGCAATAAAAGAAATGTGACGTGTGCTTTTTGTTTCAATATAAGTGTTGTTGTTGTTGCTGTTATTGATGCTATAAATTACATAATCACATACCGGTCTTTATCAATACAATGCAAATCAGAGACGCTGTTCTTTAGTTTACTTTTAAATAGAATACTTCAGTTAAATTTAAACAAAAAAAAGCAAAAATAGAAATAGAATCTTACTGAAAAAATAGTTTAGTAATCTTATCATGCAATTAAACGAAAAAAAAATTAACAATTTTAAAAAATGTTTAACAAAAACAACAGTAAGGAATTCTGTTCGTTGTTCGTGTCAGTGTGCGTATGATCAATACCGTATGAAAAATTAAAATTATATACCAGGGATGAAATGATAGGTAACTTTCTCGAAACGATTTCGAACTAAAGCACGCTAGATGTGATCTAGGTCTGGTAAGCGCTTTAAATTGTTTTAAATGGATAATTTCTTTATAATTTCTCTTAAAGCTGAAGTTTTGCTTTACGTTTCTCGACATCTGTATTTATGGCTACAAATTTGCCACAATTTGAAAGATTTTATAAATTTTTCACACAATATATTTTTTAATTCATTTTCTATACCAACCGTATTTCAAATTCATATTTAAAATGCCAAAAGCAACCAATAGTTGTAGAGAGAGATAGAACATGCTCGATGTTAAATTCTACCGTTTGCAATACTTTTCTGGAAAAAGCCAAATTTTACTTTAAACCTTTTTTTCTGTACCTTAAATTTTCCATTTTTAATAACTTCCAGCTTTTCGATAAAAAACGCATAATCGTCGACAAATTTTCAAAAGTAGTGTTCTCCACTGTCAAACAGTAAAGGTATAAACATACATAACACGCGTTAGTGCTCGTGCGCGCTGTAGACTCCTGTCAAAAAAAGTTAAACTAGTGATTTTTCGTAGAATAAGTTAGATAAAACATTTTGACGCATTTGCGGCCCCAGCCAAAACGTGCATAGACAAGCTTAAGCTGCTGTCAAAAATGAACAAAAACAAAATAAAAAATATTGGGATCAGTTTCGCATTTTGCTTAAGCAAATGACAGTTTCATAAAACTTATGATTAGGGCCTTAATAAATAGTTTCCTTTAGCTCAATATGGTTTGATTCATATATTTTAACATGTATTCGCACAGTTAAGACACGTTGTGAACATTCTGGTAAATAAATTTGTCATGCACAGAAAAAATAAAAATTGATTTAAATTAAATAGTTTGTGATATAAATTAAAAAACTAAAATAAAATTTGTACAAGTACACAAATTAATAGTAGAAATTAAACGTTTAATTAACTTGATTAAACGTTTTAATCACTTGACTTAATATTTAATTAAAACTGATTTTATTTTTAAATAATGCTTTAAATGGAGAAAAATTATCGAGAATTTTTTCTGTGTGGAGGAAAATTTATTGAAGAGGTTAAACAATTTATTGTATAAAATAGGAAACCAAATATATTTCCAAATCTAATTTTCGTTGAACAAATAAGAAACAGCTGTGAGAAAAGCTTTTATAACTCGCGTTGGCTAATTGCCAGTTTTCATGCGCTTAAGTTCTTTAATGCACAATATATTTTAAGGTTTCTTAGATGTTATTTTGGATGCTTAAAATATAGATCATAATTTTACCAATTCCCATGTGGTGAAAGTGATTCAAAGAGTATAACTTTAAATGGTTCATATATCTGGCAACATTTTTAACGATTAATGAAATCGATCGATTACAATCAAAAAAAAAACTTCAGGAAACGATCGATAAGGTTCATTCTTAGAGGCCAATGAACGTCTTCAACGCTACAGTTATTCATATGCACAAATCATTAATTTGTAACATAATCATATAACCGTTTGTCGTACATGTCTCTATCGTACAGATTGGATAGGAGCAAAGTTTCCTAAATGGGTCTGCGGACTGATTGGAGTTCGTGGGTCTACGAGCAGAATACAAATTTTAAAAATTTTAATTTTAAAAGTTCAGAAAATTTAGAACTTTGCTTATCGTTGAGTCAGAAAATTTTTTTTAACCGAAAGAACGTCTATTTTGACGAACACATCTAAAAACTTTAAGTAAATAACATTTGAGGGTTTGAGGGGGAAAAAAACGTTTTCAAGGGCACCAAACGGTGGGGACGCCTGCTTCTGAGAGTCGTCTTCAAAGTAATAAGTCGTCTTCAGTAATAATTCACAATAGTTAATCTAAATAGACAAAATTTAATATTTATACTAAAATTCAGAAATTTTGATTTTAATACAAAATTTCAAATCCAATATGGCAGCATTCATTATTAATTTCTCAACATAAGTATTTATGAGATGAGTTTATTAATTGTGAATGACTTTATACTATTGTGAACTCAAACTTGCAACGAAATTACGTTTGATGGTTTTCCAAAAAAAAAAAAAAAAGTTTCTTTTCAAAGGCAGAAAACGGTGGGAACGCCTGCTTCTGAGAGTCGTCTTCAAAGGGTCACCTCATATTCCTCTAAATTAATGAGATACGTTTATTAATTGTGAATGACTGAATACTATTGTGAACTCGTGATACTTATTAAGAAAAAAAAGATGACACCCTTAAAGTAATCAATAGTTTAGCTTATTAATATTAATTTACTGTTCAGAAGCAGTTTTTATTTCATATAAAGTAAAATGTTGCGCAAGAAAATTTACTGCAAGGATCTTTGGGAAAACATTTTTCTCTATTTCTTAATTGTACTCTTGGTACTTGAGTTTGGCATAATTTTAACTGCGACTTATACTTAGAGGGAGTTTACACGGTGTCTATTCAGACATGTCTGTTTTCTTCATTCCCTTTTGAACATGCTTCCAAAAACCTATTGTCTTTTCACGATGTCTTTCCAAACATGTCTGTTTTCATGTCTAATTGTCTAATAGCCATATACATACAAACTAATAAACATGAAAATTCGTGTTTGTTTGGCAACCCCTCTTTCTTCTCTACCCCGATCGCCTACAAACAAAACAGACGTGTTTGTCAGACATGTCTGAATAGATACCGTGTAAACTCCCTCTTAAGGACAAAAACCAATTTGTTCTTAATTTTTTTTGTACTTTTTTATATCCACATAACAATAGTGGGAACGGTGTTGTGTGCTTGTGCTGAACTTTATAACACCTTAAAATATAGGTCTTATACCCACGTTTAAGTAGACCGAACGACTTAGAATCAGGTTTAGAATCGTTCTAATGATGTCCGTCCGTCCGGCTGTCTATGTTAACCATGTGCGCAATTTTGGAGACAATTTGATAAAAATATTTCAAGCCTGAGAACCGGTTCAAAATTTCGCATAGCCTCAATATAAGCTTTTTTTTGAAATTGAATCTTGTGCCCATAAAATCGCTTAAAGGCAAACAAATCTTAAATGGATGAACATAACAAAATAATATTCGGAACTTTTACACGAAACTTAACATCATAACAGTCCGAGTCCATGACTGTCCATGGGTACACTCTCGAAAATGTATTTTTTAATACTATGGGTTATGATATCATATGGTTGGGCTGGACCGAATATACTTTTTGAATTGTTCATATTTCGTTTCTTATCACAGAAATACCAAAATCCATGAGAAACTGTGCGTATGTTTCATTTTGATTTCTTTATTTTTGTTGTTAATTGAAGTATTTTTATTTCCCTTTTAAATAAATTTTTCTGTTTTGCTACAAAAAAAAATGTTTTAATGCTTTGCGTCTTTTTCAGTTAATTTATTTTGACATTTGTTGACTTAAAAGTTAAATTTATAGATTTCCAATCAAAACAAATTGCACTTCAATGACAATTATATTTACATAACGAGCTCTCACCAACCAACATATTGTGCATTTAAAATGTGGCCAATTAATTTATTTGATTGAGAAAATTGAATCGATTTTGAAATTAAGCAAAAAAATAAAAAAATATTCACCAATATTTCAATATTTGAAGAGCTTTACACCATTAAAATTTGTTTATTAATTGCTTAATTGAGATTAATCCGTATATTGGAAAGAAGCAGTTCTTCTTGATGTAGAATAGTACAATTAGAAGTAAAAAATGTTCCTAATGAACAAATTTTTGTGTGTCCATCAAAACACACCAATGTTCATGATATATTGCTTATCTTATTCCTAATATACCTGGCTTTCTGATAAATGATAAAAATGTAAAATATTTGTCATTTTAAATGTTTTTATAAATTTTTTTATGACAAAAAAATGTATTGCCACTTATTTCTGAAAAACTCCGAAACAGTTGAAAATATAACAAGTAAGAGTGCTATATTCGGCTATGCCGAATCTTATACACCCTGACACCTTACATCACGTGATCTTAGCCTTAAGATCACTTGGCCAAATTGTCATCAGGGTCAAAAATTTAAATTATGTCATCAATGGGATGACACATTGGCATCACAGAAATGACGAGTCGGGGTCGGTTTTATTAAGCATGTCATCAGTGCGATGACAAACTCATCAAATTGATTCATTGTAATTGTCAAATTATTTACTTACCCGTTCCATATGTTTATTTCACTTTTGTTGTATTCCGCCCTTTGTTAACAGAAGAACACTCAATTATAAGATACCAGAAGCATGCCCGATATGGTTTCCGTAATAGTTCTACTTTAAAAATGTGATATTTTTAAATAGGTAATAAAAAAAATAGAATATGGGAATTTTTACTCCTAATTTTTTAATTTAATTAAACATGAAAATAATGTTAATTATATATTATGACATGATATATTATGTAGTGGCACTAATGACAGTTTGTCATCGCACTGATGACAGTTTATCATCGCACTGATGACATTATATATTATGTCATCGCAATGATGACAGTTTGTCATCGCAGTGATGACAGTTTGTCTGTACTGATGTCAAAATACATCAGCGTTATGACGCCTTTTCTATCAGCGTACACAAAATGTGGCGTCGAATTGATGTCACTGTAGTCATAGCGTAGATGACGCATAAAATATGACAAAATTTTAGAATGACGTTCGTCATTGGATTGATGTCACTTTTTGCCTCATTGATGGCATTTGTAATAACATTGATGCCACAATCCTGATGTTAGGGCATCATCAATATGAAGATGCATTTTTCTTTGCGTGTAAGGACCTATAATATATACACTGTATAGGGTGTTAGATGAATATTGTAGAAATTACAAAGGGAATGACAAACCTATTATACCCTTTTACCTTTGGTGAAGGGCATAAAAAAAATCGTATTTGGATGACTTAAAGGAAATTTAACTCCTCGTTATTTGTGTTCTTATTAAAATCGAGTTATAATAAAATGTATTAGCATAACCGCCTTATTTTGGGCGATAAAAAAAACTGAAAACGGATTTGAATTTAGCGCTTTAAAATCTTTATACATATTCCATATACAGTGAAACCTCTCATAACCGAATACTTACCGTTGTGGTGTTTTTTTCCGGTTATTAGAGTTGTCCGCTTATGAGAGAGGTACACATCTATCCCTGGTGTAAAATTATTTTAAGGATTTTTTTTGGAAAATGTCAACATTAAAGTTGGGCTTAAATTTCAGTTTGATATGGTGATGGGATTATTAATTTCTTCAAATATTATATGGTGTTTTTACGTGTTTTTTCCATTTTTTTTAAATTATTGATTTCTTAATTGCTAAAAATATAAAATATAATATATAAAAATCAATAAATCTTACAAACTGGTTTTCGTTAAATTTTATTTTCGAATTTTAATAAATTAAATAACACGAAACAAACATTAGTGGATTTAATGTTTTATAAATAAAATTTTACGATAAACGCAATATAAAAACTATTTATAACACTTTGCTTCAAGCTATAAATATAATGAAAGTTTAAGATTTGTTTGTTGTTGTAAGAGACATAGAGAACGACTAGAGGAGAAGGTTCAAGCTAAAAAACATGAAACTTTCCTCATTAAAAATTAAGTTCATGTTAAGTTATAACGGTGAAATGTACACATTCTCAATTAAATAAAGTTTGATTTAATAACTGAGAGACTATTCTGCTTATCTATTGTCTCTAACAAAAGACAATTAGAAACGAAGGTGTGAAGTTGATCATCTGATCAGATGCTAAAATAATGTCTTACTTAGAAATTAAAAGGATCGGAATGTTGCATTATGTTTAAGCCTTCATTTCTAATCGGTTTTTGTGTTAGAAAATTATTAGAAATAAACGTTCGAATAATGGTTTCGCTGTGAGTGAAACAAGTTTCTAATAAACATGTTTGAAATGTTTTAGTTCAAGTCTTCGCTTCTAGTAGTCTTGTTTTATTCATTACGAATTGATTTTTAAAAGCTTCATGTTTTGGTTTAATTTTTGCCAAATTGTGATTGAATTTGTTATTAATAAATATGAATTTATGTATCAGCACTTGTTTTACAAAGAAAATAATATCACAACAATTTTTTTTACTGCCAATTAAAAAATCAAAACAACCAAATTTTAAACCTACATTTTTTTTAAATTATTTAAAACAACAACTTGGCAAAATTGTTGTGACTATTTGACATTTAAGGTGGATTCACCCATTTGTTCGAAACAAAATTTTTCTCTTCGCCCAAAAAAAAATTAGAAATTACTTTTTTATTTAAAATACTATATGCAAACAAAATCCCACAAACCACATTTTTTATTAATATTTTCGATGTGTTTAATTTATTATCTAGTTAAAAAGAAAAACAAACAAACAAATATAAAGATTCAAATATATGATTTTAAATCGGTTCCCACGACTTTTAAATTTAAAAATTTGGCGTTGTTCTATAACACGTTCTGCATTTTATATCATGTTTTAATCAGCCTTTTTACTTTGTTCGAAACGACTAAGCCGTTTTTAGCAGTAGATTAAAGTAACACACAACCTGTGTTCTTTAATCTATAACAAAACACGACACAGTCGTTTAATACAACGATAACCGCAAAAAGACTGAATCTGTTTTTCCTGTATGATCTTCCTATTCAAATATATATATGTGACGCGCAAAATAGAAAGGGACCTAAGGGTTTTGTTCAGGAGAGCCATTTTAAAGATTTAAATACGTGTATCTTTGGTGTACCATCACTGAGCGTGTTGGTATTGGTCTCATTTGAAAGCGACACATCTCATGACGTGTTGGAACGTGTTGGTCAACCTTGAAAACGCGCGTAGGTCGTCCCTACCTCTTGTTTTGTGTAGTTGGTTTTTACTGTTCCCTTTACCTTACTGGTCCCTTTCTCTATGCGCTGTCACATATATATATATATATCGTTGGTCTCAAGTAGAAAGGCCCTAACTCAAATAATTGTAACTGTATAGTAGAAGGTAAAAACATAATAGAAACTGTATGTATCATAATGTAAACTTGCTCATACAACTGCTTGCAAAGCCGTTATTCTTTACAATATTGCAATGAATTTTTGTGACGAGGTGTATTTGTGTTAAATTTATTGGAATCACTGGAAAACTCAATTTTGTAATAAATGCGAGTTAGGGCCTTTCTACTTGAGACCATCGATATATATATATATATATGTATATATATACAGTGTTGGAAAAAATAATAGAAACGCATCAAATTTTTATTATTTCCATAAATTTGTATTTATCTTTAAGTAAATAAAAAAAAGTAAATACATAAACTTAAAGGTATCTCCATTGTCTATGAAAAATAAGTTAATTATGGCTTCTTCTTGAAAAAATTGTATATATTAAATATACGCCTGGAAAAAATAATAGAAACGTTTTATATTTTGGGAAAAAAAAAGTTTTTGTTAAATACTACCATCAAATCCTAAAACTATTTTAATATTTGTTTGAGGCTCCTATCATTTTGATAACTTCTTGACACCGCCTATTCATTGAACCAACAAGGTTAGCACAAATTTCAGGAGAAATGGAATACCAAGCTTCCTGAATTTTACTTCACACTTGTTGCTTATTTTAAGATTTAAACATTCCAATCTTATTCTTAAGGACTCCCCATAGATGTTCAATGGGATTTAAGTCAGGTGATTGTGATGGCCATTGCATTAAGGGGAATTGATTTTCCTGAAACCAAGATTTTACACTTCTTGCAGAGTGTTTGGGATCATTGTCCTGCATAAACTCCCACTTCAATGGCATTTCCTCTTCAGAAAATAGAAGCATTTTGCTCTGGAGTATGACAGACCGCTGTCATTTTCTCCTACACCCAGAAAATTGGACCAACGCCAGACGCTGAAATACATCCCCATATCATTAGGGACCCGCCGCCATGTTTGACTGTCTTTTTTTGTGTATTTTGGATCAAACTCTTTATTGGCAGGGCGACGTACAAAACATTTTCCGTCTGATTCGTACTAAAATTTTATCAAAACGCGTGGACGTTTTCCTCTTTCTTCCTCTAGCTTCGATATTTTTTGTATAGTGACTCACGTTAAATACTTTCTGCCGTATTCATAAAAATATTTTAAATTTAATAAAGGTTTACGAAACAATTTTTCTATGAAAATTTTACTTAATAAACGTTTGTTAAATTTAATAATCGTTTATAAATACGGGGGTTTATGTTTAGAACACTTCATTATTTGGGCTATTTTTCCAAGTGATAAGCCATCAGATTTTAATTTAAGGATGACATTTATTTCAGCATCAGAGGTATGAATACCTGGACCAATTTTTTAAAAGATTTAAGACATACACTCAACACGAAAATTTTGCAAATGTTCTAAAACATATTATTTTAACTTAATTTTTACCACTTCTAAATATTTCATGTAAAATGTTTCTTTATTTTAAATTTAAACACGGTTTTAGAAAAACGTTACTGTTAGTTTTATCAGCTAAATTACGTATTTTCTTACTTTTTCCTGAAAACTAATAAATTAAAAGAGAAGAAAGCAATAAAGTAAATTGATAAAAGTAAAATAATAAAATCCCGTTACATTAGCAAGAATTTGACCGTGATTTCCAACAATAAAAGTTCATTACGAAAAACTATACAATATTTTAATGATGAATCGTTTCTATTATTTTTCCCAACACTGTAGATTAGTGTCCGACCGAACGTTCGGGTTCGTTTACGGAGGTCGAAATTTTTACCGAACTTCACCGAAACCGAACTTTTTTTTTATGAAATTAAATAGTTATTATCATGTGTGCAAATGAAAAGAACACAAAAGCACCACATCTAGAACTTCAAGAAGAACAGAACGAAAATGTTGTTGAACAAGAAATCAATTAGTCAATTCACAAGGTATCCTAACATGTCATATTGTCAAAATGTCCTAATATTTCACAATGGTTTAAAAATATTGTTGTTGGTTTGTTAACAAAAACTGTCTTAAATAAATAGAACGTTGCTTGCTGTGTTTATTGTGCTGTCGTAATTAATCAGAAAAGTCCAGCGCTGAGCGTCTGAGCCGTACAACAATATTTTTAAACCATTGTGAAATATTAGGACATTTTGACAATATGACATGTTAGGATACCTTGTGAATTGACTAAATATGTATTTATTTGACTGAACCGAAAACAGATAATTTTGAAGAATGGAACTCCAGTCCATTGATAAATCTTAAGGCCGTGACCAGAAAGAACCATTTAGTTATTTAGAGCTGCTGGACAACTTTACTCAGACCGAAGAATAAATCTACACAGCATAAACGCATGAAAGTTGTTTTTAGCCATTAAAATATGTAAAATATACAGGCATGTCATGAATTCCGTTCGGAATGGAAATGATTCCGTAGTTACCATTCCGATCGGAATGGTTTTAGCTTCTATAGATTCCGTTCGGATTCATTAAACCTCAAAAAAATATGAAACCACTTTTTGTGTATTAAATATGGCAACATTGCAACGAATGTAGAAAACAAAACAAACAAGAAAACAGCTGATCCTGAAAACCATAAAAATTTAAGTTTTTCTATCAAAGTAAAAAATTTGTGATTTGTGACAAATTCCGTTTATTTTTCTTTTTTTTTTTGGAAAGCATTTAGAAAAATTAAATTTTTTTTATTTAATTCACATAAAATTATATTTAGGCCCCTATTATGAGTTACATTCGATAAACGATTTTCGCTGGCTATCGAACATCGACTGTCGAATGTTAATTTGGTATTATGAGTTGCCAGCACTTTCGAAAATTTCGTTGTGCATCGAATTTTTCAACGAAAACAAATTTGCTTTCGACGGTGTAAATAATTAAAAAAAAATTGTGGAAAATGTAAGTTTTTGTTAATCAATTAGTTTTGGTGTGCAAATTGCACATTCTTTATTATTTTTGGTTATTTTATGCAAGTCTAAAGTCGACAGTAGTAAGCAGCAGTTGGAAATGCTTATTTCCCTTATGGAACAAAATCCTTTCTTTGCAAAAGAAATGTTTACAAAAGTTCAGGCTACAGGTATATGCCAGTTCCATTAAGAGTTCATCTGCATCAGATGAATTATCGTACCATAATTCCGTCGTAGTCATGATTTATATTAGTTTTATTTTTTAATTTCTTAAATTTGTTAACAAAAATTTTTTATTTAAAGTGACAGCTGATAGAAAATGTACTACTGTGAATAAACTAAATCACAATATTACTTTTTTTTTATCGAATGTGTGCAATAATACCGAATGAAAATTCGTTCGATCAACTAATTCGACTGCTGTCGAAAATCGAATTAAGTTCATAATAGGCACCTTATTTTAGATAAGGAAGCAAAAAGACAGCGTGCTTTACTGATAACAATGTATTTTGAATAGTTTGTACACCTGAAAAATGCTTAAAATATGCATTCCACTTTGAAAAATGAAAGTGATGTCATTCCGAAAAAAATTTTCGTTTTACATTTTCCATAGAAGCAAAATACGGAATCAATTCCACTTCCGAACGGAATTAAACTCTGTGACATGGCTGATAATATTAAATTTTGAGTACTAACATGTATTCTATATTGAACTTCTTCTGTACTATCCCAGCTCGAATTTTGAATCGTCTAGGAGTCTACTGGGAATCTCATGAAAAGTGTTTTTGTTTGTCGACGAGCTAATTTTTTAGTTGTAGACGATTCCTCGTACGGGAGAAACTGTTACACGTGCTGATTCGTATGAGGGATCCTTCTATAACACAGCAAAAGACTCTTATAATAATCCTAAGGGGAATCGTTTATGATGTATGTAGAGATTATATAACGAATCTTTCAAAAAGCATGCCAAGAGTCGTATGAGACTCACGAAGGGATTATTTTACAACTCGTGAAATGCTCAGCCGTATAACTGAGCTACCTAAATAGGGGCATCAAGCGTGTTTTTCATGTCAAAACTTCTAATTTTCATACAATTTATATGAAACAAACCTTAAGGACGCGAAATCAACACCATTCTGTCGGAAACTCTTATTTGACAGATCTTGAAATTGTATTGGCAATAGAATTTTTATATTTCAAAAACGCTCTTATTTATGTAGCTCAGTAATTGTTATATGACTCTTGCAGAGAGTCGCAAAAGGTTCATTCCAAGATTAAAAACAAGCGTGTCAAAAATATATAAAAAAGTTTTTGTAACTCGTCAGATAATCATCAGAAGATTCTTTTAGGAGTTGTATATTGAACATAATCGTCTAACAAACAGCCTATGCTAGCAGGGATGGTACCCTGGTTTTTTCTGCATGTGCGTATATTGAACTTTTACATTTTCTGATTTTTTAACTATAAAATAGTTTCACTACTTTAAAGTGCAATTTATCTTTTCATTATGCATATGAAATCCTGAAATTTCATTTTGTTTTAAATAAAATTTTTAAAAAGTATTAATGTTTAGATTTAATGTCAAAAAGTTTGGGTTCAGTTCGGGTTCGGCCGAAAAATTACCGAAGTTCGGCTACGGGTTCGGGTTCGGTCTAAAAAGTGCATTCGGTCGGACACTAATATATATATATATATATATTATATATACTATATACCAAATAGGTTCTTGTAACAATAGCC
Organism: Pollenia amentaria; assembly: GCA_943735925.1. Classification (NCBI taxonomy): domain Eukaryota; kingdom Metazoa; phylum Arthropoda; class Insecta; order Diptera; family Polleniidae; genus Pollenia; species Pollenia amentaria. Next base: position 68,521,544 of record OX031007.1, on the reverse strand, counting down.
CTTAACTTTCTTTTATTACATTATAAATAAAAGAGGGATTCACTTGAATGGGACAGATAAACTCAAGATCATCGCGGGTACCCGCCATTTCCATATAATCCCACTGTGTAGCTTCTGTTAGATTGCAATGACAAATAGGGACATCCGCCAGCAAACCGAACTCCGCAAGCAATAGGCATTTCTGTCTTTATCCCGTTGTAAGGTGTTCCTCATGACTCATACGCACAAACTCCAGGGGGAATCATTTAATTTGATTTAAGTTTATTCATTACCATCGCCATAAAAACAAGTTAAAACTGACGATTAAGTTAACTTCGGACTGGACGGACCACTTATTGAGATTTCCCCGTAATCGAATTTGGCAGCCATGTTATTTTAAAAGCGCTTTTAAAATTTATTTTTCTCATTTTACAATTTTTTTTTCGTAATTTTTTACCCGCTATTCTTTATTTATCAGTGGCTCTAATTTTCAAACAAATTAAAGGCAGCTTCAGAGCTAGATTCCGTCCATAAGGTGTGCGGTCTCTGAATAAATCCCGAGACTACCGGGTCCTTGGATAAAATTCTCCTAAACCTGGACATCTCATTTACAGATTCCACTGACTCGCTAAACTTGATCCAAAATATCCTCCTACCAGTGTGACCATTTTGCCATTTTTGCAGCTACATTTAGCACTACAATTTTTTATTTATCTGCAAAATTTTCATTTAGCACTTGGCATTTTATTTAGCATTTTTTAAAATATTTTTAGCTGTTTTAGCATTATTTTAAAAATTTGGACGAATAAATCTATTGATTTTACTTCAATTTTATATAAATTATAATAAATTTTGACTTAAAATAGTTGTACCTAAAATAATTTCGTATGAAAAGGGATAGTTCTTATGTTAAGAAACATCTAACCTGTCTTGTTAAAAAAATAAAATATTCAAGGGAATATTAGAAATGCCCTTATCATGTTGCTTGTAAATATTATTTGCCCTTTCATATTACGATATAAAAGTACAAGGTAATTTCACTTTGTATTTAGATAAAAATTCAATAGTGTAAATGTGTGAAAAGCTGTTTGCTATAAACTGCTGAAAAATAATAATTCTAAAGCTTCAACTTTTCTTAAACTATAAAAAATAAAATGATCTAAAAAAATTGTATATCATAGAAATGAATCGTTTAAATTTAGCATGTTTCAGGGGTTTGTGGGCCCCTAAATTTAAAATTTAATCTCAACTACCTCTGCTTCATATTTATGTGCATCAAACGCTTTACCAAAATCTATCCACTTGTTTAAATATACCCATTTATTTAAATTTCGTTAAAAAATAAGTCACTAAAATGTATTAAATTTCGAATAAAATTTCATACTGGTGATACATTTTAACAAAAATCTTTAAAAAATTTTAAAATTATTTTTAGCATTTTTTGGCCATGTTTAATGTCAGATTTAGCTGTACAATTTTTTTTAGATCTGGTCACACTGTTTCTAACTGTCTTTTTCTCACTTGGTTCGCTTTATCAGTGAGCCCTTCATTTAATTCTATTTTTAATCTATTGATGGTTGCGAAAGAATACCTTCTAAAAAATAACAGAATTATATTCATTTAAGACCGCCGCACCTCTAATAAATTCTAATAATAACGATAATCAGTTTTTTTTTTATTTATTACCATCATTAATTAAGTATTTCACGAATTTAGCTCATACAAGTTTTTTACTTTCTAATTTGGCATATCCATTCTTACTTGGCATTTGCATGTGTTTGGAACACTGCCCATTCTTGTTATCAGGTAAAAACACAGTCTGCCTGAAATGCACCACCCATTATAATTTTTAATTTACTTATTTGTTCGCATTTGTTTGGTTCTATTTGATTTCGATTATTTTATTACTCATTTTGAAACTACACAATTTTTATGTCTTAAAATAACAGCGAAATAGAAATCCAAGTGCGTTTCTTAAAAGGCATCATTGAACTTCTCTTCCGATGGGTGGCCAATAAATTCTACTCAAGTTCTCATGCAACGAAAGCACAAAAATAATGAACAAATGTTTTTTGTTCAGACAAACATTTTTGTTTTAAGTAGAACAAAAATTGTCATGGCCAATGTAAAATAACATTTTTAATTTTTTTGTTATTATTTTTTATATGTTTTTTTTTTGGTTTGTAAAGTGAGAAATAGTTCTGATAGTTTAAAATGCTCTACTTTCAAGTGTTTTAACACAAACAAAGAAACATGATAGAAGCGCTTAGAAATCTTTAGCTGTGGGATTAAGGAAACAGATGTTAATATAAACGACAAGGTATTTTTGGTAAATTGTATTCCTTTATTAATTTCGGGTTTGTGTTAAAGTTAAAGGGTTTGTGTTGTTAAAACTATCGAAATACCCTACAAGAAGACTACCGGTCATTTTACTAGTTAGATGACCGGCAGTGCTAACCGATATATTGGTTACAGTTTCTATTTGCTTATTAAGAGCAACATGAAACAAATGACCGATACCTGTGACTTTGCTTCTCTCTCGAACTCATAAATTCAATGTAAAATGGTTGCAAGTGTGCTAGTAAAAAATATTTATTTTGTTTATTTTTGGTTATTAATTTCTTGTAGGGCATCTTACTGACAGTTGTCTCTGCCGGCATGTCTGCGTTCATACGGCTCATCTTTTATTGATATGATTGCTACTTTATGGGTGAGAGCGACGATGGGAAAAGATTCGAGTACACGCATGCATGTACTGTCAGTAAGCTTTGCTTTCTCATTCGCTATTTTTTTCTTTCTTATTCGTATTTAAAGACTACAAAAAAAAAAAAAAAAAAAAAAAAAACATGTCGTCAACATGACATGAATCATTTGAACAACAATTCATGTTTAAAGAAGAAATAGGAAGAATCATGTCAATAAGACATGAGCCGTATGAACGCAGACTATCTGATCAATTTTACTCCTCGGCCTGTGCTAATATCATCTTGCGGACCACTTACCTCCTTGGGCTGCAGTCTCAGATATGTAGGTGCAGATAATAACTCAAGCTTTTCTGGAGCTTCTATTTTGGCAGAGCTTCCAAAATCCAGAACAATTTTGGTTACTCGAAAACGGGTGCCACGGCAGGCTAGCTGGTAGTGAGCTAGTCTATCAGTACCGGGGTTGCGGGTTCGATTCCCGCCATAGTCTCTGGTCTCCTGCAGACAAGCAAAAAGCTTCTCGGGATTTAGTGTAGGAATAATAAAAAATAAAAAAAAAAAAACCAGCACCCCCGCCTGGTGGGCCGCTTCGGCGATTACGTGGTGGATGTTGATTAAACCAGTGGAGCTGCTGATCTAAAAGCGCATCGCCACTAGGTGGCAATTTGAGGAGATAGCGGCCTGGACTATACGCATACATTTTGCGAAGGAGCTGGAGCTAAATATACACAGTGAGATACATCAGCAGTAGAAATTTTGCCCTAGGTTACGAGCGAATTTTTAAGATATCCCTCCCTGCGCTGTTAGGTGTTACCATAGCTACATCGTTGTCCCGGAAGGGTACTCGGAAACTACCAATTCTAGACCTTTAAAGTCCTGGTGCCAACTGATTCCGAGGGCATCAGATTGGACTCTGGTCGTCAACCATAATCTTAGACAACCTGCCAATTTCAAACTTCAGTGCAATGACATGAGGTGGGTGACAATTCCTCAAGGCTTCTGTACACATATTACGGGGGATTATGTTTTTCTTAACATCAACAAGTCAAAGAATTGAGCGGCACATTCAAACAATAAACTCTTACTATAAAATGTTTATTGTATTCGTTAGTGCAAAAATGACGCAGCGTCGAAGTTTATTTTACGTTAAATTGTTGTTTCAAAAGGTACTAAGTTTTAAAGTTGCTGTTTGCATCTACAAAAAGTTGCCTTAGTACAGACATTCTGATAGAACTATCTCTCGTGCGTTAATGTGCACAGAAAAAAATAATTTTCATATTTGAATACGAAAATCGGATATTTGATTAAAACACTTTTTTAATTTTCTGCGATAATGATTTTTGCGGTTGGTAGGTATAGTTATTGAATTTTTAGTCACCAACCAAGTTTATGGAGTCAATAAAAAAAGTTGTTGCCCAAAATTATTTTTTTCAACAAAATCTTTACGTGATTGGTTAAAATACATTTTTGGAAATGTTGAATAAAACAAACAAAATTTTTATCGAATCTTTATTTATTTGTTCATTAATTATTATTTTTTTGTTTTCCCTATGCTATTCCCGCGAAGCTTTGCTTGTCTGCAGGAAAGAAACCAGAGTCTCTGGTGGGAATCGCAGCTGCAACCCCGGCGCTAATAGACTAACTCACTACCAACTTGCCCCCCGGTAGTTGGGGGATAAGCTAGTTCCCGTGAGCATTTCGATGGTTGCTTAGGCCAGATCATCAGGAAACCTTCTTCCAAAAACTTCGGAAAAACTAAAGATATTGTACAAATAAATCTATAAAGCGAATGAGAATTACAAACACTGAAGTCTTATTTTCAACGATATCAAAGCTATTCAAAAATGAAAAAGAGTTGAAAAAATACTTTCTTTACTTTGATTCAAATATTTTTTTTTATTGAATATGAAGAAATATTTAATTACTTCATAATTCAATATGTTTTATTGAGTTCTATTTGGCAAAGTGCAATTTTTATAAATTTTTTCATCGAATCAAATAAAAAGTTTGTTGACCTAAAACACAGTTTACACACAGATATGTAAAAAGTGACGTGTTAGAAAGGTCGAAATCAGTTGCGAGGGCAGCTTTCGAAGAAAGAGACAAACGCGTTTTTTGGTAGTGAAGTGGCAATGTGTACAAACATGCCAAATAACAAAACACAAACCACGTTTAACAAAAGCATAAGTTCAACAAACGTTTTATTTTGTGCAAAAAAAATTTATTTAGTAATATTGTTTTGTTTTATAATGTTATTAACTAGTGTTGCGGTAAAGTTAAAAGTTAATTTTTACAACAGTTTTGCAAATAAATCTCAACTAAATAAATTTGTGTTCATTGTATTGCGGCATAAAAGACGGTTCAAAGAGAAATGAAAAAAGGGCAGCTTTCTAAGAAAGAGACAAAAATATTCCGTCTCGTGATATATCTGTATGTATTCTGTGATCTGAAATTTAATTTTTAACAAACTTCGTTGTTGAAAATTTTCTTGAGATAGTTTTTTCTGACAAGTCGTATTTCTGAGGGCGTCTAAAAGATCATCTAACGGCGGTTTCAATACCAATATTCCACAGACTTGAGTTTATATTTAAAAGCCTTTATGAGTCCATGGAAATTGCAATTTATTTTCAAAAAGGCCATCCATCGTTCGAAAATCATTTATTTAAGACAACAAAATGTTATTCTGATTTAATATAATGCTCGTTTACATGCGTTAAGACTAGAGTTTGTTCCCGGGAATACCTGAAATATTCAGTTGTTATCAATTCCCGCGAATTAATTGCAAACTTTTTTTTAAACTTTAGTAAATCCATAATGGACTCGTGTCTTTGGTTTTTTTATCCACCACAATATCAAGATTTGTTTCGGTTTAAGGCTATTTTTTTTTAACTGATTTTCACGAATGGGCTTTATAAAGGGACTATAATTAGTCTTACCAAACTATAATGGCTTAACTTTACAACAATGTTATTAAGTTTTACGGTTCAAGGCGTAGTTAAGTGTTTTCTGAGAGCGGGGTTTTTATGGGGCGTATGTCAAAATACTAATCGACAATATTTAGTGGTGTGATCTCGAGTCTTATGAAACTAGATTAGATCAAATTTCACCAACAAATAATTATTCGTTACGCTCTAAGCCATACTAACATGATTTCCGAGAGTGGTCTTTATTTGGGGCCTACGAATTATGGGCTGCATGAGAACTTTTAATATCGATGACTATGGCTTGACAGCTGAGAATGTCAAACTGTGTTGAGATTTCTGTTTAGTAACTTGGAGGCCACACGATAAATTTTTGTCTTTCAATTCCTTTAAATTTGCTCTCACTCTAATTTTTTTTTACTAACACACTCACACTTTTTAAATTGACCACGAGATTGCTCTCTATTTTCACTATCCATTTGTTTGGCAATTTAACGTTCAATTTAACAGCTGATTAGAAGTTTAGTGAGCAAATTATTCGTTTGTCAGTATAAATCGTTTTCTTGATGACATCTTGAAAGTAAATTGCTTAAAAATTGCGTGCAGCCTACGTCACAGCTTTCAATTTATGTAAATTTTGACAAACAGTATATTTAAAAGACTATCAAGCAAAGCTTGATCGCGTGGTCGCAGGGCCATGGCATGTCGTCATGAATTGTTTAACGTTTATAAATTGTTGAAATTTACTTTAAAAAAAATAAATCGGTTCGAGAAGTTCATAGAGCACTTTGTCCATTTTACGAAGCTCATTTCTGGTCAAACGGCTACGTCAATAAGCAAAATAGCTGCATTTGGAGCGAAGACAATCCTCAAGCCGTTAACGAACAAACACGAAGTAAAATGTTTGAAACGAAACGACTTTAGCAGTTGATATCTAGCATAATTCTCTAATCATTTCCAATTGTTTGATTTTAACATTCGAATACAAATTTCAAATCAAGCTGTTACCAAATGTTATTCTCAAATAAAAAAAACTTAACAACATTAAAGCGAAAAATAAATTTTAACATTTAAAAATGGCGATTAAAGTTATTTATTGTATTTATTTATTTATTGATGATGATTTCCTGCACAACAGAACTAAGTCTTATAATTTAAGCACTGACCATTTTGAGATGACCAACGATGTTTGTTGTTTAGGTCGTAATTGAGTTTCTCAATATTTTCCTTAATTGATGCTACTGGACTACTAGAGTATAATTGTACATAATTTGCATACATGTGGACACTCATTGAGTTAATTGCTGCGGCAGATCGTTAGCGTCAATTGAAAATAATATTGGTCCTAAAATCGACCCTTGAGGAACACCTCTAGACAGTAATAAGGGACTAGACGCTTTGTTTTTTATAAAAACCTATTGACGACGATTTGTGAGGTGAGATGAAATTAATTTTGTTGATGACGACGAAAAGTTAAAAAGAGTCCTTAGCTTTGTACATAAAATTTGGTGGCTTACCGTATCAAAAGCTTTAGAGTGATCCAGTAGAACCAGTGTGGCCATTTTGGCATTTTTGCAGCTAAATTTAGCATTAAAAGTTTTTATTCAGCTGCAAAATTTTCATTTAGCACTTGGCAATTTATCTAGCATTTTTGGAAAATGTTTTTAGCTTTTTTTAGCATTATTTATTTTAAAAATTTGGACGAATAGTTCTATTGATTTTACTTAAGTTTTTTTTTTAAATTATATTAAATTTTGACTTAAAATAGTTGTACCTAAAATAATTTCGTATGAAAAGGGATAATTCTTATGTTAAGAAACATCTTACCTGTCTTGTTAAAAAAAAAAAAAATAGAATATTCAGGGAATCATAACACGGTGCTACAAAATTTCCTTTTTTGCAAGCACTTTCAAAGTGACCTAGTGTATATTATAGGTTTAGATGAGTGTATTACAAAACCGGTTTTAAAAGTTTCAATATACCTCCAAATTCCCGAGTTATGGACCAAAGAAATTTTTTTGAAGCTGCTACTTTTAAACATTTATAACTTTTTTATTTATTAACCGATTTTTGAAATTCAAACGGTTTTAAATATATATACTTCTCTTATAATATTAGCTCAAATATGAATACATTTTTTCAATTATATGGAAAATTTTTCATTTTTTCCTCATTTCTCAACTGATTTCAACAAATGACATTTCATTTTACTCAGAAAAATATTGTCTTTAATATATTTGTTGTCTTTAAACTAAATTCTAAAAAAAGTCTCGTAGAAATTTTAAAAGCTTAAAAAAAATGAAAAATTTTCCATATAATTGAAAAAATCTATTCATATTTGTGCTAATATTGTAAGAGAAGTATATGTATATATTTAAAAATAACAATTATTTTGCTTTCCAAAAGCGTTTGAATTTCAAAAATCGGTTAATAAATAAAAAAGTTATAACTGCTTAAAAGTAGCAGCCTCAAAAAAATTACTTTGGTCCATAACTCGGGAATTTGGAGGTATATTGAAACTTTTAAGCCCGGATTCGTAACATGCTCACCAACACCTTTAACGCACGCTAGGTAATTTCAGAAGTGCTTTTCGAGTGTAGCACAGTGTAATTAGAAATGCCCTTATCATGTTGATTGTAAATATTATTTATTAATAAATATTATTACGATATAAAAGTACAAGGAAATGTCACTTTGTATTTAGATAAAAATTAAATAGTGTAAAAAAATTGTTTGCTCTAAACTGCTGAAGAAACAATTATTTTAAAGCTTCAACTTTTCTTAAACTATAAATAATAAAATGATTTAAAAATTTTGTATTTTAGTATTGTGGTTATTTTATTGAACTGTTAATGGTTTTTAATCCAAATTTAGATATTTTTAATTAGGCTTAAGTTCATTGAATTTAATTTTCATTAAATTATTTTTATGAAGACAGGAATTTTACAACATGAAATTTATTAAAATTTTTTTATTGATAATTTTTCATTCTTGACTGCGCTGAGATTTGAACCCAGGCGTTCACGGACAGGTTGCCCAGACTAGTTTCGATTGTAACCACACAATCTCTTCAGTGGGGTTTGCCGTTTTACTCACTCGGCTATTGAGGCCGGGCGACGTCAATAGTCAAACATCAATCCTTAAACCAAATGGTATTTCACTTTGGTAGATCGAAATTTGCTTTTTGAATGAATGATTATCTATTTTAATTGATTTACATGTTCTTCCTAACTTCTATTTTTTCGTACTATTTGTCAAGAATTCTTCTTGAAGTCCAAAGTACATTTTTGTTTTTTTGATGTTTTTGTCTTTCTTTTTTCTTGTTGAACCTGTTCCAGCACAACTTGAAGGACAAATGTGAACATAGCTCGTGCCTTAGCTGTTAACAATAATTAGTATTGTGGTTATTTTGTATTTTCTAGAAATAAATCGTTTTAATTTTTCATATATCAGAGGTTTGATGGCCCAATAAATTAAACATTTAATCTTAACCCCCTGTGCTACATATTTATACATGATTTACCTAAATCTAGTTATTTGCTTAAATATACGAAATTTCAATTTCGTTCAAAAAATTAGTCCCTAAAATGTATTTAGTTTCGATTAAAATGTCATACTGGTAATAAATTTTTAACAAAAATCTTTAAACAATTTTAGCATTACACTGTGGAACAAATTCAGGTTAGCAAAAGATTTTTCGATTCTGAGAGTGAGGGGTGAAAATATCGCGGCGTTTGTTTATGTAAGTTCGAATTTTTTTTTAATCGACCTTCAACCTTTGCAGTCAAATGCCGATTTTCAGCATATTGTTTATATGGATTTTTGCCTATAACTCGTCGACTAATTGATATTTTTTAAATCTGTAAAGGCCAAATTATTGCTAGAGACCTGTGCAACAATTAAAATTTATCAAAAAGAGACATCAACTAGAGCAGTTACGCAGCTGTGTTTAAGACGAAACCCTGACTGTTTATCAGATAGTAAATGATTATCATAGACGTAAGAACTTAAATGTGTTTTACAATTTAAAAAAATTACATTTTAAGTGAAGTGAATTCGCCTTTAGAAAACCTCAATTTCTTTTGAAAAAATAAATAGAAATTACTTAGGAGTAAAAAATTAATTACATTGAGTAAGAATGCGAATAAAAATAAAACGGGAAAGTGAAGAAAATATAAGTTTAATGTAGTATGGCGGTACTACATGACATTTCTCAAAATAAAAAGAAGCCAAGAATTTGAGGACTTTTAACAGTACTTATGGGGTCGAATGTTCATTTGACAGTTTATTTAAATAAAAAACGAATTTAACTTTAACAAAAAAATTTTAAAAATATATTATTTATTTACGTTCCACATTTGGAAAACATTTGAGAATAACGTTTGAAAACAAGTTGAAAATAAATGAATTTCTTAATTTGAAAATAGTTTCCCCTTTTTGTTGAGAATGCTCTGATTAAGCAAATGATTTTCAAATCACTATCAAACGTTTGTTGTTTGGGAAAAGGTTTGATTTCACATCATTTTTCAATTTGAAATCTAGCCTCCGTGTTTGTTGGGGAATTTTATTCTTTTGCCTTATCAATTGCAAACAATATTGGAAGAATTGATTCTGTGAATTTTGACAAGGTACATCATTAATACATCTACGAAACAAAACATACTCTTCTTATTTTCTTTTTGTAAATATGGGTGGAAAACGAAGTATTTTCTCAATAATTTTCGAACCATTTGCATGTTCCTTAATGTAATACAAATTTCCTCGAATTGAAATTTTCCAAAAAATATAATTATTTTTTCCAAATTCTTTATGTTTTTCCTATTACTTCCATTATTTTGTTTAAAAAAATTTTTTTAATTAAATTTTAACTTATTTTTAGAATAAAGTAATTAAAATAACAACAAGGAAAGACAACAAAATGTATGAAACGAACACGATAAATTTACAATTGAAATCTGTGGATTTTGTTACTCTTCGACGACGTCACTTTTGTCGTCGTTTCCTGTTTACTTTGCCAAGAAATACATTTTTGTTTCTTCAGTTTTTATTCTAACGTGAGGACGATTTATTTGAAATCGAAAATATATTTGATTTAAAATGTATTAAAAACAATTTCTATTTACAAATTTTATATGCAATAAAAATTTTCTTTAAATTCATTTTAGATTTGCAAACGAAATAAATTCTTTTTTATTTATTTAAAAAAAAAATTTGCTGGTCTAACGTTTTGTGTGTTAAAATGTTTGTCAAATCTGAAACAAATAAAAACCGCTCCAAACAAAAATTTTGTTAAAAAAAAAAAAAAAAAAAAAAAAAAAAATTATACATATTTTAAAAACTTTTAAATTAGAAAATGAAAAATCATAGATTGGCTCATGATTAACTGACGTCACAGAAGTGTTGCCAGAACTAGGAAAAAATATATTCTATGCAGGGGTTTTCTTTACTAAAATAGTAGCGTAGGGTAGGTTAAGTTCTAAGAGTCGCTCAGTGGGGGAGCTTTTGGAAAAAAACAGAAAAGTATTTCTGGACTTCGGAAATGATTAGTCTGATTGGAATAAAAACGCGGGTGACAGTTAAAAACTTTTTTTCGAGTTTATGTTTTGGATTTGGGGTATATAGAGGCTGTTCCCAAATCGGTCTAAAATAAAGATCTCTGGATCGTTTTTAATTTTTGTAAAACGCAAGGGGCCCTGCTTTCTGAACCTATGGCGGCCCTCATAATATGTCTTTATACCCTAAATTCAAAACTTCAAATCGAATATAAATCCTAAATTGACATTTCTTCCAACCGGACTAACAGTTTAGAAAACCCAGTCTTGTAAAAGTTAACAAAAAGTATGCATAATGAAAACAAAAATATGCTCCCTAATACAGACGTAAATACGATTTGACAAACCTATAGATCTGGCAAAGAAACATCTTTTGGACCATCCAAGTCATAAAGGAAATGCATAACGATGTTTCACAGTCTGTACTCCCGTGGACATTCACAAACAAGTTGTTGCACAGGTTCCTCGTCTTATTCTTTGTCTCTTTGTCTAAAAAACTCTTACAGTAACTGTTACGTGAGTAACTTATAAGTTCTGACATACGAGTACATCCCATCATAGATTGGCCTATTAGAATTTCTATGAGAACCCTGACCGAATTCCTGTCAAGGGACATTAAAAATCATGGCCTTGTCTCTCTTTCAGGAACGGCCAGAGCATTCTAGATATTTTACAAGGGGTGATGGACGACCATGTCCTAGAACCAACATTTATTCAACATTATAATGCTCGAACTGGTTTAGTAAATTTAGACAGTTGCCCAGAAACTTAGACCTAACGACGTTGCCATTTAAGGCTTTAATTGCGACAGTGCTATCCGCTTATGTAGATATCTTTGTTCGTCGTCAGGGGTTGAAGTTCGCGTATTTCTCTATCAAATACAATGACAGCGTAAATTTCCTCCCGAAAGACGGTGCAGGCGTTTGACAGCCGGCGATACCCACATATCGGGATTAGCAGAAAAGATGCCTGAACCCGTGCCTGTGTCCGTCTTTGAGCAGTATTTTTTAGCGAGTATTCTGGAAGTAAAGACTCTGTTGAACTTGTGTGTGGGAAAGTCAGTTAAATTCCCCCCGACTAGCTGCCTATGTTTCGTAGGGTGGTGCCATGTCCAAAGCGTTCATGCTTAAGTCCGCCAGATTGCTTTACTCTTAGTATTGACTTAGAAGATGTGCTTTTGATAAATATGCCAATGCGGTGAATATGAAGCGTAGTCTCGAGACTGCCCTGAGCTGTGAATAGCGTAGGGAAAATCAGACAGGCCTTTGAAAATTTTCAAATTATAGGTATTCTTTTAAATTTGCATTTAATTCTAGAAAAATGTTAAATAGACGTTAATGTATTTTTTTTTGTCTGCGTTCTATTACTGATCGCGAATTTATATTCATCGAGTGTATTGATACTTAGAAAATTATTACTATATACTCTTAAATCAGTATAGAAAAGATTTGCTGACAACAACTTGCTACGCAATAATATAAGCCTTTTATGTGCCACAGTACTACGACCCTTAAACTCAATTGGGGAATAAAAGTCTCTTTTCATGCATCAAAGCAGTGGAAAAGAGAAATAGAACAATGAAATTAAAACCGAGCGATGATGCTCCCATAAATCCAAATTTGCTTGAAAAAAGCATAATTTTTGTAACTTGGAATGTAGAAAATTATGAAGGGCGTGTAGCTATTTTTAAAAATGTTTTCTGGCAACACTGCTCCACAGTGAATTAAATTTTCATTTATATGGCTAAAATAGAATAATATTTTTGTTTTGTTGTGCCATGGCTTTCAATTAACTGCTAAGAAAACATTTTCATTGAGTGCTGTGATAGAAGCGGGAAAAAAATTTAAAAATTAAAAAAAATGTGTATTTGGATTTAGGAACATTTTTTTTTTGATATTTATAGTGAGTTCAAGGTGTAGATTTGTTTTTAACTTGCTAAAATTTTATATAAACTATTTTTGTTTGTTTTAGTACATGCTTTAGCAGTAAAAATTTTAATAAAAATGTTTTCAGGTGCTAATCAAATAAAAATGTTGCAAAGTTTGCCGGTCGTCTTGTATTTTTCATGTGTATAATATTTGATTAAATTTAAATGAAACAATATGAGAACATTAAGGTCACGATTTGGTGAGTATAGAACTATCTTAAAAATTGCGCGTAGCGCATTCCCTTAAGGGGCTAGGTTTTGGGAACGTATAACTGCATTCTTCTGTTTCCAAGAATTCCCAGGAAATTTAATGTAAAAAAACATATTAATGAAATTTATTACAATAATTGGTCATTTTATGCAATAACATGAACTTAATTAAAAAAAAAAAAACAACAGCAAATTGTATTATTTGGCATCTTTTTCAAATAGTGGAGGCCAACAAAAGTCGGTAACATTGTTTTTTTATACCCTCCCTCCACCACAACTAGTTGTGAAGAGGGTATACTTAGTTTGTCATTCCGTGTGAAACTTTTTTAATATTCATCTTAGACCCCATAAAGTCTATATACTCTGGCTCCTTGTGTAATCTTAAGCCGATTAAGCCATGTCCGGCTGTCTGTCCGTCTGTTGAAATCACGCTCACTTTCGAACGACTCAAAAGAAAATATCAATATTTATGTCAAATTGTTTTCAGTTCTCCTTAGCAGCATCGAATTGAAATCCAGCACAATCAGTTCAGTAGGAAAAGAGTTTTGAATCCAAAAATGATACAAACACCCTAAAAAAATTTATAATTTTGTTACAGAAACTAGTATAAATAGTGGCGCAATGCACATAATGATATGAGATTTTGCACAAATTCGTTCGATTTACGATAGGCCTCATATCAAAACAGATAGGCCTCTCGAAAAACAGTTCAAAAAGCCTAAAACCGTAAAGAATGATAATATGGATATTAAAATTCGGTCTGTTAGAGTTTCATAAGACTTGAAATCACACTGCCAACTTTCACATAGATCGGTCCTTAATTTACCATAGGCCTCATATAAAGCCCACGCTCGGAAAACATTTTAGTAAGCGTAAAACCGTAACGAATAATGCTATTGTAAAAAGTTTTGCTATGTCAGAGTTGTATTTGACTAGTTAACAGACAGTCAACTTTCGTGAAGATCTGTCCATAATATACCACAGGCCCCACATAAAGCCTACTCTCTCAAAAAACTGTAGTACGCGTAAAACCATAGCGCATAATAAATTCTGTTACAATAAAATTTGGTCAGTCATAGTAAGACTATAAATTACTTTGTCAAATTTCCTGAAGATCGGCCCATAATTTACCATAGTTCCAAATAAAGCCCACTCCTGAAATATTCTAACTGTCGATGGAGGATATCACAGATTCAGCAAAGCCGAATATAGCACTTTAACTTGTTTTTTTTATTTTGGCATTGTTGTCAAATAAATGAGCACTTGTCACTCGCATAAATGAAAACTCATGCTTTAGTTCACAAATATTTACTTAAAATTGGGCGTTTTCAGTTTTCAATAATCTTATACTTCATTTCAAAATGATACCCACAACCAGGGACCGAAAATAACTGTTATTTTGAAATTTTAGAACAAAAACATTATTTCGAACAAGATGTGGCAAATATTAAATTTTCGCTTAAAAATCGGAATGACAGTTTCTAGATTTTTGCCGCATTTAGACGTTTTTCTGTGGTCAAAAAATTAATCTTTTATAATTCCCATAAAGTAACCGTAAGCACAGTTGAATGTCACATAACCTTTTCCGGGAATAAAAACCCCGAGTTTGAGTTTTGAATTGGCTAACAAACAATCGACTGCTTACCAGGTAGAATGACATTTTTACATTCATCTCCTAAAACCGTATGAGAAAAGTAGTGTAATAAATACTGTAAATTACAGCCTGACCCACTGTGTTGCCCGATATCGTTCGACAATCAGCTGTTTTGCGCACCACCAACAATTTTCAGCACGACAATGCAAGCGAACGATCACGTAATAGTTTTCATACAAATTTGCGACCCACTACAAAATATTATGCGACTACAAACGAATCACTAAGTTCAGTAAGTGAACTAGTGACATTTACTACATGTACCTTATTTGAGTATTACTAAGAAACCATTGTGATAAAGTGTCATCTTAGACAACTTCAAATTAAAGTCAGTTTTCCTCTCTACGAGCTTAACACATATAACTTGCATTTATTATTATTAATTACACTGTTTTAATTAATTTTCTCAAAATTACTCTTTTTGAAGCAGTTCCCTTTCTTCACTTAGCGATTCAAATGTCAAAATCAGTCACTTGTGTGGAGGTTGTCGACAGATTTTTTGATTAAACATTTTTTTTTTTTTTTATAATTATATTTTTGTTAAACAACCCCTCTAATAAATTTATAAAGTTTTACTAGCTGAGCCCGGCAAACGTTTTCTTACGCTCAAATATTTTTTTATACCCACACCATAATAGTAGAGAGGGTATTGTGCTTTTAGTACACCGATAGACTCACGATCACTTTCTGACCAATGTTTCCTTCTCTAGATCGGTTCGGCATTATTATAAACGAAATTTAATTTTACGGAATTTAAAATTGATTCTTTTTTATGGAAACTTAAATTCTTTCACAATTTGTTGTAAGAAAATTTTTATTATTTTTTAACAATTTATTTTTTTCGAGAGACTCTAAAACAAACTGTCATGAGGAAAATAAACATATCCCACTTCATCAACAAGAGGGTATAACCTCAAATATTTATTTCTTCACTTTTTGGTACAAATCGACGCGTAATATTCATATCTACCCGCTGTAAAAATATCGTTCTATTTTGTCTACTTTTTGGTAATGAAACGGTTGGTTTTAAAATTCGTTTTCACTTGTGTGCCTTAAATGTGAAATTAAAAAATGTTTTGCTTCTACTGAAAATTTTTAAATTTTGAGTTATATAATACCCTCTTGTTGATATGTATGTACATTCAGAGTTTCACCAAAGCGCCACATATAAAACAATGCATACCTTCTGAGTGCCGGCAAATTAGACTAAAATAATAAAAATTTTGTAAATAACTTGACCCCGGTGCTATCTACCGGGTCAAAATTTTATCAGGAAACTTATTTTTGTTTAGTAAATAAATTAAATTAAAAAAGATTTTAATATCACGACAACCGCGGCGCCTATCGGGATTAAACTTAAGATAAACCTGGTTCCAGACTTAACTAATTTGTTGTCCAAGTTTGGTGTCAATAGGTAGCGCTTCTTGAGCTTTAGGAACACGTACCCGGCACAAACGTTTTTATAAATACATATAGATAAAATAAATAGAATGTGGGAATTTTTCTTTTTTATAAATTAAAATTTGTATCATTTTATATTTAAGCTAATTGTGAAACCCCTTAAGGCCGATGAAGCTAGGAATTGCCAAGCACATGGTACTGACGTTGCGGCTTACCTTAAAGTAGTAAGAATTAAAATGTTTGGACTACGGACGGAAAAATAATAGGCGTGGAAAAATGTTGTCTCTTTCATATTAACTAATTTGGAAGGGTTTAGACGTTAGAATAGTTGGGAATATTTTTGCCTAAGCCGGTCTTTGGTCATGGTCAAATGTATGTTGCACTTTCAAAAGTTAAGTCTGCAGATGACGTCAAAATAAAAGTTACTCCAGAAGATGGAAAGCAGGGATGCGTAAGGACAGTTCAGAAGTATTCACAAAGAATATTGTGTATCAAGAAATTTTTTAAATAGATATTGGGAATTATTTCTTTTCATAAGCAACTTTATTATATTCAACATTTTTCATTTTTCGAATAAAAAAATTTTTTAAGGAATAGAACTATTACAAAAAGCTTTATTAAATACATAACTGAAATTTAACTCATAGAATAAATTCGAAAAATGAAAAATGTTGAAATTTGTTAAAGTTTGTTGTTTCGATAATTGTACGCTGAATTTATTTGTATTGCATTAAAAGAAAAAAAAAAAAAAATATTAAAAAAAATTTAACCAATAAGTTTTTGTACTATTTCGTTAATTAATTATTAAGTTCATTTGTATTGTACTTCTCTCTGGGTTATAAAATTCGTCTATGTATGTATTTGGAAAAAAATAACGTCTTGATTGTGTAAATAAATTTGTTGTTTCTTTTTCTTTTTGCCTGGCTGGGATAGGCTTAACAGCTAGTGCATTAATAATATCTAATTATTCTCCAAATGTTTAGTTCCTGTCACAATTTATACAGATTTATATAGTTCTCGATTTTAAGCTGTACCATCATTTTCTCAATCGGCTCCACCGTTCATTCATCAGCCGTCACATTCAATTTATTGAACATTAACAATCTTTAAACGCATTTAGTAAATTTTTTCAAATGCCACAGATTCAATAAAATCCACTTTTTAAGACGCATTAAAATTTGAATACTAAAAGTTCCAGTATTAATTTATAACCCTTTTACATTTTTTTTTTTGTTAAATAAAATAAAATTAAAGAGTTATACGAATAAACGCTAAAATGACAACACACACCATATTCTTGTTCTTTTGTTTACTTTCTTATTTATGGATCACGCTCTTATGATCTAGATCATCATCCTTCATATGACACATTCCTACAAATTAAAGAAAATTTAAAAAAAGAAACCAAAAAATAAAAATAATTTATGTGTTTCAAAAAATTTTCCAGCAACAACAAATAACAATGAAAAAACCAACAAACACATAAATGTCACAGTTTAACCAAAAACAAATGTTGATACAACTTTTTAAAAAAGCAAACAAGATGATGTAAATATCTAGTTGGTATTTTTATTGTAGCTGCTGGATTATGAGATTGGTGGGGAGATAGTGATGACAAACTAATGACATATTCGGAGACACCTACAGGCAAAAAATTGGAGCGATATGAGAGATCAATATTGTGCCAGAATTTCTGGTTGGAATTTTGTTAATAGAAAATTAAAAATACTTTTTCAATATGCAAAAATTAATTAATATTTTTTGTAAAAATTAATTTAAATCAGTTTGGAATCAAGATTATGGCGATTAATTTTTTATCTCTTGTAAATTTTGTTTAACTTTTCGAAATGTTACCATTTGTAACTGCTATTTCTATTCGCAACAAAATTTCCGGAAATTTGGAAAAGTCTCTGTCTTAAATTCAAATTATTATGTCACGAATAAGTACTAATTAGGGAGATCCAACGGTTATTATTCGACCGGTTTTAACCGGTTATTTTAGCTTTGCTCAAGTCGGTTATTTTAAAATGTCCATTTTTCGAATATCGAATAAACCGATTATTTTGGTATAATGAACCGGTTATTTTAATAATGTGTAATTTATAGACATTTTTCTTACTCTTGTTGTAGATGTACCCGTAATTTAAGTATTTTTCTAATTCTATATTAGGCAAATTTAAACTTTTTATGAACAATGTCAAAACAAAATGTAACTAAAGTAAAAAAACATTTTAACACTGTAAATATGAATGCGTGTGTTCTTGTAAAAAAACCAAAAACTTTTCAAAATCCTACAAAAACGTGTGCAGTTAAAAAGTAAATAGTATTTAACTTGTGCGACCGTTTTCTAAATATTAAAAATATTTTTATATAGATATTATCTCTAGAGGTATTTCGAACGGGATTAAACAGACAAAGTTAGGCTCTTGAAGTGCCTTAAAGTGATAAGTGGCGAAAGGGTTTCCACGTCACGATTTATTAATCACCTTTAATTAGTCCATATGGTTGACATTAATGTGCCCCAAATAAAACTTAACCCCGTTCGAAGTAGGTCTAAAGAGTCGACAAATAATACTTTATTAAAATACGTTGCCAAAAATGAATCATTAGGTGAAATATAAATCCGTTGTGTTGCCGAGGACGGAATGCCCCTTAAGGTATTAAAAACTCTTAAATAGTTCCAGCATTTCTTTATGCTTAAAACTACAACATTCCGGCGGAATCAACGATATGGAAATAATTCATCAGTTTTATTTATTAAAACACCAAGAACTAAAAAACAAAATTGAGAAGGTTTCAAATTGTGGTCGACGAATTGACAAATATAGAATCAAAATCACTTCACATAGAGTTCATAATTTCATGAAAATTTTGATAAACATTTACATGTCGGACAAACTTGTCAAAAAAATCTGTCTCTCAATTTAATTTTTAGGTCAAATTATCATTCCGTACGACTGAATAGGATAGAGAATCACGGCTTTACTTTCAATGAATGCAATGTCATCTTATTTCCACTGCAATGTGAGGTCTTTTGGATAACCATAACACACAAAGAGACCCTCCCGATCTTCATATTATGGGGAAAAAATCCGCACCTGTAGTGCGATTCACTTACTTTTTTACGATAATCGTATCGTTACAATAAATATAACGAAAATTTATCGAATTCGCTATTCAGTAAAATATTCGCTGTCGATTAAAGTCAGCTGTTACTTTAAGCAGTTTTTTTTTTCGTTATTTTAACGACAATAATTTGTTTTTTTTAATGTATGTATGTTTATTTAATCGATAAAGTGTATTTTAAGGCCCAACCATAATATGCATAAGTTGGCTTAAGAGACTGTCAAAAATTAACGAAAAGTCTGCCATGAAATGTTTGCTTAGACCTTATTCCAGCGTTTGAGTTTTACCGTTAATTAGAGTTTTTTTATTCCCGCACGCTTAAAATAAAATGTAAAAAATTTAATTAATTAATTCATTTATTAATGATGTGCTAATAATCCCAATTTTTTTAAATGAAAACACTGAAATTTATTGTTGTGGGAAAGCTAGTTCCTATGCGCATTTCGCTGGTTGCTTAGGCCAGCTCGTCAGGAAACTTTTTCCAAATACTTTAGAAAAGCTAAAAATATTATACAAGTCAGACCATAAAGTGAATAAGAATTTTAAAACACTCTGGTCTTAAATGTAACAATATCAAAGCTTCAACAAAGTCACAACAATAAACCGTCAATTTTTTCTTTCTTACATTCCCCTACAATTGGCTGGGTTTTTTCCAACACAAATTGTAGTTGTAAGAGGATAGAAAGAAAAAAACAAAATTAAAAAAAAACAAGATGCTTAAATAAAGCAGCTTGCCATTTCAGTTTTTTATTTGCCGGGCACATGCAAATTTATTATCAAAAATAATTTTTGGGAATGAAATATTCCCGGAACAAACTCTACCGTTAATATACCCTTCACCACAGGTTCAATATTGATCTTAAGCCCAATACAGTATATGTATTCTGGGCCGTTATGCGGAGCGAAGTTAATTTAACGATGTCTGTTGTCTGTCTGTCTGTTGAAATGGGATTTCCGAATTCCCCAGATATGATGGGGACTAGGTTGTCATATATTTATGCCACATAAATTCAGCCAGATCGGTTGCATAAACAATTGAGATAGGAGCAAAAAACTTTGACTGCCTCTAAGATTTACCCATAAATCTGAAATTATTACCATAAGTCTCAAGTTTTTACCTATAAACCTTGACTTATGGAACTTCTCTTATAATTTATGAACTTAGTTTTTTCACTTTCGTCATAAACAAAGTACAAAGTAAATTAAGAAAAGCGGTCAATAAATAACCTAGTTATAAACAAATACCTACTATCCCCCCTGAAATAATGTTCATATAAGAAGTATTAAATATTGAAAATCATCCAAATCGGTCCACTATTTCATATGACCGTCATACAAGTGTCCTTCCGAGTAAAGGCCCTTAGGACGATAGTGTCCATACAAAACAAGATTGCTTCACAAAATTAAGCTAAAATATAACGTTCTTTGCTTTTCCAACCATGATGAAGAGTATATAAAATTCGGCATAGCCGAAAATAGCACTTTTACTTGTCTTTAATTTAATTTTGATCTTGGCCAAATCGTTATTCAGCTATAGTTTTCCCCATCAGTGTAGATAGACAAAACATGTAAAATACATTAGAACAAATTGGTTTTCAAGTTTGGGTAAGATATACCCCGACTTGTAGAAAAATCTACTACTTTCTTTCAAATCTTTGATATTTAAGCAGTGCTGCTAACTCCTCGTGACCAAAACAGCTTATTTTTAGTAAAATATCACAAAAAAAGATTTTATTACAAAAATCTATTTTTTGTTAAATATAATTGAACTACAGAGATAATTCTTCACTTAAAGTAGAAAGTTTTGCAACTAAAAATGTACAGAAGTAAAATTGATTTATTTTCTATTATTTGCGAATGATGAATGTGATCAAACTGTAACATCTTGTTCATGTTATTGTTACTCAGTTTTCTTGAAAATTATATCCGAAAAGTATCTAAATATCAAAATAAATAGTAGCGGTTTACACACTCTGTGTTAAGTTTAAAACTTTTATTTAATACATTTTTCGTATGTATTGTAAATTAATAAATCTGTTCAGAGTGAGAAAGAGAGAGATATAGTTTCGTCAACTGTTTTTTTTCTGGTAGACTTAAAACACGCGTTTTTTAACCACAGCGTAGAAAATTAAAGTTTAATACATTAAGTTGTTGCGGTCTTGTAAATATTAGGGCGTAAACTACATTAATAAGATTAACAAGGTCCAAAAGGGTGCTTTATTACCAAGAGTGAAAATGGCTAGTGTAAAAAACTTACCCCCTTATTTTGTAAAACACGTTTGAAAATTAATGTTGTATATTTGTGCAATATTTTGTTTTCTTGCGATTACTTCAAATTAAAAAGTTCCAAAAATTACAGCCCTGTATTTAATTCTTTTATGTTTTAATTTGCATGAAACGTTTTAAAAAGAAAAAATTGGTGTTTGTCGTGCATACTTATTAATAAAAACTGGATACAAAATTAAAATATGTAAACTTCCTATTTTTCTTTATTCATTTCAATTTATTTTATTTTTTTTAATAATGCACCAACAGCTGATTCCGTGCGGAATGTGCATTCAGTTTGGCACTTTGCTTAAGCAAATGACATTTGACGAAACTTAACGAAAATAATTATTAAGCACATTATAGTTGGCCACATATGTTTTATATGTATTCGCATAGTTGCTTAAGTTGACTTAAGCGACTTCATGCATATTATGGTTGGGCCTTTATGTTTTAGGTGGCTGGGGCCCAACTTCTTACATACATATGTATATGTATGAACAAAAACAAAATTCTAAATGCAAAATTTCCAAAATAAAATATAAAAACAGTAAATTAAGCAGAATTTCATTTGTTTTTTCTTTATTCTCTTTTGTGCTTTTCGTTTATTTTAACATTTTTTAGACAGAGATGTTACAAAAACTACAGCTGTTTACAATCGTTAAAAATAAATTACAGAATCACAATATCGTTACTGCAAGCGAATATAGTATATGACGACAAAAATTGCGATTGTCGGATCGTTAAAAGTTAGTGAATCGCACCACGGACTTAACATTTTTCCAAAAGGGTTAATATTCGAGAATTTCTCTGGAAAAATATCAATTCCCAAAAATTTTGGGACGGGAAAATGCGGGAATTTTCTTGCAAATTTGTTTCACTTAAACTAAAGTTGTTGTACCATTAAATGGCACTAACTGCCAGTCCAGCAAAGTCGAAAAATAATGGAACATATTTTGATTAACAAAAATAATATCGCATCTGACTACAATTTGAGAAATTGAACTTTTTATTCATTTATAAAGCCTGCGTCCTGTTTTGACACCATTTGAAAAATTCTCAGAGTTGTGGCATTTTATCAGCATTTTGAGACAAGGACATAAATGTCCGACAGAATCTCTGTAAAATAATTAAAACACGAAAATGGTTGTCAAATCTTTTGATTTTAATCAGATGCTGCATTTTATCAACTAAAATGCAATTTATCATCTAAAATATTTCTCTAAGTGCTGGTTCAGACACGTCAGCTTTAACTGGACAGGGTTTCTTTTATTTTCTTTTAAACCAGTGTGTAGTTACGTTCATACGCAGTAACTTTGTGTCGTCAATTTTCTGCATTTTACATTAAGGCCCAACCATAATATGCATAAGTAAATTAAAAAGTCTTGGTGGCCATAATGTACTTACATAAACTTTAGATCCATGTTGCCTATTTGTGCAATATTTTGTTTTCTTGCGAGTACTTCAAATTGTACTTCTAAGCTAAAGTTTTAACTAAACTTTTTTCTAATCTTTGCAGTCGTTTTAGAAACATAATTCTTTTTGGCAAAAAAAAAAAAAAAAAAAAAAAGAAAATTTTTGTTTTTTTAAAACGGCATAAGAAATTGGAAAATGCAGCTTTTGTTTCTATTTTTTCTTAATTAAAGAATTTCATAAAACGCCCCTGAGGGAGGGGTGGAGATAAAGGGCAAATATGTTTTCAGAAAATGTTAAGGACAAAAAGCTCATGGAGGTCCATCATACATTTTATTTCTTTAGGGGCGAGTCCTAGGCAGTTATGGGACTTTTTCTTCAATAAATTTCTAGCCTGTATTAAAAATTTTGTATGGGAGCCACCTTAAGAAATGGAGATATCGGGTAGGTATGCTAGAAACACACGCAGAGAAAAACTATTTTTAGACAAAAACTTAAACATATTATGTTTAAATTTAACCATATTATTGTCACCGACAAACATATAATTGTTAAATTAGTCCTCCATCAAGAAGCCACAACCATATTATGGTTGCCTCTAAACATGTTATGGTTAAATATGACAATAATTTGTTTTTAAATTAACAATAGTATTTTCCTCTTTTCCAATGGCAACATTCTATGGTTGAAAACAACCATGCTATTATAAATGTTAAACAATTTTAGTTATTGTTAACCAATAACCAAAAAATTGCTAGAAATTAAAGAAAAATAACATGAAGAATGGCATAATTCTGAAGACAGCTAGTAAATATTTCACGTACTACACGTAACCACTTGTTTTATTAAAAAATAATTTGCTTTTTCAACACGTTTGATAACATCAAACATCATTTAAAAATTTGTAAATTTTATTATACAATTATATTCGTACAAAAAAAGTTTAGTATATCAATGGAAATTGACAAATCTAAAGCTAAAGTTTGATCATTTTACTAGTCACGTTTTTTTTTTGGATTTATTCTTCAAATATTTGTTAGGTCTCGTATTAGGTCTGGCGCCAGAGTTTTGACTCCTTTCGTATCGTTTTAACCCTGTTCTAATTTTAACCAAGCACCCAAAATAACTATTATCTTCATTTCCAAAATTGCCCATTTTGAGGAATATTTTTAAAAATTGGTTAATAATTATTATGAACGACTTAAAAAGCAATTAATTGCAAATAACGATTAATATCCAATTAACATTTTTATTTATTGCTTTGAAATAGTTATGCATAACAAAAAAAGTATTTGTTATGGATAATTATTATTTTCCAATTTATATTTTAAAAATTGGTTTTTAATAGTTATTAATAAATTTTTACAAGTAATAATTAAAATTTTGCTATTTTTTATGAAAAATTCTTAAATGAAAAAATCTGTATGAAACGGAACAAAAACAAAAAAGCTTAATCAGAGTTCTTTAAGGTGAAGAACCAATATTAAAACAGTTGTTACTTTTTATTCATATTTTCATTATAAATACAATTGCTTTAAAAAAATGAATTCGTTAGTAAAAAATAAACTTAGTCAAAAAACTGTTTACTTCAAACTGTCATATTTTATTTTTAATACGTCAGAAAACTTACTACATACGGCGATACAATGCATACGACAGGGCTTGTTAATAACCCAATTATAATCGCGCATTTGACAATATTGATCAAAACGTGTACATTTATACTTATTAATTATTAATATAACTATTACGAATAATTATTATATCACTGTCTTTCGAGTAACTATTATCGAAATAATCTATAAATAAAAATCAAGAAAAAAGAGTTATTTGAAACAAATATTTTTTTTTCCTTATCAATAATTATTATCATGCAATAAAAAAAAATAAAAATTGCGAGATAATAATTATAATAAGGAAAACCGAATAACAGTTACAATGTAATACTTATTCCTTAACTAGTTCCCGATAAAACTTATAACAGTTGAGACCTTGATTTTAACTAAATTTTATAGAAATATTATTAATTATTCTATTATTTTGAATTTCTTAAGATCCAATTTTATCGCTAAAGTTAATTCAACATTAATTCTCTGCTTTTATTTGTGCCGTAGTGTATTTGTACAGTTGTGTTTATACATTCCCCTAATAATTTTTACTAAATTATTAAACAATAAAGTTTATTTTTTACATATTTGGATTTAAATATTTTCTATAAAATATAAATACCGCGATATAACAAAAAATAGCATAAAAAAAGGGATTAGCGCGTTATCTGTCACATATTTTTTTTTTATAATTTTTCATTTTAAACATTTCACTGACATTTAAACGACAACTAAAGCAACAGCAACATCACAAGTAGCAATTTATATTAAGCTTAGCACACGTCATGTCACATTTCATCACTGAATGAATTCACATGGATGGAAGATAAATGTTATGATCTAGACGTTGACAAATGAATGGACAATTAAAATCGATCAAGCGTAATTCCTTAAAGAGTTTTATAACCATTTGTTTTGCTTTGTTCTTAGTTCAAAGCGAAAATAAAAGAAAATGGAAATAGAAAAAAGTGTAAATTTTATTTCAATTTTGATTTAACAAAAATAAGTCTCATAATTGAATCAGGGATGGATAAAATTTATTTTTAAATTTTCCAAGAAAAACAAACACAAACGAATTGGGGAGTGCCAAAGTCAAGCACAACACCTCAATTGTTATCAACTATATATTTTCATAAAACCACATGCTTTTTAAATTCCCGAATTTCTTTTTCTTTTTTTTTTTTGGCAGAAATAATTGTTATTTTCTGATATTTAGTTTTGCCACCAATTATTGTTTTTTTTTATATTTATATTTTTTTTGGCAGAAGTAAATGTTGTTTACTGAGTTTTATTTTTTGTAGAAAAATTAGTTTTTTTTTGGCAGAAATAATTGTTATTTTTTTGGCAGAAATAATTTTTTTTTTTTTTTGTTGTTTGGCAGAAATAATTGTAATTTTTGGATTTTTATATCTTAACAGAATAAAATCGCCCTAAAATGCTGAGCAACCGCCAGTTTGCTTTAGATTAATTTTATTTTTCACCAACGTTAAATGAGTTGTCAATTTCACTCTCAAAATGGGACGCAAACGCAATCACTTTTTACGCGATTTTTTTGTCGACAAAAATGATCAAGTAGAATGTAAATCTTGTGGCCAAAATATAAGTAATTACACAACCAATTTGAAAAGGCATTTGGAAAAGTATCATAGCGAAAAATTTAAGGATGCTGCAAAAAAATTTAGAGCTGATACATACAATAACAATAATAATAATAATAATGTTGAAACAAAAACCAAGTTTTTGGTGGAAATGAGCAAAGAAGAAGTAACAAATGCGTGCGTTAATATGGTCACCAAAGAATCACTGCCTCTTGCATTTTTTGACTCAAATTCGTTTAGAGTTTTAACAAATCCTTTATTCGATGGGCTAAAAATGGCAAAAGTGAATTCCGAAAACGTTATGGATTTGATCATGAGCAAGGCGAAAGAGATCAAAGGCAAAATCAAAGATATGCTAAAGAATAAAATTGTAAATTTAAACATTGACGCTGCCACTCACAAAAATCGATCGATCTTACGAATAAACGCTCAAATTATTTCCAGAAATAAAATTGAAATTTTTTCTCTTGCGATGTTGGAACTGAAAAATGGACATGCTGCAGAAAATATTAAAATTGAAATAGAAAACGTTTTAAATCATTATGAAATTAATAAAAACCAACTTTATTCAGTAACGACCTATAACGGGGGCCATTTAATAAAAGCGGTTGAGCTTCTATCATCGCATAGTGAAATGGAAGATGATATTAAAACCGAAATTGAAGATGAATGGGAAGATCCAGATCAAATTCAAAACATTATTAATAATATAAGATTTGAAAATGTTACAACTTTCAAATGTGCTGCTCAGACACTACAACTTTCAATTCAAGACTTTCTTCGAGGATACGCTGCTGACATTGAACGAGCCCGACATGCAGTTAGAACTCTGAGAGCTCCTACGTTTCGGTACATTAATTCTGCTAAATATCTCTTTTTCATGTAATTATTTACATTTATTTATTTCAATTTCAGATCTAGATTAATAGATTGTACCAAACCAATACCACAATTTGACGTTGTGGCTCAATGGAGTTCTACGTATAATATGCTGAAGGACCTTTTAGAACTCAAGGAATTTTGCATATTAAATCCTTCGGACTCTGATCAACTTCATTACAACGAATGGTTAGCAATTGAAAATTTGGTATCGGTCTTGGGTCCGGTAAAAGAACTTAATCTGAAACTGCAAAAATCCCAACTACTTCTAGGCGATTTTTACAAATATTGGATGGAATTAATTTTCAATTTAAAAAATATTGACACTGAAGATAGTAAAAGCCTTTTAATTCAAATTGAATCTCGTCAATCAGTTTTACTAGAAAATGAAACCATGTATGCAGCATTATTTCTGGATCCCCGTTTTAGGCGGTCGTTAAGTAAAACAAAAAAAGAAATGGCAAAAAACCATTTAATGAAAATTTTTCTGCGAATTCTAAGCTTGGAAAAGGTAAGCTATGTTCAATTAACGCTCAAACTAGAGATGGACAACGCTCACGTTATTTGCGTAAATAATTCATGATCATGCGGCCGTGCACAAACATAAGAAAAAAGACTTTTGACGTGAGTAAGCGTGTCTGAGCAGAATTTTTGCGTAAATTAAATGCCCGGCTTTGTTATATGGCATTCGTAAAACTGCTCTGGGCGTGGAAGCAACTCGCGCGTCTTTTTCGTTATTTTTTTTAAAGGCACACAGACTCTTCGTGCATTTTACGTTTAATCTCGGACTGGCTAATGTCATGACATCGTATAACTGGACCCAGTTACATTTTTTGCGGTTTTCAACATTAACCAACTGCAAACGCTTTTACCTCATATTTAAAACGTATTGTTCTGGTGGAGAATCATAAATAACTCCATGTGACTTGGTGGAGTACCGTATAAAACTCAGACGACGTACTGCGGGAGAACCATTTAAAACTCAAATTTATTACTGTTGGACTCCAAAATACTTTGTGATACTCTGGCAATATAACTATTAATAGTTAGATAATAACTTTTAAATAGTTATAATAAAAGCAAAAAAATAGTTGCAAGATTCATTAATTACCTATTACTGGCTACAAGCAGGGCTGTGGAGTCGTCAAAAAATAGTTCTAATTCCGACTCTGACTCCGACTCCAACCATTGAAATTTTTTAAGTCCGACTCCAACTCCGACTCTTATATTGATGCTAAAATTTCGAATCGATATTTGTATCCAGTGGGAAATTTGTGTCAATTGCTCTTAAAGCACTTATCCCGTGACCAGTGAACAAAATTTTATAATTAAAAGGAACTAATTGTGATAAGTGAAAACAAGACCTATCACTTAACTGGGGATAATGTGTTAAGAGTGTAGTTGGTCCAGAGGAAAGGTAATTGGCACAAAACTATTCATGTGACTGTATTTTGTGCGGGTAGTGGCTGATTCTCTCTAGTTCTTTTACTTTATATGAAGGGGATCTATCATATTGACATGGTTCATTTGTGACAATATCTGCGACAGGCATTATTTTAACCGAAATTGGATGTGTCCATTAATGCTCTTTCAGTGACCTGTTACAAAGTGTCAAATAAATGCAAATTAACCCCTCGTAGGACATCGCCATGTTAAAGTGACTTGTCACATGACAAGTTTAGTGTTAGTTCCCTTTCCCCTAGGGTAATATTGCATAGCCAATTTCAAAGAATTTTCATTTTGGAAAATTTTAGAATTTTTTTTAATCTGTTATGCCGAAAAATTTTGGAGTCGGAGTCGCGAGTTTTTGTGGGTACTTCGACTTTGGTACAAAAACCTCAACTCCGACTCCACAGCCCTGGCTCCAAGTCTTTAAAACAGTGTTCAAAAATATACATTAAATATCGTTCATAAGTGTTCGGTTCGGTTCGGTTCGGTAGATTTGTAGAAAACACAAACGCTAATAGTGTTTGTGTAGTAAATCATTAAAAAAACCCTTTCCCTGTTTGTGATCTTCGAACACAAAAAATTACTGTACTTATCCAACTCAACAAAAAGATGCGAACATTTAGTTCGAAAATAAACATTAAATATCGTTTCTTACTGTTCGGTTCGGTAGATTTGTGGAAAACACAAACGCTAAAAGTGTAATTATTAAAAAAATGACGTTTCGTTTATGATCTTCGAACACAAAAAAATTACTATACTTATCCAACTCAACAAAGAAATGCCGACATTTAATTGCGTTCTATTTTTTTTAACCACAAACTTTGTTGTGTTCGGTTCAGCACATTAATGTTCGTTTGTTTCAGTTGTGCTTAGCTCACTTTAGGCTGGTAAAAAAAAAACAAAAATATTTTTTACAAAAACAAAATAAATATACGAATAAAATGCAAAAAGCTAGCGAAAAATTTTACACAAACAAAACCTGTGCACAATACACTTTAAAGCTATTCGTGTTTTGTTCGTTGCTAAAAGTTTTTGTTTGCTCATTTCTTTATCAATGTAAATAAAGAAAAACTCTAGCTGCCGTATTCATAAAAAATAAAATAGATTTCAAACGTATTTTAAAACAAAATTTCCATACAAATTTTCCTTAAAATAGATTTCATATCCAATTTAGTTTTTTATGAATACGGCAGTAGAACTTTAAAATATAAGGTATGTCTACAGAACCACTACAATTGTTCTGTTTTATAACGAAGAACAGAACACTATATAATGCTCGTTACTTTCTATAATTAGTATTCTGAATAATTTATTGAACTGTTTATGGTTTTTAATCCAAATTTTCATATTTTAATCAGGCTAAAGTTCGTTAAATTTAATTTTCATTAAATTATTTTTATGAAAGGAATTTTACAACATGAAATAAATTAAAATTTATTGATAATTTTTCATTCTTGACTGACCGGGTAATTGAACCCACGTTCACGGACAGGTTGATTTGACATGTTTCAATAATAACCACACTATCTCCTCAGAAATCTTTTCCGTTTAGCACTCACCGCCACTGACGACCGCTGGCAGTCAATAGCCAAACATCAATCTTTAAACCAAATTAGTAGATCGAAATTTGTTTTGAATGTTTATCTATTTTAATTGATTACTTCTGTTTTTCATACTTTTTGTCATGAACTCTTCTTGAATTACAAAGTACATGAAGGTGGGCTTAATTCCCCGGTCAGTCAAGAATGAAAAATTATCAATAAATTTTAATTTATTATGTTACTTTCTTCAAAATAGTTACGAACGGTAGTAGGGATTGTGTTCGTCTACACAGACACTAAAAAAATAGATATCGGGTGTGTGAGCCGAACGCTAAATAATATTCTGTTTATTTTCGAACACTGCTTTAAAACCTGATCTTGATAACGAACAATATCGGTTTTTTTGACATATTTTTTCGAGAGTTTATCGTGTTTGTAATTAATTTTTTTCTTTCTTAAGAGTACATGATCAAAATTATTTTATCGCGAACGTGCATGAGCATAGTAAAAATTTGCCCACGATCCATCTCTAATCCAAACAATGATTTGCTAAATTTTTTTTTTTAATATTGATAAATCTTTTGATAAAACCCAGAGCCCAACGAAACAAACTGAAAAACTTATAATTGATGAAAGCAGTATGCAAAGTTCGTCCTCTCTATTAAGAATTGGTTTTCGCGAAATGGAAGTCTCAAACTTATCATCTGATAGTTACGATGATGATGATGAAAATGATGACTGTAAAATTAATGACAATACTGGCAAAGCTTTTTACGAAATTGAAAACTACAAAGAAAAACGGGTAGATATTGACGAAGATCTTATTGAGTATTGGAATAGTAAAAAGTTTGCTCTTCCGTGGCTAAGAAAACTGGCATTAATTGTACACTCTGTACCCGCGACACAAGTAAGTGTCGAAACGTCATGTTCAGCACTGCGATTGATCCTTGGAGACTTGCAATATAATATGTCTGAAGAGCATTTGGAAGCAATTGTGGTTGTAAAACTCAATGCTGAGAGTTTTTAATCCGAATTTAGTACTTTAAAATTTACCATAAATTATTCACATACATAAAACATTCTTGAAAAATTTTATTTTCATTAAAATTTTGAACAATATTTGTATTTAAATTTACAGTGTCGAACTGAAATATTGGCACAATACGTTTGCTTAAGTTCTGGGTAATCATGATTCTTAGGTGACGGAGAGAAAACCGTTTGGCGAAGAATAAGTCCTTGTTAAGTGTCTGGACAGAAGGGAGAAAAAAGTTTCACCTCCGGCAAATTACAGTTTAAAATGGCTTTTCTTGAAGAATGACGAAATAGTCTTAAAGCTTTATTCTTTGCCAAACAGTTGTCGGACCGTTATTATACATTCCTAAATACATAAAACGCGTTGTGCCAATATTTTAGTGCGACTCTGTATACACAAATTAGAAGTACTTTTTAAGTTTTTATTATTTCTTAAATAAATTTTGATTTAATTTAACGTAAAGAAAAATAAAAACCACAAACATTTTAGTTTATGAAAAAAAAAACAAAAAACATTAATGAACTTTTATTTCTGCCAAAACATCAGAAACTTACAATTATTTCTGCCAAAAAATTTAAATCAGAAAATAACAATTACGATGGCGGTCCTAACAGAAGACAGAACAAATTTGGATAAACTTTCTTTATTTTTCAGCATAATCTTCTTAAGCTTAAAACACTTTTCCCCAGCGATACTCAATAGTTTCCATACCCTGGTTATAGTAAGAACAGTCTAGCTTTTTAGATAGCCATTAACCTAAGACTCCACCTCTTCACTGTTGGCAGTGCCATTTTTTCGAGTTTGGAAATAAATGATGATCAATTTGAACTTTTATTTATTAATTTTGGTAAAGAGTGTTTTTTAAGCCCGATAGAACTTGAAATTGCAAAAAATACAAAATTTTGAGCATTGCTGGCCGCATGCCACAAATAATACGAGAAATTGTACTGGTATATCATCATAAACCATTGAGTGCACGTAGACCCACAGTAAATAATCGAGAAATGTCAAATCACATGGTTTTAGAGGGTTGACAGGTTTATTTCTCAAAATCAACTAATCACCAAGATTTGAATTCGCTCGGATCAATGTCATCCATATTTTCAAACCAAAGATCGTTGATCATGGTGCGGCAACGATCTTCATTGACCGCAACGTAAGCTTTGGCTTTTGTTTTGAAGAAATAAGTTCCGAAGATGCCACCAAAAAATATTAGACCTATGTCGACGTAGGACGTAGATACGCTTTTACGTTTGCGAAAACTATTGTGAGCCTTTGAGTTAAATATTACACGTTTTTATTTGACACCTTTACTATGTCATGCGCTTCTACGTTCATACGGTGCAATTGTGTTCCTATGGTTATATTTTTTTCTTATTTATTTTTGTTTTTCTACATTCTTTCTAGTGAATTATTTCAAAATGAATTACGAACAAATAATTCGCAAAGATAATTCGCTCTCAATATTTTGTATGACGAATTATTAAATTTGGATCATAATTCTGAATTACAAATGAGAGAGCGAATAATGAAAAAACGCTGTCGTGCGAAGATGTAGCCGTAAATTTTTATTGCGCAATGGCAACAATGCAATAATAATAAATTATATGAAAACCTTTTGAATTACCTCGACAACGCACATCCGCGATTTTCTGCTTCCAGTTTTTCGATTTTTTCCTACTTTTGGCTTAAAGCTTTTAATTATAAAATATGACATGTTCTGACAGGATAGTAAAACCAATACTGGATTAAATATTTTTTTAAAGGATACTTTGCTTTTAATTATAAAATATGACATGTTCTGACAGGATAGTAAAACCAATACTAGATTAAATATTTTTTTAAAGGATACTTTGCAGGTATCCTTAATTTCTCTGATATTTCAGAAGCCAAAAAGAATTAATAAAAAAAAATCTTCAACTACAAAGTAATACGATTTAGACATCAGTAATTAAAAGTAAGATCTATTGCTGTTTTGCACTTTCTCGAAATCATTTATTTTTAAAGTACACTTTAATTGTTAGTGTAGACAAGTTGCACACGATTTTTACATTTTCCTATTGGAAAGTTATTTTTTATTAAAATAATAGATACAAATGTTCAATTTTGCCCGCCTATATTATACAAATAACCCTGTGTGCAACGATCATTTTGTGGATTTTCGTAATCGGTTCTGGCTTGGACACCTCAATTAGTTGACCACTGCGGTGTGTGTCTTGGCAGCTCGTACAACATCGTTTAAACTATGCCATCTTGTATTTTATATTCCTAAACTAAGGAGCAGACCCCTGCAGAGTATAATCTATTTATTTATATTATATTTATTTTTGATAGTAAAAAAAGTACGGAACAATATTTTGCCTTGAAACTTAAAACATATTTTTTATAAAACTTCGTACAGACGGTTGGCAGATCTAACAATATCGTCAGTAAAATGTGCTAAAAATGTCTTGCAACCATGTGAACTGGCAATTTCTCTTTGACAACGTTGTCAGAAAAAGCATGGTCAGTCCATCGAAGACTGCCAGCGGAAAACAATATTGTCAGATATCTGACAATCGTGTGAACACTCTTCGTTGTCATTAGCATATCATTGTCAGATGTTGTAAGTTAATTTTTTACTCTCAGATGTGCGAAGTTTATGCATCTGACAATGGCATCATTGTCAGAGACCTTTTTTTTATTGGCAACGCTGCAAATACATACGTATCAGGGATGGAAAATCGGATTTCCGATTTTTTACAAACTTAAATAACAAAACGAAGTTTTTAGACTGTGACGGTAATTATTTTATATTTTCTTGCGCATCTGTTGATATATATTTAAAAGAAAGACTGCGATTTTTTTTAAAGAGAGCCATCAATGTATCAAAAAAAAAGTACAATTATACCATAGATTCCATCCCTAAAATGCATGAGTGAATAGAGCAAACAAATTAAGTTAAATTTTGCAAAGTTAAATTAATTTTAAATTAAATTAAAACCTACATATTTAAAACAACTAAAAAAAAAATTAAAATCCTTTCTATTGCTTTTTCCCTTCAATAACAATATTTCCACTTTTCAATTTAAAAAAATATACGCAATTGGTATTTTCTGATAATGGGTAACAACAGATATGGCTATTCTTGCCATGCAATTATCTGACAACCGTGTGAACTGACAATTTTTTTTAGCTGACAATTTTCTTTAGATTAATTTTTTTGTCAGACAGTTGTCTGCCAATGAAATTGTGAGATTTTCTACCAATCGTCTGAACGGACAATTTACTTTTGGAGGCAATTTTTCTTTCCTTACAATATTGTAAGAAATGGCAACCGTCTGTACAAAGCTTAAGGCTGCCACCTTTCACCAAAGTAATTTTTTTCAAACTACTACGAATTATTTTAGGACCGCCCTCGTATTTCTGTAAAACATATAAATTGAAAAATAACAATTATTTCTGCCAAAAAGATAATCAGAAAATAACAATTATTTCTGCAAAAAAAAAAAAAAAAAAAAAAATTAATAAATAAAAAAATAACAGTTATACTGTGATTTTTTATGATAAATATCAAAATTTTAACGGTCCCTGCAATAGATAAATAAAGATAAAATAAAAACAAAAAATGGATAGAACAATGTATGGTAAAATAGATCCCGGTGCTCGTCAGCCGTATCGTACAATAAGATCAAAAGGAATACAACCAGGATGTAAGTATGATTATGTTAATAATTATTTCTTTTTATTTAAATCAACAATTTTAATAATTTATGCTATTTATAAATTCAATATTTTTTTTAAATGTCTTCATAATTTATAATAGAATTTGAAGGCGACTGTTATTTTGATACATTTTAATTAAATTCTAAAGCATATCTTAAGGGTTCAGTAAAAAAAAAAAAAAAAAAAAAAAAAAATGTAAAATGTAAAATAAAAGAATTCCTATGGCTTTATATTTTGAAGCCTAAGAGGATGCTTTGCTTTATTTAATTATAAGTATAAGTTATAAATACGATTTTTTTTTTTTTGTAAATTGATCTTTTGATCTTGTTTTTGATTGAATTATGTATATTTTTTGTATTAAGTGTTTCAAAAATTAGTTTATAAAAATTTGATACAATTAAACCGCCCACTGTTCTGTTGAATGTCAAATGTTTCTGTTTAAAGATTTTTTTTGTATAAAATATGTTTTCTTTCTTTAAGACTTATTTGATTTGTGTTTTTTTGTTGCTTTTTATTGGAATTTAAAGTAAAACTATTAAATTTATATCCGCTCAGAAAAAACACAAACAAAAATTTGCAATTACATCACATGTACTAATATTTTAATTTTAAATTCAAGTAAAAAATACAACGTACGCACTTGTACTTTTTATTTACTTTATGACGTAATTTTCATTGAGAGATTTCAACAAATTGATTTGAATTGAAAAGAAAATAAGGTAAATTGATGTGTTTGAAAAAAAAAAATATTTATATTGATAAGAAAAAATAAGGCTTATTGCAAAACATTAAAAATAACTTTACATATTCTGAAGTTTTTAAATGATTTCTGATTAAAATCACGTTTAAAAACGTAAATCCAAGTACATAGTAAGAATTATATAAATCGAATGTCTTCAAAATAGAAGTATTTAAACACGGTTCTCTTAAAATTCTGTTTAAAGTTACTTTTTTTATTCAAAACTTTCTGAATCTCCCATCCACTCCTACAACTTTTTCTCTCAACATATCAAATGCGATTCACTACTTCGGCTTTTCAAAACGCACAGTGGGGCTATTAAAAAAAACTATCGGACTCTTTATCTGATTAAGATATAATTCTTTGTGAGGTGTTTTCTTTTCTTATCATTAATTCGTGGAACGGTATTATTTCCATTAATTGGCACGGAAAAGCTGTGTGGAGAATTGTTTCTATTTTCAGAAATGTAAACAGTTTTTAAATTCATTTAATATTTTTTTGTAAAACTAAAGCAAAAATGACTAATTAATTTATTTGCTTTTTATATGTTACAATTAAAAATTATATTCTAACTTAATTTACCGACCAATTGTAGGAAAACAGACCTGAGTTTTTGAATATTCTTTAAACAATTTAGAGTTAATTCTAACACTTAATAGAATTTTTCTTTTAATCAGGCTAAAGTTCATTAATTTTAATTTTCATTAAATTATTTTTATAAAAAAAGAACAAAACCATAAACAGTTAAATAAAATAACCACAATACTAATTATTAAATAGAAATCTTAGAATTCTTAAAACAGTTCAAATTCCCAGTGGGTTTTATTGCTATATAGTCATTAAGCGACCGGTAAAAAAGATTTACATGGATTTCTATCTTAAGGCCTACTCCATGGTGGCTCTTATATGCGTTTATTAAACGCCCCTGAGTGTGATGGTAAACAGCACATAAAGGTGGCAATTTGTGTACGTAATCCGGCAGAATTATACTCTCGCCCCTTGTTTAGGAGCTGGAGATATACATATGTATATCCTTCGCTTAAGTAGCTTAAGAAGTAGGCAGCAGCATATGTTTAATAGCAACGTCACCCAGGGATGATCCGTCCTCACAATTCGAACTTTTACAAGTGAAAGTTCAAATAGATCCGGAACTCTCTTCACGCGTTTTTGTTTATTTTCTTATGCGAATTCCACAAAGATCTACGCCTGTCTGCAGGATACCAGAGTCTCTGGCGGGAATCGCACCCGCAATCCCCGCACTGATAGACTGGCTCACTACAAACTTTTCTACCGGGGCACCCTATTTAATTTAAACCACTGCCCCCACGTGGACAACATTTTTTGTGAAAGAGCATCGATCTGTGAAACACACATTTCATGAAACATTCAACTTCTTTTACATCATCAGCTGTCGACTCTTCATCCACTTCAAATCCAAGTCTTACCACATCTAAACCCCACTTCACATCAACACCTCT
Organism: Pollenia amentaria; assembly: GCA_943735925.1. Classification (NCBI taxonomy): domain Eukaryota; kingdom Metazoa; phylum Arthropoda; class Insecta; order Diptera; family Polleniidae; genus Pollenia; species Pollenia amentaria. Next base: position 68,484,365 of record OX031007.1, on the reverse strand, counting down.
TTGTCTACGGACTCCGAACTTTTTGCGCATTCACAAATTTCAGATACTTACCAGGCTAAACCAAGACCCTCGACCCTACGTCGTTCCTACAACAATCGGTTCTACGAACCGAAACGGTTTGGAGTTCAACGAACACTGGCCAATGATTGTCAACTCAGCAACACCTGTTATTCAGGTCTCGCTGCTCACTCATTTACTACTAGGTCTTCACCACAACCAACTTACTCAACTCAACTCCACTCTTCCTCCACACGCAGCTCATAATCGGCCCCTTAACTTTTCGCTCACTCACAGACTTCATATCTTCACCAGTTTAGATCTTCATTCTCTACTTGGTTTTTACACTACAACTGCTGAACTCGATTTAAGAGCTTCATAACTTTAGCTCCCCGTCGAAGCAGAAGCGTCACCCAAAAGTTTCAACCAGATTTATCACCAATTTTCCTTGACTGTTACGTAAAATGTATTTCTCATAGAATTTATGAAGCACAATGACACCTCTTCTCGAGAGCACCCCCTGGGGGCCTCAACCAATAACCAGCCTGGTACCGAAGTACTTACTCATATCAGTTCCAGATAGGATCTCCAGTCAGTCACGATCTCAAGAAACCTGCAAATTTTTAATTACTTTCGAATTCAAGGTATTCGCTGCACCTGTTTTTCACGGAGGATGTAACACCAAAAGGTGAGTCATTACGGCTCTCGGAAGAACAGTATATATAAATGCACAGTATATATAAAGCCAAGAACATTGTTTTTAGCAGATATATGAAGGGACAATACGCCAATTTTTTCATATCAGCTCTAAAAATGCCATAATTAAAAAAAATATTTACAACAAATACATCCTACTTTCGGATCTTCTATGGCCGGACCGTCAAATATAAAACTTAAACTCGATTATTTTGCGGCCAATAGAAACGAGAATTATTCTAAAACTACCGATTTTTTTTTTTGATTTTTTATGCCAACAATCCCTACCGTGCATCGCCTTTAAAAACAATTAATTTCCAGTCATGTAAACATTTATTACACGAGAATTTTAAAGAACTTAAGCGATAAAATAAAATCTACATAAACTCATTTTCATTTAAGCTTTTATTAATTTTTTGCAATGAATATAAAACAATTTTAGTTAAATACAAACTTTCTTCCAACTCAGTTGAAAATTTAATATTCACCAAAAAAAAAAAAAAAATAATATTTTAAAAAATTAAAAAAAAAGAAAAGAAATGATTGGTAAGACAATTTGCAAACGCTTAAACTCAATTTATTTAGACTCAGAAAACATAAACTTTTTTTATTTAAATACTAAGTTCGTTAAAATTTGCTCGTTGAAAATATAGTGTGTTTTTAATTGAGTTAATTAAAAAATAGAACAAAATATCAAATATGTCGTCATTTGTGTGGGTTGTGCTCAATAATTCCAAATGTCTAATGTTTTGTAAGTTTTTAAGGTCTTAACGTGATTATTTGTTGTTATATAAAAGACAATTAAGGTATTTTTGGTGGGAAACAAAATAAAAAACGGCGACAAAAATGTGTAAAGAAGAAATGCCATCTGTACAGAACTCAGTAACTGCAACTTCAAGTGTGTCAATGGAAACATTTGGAATGTAGAAATAACAATTTTAAATGTATTAACAGTTTTGCAATATATTTCCAGTGGGTTTTTTTAACTGTTGCAATGTTGCATTTAGAGATGCACGCGTGAGTGTTTTTTATCTGAAGATTACGCACCTGGAGTTTTGGAATTTTCACGCTCAGTCACGTATTACTTTCAAAGTCAACCAATAACCCACACTCCCGATATGACTTAATAAATATTTTGTATTCAAAGAAATAAAAAACAAACTTTTAAGAAAGTCGTCGTGAGTGCATAGTAAGTCTTGACTTGGAAAAAATTCTTTAACTTATCATTGATGTTGGAGAAATCGAACGCCATCCCTAATACAAAATGTCTAATTTCTCAGTTCTTTTCCTGGATTTCTCTAAACGTATAAAATCTTCATTACGTCATTAGAGTCCTGTTTAAATTTTTTAAGATTTTCAACTCTTCCAATTGTTTCGGTTAATTCTGTTAAAATGTTGATATGAGAAAATATGAGAAGAAACAAATAACCAAACACATACATACATATGGGAAGTTCCAGCGATAAGTCTACTGTGTGTAACGTAACGTCAGAAGTAATTTAAATCGTTTATCAAAAATTGTATATGTATAGTTTACTGTTTTATATGTTATGTAAAGCGCAACTAGCTCTACATTAAGTTACAAAAGGGATAACTTTTGAACAACACGGTCCTAAAATACAAACTTATTTGCTTTCTGGCGTTAGATTACAAAAAGTAGACTTTTCGCTTAAAGTTCTCATATGTACATAAATCGAGCAAAGATTTTTAAATTTAATAACTTGAAAAATAAATCTTTATAAGTCCAAAGCTTATTAAAAAAGGTTTTATATAAAAAGTCTTTCTCAATTCGCAGACTTATGCAGTTTCGTAATGCAAGTCAAAATCCACTTCTGTTTTTTGTAACGTCACACCGGCTCTTATTTTTGCTTATATCTTCAAATCCTTAAGGCCATGTCAGATAAAACTTTTGCTTCGCGTTGCGTTACCGATTCGCTTTGACATCTAAGATAAAATATACGTACTTATACGAAACATGTCACATAAAGTACTTTCAAAGCGGAGCGAAGCAAAAAGTTAGCCAACTCTCATCTTTTTTCGCGCTTCCAAAAAACCGTCCAATTAAATTTTTAACTTTTATTTTTGTAACAAATAATTAAATGTACAAATTACCAACCGCTTTTATAAGTAAACAAACAATGCGTGAGTGTTGTCAAAGTTTTCATTGTGGCATACACCTTTTGCTTTGCGTTTTTCTGCCGAAGGTAGAAACGTCACGCAAAGCGACAAAGTTGTATCTGACACGGCCTTTAGGATTGATTGTTGTAAATTTTTTTCTGAATATAGTGCTGCTTTATTACTTTGTAATATAAAAAAACTTTGTACAAATTTGACTTCTTAATTTAATTTTTTTTACATTTTGTCGTACAAATATCACGTCGCGTCACAATGGAAATGCCCATATAAAAAGTAAGTGAAAGAAAAAGCTGTTGACAGCAAAGACCTATTTAAAATGAAGATCCCTTCTTTGTTTGTATGAAAAAATATTTTCTAAACGCATACCTTTTGCATATGAGACGAAACAAATAATTAAAAACACAAAAAAATATGTTAAAATACTACAAAAATTTAAAAATTTTGTTATGTCGGTTAATCGACTAAAATTAACCGGTCTAATCGTTAATCGAAAATAGCCAATTTTAAATTAACCGATCAGTTAATCGGGTAGTAATTAATCGGTTAACCGATTAACCGAATGAATACCCTAATATATACATACGTACATGGTGTTGGCACTGGTTGAATATTGCCAGGCTGAAGGACTCAAAGTATAGGGTTTCTGTTTAAAATACTACATTTGTACTTAAATACAAAATTTTTAAATGAAAATAATACGAATATTTACGTATTGTTACACAATATATTGAAAATTAGATAATATTTGGAAAATTCCCTACATTTCCTACAAAAATCTGTCCTTTTTTGCCTACGCTTGAAATTTCCGAAACAAGCCCTACAAAAAAGGAAAATTCCCTACTATTGGCATCACTGGTGACCATAGCTGCCTGATAAAATTGATCAAAAATCGTAAAATTTTTAGAAAAAAATCGTCAAATTGACTAACCTAACCCGGGGCATACACATGCAAGTGCAAGTTCGAAAAACTCAATACACTCACACATTTTTACTAACACCATCACATTTTTCGTACTTGCAGTTTTGACATTTGCAGCAAGTAAAATGACAAATAAAGAAACAGTGTTACCGTGGATGCCCTTTGTACCAATTTATTAGTACTTAGTGAAATAAAAATTATGTTTAAAGATGATTTTGTGTATATTTAAAAATAAAAAATTAAACCACTACTAAACAGCATCACATCTTAATGGTATTTTTAAACATAATTTGTTAATCAAAATATTTTCTCAGAAATTTTATGATATCGGTAACTACGGCAATACGGGAATCACATATTTTAAAAATAAACATGTTTTTTCATCAAGATGGACGAAAAATAAAATAAAGATATAAATTATTAAATTAATTCCGTGATAACGTTAACATGATCATGTTTTTTAAACCCAATAATTAAGCTTTTTTTATAAAATGTTTTCGCTTCGAGAACATTTGAAAAATAAACTTACAACTGACTGTGGAAACGCCCAAGTTACTTGCACGACTTTCGGCTATTTCTTCGACATTTTCGTTGATAATACATATACACTACTTGCAAGTAATTACTTGCATGTGTAAAGGTAGGGTAAATCATCACAACAATCTTCATTGTATAAAACCACTAACTCTTAATAAGTTTTGAAAATGTATTTTTATTTTCCGTTTCTAATAATATTATATTATATATTAAAAAATTATTCAAAAATAACGATTTCATTTTCTTGAACTATGTACACAGAAAAAATAAAAAATTGCCTCTAATCACCAAATTTATTCCAAATTCAAAGAATCAAGCAAACAAGTTTTTGATTTTGCACCTGTTCCCAAAATGATTATATTGATTACTAATAATTGTAAAATTGTGAATATTTTTTTTTTCAATAAATTATATTTTTAATTTTAATTAAAAGAAGATCAAAAAACTTTGCCATTCAAACAATGTGTTAATTTATTTAATTAAATATTGATAATTCCCAACAACAGTTCCACATGTTCAAATTATTTTATTTTAAACGAAAAAGTGAATTAATATTTTTTGACATTTAATTAATATTTTCATTAAAAATTTATTTCAAAACAACTAAAATGTTAATTGAATAAACATTTAATTCTTATTTTTTTAACTAAAAAAATAATTGATTCAATTAGCACATTTATTAAATTGAAATAACTTTTTAAATAACTTTTTTAATTGATAAAAAACTTACTGATAATTTTTTCTGTTTATAGTTTTAACTTCTTTTAGTTGACAAAACTAATAACGTTTTCTTACCAATAGCCATGAAATATTATATGAAATAGCCAAAAAATATTTAAAATATTGTTTTTGGATAATAATATCTGCTATCTACGGGAAGAATACAAATGTTTAAGAACATGACACAGAACAAATTATTAAATTTCTCCAATCACCAAATTTATACCAAATTCATAATATCAAGCAAACAATTTGTTGATTTTTCAACTATTGCCAAAATGATTATATTGATTACTAAAAATTGTAAAATTTTGGATATTTGTTTTCAATAAATGATATTTTTAATTTTAATTAAAAAAATGATCTAAAAACTTTGCCATTTCAATCAATGTGTTCATTTATTTAATTAAATATTGACAACTCCCAACAACAATTCAACATGTTTAAATTATTTTATTTTAAACGAAAAAAGTCAATTAAGATTTTTCGTTATTTAATTAAAATTTTAATTGAAAATTTATTTCAAAACAACTAAAATGTTAATTAAATCAAAATTAAATTTTTAATTTTCTTTCAACTAAAGAAAATTAAAATTTCCAATTGTAGGGGAATGTAAGAAAGAAAAATTCACTGTTTATTGTTGTGACTTTGTTGAAGCTTTGATATTGTTACAAGTAAGACCTGAGTGTTTTAAAATTCTTATTCACTTTATGGTCTTACTTGTATAATATTTTTAGCTTTTCTAAAGTATTTGGAAAAAGTTTCCTGACGAGCTGGCCTAAGCAACCAGCGAAATGCGCATAGAAACTAGCTTTCCCACAACAATAAATTTCAGTGTTTTTAATCATAAATGAAGATTGGGAGTATTAGCACATCATTAATAAATGAATTAATTAATAATAAATATTTCATTCCCGAAAATTGCTTTTGATAAAAAAATAATTGATTCAATTATTACATTAATTAAATTTAAATACTTTTTAAACAATTTTTTTAATTGATTAAACACTTTTTTCTGTGGAGAACTGTAGACATTACTAGGCACCAGAAAAACTTGGCATTCATAAAAAAGTAAGAAAATAAACTAAAGTCGTGAAATATTTAACACCAAGTTTACACGTCGAAGATCCTGCTAAAGTGCTTAAAAAAAATGGTTGCAAAATGGATTTTATAAAATGGTACCAAACAACTGAGAAAATTTTACTTCAAAAAAATATGCATCGCGCAAAAATAAAGCGTATTTTGTATTATGCACAGCTAGGACAGGAAAATTACTGTCAATCAAATAAATGAAAGTATTTAAGAAGGTAAAATAAAAATGTAAAATTTTATTAAAAACATTTGTAAATTTTTACAAAATTTATCATTTGAAAAATCGTCAAATTTAGGGCATAAATCGTTTAATCTTCAGTATTCCACTTTTGTACTCAAAAATCGTCAAAATGACGATAAATCGTGAAATCTGGCAGCCGAGCTGGTGACACCGACTATGCTCGATGGAAAATCAAAAAATTTAGATATGACGGCGAATGTTACCAGCACACGTACACGAGTGAATTCGCCTGCATGACAGGCAGACCATCTACAGATCCCTTTAAATAGGATTGTGAACTTTATCTGATCAAAAAGCGCCGTGGCCCTGTAACGATTCATCATGTCTTCTATTTAAAAGATTGTAAAACCGGTTACAGCAGACTTTACTTTAGGTAGCATTAAAGTCTACATTCACACGTTTCATCTTTTGATGCTCAACTCTTGTGTTTTATGGAGAGCGAAGCAAGAAGAAAAGGGGTTGGTACGGAGATGCCTGTACTCGGTCAGTACGCTTTGTGTTCTCATTCGTAGGTATATACACAACAATGGCTTATGTAAATTTTTTTCTTTTATTTTTCTCTTTGGTTCGCTTTGAATAAAAGTGTTGTTGTTTTGAAGCAAAAAAGTTGAAACCGTTAACTGCGTGTGAATATAATGGCATCTTCAAAAGGGAAATAAAAAGAAGTTGAGCATCAAAAGATGAAACGTGTAAATTGAGAAAAAGCAAGAGAGAAAAAAAATATTGACCAACATTAAACTGTTAGGAGAAGAAAAGAGATTGGCTGATGATTGAAGTGTAGCTGAATGGTGGTAATCGCTACACTACTTCGATGCACACCCACCATGCTGACAGATTCTAGAATGTCGGTTGTCAACCCTAAAAAAAAATTGAATTGAAACAAACCAATTAGTTATTTATTTATAAGTATTATCATATATAAAAGTTAAGGTAATTAAGTAAGTAAGAGTATTTAATGACTTTAAAAATAAATGGCCACCATTTATATAAAAAAAAAATTAAGGGATAAGTTTAATTTAAAAGTAAATTATAGATCAAATTAACAGTTAAGAATAAAATTGTATATATGTTTGTATTAGTAGTGCATCTAGTGAATATTAACAACTTAATATGCGAACATTTGTAAACATAACACCCAGGCTACAACAGACATCAAATGGTTAACATTAACACTAACATCATGTTAGTGTTATGTATAGCCTCCTCATGTTAGTGTTTTGTTTGTGTTTTAACAGCGTTGTTAAGCAATCTGTCTTGAAAGCTATTTTATAACATAACTTAACGTTTAAGTTTGACAGACAGCTTTTTTTTGTTGCTTTTTATTAACTTATTTATACAACTTGTCAAAAATACGCGCGTGGTTGATAAATAACTAAAATTAAAGCGCAAAATAAAGTGCAAAATAAGTTTTCCGAAAATAAATTTAATAAAATATATTTAATCTTGTTATTTTTAGCGATGTATACTATGTTTAAGCGCTAAACTTTTTCTTCGCTATGAATATAACACACAACCTGTCTTTAGCTTGTTTTTAAACTAATGTTGTAAGATATTTACGTGTTCCCCACCTAAAACACATTGGCAATTTGACGAAGTTATTCTGCCGGCGTTATTGCTTGTGTTAAGACATCACAAATTGCACGTGTGGCCGTAGGGTAACAATATAAGCAAAAACATGTATATAATCTGGTAACCTTAATTGCCAAAATAAAATTTTTATTTCACTCACTCAGTTCCAAACGTAATATGAATAACGTTTTTAAAAAACATTAACTATTTTGAGCAAAAAAAGCATATAGAACTAAATGCTGGCAAACTGATTCAAGTATACCATATTTATCCTTATGAACTTTTCTATGATAAAATATTATGATTTTTATTTTTTCGAGCAAAAATAAAAGTTATTCTTTAAAGTTATACTTTAATGTACGTGTTATAATTATTTAGTTGGCTTTAAATATTTATTTTAATGCGCATAAGAAATCCCAATGATGATCATACATTTAAGTAAATATTAAAAGCAACTCAATAATTATAACACGTACATTAAAGTATAACTTTAAAGAATAACTTTTATTTTTGCTCGAAAAATCTTTAATTTTTGATCGAAAAAATAAAAATCAAAACTTCAAAAATCATAATATTTTATCAAAGAAAAGTTCATAAGGATCAATATGGTATACTTGAATCAGTTTGCCAGCATTTACTTCTATATGCTTTTTTTGTTTTAAAATTTCGAAATAACTGTTTTTTTCGGTCCCTGGGTGACATAAACATAACGTTACTTGGAAATGATGGCTACCAACTTTAAGATTCTACTTCCTATTTTACATATGGAAACAACATTCCTTTTAAAGAAGATATTAAGAAGATATTAAGTCCCCTACGTGAACTGGGAAAAGTAATCAATTAGCTTTAAATATAACTACCCGTGCCCGCAGCGTGGTTCGCCCAGAGTTATTTTTAGCTAACCATAAAAGTAAAATTAAAATCGGTTATTGTTGTCGGTTTTTGAATAGGTTATTTGCAACCATATAGAAAGCTTTAATATTCTGTTATAATTTTTTCTTGCTGCGCTATTAATTACGTCGTCACCTTCATCTACTACTACAACAACTTATTCTGTTCCCGGCCTTACAGTTTTGAAACTTGTTTATCACCGCAGCTTTTGAAACTTTCGGACATTCTTATTGTTAATATTTGACCCTCCCCTAGTTGTGCCTATGCGTCGTGAGCAGCACCTTCTTCGTGTTTTTGTACTTTAAAGGGTACAGTTAATATCTGAAACTTGTCAGAGCCTTTAGAGGATCTTCTCTCCGCAGACCAGAATCCTATCACTAAATCAGTAATTCCTTAGGAGAGCGAAATCCAAAAAGGTTATTTTGAATCGGTAAAAGTATATGAAAACTATATTGGGAAGAGCAGTACTCTAAGTCAGGCGCGTTAAATCAATCTATCTGCTGTAAAAAAGGATGCTGAAAATTATAATTTCGTATCTGTGACATCTTCCTTTTTGTTCTTTCGTGATAATCTGAATATATTCTAGCCATTCCCTTCTTCTCCATTCACCGTCAGGTGTGAAAACAACCTAATTTTTGTAGCGTTTAAGCAATCTTTCCGATACGCAAGTTCGGCGTTCAATGTCACTCAACTCAACTCGTTTTCTTTGAACGAAATGAAATTGTTAGTGTTGTTCGCCCCGGGGCGATTCGGCAAAAATTAAAAGTTGATAGATCATAGAAGATCTTCACGATCACTACTGACTAGAGATCTTATCTGGTACTACGAATCAAAAAAACCGGATTGCGCAATCAGCCGGACAAAAAAAATTTTTGCTGTCCATCTACGTCAGCATAGAATGCAAATGAGTATTTGTTGTAAAAAATTTAAGACATTCACAAATGCACACACCCAAATTCTGCGCATCTTATTTTTTTGATTCATGTTCTGGTACCTCGGGAGTCAGTAGCCCTCGATGGCTCGGCACCGGTCTGACTATTGGTTGAGGCCTTCGTTAGTTTACGTTTTTGCGGGAAATGCTGCTTTACTTTTCTCATAATAAGTACTTTCGTTGCCTACCGTCTGGTTTGACGGTTGGGGTGCAACGGATGGATGCTTTTTTGACGAAGGGATACTTTGGGGGATTACGTGGTGGATATTGCTTAAACCCAAAGTCGCGGGAAGGTATATCTCACTAAAGGGCTGATCTTTCACCATTTGTGACAGAGTTCGGCCTGAGGACTACCTCTAGTTAGATAGCTCCTGCTCCTTGCCGGATTATGCAGTCAAATTGCTATCTCTCTGTGCTGGTATCTCTCACACTCATGGGCGGTTGGTAAACGCATTGTCTGTCACCCTGTAGTGGATGATATCCACCATGGATTGGGCCTATGCGGCAGCTATCCGTGCAGATCTTTAACACATCTGTTAGTGTTGTGCTCATTATTTTCGCATGTTCTTTTGTCTCTAATTCTATATCCTTAAACTTTTGTGACCTTTGCAGAATATCTTCCTTTTATCAAGCAAGTTTGTAATCGAATCAAGCAAGTTTGTAATAAACTTTAAGACATTTTACATGTTTGCAATTTATTTGCATCTCTGAGTTTTGCATAAATTTTACGTTTTAATTTTCAAACAATAGACACCAATTAAATCCCTCTTTTAATCCCGTTGTAATATAATTCTTCTCGAAAAGTATTGACTCAATACATCGCTAAATTTAACCTGTTGAAAGTGAAACAAATTAAACATTGACACTACAATATGTCATAGTGGCTTGTAGTGACCTTCGCCAATTTTTCGTTTTTTGTGTGTTCGCTTTTCGAAAAGTGTGTATATTTTTTTTTAAGCAAGCGAAATTGTATTTGATGAACATAAATATTCAACTTTAATTGATGATTTATGTCTCGCACATAAAGAAAACAAAAGTAAATATATTTTAAATGTATAAAATTACACTGTCCCACGATTTGAACTAAAAACTTTATGTGATTTAAAAGCGGTTTAGTTTTATGAAGAAGTTAAACACAATGCAGACAATGAGCTGCGAAAAGAAATTGCAAATAATTTAGTTAGTCAGGGTTCACACTATGAAAGTTTTCTTTTAGAAAATCTGAGCTTATTGGTGAGAGGGGAGATAAGAATAGCCTGGGGGGCTACTCTCTATTGCGATGCGAAACTGATTTCGATGCGAAAGCTAAATGTCAACTTGGTACTCTCTATCACTTTCGCAAATTTTTTTAAAATGAAGCAATATTGGTAATAAAAATTAAAGATTGCGCAGATTGACATCAATGAAATGCCAAAATATGTAAAAATATATTAAATTGGAAAATTTAAATAAAATAAATAGTGATGGTTTGCGAAAAGAAAAAACTAAAAAGATGCGAAAGACAAATGCGCAAACGCATTAAAGAGTACCAATCGCTAGATTTGCGACCATTTTCTTTCGCATCGCAATAGAGAGTAGCCCCCCTGTTCTCATGTGACTAAGTGTGGGTTCGCACTATGAAAGTTTTCTTTCAGAAAATCTATGTAATTTGTGAGAGGGGAGAGAAAATTAGCATGTTCTCTTTCCCTCTCATCAATTAAGTCTAGGTTCAGACTTTTTAATATATATTTTAAATCCAACTAAGTATTCCAAACATTAACAAATGCGAGGTACTAAGGGGTTTTTTTTAAGGATAACAAATTTAAATTCATATGACCAAAAACAACTTCAGTGCATCTTGTTTTCGGAGTAGCGTATACTTTTTCACCTTACGTAAGATTCTGACAGCCTATTGGTGACATTGATGGCCAATATTTTATTAACCATGTTGGGCATGTTCTTGTGTTCATGTTCTCTAGTTCTTGCACTGCGATATGTTACCCTTTTTGGGAAGCAGAGTAACGGTAACCTTCTTTCAACTCATGTGGCTGAGTTTCAGTTGTTAAAGATTTGCGTATGTGTGGGAGGAAGTAATGTGCTTGAACTAGGGGGTTTGCCTTTAATAGTGGGCTGTGTTGTCAGGTCCCGGGGCTTAGGCGAACATTACCAATATAAGTTTGAAAAATTTACAAACGTTTTCTTAAGTTTTTTCTTTTTTATGATAAAATGACGAATCATAGTAAAAACAAATGAGTTCTACACACATACTTCTTTTTTTCAGAAACTTCTTCTAGTTTCAGAAAAATATCCGTTTATGAGTCTATTAAAACCATCGATCAGTCGTTTATAGCAGTGATGCATTTTGAGTTTTTAATTTTTGGGCCAAGATTACGATTTAAAAGGGCCAAAATACCTTTGACAGGGCCAAAATTTTCCCCCAGAAATATCCTGCTTATATTGTGGCCAAATGGAATCAGTGATGCTGGCTTGTGGTAAAAAACAAATCAAAACTAGTGCAATAAAATAAAATGTCAAAAATGGCGATGGATTATCCATATATTAGAAGAACCATCAAAAATATTGCTCAATTTTGCGCTTACTTGGAACCCTATAGGTAGATTTTCGCCCTAGAAGAAAATCTGTAGGAGAGCTATTGATGAGGAGCTGCGTCCTGCAAATCACAGTACAGCGAATTAAAGACAAGATAGGTGTGCCAATAAAATTATGAATTTTTTTTAATAAACAAAACAATGTTGTAAATAAAATTCGTGTTTGAAACAGTGAGAAAATTACATTGAAACATGTACTGAACGGTTAATAGTAGTTAGTTGAATTTTGAGCTGAAAAGGCCAAAATAGTTTAGAAAGTACCACAGGGCCATCAAGCATTGAAGAGTGCCACAAATGGCCCAATTGTGCTACATTTTGCATCACTGGTTTATAGTAAAGTCATCCTCATTTCATTTTCCTTTGCAACGTACCCTGATTTATGGCTGGAGTATATAGCATTTTTGGCTTCTCTCGTGATCGTATACAATTCGTAAGTCATGCCGAATACGCTTTTGAAAATAGTTACAAAAATATTATGTTAAATTAAACATTTTCGCTTGTCGTTTCTTTCCTGCCGCTGCAATTATAACGCAAATGTTTATATATGTAGTTTTTCTCATCAATTTTTGCTGTTTGTTTTTTCACCCCATCTCCTTCACTGTTTGTATGGTTCTGTGTGTTCATATGCCTGTATATCCCATGTACAAAGTGTTTGTCATAAAATTGTTGTTGCAGTCTAAATTTAGTCAAAGTCAAATGATTCATCATTAACATCAAAAATAATACTACGAACGATTAGAGTACATCTGTAGCAAGTAGCATTAATAATATCAATATATTGAAAAGAAACAGGCAGACACAGTCAATACAATTCATTCCAGGGACGGAAAATTCAGATTTTGAATTAGAGATAAGAAATCTACTATACTAACTTCTGTATGCATATTTCCAGAAAAAATTAAATGAAATAGGAAATAACCATAAATTTATTTGTGGTAAGCATATTGAGGTTATTATTGAGCAAAACATATTCGAAGGCAACTTTAGTATGGTTTCCTTATGGAGGAGAGCTAACAATTAACATGGCTGCAGGTGATATTTACACCCTCCAAATTGTCCGCCTCGAAGTCTTGTCCTTTGTCCATTTCTATATTGCTAGTATCAACTTCGTTCTGCTTCATAGTATACCATTCGCTTACCTTCTTCATCCGGTCCCTTATAGTATATATTCAGCTATGCTGAATCAGATATACCTTTCAGAATGGTGTAGTGCATTACATCACTCACTCACTAGCGCACATTATCAACCAGCATTAAATTTGTTCAGCACATTTTTTCGTTTTAAACACATTTCTCTATTTACGCGGCAAATCACGTATGTATATGTTATGTGTAAAAAAAAACAACTCCAACGGGGGATTTTATGACAAAAATTAGAAGCAATCGTGGTTTTTGTAGCTCACTCATTTATGGCTCGATCTAGCTGAATTTCAATAGCAAAATTTAGCGGAGCAGATGTGAAATATATAACATAGTCCCCTATATAGTCCCCATCATTTCTTGGATCTTCCGAAAACCCATTGCCACAGACAGACGGACATCATTAAATCTACTTACTAGGACCCGGAATACATATACTTTATAGGATCTAAGATCACTATTGTAGAAATTACAAACGGAATGAAAAACTTATATCGGGTGATTCATCGTGAGGTTTGATTTATAATGTAAAATAAAACACATAAATTTTAAAGTGAACTTATAAATTTTAATTTTCGGTTAAAAGAACAATTTATGGCATTTTCTGTTTGAAAATGATATCATGTAAATATTGGCCATGACTACCTCTGAGTTGGCTCCATTCGAAAGGTCCAATGTTGGGCTACTGGTACCTCGCGAATATCACAAATAATGTTGGCTTTCAAAGCATCAATCGTAGTTGGCTTATTCCTGAAGACCTTTGAATTTACATAGCCCCAGAGAAAATAGTCCATAGGTGTGATATCGCACGATCTAGGTGGCCCATTTACCGCAGCAAAACGTGAAATTAAGTGATCACCAAAATGATTTCTCAACAAGGTCATTGTTTCACGCGCTGTCTTGTTCACCGAAACCATGCGCTTAAAGTTTAGGAAGCGCATATTCCATTTACATAGTGCGATAACGGTTACCATTGACGGTAACATTCTGATTTTCCTCATACTGCAACATTTTTATTATTGTTAAGAAAAATGCACTGCATGGAAATGAATAAGCTGTGTTTTTAAAATCAATTCATTCAAGGGAGAGCTTCATTTTATAGAAGTTCACTTTAGAGAAGTTCGACTGTACATAGAGTTTTTTATTTTGATAGGGACAAAGCTTATTAAAAATGGTAAAAATCGGTCTAACTCACACACAAATGTTCTCCTGAAATATAAAGTCTTTGTACTTAAACTTTAAAATTGTGCTGGTATTTTAATAAAATTTGCACAGAAATGCTTCTTGTTGCAAGCATCCCGAAAAATACGTTCACTCACTGCAAACATCATGTGGGTTATGTAAGTATTGGATAAAGAAAGTAAAAGTATAATTGCATCACGACGTCCATCCATGATGTAAAGTGTCTACGGAATCTTGCTGCTTATTCTTTAAAGGAAAAAAACAATCCCAATAATGAACATGTGATATTTTTGTCGTTTTTCTTATTACATTTACAGCTAAACAAACATGTGTTGTTTTGAATGTGTATAAGTCGGTGGCTTCTTTGTTTTTCTTTTTTCTTTAAATAACAAAATACACAAATAACTGTGTCAAATGCGTTCTCTACGTTTTAAGGGTTGCACTTGATTTTCAATATTTTCATCAACATCTATTGAATGCTCATTGTACTTATTGTTGTTGTTTACATATTTTCTTGTAATAACAGCTGATTGCACTGAATTAGTTTTAAAGAGATATAGAGAGAGATAAACAATTGTTAAAGTATCCTTCAAACTTTGTAGGTACTTTTAATACAAGAAAACACTCAAGATATTGAGTGTTAAAATTGTAGCGGTTTTTTTAAAAAAAAAAAAAGTATTTTGAAATACTTTTTCTAAAACGGGAAAAAGTTTCATTCAAAATTTTATTGTTAAAGTTTTGACTGTGACTTGTTTGTAGCTTTCTTACTTTATAATGATTCTGCGTCAAAAATACTGTACAGCTTTTGAGGCAAAATTTAAATGGTCCTTCCAGTTGTCAAGCGTTTCCTGATCAAGTCTGCTTTGCAACTATCAAATGCTAGTCAACTGGTATAATGTCTGCGCCTCCAGGCATATGATAAAAGTCTTTCATCAGTTGTTTTCTTAATAGTTTTTACAGGTCCATCAAGATGAGTACGAACACTGTCATTGCTAGAAACAATAGCTTTCTTTATTTTAGATGTTTTCAAATTTTTGGTCTCTTTGTCCGGATTAATTGTTTTCCCTAAACTTATGAATATACTCTAGTATATGAAAACCAACATTTTCAACAAATAACTATCAACCAGTGCTCTAACGTAACAATTGGTTGTACAGCTTGATGAAATTAAACAAAAAGCTGCAACATGGCCCCTACACGTCAGCAATTACTGTTGATTTATGTTGAGAACTAGTCCTCAAATAATCAGAATTGGCGTTTAAATATCCGACGCCTCCTTTAAAGTAGCCAGGCCGCATAACCTTTCTTTATATTTTTGTTAATATTATGCAGTTCTAAGATCGTTAGTTCCCTACAAGGAATGAATAACAAAAATTAAAAAAAAAAAAATTTTTTTTTACTAACACACTTGCAACAATTTTACATTGAATTAATAAGTTAGAGAGAGAGAGAGAGATATAATGAGTTAGAGAGAGAGAGAGGCAAAATTACATGTACACAAGTTTTCGGTCAGTTTTTTAATTTTGCTCTTAATAAACTAATATAAACTATACCCAATATATCGGTGAGCACTACTGGTCATCTAACTAGTAAAATGACCGGTAGTCTTCTTGAAGAGTAGAAAGCAGCTTTTTGAAAGGCTCGGAACAAAATTCTTTATTGGCAAAAGGAATTTACATAAAAGTTCAGGCTGCAAAACAGTGGGATGACATTTTGCAAGAGATAAATTACTTGGGACCACCCGTTACAATTTTGCTTCTTGCCGCTGTATAATTGTATTCAATCCATTTTTGGGTAAAATTACAATTTTCTAAAACTTCTGACAACACTACAGATACCGTGGAGAGTGCAAGACCAAGCATATTTCCTTCTCTAAGTCTAAGTTGGTGCGATCCCTTCCCTGAACACTAAACTAATGCCATTTGCATTATGTTGGAAGCATAATTTTCTGTTTCTGGCCTGTTCCAGTAAGCGTTCATCTTCATCAGACGAATCTTCGAAAAAAATTCCTTTGGGGTTAACGCTTACTCCACGTTAATTTTATTTTTTGATTTTAACTGCCAGCTGATAGAAAAGTAAATGGTGGTCCAAAACGCACAATGTTAATGGTAAATAAAACAAAAAGTTTTCAGAGAATTATCTTAATACCTTTTATTATGATAAAAGGAAATATGACATTTTTGTGTGAAGCAAAATATCGACCAAATGCTCGCACAGAAAAAATTTTTGCCAAAAATTTTTTAATTAAATAATTAATTGGTGAACATTAATTTCTTCAATTATTTTTTTTGTTTGCAGCAATTAATTTTTTTAATCAAAACACAAAAATGTAAATATTTTTGTATAAGTTGTGTATTTTTTTAATTGATGCAATTAATTTTTTAATTGATTAAATTTGTGTGGCATGACTCGAAAATACAAATCCGTTAATTGATATGATCAATTCTTTTGCAGGGGCAAAATTAGTAAAAAATTTAATTGTCTGAACGAATTGTTTAATTAAAGTCGATTTTCTATTTTTTCTGTGCGCCACGGCTTCGGAGTCATACCTCTATCCGACGGTCCATATTTACAATGACTCTGAGACAAAATTGAGATTCAATGTCGTTAATGTGCTTAATAATGTCAGCCTTTAGCTATTTTATTGTTCTTGGCTTATTGACTTACATTTTTTTCTTTTCAATATCCCCAAAGGAAGAAGTCCAACGGTGCCAAATCACATCATCGTGGCGGCCAATTAACATCTCCACGACGTGAGATAACACGTCCATTGAATTTCTCGCGCAAAAGAGACACTGTTTCGATGGATGTGTGGCAAGTGGCACCTTCCTGTTGGAACTACATATCGTCCAGGTCCATATCCTCAATTTCTGGCAACAATAAGTTCGTTATCATTTCGTGATAGCGAACACCATTCACTGTAACTGCTTGGCCGACCTAATTTTCGAAGAAGTACGACCCGATTACGCCACCAGCCCATTAACAGCTTGCACAGGTGTTTTCACATTTAATATAGACCAGGGTTTGCTGAAATTTGCGCACAATTCTCCCGATTGTGGACACATTTGGCCGATTATGCTGACCAAAAAAATCACGAAGTGCACGAAATGCATTTTGATTTGAACGCCCATTTTTGTAAAAGGCTTTAACAATCTTAAGGCGCTGCTAAATTGTGTACCTCTGCATGGTTGAATTTGTCAAACAGTGAAACAAAGAAATGTCAAATGAAGTTGCGCAAAAAACTTGACGTTATGGTGTGACTTACAATTAACATTTAATTTTATCGAATATGTGCCTTATTACAAAATGTAAATTCGTTCGATCGGATATTTAGGCTACAGTCAAAAATCGAATTAAGTTCATAATTGGCCCCTTAATTTAAACTTATTTTTCACTTAACTGCTGACTTGGCTTGGCTTGTTTGCGTAATTTATATTGTCAATTAGTATTTTTATAAATTAACTGGAAACTTCAAAATGAAAAAATTAATCCAACGCAAGTCAACCAAAGTAAATCAATTTTCGGCTGGCATTTTGTGACAAAAAAAAACATTGCATTTGAAAGCGAAAACCGTCTATTTAACAACACTGAAAAACATAAACCTACGATCAAAATTTGTTTGAGTGAGTCGGAGAGAACATAAAAAAAATTGAGTCAATGCTACACAAATTGAGTGTAAGAAAATACAATTATAGAAAAACTGTTTATGTTTTGTTGTTGCTTTTGTTGATCATATCTTTTTTTTTTAATGTAAAATACGCTCTTGCAGCATCATTTAGTTTCGCTGTCTGCCAGTCTATAAGATTTTGCGAGCGATTTTTGTCACGTTAACGACGTTTTGCGCGTAAACGAAAAAAGTGCTTTTGTGCGAGCGATTGGCTGTATTTATTTATTTTGTTTTCTGTGTGCACTATTTTGTAAATAAAATTGAAAAAATAAAATAAAAAAAAAAAAAATAATTTAATTACTAGTATTTAAATTATGTATAACAATTGCTTGAAATCATTGCGATTGTTAAATTAATTAAAACAATTAAAAGTGAAATTCTAGAAAATGAAATTGATTCAAATGAAAATTTTAATTTAATATCTATAAAAATATTTTTATTTTTTAAGTGTTGAAGAAAGAAGAAGGCGCAAGCCACAAGAACAATTAAAAAAAAAATGTTTCTTCCGATTTTTGTCTATCTACATATTTGTTCATGTCTGTCAATTTTTAATACCAATCATTTTGTATGCGAAAAAATGCAAATTTTTTTTTATAAAAACGACAATATTTTTATTTTGTGTGTATTTTATTATTATGACAATAATGTGCGATATAAAATTGTGTTATTTTTAGCTTAAAATGTGTCAATTTGACATAATACCCGTGATCATCAAAATTTTAAACAGAAGCTTTTCAATACAGTCAGTGTAACAGGTCCTTCTTAATAAGAGCGTACATTTGCTCATTCTCAATTTATCCTAAACAAATAAATATAACGCGAACTAAACACCGGGCGGCTGGGCATCCGATTTGATCGATTTTAACGTCGATTTATTTGATTTTTAAAAAATTTAGAAGCGACATAATTTTTCTTAGTTAAAAAACGCTTGCCTGTCTTATTTTGGCCGTCCTGTTTTAAAATTTCACTTAACCTTAATTTTTCACTTAACCTCGAATAATTAATAACACTAATTATTGTTAACAGCTTAGGCACGAGCTATGTTTACATTTGTCCTTCAAGTTGTGCTGAAAAAGGTCAACAAGAAAAAAGGAAGACAAAAACATGAAAAACAATAAATGTACTTTGGATTTTGAGAAGTATTCTTGACAAAAAGTACGAAAAACAGAAGTAACGAAGAACATGTAAATCAATTAAATAGGTAATCATTCATTCAAAGCAAATTTCGATCTACCAAAGCGAAATACCATTTGGTTTAAAGATTGATGTTTGACTTTTGACGTCATCCGTCTTCAATGGCGGTGTGAGTAAGACGGCAAACCCCTCCGAAGAGATTGTGTGGTTACAATCGAAACTAGTCAGGGCAACCTGTACGTGAAAGCCTGAGTTCAATTCTCAGCGCAGTCAAGAATGAAAAATTATCAATAAATTTTTAAGTAATTTCATGTTGTAAAATTCCTGTCTTTATAAAAATAATTTAATGAAAATTAAATTCTATGAACTTAAGCCTAATTAAAAATATCGAAATTTGGATCAAAAAATATTAAGGAATATAATCCAACTGAACTGAATATAATCCAACACAAATTTGAAATTGCATTTTAATACGATGTCAATATCTAAAAAAAAAAAAAAAAAAAAAAAAAAAAAAAAAAAAAAAAAAAAAAAAAAAAACATTATTGCCTAATTGCCCTCTAACGCAGGAGGTACACACCTCCCGGTCAATGCGTTTGATAGTTTTTTGATCTGTTTTCAAGACGCAAAAGAAAATGGTAATCCTACTAGCCAATACAATTTTAGACTAATACTAATTTTTTTAGAGATGCAAAAACGCAACAACGCATTGAACGTGTGGTGAGGACCACTAGCTTAATTGTTAATACCGTTTGGCTTATTGTTTCTTTTCTCGTCAACGCACATAAGGGCATTTTGCCAATCTAGCCGGACATAAGGCCAAAAATAAAATTTAGGGCCTAATTGTGTAAAACTCAACGCAACACTAAAATTTCATTCAAAACAAAAACAAATTCAAAAATATTTCATAATTT
This sequence comes from Pollenia amentaria, assembly GCA_943735925.1. NCBI lineage: Eukaryota > Metazoa > Arthropoda > Insecta > Diptera > Polleniidae > Pollenia > Pollenia amentaria. The sequence continues at coordinate 68,464,011 of OX031007.1, read as the reverse complement.
TGTTGTTGCTTCATACAGGAATTCATACTGCGTTTTAAAATTTCCAACGCCACAAGATATGCAGCGTTGGAAATTTATAAATTCAATATGAATTTCTGTAGAAACCAACAACAAAATTAAAAAAATATATTTGACTTTGTTTTTGCTTTCCATATAATTGTTGGCATTGCGTTGCGTTTTACACAATAAGGGCCTTAAGCACGCAATACATTTTGCATCGTAAAGATAATTTTCAAGTTTGTTGCTTTAAAGTTGAATAAATTACATGCGTTTTCATTGACTTCACAGTTTTGAGAGGCTTACAATATATTTCATTGTGGCTTGACGAATTGAGATTTTTTAACGTTTAAATTTTAAGGGATATATCGAGTAAAAACTCATTTGGCAAACCCTTGCCCTGTATAACCCTTTCCGCTCAACTTAGTTAATCCAGATAATAAACTATTTTGTAACACTTCAAAGATCATTTAAAATATTTCTAATTACGAATGTTTTGTTTGTCTTCCCTACAAACTCTAGTTTAATTTTAAGTTTTCTAGATAAATCTGTATGTAGTCCCAAGTCTTGCAAGTATATATGAACTATTATTCCTCCGAATAACGATCAAACGTTCAAAAATTTCATTAAGAAATAGTCGATATTCAAAAGCTGATCTTGTTCTAAGAAAGTATGATTAAGGGCATTAATGATAGTCAAACAGTGTTATTGTTCACAAGAATATTTTAAATCAGGGGGACAGTGTTGCAAAGAGCAAAAGACTTGAAATAATCAGGTCGAATTCTTAATCTTACCTTCGCCTTATACTCCTTCATTGTTATAATCTGGAACAAGTGTTCCCACTCAGTTTTGTGAGTGATTTTCATATACATTTTACTGCACAATCAATCAATCGCCTGTAATGGGGAAACTGCACACTAACAGTTAAATATATTTTTTTTAATTGTTGCAAATTCTATTTCCAGACTTCCTGGATAACTGTTACCGACCCCTATTTGGGAACCGTTCAGCGAGAGCATGGACATGTTCGGAAATGCATCACTGCACTGCATCTATGACTAGTTTGCAATGCTCATGCAAATCAGCTTGATATCAGCTTATTTGCTGCCCAGTTTGGTTGTACTATTGATCACAATTTGCATCGGCAATTTTTGTGAGGCGTGCTTTAAATTTGTTTGCGCATCATCTGCATTTACTATGTATTTTCGAACAGCTGACATTTGCAGTGATGCTTTAACAAATGCGCTGCGCATCAGATACAGCGCAGTGATGCATGTCCTAAGTTTATGTTTGTTGCAGGCCCAAACTATTCTAATCGCTGTGTATTGAGTATTTAGGGTTATCTGGGTCTTTACTTAAACTGACTAGATCCAAAACTTGTAAGTTTGAAACTTATCAAAAATTAAAATATCGCTTAATCTTGAGAACAAAAAAGAGTTTATGCTATACGTTTAAACAGACCGTGATAAAATGCAACTCTATATCGGCAATGAACTCCCTGCGAGTAAATTCTGATTTGTTTTAACTCCACACGCTTTGCATTTTATACCGAATTTTTTTATTTTGTTCGAAAATCTTTTATCTGGGATTCCATTCCCATTCTTACACAAAAATAATTTATCCGGCGTTTTGTTTAAATATGAGCATTGACTCTATGGACAATATTAAAAAAAAATCCAACTTTTGCGTCTATTCTATCTAAATAAATCGTATATATCTTTTTTTATCTATTTAGTATTGTACGTCTTTTTCGGGGATCCCTGAAATTCTGTAATGGACTCCAAGGGATTTCTGGATCTCATTTAGGAATCATTGATTCATTTAAATTGTCAAATGAACAGATCTATCCCGAGAAAAATTCCTTACTGGATACACAAAGTTTTTTATCAATTAAAAAAATGGTTTAAAAAGTTATTTAATTTAATTAGTGTGATAATTGAATCAATTATTTTTTTTAATGAAAGAAAATTAAAAAAATTATTTTGATTTAATTAAAATTTTCGTTGTTTTGAAATAAATTTTTGATTAAAATATTAATTAAATAACAAAAAATTATAACTGACTTTTTTCGTTTAAAATAAAATACCTTAAATTTGTAGAATTGTTGTTGGGAATTGGTAATACTTAATTAAATAAATTAATTTGAAATAGCAAAGTTTTTTGATCATTTTTTTAATTAAAATTAATAAATCATTTATTGAAAAAAAATATTCACAATTTTACAATTTTTAGTAATCAATATAATCATTTTGGGAACAGGTGCAAAATCAACAAATTGTTTGCTTGATATTATGAATTTAGTATAAATTTGCTGATTAGAAATTTTTTTTTAATTTTTTCTATGTATATTTAACATTAGTTGCAAGAAATTTTTTTTTAATAGTTGAGACCTACACGCAGAGAAAAAAAATAATTGAAGTATGGTTTAAAAAAAACATGTTATGGTCCCTGCAATGGCGACATACAAAGAATTGTTGTTTTTGACATTACCTTTTTCACGATTAATAATGTTGTGTGTCTTTTTAACAATAAAGTGCTTACATCCCTTGAAACTTCAAATATGGTTAAATTTAACAATATAATGTTTTAATATTAAAAAGCTACAACTATTCACTTAAACAAAGTCCTATACACGGCAACCATATTGTGGTTAAATTCATCCATCTAAAATCCATAACCATATTATGGTTGTCTCCAAGCATGTTATGGTTAATAATAAAAACAATTATATGTTTGAAATAATTATATTTTATAACATTGTATATTTAATTTTAAATTTTTAATATTAAATGAAAATACTCAAGCTCGAGGTCTGTTGTATCTAAAATTTTCTTTATTTGTTTCCAATATTTTGATATTCCTTGAATACCATCATCAGGGAATTTTTAATTAAAATTTACATAAACCAAAATAAAGGAGTCATAGCTCTTCACGATTCATCATCAAAAACTACACTCAGTGTATTCAAAGAATATCGAAATATTGGAAACAAATAAAGAAAGTTTTACGTACGACAGTCCTCGAGCTTGAGTATTTTCATTTAATATTGAATTTTAAAGGTCGAATAAAAATATAACTTAAGGAAAAAAATTAAATTTTTAATAATACTTTTAAAGGAACAATATTATGGTTGCTTTGCTCTCTGCAATAGTTGAATGCTTTCAAATTCATAATTGCCCAGTTTGCTTAAAATTCTCAATCACTCTACTTAAATTACTGATTAAAATACATAAATTTACCAGTAAAACAAAATGAATGTTAATGATGGTCGTCACAAGCTGGAACATGAATTAAAAGGGGGGTTGCTTATAAAAGTGGAACATAACACGAAACAGGAATAAAAAACGAAATTAAATTGACATTTAATAACCAAATTGGTAACATGGCTGAAATAACCATAATATGGTTAACATTGACCATCTTATTGTTTTTTTTAATCATAGTATGGCTACTTTTGTCCGAATCCTGCAAGATTTTGACCATATTATGTTTAATTTTCAATATATTATATTTAATTTTGAACATAATATGGGTTATTTTGAACAAATTATGGTTAATTCTGACTATATTAAGGTTGACTTCGGGCAAATTATTGGCAATTTTAACCATTTCATGGTCATATTTAACCATAATATGGTAGCCTGAAACATAAACATTGTTAAAATCCAACCATAATATGTAGCTCTTAGAGTATGGTTATCTCCAACCATATCTTTTTTTGCGTATATAGAGTGGCGCAAAAGTAACGTTATGATCGTCAAAAATGAGCAGTGGCTCCATCTTGTTGGATCCAAAATTCTGGATTGTTCTCTACCTCAAAGTTTAAACAATTTTCATTCATTGCCCGGTTTTGAATGCCAATCACATTAACCGCAACTTGTTCGATGTTTTCGAAAAAATATGGTCCAATGATCTTTTCTGAAGTTACTCTACACCATACTGCGCAACCAATTGGATGCATTTGATGTTCAACAATTGGAGGGTTGAGGACTGAACCGAACCAAGTCATGAAATATAAGATATATATTTTTCAAAACAGGTGCGGTATTCTCCGCAAAGTTTAACCCTATTCAGTTCCGTAACGGACTAACTCAAAAAGTGTTTCGTTGTTAAGGTAACGGTAATAAACCCAAGTCAATGGCTCCAGAAATAAATGGCAGTTGACTAACTCAACCTCAAAATATTTTTGAATTGTCTTTTTTGTCTTGGTTCGCTATAGCTCTAAGTCCTCCAATTATTTTTGGATTTTGGGTGCCTAATATTTTTATGGAGCTGACCCTTGAGGTGAAAAGGGTTCTCAATATTCATTATTCGATATGATTTTTGTGTCTGAATAATCGAATGCTGACTTTCAAAATAAAATTTAAAAACTTTGGTTCTTTGTTCTGTGCTAAGTCCTTCCATCATAAATTGCCCAATTTTTTCAAAGTTAATTCTGAAAAAAAAAACAGGGCTCATAAGGGTTAAATTTGATATCGAAAAAGTTATTTCATAACAGTTATTTTGCACCCAGAGAAAAAACATGTTTAAATATGGTCACCTCCTACAAAAATATTTTTAAATAAAATTGTAAACATACTATGTTTAATTTAACAATATTATTGTCACCGACAACCATATTATGTTTAAATTAGCAAGAAGGCACATCCATATTATGGTTGCCTCCTAACATGTTTTGGTTAATAATAACTAAAATATGTTTAACACTTATAATAGCATGGTTGATTTTCAACCATAGAATGTTGCTCTTGGAAAAGAGGAAAATACTATTGTTGATTTAAAAACAAATTATTGTCCTATTTAACCATAGAATAATTAGATGCAACCATAATATGGTTGTGGCTTCTTAATGGAGGACTAATTTAACCATAATATGGTTGTCGGTGGCAATAATATGGTTACATCAAAAATAATATGTTTAAAATTTTCTTTAAAATAGTTTTGTTGGAGGTGACCATATTTAAACATGTTTTGTCTCCGCGTGTGTGAATAAAAACACAAAATTCCATCCAAAACATATATTTTTCAACGTAAAAATAAAAGCCCGAAACAAATTCTTTAAAAAGAGTAGAAATAAGTTTCACCATCATAAAATAAAACTCATTTAAGGAATTTTATTTCGTCCTCATAAAATAAAACTAGTTTGAGGAGTTTTATTTTTTCCGTTAGAAAATAAAACTCATTTTAGTTTTATTTTACTTTTCAGAATCAAATTTGCATATTAAAACAATTTATTTTGCATTAAGTTTATTGAAGAAAAAGGAAATCGGATTTTTTTATCAAATAATTGTGCAAATTTGTTAAATTTGTTTTTGATATTTAAAAATATTTTTAAAGAAATATGTACATTTTCAATTATCAGCCACCGGCAGAATGGTCCGATATGTTTTTCGTCATCATTTCATTGAAAATTTGATGTATTAAACTCAGCAGTTTTAACAAACAGAATTTGGGAGTTTTTGTTCTGTTTTGTGAATTATGTTCTAGTTTAATCAACATAAATTCTTCAAAAGAGTTTAATTTTATGACGGCAAACTAAGTTTTATTTTAGACGGAAAAATAAAACTCTCTTTTTAAGAGTTTTATTCGACCTTTTTTTAAGTTGAAAAATAACTCTTAAGGCCATGTCAGATAAAACTTTTGCTTCGCGTTGCGTTACCGATTCGCTTTGACATCTTAGATAAAATATACATACTTATACGAAACATGTCACATAAAGTACTTTCAAAGCGGAGCGAAGCAAAAGTTAGCCAACTCTCATCTTTTTGCGCGCTTTGACAATTGGCTAGTATAATTTCCTTTTTTTTTTTTAATTTTTTGCCAAATTCAATTCCAAGAAACCGTCCAATTAAATTTTTAACTTTTATTTTTAAACCAAATAGTTAAGTAATTAAATAATAAGTAATCAAACAATGCGTGGGTGTTGTCAAAGTTTTCATTGTGTCATACGCCTTTTGCTTTGGGTTTTTCTGCCAAAGGTAGAAACGTCACGCAAAGTTGTATCCGACACGGCCTTAAACTGTGGACTTGAGGTCGTTTTTTAAGATCACCATAGATTCTGAAACAGCTCGTCAATACGAAAATATTGGTGTATGAAAAAATAGGACTCCGTTGACTCTAACATGAAGAGTTTTTAAGTTTAAATTGTATGGATAACTGCTATTTACGGCCCCTTAAAAAAAAACGTTAACAACAAATGTACTCACTTTTTAATTCAGAACGTTCGTTATGCGCCTAAAGTACTAAGTCATTGCTGAGGGTATTTATTTTCAACTAAATCTTGAATGTCAGGCGGAATTCTATTACAGTTTGCACTTCTAATTACATGAAATATATTCTATGCAAATCAAATGGTTTGATAAGGGTTCATCGACTAATTTTAAAGCCAGAATTGTAGGGAATTTTTGTTCTTCATCTTGAGTTACTTTTTGTTTAAATTTTCGCTATCGCCTTAATTGCGTTCATTGATATGTGTCACATTTGTTTAATTGTTGACAGTAGAAATAAAACATTTTTAATCAAATATTTCAAGAAAACTGTGTAAAACACAGCAGTAGGACTTTGCTTAACTCGACCCCACTCAATTATTTTATAGACTATAATAAGTTCAACAGCAACAATAAAAACAACAATAACAACAACAACAAATATAATTAAATGTTAACAACCGACAGCAATTACACTAACAATTGCAAATGTACAAATATCAATTGCACTTACAACAAACAAACCATGTAATAAATATTCCATTTAAACATTGTTGTTGTTGTTGTTGTTAATGTCATTCATACCCGTAGTAGATATCATCAGTCCATCTACTCGTCCATCCATCGTTAAAAATTTTAAAACATTCTTTTTAATTGAACTTAATGCGTTTAAGTGTCCAAACCAGGCACAAGACCAGCAGCCAATCAACCACTTTATTCAATGAATAAATGAATACTCGTAAATGAATGAATGTGGAAGAAAACTCTTCAAAAATTATCTTCATCTTTGGTTAAGTATTATGACCATTATGCAGTCAAGTAGTCCGTTCCGTTGTCATCAAACATCTGTGCCCAATGATTAATTGTCGTTTTCGAGACCTGTCCGTCTATCTGTCAGCCAGCTATTCAGTGTACATGTCTGTCAATCAATATTAATTGAGAAACTTTAAATAGTGGGTTCAATTGGATGAACAAAAAGGGGTATTTCAAATCCTTTTGGAAAAAATATTCGCTTTCTCGATGACAAAACCAACAAATTTGGTGGGTACCAAAGTTTAACCCCCTTATGCTAAATAAAGCTAAAGTTCACATTAGTTAACCAACACATTAAGCCCAGCAAACGTGTATGGGCTTAAAGTGTTGGTTAACTAATGTAGACTTAAATTTTTTTTGCATAAGGGGATAGTTGCTTAAATATTTGAAATTTCATATTTTGAATATGAAAATATCAGAATATGCAATTAATTGGTTTTCGAGATTCACAATAATTTTACAAGTTGTCCTATTTAGCGCCATTTTATTGTTTATTACATCATTAAAATCGATGCCTTAGAAGAATATTTGCTTTAAAAATAAAAATATTTTTCTTGTACATACAAAATGGCAAATTTTTCTTTAAAAACTTTTGTTTAATAATTCGAGCACATGTTTGTTTTATATTTATTATATAAACAACAACAAAACATAAATTCAAACAATAAAATAAAAATTGTTTGCACAAATTTGTTTTGAAATAATATAATTTCAAAAAAAAAAAATTTCTATTTAAAGCATTTTTATGATTAATGTTTAGTTTACACTGAAAGAAATTAGTTAGTAAATATAAGAATTTTGGAAATAAACAGTCCCAGTAAAAAAAATTGCTCTAAAAGGAGCAGGTTTTTACTATTTGAGTGAGAAAATGCAAAATATTTTCTACTGAGTATAAGCGCTAATTAGGAAAAAGCTAATGAAACAAAAATATATGAAATACTTTGGGAAGAAATTGTTGCTGTCATTGTGAACAAAGCTTTGACGTTTATAATAATTTTATTTAGTTTTGAATGAAAATGTTAATAAAATATTTTAAAAATAATAATAAATGCAAAATATTGTTGTGGAAAAAATTTCCAAACGTTTTCTTAATTGAAAATGTAAGTGGTTGCGAAAAAAATTGTTGGCTTAATCTTAAAGGCGGCCCAACCATAATAAGCATAATTTAGCTTAAGGGACTTGCGAAAATTAATGAAAAGTCGGTCAAATGCATAAGAAAATTAAAAAATACTTATAGGTGGCCATAATGTACTTATATAAGCTTCCAATCCATGTTGCTTATTTGTGCAATATTTTGTTCTCTTGTGAGTACTTCAAATAAAAAAGTACCAAAAATTACGTCGAATCGTCGAATCGACGAAGCTCATTTACACCTTATCATATAACTTTTTTATGTGAATTTCAATTACGCTAATTTTTTCTACAACAATAGCTGATGACGAAAGCTTTAAAAAAATAATAAATTTTAAAACACAAAAATTAATTAAAAAAGTCGTACCTATCAAATTTTGAAAGAGAGGAAAAACTTTTATATTTTATGCTTTTTTAGTTTTATTTTTAAATAAAATGTTTAACTAACAAATTTTTTGTTGATTTTCTACTTTAAAAACGTTCCGCTAGAATTTTTTTTTAAAGTTCGTCGATTCGACGAAGTGTAACTCTTTATTGTACTAAAATGAAGAGTTACCTTTCAGGGTTAATAAAACAAGGATACAAAATTAAAATATGTAAATTTTTCCTTTTCTTTTGTAACATATTTCATAAATCCAATATGTTGAATTTCAATATAAATTTTCATTGTTGTTAATGTTAAAATCCATTGGATCTATGAAGAAAATTCTTTCATTATAAAACAAACGTTTTGTAAATCATTCATTTTTACAGAGATGTAGAATTACAAGTGATTTAAAAAGTTGTCAAGTCAGATGTAAAATCATGTTGTGTATGAGAGACTTTAGCAAAAAAAAAAATGGGTTTTGACCGGAAGACTGGTTATCAGGTTATAAAGTTATTTGGTTATATTCAGAACAACAAAATACATTTATAAAAATTTTTTTTAAATGTATTTTGTTGCTGTTAATATATCTACATAACCATATAACCGGATAATCCGCCTTTCCTGAACAAACCAAATATAATTGAAATAGTTTCGAATTAACTGAAACAAGTTTAAATTCTTGAATAAGAGAATATTTTTTTCCGGATCGGGTGATTCATCGTGAGGTGGATTAATATAGTAAAAAAGACACATAAATTTGAAAATGAACTTAAATTTTTTATTTTCGGTTAAAAGAACAATTTATGGCATTTACTGTTTGAAATGATATCGTGTAAATGTTGGACATGACTACGTCTGAGGTGGTCCATTCGGAAGATCCAATTTTGGGCGACTCGTTTGAACATGGCGACTTGTACCTTGCGGATAGCATCAGTATTGTTGGCTTCCAAAGCGACAATCGTAGCTGGCTTTTACTTGAAGACCTCAGACTTTACATAGCCCCAGAGAAAATAGTCCAAAGGTGTGATATCGCACGATCTAGGTGGCCAATCTACCGTAGCAAAACGTGTAATTAGGTGCTCACCAAAATTATTTCTCGACAAGGTCATTGTTTCAAGCGCTGTATGGCTCGTTGCGCCGTTTTGTTGAAACCAGAACTCACCGAGACCATACGCTTGAATTTCAGGAAGTACATAGTCCGTTCACATAGTGCGATAAGGGTTACCACTGACGGTAACATTCCGATTTTCATTATTTTTGAAGAAATATGGACCACTGATTCCATCAGCCCATTAACCACACCATACCGTTGTTTTTAATGGATGTAATGGCAGCGAAAACGGCAATTTTGTTTATTATAGTTTTTTCTATAGCTCGATTATGGGCCCCGTAAGTTATTCGAATCACACAAAAAACATTTCTCACACAACGCTGATTTTCGTAATACAGCTGAACAATTCGGAGACGCTGTTGTGGTGTGAGTCTTTCCATGAAGACTTGCCAAACGATACTTAACAAAACTGACAAAGCAGTTTTATATGAGTCACGCGTAGCCTATAAAAAAGCATATTTAAAATCAAACCTCACGATGAATCACCCATATTTTCTATATTAGCCAAAATCTACGCCAGAATCTCATAGTGAAATAATAAATTTGTCTTTTTATATCTTTTTAAGTGTAGTTTTTTTTTCGCAAATATTCTTATTTGTACATTTTCAAAACATTTGAATTTTAAGATTTCTTAAACCATAATTTTATTACTTCTTTGCCAATTGTAGAACAATAAATAACCACAATTTGTGGTATAAAGTATTCAAAAAAAAAAAGAAAAAAAAAAAAAAAAAAAAAAAGTGCGAAAATTATTAATATTTTATTTTCATAAACTTTTAAATATTTCATTTCAATTGTAAATTTTAATTTAACCATAAAATCAAATAAAATTCTCTTCAAATTTCCGCGTGGAAGGCGATAACTTTTTTTTATTTAACAGAACCCAGACTGCGAGAGTCGTGAATGTCGTCGTACATGAAAATAGAAAAAAAAATCTGTAGGTTGCCATTAAATCTATAAAAAAAAAGAAAATGTTGCGTAGAAAATAGCAAAATGGTTATTAATATATTTTTGTTTTTGCTGTTTGTTCGTTGTTGATTTTGGTTTGGCATTGGCACTTTGGATTATTAAAAATACAGGTGTTCTATGTTTTATAACGATAAAATAATGTACATACTTATATACTTTTTGTGTTTATCTATTGACATCATTATTAATTTTTTTTTTATAATTTATACTTGACCAAACTCAGGCCCTTAAATTATGTTGGAAATTGTGACAGGGATTAGTAAACTAAATTAATGGGGTCTATTTGTAGTAAAATCAGTCGTTTGGAATTGTGTCAATTGTGACCTTAATATCTCTAATTAACTCATGTTGACAACAACATTATTTTTTGATAGTCTCCAAAAATTCTGGAAGTTATCTTCAAAGGGGTTCTTCCCTTTTTATCTTAGGCCTCTTCAATTACGCATAAATTATAAAGTCCAAAAATTAGGTTCTTCATGCTCTCACCGGCAGGACTTGAGTTATGGATAAAAAAAATCTTATTGGCTACGAAAGAGACTGACCAATCGTCAGAGCTTAATAAGTTGGTCTCCTCTACTCAGTGAAAACCAAAGGAGAAATATTAAAAGCCGTCTAAAACTAAGCCTTAAAAACTGTTAGAGGCTTCTTTCAAATCACTTCAACCCCTTATTTACAGAAAAAAAAAAAAAAAAAAAAAAAAAAAAAAAAAAAAAAAAAAAAACTAGTACTTTTGTTAACGGAACACAAAACAATTCTAACTTACATTTCCTCCAGGGACGTCCCCAATGGGTCATCTTATGCTTACCATCTAACAGTTAAAGACTTTTCTATGTTATTCTTTGGAATTATAAAGAAACTAGATGACCCGTGCGAATATTTCGCACCGTTAGTTGTCATTTTTGTAACATAAAATTAAAATAATTAATTGCAATTTTAGTAACTTCAATACATTTTGTTAAAAGTATAAAAATATTAGAAATCATAATATATATCATACATATTTACATACAGACATACATAGGTTTAAACTACTTCTTCGAATACAATGTTAGAGGTAATGACATGATCATCGTTAACTTTTTGCCCGTACGAATCCTTAATACAAACAAAAATATCTTTAAACGTGCGCAATTATATATAACTTACTTAGTAATAAACGGCATTATAGTAAATAGCGGTATTGCCAGAATGGATTTTAATACATACTATATTATGTAGAACTGCATTACTATTAAGCGACCCTGTATTACCACACTTGAACAAAAACATATAATCATAATGACAACAGTATTATCATGCAGTTCTATATAAAATATAATTTTTATCAATGAAAATATTAATTTTTAAATTTCTAATTATTTTTCGCCATTAGTGTTAGAAATAAGCTTTAAAGTGAGATATCATTCATTAAATTTGATGCGGTGGTATGGGAGATATTTGAAACCGACAAAAAAAAGTGCTTTAGAAATAATATATATGATTTTAATGTGAGAAGAAAATAATTAAAGAAGAAAATTATTTAAAGAATTAAATGTCTTTTAAAATGAACAAAACAAAAAGAGAAACCAAAAGTTCCGTGTGGTTTTATTTTCTAATCGATTCCACTGCAAAATTTATTCCTTACTCTTTACAAGTTCAAGCTTATTAAAGTGTTTCCGAGAGTGGGCATAGAACCTACGGTAATTTATCGGGCGAATCACAAAATTAAGTAGTGTAATTTAAACACAACATAATTCCTACCACCAGTGGTGTGGGGTATACAAATGTGTTTTTGTTAAAATAAGATGTTTATGGTTATCTAAAAAAATTTATTTTGTTAAATAATTTCGAATTAAAATTTGAATTATTCATCTTAATTCATTTAATAAACAATTTTAAAGAATCTTACAAATAAATCCATTACTAGTTTGCTCTATTCAATTACTATATTAATTATTTTTTTCTTGTAATTTAAGTGCCCATTGCCCTAGTCCGCAGCAAAAATCGTTTTTAGATAAAATTTTTTGGAATATAAAGATTTTAAATCCATTTTCAGTTTTTTTTATCACTTCTAGTTTTAAAGACTGGACTAATATTTCGCCCGAAATAAGGCGGTTATGCTAATACGTTTTATCATAACTTGAGAACGTTGTTACAAATGACTAGAAATGAAATATCCCTAGAGTCATCTAAAGGCAACTTTACACTATCACACAAGACTTACGGTAAATACAACCCTGTTATATAAGTTGTTATTGTTTTTTTTGAAAATTTTCAACCAATAATAAGATCAGGGAAGCATTTTCGTCAAACTACATAATACTTGTGAGATAGTGTAAAGTACCTAGTATCCACTCGATTAATAGTTGTTAGATTAATTGAGGAAATTTTCAGCCATTATATGATTGAAAAATTAAAATAGCCAATTTCAAATAACGAATAACTTGAACAATTTATGCCAATTAATTACTTAGAAAATTCTATTTTTTCTAATTTTTAATGTAAAAATATTTTTTTTAGATTTCTAACTGATTAAATACCTTAAAACTAAATTACATGTTGTTTACTTTCATTACACATACTTTCAAACATATTTTAGTCCCTTTTTTGATTTGAGTTTGTGTATAAAAGGTATGTTAATCACTTTAAACGTCAAATTTCATATATCGTACCAAAATAGCAAATCTTTCATATTCATTTCGGCGTTTATTGTGAAAAAATTTCATCAGCAGTTATAAATGTGTAAACCATGCACTGTCAGATTATGGGTTACCTGTTTTTACCCCAGTGTCAATTTATGCCACGTATCTTCTTATCGGCTGAATGTTGACATTTGAGATATCGTTAGATCCATCTTGGAAACCTAAGTGTCCTTATATATACTGCATGCATTGAGTTCTTATCTTTAGCAGAACTTCTCTTAAAATCAGGAAAAACTGCGGTAATTTAAAAAAAATTTAACTGAGAATCTCTATCGATTTCAATTTTACTTGATTTCCAGGAATGATAAATTGGCTTAAAAAGTTTTTCATAACTGGCTGGCACCTCGCACCTCATTCAAAAAGATATAGATGCATATCTTCCCATTGGATAAAATTATTTGAATTATTCGAACAAATTAAAGCCCCTATTCGATTAATCGAGCAATTTTTTAAAATTCAAAAATCGACTAATTCCTTACTCGACTAAAACCAAAAGTCAAATAATTGAATACTCTAGTACCCAGAGTTTCTCGTTTCAGAGTTTTTTTTTATTGAATCTTCATATATTAAATATGAACTAACAATAAGTAATCAAATCTTATCCTAATACTTTAATTCATGTCCTGCCAGTGCCCGACAAAAATTTTTCTTATCACGGTTTCTGTTCACATATTTATCTGTTTATCGCTCTTCTGATTGGGTGAGTGCTGCAGTGTCTCTTCTCCTTAAGCAAGTGTGGCCGCCATCATTTAAAATATTTCGATCTAGTGGATTTGGGTGTAGTTCAAGCCTTTTTAAATATTTTACTGCGTGTTTTGTAATCATAGTTTTTACCAATGGCACGTTGAGATCCATCGAGTTTTTAACATACCAGAGAGCGGCTGTGATTATACGAAGAAGATTATTTTGGCGCCTTTGAATTTTTTCGATATTAGACGCTGAGGCAGTGCCCCATAATTGAATACCCTAGCACCAGACTGGTTTTGAGATAGAGTTGTATAATAATAGAAGTTTGCAATCGAGACTAAGGACAGAATTTCTTCCAATAAGCCAATGAATTTGAATGGCTTTTAGTTTCATTTGAGTTAGTTTTGCATTTATATGGAATTTCCACGTTAAACGGCGATCTAGATGTATACCGAGATATTTTACATGCGAATGCTGAGGTATTATTTGATTATTGATTTTAATAGGGGGGCATGAATCCCGACGCAAGATGAATGTTATATGTACGCATTTTTGCTCGTCGACCATTATCCTCCATTGTTTCAACCATATTTCTAGTTGAAATATATGCTCCTGCAAGTAACGAGATGCTTCATGATGGTTTTCATGCACGCTTAGGAAAACTGTATCGACCGCAAATGTTGAAGTTTGGGTGTAGTTGTTAGTTGGCATGTCCGAAATATATATAAGGTATAATAGTGGACCCAGGATGCTGCCTTGTGGGACTCCAGCGGCAATTTGCTAAGGAGAACTTAAAAAGTTGCCTTCTTTAATAATAAATTTACGACCGACTAAGTAGCTTTCTAACAGCTTGTGTGTGTTTACTGGTAAGTTTAGCTTCGTCATATACCCAGTTATATGACGAATAAAATCAGCCATATGTCATGAAAATTGGTGGACAAATGATAAAAAACTAGACGGGGATAGAAAAAAACTAAAAACGGATTTGAATGCAGTACTCAAAAGTCAGTTTAAACCACATAACAAAGTTCTTTCTACCGATTCTCTTTTTTTTCGTTTTTTGCCGACCAGTGTAATTGGTCCAATCAGCAAAACAAGCCATATTAACTTTTAGTTTTAATTTTTTAATTTTAATTCTTTAATTTTTTTTCTTTTGCAAAAAAAAACTGCTTTGCATGCTACGTCGCTATTAATATAGTTTTTCCTTATTCTAATTTCGTTCTTTTTGCCCAAACCACAAGTTAGAAAATAATAATTTCTTGACTGCCAATATAGATTTTCGATTCAATATTTTTTAAAAATACATTTGAATAAATTTTTTATCTATTTGATGTGTGTAAATGCTGTCAATACCTTTTGAATGTTGTATATATTTTTTTTGAATATTTATTAGGTCAAAACTACTTCAAAAATCATTATAAGCAGACCCAACCCACGAACAAAAAGCAATAGCAACAACAACAACAAGTTCTACGCGAGAACTGAAAAATCCATTAAAGTGGATATAAATTTAGTGTTACCACATTTTTTAACGCAATTATAATGTTGGAGGTTTTAATTGCTGACGTTTTGTATTCGTGCAAAATTCATTCATAACTTTGTTCTAGTATTAAACGTTAACAGATATGGGTAATTAAATAGCATTAATTTAAAAAAAAATTTAACAAATATAAATTTAGTACTTTTTAATATTTTGACGATTTCGTTTGCGATGTCTACGCTTCGAAAAAAGTTTTTTATCAATTAAAAAGTATTTAAATTTAATTAATGTGGTAATTGAATCATTTATTTTTTAGCTGAAAGAAAATTAATAATATAATTTTGATTTAATTATTATTTAAGTTGTTTTGAAACAAATTTTTAATTAAAATAATAATTAAATATCAAAAAGTATTAATTGACTTTTTCGTTTAAAATAAAATAATTTAAACTTGTAGAATTGTTGTTGGGAATTGCCAATATTTAATTAAATAAATTAACACATTGTTTGAAATGGCAAAGTTTTTTGATTTATTGAAAAAAAAAAAAAAAAAAAAAAAATATTCACAATTTTACAATTTTTAGTAATCGATATAATCATTTTGGTAATAGGTGCAAAATCAACAACTTGTTTGCTTGATTCTATGAATTTGGTACAAATTAGGTGATTAGAGACATTTTTTAATTTTTTCTGTGTAGCATAAATCATTAATGATTATGAAATTTAACAAACATTTGCTAAAGCCCTTATGACACTACATTTTTTATTCATTGAATTGATATGGAATTGATGGAAAGAAACAGTAAATGTTGGAAAGAGCAAACTATAAAAAATGTAAACAGAAATTTTTTTTTAGTTTTTCTTTTGTTTTGATTTTATTCATTTTATTAAATGTTGTCAACTTTTCGTTTATAGGAAACATAAAAACAAAACAAACAAAAGGCGGTTAATCGCTGAATTTCCACATTAACCGCTGATTCAGCAACACTTTTAATATTTCAAGCCTGAAATGTCAATTTTAAGTTGAACAATTTTACATTGTTTTTGACATAACTTCATTATTTATCGATAACTTTAATAAAATTTTTGACAGTTTGCTATTTATCTTAATACAGCTGAACTCTTTGCACTTGGTAAATTTTTCTATTACATTATATTTGCACTGTTCACCAAAACTAGAACAATGCATTAAAAATGTAGTGTCATAAGGCCTTAAGTGCAATTTTCTTTGAAATTTGTTTATAAACCTTTATTAAATTTAAATATTTTTATTAAATTAAAATATTTTTTATGTTAAAAAATTATTTCTGGCATATGGCCTCTGCTACTACGTCTTATGAACGCCATCCTGTCGGGCCAATTTTCCACAACTTATTCGAGCATGCCCAATCTTATTTTATCAATTGTGCATAGACCACAGATTTGACGTTCCCCCACAAAAAGTAGTTCAAGGGTGTCAAATCTTACGAACGAGGCCGACAATTCACAGGTCCATTTCTTGAGATAATTTGGTCACCAAACGTTTGGCTCAACAAAGTGATGGTTTCACGCGCTTTATGGCATTTTGCGCGGTCTTTTTGGTACCATTTCACCTCAAAATGATTTGCAATGACATGGGAAATAAAAAAAGATTACAAATCATTTACATGTAGAGTTCGCTCTTCACGGTAATGTTGTCACCGGTTTCGGATTTAAAGAAAAATGGGACGATGACGCCTTCGGCATGTAAAACCCATCAAACAGTGATGTTTTCAGGATGTTATGGAATCTCAAGATTCTAATGAGGATTCTGCTCTCTCCAAAAACTATAATCCTGCCTGTTTACATACCCGTTAAGAAAGAAATAATCCTCATCGCTGAAGATGATTTGACGATACAAACCTGGTACAAGACGGAATTGATGGTCCGCTGGTTTTAGTTATTGCACCAGTTGGATCTTATATGGATGTAGACCAAGATCTTTTCACAAAATTTTTCAAGTTGTGGACAGGCAGATACCGAGTTGCTGAAAACTGCGTTGCTAAATTCGAGCGAGTCCTCCGTCACGTCTACAGCGACGATGGCTTTTTCTGTACCCGCGGTACGGGCTCGATTTGGATATAAATTATCCAAAAGAGTAAATGTGGTCATGAATCTATTCATAGTATTGCGGATTAGCTGCTTAAGGCTAGATTATACTATCTCACAAGCCTTACGTATTCCATAATACTTTGTGAGATGGAAATCTAATGAGTTTTGTTGTGACTGTCAAACAATCTAATATAACATTACAGTTTGTAGTCACACTATCACACATGAACATGCTTATGTTTAAATGCAACCCTGATCCAATGAAAAGTATTAGCGTTTAAAAATTTTTCAAAAAACGATTAAGTCGTATGGGATGTCAAACTTTTTTCGTAATACTTGTGATACATTGCATTCACACTATCGCACTTTGTCATATTACTTGAGTTTTTGACATGTATTAATACAAAGTATAATAGTGTAATCTAGCCTTTAGATGGACGATGATTATGTGCTTTATAAGTTTGGCAAACAGCGCGAATTTCCGAAATAAATTTCCACGATTTGTAAACTTTGTTCTGGTCTTAATCTTTGCATGCTGATTTGCCAAAGTATACTGAAAAAAATCAACTACACTTCATTAGTATCATCTTTTTTAACGAACACAATTTGTGTTCGATTTTCTAATAAAAATTTGTTTTAAATTCCATATATAAAAATTTCTATTTTTTTTCTGATATCATTTTCCATATATTTAATTAAATATTCGCTCAATCGGTTATTTCAGAAACAAACGGATTCGTACTTCGATACCAGGTTAATTGTCAAAAATCACAGGATTCACATGCGTTTAACTACTGCATTTTTGCGGCCGAATCTCTGCTTAAAATTTTTACTCACAAAATTAAAAACCCCAATTTTCATCGACGTCTTTACTTGCCATACAAACTGTAAATTAGCAAATGATCAATATCGTTAACAAATCGACTTCGTATTGCCTTAACCCTTCAATGCGCAGTGTATCTAAAAAGATACAACCAATAAAACAATTATTAAAAAAAAAAACTAATGATTACCACTAACAACTCCTTTTTCTTTTATCATAGATTAATTTCTTATCAAAAATGCAATTTTTTGAAAAATATAGAGCCGTAGGTTCAAAATTTTCACGAATTTACTCCAAAAAATATATGTTGATAAAAATAGTGTTTTTAACTATACAGAAATTTTCAATAAGGTCTGATTTATACTTTCGTCAAAAAATCGTATATAGTGGTTGTATCTTAAAAGATACATTTCGCATTCCACACAAATTATGAATGTTGGCTGTTATCGTACCGCGTACACAGTTTGTATTGAAGAGAAAAAAATTCTCAGCGGGAAAACTGAGAAGACCTTCTTTCTTCAGGCCTTCTTAAAGCTCTGCTTAAAATTTTTTTTTGATTCAATTACTATTCTTATCTAACTGCTAA
This sequence comes from Pollenia amentaria, assembly GCA_943735925.1. NCBI lineage: Eukaryota > Metazoa > Arthropoda > Insecta > Diptera > Polleniidae > Pollenia > Pollenia amentaria. Next base: position 68,445,090 of record OX031007.1, on the reverse strand, counting down.
AGAATGCCTTATAGAATGCCTCGGCTCTTTCTTCTAAAAGATAAGATACACACTCGCTTCTATGAGAAGGAAGAAGAGAAGGAGTAGCATTTTTTGGTTTGCTTTTTGCCAAAGAAAAAGTAAAAGAATTATTTTTTTTTATCCAGTTGTCATTCTTATTATGCAAAGATGCGAGACCGGAAAGCCTACCCCGCAATGACAACGTGTGTAAAAAGATATGAGTATGGAATGGAGCGAGCAGGCCTTGTACATCAAAAAAAAAGGAGTACAGAGGCCTTCTAGAAGGCAGCAGTACTCCTTCTTTTTCCCGCTGGGTTGTTGCTGGTGCACAAACTGCGTGTGTGTTATATTCTTGTATAGTCATTTGATACGACAAGTTCTTTTCGCTCGTTACGTAAAATGTTCTTATTTTAATTATATTTACAAATATAAATATGGATGCACTTAGACGTCTTGGTGGATCCAAAATGACAAATGATAAATTATGTTAAATTCTTTGCAACAGTACAATTGAAATTCCAAAAATATTGTCCACTAGAAATAAAAATGTTGTCGTTATTAATAATGACTCTGATCCGGAGGAAGAATTTGAAATAAGCGTTGATATAAATGCTTCAATTCATGACTCGCTAATTGCATAGCTGATCGACGATAATCTGCTCTCAAGCCCAATACATTCTCCTGTAACTGCACGCTCAAAACTTCGTAAGTCTAGTACCATTCGCTCTCCTGGCCACATACAAGTTTGTACTTATAACTCCATAGCACCAAATTTAAGAAGGTCTTCCTTCATCCAATCATCTGTTGCCAGTAATACTTTAATCAAATCCTTCTGCTTCTAGCGCCCCAACTGCGAGCTTACAAGAGTCGCCAGATAATCAGTGCCCAACTCAGTCACAGGAGTTACCATCAAGTCCAACCTCATTTGATTTACTTTCCTCAAAATTTCAAAATGCATCCTTCGATTCAAAAGCTTTTGCATTTGGAAAAAAATATATGGAAACGGGTTTATATGCAATTCGTCAGTCAAGAAATAAAGTTTCAAGCTCTCTGTCTGATGGTATCAAATCATTGGTTACTCCGTATCAAGTTTGCCGTTACTTATTTCCTGAGAGATTGGAGAATTATGTATTTGAAGAAACGTTGCGATATGCTGAAAGATTTACCTTAAATGTTTTAGAATTGCGAAATATGACATTATTTCACTTTCAGTAAGAAATTAAATTAATACAAATAAAAAAAAAGAAACCCCAATTTTATTAGTTTTTAAATTAACTAAAGGTGTTTTCTTTTCTACAAAAAATGTGACATTTTATTTAAAAAAAATGCAATTTGGTGTTGGTTTCTTACAAATGCTTCGCTCTCTAGCCACCCTTGTTTTATTCTAAAAAATGCACCCCTACTAATGGCATAAGCACTTTACGCCCCGTATAAATCGACAGTGCTGATAATGCCCTGTAAAAAGATAGCTTCTGTTTTTATATAGGGTTACCAGACGAAGTTGGGAAAAAATCGCCTCAAATCAGGACAAGTAACACATTTTATTTTTTCTATTATTTAATAGTAAAAACATATGAAAGCATTACATTGTTAATGATATGTTGTCAGTGAAATAAAATTAATGGGGATTCGGTGTTATAAAACTGTTGTTGAAAAAAAAAAACGTCAAATCAAGAAATCTGAAAAAGTTGGTGTTAATAAATCAGCAAGCTGGCAAGGATATTTTCTTGTCTACATATTTTATAAAAAACAAAACTAAGGAAATTGGAATTTCTTTATTCATTTTGTTTATTTATTTCTTTATTTAATATCAATCCATTAACAAATGTTGGTTTATGTATATTTTTTTATATTTTGAAGAACAAACTTCTTGTCAGCTGTTGAAAACAGGGCGGTCCAATTTTGTGTTTTGTTCTCGTAAAAAAAAAATTGCATTATTGCAGGGTCGGAAAGACATTTTATACATGTACCTTTGAACAAGGTGGTATTTTTTTTTTTGTAGAAAAGAAAACACCATAAATGAATTTGAATTATATTTAACGCAATCACAATAATTTTTAATTTTTTTCCTATTAAAAATAAACTTCACTTAAAAAATTATTGCGCAGTGTATCTCATAAGATGCAACCAGTTTGTCCTTTATAAAACTACAAAAAAAAAAAAAAAAAAAATTAAAAAATAAAAACGCATGTTTTAAATTTGTGCTTATTAACGTATAATATATTTTTTTCATAAAGGCACAAGACCGTGCGTATTTAAGGGTTAAATGCAGGTTTTACAGCTGAACTTTTTCTGGGCAGACTCTGGAGATTCCGCTTTAACATTTTCTTTTTTTTTTTTTTTTTTTTTGCAAAACTTTGCGATCAGTTTAAACGATGTTTGGGACTGATCAATTTGTTAACATTAATTTTGAAGTTAAGGTGAATAAAAGCTTTAGTTTTAAGACTGGTTAAAAGGTGTCCACTCGGAGGACTATGGGGTCTTTTGTGATTCGCTTTTGCTGAGGTTGTGTTTGGTGTTAGCATTGTTCTTTTGCACTTTCGGGAAATGTAGGAAAAGTCAAGTTCTCATGCTTGTTTGTGTCGCTTAAAAATTTTATGGTTGTTTATCAATAATAAGGCCTTTATTACGGTTTACAACTCAACTCAGTTGAGTTGTAATTAAAACAACTGGTTGTGATGAGTTGTAATTTTTTGATGTTTTTGTTCGCCGCAATATAGCAAAGTTGTAAACCATAATACAAAAATGAAGAAATTACAACTCAACTGAGTTAAGTTGTAAACCGTAATAGGGGCCTAACATTAAGGCCCTAATCATGTTAAACCCAACGCAAAGCCAAATAATAACATTGAAAGCACAAACAATGTCATAAATATTTTGTAATTTTGTTGTTACTTTCTACAGAAATTCTTATTGCGTTGTAAAATTTCAAACGCTGCATAGCTTGGAGGCAACCACAATATGTTTAACCGTAATATGGTTAAAGTAACCATTATATGTTTGAATTAATTAAGATACCGATAGTAGCCTTAAACCAATCTGCAGGGTCTTGTCGAGCAGGGTCATCCCTGTTGTCGTAGTGTTTCTTTGTTACAGTCCCTCTTTAAGTCACGACAAGTTTGAACTTGATAATATCCATAAAGTAGCACAAAGAGATTCATATATCTCCAACCTTTCAAGGCCTTTGGAATTTTCATAATTTTAGTTTTAAGATACGTATGATACTTTTATCCAATATTCTACATAAAACTAGAAAGTTGGCTTCTAACAGCGTCTCTGTGCCTTCTTACATTCTCGATCTTTCTATTATTATGTAAATAACGATTTATATAAAAAAATACTATTTTTTTTGCTCTGTCCAAGATCTATATTACTCAATAACTAGCGACAAAAAGCGGTTCAAAGCATTTCACTTGAACAGTTACTTCAAATGTGCTATTAATCAGACCATAGCTGTTATTTTTTTAAGCTAGTGGGCGTTTGAATTCAGTTTGGTTTTTAATTTATAATAAATACAAGAAAGAATGGTATACTCTGCTGAGCCGAATCATTAATACCCTCCACCGAGAGATCGAATATTTCAGAATCTTTGAATTATAAGCCAATCTTTATAAAACCTGACCCCACAGTATTACAATTCGTTGCCTAGTTTTAATCAAATGGCATGATTTGTTTTTGAATTGTTATTATTATATTGATGTTCAGGATTGAATTTTATATTGAGGCTATCGAAAATTATGGATCGTTCAATTTCTAGTATTAAAATATCCTAAATTTGACCAAATTGCAATGCATTAATGCAAATTTTTAGAATTTAATGCTTCTTAAATTGTTTTTGGAAGGCCGCTTTATATGGGACCTATTATCAGAAAATTACATGTTGTTATTTCTAGCCATATAATTCTTAATTTATATTTATATTTGTCACGGTTTTAGTCGTATTTAAATGATTTCCCCGAGTGGTATTTATATGGAGCATACGGTAAATTTTGGTCTGATCTTGACGAAATTTTGCTGAGTGCTTTCGAATCTTATGACAGACTTAACATTACTCCAATATCCTTAGGCTTACTAAAGTGTTTTCCGGAAGTGGGCTTAATATGGGGCCTATGGTAAATTGTGAACCGATTCTTACAAAATTTGGCAGAGTGACTTCTAATTTTTTAAAACTATGATAGACCAAAAGACCTTATTGGACTGTAAGAGGGCCATTACCGAATTTTCCTCTAATGGTAGGGTCCGTATCATATGGGTAAGGAAAGATATTCTCGCTATCAGGGGAAGCTGGCAAATGCAAAACCGTTTGTGGCAACGAAAGCGTGGAATAGAGAAACTAACACGACCATTGAAATAATTGTGTTGTAGGTAGGACCACAAAGATCTTATGGGGCAACCCAAACGAAAGGAGGAGAAGAAGCCTCCCCAATATGTCTAAGTCCGAAGTCCGTTAGTATGATGGTGCTTAGCCTGATCGGTCACACAAAACTAAGGGCACAACTGCACCAAATTGGCCGGGAAGAATTTGAAGAGTGATGTCATATTCGACTTAAGAACCCTGGAGTACATTAACTGGAAATTTTTAGGGAATTACGTCCGGGAAACTGGGTTCCTTAAAGTCGGAGACAGGTCAGGTAGTGGCTTAGTTGCATATCGTATCGATATGATGTTGCATCACATTGATGCTTTGTCCTTCTTTCATTCTAACCTGATATACCAAATGTTACTAAAGGCCGTTTTACACTATCACATAAGTCTTACGTATTTTGACAAAAATGCATCTCTGATCTAATTATTGTTTGAAAATTTTCAAAAAACAATAACAGCTTATCATGACAGGGTTGTATTTTCCTCAAAGTAAGTAAAACTTGTGTGAAAGTGTAAAATACCCACAAATACTATTATTCGCTACGGTTTGAGGCGTGCTAAAAGGTTTTCCGCGAGTGGCCTTTATATGGGGCCTATGGTTAATTATGTGCCGATCCTGACGATATTTTGTAGAATGATTTTCAGTCATATAAAATGAGTTTGTGCAAAAGTTGATAGGAATCGCTGCATTCTGTTATGCTAATTTTTGTAACAAAAATATAAGTTTTTTAGGCAGGTTGTATTACATTTGGGCTCCCACTGAACCACTTTTGCTGGATTTCAATCCCAAAATGCTTAGGATAACCAGAAGCAATTTGACACCAACATTGTTCTTTTCTTTTTCGAAAATGAGCGTGTTTTCATCAGACGGACGGACGGACAGACATACATACGGACATGGCTCAATCGACTAAGAAATACTGAAGGAACCAAAATATATATGCTTTATGGAGTCTGCGATGGATATTAATAACGTGTTACACGGAATGACGAACTTAGTATACCCAAATTCACCACTAGTGGTGGAGGGTATAAAACAAATGTAAAAAACCACTTAATTCATTCAATATTTTAAGAAGAGGTAGTTGTAGTTGGAGTAATAGAAGTTGTATTTTTTGGTCAAGTTTACTAAGTTAAGCATGTAAAATAAACAAAATATAAATATAAAATTTCATTAACACGAAATAAAACTATTTTAGAATATTATTGAATAGAATTTTCTTTCATTCACCGCAAAAAAAATCAATTTCATTTTGCTTTATTTCGCACCAAAAATAACATAAAATGTTTGAATATGAATTCCTTAAAAGGATTGTTTTTTGTGATTGTGTAACCTGTCTCTTTTAGAACAAAATATACCATTTTTGTCTGGATTATTGAACTGTTAACAGCGATTTTTGTTGTATTTCGTGTAGAATTGTGTATTAAATTTTTTTTTGGAATTTATTCTAAGCAAACAAATAAAGGAATTATAATACAAATAAAACATTGTAAATATCTACAAATAAAAAAATATATTAAAAGAAAAAAAAAAATGTCTTCAAAACTTTTGTCATCATCATTTTATAGTGCCCCTACTGATTGTTTTAAAGTGGGCGAATTCGAAAGACGTTTGGGTAAGTTTACGCTTTTGCTTTTTCCCATAATCATAATTGTGAAATGAGTAAATTATTACAAACTAAGCAAATAATTGTGGGATTTTAAAAAATAATTTTGTCGTCATTATATTTACGGTTATTAATATTGATACCTCGTAAATACCGTTTACAATTTAATAATGGCATTGATATCAAAATAACAAATATCCTAATATGTTACGGTATTGATCCGGATACCGATATAACAAATACTTTAATACTGGTACCGATACCAAAATACGTTTCGGTTGCCAATTAACATATTTTCCATTAACACAAGTTTTTAAAAAATATAAATTTTAAAAAGAAAATACAAGTTTTACAATATTTTAAAGAAAAGACGCCCTTTTTTTAACGCTTTTGTTTTGTTTGGTTAATTAAATTGTAAAATCGATATACTCGTATCTATACCGGTATAATAGTTTCTGTACCGTTATAACGATACCGATATAAGTAAAATACTGCTGCCGATATAAGTCAAATATCAACACCGAAATGACAAATATTTTGATACCAATACCAGGGTTAGTTTCTGTTGCTTACCTTGATTTGTTACTATAAAGTGTCTTCACTTCCTATGTTACATTACTCAATTGATTTCTTTTACCGTGCCAACTGAAGAAAAGCCGCGAATAACGTTGTAAGTAACAAAATAATTATTTTTCAATAAAGCAAAAAATCGTTTTTAGAAAACATTATTTATTTATATACTTTTTTTTTGAGATTATGAAAAATATTGATAATACAGTACTTTTCGCTTATATTCACATCCTTTAGTTGCAGTCAAATCTTGAACTGTGTCGTGGACTGTATCGCTAATTCATATATATGCCACTATGAGGCATATAACCAAGTTCATAATATAATCAATTTACACTTTACAGTACACCGACTGCAGGTTAATGGTTTTGCAACAAAGTTGAATACTGTAAAAAAATAGTTGAAATAATAAAAAGATATTTTACACCTGATACCAAAAACGAATGCAAATTTTTTTTCGAGTGGAAATTTGATAACAAAACTACAAACTTCATTTTGCTAATGGTATTATAACGCTAATAATTTGCATTACATTTGCCTTTACTCCCCGCTGGCAGATGGAATATATGGCAATTGTGCTTATATCGCTAAATAGACTATAACGTAGGTCAGGTTAGGTAAGGTTAGAAAGGCTGGTGAGAAGCAAACTTCACACCCTTACCCAAAGACCAATATGGTCCATTGTGACGCCTTAAGTAGTGCAAGAAAGAAGGAAAGAAGTGAAAGAAATCTAGTGTGAAAGAGTAGGAGAAGTAAATAGTAAAAGCACAGGAAAGGAAGATAGTGGAAGATAATAAATCGGACAGAACAAGCAAAAACAACCCTACCAAACAGGAAAACTGCCCTACATGTTTCCAATCCCCAGCCTCCTGCCGCGCAGCCAGGTCATTCCCATTACGAATCCCGTCAGATTCTCGAGCCCGCTGCCCGATACATCTCCCAATTCGTGCAGGAATCTGCTACCCAGCCACCTCAGCCTGCTCTTCTGTAGCCTGGGACAGTGGCACAGGAAGTGCCACTCAGAACCCATTCTCTAATTCCCCAAAAGTAGAAGCCCATTGGAGGCCTGACTACCTGCAAACTGTCAGGATCCTCCATTTCCGAGCCCAGTCTTGCCAACTCATCAGCTATATCGTTGCCGGTGATGTTGCAGTGACCCGGTACCCAGCAGAGCCTCACAACATAATTTCCTTAGATTCCTCCTAGAGCCCTCCTGCAATCGTCCACTAGCCTGATGTTCTCATAACAAGCCATTAACGCCCTAATAGCCGCCTGGCTGTCCAAATATATAGTGACCTCCGAGCCCTTGGCAATGTTAGCCCCTACAAATTCAACGGCCCTTTGAACCCCCAGAACCTCCGTCAGAAATACACTGCAGTCGTCGGGAAGTCTATATGACCTTCTGATGTACAGATCCTCAATGTAGACCCCCGCATCCGTGTCCTTCATCTTCGAGCCATCAGTGAAAATAGCAAATCCCCTATAAAATCTGCTCTGGCCTGACCAGTTCTCCCTAGAAGGCAATATTACCTCTGACAAACGCTGAAAGTCGCCCCAAGTGCCCAAATAATCCGTAGAGCCGGACGAGCCCAGGTGATAACCACCAGTACTAATTTCACCCAAGATCCGCGAGTGACCCTCCGTGAAATTACCCAACAGTCCTAGCTCCCTTAGCCTAAGAATGCTCCTCGCTGCCATTCCCATCACATACTGCTCTATAGGCAGAATATGAAGAATAACATCCAGAGCCGCCTGACGGGTACTTCTCAAGGCACCTGCCATGCCGATCGCGGCACACCTCTGTGCCTTAGACACAAGGTCCCTCCGATTAGCCAGTCTCAATGCCTCCCACCAAACACAGTATCCATACGTAAGAATGGGTCTAACAACCGAAGTGTACAGCCATCCCACAACTGACGGCCGGAGTCCCCACCTCCTACTTATCGACGATCTGCAAGCATAGTAGGCATATACTATAATAGACTATAACGTAAATACTTTCTATTATTTTTACTTATAGCGGCAGAAAATAAAGATAAAATGGACTATGTAGCTAATGTGACTAAAACCGGTAGTCACTATAAACGAAAAGTACTGTAGAAACATTTATGCAAAAAATCAAGATATTAAAATTTTAATTTATATGTAAATTTTCTTTATAAAATTTTTTATTCATATCTAAAATCGTAAGTTCAGTTAAAACGTTTTTCCACTATGCAAAGCATAAAAACTAGTAACCTTTAAAACGTTATTGCACGATTCACAAGTGTGTACTTAAAACGTTTTCCCATATATCCTGCTCTGGAGCGATTTTTAGTGGTATGGTCTCATTTTTTTTATATGCATTTTCAACATTTTATTTTCATTGCCTTTTCGATTTTCCACATCAACATTTATTTTTGTGACTCTGTTACACATATCAGTTGTTGGCTTGATCGGTTTAATTTTTAAGATCCCATAAAAATTTCCACCCGTGATATAAATTAAAGTACAAAAACGGCTGATAAATCGAATAGTACGGCAACATTAGGCCCAAATATTTTCTATGTATAAAATTGCTAATCAAATCGGTCTAGTATTTTTTTATTTAGCTGCCATAAAAGCGCTCGCATTTAGAGATTTGGCACAATAGCGTCCACAATGGACGAATCGCTCAAATGGATTAGTTGTTGTCTGCTGTGCTTACATGTCATAATCCAAACAGATTTCATCAGAAAGATGGAGCCATAGCTTACGCAGATCGCCTTACTATGGCTCTTTTTTTTGGCCATCAAAACGTTATTTATTTTGTTGGACCACCATAAATTCCAGTGCTTTAAGAAGTTATTTTTCCCTCTTTTTCCCAATCTTCCTTTGTGTACAACATCAAAATCATCATTCTGATAGATCTACATTAAATCATATATCATTCTTTATAACAGCCATGCAATATGTTTAACAAACCTTAAATACTCAAAAACTAGCCAAATGTAGTTTTTATTTAAATTTATGTTGATTTCTTTTCTGAGAAATATGTTGCATAAATGTTACATGTTCTAAATTTTTGGGTGTTTGTACAAAAAATAGAACTGTGGGAATAAATTTCAAGTTCTTTTGTGAATATGTTGACGAAAAACTTGCAAAACATGTTGCATATTTTACCCTTACTTCAACTTGAGGTTTTCATACTGCACTGTTTTACAACTTTGGTACTTACTATTTTGTTTGTACAACCAATGTTTTATTTGGCTTGTCTTAATTATTACCGCTCATAATTTTGTGAAAAGACTCTTTAAAAGTAAAATATAACAATTTTTACATAATAAAGTGAAAATATTATCGTTTTAATTTTCTCCAAGCCACAAGTTATGTCAATATAGAAAAGTTTAAAGTATAGAAATAGCTTTAAAAATCTCCAAAAAGCACAGTAATGATAAAAGTGTAAACGTTGTAAATAAGAGCAGCTAATTTTGTTCTATTAAAGTTGCACAACATGTAATGCTTTGAGTAATTATAGGTAACAGTAAAAAGTGTTACATACATGTTTATACTGTAGCATATTTTTCTCACAAAAGAAATCGCTATTAGTTAACAAGAATCTGTGATAAATCTGATCATTGAAAGCCATTCGGGCATGTTCTGACAATTGCAAAACGCTTAACGTTGGCGATTCTGACTTTAAATCGCATAAAAGGTGTTTTGTTAATCGCAATAGCAAGAAGTTTGGCTACTTAAAATTGAGAACGTATGATCAAGGGAACTTGAATATATGTAAGAAACTATGGCAGTTTCGGAATACCATAAAAAAAATCTGGCGTTTTGCGATCTTAAATAGTGCGATTGTCAGAACATGACCGAATGTTCTTTCTCAGATCTCTTTTTAAAAAAAAAAATACAAACTCTTTGGCTTTAATCCTATCTGCAAAATGTAAGAAATAAAACTAAATTTAGATACAGTGCACTCGCGATAATACGAACTAATTTTTAATAAAAAAAAAAAAAAATAAGCCAAGCCAAAACAAATAAAATCTTTTAATAAATAATTGCATTCCCAAAAACAATCTTGATAAGAAATTTTTAATTAAAATTATCAAAAACTTTAATAAAATACACTACTCACAACACGAAAACGTGGACTTTTTGTAAACATAAACAAAACTTTGACAAAGGAAAGGACAAACACTGCAAGAGCAAAAAATTGTCATCTGGCGTAGTAAACCATAAAATATCCCCAAATACAATTTTTACACACTAAACTTCCCCCTATTTACTTTTTAGTCCCTTAAACTGACCCTAAACGCAATAGAACCCCCTAAATATAGGGTGAAAATCCCTAACTTGGCAACACTGGTGTAGGAAAAAGTACAAAAAAAAGTTGTTCATATTTTAAAGCTCTTGCACAAGTTCATATTTTAGAGTAGTCAGTGGAAAAAAGGTGTTCATATTTTGGGGTGTTTATATTATCGCGAGTGTACTGTATTATAGAGATTTGTTTCTCTGTTTATAGCGATTCCGTTTCACTAAATATCCGGCACCTCTCGCCCATGTAACTCTGAAAACACATATCAACAAACACTTTTTTCCTACCACCGACTCTCCAATATCAATATGCGTTTGATACCTTTTTTTATCTATTGGTTCAGTAACCCCCCTCTCTGCTCCCCACGATTCTTGTTGTTGTACATATTTGGAATGTCTCACCTTTATTTTCATACGGTGAAATGTAAACAAGTCATCGTACCGCCCTGATAAGAAACTTATTACGTGCATGTGGTACGAAAAGATAAAAAGTGTATGTTTTATATTTTAACTCATTTTAAGTTTAATATTATGGTTCTTTTCAGTTTATTTTGATGATTAGCAATACACGGAATGTTTAAATGAAATTGTTATAAATAAAAAGTTAATTACAGTGAAAGAAATATTAATAAATAGCAGTAAAACGTAAAAGTTGCACTTTGTTATTAAATTACAATATTGAAAAGAATAAATATGAGTAATTCCGGCGATTATGATAATCTTGGTATTGTGTTTAAATCCAATTATTCCACAAGTTGTTTAATAATAACAATTTCTATTTATAAACACAGTTATAATAACAATAAACTTCTCAAACGAAAGATTAATGAATAATTTATTTACATTGTTTGTCATTTACAGATGCATTACTTGCCGATTTGCAAAATAGTGTGCCTGGTCATCAACCCCATCATCAGCCTCACTATACAGTAACCAATACAGTGGCATCAGTGCAACAACAACGTCAAGTACCGCAGGCACAACATCATCAACACAATTTTATTGAATCTTCATCTGGTTATGGCAGTCTTCGAGGCAAAGCTCCACCACCAACGCAGGTATAGTTTGGTATTTTTTTTTATATTTATTTATTTACTTACAAAGTAATTGCTTTTGTTATCTTCATTAAATATTTAGCCTGTCTATCAAGAGCATTATTCTGAAACGCGCACATCAGTATCGCCCTCTGCTGGACAATCTCATTATTTAGGTGGTAGCGGTGGTGGTGTTGGTGGCTACAATGGCATCGGCAATATTACATCTAGTCAATATCAAAATCAAGGAGCTATACCTCGTCAACAATACAATGGCACAAATGTTGGCGGTGTTGGACCATCGTCGGCATCACTGCATCAGCAGCAATTGAATACGGCTAGTAATTTGTCAGAATTGGATTCTTTGTTGCAAGACTTGAGTAGTGCCCGTTACAATGGCAATGGTTATGAAAGGAAAGGTTGGTACAAGTACATACAAGCATACATATGTACATAGATTTTTTTCTGCCGTATTCATAAAAAACTAAATTGGATATGAAACCTATTTTAAGGAAAATTTGTATGGAAATTTTGTTTTAAAATACGTTTGAAATCTATTTTATTTTTTATGAATAAGGCAGTTAGTCTTTATATTTTATATTAACAAGGGTACTCGCCATGGTCATTGTGCAAATTTGCAATTTGTAAATTTGCAGTGCATATTATGATTGATCGTGAGAACACCACTTTTATTTATTGTGCAAATGTGCTATTTTTCTGGCAACACAAAAAACTTTTGGCAGCACTAGCATAAGTTGTCAAAAAAACTTCATTAGTTTACAATTGAATCATTTTTTTAAAAAAGGGCTCAGGTACAAAAATACAAAGTGTTTATGAGATACAAAAAAATTAATATCTCTTAAACCATTGAATTTTTTAAACAGAGTTTATTCCTAAAATTTTAAGTCTCTGTTTAGGTTGTTAAAGTAAGAACAAAAAATTATTTTAAGTAATATTTGAAGGTGAAACTGTCATTACAGTTTCCTGAGATTAGCCTTTTTCGAAAATTATTTTTGAATTTTCGTGGAAGCAAAATGGTATCTTTGGTGGATGCAATTTATTGAAACACGAATATTCTGATAATCTATAAAGTTTAAATATAAGGTGCGTTCGTTTACCCCAAAATTTGCACAAATTTGTGCAAGTTTTTACTGGATTTTACTGAAATGCGTTCGCATACACAAAAATTTGCAAAAGAGAGCATCTACTGAGAGAGTAAAGTGACAGTTGTAAGCAAAGAGTCTGCAAATTTTTACTGAACAAATTTTTACCAGTAAAAATCAGTAGAAAACAAAAACATATGTTTCATTTATGTAAACAAACAAAAGTAAGCAAACAAAAAGCATACAATTTGTAATAAAAACATTTAAAAGAACAAAAGCTGAATTAAAAGTGCAACAAAAACCAAAAATATTTATAACATCCTAAACAATTTTACTTACCACTGTACCTTCCCAAATGTTCCGGGAGAGGATGAAATATTAAGTTTTCTTTTTTTGGCATCCATGGTAAAATTTGTTCTAATTGTTCAATATTACTTATTTTTGTTTTTGTTTACATTAATATTTTAGAGATGTAAAGCTAATGAATATATGATTACTTCTTATTGCATATTATTGAGGGTACCAAATATCAAAAATCAAATATTTATGTAGTTTCGTATGTAATTCAACTAGAAACAAAATTAAAAGTCATGTACAAAATAAACAAGTATTAAACATTGCACAGAAGCTCATTTAATAAATAAATTTGCTACGAATTTATAATCATTACAATGCATTTCATCAAGTACCAAAAACATTATGTACTGGGTAGTCGAAACAACACATATTTTACAACACTAAGCTTTTTAGCGATCAGCTGTTTTTCCGTTCGTTTATTATATTTTGCATTTTAAGATAAGATTAAACCTTTGAAGATTCATTTATGAACTCGAAAATTTTAATGAAAGCAAACAACCTTTTTAACGAAAGCTTTTTAATATAAAGGTACAATAAAAACATTTCGATTCATTTTTAGAAAATATTTAATCAAGAAACATATGAATTAGAAATCTTCAACATCTGCCTGTGAATACATGTCGGTGGGCCATTGCTGAACGTCTTTATAACAATTTTGGAAATCGGAAATCTGAATATAATTATCCTCCGAGCAGCTGGATTCACACATTTTCAAAATGAAGTAAAAAAAATGTATTAATTTATATGTAAAACGGTGTTCACTATTCAGATTTTATAATAATTTGTTTTTCATAACAAATTGACCACATGTTCAAAACTTACCGCCCACTATAAAAAAAATATTTTCCCATTGATAACCAAAAAACACATACAGCCTTATTCATAACGAAAATTTGGCATGAAATTAGCAGAAAGTTTATTCATAATACAGTTACCAAACTCTGGCTAACGATTTGCTAAACTCTTGTCAACAAGCTGCCAAACGTTTGCCAACTTGTGATAAACAGCTGTTTTATGTTGAATAATTTTGTTTGTTTTTTTTTAATACACTGTTTTTTTTAGTTTAGAGTCCTTTTTTTAAATATATTTTAATTTAAAAACATTTAAAATTTTTATATAAAGAGGGAAAATAAAAAAAAAAATGAAATGAAATGACAAAACCAGCGATGATTAATGCAAAACGTGTTGCATTTTTAAGTATTATAATGTGGCATCATTAATATTCAGAGTTGATTTATTAAAAGTTAGCAGACGGATACAATTTGTTATTAATAAACTCTGTGCTAACAAGCTGCTAAGCTTAATCGGCATTCTAGTTAGCAGCTCGTTGTACGTAGTGTACAAACTGTGGCTAACTTTTTGTTGTGAATACGGCTGATAATAAATATGGAGATGAGCCCTTTTTTAAATTCATTTTAAAAAACCACCTATTTTTCACTGCTATGGTAGGAGTACGTAACCTTATATTCTTACAGTATATCGGTCTATATGTTTACCTCCAAAACAGCAAAAAACTCAATTTCCAAAAATTTGTACGTGTGCCCTTTTCGAAATAAATGATTCAATTATACACAAGCATTTTAGTTTTTATTTTTTTTGCGCTAAACGATCAAAAACCAATTTAATTAAAATTTTCTTTTTTTAGCGTTCCGAAAGTCAAAAGTTGTTGTTTGCGCTTATTTGCAACTGAGCAATTATGCACGACTATTTTTGCTCAAGGGTTTTTTAAATTGCAATCGAAGTCAAATGAAGCAAATTGCAAAAACGTGCATTTCGTTGTTGTGTTGTACAAATGTGTGTACTTTTGCACACATTTACATCGTTTGCACACTTTGCACTGCCCATCGTGATTACCCTTAATATGTTACATTAATATGTATATCGTTTTTAAAATCCAAAGTAATTTAATAAGATAAATAGCTCCTCAGCTAAATATGTAACTAACTCCCTTTCAGCACATTTTACAGTAGAGGCTAACAATTTCTTACATTTCATATTTGCAGCTTGAGAGCAGTTTTTCTTATCAAACCTTTTTATACACTTCAAGACTCAAATTGAAGAAAAACTTAATGCTCGTCGACGAGGCGTGTCTTTCTCTTCCACACGGTATCAAAATCTCAATTTACTTAAAAAGTGGATTTAGCAGGTTTGCATATTAAGTCGACGGTATATTTATTTTATATGGAAAAAAGTGTAAAAAAAATTGGGAAAATTCCCACGAAATTAAGCCCGAAAATATGTTTCATATCTCAAGAAAAATGATTTAGTAAAATTTTATAATATTTGGTACATAACTGACCAAACCTCTTATGTAGGCCCTAAAACTACTGAAATGTGCATAAAATTTACCTTACGTTAGGTCTAGGCTACAAACATTTCCATCTACTGTTTTTTAAATAGCAATACTTATTAGCACAAAGATGTTGGGAAATTGTAGCTTCTTCTTTGGTGGTTTATTCAGGAGTTTTACTTCTATTACTTTCCTTAAACGAGTCAATTGTTGGCGGCAAAGCTCTCGTGTTAAGCCAAAACCAAAGACTATAAATGTGTATGCATAGTCTTTGCCTGGTTTAAGCAACTTACAACACAAAAAAAGAAAACTTTTTTTTTCAACAAAATATAAATTATTACCGAAATTTTTATTGTACGAATGAATTCCTTTAAACATCCTTGTTTCTTTAAGGACAGCCTTTATATATAGAATCAAGTTTGACGTCTACTTCTGTCTATGTGACTCTCAATTTCCTTTCTGTTAAAATAATTTTAGCACTATAAAATGAAAGACGACTAGCACTTGTGCTATTCCAAACAAAGCAGCATGATTTTAACATAATGCAAACAGTGGATAGTTTATTAAACGTTCGTCTCTAGAAAACTCTTTAATGTATAAAACATCGTAACAAATAACATGTGTGTGTGTGAAGATAAAAACGTATTTAACTAGCGGAGACATCCACCACAATTTATTAACAGCAACTATTTGAAGTTAACATTGCATTTAACAGTGCTACTGTAATAGAAAATAGTGTATTTAGGAGGATTTAACGGAAATGGAACTTATTGTATTGCAATAAAAAACATCTTACCAAATATTATTGGAATTGGTCAATATTTGACAATAGCTCCCATACAAATACTACTCCCGAAAATAGCTTTTAATGCCATAACTTCCTTGTAAATGTTGGTATTAACATTAAAATGACGATATGTCATGACAAAATGTTGCCCTGGCAGGTCCAAAATAATTCATTCTAAAATCTCATATAGATAAAAATATCTATTTAATATTCGTCACAAGGATTTTTTCGTTAATCTTAACCTCATAACATAATTTTGTCCATGATTGTCCATGAGTCCCAAATAGGGTAAACTAGTAAAAATTGTTTTAGCATACTGTGGTGGTCGAGCTTGACCGACTGTACTTTCTTACTTTTTTTTTTTTTAGTTTTGTAGGATTCCAACTCTAAGCTTTAAAAGTGATTTTTCAAAATTAATCCTTATTCTTATATAATCATCACTTCTATGCGGTTATAGTTTCTATAAGTTGTTATTCCCAAATATTTCTAACGTCAAATATCGAAAGTTAACTTGAGTTTTTTTTTTAAATATTATTGGAATTGCAGAGACATGCAGAAAGTAATTTTGCTATAAATAACTTCCTAAAAAATCGTACAAACAGGTCTGTTCTGAAAATCACTTTTATTCAAATCACGGGATTTCAAATCACATGTGCCTTTAAAAATCACACGTGTGCTATTTTTGTGTTCTGTTTTTCGTGTGCTTCGGTGTGATTTTCAATTTCCCAAGGGACGCCGAAAACAGAAACGAAATGATTTGCAGAACACAACAAAATGACACGTGTTATTTTAAAAAGCACGTGATTTCAAATCACGTGATTTTCAGAACAGGCTCGAAAATAATTGAAACTTTGCCCATGAGTACTTTAAAACGTGAGGATCTCAAAAGTGCAAATAACGCACTTTTTTCTTTTTACTACCATAAACATATTCTTTAATTATTCAGTTAAATATCTTCAACCTTTTAATATTAGTTCTCTTTCATAAATTTTTTCTACCTCAAGGCCAATTTTATAAAACATATTGGATAACTATTAAATATTTTTTTATAAAATTGACCTTGAGCTTGGAAATTTTTTCTATATTTTAAATTTTATTGTTTCGAGTTGTTATTTTATATCAATTTACAACTGACCTTTATTTTAATATTGTATATCCGCTGGAACTACATCAATAGAATGTTAAAAATTGGTTACTATCTGCAATTCTGAACATGTGGGTACTATTCGTTACTAAGAAATAAAAACGGGAATTAAGAAATCGGAAGTGCAGTTGAGCATCGATTATGTGGGGTTGTCTGGACTAGGGATGGGCAATAAATATCGATATATCAAAATATCGATATTTAAAAAAATTATAATCGATATATATCACCGATATTAAAAATACCGAAATAATTAATATTAAGCCAATAAAGCGCTTTTCCATTGTACATTTTCATAGATTACACAGTTCAGGTTTTTCTCGGTTTTTAAGGGATGACAAAAAAAAAAATAAGCGCGGAAAAAATATTCTGGAAAGGGTTCCTAGAATTATGCAAAGAATCGCCTTAATTATGGTGTATTAGCAGCAACAGACTCATGAAAGTTGGAATGTTAATAATAAAAAAAATATTTTGTTTTTTTTTTCATTTGAGCATGTTCTTATATATTAAAAATAATATTGCACAGTTTACTTGTATAGTATGTGTCACAAGTTTCGTTTACCGGTAGTATATAATCCGGCATTATATAATCCCAATTAATTTTTTTAGATTTCATATGGCGAATAAATAAAAACTTTTTTGTATTCTTTATTTTTTTTTAATTTTTTTTATTGTAGAATAAACTGATGGTCCCGCGATTTCAAACGAAAACTTTGTTCGCATAACTTACCTTAAAATTGTGTTTTGCTTTAAATAAAAGTTAAGCGAATGAAAGTTTCGTTCGAAATCGAGGGACAGGCAGTAAATTTGCAATTAAAATAAACAATAAAAAGTTAGAATGGAATTATATGAAATATGTTTTTACATATGTAAATATGTATCGACATAGGTATATTAAGTTTTTAAATTTGGTAATAATTTCAGCTTAATACGTTCGATACATCGATATATCGATATTTTTAATTAATATATATCGATATTCTTAAAAAATATCGATACGATATAAATCGATATATTTTTTTAATTTGCCCATCCCGAGTATGGACTGAAAGCGTTGCGGATTATCGAATTTACCGCTTAATTGAGGTAACATTTTCTAATCGTTTTTACATAGACTAGTGTTTGCCAAGTGGTTGAAATTCGACAATAAATATTTATACAAATATAAAGAAAACATACATATATGTAAGCATGTATACGAATATACATGTTTCGAGCATTTGTTTTTTTTTTGTATTACTAGATCGAATTGACGAGGGACCAACCTCCGGTCCATATGTTCTCTTCCAGTCAAGTCCTTGAATGTTTAATTAAATTTTGTACGCGAATCATCTTTCCAGACAATTATACAGAGTACACAGCTAGAGGGGTAGTTTCGTCGGGAATTTCCCGATTTATTGCTTTTCCGATCACTTTAAAATTTGTTGATTTCAAAATATAATTTGACTTTCCTTCTTAGTCTATGAAGTAAAAATTCTTAAATAGTTTCTCATGTTCGGTTTGTGTTACGTCTTTTTGACAGTCAAATTTACAGTTCGCAAAGTAGTTTTATTAATTCACCATTTCTTTTCGTACTACTTCTTTATCTAGAGAGCTTGTATAAGCTTCCCCCTGCCTGGTGGTTGCTCTGTCGCACTTTTCGCTTACAAGATTTTTGGCAGTTCTCCCTGACTAACCTGCTACGTTTGAAGCTCCATTTTTATTGGGATGTTTCTTTTTGCAATTTTAATTGTGGTAATACTGTGGTAAAAATATTAATTAAACTCAAAGTAGATTTTCCTTAACTTAAAGTTGAGTAATTAAATACTTATGTAAGTCTATGAATTACTGAAAATACCACTAAGTAAGGAAACCGATTTTTTACCCTCCACCACCACTAGTGGTGAATGAGGGTGTACTAAGTTTGCCATTCCGTGTGAAACTTTTTTATTATAGGTCTAAGACCCCATAAAGTGCATATATTCTGACTCCTTGAGTAATTCTAAGTCTATTTAGCCTTGTCCGTCTGTCTGTCCGTCTGTTGAAAACACGCTCACTTTCGAAAAACGCAAAAGAAAAGAACAAACTTGGTCTCAAATTGCTTGTAGTTATCCTAACCAGTTTGGGATTAAAATCCAGCAACATCGGTTCGGTAGGATCAGAACTATGAATCAAAATGTGGAACCACTACCCTAAAAAAATTGATCATTTTGAAAAAAAAAAAATAAATGGTAGAATAATGCCCGGAATGATATAAAATTTTGCACAAATCCGCTTAATACGACTGTAAATCATTTAGTACGTCTAAAACCGTAATTAAAAATGTTATCCTAATAAAGTTTGGTATATCACAGTTTTATAAGACTGCTAAATTTCGATTGATAAATGAAGATCGGTCCACAATTTACCCTAGACCCCATATAAACCCAACTGCTGGAAAACAGCTTAGTACTCCTAAAACCGTAATAAATAATGCTATCATAATGAAATTCGGTAGGTTGCAGTTTTACAGGACGAGAAATCACACTGCCAAATCTCGTGAAGACACTAGGCTCCACACGCAAAGAAAAAACATGGTTGATACAATCACAATCGCAAACTATCATTAATGTTTGTGGTTATGATTGTGTCAAACACGTCTTAAGCAACAATATATATTCAGTACTAATGATTTTAGATAATTGTTGTCTTAAACATATTATTATGTTTAGAAGAAAAATGCGCACGATCTTTCAAACCATTTTTCTATATTTCCCAATACCATGCAAAATGTCTACTTCATTTAGACATTTTATATGGTTCTTACAATAAAAACAATAAAAAATGTAATTTAAAAAATTTATATTTTATTACAAATATAATAAATAAAATATAGCATACATATATTAAAAATAAAATTAAATACACATATTCATATACCTGTGTATGTGTTTTAATTTGTAAATTAACGTTGTGTGGTACAAATATATCCAAAAAAATAAGAATTC
Organism: Pollenia amentaria; assembly: GCA_943735925.1. Lineage (NCBI taxonomy): Eukaryota > Metazoa > Arthropoda > Insecta > Diptera > Polleniidae > Pollenia > Pollenia amentaria. The sequence continues at coordinate 68,424,589 of OX031007.1, read as the reverse complement.
CGTTCACTTAAGACTTATAAAAAAAGTCAAAAACAAACTTACCTTTTATTTCTTTTATGAAATCTACTACATATATTGATATACTGTTGAACCGTTTTTGAAAAAATTCGGCGCTGATGACAAAATTATGTGTCAAAATTTGTTATAGGTTTTTTTTGGCTGCAAGAAAGACAAAGTAATTGCATATTTATATATTTTTATAATTATATTTAAATAACTTACCTGTTTCAATAAACGTATAATAATTTACATCGTTAGTTTTGCAAGGCAGCATGGCATTTTTCTCCCCGAAAAATGTTTTAATTATTCTGTCATCATTCATGTTTCCTGATTAACTGACGCTCGCGGACGGAGAAAATTTTATTTTCTTTATAAGCACACACTGTTTGTTTTGACAATAAATGTTTGCATCTTAAGAGAATGTGTTTTCAAGCAAACAAAAATGATGGTATTAAACATGACTTTTGTATTCAACTAATATTATGATTTTAACTGTGTAGTTGAAAATATATATATTATAGTAGTTAACATATCAAATAATTTAATATGTTTAGCTAGACCAGAGTACCTTTTTAGGTGTAAGCCACCATATAATATTATTATAGTGAATTTAAAAATCTTAAGGACAAAAAACAATTTTTTTAATTATATTAAGACTATAATTAATTTATGAGGGTAAAAATATTAGGCAAGTATGAACAGAAATGGTCGTAGTGACCATTCATTAATCATGTTTTTTCTCTGCGTGCATATAAACCCTACTCTCGCAAAACAGTTTATTGCGCCTAAAACCAAAAAAAGCCCACTTTGGGAAAATAATTAAATTCGCCTTAAACCATAACAGATATAGATATTACGATAAAAGTTCTTCCAACTTAGATTCATATGGCCAGAAAAAATACCATGCAATTTTGTGAAATTCACTGTTAACGCTAAAACTAATTACACTGCTGTATTGAAATTTATTCTAATTTATTTTTTTTAATACTAGAAATCAGTCTTCAGAATTTTGGGTTTATTGGTCCATAATTTGCCATAGGTCCAATACAAATTACCCTCCTAAAAATAATTTCAGTTCGGCTAAAACTGTTACGCATCATGATATTTTACTCAAGCCAGTTCAAAGTTCTAACAACAATCGTATAAAACTTTCTTATTGTCGGTCAATAACTTAATATAGTCTTACCGCAACCAATTTTAATGCTGACGTTCGTTGTTGTAAAGCTTATATATATGTACATATTTATCATATAGACCCGACTCCTGTCGGTGAACAGTATCAATTAGCACTCTAAATTGTTTTGAATAAGTTTTAAGATTTTTAAATCTGAGTACTACGGTTCTATTTGCAATTAAAGTTTCTACATGGTTCTATCTGCAAAATAATATAGGCCTTCTAGGTAAACAAGGTTATACCAGCCAGTAAGAGCCTTGTTAATTGAATTAAAAAAAAAAAAAAGAATCTAGCCATATTGAATATCTCTGGTGCTGTAAGAGATATACAAAAACTGAGAACGTGAAACAAAAGAGTGTAGCCTGTTGAAAGCGATGCGAAAATGTTGGCAAAAATGTTAGTTAAAACCTTGTTGTCCTAAAGTCGCGATGTATAAAAAATTTTTAATATTAGCACAAACATCATGTTGTTGTCAAACAGCTTGTGTCGTTTATTTGACTCTTAACCTTTAACAAGTCAGTTTGAAGAAACTTTTAAATCGAACTCATTTATTTAAATCAAAACGTTCCTATGGACGATTATTATACATTAACAGCCGTATTGATAACGAAAATTTGGCATCATAATACACTTAGTCATGGTTCAGACTTGCAATTTTTTTCTGCGGCAATTCTTGATTGTATTGGTGAGATGAGTACCCCTCCAAATTGTCTCACCCCTCTCACCACTAAACTCAAGAACTGCTGCAACAAAAATTGCAAGTCTGAACGATGACTTACCAAACTCTGGCTAACTATTTGCTAAACTCTTGTTAACCAGCTGCCAAACGTTTGTCAACTTGTGAAAAAAGCCGTTTTATATCAAATAATTTTGTTTTTTTTTTAATTTACTATCTTTTTTTTTATTTTTAAATTTATTTTAATTCTAAAAACCTTTTAAAATTTATATGTATATGTGGAGGGGGGAAAATGAAATGACGGAACCAGCGATGAATAATGCAAAACATTTTGCATTTTTGAGCAATATAATATCGCATCATTAAAATTCAGAGTTGATTTATTAAAAATTAGCTGACAGATAAAAGTTTGCTATGAATTAACTCCGTGCTAACAAGCTGCTAAGCTTAATCGGCATTTTAGTAAGAAGCTCGTTATACGTAGTGTACAAACTGTGGCTAACTTTTTGTTATGAATACTGTAAATATCTTGACTAGTATATACAACAGGTTCAGAGATAAATGTGCGCTAATTACCTATTATACACGAGTATAACAGCTAACTTACTCTTCAATTGAAGTAATATTTCCTTTGAATGCAGGGTTTTCTAACAGTCTTTTTAAGTTTAAAGCAAGGGACCATCACGGCATTCGATACTGGTATAATTTCTAATAGAGTTTTAAAGAAAATGGTAATTTATGTTCAGTACACAAATATATATTTTATAAGTTGTATATTCCTTAAAACAAAACTATAATTTTTTTTATTTCCTCAGATAACTCTGGTCCATCTGGTTTCCATAGTACGCCTTCTTCTAAATACAATACCTACAACAGTTACGCTTCTGTCGAAGAACGTCCATCTGTAGATAGTTTATTAAATGAGATGGACAATGCTTCTTTATATGCTGTACCCAATGGGTAAGTTTGATTTATTAATATTTTATTAATGTTTTGTAACTGTTATTAATATAAAAATTACTTCAACTTTATTTCAGAGCACGCACTAAATCACCAACTCCTGGCCGTCATGTAACAATCACCGTACGTGAAACAAAAACCGAAAATCTTGTTGGCCCTGAAGGACCTGGTGAGTTTGGTTTTATTTTCTATAAAAATGTATTATAAAATATTTTATTTTTTTAGTGAGACAAATGGAAGAGAAAGTTGTTAAACAAAAAGACTCTTTTACACCAAATAATTCTGCCCATCAAGCTTATGCTTCATCGGCAACAAAAGAATTGGACGATTTAATGGCGTCATTGTCAGATCTTAAGGTAAGCTTTGAAATGTATACTAAAGGCCTTCATCATAAAAATAATTAAATAAGGTCACCCAAACAAATTTTCTATAAAGCGTTCAATAAATTTAAAATAATTTTCATAAATTAGCCCTGCTAGCAAACGCTGTTTATGTGGCGATTATGTTTAATATATAACTCCTAAAGGAATCTTCTAATGATTATCTGACGAGTTACAATAACAAATAAATCTAATTTTTTTTATTTATTTATTTGAAATTTATTAATTAATTAAACTTTTGCGACTCTGTATGAGTCATATAACAATTACTGAGCTACCTAAATAAGAGTGTTTTTCTTTACATGCTTTCTGAAAGACTCGTTAGATGATCTTTACACACATCGCAAAAGATTCCCTCTACGATATAAGCGTCTTTCGCTGTTTTGTCGAAGTATCTCACAGGGGAATCAGCTTGTGTAACAGTTTCTCCCGTGCGAGGAATCTTTTACGATTAAAAGATGCGCTCGTCGGTGAGCAGAAACGCTCTTCATGAGATTCCCAGTAGACTCTTACACGATTGAAAATGCTAGCTGGGAGAGAATAAATATTTAAATACCAAGCAAGAAATGTGAAATTACGATTTAATATTTTTTTTGTAATTAACTTTTTAATAATTTGATCCAATTGAACTTAAATTATATTTATATTTTATACAGTAGTTTAACAACTAGAACCTTTTGAGTCATTCTTAACTGTTGTGCATTTCAACCAATGATTAATTACTAAAATTAATTGTTTAAAAATATAACGGATCAGTTTTGTTCGATATTTTGAATGTTGGAATGTAATTGTTTTTGAATAAATTCATTATAGTACGTTTCCACTTATGTGTTTTGGACTACAAAACTATTTTTGCTACTTGTTTTCCCATACATTTTTCTTGTTCGAAAAACTCAAACAAAAACCAGTTTTGCTTTTAAACTGCATTGCTTCTATGATTATGAATTTAACTCTGGGTTATCCATTAAAGTGATTGACAAATTCGAAAAAGTGACATATTCGGTGTATGTATATGTATTACTGATGTCACAAATATTCGTAATCGTATTAGCCAAATTCAGGTGTATATTTAGCGAATACATAAAATGATTAAATATTATATTTTCATATATTGTTATCAAGCTTTAGGTCGTTTTTTTTTATAAAAATCAATTAAAATATTATTTATTTTTCAATATTTCGATTTCCGTTGGAAATCTTCTTGAGGAAATTATTTTAAATAATATAAAATTACAAAATTGTTTTTGACAATAAATGGAAAAATAAAAATTGAAAAAATAAATTTAAAATTGTAATTAACAAACTTAAAATCAAGGACCTGAAAACGTTTTTTTTTTATGTTTTTAAAAAAATATTTATCATTGGTGTTCGAAAAATATTTTAAATTGTACAATAACCAAAAATAGATAAAAATATTTTGTTTGATATTGTTTCTTAAAGTTCAAAATAATAAAGTTCTTAAAAAAAACGTTTTTGAGAAAAATATTTTTTTTTTGTTCTTTTGTACAAAAAATTAAGAACCGAAAACTTAATTTTTTCTTTTTAAAAATTTAAAAATCATGCGTACAAAATAATTTTTTTTTTCATCAGTTTAAAAAAATAAAAGCAAACACAAAAAAAAGATATTTATTTTTTCAGTACAATATTATTTTGTACATTAAAAAAAAAAAGAGCCGAAAACTAAAAATTTAATTTTTTTAATTGACAAAATTTAAACTCATACGTACAAAATTATAGTAAAAAATATAAAGCTAATAAATAATAAGTAGTTATAACATGATAAAGATTATCCTAGAACTAAATAGTAATCTTATCAATTACCTTGATGTTGAGTTTGAGCAACAATAAATTTTCTACATGCTCAGAACTTAAATTCCTTCTATTTTTGGTCATAATAATTGGCAAAGCACTGAAGGCTGCCTCCACAGATACCTGTGTTGCGGGTACAGCTAATGCAACAGCAGCTAGTTTTGATAATTAAGAATCTCTAAGGATTTTTTTGCATTTGCAGTTTTAAACACAATTTTATATTTTAATTTTAATTAAAATTCACAATTTTAACTTCAAATTGAGTTTTTATTGTTAGTTTCTAAAAACAAAAAAAAAAAAATATTTTTCTCAAAAACGTTTTTTTTAAGAACTTTATTATTTTGAACTTAGAAGAACAAAAAACACAAAATAATTTTTTTTTTTTTTTTTTTTGTACAGTTGAAAACATGTTTTGAACACCAATGATAAATATTTAAAAAAAAAAAAAAAAAAAAAAAAATTAAAAAAACGTTTTTGTGTATTTTTCAAATTTTTGTTTTTTTGTTTCTTTTCATGTACAAAACACATATTGTACTTAAAAAATAAATATCTTTTTTGTGTTTCCTATTTTTTTTTTAACTGATAGAAAAAAAAAATTTATTTTGTACGCATGAGTTTTGAATTTTTCAAATGAAAAACTTAAATTTTAAGTTTTCGGTTCTTAATTTCTGATGCCTGCTTAAAATAAAAAGAGGAAACCAAACAAATTTTTTAAAAATATTCAAAACTGAAAACCAATTTTAATTTCCCTTTCCGTCAATGTATTTATTTTTATTTAATATATATTTTCAGCCTGTGCTATGCCATCTGAACTAAATTTTATAAATAATCAAAGACAAATACCTATTTATAATTTTCCCTACCATCAACTTATTTATTTTTATTCAATAAATGTCTATAAATCTGAGCTAATCCCTCAGTATCTTTCTTAAAATTAATCCTCTTCTCAAATGGAACATTATTAATCTGTAACATTTCTAGCATATTATAATTGTCTATGTTCGAAATAAATGTGTTGATAATGCCGTTCCATGGGCTGTATTATAATTTCTATGTTATTTGTCATGTTTATGTCCTGCTAATCTAGTTTTCAGTTTTGCCCCAGTTGTTCCTACATATATTTTCCTACATCGTTTATTATCATTGCCACACAATGAATCTTATAAACTAAATTAGACATATCCGACTTTTGTAATCTATCCTTAGTTTTTGTGAATAATCTCGCAACATTTTTATTAACCTTATGCCATTCTGTATTTCCCTTTGTCATTTATATTTGAGTTTTCTAATCTTTCCGAAAACCCAGGTACATAAATAAATGTTTTATAAATTTTTGGTTCCAACATTTAATCAATATTACCAGATCTTGTTATATAGTATTGTCTTACTAATTTGCAAATAATAATAATAATTTTTATTTAAATACAAGTAAAAGGTATAGTCCGTCCAGCCCGATAATAAGTTTGATACCCTACACTACAGAATAGAAAGACACATTTTCGAGAGTGTACCCTATTTGGGACCCATGGGCAATCATGGACCGGAAAAAAATTATAATTTGAGGTTAAGACTCATGTAAAAGTTTTTGTGCTAATTATTATATAGCAGTGATGGAAAATTCAAAAATTAAGATGGTACTGACCACCAAGCAAAACAGTACTTTAGATAACATTTTGGTACTTTTTATAAAACATATTTCTTATTAAAAAATATACTTAAAAAACAAAAAATTTTAAAAAATTAAAAAATATATTAATTTTAATATAAAAAATATAAAATTTTGGTAAACAACACACAGAAAAAAATCAATGTAAATCGTCGAAAACGAGGTTGATTTTACATTTTTCGGTTACAATAACTTGCTAGCAATATTTTTCTTTTAAAATAACTTAAATTCATATAAATTTAACATTCCAGTAAAGTTAGAGCAAACTGGCCATAGTATATAACTAGTATGCCGACTGGTGAGAACGTTCTCTTTTTTTTATAACTCTCATCACACATATACATAGGTTCTGTGTGAATTCAACACACATAAGAACAACAAAAACAAAACAAAATTTGAAATTTTTCAATTTAAAATTTTTCACAATATAACACTTCATGTTTAATTTTATGACTTAAACACATAATTAATAATTTTTTTCAATACATTTTGCTAATTTGCTTTTGCAAAATGTTTTTATTTTTCACAAACTAAAAATTTTTAAATAAATTTTTTTGACACTAAATTTTTTCTGTTATTAATATTATTAAAGCCAGCAGAGTAGCATTTTGTGGTATAAAAGTAATATTTGAAATCATTAATTATTTATATATTATCCGATATTGCAGAATAACAATTTAGCAAACATGGCTTTTAAAAGTTTATAAATGCAGCCAGCATTCAATAAATTGAAAATTTATTGAACTAAGAAAATTTTATTTTGGAAAAAAAAATTGTTGCCACATTCTATACGATTTTATGCAACTATGTTTAGTGGTGGAAATAGTTTTATACACCAATACATTTGAAAAAATCTTACTAATATAAACATAAAATTTGTACCACTGACAGTTGAGTTATGTACCTGTCAAAGAGTCGGCATACTAGTTGTATACTATGAAACTGGCATTGATATTGAAATAACATTATGACTCACGTTGAATTAAAGTTGTTTCAAGTTAAACCAACTTGAATTTCTTGTAGAATCAGCTTAATTTGAGTGTAAAATAACAGTGAGAAGAAGCTTCAGAAACAATATATGTTTTTGTTTTAGAATAATTGTAAACACTTATCCCCTAAACTTGAGAGAGAAAAAGAATATTATTATTTATTTTTCTGTTGAACTTTGTTGTTTTCCCCGATGTTTACAGAAGCACTCACAATTAAAAGACACCAGCTGAAGAGGCCCGATATGTTTTCGTCATCATTCTACTTCGAGAATTTGATGTATTTAACTAAATAATTATGACCAAAAGAATACGGGAATTTTTCTTCTTTTTTAAAATTATTTTAAATATAAAAAAAATTCATGTTTTTCTTCTTGAAGTGGTGTTGTTGTTTTCACACATAACACGTAAAACAGGATTTTATGAATTCAATATTGAACAAAGTTATTTTAACATTATTCATTTAAAATTAATATAAAATAATGATAATTTTAAACAAAATCCGTACTTTAGCCGAAATTGACTATGATTTTCAATCAACACTGCTCCTTGTTGATTTGACATTGGTATTTTTTCTGTGTGCATGTATAAACATATACTTTCTAAAATTGGATAAATCTCAACACATTGGAAGCAGCCTCCATTTTTGGCAAAGTTTCAAAGCATCTTTTTAGTTTCGTTCTTCATCCCCGAACAAAAAGTTTATTACATATTTTCTAGTGGTGTTCAAAAAAAATTTTTGTTAACTATTGGTGAGTAAAAATAGTAAATACATACTATATTATACTGTTATTGAAACGCATTAAAAATGGCATTGGTACTTGAAGAATATCAATATTTTTGCAACAAAAAACATGGACGATAAAGAACAATAAGTGCATGTTATTGGCCCGTAGAATATTTGGTCAATGTTTAAAAAAAAGTCACCATGGATTTCTTTACAAGGAAGCATAAAAAGAAAAGAGTACTAAAACTGACGTGGGGGTACTGTGGTATTTATGAAACGAAAAAGTACTGAAAATAGTACCATAGTACTGAATTTTCCATCACTGTTATATAGATATCTTATCTATATGAGATTTATTTGCCTTGAAGTGAGTTCAGGATAGGGGCTTATATGGGTACTATTGTTAATTTTGGAAATTATTATCTCCAATTTGTATGCCAATACCAACATTAATAAGAAAGTTATGGCATTTTAAGGTATTTTCGGGAGTGGTATTTGTATGGAAGCTTTGGTCAAATATGAACTGATTTTAAAAAGATTTGGCAAGATGATTTATGTTGCAAAAACCCAACATAATAAGAAAGAAGTTTGTATGGGTCCTTGTGAAATTATGGACCGATTCTCACCTTTTTCATCAAATTATCTTTAAAATTGCGACCAGTACTTTGCGCACAAGGTTACATGGAAAGGCAACCAAACAGCCAGCCGTACGAACGGATGTACATCGTTAGATAGACTCAGAAATAGATTTTAAGTCGATAGGTATGCTGGTCACTCTGGTCACTGGCTAAGGGTATCACAAAGGGACCGTTATAAGGACCCAAGTTAACCGTCCTCGTGTCGGCTGCTCATTGAATCTAACCTAAGTTAACTAAAAGTAAATTTGTATAATTTGGTAACGTTTTTCAAGCTTGAATCTATTTATAATGATTTTTCAGAGTATACTGATCATAAATGTCAAAAAGTGAGCGTAGTATCACAGTTCGTTTTAGCTAGCCACTTCGAAACTTCTATCGGGCTTAAGAAAACAACCTTTACAATTAAAAATTTAGTGGTCATGAAAGAAAATACTATTTTAGCGCTGGGGCTATTACTAAAGTGAATATTATACATACATACTTATATAAATAGTACTTCAGTACATACATAAATTGTACATTGATTTGAAATCAAAAAAAAGTATTTAGTATTGACTCAGCTACCATTTTGTATCATAGTCGAATCTTTTAGGAATCACCTTTACGAGCAAAATATGTGCTTATTTTTTGATCATAAATGTTGCATGCCCTCCTTGTGAGAAAATGTTACCCTACCGATGAATCACCTGAAAGAATCATTTGTGATACAATTTTCTGATTCCTTCTTGAGTATTTAATGAATCATATGTGACTCCTTTTTCAATCGCTCTAGTGATCAATTGTTGGAACATATGAATCGCTCAAGTGATAAATCAGTTTTTAATCATTAAAAGCGATCTGAGAAAACTCATTTAGGTGATTTTTACAATAAATTACCACCCAAATGCTGACTGCAAATAGAAAATTGTACATTAAAAAATATAATTTTGCAAGTAAAACATGTTTAAGAACAAATACCGACTAAACAGTTTTTGTAGCAATAAGGAAAAAGTGCTTAAGTCTACTTTTTAGTTTGGTAGGAAAGCAAGTTAAATCTTTAAAAGCGATTTTTGAAAATTTACTCCTACTAGTGATTGTCCAATATTCGAAATTCGACCATTAATTTTTATGTAAATATGTAGAAAACATAGTTCATCTAAGTGTACGAGTATATGAATTTAAATGTTTCGAGCATTAATTTTTTCCATCTTAGTCGATCGATTTGGTGTGAATGTTTAATTTCATTTTGTAAGTTCAATCTAAAAAATATCAGAATGTAGCAAATTTATAAACCAAAAAGTATCAAAAAGTCCCCTCTTATAGATTCTCATCTACTCAGGACATTTCATATTTAATTTTATGTTTTTATGTCTAATATTGACAAAAATTTATCAAAGTACCAGATGTAGAACGAAAAAGTACCCCCTTAAGCCTATAGTACACGTCATGTAATAAGCCACATGCGTATGAGACTCTGACGTCACGAGAATGTTTAGCACTTCGGTTGTAGTTTTTGAATAATACGTAGTGATTACATGCAACGAAATTTTGATAAAACACGAAATGTAATTTTGTCCCAAAATTAAAATGTAGCCGAAGCTGCCACTTTAGCAAAGATAGCACATGTAAATGTCTACATGAAGCAAATGTATGCATTTGACGTGCGTGTATGGACGAAATCTAAATGTGTAAGTGAATTTCTAGCACACGGCATGTTACCAGTAATTGACATCGTTGTCAATTTTATTCTTTGAGCAATGTTTTAACGCATTTTAATAATTCTTTCAATATAAACAAAATTCAAAAAGTAACGGACTAAGAACAAAAAAGGGCCAACATTTTTCATCGTATAGGTTCCCATTCACTCAGGACCCTGCACCTATAATTTTATGATTCTAAGTTCAATATTATAGAAAATTCAAAAATTACCACTTGCAGCATTTTGATACTTTTTTCTCCCCATTAAGGTTCGGTTGACAAAGGAGTAAAGTGTTCCTAACTGGTTTGCCTTTGTCGATTTATATAGTCGAAATATTCGAAACTGGTTTTTGAAAAATATCGAATAATCGATCACCATACTTTTTTTTATTATTTGGTAGAAAGAACTTTGTGTAATTGGAAAAAACAAATTTTTTATATGTGTTAGTAGCAAATTTTGCAAAGTAGGGAAGTGCTCTTAACTGTTTTGCCTTTGCCGATTTATATATAAGATTCTAATATAACCATAACTTCTCCGCGGCAAAGTTTTTTAAGTTGTTATTTCTAAATATTCCTAACGTCACAGATCGGAAGTAAACATCAGTTATTTTTTTAAATGTTATTGCACATTGAAAAATATATAAAGAAAGTCATGTTGCTATAACTTCCTAAAAAAAATCATACAAAATAATTGAAACTTTGTCCATGTTTACTTTTGAACGTATAGATCTCTGAGCTGTCATTGACTCAAATTTAGCTTAAATCAACTTAAGCACTTTTTTTGCAACAGATTTATAAATCAAGTTTTCTAATTTTAAAATTAAATTCTTGGGAATTCTTAGTTCAAGGAGTTTAAAATTTGGAAAACATTTGCAAGGTTTGTAGTTTTGTGTATTTTGTTTTAATTCTTATTTCTATACATATTTTCGTCCAGCACTTCACATTTTATTTAAGCTTAAGTAATTTCTCCAAGAAGTATTTTCTTAGCCAAATTTAAAAACAGTTTAATTAGAATGTTCCTCAGTTTTTTTTTTTACATTCGGGCCTGTTCGAAGTCGTTTCAAAATCAAACTAATTTTGAAAACGAGCCTGTAAAGAAAGTTCATAAAAACACAGAAAATATTATTAATTTTCTCCAATCACCAAATTTATACCAAATTCATAATATCAAGCAAACAATAAGTTGATTTTGCACCTTTTACCAAAATGATTATATTGATTACTAAAAATTGTAAAATTTTTAATATTTTTTTTCAATAAATTATATTTTGAATTTTAATTAAAAAAATTATCAAAAAACTTTGCCATTTAAAGCAATGTGTTCATTTATTTAAATAAATATTGGCATTTTCCAATAACGAGTCTACATGTTTAAATTATTTTATTTTAAACGAAAAAAGTTAATTAAGATTTTTTGCTATTTAATAAAAATTTTAATTGAAAATTTATTTCAAAACAACTAAAATGTTAATTAAATCAAAATTAAATTTTTAATTTTCGTTCAACTAAAAAAATAATTGATTCAATTATCACATTAATAAAATTTAAATACTTTTTAAACCATTTTTTTTTATTGATAAAACACTTTCTTCTGTGAATATTCTTTTTTTATAAACTTTATACTTTGAGTAACAAATTTATATACAAGAAAAACTCTTAAAACAGGAAATACTACAGTCATTTTGTAAATAATTGAAATAAAAATCTCGTTCGCTTTCAATTTCGCTTCATTTCGATTTCTGGAAAATACCCGATTATTTTATATATACGTTATAAAATTCTAGAACAGGTTAACGAGAGTTACATTGAGTATCGATAGTGGGCCTTGTGTTAGATTATGGGAATAAAATGTTTTTTTTGCACATTACAGGAAATTTCAATAAGGTAATTCAGGTCACAAGTTGCACTCCTGCAAAAAAGCAAAATCTACAAAAAACACATAGACAATTAGTTGTGCACAAATAATTGCTTACGTGGTTGTTGTTATGTTTTTGCACTTTCGCTTTTTCGCAAGGGTGCAAGTTGTGACGTGAATAACCTTAATATCATTTTAACATTGTGAGGTTTCATGACACTACACTAACATTTTATATTTTACATATTATTGTAATTAAATTATATATATAAATTTTTTTAATTATTGCCCATTCCTTATAAGTTCTAAAAACAAACGTGACGCTTGTGTTATTTTTGTTGCTCACCTGTTAAACAATAATTATATATTTTTTTTTAATTATTTTAATAATTTTTTTAAAATTAAAACATAATGAAAAAAATATAATGCGATTTTAACAAGTAGAATTTGTAACAATTAGTGTGAAAATTCTTGAATGAAAGATGAACAAATTGAAGAAAATTTTTTTGTTGTCAACAATTTTAATGGTCAACTGTCTGGGAAATTACACGGTCGCCTTTAGAAGACCTATAAATAAGAATGATAGCATTGGACTGATAAAGTGCTTTTTCTTCCTTTGGTATGTACATTGAAATACAGTGGAATGTCTTCAAAATATTGTTTGTTTTTTTAATGAGAATTCCTGACCATTAGCAAATAGAAAGAATAAGGAAAATGCCTATGAGTTCTTTATTTAGAGATTTTACTGCAGGTGTACATACGTACGTACTGCTTTACTTAGTAACAGTCCCATTCAGAAATTCAGAAATATTCAGGAGAGGCCAAAAAAATTTTTTTTTTTGAAAACATGATTGCAGCTGATGTCAGATGCTTTGTCAAAAGAGTATAGAGCACGCTCTAATTGAAATTTTGTCAGACGACTTTGTGACTGACTTTTACAGAAGCAAAGCTATAAAGGTAACACACGACATGTCTGTATGCATTTTGCAGCGGGAAATTTGAAAAGTCAGATGTAAAAAACATGTCGTGTTCGGGTACCTTAGGGATTATTTGTAGTGTGACTATTTTCGTTATATTGTGGTCGATTTCACCAATTCTATTTAAATATCAATTCATATTTAAATATAGTTTTTCATATATGTAATTTTATTTTTATTTGACATAAGAAACTAATTTTAAACATAAATTTATATATAAATAAATTAGTGAAACTGGCCATTAGTGTGCGACATGTTGGTATTTCTATATTTTGTTATTGGGTTTTTAAATGTTATAAAAATAATAATGTCATTTATATACCAGGATATGCGTTCCGGAATGTTTATGGTCTCACTTTTCCTATTTCCCCCCTAAATTGGTCCTATTTTAGTAGCTTTTTTTTCATCAATACATACCAATATTTATAGGGCAGTTATGGTATTAAATTTTTTTTGAGTGGTATTTGTATGGGAGACATGGTTAAATGTGGACTGATTCCAAAATTAATTTCGTAAGATAATTAAGGATGAAATAAAATATATTTGGGCCAAATTCTGTCTAAATGCCAACATAATAAGATGGCTTATGAGCACACAGACTCCTTTAAGAAAAAAGTTTATATGGGTGCTATGTGAAATTATGCCCATATTCTCAAAATTTTCAAAAAAAACTTATGAACAAAATTTCATTAAATTATCTTATCAATTGGATAGACAGCCAGACATCAGGACGGACGACTCAGATACTGATTCTAAGTCGATCGGTTAACTTCAATAAATATTTGTATGTGGTTCACATATCAGTATAAGCTCATAATACCATTATCACTTAAATAAGATCAATATAAGTCATACTATTAAGATTTATATCGTCACCTAAAATGCAAAAGGTCGTTACAACAAAAAGTTCGAAATAGAGTTTTTGATTCATTCTCGTTTTTTTTATTAATCTCTTTGTTCCCAAAAAATCTTGTTATTAATTTTGTAAAGTGTTTTGCTTCTCCTGTAAAAAATAAGTGTTGTTTCGCCCTTTTGCATTTTAGGTGACGATATTTTAACAAAATATCGTGACGATATTTTAACAAAAATAACATTAAAAACCTCAAACAAATTCATAAAAATTAAATAAAAACTAATTGTTAAAGCAAACACAAAATGTATACGTTTTTGTAATACTGGAAACATTTCTTTCTCCAGGGGTTTTTAGTATAAATATGTACTTTCAAAAATGAATTAATTCATTTATTAATGATGTGCTAATAATCCCAATTTTTGAATGAAAACACTGAAATTTACTGTTGTGGGAAAGCTAGTTTCTATACGCATTTCGCTGGTTGCTTAGGCCAGCTCGTCAGGAAACTTTTTCCAAATACTTTAGAAAAGCTAAAAATATTATACAAGTAAGACCATAAAGTGAATAAGAATTTTAAACACTCAGGTCTTAAATGTAACAATATCAAAGCTTCAACAAATACACAACAATAAACCGTCAATTTTTCTTTCTTACATTCCCCTACAATTGGCTGGTTTTTATTCAACACGAATTGTAGTTGTAAGAGGATAGAAAGAAAAAACAAAATTAAAAAAACAAGTTGCTTAAATAAAGCAGCCTGCCATTTCTGTTTTTTATTTGCCGGGCACATGCAAATTTATTATAAAAAATTATTTTCGGGAATGAAATATTTATTATTAATTAATTCATTTATTAATGATGTGCTAATAATCCCAATTTTTGAAAATATACTGCGTTTTAAAATTTCCAACGCCACAAGATATGCAGCGCTGGAAATTTAAAAATTCAATATTCAATTTCTGTAACAACAAAAGCAACAACAAAATTTAAAAATATTTTTGACTTTGTTTTTGCTTTCAATGTAATTCTTTGGCGTTGCGTTGCGTTTTACATGATTATGATTAGGGCCTAAATCACTTTGAAGCTTATATTCATCGTAATCCAACTGTTCAACAGGCGGAAATCATTTGTTTGTTTTATAAACAGTGACTTTGGTTGAATAAACTGTAAGTTTTTTAAACGAACAGTATCTTAATTGGTATATATTTTTATCACTAAAATCAAATCCTTATATTATTTGTTTTAAAATGAAAGAATTTCAAATTACACCTGTTCTAAACCTCAAAGAAATTACCTACGCTCTACCCACAAGAGTAAAAATTATACCAAATTCACGTAATTACCCACAAAGTGGCAACACTGGGGGCACTTAAAAAAAAATTAATTTAATCATATCCAATCAGTGTTCGAAAAAAACAGAACATTATATAGCTTTCGGCTCACAAACCCTGAAACGATATCTATTTTTTTAGGGTTTGTGTAGACGAATACAACCCTTAAAGCCTTTACTATTTTTAAGACAGTAGCGATTATTATATAGTGTTCTGTTCTTCGTTATAAAACAACATAATTGTAGTGGTTCTATAGACATACATTATATTTTAACGTTCTATAGTGTTTCTGTTTTTACATTGATAAAGAAATGAGCAAACAAAAAATTTTAGCAACGACCACAGTAGAAATAGCTTGTGTGTGTATTGTGCACAGGTTTTGTTTGTGTAAAAATTTTTCGCTGGCTTTTTGCCAGGTTTTCGTGTATTTATTTTGTTTTTGTAAAAAAAATTTTTTTTACCAGCCAAAGGGGCGCTAAGCACAACTGAAACGAACAAACAATAATGTGCTGAACCGAACACAACGAAGCTTGTGGTTTAAAAAAACAAAAACAGAACGCCATTAAATGTTCGCATCCTTCTGTTGCTCGAAGATCACAAACAGGGAAAAATTATTTTTGTATTTTCCCCAAATCTACCGAACAGAACTGTAAGGAACGATATTTATTGTTTATTTTCGAACACTGTTTCCAATATATTTATCAAAACAAAAAATAATTAATAATGAACTCAAATACCCCAAGTTCCATTTTTATATTTTTTTACTTTTAGAAGACTTACTGCCTGTTTTTTTCAAAGAAAAATTAAAATTTTCGCTTGGGAATTTATTTAACAATAAAGAAACTCCAATTTGTTTTAGTTTTCAATAAAAATCATTTAATTTAATTTTCATTTAAATTTTTTTTTTATGAGGAAAGAAATTTTGCAACATGAAATGAATTACAATTTATTGATAATTTTTTATTCTTGACTGAGTTGGGAATTGAACCCAGGTTTTCGCGGACAGGTTTTCCTGACTAGTTTCGATTGTAATCACACAATCTCTTCAGTGGAGTTTGCCGTTTAGCACTCACCGCCATTGACGACGGATGACGTCATTAGTCTAACATCAATCTTTAAACCAAATGGTATTTTACCTTGGCAGATCGAAATTTGCTTTAAATGAATGAATGAATTACCTATTTTAATTGATTTAAATTAAAGTGTTTATTTTAGTTTAAAAAAACGGCAGTTAATACAAAATACTAGCACTATATTTGAACTCCGGCACGTAAAATTTATTTAAATTATTTGACTTTGACGGCTCACTTTGACCGCAGTAATTTTATCAGTAAGGGGATGTAGAGTTTTATTTACTTTCACCCAATACCAAACACGACTCTAAAGGATTAAGATCAGCTTTCGAATTAATCCTCAATATTAGTCAATTGTAACCCTCTGTGGGACGTGATTGTGGGGTAATAGATCTTGTTTTTTTTTATTAACAGTGTTACGTCTTACGATGTAAAACCCAATTGTGTTCCCAGCATCATTTGCTTGATTTTCCCTAATTATTCAATAAGATTCCTTGAAATGTTTATTTAAATGTCAAAATTTGTTTATTTGCTTTTAATTTTTCTTATTTGCTATCAAGTTTATTATTTTTTATTTATCGTTATATTTAAATTTTATTTAAATGTTTGATGTCAAAAAGATAAATAAAAAGCATTAAATGTTTGTGCAATAATGTAAAAATAACGAAAATAAAGAAAATATATATATGACTTTTTTCATTAAAATATCATAAAATAAATTTCCATATATAAAAAATTGCATTATGAATGTATGTTTAGTTATTTAATAATGACAGATTAATAAGAACAAACTGTTTACACAGTTCAGAATATTAGAAACCTTAGTTGCAATTGAACCTCGATTATCCGCTTCGTACGGGACCGGGCTAAGCTTTGATAATCGAAGAACATGGTTAATAGGTCGATAAATTGTGTAAAACGCAACGCAACACAAACAATTATATGGAAAGCAAAAACGAAGTCAAAAATATTTTATAATTTTGTTGTTGCTTTCTACAGAAACTCATATTGAATTTTAAAATTTCAAACACTGGATATCTTGTGGCGTTGAAAATGTTTAAACTATGAATTTCTGTAGAAAGCAACGACTAAATTAAGAAATATTTTTGACTTTGTTTTTACTTCCAATGTAATTTTTGGTGTTGCGTTGCATTTTACACAATTAGGGCCTAAATTTCGTTAACTCGGAGGTCACTCGATCAAGTCTCCAAGCTTCCAATTTTGTTTCAAGTTTTAATGCACTCACACACTTTTACACTTATACACTCGTACTTAAAAGACTTGATGCGAATTTGTTTCAAATCCTCTTTCCAATTGTGTGTTTTAATTTACAGTAAAATAGAGCTGATTAAACCTTTAAGGAGCTAATTATTTTGATTGTCTTTATAAGTTGTTTTCTTGAGGACATCATGAAAATAAATTGCGTGTAGCCTACGTCATATCTTTCAATTTTTGCGAATTATGACAGCATGTGCAAAAAACTTGAATGTGTGACTGAAGCGTAAAGCCTACTACTCAGGGGGCAAATTATGGCAGTCGTGATCGAATACCTTTGCGATTCGAAAGCAATTTTATTTCTAATTCTTTCACCTAATACTGAACGAATCGAAATAACTTTTTCAGTGTTGTAAAGAATTAACTTGAGTTTTCACAACAATGAACAAATAATTTCGATTCGCCTTAAAGAATTCGAAATAAAATTGCTTTCGAATCGCAAAAGTATTCGATCACGACTGCCATAATTTTCTCCCTGTTCAAATTTCTGAAAAATTTAGAGCAACAGCTATTATTTCACACGAAAAATTTTACATCTATCAATGTTACTTATCTCGCGAGTTTGCACAATTTGACGTTCTTAATCTTTTAAAAAATGCGACATTGTTTTACGTATGTAAACAAAACCCAGATGTATTTTAATAAAAAGTTTTTTTTTTTATAAATGAAACATTTTACAAAAACGAAAGTAAATATGGATGAAAAACTGTAACCGGTTGTGTTATTAATGTTTTTCAGTTCTCATTTAATATTAAGTTTAAACTTTTTTTTATTTGTTTAAAATTCCACGTGAAATAAGTGCAGCCTTATATTATTTGGCAGTTGTAAAAAAATGTTGCCAAAAACATTTCGTAACTTTTTCACAAATTAAACTGAGTACAACTCTATAAACATAATTTTATAGAAATTCCGCACAAGTTTTTTTCATATAAGTTTTAACAGATTTTCACGCGAAATGTTAAACGAGTACCAGGCTTAAAACATGAAATTTAAGTCTACATTTTACAAAGGTATTTTAAATGGGAACGTTCTAAATATGTAAAAGAAATTCTTCTACCTACGACAGCAAAAAATAACACCCAGTTGGCGTAATTTCCCACGAAGTGGCAACACTGCATTGAGGGCAAGTGCTGGTTCACACTCTTCAAGTCTTAAGCTGAAGGTCCATGCCATGTATTCTATGCGTTGTTCCTTTTTATGCATATTTCAAAAAGTAGAATCAGTGTAATGGTATGTGACAAGTTACACAGCAAAACGCATAGAATGCATATACGTATCAACGCATGAAAGCCATGGATGACAAATCATATTTTATTTTCAATGTTATCGATTTCCTTTTTGGGAATTTTTTTTATTTTTTTGTATTAAAAAAGGTTTTTAATAAAAGAAAAAGCTTTCTATTATCAAAGTTGTTTTTGGGAATACAATTATTTATTAAAAAAGATTTTGTTTGTTTTGCTTAATTTCCTTTTTTTAATAATTGATAAAAAATACTGAAATTTATTGTTGGAGGATAAGCTGTTCCTATGCGCATTTCACTGGTTGCTTAGGCCCTCTGTAGTCTTGTTTGCTGATAGGTTTTGGCTTTTCTAAAATAATTAAGGTGAACGTTTCCTGATGATCTGGCCTAAGCAACCAGTGAAATGCGCATAGGAACAGCTTATCCTCCAACAATAAATTTCAGTATTTTTTTTATCAATTATTAAAAAAAAAAGGGAATTAAGCACAACAAACAAAAATTTTAAGAAAAAGCTTTCGTAATAAAGGTTGAAATAACTTTCTAGAACAAAATACATTGAAATTAATTTTTAAAACAATTTTTCCATAAACAAAATTTGCCATTCTAGTTATCGATTACTTTTATGTTCTTAGTGCCATCTTTGTTGTGGTTATTATTTTTTTTTTTAACAAATGCCTTGAAAGGGAAACGTATTGACACCATGAATAATTACGAATTTTTTGATAATAAAAGCTTACTCTATGAATTCTTAAAAATAAATTCTATTAAAATATCAGTTACACCTTCCATTTTTCCTAAATTGTTTTTTTTTTTTGATAAACATATTAGCACAACAGATGATAAAAAAAAAATAATTTGGCGCATAATGGGCATTGCATGTAACTTAAATTTAGGAACGCATGAAATGCACAAAAAGTATCATACGCATCTACGCATAAACGCATGGTGTGGACCTTCAGCTTTAGCCGTCAAATCTTGAGTTTTTAGGAGAGAGAAAAATAAATGGCATTCTCTTTTCCCTTCTCTTCTAAAAGCTCAAGACTTGACGGCTAAAACTTGAGCAGTGTGAACCAGCACTAATGGAATAAAATAATTGTGATATAGACAATAAAGGCATATGGAAACGATCATAATGTTCAACAACAATTATGTAAAACTCTACAAAAGATAATAGGCCCATTTGTTGTTGGAAGTTCTGAACTTATCTGTAAAAAATTCACATATTATCGAAAACCCAAAAAGGACCTACAATCAGGTGACTGACTGCGCCCACCTTATTATTGTATCATGAAAACGAATACTTTAAAAACTCTTACAAAGAATCTCTCTACGTTTTGAATTACAACAAAAACGTAAGCATCGTGGTACAATAATATACGAGGTAACATAAAGACTGTCTCTAAAAACTGTTTAAATACTGCGTTTAAAGTTTTCATTATTCTTGTGGCAACAGTTTTGCAGTAGTAAAAGTAAATACAAAAATAAAGTCGATTGTGACTTTCTTTTTTTGCTGAGTGCAGTTTGTTTTTATCCAATTAAAACTATACAATTTAACTAAATTTTGACTAAATACGAACGTAATTCAAAGCATTGTGCATTAAAGTGTTTAAATTTTTTCCAGACCAAAAAAAAAAAAAAATAAAGTGATAGCAACGTAATCTGTACAATAGATGTTCCGAATTAATCATTGTTCTAAAATCAAAATGGAGCTTTCGATTTTTCAAGAGATCGTTTCTAAAACGTCAGTTGCAAAGCCACTATACAAAAATCTTGCATTCTAAAATACAACCGCGTAGAAATTTACAAAGTTATCAAAGGCGAATTCATGTAAACGTTGGTGGCGATACTACAACAAGTACAACACAAAAACACAACATTGTATTTTATTTGTTGCTTTCATTGGTCAATATGTCAACAACACAAGCAAATTTTGACATTTCTCTCTCTAAGTCAATTCTTTAGTTTATTTGTGAGAGGAGTAAAAAGATTGTTTTGTAATTCTCACAGTTTTTAACTTGAAGTTGGCTGTAGGTGTACTTGTATTTTTATACAAAATATAAAAAAGAGAAGAGGAAAGACAAGAAAAAAATGCAAATATTGCAAAACTATAATTTCATAATCTAGACACTAATGCAATTTCAAAGCAGAATCTTTAAAAATGAAGCAACGAAAATTGCAAGTTTGGACGATGACTAAAGCTTCGTACAGACGGAGGTCAAATCTTACAATATTGGAAAGCGGCGTTGCTTAAATTGCATTATAATTGACTAAAAATGTCTTACAACTGTGTAAAAATTTTAAGCTCATTTGTATTTGGCAGACGTGTAAAATTAATGCATCTGACAATGGCACCATGAAAGAAATATATTTCTATTGGCAACGCCTGCTTACAATATTGTAAGATCTGACCACCGCACAGTGGCGCCATTTGAGTTTTTTCGTTGCAAAAATCATATCTTTTGAACCGAATAAGATAATTGAACAGTTTAAACAGCATATGATAGATAACTGTTCAGCCTATGAAATGAGCGTTTGGAAAGGGTGATACGCTTTGTAGGGGCCTACTTATGGGTTATCAAAGTTAAAATTAGTAGAAAAATCAATTTTATGGTAACTAAAAAAAATTTTTTTTACATTTTTAGATTGTTTTTATTTTTTTTCTTAAGGGTTTTATGTTTTAAATTATTACCCAACAAATTAAAAAAAAAATTATTTTTTTTTTTAAATTTATTTTTTCAATTTTCTGTAAAATATTCATCACAATTCGTAAGAGAAGGTATATCTAAAAGACTAACCATTTCTAAACTATAATTATTTTGTAACTCTATTCGTGACTTCACATGCCGCAGGGAAGAAATAAGTGGATCGGAAGATGCTGCCAACATGTTGAAGAGGTCCTCATTTTGCCTCACCCTTGATGCTTTGAATGTGTTCTGCAATCTATATTTTTTATAAAATTTGTTAAGAGACTCCTGTGCTTCTTCAGAAAGCTCTCCAATTGGCAAAGACTGGTACTCAATTATATCTTTACCATGCGCCAATATTTTATGGACGGTCGGGGTCAACTTCTTCTGTGGATACATTTCTGCTAAAAGAGATGCAGTTTTCGACGCATATTCTCCATATTTTGTAGAATTGACATTTTCTTTGCAGTTTAAAACATCCAAGATCGTTCCCAATCTTTTCACGATTTGATTGTCAATTCCAATGATTCTAGTTACTGCCTCATCATTTTCAAAAAATCTCCTAGAAGTGTTTCCATCGTTTGAGTTACCGTATCCGTGCTTGGGACAGTCTACTTTTAGTCCAACTTGTTTAAAAAAAGCATCCTGTATTTGCTTCTTTCTGATCTTTTCCTTATCCTTTATTGATGTATTTTCATCGAAGTTTTCTTCCTCTTGTGGTAGGGTATATGCCAGTTTTAGCAAGAATTCCATACACCTTATCCTTGCGTGCAATGGTGACATTCCATATTCGTAATTCTCCTCATTTGTAGAATCGTTTAAATTACCAAAGTTCTTCTGACAAATAATAATATAAAATCGATAAAAAAAATATAAAAATAAAACGAAAAAAGGGGTTTAAATAGGTTTTTGCTAAATTTTTACCTCCAATATAATTCTGTCTATATATATGTATATGATAACTAATTGAAATATGTTATAATTAAGCAGAAAAAGATACTAATCTTAAACTCTTTACAACTAATTATATAAAATTGAGATGTAACATATTATATATGAAATAAATTGAATTGAATTGAAAAAAGTTCTTCTGACTCTTTTTGCAAATCGGGCATGACATTGTTGAGTTTGTTCCTGTCAGTTCGTTTACGACTTTTCCGTCAACCATGGTCAGGTGGAACTCGTAATTGCATTCAATATATTTTCCTTCTCCAATTTGCAGCTTTGTAGGCTTAATCTTGCTTATTTGTTCTTTAATGTCCTTCACCGTAGTCCTTATGAGTTCTGCCGATTCCCTTGCAAACTGAAACATTATTGGTCGGCAATAATGCACTGATGACGGACGTGGATTTTTCCAGTGTAGGGAATCATCCGATTTTAGCCGCAAAGGAACAACAGATGCCATAAACATATTTCCGTCCGATATTGTAGCGTCATCGGGAGATATCCTTTGCTTATAAACGCTTTGTCCGGATGATCCATCGCAGCCTCATTTGCTGATCAATGTCAACTTCTCAGGAAGAATTTTCACTTCCGTGAAAAACTTTGGTGTGGTTGACTTTCTAAACAGTTCAAATAATTTTAAATTGTACAACGCCATGTTTTCAGTACTTAAATTGTTAAATGGTTTCAGTAATTGTTGCGCCAACTTTCAGGCGTAGACTAATCCAGGCATTATGCTTATTTTGCAATATATAGGCTTATGCTACCATGCCTAAAAATTTACCTGTTCCCTGCATACATATGGATTTATGCTGAATAATGCAATTTTGATATTATGCACGTGTCCAAATAAGATTTGTGCCTACCTGTAGGGACCATAAGTCAATATTGTTCCTGACCATTTGTACGCCAAAGTATTGTTTATGTGAGGTACGTACCTGCTAATATAATAACTATTAGATCAAACTACTGTCAGTCAAAACATATAAGGGATGGACGCCATACAATTTCTGCAACCATGTCTTTTTAAACTTTTTTACCTCTAGAAGCCAAACGGGCACGTACGGGCAGATAAAACCTTTTGAATTATGTAAAGAAATAATCAAAGAACAGGTTTTGCAAATATGGCAAATATAGAAAAATATAGTTTTTTTTTATTTTCCGTCAAAGTTGAAAAATAGTGAAAAAACGGATAGTTTTTAAATAGTGATTTACCAGGAGAAACACAAAGCAAACAGTTAATTTTTTTTTATCATTATACATTTAATAAATACATCAATCAATACAAACAAAAAATAAGGCGATTCGTTACCTATTTTTCGTGATATTACACCTGAAATCGCAACAAATTGACTAAAAATTGTGTGTTTTTTTGAAAACCGAAAGTCGGTCAACTTTGAACGGTTATATCTTCTAAACTAAAAATGTGATATTATTAAGAGTGGCATATTTGAAATCGTTGAAAAGTTTCCTATAACATGGGTTTATTCAAAACTTCGTCGGCATTCATGAAAATTTTGATTTTTGCAACCTCGCTTGCTCTACGGCCGCCACTGTGTACCGTCTGTACGAAGTTTAAGAAGAAGTAGCTCAGCTGTGCTTTCAACGCCACATGAAAAATTTCTCCTGGATGTTTTCTGTCCCAAAGTAACAGATTACATTGTTGTAATTGACTGCAAAGTATTATGACGCTTCGGAACTCAGCCATACATACATACAAACTTTCCCGTGAAAATCGGAGGCTCCATTTTAATTTTTAAATATTGGTTTCTTTGGAACATTATAATTTTCCGCAGATTACGTTTATGCTATACCCTTGGTGAACATAAAAATTTGACTCACCCTATTGTTCCTAAAACGAAACATTTCCATAAATAAAATAGATAAAATGTACCGGATAAAAATTTTATATATGAATAACTTAAAAGCTGGCCTCTTGATAAATGTTTTGATTTAATGATTTGAAAAGTTCCTAGACAACTATTTTATTACAACAAATGTTTGGAATAAAATTATGTACATATTTTTATATTCTTGGACTAATTAAATACTTATATTTATTTATCCATAAAACTGTTGAAGTGAAATTATAGCACTTTGCTATGGAACTCCTCATTTGTTTGTCTATTGTATTTGTATCATTTTAAATTATATTCAATGAAAACATAAAAAAAATTAAAATTAAAAAGCAAAAACAAACAAAAAAAAAAAATTAAAAAGATTTTAAAAATAATTCAATACAGTTTTAAAAAAGATTATCGAAATAAGAAAAACGCTCTGCGTTTGACTATTGAAAAACGCTCAAGATCGAGGAGCAACAACAACAACAATAAAAAAAATGGAGAAATAAAACAACCAGCCAACCAACAGTCATCCAACATAATTCAATGTCATTGGTGACATTGATTCTTTCGAACATGTTGACAGTTGCTAACACTATATATTTTTTAATCGCCGTTTTATGTGGGAAAATAGGACATGGGTATTTGAGTTTAATCGGAGCGTTTGTAACGGCATATAAGCAAAAAAAGAAGTTGGGTACAAAAAATGTCGACCTTTTCAGTTCCTTGTGTTAAAGTTTTTACTTAAGGGCATTTTATTCAAAGATTTCAAAAATAGTAATTGAAAAAATTTTAGAACTTGCTAATTGTAGTTCAGAATTTTTTCTTTTTGATAACTATAAATAGTGGTTTTACGTGGGAAAAATTTGTAGCAAAACATGTTATCACAATTTCCGCGGATTTTAAAATAGATTTTGTTATTCACCCCTATCGTGAATAACAAGTGGAATTTTTGTTCCATGAAATTTTTATTCCCCTCGAAGGGCAAAATACTACCTTAAAACTTCCGTGAACAAGTTTTCGGCGCTATCAGTTCTCAGTGAATGTAAAAAAGAAGAAAGATTAACGGCCATTTCCACAATATATAAATAAATTAATTTAACAAGAAAATTAACAAACTGTCGATTAGTTAAACAAGCACTTTTTAACCAACGGTAACGATTTTCTGCTTCGCCAACTTTCGGTTACTAACCAAAAACATTAGATAGAAAGTGTGGCAATACCATTTCTGTTTGTTTACAAAAAAGCGTATAATAAGAAATATAAAACTGATGTTTAATTTAAAATATTTTTTTATATTTAAAAATTATATATTAAAAAATATTTGTTATAAGTTTAAACAACCTATGAGCAATATAAGCGAACAAACGTGATTAAGTGATAGTGCAAAACAATTAAACGCCTACGTTTGTGCAAAAATAACTCCAGGGCACCT
This sequence comes from Pollenia amentaria, assembly GCA_943735925.1. Lineage (NCBI taxonomy): Eukaryota > Metazoa > Arthropoda > Insecta > Diptera > Polleniidae > Pollenia > Pollenia amentaria. The sequence goes on along the minus strand of OX031007.1, from coordinate 68,398,390 downwards.
GCTGGCAAAACATTTTGTTTAAAAAAAATATAATGGGATATTGGACTTATGTATATTATTATATGGCCCTTTAACTCTTAATTATTTTTAGCAACTCATGTTTGCCATTGTAAAAGTCTGTTTTTGTTAAAAAATATCATGTACTGGCGACATTAGTAATAGTATAATAACTTTTTTTTTAAATTCTAATGGTAGTAAACTTATACCGAGAAACAAAAGTGGTATGGATGTGTGAGATATCTTTTATATCTCATTTTACACATTTTAAATAAAAAAAAAATTATTCAATATAAATTTATTTGTTCCATTTTTTTCGATCTTATTTTTATTCCCTCCACCACCACTAGTGGTGAATGAGGGTATACTAAGTTTGTTATTCCGTATGAAACTTTTTTATTATACATCTATGACCCAATAAAGTATATATATTCTGGCTCCTTGAGTAATTCTAAGTCGATTTAGCCAAGCCCGCCTGTCTGTTCGTCTGTTGAAAACACGCACACTTTCGAAAAACGCAAAAGAAAAGAACAAACTTAGTAGTTATCCTAAGCAGCTTGGGATTGAAATCCAGCAACACCCTACTCGCGGAAAACAATTTAGTACGCCTAAAACCAAATAAAGCCCACTTTCGGAAAATAATTAAATTCGCCTAACACCGAAACAGATATAGATATTGCGGTAAAATTTCTTTCAATTTAGATTCATATAGCCAGAAAAAATTTAATGCAATTTTGTCCATAATTTCCGTTAGATCCCATATTAAGCAGCCTTCTGAAATTAACTGTTAACGCTAAAACTAATTACACTTATGTATTAAAATGTACCATAAATCAGCATTTTGGGATGATTGGTTCATAATTTACCTTGGGTCCATTACAAATTACCCTTCTGGTAATCATTTTAGTACGAATCATGATTTTTTACTCAAGCCAGTTCAAAGTTCTAACAAGAAACGCATAAAACTTTCTTATTGGCGGTCAATAGTTTAATTCAGGTCTAAACCGCAACCACTTTTAATGCTGGCGTTCGTTTCTGTGAAGCTTAGTTAATAATATATATGTATTTATCATATAGAGCCCTCTCCTGTCGGTGGAGGGTATCAAAGATTCGGCACAGCCGAATATAGCACTCTAACTTGTTTTATTAAAAACTTTACCGGGATTTTTCATTCTCCGTTAAAACGTTTCGGTTACGTGTTAATCGTAAATTGTGAAAAGCAAATTTTGCTAACTTACGGTTAAAGTTTCGATTAAAAATTAATTACATATTGTAAAAAAGGCATTAAAAATCAAAGAAATAATTTTTTTGAACTTTTATGTAATAAAATAATTTTTAAAATTCTGCCACGTCTTTGGAAAACCTCACAAACCCTCAGGCAATCGACCTGTTGTTTTATATTTTGCTGGGCAATATATAAGTTTGTGCCTTTTTAACGGATATTGACTTTAAAATTAATTTTGAAAATTTTAATGTTCGAATTATGAGAAGAAATTCAAAGGGAAAAGTGAAAAAATTACGAGGGAAAACATTTTTCACGATAAGGGGAATGCTTCCCAGCGAACATTTTTTCACGTTATTGTTTTCTTTTGCATAATTTTTTTATGGGAGTTTTTATTGATCGCAAATACGAGAAAAAGGGAAAAATACGAGGTAAAAATTTTTCACGATAGGGATGATTGTTTTGTTATTAAGGCGTTAAATTAAAATCTAGAATTTGTTTTTCAAAATTTGTTTCAGTTTTCGAGCCCCATTTAAACATTTAAACAAACGAAAACCGCAACAGTTCGGAAATTTCATCACGACTTATAATAGAAAGCTACAAAATGAAAATGAGAACGAAAATATATAGACTCAGTGATTTTAAATCGATCGGTATACTTTAAGGTGGGACTAGGACAATTTTTTAAGGTGTTACAAACATCAGCACAAACTCATAATACCAACTCCACTTTTGCTGTGTGGATATAAAAATTAAATTGATTTTTATTATAACTTTTTTGCTTGGGGAAACAGATATAGTTTCAAAAATTTTGTAGATAAGCCTTTTTACACATTTCGCCAACAAAATTCATATATATGCCGGTTCTCTTAAGCAAAAAATTTATGCAGGGTTGTCCTTTCTACAAAAGTGGTGTTTCAAACGTGGCCACTTTTCGAGCATTGCAGGGTGATTAGGGTCGTCATTATCGACCTACTGTGCAAGGAATTGGCAAGACTATAAAGGCATTTCAGCGTTTCCGATGTGATCAGGCCTGTGCATCATCGCAATCTGCGAACTGCCGAAAATATCGCCGAAAAATTTAAAATATCGGAAGAACCGTTACCGTCGATTTGAGCGATATAGCCGCATGATAACTGACTTTTTTTGAGTGCAATAAAAGATTATGAACGTCTCACAAAAAAACGACCGATTTTAGCTTAATGCCATTTAAAGTTTCCAGAACGCGAAGTTTCATGTTTTGGCGACGTAAATTTGCCACCAAAATTATGCGACTTAACGCCGTTCGTTGTGGCATTTGAAAATCAACATTCGTAAAGTTATCGCCCAGATACCGTCCGAAATGTGCGAAAAAGTGGTCGAAAACTACCTCAAAAGGATCGATTGATGCAACCTCTCTAGAGGCGGTCATTTAAATGACATTTTATTTCGTACGTAATGGCAAGGTCCAAGCATTATAATTAATTTTTTTTATTTAACTTTACCTTTGAAACCGAAAAATGGAAAACCCGTTAATAAAATTAATACTGGAATGACAGGAAAATTGGAAAAGAGTATGTGTCTTACATAATAGGATCTGCTTCCCTGGTAGAACGATCTGATGTTTCTTGCATCTTTTTGATCAAACGAAGTTCGAGTTGGTACAACGATTGTGAGTTGTTAACTCTTATAGTGGTTAGAGTTTCATGGTTTCAATAGATGTTAGACCCGTTTTCCAACTTACTCTTAGCTAAAGTGTTCCATTTTTGCATCTTTTCTATAACCTAATGTGAGCGATAAGACAAAGGAAGGTTAATTTTACCTGGTTGGTTAAAGTAAACACTTTTTATACGGGCGATTAAATCCTTCCTTTAGCTATCGGTTAATAAAAAATGGAATGTTCGCTCTGTCGTTGATAACACTATGCTAGTTGAAAAAACATACAAGCCGGGCACATAGCGTTTTAACATAATTCGGGTACGCAGAATCCAGTGGTGCCCGCGGTTTTTTAAGATTGGCTCTGGTTTTCGATATATACCGTTATTTCGAAAATGGAGGAGGTTGCACAACATATGTTCGCGTAACTCAAAAACGCTTAAGCTTATTGAAAAAACTCACATTTTGGTTCAATATGTTCAATAAAATTTATCATCAGTATTGTTGATAACATTTTTAATATTCTTTTGTGTTCGCTTATCAAATTTTTGAAATTTCATGGTCGGATTTTGTTGCTAAAAGCGCAGACAAATCATGTCGGATGTTTTTGTAAGTTTTTTTATTGTTGACTTAATCAATGTTCGCTAATTTCTTAGTACATATTTTTAAAAGAAGACTTTTTCATAGTTATTCTGCAAATCAAATATATCGCCAACCAACACTAAACTTTTTTCCCTAAGTTGCAGCTTTGTCGTCGGTTTACCCATTTCCGGTTAAATTTTCGACTTGTTAAAATATGTCTCAAAAGAATTGTAGAGTGTTTATAGTCCGTCTTATCCTAACACTATCATCGCTTCTGTGTTTTGTTATATTTTGGATTAATAAAATATTAATGTAATTGTTTTTTCCATAAACAAAACAAACAAAAAAAAAAAAAAAAAAAAACGGCCTCTGTTATGGACAAAACAGACGAATCGGGGACAGGCAAACGACCATTTAAAACAAGAGCAATATCCCCCCTCCCCTTAACCACCGCTAAAGAAACACATGACTGCATGGACAGACAAAAACGTTTAAATTAGTTTTCTTTGAACATACACAAGACTTGGTTCCTCCACTATCCACCCTCTCATATGATCGGGAGAATGAAAAACGAAAACAACAATAACAAACATTCAACCTACCGGCCGCTCTTATTAGCCGTTGTTAAAGATTTTGTGGCAATAAATAATAGAAAAAGCAAATATAAACAATATTGCACACGGCCACCATCAGTAATCATTAAAATATTAGTTCCTCTGAGTATCATCATAATCATCATCACCATCGTCCTCATCACCATCATAAACGGCCACAGCAAGTGAAGCGTAATACACTGCCGCTCGCGCTTGTTAATTTTAGCTTTTCATTACGCTTTTCAGAGTTTATTTTCGTTAAGATTTATATACATACATACATTTTTTTTTATTTCTGTTTTCGTTAATATTTTTGTCTATATTTTAATGTTTTATTTAATCTAATTCTATTTATTATGGTCCATAACAAACAGATCTTTAAATTAATGAAATATTTTTTGTTTTTGGTTTGGCATCATATTTGTGTATTTATAAGAACAAGGTTTGTCTCGTGATAAAGTAATTAATTATTTTTATTAATATTGGGAAAATTTAATACATGATTAATGTAATTTTAGTTTTGATTGATTCCCTCTTTCCTCCCTTACCAGCCGAAGAGCTGACCATGTAAGGGCAGAATGTATGGGCAATTTGCCATTTTCATTGATTGCTCGAAGATGAGGGGCACATTTGCGGGGGTCTACATCGAGGGTCTGGACATCAGGCAGATGTTTTATGGGTCTTGAGGGCCGTAGAATTGGTAAGGGGCAACATTCCTCGGGGCTCGGAAGTCACTGTATACATATGTGGAAAGCCAAGCGGCTCTTAATACCTTTGTGGGCTGCTATGTGAACTCCAAGCTAGGATGATTGTAGCAGTGCTCTGGGAGAAATATTAGGGGCGTATGTGTTGAGGCTGTGCTGGGTACCGGGTCACTGCAACATCACCGGCAATAAGATGGCTGATGAGTTGGCGAGGCTGGCTCGGAAATTAAGGATCCTGACTGCCTGAAGTCGGTCAGGCATCCAATAGGCTTCTTTTTTGGAAAGACCAGGGAATCGATTCTGAGCGGTCTGGCGAAACCGAAGGGACTATCGGCCATCGCGCATGCTATGGACGGTGCTAAGAAAGTCCGACTCGAATACGCTGCCGGGCAAGAGTAGGACCTGCGTTAGGACCATGGTAGATATTATCACGGGCCACTGTAGACAGGATGGTGGTGAGGGTGGGTTTGACTTGTCGGGTTGTATGATGACCCGGAGGAGCTGGAGACAGTTGAGCACATTTTGTGCCACTGTCCCATTCTGCAGAACAGCAGGCTAGGAAGTAGATTCTTAAGGCAAATCTAACGGGATTCGTAATGGGAATGACCTGGCTGCGCAACGGGAGACTGGGTACGTTTTACACATAGGGCAGTTTTTGTTTACTAGGGCTGTTTTTCTTTTTTATTCTTTTTTTTTTCCACTACTTTCTCATTTCACTTTTTTAATTCTCTGTCTCTTAACGAACTAAGGCCTCACAATGGACCATAACGATCTTCAGGTTTCAAAACCGTTCATAATTTGTATACATAGTCATACACGGATTTTCAACCTATACAAACAAAGGTTGTTTTTGCAATGATTTAAGGTGCAGAATCTTTGTGGTACTTTTTCTAGGGTGTTTTTATGGACCATTGCAAGTTTGCGCAAAACATTATTTTTCAAGTATTCTTTATCTTCATATATATTCGATTAATGCTAGGAACGCAACTGGGTCGTACGTCGTAAGAACGTAGGACGTAACACACTCTATTAACCCACAACTCCATCGTAGACTTATTTTGTTTTTCTTTAAAAATCAAAATTTATTTTATGTTTTAAATTTTTCTTTTTCTATACCACCACGGCGTATGTAATAGAATTAGATCTATGTCGACCTACGACGAAGATACGCTATTACGTTTGCGCTAACTATTGTGTGCCTTTGTATTAAATATTTCACGTTTTTATTTGACAACGAATCTATTGGCGATTTCTTTTCTGAGAAAAATGTTGCATAAATGGTACATGCTCTACACAAAAGAGATAGAGCATGTACCATTTATGCGACATATTTCTCAGAAAAGAAATCGGCATATGTCATACGTATATACGGTGCAGTTGTGTTCCTACGGTAAATCACAGATAAAGATAACCTCTTAAGTTTGAAGCAGTGTTATTAGAGATGTTCTAGCAAAATTGTTAAGGCATATTCCAGCATTAAATCTCGCATCTTAATTTCAAGTGTTTTGAGAAAATAAAAAAGAAATTGTAAAGCAATAGTAAAGGGCTTTATTGTAGAAACTCCGGCATTAATGAAGCAAAACTTTCTGAACCCGGAGTTGGCAAACCGATAACCAGTGTGGCCAGGTCTAAAAATTTTTTACAGCAAAATCTGCAATTAGACAGGCCCAAAAAATGCTAAAACTGATTTTTAAAAATGCTAAAAATAATGCTAAAATTTTTTACCAGTATGAAATTTTATTTGAAACTAATTGCATTTTAGTGACTAATTTTCGAACGAAATTGAAATAAATGGTTATATTTAAGCAAATGGCTAGATGTTTGTAAAGCATGTGATACATATAAATATGTAGCACAGGGAGTTAAGATTAAATGTTAAATTTAGCGGCCCTGCAAACCTCTGATATATGACAAATTTGAACGGTTTGTTTATATAATATACAAAATATTTAGATCATTTTTTTTTTAGTTTAACAAATGTTGAATCTTTAAAATAATTTTTTTCATTAGTTTAGAGCAAACAATTTTTTCAAACATTTACACTATTGAATTCTTATCTAAATTTTTTTTTTTTTTCATTCATTATTTATTTATTGAATCTTCATATATTAAATATGAACTAACAATAATTAATCAAATCTTATACTAATACTTTATTTTTGTCCTGCCAATGCTAGACGAAAATTTTTTCTCCTCACGGTTTCTGTTCACATATGTAGATGTTTAGCGGTCTTCCCTTCTAATGAGTCCTGCGGTATCTCTTCTCCTTAATCTAGAGTGTCCACTGTCATTTAAAATATTTCGAGCAAGTGGATTTGGGTGCGACTCAAGCCTTTTTAAATATTTTACTGCATACTTCGTAATAATAGTTTTTACTAATGACACATTGAGATCCTTGTGAATATTAGAGTTTTTAACATACCAGGGAGCGGCTGTGATTATTCGAAGAAGTTTATTTTGGCGCCTTTGAATTTTTTCAATATTTGAGGCCGAGGCAGTGCCCCATAGCTGAATACCGTAGCACCAGATTGGCTTCAATATAGAGTTATAAAGTAGAAGTTTGCAGTCGAGGCTAAGAACAGAATTTCTTCCAATAAGCCAATATATTTGAATTGCTTTTAGTTTCATTTGTGTTAGTTTTGCTTCTATATGGCATTTCCATGTCAAACGCCGATCTAGATGAATACCGAGATATTTTACATGCAATTGCTGGGGCACTAATTGATTATTGATTTTAATAGGGGGACATGACTCCCGACGCAAGGTGAATGTTATATGTACGCATTTTTGTTCATTGACCTTTATCTAAATGCAAAGTTAAATTTCCTTGTACTTTTATATCGTAATATCAAAGGGCGAATAAAATTTACGATCAACATAATAAGCGCATTTCTTATATGTATTTCCTAAATATTCTATTTTTTTAACAAGACATAAGAGTTATCCATTTTCATACGACATTTAATTTTGAGTACAACTATTTTTAGTCAAAATTTATTATATTTTATAAATTTTTTTTAGCAAAATCAATTAAACTATTCATCTAAATTTTTAAAATAAATTGTGCTTAAAAAAGCTAAAACATTTTCCAAATATGCTAAATAAAATGCCAAGTGCTAAATGAAAATTTTGCAGCTAAATAACATTGTGCAAACTTGTCTCTAAAACTGTACTTTTTTGAGCTAAATTGTACCAAAACACTATTATTATAATGTTTTGTGGCTTTAATATCTTTCGTGAAAGCGATATATAAAAAATAAAAAGCATGGGTTAGCACTTTTTCGATACTTGAATTTGTGTTTCGACTCTCTCCCTTTTTCTAACATAACCAAAGTAGTAGTCAAATTTTTTGGTCGAACGTAGTTTCCCATAGAGATATATGGCAAAAAGCAGGCAAAATTGCAAAAAGTCATATTATGAAAAGACCTCATGATGATATATCAAAGATGGCAATTGACTGGAACCCTCAAGGAAGCAGATGAAGAGTTAGATCCGCTAATATATCGAGAATGTTACCGAAATAGGCAAAACACGAAAAGCCTAGTCTAAAATAAAACTTCTCTACGGCCTTTTGTTCTAACAACTTGAAACCATAAGAATCAAAATATATTGATAGGGTTCGACATCCTTTTGAAGGTTTTTTTGCGGAACTTGTAGCCCTACGATAATGGTGTTCAAGGTAAAAAAATAGACAACTTCACCGACTTATGTCATTTCAGTGTAAATTATTGTCAAAAATGTAATCAAAAATTGATTTAAAATTATTATAATATTATATATATATATATTAGGGCGGGCAAAATTTTTTGTCGATTAGAGCCGCCCCCTAGGATGATTCTATGGACAATTCTAAGCAACTTTGGTGAAGGAACCATAGGTCTATCTCGATTTTCGAGTCTCCCACTTTTCAAAAAATAAAACAACTTAATTATATAAAAATAAAAAAAGTAAATATTGGTATTTCAGTAATTTGGTCATAACTCGGGCATTTTTCAATCGATATGATAGATTTATACACCGACGTCTTTAGGAAGAAATTTTCCATTTACTTTGGTAATAAAACTTGGACTCGGAAAGATCTACGGTTCCCGAAAATAGGTATTTTTCTTAAAAAAAATTATATTTTGGTAATAACTTTTTTGTATCTGAACCGATTTTTCCGAGTTTTTCAGCAAATATGTTCTACTAATTTTATTTTGGGCACTACTCTTCCATTTTTGGGTGAAAAGTTTCAGGGTTTTCGGGAAATATATGCTACTAAAAATCTGATATTTTTGTATATAAAAATAAAATTTTATACAAGTAATCACAAAGAGCCTGTAACTATTTACTAATCCAAAATTCCCTGATTTTGGGCAATGGTTTTTGAGTTTAAAAATGCTCTGCTGATCACTTGCCTAAATCAAGCTAAGTTTTTATTGCTTGTTGGTACAGATATATTAATTTCTATTGTTCCTATAAGGTGCATAGGGCCGTAAATTCACTTTATTCACGACGACAGACCAGACACTCTGTTTTGATTGATTGGGGCTTACTTGTTACAGATATCAATGCAGAAAGTCCCGCTTAGTTGAATTGTTTCCCCTTCTAAGAGAAAAAATATAAAACTGTATTAAGTTAGTCATGAAGGTAATACTTCCGGAGTGCCATTGGACTTTAAAAGAATGAATAGTTTCAAAAATAGTACAATTGTACCAATTCTGCCAAACCTGAGAGAGCAAATCTGGCTGACCGAATGAAGTGGGAAATACATTTTGGCTAAAAAAAAGGTTTACGCCATTGGAAAAGATGTATGGAAGCGTTTCCTTTGCCTGTTAATTATGTGATATTTCATGATAGTTTTAAATATTTTACAGCTCTGTTCGAGAAAGCAAATTTTTTTTTACAACATTTTAATTCCGCACATTTTATTAACGCTTTTCATTGTCATTGAAGCACGTTGAATAAATAAAAGAAGAGGCCAAAGTTTTGTTGATCACATTTCGTATTTATAAAAATATGTATTTAAAAATTAATAAAATGGAATTAACACAAAATTACATCGCGTCCGTCGGCCGTCAAACACTTTTATGATCTTCAATTAAACATAATGTTAAATATGTGTAACCATGTTTAAAAATAAGTTTTGCATGTCTAAACATTTTTAAAAATATGCTTTTCGTTAAAAAAAAGAAAAATGTATAACTAGAAAATTATGTTGCGCCGATATTTCTGTCAAATGTTTATACCTTCAAAGATAATTGTATTGACATCATTGGTCTGCAATACCTGCAACTTTAGAGAAAGTCGAGAAATAATCTGCGAAATGGGTCTGGCAGTAAACGCGTATAAACCCAATTGGATGGTATCAACGCATAAGCAGGGTTGGGCAAAATACATGCATTGATGTACTTAAAATACAACATACATTTAAGTTGTGTATTTCAAATACTACATAATGCAAAAAACGAATATTTTTGTATTATTTTTAATCAATGTACAATAAATTTAACTAGATACAATCATATGCAGTTTCATGAACACTAGATTTTCAAATGCAAACGGTGTTTTTTAAGTCTGATGAACCACCGAAAAGGTAAGCTGTCAAACGAAAATTCATACTGCGATGAATTTTTGACATTTAGGATCGGTATACTCTGGCAAATCATCATGAATAGATTCACGCTTGAAATACGCTAACAAATTATCCAAATTTACTTTGACTTCGTAATTTATTTGGCTAACAGCTCATATTTGGCTTAACGGCTTTGTTAATATATCACTCATTTGCCGCCAGTACTGTAAGAAAAATTCTCAGTTTGATGCGGTATACACGCTAGTGGTATTATCGGACTTTATTTCTTTAAAAGTGAAGAAACTTGAACGTCCTGAATGTGCTTCGTACAGAACAGACGCGGTATCCATATGCCCGCTATTTTTTTTTTTTTTATAAATATCAAATTCTATTGGGCTTAAAAGAGCTCCTTTAAGCATTAGACAAGTTTCATCATCTTGGGGAATTAATGAAACCGGCTAAAAAACAATCTTTCTACAGTTCCTGATAAGCAGGAAAACCAGAAATATACTCTAAAAAAGTGTTTTATGCGCATTAGATATGCAGTTAAAAAATAATCCTACACTGATAGAAAAGGCTACATAACGCTGATGTATTTTGACATCAGTACTATGACAAGTGTCTTTGTTTTCGACCCCATGACACTTTTTATCACTGTGATGTCAGCTTTAACATCAGATGGCCAAAATGTCATCAGGGTCAAAAATTAAAATTGTGTCATCAATGGGATGAAACTTGGCATTACAGAAATGGCGAATCGGAGTCGGACTTATAAAGCATGTCATCAGGTAAACGGTCATCAAATTGAGTCATTGTAATTTACTTAAGTCAAACTGAGAGAATATCATTATTTACTTAGTACACACGTTTGTTTCACTTTTGTTGTATTCCGCCCCTTGTTAACAGAAGCACTCTCAATTATAAGATACAAGCAGCATGCCCGATATGGTTTTCGTTATTATTCTACTTTAACAATTTGATTTATTTCAGTAAATAATTAAAAAATAGAATATGGGAATTTTTGATTCTAATTTTACTTTTTAAACATGAAAATATTGTTAATAATATATTATGACATGATATATTATGTCATCACACTGATGACAGTTTGTCATTACACTGATGATATGATATGTTATGTCATCGCACTGATGACAGTTTTCTGTGCTGATGTCAAAATACATTAGCGTTATGACGCCTTTTCTATCAGTGTACACAAAATGTGGCATCGATTTGATGTCACTGTAGTCATAGCGTATATGACGCATAAAATATGACAAACTTTTAGGAGGACGTTCGTAATTGGATTGGTGTAATTTTTTGTCTCATTGATGCCATTTGTAATAACATTGATGTCACAATTCTGATGTTATGGCATCACCAATATAAGGATGCATTTTTCTATGAGTGTAGTGTTTGCCAAGCGGTCGCAATTCGACTCTAATTATTTATGCAAATATTACGCACTGTTCGTTTGGATTATTTCTCTTTATAAGCAGCTTTATTATATTCAAAATTTTTTATTTTTCGAATTTATTCTATGAGTTAAATTTCAGTTATGTATTTTATAAAGCATTTTTGTAATAGTTCTATTCCTTAAACTTTTAGGAATGACTTTATACACTACCAGACTGTTATCTTGTATCTTCTTGTTACATTTTGCCTTAGCTATCCGTTGGATAGCAATGAAGTATATTGTATGTACAGAAAAATTTACAATTATTAGACACCAGCAGATTGTAATGCATTTTCTGGCCCGCTACGGCCCTCGTCAGCATTCTTTGTGTCACACTGGATAGTGATACTTTATAAATTCAATGTATTTAACTCAACTATTTTAACAAATAGATATTGGGAATTATTTCTTTTTATTTCTTTATACACTACCCGACTATTATCTTGTATCTTCTTGTTACATTTTACCTTAGCTTTCCGTTGGATAGCAATGAGTTATATTGTATGTACATAATGCATTTTCTGGCCCGCTACGGCATTCTGCTGTAATTCATTCCATGTTTTCATGCTGGGAACTTTTTCTTACTCGTCTCTTAATTATCGAGTTTTTGTTGCTTTCTTGTCATAGTTATTCATGTTACTGAATACAAACGAAGCGAATACAAAATTATAATGAAGGTTTCATGAACATCATTATTAGGTTTAATGCAGATGTTTAGCACTCATTAATTTAAATAGTTTTTTAAAATGAATTTTATATAACATCAAAATATTGCGTCAGAATATTCCTCTGCTGATAAATCTCAACAGCTTCCTATTTTTGTGCACATAGTTTTTCATTTACTCTTGTGGTTTACATACTGTTTTTCCAGAATTTTGCCGTCGTATTAAGTTTGACAGTTTAGAAAAATTTTTAAGCGTGGTGTAACCGTAAAGGCGAATTGACAAGTACAAAATGTAAACAAAAAATAAAATCCTCTTTGACAGAAACAAAACGTTAACTCAACCTTAACTTAACCCTTTTACGGCCATAAATAAATTTGCCTTGTCTTAAATTAGTGTGAAAATGAGTAATAGATGGCGAAGTTGAAGTAACACATTTGGGGTAAAGATATGCCATCTGGGAACAATAATTTATTGAAAATAAAAAAAAAATGCTTTGAAAATGTTAAATATGCGCTAAAAACTTAAAAAAAGCTACAAAAACGCTAATTTTACAAAAATATGCAACAAAAAAATGCTACAAAGGTTAATATATGCAGACATATACACTGACGGATCGATGCCAAAATTCATAAAAAGTTCTAAAACGAATAAATATACAGTCAGCGTCAAAAGAAAGTGTACAGCCATCCGTTCAACATTTATAAGTCTAAGGATGTTAAAAGGGGGAGAGCACAAATAAACTGTTTTAATTTTTTTCAAGTGTATTCAGTACTTGTTTATTTAAATAAAAAAAATTTGTCATTTATTTCTTCCTCATATTCAAATTAACGATAATCTCAGAAAACGCCTTTTTTTACGCGTCAAAAAAAGTTTACACTTTCATATTATTTCAATGTTCCAGTGTTATAACGGTAAAATGACCGCTACTTTTGGTTTTTTTATTCTTGCCTTCATATTACTGATGCTTAATTATCCCTATTATATAAACGGATCAATAACAAGTCAAGTGAATTTTGGCTTATAAATAGTAGTCAACATGAGTAAGCAGACTACAGTAAGAACTCGTAATTTAGTGCTAAAATTGTCATCTAAAGGCAAATCTTTGGAAAGAAATTGGCAGTTCTATTGGCAGTTATATTAGCAGATGCCATAATACTATTAAAAAAAATATATGATAAGTAAAAAAGGTGAAAAGTGTTTAAGACCTTCCGCGCTCTGGCAGACTTAAAATTTTGTCCGGCATTGACAAGAGGACAAGAGTTTGAAGAGTAAAGGCTAATTCCTGGTGCAGGGCAGTAAAAATATCAGGGGAACGGACAACAACACTAGGAGCAACAGTACGCCCCAGTTCTGTTCGCCAAGCACTACATGAAGATGGTCTTTATGGTAGAGTTCCCAGAAAAAAGCAACTTATATCTGTGAAAAATCAAAAAAATCGTATGGAATGTGCGAAAAAGCACCAAAACAAAGACAATTCATTTTGGGATAAAAATTACATTAGTTTCCATATCAAGCTATAACAAATTTCACTACAATATCGAATCGGATATGTTCTAATTTAGGCTTTTAATACTAGAAATCACTCTACAGAGTTTTATGAAAATAAACATAATTTACCATGTCTCCGATATAAATTCCCCTCACAAAAATAATTTTAGTTCGGCTAAAACTGTTACGAATCATGATATACGAGTATTACTCAAATTTATATAAATTAAGTTTTATATGACTAGAAATAAAAGTATAAAACTTTCTGATTGTCGGTTAATTATGTTACATGGTTCTAAACCCCAACCAATTTCAATACTGACGTTCTTTTTTATAAAGATTTATTAATAATTTATAGATCCCATATGGGGGCCACGCCTGAAATATTCAAAACGAACATTTTTAAAAGGTTTTTAAAATTTCGAGCAATTTTTTAAATTAATTTCTGAATTATAGTCTTAAATTGTTGTTAAGAATACTCTTCAATTAACATATATAATATATAACTTAAAAGAATAAAGACAGAAAATAAAAGAAATATGTATTAAAAATCCATTTTTGAAAGATACTGAAAACGATATTTTCGGTTTCAAATCGTTTCGTTCTTAAAATCGAATTCCATCACATACCTGTATATTTAAAGCCACTTAAAGCTTTTTACCACCAGGATCAATTTGCTCTTTCTCCAAATATTTGTTTTCCTTCTTTTTCAATTAATCGCGCTTTTTCTCTGAAAAAGAAGTTTTAACAGTTTGGATTTTTTACTTTCTCCGCCTTACCAAATACAAATCCATATAAAATTTTAACCTTCAGTGGATGATGATGTTGATGGCAATGTATTTTTTTTTTTTTTTTTTTTGAATAAATTGAGTGAAAACAGAAACAATCTGTTTAAAATCTTTTTGTTTTTTTTTATTTTCAGTTGAGTATTTGATTTTTTTTTTGTGTTCCAGTCATTAAAAAAAATTTTTTTGGTTTGGCCTGGTCTGTCTGTTTAACTGAATACTAGGGATGCCAATGCCGATATCCCGATTCCGAAAAATCCCGGGATTTTCGGGATTTTGTCAATGTTAACTTAATTTTTTTTGTTTTTCCTCTTTTTTTCATAAAAAGAAATTCATCATGGAATTCTCCCTTGAGAGGATAGGGAACACCATATTGATCTTTTATATTTATTTGGTTAACTCCGTTAACACTGTCATTATCAAGAACCGTGACCAACAATTATCAAGAAATTTTAATGTGAGAAGTGCTGAAAATAATAAAATAAAGTTATTTGAAGAAAGAAAGGTCTTTTGAAATGCTCAAAACAAAAAGAAAAACCAAAGGATTGTGATTTTATTTTCTAATTGATTCCACTGGTGCACCAAATGCAAAACTTAAACTTTACTCTTTACAGGCTTAGGCTTATTAAAGTGTTTTCCGAGAGTGGGCATGAGACCTACGATAATTTATGGAGGGATCTTACGAACTTAAATAGTGGAATTTATACACTACATAATTCCTACCACTAGTGGTGGTGGGTATAAAAATGCGTTTTTGTTCAAATAAGATGGTTAACTAAAAAATTTATTTTGTTATTTCATTTCGAACTCAAATTTCAATTATTCATCTTAATTCATTTTTACGTAATTGAATAAAATAAAGATTTTATGTTAATTAATCTTTAATTGAATCAATTAACACATTGTTGGAAATCGTACGTTGTTTTTTTTTATCATATAAAACACAATTTTAAATTTTTACAAATTTTAGTAATCAATCGCTCCTATCGGGAAAAACAAGTGATATTTTTGTTCCCATGAAATTTTTATTCCCCTCGAAGGTAAAAATGCTATCGTGAAACTCCCATGAACAATTTTTCACGCTATCAGTTCTCAGTGAATGTTAAAAAGAAAAAATATTAAAAAACATTAAGAAAAGAAGAAAAATTTTTGTTCAAAAATAAACGTGTATATTTTAAAGAAAACAAAACAAAATAAAATATATTGTATTGGAGCGATAGTTTGATTGCAACATTAGCTTATTGCCCTTTTATGTAGTAAAATAATTTCTAAAATTCAGCCACCACATCTTTTAAATGCTTCATAACTCCTCAGGCAATCGACCAGTTTTTTTTTGCATTTTGTTGAGCAATATGCTTACATAGACGTTTTTGATTCTTTTAACGGATCTTGACCTTAAAATTAATTTTGTAAACTTTAATATTCGAATTATTTTTTTTTTTTTTTTTTTTTTTTTTTTTCGTTATTTATTTATTGAATCTTCATATATTTAATATGAACTAACAATAATTTATCAAATCTTAACCTTATACTTTATTTATGTCCTGCCAGTGCCAGACAAAAATTTTCTTCATCACGGGTTCTGTTCACTTATATAGGTGTTTATCTCTCATCTAGTTGAGTAAGTGCTGCAGTGTCTCTTCTCCTTAAGCGAGTGTGGCCGCCATGATTTAAAATATTTCGAGCTAAAGGATTTGGGTGTTGTTCAAGTCTTTTTAAATATTTTACTGCATATTTTGTAATCATAGTTTTTACTAATGGCACGTTGAGATCCTTATGAATGTTTGAGTTTTTAACATACCAGGGAGCAGCTGTGATTATACGAAGAAGTTTATTTTGGCGCCTTTGAATTTTTTCGATATTAGAGGCCGAGGCAGTGCCCCATAGTTGAATACCGTAGCACCAGATAGGCTTTAAGATAGAGTTGTAAAGTAGAAGCTTGCAATCGAGTCTAAGAACAGAATTTCTTCCAATAAGCCAATGAATTTGGATGGCTTTTAGTTTCATTTGAGTTAATTTTGCCTCTATATGGCATTTCCACGTTAATCGCCGATCCAGATGTATACCGAGATATTTTACATGCGAATGTTGAGGAATAATTTGATTATTGATTGTAATAGGGGGGCAAGATTCCCGGCGCAGGGTGAATGTTATATGTACGCATTTTTGCTCATTGACCATTATCCTCCATTGTCTTAGCCATATTTCTAGTTGAAATATATGATGCTGTAGGTAACGAGATGCTTCATAACGGTTTTCGTGGACGCTTAGAAAAGCTGTGTCGTCTGCAAATGTTGAAGTTTGGGTGTAGTTGTTTGTTGGCATGTCCGAAGTATAAATTAAGTATAATAGAGGGCCCAGGATGCTGCCCTGTGGGACTCCAGCGCCAATCGGCTGAGGTGAACTTAAGAAATTTCCTTCTTTAATAATAAATTGACGACCGACTAAGTAGCTTTCTAACAGTTTGTGTGTGTTTGCTGGTAAATTTTGCTTCAATTTGTGTAATAAGCCTTCATGCCAGACTTTGTCAAAAGCTTGCGAAACATCGATGAAGAGTGCTGAGCAATATTCGAATTATGAGAAGAATTACTTATGGCGATTTCTTTTCTGAGAAATCGCCATTACATAAATGTTGTGTTCCCCAGCAAAAATAAAGTGAGAAATTCAAAAGGGAAAAGTGAACAAATTACGGGGGAAAATTTTTTTTCATGATAAGGGGAATTTTTCCAGTGAACATTTTTTTCATGGGAGTTTTTCATGATCGCAAATACGTAAAAAGGGAGAAAAAAATTACGAGGGAAATATTATTCACGATATGGGTGAATATAATCATTATATTTAACTTTGTAATATTAGATGAGTTAAAAAACTTTTGTTTGTAAAGACTTAATTTTAATAAATATCTATAAAAAGCATTTATCTTTTGACTTTGAAAAATCCCGAATCCCGAAAAATCCGGATATCCCCAAAAATCGCGGGATCCCGTAAAATTTGGATTTGATTTTTTGAAATCCCAAATCCCGGGATTTGTCCCGATTGGCATCCCTACTGAATACATTTTTGTCTGTTCATCTGTCTGCTAGTCTGTTCAGATTTTTTTTGTCTGCCTCTTCAGAATATGTCTTGAGGATGTACATTTCTACACTGGTTTTTGTATGTAAGTGCTTGTTTTTTTTTTCGATGCTTAATTTTCCTTCAATCTGTGATATTTCCGCTGATCCGCCCCCAACCACCAGTCACAATATACAATTCGAAAGAATTAAAAAGTAATAAATGTGTTTTTGCAGAAAATACTATATTTAAAATCAGAATATAAATAAAATATTTTGTAGAGTAACGTGTGCCACTGGCAGCCACATTTGTGTCGTTATTTTTTTCTCCAAGTAATTGAAATCAACAGAAATCAAACGTAAATGTGTATGTCATAAGGTTTTTTTTTTAATTTTTTTTTTGTGGGGAATTCCTTATTTGATGAAAATTTTCATAAATAAAAATAACAGCTTTTGCACACTTTTTTGTTTTTTTTTTATGCACCCCAACTTGCAGCACTTTTTTTCACGTTACTAAGAACGCTGAAACGTTTGGCGCTTGAGCACAACACCTTGAAATTAAACATTTTGTTCATTAGTTTGTCGCTAATAGACTTCAACATAAATTAATTTAATATTTCGCTTAATTGCATTTTAATAATTTCATGGTGTTGCGAATTAATAAATTTTCCGATTGTACATTTTGCATTCGTCTTAGAAGTGATAATTTTGTGAAATTAAAAGAAACCTCCAAAAATTTGTTTACCCAATATTTAACAATGAGTATACCCAGAGAAAAAAAATTTTCAATATAATTACCTCCATCAAAAACTATTTTAAAAGAAATTTTTTAAACATATTCGGGCATATTCTACCGATCGAAATGAAGTGGATTTAAAATCGTAAAATCGAAAGTTCGTAAAAATATTTCATTTTATATACTTCATACTTTGAGTACCAAGAATCACTGTTAAAAACAGGAAAAACTACAGTTATTTTGTTAATTTATTGAGATCAAAATCTCATTCGATTTCAATTCCACGTCATTTCGATTTATAGAACATGCCCGATTTTGGTTAGTTTTGTCATATTATTGTAACCGGCAACCATATATAAGTACCCGTCGCTCGTACAAGAAGCATAAGGCCTCAATAAAATTCCTGAATATATCCCTGTTTTGCGTTAACCCCATTACTTCATCCCAGCTGTTGCCACTGCTGTTTACTGGGGCCTCATTCTGTCTTCTCCATATGTGGGCTGGGCATCGCCTTCTTCTGTTCCCTAGCCGGTTCTAGTGATGTCTTTAGAGTGCCTTCTAAAAGTTTGTCCGATACACCGCCATTTGTGCCTCCTTATCTCAATTGATAGGATTTGTTGGCCTGTTCTTCGCCAAAGCGCATGATTTGGTATGATTCTTGGCCACAACGCTCGTAGAATCTTGCGAAAACCGCAATTTACGAATACTTTTACATTTTACGATTGTCATGAGTGGCAGCGTTTCAGGTTTCGCGCAAAACGATAGATTTTACATTCGCATTAAAGATGGCAATTTTCATATGCAAAGATAGAGAGTGGGTGATTTCCTCATATAATTAAGGCGTCCAAATGTTTGACGTGCTTTCAGCAAGCGATTATCGATATCCCGTTTCTTCGTTTGTAGATAAAATTTTCTCGAGATAGTAAAATTGGCTGACATCTTCTATTTAGTGATGGGATTTATGGCACAATTGGGCCATTTTTGGCACTTTTGTATGTTACATGCCCCTATGGCCCTTTAGCTCTTATTTGGCCCATTTTAAATTCACATATATATATTTTTTTTGTTGTTAGGCCCTTTAACATTTCAGGTGACAATATAATTTTATTTGTATTGTATATTATTTCCTATGATAATCCCGCGAAGCTCTACGCTTGTCTGCAGGAGACCAGAGTCTCTGACAGGAATCGAACCCACAAACCCCGCACTGATAGTCGAGTTCAGTACCAACTAGCCTACCGGGGCACCCGAAGAGGAAATAGAATTTAATAATAAAAAAGTTCACTCTGAATTTGATAATAAAAATTATTATAATTATTAAATTGGCATATAATAAACTAGTAAAAAGAATAGTCGGTCAAGCCTACAGAAAAATCTTTGATTGTTCATCGTTTGGGCCCCTAGAAAGTAGATCTGCAAAATTATATATAGTCGGCCCAATCGATAGTTTCGATAGTTAATGTTTTTCATGTGCCACTTCTGTGGACATGGTAGTGGATGAATGAAAAAGTTGTTAACACTTCATTTACAGAAAGCGTTTTACAGGTATAAAATACAAGCATATTCACTTAAAATTTCAGTGTCATCTGTTTATTCAGATATATATACTGTTATATAGCAGCAGGGTTGTCAGTTTATTTTAACCTTCGACGGCAAAATATTCACTTAAAATCTAGAAATTTAGAAGGTGAAATTTTTTCATATAAAATTTTGTACATTTTCAAAAATTTTTATGAAAATATTTTTCAAGGGAGTTGAAGGAGGTGTTTTACAAAGAGAATTAAAAAAGTTTAAGTGCTGAAAAAAACTTGCGTTGAATGAATTGTTAAAAATGTTTCGTTGACTACTTCTAATCAACTTTGTAGCAACTTTTTAAATTTTCCGATAGTATCGGAGTGATAAAAATCTATCGATAGTCAGCCAAAAATAAAATTATCGATACTATCGATAGTACTATCGATTGTTTTGCAGCTCTACTGGGAAGTAATATACCAACCAGAATAAAATTATGTTAATGCGGTAAAGATTCGTATAAGAGTTATTTGTTCATTAAAAAAAAATTAACAAGAATTAAAATATGCTTAAAAGGTGGAATATACACTATTAACTAAAAAAATGCTCTTTTGACTAATATCTGTGGTTTTCATCGGTAACCGCGTATGTCTTAAAATCTTATTTTTCGGGAGAGCGGAAAAAACATTCTAGATCGAACTATGGGCGAGGTATTGAACTTTTTAAAAATTGTCATTATATAAAAAATTCGGAATTGGTCCATATTTTTTGAAAAAATTTTAAGAATCACGTAAAGAGTGCTTAAAATTAAGCGATATTGCATCAACATCTCAAAATCGTAAAAATTGGACATGCGCGGTCACCCATGAAATGCTGCAAGGAGTAAAAATATGCATTGAAAACTCGATGCTAAAATTCATAAAAAGCTTTAAAACGGATAAATATATTAGCGGAGTTCAGTGTTTGGTGCAAATAATCTTGCGAAAGAGCAAATGCAATATTTCGTAGTTTTATTATGAAATGTAACGGAAACTCTGTGTATTTTGTTGTTGGCTTTAACAAAAAAACTATGATATTTTGCATTTGCTCTTACGCAAGACCATTTGCACTTTACACTGAACTCCGCTAATGTTTTTGCCTTCATAATTGCCACCTATACAGGCATGTCATGAATTCCGTTCGGAATGGAAATGATTCCGTAGTTACCATTCCGATCGGAATGGTTTTAGCTTCTATAGATTCCGTTCGGATTCATTAAACCTCAAAAAAATATGAAACCACTTTTTGTGTATTAAATATGGCAAGAAAGAATTAAAGTATGGCAACATTAAATAGACAAATTCCGTTTGTTTTTCTTTTTTTTTGGAAAGCATTTAGAAAAATAAAAATTTTTTTAGTTAATTTACATAAAATTATATTTATTTTAAATAAGGAAGCCAAAAGACAGCGTGCTTTACTGATAACAATGTATTTTGAATAGTTTGTACACCTGAAAAATGCTTAAAATATGAATTCCACTTTGAAAAATGAAAGTGGTATCATTCCGAAAAATTTTTTTACATTTTCCATAGAAGCAAAATACGGAATCAATTCCACTTCCGAACGGAATTAAGCTCTGTGACATGGCATAAAATTGCATATTTTCGGTTTCCCTGATTATTGTTAGCTTGATTAAAAATTTAATATATCGTAAACTAGGAAAAGTCCAACATTTCTTATAGTTCTAAAACTATGCATAAGCTTTTCATATATTTAATGTCTTAAAATTAAAAAAAAAGTACGTCCTTTTTAAATTAAAGTAACGATATATAATAAAAACACTGTGTTGACACTCAAACGGGTCACCTGGCGGGTGCCCCTAATTCGAGTGCGCTCACCCAGAGAAAAAATATGTTTAAATTTGGTCTCCTCCAACAAAACTATTTTTAAAGAGAATTGCAAACATATTATGTTTAAATTTAACCATATTATTGTCACCGACAAAAATATTATTGTTAAATTAGGCCTACATCAAGAAGGCACAACCATATTATGGTTGGCTCCGAACATCTTTTCGTTAGTAATAAACCAAAGCTCTTAGAAATGAGGAAAATACTATTGTTAATTTAAAAACAAATTATTGTCATATTTAACCATAACATGTTTAGAGGCAACCATAATATGGTTGTGGGTTCTTGATGGAGGACTAATTTAACAATTATATGTTTGTCGGTGACAATAATATGGTTAAATTTAAACATAATATGTTTAAAATTTTGTCTAAAAATAGTTTTGTTGGAGGTGACCATATCTAAACATATTTTTTCTCTGCGTGCTGTATCCAGTGTTGCTAATCGTTTTTTGTTTTTAGATAAGCTCTTGTTTTCGAGAGATACCGTTATTTAAAAAACTTAGGAAGTTAAACAACATATACTCGCGTAACTCCATTTGTTTTTTGACAAAAAAAAATTAATTTTTTTTTAATTTCGAATTTTTTTTTTTTTAAACGGCATAAAAATTGCAGATATACTTTTAATATTTTCTACACGTATAGAAAACAAAGTTCCAAACAAATCATAAATGATAAAAATCTGTCTACAAATTTTTATTCAGAAAAGATGAAAACTTTTAAGTTAAATTAAGAGATTGTTGATCACAATATTTACGTCTTTGAAACGACAAGATGAATTTATGTAAACAATAAAAAAAATATATAAAAGCGAGACAAAAGAAATATAAAATATTTTTTTAGTTTTGCTAAACTTATAAATAACTATGTTTGATCAGTTGTTGAGGTTGAGCAAAACATGTTTACTTCAGGTAGATAAAAATTTTTATGATGGAAAAAAAACGGCAACTGTTGTATACGTTTTTAAGACAAACACTCAACCGTTCCGCAACAGTTACGTCTTATGAATGTGCCCAATGTGAAGGTTTGTATGTTTAGATGTTTGTTAGTTTGTGGCTAAATCACGGGAAAACTGCTAAATGGATTTGGAAAAAATATACGATTAGCATGTGGCCTCGATTCAAATATAGGGTACCTTTAGAGAAGCAAATCACGGACAAAATTGGTACTTTTTCTCTTTTTGATAAATTTGGAATACAGATTGCATATGGTCCAGATTAAGATTTTAAAGGGATACAATTGGTACTTTTAACGGGTGAATGTAGGATAAGAATAATACTTTTTCTCTTCTCTATAAATTTTATATACCTACAGATTAAAGTCTACATTATTTTACCACAAAATCCAATAAATTTCAACAATGACACAATAATTTGGGAAAGTGTTGCAAAATTTTTAGGAGTCATATTCGACCAGAAACTCAAATTTAAAAATCATCATTAGACATCCTTTGTGCAATAAAAGACCTACACTATAATTGTTGTGTATTTTTGTGACTCGTTATTCCTAAAGATGACCTCCAAAGGACGTCGAGATATTGAAAAATAAAGAATTTAAAGAGAAAAACAAACCTCGAGCTTGAAAAAATTATTTAATATTTTAATTATAATAAAAAACGTCGTATAACTAAAAAACTTAAAAAAGGATAACTCCTTTTCTTTAAATCTTGTCTTTAAATCACGCGAACGAAATCATGGGTAAACAAAAGTACTTTTTATAAAATTGAAAAATTGATCTTTTTTCTTTACAATTTTGGCACGAAATTAAAATTTTCAAATCCCATCAGTGCCTATATTTCGCTTACACCTATTACAAATAAATCCCGGGAGGTTTCATTGATACGTCTTCAAACCCTTAATTTTCAAACTGATGATAATTTGAGTAGCTGTGCGCCAGTAGACAAATGTCGTCTGCGCTATCCTCAGACTATCCCCCAGCCATTATCAAGGGCTCTTCCGAGGATCGTGTCATGAACTATATTAAATATAAATGGTGACAGGACACAATCCTGTCGGACACATATCCCGACTCTCACAGTTCCACTCGACACTGCCATCTTTTATGCTACAAGAGGCGTTGCGGTGTAGTTTCTTTATCAGATGTATGAGTTTTAGAGGGATTCTTATACATGCCAATGCCCTCAGTCAGCTCACTGTCTAAATATTCACTCTCCAAGAATATTCGAATAATTGGCAATATTATCCTATCGTATGCGGATCTCATTTTAAGAGCTCAGCAGAGATACTGTAAACACCTGGAGATTTGTTTCCCTTGAGACTGCTAGTTGAACTCCATGGTGGGACATGCAGAAACGATGTCTGAGTCATCCACGTGTGATACACCTACGCATTCAGTCCGTAGAGGACGGTTATTCCGTGAAAGATTGCGGCTATAGTGGTCCGCCCTCTACTTGTTGCTCCTTCGTTGTTCGCCGCCAGTTCGGCGTTCGCACTTCTTAGGGGATTTGCGATATTAAATGACCATTTATGGGTTTCCGCCGGGACCTGTACATTTCGCGTACATTCGAGCTTATTGAGATCAGATTTCATGCCTTTCCGTGGTTTGATTGATCGCCAGGTTTTATTAGATATCCACACCTTTTGCACACGTTTCTTATGGCCGAGAGTTCGAGTGAGTTCACAGGCCGCATGGTGTCTCTATTATTGCCGGTGCTTGGAATAGCTACAAGCTTGATGTACATCTCTGCAACTAGAAGATGGTGATTGCATGCCATGTCTGCACCCCTACAACTACGTACATCCAATAGAGATTGTCGCCATTTTCCGCTTATAGCCATATGGTCAATTTGGTTTTCGTTCTTTGATCCGGGAAAACCCAAGTTGCTGTACGGATTCTCTTGTGAGGGAAATGCGATCCACCTACTAACAGATTGTTTGCCGCACATATACCCAAAAATCGTTCGCCATTCTCGGTCTTGTGACCAAGTGCGGGGGTACCCATAGTTTCTTTTAGGTCAGTGTTGTCAGAGCCTATTTATGTATTGGAAGCTCTCATTACAATCATTATGTCAACTCGGTTGCTCTCACTAATTGCTCTATCCAGGGTATTATAGAATTCGTTTTGCTTTCCGGGTCAAAAGCTTCCGTTGGGGCGTAACATTGGATGCAAGTAATATCACGTGCGCGAGTGCGAAACCTGGCAGATGTAATCCTGTTCGAAAAAGGGTTTTAAGTCATAAGGGCTGCCCTTGCATTCCTTGTAATAAGAAATCGAACACCGATTGACCTGGGAAGAGTATCTGGTTTGCCTTAGTATAACAGCGTGAGTCCATCAGGTGTCGTTTATTTCCCTACAGCGGGCAAACATTTCTCGCTTATAGAAATATATAATTCTTTGCAGAGTTGTGCCAGACGAGATGATTCCAAAAGCTTGTTTACATTTTAATGCTAAAGGTCGTCAAGATTTTATCAGATTTTTCATTCATATTAGTTGAGGTTTCGTTTATCAGTGAGTTTCCGATAAGCAGATGATTAGCCGTCTGTATCCTATTCTGATGATGGGGCTGCCTTCTAATCCAATAGACTGGCTGATTGTGCATAACATTTATATAGCTAAACGCTTAATATAAGAACATACGTCCGCTTGCAGCCGAACGGACTAGGAGAACAGACGCCGCAATCACCTCTCACAACTCGCCGTCGTTTAACAGATGTTCTTCACATGTTCTTGGCCCAGGAAACACCACGTGGAGGTTTGTGAGTCGACTTGGAGTGAGATTGATAAGGGTTATCCTGGATTTGCTAAGCGGACAGCCGAATATGACAAAATGTGACACATAAAACGCGTTGTATGTAACTTGCATTTAGAAACGCATAAAATGCACAGAAAGTATGAAACGCATCAACGTATTGACGCGTGGTATGGACCTCTAGCTTTAGCGCTAGTTTATTCATGATAAATTCAAACATTTTATGCCCAGATTGATTAAAAATGTAAGAAGCGTTGGACTTGACATTGGAAGCTGTCAATACAACTGCTTTTTGAAAATGTTAACTCCATGTGATAATTTCAGGGCCACAAAAACTACTTGATCTTACTTCCTAGTTTGCAAACATATCAGAATTTATAGTGAAAGTAAATCACTATAAGCAAAATTAAATCAGTTTAAAGTGTGAATTCAGTGCCTATTCGAAAAGCTCCATACTATGTTATATTTTACATGGAAGATCCAATCCAGAAAATCATAAAAAAATTTTGAAATTTTAGGATTAACAAATTGTGGTTTAGCAGAAATTTTTTTGGAAAACATTGCTTGTTCTTG
Organism: Pollenia amentaria; assembly: GCA_943735925.1. Lineage (NCBI taxonomy): Eukaryota > Metazoa > Arthropoda > Insecta > Diptera > Polleniidae > Pollenia > Pollenia amentaria. Next base: position 68,372,241 of record OX031007.1, on the reverse strand, counting down.
ATATCCTGAAAGCAAAAAAAAATTTTTTTTCAAATCTTTCAAAAAAAAATCTAATTATTTTTATTATATCCCATTTTTACAAGATTCCCAGAAAACCCAATTTTGTTTTAATTAGGCCAAATAAAACAAAAAAAAAAAAATAACCACACAGACAAATATGAACATATTTCTATGTTTGTATTAGTAAATTGAACATTTTATTTTGCGAATTTTCCGCAAAAGTTAATACAACAAACATATTGAAAAATAAAATGTTTAAATTTTCTTTCACCTACACACATATTCACACACACACACACACACACACAACGTATATTAAAATTGAACCGAACGAATACGAGAATGCGTACGTAAAGTTTTTTTTATATCCAACAAATCCATCCATTCATATATACAACTAAAACACTGACAACAACAACAACAACATCAAGAACAACAGTAATATTCATATATTTTTGGCAATGATAACGACAGCGAAAACATAGACCGACGATGCCTCCGCCGGACTGGTCCGCTTGAGTGCTACTGATGTTGTTGTTGCTGTTGCTGCTGCCACAAAAATATAGACAAACGTCGTGTGCAAAGCAAGAAAAAACGCTTTTTTCTACTTTTTTGAATATTATTTTGAAAATGTGTGTGAAAATTGTAAAAAAACAGTTTTTATTCGAATCTGTGACGCTATCGAGCAAAATAATACATGCAAGAAGTAGAGGAATAAGCTGAAGCAGCAGAAGACAGAAAATTAAAAAGTTTTTGAGACTAGAACTAAATAAAAGTATTTTCAGTTTGAGAAATTTCATCAAACGTTGCGGATTGCTCACATTAAAAACGTAAAAATTCGGTAGAATATTTTTTTTTCTGTTTTGAGAAATAAAATTTTCCAAAATTTTTTAATATAACAATTTAATAAATAAGAAAAAAAACAGTTGTTAATAAGTTAAATTTTTTGTTTTCGATTTTAGGTAAATAACGGTTCGAATCATTATCATCAAACGATAACTGATTACGCCAAACCCAACAAGGGCACTTCACATTTAACTCAGACCATCACTGAGACTACAACTTCTACACTCGTAGAAGATAATCAACCGGATCAATTGGATTCTATGCTCGGTAGTTTACAAGCCAATATGAATCGTCAAGGTGTCAATACTGTACAAAAGGGCTGCTGCAATGCCTGCGAAAAACCCATTGTAGGACAAGTCATTACCGCTCTGGGCAAAACCTGGCATCCAGAGCACTTCACTTGCAATCACTGCAACCAAGAATTGGGCACACGCAATTTCTTTGAACGTGATGGCTTTCCCTATTGCGAACCCGATTACCACAATCTCTTCAGTCCACGCTGTGCCTACTGCAATGGCGCCATTTTGGATGTAATTTGAAGTTTTTAAGAATCTTTTTGAAAATTACAAATATTATAATTATTTTCCGTTTGTTTCTCTGTAGAAATGTGTAACTGCTTTGGATAAGACCTGGCACACAGAGCACTTCTTCTGTGCCCAGTGTGGCCAACAATTCGGTGAAGATGGCTTCCATGAACGTGATGGCAAACCCTATTGCCGCAACGATTACTTTGAAATGTTTGCACCCAAATGTAATGGCTGCAATCGTGCCATTATGGAAAACTATATCTCTGCCTTGAACTCCCAATGGCACCCTGATTGCTTTGTCTGTAGAGTAAGTGGATTTTGTAATATTTTTTTCTTTTTTCTTTAAAATGTTTGTTTAATAGACATTTAACGAAAAATGTCTTAAGGAATTTTTATTATAATTTCCTTTAATTATTTTCTTTAGGACTGCAAAAAAGCCGTAAGAGGTAAATCTTTCTACGCCATGGAAGGCAAACCAGTTTGTCCAACCTGCGTGGGTGTTGATGAAGAAGAATAAACTTAAAATAGAATTTCTTTGTTATTAAAAAAAAAAAAACGAAATCCAATTATTTAAATGATTGTATTTGCGTTTGTTATTTTATATAAACTTTAAGATTTTTCAAAAAAATCTTTTATTGAAATCGGCATCTATTTTTGTTGGCATTTTTTCGAAATTAAATGAAACCACCACCCAAAAAAAAAAACTAAATAACAAAATACTTTAAACAAAAATACACTAAAAACACACGCCTACACACAACACACACACACATAAATTTTTTTTTTTAATAAAACCCAAAAAAAGTTTTTAGAAAATTAAACAAGAAATTCTATTTTAAACAAAATTAAAAAAAAAACAAATTCTACTTCATCTATCAACACAACACAACATTTGGAACAACTTTTACACCAAAAAAGTTAATTTTTGTTTAAAACAAAATATAAAATACCAAGCAACAAACCCAACCTCTAAAATTCTACAAGACCCTAAACTTTTGAGTCGATTCTAAAAAAAGAATTGGCCTCTTGTTTGGTTTATAGAGAATTTTTAAAATTTTCATATTTTGGAAATGGTCTGTTAAAAAAATGCCCCTTTGAAAATTGTCCATGAGTGCATTTTCTACACTTTTTATTACAGCTCTTTTTAAAATGTTGACCCTTGTGACCCGAATTTTAAAGAATTTTAAAATTGAATTTCTAAAAACTAACACTAGGAAACAGTTTTATAAAATTAGGCTTAAGTCTAGGTACTTTTTAATCTCGTCTTTTTTTTAATTAATTTATAATTAAAACAATATTGTAATATTATTTATTTGTAAATAAACTTGAAAAAAAAATAAAAAAAATATGAAAAAATTAAAAAAAAAAATATAAAAAAAAACCAACAAACAAACAAAAACAAAACATACCACTCTCATCTCTAATAAAAATTTTTAATAAGACCTTGTCCCGTTTTCGATTTAAAGGTCTTAATAAAAATTTTGTATTCTCTTCATAACCATGATCACATTAAAGGTCATGTCTTGTTTCTCCTCATCTTCATTTTCATAATCAGGTGTGTGTGTCCTTGCACTTGGTTTCTATTTTCTAAATTTGCACTTTTCCCCTTTCTTTTTCGCTCATAAATTTGACTTTTCCCTGCCTCTTATACACAACTTTTCCTCTTCATATTTCATGTTGTGGGTGTTTGGTTTGTTTTGGTTCTTTTTTTTATTTAAATTACATCATTTTTAAATTTGCTTAAAAATTTATTGTTGTTGCTTTTCTTAAATAAACAATTTTAATTACAATATTGTTTTCAATAAATTTAACTATGTCTATTTGTTAAAAAAAATGTTTATTTTCTCAAGGTTGGCAACCGAAACGAGTTACGGTACAGGCATTTAGGTATTTGTTATTTCGGTATCGGTATTTTTATTATATCGGTATATCGGTACATAAACGGAATTACAATTTATCTAACCAATCCAAACGAGAATGTTAAAAAAACATAGAAGGGTCTAAACGATCAGTGGATATTTTCTTTTAAAAAAATTGTACAAAACAGGGATGGAAAATGGCTTTTATGATTTTTTACCAAATATGAAAACAAAATGTACTTTCAATACTGTGACGGTTCGAATTTTCTTTATTTATTAAGAATGGAACTTAACCAAAATGTCTTAAAATTTACAATTAGTACATAAAGAAATAATAAATATTACATACATATTACTATTTCCTGTTCAACAGTTTTGAACGCAAACGTTCGTATATAAATTTATATGAAATATATTTTTCAAACTCAGTGTTTTTTATAGAAATTTTCCAAGCGAACGTTAGCGTTCGAATATGGTACCAACAAGGTCAACAATGTACCAAAAAGAGTACAATTGTACCATGATTTCCATCCGTGGTACAAAATGTATTATTTTTGCAGTGCTGCTAATGGAAAATATGTTTGTTGATGGAAAAAATGGAAAATATGTTTGTTGAAACGAATTTCGGCATTGTTATCAATACCGGTATTAAACAATTTATTATTTCGGTACTGATATTCAATTTCAAACAGTATCGGTATTACTAACGGTACCGGTTGCCAACCTTGCTTTTTTCTAAATCTCTGAGTGGTTTCAATTTATTGCAGTCTTCAATTGTCTGAATTATTTAATTTAATTTTTCTTGGCTGTTGGTCCTTTTAATGGGGTTTGTTGCTTCTAAAGATTTCCAATATATACATACATATATACTTTTTTATTATTCTGTGGTCGTTGACGTATAATTTTAAAAAATATTGTTGTGCTTTAAGGTACACCATTTTCAAGTGTTTTTTTTATTTTTTAAAAATTAATTTTTAAAATACATTTTTTTAAGGAAATGTTTTGTTAAAAGAAAATGTAACCCATAAAAATAATTTTTTTTGAAAAAAAAAAGAAAAAGTTAGTCCTTTTTATACCCTACACCACTAGTGGTGAATGAGGGTATACTAAGTTTGTCATTCCGTGTGAAACTTTTTTTATTATACATCCAAGACCCCATAAAGTATATATATTCTGGCTCCTTGAGTAATTCTAAGTCGATTTAGCTATCTGTCCGTCTGTTGAAAACACGCTCACTTTCAAAAAACGCCAAAGGAAAAAATTAACTTGGTCTCAAATTGCTGGTAGTTATCCTAAGCAGTTTGGGATTAAAATCCAGCAACATCGGTTCAGTAGGATCAGAACTATCAGGGGTGTTCTGGAAATCGAAAACGCAAGAATTTAGAAGCCGTTTTTTTAATAAGATTTTTGTATTAAACGAAATACAAATACAATACAATACAAATATTTCTCAGTTTAACAGAATTCTATAAGAAAATTATAAAAAATTGGATTAAGAGTGTACTAAAAAGAACTTCAAAATTCTTGCGTTTTGCGTTTTCGATTTCCAGAACACCCCTGTATGAATCAAAATGTGGAACCACCAACCTAAAAAAATTGATAATTTTGCACGAATTTGCTTTATATAACTGCAAATCATACTGTTAAATTTCGTGAAGATCGGTCCATTATTGACCAAAGGCCACATATAAACAAACTTTCACAGAAAATCGTTTCATAATCCTACTATAAATCTAAAATATTTTTTATGAATATGCAGGTAACATTTTAAGCAAAATTAAGCTGTTCCATCAAAATTTTGTATACAAACTTGGTAATGGCGGCACAAATCTGTTGTCAGATAAACTTAACCTAGTTTAACTAATATCTCAAAAACCCAGCCTAAAAAAATGCTTAAAAGAAAAACTACTTTTTTAATCTAAGTGCTCTTTTTATGGTATACAAAAAATAACTTTGAAAAAAATTACATAAAAAATTAACCTTCTTAAAGGAACATATTATTTCTTTATATTTCTAAAAGTAACTTAAAAAAACTTCAAAGTAAAAGTAATTTTTAAACGAATAGTACCTTTTACCAAAATACTTGTAAAAGGGTTTTTTGTTAAGACCGATGGAACTTGAAATTATAAAAAATGACACAATTTTAACCGAAATTTTTTTTTTCGAAATATGGGCACACCAGCTGTTCTTGCCTAAGCGCTTCCTGGGCGTCCAATTTTCATTAATTTTTCAATGAATAATGGTCAATGATGCCATTAGCGTGTGAACCGCATTCTGAATGTAATGAAGTTTGTAGGGGTTTTGGTAGATAAGTCTCACTTCATACTGTACATTGTTCTTTATTAACAAACACATTAAGCCAAAATCGAGCCGTGCGGCATAAAAATCACAAAATCGTCTATAAATTGCTCGAATCAATGACATTATTTTCAAAGAAAATGTCGGTAATTTTTGCTCAATCACGGTTTCTGTTCACATGTGTAGGTGTTTATCGCTCATCTGATTCTAGCTAATGGATTTGGGTGCAGTTCCAGCCTTTTTAAATATTTTACTGCATATTTCGTTATCATAGTTTTAAATAATGGCACATTGAGATCCTTGTGGATATTTGAGTTTTTGACGTACCAGGGGGCGGCTGTGAGTATTCGAAGAAGTTTATTTTGGCGCCTTTGAATTTTTTCGATGTTAGAAGCCGAGGCAGTGCCCCATAACTGAATACCGTAGCACCAAATTGGCTTTAAGATAGAGTTGTAAAGTAGAGAAGTTTGCAATCGAGACTAAGAACAGAATTTCTTCCAATAAGCCAATTAATTTGGATTGCTTTTAGTTTCATTTGAGTCCATAAAGTATAAAAAACTTCCGTTCACTTTAAATAAAATCTACGAAATTCGTAATACAAAGTACAAATTGTTCGAACTCGTAAATTATAGCATTCATATCGAAATAAGCGGTCAACCCCTTGATTATAAATGTTAAAAAAGAGTAATATGACAGTTCGATTAACAGCTCATCCTTCGAAAGATTTGTCGGGCTTTTTAAAGTAAATTTTCTCTTCTGAAATTGTACTTTTTTTAAATTGTCATCTGCTAAAAGTACTTTTTCAAAACTAACACCTTTTTTAAAGTAAATATTTTTGATTTGTACTGTTAACAGTAAATTTAAAAAAAAGATTCCTTTACTTTTTCTCTTATCTACGGTGTAAAATATTGTTGATGGTTTCGAAAACATTTGAAAACGTGTATCTGATTTAAAATGATCAATTGTTTACAAGTGTCATTTTATTTTGTTTTTAGTGTATTTCCTTTTTTATGTCCAACAGTTTGCAATATTTTTTTTCTGAAACATTTTGCAAACAAATTTCTTTAGTATACAAAATTTAAAATATTTTTATTTTCAAACGCATTTAGAATTTTTATAAATATAAATTTTATCTTCCATAATAAGTCGTAATATATATATGTACATATGTTCGAATTTGTTGCTATCTCTTTCTCTTTTTAATAGTATAAAAAATGTCATTTTAACGATTTAAATATGGCAAATTGTTGCGATACAAAAGAAAAGAAATATAATGTGGCTTATAAAAGGGGACATTTTGAAAGAAATTTGTTTTAAAATATAATAATTTGACTGAAAGAATAATTAATTAGTCTTTTTATGAAATTTTTGCTACATATTTTTAATAATTTATTTATATTAGCGAAATTCACGGTTTGCTATTGTACCCTTTGTACATGTTGTAGGTTTGTTAAATTTTGATTTTAAATGCGACAACAACAAAATGCATAATTTTAAATTTACTATGTTTACGCCATACTTAGATTTAAAATATATCATTTTGTTGTTGTCATGTTTTAGATCAAGATTTACCAACCCTACAGGATCTACAAGGTCTAAAATAGCAAACCGTGAATTCCGCTATTGTAAGTTTGATTTATATGATACCTCCACCTCCTTGACATATAAAATTTCGTATAATTTTCTAACCAAAAATTGCAATTTCTTTTCAACGGGTTTATCATTACATTTATGTACTACTTGGAACAGTTCGAATCTTTTCGATAACAATTTTGTGCAACAAATCACAATAAATAGTAAAAAAAAAACTAAGTATCTGAAACCTAAATTTGTTTTTTTTTTTAATATTATTATAGTTTTTTCTGAATACAAATAAGTAAAGGGTCCGCCAAATAACTTTTTTTTTTTTTTTTGAAAATGCTTTTAAAAAAAACTACTGAATATTTTCTCAAATTTCTTTTTTTATTTGAAAGTACAATCCATCCGGTTAATAATGGAAAATAATTTCATTCAAATGGCTGCCTCGGCTGGCCATGCAGTAGCCTACACGATCGGTCCAATTTTTAAGCACGTTATCGATTGTGTGCAGCTGTATTTCACCAATGGCTTCATGAATATTGTCCTTTAAAGCGTCAATTGTCTCTAGCTTGTCGGCGTAACACTTATCTTTGACGGCACTCCACAAATAATAGTCCACCTGTGCCAAATCGTAGCTCCAAGGTGGCCAAACGACATCAGCTCAGCGGCTGATAATGCGATCTTCAAAACAGGGCGCAAAATATCGAGTGTAGCTTCGGCTGTGTGGCACGTAGCGCCGTCCTGTTGAAACCAAATGTTGCCAATATCCTCCTCTTCAATTTTTGTGAAGAAAAATTCGTTCAACATGGCCCGATAACGATCGTCATTGACTGTAACGGCCACTCTTTGCTCATTTTCGAAGAAAAATGGCCCAATTATGCCTCGGGACCAAAATCCGCACCAAACAGTCCCTCGTTTTGGGTGTATCGGCTTTTCAATGTATGCGTGCGGGTTTTCTGTGCCGCAAATGCGAAAATTTTGCTTGTTTACATACAAGATCAAAATGAGCTTCATCTGAAAAGATGATTTTTTTTGGCAAAATCGGCATCAACTGTAAGTCGATCGCAGGCCGACTTAGCGAAGCGAAAACGCATTGGATGGTCAGTTGGCTTCAACTGCTGAACCAATTGGACTTTGTATGGCGTCATACCAAGGTCTTTATGCAAAATTCGTCTCAATAATGTCTCCGAAATGTTCAATTGTTGAGAACGACGGTGAATTGATGTTGATGGCGCTTCACGCACACTTTCTGCCACAGCAGCAATATTCTCGGGTGTACGCACTGTTTCTGGCTTTTCACGCTTTGGTTTATCGATGAGGATGCCAGTCTCTTTCACTTTTTTCACAAGATAACGAACATGCGGAGCTGACGGTGCTTCTCTTCTTCCAAAATCCGTACACAATTTTCGCACACATTCTGCAACATTACCATGATTTTCAAAGTAATGTCGCAATATTTCCCAGCGTTGTTCAAGCGTATACACAACCATAATCGGTCAGCCGAAGGATAAAACTAATTATCTGTCAATTCAGACATGAGCTAAGTGTTACCATTGACGAAATAAGCACTTGTTGAAAAAAAACGTTAGATGGCGGACCCTTTATAGTAAAGCGAATTCATACAGGTGACCGCGGAGAGTTGTGCTGCCTGTCAATAAATTTTTGTGCGGAGTTTTATGTTTAGAACATGGCCCAATTAGTAGGTCTGCTCGAAATGCCGGCTGTTTTTTGCAGAGTTGTGTTTTTATCGTGGAATTGTTTTTGTAGCAATTGTTTTTGACATCTTGTCCATTTTTAACATAAACAAATGCATTGGATTTTGACATCTTTAACATAATTTACACAAACAAAATTCATGTTGTTTTTTCTATTGTTGCATTGTTGTAGTTTTGCGCAGACCTGCTAATTGGGCAATGGCTTAGAATACATATACCTACCAGTGATGCCAAAAGTGCAGATTTATCTACATTTTGCACATTTTATACCCCAAAATTGTCAAAAGGCAGATTTGACAATTTTTGGCTTTTTAGCTCGGTGGAAACTTCTTTACATTAGCGGAAGTGTTTGGTGTGATTGGTGTGAATGGTCTTGCAAAAGAGCAAATGCAAAATCTCGTAGCTCTTTTATGAAATTTAACAGAAACTCAGTGCATTTTGTTGTTGGATTTAACCAAAGAGCTACGATATTTTGCATTTGCTCTTTCGCTAGAACATTAGCACCAAACAATGAACTCCGCTATTGTCACTTATGTGTGAACTTTTTCCACTTCTTGCATTAGAAAACAAAAAATAATATCCGTTCATGGAATAAAACAGAAAAATTCATGATTGTTAAGTGTTGATATATGCGGTACTTACGGAAGTTTTTGCACTTATACTACACAAAATTTTAAACAAAGATTGCGTTTGAAAAATATATACATATAACGTTTGCCACATCACGCGAACCAATTTTTCGCAAGAAAAGTTTAAAGGAAAGACATAAGGCATAAAATAAATAGCTCAAATATGATGTCAACCCGTTTGAAAGTTAATTCATTAGTAGAAATTTTATTTGCAGAAGATGACTTAAACATTTATTATTCGCATTTTCTTGACACATTAACGTTGCCGGACTTATGTCATCTGGTTTTACACGAAATAATATACATATTTACGAATATATTCATATGTATTTATGTATAAATATCTTCAATAATTGCAATACTTGATATCTTGTAAATTCTCAATAAGACTTTTAATAGTTTAAATAATATGTCAAGCAATTAACATTTAACTTGATGTTTAAAATTACAAAGATGTGATTAATCCATGTTCAGCCTGAGTAATTAAGTTTGGATATATATTTTAAATATAAAAATATCCAAAAATTATCAGCCATTTTCTGAAAATCGCATTCGAGTCAAATTAAAATTTAACAATTTTAAAAACTTTTCTGTATGTATTTCCTTTTTTTATTACTCATAATTCGAAGGTCACTTATATTCACCAGAACTTCTTTTAAAATCAGGGAAGCTACATTTAAAAAAAAAATAATTAAAATCTCTACCAAATTCCTGAACATGGCCGTATATTTTGAAATCTTGACGCAGATTTGTTGATGAAAAATTATGGTTTTTTTTTTTTTTTTTTGCTATTTTTACCTCTGTAAGTTCTGGCAACACTAATACCTACAAAAATATAAAACAAGGGGCATGTATGAATTCGCCTTGGTACATACATACATATTTATATGTAATAGCGTTGCAGATATCGAGACTAGTCCATACTTAGTCCATGTTACTACTTTTTCACTAATCGCCTTTTATGGCGTGCACTGTAATCCATTATTGCTATTTTTATGTATATTTAATTGTTATTTTTATTTTTTTTACAAATCTTAAAAAACTTTCCTGTTTCACTTTTAAATAAACAATTAATAATGGACAACATCAGGGCTACCAATGTGTAATACTGTAAACTATAGTGACGTTTACCTATACCTATACATCATGCAGTTGTTGGCAGCACTGCATGTTAATTTGTCTAATATGGTCCATACTACAATACATTGGACCATGTTGTAAGTAGTCCATTTAAGCCACAATGGACCACGTAGTCCAATATTATCTGCAGGGAGATATTGAGCATATTTATAATTTTATAAATTTGATAAAGAGTTTTATTATATATTGAAAAAAGAACTTAACCTTTTCTGGATTTTATCTGGATTGGTATCGTCCCAAAGTTTTCAATTTTGTTTGTTGGCGCACCCATTCGCCTCCATGGGCCTCATCATTCATTTTTCAATAAAAACTTAGGCGTAGTTTACAATTATTAAAAATTGTATTGTTTTCACATGCTGTTGGCCACTACATACGGCAATGGTGATTTGCTAAAAAAGACTAAATAAATGACACAAAGAAAAAATTAAAAATTCTCTCTAATCACCAAATTTATACCAAATTCATAATATCAAGCAAACAAGTTGATGATTTTGCACCTATAACCAAAATGATTACCTATATTGATTACTAAAAATTTTATTATCAAAGTTGTTTTTCGAAATACAATTATTTATTAAAATATTTTGTTCGTTGTGCTTAATTCCCTCTTTTTAAATGTTTATCAATTTTAAAAAAAGGGAACTAAGCACAACGAACAAAATCTTTAAATAAATAATAGTATTCCCAAAAACAACTTTGATAATAAATTTTTGCAAGTGCACGTGCATAAAAAACTGAACTGGCAAATTGTTTTTATTTTAATTTCTTGCGAAAACAATAAAAGCACTTGGTTTTTGCTTTTAATATGTTTTTTCTTTTCCCACTTACAACTACAATTAATGTTGGGAGAATTCCAAATAATTGTAGTGGGGAATGTAAGAAAAAATAAACTCATCACTGATTTATTGTTTGGTATTTTGTTTAAGCTTTGATATCGTTGCAAATAAGACTTTATAAGTGTATGTAGGAAATTCTCATTCCCTCTGTAGTCATGTTTGCTGATAGCTTTGGCTTTTCTAAAATTATTTAGGAGAACGTTTCCTGAGGATCTGGCCTACCAGTGAAACGCGCATAGGAACAGCTTATCCTCCAACAATAAATTTCAGTACTTTTTATCAGTTTAAAAAAAGGGAATTAAGCACAACGAACAAAATCTTTTAAGGATTACTAAAAATTTTGAAAAATTTTTTTCAATAAATGATATTTTTAATTTTAATTAAAAAAATTATTAAAAAAAACTTTGCCATTTCAAACAATGTGTCAATTTATTTAATTAAATATTGACAATTCCCAACAACAATTCTACAAGTTTAAATTATTTTATTTTAAACGAACAAAATCAATTAATATTTTTGATATTTAATGAATATTTTAATTGAAAATTTATTTCAAAACAACTAAAATGTTAATTAAATCAAAATTATATTTTTAATTTTCTTTCAAAATAATTGATTCAATTATCACGTTAATGAAATTTAAATACTTTTTAAACAATTTTTTTAATTGATAAAAAGCTATTTTCTGTGCTGTAAAAAATGTATTGGTTTTTAAAATACATACGTAAATGTATAAATTAATAGGAAAAGCTTGACGATACCCAGTTGGCACGACAATTTTAATTCCCGCACGATACGTAAGGGACAAATAATGCAAATCGTCGATGACATTTGTGTCGCGTAAATCGTGCACGACACAAATAAAGACAATGTCGCTCAGTCGTTGAAGACCACATGCAAGACATTGTCGTTCACATTGTCTTTGATTACAAAATAGACGACAATGGATTCTACTTTGTCGTCAAATACTACGTATAAGACAATTTCGATAAAGTTACAAGAGTTAAGTCTGTACACGGTCAAAATGCTTGTCATGCCGGCGAATTCACTCGTGTACATGTGCTGGACGTAATATTCGCCGTCATATCTAAATTTTTTTAATTTTCCATCCAACATCATCGGTGTCGCCCATACAACCTAATTTTCACTAATCTACCATAGCGCTTGATGAGAAATGCTTGACCGTGTACATACCCCTTTACAGCTTACAAGACGATGTCGCCTATAAACCTAAACAAATAAATAAAAATATACAAGACCACATAAATATTTTTAAAATTATACTTTAGTCTTTGACTTCTCACACTTGACAACAGACTTGCCATATTTGGCGATTTAAAGGCATTTTGCCGAGTTGTTGCCTTCAAATTAGCAAAGTGCCGGTTTGCCGATTTTTGCTCCAAAAATTCCGATTATTTGGTAAACACTTAAACCACGGTAACTTTGGTTGTTAACATGTAATTTATTAATTTTAGGCAACCTTGGAGCTCTTGTCAAAACCTAGACACCAAATAGAAAGTTTTTTAAACTGTATTAACTAATTTTATAAAAAACGATAAAAAAATTTAATTTACTTAACGCAATTAATCAACACAAATAATTTGTGCTTTTATGATTAGTATTTGGGCTTATTGGAGAATGAGAACTAAACAAAAGCGAAATTAACAAAATTATTAAAACCGTATTAATTTCTATATGGAACTTGCAAATCAAATATTTAAACGTTTTGAGATGGAACAAAAAAAAAACTTATAAATCTGTAAATATGATAAACCCTAACAAAATTATGAAAAAGTAAAATATTTGTTTTATGGAAATTCTTAAAGAGTTCCCCAGCTTTATTTCTGAAAAAAAAAAAAAATTTTAGACTCTGAATTTAGAGAGTTGAAATTTTTTTTAAATTTGAAGAAGATTTAGAAGGAGTTTTGAAGTAGATTTGCACACTTTTTGGCAAAAAATTTCAGAGTTAAAACGTGGGGATTCTACGGATGCATTTGCAGTGCTGTCAAAGTTTGTACAACAAATTATGGTCCTTCCACATTCTTCCGCAAATGTGGAAAGAATTTGTAGCTAAGTGAATCTTAATAAAACAAAATTTCGATGTTTCCTGGAAAAAATAATCCTTGGAAGGAATTCTTTTTTTTTTAAAGATTACTTAAAATTTAATAATGCAAATTGCTTTGATGTTGATATTAAAATGGATTTAATTAAATTCAAATATGTGTCTATAAAATGTTTGTTAAGCCTATAGTACACGGCATGTAAAAAGACACATGCGCATGTGGTTCTGACGTAATTTTGACGTCACCACACAACACGCAATGTTTATTGTGGCTTTGCATTGACGTCAAAATTACGTCAGAACCACATGCGCATGTGTATTTTTACATGCCGTGTAGGCTTTAAAATAAAATGTTGAAAAAAAATTTTCCACTATAAAATATTTTTAACCTAACCCAGGAAAAACTTTTTGAATTTTGGTAATAGGTGGTAGTTATTACATACGTTAACTGGGAAGTAGTTGTCATTAGAATTGTCATTATTCTGAAAATTTCAATGAGTACTTACTAGTTAGTAATGACCTCAGCAACTACTTATTACATCTATTATTTTCATTACTGAATATTTGCTTACTAATAATCTGCTTAATAGCTACTTGTTAGTTGTGTTGACTTCTGTACAGAATATTTACTTACTGGTAACGTACTTAATAACTACTTATTCGGTCTATTAACTATCACTATTTTTTTAATTGTACAATTGGCTTTTTAGTTATTATAAAAATATTTGATTTAAATTTGTTACTATGTCAGTAGATCTGCCTGGCCCTTCGAATAAGCATTTCCTTTATTAACGTAAACATAATGTACAAAATTTTTTTTAATTAACTACAATTTTTTTATAAAAATATTATTTTTCATTAATTTTAATGTTTTTATGTGGTTTATATATATGTAAGCTGATGCTGAATTATTCTGTTTTATTGTTCTTAAAATGGATATTATTAATTTGCCGTCTTTTTTCTAATTGAAGTGCCTATAATGCCAATTTCTTATTTTTTGAAAATATGCCGATTTTTTATAAAATTATCTGGCACCCCTGCTTGTCACGCTGGTTTTTTATTGGGAACACATTATTTTTGTTTGTTTAGAAGACAATGTCACTCATATTTTCGTATCAAGTTGTTAATAGAGAACACCTTACAAGACATTGTCGGTCATGTTGGCGTGGATAGGTTTTGATAAGGGACACCTTACAAGACACTGCTGCTCATAATGTCATGTATATTGTAGTTGTTGATAGAGAACACCTTACAATGTCTGTCGTGTTGTCGTGGTTACATTTTGACAGCATAAAAGACAATGTCGCTCATATTGTCGTGGATAGGTATTGATATAAGACACTTTACAATTCAAAGTAATGGATGTCGTCGGTTTTAAACTTATTTAGAAGACAGTTCACTAGACAATGTCGATTATTTTGTCGTCTACGACATTTTCCTCAAAATTGCCTTCCAGATAATTCAAATCCTAAAATCTTCCGAACTCCCACAGTGAGTAAACGTAAGGGGCTCATCGCTTTTTGCGGAAATTATATTGCAGAGCCATTGTACTTCACTTCATTTATATTTTAATTTCGATAGATATCGAATACGGTAATTTGCTACCTGATCTATGATTCGCCCTACTGGCATGATCTTTTTTTATGGAGAAATTAAATTATGTTCATACTTATATTTCCAATCTAGGGATGGGCAAACTGAAAAAAAATATATCTATATATATTGTATCGATATTTTTTAAGAGAATCGATATTTATTAATTAAAAATATCGATATATCGAACGTATTAAGCTGAAATTATTACCAAATTTAAAAACTTAAAATACCTACTTATGTCAATACATATGTATTTACATATGTACAAACATATTACATGTTTTTCCATTCTAACTTTTTATTGTTTCTTTTAATTTTAAATTTACTGCCTGTTCCTCGATTTCGAACGAAACTTTCATTCGCTTAACTTTTAGTTAAAACAAAAACCAATTTTAGACTTTAGTTTTTAGGTAAGTTATGCGAACGAAGGTTTCCTTTGAAATCGAGGGACCGGCAGTTAATTCTACAATAAAATAAATTCAAAAGTAAAGAATACAAAAAATTTTTATTTATTCGCCATTTGAAATCTTAAAAAAAAAATATGCCGGATTATAAACTGCCGGTGACATATGCTATGCAAGTAAACTGTGCAATATTTTATTTTTAATATATAAGAACATGCTCAAATAAAAAAAAACAAAATATTTGTTTTTTTATTATTAACATCCCAACTTTCATGAGTCTATTGCTGCTAATACGCCATAATTCTTTGCATAATTCTAGGAACCCTTTCCAGAAAATTTTTTTCCGCGGTTATTTTTTTGTTGTCATCTCTTAAGAAACCAAGACAAAACTGAACTGTGTAATGTATGAATATGTACAATTGAAAAGCGCCGTTATTTTCATAATATTAGTTTAAAACCCTATGATGGAATTCTTAAAAAATAACAGTATTGTTAGCAGTTTAGAAACGGTTAAAATGTTGAATTTTATTATAAAGAGCTCTTAAAAATATCGAATTAGATTGTCGTAGATAAATATCGATGTATCGATATATGGGTATTTTTAATATCGGCGATATATATTGATTATAATTTTTTTAAATATCGATATTTATTGCCCATCCCTATTCCAATCGGTGCTTTGTTTACCTAAAATTTGTGATAAACAAACGTGTTTTAATTTTCTATACTTAAAGTTCGAATATTATATGGATTGCAATAATTGCGTAGGATTTTGAAAAAAAAAAAAAAAAAAAAAAAAAAATATAACAGCAATTGTGATTTTATGGAAATGTTTGTTTTTTTTAAATTGAAATTTTTAAATTAGGTTTAGGTAAGGTAAGGTCAGGTCGAAAGGTGGACGAAGCTTCAAGATGTAACCTCATATCTGTACGATATACACCTAGGCCACTACCGGGCCTGTTGTGCGCTCCTTAAGAGGAAACATTTGGGATTAAGGTGGATAGTGATACCACCACCTATAGGAAGGGGTTAACGTTTTGGCGCTAAGAACCCCAGTTTCCCGGACGTAAATTCTTTAGGTTTTCCAGTCAACGTTCCTCAGAGATCCCAGGTCCAACATGACATCGCTCCTCAGGTGTTTCGACCTTAATTCGACGAAGGCCTGACAGCAGCAGAGAAAGTGTTCCAGCGTCTCGGTTGGGTTTAAGTTCATCAAATTTAATTTTCGCTAAATTATTTTTATGAAGGATAGAATTTTTCAACATTCAATTAATAAAAAAATTTTTTTTTTAAAACTTTTATTTTATTACCAAATTCTGATCATAAGAATTCTTTGCAGTTCTACCGTTTGTGCCACTGTGGCGGCTGCCAGTCTATAGTCAAACTCAATATTTTTACCAATGGTATTGGTAAATCGAAATTTGCTGGGGGGCTACTCTCTATTGCGAAGCGAATACAATTTCGATGCGAAAGCTAAATGCCAACTTGGTACTCTCTATCACTTTCGCAAAATTGTTTGAAAAATAAGCCATACTGGTAATAAAAATCAAAGATAGCGCAGATTTCCTGTAATGAAATGTCAAAATATGTAAAAAAAATTAAATTGGAAAGTTTAAATAAAAGAAATAATGATGATTTGCGAAAAGAAAAAAATAAAAAGATGGGAAAGACAAATGAGCAAACGCATTAAAGAGTATCAATCACTAGATTTACTACAATTTTCTTTCGCATCGCAAAAGAGAGTAGCCCCCCTGTAATTGATTATTTAAAAAAATACATAATTTTTTAGGGGGGTGGGGGGTGGGGGGGGCTCAAATTATAGAATATTTGAATATATGTATATACTCCTAAAAATTATTAGCTTAGGTCCTTGAACTGATTTTAACAATTTTCGGCTCTAAAGTCATAGTTGGCATCCTGTATTCATACTCTCTTTCATTTAGTTTCCTCTAATTCAGCGACGAACTTATACATACGTATTGATTTTTGTTTTAATCGAATGAAATAATTCGAGTGCAAAAACAAAAATTCTAGTTTTACTACAAAACAGCTTTGACAACATGTTACAGAAATTTTCATAAAACTTTTTAAATTTATTTTCTTTTTAACGGGTGCTCCAGCATATTGTTGGTAATAAGCTTATCAACCAGGGTTGCGGATTCACTACCTGTCCCACTATTTCGAACGAAACTTATATTTAAAACAAAAACAATATATAAAATGTTGTTTTTGTAATTAGTATTGTGGTGATTTTATTGAACTGTTTATAATTTAATTAGGCTTAAGTTCATCAAGCTGAATTGTTTTTGTTTTAAATGTAAGTTATGCGAACGAAGTTTTCGTTCGAAATAGTGGGACAGGTAGTGAATCCGCAACTCTCACACTGGCTGATAAGCTTATAAGAAATTATAAATGTTAGATCTTATAATATCTACATTACAAATTCTAAAATGCACAACTGGAAATAGTGTAAACAAAATATTAGAAAAATTTTATAGTTTTGTAATTATGAGTAATTTGTTTTTGCAATAATTAGTACGTTAATATTTGTTTGGCAAGCTTTACAATAAATACAATAAATATGATTAATTTTTTTTTTTTTACATTTTGAAAATTATTTTCAATATACAATATAATATATATACGCCACAATATGTATTTTGTATTCTAAACATATTTAACTTTTAAAAAAAATTTGTTAAATTTTTTTAAAAGATTTCATTAATTTTATAATATAGATGCCAATTGTTTCCATATAAATTTGATAATAATAAATTATTATTATTTTTTTTTCTTTTTTTCGACCTTTTAATTTAAGTTGTACGTAATAAATATTCAAGCGCAAGGTCAATTATATAAAAATTATTTATTTTTTATCCAATATTTCGCTATCTTAATGGACAGCTTCTTCAGGGATTCAGATATTTGGTTTTTTTTTTCTTTAATAAATTCTTAAACAAATTCTTAATACAAAATTTCAGTAAAACAACAAAATTGTCAATTATGAAAAATAATAAAAATTATACACAGGAAACAAAAATTATTCTATTACATTTTTATAAACTTATTTAATTTCCTTATTCTTATAAATTAAATATCTGTAATTTTGAGCTGCATTGTCTGTATCTGTTTTAAAATTGATTCATTGTTCTATTGGTGTATTGATAATTTGTAACATTTCTAACATGAAGCGTCGTTTGTTTCTGTATTCAAAACTGTTGTATTTTCAAAATCTGGTGCATGATTGAAATTGGCACAATGTGATGGCATTGCAGTTTTTTGAGAAGATGTATTTTTGTATTTTTGATCAGACCTAAGTCCTGCTAATCTAGTTTTTAATTGACCTTGCGCTTTAATATTTACTAATAAAAGATATACAGTCATGATCTGGAAACCGCATTCGAGTGAAATTTATATCCGATATATTTTGAAAACAATCGTATTGGAGTCATCGTAAAAAAATATTCCTTTTAATATAATTTGTACTTATCTTTATCACAACTACTGAAGGGATTCACAATGGACCTCATTGGTCTCCGAGTTGATATGCGCCCTTGGGCGCATAACCCTTCTTAACCTAACCTAACCTTATCACAACTACTCTTAGAAAGAAGAAAGAAGAAAAACTATTCTGAAAATCTTCATATATTTCAATTGAAGTCGATTCCGATTTTTATAACATACTTGTAATTTTATAGGGCTTTTATTTATTATATTTACCAAATATTTATCATCCTGTTTGAAGAAATTTTCTCGAAATTACCGTTCAAACAAAAGAATTGTTCTTGAATTTGATCGATGAGATCTCTTCTATAAAACTCCTGATATAGCTTTATATAAAGGTTTCTTTTTGAGGAAAATTTTCTCACTAAAGGCCCAACCATAATATGCATGAAGTCGCTTAAGTCAACTTAAGCAACTGTGCGAATACATATAAAACATATGTTGCCAACTATAATGTACTTAATGAAACTTTTCGTTAAGTTTCCTAAAATGTCATTTGCTTAAGCAAAGTTCCAAACTGAACGCACATTCCGTACGGAATCAGCTGTTTGTGCATTGTTGAAAAAAAAATTAATTGAAGTGAATAATTAAAAATAAAAAAGAGGAAGCTTACATATTTTAATTTTGTATCCATTTTTTATTAATAAGTATGCACAACAAACACCAAAAAAATTTGAAGTAATCGCAAGAAAACAAAATACTGCACAAATATGCAACATGGATCTTAAGTTTATGTAAGTACATTATGGCCACCTAAAAGTCTTCTTTAATTTGCTTATGCATTTGACAAACTTTTCGTTAATTTTTGACACTCCCTTAAGCTAACTTATGCATATTATGGTTGGGCCTTAACTCTCTGGTTAATATTAAAGATATTCACGTCAAAAGTTGCAGTCTTGCGAAAAAGCAAAAGTGCATAGACATAACAACAACAACATAGACAATTATTTCGCACAAAAGATGCAAAATTGTCGGGGTCTAAGTAAGTGCAAGATTATCAAAGTAAAAGTATAAAATTGTTCAACTTTTTATGGCATTGGCGACTGCTTAAAAAGTACTCATAAAATCAACTCTACACGCAACTACAACGCAGGCATACATTTTTAACGTAAATTTTTTGTTTGAATTGAAAAAGATTATAAATAGTGTTTGAAGATTAACTTTGTGAAAAGTAAAACAATTAAGAAGAAAAATAGGATCGAAAAGAAATAATACAAATAAGGGACTACTTGTCTAAAAATATAAATTTCTTAGAGATCTGACAATTGTTAACTCTGCCGTGTTCAATGTATTGGCTGCACCTTCTTCCCTCGAGGTTGTTACGCCAGAAGGTGGTGCAGTTCAAGTTTACACTAGAAATATGACATATTTAAAATGCAATTATTTGCTACGATTGTCTTGTATTAAAATAAATATCGAGTGTTTTTTTTATGGCGGAGAATACCCCGATTTTCAAAAAACGAATATTTGTTTACAATTTTTGCAACTAAATATTTAAATAAAGTTTAATTAAAAAAAAATTTTTTTGTTCTTAGTTTATTAAAAATATTTATTTGCTTTTGTTAATGTTTATTAAAAGTAAAAAACCTTGATTTAAGCAAAATTTCAGTGTCGTTTAAATTTTTTACACTGACAATATTTTAAATACTAAATCATACGAACAATTTTTATTTTAAAAGACCAAAAAATATGTGTAATTAATTAATTAAATTTTTATACTTTTGCTTTTAATTTTTCTTAATAAATTGAAGACAAGAAATAAAATGCTCAATGATTTATGTTCTTGAGATTTAAATATTTTTTTTTCTATGTGATTTTTTTCCCTCAATTACGAAGCGAAAGTGCCAAATGGTGATTATCTTCCCGTCAAAAAGAAGAAAAAAAAAAACAATTTGTTTATACAGTTTGTCTGTTCATTAACGTTTATTTTATTGTTATATTTACGATTTTGTTTAGACTTGTTTTTTTAGTTTTCTGGATTTTATAAAGTGCATTTATTTATTCTGTATTTTTTTCTTCTTTATTGTGTTAAATTATAAACAATATTAAAGTAAAATATTTATGTTCTAAATGGTTTGTATGGATTGTTTGAGAAAAAAGAACTGTATAATTTTCAGGTTGACCCTATTGGTGAACGATATACATCGATGTTTTAAAACCAATCGATGTAAGGTATCGAAACATCGAAACCATCCGATGTTTTTTTACTCATCGCTTTTTTTGATTCGGTGCACCGAAGCGAGCAACAAATTTAATAAAATAACTTTTTGGCGTATGTTAAATGTCATTATCATAAACTATTTTAATTCCTTGTGCTTTCCCATACAACATTTTGAGATCGATGCAAAGAAAAAATTATCCTTATCTGCTGTTTGCCCTTACTGCCTGTTTGTAGAACGCGAGTGCAAAAGTGACTCGCTTAACTTACATTTAAAACAAAAACAACATTTTAAAATTTGTTAGTTTATTCCAAGTCCTATCCAGTAGGTCTGCGCAGGGAGCCAGATGTTTATTTTGCTTTTGCCCGTAGGTTGTCAAAAGTTGTTTACATTTTGCTTATACATGTATATTTTTGTTTACGTTTTTTGTTTTTCGCTACACATCCATGCATACACAGAAAAAAGTGTGTTATCAATTAAAAAAATGGTTTGAAAAGCTCTTAAATTAAATTAATGTGATAACTGAATCAATTATTTTTTTAGTTAAAAGAAAAAAATTAAAATTTAATTTTGATTTAATTAACATTTTAGTTGTTTTCAAATAAATTTTCAATTAAAATTTTAATTAAATAACAAAAAATCTTAATTGACTTTTTTCGTTTAAAATAAAATTATTTAAACATGTAGAATTGTTGTTGGGAATTGTCAATATTTAATTAAATAAATGAACACATTGTTTAAAATGGCAAAGTTTTTTGATCACTTTTTTATTTAAAATTAAAATATCATTTATTGAAAATTTTTTTTTCAAAATTTTAAAATTTTTAGTAATCATTTTGGTAATAGGAGCAAAACCAACAAATTGTTTGCTCGATATTATAAATTTGGTATAAATTTGGTGATTTGAGAAAATAATTTTTTCTGTGTAAAAAACACGTTTTTCCTTTTGTTTTCCCTATGCAGTAGTAAGATTTTGACAACCCTGAGGAATTTTACACAACCAATGTGCCTGTTTGTCTATTGTTGTATTGTTGTAGCGGTAAGCAGACCTATTGGATAGGCCTTGGTTTTTCATACAAAATTCGTTTCATAATTCCTTTATTGACATGCTTTATTTTTTATAACTTAGGCCGTAAATGTATTTCAGAACGATAGTAAAATAAGTACGAGGTATGTTCATTAGGGAGAGTTGTCATTATTTGTCCATGTAATGTCAAACAACGAAATATTACTCATTTGCAAATATTTAAATTTCACCATATTTTGCACTTTTTAGATGTTGCAAACTTACTTTTTTTATAAAACTAAATTTTATTCAATATATTTTTTTTTGTTTATTAATTTATTAATACGTTTTTCATTACAATATTTGTATATAAATTAATTAACAATATGAGATCAGTATAAGGTTTAAAAAATTAAAAAAAAAAATTAAAGAAATGTCATTTACATTAACAGCATTTCTAAATTATTTAACAAGTGCTTTATTAAATTCAATATAAAAGTGGATATTCTATCAGTGCTTCTTAAATCTTGTGGTAAATTGTTAAATTCCCAACAACCAATATATTCTATCTTCTGATTAGTAGTTTCTAGTCTGCATCTTGACACCCTTAGAATTGAATTGTTTCTTGTGTTGAAAACTGTTTGACTTCTTCCAAATAAAATCGTATTATGACCAATATTATGCAATGCTTTAAACACGAAAACTAGCAGTTGCATTTTATATAATTCATTTATTAGCAAAACATCTTTGAAAACATCTCTATATAAAAAAAAACGCATAATTGGTAAATTAAAAATAGTTTTGAGTGCTTTGTGCTCATTACTTTTTTTGCTACCAACACCAAATAATTAAGTTGACTATGGATTAATGCTTAATAAAGTATAAGTCTTCAATCCAAATGGTAAAAATTGGCTCCATTTTTTCATTAAAGGATTTCTTATTTTTGTTACCTGTTGATATTGTAACGATGTTTCGCTTTCAACAATTTTTTTAATTTTATCAGCGTATCTGGAACAACAAGTGGTGGCTTATTAGCTTAATTTTTTTATTTGTTTATTTGAAATTGAATTTTGCTATTAAAAAATTTTTAAATTAAGAAATTTTTTAAAAAATAAAATTAATTTATTTGATTTTTGACGCACAACATACCGATAGCCAAAGTAGGATTTGATCCGTCGTATAAAATTGTTTCCATAATTACAATTTTACTTTAATTTATCGCTTACTTTAGGTTAAAGTGAAATTGTAATAATGCAACACTTTTTATATGACCGATAAAAACCTATTTTTAGCCATCGATTAACTTTAAAAACGGGGTCAATTCACTCCTCCTTTACGAGAAATCAAGAGATTTTCGATCTTTTCTTTCAAAAGATCCATCGTTTTTCTTGCATCTTGAAAATGTTGCCATTGTCAAAAAATGTTTTAATAATAAAAACACGCTGTCCCTTCGCGTAATTTAAAATAAATTTTAGCGTTTTCTGACTTTGTCTAAGGCCAGATTTAACAGTAACAAATTTACACACTGCTGATAATAAAATGCTTGAACCCAACTACTACTTTACATTATTTCACACATTTACCAACCCTTATTTTTATTATTTCTAACGACCAGCATGAATATGTTATCCTTGTTTAAATATATTTTATAACTCTCATTTGGTTTAACATTTTGTTTCGACAAGTAGTCACGTTTAAGCAGCGAAAAGCATACTTACCTGGCGTAGGGGTTACCGTGATCATGAAGGCGGTTCCCCCGGAGTGAGGCTCGATCATTGCACTTACGATTGAGTTGACCCCCGCGATTATTCCTAATGTGAATAACTCGTGCGTGTAATTTTTGTTAGCCGGGAATGGCGTTCGCGCCGTCCCGACATTATTTAATAAATTTTAAGTAAAATAAGTTGGAATTGATTTCAAAACAGGATTAGGAAAATAATTATTTTGATCCAGGGATGTAAAAGTTGGTACCACCGTTGTCAACTCGTTGCGTTTCGCACCATTTTGCGTGCTTTTTTCAATTTTGTGTGCGAAAAATTCCTTTGTTGGTGCGTGGTGAGCTTTTTTCAAATTTCGGTGCGTTTTTAATTTTTAGTGGCACCAAAGCCAATACACCACAACTTTTTGTTTTAGTGTGAGAAAAAATCTTTGTACAATCAAAAACATCTGTTACAATTTTTGAAAAAGTTACCAAATGTGAAAAAATGTAACCAAATTAGAAATGCCTTTTGTTAATTGAAAAAACATTAAAATTCATTGTAAAATATTAATTACAAATTAAGAAAACAAAATATTGTAATTCTTGTACATATTAAATAAATAACGAGAACCTTTCATTAAAAGAGTTTATTTATTTAAGACCTTTTTCATAAACAATATTTTTATTTTAAAAGTTAAACCCGTCAAATTTCCTCACAAAATTCATTTTATTGAAAGTTAATAAACTGAATTTTTTTGAATATATCCTTTACAAAAAGAGAAATTTGTACTTCACAGTTATAAATAACAAAAAAGAATAATTAAATGGTTTTTCGTTTTTTAACTGTCAGTGGCAGTGCTGTCAAATGCTGCGATTTTTTAATCCTCTTGTTGATGGAAAAAAAATATTAAATAAATATACACATAAAGTAAAATTTAAAATTTCTTAAATTCAAGCCATTTTCTTACAGTAAATTCTATAAATTCTTGAATTATAGATTATATATCAATTTATTTTTAAAAATAATCTTTAAAATTCCTGTGTATTTCAATATGTATATTAAAATATACTACATGAAAAAATGTAAATATAGAACATTTTACTTCTACTTAAGTTTTAAGAAACACTAAAACTTAATGGAAAATCTCCATCGATTAAAGTTCATTTGATATAAATTTCTGAACATGGCCGTTTTTAATATAAAAATAACATTTGGTAATTCTTTTCTTTACAAAAATCTTAAAAAAATATCTGGTAGCTCTTCTGAAAGAAATTTTTCGTTTTCGATAAAGT
This sequence comes from Pollenia amentaria, assembly GCA_943735925.1. Taxonomy (NCBI): domain Eukaryota; kingdom Metazoa; phylum Arthropoda; class Insecta; order Diptera; family Polleniidae; genus Pollenia; species Pollenia amentaria. The sequence continues at coordinate 68,347,090 of OX031007.1, read as the reverse complement.
ATAAAATACTTTCGTTCATTTGAAACAAATAGTTAATGAGAATATCGTAGTGCAAAGTACACATTATTCAAAATCGTAAATAATTTTCTTCGAATCGAAAAACGCGGTAACCCTCCATGTAAATAAAAACGTTAAAAGTTTAAAAAACGTAAATTGCAAGTGTATCAAGGAAAACATATTCATACGTCTTACTATTTTAGAAAAAAAGTAACCAAAATGAAAAAAATATTCACATCTCCACATTGAAAAAAAAAATTACCAATTTTGGTTAGAAATAACCAAAAACGGCAGCTCTGGTTACAATACCATTTCATTCAATAGTGCAAAATTTTTACTAACAATTTTACAGACCACAATAAGAACAACAAGTAATACGGTCTTGTTGTTGTAGATAATTGGTATTATGTAAATTTTTTTTTTTTTTTAATTTCAAAGTTGACAACGTTGGTTGTTACAATTGAACTTTTTTTATAAAGCACTGATTTAATAGTACAATAGCACTTTCCTAAGGCCCAACTATAGTATGCATAAGTTCGCCTAAGCAACTGTGCGAATACCAGAATTGTCAACTTTTTATAACCAAAACGTGCTATTCCCATTCTCAAAAAGCGCCTAAATTCGACAAATCGCAGCTTTGACAAATATTTATTACCTAAACGCGCTATTTTTAGCTCGCTTAATTAAATTTAAAGAAAATTCGATACATTGATTTGAAAAATCCAATATTTATTAAAACAAAATAAATAACAATCTAGATAATTTATTTTAATGGTGTTTTCTTTACTACAAAAAATACCACCTTGTTAAAAGGTACATGCATAAAATGTCTTGCCGACCCTGTAATAAATCAATTTTTTATTTGACGAGACCAAAACACAAAATTGGACCGCCATGTTTTGAACAGCTGACAAAAAGTTTGTTCTTCAAAATATAAAAAAATATGTTCATAAATTAAAAAGTTTGTTCTTCCAAACATAAAAAAATATACTTATACATAAACCAAAGCTTGTTAATAGATTGATATTAAATAAATAAATAAATGAACGAAATTAATCACGAAATTCCAATTTCTTTAGTTTGTTTTTTTTTTATAAAATATGTAAACAAGAAAATACCTTTGCCAGATTGCTGATTTATTAACACCAAGTTTTTCATATTTCTTAATTTGACGATTTTTTTAAAAACTATTTTATAACACCGAGTCCACTTAAATTTTATATCACTGACAACATATCATTAACAATGTAATGCTTTCATATGTTTTTACTATTAATAGCCTATTTCCAATGTGCGAAAGAATTCTTTCGTTCGCATAACTATATTGAAAACAAAACCAAAGTCTAAAAATTTGTTTTTGTTTTCAAAGTAGTTATACGAAAGTAAGAATTCTTTCGCACATCGGAAATAGGCTATAAATAATAGAAAAAATAAGTATTAAAATATTAAATTTGTTACTTGTCCTGATTAGAGGCGATTTTTTCCCCAACTTCGTCTGGTAACCCTATATAAAAACAGAAGCCATGTTTTTACAGGGCATTATCAACACTGTCGATTTATACAGGGCGTAGAGTGTAATGCCTTATGCCATTAGTAAGGGTTCATTTTTTAAAATAAATCATGCCACCCTTTTAGAGAGCGAAGCATTTTTAAGAAACGAACACTAAATTGCATTTTTTTGAATAAAATGTCACATTTTTCGTAGAAAAGATAACACCATAAGTTTAATTCAGGTACAAAAAGTAGCTACTTACAACTACATATAAACAAATTATAAGAAGCTCGAACCGATCAAATATATTCCATTGGTATACCAATAAAAATTGGATGCTTTACGCACTACATGAAATTGCTCGTATTAACTTACAAATATTAAATCCAGTCTTTTTTATTTAATATTAAACTTCTCATCATTATTTAATTTTTAACAGTTAGAATATGATTAAAAATATCAATAAGAACCTTGAGATTGGAGTTGAGATTGATCGTCGACAATAAAAAAGAACCTTTTTATTTAAACCATCTGGCACATCTCCTGGCCACAAAACCGATTCTATATAATACTTCGAATTGTTAAATGAATAACAAAAGTTATACAATAAAAATTCATTTAATAAATTACACAAAAAAAATTCTTGCCAATTTTTTTTTCAATTAACCAATAATCAAAAAAAAATTAAAAATTTAATCAAGTGAATTAAACGTTTATTTATATCAACAACGTTACTGCAGAAAATATTGTTAATATCAAATATTAAATATTAAATTGATACTATTAATTTGTTAACTGGTTCAAATTTAATAAAATTTTTAATTAATATCACAATTTTTTTAATTGGAATCAATTTTTTTCCTGTGTTGAATAATTGAATAGCTAAGTTCAGAAAGGGAACTACTTCAAGACATTAATTTTACCTCGTAGAGAGTCAACCGACTTTTATTTGAAGTTGTCTAATATAACACTGTTTACACCAGTTTCTTAGCAATACTCAAATAAGGTAAATGAAGTAAATCCCTTTCTGCTCTAAATAGCAATTAAATTCAAAGAACACGTTATATAAATACAAGATTCGTTTATTACATTAGCGAAATGTTATTTTTTGTTATTCATAAGCATTTTAATAATTAAAACAATCATAAAATATTGAGTTATTGATTATAATTGGATTAAATACTAAACTATTCATAAGAATCATCCCTTTCTGCTTCTCTCATAAGCCATGCAAGCAGCTCCTTATAAAAGTAATCGGGATCATCGGGAATATATTGTTTAACTTTATTCACATCTTTCATTTTCTTTTCGTTAATAGCTATTTTATTTGTAAAAATAGCCATTGCAATTCCAATTTTGTTTAATAATAACGAAAACTGTGTGGATACCCGGGTATGAAGGTTGTCGAGTAGAAGGTGTAAAATCCGGTAATAGACATAACAGTTTATTCATATTTCTTTAAATAATATTATAAGAAAAATTTGTAAAACCTCTTCAACGATATAGCGAAACTAAATGGTATATGAAATCAAAAAATTATCGATTAAGTGCAGAAAAAGGGGTCTACTACTGAAGATGAATAAATCGAAATTTGTAAACTTTTAAAATAATAAATACTAGCTGACCCGGTCCGCGTTGCTGGCCCTAAGCAAACATTAGTGTTGTATTACCAGACGATTTAAATTGATCTTTAAACGAAATTTACGGCCTTTAAATAAAAATCCATGAAATACCTATCATAAAGTTTTTTTATGGGTTCAATGAAAAAAGAAACACATGTTTTTAAGGCAAATTGGAAATTGGAAAAAAACCCAGCCAATTGTAGGGGAATGTAAGAAAGAAAAAATTGACGGTTTATTGTTGTGACTTTGTTGAAGCTTTGATATTGTTACATTTAAGACCAGAGTGTTTTAAAATTCTTATTCACTTTATGGTCTTACTTGTATAATATTTTTAGCTTTTCTAAAGTATTTGGAAAAAGTTTCCTGACGAGCTGGCCTAAGCAACCAGCGAAATGCGCATAGGAACTAGCTTTCCCACAACAATAAATTTCAGTGTTTTCATTTAAAAAAAAAATTGGGATTATTAGCACATCATTAATAAATGAATTAATTAATAAAATATTTCATTCCCAAAAATAATTTTTGATAGGAAATTATATTTGTTGATTACTTCAGCTTAAGGCTAGCGGAGCCGGGTCAGCTAGTAATATTATAAATTAAAATGTTGTTCATATACATATGTTTAATTTACATTTGATTTGAAAATACATATGGTTGTATGTATGTACATATATATATGCTGTGAATCTTACGAAAAAAGTGAGCGTAAAAGTGGGCGGGGCAACATTTTCTTTCCACAAAACCTTAGTTAGACCATGGCGATCATTTTAAAGAAAAAATCGTCCAAATCGGTCAAGCCGTTCTCCAGTTATGCGCTTAATAGAAAAAGTAATAGAAAAAGCGTAAAAGTAGGCGTGGTAAATTTTTCTTTCGATGAAAACTTAAAGTTAATTAATACGAACATTTGAAAGAAAAATTAGTCAACTCGATGGAGCCGTTTTCTGATTTTAGGTAAATCGAAAAAAGTGGGCGTAAAAGTGAGCGGGGCAATTTTCTTTCCGTAAAAACCTAAGTTGGACCATGGCGATCATTTTAAAGAAAAAATCGTTCAAATCGGTCAAGCCGTTCTCAAGTTATGGATTTTGCCACGCCCCTCCGCCCCCAGACCGAAAATCAGAAATCAGACTTTACAGTGTCATCCACCTGAATATTCTGAAGATTTCCTGAAAATTTCATCAAAATCGGCCCAGCCGTTTTGGAGTCCATACGTTACATACACACATCCTATTTTATATATATAGATTTAAACCAATAATTTCCGCATAATTTTCTTAGTGCACTCATTTAATAGAGCGTATTCGAATCTGAATAGAAACATTATTAATTCATTTCGACCAAATTGTCAGTACTTCCCTTTCTGCACTTAGCGATTCAATTATAGTTATTCTAGGCGTCCCTTATACCCTTTCTACACTGTTCACATAGGGGTATGTTGCCAATCTAGCCGGACATTAATTTTTGATTTAGCTTAAATTGCTTCTTAAAAGTTATTGAGTGCCCCTAGATCGATGAAACTTGACAGAAATATGTGTCATAGGCAGGTAAAGCTCAGAAATAAATAAAATCGGACCAAGGAGGAAAAAGTTCCTCCTAGAAGAACTAATGCAAACTCTGAAAAATGCAATTTTTTTTTAAACTTTTCCCATACTTTTGTTTAGCAAATGCAACTTTTAACGTCGTCGAAAGTCAAGAAACCTTAAATTGGACCCATGAGATCGTAAAATTACACTTTTCGACCCCGCCCTTTTTTTATGGGCGGTTACATAAAATAATATTTAAAAAAAAAATGTTAAATAAAAGAATTAGATTACAAACGCCTTAATACCATAAGAATTACATTTTTGAACTTTTATGGGCAGGGGGAGGTATCCCTCTATTTATAACATCTTTATTACACTGAACCCTCGAAAACCTTCTAGAAAAATTCTGCCTGTAAAGTCGAAAATGTTTATTTCATGCCTCAGACTTGGATGTATTAAATTAAGTAAAAAACATCTACATACAGCCAAAATATTTTATTTTGCTCCATAAAATAACGTCATTTAGCTGCTGCACAGGTGGTTATAACCCGTTACATACTCTCTCACACATTCCCTTTTTTGTACAGGTAATATTTATCTTAGATGTAATAATTTAAATAAAAAACATCTACGTACAACCAAAACATCATATGACTAACGAAAGGGTTTCTATCATATGTACATACATATGCAATTTTTGATCACAATCAAAAAAAGGTGAAATTTTCTAAAAAAAAAAAAAAATCTAAAATACCGCAAAAACGCGTAATATTTTTTTTTTTTTTTAAATTAAAAAGTAGAATTTTCAAATTTTTTCGTGATGTTTAACATTTTTAAAGTCGCAACTAGCTTCACTTTCGAAAACCCTTTAATTTTTGTTTACAAAAAGGTTAACAAAAAAAATAATTTTTTTTTTAATATCGAACGAATGTTTTTATCATAAAAATTTAAAATAAAAGTTTTCTAAAAATTATTATAAGTAGCTTTTAATATAGTCTTTAAAAGAAAAAATCAATGTAAAATCTTTATTCGTTTACTCACAAAAAAATATATTGTAAATGAACACGCATGCAATTTCCTCCACTTTCTGACTTAAACCGTGTCCCAAAACCACAAATCTCAAGCAAAAGACTTGGAAAAGCCTGGCAGAATTTTGTTGTCTGTCGAGCTGTGTACTTAAATCTTTACATTTCTTAAATTTAATTTTTTGCCTAATGTCCGGCTAGATTGGCAAAAAGCCCTTGTGCTGTTATATATTTATTGTAGGTTGCAACATAAAACGTAACGTCTGAATAAATACTAGTTTTCAAAGGGACACCAAAATAAAATACGAATATTGTTGCAAGTATCACCAAAACTCTTTTGATTAAATCCGATATTAATGAAGTTAATTTTATCCCAAAATATGAATGAATGAATGAACAATCTACAAGATTGGTAAATTTTAAAATTAGGGACAATATAGGAAAATCTTCTTAACACAAGGAGTAATTATTTGTGACATTTTAATGTCTTCTCGTTTAAAGTCAAATTTAGATTTTATTTGATTAAGAAACTTAATATAAAGTTTTAATATTTCTTGATTAACTTCTAAATCGTCGGTTGAATTAAGTTTTTTTTTAATGTACATGTTTTGTGCCAATTAAAATATTTTAAACATCAATGTCATTATTTTTAATATTGAAATCGACTTCAGTATCGCTGTGTATCATAAATCGCAATACATAATTTGTTGACAAAATTACTTAAGATGAGTAAATAATTAGACTTTAAACTTTTATCCAAATATGCCAAAGGATAAATTTCTGACTGGAATTCTTTATTGTAATTACCAGCGAAACCAGAAATATGCAGTAAACACTTGAAAATATGGACTAAAAATTGTTAACAAAATGCAAAAAAAAAAAATCAAAAATTGTTCATTTGAAAACAAAATAGTCACAAATTTAAAAATAATTGCATTTCAAAGCAAAACAATCTTAAAACTTTAATCGGTACAGTTCAAACACCATAGGATTAGCAGACAAACTTTCGATATTTTACCTAATTTGGAAGCGATGGGCAGTAATGGGCTCACAAAAACAAAGTTGTGTTATATGTATAGTAAAAATTCATATAAAGAGTTATTTGTGGCGAATATAATCTAGATATTAACATCAATATGAGATTTTTTGTCTTCGAGGGATTTCGGTGAAGTGTGCTTATTAATGTTTACATTTAAAAGGAAGTTAAAGCTATTTAAAGACGGGAGCTTTGAGCCGATTCGAAAATAATTAAATTTGTAGCCAAATATTTTTACGGCGAATTTAATCTAAATACTAATATAACTATATGGTTTACGGATACAAAAAGTCAAATTCGGAAATAAGTTTTTATGGTTAATATGTGAAATTATAGAGCGATTCTCAGCATTAACATCGACTTCGTGCTTAATATAATTAAAACGTATTTACTAAATGTGATAGAATTATCTACAAAATTGCAACTTGTACTTTGCGCCCAAAGTTAACATGGCAGACACCAAGCCGGACGGACAGATGGACATCCTTAGATCACTTTAAACAGTGATTCTGAGTCGGTCGGTATACTAAAAGAGTCGTTCAGATATCTTCATATGTACATATTACATGGCCAAAAACGTATGTAATTACTTTTTCCTTAGTTTTTGCTTATACATAAAATTTGAAAGTTTAAAATAGAATTTATCTTAAATGACAATCTGACGGTGGGTATACAGATATGTAAAGAACAGAAAAACCATAATTTTAAAAAAAAATTTTTTATTTTTGTACATATTTTAAATATTGGACATGTATAAATATATGCCTCGGCAAAGTATGCGCTATAAACTTAGAAAACTAAATTAACTAAATTATGCAAGAAAATGCTGTAAAGGGTAAAATATGCAAACATATGCACTAACAAATCGATGCCAAAATTCGTTTCTGCCTTCATTGGTCACATAAGAGAAAACATGCAATTGCATATTTATAGTTTCCCTTGTAATTACACTGTGCTAGTTGAAAAACAGACAAGCTGGGCACACTAATAAGGGTACGATGAATCCAGTGGTGCTAACCGTTTTTAGGTTAGCTCTTGTTTTCGAGATAAACCGTTATTTCTAAAATGGAGGAGGTTGCACAACATATATTCGTGTAGCTCAAAAAAGGTTTAGTTTATTGAACAAACTAAAAAAACTGAAATTCCGCAATAAAATTAAGTTAAACTTATTTCTAATATGCGCAGTCGTTTAAGAAACATATTTTTTTTTTTTACAAAATTTCGAAATTGTTGTTTTTTAAAATTCATAAAAAATTTAAAAATGCAGTTTCTAATTTTTCTAATTTTCTACACGTATAGAAGACAAAGTTCTAAACAAAAGAAACCATAAATGATTAACATCTGTATACAACTCAAGATAAACCATTTTAATAAAACTTAAGAAATTCATAAAACGCCATATTTGTATGGGAGTCTCTCTGAAGGATAGTTTACACTATTAAACTTTGTATTAAAACATGTCAAAAACTCAAGTAACATGTAAAAGTGCGATAGTGTGATGAAAACGACAAGTTTTATGAAAAAAAATTGACATCCCATACGCCTTCATCGATTTTTGAAATTTTTCTAAACAATAGTACTTTTTATTGGATCAGGGTTGCATTTTATTTCATGTGGGATAGCTTATACTTTGTGTGATGGTGTAAAGTTTACACCAGTCGATACTATCGACTTAAAGAATTAGAAATAAAATTGCTTTCGACTCGGAAAAGTATTCGATCACAGACTGCCAGAATCAATAAAATTTCACTTATGATAATTTTTTTTTATTCTCAAATTAAGTAAAAATATTGTTTTTTATAAAATATATTTTTTTTATAAAAAATATTTTTTTTTGTGTATTAATTAAAACGTTGTTTTTTTTCTTTATTTTAGGACTGCCGACAACCCTTCCATGGAGGTTCATTCTTTGATCACGAAGGGTTGCCCTACTGTGAGACCCATTATCATGCCAAACGTGGCTCATTGTGCGCTGGTTGTTCGAAGCCGATTACTGGACGCTGCATTACAGCCATGTTTAAGAAATTTCACCCAGAACATTTTGTTTGTGCCTTCTGTCTGAAACAATTGAATAAGGGTACATTCAAAGAGCAAAATGATAAACCCTACTGCCACACTTGCTTCGAAAAGATCTTTGGTTAATGCTCTGCATAAGGAAAAGAAACAGATCTGAGTTAAAATGATTATAATTTATAAAGTAAACTGGTGTGTTAATTTATTTAAAAAATTCTTATGTTATACTTTGGAACAGGCACAATTTCTATAAATAATTTACTGATATCAGTTTTTTAAAACTTTATATTTATATCAACGAATGTGAACACCAACATTATCTTTGAAAGGTACACCTAAAGTGTATTATTTTAAATAAAAATCTATAAATATTTACATAATTAAATGTATGTTAATTTTGTATGTCCTTTAAACAGGATATTAACTTTAATTTCACTATCATTTGCTAATCTAATTATACATATTTTAATATATAGTACATATCGCACACTAAACCATAAACAGTCAGAACTCAAAATTTATCAAAATGGTTGCTTTTTTCATAAATCAGTTAAAAAATCAAATCTTTAACGTCCACGAAAAATTGATGTGCCTCAATGTCTTCTTGAACATTTGTGCAACTCAATTTGATTTAAACTGTTTCTAAAAACTGTTTTTGCCTCTCCTAAACATTTGTAAATTTTAAGTTGCGACTGTTTATGAGTTGGTGTGCGATATGTTATGACTTTTTATTTTCAACATCTTTTTTATATTTTGCCGAAACTTTAAAGTAAAATTATATAATATTTTTCGTTTTACTTTTTCTAATTTTTTTTATATTCCATTTTGTGCCAATCATTATTAAGCAGAATATTAAGTTTAAATAGTTCTCTCTCTCTCTTGTTTAAGAATTTTATATGCAACACATATTTTTTATATATAATTAAAAATTTTTTTTGTGTAATGTCGCTACTTTAAATTTGTTTTTTATCGGTTTTTTATAAATTATTTGCAATTTTTTATATAAAAATTTTTATAAAATAAATATTTTTTATTATTACAAAAAAAATGCATTTTATGCAAATAACAAATTTGTTAAAAAACAACATTAAAAATTATAGCTTTTCAATTATTAATAATTAAAATTTAAGCACTATAAATCGAACTAATGATCAATAAATAAATTTAATAACGACCGGAAATGAATGGAGTTTTTATTTTTTAATTAAAGCATAAGTCCCGAAGTTTTTGAAAATATTGTATTGCTTTTCCAATAAATTGATTTCGCTACATTTCAAGGTCAGTAAAGTGTTTTATACCTATTTAAGTTCATTGTAGGAAGACTGCTTTTAAAGTTATGGGGTTGTCGAGAATTGTTATATTTTCTCCGCTTTCGCGAAATCGTATTGCAACACATAACAATGATTATATTGGGGATGGGAAAAGTTGTCCACGATCTTCACTTTTTACCCTTTAAACTTTAAACCAGAGGGCAACAAACACATATTGATCTATTATAATAATAAAAGTTTTTTTTCCAGAGTTTATTTATTGAATCTTCATATATTAAATATAAACTTACAATAAGTAATCAAATCTTATCCTAATACTTTAATTCATGTCCTGCCAGTGCCCGACAAACATTTTTCTTATCACGGTTTCTGTTCACATATTTAGCTGTTTATCGCTCTTCTGATTCCCGCTTCTGCTTAAGCCAGTGAGGCCGTAATCATTTAAAATAATTCGAGCTAGTGGATTTGGGTGTAGTTCAAGCCTTTTTAAATATTTTACTGCGTGTTTTGTAATCATAGTTTTTACAAATTGCACGTTGAGATCCTTGTGAAAATTCGAGTTTTTAACATACCAGGGAGTGGCTTTGATTGAATTTTTTTGATGTTAGACGCTGAGGCAGTGCTCCATAATTGAATACCATAGCACCAGATTGGTTTTGAGATAGAGTTGTATAATAATAGAAGTTTGCAATCGAGACTAAGGACAGAATTTCTTCCAATAAGCCAATGAATTTGAATGGCTTTTAGTTTCATTTGAGTAAGTTTCGCATCTATATGGAATTTCCACGTTAAACGGCGATCTAGATGTATACCGAGATATTTTACATGCGAATGCTGAGATATTATTTGATTATTGATTTTAATAGGGGGGCATGAATCCCGACGCATGGTGAATGTTATATATACGCATTTTTTCTCGTTGACCATTATCCTCCATTGTTTTAACCATATTTCTAGTTGAAGTATATGATCCTGCAAGTAACGAGATGCTTCATGATGGTTTTCATGCACGCTAAGGAAAACTGTATCGTCCGCAATTGTTGAAGTTTGGGTGTAATTGCTAGTTGGCATGACCGAAGTATTTATTAGGTATAATAGGGGACCCAGGATGCTGCCTTGTTGGACTCCAGAGTCAATTGGCTGAGGAGAACTTAAAAAGTCGCCTTCCTTAATAATAAATTTACGACCGACTAAGAAGCTTTCTAACAGCGTATGTGTGTTTACTGCTAAGTTTAGCTTCAATTTATGTAATAAGCCCTCGTGCCAGACTTTATCAAATACTTGAGACACATCGATGAAGAGAGCGGAACAACATTTTTTTTCTTCAAAGGCTTTTCTAATGACGTTTGCTATCCGATGTGTTTGTTTAATTGTGCTGTGTTCTTTTCTAAAAACGAACTGATGGTTAGGAATACATCTATTTTCATTTAAAATTGGGATTAATTTTGACACTAAGAGTTTCTCAAATCGCTTTGATATATTAGATAATAAACTTATAGGCCAATATGACTGAACTTTTGTGTGATCTTTTCCTGGTTTAGGTATCATGGTAACTAAGGAAACTTTCAATTCTTGAGGGTAGTATTCTAGGCGTAAAATAGCATTAAAAATAAAAAGGAATAATTTGCTTTGCTATGCAAAGTAGTTCCAAAAGCATTTTGTTACTGATCTTGTCAAAACCAGGAGCTTTCTTGGGATTTCAATCACAAATAGCCTTTTCGATTTCACTTATCTCAATTCTTAGGGGAACAGCTGCTCTAACATCAACAGGTGGTAATAGTATAAGTAAGAAAAAAATCAATGTAATACTAAACTGGTAGCAAAGTCTGGAAAAATCTGTTAAAAAGAAAATAAAATCTTTGAAATCAACGGTTAACAAATGGCATTGAATGCAAGCAACAAGCGATAACGCAACCTCTTTATGTTAAAGCTTATGCGAGACCCCACTAGTGGTGAATGAGGGTAAACTTAAAGGCCCAACCATAATGTGCATAGGCTTGCTTAAGCTACTGTCAAAAAATAACGAAAAGCCTATTAAAAGCATATTCAAACTGTCGGTGGAGAGTATCAAAGATTCGGCACAGCCGAATTTAGCATTCTAACTTGTTATCTATCAAAACATTTTATATTTTTATACAGATTCTATCTCTGGAGATAGTTCTCACGGGATTAAAAAGACAAAGTAAATAGACTGAAGTGCCCTTAAATGATAAGTTGCAAAGGATCTTCGACGTCACAAAAACTTGGCTCAGTTTTAAGTAGTTCTTAAGAGACGGCAAATAATTCATTACTAAAACACGCATTGTGTTGCAAAGGACGCAATACCCGTTAAAGCCGCCGATACCCTATCCTATTCGGTCGTACGATTTGTCAAAAAAATCGTGTGTTCTGATGATATGATATGGCTTAAAAATTAATTTAGTGAACAATTTTTTTGACGTATGTTCGACTTGCAAATGTTTATGAAAATTTTTATGAACTGATCGTTTTTATGCGACCAGAGTTGTATTTTCTTGTAAAGTAGCTGAATCATTTGAGTTTACATCTTTTTTGTGGGATAGTGTGGCATTGACAGCAGATTTTGTAGACATTCATTTTATGTCGAATGGAATACCGTCAGGCTTTCGTGTGACTGAATCGTACGGTTATGTAGGATAGTGAATCCTGGCCTTAAACAACAAAAAAAAATGGAAGTAGTTCTAGCATATTTAAAACTACAACAACATTCCGGCGGAATCATTGATATGGGAAATTGTGTGAATTGTCTTATTTTTGTTCAAATTATCTTATTTCAAAACAAAAACCAAATTGATTTTTGTGTTTTTATTTATTCGAGTTAAAACCGGTTAAATTGGTTTTTTAAATGATTAACCGAAAACCGGTTTCTTTAAATATCAACTATTCGGAATATTCGAAATCGGGTTTTTGAAAAAAGTCGAATAATCGATCTTCCTATCCAGTATTTGTCATAAGACCTATAAAAAGCCTCGGAAAGCACATTCGTACGCCTAAAACCATAGAGAATAATGCGATTATAGAAAAATTTGGTCTGCCATAATTTTAAGAATAACATTCTAAACAAAAGTACAAAAATTTTCAACTTTTTGCCATAACCTCAAAAATTTTATATTTTTGAGCGAAATTGGGACCGATGAACATAAATGTCACATTCATTTTTAACGCTGCATTTACACATGAAAGTACTTTCATAAAAATTCTGTATACCTATTTGCCGAATTCACAAGACTCCTTGCATCGTTGTATCGATTTTAATACAACATTAAAATACATAGTTCACTATTGGTTTTTTATACAACTAACAATCGATACAACGATACAAGGGGTTTTGTGAATACGGCAATTATCACCGCAAATTTCACAAAAAAATAATAAAATTTCATAAAAATTTACATGAAAGTGAAATTTCATTTTCAAAATGTCGTCAACGGGCAAAACTTCTATCAAAAATTTGTCACCTTCTTTTATTGTTTTGATTATTTCAAGGTTCAGAGTTGCTGAGCCAATTATTCACGCCGAACTTCAGGCATACTTTCAAAATAATATATATTTTTATTATTTTTCATGAAATTTATACATTATAATTAGAATCATTGTGTTCTTAATATTTAGTTGAAAAAATATATTAAAATTCTTTATATACGAAAAAAAAATTTCAATTGGCAACACTGCTTAGTTATTGCCATTTACTTCCATAAAATCGCTTTCTTGAAATTTTCATTGAAAGTTGGAAGGAAAGTAGAAAAATGTAAATGTGTTAGTGAAAAGGGGGGGAGTGTATTGCGACTTTCTAGAAACTACTTTCATGTGTTAATGCCCAGTAAGAAGCGTTTTTTTTTTTTTTTTTTTGAAGATAATAAGACAAATTTTACATTGTTAGAAATATGAACATGTTTTTTCTTTTTTAGCCCATATCTAAACTGTTTATCGGATAAAAATTTGGATTAACGCGCCTTTAGATATAAAAATAATTGTTTTTTCTACGCTTGTTAAAAAATTCAACATTTTAAGCCCCTCCATTAAGGCAAAAAAAAATTTTTAATTGGTTTGTTAGGTGCGTCAACATTTTCCATTACGGTTCCATAACGGCAACACAAGGACGAGCATTAACAATTCTATTGGCAATGATCGATAAAATAAAATTTGTAAAAATATAAAAAATTAATTTATTTGTAAATGAAATCTATAGCGAGTAGAAATGCAACATACGAATTTTAAAAATTCAGTAACGCAACGTTGCATCCCTTAACTCTACGTTTCATTTTTTTTTCAGATACATATATTTATTGAACCTTTCAGGCTGCAAAATTGTTTACCCGCCCTTACTTATCTACTTTAATGCAACTGCGAACAAAAACCAGTCCTTTTCTACATATCCTTTACAAGTCCCATTCAGTTGAAATGTTTTTAAGATAAAGTACTTTAATTTTAGCAACTAAAAGCATACTTACCTGGCGTAGGGGTTACCGTGATCATGAAGGCGGTTCCCCCGGAGTGAGGCTTGATCATTGCACTTACGATTGAGTTGACCCCCGCGATTATTCCTAATGTGAATAACTCGTGCGTGTAATTTTTGTTAGCCGGGAATGGCGTTCGCGCCGTCCCGTTTTACTTAATAAATTGTACATAAATAATTCGGCTCAGGACAGCGTTGTCAACTCGGTTTTTAGCAGTGATGCCAAAAAAACGTAAATAAGCTCTAAGCCATTCAATTTTATCTATAATTGAACACAGGTATGATAAATGAAATTTTCAAAATTGTAAAACTGATCCTAATTATACCAAAAAAAAATATTATTTACTAGTTAAAATTCAATTAAACTCTGTATGACCAGATCTTAAAATTTTTTTACAGCTAAATCTGGCATTAGACATGGCCAAAAAAGCTAATAATTATTTTAAAAAATGCTAAAATTTTTTCTAGATTTTTGTTGAAAATTAAATGATTTTATTCAAAACTGAATAAATTTTATAATTAAAGGAAAGTTGGAGTTTTAAAATGACTATATTTCCAGCAATTTAAAGTAAAAATTTTTATCAGATATTTCGGATTGGATTAACAAGAAATGTCTAAACATTTATACAGCAGAATTTTTATCTTGGGATTGAAATATAATTATTTTAAATGCAACTTCATATATAAATTGTACGGTTAGTCTCGATTTACGCAGTTCTTCATTTACGCGATTGATGTGCTGTTTTTACTACACAAGTGATTGGACGTGTAGTAAAATTTATGATTTTCATATTAACTTTTCTACACGTTTAATCACTTGTGTTATGAAAACAGCACATTAGTATTACACGTAACAATAATACGTGTTCTTATTTTACGCGAATTTAATGGCACCATTTGGAAGATTGATTCCAATTTTGGTTTAAGAAGCAGAATGTTCACACAAGCTTAAAATGATTTTTTTTTGTAATATTCTCTGTCACCCTAAAAATTTGGAGCATTTTTAATGTTTTATTTCTGCCAACTAATACAACAGGTCAGGTTTTAATTTCAACGTTAAAATCTTACTTTTTAAAGAAGTCCCTAAAACGTATCTTAGAGTTATAGCCAATCCCACGACATCACACGTTAACGTTCGCGAACGTTTGCATCGTGTGATTGACTATTAGTAAAAGAAAATTCCATTTATACCTTTCAGAGTTATGACAAATACCTTTAGCCGAAAATAGAGAAAATAACGTCTAAAAACAATTTTGTTCTAATCCTTAACATAATTTACGCGAATTTGATTTACGCGTATTTTATTCGATCCCAATATCCACCGTAAGTCGAGGCTAATCTTTACTTTTATATCGTAATAATCAAATGCCAAATTATTTCTTGAATCACCATGATTAAGGAAGGCGTTTCTTAAGAGAAAAATTATCAGTTTTCATACGAAACTTATTTTTGAGTGCAACTATTTTTAGCCAAGAATTTATAAAAAAAATTCAAGCTTAATCAATCAAACTATTATTCCAAATTTTTAAAATAACGCTAAAAGAAAAAGAAAAACCTTTTTATAAAAATGCTAAAGAAAATGCGAAGTGCTAAATGAAAATGTTGCAGCTAAATCAAAATAGCAAATGCTTAATTTAGCTGCAAAAAGGTCAATATTGTCAAACTGCTTGTACTACACATTTATATTTTAAATATACCCTAGGGAGAGGCAACTAACACCAAAATTGTCACGTGATAGTTCTAAAGTGGTTGGGACTGTAACGAAACTTCAGTTCGGAGACTGAGATGGTATTATTTGGAAACGGGGCTACCTATTAGTTCGGCCGTGCTCGTCGTTGGGGGGGTTTATTATGTTCCCAGTTTAATGTAAAATAAAATTAAATCGTTTCTAGGAGATGATAAAATTTAGGTAGCAAAATTAAAACAACTAAAATGACTCATAAAGACAGTTAGATAGATATATGGTTTGATGATGTACGTGTAGCTGAAGATGTAATATGCTACACAGATCCTAGCCCACCCTCCATGCTGATATATATATATTCTGCTTATCAGCCCTAGACAAAAATAAAATATAAACAAGAATCACCCTACATGCCCCATGCCTAAACTTCACTTTTCACAATCAAATAAAAATTAAAATTTAAATATGTATGTATGCCTTATAATATCTACGAAAATGTTTATTTTCCTAAAAGTGTGAAGGTATTTTAAATATTCGTAAATAGTCTTTTTTTTTTTTAAGTTTATGGATAATTAACAATTTAGGTGACCATTACAGTACCATTCAGGTAATTGGAGCAAAAATTTTAAAGTTAATTAATTTTTAAAATTTAAAAAAAAAATTTAAATCGAATTCAATATAATTATAAAACTTAAAAGTCCGAGCAAATGTTATAAATAAGATATGAAATTAAAAGGTTTAAAAAAAAAATTAAAAAAAATACAAATCAAACCGTTGGTCAGCCTAATTTTATATGTATGTAGGTGATAAGGTATTAATAGGTTCACTTGCAGGAAAATTAGTTTTGGTGGCAAATCTTAAAAGCTGAAAAAGTATCTATTTATTTATCGAGAATTCTATTAGGCTCCTCTACTCGAGCAGGTTACACAATTGTAACAGGTTCCACACTAACGTGTAAAGAACCTTTAGTTCCCAATTGCCATTTATATAGATCATTTTCACCAATAAAAGTCACAGAAATTGACACAAATTCCGGATTCTTTATTTAATTTATTTTTTAAAGGATCCAATATATAAAGGAACAGAAATCCTACAAACAGCAGAAAGACCACAAAATATTTATTCAATAGTTTCACAAAAAAATATAATAATAAGTTTCCTTACCGTTTAAAAGGTATGCAAAATTTAATATTTCAAAAGAAAGGCTATTCTTTAAACAAATTTGCAATTTTAGCAATGAAAAATTCCAATATATTTCCTCTTATATTCAATTTGTCTCCTTCCTCTTGAAATAATTATTTACTTATCAGACTTTCCTCAATGAAATTTAAATTTAAATGAAAAATTTTTCGACAAATTGTGAAGGTTAAAACAAAAAGTTTCTAGATTAAAATTAAGTAAATTTCATAAATAAACTATACTCTTTAGAATAATTTACCCCTATACGAAAAGGTTAGTAAAATTTGGTTTTTATCACAAAGCCGGTTCTAGTTATAACACTTAATATGAAAGAGAGTTGTCACTTTAACATGGCGATGTCCTAGGAGGGGGTTAATTGGCACCTTTTTGAGACTTTGTAACAGGTCACAGAAATAACCTTAATGGACACATTCGATTTCGGTTATTATAATTACTCGTAATTATACCTGTCGCAGATAATATGATTACAATTTTATAATTTTTCAATGAATTTAAAACGAATTCAATAAAAATCTTTTTAATTTTTAGTGACCATTTTCATATTAACCAAGGCAGCACACGTGCGTTTGCCTTCTCTATGTGACCCATCACAAAGAGCAAAGAATATATCATTTAAACACTTTGTAATATTCGGGTTTCGAATATTACGAATAGTTGCTATATTAAAAAACCCGGTTTTCGGTTAAGCAATTTTTAAATAACCGGTTAACCGGTTTTAATTCGAATACTTAAAAACACAAAAATCAAATAAGTTTTTAAATAAAACGTTAATTTGCATAAAAACAAAACAATTTCAAAGGTGAGGAACCAACAAAATACATAGATATCACTTAGATCAGACCTAACAAATATTTTAGGATAAAATCGAAGAAAAGTGGGACCAGTAAATTGATCAAACTTTAGCTAAATTTTCAACAATTTTTTATTGATTCACTAAACTTTGTTTGTAAGAAGATATTTGTATAATGCAATTTAGAAACTGTTGAATGATATTTGATCTAGAGAAACGTTTTGCAGAAGCAAATAAATTATAGGAATTTTATAAAGTTATTATTTAAAACATTCTCTCAAATTTTTTAAATGAGTTTTAATTTGTTAAGTTAAATATATAAATCAACCATATTTTTCAAAAGTTTCAAACAAAACCTCTTAGCCATTTTGTTTCAGCATTATAGAAACGAATAGTGAACTTAACATTCTTTTTGTGTAAAATATTTGTCAATTCGTCGACTACAATTTAAAACATTCCATGACATTGTTTGATTTCTTCCATTTTGTTTTTTAGTTCTTGGTGTTTTAATAAATAAGACTGATTCCGCCGTAATGTTGTAGTTTTCAGAATGAAGAGATGCTAGAACTACTTAAGAGTTTTTAGTGCCTTAACGGGCATTTCGTCCTCGGCAACACAACGGGCTAATATTTTACCCATTGATTATTTTTTTTGCAGCGCATTTTAGTAAAGTATTATATGTCGTCTCCATAGAATTATTTCGAACGGAGTTAAGTTTCATTTGGATCACATTAATGTCAAGCATGTATACTAATTAAAGGTGATTAATAAGTGACATGGAAGAAACTTTGTAACTTATCATTTTAGGGCACTTCAGGCCACTATCTTTGTCTTTCTAATCGCGTTCGAAAAAGATTTAGAGATAACCTTTATATAAAAATATATTTAATATTTAGAATACTCTTGCACAAATTACTATTTACTTTTTAACTGCACACGTTTTTGTAGTATTTTGAATTGTTTTTGGTTTTTTTCTACAAGAACACATCTTTTATAAGCGATTTGTTTTTACAGTGTTCATAATGTTTTTTGACCTTTGTTACATTTTGTTTTGACATTCTTAAGTTTAAGTTTGGCCAATATTCAATTAGAAAATACTAAAATTACGGGTACATATACAACAAGAGCAAGGAAAATGTATATAAGTTACAAATGACTAAAATAACCGATTTATTATACCAAAATAACCGGTTTATTCGATATTCGAAAAATGGGCATTTTAAAATAACCGACTTGGGCAAAGCTAAAATAACCTTAAAATAATCGACTTGGGCAAAGCTAAAATAACCGGTTAAAACCGGTCGAATAATACCCGTTCGATCTCCCTAGCCACTACCCGCACAAAATCCAGTCACATTAATAGTTTTATGTCAATAACCTTTCCTCTGGACTAACTACACTTTAAACACATTATCTGATGTTTAATCAAAATCTACTCACTTTCTTGAGTCACTAACATTTTTTAATTTGGCATAAAATTTTATACAGTAATAAATCTTTATCAAAAATTCATCCTAGTTGTGGTTTTAATTATGTGTAACATTTCCAATGTGAATCGTCTTTTGTAGTTATTTTCACTCTGTAACACTTGTACATTGTACAAAGGGCTTATTTTTGAGAATTTTAAGATTCTGCATAAAGGACAACCGCTATTTTAAATTCAAGGACAAAATATATACACAAAAGAAGGGCCTTCCCATGGGTTCACCAGCATCCCCAATTGTGGCGGACATTGTTATGGAAAAACTACTTGACACCTGTATTGGAAAATTAAAAACTAAGCCTAAGTTTTTATCTAAGTATGTAGATGATCTTTATGAATTGTAAGGGAGGGTGCAATAGAAGAAATTATGACGATTCTGAACGATTTTTACCCTAGTATTAAGTTTACTATGGAGTCTGAGTGCAATAAAAAGTTACCATATCTGGACACAATTGTGATAAGGAGAAATGGTATACTCAAAATAGACTGGTATCAAAAACCTAGTGCCTCAAGTAGAATAATTAATTTCTATTCTAAACACCCAAAAAGAATTATTATCAACACGGCAAACAATTTAATAAGAAGGGTGTTAACTATAAGTGACGCAGATTTCCACAGAAATAACATCCGAAAGATCAAAAGGATACTTAGTGACAACAATTTTCTAATTAATCTGACTTATAAATTACTCTATAACTATTGTGAAAATAAAACAAAGAATTTAGATGGTGAACAACAACCGAAAATATATAAATCTCTTATATTTGTTCCAGTATTATCTGAGAGATTTGAAAAATCGAAATTATTCAATAATGAAATGTATACCATAGCCCATAAATCTATCAACACGTTGACAAAATTGTACAGTAAAACCAAAGATAAAATAGACAAATTAGACAAATCCAATATAATTTATAAAATACCATGTAATGGCAATGAATTTGGGATATGTAATAAAGTTTACATAGGTACCACAAAAAACAAACTGAAAACAAGAATTTCATCACACAAATCGGATCAAAAATTACGGAATAATATTCCTACACAAAAAACGGCATTGTTATCCCACTGTGCACAAAGAAAACACTCTCCTGATTTTGACAATGTACAAGTGTTACAGAGTGAAAATAACTACAAAAGACGATTCACATTGGAAATGTTACACATAATTAAAACAACAACTAGGATGAATTTTAAAGCCGATGTCGATGAGAATTCTGCGAGAGTGTACAGACATCTCGTCAACAAACGAAAATAGTTCATTTTTTCTTGTTTAAGCTCAGTTCACAATTAGACGATGTTAACACAACGTAATAATAGTTAAGTTTTTATTTCTGTTTAATAATTTTTTCAATGTAAGTGTTTGTTGGTTTTATATGCATTTTTGTTTATTTTTGTTACTTGTAATTTCTAGATTATAGCCCAGAAGATGTTTTTCAATGAAAAACGAAATATCGGCATAATTTAATAAATTATTATAAAATAAAAATAAATAAAAAAGACCTCGAGCTCAAAAAAAGTTCTTTTATTTATATATTATAAAGGTCGAATAAAATACAATAAAAAAAATTTCTTTATCAAAAATTAAAAAAAAAAAATTGCATTTTTTAAAATAATTTTTAGCGTTTTCTGGCTTTTTCTAATGCCAGACTTAGCAGTAAAAAATTTAAATATCTCGTCACACTGCTGACAATAAAATCTTTGAACCCAACTTCTACTTTATTTTATTTCACACATTTACCAACCCTTGTTTTAATTATTTCTAACGACAAGGATGAATATGTTATCCTTGTTTAAATATATTTTATAACTCTCATGTGGTTTGAAATTTTTTTTCCACAAGTAGTCACGTTTAAGCAGTGAAAAGCATACTTACCTGGCGTAGGGGTTACCGTGATCAAGAAGGCGGTTCCCCCGGAGTGAGGCTCGATCATTGCACTTACGATTGAGTTGACCCCCGCGATTATTCCTAATGTGAATAACTCGTGCGTGTAATTTTTGTTAGCCGGGAATGGCGTTCGCGCCGTCCCGATATTATTTAATAAATTTAAAGTAAAATAAGTTGGAATTTTTTGATATAAAAACATGTTTAGGATAAAAAGGGTTCTTAAGGCCTCGTTAGCCGACCGTATATGTAGAAATTATAAATGTAATGTAAACAGCTGATCGTTTCTGTTATGTATATGGAAAGCAATACAAATGCTTAACTGACTGTAATGTCACTTAACCGTAACGTGCCAAGCTGTAGAAAACATAATTTTATTACGAGGTTACGTGACAGTGGTAGACAGTGATGGGCTGCTTGTATTTTAAATGGAATGCGGGTAAATTTACTCTTTTTTGTTGGTACTTTTTTCAGTAATAATATCTGTGGAATTCTGACAAAATAACTTACAATTATAATATACAAATATATGTTTTTATTATCATTTATACAAATATATGTTGAGATGTATAAAATAAAAAAATGCATACGTATACACAAACAATAAAAACTGTGGTTTTTAATGGTATCAAAACCTAGTTTTGTTTAAGCACATTTTCAAAATAATATAAGTAAACGTGTATGCATATGCTATAATACATATTTGTTTATTGTAAATCTATAATATAAATAGTAAATATTAACAGCCGTACTCATAACGAAAATTTGGCATGAAGTTAGCACAAAGTTTATTCATAATACACTTACCAAACTCTAGCTAACGATTTGCTAAACTCTTGTCAACAAGCTGCCAAACGTTTGCCAACTTGTGATAAACAGCCGTTTTATGTTGAATAATTTTGTTTGTTTTTTTAAATACACTATTTTTTTTTTAGTTTAGAGTCCTTTTTTAAATATATTTTAATTTAAAAACATTTCAAATTTTTATATAAAGAGGGAAAATAAAAAAAAACTGAAATAAAATGACAAAACCAGCGATGATTAATGCAAAACGTGTTGCATTTTTGAGTATTATAATGTGGCATCATTAATATTCAGAGTTGATTTATTAAAAGTTAGCAGACGGATAAAATTCGTTATGAATAAACTCTGTGTTAACAAGCTGCTAAGCTTAATCGGCATTCTAGTTAGCAGCTCGTTGTACGTAGTGTACAAACTGTGGCTAACTTTTTGTTATGAATACGGCTGTAAATAATTTATGTATTTATACATACAAGAAATACATTTTTAATACCATTTAAATCACTTGGTACTTTTCCTCCAAAGCGGACACCATTTGAACATTTTAAATTCCCATCACTGTATGTGTTGTTTTATGTATACTAATGCTTTTTTGTTTATGTTTTTGAAAAACAGATGACACGTTCTTACATCTTCTATAAGTGCACAAACGAGCTTGCAGTACGTTACGGTACGTTACATTGCATTTCATTACATTTACGGTCGGCTAAAGCGGCCTTAAGACTCAATAGACTACACAAGGGAACGAGGTTTTTGTTGATTAAGAACTGAATGTTGTTTTTAAGGTTATTTGGGACGTTGAATTAAAATCTACACTCAGTTTTTTTTCTATCACCTCGACTCGACAATTTTTCCTGTGTTCCGTATCGCTGTGTACCATCAAATCTTTTTTGATAAAATTACTTAAGATGAGTAAAAACTTGGATTTAAACCTGAATACAAATATGGCAAACGAGAACTTTCCGACTGGAATACTCGTAATTTATTGTAATTACACAATTTTTTTTTGTTCTTTACAACTCATAGAAAGTGGATTTTTCCACACGTATAGAAAACAAAGTTCCAAACAAAACAAGCCATAAATGATTGAAATCTGTCCACAACTTTTCATAAAAGATGAAAAATTTTAATTAAACTTGAGAATTTCATAAAACGCCATACATATTTGTATGGGAGCCTCCCTATGCAGTGGAGGTAAATGCCAAGTATGTTTTGAGAAAATGTTATGGAGAAAAATCAAATGGAGGTTCATCATACATTTTATCGCCTTAGCGGTGAGTCCTAGGCAGTTATGGGACTTTTTCTTAAATATTTTTCTAATCTGTATTGAAATTTTGTATGGGAGCGCCCTTAATAAATGGAGATAGCGGGTAGCTATGCTAGAAAAAAATGATGTGGATGAAAAATGAAGTGGAGTTGGCATACATTTGACCAGCAAGGGGGATCATAGGCGCTTCATAAAACCGCCATATTTGTGTGGTAGTCCCCTCAAGGGGTGGAAATAAAGGTCAAGTATGTTTTGAGAAAATGTTAAGGATAAAAAACTAATTTAGGTCGTGCACATTTCATTCCCCTAGTGGTGACTCCTGGGCAACAAACACTGTCTAGTGCTTAATAAAATAATTTAGTGAACATTTTGCAGAGGGAAAAAGAAGCGTTAAAAATAAACAAGGATATCTATTGATCATCTTGGAGAATACATCGAGCTAGTATGAGCACGTTTCTTCCTTTGACGACATTTAAGAGCGGATGCATACGACTACCATCCTGCTAGGCAATGCTCTATTGCTTACTTCTTTTCATTCTAGATGTTGATCGTTTTCGCTAGCTCGCATTATGACTGTAGTTGTTGGTGCAGTCTGTTAACCACTGCAGGCAATTTCCGTTCAACTGTCAGCACTCGTTTTCAGTCCTCGGAAATAAAGATGCTTTAGAATCTAGCTATGCTCTTTCAGATTTTTCTGATAAGATCAATGATAACTGTAAGCAAAGGTTTTCTCCCTTCTTTTCTGTAACAGTTAGGCATCAATGTATAACCCTCAATCCCATCCTAATTCATAGTGTACCGTTCAATGTTCCCCTCCCTCTGGTGAGGATTAGAACTTAACAAAAAACTTGAAAATATAAATTTAATAGGCTTAAATACGCTTAAAAATATTTCATTAGATTTGTTCTAAGACCTGAGGGCTAATTCTGAGAAAGCAATTTTATTTTTAATTCTTTCAGCCGTTACTGAACAAATCGAAATTATTTTTTCAGTGCTGTGAAATTTCAAATAAATCCTTTTCAGTACTAAAAAAATAATTTCGATTCTTTCAGTATCGACTTAAAGAAATAGAAATGAAATTGCTTTCGAATCGGAAAAGTTTTCGATCACAGACTGCCAGAATTAGCCCCCAGATCAATAAAATTTCACTTATGATAATTCTTTTTATTCTCAAATTAAGTAAAAATATTGTTTTTTATAAAATATGTATATTTTTTTTATAAAAAATATTTTTTATGTGTATTAATTAAAACGTGGTTTTTTTCATTTTCGAAGGATTGCCCTACTGTGAGACCCATTATCATGCCAAACGTGGCTCATTGTGCGCTGGTTGTTCGAAGCCGATTACTGGACGCTGTATTACAGCCATGTTTAAGAAATTTCACCCAGAACATTTTGTTTGTGCCTTCTGTCTGAAACAATTGAATAAGGGTACATTCAAAGAGCAAAATGATAAACCCTACTGCCACACTTGCTTCGAAAAGATCTTTGGTTAATGCTCTGCAAAAGGAAAAGAAACAGATCTGAGTTAAAATGATTATAATTTATAAAGTAAACTGGTGTGTTAATTTATTTAAAAATTCTTATGTTATACTTTGGAACAGGCACAATTTCTATAAATAATTTACTGATATCAGTTTTTTAAAACTTTATATTTATATCAACGTATGTGAACACCAACATTATCTTTGAAAGATACACCTAAAGTGTATTATTTTAAATAAAAATCTATAAATATTTACATAATTAAATGTATGTTAATTTTGTATGTCCTTTAAACAGGATATTAACTTCAATTTCACTATCATTTGCTAATCTAATTATACATATTTTAATATATAGTACATATCGCACACTAAACCATAAACAGTCAGAACTCAAAATTTATCAAAATGGTTGCTTTTTTCATAAATCAGTTAAAAAATCAAATCTTTAACGTCCACGAAAAATTTCTGTGCCTCAATGTCTTCTTGAACATTTGTGCAACTCAATTTGATTTAAACTGTTTCTAAAAACTGTTTTTGCCTCTCCTAAACATTTGTAAATTTTAAGTTGCGACTGTTTATGAGTTGGTGTGCGATATGTTATGACTTTTTATTTTCAACATCTTTTTATATTTTGCCGAAACTTTAAAGTAAAATTATATAATATTTTTCGTTTTACTTTTTCTAATTTTTTTATATTCCATTTTGTGCCAATCATTATTAAGCAGAATATTAAGTTTAAATAGTTCTCTCTCTCTCTTGTTTAAGAATTTTATATGCAACACATATTTTTTATATATAA
This sequence comes from Pollenia amentaria, assembly GCA_943735925.1. Classification (NCBI taxonomy): domain Eukaryota; kingdom Metazoa; phylum Arthropoda; class Insecta; order Diptera; family Polleniidae; genus Pollenia; species Pollenia amentaria. The sequence continues at coordinate 68,321,244 of OX031007.1, read as the reverse complement.
TTAAAAATTTTTTTTGTGTAATGTCGCTACTTTAAATTTGTTTTTTATCGGTTTTTTATAAATTATTTGCAATTTTTTATATAAAAATTTTTATAAAATAAATATTTTTTATTATTACAAAAAAAATGCATTTTATGCAAATAACAAATTTGTTAAAAAACAACATTAAAAATTATAGCTTTTCAATTATTAATAATTAAAATTTAAGCACTATAAATCGAACTAATGATCAATAAATAAATTTAATAACGACCGGAAAGTTTTTGAAAATATTGTATTGCTTTTCCAATAAATTGATTTCGCTACATTTCAAGGTCAGTAAAGTGTTTTATACCTATTTAAGTTCATTGTAGGAAGACTGCTTTTAAAGTTATGGGGCTGTCGAGAATTGTTATATTTTCTCCGCTTTCGCGAAACCGTATTGCAACACATAACAATGATTATATTGGGGATAGGAAAAGTTGTCCACGATCTTCACTTTTTAGCCTTTAAACTTTAAACCAGAGGGCAACAAACACATATTGATCTATTATAATAATAAAAGTTTTTTTCCAGAGTTTATTTATTGAATCTTCATATATTAAATATAAACTTACAATAAGTAATCAAATCTTATCCTAATACTTTAATTCATGTCCTGCCAGTGCCCGACAAACATTTTTCTTATCACGGTTTCTGTTCACATATTTAGCTGTTTATCGCTCTTCTGATTCCCGCTTCTGCTTAAGCCAGTGAGGCCGTAATCATTTAAAATAATTCGAGCTAGTGGATTTGGGTGTAGTTCAAGCCTTTTTAAATATTTTACTGCGTGTTTTGTAATCATAGTTTTTACAAATTGCACGTTGAGATCCTTGTGAAAATTCGAGTTTTTAACATACCAGGGAGTGGCTTTGATTGAATTTTTTTGATGTTAGACGCTGAGGCAGTGCTCCATAATTGAATACCATAGCACCAGATTGGTTTTGAGATAGAGTTGTATAATAATAGAAGTTTGCAATCGAGACTAAGGACAGAATTTCTTCCAATAAGCCAATGAATTTGAATGGCTTTTAGTTTCATTTGAGTAAGTTTCGCATCTATATGGAATTTCCACGTTAAACGGCGATCTAGATGTATACCGAGATATTTTACATGCGAATGCTGAGATATTATTTGATTATTGATTTTAATAGGGGGGCATGAATCCCGACGCAAGGTGAATGTTATATATACGCATTTTTTCTCGTTGACCATTATCCTCCATTGTTTTAACCATATTTCTAGTTGAAGTATATGATCCTGCAAGTAACGAGATGCTTCATGATGGTTTTCATGCACGCTAAGGAAAACTGTATCGTCCGCAATTGTTGAAGTTTGGGTGTAATTGCTAGTTGGCATGACCGAAGTATTTATTAGGTATAATAGGGGACCCAGGATGCTGCCTTGTTGGACTCCAGAGTCAATTGGCTGAGGAGAACTTAAAAAGTCGCCTTCCTTAATAATAAATTTACGACCGACTAAGAAGCTTTCTAACAGCGTATGTGTGTTTACTGCTAAGTTTAGCTTCAATTTATGTAATAAGCCCTCGTGCCAGACTTTATCAAATACTTGAGACACATCGATGAAGAGAGCGGAACAACATTTTTTTTCTTCAAAGGCTTTTCTAATGACGTTTGCTATCCGATGTGTTTGTTTAATTGTGCTGTGTTCTTTTCTAAAAACGAACTGATGGTTAGGAATACATCTATTTTCATTTAAAATTGGGATTAATTTTGACACTAAGAGTTTCTCAAATCGCTTTGATATATTAGATAATAAACTTATAGGCCAATATGACTGAACTTTTGTGTGATCTTTTCCTGGTTTAGGTATCATGGTAACTAAGGAAACTTTCAATTCTTGAGGGTAGTATTCAAGGCGTAAAATAGCATTAAAAATAAAAAGGAATAATTTGCTTTGCTATGCAAAGTAGTTCCAAAAGCATTTTGTTACTGATCTTGTCAAAACCAGGAGCTTTCTTGGGATTTCAATCACAAATAGCCTTTTCGATTTCACTTATCTCAATTCTTAGGGGAACAGCTGCTCTAACATCAACAGGTGGTAATAGTATAAGTAAGAAAAAAATCAATGTAATACTAAACTGGTAGCAAAGTCTGGAAAAATCTGTTAAAAAGAAAATAAAATCTTTGAAATCAACGGTTAACAAATGGCATTGAATGCAAGCAACAAGCGATAACACAACCTTTTTATGTTAAAGCTTATGCGAGACCCCACTAGTGGTGAATGAGGGTAAACTTAAAGGCCCAACCATAATGTGCATAGGCTTGCTTAAGCTACTGTCAAAAAATAACGAAAAGCCTGTCAAAAGCATATTCAAACTGTCGGTGGAGAGTATCAAGCATTCTAACTTGTTATCTATCAAAGCATTTTATATTTTTATACAGATTCTATCTCTGGAGATAGTTCTCACGGGATTAAAAAGACAAAGTAAAATTACTGAAGTGCCCTTAAATGATAAGTTGCAAAGGATCTTCGACGTCACAAAAACTTGGCTCAGTTTTAAGTAGTTCTTAAGAGACGGCAAATAATTCATTACTAAAACACGCATTGTGTTGCAAAGGACGCAATGCCCGTTAAAGCCGGCGATACCCTATCCTATTCGGTCGTACGATTTGTCAAAAAAATCGTGTGTTCTGATGATATGATATGGCTTAAAAATTAATTTAGTGAACAATTTTTTTGACGTATGTTCGACTTGCAAATGTTTATGAAAATTTTTATGAACTGATCGTTTTTATGCGACCAGAGTTGTATTTTCTTGTAAAGTAGCTGAATCATTTGAGTTTACATCTTTTTTGTGGGATAGTGTGGCATTGACAGCAGATTTTGTAGACATTCATTTTATGTCGAATGGAATTCCGTCAGGCTTTCGTGTGACTGAATCGTACGGTTATGTAGGATAGTGAATCCCGGCCTTAAACAACAACAAAAAAATGGAAGTAGTTCTAGCATATTTAAAACTACAACAACATTCCGGCGGAATCATTGATATGGGAAAATGTCAGCAGTTTTATTTATAAAAACACCAAGAACTAAAAAAACTCTAAGTCATATCCAATTTTTTTTTGTTCCTTAGCTGTGTGAATTGTCTTATTTTTGTTCAAATTATCTTATTTCAAAACAAAAACCAAATTGATTTTTGTGTTTTTATTTATTCGAGTTAAAACCGGTTAAATTGGTTTTTTAAATGATTAACCGAAAACCGGTTTCTTTAAATATCAACTATTCGGAATATTCGAAATCGGGTTTTTGAAAAAAGTCGAATAATCGATCTTCCTATCCAGTATTTGTCATAAGACCTATAAAAAGCCTCGGAAAGCACATTCGTACGCCTAAAACCATAGAGAATAATGCGATTATAGAAAAATTTGGTCTGCCATAATTTTAAGAATAACATTCTAAACAAAAGTACAAAAATTTTCAACTTTTTGCCATAACCTCAAAAATTTTATATTTTTGAGCGAAATTGGGACCGATGAACATAAATGTCACATTCATTTTTAACGCTGCATTTACACATGAAAGTACTTTCATAAAAATTCTGTATACCTATTTGCCGAATTCACAAGACTCCTTGCATCGTTGTATCGATTTTAATACAACATTAAAATACATAGTTCACTATTGGTTTTTTATACAACTAACAATCGATACAACGATACAAGGGGTTTTGTGAATACGGCAATTATCACCGCAAATTTCACAAAAAAATAATAAAATTTCATAAAAATTTACATGAAAGTGAAATTTCATTTTCAAAATGTCGTCAACGGGCAAAACTTCTATCAAAAATTTGTCACCTTCTTTTATTGTTTTGATTATTTCAAGGTTCAGAGTTGCTGAGCCAATTATTCACGCCGAACTTCAGGCATACTTTCAAAATAATATATATTTTTATTATTTTTCATGAAATTTATACATTATAATTAGAATCATTGTGTTCTTAATATTTAGTTGAAAAAATATATTAAAATTCTTTATATACGAAAAAAAAATTTCAATTGGCAACACTGCTTAGTTATTGCCATTTACTTCCATAAAATCGCTTTCTTGAAATTTTCATTGAAAGTTGGAAGGAAAGTAGAAAAATGTAAATGTGTTAGTGAAAAGGGGGGGAGTGTATTGCGACTTTCTAGAAACTACTTTCATGTGTTAATGCCCAGTAAGAAGCGTTTTTTTTTTTTTTTTTTTGAAGATAATAAGACAAATTTTACATTGTTAGAAATATGAACATGTTTTTTCTTTTTTAGCCCATATCTAAACTGTTTATCGGATAAAAATTTGGATTAACGCGCCTTTAGATATAAAAATAATTGTTTTTTCTACGCTTGTTAAAAAATTCAACATTTTAAGCCCCTCCATTAAGGCAAAAAAAAATTTTTAATTGGTTTGTTAGGTGCGTCAACATTTTCCATTACGGTTCCATAACGGCAACACAAGGACGAGCATTAACAATTCTATTGGCAATGATCGATAAAATAAAATTTGTAAAAATATAAAAAATTAATTTATTTGTAAATGAAATCTATAGCGAGTAGAAATGCAACATACGAATTTTAAAAATTCAGTAACGCAACGTTGCATCCCTTAACTCTACGTTTCATTTTTTTTTCAGATACATATATTTATTGAACCTTTCAGGCTGCAAAATTGTTTACCCGCTTACTTATCTACTTTAATGCAACTGCGAACAAAAACCAGTCCTTTTCTACATATCCTTTACAAGTCCCATTCAGTTGAAATGTTTTTAAGATAAAGTACTTTAATTTTAGCAACTAAAAGCATACTTACCTGGCGTAGGGGTTACCGTGATCATGAAGGCGGTTCCCCCGGAGTGAGGCTTGATCATTGCACTTACGATTGAGTTGACCCCCGCGATTATTCCTAATGTGAATAACTCGTGCGTGTAATTTTTGTTAGCCGGGAATGGCGTTCGCGCCGTCCCGTTTTACTTAATAAATTGTACATAAATAATTCGGCTCAGGACAGCGTTGTCAACTCGGTTTTTAGCAGTGATGCCAAAAAAACGTAAATAAGCTCTAAGCCATTCAATTTTATCTATAATTGAACACAGGTATGATAAATGAAATTTTCAAAATTGTAAAACTGATCCTAATTATACCAAAAAAAAATATTATTTACTAGTTAAAATTCAATTAAACTCTGTATGACCAGATCTTAAAATTTTTTTACAGCTAAATCTGGCATTAGACATGGCCAAAAAAGCTAATAATTATTTTAAAAAATGCTAAAATTTTTTCTAGATTTTTGTTGAAAATTAAATGATTTTATTCAAAACTGAATAAATTTTATAATTAAAGGAAAGTTGGAGTTTTAAAATGACTATATTTCCAGCAATTTAAAGTAAAAATTTTTATCAGATATTTCGGATTGGATTAACAAGAAATGTCTAAACATTTATACAGCAGAATTTTTATCTTGGGATTGAAATATAATTATTTTAAATGCAACTTCATATATAAATTGTACGGTTAGTCTCGATTTACGCAGTTCTTCATTTACGCGATTGATGTGCTGTTTTTACTACACAAGTGATTGGACGTGTAGTAAAATTTATGATTTTCATATAAACTTTTCTACACGTTTAATCACTTGTGTTATGAAAACAGCACATTAGTATTACACGTAACAATAATACGTGTTCTTATTTTACGCGAATTTAATGGCACCATTTGGAAGATTGATTCCAATTTTGGTTTAAGAAGCAGAATGTTCACACAAGCTTAAAATGATTTTTTTTTGTAATATTCTCTGTCACCCTAAAAATTTGGAGCATTTTTAATGTTTTATTTCTGCCAACTAATACAACAGGTCAGGTTTTAATTTCAACGTTAAAATCTTACTTTTTAAAGAAGTCCCTAAAACGTATCTTAGAGTTATAGCCAATCCCACGACATCACACGTTAACGTTCGCGAACGTTTGCATCGTGTGATTGACTATTAGTAAAAGAAAATTCCATTTATACCTTTCAGAGTTATGACAAATACCTTTAGCCGAAAATAGAGAAAATAACGTCTAAAAACAATTTTGTTCTAATCCTTAACATAATTTACGCGAATTTGATTTACGCGTATTTTATTCGATCCCAATATCCACCGTAAGTCGAGGCTAATCTTTACTTTTATATCGTAATAATCAAATGCCAAATTATTTCTTGAATCACCATGATTAAGGAAGGCGTTTCTTAAGAGAAAAATTATCAGTTTTCATACGAAACTTATTTTTGAGTGCAACTATTTTTAGCCAAGAATTTATAAAAAAAATTCAAGCTTAATCAATCAAACTATTATTCCAAATTTTTAAAATAACGCTAAAAGAAAAAGAAAAACCTTTTTATAAAAATGCTAAAGAAAATGCGAAGTGCTAAATGAAAATGTTGCAGCTAAATCAAAATAGCAAATGCTTAATTTAGCTGCAAAAAGGTCAATATTGTCAAACTGCTTGTACTACACATTTATATTTTAAATATACCCTAGGGAGAGGCAACTAACACCAAAATTGTCACGTGATAGTTCTAAAGTGGTTGGGACTGTAACGAAACTTCAGTTCGGAGACTGAGATGGTATTATTTGGAAACGGGGCTACCTATTAGTTCGGCCGTGCTCGTCGTTGGGGGGGTTTATTATGTTCCCAGTTTAATGTAAAATAAAATTAAATCGTTTCTAGGAGATGATAAAATTTAGGTAGCAAAATTAAAACAACTAAAATGACTCATAAAGACAGTTAGATAGATATATGGTTTGATGATGTACGTGTAGCTGAAGATGTAATATGCTACACAGATCCTAGCCCACCCTCCATGCTGATATATATATATTCTGCTTATCAGCCCTAGACAAAAATAAAATATAAACAAGAATCACCCTACATGCCCCATGCCTAAACTTCACTTTTCACAATCAAATAAAAATTAAAATTTAAATATGTATGTATGCCTTATAATATCTACGAAAATGTTTATTTTCCTAAAAGTGTGAAGGTATTTTAAATATTCGTAAATAGTCTTTTTTTTTTTTAAGTTTATGGATAATTAACAATTTAGGTGACCATTACAGTACCATTCAGGTAATTGGAGCAAAAATTTTAAAGTTAATTAATTTTTAAAATTTAAAAAAAAAATTTAAATCGAATTCAATATAATTATAAAACTTAAAAGTCCGAGCAAATGTTATAAATAAGATATGAAATTAAAAGGTTTAAAAAAAAAATTAAAAAAAATACAAATCAAACCGTTGGTCAGCCTAATTTTATATGTATGTAGGTGATAAGGTATTAATAGGTTCACTTGCAGGAAAATTAGTTTTGGTGGCAAATCTTAAAAGCTGAAAAAGTATCTATTTATTTATCGAGAATTCTATTAGGCTCCTCTACTCGAGCAGGTTACACAATTGTAACAGGTTCCACACTAACGTGTAAAGAACCTTTAGTTCCCAATTGCCATTTATATAGATCATTTTCACCAATAAAAGTCACAGAAATTGACACAAATTCCGGATTCTTTATTTAATTTATTTTTTAAAGGATCCAATATATAAAGGAACAGAAATCCTACAAACAGCAGAAAGACCACAAAATATTTATTCAATAGTTTCACAAAAAAATATAATAATAAGTTTCCTTACCGTTTAAAAGGTATGCAAAATTTAATATTTCAAAAGAAAGGCTATTCTTTAAACAAATTTGCAATTTTAGCAATGAAAAATTCCAATATATTTCCTCTTATATTCAATTTGTCTCCTTCCTCTTGAAATAATTATTTACTTATCAGACTTTCCTCAATGAAATTTAAATTTAAATGAAAAATTTTTCGACAAATTGTGAAGGTTAAAACAAAAAGTTTCTAGATTAAAATTAAGTAAATTTCATAAATAAACTATACTCTTTAGAATAATTTACCCCTATACGAAAAGGTTAGTAAAATTTGGTTTTTATCACAAAGCCGGTTCTAGTTATAACACTTAATATGAAAGAGAGTTGTCACTTTAACATGGCGATGTCCTAGGAGGGGGTTAATTGGCACCTTTTTGAGACTTTGTAACAGGTCACAGAAATAACCTTAATGGACACATTCGATTTCGGTTATTATAATTACTCGTAATTATACCTGTCGCAGATAATATGATTACAATTTTATAATTTTTCAATGAATTTAAAACGAATTCAATAAAAATCTTTTTAATTTTTAGTGACCATTTTCATATTAACCAAGGCAGCACAGGTGCGTTTGCCTTCTCCATGTGACCCATCACAAAGAGCAAAGAATATATCATTTAAACACTTTGTAATATTCGGGTTTCGAATATTACGAATAGTTGCTATATTAAAAAACCCGGTTTTCGGTTAAGCAATTTTTAAATAACCGGTTAACCGGTTTTAATTCGAATACTTAAAAACACAAAAATCAAATAAGTTTTTAAATAAAACGTTAATTTGCATAAAAACAAAACAATTTCAAAGGTGAGGAACCAACAAAATACATAGATATCACTTAGATCAGACCTAACAAATATTTTAGGATAAAATCGAAGAAAAGTGGGACCAGTAAATTGATCAAACTTTAGCTAAATTTTCAACAATTTTTTATTGATTCACTAAACTTTGTTTGTAAGAAGATATTTGTATAATGCAATTTAGAAACTGTTGAATGATATTTGATCTAGAGAAACGTTTTGCAGAAGCAAATAAATTATAGGAATTTTATAAAGTTATTATTTAAAACATTCTCTCAAATTTTTTAAATGAGTTTTAATTTGTTAAGTTAAATATATAAATCAACCATATTTTTCAAAAGTTTCAAACAAAACCTCTTAGCCATTTTGTTTCAGCATTATAGAAACGAATAGTGAACTTAACATTCTTTTTGTGTAAAATATTTGTCAATTCGTCGACTACAATTTAAAACATTCCATGACATTGTTTGATTTCTTCCATTTTGTTTTTTAGTTCTTGGTGTTTTAATAAATAAGACTGATTCCGCCGTAATGTTGTAGTTTTCAGAATGAAGAGATGCTAGAACTACTTAAGAGTTTTTAGTGCCTTAACGGGCATTTCGTCCTCGGCAACACAACGGGCTAATATTTTACCCATTGATTATTTTTTTTGCAGCGCATTTTAGTAAAGTATTATATGTCGTCTCCATAGAATTATTTCGAACGGAGTTAAGTTTCATTTGGATCACATTAATGTCAAGCATGTATACTAATTAAAGGTGATTAATAAGTGACATGGAAGAAACTTTGTAACTTATCATTTTAGGGCACTTCAGGCCACTATCTTTGTCTTTCTAATCGCGTTCGAAAAAGATTTAGAGATAACCTTTATATAAAAATATATTTAATATTTAGAATACTCTTGCACAAATTACTATTTACTTTTTAACTGCACACGTTTTTGTAGTATTTTGAATTGTTTTTGGTTTTTTTCTACAAGAACACATCTTTTATAAGCGATTTGTTTTTACAGTGTTCATAATGTTTTTTGACCTTTGTTACATTTTGTTTTGACATTCTTAAGTTTAAGTTTGGCCAATATTCAATTAGAAAATACTAAAATTACGGGTACATATACAACAAGAGCAAGGAAAATGTATATAAGTTACAAATGACTAAAATAACCGATTTATTATACCAAAATAACCGGTTTATTCGATATTCGAAAAATGGGCATTTTAAAATAACCGACTTGGGCAAAGCTAAAATAACCTTAAAATAATCGACTTGGGCAAAGCTAAAATAACCGGTTAAAACCGGTCGAATAATACCCGTTCGATCTCCCTAGCCACTACCCGCACAAAATCCAGTCACATGAATAGTTTTATGCCAATAACCTTTCCTCTGGACTAACTACACTTTAAACAGATTATCTGATGTTTAATCAATATATACTCACTTGCTTAAATATTACCATTTATTTCAGTTTTCTTGAGTCACTATCATTTTTTAATTTCGAATAAAATTGTTTACAGTAATAAATCTTTATCAAAAATTAAAAAAAAAATGCATTTTTTAAAATCATTTTTAGCGTTTTCTGGCTTTGTCTAATGCCAGACTTAGCAGTAAAAAATTTAAATATCTCGTCACACTGCTGATAATAAAATCCTTGAACTCAACTACTACTTTATTTCATTTCACACATTTACCAACCCTTGTTTTTATTATTTCTATCGACAAGGATGAATATGTTATCCTTGTTTAAATATATTTTATAACTCTCATTTGGTTTGAATTTTTTTTTCCACAAGTAGTCACGTTTAAGCAGTGAAAAGCATACTTACCTGGCGTAGGGGTTACCGTGATCATGAAGGCGGTTCCCCCGGAGTGAGGCTCGATCATTGCACTTACGATTGAGTTGACCCCCGCGATTATTCCTAATGTGAATAACTCGTGCGTGTAATTTTTGTTAGCCGGGAATGGCGTTCGCGCCGTCCCGACATTATTTAATAAATTTTAAGTAAAATAAGATGGAATTTTAGATTTCAAAATAGGATGAGGAAAATAACGATATTGATCCAGTGATGCAAAAGTTGGTTGTTATTTGTTTTCACTGTATATTTTAAAATTTCAGAAACATTTAATTTTATTTTCAAAAACATTTACTAACTTCAAAAACTTTTTTCAGCATTATGTTTTGCTTGGAAGTATATAAAAAAACTAATTAGTAAACAAATTCAAAATGCTTTACAAATAACATACTTTATTTTAAAGGTAACAAAAAATAAAAAACTACATGAATTTACTCAAGTGGCAACATTGCAAACGTGTATTTATAAAAAAATGAGAGAGAGTCAAAACAATAGTATACATTGTATACTATACAACGTCAAAGCTGTAAAGGCCCAACCATAATATGCATAGCCTTGCTTAACCTACTGTCAAAAATTTACAAAAAGTCTCTCAAATGTATTTAAAAAAAACAAAAACTAAATAAAAAAAAATCTGGTTCCGTACAGAATGTGCGATCAGTTTCGCACTTTGCTTAAGCATATGACAATTTCACAAAACTTAACAAAACGTTTCCTTAAGTTCAATATGTCTTGCCTCATATGATTTACATGTATTCGCACATTTTGCTGAAGCCAACTTAAGCACATTATGGTTGGGCATTAAAACAAAAGCGGTTTCATTCAGTGATGTTAACTTTTATTTTTCCATTACCGTACGGCCCTCTGAATATAACCTTTTGGAGTAAAAAATTACTAAAGAGTTAACTCAAAATTTTTATTTATTTTCACTTTTCTGGAAAAATCGACACGTATTACCCGGCTGTATAAATATGTTGCTATTTTGATTACTGTTTGGTAATGAGGCGGTTGGTTTCAAAATTCTTTTTCGTATGTATTTAATTTAATATTAAATTAAAAATTATTTTGCTTCTTCTAAAAATGTAAACAATATGTTTTTAACCGTTATATCTGATAATTAATAATAACTGAGCTTGATGCAATTGGCCGTTAATTATATATGTTCATTAAATTAAGTAGAAATACATACATATAAAGTAGCAAAAATAAAAAGTGTATAATCATTTTTGTATTGTTACACTTAAAAAAAAAATCGAAATCCATCCGAACCTTAATCAGGCCAGAGCGGTGTCAATAGTCCGGTTAATACGGATTTTCTTTAATCATGTACAGAATTCTTGATTCAAGTATGGATTATTCAAGTGCCAAATACTTTACTTTAGCCATATTTAATCCCTGATCCGTACATAAATTAATCCGAAAACCACAGTTAAATTCATCACATTACGGCTATTTTATATGATTAAAAAATTGTTGATATTTAAACAAACAAAAAGTTTTAAATAAAATTAATAATATACAATGAGTAATTTCATCTTATAAGTATAACCAAAACATTTGCAGAAACACAAACAACATTCTTAATTTTTTTGTATAAAATTTATCTATTTTTGAGCCTCTTAAAAGTTAAAATCATAAAACCTTAATGCAAACATATGTATGTAAGTATATGTTTGTATACCAAAAACCCAAATGTCTTTAAATGACCGTATCTCAAATGAAATTAATTTGCTACCTTTTGCCTTCAATGCCTTCAATTGTTTTTGTTTCCAAACGATTTCTGATTTTTGTTTTATTTAAATTTATTTGGACTAAAAATGCACGCTAACGAATTAAGTAAAACGAAAATAAAGTAAAAAGAAAATCGTCATAACACTATAACTTTTATTAAACAAATCGACGATCGTCATTTTACTGTATTTTCTCAAAAAAAAAAAAAAAAGAAAAATCCACTACCCCTGGCGTAGAAAATATTAAAGGAATAAGATTATTAAAGTACCTATAAAAGCTTTTTTTATTTGACGTAGAATAAACATTCGAATTAATATAAAAATTTATTTTAAAAATTTTTCGTTTTCAAAGGATTTTGATAGATTTTATAGAAAATTTTGGTCGGATAGAAAATTTTAAAAAGGCACCCCTGATTGATAGCACAGCGGAACAAATTGAACTAAACGTATTTTTGACTTTTTTTTCCAAAAATTAAAAGTTCAAAAAATCATAACTTCACTGTTCATGAAGCAATTTTCAAAATTCTTCTTTTTTTAAGATTGTTTGCTTTTGTGATTAAAATTTTTTTGTGAATAAAAAAAAGTTGTGCACCGATTGAAATGAAATTAAGCTCATTTCATTCGAAATATCTTAAGCCAACTGGTTTTATACTAAAACTGTGATTTTTTTCCGAAATTTAAGTTTTTATGAATTTTTAAATAAAAAAATTTTTTTTCAAATATTGTTTTTTCTACGATATCTCTAAAAACTACAATTTTTATTACTGGGAAAATTAAAGATAATATTGTTGAATTTTGGTTTTTTTAAGTGAATATGGTGAACCGTTTTCAAGTTATTGCAATATATATAGTGGAAGTGTCTTAATTTTGCAAATAACGGTATATCTCGAAAAGTCGAGGTGATAGAAAAAAAACTGAGTGTAGATTTTAATTCAGCGTCCCAAATAACCTTAAAAACAACATTCAGTTCTTAATCAACAAAAACCTTGTTCCCTTGTGTAGTCTATTGAGTCTTAAGGCCGCTTTTGCCGACCGTAAAGGCTGAGTTAGGCGAACGTTGCTGTTCCCGTAACTTACTGTAACGGACTGCTTGCACGTTGGTGCACTTATAGAACATCTAAAAACGTGTCATATGTTTTTCACATACATAAACAAAAAAGCAATAGTATACATAAAACAACACACACAGTGATGGGAAATCAAAAGGTTTAAATGTTGACCGTTGTGCAGAAAAAGTACCAAGTGATTAAAATGGTATTAAAACAGTATTTAGTGTAAGTAAAAAAACATTAATAATTTAATAATTTAATATCAAATATGTATTTTAGCATATACATACACATTTACATATATTATTTTGTTAATGTGCATAGACAAAACAATATTTTGTAACCATTTAAAGCCTTTTATATATTACTCATTTCTATTGTATGTGCATATGCATTTGTTTATTTTGTACATCTAAGCATATGTATATTTATATATATGGATATATGTTGTATTGTAAGTCGTTTTGTCTAAAGTCCATAGGTATACTGGAAAAAAGTACCAAAAAAAAGGACGAAAATACCCGCATTCAATTTAATATACAAGCAGGCCATCACTGCTTTACAACTGTCACGTAACGACGGCAAAAAATTCTAATTTATACAGATTGGGACGTTCCGTTACGTGACATTTAAATTCGGTAAGCATTTACATTGTAAGCAAATAACAAAACGGACCAGACGTTTCGTTAGGGGACGTGGACGTTCGGCTAACTCTACCTTAAATGTAATGAAATGCAATGTAACGTACCGTAACGTACTGCAAGCTCGTTTGTGCACTTATAGAAGATGTAAGAACGTGTCATCTGTTTTTCAAAAACATAAACAAAAAAGCATTAGTATACATAAAACAACACATACAGTGATGGGAATTTAAAATGTTCAAATGGTGTCCGCTTTGGAGGAAAAGTACCAAGTGATTTAAATGGTATTAAAAATGTATTTCTTGTATGTATAAATACATAAATTATTTACAGCCGTATTCATAACAAAAAGTTAGCCACAGTTTGTACACTACGTACAACGAGCTGCTAACTAGAATGCCGATTAAGCTTAGCAGCTTGTTAACACAGAGTTTATTCATAACGAATTTTATCCGTCTGCTAACTTTTAATAAATCAACTCTGAATATTAATGATGCCACATTATAATACTCAAAAATGCAACACGTTTTGCATTAATCATCGCTGGTTTTGTCATTTTATTTCAGTTTTTTTTTATTTTCCCTCTTTATATAAAAATTTGAAATGTTTTTAAATTAAAATATATTTAAAAAAGGACTCTAAACTAAAAAAAAAATAGTGTATTTAAAAAAAACAAACAAAATTATTCAACATAAAACGGCTGTTTATCACAAGTTGGCAAACGTTTGGCAGCTTGTTGACAAGAGTTTAGCAAATCGTTAGCTAGAGTTTGGTAAGTGTATTATGAATAAACTTTGTGCTAACTTCATGCCAAATTTTCGTTATGAGTACGGCTGTTAATATTTACTATTTATATTATAGATTTACAATAAACAAATATGTATTATAGCATATGCATACACGTTTACTTATATTATTTTGAAAATGTGCTTAAACAAAACTAGGTTTTGATACCATTAAAAACCACAGTTTTTATTGTTTGTGTATACGTATGCATTTTTTTATTTTATACATCTCAACATATATTTGTATAAATGATAATAAAAACATATATTTGTATATTATAATTGTAACACCCAATTTACATGATGAATTTTATGACGTCCAATTTTGGACGTCATTTTTTGTTTGAAAGCAAGCGGTGTAGAGAAGAAAGAGGGGTAGAAAAATAGACATGGTTTCTGTTTTCATGTCTATTTTTTGACACTTCGCTTTACACTTTTTTCTGTTCTTTCTGTTACGTTTTATTTTTATATTCTAATCAACTGGATTGAATGAAAATGAAAAAAAATTAGACGTCCAAAAAAAACCATCATATGAATTTGAGTAGTTTTTGGTAGCAACTTCAAAAGGGAATTAAGAAAATTGGACGTTATAAAATTCATCATGTAAATTGGGTGTAAGTTATTTTGTCAAAATTCCACAGATATTATTACTGAAAAAAGTACCAACAAAAAAGAGTAAATTTACCCGCATTCCATTTAAAATACAAGCAGCCCATCACTGTCTACCACTGTCACGTAACCTCGTAATAAAATTCTGTTTTACAGCTTGGCACGTTACGGTTAAGTGACATTACAGTCAGTTAAGCATTTGTATTGCTTTCCATATACATAACAGAAACGATTAGCTGTTTACATTACATTTATAATGTCTACATTTACGGTCAGCTAACGAGGCCTTAAGAACCCTTTTTATCCTAAACATGTTTTGATATCAAAAAATTCCAACTTATTTTACTTAAAATTTATTAAATAATATCGGGACGGCGCGAACGCCATTCCCGGCTAACAAAAATTACACGCACGAGTTATTCACATTAGGAATAATCGCGGGGGTCAACTCAATCGTAAGTGCAATGATCGAGCCTCACTCCGGGGGAACCGCCTTCATGATCACGGTAACCCCTACGCCAGGTAAGTATGCTTTTCACTGCTTAAAGTGACTTCTTGTGGAAAACAAATTTCAAACCAAATGAGAGTTATAAAATATATTTAAACAAGGATAACATATTCATCCTTGTCGTTAGAAATAATAAAAACAGGGGTTGGTAAATGTGTGAAATGAAATAAAGTAGAAGTTGGGTTCAAAGATTTTATTGTCAGCAGTGTGACGAGATATTTAAATTTTTTACTGCTAAGTCTGGCATTAGAAAAAGTCAGAAAACGCTAAAAATGATTTTAAAAAATGCAATTTTTTTTTTTAATTTTTGATAAAGATTTATTATTATTTTATTCCAAATTAAAAAATGTTAGTGACTCAAGAAAGTGAGTAGATTTTGGTTAAACATCAGATAATGTGTTTAAAGTGTAGTAAGTCCAGAGGAAAGGTTATTGGCATAGAACTATTCATGTGACTGGATTTTGTGCGGGTAGTGGCTAGGGAGATCGAACTGGTATTATTCGACCGGTTTTAACCGGTTATTTTAGCTTTGCCCAAGTCGGTTATTTTAAAATGTCCATTTTTCGAATATCGAATAAACCGGTTATTTTAGTATAATTAACCGGTTATTTTAGTAATGTGTCATTTATATACATTTTCCTTACTCTTGTTGTAGATGTACCCGTAATTTAAGTATTTTCTAATTGAATATTGGCCAAACTTAAACTTTTTATGAAGAATGTCAAAACAAAATGTAACAAAGGTCAAAAAACATTATGAACACTGTAAAAACAAATCGCTTATAAAAGATGTGTTCTTGTAGAAAAAAACCAAAAACAATTCAAAATACTACAAAAACGTGTGCAGTTAAAAAGTAAATAGTAATTTGTGCAAGAGTATTCTAAATATTAAATATATTTTTATATAAAGGTTATCTCTAAATCTTTTTCGAACGCGATTAGAAAGACAAAGATAGTGGCCTGAAGTGCCCTAAAATGATAAGTTACAAAGCTTCTTCCATGTCACTTATTAATCACCTTTAATTAGTATACATGCTTGACATTAATGTGATCCAAATGAAACTTAACTCCGTTCGAAGTAGTTCTATTTCATATAATACTTTACTAAAATGCGCTGCAAAAAAAATAATCAATGGGTAAAATATTAGCCCGTTGTGTTGCCGAGGACGAAATGCCCGTTAAGGCACTAAAAACTCTTAAGTAGTTCTAGCATCTCTTCATGCTGAAAACTACAACATTACGGCGGAATCAGTCTTATTTATTAAAACACCAAGAACTAAAAAACAAAATTGAAGAAATCAAACAATGTCATGGAATGTTTTAAATTGTAGTCGACGAATTGACAAATATTTTACACAAAAAGAATGTTAAGTTCACTATTCGTTTCTATAATGCTGAAACAAAATGGCTAAGAGGTTTTGTTTGAAACTTTTGAAAAATATGGTTGATTTATATATTTAACTTAACAAATTAAAACTCATTTAAAAAAATTTGAGAGAATATTTTAAATAATAACTTTATAAAATTCCTATAATTTATTTTTGCTTTTGCAAAACGTTTCTCTAGATCAAATATCATTCAACAGTTTCTAAATTGCATTATACAAATATCTTCTTACAAACAAAGTTTAGTGAATCAATAAAAAATTGTTGAAAATTTAGCTAAAGTTTGATCAATTTACTGGTCCCACTTTTCTTCGATTTTATCCTAAAATATTGGTTAGGTCTGATCTAAGTCATATCAATGTATTTTGTTGGTTCCTCACCTTTGAAATTGTTTTGTTTTTATGCAAATTAACGTTTTATTTAAAAACTTATTTGATTTTTGTGTTTTTAAGTATTCGAATTAAAACCGGTTAACCGGTTATTTAAAAATTGCTTAACCGAAAACCGGGTTTTTTAATATAGCAACTATTCGTAATATTCGAAACCCGAATATTACAAAGTGTTTAAATGATATATTCTTTGCTCTTTGTGATGGGTCACATAGAGAAGGCAAACGCACGTGTGCTGCCTTGGTTAATATGAAAATGGTCACTAAAAATTAAAAAGATTTTTATTGAATTCGTTTTAAATTCATTGAAAAATTATAAAATTGTAATCATATTATCTGCGACAGGTATAATTACGAGTAATTATAATAACCGAAATCGAATGTGTCCATTAAGGTTATTTCTGTGACCTGTTACAAAGTCTCAAAAAGGTGCCAATTAACCCCCTCCTAGGACATCGACATGTTAAAGTGACAACTCTCCTTCATATTAAGTGTTATAACTAGAACCGGTCCCAACCACTTTAGAACTATCACGTGGCAATTTTGGTGTTAGTTGCCTCTCCCTAGGGTATATTTAAAATATAAATGTGTAGTACAAGCAGTTTGACAATATTGACCTTTTTGCAGCTAAATTAAGCATTTACTATTTTGATTTAGCTGCAACATTTTCATTTAGCACTTCGCATTTTCTTTAGCATTTTTATAAAAAGGTTTTTCTTTTTCTTTTAGCGTTATTTTAAAAATTTGGAATAATAGTTTGATTGATTAAACTTGATTTTTTTTTATAAATTCTTGGCTAAAAATAGTTGCACTCAAAAATAAGTTTCGTATGAAAACTGATAATTTTTCTCTTAAGAAATGCCTTCCTTAATCATGGTGATTCAAGAAATTATTTGGCATTTGATTATTACGATATAAAAGTAAAGATTAGCCTCGACTTACCGTGGATATTGGGATCGAATAAAATACGCGTAAATCAAATTCGCGTAAATTATGTTAAGGATTAGAACAAAATTGTTTTTTAGACGTTATTTCCTCTATTTTCGGCTAAAGGTATTTTCCATAACTCTGAAATGGAATTCTCTTTTACTAATAGTCAATCACACGATGCAAACGTTCGCGAACGTTAACGTGTGATGTCGTGGGATTGGCTATAACTCTAAGATAAATTTTAGGGACTTCTTTAAAAAGTAAGATTTTAACGTTGAAATTAAAAGCTGACCTGTTTATTAGTTGGCAGAAATAAAACATTAAAAATGCTCCAAATTTTTAGGGTGACAGAGAATATTACAAAAACAAATTATTTTAAACTTGTGTGAACATTCTGCTTCTTCAACCAAAATTGGAATCAATCTTCCAAATGGTGCCATTAAATTCGCGTAAAATAAGAACGCGTATTATTAGTACGTGTAATACTAATGTGCTGTTTTCACAACACAAGTGATTAAACGTGTAGAAAAGTAAATATGAAAATCATAAATTTTACTACACGTCCAATCACTTGTGTTGTAAAAACAGCACATAAATCGCGTAAATGAAGAACTGCGTAAATCGAGACTAACCGTACAATTTATATATGAAGTTGCATTTAAAATAATTATATTTCAATCCCAAGATAAAAATTCTGCTGTATAAATGTTTAGACATTTCTTGTTAATCCAATCCGAAATATCTGATACAAATTTTTACTTTAAATTGCTGGAAATATAGTCATTTTAAAACTCCAACTTTCCTTTAATTATAAAATTTATTCAGTTTTGAATAAAATAATTTAATTTTCAACAAAAATCTAGAAAAAATTTTAGCATTTTTTAAAATAATTATTAGCTTTTTTGGCCATGTCTAATGCCAGATTTAGCTGTAAACAATTTTAAGATCTGGTCATACAGAGTTTAATTGAATTTAAACTACTAAATAATATTTTTGTTGGTATAATTAGGATCAGAAAAAAGTGCAACGTTTTACAATTTTGAAAATTTCATTTATCATACCAGTGTTCAATCATCTATATATTAATAGGCAAGTGAATTTCTTTGGATCCCTTTTACGCCTAAGCTATATATTGTATTTTAACAATATATATATCATTCGAAAGATATTTTTACGAGTTATATGCGTTAGAAAGTGGTACTAATACATTGAAACAATTTACATACGTGTGAGCAAAAACAATGTAAATATATAACAGAAGCAGTATGCTTTGTTTTTGTGTTTACATAGTAAAAAGAACAACAACATGCAGAGTTTCTGCTATGCATTAAATTGGAGAACAGTAGATATTAAGAAATAAAAAAGAAAGACAATTTTAAATATTTTGTTTTCTTTTTGGAAGAGTTGTTGTTTTTAAATGTTACCGTTGATTTTTTCATATTTTGCACTTATGAACAATTTTAATGTTATTGTTACATTATTAATATGGTTACATTGTAAAGAATGTGTTTATTGCATTTTTTTTTTAAATAAAGTGCGATCTTCTGATGGGCTGCGATTTTATATAACAGTCACTACCGATCATGGTCATTTGTTATATGATAATCATGTACCTATTTACAAAAAATTTATATATAGAGAGGTTATAACAACATAATTCATAAACGAAATAAATATAAATGGAAAATATATAAAAGGCTTTGTTATAAACATTGAGATTAGGGAACTTATGTTATATATACATTTTTAGAAAAATTGTCACTAAATTTCATATGTCTAAAAGAAATATGCCTCATAAAATTAAAAATTGTTCTGCTCTACTGAGAATTATTACATGTTGAGTTAATACCCTCTTTATAATCAAGTGCGATATGTTTTTTAACATTAAATAAATATATTTCTACATATGTATATACATATTTAATAAAGTTTTATAACCCATATGATTAAATAAATATTAGAAATAACGGTACAAATAAGTTATTTCTAAATTGCAGTCGATTGTGTCGACTGCTGGCCCATACTAGTTATAGATTAAATTGAATGTCTTAGAGCTTATTTACGTTTTTTGGCATCACTGCTAAAAACCGAGTTGACAACGCTGCCCTAAGCCGAATTAATTATGTACAATTTATTAAGTAAAACGGGACGGCGCGAACGCCATTCCCGGCTAACAAAAATTACACGCACGAGTTATTCACATTAGGAATAATCGCGGGGGTCAACTCAATCGTAAGTGCAATGATCGAGCCTCACTCCGGGGGAACCGCCTTCATGATCACGGTAACCCCTACGCCAGGTAAGTATGCTTTTCACTGCTTAAACGTGACTACTTGTGGAAAACAAATTTCAAACCACATGAGAGTTATAAAATATATTTACACAATAAAATAAAAACAAGGGTTGGTAAATGTGTGAAATGAAATAGAGTAGTAGTTGAGTTCAAGGATTTTATTATCTACAGTGTGACGAGATATTTACTATTTTAAAATATGCACATTTTTTTAATTTTTGCTAAAGATTTATTACAGTATAAAATTGTATTCGAAATTAAAAAAATGTATAAATAGAATTTGATTAAATATCAGATATAAATAACAGGATAAGTTGAGTTTAAATTTTAAATTTAGGTGATCCGCTAAACTTCTGGTACAAGTCAAATACAAACGATTTTATTTCTATGCTTTGCTCCGATCACAAATTATTTGTTATTGTTTAAGAAAAATTGGAGTTTAAAAAACATGATTTTTTAGCAAAAATCATTTTCAGATTTTTCGTTGGATAAACACGAATTGTTCAAACAGTTAAATTATACAAATTTTATCAAAAATATATTTTTTTTTAATGCAACTAAATGTTTTTATAACTTTAGTTTTTACATTACGATGTGATATTTCCTTGTACTTTAATATCGTTAAAATTAAATGGAAAATAATTTCTACAATTAACACGATTAGGGCATTTCTTAGATTCCCTCAGTATTCTATTTTGTTACGTTTTTTTAGATCAGAATTAACCATTTTCAATTGAAATATTTATTTGAAAGCAACTTTTTTAAGTGAAAATTTAAATAAATTTAAAAAAGAATAATTTCAGTGTCAGAAATTAAGAAGAATCCATGGGATTCGTTTGTATGGGGTATTCAAAATTTCTAAGGAAATAACAAGGGTGATGGTTACGTTACGCACGTTGAAGAGATGTTAACTCACTTCCAGAATCTCGGATGCAACTTGAGCATCAGAGTAAATTACCTGCACAGACTCTTTGATCGTTTTCCTGAAAATCTAGAAGTTTTGAGAGAGGAACAGGGAGTGATTCCTCCAAGATACCCGGACAATGGAGGAACGATACCAGGGTCGCTGGGATGCACACATGATTGCTGATTTTTGCTAGAGTATTCAGAGTAACACTTCGCTCAAATTTAAATAATGAAATATAAATTTCCTATAAGGGTCATAATTACAAGTTAACGATAGTTAAAGTCAGGATTTTCTACGCCTATAAATAGGTTTTCACTATTACAACTTTGCTTTAAACTAAAGTGAGCAATACGTTAAAGGCAAGTTCATCCTGCCGGGTAGATTAAAGTTAAGTTTAAATAATGAAAAACTTGTTATACGCCCGACAAAATCCTGCCTTTATCCAACAGCAAGTTATAATAATGGCCATACAAAACTCATACAATTCAAATGTTTTTCCGAAGAATGGGATCAGTATTGAAGGTAGGGGCTTGCCAAAAAATACACGAATGGTACTATATAATGCATTTTCGATGTGGAAATTTGTAAATAGCATGGGGAAAATGTTTTCAAAATTCAAAAAACCGAAAGAAGAATATTAACTCCTCTATTTTATGTAAATCAAACAAAAAACTAAAATTATGTGAGAATTAGCGAACTCACTTAATTAAGAATAAATTCGAAAATAATCAGTCGATTTTTATGATCCGTATCTCATTTTGTTGCTATTACATGCGGCTTTGCGATAAAGGAATAAATCTGAACAATTATCGCCGTTTTCGATTTTTCACGTAAAAAATATATATTTTGCTTACATTTTTTATTATAACTCCGAAACTACTGTGCCGATTGAAACACAATATATAAACGGTTTGGAAAGATAATTTAAAAGCAAATTCGCATGTATGAAAATCATTATACCCAGCGGGGAAAAGAAGGAGTACGGATGTTTTCTAGAAGGCCTCTGTGCTCCTTCTTTTGGATGTACAAGGCCTGCTCATTCCATTCCATACTCATATCTCTTTTACACACGTTGTCATTGGGGTCAAGGCCTTCCGCTCTCGCTTCTTTGGCAGTTACATAAGAATGGCAACTGGATAAAAAAATAATTATTTTGCTTTTGCTTTGGCAAAAAAAAAAAAAAACAAAACAAAAAAATGTAACTCCTTCTCTTCTTTTATGAGACTTTCTTTAGCAAGCCTTTAATAAGGCCTGAAGTAAGAAGGTCTTCTGAGTTTTCCCGCTGGGTATTCACGATTACACGGCATACATGGCTGGGTTGTTGATTTCGTTGTTGTAGTCAAATTAAACTAATTTCTATTATTATCAACTACAAAACAGAAAAACTGTTGCTAATATAATAAGAAATTAAAAGATTTACTGCCAATTTCACGATGTCGAAATAGCGCTTTCTTTCGCACAAATACATATGAAACAGCAATAAATTTTTGAGAATTTGTTTTTGTTTTACATGTATTTGTGCGAAAGAAAGCGTTCGTTCGCATTTAGTGAAATAGGCAGTAAGTGCTTAAAAAACAATTATGTTTTTTTTTTCAAACAGAAAAGAACCGGATTGAGACAAGAATATAAATTTGTTACAAATTAAAATTGATATTTATATAACTTTTTAGTATCCTTAAAATAAGTTCTAGAGGAAGATGTTTTCACGCCAACACCCCGCTCCTAGTTTAGGATTTAAAGATCGTACTAGTTTCAGAATACTTTATCCATATCTCTTTAGGTGTAAACTGAATCTTAACAATCTGATACCCATCATTGGATAATGCTTCAAAGTGCGTTTCACATGGTGTTTAAAGCATACCGATTTACTAACCCATTTAGAGGCAGTTTCAAATATTCATACTTCTTGACTGACTTTTTTACACAATTGGAATTGTCTTTAAGTTAATTTATATGGCGGCATGAAATAACCCCCCAAAATATAACGCCCCAAAAAAAATATGAAATAACCCCCCAAAGTGTGGGGCGTTATTTCATATGCAATAAAACCCCAATTTCAAAAATGAAATAAACCCCCAATGAAATGAAATAACTCCCAAAATCAAAATGAAATAAGTCCCCAATATTTAGGGACTTATTTCATATGAAATAGTTCCCCAATTCCAGAAATGAAATAAGACCCCAATATAATACATATTGTTCAGTTTTGGTTGGGCGCAAAGACTTTTTCCTCTATGGTATAACAAACACCGGCTTCGCTAACTAAAGCTTTTCTGCAAAGCCGGCCTTCGGCCGGGCGCAAGGATTTTCTCCTCTATAGTATTCCAAACACCGGCTTCGCTAACTAAAGCTTTAATGCATAGCCGGCCTTCGGCCGGGCGCAAGGATTTTCTCCTCTATAGTATTCCAAACACCGGCTTCGCTTACTAAAGCTTTTCTGCATAGCCGGCCTTCGGCCGGTCGCAAGGATTTTCTCCTCTATAGTATTCCAAACACCGGCTTCGCTAAATAAAGCTTTTCTGCATAGCCGGCCTTCGGCCGGGCGCAAGGATTTTTCCCCTATATTGTATTCCAAACACCAGCTTCGCTAACTAAAGCTTTTCTGCTAACCCGGTCTTCGGTCGGGCACAAGGCATTAGTTAGCGAAGCCGGTGTTTGGAATACTATAGAGGAGAAAATCCTTGCGCCCGGCCGAAGGCCGGCTATGCAGAAAAGCTTTAGTTAGCGAAGCCGGTGTTTGAAATACCATAGAGGAGAAAATCATTGCGCCCGGCCGAAGGCCGGCTATGCAGAAAAGCTTAAATTAGCGATTCGGGATTTTCGAATTCGAAATTATAAAGTTCGGGACTTAGAGATTCCGATTTCTGAAATTCAGGACTTAAAAATAATGCCAATTTTTTTAGGATTCTAAATTATAGTTTTTGATACTTAGTCCCTTTTTTATGTTTGGTAAACGTATGCAGTGAATATAACAAAACACAATTTGTCATCATTATGACTTTTAAAATATGTAATTTAAAAATTAAATAAGTCCCCAAAATATTTTTAGGGACTTATTTCATTTCAGATTTTTGGGGAGTTATTTCATATGAAATAATCCCCCAATTGAAAAAATGAAATAACACCCCAAAAAAAAGAAAAAACCCCCCAAAAATCGTTTTTGTTGTTCTCAGTACAAATTTTTGGGGGGTTATTTCATATTTTTTTTGGGGCGTTATATTTTGGGGGGTTATTTCATGCCGCCAATTTATATCAACTTTTTGGTAAACATGTCCATTCGACATACTAGTATCCACCCGACGATATGTTCTATACATATTGAGTTGTTGCATTTTAAAACATATACTACAAATCAAAAGCTTTTGAAAAAGGAACCAAGTTTTGGTTTAATGTGCCTGGCAGGGATGTTAAATGGGGTTTTAAATTTTGTACCAACTTCCAAACACAAATGTACTTTCAAGGTACCATTTTTTGTTTTTTTTTTTTTAATTATTAAAACAACAAAAAAATTACATAAAAGTTCAATTGTGCACAAAAAAACAAAAAAGGAAAAATGACGAACATTGAAAACAAGGAAAAATGTACAAATTTTATAAATGGATTTAAAAATTTAACAGAATTATGGGACTTTAAATGTCAAAGTTAAACAAATAAGACAAAAAAAAAAAAAAAAAAAAAAGCAGGATATGAAAAATTTCTTTCGCATATATTTGTTAAGTTATTCCAAACAAAAAAAAAAAAAAAAAATACTGATGTCTTGCTTTTAGTGTCGTCGTCTTTGGTAAAAAGGAAAAAAAGGAGTAACACAGGTTTTAACTAATGTTGCCCCGTCTGTGGGTACCATAAGTCCCCTTTCACAATGTGGCAAGTGAAAGGCAGACAGACGAAGTTTGAAGGCGAGAGAGGAAAAAAGTAAAGTATGTCACGCACACAGCGTCGCCCCCTTACCAACAAACTTCGTATGTCTGTCTTTCACTTCCCACATTGTAAAAGGGGAATAAGCGCTCTATACACCACAATTCTAGTCGCATATTTAAGCGCCCATTACATTTACGATTTGAGTGTATAACATAAATGCAATGAAAAAGACTCAATAATTTGTTTGCTACACTAAAAATTCAAAAAGGGGGAACTATGAAAAATTTTTAAATTGTACCACATGAGTCACGGTACTTTAGAAGGTCAAAATGTACCAAAAAAAAGTACAATTTTACCAACTTTAACATCCCTGGTTCCTGGATTTTAATGTATGAAAAAAGTATATCTAAATTTCTAAAAATGTAAACAAAAAATCGCTAATTTGGGGATCTTTAAAAAGTGACTTTCCGACCGTTAAAAAGCGATAAATCTAGCGCCAAATGGTCTTAATCGGTAACTCTGAATGTAACTTACTTTTTGTTCAATTAAATTAAAAAAGAATGCGCTTCTTTTGCTCGAAATAGTGCTTTTTTCAATTTTAAAGTGCTTTCAAAAAGTTGGCATCACTGCTAAAAACAATTTGACAACGCTGCCCTAAGGGGAATTAATTATGTACAATTTATTAAGTAAAACGGGACGGCGCGAACGCCATTCCCGGCTAACAAAAATTACACGCACGAGTTATTCACATTAGGAATAATCGCGGGGGTCAACTCAATCGTAAGTGCAATGATCGAGCCTCACTCCGGGGGAACCGCCTTCATGATCACGGTAACACCTACGCCAGGTAAGTATGCTTTTAGTTGCTAAAATTAAAGTACTTTAGCTTAAAAACATTTCAACTGAATGGGACTTGTAAAGGATATGTAGAAAAGGACTGGTTTTTTGATCGCAGTTGCATTTAAGGAGATTAGTAAGGGTACGTAAACAATTTTGCAGCTAGGAAGATTCTTCGTGTTCTGACTTTTGGTGTCTTTATTTGGTTTATTAAAATTTTAAAGGCATTTTAACACTCGCCGTCGCAATTCTAGAAACAGAGTGTTTGTTGTTTTTCTATTGGTGCATTGTTGTCCTGAGTTCATTTTATTAATACATTTTGGATGTAACGTTGCGTTCAAGGTGAATTCAACAAGGCAAACTCGTCGCTGCAACAATTACAACTCTAACAAAAATAACATTCATTTTGTTTGTGTAACAATTCCAATTCGTCAAAATAGTTGTTTACAATCAGTGTCATGAAAAATGTAAATAATAAAAAGTTTTATTGATTCTTTTTTGTATCTAAATTGGTGTGTTCTAAAGATATAAGTAAGATACATTTAAGGTGGATAACTAATATATAAGATATTGAAAAACAAGTGGGTATACTTTGTAATCAATTTGAATAAGAGTTTTACATAAAATTAGTTTTTGCTAGTAAATAAATTGTAAACCAGTTTTGAAAGATTTTGATGTAAAGAAGCCTCTTTTGATTACCAAAAAAGTTCGAGTGCTATATTCGGCTGTGCCAAATCTTTGGTAGCCTCCACTAACAGTAAAAGTATTTCAGGAGTGGGTTCTGTATGGGATCAATAAATTCTTAAACAATATTTCTTAAAACTGACGTCAACAATATAAAAATTGGATTTCTAGGCCTATAAAACTTAATTTGATCTAATAAAGAAATAAAATATCATGATTGGTAACAGTTTTAACCCCACTGAAATGATTTTCAAGAGGGGAATTTATATCGGACTCTTGATAAATTATGAATCAACCATCATAAAATTCTGTTGAGCGATTTTTGGTATAAAAACGCTAAATTAGACGAAATTTCAATATAAAAATTGCTTTTCAGAAGGCTGCTTTATTTAAGGCCAATAGTGTTTTATGGACCGATCATCAGAAAATTGCACATGTTATTTCTAGCCATTTAAAGCTAAGTAGGACTAAATTTTACCAAGATATATAGATTTGCAACGGTATTAATCGTATTGAAATTATTATCCAGAGTGGGCTAAATATGATTAATCATTAACCGATCTTCACGAAATTAAGCGAAGTGTTTTCGAATCTTTCGGAACTATTAAATTTGACTCCAATATAATTATTCGCTAAGGTCTTAGGCGTTATAAGTTATTTTCTGAGAGTGGTCTTTATATGGGCATATCGTAAATTATGCGTGGTCAACTCGGTGGGTTTCGCACCATTTTGGGTGCCTTTTTAAATCTTGTGCACGAAAAATACCTTTGTTGGTGCGTGGTGCGCTTTTTTCTTAAATTTCGGTGCGTTTTTAAATTTGTTGAGGGCACCAAAGCAAATTCAACACAACTTTTTATTTCAGTGTGAGAAAAAAATTTTTATACACCGGTTTCAATACCATTTCATTCAAGAGTGCTAAATTTTTACTACAATTTTACAGACCACAATAAGAACAACAGGTAAATTTTTGTGATAATTTTTCATTCTTGACTGCGCTGAGATTTGAACCCACGGACCATTAACAGTGCAATAAAATAACCACAATACTAATATTGTTAACAGCTAAGGCACGAGCTATGTTTACATTTGTCCTTCAAGTTGAGCTGAAAAAGGTCAACAAGAAAAAAGAAAGACAAAAACATGAAAAACAAAAAAATGTACTTTGGATTTTCAAGAAGATTTCTTGACAAAAAGTACGAAAAAACAGAAGTTAGAAAGAACATGTAAATTAATTAAAGGGATAATCATTCATTCAAAAGCAAATTTCGATCTACCAAAGTGAAATACCATTTGGTTTAAGGATTGACGTTTGACTATTGACGTCATCCGGCTTCAATAGCCAAGTGCGTAAAACGGCAAACCCCACCGACGAGATTGTGTGGTTACAATCGAAACTAGTCTAGACAACCTGTCCGCTAAAGCCTGGGTTCAAATCTCAACGCAGTCAAGAATGAAAAATTATCACAAAAATTTTAATTAATTTAATGTTGAAAAAAATTCCTGTCTTCATAAAAATAATTTAATGAAAATTAAATTCAATGAACCTAATTAAAGCCTAATTAAAATATCTAAATTTGGATTATAAGGAAAAATTTTAATTTAAATTTTAAATAAAAAATCAATTTTAAACTTGATGCGTTGTTTTTTAAATGCCGCGTTTTGTTCTCCATTTCAGTGCGTTTGGAAATTTCAAAGTAGACAACGCTGCTGAAAATGTGTTTTTTTTAGTTTTGGAGCAAGATCGTCAGGATCTAGTAGCTCAGCTTTCTCTTTACCCTGGGAAATTTATAAATCTAGGTCTGAATTTAGCCAGTCAGTGGGTTCTTCTTAACATTTCCTTTGCCGTCCAAATGCTCCGTATTTCTCTCTAAAAATGTAAAAAAAAAAAATGTTTACTGAAACACAAAGTCATTTCAAAACATACCAAGAATGTATTTTCTCATCGATATATAAAATCCATCGGCGACAAATGGTCATTTAGACCTAATTTGCTCTTTTGGGCTCCAAAAAAGTGGTGTAGCACATCTTGGTTGCAATATATATCTGAAGCATCAATTAGGCATTATTTGTAACAACAATGCCTTTTTGGAATGGGTCTAAACTTTTTCGTCGTGGTACATTCGGTGACGACGTTAATTCGTACATTTTCAGCAATATTTCATTCGGGTACTCTAATGCAATGCCGTATGGTTCCTAACATGATAAATATGTTATTAAAAAATATGTACTGTTTTTTACAGGCCGCCAAAATAAACTTCTTCGAATAATCACAGCTGCTCCTCCCTGGTATGTTAAAAACTCGAATATCCACAAGGATCTCAACGTGACATTGGTAAAAACCATGATAATAAAATACGCACTGGCACGACATGAATTAAAGTATTAGGATAAGATTTGATTACTTATTGTTAATTCATATTTAATATATGAAGATTCAATAAAGAAACTCTGGAAAAAAAAAAGTTTTTTACTAGGAAGTTTTGATTTAAAAACTTTCCTTGCCAGGGTATTTAAATTCACTTAATAAAGGATGTTCATTCGATATTTTGTATGCAATTTAAACATGAGACATTGAAGTATGACACAGTAGATCGTGTATTTTTCGGGGACTCAATGCCGTGTTTTCAAAACCAACTCCACTGTCCACGTAATGCTACCGTCTTAACTTTAAAATATGTGGTGCGTCAGCGAAGTATCAACCACTTCCAGTCTGTTCTTCATTTTTTGTAGTTCTTTTTGTAGGCGAGTATTTTCACTGCGAAGCTGTTGAATTTCGGCTGAGATAGGAGCCAGGTTTTTTTTTTACCACACTTTGAAATTTTTCTTCTAAAGCAGTGTTTAGCTTTTGTTCAAATCGGGGATGCTGTCGGGGATGCTGTGTTATTATTGCGAATGTTTGCACTGTAAGTTTAAAGACTCATAATTTGTATTATTTATTTGGTTGGTGGTAATATTTTCTATTGTGAGAATTTTTTTTGGAGTATTAGCCTCGATAAGTTCTGTTGAAGTTTATTCCAACGTTCTCTTATGTCTATCCATAAAATTGTATTCCTATTTTAGGTTATGTTTTTTGCACTAATATTCGCACATTGATGTGTTTATTAAATATTTAAATTTATTTTATGGGTTAAATTTCAGTTACATATGTATTTTATATATATACTTCATTGCTATCCAACGGATAGCTAACGTAAAATGTAACAAGAAGATACAAGATAATAGTCATTCCTAAAAATTTAAGGAATAGAACTATTACAAAAAAGCTTTATAAAATACATAACTGAAATTTAACTCATAGAATAAATTCGAAAAATAAAAAAAAAAATGTTGAATATAATAAAAAGTTGCCTATGAAAAGAAATAATTCCCAATATCTATTTATTTAAATGTACAATAAAATAACAAACAAAAGTTGTTCACCAGCGCACGTAGTAATTTTTAAGGTGTATTATGTAATTTATTATTATGAATTTCGTTATTTTAAGAAAAAGTTTTTTAATAAATTTTGAGCGAAAAAAATATAAAATTTTTGACGTTTCGGTGCAGAGTTGCCAATCAATATATATATATACACATATATATATATATATGTATACAGTTTGAATCGAAAATATGTGTTAATTTAGTTTGTTATTGGTTGAAAGGTAGCAGGCGTATCGCGAAGTTGTAAATAACGACTTGAGCCATCACTCCAAATATTATTTTGAAGGCAATGAGTAGTGCCTCAGATGACAATAAAATGTCATATAGGGTGGGCCGCCTGTCCAGGACGTTAACATCTGGTCCTGAAGACACGAGGCAATCATGTCGAAAACTGCATTAAAGTTTTTAGTAGTATCAATCAACGATCGGTCCTTGTTCAATGTTGTTTTAATTTCTATCTCTTCGTTATATCAACAGCTTTATTTTTTTTTTTTTTTGGCACGAGTACAAGTTGTGTATGTGGGAGTAGCTGGACACAAACCCCCCATTTCCGACGAACTTCAGCCTAAACGCCAGCGGGTCCTAGTCCATCGCGAGGTGAAATTGAGATTTTGATTAATTTAAAAAAAAAACTATCACGCAAATCACATATTATAATTAAAATCGTACGAAAAATTTTAATTTTATGTATTATTCATTATTATTGTCATGACTTACATTTTGCCCGAAATAGGTCGATTATGCTAATACGTATATTTCATCATAACTTAAAAAAGATGTGTCCGATTTTGATAGAATTACCAATTACCTAAAAGTGAATATTATAGCTCGTGCCTTAGCTGTTAACAATAATTAGTATTGTAGTAATTTTATTGAACTGTTAATGGGTTTTAATCCAAATTTCGATATTTTTAGGCTTAAGTTCATTGAATATAATTTTCATTAAATTAAATTTTATTGATAAAAGAAGAATTCTTGACAAAAAGTACGAAAAACAGAAGTAAGGAAGAACATGTAAATCAATTAAAACAGGTCTACCAAGGTAAAATACCATTTGGTTTTAAGATTTATGTTTGACTAATGACGTCATCCGTCGTCAATGGCGGTGAGTGCTAAACGGCAAACCCCTTTGAGGAGATGGTGTGCTTACAATCGAAACTAGTCAGGGCATCCTGTACGAGAAAACCAGGGTTCAATTCCCAACTCAGTCAAGAATGAAAAATTATCAATAAATTGTTATTCACTTCATGCTGCAAAATTCCTTTCTTCATAAAAACAATTTAATGAAAATTAAATTCAATGAACTTAAGCCTGATTAAAATACAGAAATTTGAATTAAAAACCATTGACGGTTTAATAAAATAACCACAATACTAATTATTCCAATAAAGTATTTAAATTTCCCTGATTTTTTGCAAATTTTTATTTTTTCCAGATTTTCCGGATTTTTTAGCCCAATTTTGCAGATTAATTAAAAAAAATTTCTGGCAACAGTCCGTACAAGTGAAATATTTTGAAAGATATTTTCTAACTCTTATTGAAATAGGAAAAAGATTGCTTCTTATTAAAAATATAAATGCATGTACTATGAATTGTTGTGCATGATTTTTTTGTTAAATTTTAAAATTAAAAATTGTAATTTCTTCTCTTTATTTTTGGGGTCAAAAAGTACAATTTTATTTACATGTTGGTACAATTTTAAAAATTTAATTTTGCATCCCTGCCACAGATAAAATAAAAACTACATACTTTTAGGCAGCTATAAAAAAAATTTAAGTCAGCGTTGCCGTTGTCAAATACAAAAAGGCACAAAACGGGTCACAAAGAGGGTATTTAATGAAAAACAAGTTAGAGTGCTATATTCGACTACGCCGAACGTTATATAAACACCGTTCTTCAGGCATAAATAAATTTATTTTGTGCCAGCCCCACTTTTCCCGTTTCGCCCTCATTTTGTCAGATGTTGTGTAATGATAACCAAGCGCTGGTGCCTTATTTGGAAACTTTTGCTCTCAGACTACAAAATAAAAAAAAAAAATAAAAAAAACTGAATTATTTATAGGTAAAACTAGATGCAGTCGTGGTTTTTTGCTCTTTTCTCAGTCATTTATAGACCGATCGGGCTCAACTTCAATAGCAAACTTGTGGAGTATATGTGATAGAAATATATAATAACGTAGTCGCCATCCATCATTTCTGGGGTCTTCGAAAAACCCAATTCAACATACAAACTTATATAAAAGGAGTAAATCTTAAAAAAGTATGTTTTATATAACAAGTACAGATTTTAAAGAAATTATTAAAAACATATAAAAAAAAGTTATTTTAACAATGACATATTATATATAAATTAAAAATCGGTATGTATCACAATTAAAACTAAAAATAGAGAAGAAGTGTGTAGTTTTCTGCGTAAGTTAATATTTATAAATATAGCTTCAAACGTTTTCTCATTTATCTTTCTTTCTAATTTATCTTTCTTTGTAATAGAATATTCTTATTCGACAATTATGTCTTTTAATATGAAAAAAATTTTAAAATAATGTTTATCTTGTATTATACCGGGTCTTAAAATATTACAAATTAATGACATAATTTCGGAAAGGTTGATAAAGTGGCATAAATTGAGCTAAAATGATACAAAAGCGAACATTAAAAGGAGGGACATAAAAAGTGGCAAGGGCCCCTAAAGAGGGTTAATAGCCACTTTATGTTCACAACGGCAACGCTATTTTCAGTTGATCTTGATTTTAAATTGATATCAAGGTTTTATATCGATATTTTATCTTCGTAGCATTGTCAAAACTTCTATGGGCGGGGACGCAGCTCGCTAGTCAATGTCATTATATTTTATGGTCAATCAGACCGTCCATGTTTAGGATCCTTCACGCGTTTTAAAAAGTGTTTCTGTACTGATTTATTGTTTTTTGGCTTTAGACATATGCAATCGCTTCCAACCTTTTATCTGGTGAAACACTAAATAAAACTCGGAATTGACTTAGTGGAGTACCATATATCTCAAACCAATTACTATAGGGAAACTATTTATAACTCAGATTGATTACTGCTGGAGACCATAATAGATAAGCATGTGATGGCCATTGCTATCCTAAGGCATCTAAGTTGTGGGATCTGCGCAACGATCACGATGCCACTTGTACATACGAAGAAGACAACAATTATGGCCAAAAGGCTTCTAACTATGACAATGGAGTGCTACAATCGAAAGCCCGATGGGAGCAACAGGATTTTTGAATATCCAGGAATATATACCTAAGAAAATTTGTGAAGATTAATTTAAGCAGCACGATATTGAATCGATGGAACGTATGTCCTATTAAGGATAAATATATGTATTATAATATACATCTATATTTTTGGGTTTTTTTTTACTTTCAGTTGTCTTATAGCCTCTTCACACTTGTAAACACCTAAAATCTACCATCAATTTGCGAAGATGTTGGAATTTTCCTATAAGGAAACATGGAGCTAAAAGTCAACATCTTTACAAGACGTTCCTATCTCATTGTATTCGATTTTACATCTTTCGGTTATTTTAATGTCATCGCTAGAAAGGTGGTCATAAATTATATTATTATTTGCCATCACTGGCAAAATGGCATTTGTTGTGAAAGCAGCGCTACCATTTGATAAGTTTTCCATTTTGTCAAATCTTGTTCTGCTTATTGTTTTTTTTATATAATTAAACAAAATGATTTCAAAATACATTTTGGTGTTTAGTTTTACAATTTTGGCGCTTTTGTAGAAGAACAGTATTGAAAAAAGTTTTTTTTTTCAAAAATGGTAAAATTTTTGAAGTAAAGGTCTGCAAGAATGAATAAAAAGCAATTTCAACACTAATTTGTTTTTAACTGCAATGTGTCGACCATCCAATCAAAGACAAAACAACAGTGCCGGAGTTGGGGGTACGATTCCCGCCAGAGACTCTGGTCTCCTCCAGACAAGCGAAGAGCTTCGCGGGATTAGCGTAGGAATAAAAAAAATCAGTTCAGTCAACTCAAGTCAAATGAGTTAAATAATCAAAAATAATTTGAATGTAAAGTTATTTGAATTTTTACTTCTCTTCTTAATTTTTTCTGTACATACATATTCTGTTTGTATGTGTGAGCTTAACTTCCCAATCGGCAAAATGGTTATAGACGCAAATATCGTCAACGATATCCACAGGACATTCTAGAATTTGTCGCCTATAAACACATTATAATTCTTTAGTTTTAAAAAATCACATAAAAATAGTAAAAAAATATTTAAAAAACTTATGTACATCAGCGAAATAAATGTTAAAAATACATAAACATTTAATTGTTATTTTTAAGGGGAAATACAATCTTTAATTCAGGAAAAAAAATTTCTAAATCGGCAATATAAGCGATATTGTCGCTTACATGGCCAACTGGGTCTTATAAAAAAAGAAGCTACAAGTTTACACACATATTATGTCCAAGCACTCAAATAAATATAAACACATTCAATAATTCAAAAAATATTTGAATGTTTTCTGTAAACTTGCTATCATCTATTACGGGTCATTGCAATGTTTTGCTATTAATGAATTCATCGCAAATTCATTTACAGTAAACATATTTGTTATTCAATTCATTCACTCTTATTTTTGTATATTTTTTACACTCTTTTCATCTTTTTAAGTGCACTTTGAGTAAAGGCAAACAAGTGAGTTATTCAAAGCAGACATCTAGTGTGAAGGCATGTTTCACATTTTCAACATCTTCCATCCGTTCCTCCTAAATGTATGCAAGTGAATATAGCAAAATTTTAAAACTTCTTTGCGGTTTCTACTGGTGTTTGGATCGTAATATGACAATATTCTGTGTGACCGGGCTTGCAAACGGTTCCAAATTTGCCGATTTGAAAATAACTCCAATGCTACACAGCTGCGTACTTTAAATGATTGAGCCGACTCTGTAGCAAATGCTTAAGTTCCACCACATTTGTTCCTTGAACTCTGTTATTGATAAATCCAATCGTTTATTGTAAGAGAACTTACAAAGCGAATTTATGGCGACTACCGGAGCTTTTGAGAGACCACCGTGGTGGCGTGATATTACCATACTCTAAGTTAAATCGAAACCATAAGAGTCTTCAGCAAAATTTAATTTTTCATTTTAACGATTTCCGATTGGCAGCTTTGAAAATTCCACTCTAATGTTGATCATTTAAAGCTGTCATATCCTACAAACAATCTTAAAAGCTTCGCAGTTCTAGCATAAGAAAATTTGTACACTGGATAATTAACTACATAAATGAATTTAAAAAATGTGGTGTCAGCAGAGCATGCTTTCCATTTCTATTTCCACTTCCTTCTTGTTATTTGACGGATTATGGCCTCCTCATTTGTTGACCTCCAGATATCTCTGTTTGTGTTTTGTTTGACCAGAATATGCTACTTTTTAATGCGCAGACATTTTTTTTACGAAACTCTGTAGTCTTTGTGGTATTGCAGTCGTAATTTTTCAGGTTTCGATGCCATATAATAAAGTTGATTTTACACATGAGTAAATTCAAAGACTATAGATTTATAAAGATATTGCACTGCCATACAAAGTTCATACATTTTTCTGTCTATATTAATTTTTCTGGTGGATTTAGGCGCTAAATCCACTTGTGAGAGTAAATTATAGTCTTTGTTTTTACTCTCAGAGAACTTTTTATTCTCATCTATCAGCGCATATGTGCGTGCATGCGTGTGTGTATGTACTCGTGTGTACATGGCAATGAAAAAAATATAGAAAAAACTAAAAGAAGTCTTGTTTTTCTCGTTGAAAACACATTCAAGTAATAAAAGAAGTTTTGTTTGCACGCCATTTATGTGCAAAAAAGCTATGTAAACGCAAATGTGACCGATTTTTAATTGTAGGGCAATAATATGTGTTTTATTGTTGTACAGATGAAAGTATATCGGTTTGCACCGAAGTTCAAATGCTGTTATTGTCTAAATTTAAACAATTGTAGGAATATTAGAAAACATTTTTCTAAAAAAAATTAACTGCTTTGTTTATAAAAGATATTTTATGTTTACTAAAGCGACATGGCGACATAATCAAAATGCTTTTGATTTTCATAAACATTTGCAGCCAGTTTGATGTGTGTTCACGTAATTTCTTGAAATTTTATTTATTTTTTGTTTAAAAATGTATGAAAACTTGATTTTCAATACATTTTATTAAAATTGTATTATTTGACAAATTATTAAATTGTTTCCGATGAAAAATCCAATTTTGTTCATTATTACAACAAACAATTATTACAAATTATGAAAAATAGTCAGGCTTTGGAAGTCTACCTTTAAGAAGTTTGTAAAATTCTTATAAAGGTCTGCAAAAATATTTTTACAAAATAAAGGGTTCGTTTATAAATGCATCACTGCGCTGCATCAGTGATTTAAAATGCTTATATACATATATGAATGAAGTAGATGTGGACCAAAAAATTGTCAAATACTCCACAAAAATAATAGTCACACAATAAAAAAAATTATAATTGCTTTTTTATTGGCATTAAAAAAAGTTTGCTTTTCTGATGCAGCGCAGTGATGCATTTACAAACGCACCCAAAGCAATGAAAATGAAAAATTTATTAAATTATTTATTGTTTTTGGTTTGCGGAGAATAACGTATGTTATAAAGACAGGATGGAGATGTTAAATTTACTAGTCCTTCCTTATATTATGACGGAAGCAATACACATGGGAAACATTTAAATACCTTCAAATCATCGATTACATACTGAAAAAGTTAAAATTTGTAACCATTAAACTTGTAAAGAGCCTATAAGTAAAATTATTACCTAAATACTCGTGGTAAATAGTTAGGGCGTGTGTGAAACGGTAGCAAGGTACTATGGTAACAAAGTATTTCCATGTGGGGAAAAAATTCATGTTTCTGCTGTGTGAAATGATATATGTATTTTAACGAAAAAAAGAATGCGTTTTCATCGTATACCTAGATAAATAAGGATATATTCAAAATATGGGACTACGGTAGTATACCACATTTATAGACGAGTCAACGAAATAAACTGCAATTAAATGACCGATGTTAATCCATTTAGGGATAACAACATGTTGCCAAGCTTATATATTAAAAAAATGGTGGCTACACCGATATGGTGCCTAAAACTTTTCTTTTGTTTCTAAGCTATTTCCCATTTTAATTATACTAATACATAGCTATGTATATATTGCAGTACTTACAAGTTAATTTATCAAAATTCCTAAAAGAAACACCTTAGATTTTATGATTGTAAATATACTAGTGCTCGAACACGGGACAGTGTATGTTATAATAACTACTATTTGTTTGGTTATGGTCTACATTATAAGAACTTTTTTGAAAAATATCGTTGGAAAAAATTATATCTTTTTTGACGATATAAAATTTTGACGTTCTGTTAAAATATTTAAAAAAATACTATGTACAGTACTTTTTGCTTTTAGTCACAAATCGTGGACTATATCGCTAGAATGACTATACGCCAAGTTCACATGTGTATATGTGTGCCACATACATATGTAAATTTTTGGCAAAATTTAAAAAAGTTAGCGATTTATGAAAAGCAATTTACCTTTCTTTCTTAATTAAAAAATGGTTGCTTTAGAAACTTGGAATAAAGCTTAAGCTTTATTTGATTTTCAGACATTTTCCTTGCCAAAAGTTATCAAACTTCGGATATCTACAAGAAAACAAGTAAATTTTAAATTTATTTTGGAAAATAAATTCTAAAAATTTAATCGCGTTTGATTGTATATTAAATGGAATTTTAAAAATTTCTTAAAATTAATATTTTTGCAAAATTCAATTCACTGATCTCTCAAGTTCTAAGTTTTAAGATATTCAGCCTTGTTATGATATTCGCAAGATTTAAAAAAGCAAAACACCAGATTTATTTTACAGTGTTCGGAAACTCTTGCGTTATGCTTGCGATCTGCCATAGTTTCTTACAAAAATTCTAGTTTCCTTCAGCATACTTTTGTAATTTTAATTCGTCAAACTTCGTGCTATTGCGATTTACAGAACACATATTATACGATTTTAAGTAAGAATGTTAAGCGTTTTACGATTATCAGAGCATGCCCGATTTATTTTAAATCGTTAAAAAAACTATAATAAAAACACACTACTGGAATAATGCTTAATATTGAAAATTTTTTGCAGATTTTTGGCGAATTTAATATGAATTTATAAAATAAAAAATCATATTAACAACACTGACAGCGGGATTATAGCTTTGCAACAGAGATGCAAACTGTTTTAAAAAAGTTAAAACAATAATAAGATATTTCATCACTGTTACCAAACACAAAAACTAATTTTTTTCGATTGGAGAGTTGATAAGAAAAAGTAAACGATTAATTTCTTGATTCTTTGATATGGTTTGTAACTTCAGAAACAAATAAAAAACTTAGGCTTATGTGACTAAAACGTTAATAATTTGCTTTACTTTTGTAAATGTGCTTATATCGCTAAATGGACTATAACGTAAATACTTTCTATTAATCTTCTGTATAGCGGCAAAAATAAAGATTAAATGGACTATATAGCTAATGTGACTAACAATGGAAATGACTATTAACGAAAAGTACTATATAAAATAATGAACAAATTAGGAAAATACAATTTTTTGCAGGTGGCTCTATGCATTTTATTTTATATTTTTGTTTTGAATTCACAAAATTTTTTAAACGTTTTTATTTGACTTTTTCAATTACAGTTTGCGATTTGCTGCTTGTCAGAAATTTTGTTGGTTGTTTTAAAAATTCAACTAGCCCCCAGGGCTATTGAAATTTCAGAAGTGTCACCATTTTACATGCATTCGCTCTTTTCTATCGCCTCACACACGTCCTAAGAAAACACACTTGTTTTATAATAAATTCGTTTGATACATACATACACATATTATAAGAACATACATAGTTGAATTGTCTAAAAATTTTAATAATAATTCGGCTCGAATCGTTATAATTTCATTTTTACAACAATAAAACACATATTCTTACCCTACCAATTAAGCAATCGGTCGCATTTGCTCTTACGTAGGTTATTTGCACATAAATTGCTTGCAAACAAAACAAAATCACTTAAAAAATAAAAATACCAAAAACCTGTTTTAACGAAAAAAAACATACACACACACGTTGGTTTGCAAAAACAGAAAACATGTGTATGTATGTATGTATTGATGCATGTATGTGGTTTTTTGCTCTCTTCAGTTTTCTGAATGTGAGCACGAAAACCGGTTTTAACGAAAAAAACATACGCACACACACGTTGGTTGACAAAAACAAAAAACATGTGTATGCATGTATTAATGCATGTGGTTTTTTGCTCTCTCCAGTTTTCTAAATGTGAGCACGAAGTGTTTGCTTTCCTTGGTACTTCCCCCCCTCATCTTTAAGAAGCACAACATTTTTGTCAATTCCAAATGTACTAAGTGCAACATCTTTATAAATCTATAGTCTTTGGTAAATTATTCTCGTTTTTGGCGATCTCCATATTCTGTTTAATCGGCCAAGTGCTGACCTTGCTTTGTTCAATCGGTTCCCTATGTTGTATACAACTCCACCGTCTGACGACATCGTAAAAGATGGGTAGCAAATGGAAGTTACATGCTGTATCCAATGATTTTGGATCATTATATTGTTGCCCGTTGAGTTATTAATGCACATTGCTTACGTCTTCTGCATGTTTATCCCCTAGCCCGCTACGCTTGTCAGTATGACCATTGCGCTCATGTTATTCTTCATATCGGTCAACTTGTGCGACATGAGGAATATATCATCTTTAAAATCGTGGATTTCAGACAATACTCCTTCTCTTCTTCAAGAGTTTTAGCATTATCGTCCAAAGCAGTTGCGAATAGAAGTAGAGACAAGGGTCGTCCTTGCTTTACTCAGACATTCATAATTAGAAGTGGACTGTATCCTACTTATTCGTTTGCTATTTATAATTGTAGCAAAGGGGTTGTATATTGTATTTAGTAGGGTGATACCTCTCCAATTGTTACAGTCCGTCCGGTCGTTTTTCTTATGCAGTTTTATTTGTCTGCATATTGGGAAACTGTTCATTGGACCACGCTTCATATACAAATGTGTAGATAATTTCGGCAGACCTTATCGGTTTTAATTGGAGGAGCTGCGGAGCTACACGACTTCGACGGGAGCATTGTTTCTCTTCAGTTTTTTAATAGTACTGACAATTTATTCTATATTAGAATGCTCTATTGTTATTCGATTGTCAACTATGGAATCTACTTCGTTTTCGGTATGGGTTTCCGTGTTACCAGAATTCGTAAGGTTACCTTTCTTCGCAAAGTGTTGTCTCCATCTAAGAGCTCGTTTCAGAGTATTTGTTAGTAGGTTTCCGTTTTCTTCCTTAACGGCATTGCTTTGGTTCATATTTGGTTTGATAACCAACCGATAATCTGATTAAATTCCCTCCGCTGTTTTCGCATTGTTAGCCATGGTCTCCAAATATTTCTTTTTGTCTTTACGAGCTGCTTTTTTTACTGCTTTTGCTAAAGCGGCTTATCTTGTTTTTATGGTGGTGCTTGCATTTTGTTGAAGCTTGATCTCAATTTGTTTTTGAATCCAATTCCACATGTTGGCTGATATCCATATTTTCCTTTGTGTTTTGGCCTTCAAGCCTATTTTATTTTTCACGATGCTTCTGAGGAAGTTACATTTCTTCTCCCATGTTGTGTTTATTGAACGTACTCATAATGCGTTTCCAACTTCTTCTTTCTTTTCTTTGGTGTGTAGTTTTAAGAGGCTAAAGCGTTTGGTTACTTCGTGTGGGTTCCTTCTATACATTTTTTCAATTTGATTCTTACAGTCGCAACCACTAGTTCGTGGTCGCTGCCAGTATAAGCGCCATTTTTGACGTATACAAATATGACTTATTTGATTCCGAGTGTGTCAATTTGCTAACGTCCAAGTATATTTATAGATATTTTTATGTGGGAAGAACCACCAATAACCAGTTGGAAAATTTGGCAAAATTCGATAAATCTCTCTCCATTATTGTTCTTTGTTTCCACGCCGTGTTGTGTCATAATTTCTGATAAGCCACGACTTTTGTTGGCAATTATTGCATAAATCTCCCGTCAAGTTGAGTACATCGCGCTTTAATATTTATGGACAGCAGCCGTGGAGATTCGTTTATATAGCGAGCCGGTTGATACAAAACAAACGTCCGCTTGCAGACTGTTCCGATCAGTCTGTTCGTGGTGAACAGTCGCTGCAATGTTGCGAGGTGCTCCTTTGGTGCTTTTATTAAAGGGCGGCACTTACTTACCCTGTCGATGTAGCACGGCTCTGCTTATACCCGCTGTTTGTCCGCACAGAAAAAATGCTCGCCAAATTGGCTTTTATTAAACCATTAATCAAAAATAAAAAACTGAAGTGGCAAAATGCTTTATTAAGCAATTTGTTTTTATTACCCTCCACCACCACTAATGGTGAATGAGAGTATACTAAGTTTGTCATTCCGTGTGAAACTTTTCTATTATACATCTAAGACCCCATAAAGTATATATATTCTGGCTCCTTGAGTTATTCTAAGTCGATTAAGCCATGTCCGTCTGTCTTTCCGTTTGTCCGTCCGTTGAAAACACGCTCACTTTCGAAAAAGGCAAAAGAAAAGAACAAACTTGGACTCAAATTGCTTGTACTTATCCTAAGCAGTTTGGGATTAAAATCCAGCAGCATCGGTTCAGTAGGATCAGAACTATGAATCAAAATGTGGAACCTCCACCCTCAAAATATTGATAATTTTGATAAAAAACTAAAATAAATGGTGGAATAATGCACGGAATGACATAAAACTTTGCAAGAATTCGCTTTATATGACTGCAAATCATACTGTTAAATTTCGTGAAGATCGCTCCATAATTGACCATAGGCCCCATATAAAGCCTACTCCCGGAAAACAGTTTAGTACGCCTAAAACCGTAATAAATAACGTTATCATACTAAAATTTGGTACGTCACAGTTTTGTGTGACCAGAAATCACACTGTACATTTTTGGAAGATCGGTCCATAATTTACACTAAGTCCCATATAAACCCTACTCCCGGAAAACAGTTTATTGCGCCTAAAACCAAATAAAGCCCACTTTGGGAAAATAATTAAATTCGCCTAAAACCATAACAGATATAGATATTGCTGTTAAATTTCTTCCAACTTAGATTCATATGGCCAGGAAAAATATCATGCAATTTTTTGAAATTCACTGTTAACTAGGGAGATCGATTATTCGACTATTTTCAATAACCGGTTTTCGAATATTACGAATAGTTGCTAATTTAAAAAAACCGGTTTTCGGTTTAACATTTTTAAACTAACCGGTTAACCGGTTTTAATTCGAATACATAAAACCACCTACAAAATACAAAGATATGACTTAAGTTATGGTCAGACCTAACAAATATTTGACGATACAATCAAAAAAAAACGAGACCAGTAAAATTATCAAACTTTAACTGCATTTTTAACAATTTCTATTTATTTACTAATCTGTTTTTGTAAGACGATAATTGTATAATATAATTTAAAAACTATTTAATGATGTTTGATCTAGCCAAACGTTTTGCAAGAGCAAATAAAATATTATAGCAATTTAATAAATTTATTATTTCAGATATTCACCTAAATTTATTTTAAATGAATTTTAATTTGTTGGTGATTAAGCCTTCTCTATATGAATCAGTAGACTTCAACCATATTTTTGAAAGGTTGCAAGCAAAACCTCTTAGCCTGGATTATATATATCAAACGATTTTGTTTCAGCATTATATAAACGATTAGTAAGATGAAAATGCTTTTTGTATGAAATATTTGTCAATTCGTCGACCACAATTTAAAACATTCCATGACATTATTTGATTTCTCAATTTTGTTTTTTAGTTCTTGGTGTTTTAATAAATAAGACTGATGAATTATTTCCATAACGTTGATTCCGCCGGAATGTTATAAAGAAATGCTGGAACTATTTAAGAGTTTTTAGTACCTTAAGGGGCATTCCGTCCTCGGCAACACAACGGAGTTATATTTCACCTAATGATTAATTTTTGGCAGCGTATTTTAGTAAAGTATTATTTGTCGACTCTTTAGACCTACTTTGAACGGGGTTAAGTTTTATTTGGAGCTCATTAATGTCAACCATATGGACTAATTAAAGGTGATTAATAAATAAGACACTTTAAGAGCCTAACTTTGTCTGTTTAATCCCGTTCGAAATACCTCTAGAGATAATATCTATATAAAAATATTTTTAATATTTAGAAAACGGTCGCACAAGTTAAATACTATTTACTTTTTAACTGCACACGTTTTTGTAGGATTTTGAAAAGTTTTTGGTTT
The DNA here is from genome assembly GCA_943735925.1 of Pollenia amentaria. Lineage (NCBI taxonomy): Eukaryota > Metazoa > Arthropoda > Insecta > Diptera > Polleniidae > Pollenia > Pollenia amentaria. Next base: position 68,277,460 of record OX031007.1, on the reverse strand, counting down.
TTTTACAAGAACACACGCATTCATATTTACAGTGTTCAAATGTTTTTTTACTTTAGTTACATTTTGTTTTGACATTGTTCATAAAAAGTTTAAATTTGCCTAATATGGAATTAGAAAAATACTTAAATTACGGGTACATCTACAACAAGATTAAGAAAAATGTATATAAATTACACATTATTAAAATAACCGGCTTATTATACCAAAATAACCGGCTTATTCGATATTCGAAAAATGGACATTTTAAAATAACCGACTTGAGCAAAGCTAAAATAACCGGTTAATACCGGTCGAATAATAACCGTTCGATCTCCCTACTGTTAACGCTCAAACTAAAAACACTGCTGTATTGAAATTTATTCTTATTTATTTTTTTTTAATGCCAGAAATCAGTCTTCAGAATTTTGGGATGATTGGTCCATAATTTACCATAGGACCCATACTAATTACCGTCCTAACAATTATTTTAGTTCGGCTAAAACATTTACGAATTATGATATTTTAATCAAGCCAGTTCAAAGTTCTAACAAGAAACGCATAAAACTTTCTTATTGTCGGTCAATAATTTAATTCAGGTCTAAACCGCAACTAATTTTAATGCTGACGCTCGTTTTTGTGAAGCTTAGTTAATAATATATATGTATTTATCATATATATAGGACTCTAACTTGTTTATTTTTGTTTTTTTTCTTTTTACCCTTTTACAGCAACAATTCGAGTTGAAAGAAAACCAGCCAATTGTAGGGGAATGTAAGAAAAGATACATGTTCTGATTATTGTTGTGGCTTTGTTGAAGCTTTGATATTGTTACAAGTAAGACCTGAGTGTTTAAAATTTCTTATTCACTTTCCTGACGAGCTGGCCTAAGCAACCAGCGAAATGCGCATAGAAACCAGCTTTCCCAAAACAATAAATTTCAGTGTTTTTATCAAAAATAAAAATTGGGAATTTAGCACGTAAATAATAAATGAATTAATTAATAATAAATTTTGTATTCCCGAAAAAACCTTTTGACAAAATAATTTTTAATTAAAAATTTAATCAAGTGAATTAAACGTTTACTTATACTAATAACATTTCTGCAGAAAATGTTGTTAAAAAAAATTTTATTGATAATATCAATTTGTTGACTGTGAAAATTTAATTAATATCACAAATTTTTCAATTAAAATCAATCTTAATTTGTTCAGTGTGGGTTGCTTATTTACCACTAAGACCTATTCTGACCTTTATATCTTAAGTATGTGCAACCTGTGACTATCCGATAGCCTTCAGCTCGGCCATCTATAATTCCGAAAACTGGAATTATTGGATTTTTTAAACCAAATTTACTGACTGATAATATCAAGTAGACATACAATAATACATTTACTCTATATTATTACATATTTTTAATTATTATTTTTTCTTTTATTTTGCTTTATTTATGTGATCTATAGTATTTCATATTTTCTGATTGGCTGTGTATTTTATATATAATCGATTGTATAATTAATTAAATAATTATTCCTTTATATTCTTATAAACAGTTTTTATGTATATTAACCAAATAACACGATTATGTTTGGGAATTAAGTTAATTAACATAAAGAAGAAATAATTGTATTTGTTTTTGTGCGTTTCAAAAAAATATAATAAAAAACTTATTTTTTTTATTTGTTTTTTTTTTTAAATAATCGATTGAATTTTGTTGAAATGCATAAAAATGTTTACAAATTATTAAAGAAAAAAATTATTAATTTTTAAAAATTTTAATTGTAATATGTTGGTTTTATTTAATTAAGAAATAAAATTTCCATTAAAAGATCCTGGAAATAACGCTGGCTCAATATTACGAGGGTTTATGTGAAATAGCAAAAATATGGAGAAAATCAAGTTAATAATCTCTTATTTTCATTCTACTATATCCCAATAGAGTAACGTAACACAAAACTGTCTGGATTATTTGTACAAAGTCTTATTTCTGTAGCCATTTTGTTATTGATAATAAATTAGACATAAAAACCAAATTATTTTGAATGGGGTTTAAAAGGAAAAATCAAGATATATTTTTTAAAATTAAAATGCAAAACATCTCTAAATTAAGAGGTGGTAGACTTATATTATATTCGTAATCAGTGAACAAAAATACATAAGGATCTGCTATTTTGATTTCCGAAAATTTACATAACAAAAAGTTTAAAGGACTAAACCAGAAACACAACAAAATTTTCAATATCATTGCAATAACAGTGAGATATCCTAAAATATTTAAGTGAAAAAAAATATTATCAAAAGTTATTTTCGGGAGTACAAAATTTATTATTAATTAATTTTTTAATGACGATTAATAATCCAGAAAGTATTTTAAGGTTTGAAGGACCGTTCGTAAAAAATTGACCGAAGAAAACTAAAAATGGTGTAAATTATGCAATTAATAAAGGTCACCATAACTTTCACCATCGTTATCAGCTGACGAAAACACATAAGGATCAGCAATTTTTATTTTATCTGTGAGGACATGCTATTATTTTAATCAAAACTGTATTTAAAAAATAAAAATTAATTTTTTTTTGAAATTTAAAAAAAATTAAATAACTGGTGGTTAAGGGCCGAAGTTGAATGTAAACCACACCTAAACGTCAAATTTTTTTCTGCATTTCATTTAACATTTCTCAATTTCAGACTAACTCAATTTGAACCATGGAAAGAAACACAATCGAGCAACGTGTTAAAGTTATTCAGGCTTATTATGAAAATGGGCTTTCAAATCAAAATGCATATCGTGAAAATCATCTCCAGTGATGAGGCACATTTTCACCTCAGTGGGTTTGTCAATAATCAGAATTGCTGCATTTGGGCGAATGATAATCAAAGAGTGATTGTCGAAAACCAATGCACCCACAAACAGTGACTGTTTGGTGCGGTTTATGGGTTGCGGCATCATCGGGCCGTATTTTTCGAAATTGAGGCTGGTCAGGCAGTTACTGTGAATGGTGTTCGCTATCGTGAGATGATAACGAACTTTTTATGGCCCGAATCGGAAGATATGGATGTGGACGATATGTGGATTCAACCGGACGGTGCCACTTGCCACACAGCTAACGAAACAATGGCTCTTTGGCGCGACAAATTCAATGGTTGTTGTATCGTACGTGGTGGCGATGTCAATTGACCGCCAAGATCATGTGATTTGACACCGTTGGACTTCTTTCTTTGGGGTTATTAGAATGAAAGGGTGTACGTCCATAAGCCAGCAACAATTCAAGAGCTAAAGGATAAGTTAATTCGGCACATTAAAGGCATAGAACTCAAGTAAGCCTCAGCGTCATCGAAAATGTGGGCCATCGGATGGATGTGTGCCGATATTTTGTTCCATACATAATTGAACCATACCAATATTTTCATAATAAAAAGAAATGACAATAATTTCTTAAATAATTTGTGTTTTATTCGAAATCAACATCAGCCCTTTACAAAAATTATGCTAGAAAAATGATGTCAAGAAAATTTTGGAAAAAAGGAGATGGGATTTTGAAGTGGAAGGAGAAAGACGTCGGGTTTTTAAAATTATTTGAAAAATTATTTTAATTAAAAAAAAAAAAATAAATAAGAATTGATTGCAACAAAGTTTGTTTCCATCTATACATATGATATCTATAGATGTTTGATTTAACAAAATACATCTCCATAATTTACACATCTCCGTAATGGCACGTGGTATCGAAATTTATTAAAATTTACAAGTTATTATGCAATTTGGTATATCTGGCGACAATTCCATAAATTGAGCTTTTTATCGGAGAAAACTCTCTTCAACTTTTGAATAATATGTGTCTATTTGGAAATTAAATATAATTAAACTGGAGAAATTCTCCGCAAATTGGAGTAAAGAAAATGTTAGGGAACTGAAACTAAAACTAAAATTTTATTTTTGTACATGATAAAATCTGAAATATTATCCCTGACAAGACCTGATATTGTGACGTACAAATTTTGAGTATTAAAATTAAGTGAATCTTTGGCAAATATTAATACTCGTATTATCAAATTTGTTAAAGAACAAACCAAATTTGGTTATTGAATTGACAGCACAAAATACAAAAAAACTTGATTTTATAATATTTAACAAATGGAAATTTAGAATATAAACTAATCAGAATTCACAGGTCAGCAAACCAAAGGCCTTACGTCATCGCTGGAAAACTTTAATTAGTGAGTTTAAAGATATATACATAATTTTTTTTTTAATATACTCGTGTATATTAAATTTGTCACAAAATCAGTAACTTTTTTTTTTTAATAAATAGTACAGAAAATAGAATTTTTCATATACAGCCCAATTTTAATAAGTTGCCTTTAATAATTTTAATTCTTTAAAATTAAAATAATAATAAAAATAATAATATTACTTATTTAATTTTAATTTTGTGTAATAACTAGAGTATCCAATCATTTGACTTTTGGTTTTGTTCGAGTAAGGAATTAATCGATTTTTAAATTTAAATTTTGCTCGATTAATCAAATAAGAGTTTTAATATGTTCGAATAACTCGAACAATTTAAATAATTCTATCCAATGGAAAAAACAAACATAATTTGATACTTTTATTATATTACTAAATAGAAAATAAACAATAAAATAAAAATAAAGTTGAAAAATAAACAATAAAATTGCAATTCATTTATTCCATGTTTACAGTTTTAAAACTTTTAAGTTAAATAAATACTTAAAAAATCAAAAACCCTGCTGCAAAACATACAGTTTTTAAAGCGCTATAGAGACGGAAACAAGACTAAGGAAATAAAATAAAAATAAACTATTAACAAAGTAACCCCTACTTCGGTTGAAAATGATCTGAAAGCCAAAGTTTAATACTTGCATTTGGTTCAGCAGTATTCGGGGTCCAATAATTTCATTTCAGTGTATAATTTGCAACTATATCCGCTGCTAAACTTAATACGAGAATTCAACATTGGCTTTCATCTCATATTTTTGTTAATAGTAAAATTAATTTCTAGGACAAATCATTATTCCACAACGAGCTTAGGATCTTGTAGATAGATAACTTTAGGGTATTGAGCTTGAGAGAATTTACTCCTATTTTATTTTTCTTCTTCAACTTGGATTATTTGTAATTATAATTTCAGTTCATTTAATATTGTTATCTATACTCAACAGGTTAATTGATACCTAAAATTTAAGTTTATAGACTTGGCTCAAATATACTTGAAGGAAAACAAGATTCCCCCCTAAAGCCCTAAGCACGACCGGAATTAAAGCTAGCCAGATTTTCCAACAAGTAGAATGTATGTAATATATTACATTTCCATGTTGGAATCTTTTTGGCACAATTACCTCAGGAATCGGACGAACAAGGAGAGAGGTTCCACCAGGTGACCCTGCCAATGGAAAAGCGATGAATATGAACAACTTACGAAGAAAATAAGGTCATCAGAACCACAAGCGTCAACTTCAACGAGGATGGATAGTGACAATAATTGAAAATGTTCTAAATTTTGTTTCTATGCATAGACAACATATAAAAATCGCATATTTTCTGTGAAAGAATAGCTGTAATATGAATCGGAATGTTTATTTTCATGCAAAATAAAGAATCAATAAAAAACTCATCAATGTTTTTTCCAAAGGATTTTTTTATGAATTAAAAAAAACATTTAAATTTTTTGGGCAAAAAATATTTTTTTCTTCATACATTAATTTATAACAGCGAAACTGTTGCTTATGTAGCGAAACGTTGTATGAACAGATTAAAGGAATTTTAAATCTTAATTTGTTTCAGCTAATTCGGACTAGTGGTTCTCGAGTTATGACAAAGAAAAGAGTATTAAACGTGACAAATTCCCCTATACGATACTTACTAACTTCAAATAAATTTTTAAATTATTATTTGATGTACCTTGACCAAACTAATGATGCAGAAGTTCTTCTTTTTGGGTCTACTTTCATAAACAATTATCGGAATTGAGTCCCGAAATCATGTGTTGTACTGTGATATGAGCCGCCACAAATCATCATTTAAAAAACAACACCATTTCGTTGTGCAGTGTTTTTTAATTAGGTACTTAAATACCTGAAGTTTGCGGTTCCATTTTAATATTTTTGGAAGAATTAATACAAAATACACTCGAAATAACAATAGTTTCCATTTAAACCACGGCACGCAAAATTTTAAAAAATTACTTGACTCTGAAAAAAAATTTTAGGCCCTAATCATGCAAAATGCAGCGACACGCCAAAGAATAACATTAAAAGCACAAACAATGCCATAATTATTTTGTAATTTTGTTGTTGCTTTCAACAGAAATTCATGTACCGTTTTAAAATTTTCAACGGCTCAAGCAATGGAGGGGGGGGGGGGGGGTGCTTTAAAACCATGTGAGATAAAGCCATTATGGCTTTATTGCTCAATTGAATGGGAGATAAATCCATAATGGCCTTATTGCCCAATCATTGAGAGGTAAGGTCATATTTAAAATTTTGCGAAATGAGAGATATAGCCATACTTTTTTTCCGCAAATGAGAGATAAAGCCATATTTTAAACTTTAGTATGCGAAGCCAGATTCCAATAATTTACTTTAGTGTTTTAGGCTTTATCTCCCTATTGAATGAGATATAAAGCCATCATGGCCTTATCTCACATGGTTTTAAAGCACCCCCCGCAATGGAGCGTTTGAAATTTTAAAACGCAATGTGAATTTCTGTAGGAAGCAACAACAAAATTTCAAAATATTTTTGACATTGTTTGTGCTTTCAATGTTATTCTTTGGCGGGCGCTGCGTTTTATATGATTAGGGCCTTAATACCCCCCAAATTTGACGTATTTTGAAAAAAATGCCCCCAGATTTAAAAGTTTAGAAAATAAATGCATTTCAATTAATTTAACTTGACTCACTTTTACATGGGGTCTTCACCTGAGATAATATCTAATATAATATGGGAGAGAACATCGGCAGAATGAGAGAGCACATTTCTTCATGTTAATCTTAATCTTAAACAAAGGGAACATGAATCTTATAAGATTTCATAATTTACTGATTTTCGTACAGTAAACTTGTGTGGTTTTTTTTATTCTTTTTATAATTTTATATTTGTTTTTAGTGTTTAATATTGTTTTTAAGCACTTTTCATAAGATTTCCACTCTTTGCATTAAAAAAATGTAACATTTAAATGATGGGGTCTAATTATTTATTTATATGTATGTACATATGTGCGTTTTTGACAGCTCATCTTATAAGATAGTTGTTATAAGATTTCTCGTAACAACTGTCTCATAACATTTATTATAATATTAATACTAACACTATTTGAGAGTTCACACGTAAGATAATACTCTCTGCGATTGAATTTGACGTTTGCTGATATAAAAATCGTATATATTATCTCAGGTGGACCGCCTGCGTTAAGTTACGTTCTAATATCAATAACTAAATAAAGCAAAAATAGCAAAATGTGCAACATTTTACAGAAATTCCCCCAAAAATATTTATTTGAAAGTTTCTTGAATATTTTCATTTAACTATCAAGTTTTGATTATGGTGTTGATCGCCTTAATGAATGATAGAAATTAAGATGATGGCATGCGCATGATTTCCCTTAAGATGACGTAGTCATTGAACGGCAAGGGCTGCCAAGTTTAAAAATTCTTTCGATTTTTCGAATTTCTTATAAGATATGTATGCACTTTATAGTAGCTGGAAATTCCGCAATTGAACAACAACAATCTTGAGTTTGCCTGCTTGAAAGTATTAGCCAATAGAAATGCACTTCTCGTGACGTCATTTGATAGCGTTATCAATATTTCTATTAAGTGGGAAACAGAATTGTCGCTGTAGTACAACGTAACGAATAGCGCTGCAAGCTCTGAAAAGTTAAAAAGGCAGTTTCAAAGTAGTGCCAACACAATACGTAGTTGTAGTAGTCGTTGCAGTTGAAGTTGAAGCGCAAAGTTCAAAATTTTGAACTTTGTTGCGCTACAGAGCATTCCTCAGCTTCAGCTACTACCACAACTACTTTATTCTGTTCCAGGCCTTATTCTTGGATCGGCTTATCCAACCACAGTTATACACAAAAAAGTAACTTAGCGTACAACAGAATGTTGTATCGCCCGTAAACTTTAAGAGCTTCTCCTGCAAAACTCATTTCTTCGACTTAGCATGTTTTGGAATTGAGCTGTCGTTATTAGGCTGATTAATACTTTTCATTTGGATAAACCCAAATAGCATTCAAACAATACATATTTCTATTCTATAATCTATGCAACAATTTGTTCGTTTTAATTTTTAAACTTAATAGTAGACTACACTACATATTAAAATTCCAACTTGTACTTTAAGATATGAATAGATAATTAAGTTAAATTTTTTCTAACGCTTTGTAAAAGAAAAAACAAAGTCTAACGAAACGGAAATTTACCAAAGCAGATCAAAATACAACAAAAAACTGCTGATTTAAAAGTCGGCAAAATATTAATTAAAATATAATTTAAATAAATTATTTCTATATATCCATCACGTGTTAATTATTGCAAAAACACCCAAAAAAAAAAAAATAAATTCAAAAAACCAAGACGACTCATAATGAATTAAATATGAATATTCAATTTAAGAAATTTGTTTTTATATTTTTTATTATTTTATAATATTTCAAAAGCTTTAAACAACACAATGGCGAATGGTATAAAATCTTTGTCATTCCGTGTGTAACACAAAGAAATATTCACTTATACAATTTTCAGTCCTTAAGTAATTCTAAGCCGATTTGCCCTTCCACTTTAGCGGGTGCTTCACTATAAAACCCTTAATTTAATGTATTAACGCGGCAAAACACTAGGGCTTCCAATCGGGATATCCCGATCTCAGAAATCTCGTAATTTTCGGTATTAGGCAAATTTCTGATTTTTATTTCCGGGATTTTCGATTTTTTTCTTTATATTTTTATAAAAAAAAAGTTTTTGATACAACCTTTTGTTAAAAAATAAGCAAAATATACCAAAACAAAAATAATTTTTAAATGACTGAAAGTATTTTGTGTACAAAAAATATCCAATAAAAGAGTTGAAAAGATGTTTTATAATTAAAATATGAATTTTGTAGTTCGTTAGATACAACATTGGATGCTTTAATATTCTTAAGAAGCATCTTGAAATAATGAGATGTATTTTTCTCAACTTGGTATTAAAAATACGACTTTTAAAAGTTTGCACTACATAATTTCCAATTGTATTTTAAAACTTTCCAAAAGTATTTTCCAAATATATTTTAAAATTATAATTAGTATTGCGGGTGTTTTGTTGAACTGTTTTTATGGGGTTAAGTCCAAAAGGATGAACATGTAAATAAATAAATTAAAATATATAATCATTTAAAAACAAATTTCGATCTACCAATTTGGTTTAAAGATTGATGTTTGGCTATTGACTGCGAGCAGCCTTCAATGGCGGTAAGGGTAAAAAGGCAAAAACGTCTGAAGAGATAGTGTAGTTACCATCGAAACGCGTCAGATCAGCCTGTCCGGGAACGTGGGTTCGAGCCCCACAGCAGTCAAGAATGAAAAATTATCAATAAATTTTAATTAATTTCATGTTATAAAATTCCTTCCTTAATAATAATAAATAAATGAAAATTAAATTTAATGAACTTTAGCCTAATTAAAAATAAAAAAATTGGTTTAAAAAATATTTAAAAAATTTTAAATTTTAATGTGCACAATTGTTTTTTAAAATTTTCCAAGTTTTTGTTAAAATTGTCTAATTGTATTTGAAATTTGTTCAAATGTTTTCTTGTACACAATTTTTTAAAATACGTTTGAAAAATTTTAAAATTAAATTGGACAATTAAAAAATATATTTAAATAATTTCGAAATACATTTGGAAAATTTTGTAAATACAATTTAACAGTTGTAAAATACATTTGGACAATTGTTAATACATTTGGATAGTTTTAAAATACATATGGACAATTTTAAACTGCATTTGAATATTTTAAATTATTTTTGGACATTTTTAAAATATATTTGGAAAAATTTCAAATGTTTTGATAATTACAAAATACATTTAGAAAACTTAAAAATATGTATGTACATTAGACCGACTCACCTTATATGGGCAAAAAAAAAAGTTAAAATTGTACCCCCTGAAAATTAACTTTGATATGTTTTATGAAAATTCCCAAAATATTTTGGCTCTGGCGATTATCTCCCGTGAGCTAAGCCCCGTCAAAAAAGGGTCCAGAAATGGTATATTTCATGACTAAAAAAATTCGGTACATTTTTTTGGGACCAACGAATGAACATTTCATAGATTTTGAGGGATTCTTTGATTCTGCATTAAGATATTTTGGCTCTAGCGATTATCTGCTGTGAGGTAAACCCCGTCAAAAAAGGGTTGAACGTTAGTTTTGAGGGGGGTACAACAACAACTTTTTTTTTGAGTCTGTCTTATGAACATATATTTGGAAAATTTTAAAATTCATTTGGAAAATTTTAAAATTCACTTGGAAAATTTTAAAATTCAGTTAGAAATTTTAATTTACAATTGGAAATTTTTTATATCAATAATCAAATATTGATAAAAATAAAGATTTAAATTTTTTTTTTTACGTTTTTTATTACATGATCTTTATGAATTGTGATCAATTTATAATTTAAGTTTGTTTTTATTATATATTTTACAAGTAAATAATATACATATGTGCATGAAATATGTATTTTAACTGAAAAATTAAGTTGTTTTTAATACAACTTAATTTTTTTTTTATATATGGGGTATAAATAAAAGAATAATTAAAAACAAGCCCAAAAATTTTTTTAATAACCCCGTGAATCCAGTCCCGATTAGAAGCCCCACTCAACATCAATTAAATTGCTGGCGGAGTGCAGATTTTGTTGAAAATGTTTAATAAAGTCGTTAATAACACTGGACGGCTCATTCAATTGGCTTTTCCTATATTTTAAAAATGTAAAATTTTTGCAGTTATAAATACTTAATTTAAGTTTTTAAAAACAAAAGAAAAAATTTTTTTTAAATTTTGCATTGAAAAACTTTTTCTGCAACTAACTAATTTCTGAATAAATATCTCCTAAACTCTTGAAAATATAAGAAATTATTGTTAAGGTGACTTAACCCTTATCCTGTATTCATGGGTTAAGATTGCCCAAACAGGTTATATTCCTTATTATTTTCAAAACTAGTCAATGATTTTTTTTCTTTTGAATAGTTTATATATGTATATAAAATATTAAATTTCAAGCATTTAATCGATTTAATGATCTTCGTCATCCGAAAATAGTAACTTTTTGGAATACATCGACTTTTATAAGTTCATAAATGACGCATTTTGTATTCGATTGAATAGAAAGTGTTTTTTCCTACAAAAATTTAAAAAAAAATCAGTTTTGTCAGTTGACAAAATACCAAAAAAATTTAAAAATGTGGTCAAAACAACTTCAAATTTAATTTCAAACACGAATTTTTGAGGCTTATATATGACGTAAAGAATATTTTTCCTGACATTTTTCTGCTAGGAATACGTAGGACGTAACGGCGTACATTTAAAATGTATTGTGTTTTTTTTTAACTAAAATTCCAAATTAATTAAAATTGTTGTTTATTTTTGCTCTTTTTATTTTCTTTTCAAATATTCAATTTATATTTCTAATTTTAATAAGACGAGAGTCGTTACAGGCGTATGGAATATTTGCCCCTATTATGTAAGTCGTTGTCGACGTCGGCATTATTTTTTATTTGTTGTCACATCATGTTGAAGACTACATCACTTCGACGTTAATTTGGTATTTTATAAGAAAGTTGTGTCGACATCGACTAGTTATCGAAAATCTGACAAAAAAAATTTCATCTCCAATTATTTTTCTATTAGTTTTGTTCTTCATCATTAAAGCTAATTTTTAACGCTTTCTATGCTATTTGCCGACATTTTGTTTTTTTAGGCGATTAAGCGATTTCAAATTAATTTAAGAGCTTGTTTCCGATTTTGAATTCTGCGCGAATTTTTGCCATGTTCGCGACAAGAGCTATTTTTACTGTAAGTTTTCTGATTCTTTATAGCTTTAACGATTATTTATAACTATATATGTAAGACTTTGCTATCATGCCGCTGTTAGCAAATTTTTGCGGCATTCCGCTAATTTTGCAATTTTTATCGAATTTTTGACATTCCTTATAGTCTTAGGGACTTTCAATTAATTTTATGGCTTGTTTGAAATAGTAAAAATTATCGCGAATTTTCGCTATTTTAGCAAACTTTTCCGAATTTTCGCGTTTAATTAACAAATAAAATTTGTGCCTTTAAATTCTTTTAAATTTGCGTTTTTTATTTTAACGCATTTAATTTATATGTTTACAATCTACTTAAAATTGCTTTAGCTTTCATTTGAGTCGTCGCAAAATTTCCTGTCGACTAAAACACTCTACTCGACGTCGACTTAAAAGCGCCATAGAAAATATCAAGTGACTGTCAATAGTAATCGATTATTTTCAATAACGATTCAGAAAATACAATTACTGTTCCGGTGCTGTCGGCTTTCATAATATAGATGAATATATTTAGAAGTAACAAAACTATGGTCGTTTTTTCTTCTGTAATAGTTGAATGCTTTTCAATCATTTGCTTCGTTTGCTGAAATTTCTCACATTCTTCTTCTAAATGGCTTTAAATTAATATCAATTTTATTTTGTTTTTAAAAAGGTATTTCCCTTTAAACAAATTTTTGGTAAAAAAAAAATTTTTTTTTATTTAATTTTTTTTGGTTTTTTCCTAAAACTAGTTTTTAGCTGACTATATAAGTCATATTGCCAGGGTATCCCACGAAATTTTGGATTCTCAACCGCAAGTCCTCGTTCGATCTAAACCTTCGTATAGGAAGGCCAGAGCTTCCAGAATCCACTTCAGAGTATTTTTTGGTCTCCACCAGTAAACGTCTGAGTTTTTTTTTATGATTCTCCAGTCACGTTGAGTTATTATTGGTTCTCCACCAGACAAACACGTTAAAACATTGAGGTTATGAACGATTGCACAAAGTCAATTCTAGCAACCGCAAAAACTGTAACTCGGTACGGTTATACGACGCCAAGCCATTAACCAATGCGAGGTGACAACGCAAAACGCACGAAAAGTAGACAAACAAGAACGATCTGTTTGTCCTTAAGAAATAATGACAACGAGCGCGAGCTTTTTTTTTTTTTTTAATAACGTTTATTTAAGTTAAATTCATCTACTTAAACTACAAATAAACAAATAGTATTTATTCCTTATTATTATACACAGTCCCATAGTCGAGCCCATATATATACAATACATATATAGTTTGTTGCTTCTATGCAATCAATTAAATTTTTATGTAACGAAAAAATATCTTCTAAAAAAACATCACTTTCATATTGTATCTATAAGGGTCTACGAGCGCGAGCTGATTCTCCACTCATGCCCGTAATTTCTACAGATATCTATCGTGTAACGAATTTTAAAACGTATTTCTTACCTAAGGGTTAAAGTGGAGTGTATTTTACACTATTGATTTTCGATAGTTAATTTACGTAGGTCAAATTAACGTAGAAACTACCAAAATAGTGTTACCGGATAGGTAAAGATAACTGTTAGGTACGAACACGACCAGATATCTTTTTGTAGAAATTACGGGCATCAGACAGTTTTCCGAGTGTTTATTTAATTTCAAATAAATTTTTGTGGTTCTTTTAAAATGTTGCCAATTTTTTTTTCAAAAATAAGAAGCTCAAAACAAATATATAAGGAAGTTACACTCACACCAGTTTTATATGATTAAAATTTTTTTATACTAAATTTTGTGAAGTTGGGTTCATATCCAAGAGTCCACTCCTTAAAAATTTGAATTCTTGATGAAGGGTTTCAAAGATTCGGCATAGCCGAATAACTATACTTTTTTTGTTTATAAGAAAAAAAAGCCAAAAAAAAGTTTGTTATTTAAAATCTTAAATAACAGAAACAAAGCAAACAGAGAAGTCGCGAGTCGTCCAAAACTGCCTTTTACATAGATCGAGTTACTTAAAGAAATAAGAAGAAACGTAAGTAATTATTAAAAATAAGTTAATGTAGCTTTCTCTTTCTAACAGAACTGTCCTCAAAATAGAATTTAAATTAATTTAATTTAACACTTTTGGTTGCTTTGTGCTGCTGATTAAATCAATAAAATCTTTTTAGCTATAAATAAATAATTTGATTGAGGGTTTTTTTTGGAAAGTATTTTTAATTTATGAATATATAAATATATTTAACTCTGACTTTCTTAAGTAAAATTTGTTAGATGTCTTAAAAAATAATTTGTGATAGATAATTTTAAAGTCATTATTAGTAATTTATGAACTAGAATTTGTTTACTAAATTGCTTCACAAATAGAATTTACACGTAAAATAATAATTAAAATAATTTTTTTTTTAATCTGTAAACCATCAAATTTTAGACGAATTAAATAAATTGCTTACCTGTGGCGCATAAGTAACCTAATGATTTAAATGGTAAATAAATTTTTTGTTTTTAATATTTTTTTCGTTTTTTTTCATAACTAACTTAGAAAACGTAATATTAACGATTTTTAGTTTTCTTTTAAATGTCATCGTTCAATTAAAAATGTGATCATCTGCTTGCTGAAAGACCTTGTGCAGTTCAAACAGACGTGGACATTGGTCGGGAGCCAGTAAGTACTCAGAAGAACTCTGAGATTTGCAACAAACTTTACACAAGTTACGCCTTTTCCTAAACAGTTGAATAGAGCCACAACACATAGTTCGGACAACTTTTTTTATTTTAACAGGTTAAATAAATAAAAAAAATACTGAATATGCCAGTTCATATGTCAATTTTGTATTTTTAAACAAATGTTCTCATTACTCAACACACCTTAAAAACGTATATTGGAGGTTTAATTACCAATGATCTTTTGCAAAGTTTGTATAAGTAGTTTGTGAAATAAATATGTATGCTCCTCTCCCGTCCCCTTGTTTTTGACTACCCGAATAATAAAAATAGATATGATCGTATGTGGTTACAATATAATATATAGACATATGTGATTATTTACACACGCATGTATAAATCTATGCATAACTCAGGGGAGGATCCAGCATGAGCTTCTGGTGGAGGGGGGTGGAGAAATCTTTTACTGAAACATTCTATTTTGCAAATTTTTTATTATAAACTCCATAGAAATGTGGTAAATTTTTTTGGTTTGCATCACTATATGGAATAAATGTGTGCTTAACGTGGCGTCTTATTATCTTATTAATATTATTTTTGGATTTTATTTTTGTATGCAATACTTAACTAGCAGTAACATAAATATTTATATATTCGAATTTCCGAAATACAGGGCCAGCTCGCTAATCCGAAGGTAGTTAATCCGAATTATCCAGTTATCCGAATTGAATTTATGACGTATTACATACTCTATAGTCCGCATTGATTGCAAGCTCGTTTAACCGAATTTTTATTTTTCTGCTTTTTATACCCTTCGCCGAAGGTAAAAACGCATATATAACTTTATAATTCCGTTTGTAATTTCTACAATATTGATCTAAAACCCTATAAAAAATTATTTTATATGATGATCAGCTAAGATAAGAAAATTACTGCCAATCAAAGAAATGAAAGTGTTTCTAAGAATCTAAAATAAAATGTGAAATTATATTAAAACGTTTGTAAATTTGTACAAAATTTACCATTTTTGTACACAAAAATCGTCAAATCTAGCAGCCGTGGATTGAATATGGATAAGTTAAGTATTTCGCGATTGAATAATCGTACTTAAATCAATATTTCTGTACTTGATTCAAGAAACTCCGTACTCACTGTGCTATTGATACCGCTTCGGATTAATTTGAGTACGGATGGGTTGATTTTTCTTTTGAGCGTATGTTAAAAAAAACATTATATTTAAAAAAACTTGAATTTTGTCATTCTTGATTAATAAAAATAAAAAAAATTTGTTTTGGAATCCTGGTTTGTGTTTTATTTTCGAACAAAGTAAATTATAATACATAATTAAAGCACATCCAGTAATCCGAATATGTCGTTAATCAGAATCACGGTCTGCAATCATTAATTCGGATTAGCGAGCTGGCACTGTATACCAAAACGAGCTTGTGGGCGTTCTAAGGACATTAGAATACAGTTTAAATTTTATTTCTATCCTTATAACTTTAGAAGATACCCTTTTTCGTCCCCTAAACGTACAAATTTTAAACAAAAACTAAACACCTGTCCACTATTGTTTTGATTTAGTAATAACGTTTTTTGAATTTTACGTATATCTCGGTTAGATCACGAGATATAAGGCTCACCGAGTTTACCCATTTCCAGCCCCTTACGATTTGCGTTTCCAAAAATCCCATCTTGTCGTATCAGCAATTTCAAGTCTCCGGCTTCAGTTGCTTGGGCTGGGCGATGATCTAATCTTATATAAATAAAAGAAGTCGCTAAAATAGCTCTGGCTATTAGGGTGGCACATACATTTCAGCTGCCACCAGCTGTATAGTACTTAATTTTGATACTTTACGGTAGTAGATGTAATTTGAACTTAACCTTCCTTAGCCCCAAGGTTTTTGTTATGATCTCTTTAAATTTGGTTTCGTTTAGCTTTTATTTATACTTAATTTATTTGTACTTAATTCGCAATCACTTCATTTTTCCAACAATATATCGCATCACAATAATCACTTGGAATGATAATTTACTTACTCGGTTTAAACCCCGCGTGCTTTATCTTTAAAAAATCTTTATAGAAAAAATCTAAGCTAAGTTTTTTTAAAGTACACAAATCAACTTTAGAAACCTTCAAATTACAAGAACAAGACTATGATGCACTTTGCTTTAGTATCAGTGTGGCCATTTTAGAATTTTTGCAGCTAAATTTAGCATTAAATTTTTTTATTTTTTTTTTTTTTTTTCTCATTATTTATTTATTGAATCTTCATATATTAAATATGAACTAACAATAATTAATCAAATCTTATACTAATACTTTATTTTTGTCCTGCCAATGCTAGACGAAAATTTTTCTCCTCACGGTTTCTGTTCACATATGTAGATGTTCAGCGGTTTTCCCTTCGGATGAGTCCTGCGGTATCTCTTCTCCTTAATCTAGAGTGTCCACTGTCATTTAAAATATTTCGAGCAAGTGGATTTGGGTGCGACTCAAGCCTTTTTAAATATTTTGCTGCGTACTTCGTAATAATAGTTTTTACTAATGGCACATTGAGATCCTTGTGAATATTAGAGTTTTTAACATACCAGGGAGCGGCTGTGATTATTCGAAGAAGTTTATTTCGGCGCCTTTGAATTTTTCCGATATTTGAGGCCGAGGCAGAGCCCCATAGCTGAATACCGTAGCACCAGATTGGCTTCAATATAGAGTTATAAAGTAGAAGTTTGCAGTCGAGGCTAAGAACAGAATTTCTTCCAATAAGCCAATATATTTGAATTGCTTTTAGTTTCATTTGTGTTAGTTTTGCTTCTATATGGCATTTCCATGTCAAACGCCGATCTAGATGAATACCGAGATATTTTACATGCGATTGCTGGGGCACTAATTGATTATTGATTTTAATAGGGGGACATGACTCCCGACGCAAGGTGAATGTTATATGTACGCATTTTTGCTCATTGACCTTTATCCTCCATTGTTTTAACCACTTTTCCAGTTCAAATATATGATCCTGCAAGTAACGGGATGCTTCATGACAGTTTTCGTGTACGCTTAGAAAAGCTGTATCATCAGCAAATGTTGAAGTTAGGGTGTGGTTGTTTGTTGGCATGTCTGAGGTATATATAAGGTATAAGAGTGGGCCCATGATGCTTCCCTGAGGGACTCCAGCGTCAATTGGCTGAGGAGAACTTATAAAATCACCTTCTTTAATTATAAACCTGCGACCGATTAAGTAGTTTTCTAACAGCTTGTGTGTGTTTACTGGTAAGTTTAACTTCAATTTATGTAATAACCCTTCATGCCAGACTTTATCAAAAGCTTGAGAAACATCGATGAAGAGGGCGGAACAATATTTTTTTTCTTCAAAGGTTTTTCTTATGGCGTTTACTATACGATGGGTTTGTTCAATTGTGCTATGTTCTCTTCTAAAGCCGAATTGATGGTTTGGAATACATCTATTTACATTTAAAATTGGGGTTAATTTTGACACTAACAGCTTCTCAAACAGCTTTGATATATTAGACAATAAGCTTATAGGTCTATATGACTCAACTTTTGTAGGATCCTTTCCTGGCTAAGGTATCATTGTAACTAAGGATACTTTCCATTCTTGTGGGTAGTATTCAAGGCGTATAATAGCATTAAAAATTAAAAGAATAATTTTCTTTGCTATGCTGGGTAGCTCTAAAAGCATTTTGTTGCTGATCTTATCAAAACCAGGGGCTTTCTTGGGGTTTAAATTATGAATAGCCTTTTCGATTTCTTTTATCTCAAATCTAAGGGGAACAGCAGCTCTAACAGCAACTGGTGGCAACTCGACTTAAGATATTCCTTAAGATATTTTTCCAGGGAAGCCGTTTTCTGAGACTGCAGTAACTTTCTTAGCCTTTTTGTGCACTCTTTTAGTAAATTCTTAAGTTGAGGGGATCTATGCAATTGCCATTCTCTTCGAGCTCTCCTTTTTTCAGTCAAGAGACGCTCAACATCTGCAGAATATATTTTACTATTTTTGGTTTTTTTGAGGGTTATACTAGAATGTTGAACAGCTAGTTTCAGATAACTGTCAAAATTTACAATATAAATATCCACATTCTCCGGTGTACTAAGCGGAATATTTTCAGTGCAGTGGGTACTGAGATATTTTTTATATTTTAACCAATTTATTTGAGTGGCTGACGTCACTAAGTTATCAGACGGAGATACAATTCTATTAGGATTTGTTATTGTAAGAATTGTAGGTGTGTGATCAGAAGATAGTTCTAAGGAAGCTTCAACATAAATCGTTTCTACGGGGATGTTTTTAACCACTCCAAGATCGATAACATCTGGAACTTTTTGCTGATCAGAAGGCCAATATGTTGGTTGTCCGCTCGCGACCACATTTAGATCCATTTTACAAATTGTGTTAAACAAAACACGACCCTTAGGTGTAATAAGTCGTGAACCCCAGAAAGTGTGTTTAGCGTTATAATCGCCAGCAGCCAGGAAGCAGGGTCCTAATGATTTGAAATATTTATTATATTGGCTTTCTGATATAGAAAATCTAGGTGGGGAGTATAATGATGAAATTACTATGTTTCGATTTAATTCCTCAACGCAAATGTTCGTTGCTTGGAGATAGTCTTCACGATGATTACTCATTAAGTAGTGTTTTACTCGGTTCTTTATCAAAATGGCAGAACCGCCACAAGCTCTGTCTTGAGGGTCCTTGGTATCATATAATATATAACCATTGATTTTAAACGTATTTCTTGAGGTCAGATGAGTTTCTGAAACCATCATAACATCAATTTGTTTATTTTTAAGGAAGTATTCTAGTTCATTTTTATGTTGGCGGATGCCGTTTGCGTTCCAAAAGCAAATTTTTAAACAGTTCATGGCTTGTTTAGTACAGCTTGCAATAACATCGATTGCATTCTTAACATTTCTTGCATCATGTTACCCATTGTGTTAGTAAAATTGTTAACTGTTTGCACTAATGTTTCCATAGTTTTTTCTAGCCGAGTTAAATTAGAAATGGGAATTTCGTCGTTATTTGGTACATCACCTTGCAGTTGCATAGGATTAGATTTTAATACATTAGCGTACGAGGTTCTGTTATTATTTGGCTGAGGCATCTGGACGCCGTACGTGTTTCCTTGATTAATTTTTTTTTTTTTTTTTTTTTTTTTTTTTTTTTTTTATTTAGCTGCAAAATTTTCATTTGGCACTGCATTTTATTTAGAATTTTTAGAAAATTATTTAAGCTTTTTTTAACCATCATTTATTTCAAAACTTCGGACGAAAAGTTCTATTGATCTTACTTAATTTTTTTTTATAAATTATATTAAATTTTTACTTAAAATAGTTGTACCTAAAATAATTTTGTATGAAAAGAGATAATTCTTATGTTAAGAAACATCTTATCTGTCTTGTTAAAAAAAAAAATTTAACATTCAGGGAATATTTGAAATGCCCTTATCATATTGATTGTAAATATTTTTTGCCCTTTGATTTACGGTATAAAAGTACAAGAAAATGTAACTTTGTGGGAAAAATATTTTTGCTCTAAACTTCTGAAAAAATAATAATAATAGTAGCTTCAACTTTTCTTAAACTAAAAAGACTAATATGATCTGAAAAATTTGTACATCATAGAAATAAATCCTTTAAATTTAGCATGTATCAGGGGTCTGCGTGCCCCTAAATTTAATATTTAACCTCAACTACCTCTGCTTAATATTTATGTGTATCAGATGTTTTACCAAAATCTATCAACTTGGTTAAATATAACCATTTATTGCAATTTCGTTAAAAAACTTCATACTGGTAATAAATTTTAGCAAAAATCTTAAAAAAATTTTGGCATTATTTTTAGCATTTTTTAAAATTTTATTAAGCATTTTCTGGCCATGTTTAGGTGTAAATTTTTTTTAGATCTAGTCACACTGTTTAGTATTGACAGTAAGACAGTTACATAGTTATCCAAGAGCCAAATTAAGAAATGAGTTGTATGGTTTCTGCCATCAAAATGATGTTGAATTAATAAAAAAAAACCTTTTTGGCTGGAATTGACCAGTGTGAAATGGTGGCACATTACGCCAATTGCTATAAATGTTGTACAAACTCGTTTTATATGATCATAAATCGGTCCACTATACTCTACCTTAGCCCCACTCTCTATCCTTACTAAAATTTCTATCCTCTTTAAGCAATTTTTCGTCATTTCACATTTGCATTTTTTAATTTTCCTTAAAAATTAAATGCGGTTAAAAAAATACGTAAAAAGAACTTTTAACCTTAACTCATCTAGTATATAACGAATACAAAAACAAAAGGAAAGAAGGAAATTTACGAGTACGGTGAAGTCTGTATGCTTTTGCGTTCTCTTCTGTTCACTATCCTTAGAACTAAAGACTTGACTAGCCAAACTTGATGTGTGTGAGCCAGCACTTAGTTAATTTAAAAAATATAATTTTTCTTATTCCTTTACAATGTGTGATAATTAATCATACTGGTAATTTAAAATGCCTGTAAGTTGCCATCTTAAACTAAATTTGCATTTTGGGGTAGCAACTATCTTACACACCATTAACACTTAGTTTTTCCTAAAATGCAACCATGCCATCCCTAATTTCCTTCGTAATACTAAAAAAAGTCTGTGTATTTTTTGCCTACAAAGATATTTTTGTCCTTAAATTTTTGTCCTTTACAATTCTCATTTGATTAAAAGTTTATTCATCATATTTGAGCAACGTGTGGCTCTATCATTGCACTTACGATTGGGTTGATCTCCACGATTTTTTCTAATGTGAATACCTCGTTCGTGTAATTTTTGATAGTCGGGAACAGGGTTGTCAGAGTATTTTTCACCTACGTCGCCAAATTATTCACTGAACCTCCATAATTTGCCAAATTTAATTTCCTCAGGATTTTGGTTAAGAACAATTCCTCCAAACAGCGCCAAGTTTTTTGTTTGGGTAATATCTAAAAATATTTTCAACTCAAATACTGCTTTTTTCCCGATGAAAGTGCATTCCGCAATGCAAATTCATTTATGTACGCAATAATAGTGAACAGAGGTCCAAAAATATTCCAAATAGAAAAATGTTAGAAAAAGGATTATGTCAAATATGTATGAGTTTGAAATTAAATTAAAAAACAAGAAAAAAATCTTTATTCGTGTTTATAAAATTCTTGATATATCGCTCTTGTTCAACAATAGTGTATTAACTCAAAATTTTTTATTTTTCCACTTTTAGGAACAAATTCAAACTTAATATAGCATCATTCACCACTAGTGGGGGAGGATAAAATAATTTTAAATATTGACTATTAGGCCCAGTACAGACGGTGAAACTACAAATCCTTCTTATTTTTGTGTGTCATTTGAGATTATGACATAGACTCCTTTGAAAGGCCGCACACAACGCGGCCATTTTAAATTCGGTCTGAAAAGCATTGGAAATCAGATGCATTGCAACCGGCGTGCTGGACGACACTCTGGTTTGCGTTTCATCAATTATCAAAGAAAACAGGAATGAGTGTGATAATTCTCCTCACATTGTGGTATAATTTAGGTTGCGGAGGGTGTACCAAAAGATTGAAAAGTGTTTTAAACCAATAATTACAAAAGGATTTTGTTGCAGTTTACCGTCTGTTTTGGGCCTTAAAGTTGCTAATTTAGTTGGTTTCATGGTATAATTATCTCCCAGTTACGCACAAAGCCAGGGGTGCCAAACGAGACGCTTTTTTTTTAGAACGGATTCTCCAAATTGACGATTTGTTGTTGTTTATTTATTAAATGTTGATTTATTTAAATTTATTGAATGTTTATTCAATCTGCCTGGCCGTAAAACAGTTTACCAACCCTTTTCGTACTAATATCCTTAAATGCAACTGTCCTTTTTTTTTATGTCATTTACAATTCCCATTCACTTGAAATGTTTTTAAGCTTAAGTACTTCAATTTGAGGAACTAAAAGCATACTTACCTGACGAAGGGGTTAACGTGATCATTAAGGCGGTTCCCCCGAGTGAGTCTCAATCATTGCACCTTCGATTGGTGTGACCCCCGCGATTATTCCTAACGTGAGTAACTCGTGTGTATAATTTTTGATAGCCGGGAATGGCGTTCGCGCTTTCCCGTCATTTTTTAATAAATTTAAAATAAAATGTTTAAGAATATTTGAGGGGCCACAAAAATATGATTTTCCACAAAAAGAAGGGTCAGATATTTAATAAGCAGATTTTTACCAATAAAGAAGTCGCAAAATGGTAATTTTAAAGAATAAATAAGACCAAGTTTTTAATAAACAAACAAAATACATTTATTTCCGGCAGGTAGTGCTCAAAAAACTTGTAGTTTTTATTTTATTCTTTAATATTAAACTAGAAATCGTAAAAAAATGTGTAAGCAAAAACTTTTTTTTTTGTATTAAATCTTCAATTGAAGTCCATTCTCCACAAATCCGATTAAGAGACGAAAGCAATTGCAAGTTTCTACTTTGAGTCTTTTCCAAAGTTTGTTATTAAGCAAAGCTTATGATGAAAGATCTACTTTGGGGTAAAGAAAAAAATAAATACAACGAATTTATTTAAATTTAAGTAAATATTTACTTTAAATCTATTTTTTAAGTTTTACACATCGAACAAAATCAAATCCGAATTTGGCTTCAAACGTTTGTCATGTGGCGTACTTTCTTATAACTTAAATTCGTTGACAAAAGCCTCTTCTTAAGAAATTATCTATTGAATTCCGCAACAATTTCAAGATTGTTGTATAAATCTTGTGTAGATTTTATAAATACGGGTTCTAAAAAAATCTTAAAAACATTCATTCATGTATCTTTTGTTTTATTCTTGATACAATTTCGTGGTATGGTAATTTCAAAAAGGGAATTTAAGATGATACAAAAGGGTACATAAAAAAGGCCATAAAAATGTGAAGGGCGTCACATTTAGGTATTTTAGGGGCACAACGGCAACGCTGCTTGCGTTAAAACAACATGAAAAACATTTTGTATTTTTTCGAATTTATTCTATGAGCTCTATTTTAGTTATGTATTTTATAAAGCTTTTTGTAATAGTTCTATTCCTTAAATTTTAAGAATGACTTTATACATTACATAACTGAAATTTAACTCATAGAATAAATTAGAAAAAATAAAAAATGTTGAATATAATAAAGTAGCTTATGAAAAGAAATAATTCCCAGATTCTACAACATAAAAAAGTTAAAATTATTGGTATTCCTTTTTCCCTTCAATAACAATATTTCTACTTTTCCAATTTAGACAAATAAACGCAATTTTAAAACAATGTCTTAAAACAGATCTGGAAATTCATGCCTTGCAATTATCTGACAACCGTGTGAACTAAAAATATTTATTGGCAGATAAATTTATTGTCAGACAGTTGTCTGAAAATGTAATTGTATGGTTTTCTTACAATTGTCTGAACTGGCCATTTATTTTTGGTGGCAATTTTTCTTTGGCAGTATATTGACACCACATTGCCAGACCTTTGATTATTGAAAGATCTTTCCACCGTATATACAAAGCTTAAAGGCCCAACCATAATATGCAAAGTTAGCTAAAGGTACTGTCAAAAATGAACGAAAAATACATAAGCAAATTAAAGTAGACTTTTAGGTGGCCATAATCTACTTACATAAACTTAAGATCCATGTTGAATATTTGTGCAATATTTTGTCCTTCAAATTAAAAAGTATCAAAAATTACAGCCCTGTATTTGTTTATTTTATGTTTTATTTAATTTGCAAGTAACGTTAAAAAGGAAAAAAATGTGTGTTTCTTGAACGTATTTATTAATAAAACATGGATACAAAATAAAAATATGTAAAATTCCTCTTATTCTTTTTTCTTATGTTTCTTTATCCATTTAAATCTATTTTATTTTTTTCAACAATGCACAAACAGCTGACTCCCTACGAATTGTGCGTTCAGTTTGGCATTTTGCTTAAGCAAATGTTATTTGACAAAACTTAACGAAAAGTGTTATTAAGTACATTATAGTCGGCCACATATGTTTTATATGTATTCGCACAGTTGCTTAAGTTGACATAAGCGACCTCATGCATATTATGGTATGGGCCTTAATGCTCAAATATAAAGGTAACACATGACATGTATGTATTTTGCAGTGGGAGATTTGACAAGTCAGATGTAAAAAGCATTTCGTTCACACGTGCACGCAAAGAAATACCATGGTTGATACAATCACAATCGCAAACTATCATTAATGTTTGTGGTTATGATTGTGTCAAACACGTCTTAAGCAAAAATATATGTTCAGTACTAATGATTTTAGATAATTGTTATCTCAAACATATTATTATGTTCAGAAGAAAAATGCGCACGATCTTTCAAACCATTTTTCTATATTTCCCAATACCATGCAAAATGTCTACTTCATTTAGACATTTTATATGGTTCTTACAATAAAAACAATAAAAAATGTAATTTAAAAAATTTATGTTTTATTACAAATATAATAAATAAAATATAGCATATATTAAAAATAAAATTAAATATACATATTAATATACCTGTGTATGTGTTTTAATTTATAAATTTACGTTGTGTGGTACAAATATATCCAAAAAAATAAGAACACCGTTCACTTAAGACTTATAAAAAAAGTCAAAAACAAACTTACCTTTTATTTCTTTTATGAAATCTACTACATATATTGATATACTGTTGAACCGTTTTTGAAAAAATTCAGCGCGGATGACAAAATTATGTGTCAAAATTTGTTATAGGTTTTTTTTTGGCTGCAAGAAAGACAAAGTAATTGCATATTTATATATTCTTATAATTATATTTAAATAACTTACCTGTTTCAATAAACGTATAATAATTTACATCGTTAGTTTTGCAAGGCAGCATGGCATTTTTCTCCCCGAAAAATGTTTTAATTATTCTGTCATCATTCATGTTTCCTGATTAACTGACGCTCGCGGACGGAGAAAATTTTATTTTCTTTATAAGCACACACTGTTTGTTTTGACAATAAATGTTTGTTTTTAAGAGAATGTGTTTTAAAGCAAAAAATATTGCTGGTAAAAAATATTTTATATGATACCAGCTTAACTCAGTGCGTTTTGCTACCCTCATTAACATAAAATAAGTACATTTTATTAAATACAGGTCTCGTGCATTGATAAGGAAGCTGTTTGTAATAAGTTTGAATACTCCTACTGTTACCATTCTCCATTTATACATAATCTATAAACATTATCTGTAATATCTTTGTATAAGAGGTTCCACACCCAGTTCTTCAATCCCGCCCATTTTTGAAGCGGGGTTTTTTATTGATTACCCACCTGTGTGTACCAAATATAGAAAATTTTTCTCCCACGGTTCATTATATACAAAAAAAAAATATATTGTGCCACGCCCAATTCTCTTATCCCACCCACATTTTGTGGGATGTTGTGTACTGCTAACCAAGATGCTTGTACCTAATTGCGAAACTTTGAAGCTTGCAATTCTTAAGATGTACAGAAATCTATAAGGTCATTGTATGAGAGGAGCCACGCCTACTCCTCTGCCCAGGTTTTGTCAGATGTTGTTTATTAATAACCAAGATATTTCGACCAAAGTTGGAAGCTTTAGCTCTTGCCGATTTGCCTGCAATGTATTAAGCCTTTTATCTTTAAGTGTATACATTTGGCTGTGAAAAAATGCCCTTTAAGTTTTTGTTTTTTTTTTTAATTCATATTTTTTGATATATCTCTTTTTCATATTCAAAACAAAGGCTTGTGAAGTAAAGTACCTGTTTTGTTTAAACAAATAAAAATAATTTTTGGTTTCTTTATTTTTTGTGATTAAATATGTAGTTCCAAGGCAAATTCATGTATACGGCGGTGTTGATACTACAACAAGTAACAGCACCAAAAAGACAACAAGATATTTTTTTGTTGCTCTCGTTGATCGATATGTCAAAAACTCAAGCAACTTTTGACATTTCTCTCTCTAACTAAGAAAAAATAGTAGCACAGCTGTGCTTTCAACGCCACCTGGAAAATAAATTCACTTTTTGTATTTCCTTATTTTTCAAAAACAAATTATTATAAAAAAATCTTTTTTACTAAATTTTTTTAAGTAAAATCTACCACCACGTCATTAAGTTTGTACCAAAATTTCACCACCACAGTTAAAGGTTAATTGGTCGCCATGCACAGTGGGTAATCTCACGAGAAGGCGGTTATGATACCAAACCTTTTTACTGGATCGGTATTTTTATGCGATTTTTTTTGCTCGATAGGTGGCTTC
Organism: Pollenia amentaria; assembly: GCA_943735925.1. Classification (NCBI taxonomy): domain Eukaryota; kingdom Metazoa; phylum Arthropoda; class Insecta; order Diptera; family Polleniidae; genus Pollenia; species Pollenia amentaria. The sequence continues at coordinate 68,250,482 of OX031007.1, read as the reverse complement.
TTATCCTTTAATTTGCATGATAAAACGTAATAATCTTATGAATTCTGATTTCTTGTTCGTTGCATAATTTAAAGAATGGATTATTCAATTTCTGTTGAAAATGTATACCCGTGAAATGGACTGAAAATGGCTTGGCTTTGCTTAGACAATAATGAAGAAAAAATATAAATGCGATTTTTATTTTCTTGATAAAAGTTTTTTTTTTAATAATTTTTATTGCCACGTCTTTGATAAATAGAAACCCCTTTTTTAAATAAAAATTTAATCTTTTATTAGCATTTCTTTGAAACATAAAAAACGCTGTTTTCACACTTTCTAAAAGGACAACATATCGGCAATAAATTATCAGGTAACACACATCTAATTTTAAACGTCAAATACAACTGCGTACTAGTTTTTTATCATTTTCCTACTACTACTTTATTTATGCTACTTTATTTTGTTTTTATTAATTTAAAATTTTCAGTTATTTAAACTATGTACTTTATGCTGTGGTTATTTACTAATGTTTAACCTTTTAACTTAAAATTACTCAGAAATCTAACGCGTTATTCAATTTATGTCTCCTATTTGTCTTGCAACATCCGTTCACCCACAATAAATTCATAAAATGGCATAAAAGCAGTTTACCTCTTTTTTTCAAAATAAAGGACAACCTGACATGCTAGATAATTTATGTGGCTGGAACTGTTTTAATCGCCGAAAATTTTTTAATATTTCACCACATTTGAGTCACAGAAATAGTTGTAGTACGCAAGGTCGGAGCCGGTCGGTGTACAATTGGGTACATAAATGTAGACTGGAGTCCGGACTACAAGCGAGTATAGATTTTTTTTGACTCATTTTGACGCTGAGGACCCTATAAAGTAAGAGGTTTCGGGAAAATTTTGACAGAGGTTAATGCTTTAAACCGCTAATAGTTAAGAAGATAAATGAATACACAAAACTTATTCTGCTAAAAAATCTTGAAAAAAAAAGTTATGAGCAGTTCAACTTTAAAAATTTACTAAGAAATTCATAACTATAACCAAATAGGGTGCCCCGGTAGGCTAGCTGGTAGTGAAAAAAGCTTCGCGGGATTTAGTGTAGGAATAAAAAAAAAAAAAAAATACTGAGAAAGTCCATGTTGCACCACCCTGTTCTCAATGAAATAGCTTAAATTTTTTTTGCTCCCGTTAACTAGTATTTACTTTCATATGAATAAAATAATTTAAAATTGGAGGACATAAAAAAAATAATTTTGACCGCCTTCTCAAAATAAGATCTTATGCCACGATCATAAGATTGGATACCATTGGACTTCTTTGTTTGAGAAATAATTCAAGAGCTAATGGATGAGATAGTCCGCCAAATTAACGACATTGAACCTTAATTATGTCTCAGAGTCATTGAAAATATGGACCATCGGATAGAGGTATGCTACTGAAGCCGTAGCGAGCATTTGGCCGAAATTTTGTTTCACACATAATTGTCATAGATCCTTCTATCATAACAAAAAATACTAAGATCTTTCTCTGAAAACTTTTTGTTTTATTTACAATTTACATCGTGCGTTTTGGTTGAACCACCCTGTATAATACTTATATGCAGCAGTACAACCACAGTTAAAATTTTGGATATCACTTAGGGTATTCATTTAATCTGACTTGCTTTCATCTGTTAATCGCTCGATTAATAAGCCGAGGTTTTGGTTTAATTGGTTAATAATCGGTTAATTTTGTTATTGATCGGTTAACCGATTAATAAAGTTTTATAAAGTAAGTAATTTTAGTATACAAAAATGCATAAATTATTTGTTATTTGGAGCTTATTAGTAAAAAAAACCAAAAGTATAACAAACATAACAATTCTTGAACTTAAACGAGCAAACAAAAGAATAATTAATAAATATGTAGTACATATTTTTACTACATATTAATAAAAAACTGTAATATCATTTTATTAGTTATTTCAATAGTTTAAGAAAATCTTATAAAATAATACAAATATTTAATTTGTCTTAAATGTTTAGAATTTCAGCGTTTATTTTCTTATTTTTGATTAAACTTGACCTTAAAAACATTCTTTCATTTATCGTAGATGTTCGAAAAATCAAAAGCAACCTACAATACATAATATCTTATTTCTCAGTCCTCTTCCTGGATTTTCCTGTTTTAATTTTTTTTAATTTTTCACACTTCGCACTATTTCGGTTAATGCTGTTAAAAGATTGATATGAGAAGAAACAAATAACTAAACGCATACATATATTCGTTTTATGCCAGTATTCATAAAAATAGTTTAAGTTTAAAAAAGGTTTACATAACAAATATTCTAAGAAAACCGCTTGTTAAATTTAATGATCATTTTTGAATACGGGGGTTAAATTTTACTTTATATTTTTGATAGAAATAATTTCTTAATGTTTTGCGGTTGAAGCTGGAAAGTTTTTAATAAAATAATAAATCATATTTTTTTATTTATTGTCATGACTTCGTTACTTAAATTTTAATTACAAACTGTGTTTTTATTAAATGGCTGGCAATTAATTTAACTTAATTTATAATTCTACATGTTTTTATAATAATAAAACTAAAATTATAAGTTGTAATCGCACTCTCTCTAATCTGGGGTTGCAATTGATAAAGATGCACTGTATTAATAGATTAAGAATTTCTAGTCTGATGTCTTACTAAATCTCTTAAAATGAAGCTACGAAAATTTAAGTTTTAGGTGTGTTCATTTATTTTACTTGCAGAAATATGCAAAGAGAGAGTAAGTAGGAATTTAAAGTAAATGCTCTTAAAAATACTAAAAAGTAAATGAACACTTTTCCAGCCAAAATTTGCAAGTTAAAGTAGTGACGAATATACAGGAATATTTGAGTACCCATTCATTATTGTAAGACTTGGGAAAATTTTATACATTACCGTAAAAATAATGTGATTTTAATTTATATTTGCTTATGTTGAATAAAATTAATCATGAATTGGATGAATCCATGCGTTTCGTTTAGAAGTTTAGGAGTTATGAGGTAGCGAATTAACTCTTTTTTGCGCTATTTATCCCCTAAACATTTTTGTCCGAAAAATAATTTTTTTACTGAAAGTGTTCTTCAGAACGATTCACCTATTTCGGAAAATTTGCCCGGAAAAACAAAGCTACCATATGGTTTACAGATGTAAACAATCATACAAACTGGCAGCACAACTAGCAAACTGCTTATATTAAATTGGTTTCTAAAAGTGTGTTAAGAAAATGGACAAAAAAAGTAAAGTGATTTTATTATTTTTAGTTATATTTATTTTTTTATTTAATTAGTCATCAAAAAAACAATTGTTGTATTATAAATGCAAAAGTACTATATGATATGGCAGCTCAATTTAACTTTTATGTACAAATAGTGGCATCGCAGTTCATTTTGTTCTGAACAAGAATTAAAATTAAACCATTAATTGTTCAATTAAAGCCAATAAACATAGAAATAAAAACTGTGTTACATTCGGAACTTATCCAAAAAATACAAATTTGTTTAAGGGGTGAAAATGTTACCTATTTTTGGTACTTTCTTAACAAAACATTTTTCTCCAGTATATACGTTCTCAATAATGGGCTTCAACTACAATAATGAATTTTTTTTATATTTCAATGGGGCGAAAAAATATATAAAATGGTGAAATGCGGAAAATTAAATGTCTTTGTTTTACTTTTTCGTTCTACAAGTGGTACCTTTTTAATTTGCTATAATAGATATTAGAAACATAAAATTATAGGTGCAGGGTCCTGAGCGAATGAGCAGAACCTATAACGTTGGTAATTTTTTTTTAAACTTAGAAACATAAACTTTGGCATTTAAATATGACCATTGTTAATTATAAAATAATTTTAGATATTCTCATTATCTACTTATGGCCGTTTTGTTTGGTCCAAATGCATTTCTTTGGTGTTTGTTTCATAATAAACAAGACGGTCATAACGTAAACAATGAGAATATCTCAAATTATTTTATAATTAATAAGAATCAATAATTGTATTCCCAAAAACAACTTTAAAAATTAATAAGAATCTTTAATATTGTAAATAATTTAATTTGCAAGCAAATTTATTATAAATGTATTATACTGAAATAGTGTAAAGTATCGGGTATCAAGGTAGCCATTATACTCATAGTACTAATAACTAAGGACTGTCCACGTTAAAACTGATACTTACATTTTGGTCTATAAAATTAAAATTAGGATTTTTACAAAAAAATATTTTTATTAATTCATGATAAATTTAAAAGCAATTCAACTAAAAAGTGTGAACTTATATGTGATTTTGAAAGAAATGTTTAACTTTTCTTTTAACCCCTTTCATTAAATTCTGTACAGTATTTTGGTTGACTATAGAGTAACCTCTTCGCCATTTATTTCGAAAATCTCTTTCGTTATTGCATTTTTGTTTTGTGCCCTTTAAAGATCTTTTCATTAATGCCCAATATTTTTCAATCGGACCATTCACATGTGTTTCTGGAGTAGTGACTTGTCGCCAGGTCTGGCCAAAACAGTACTGGCTCTTTGTGTTGTCTTAAAAATTCCTTTAATGGTCCGTCCAGACATTTCTCGATGTAAATTTTTGAGTTTACAGTCCCTTTTACGATAACTTCTTTACTCCTAAGACCACATGAACAAATGGCCTGCCAAATCATATATTGTTTCGGGAATTTACCAACTTTTTTTTGGCTGAATTTAGCACTGACTCCTCCTCTTTTAAATGCTGTATAAAACTCCTTCCCAGGCAACTGGTTGAAGTCGGCTTTGCAGTACGTCTCATCATCCATAACAATGCAATTAAATTTTGTCAAATATTGTGTGTAAAGTTTTCTTGCCCTACGTTTGGCCACTATTTGTTTACATTCCGACCGGTCTGGTACTTTTTTAACTTTATAGGATTTTAAGTTATAATATTTTTTTACTTCTTGGACATACGATTTTGAAGTTCCGGTTTTTTTGGCTGTATCTCTTACCGAAATAGCAGGGTTTCGAACAAAACATTGTACCACGGTTTTTGCCAATTTTTATCACGTGGACCCTTTTTTCCTCCACTTCCTTGCTTTCTTTGAATATTTAATCCTTTTTTGTACCGACTTGCTACTCTTTTTACCGTAATAATTGATGTTCCGACTTCTCGAGCCACTTTACGATAACCTGCTGAAGCGTTTTCTAATAATTTGCACAAAATTTTTTCACGTACTTGTGTTTCAGACGACGACATTTTTCTTATTAATAATTTTTTTAATTAAAATAAACACGTGTTTAATTTCTAACGGTCCAAAGAACATTTCGACACTTGTTACATAACTGTAACGCAAACGGTTGCCAAGCTATTTGCATAAATGTGGGTATCAATTTTAACATGGACATGGAAGCAAAAAAAAAATACATAAGAGATTTTTTTAACAAGTTCGGGTACGTTCGTAAATGCATCACTGCGCTGCATCAGTGATTTCAAATGTTTATATATATTTCAATGAAGTAGATGTGGACCAAAAAATTGTAAAATACTCCACAAAAATAATAGTCACACAAGAAAAAAAATTATAATTACTTTTTTATCTGCAATAAAAAAAAGTTTGCTTTTCTGATGCAGCGCAGTGATGCATTTACGAACGCACCCTTCGTTATTTTATTAAGCAATAAAAATATCAAAATATCTGTCCTAAGTTAAACAAAAGTATGAATTCTTATCGCATAAATATTTTTAATAATTTTAAAAATCAGCATTAGCATACAAATATTTCAAAATATCTTATTTAAAACTTCTTTTGGAAAAATTTGTTTTGTAAACAAAAACATGAAACAGCTGTTTCAAAAACTCTTGCAAGTAAAAATTTTACCAGTAAAAATTTGCAAGAATTTTTTGTCTCTCAATTTTTTTTTTCTCTTTTGACGCTCTCAACTTGCAAACTTTTTGGGTTATTGAATACTTTCCAGTAACTATTGTTACAAATTCGTAACAATTTTTAGTAAATGAACACAGCTATTATTTATGTTTTGCTAGCAGCGTGGCCAGATCTTACAAATTTTTACAGCTAAATCTGGCATTAGACATGACTAAAAAATGCTACAAATTATTTTAAAAAATGCTAAAATTGTTTAAAGAGTTTTGTTAAAAATGTAATACCAGTATCATTCGAAAGTATATAAATCTTAGTTAATTAGTTTTTAACGAAATTGAAATAAATGTTTATATGTATACTTCATAACGTCTAAGATCAATATTGCAGAAATTACAAACGAAATGACAAACTTATATATCCCCATTGACCTGCGGTGATGGATATAAAAACCACAACGGTCCAAAAGTGGTACCTTGGGGTACGCCTCTAGAGATGCATTTAGTATCGACTAAACGTAGTTGTACAAATTGTTTCATGTGCGTTAAAGAGGTTTCAATTAAACGACAAGCAGTTTTCGTAAACCTGAATTCATTGAACATTTTATTACACTTCATGTGAAATCGATAAAAATGCTCTACTTAAATCGAAACTGAATAAAGGTACAAAGTACATACCCAGATTATGTCTGTGATTAAATTTACATTTGTGGATTAGATTACCCAAAAAGTAAAAAGAATCTTCATTAAACGAGTCTCGCAAGTCTGCCTATTTGGAAAATGGCAATTTCGAAAACTAATATGTCGCACTTATTTAACAAGAGTGTATAAACTCGAAATTTTTAATTTTTTGGAAAAAAAATCGACACACTATCCATATCTACCCGCTGTTGAAATGTGCTATTTTGTCTACTTTTTGATAATGAAACCGTTGACTTAATAAATATTATGCATATGCCTCTGTAAAGTTAAAAATTGTTTTGTTTCTATTGGAAATTGTTACATTTTGAATCATTTACCACTACCTTTTGAAGAAATGTGTCCCGCCTTTAAGTTACTTTCCGATATGGTTCTGCTGTGTGAACTCCGTATGACTTTGGCAACATGTATGAAAAATTAAAAATTGCAATTGAATCATTTATTTCGAAAAGGGCGCAGGTACAAAAATTCAAAGAGTTCAGGAGACACAAAAAACTGAATATCTCTTAAACCATTTGACTTTTTGAAGCAGAGTTTTTTCCTAAAATAATTTTAAGTAATTTTTAAAGGAGAATAATATGGTCATTTATGTTTCCGGTGATGAGTTCTTTTCGAAAATTGTTTTTAACTTTCTTGGTTTTATGTATGGTATCTTTAGTGTATGCAAAATGGTATCTTTAGTGTATGAAATAATCAATTATTCAGATAATCTATAACGTTTAAATATATATTTTGCATTTTAGGATAAGATTAACCTCTTTGAAGATTCATTTATGAACTCAAAAATTTTAATAAAAGAAAACAACATTTTTTTCGATTCGTTAAGTATCATCTGAAAAAATTATAAATAAAATGGCTTTCGAATCGAAGAGTAATCAATCACAACGGCCAGAATTAGGGTCCTGTTTTTTTTGAAAATGGCAATATCTAAAATTATTTTTTTTTACAAAAAGAGCAAATAATCTAAACTTACCTCTCACTGTTAAAATTTGAATACAAGTTTTTTCAATTGATAACTAAACACATACATATATAAAATATTATAAATAAATATGGAGATGAGCTCTTTAAATTTTTGTTCAGAATACAATTCAGTTTACATATGTATATAATATAAAACTTAAAAGAATGAACACAAAAAATAAAAGGAATATGTATTAAAAATCTATTTTAAAAGATGCATACGCCGATATTTTCGGTTTCAAATCGTTTCGTTTTTAAAATCGATTTCCATCACTACCTGAATAAGTTTATAATCATGGGCCTGATTCTGGCAGTCGTGATCGAGTACTTTCTCGATTCGAAAGAAATTTTATATCTAATTATGATCATCTAGTTCGCTTGTTATATCCCATGTAAAATATCCAGCATCAGAGTAGTATCATTATCAAGGCCCGGATTTTTATGCAAATGCATATTTGTTGTCGTCAGCCTGAGATCAACATAAACTAAATATCTTTGCGAATCGTGAAATTTGAAGTAAAATGGCATGGATTTGTGAGTGCATATGTTGCTTAAAATGCATATTATTGCATATATTGCTGACGTTGTTTTATTTTAGGATACAGATAAGAGGTAAATGCGATGATATTGATTTCTTATGAAAAATTTTTTTGCGCAAAGCACCTCGCGATTTGCCGCATATTGAGAGAAGTATCCCAATTTATTTCTTCCCTTACAGAATATAATATCCAGGTGGGGAACGTGTTTGAATGCAGTTATGTATTATGCCAATTCAAGGATTTGGTGGAAGGATTCAACGGTGGTGATGCAGTTTCATTAAAAAAGCACATTTATCAAATATAAAAGCTCATATCGTTACCTAAAACGCAAAAGGCCCTAACTAACCAAAAATTAAAAATCGACTTTTTCACTTCTTGCGTCCAAAATTAGAGATTTCATTAACAAAAAACAAAAAGCCCTATCTACAAAATAGTATACGATAAACGCTAATACACATAACTAACAGTTTGCGTTATATGCAACATTGTTACTTGTCAAAACCACTGGTAGGTTTTACAAGAAAAAGAGAGGAAAAATTAATTATAAACAGTTAAAGGCAATTTATCAATTTACCATTTTAAATAGTTTTTTGCTTCTCCTGCGAAATTTTTAAAATGTTAGATAGGGCCTTTTGCGTTTTAGGTAACGATATAATGTTTGTGCCTTCAAATTTATTTATTTATTAAGAGTTACAAATACAATAACAAATTATACTATAAGCTAATTATTCGAGCAATAGTAACTAAGAACTTCCGCCCGTTGTAGTGAAACAGACCAGAGTCTCCGGTGGGAACCGAACCCGCAGTCCCCGCACTGATAGGCTAGCTCACTACCAACCAGCCAACCGGGGCACCGTTTATTATAATTTTATTAAACTTTGAATGAAACTTTAGTTTTGAATGAAAATTTTAATAAAATGTTTTAAAAAATAATAATATATACATAATATTTTTGTGCGAAAAACTTGCAAACGTTTTCTTAATGAAAAATTTGTGTGGTTGCGGAAAAAAATTGTTGCTCCATTATAAAGAGAAGACCAAGTGAAAATGTTGCTGCCATTGTGAACCAAGCCTTAATGCTATTTTTGTTTTTCTTCTTGTTATATTAATGTTTTTTTTTATCGTTAATAAATGTGTTAGAAAAATTTTAAGTGCATATTTTCCCAATTTTAAGCGAATATTTCTCTATTTTTAGTGAATGTTTTATGCGCATAAAACGCGATTTTAACTGCATAAAAATCCGGCCTTGATCATTATTTTTCCTTTTTAAACCTGGTTGATACCCACAAGGCTTCTGAGAATTCACTAGCATATCCAAAACTTTAGAACACACACTATATTAATTGGTATATAACCATTATAACTCTAAGGGTTTTTAACTTTAGGTATTGGCTACACCTTGAATTTTTCAATAACAAAGGAAAATTTTAAACGGTTAAAATAGTATTAAATTATGAGTTATGTGACGAATAAATTTCAACACAATTCCATCTGGTCCAACACTATTTGAACTTGTCCTAATATATGCATTAAAAGCTTCATATCTTTATAGTACTTTTTGCTAAATGGACTATACATTTCGCTTAAAGGACAAAACGGATTAAAGCCAAAACTGTCATATTCACTTACAGATTTTTTCGTATATCATACAAATTATTTGTTCTAAGGTCCATTTCGCTTGTAGTCCATTTTTGTTTAAAAGCGACATTTTCTTTGCATGCGTATCGAATACTCTATGCAAAAAAATTCGTTTACAGTCCACTCTGTTTTTTTATATTTGTTGTTTACAAACTGGCAATTTGTTTTTATTTACCTCATAACAGTAGAAAAAATGAATAAACGCGTTATATTAAGTGGTTTTATAGAAGAAAATAATTTTTTTATAGTCCAAAATGTGGATTATACTAGGATTCACTTCTATATATATAAAAGTGAATGTATGTTTGTATATATATATGTGCCTTATAGGAGGCAAAACCACTTGACCGATCATCTTGAAATTTTCACAGAATATAACTGTGGCCCTGGAAGTGGCATTATGCTATATAAAGCGGCGATGCCACGCCCATACAACCCAAAATTTAAAATCGTTATATCTTAGGCATTTGTTGGCATAGGATGATGATATTTAGTACATATAGTGTTAATATGAATAGAAATAAGCTCCATGAAAAAGAGGGCGGAGCCACGCCTCTTTATGTCGATTATATCTAATTAACTACTGAACCGATCGTCATCAAATTCTTACAGTAGGCTGTTGTTATGAATTAATGAGCCCTAGGCTATGTAAAGTTGTAGTTGGAAAAAGGGGCGGTGGCACGCCTAATAAGCTCAAAATTTATAATCCTTTAATCTTCGATACTGTTTCACGTATGTAGGTATTGGGAGAAGTAAGATAGCTGCAGGGGAAGTGCTACCCCCCATAGGACGCCAATGTTTAATATCGCATATCGTAAGAACTGTAGAGAGAAATTCAAACTTGGTATAAGTCACTCTTAATATAAATAAAGGGGGTAGGCGCAGGGCGAGTAATGCCCCCCATAGGAAGCATATATCTAATATCGCGTAACTGAAAAACTATTACAGCGAGAGTCTTAAAATGTGGTTAAATCCACTATTATGGTAAGCTATAAATTCCAAATTAAAAATGGGTGGGATAGACGAAGAAGGAGCAATACCCTCCATAGGACGAAAATATTAAATACTTCATATCTGAAGACAAAAGTCTTCAAGCTTTTTAGGACCCACTCTTATGGTAAACTACACCTTTAAAAATAAAAATATAATATATAAATGAAAAAGCGTATGTTTGTTTGTTCTCTCCTAACTCCTAACTCTACTGAGCCGATTTTCCTGAAAGTTTCACAGTAATTTCCTGATTAATAGACGCTTAACATAAGCTATTAATATATTTTAATCAAATAGCCGTGGCAACAACCATACAATAAAAATATGAATAACCTTATATCTGGAGGACGGTTACAATTAGAGTTTTCCAATATGAAACAAATAACTTCGTTATCAATACACGACATCTGCCAAAAAGTTGGCTGGATTAGACAAGCGGGCGTTTCGCCTCCCACAAAATTACAATAAAGATTTCTACGTATTTGAAGTACTGTAATAGTGGAAGTATTCCAATTGTGTACAAATAGCTTAGATAATAATCAACAACATATTTCAAAATATAGTTTTAATGGGAAAAGTAGGCATGGCACCTCCCATACGAAGACACTTGAAATTTCTGTATATCATCTGTTGAACGGTTACTGTAAAATCATTCAAATTTAGTCCAAGATGCTTTACTTTTTAAAAAAATCTTACCAATTTTATTTCGATGGGGGTAGCAAAGCGCACCGGGTTAAGCTAGTATTATCTAAAAAAATCCGTTATAGTCCAAATTCGCTTATAGTCCCCAAGAGTTATGCAATTATAGTAGTGGTCTATAAGCGAAAAGTACTGTACATTTTTTTTTAATATTTCCTATGCTAATCCCGCGAGGCTCTACGCTTGTCTGCAGAAGATTTCTGGCGGAAATCGAACCCGCAACCCCGGCGCTGATAGACTAGCTAACTACCAACTAGCCTACCGGGGCACCCCACCATTTTTTTGTATATGAAGCAAATTCAAACGAAAATTTACAATTGGCGGTAAAACATAAAAATGGATCCCAAATATTATACACTCTTAAAAATTTGTCAGTTAACACTGTGGTTTAGGGTATCATATAGTCGGATTGACTGGCTATTATTTCTTATGTTGTTCTATTTTGATCTAAACCACAGGTTTATGGTAACTTACGTTTTTGGATGTAAAATTAAATTTAATCCCGAAAAAATCAAAAAATTGGAATTATGGCATTTTATTATGGAACTTCTCAATTGTGTTTTTAAAATCCTAAAACTAAAAAAAAAACAAGACAGTTGATTTTATTTTGTTCCATGTCAGTTTCATTTATTTTTCGACTTTATTAAAAATTAATTAATTTATTTAAATGAGAAGAAAAAAAATGTTAAACAGATGCGCCTTTAAATGCTAAAACGAAAAGTGATATAATCGCTTAAAACACTTTACAAAACAAATCAAAAAAAGAGATAAAAAATAAACATATTTGCACGATTATTTACCACGATAATAAAAAACACATGTAAAACAATATAATTAATGATTATCGCTGATTATCAGTTGTCAGTTTAAGAAGAAACACGGAGAACTAGTGCAAATGGCAACTCTAAATTGTGGGTGATTCCCAGATGTAAATAAAAAAAAACTTGTTCAGTTCAAGAGAGTTTCATTTGTCTTTCAATTTGTTTTTTTTCGATTTTTTTTGTCTTCATTATTATTTCTGGCCCCATGCTTGCAAAATGATTTGCATTTAATTTTGAGGAAGATTTCTCTTTCTATACCCTTCACCACAAGTGGTGAATATGGGTGTACTAAGTTTGTCGTTCCGTGTGAAACATAAAAAGTATTCATCTAAGAGCCCATAAAGGATATGTACATAAATTTTGTATCATTTAGTTAATTTAAGCATGTTTTATAACACTTACTTTCAAAAGAATTGAATAGGAAATACAAATGTTAATGTCAAACAGTTTTCAGTTCTCCTTGGATTGAAATCCAGTACAGTCCCTGTTTTGTAGGACTAGAGTTATGGACCAAAATGTGGACAAACCTCACTAAACATTTTATATTTATGCTCTGTTTATAGAACACGGTTATCCATTTATGGGTTTCAAAACCGCTGGCTTTGAAAGGCTGTCAGCTGTTGGCTTTATTGCATGGGAAGTTTCCAAAACGCTCAATTTCACGTCAATTGGCCACCAACATTGTGGGGCTACTTCAAAGACTCTATCTACGCGGATAATCCCTTAACGTTGGAGCATTCGTCAAATTATCGCCGAGATACCGCCCGAAATGTGCGATAAAATGGCCGAAAGTGGTCATTTAAATGACATTGTAAAGCGTGATCCATTTCGAGGTTCCCTACTTTTTTAAAGAAAAAAACACAGACAATTCAAATTTAATGAGGAATGTTTATTATCATTTGAAAGAACGTTCTTTGGTATTTATTTTTTGAAGATTATGTCTATCAAATGTTGGCCGTTGCTACGTCGCAGATGGTCCATCTGTTGAGTCCAATTTTCGATGACTCGTTCGAGCATTTCGACTGGTAACTAGCGAATTACACGCGTGATGTTTTCCTCCAAGGCCTGAATCGAAGCGGGTTTGTCCGCATTAGCTTTAGACTTTACATATCCCCACAGGAAAAAGTCTAACGGTGTGATATCACACGATCTTGGTGGCCAATCGACCGGCTCAAAACGTGAAATTATGTGCTCACCGAAGTGTTCTCTCAAAAAATCCATTGATTGATGCGATGTGTGGGAAGTGGCGCCGTCTTGCCGAAATTAAATGTCGCCGAGATCAAGAGCTTCAATTTCAGGCATCAAATAGTCGGTTATCATGGCCCGATAACGGTCGCCATTGACGGTTACGTTCGCACCGGCATCATTTTTAAAGAAATATGGACCGATGATTCCACCGGCCCACAAACCACACCAAACCGTTGTTTTTTCTGGATGAAGTGGCAGTTCTTGAATCTCTTCAGGTTGCTCTTCGCCCCAAATGCGGCAATTTTGTTTGATTAAATACCCATTGAGCCAGAAATGGGCCTCATCGCTGAAAAAAATTTGCCTCAAAACGTCGGATCTTCTTGGAACTTTTCAAGAGCCCATAGAGCGAAGCGATGTCGCTTGGGAAGGTCGAGCGGCTTCAGTTGTTGCACACGCTGTATTTTGTACGCTTTCAATTTAAGATCTCGACGTAAAATGCAACAAGTCGTCCTGTACGTCAGTCCGAGCTGCTGCGAACGGCGCCGAATCGACTCTCCACGGTCTTCGTGTACACTCTCAGCTACGGCCGCTATATTTTCTTCACAGCGTGCTGGACGTGGTCTATTCGGTCGAATATTATCCAATAATGAATGCTGGGTCTCAAAATGGGTGATGGTGTTGCGAATAGTACGCTCAGTAGGCCGATTATGTTGACCACAAGTTGAGCGAAGTTCACGAAACACATTCCTCAGAGAACACGAATATTCGTAATAAAGTTGAACGATTTGTAAACGTTGTTCATGCGTAAGTCTTTCCATTATGAAATCCAAACAATACTAAATAGAAATAACATGACAGCATGACACGACTCACACGTGATCTGTCGAAAAAAGGCTATTGAAAAAAGTATCTCTACTTGAATCACCCATTATTTCGTACGCAATGGCAAGTTCCAAATATTATAATGAAATAAGAGTTTTAAAGAAATCATAAAACTATGAATATTGATTTAAATCAGCATTGTACTGTCTCTAAATAAAACTGCAAAAAAAAAATAGTTTGCACTATTTTTTTACCAGCTTTAGTTATGATTGGTGTTGTTTTCACTAGCACCAAAAAAAATTGAGTGGTATTGCAAATTTTTTCACTAACGGTGATTGAATGCAAGAATCTGCACTCAATTCAAATAGTGCAAAATTTGTACTTTCAATAAAAAAGCTGCATATGAACAGACTCTCACTAAGATTTAAAAAATTTAATTTTGTATGTGCATGGTTTTTGATTCTTGTGATGATATGCGTAAGCAAAGGAAATTAGACAACATGAAATATTGTCAATAACGGAATATCTCTTGGCTTTTAACATGAAAAATCAAGTTTATTGTTTGTAAATTTAGTGCAATATTTTAAGTTGCACTCAAATGAGTGAAGAACAAAAAAGTTGCAATAAACTGATGATTGTTTATTCTTAAATCAAACAATTTTTTTTTGATTGCAAAATTTTTTAACATCACTATCTCTCATGTTTTGTGAGGCTGCTAATTTTCAATTCATCACTTAACATCAATAAAATGATTGCAATAATTTTACACTATCACTAACTGTGAGATGAGACTGCAAAATTAGTGCACTACCCCCATCTATGATTACAAAGCATGTTCTCTTTTATAATACGAATTCATTTAAATGCGCCTCAAATCGATACGAATAATAAAACTGTAAGGTCTTATTTTATTAAGATTGGTTCATAATTAAACGAATCGGCACAGCCGAATAAGAAATTCTTACTTTGTTAAGGACTGTTGTTATTTTGCGACTTGAGTGCAAAAAATTCCAAAAACTAAATAAAATTTTTTGTTAGTTTTATTTGTATACCAGTGATGGAAAATTGAAAATTTAATATGGTACTGACCACCAAGCAAAAGAGTACTTTTTTCAACATATTGGTACTTTTTTCAAACATATATTTTTTTTTTTTTTTTTTTGGGAAATAAACTTAAAAATAAAAAACTAAGATACATAATTTTCAACAGCAAAATTCTGATGAGGATATCTGCCATTAAAATAATCAACAAGCTGTGTTGCCATAACCTTTTGATAAGAATTTGCCAAAACTTTAAAAAAAATATGATAAAATCTGCGAAATCGTAAAATGAAGAAAATCGGCTAAGATTAAAACAAAAAAAATTTTTAAATTTGCTTACAATATGATAATCTTCTGAATTTTTATAAAAAACATGATGCTAAATATTTGATTAATAAAAATGAATTTAAGTTTTCTTGGGGTTAAAAATTTCAATTTTTTTAATCAGGCTTAAGTTCCTCGAATTAAATTTTCATTAAATTATTCTAATGAAGAAAGGAATTTCACAACACAAAATGAGTTAAAATTTTATTGATCATTTTATTTTTGACTGAGCTGGGGATCGAACTCGGGCCGAATTCACATGTTTCGAGAATAACCGCATTCTCTTCATCAGAGTTTTTGCAGTTTCACCCTTTCCATCACTACGACGGCTGTCAGTCTATAGTCAAACATCAATATTTTAACCAACGCAATTTTTTGGTGGATCGAAGTCCGCTGTAATTGATAATCAAGTTTTCAATTTATTTACGCCTCTTCCTCACTTGTGTTTTTTAGTACTTTTATCAAGAATTTTTCTTGAATACCAAAGTTCATTATTGTGTTTTTTTTATATTGAAATTTTTTCACAGCCTGAAGGATATTTAAATTTTTAAACATTGACCTCTTGCCATAGCTTTACAATAATTAGTTTTCTTGTGGTTAATTGAATCGTTTATGATTTTTAATACAAGTTTCGATTCATCTTGTTTTATTTTCATTTAATTATCCTAATGAAGAGAGGAATTTTAATATAAGTATATATCATAAATTTTTTTTTTTTTTTTTTAAATAATATTAAATTATTAATGTGACAAACGAATAAGTAAAAAAAATTTTATTAAGAAATGTTTTAAAAATATGTATGTACATATGTAAATTAAGTCGTTTGAAAAAATATTTTCCAAAATAAAAATACCTCGAAATTGGCGATGGAATATTTAAAATATTGATTCGAAATTTTTACGGAATAATTTTCTTGCTATATTTAACAATCTGAAAGGTACTGCGTTAAAAAAAGAGTTTAAAGTCAAATAAGGACCAGTCTCATATACATTTGGCATTAAGGTAAGATTAGGAGTCGGAGTTGAAATTTCAGCGGTTGGAGTCGGAGTTAGTACTTTTTGATGACGACTCCACAGCCCTAGTTGTCAATGTTAAAAAATAGCAACGCTAAATTTCTAAGCAAAGAAGTATAATAAGAAAAGAGTACTAAAACGGACGTGGGGGTACCTTGGTATTTTTGAATGGAAAAAGTACTAAAAATAGTACCATAGTACTAAATTTTCCATCACTGTTGTATACCCTTCACCACTAGTTGTGCAAGAGGGTTTACTAAGTTTATCATTCCGTGTAAAACTTTTTTTAATTTTCTTCTAAGACCCCTTGAGTAATTCTAAGTCCACTTAGTCATGTCCGACTGTCTGTCAGTCTGTTGAAATCACGCTCTTTTTCGAACGACTCAAAAGAAAAGAACAATTTTGTCGTCAAATTGTTTCTAGTTCTTCCTTTAAAAAGACCCTATAAAAAGACCACTTCAGAACGCGTGAAACTGTAGCGCATAACGCTATTGTAATAAAATTTGGTCCGTCAAAGTTTCACTCTGTCAAATTTCGTGAAGATTGGTACATAATCTAATTCAGGCAATATATAAAGCCCACTCTTAAAAAACACTTTAGTACGTCTAAAACCGTTACGAATCAAAATTGTTTAACTGTCGGTGGAGGGTATCAAAGAATCGGCACAGCCGAAAATAGCACTCTTACTTGTTTATTTTGAATTTTTGGAGTGCTTAAAAGTGGTGTTTATATCTAAGCCGCTAATATATTGTTTTGTATTTTTAAAGTATTTTTGTGGTTTAAGTTGTTAACTTTGGAATCATAACAGATCAAGTTAATATTCATATTTGTCGATTTTGTAAAGAACTCAACTAGTTTTTTTATTATTTTAAAATAGAAGTCGACCTAAGAGACACCCTGTAAGACAAACAGGAAAACAAGAAAACCTAACAAATATTTAGGTAACGAAATTTTAAGACAATTTGATGGTCGTGCACGCCTGGACTTAACGTTGTAATAGAATATACAGTGTATATTTATGGCACCATATTATGGGGGCTTCATTCACAAATAATCAAAAACTTCTTTACTTTGTTGGTCACCCACAAGATCACCGGACAATTATGCGTCTTGGTGCTGCACTTCAAATGGAAGAAATTTAATAAATCACTGCTAATCAGAGTCCAAACTCGTATCAGGATAACCTTTAGATCATGTAAATAAATAAATCCTCAAGTTGTCATAATTGACGTACATTCTTCCGTTAATTTTAGCAGGCTTTGGCTCCGATTTTACCACCCCATCGAGAGTTAAAATATTTCAGAAGTGGGATTTATATGGTATCTATAAATTATGAACCAATCTTTATAAAAACTGACCTCACAGCAAGGTGCCTCAATGGCTTTGGTAAAAGACATATTGGACGCTCGCATTATTTCACGAATAAGTTTTTAAACTGGCTTCCACGTTCTCCTGGCAGTTTTCTTTTAAGATAATTGAAAAAAAGTACATGTAAACAAGCCAATAACCAACCCCCAACGAAAAACCAACATTGGAAATGAACTAACCATGAGTGGCACTCCATTGCGCAATTATTGCCCTTCTGATTGCTTGAGCAATTATTGCTTAAGGTGCCCGTGGACGACATGTTTTTTACATCTGACTTGTCAAATTTCCCACTGTAAAATACATACATGTCGTGTGTTACCTTTAAAACATTGCATCTGTAAAAGTCAGACGCAAAGTCATCTGACAAAATTTCAATTAGAGCATGTTCTATTTTGTTCTGACATCAGCTGTGTCAGAAATCTATGCCTGGGAAAAACCGGCAGCGGCGGTGCACTATTGACGGCTAAAGTTAATATTTTACAATACCGATGTATGTATGATAATTTCACCATTGAATATTAATTATGTTCATATAATATACAAACAAAACGTTTTATTATAATATCCTAAATTGGTTTCTTCGAATTTAAAGAAAACAATGTTAAGATGGCTGAACTCTTTTACGGGGCAAATAAAAATTTTTGTGGCGGCAGCACGAAATTTTGAAACCGAGAACGATGTCAGAAACAAATTACATGTACGTGTTTGACCAAATATTATAAACCTTATGTAAAAAAGCAATTTTGATAGACATTCACAATTACATATGACTTGAAAAGTTGACAAGTCAGATGTAAAAACCATGTCGTCTACAGGCATTTTTAGCAATCTGCTTTCCAATTAGTTGTCATTTCTGACATTTCATTTCTCTGTACGTTTGTTTGGCAAGGCCATTTTATGTGTTCTCCAGCAATATAATCAGCGCACGTATTGCGCCATTAAACTATTGCGCCAATTAATGTTAGTTTTTGTAAGAGAATTATCAATATTTTAGGATGGTTGCTCCACATTTGGGTTTATAACTTTTTTCTGACTAAGCCATACTGGGCTTCAGTCTCAAGCTGGTCAGGATAACAAGAAACAGTTTGAAGCTAAAATTTTTAATTTTTTTTTTTTGGAGTTCTGAGACAGTCCGACGTGGTTAAATCGACTTAGGGCTAATAAATCAGTGAGTGTTTAAGCGCTGGTTTAGTTGAACTAAACTTAAATTTATATGTAGTTTAAACTCAACAGTTGTAAATCAGTGTCCCATGTATTATATGTAGCGTAAAAAGTAACATGTGGCAGCACTACGATAAATGTTGACAAATTCATATGGTTTGTATTGGTAGTTTAAACGCCCAATTTTATGCGTTTAAAGCTGGTTTATATGTTTTCTGATTTATAGATTTGTTGGCTTAAACACATTTTAAACCAATAATAGAGTTTAACTTGCTCTAATTTATTAGCCCTTAGAATTACTCAAAGACCCAGAATATAATATATATACTTATGGGGTCTTGGATGAATGTTAAAAAGTTGCACATGGAATGACAGACTTAGTATACCCTCTTTTCCCCCAACTGGTGGAGAGTATACAAATGTACGGTACACAAACAGATGTACGACACATACTTTCCTACATATAATTATAATTTATTTTTCAACAAATAAATGTGTAACATTGTATGACAATAGAAAAGAGTGGAGAAGAGGTGATGACCACTTTGAGTGAAATAAAAAAAAAATTAATGTGTTTATTTATTTACAGGTAAGTTTTAAGTTAAAAAAGTGTTTTTTTTTTGTTGCCCACATTTATAAGACGACGTTCTATTACCAGTTTCGTTTAAACGTTCATTTGACGGCAAACAGTTAAGACGTCCATATAGCAACAAATATAATTTCACTGAACTTCTATACCGGTAAATCAATTAAAAAACAAACGTAATATAAAAAATTAAAAAAAAAAAACAATATTTAATAACTTTAACTGGAAACACCAGAAAAAAGTACTTTCAAGAGAAACATTTAAATGAAGAACAATTAAGTTTATTGTGATCATCAAATTAATTAAATTATAAATTTGGAAAAAAAATAATTCTTAGGCGCGTTGTTTTTAAATAAGACGTAATTTTTGGTTTATTTTAAAATTCTAGTGTCTGTGAGTTCCAACAAATGACGCAGACCAAAAATTAGAGTGCAACCGTTTAGAGAGATCACAATAATGATATTGTTCATGTGATAATTATGATGGTTTTGTTTTCCTTATTGATTTGTAAAAAATAAAAAAATAAATCATTTTATTTGAATGATCTTGAATCTTATCGCTATTAAAACTTGAAAAATTATTTAATTCTTAAAAAAAAAAATTAAAAAATATTGAAATTGTAGCATTAGAAAAAAATATTGAATATTTGTTTAGTTTCACACGTTTGGGCAAAGTGTTTTATACGCTAAAATAAGTAAGATCGCTGTGATTGTGAGTTTTTTTTGCTGTTTTTGTGTGCTTTTTTTCATAGAAATCACTAAGAATATAATAAGAAAAAAAAAAAAAAACAAACATTATAAAAGTTAATTGTTTTAAAAACCTTAATTATTTAACAGTTTCCTGTTGTGATTCAATAGTGAATTTTATGGTTTTCGTAAATCTTAATTAAAACACCTCTGCCCATTTAAAAATTAATACACCTCTGACTTAAAAGAAACTTAACAACTTTTTAAAAAGACTTGATAAAGAAAGCCAAACTCAAAAATACGTATCTGTGTATGACAAATAAGATTTTTATTTAATCACAAAAACAAGAAAAAGAAAAAAAACAAAATCAATACAAAAATATTTTTTAAAACTTTTGAAATAAAATTCATAAGAGTTTAACAACAACTCTCAAAGAAACGCAAAATTTTTGAATACAATTATTTCGTTTGTTCTATCATATACATAAAAATATTAAAATTCAAAAAACAGGTTAATTTTGCTAATAAAATCAATCAAAATGTATAAATATGGAATTCCCAATTTTATACGCACTTCCAATTAAATTCTAGAATCTAGAAAAACAATATTTTCTAGTTAAGAACATGCCGAAAAATATCTTAAGGATTATCTGAGTATCTAATTATTCTTTTTTTTTCATAATATATTATCGACTAGCAGAATCTGCTGCGCGTTACTAAACTTTAATCTGGTTAGAAAAGAAATGTTATATTTAAAAAGGCCTTAATATATACATATTTAATATTCATACATATATAAATACTAAAATGGGATGAATTTGGTAAAAAATTTATTTCTCTGTAGATATCTGCACAATTTCATTTCAACAGACATTCGAATCATTGAACATTTTTTAAACTCTATACTGTAGTGTTGCCGTCGCAGACAAATACTGTGCGAATGTGTAGAAGCAAAAAACAAATGATTCACTATCGTGGAAGTCAAATGAGAAATGGGAATAAAAATTACATCAAAAATTAATAACAGGGGATTTTGAAATACATACGAGCATGTTCTAGAAATCGAAATGAAGTGCAATTGTAATCGAACGAGATTTTGATTTGAAATATTTTTTGCTGTTTTTAGGAGCTGTTTTGTAAAGATAATTGGTCCTCAAAGTATTAAGTAGGTTAAAAGGAATATTGTTATGAACTTTCTTTACTGGCTCGTTTTCAAAATTTTTCCGATTTTAAATTCACTTTATTTCCATTTATACCCGATAGTGTGAGTTTTGGAGATTTCTTTGATAATATTGCAACGAACATTTTTGCAAAAACAATTCTAAAGGTAATTTTCAAATACTTTTTTTTACTGCATTGCAAACTTTTGAAAGAAATAAGTACTGTCAGGTGTGTATTTCTTTGAATTCTTGCACCCTCACAAAACTCTTTCAATTGTGAGAAAAACATTAACCCATACATACAATGTGTCATTGTGGTTGTGCACAGACGTTTTGTTCACACATTTGGTTTTCAAATCGTTACCTAAAACGCAAATTGCACTAACTAGCCAAAAATCATAGATTGTCATTTTTTCATTGACTCTGATGTATTACATAAACACAAATGTCCACAAAAATCGTTGGAATTTTTTGACCAACATTAGCGATCTTATTGACAAAAAAAAAAAAAAAAAACGATAAACCCTAAAAGTCAAAACAACTGTTAGTATTTTTTAATTGGTTAGTACAGATCTTGGAGTGCTACTCCAGAGAAGGAGCTTCTAGCGATTGGTAGGTTTAACTGTCAAACAATTTATTTAATAAAGAATAATAAATTATAAACAGTTTACCTCAATTTATCAATTTTAATAGTTTTTCGCGTCTTCTGTAAAATTTTCCAAATTTTTTGATAGGGCCGTTGGAATTTTAGGTGACGAAATACATTTATTCAGGCCGTTAGTTTAAAAATAAGAAAACAAATATCAACGCCTACTCTTAAATTCTGATTAGTTACTTTAAAGTGGATAGACCATTAAATTTCATTAGAGTACTTTTTTAGCATCATACGGAGTTTGATGTTCTACGGTGGCAATTCTGTCTAAGCAGAATTCCGTGGTTCTTAAATAAACTAATAGATCTAACAATGTCAGTAAGGACTGACCGCCGCTACATCTGCTGCTATTCAATGGGCAGCCGTGAAAAGAAAACACGATGACAGCTCACTTGGATAGTATAGATTTAATCTAAGAAATTAGTTTATTAAAAACCTTAAAAACTAGAATAAACGCAAAAAAGTACGACAATGCAAATTACGTGCTTCAATTAACCATTGCAACATCATTTGTATTTTGCTTTAAATAAAATACTCGCCAATTTCCGAAAATTAAATAAAAACTTGTATACGTTCCCTTGAAAAAGTACGGAAAATTAGAAATCCTGCCCACATTTTTTTGAAAATCGATAGTTGAGACCCTGTTCTTGAGTTTAAATTCCAATAATGTTCCTTAGAGAAGACAAAAAACTGGCATCTTATTTTCGGGACCATATAACGTGTTTATAAACAACCGTCTATATACACCGTCTTCACGAACCATTGCTGTGCTTAGTCTGCATTCACACGTTTCATCTTTTGATGCTCAAATCCTGTGTTTTAAGGAGAGGGAAGCAAGAAGAAAAGGGGTTGGTACAGAAATGCATGTACTTGGGTAGTACGCCTTGTGTTCTCATTCGTAGGTATATGCACAACAATGGCTTTTTGTAAATGTTGTCTTTTCTTTTTCTCCTTGGTTCGCTTTGAATAAAAGTGTTGTTGTTTTGAAGCAAAAAAGTTGAAACCGGTTGCTGCGTATGAACATAATGGCATCTTCAAAAGGGAATTGAAAAGAAGTTGAGCATCAACAGTTGAAACGTGTGAAAGTAGACTTAAGCAACAATCAACTTCATGTGCACACATGAATTTTGATCGTGAAGACTGCTGCTGGCGATGTTTTGTTTTTGTTCAAACATTTGTTCTCAACGACGCACATTGGGTTGAATCGGCTTCAAAATGGCTCTTAGCTCAAGGATTTTAGAATTTCTTTTTTCTTTTGTTCATAATCAATTAAAAAACAAAAGTATTCAGGCCGAGTAGCATAAAATACTTTGTACTATATATGCGTCGCTTTTTCTAGTAACAACGAAGTCGATATACCGGTTATCTTATGAGCTTTGTACCATATCATACGTTTCCCATTACGCAAAGTACTAAAGTTGGGCAATTTTTCACGTACGTTGAGTTATTGAAAGCCATCAGTTTGTTTTGTGATTTGTTTTACTGGCTGTTTTTCAAAATAAAATAAAAATTTTCGCTTTTGAAACAACAATAAAAAAACTCAAATTTGTTTTTGTTTTCAATATCAATTTCTAACCGAAAATTTTTATTTTAGTTCGAAAAGTCCCAATTTATACGTTGCAAGTCTTATTGATCAGCTTGCTACTTTATTGGCGAGAGAGACAAGGGGAAAATAAACGAGTACTCAGCTTGATGTACACATCATATACGTTTTGTTTTCTCATTCGTAAAGCAAAAAGCGCACGCATATGTGTGTACGTCATACATAAAAAAGTAATATTTTGGCAATAAGACAAGCATTGTGTGAACGCCGAAGCTGATTCAAAGAAGAAAATGTGATAAGTTTATCAATAAGACCTGCAACGTATGAATTGGGACAAAACATGCAGTTAATTAAATTTGTTGTGTTGTGTCTCATCAAAAATAAAACAATATACAAAATAAAATAAAAAAACTAAAACTAAAAAAATTGTTTCGGTCTTGATAAAAATAACCGCCATTCCAGTGTTCATTGTGTGCCACTCCTCCGTTTTTACGTTAGTGTCAGTAGAAAAAAGCGACGTATAAAATACAAAGGATTCTATGTGACTAAAAAAGTTTGTATGTTTGTGAGTTTTTTCTACTATAACGCGAAAACGGCTAAATGGATTTTTAAGAAATTCGGTAGACGGATAGCATATGGACTAGATTAAAATAATGGGTAATTTTTAAGAGGCAAAACGGTGAATATTTGGTACTAGTGGTTCTTTTTTACTTTTTGAAAAATTTGGTATACACAAAGCTTATAGCACACAATAACATACACTGTACTTTGTGGAGTCTAAAATGAGCAAAATCTGGTACTTTTAAAACTTCTAATTTTAGGACTTTTTTCCCATTTCGATTAATTTGGTATACAATAGTTTATTGTGACCGCAGTCACGGTCAAAAGCTAGTATTTATTAAAAATGTATTACATACTTAAAAATTTTATTAGCAAAAATCATGATATTCACTTAATCATCAGTATCATCGTCATCATTACTGTCTCCATCGTCATCGTCATTGTGATCGTTTTCATTTTAATTATAATCTTCATTGTCATTAATATTATCAGAAAATATTAGTAAGTCTAGAACTATCTAAGGGAAATCGGATTTTTCGTTTCATTCTTCTTGAAAACGTGCGATATAACTGGGCCCGAACTAATAAGACTTTTTTACAAAAACGCATCAAATTAAAATTCTTTTAGCCGTGGGCCTAAGTGCCTGAAGTTAACGCTTCCATTTAAAATTTATGCGTCTGAAGAAAAAGAAATTGTAAGATTGAAGAAATAAAAATTTGCTAACTTTTAATGTACTCTGCAGAAAAACTGTGCGACCTACAACAACGAGTTTAAATGATAGTGATGTATAATGTTATCTACTTTTGCCCGATACTCAATTATATTAAAAAAATTAATTGTTAAAAATCGGTTTAACGTCTAACATCACTGCAGTAGCGGCTTATAGCAAATAAGCGCCATATTAATTGTTATTGTTGCTGTTTATATGGCTTGTCGTGACGTACTTTATCCCCACATCAACGAAAATGGAGAAATTATTTTGCCAATGTTTTCTTCTTGTGCACACAAAACAATGGCTCGTCAAGACGGTGTGTAAAGTCGCCTTTTTCTAATATCGGCTTTTAAATTCGATTACATGACCAACTTTTGTATTCTAAACATTTGAATTGTAAACGGTAATAAAACTCGTTTTAATTAATATTATTTAATTTATGTATCTTTTTGAATTATTCATGTTTTTTAAAGTAACAACGCAACTAAACTTTTTTTTAAGCTAAATGTTTGTAAACAAATTGTTCGTTTATTTCATTTTAAATTCTCCCTTCCTAATTAATTTATTTCTCACGATAATGTAAAAAATAATTAAATAAATAATATGACGTCATTATTATTCATAATATTTTTTATTAATTGTTATTTTTAAAATATGTACATACATATCGGTTATTTGCTGCAATAATGTAATAAGTCAAAAAAAAAAAAGCAAATTTCGACTTAATATCACTAATGCATAGTAAATCATTGTTATAAAGATATTGTAAATATTTCTAATGAAGATATTAAAAAATCAACTCATGAAAGAAGAATACAATTTTCTTTTTCCATCATGTTGATGCAGTTCAATAGAATAGACAAAAAATCATAGTTTGAAGAAAAAATACTATTTTATAAGTTACATTTTTTAATTTGCATGGTATGTAAAAGTGCTAAGTCGAATTAGCTGGTAGTGAGCTAGTCTATCAGTACCGGGGTTGCGGGTTCGATTCCCGCCAGAGACGCTGGCCTCCTGTAGACAAGCGAAAAGCTTCGCGGGATTTAGTGTAGGAATAATAAAAAAAAAAAAAAAAAAAAAAAAAATTTTTTGGTTTAATAATAAGTCAAACTACATTTTTTACTTTTCTGTTTTGTTCGGATCTTTTAAGAAAATCATACCTATTTATATACATATATATATATATATATATATATATATATATATAGGGGATTTCAATGGTCAAGTGACCAAACTTTTGAAATCGATGTCTTCCGATTTGGATGCACCATGGTTAGTCTTATTGGATAGTAGTTTAGACACAAATTTTTAACAAGACCGGTCAAAAAGTTTCTGAGTTATAGGGGGTCAAAATTTGACAATTTGGCCAAACCATTGTTCTTTCTCATCCATGTAACTTATTATCTATTGGTGTTAGCAAAATTTGTCCCAAACAAATTAGATAGCTATTTCTTCAAGCTTTCGCTTAGTGGGATGAGTGTAGGATATGTATAAAAAAATATAATTTCTAACTCAAGACGAGGATTTTTAAATTTTTTAGCATATGACTTCTTGACTTACAAATTATTTTTTTTTTATATATATCCCAATCGCATCCCACTAAGCGACCACTTTTACCTTAAAGGAAAACCCCTTTTGAGCAAAAAAAAAAAAAAAATAAAAAATACCCCTTTCAAAAAAATACAAAAATAGTTTTAAATTTAAAAAAAAAAAAAATTTTAAAAAATTAAAAAAAAAAAAAAATTTATTAAAGGACTTATGTGATTAAGATTAAATTTTTTAGATTATTTATCTATTTGTTTTTATTATTTTAATTTTATATTAATTTAATTATTATTACAAATAAATAAAAAAATTTAATTTGTCAACATCTCTATAGAAAAAAAGTGATTTTATTCCTGGGATTAACATATTGTGGGTATTACAGTTTCGAGGGAATGAAATGCTAGTTAGATATGTTATATACCGTCGGAAAGGTTAATTTGTCTAGCTTCTCAGCATAAGTTTTTAGAAACACTTACACATAAACGGGAAAAAATTCAAAATAGTGCATAAATGCTAAAAATTGAAAAACCCTCGTCTTGAGTTAGAAACTTTTTTTTTTTTTTAATACATATCCCACTCGCATCCCACTAAGCGACCAAAACTACCTAAAAGGAAAAAACATAAGCTTTCTTTTGAGCAAAAAAAAAAAAAAAAAATACCGTTTCCAAAAAAAAAAAATAAAAAATAAGTTTTAAATTTAAAAAAAAAAAAATTTTAAAAATTTTAAAAAATACAAATAATCGAAAGCTTGAAGAAATCGCTATCTAATTTGTTTGGGATAAATTTTGCTAACACCAATAGATAATAAGTTACATGGATCAGAAAGAACCATTCGGAAAAAAACACTCCTATAAAAATCATATTTTAGTGTAATGTGGGATAAGCACTGCTTTGCTAAATCTATTAGTCCACCATAAAGTAACTATTGAGAAGAAGATTCTTGAAATTGGCCCTTCGTAAATTAAAGGGCCATGACGCACAAGCAAATTAATGTCCCCGTTGGTTATATTGCCATATGTGAAGTTAAGAAGCCATTCCCTTATCTTCCCAAAATAAAAGCCTATTGCAGGTTTGATTATCTCCACACATTCAGTATCCCCTTTTTCCGAGCCCAGTCTCGCCAATTCTTCCGCCATTTCATCACCAGTGATGTTGCATAGAACTTGCACCCAAAATAGCCTCACTACATTCTCCCTCCCCTAAGATTTGTCTTAGAGCTGTTCTACAATCATTCACTAGCTTTAAATTCACAAAACAATCCATAAAGGCTCTAAGAGGTACCTGGCTGTCCATATGTTACCCCTTATTAATTCTACGGCCTTTAAAATCTCTAGAACCTCCACAAAAAATACACTGTCGTCGTCAGGAAGCCAATATCGCTCATTTGCTGCAACGTCGTCATTACTCAAATAATAAAATGTTGGAGTTAGTGATGCAGAATTGTCCGCGAAGTTTTTCTTAATATTGTGTATAAAATTCATATTTATATATTTTATACTTTCCCCTTTTGAAGAGAATTAGTCTTTATTATTTTCTAAGTGGTGCCAGCAAATTTCAACCGCGACAAAAGACCAAAGACAACCCTATATTTTCCACGTCGGGCCCAGGCGATAACCACCAATGCTTGTATCATTCAAAATCCTCCAACATTTTCAATTCCCTGATGGCTATTAAATCTGTGATTGCTTAAAAGCTGATTTAGTTGAATTTAACTTAAATTTATATGTAGTTGAAACTCAACAGCTGCAAATCAGTGCCCCATATATAATACGTAGCTCAATAATAATAAAGTGGCAGCACAATTATAAATGCTGTCAAATTCATACGGTTTGTATTGGTCGCTTAAACGCACATTCACATTCCATTCAATAGCCATAACATGTAAAATAACTTCAAAAGCAGCTTGAGAAGTGCCTTCAATGGTCCCTGACATGTCGGTCGAAGCAAACCTCTTAGCCTTAGACAGAAATTTCCACCTACTTGCCCAGCTACATTGCCTTGCACCAAACACAGCACACAGAAGGGGTCTCACCACCCATGTGTATACCATACCCCTACTGGCGGCCTGATTTCTCAGTTCCTACCTCTCTCTAAAATACTTTTTTATTCGTTAAATACATAT
This sequence comes from Pollenia amentaria, assembly GCA_943735925.1. Classification (NCBI taxonomy): domain Eukaryota; kingdom Metazoa; phylum Arthropoda; class Insecta; order Diptera; family Polleniidae; genus Pollenia; species Pollenia amentaria. The sequence goes on along the minus strand of OX031007.1, from coordinate 68,221,793 downwards.
AAGTTATATTTAGCAGAATTATGAATTAAAATTCCCCGAAAGTTTTTTCCGTTTTCTTATTTTTCGCAATTGAATTTTAATAGCAAAAATGCAAGGGAAAAAGCTCCCAGGGAATTTTTTTCATAATTGGGCTGAAATTCAAAACAAGTGAAAGAAAAATTCCCAAGTCCAAAGGTATAACATATTTAACAAAAATGGTGCTAAGTCACAAAAACCTTTGTAAAACAAAAATTCATAATATGTATTAAGTTGTCCATGTCTTGCATGTTAAAAAAGAGTCGACAGTAATACAAAACTGCATTTACCGATTTACAAATATTGAGAACTAAAGATTATACTAATAAGTTGTACATAACTGAAATTTAACAAATAGAATAAATTAGAAAAATAAAAAATGTTGAATATAATAAAGTTGCTTATGAAAAAGAAATAATTCCCAATATCTATTTGTTTAAATAGTTGAGTTAAATACATTCAATTTACGAAGGCCGTAGCGGGCCAGAAAATGCATTACATTCTGCTGGTGTCTAATAATTGTAAATTTTTCTGTACATAAATATACTTCATTGCTATCCAACGGAAAGCTAAGGTAAATGTAACAAGAAAATACAATATAATAGTCTGGTAGTGTATAAAGTCATTCCTAAAAAAATTTAAGGAATAGAGCTATTACAAAAAGCTTTATAAAATAATTAACTGAATTTTAACTCATAGAATAAATTCGAAAAATAAAAAATTTTGAATATAATAAAGTTGCTTATGAAAAAGATTATAATAAGTTGTTTCCCTCTCCTGTAAAATGTATTAAATTGGACTTAGCTCCTTTAAGAGTAAAGGTAACATATAGCGAATATCAATTTTAAAATTATTTTGGGAAATAAACAGATTTAGCCAAAAAGTCTGTGTGTTTTATAAATTATTTCATATTAAATAAATAAATGATTACAAAATGAACGTTCTTACTTCTTGAATAAATTTTTATTCGGCTGTTGTTGTTACTCACTGTATAACTTTGTATTGATGTTTCAGGGTTTTTCTAATATTTTGGTTTATCTGTGTATTTTTAATTGCTCACTGCCTTTTAGACGTATCGGATTTATTGGCCATAATTGTAACCAGGAAGTTTTTCAATATCGTGATAAGGACCTTTCAATATGGACTTCCTTCATTGACAGTTGATAGCGGCCTAATTGTTGAAACTACATCGGTCGAATTGGCTGCCATTTATACATAAGTCACAAGCCGCAGCAGCTCTAAGACCCAACATGTTAACATTTTTGTTAGAGAAATGATATTTATATCACGAACTGTATGTGAAGTTTCGTTCTGAAGTAGGAAATATTACTTTTCTTATATTCGTGTTTAAAATGATTAAATTATACGTTGTGTTTCATTAATTATGTACTTTGATGATCATATTCAAATTCGTTTATTTTGTTTATAATTAGCAATCGTTACGTTTGCTTAATTTTAATTTTAATATTAATAATTTTATTTCTTTTTGTTTTTCAGTTATATCGAAATGTGGAGAATTATTTTAATATCGACGTGTGTTTTATGGGGAGTTATGGATTCAGAAGCTGGTTAGTATTAATTTAAAACAACTTTAATGATTATGAAGTGTATTAACATATCAGTGCTGCCAATTTATTAATTGAGCCGCCAGATTTAGCAATTTCGGTTATGAAAAATTTCCTTCAAGAGTTTTGCAACAAAATAATTTGGTGAGTGCTGGTTTACACCCTACAAGTTTTCGCCGTCAAGGCTTGAGTTTTTAAGAGAGAGAGGAAAAGAAATGATATTCCCTTTTTCATTCTCACCTAAAAGTTCAAGACCTTACGGCTAAAACTTACCAGCACTTACAAAAGGTATAAAGGAATTAAGTCCTGTTATTATATTGGAGAATATGTTTTATAAGTTGATATATTTTAATGTCTGGAGGATATACGTCAAATTTTTTTAATTCTCAATAAAATTCCTATGGTGTTTTCCGCAGTCATTTAATAAATACCAAAATTTGTATTGGTGCTATTATATATTTGTAGTCTTGCAAACTTGCAAACACTGCTAAAGCTACGGTCACACTAGTCATATATTTGACGAAAAAACAGGACCAACAAGCAAACTAAAATATGGTTTCCCTCAATTCCAATATTTATTTTGTTTATAATACCATATCTTACATTAAACAGTTTTTTGCTTGTATAGTTAGCAGTATAGTTAATTTTATTTTGTGATTTTAATACCATGTTAAATATCATCAACTATTAACAAAAGTAGTGGTTATGTTTATTTGGTCAAATATGTAATAAGTGTGACCGTAGCTTAAGTTAAAAAAAATAAAAATTCTGTACATGGCCCAATTAGTAGGTCTGCTCGAAACGCCTGCTGATGTTTTTGTAGAGTTGAATTTTTATCGTTCAATTGTTTTTGACATCTTGTCCATTTTTTGCACTAACAAATGCATGGGGTTTTGACATCTTTAACATAATTTACACAAACAAAATGCGTATTGTTTTTTCCATTGTTGCATTGTTGTAGTTTTGCGCAGACCTACTAATTGGGCCATGATTCTGAAAAGGCCACCATTAAATTTTTTTTATATTGCCTCCCTAAGCCAATATCAACCAGGTTCAACTCTCGGTAAGTTACGCGCAACTTCTGGTTAAATATTCAAAAATCCTGCAAAAACTCTCTCTATAGGGATTGGCCTTAAAATTTTAACAAACGGTTTTGCCAGTGCGCTACTCATATCATATGTATATTTAATTATAAACATTTACTTTACAGTCGGTGCCTATGCCGGTAGCTATGCCAACTCAAACGGTGCCAATGGTGGTTATGTAGGTAACTACAATGACTACGATGACTTTGCTTATGCTCCACATTTTGGATTTGGTTTCTTGGATCCCTTTGCCTTTCATCAACAATTGACTTCTCAAATCTTATCCCAACATGCAGCTCAACAAAAGTAAGACCTGATTAAGAATTGAAGAACTTATAAGAAAATTTTCAAATCCATTAAAATCTTTTGCTTCGTTTTGGTTCTATTAATACATGCTAATTTTAATGCTTGTAACTAATATATGTAGTCTAAAATATAAAAAAAATCTTTTCTTAGTGCTATTGCTTCGACAATTTCTTCGGGTGATGCTGCGGTGACTGCTGACGCTTCTAATCTGCCTAATGACATACCAGATTATGATGAGTAAATATTTTCTTCTCTATGAACTGTTTCGATTTCTTTTTATTGGCTTAAAATCAATATTCAAAATTTTTATATATCAATCTTACAGGCTGTTTTTGGAAAATGAAAACAAAATTTCGTGTGCGAAATTAATATTATAAGAGAAACAAATTTTCTTTTTTATTGCTGTTTTCAATATAATTTCTCACACGAAATTTTGTTTTCATTTTCTAAAAACTGGCAGTTATTATTATTCATTATTATATTAAAATATTATTAAAATCTTTTTTTTTAGTCAAATTAATCGCAATCATGCTGCCATCTTTGATAACATCAGACGTCAAAACCAATACAGCTATAGAGGAAACAGTGGTAATCGCTATGCTCCCCATTACGCAGCTGCAGGTGCTTCTATTGGACCCCGTGGTGGTTTCCAAACTGCTTACATTAGCCCCCACAACTCTGTAAATTTCTACTTTGAATTAATTTTGAAATGTTGTCTTATAAACCTCTTAAATTCCAGGCTTCTCCCAACATTGTCAATCGTTTCTCTTCTAGCAGCCCCGGTGGCTATAAAGGTGTATCCGTTAGCTCTTATAGTTCCAGTGCAGATGTTAATGGTAAGAGGTACGGCAATCGTGGATCTCAAACGACCATCAATGACAATGGCCGTGTTACCACTTACAGAGTCCATTCCTAAATTATTCATTTCTGTAAATTTTTTTTGATAAGTTTTAGTTTTTTTCTTCTTAAATTATTTGTTAACATTTTTTATTAAAATTGTACTTGTATCTATTTTTATATAATAACGAAAAAGACACACATACTCCGCAACAAAAATTGTTAATGAAATAAAATAAATACTATAAATTATTTAATACTCAAATTAACCTAAACGTGTATGATTTGAGATAAATTTAGGAATTTTGTATCTATACGGAGGATGGCTTTCAATACCTTCTTTAAATATCGGAAAAGGTATAAGTTTAATTTTCCTTCCTTGGCTCATTTATATTTTATTACTTATATTAGCTTATGCCTAAAAGTATGTAACACTTTGTAACCTTAATCATGACAGGGTAAGAATGCGTTTTTTGCATACAACAAAAAGAATGTACCCTACAAGAAGACTACCGGGCATTTTAATTGTTAGATGTTTATTAAGAGCAAAATAAAAAAACTGACCGAAAACTTGTATCATGTGTTTTCGCCTCTCTCTCTCTAACTCGTTATGTGTTTCTCTCTCTAACTTATTAATTCAATGTAAAATTGTTGCAAGTGTGTTAGTAAATTTTTTAGTTTTGGTTATGCATTTGTTGTAGGGTACATACATATCAGTGCTGCCACTTTGTGGGTAATAACCCGAATTTGGTGTCATGTTTACTGTCGTAGGTAGAGCATGGTTAATTTTTTTGAGGTGTAGATGAGGTGCAATTTGTAATTATTTCGTTTTAAAACAAATAATATAAGGATTTGATTTCAGTGATAAAACTTACCAAAGTCATTGTTTCTTTTAAAACTAAAAAATATTTATCGTTTTGCAAGCAAGATAATAAATAGTGCCAGATGGACCATTATAATTCGATAAATATGAGATTCGTAGTAATGAAGAACGCGAAGTTCTGAATCCATTACAGGAGTTTTATTTACTAAAGAATGTTCAAAGGAACGGAAATTACCATTTTGAAACTTTCACAGATATATGCAACCAAATGCGAAAGTAGAACTCTTTAGTTTGAGTTTTTATTATAATTAAGTTATGTGCTTTTTACACAACACAAGTGATTGTATGTGTAGTAAAATTTTTATGAAAAACACTTAGTTTTTTGAATATCTTTAAAGTTATTTTTTTTAAATTGATTTCAAATTGCTATATGAATCTCAATAGTTTGACTAATCTAAGAATCTAAGTAATTTGACATTTAAGCGAATTTTTTGTGTTTGTATGTCCATGCCAACATAGTGAAGAAATAATTATTATCAACGTGTGTTACACATAAAAATATTGGTTCTATTATACCGATCGACTCGGAATCAATATCTGAGTCTGTCTAACGATGTCCGTCTGACCGTGTAAATCTTGCGCGCAAAGTACAGGTCGCAATTTTAAAGATAATTTAACAAAGCCCCCAATAAAAACTCCTTTCCGTTATAGTCTTTGTAGCCATTATTGTTATTTGAATATTTAGAGAAAATTGGGCCCAAAAATATTTTATTTAACCCTAAATCCTATTACTAACTTTATTTTGGAATCGGTTCATATTCGACCATAGCTCCCACAAAACTCCCAAAAATATCTTTTAAAACCATAACTTCCCATAAATGTTGATAATTATTAATATACAATTTGGCGATTATAAAAGCAAGATAAGTACGATCATAGACCATAGGTCCGATATAAACCCACTCCCTAGAACAATGGTGCGCAAACCATAGAACAATTGTTCAAAATCAAGTCACACACATTCTTATGCTCTTGTGGTTAGTAGCGATTGTCGACTCAACGAGACAACGTCGTATGTACATGAGCACGGGTGTATGACTGCTTCTTTATTTTTTCAGATTTTATTTACGTATTTTTTGTAGGTGCACTGAACAAAATAAATTGTTTAATTATGGCATGTAAAAAATATTTTATGATTAAAAATGCTTTTGGTAAGATGTAATGCCTCTTTTGTCATTAAACATTTAAAACAATGAACAAAACTCATTTTTAAAAGGCATTTTTATATCTTTTATAGCACTTCTATGAAAAGTTTAGTGAAAAAAAAATCTTTTTCAATTCTATAAAGTATTTATCAAAAATAATTTATTTAAAAGTTTACTTTTTCTTTTATATTTAATTTATTTTCAAAACAAAAAAAATTACAAAATTGTTCACACCGTAAAAAAATAACAACAGTTCTTTTAAATTTCACAACTTTTCTCCCAGTGCACCTGTGGTTTTGTCAGTGTATTTGTGAGAGAATTTAGTTTTGCGCATCACTGCCCTAGAATCACTGTAAGGGCTAATAAATTAGAGCAAGTTAGACTCTCTTTTTTGTTTAAAACGTGTTTAAACCAACAAATCTATAAATCAGAAAACATATAAACCAGCTTTAAACGCATAAAATTGAGCGTTTAAACCACCAATACAAACTATATGAATTAAACAACTTGTATCGTAGTGCTGCCACATGTTACTTTTTAAACTACATGTAATACATGGGAGACTGATTTACAACTGTTGAATTTAAACTGAATAAAAATTCAAGTTTAGTTTAACTAAACCAGCGTTTAAGTACTTTCTGATTTATTAGCCATAAGACGGAAAAATGTCATATATTTAGAAGAAGATTTGTAAATAATATTCGCCGTTAAGAATTCTTATATTAATCTTAACCTTACAACATAATTTTTTGGCCGGGTCCATAATGGATACCAACTACGAAAAAATCTTGGAAAAATGGCTTTTAATCCTTTTTTTATTAAAACTAAACGTTAATTTGAAATCACGTGCAATTTCATCCCAATGCTTCATCTCAAGGGTAATTTTAGATTTTGCTGGTGGCAACACTGATAAATATACTAAAAATCCGTATGAAAATCTAATGAAAAATTGTCTTGCTCATTATAAAAAAGCAAGCCGATGCATAATGTTGCTATTTTTGAAATAGAGGCCTAAAGTCTGTTTTTTGCCGCCAATTCTTAATTTTAAAAACAAATATTAAAGTTAATACCTGAAAACCTCGGAACCCAAAAAATTAAGATCTGTAAGTAAATATTTACCCTACAAACAGGGTGATTCAATATGCGCCTTTTTATTATATAACTGAAAAGTATGATTTTGTAATAAATTTTGAAAATTCAATTGCTGTTTTATTTTCAAAAGGGTTTTTATGAAGTAAACTGTTTTGGTTAAAATGGTTTCCTAGCTTTAATATCAATGGAGATAAATGTTTCTGCCACTTTTGAAATCGTTTTCATATTATTTTTAAAAATGGGTAAAATTTTACACAAATTTAATATTTGATGGAGTAGAACCTTAGGGAATTTCTAATATTTCGTAAAATAGCTAGTACCATTTTAAAGTCTTTCCTTAATTAACATAGCTATTTTGTTTTGATTTCTTTTGCTCGTTGGGAGCTAAATAAATTTTTCTGACTAAAGTCTTTTTACTCTTTACCACCATACATGTGTAAATGCAATTTTTATCAGAGTTGAAAGTGCGAAGCACAGTGTTGCGGCAGGCTAATCTATCCGGAAAGAAATTATAACTTTTCCTGGAAAACAGCTAGAAACGTGAAATTTTTAATTTCTTGTTGAAATTACTCTTTGTGCCGAAAATGGGCGATATGCGTGAATTGGGCGTGGCACTTATCATAGAAGCTCATTAAAAATTTTTGTCCCATTTTGTGACTTCAACGGATTTATATATAAATGTATACATTTTAAGGCCCCCTGAACCCATTTCGACCATTTTCGGAGTGGCGTCTGTATGTGTATAAGAATCCAATCGAACAAGGGCTTAGCGTAACCCCCTTATGCAAAAAAATTAATCTTAGTTTACCAACACATTAAGCCCAGCAAACGATTCATATTCTTTTACATCTTCTTGTATGAAAGGATCTGGAAGTAATGATATCTCTTCGTCACAAAATAATTTCGAAAGCTAAGAGATGGTTGTGTTGAAAAATTCGAAATGAATGGATCTGATGACAGAAGCCTAAAATTGAAAAGAAACTCTCTTTCTTTCTTTTTCGACATTTTGCTGGTATTTTGTCCTCCATGGATACAATTCTACGTATAATTTCGCAGTGTCCATCGTATATACCGGAAATGCTGCCACATTAACTGCATGACATGGTTGGTTGGTTGGTTAGTTATCGTTGTAGCACGCCCCAGCTAGGCGTGCTGCAAATAGAGACGACAGTGACTCCGTTTTGATCCCACACAACTCGTCAAGAGTAGGAAACCCGTCCCAAAGCGTGACCCGGGGCAATGCTGAGGCAGCTAGAGCCAGCCCGTTACGTTGAGATATTTTACGAAATTGCCGAGTTTCAGCCGCGATATCTCAGAGTCCTTATAGAAGGTAATTCCCAAATTATCCATATCGTGTCGAATTAAACACTGGGCAATCACATAAGAGATGAAATACTGTCTCCTAAATTCCTGGTTCTTTGCAGCGAAATGGCAAAAGCAGCTCCAGTCTTGGCCAGCCGGTCCGCCTCTTCATTGCCATAACTGTTCATTGCCAAACTATGTGACTGCATGACATAGTTCTGAAAATGATTCTTAATAATTTGATTAAACTTTTATTTACACCCGTTATTTGAGATGCTGAGGAAGGTTGTTGAAAAATGTTCTGGTTGTGTTACTGTCATTGGTGCTTCCTTCTCCTGGTTAAGGAATATCAATGCTTTTTTCCTTGCAATGCATTAATAACTTCGTCATTTATTTGCTTCTGAAAAGTTTTTTGGACTCACCACGAGCTTGCCATATTTATTCAGATTACAGGTCACAATTAAGGCGATAATTTGCTGAAATTTAGCATAAAGGTTCTAATTATATAAACAAACAAGAATTAAGCCTATTGAAATTGTTGAGGATCGGTCCATAATTTCACATAGCTTCCATTTAAGCTTGTTTCCGGAATAGAGTCTTTGTACCCATAAACCACTTTATTATCTTGGTATTTAGATTAAATTTGGTCCAGGCTTATTTGATTGCAATCTAAATCATCTTACCAAATTTTTTGGAATCGGTCCATATCTCCCATAAAAAATACTTGGTATTTACATAAAAATTTAAGACAATAAGATATGCAATAGCTTTTATGTCATGACGAAATGCTGTGCTGGTAGGCCCAAAATTAACCATACGTCCCATACGAACGCCCATCCTAAAATCACTTAAGGACTAAAAAATCTCATATAGATGAAGATAATTAAATACTATTCGGCACAAAGAACTTTAACATGGACTTTAACTTCATAACATAAGTTTGTTGTGGTGGGTCCATGATTGCCCATGAGTCTCAAGTAGGGTTCACTCTGGAAAATTGGTTTTAAATACTGTGCTGTAGGGTATCATATGGTGGCTTGACCGACTAAAATTTTTTACTTCTTTAATTTCAAGTTTGTACAAAAAATAAATATAGTACACACATTCCAGGTCATCGCACAGTGTGGCTTTTTGCAGTTTTGGTGACCGAAAGTTAAAAAAAATAAGTTCGCCGACTGTACTTATTTTTTTAAATGTGATAGGAGCACAGGTATTACAAAAATATGCTGAAGAAGAAGAGGAATGGTAATGAATATAACGGTTATCAAATATTCAGTAACAAGAAAAGCTTAAAAACATCCTTTTTAAATTTGAAATTTAAGTGATTTAAGTTTTGTTGTAATAGTTTTTTATGCATATTATTGTTTATACCGTTATTTTTTCTGCAAATTTGATTGTTGTATAATATAATATATAATTATGCCAAACACTCTGTGAAGTAAAAATCCACTTTAAGGTGTCCGTAGACGACATGTTTTTTACATCTGACTTGTCAACTTTTGAAGTCATATGTAATTGCGAATGTCTGTCAATATTGCTGTTTTACAGAAGGTTTATAATATTTGGTCACAAACGTACATGTAATTTGCTTCTGACATTGTCTATGTTTTTTCTCTGTAGTTATGGAATAAGCCGAAGTAGTTCTTTGTTTCAGAATAGCGTTCTGCCGCCACAAAAATGTTTATTTGCGCCGTAAAAAAGTTCCGCCACCTTAACATTTTTTCCTTTAAATTTGAAGATACCAATTTAGGATATTATAATGAATCGTTTTTTGTTTATATATGTACATAATTTCTATTCAATGGTGAAATGATTATACATATGTATATCGGTATTGTAAAATATTTACTTAAACCGGCTAATGATTCCGTCAACAATGCACCGCCGCACAGTGGCGCCCGTAGAGCAAGCGAGGTTGCAAAAATCAAAATTTTCATGAGTGCCGACGAAGTTTAGAATAAACCCATGTTATAGGAAACTTTTCAACGATTTCAAATATGCCACTCTTAATAATATCACATTTTTAGTTTAGAAGATATAACCGTTCAAAGTTGACCGACTTTCTGTTTTCAAAAAAACACAAAATTTTTAGTCAATTTGTTGCGATTTCAGGTGTAATATCACGAAAAATAGGTAACGAATCGCCTTATTTTTTGTTTGTATTGATTGATGTATTTATTAAATGTATAATGATAAAAAAAAAATTAACTGTTTGCTTTGTGTTTCTCCTGGTAAATCACTATTTAAAAACTATCCGTTTTTTCACTATTTTTCAACTTTGACGGAAAATAAAAAAAAACTATATTTTTCTATATTTGCCATATTTGCAAAACCTGTTCTTTGATTATTTCTTTACATAATTCAAAAGGTTTTATCTGCCCGTACGTGCCCGTTTGGCTTCTAGAGGTAAAAAAGTTTAAAAAGACATGGTTGCAGAAATTGTATGGCGTCCATCCCTTATATGTTTTGACTGACAGTAGTCAAAAAAACATACTCATTGAAATTAGCAGGTACGTACCTCACATAAACAATACTTTGGCGTACAAATGGTCAGGAACAATATTGACTTATGGTCCCTACAGGTAGGCACAAATCTTATTTGGACACGTGCATAATATCAAAATTGCATTATTCAGCCTAAATCCATATGTATGCAGGGAACAGGTAAATTTTTAGGCATGGTAGCATAAACCTATATATTGCAAAATAAGCATAATGCCTAGATTAGTCTACGCCTGAAAGTTGGCGCAACAATTACTGAAACCATTAAACAATTTAAGTACTGAAAACATGGCGTTAAACAATTTAAAATTATTTGAACTGTTTAGAAAGTCAACCACACCAAAGTTTTTCACGGAAGTGAAAATTCTTCCTGAGAAGTTGACATTGATCAGCAAATGGGGCTGCGATGGATCATCCGGACAAAGCGTTTATAAGCAAAGGATATCTTCCGATGACGCTACAATATCGGACGGAAATATGTTTATGGCATCTGTTGTTCCTTTGCGGCTAAAATCGGATGATTCCCTACACTGGAAAAATCCACGTCCGCCATCAGTGCATTATTGCCGACCAATAATGTTTCAGTTTGCATGGGAATCGGCAGAACTCATAAGGACTACGGTGAAGGACATTGAAGAACAAATAAGCAAGATTAAGCCTACAAAGCTGCAAATTGGAGAAGGAAAATATATTGAATGCAATTACGAGTTCCACCTGACCATGGTTGACGGAAAAGTCGTAAACGAACTGACAGGAACAACCTCAACAATGTCATGCCCGATTTGCAAAAAGAGTCAGAAGAACTTTTTTCAATTCAATTCAATTTATTTCATATATAATATGTTACATCTCAATTTTATATAATTAGTTGTAAAGAGTTTAAGATTAGTATCTTTTTCTGCTTAATTATAATATATTTCAATTAGTTATCATATACATATATACATATAGACAGAATTATATTGGAGGTAAAAATTTAGCAAAAACCTATTTAAACCCCTTTTTTCGTTTTATTTTTATATTTTTTTTTATCGATTTTTTATTATTATTTGTCAGAAGAACTTTGGTAATTTAAACGATTCTACAAATGAGGAGAATTACGAATATGGAATGTTACCATTGCACGCAAGGATAAGGTGTATGGAATTCTTGCTAAAACTGGCATATACCCTACCACAAGAGGAGGAAAACTTCGATGAAAATACATCAATAAAGGATAAGGAAAAGATCAGAAAGAAGCAAATACAGGATGCTTTTTTTAAACAAGTTGGACTAAAAGTAGACTGTCCCAAGCACGGATACGGTAACTCAAACGATGGAAACACTTCTAGGAGATTTTGTGAAAATGATGAGGCAGTAACTAGAATCATTGGAATTGACAATCAAATCGTGAAAAGATTGGGCACGATCTTGGATGTTTTAAACTGCAAAGAAAATGTAAATTCTACAAAATATGGAGAATATGCGTCGAAAACTGCATCTCTTTTAGCAGAAATGTATCCACAAAAGAAGTTGACACCGACCGTCCATAAAATATTGGCGCATGGCAAATATATAATTGAGTACCAGTCTTTCCCAATTGGAGAGCTTTCTGAAGAAGCACAGGAGTCTCTTAACAAATTTTATAAAAAATATAGATTGCAGAACACATTCAAAGCATTCAAAGGGTAAGGCAAAATGAGGACCTCTTCAACATGTTGGCAGCATCTTCCGATCCACTTATTTCTTCCCTGCGGCATGTGAAGTCACGAATAGAGTTACAAAATAATTATAGTTTAGAAATGGTTAGTCTTTTAGATATACCTTCTCTTACGAATTGTGATGAATATTTTACAGAAAATTGAAAAAATAAATTTTAAAAAAAAAATTATTTTTTTTTTAATTTGTTGGGTAATAATTTAAAACATAAAACCCTAAAGAAAAAAAATAAAAACAATCTAAAAATGTAAAAATAATTTTTTTTAGTTACCATAAAATTGATTTTTCTACTAATTTTAACTTTGATAACCCATAAGTAGGCCCCTACAAAGCGTAGCACCCTTTCCAAACGCTCATTTCATAGGCTGAACAGTTTTCTATCATATGCTGTTTAAACTGTTCAATTATCTTATTCGGTTCAAAAGATATGATTTTTGCAACGAAAAAACTCAAATGGCGCCACTGTGCGCCGCTGCAATCAAGACGTTTGCAATCTCCCAATTGGAGAGCTTTCTGAAGAAGCACAGGAGTCTCTTAACAAATTTTATAAAAAATATAGATTGCAGAACACATTCAAAGCATTCAAAGGGTAAGGCAAAATGAGGACCTCTTCAACATGTTGGCAGCATCTTCCGATCCACTTATTTCTTCCCTGCGGCATGTGAAGTCACGAATAGAGTTACAAAATAATTATAGTTTAGAAATGGTTAGTCTTTTAGATATACCTTCTCTTACGAATTGTGATGAATATTTTACAGAAAATTGAAAAAATAAATTTTAAAAAAAAAATTATTTTTTTTTTAATTTGTTGGGTAATAATTTAAAACATAAAACCCTAAAGAAAAAAAATAAAAACAATCTAAAAATGTAAAAATAATTTTTTTTAGTTACCATAAAATTGATTTTTCTACTAATTTTAACTTTGATAACCCATAAGTAGGCCCCTACAAAGCGTAGCACCCTTTCCAAACGCTCATTTCATAGGCTGAACAGTTTTCTATCATATGCTGTTTAAACTGTTCAATTATCTTATTCGGTTCAAAAGATATGATTTTTGCAACGAAAAAACTCAAATGGCGCCACTGTGCGCCGCTGCAATCAAGACGTTTGCAAACAAGAAAATACAGAATTTCTTGCCATAAGCCAATTAATTAGAATTACTTTCAGTTTCTTTTGTTTTAATTTTGCTTCTATATGCCATTTCCACGTAAAACGTCGAACTAGATGTACACCGAGATATTTTACATGCGAATGGGGGTCATGATTCCTGACGTTTTACGAATGAATTCAATAATTCATAACTGATTTTAATAAAGAAAATATGTAAAAGAAAAAAATTGAATAAGATTTTTATTAATTTGCTCGTTTGATATCCTCTTTATACTGGTTAAAGCACATCTAGTAATTCTTCCTATCATCCTCTATACTCATAGGTCTTGCTTTATTAAACAACATTTTATGCCTTAAGGTGTGTTAACTTTTAACAAATATTTGATGAAATCCAAATCCTTTAACTATCGTTTTAATTACACCGCGTTACACACATTCTGTCCTATGAACCAAATATTCTTTTTCGGAAAGGGGGAAAAAATAAAAATACATGTGTTTCGGCGATTTTCATGTACACGTCAGAATTTTTTTTTTATGTATTAAGTATAAAGCTCCTAGTGTCCGTCTGTCCGCCTGTGTGAAAGACTTTGGATCGGTTTTTAACCCTTTTTCCGTGATCCAATCGAGCTGAATTTTTGCAGGCATACTCGTGGAAATGTCTGTATCACGTCAAATTTTTTAAAAAATAGATTTTTATTAATTCTCAGATTTTCCTGAATTTTTTTTGAAAACTTTTTCACTTTTTTCAGCATAACTTGTGCGAAAACGTATTTCTATATATTTCATTTGAGAAAAAAGGCAGTGCCCGACTCGAAATTACTTTTGTTACGTTTGTGGCTTATTTGCACCAAGTAAAAAATTTGAAAAATATTACGAAAACAATGGTAAATTCGTTTCAGAAAATATCCTAGACTGCTTATGTTCCTTACTTGTGGTATACTCCGGAAGTCGTGTGCGACTATTGCTATAGAAATTTATGCAAGTTTACTGATGGAAGGTCAACAAAAAAGTACGCGGAGCACTGCAATAAATTCTGCTACTTTTGCGTAACTTTTACTCAAACTAAAGGGTACCAATACTTTCGCCGCAACAAAATTCGCTACGCTAATGTAGAATCGGTTATTCTAGCGGCTTTAGTGACGATTTTTGATGATGTTCCTGAAATAAGCGATGGAGAACCAACAGTAGTACCTGCTATCAACATTTCTTGCATCGAATGCGAGAGTCCAGAGGTATCGAAATTTGTACCAACACCCAGTGAACTTGGGACTGCAGTGCCGCATTTAGTAACGCAAGCCGATTTCAATGACCTTGTACGAGACGGAAATTTGTCGAGGAAAACAGCGAAGCTCTTTGCATCACGCTTTAGGCAGTGGAATATAGTCACGGCTGATTTTAAAATAACAGCCGCTCGTGATCGAGGTAGCACTATTCCATATGACGAATTTCTTAAATTGCACGAATATCGGGAAAAAACCTGGCTTATTGTTATGATATTGATTCGATGTTTGCAATAATTGGTTACCCTCATATTCAGAGGAGTGGCGAATTTTCATCGATGCATCGGTCAACAGCCTTAAAGTCGTGCTGCTTCATATCGGTAACAAACAGCCATATGTCACGGTCGCATATGCCACAAACCTCAAAAAATCATTCAAAGGCATGGAATTAATATTACAGCTGATAAAGTACCAAGAGCTTAATTGGAAAATATGATGCGATCTGAAAGTGGTCGAATTACTCATGGACGTAATACAGACATTTCCACGAGTCTGCCTGCAAAAAATCAGCTCGATTGGATCACGGAAAAATCGATCCAAAGTCTTTCACACAGGCGGACAGACGGACACTACGAGCTTTATACTTTATACATAAAAAAAAAATTCTGACGTGTACATGAAAATCGCCGATACACGTGTATTTTTATTCTTTCTCCCCTTTCCGAAAAAGTATATTTGGTTCATAGGACATAACAAAAGCTCGTTTTTGTAACGCGGTGTAATTTTTGTTGATCAAAAACTTTGTTACTACAAAAAATTTGAGAATAATGTGACTAATAAAATGCAAACTGGTGTTTGATTTAGCAAACGTTATTCGAAATCAAAAAATGTTGATGAAAATAGTGGTTATGTGTGGGGCATCAAATAATTGTTAAATGTGACATTTATTTTATTCAATGCTGATCAGAGCTTCCACGACCCAAAAAGTGTTCAAACCAAAATTTTTTAAAAAGTTAGCAAATGTGAAAAATAAACCCAAATTTAAGTTGTCTTTGGTTAATTGAAAAAAAAAAAACATTTAAAATTTATTTTAAGCTCTATTTTAGTACAATGTTTATTTGCCTTAAGAGTTAAGTAATAATTACAAATCAAGAAATATAATTATTTTACATATTTGTTGTAAAATTCATTATAAAATTTATATTATATAAAAGCTTGTCGCGTAATTTACTTGTGTAGATCAGGGATGTTAAAGTTGGTACATTTTGACCTTCAAAACTACCGTGACTCATTTGGTACAATTTAAAAATTTGTCATAGTTCCCCCTATTTGAATTTTAAGAATAGCACTTTACTTTTTTCGTCTCTCGCCTACAAGCTTCGTCTGTCTGCCTTTCACTTGCAACATTTTAAAAGGGGACTTATGGTACCCATAGGCAACATTAGTCAAAACCTGCGTTACTACTTCTATTTCCTTTTTACCACAGACGACGACACTATATGCAAAACATCAGTAATGTGTTTTTTTAATATAGAAGTACTACTTAACTAAACAAATATATGCGAAAGCAATTTTTCATATCCTGCTTTTTTTGTTTTATTTTTATAACTTTTACATTTAATGTCCCATAATTCTGTAAAATTCTTAAATCTATTTATAAAATTTGTCTTCAATGTTTGTAATGTTTCCTTTTTTGTTTTTTATCCGAGAAATGCAAAACACCGCACGCAGCAATTGCTCTCAACAAAATGTGAAAGAAAAAACAGTCAACATCCCCACACACGATGAAACATTGTGTTTGGAAACATAAAATATCGAAACATTTTTATATTTTAGTAACCAAAAATGCTATGATGTAAAAATTATAAATAGTTTATTAACTTAACAAATAAGTGCTTGATTTTGATATCATATATTTATAAAGCCTATAGTACACGGCATGTAAAAATACACATGCGCATGTGGTTCTGACGTAATTTTGACGTCAATGCAAAGCCACAATAAACATTGCGTGTTGTGTGATGACGTCAAAATTACGTCAGAACCACATTCGCATGTGTCTTTTTACATGCCGTGTACTATAGGCTTAAGACTTTTATGTACCTTATTTTATTCATACATATAATGTATGTTAATGTTAAGTTTTGTTTTTTTTTTGTGTACAATTAAATTTTAATGTCATTTTTTGTTGTTTTAATAAATTTAAAAAAATGGTACCGTGAAAGTCCAAAAAGTACATTTTTTTGGAAGTTGGTACAAAAATTAAAACCCCATTTAACATCCCTGGTGTAGATTAGCAAGTAAATTACATAACTTGATGTGATTGATTTCAAATATTACAATTGTCAAACTAAGTCAATACGAGTACTTAAATCTCGCGACAAGCTTTTATATCATATAATTGTGTAATGACGTAATAAGTTAATAGGAAAAGTTAAACCTCCATATTCATAAAAAATATTTTAGGCTTTTTAATCAAAAATATTTTTTTATGAATATGGGGGTTAAAGTAAAAGTTTATTTTTTTCTTTTAGTATGTGGAAATAAAAGCTTGTTTTTTAAAAAGGGTTTTTACTTTTAATTTATTTTTTTCTTTTTAGCACATTTAAATAAAATACTCTCATTCGTACTATCAGTAAGTCCTTTAATTTGATACCCTTATTGTAGGCAAGCATTAAAAACATAGTCCGCTATATTGGATTTAGAGTGACGTAATTTTATTTATTTATTTATTTCATTCTTTCAATACAAAGAAAGCCTATAAGGCCAATTATATATATGTATTGCTAATTACCGTATATCCATGTTTTACAAAAATAATTCTTATACATATTTATTAATATTATTTTTGTAATTTCTAATTCAGTGGCTCCTCAACCACATAAATATTACAAAATAATACATTTTTTTTATATTCCTTTATTATTACTTTATTTTTTTTTTTTATTCCTAATACCAGAGATTTATCATTAACAGGTATTTCCATTATAATACCTTAAAAGCTGCTTTTTAAAAGTATCATATGAGTATGTAAACCGTCTCAAAGTTAAAGGTAAATTATTCCAGATTCGGCATATTCTTATTCGAAAGGAACGTTCAAAAATAGAAAGATATATTTGTGGTATTTCTAATTGCACATTACGAGTTGAGTGCATAAAAGTAAATTCATCCACTACCTGCATAGGCTGTCCATATTTCATAATCTTGTAGAACTGGAGGAAGAGGCGTAAATGTAAAAAGTTATGAAAAGAACAACCTAATAATTGTGAGACTAGTACAGTAATTCTGTTGTGATCTCTTACAGAAATATTATATACATATCGCACAATTCGCCTAAAAATCCTTTCTAGATAATCTAAATTTCTAGATATAGTTCCAGTAAATATTTCAAGGCAGTATATGAGCTTAGACATAAGTAGGGCATGTGCCAAACGAAGTCTTATGTACTTAGGCGTATATGCCCTTAAGGCATACAATCTTCTCAAAATAACCGAAACTTGGTTCCAAAGAGAGTTTATGTGGCTTTCAAAGGTAAGTTTCGAGTCAATAATGACACCAAGGCATTTATGTGAGTCGCCAAATGTAATTAATTGATTATTAGTATAAACATTTGGATACCTAAGAACTTGGGAAGGTAAATGAAAATAAACCGCTTTAGTTTTTGATGAATTAATTTCAAGATGGTTTTGATGCATCCAGTTCTGCACATGACTAAGATGTATTCTCAAAAATATTATTAAATTCAGAGTAGGTACTGTAAAGAAGAAAAATATCGTCAGCAAACACAAATGGTTCACAAAAGCTATTCTCCAGTATAGGAAAGCAGTCATTTACATATGCGAGAAACAGTATAGGACCCAATACGGACCCTTGTGGTACACCGGAGGTAACAGTTCCTATACTGGAGCACAAACTACCAACAGATACAAACTGAGAACGACCATTTAAATAAGAGTATATCAATTGACAAGCTGATTTGGAGAAACTCCTTCTGCAGCTTCCAAACAAGAACGTTGTGGTTTATTCTATCAAATGCTTTTGAGAGATCGAGTGATATCATTATACATTTTCCATGCTTATTTAGCTTATGTCGGATTGAATCGGTAAGAGCCACGAGTAGAGATGTTGTGTTATGATTTTTACGAAAAGCATATTGATTTGGGTGAAAGAGCGAAAAATTTGAGCAGTGGGATAAAATTTGTACTTTCATGATGTTTTCCGCAATTTTAGACATAACTGGCATGATAGAAATAGGTCTTAAATTTTCCACGTTGTAGTTGTTATTTTTATGAATCGGTATTATACGACCCAACTTCCATGCGTGGGGAAATTTAGAAACTGTCAGCATGGTATTAATGATATGACAAATAAACCTTGATATTAGCGGAAATATAATTCTCAAAAATTTAATTGAAATCATATCATGTCCCATAGCATTACTTAGATTTTATTGAATTGATTGCAATTAGAACATATTCGGTAACTGCACTAAATGAAAACGAATTGGGCTAATCAGCAATATTCTCAAAATCTAGACAACGCTAGTTATTAGGATTGAAGTTATTTAAAAATCCAGTTGCAATTGACTCAACATCGGATTCATTTAGCTCATGACTATCTCTACCAATACAACCAAGCCTACGCACATGAGTCCACATCTGAGCATTATCTGCCGTAGCAAATAAATTCCTACCATAATTCCTACGAACTCTTCTAATGACCGATTTTACTTTGTTTCTTAGTTTACAAAAGATTTTCCAATAACTCTCATATCGATTTCTCAAAAAAGTTTTATATGCAGCGTCACGCAATGATCTTGCTTGGACAGTTTCCCTTGTTTTCATCCAGTGAATGTCATTAGCTTTGGGTGTAGGTCTAAAGGAAGGCACCAGACTATGCAAGTTATTTATTAAATCATTTAATACTAAGAGTTGCAGATCTATATTATTAGTGCAATATATCAGAGAAACATCATATTCATTTACGCATTGAAAAAATTCATCATAATTAATAAGTTTATAATTTTTACGGCATGAAGCCTATTCACTTCAGGAGAAAATTGTATCGAAATAAATATTAGGCTATGGTGCGAAGAGAATAATGGAAAAAGCATTTGACCCTTATGTGCAACTAAATTCACCTGACTTACCATAAACAAATCAATTAAAGATGTGGTTTTATTACGCACACAAAAATGTGTAGGTAAGTTATTATGCAAATATGTAAGACCATTTCTCATGCTAAGAGAACGAACCCTTTCGGATATTGAAGCATTAAATAGGTTGCAGTTAAAATCCCCCATTACAATTATGTTTGAAAACTGATCAAATAAATCTACATGAATCTCTTCAAATATATCAATGCTCCCATTTGGCAAATAAACCACACCAACAACAGCCGTTGTTACTAAAAATTTCCACAAAAAGGACATCACAAACTTTGTATCGCTCATTACGAAAAAGTATCCTATAACTCAATTTGTCAGATATATACAGGCAAACGCCACCCGCTCGATCTTCAACACGATCATTTCTAACAAGTTTGTAACCAGGAAGATTTAACGACTGGCTGTTTATATCTTGTTTTGTACCAAGTTTCTGAAATACCAATAACATCAAGACAAGAACCTGAAAAAGTGCTTTTGAATTCTTCTAATTTAACATTGAAATTTGAAGGATTTAAGCTTTGAGCATTTACATGTCCAATATTTAGATTATTGGAAAGAACAGAAAACTTGAACTCGAGCAAAGATATATCTCTAGCAATAGGACCAAGGTTATCGTTATCGTACATCATAATATTTGTAATATTTATGTTCAGGTGAGAGCCAATTAATCAATATGAATACAATCATCGTATAAAATAATTTCAAACTTAATACACGCCGTTAGACAATTGAGAGTATTAAATTGTGAACTGATTATATTACCAAAACTTTACGGTGTTCTTGACAATTTAAATATTATAATAATCTACGGGTATGCAATGAAAATCGATTTAATGAATAAACGTATTAACTCCGAAAAAATATCGTTTTTAGCATCCTTAAATAGATTCATACTTTATTTTCCGTATTATTGCCATTACCCTTTATTCTTCTAAATATATAAATGTATATTATAATATATATTATTAATATTTGTATTCGTTTCAACTGCAAGTTAAGCAAACAGAGTCCTTGTTCGGAAATAGAAAAACGGATCATAAGACTTTAATTTATAAATGGATTTCAGAAACACTGACAATTCGGTGCACCCATCAAAACGATCATATATAAATCAATCTATTTTTAATTCATACCCGATTATAAGCCAATATACTAATATTCAATTATATTTGTCTTAATTTTTTTTTTTTAACATTGTAGGGTTAGTTTACACTAATATATGAAATTACACAACAATGGCATAAGCCCATCGGGGTGATTAATTATTCTAGCGCTAAATAATGACAAAATAAGTTATTGTGGTATTGTCTGCACGGCGTGAAAACAGAGAATATTTGTGAAAATTATTCAAGAAAAACTTATAAGGCGACACTATTTTCAACTAGCACATACTTATCTTAAAAAAATCTACCATTTCATTTATGTTAAGAATTTTTATATCACTATTCGGCATTGTTATTTTAACTTTGAGAGCTTCCCGATTTATAATGCTGTACCGATTAATTTTGTTATCCTTTGATAGCTTCCAACACATCCTAAGTAATGAGTTGGCCAATGGAGAATGGTTATCATTCAAATACACTCTGTTATTGCTGGAACCTCCTTCAACATCTGAGAGAGTCAAAGCTTTACTCTTGAAATAACATGATATCACTTTGTCACGAATTGGTATTTGACGAAACCTTACTAGAACAGCTTTACCCTTTTTTATATAAATAGCATTTAATATGTCATCGGCAGCTATCTCGACTTTTAAATGTGAACAAGGGCAGCAACAATTTCATTTAGATTTTTTAGGTTAGCAGAGAGGCCGGTAATTATAATGTCTGATCTATTTAACCTACATATGTTGAAGAACATGATTTTGTAACTCCAACTCATGGAACTTTATTTTCATATAATCATCATTAGACTTGACAAGTTACTTGCATTCCTTCACTTCATCCTTAATTTCTTTCATATTGGCGGCAATTTTATTTCGGATATCCAAAACCACTGTTTCAATTTGTTTCTTGATTTCGGTTTGCTCCATTTTCATGTCTTTACTATGAAGACGAAACGAGTTTTTAAGGCCAGAAAATTCTCTGCGTATTTCTTCTTTGAAGGAAATATCATCCTCGTCATCAAGGTTAGGTGTATTTTGCACGCATTACTTACATGTATACAGTAAATTTCGATTTATGTCTAAGATAGCAAACAGCTCCTTGGAAACACCTTCGCAGTCTATATGAAACCATCTGTTGCATGTTCTACATAGCAACGACCAGAACCAGCATCAGCATTACAAATTCCACATGGAGAAGTCATGGTAGTGCGACTCAAAAAGCTTTATAAAGATTGCAATTTTTCTTTTCTTATTTTTTTTTTACTTTCTTTTTATAATGATAGACAGGTAGAACTATATACTCTTGACAATTTATCTTAAAGCATGTGTTTAAAAAAAGATGAGGTTAATAAATGTCAATTTGATAAAAGGTATTTTTTTATGTTGCTATCAACGAGATTCAATAAAATTTTATGTTATTTGATTTTTAATTATATTATTATCAGTATTAAGTCACTTCTTATTATTAGTTAATACTTTCAGACAGTTTAATTAATTTTCAATTAAGTGGATATTTTTCACAGCGTCTACCATAACATGGTGTTTTCGAAGTATTCTCAGCAAGTTCGTTTATTTGATGCCCATATTGTAGGAATTCATTAAAAATTATTAGTCCGCCATCTTTGGTGTTTCACCATTTTGGTTTTAGAATAACGTAACACAGTTAACCCTGAATTGTCATCCAAACTGAACGTGTATAAAAAGTTTCAACTCAATCGGTTTAAGATATCTGCTTCGAAATTGAGTTTCAAGCTTTAGAATTCTGCTATATTGAATTTAGAGTGACGTCTTACCCGGGGTTTACACTTGCCAGTGCAAGTTCGAAAAACTCAATGCACTCACACATTTTTCGTACTTGCAGCCCCACTTGCAAGTAAATTTTTGACACTTGCAGCAAGTAAAATGACAAATAAAGAAACAGCGTTACCGTGGATGCCTTTTGTATCAATTTACTAGTACTTAGTAAAATAAAAATTATGTTTATAGCTGATTTTCTGTGTATTTATAAAACTAAAATAACAAAACAAAAACGCAGCAGCAAATCTTCATGGTATTTTTAAACATAAATTGCAATAATTTTGTTAACAAAATATTTTCTCAGAAATTTCATGATATCGGTAACTACGGCAATACTAGATTCACATATTTAAAAAATAAACATAATTTTTTCATCAAAAACCTTATTCTATATTTTTGTTTTAAGAGTAACCCGCTTCAAATTTTTAATACAAAATTCATTTTATTTAAAGTTAAAAAATTGATTTTTTTTTTTTATATTTGCACTTCAGAGTTATAAAAAACAAAAAAGGAAACATTAAATTGTTTTTCGCTTTTTAACTGTCAGTGGCAAATGTGACGAAGTCTTGTCAAACTTGGCGATTTTTTAATCCCTTTGGTAATGAAAATTTAGGTTTGGCGATATGGCGATTTTTTATTATTTTTTTTAATGAATTTGGAAATGGATTTCTAAAATTTTTTTTTATAAAAAACGGGTAGAATTTTTTCCTTGTTTGTAAATGTTATTTTAAATGTATCATTCTTATGATTATTTGTTATCTTTTTAAAATATTTTGTAAGCCATTGTGCAATACTATGGCGACCATAAATAAATTCACATTTCGGAACTTACATTCTTTATCGGGGAAAATATATATGACTGATAGTCAAGGGTTTTTTAATCATAAATGAAAAATATTGCCAAATATTTTTCAAAAAACAATAACAAAATATTCATGCCAACAAGTTTTAATAAGCATAATTTTAATTTTTTGAATTCACACCCCTTTTCTTACAATAAATTATCTGAAATTCTAAAATTATATACTATACAAATTTAAATTCCTATTTGCATTTTCAAAAATTAAAATATTATAATGGAAACAATCTAAATTAAGAACATTTTGCTTATAATCCGGTTATTAGAAACACTAAAATTACTTTTGTTTACTTTTTCAGCCATGTTCTAAAATCGATTTCGACTGAAATCGGACAAAGTTTTAAAACGTCTTATTTTACAAATTCATAAAAATAAGCGCTTTAATACATTTCACACTTGAGGTACAACTTATCTTTAATACTCTTAAAATTAGGAAAAACTACGCTAATTTAAAATAATTAAACGAAAATCTCGATCTACCGTTTCTAATATAAAAATCACATTTGTCGATTTTCTCTTAAAAAAGTCTTAAACAAATTTAATTTGGCGAATTTTGGAGATTAAAGCACAAGGGGCTTAAGTGTTTTTTATTAAATTGAGGTTATATATGGAATTAGTAGGTGAAGTTCAGAGAAATTTAGAACACAAGAGGTGAATGTGGAATTCTCGTTTTTAAAAACGGCAGTTAAACCCCTTTTGTTTTAAGCCCCTCATAAAATATATGAAATGCAAACAGGAAAATAAAAATTTTAAAAATTAAATAAGTAATTTTTTTTGCAACATGAAATTAATTTAAATTTATTGATAATTTTTTCATTCTTGACTGAGCTGGGAATTAAACCCAGCCCCTTTCCTTCTCAAAGGGGTTTGCCGTCTTAACACTCACCACCATCGAAGGCAGCTGTCAGTCAATAGCCAAACATAAACAAATTGGTAGATCGAAATTTGTTTTTTTTTTTGAATGATTATCTATTTTAATTAATTTAGATGTTCATCCTTTTCATAATAATTTAATGAAAATTAAATGTAATGAACTTTAGCCTGAATAAAAAATTTGGATTTAAACCTTAAACAGTTCAATAAAATAACCACAATTCTAATTAGTAATTTAAAATTTATCAAGAAAAATAAAGAAAATATTAATACGGTTTATTAATTTAGGACAAAAAGTAACCAAAATTAAAAAAAATATTCGCATCTTCAAATTGAAAAAATGGCCAATTTTGGTTACGAATAACCAAAAACGGCAGCTCTGATAATGATCCTAAATTAAAAGTATTTAAACAAAATCATCTTTGAAATAGTAAAACGTTAAGGAATGTCATAAGTTAAAAAAAAATAATCTTTCATAAACAAATTTACATAAATTGTCTTTCACATAGACAAAAAGACATAAAAATTGTTTTTAAAAATACAACCTTGGTATTGCTATAAACAGGTTATTGATATTGAAAATTTTGATTTTGTATACACAACAAAGAGGGTATACCAATTTTGTCATTCGGTTTGTAACGCATCGAAAAATCATCAGAGACACTGTAAAATATAAAAACATACGCATATATTTTTAAATTCTTGTGGAATTACAAAACGATTTAGCGTAGGGATGGGCAATAAATATCGATATATCAAAATATCGATATTTAAAAAAATTATAATCGATATATATCGCCGATATTAAAAATACCCATATATCGATACATCGATATTTATTTACGATTATCGAATTAGATATTTTTAAAATCTCTTTATAATAAAATTCAACATTTTAACCGAATAAGGAATTTCATCATATGTTTTTTTAACTAATATTAAGCACTGGTTTCTCTAAAGGGGGTTAACTTAAAATTTATAAATTTTCAGTAGAGACAAGAAAACTGTTTTCTTTTTATATGTACTCTTAGATCACAAGGGGGTACAATTGAATTTTTTTTTTTCAAAAAACTAGAAAAAATGATGTTCGATATTTACAGTGGGTAGATATGACCACTGAACATCCATTTCTTGCATAAAGTGAAAATTGAACAATTTTGAGTTGACTCTCTTTATAGAAACCAGTGCGATATGTAAAAAGGAAAACAATTTTTATTTGTCGCTTTTCGTGAAACCATTTTTTTAACTTAATGTTTGGTCGGTCTACGACGTAGACTCTACTTTCATATAACATTTCTAGATGTTGTGATGTAATATATAAACTGATGCTGTGAGCTGGAAAAGAGTTGGAAGCTGTTTGTTTTTGCTTGCCCCCTTTCAGACTCGGCAAGTTAGTTGCGCAAGTAACATCAGTTATGTGTGCTAAGTATGGGCTCTTCACAATTTTTGAATATCTTAAGAATCTTACATTATAGAACCAAAAGTTTAAAATCGGTTTGGGACACCGACAAATTTGAATGTGTCTCACAAAAACGAAAGTAGTCAGGAGGGTGTATATATTTTTCAGTAGGATGTATATATTTTTAAACGCTTGTTCTGGTAACTATAAGAGTGTTTTAAAGTTAAGAAAAATAAAAAATAAATCGATTTATCTGCCAGTTAGTCTTTCAATTATTTAGAAAACAAATTTGTAATTGTTGCTTAATTCGTTTTGATATGAACACAATGGAAATGTTTTAAAATCAACTTTGTTCAGAATTATAAAATTTTCATTTCAATAATATTGTAATTTTATCGTTTTGTTTTGAATTAAATAAGTTTTATAGGAAATAAAAAACAAATTGAATATGGAAACTTTTTCTTTTTCATAAATTATTTTTAATTATATTAACCATTTTTTCGAATGCTGACGAAGGCCGTAGCGGGCCAGAAAATGCATTGCATTCTGCTAGTGTCTGATAATTGTTAAATTTTCTGTACATACAAAATTTAGGTCATTGCTAACTAAAGGATAGCTAAAGTAAAAAAAACATGTAACATGAAGATACAATATATTCTGGTAGTGTTTCAAGTCATTTCTAAGTATAAGTACATATCTATAGCTTCAATGTTAACCAAAGGTTGGCTTAAGCAAAGAAGTATGTGAAATATTGAGGGAATAAGACTATTGTAAAAGGTTTTATAAATTGAAATAGAACTCATATAAGCACATTCAAAAAATTGTTAATATAATTGAAAATAAAAAACATTTATTTTTTGATTCTTCTCACTTTTCACTAGTATTCCGAATTTATATTGCATAGATTTTCATTTTGATCTGAGCTATTATATTTGTTATTGAATAACAACAAACTTATTGACATTTGTAAAGTTGTATAACAAGGGCTATAAAGATTTTAATATCTATTATATTATTCAATACAAAAGATATCAAATTAAAAAGTGGAATTGTTACGTTTTGATATGAAAATCTTCAGTTAATTGTGCTGTATTTTGAATAAAAAACTTTTTATTTTAACAAACGAAAACTTTAATTCAGAAATGTGTTTTAAAATAGCTTGAAACTTAACAATTATATAACAACAATTTCTGAAAAAATATAGGGCCATTATTAGAACATGGCGGTAGTTAAAGTTAGGATTTTATCAAAGGTATGACAAAATATTTATTATTTTTACTTAACTTTAACTTACCCGGTATGATGAACTTGCCTTTAACATATTGCTCTCTTTAGTTTAAAGTAGAGATGCATTAGTGAGAAACTTTAGATATATTTATCCTTAACTATCGGTTAGTTATAATAATGGACTTAAGAATTTGAAAGGAATATTTTTTATGAAAATATTGTTATAAACAATCAAAATTAGGTTTATGACTCGGCTCTCCGATACATTCTTGTGGTTCTTTTTCCTTTGAAAATTCAAAAATAATGATTATTTACCGTAACTAAAAATAATTAAGGCCCTAATCATGTAGAACGCAGTGCAACGCCAAACAATAACATTGAAAGCACAAACAATGTCATAAATATTTTGTAATTTTGTTGTTGCTTTCAACAGAAATTCATGTACCGTTTTAAAATTTTCAACGACACAAGCATTGGAGCGTTTGAAATTTTAAAAGGCAATGTGAATTTCTGTAGAAAGCAACAACAAAATTACAAAATATTTATGACATTTTTTGTGCTTTTAATGTTATTCTTTGGCGTTGCGCTGCGTTGTACATGATTAGGGCCTAAATCTTTGTGATCAGGATTGATAGATATTTCAGGATTTAGAAATATAATCTTGTTGAAACTTGTTCTGCTTCTGAAATAATTAGGAACACGTTGCCAAAGACTTATATTTATAGACACAAATTCAAAACTGCAATTATGTTTACTGTTTTCTTATATTTAATATTTACTTAAACTCCTACATTTTTAAAACTAAATTTAAAAAATGCTGCTAATGGCAAAATTTCATTAAGGGTCTTCATGAATACGTCTTCATGAATACGCCCCTCAAATGAACTGTCAAAAATTGTATAAAATTTTATTTACACAAACTTCGCAAGTTTGACTTATAATTTTGATTCCTAAACTTGCGCTGTTTTTATGAGGCCCTTTTATTTGTTTAAAGAAATTTACATTTGATGTTGTCGTTATTGTTGAAAACGTGAAACATGCATTCTTGCAACATCTACTATCAATCAAAAATTTCACCATATCTGAATAAAAAACTTTTAGTTTTTTAAATACTTTTTTTCTACAGAAGTGCCAAAATTTAAAAGAAAGCATTAAAAATATAAAAAAAAATTAACAAAAAATAACTTGCAAAAAAAAGAAATCTTGACAAATGGTAACGCTGTTTTCAAAACAAATGCGATTTTGTCAGTGATGCCATAATAATAATAGAATTAATTACCGTTTTTCTAGTGACGAAAGATGTAGAATGGAATACAATGAAATAGGAAAATCTTGTGGAGATGTTAATTTTTAGCCCAATGTAATTCTTATGAAAAGCTGTTAACATCTTCGCAAATTGTTGGTAGATGTTGAAAAGTGTGAAAAGGCAGGGAATATTAAAAAGTTGTTATAAAAACTGCGAGTACTTTTCAACATGAACATTTATATCCTGGAAAAATTGTATAAATTAAGCGCTCAAAAGCTAATATTATAAATAAAATAGATTTTTTTACTGTAAAAGTCATTTGCGTTAACTAATTAATTGCGTTAAAAATTCAACGTTACAACACTTGAAGAAAATTTGGGTAAATAAAAATGGCTAAATTGATTTTTTCATTGTTAAAAGAGATGAAAAATGGCTAAATGGCTAAATACCGAACTGTTGTTAAAAAACCTATAAAATTACGTTAGTAACAGCCTGGCCCACGATGCAAGCGAACAGTAACAGTTTTCAAATTATATACTGTTTTTAATTATTTTTCACAAAATTCTATTCTATATTTTTTGTTTAGTGCTTTATCATTTTCCATGCTGCAATTTGTTTAAATTCTTCGTTGAAATTGCACTAGTGGTCAGATTATGAAATCCTAGGGTTGCAATTTTTGTATTTTTATCTTGTTCTTTTTATATTTTATATATAAATACAAATACACCTACAGCCAACTTCAAGTTGAAAAGTGCAAGATTTACAAAAGAAAACAGAATTGCAGAGTACATTAAACTGAGAACCCCTCCTTTATCTTTTCACCTCTCTCACTAATAAACTTAAGAATTGCTGCAACAAAAAATTGCAAAAGTGGACGATGACTTTGTCCGTTTTTTGTTTACTCCTTTGTTTTCTATTCTGCTCTGTTTTTGTAGCATATAGCTGTATTTTCATAGCTTAATTTATATGTTGCCGATTTTTAGTTTCAAGCCAGCGCACAGTGGTCCCAGTGATAAATTTAGAGCTAAAAACTCGTTTTTTCGAATTGTGCCAGAGTAAAAAATTTGGTGGTTTTTTTAATGACAAGAGCCCACCTTGCACAACGGTATATATTTTTATATTTGCAATATTATCACTGCTGCATTGATTTAAACATCAGTAATTGCTAAGTTTAATTTTTAATACCAGATTAGTTGATAATTGTATGTGGTTCCGAGAGCTAATAAAATAAAGTGAAAGCGTTTTCTGTAATATAAGTTAGTTTTATTTATACAATAGAGGTACATATATTTTTTAAATTTAAAATGTTCCGCTGATTTAGCAATCCGTTTAGAAAAATATGTATGCAAAATAAAATGTATTCATTAATTGTGGATCTTAATATTTATTGTAAATTGTGATAGACTTTTGAATGTGACTTTCACCAGCTGCCGCTACTATTTTTGTGTTTTTATCATCTATAACTGTGCATTGTTAAATGTTTAAGAAATTAGCTGCCTATTTTTGCCTTATCACTTTCTATCGTATCTTTAGGTTGCAATGTCTATCACTAAAAGGGATTTGTTCAATGTTTGGTACTCTGAATTTTTACGTTTTATGATTTTTTTTTTTAAATTTTTAACTTCAACGATATCTCTGAAACTACTGGTCAAATTTAAAACCAATGTAAGCATGACCTTAAGATAATATTGTTGACGAATTTTGAATTTTTTTTAAACTGAATATGGTGACCCATTTTCAAGTTATTCCAATATATGTAGCGGAAGTGCCTTCATTTTGGCCATAACGGTATATCTCAAAAAGTCGGGCTGATAGAAAAAAACTAAGTGCAGATTTGGATTCAGTGTCCCAAATAACCTTAGAAAAAACATTCAGTTCTTAATCAACAAAAACCTTGTTCCCTTGTATTATGAAATGATTTTGTAGGTTTTATGTCAGTTAATTTTATATGGAAAGCGCCACACCTACGCAATCGAATCCGTCAATTTTTGGCGTAAGATCGTGCCATACCAAGTCATTTGTTCGTAAACATTTTTATCCTTATATGTACTTATAAAAAAGAGGTATTAGTTTTTTCGCTCTAAATTACTCATTGGGACCACTGTGCAGCGTTTTGTTTGTGGAATTGCTGAATTGCTGATTGCCAATATAGTCATTTGACAATATATAAATGGATTACGTTAGAAACGTAAAGCCTGTCGACCAATAGTCGATAGTTAGTGGGCCGCTTAAGGAGAACGATAATGAGTGGCTTGTTGTTGCGCTCTTTAGTTTGTCGATTGACATCGTGGGCCAGGCTGTAAGTGTGTTTGCTTCGTTGTTGGAATTTTGAGAGATAATTTTTTATTTTTTCTTAAGAATTTTACAAAATATATGAAGTTCGAAAAAAATCATTTCGAAACTATAAACTTATTTTGATTAAAATTTTTTATTTTAATTAATTTTTGTTTCTGCACAGGGAAAAGCTTTTTTTGCGTAAAACGAACATTTTAAATTTCTGGCATCACTACTCCATACCTCTATCAATCAGAAAAAAGCCCCAGTTAGCTGACAGTAACAGTAACGTTGCAAATCAGCTGCTTCATTTTGTTGTATGTAAGTCCCCATTTACATTATACGATTTTTGTCGTTGCTATTATTGTCGTTTCTTATTTGAAGTCGGTTTTTTGTTAACATTGTGCGATTTTTGTCATTTGTATATGCATATATTTTGGCTTGCAGCTAACTTCATGCTTAAAACTAAGAATGCTTGTGTACCCCTTTTAATTAATCTCTCGCCTATAAGATAAGAATCGCAACGACAAAAATCGTATAATGTAAATGGGCACTTAGGCAATTAGCACAATTATAGTTAGCAGTAAGACCGTAACGTCCAAATCTGTGGAATATAGATTTTTCTTACTTTTTTACTGTGCGGTAACATTACTGTTACTGTCAGCTAACTGAGGCTTAAGAATATCGGGACCAGCGTTGCCATTTGTCAAGATTTCCCTTTTTTTTTGCAGGTTTTTTGAGATGTCAAAAAGATATTAATTTATTTAAAGTTTTTTCAATTTTTTTTATAAATATATAAAGTTTTTCCAGTTTTTTATAAATACATAACTTAAAATTTGCAGTTTATTGGATAAAAATATTAAATGATGTTTTAGACAATTAAACGATTTTATATTTTCTCACTCCTTTATTAGTGCAACAGTGTTTAATTGAGTATATTTCCTGTAAGTGCAACCAGGTCGTTTTTATACATTGACAGTTTGTAGTTAACTTTGAAGTGCGGAAGAAATTAAAAAAACGTGGACAAATATTTAACTAAAAATGATAATAATATTAATGGTAATAATAATATAATATTTATATTTATGGCTATTTTTAAATAAAATTTTTTATATTGTTTTAGTCCGAGAAAAGAAACCACTACAGAGGAAGAAACAAATCAACCGGAGACTCCAAGCAGTTCAACGAAACCTAAAAAAAGAAAACTTGGGAACTACGTAAAAGCATGGGATGACCATATTTTACTGAAAGGATGGATAACGAAAAAAGTTCCTAGTACATTTTGGTATTTTCTTTAAAAATTTGGCACTTTTGAAAAAAAAAGTTTTTTCTTGTGAAAACAAGTTTTTTTCTGAGATAACAAGATTTTTTTTAAAATATATGGTAACGCTAATCGGGACTACACAAAAAAGTGTCAGGTATTAGAAATTCGTCATGGCCGAATATAAACTTTTCAATTGTTTTAATTTAACTCGACCTCTGCATAATCATAAAATTATTATTTAAACATTTTAATTTTATTGTTTAATTTTAAAATTGCAATATTGGGTTGACAACAATTTGTACACATTTTTTTCCGTAAAAGATTTTGTATATTGTAATATTAAAAATCGAAATTACTTTCATTAAACACTTCTCGTGGACTTTTGAAACTATAAAAATACAGCTGGTTAAGATCAAAACTGGATTACCCATAATTGAGGAGTTCCATAACAAACTGGTAAATTCCTTTTTTGTAAGTTGTTTGACTGAATTCAATTGTATCTTCTATTGTTATCGTTGTCATAAAACGTAGCAAATCTACATAATGATTTTTATGTAATATTTGTAGTATAAAGGAGCATTTTGTCTCTATAACTACATTTTTATGACTTAAGGCGAAAAAGACTATTTTCGATAACAGTAGAAATAGAAAGTGCTGATAAGAAGTTGCCGTATACGAAGCACGATACTTCATGTCAATGATTAGGTCGAAAGCAGTTAGATCTGGATAAAAATCTAAACTGTGTTTGTTTCTACAATAAAGTTTGTGTACGTATGTATGCATGTATTTATTTCCAAGAAATCGAGGTTTATTATAAAGGGAATAAACCAAGGAGTATTTTAAAAAGGCAAAAACCCAGGCGAACTCACTACAGGTGACAGCGAAAAGCTTGCTGACTTTGACAGTTCAAACCAATTTGTTTTGGTCTTACAGCGGATAATTTAGAAATAGTTGACATTTCGAACCGTTTTAAAATCAGTACTGTTTCAAAAAACAAATTTGTTTAACTTCATTTTAGTCCAATAAGGTTACTCTTTGTCGAAACGACGAAATTTAAAAAAAAAAAATTCTAGCGGAAAGATTTTTAAAGTAAAAAATCAAGAGAATTTTTTTAGTGAAGCATTTTATTAAAAAATAAAATAAAAGTTTTTCTTCTCTTTCAAAATTTTTAAGAATTTTAACTAATTTTTGTGTTTTAAAATGTTTTATTTTTTAAAGCTTTCGTCACGTTGTTGGAGAAGAGCGCTATTTGAATACAATAAGTAAAGAAGATATATGATAAAGTGTAAGTGAGCTTCGTCGAATCGACGAACAGTAACCATCCAGGGTTATGTTCAGTTATTTCATTTTAGACAAATAACACTAATGTAAAGTGCAGTTTTTCCTTACTTTCCACGAAAGGGGTAGGTACTCCTTTAAGGTTCTGCAAAACCATATAAAAACGATATCAATGTTAATATTGAAAACCTTGGACTACTATTTCATTTGCGAATCATGTTAAATATTTCTTATTGAATTCTTGTTAAACAACCTTCTTCTTTCCTAAATAGACCGTTAAAAAGGAAAATTAATCTTTGATTTTGTTATATTTTTTTGTTAATTCTCAGTAAAACAATTCCTTGCAGTTTAATAAAAAATATCAATGAAATTAATTCTTATTAAAAAAGTTTATTTATTTATATATTTTTTCAACAAACTTTTGATGATCAATACAAAGAAAAGCAAAAAAAAATTAATAAATATTCTAGGTCAACATAATCACCGATGGGTTCAAGTCTTTTGAAATCTTATCGGTAATTATTTCTCATGTATTTCATGAAACTGAGAGGATGACACAGTCTTCAAATAAATGATTGAATTCGAAATAGAAATCATTAACGAAAAGTTTGTGGTGGAAGCAACACGAACGAAAGGAAAATAGTAAAAAAAAAAAGTTTAAGTGAATTGATTTTTAATTATAATTAGAAATAAGTTAAAATGAAATACTTTATAGTATTGGCCTTGTGCCTAAGTGCTGTTGTGGCAGGTAATGTCTAAAATTTTTTTCAAAAAATGTTGTAAGAAAAGTTTAGTTTTGTGAAAAAAATTTAAAAAAAAAAAACTACGGAATTGCAAAAAATAAAGATAATAAAAAATGTATTTGGTTTTTTTTTAACTGTAATTAGAACTATAAACATTTCGTTTCTTTGCAAAAATTTATAAAATATTAAAAAAGATTTTTTTTATATGTTGCAAGAAATTAAAGTGCAATTCAAATTTAATAAAAATTGTTTGATTTTATCAAGGTTCATTTAATATAAGCCAGTGTTAACAGAATGAACGAATTTTACCTGCATGCCAAAAAATTTCTCTACCTAAACTCCAACAAATTTACACTTTCATCTTTCTGTTAAGGCCTAACTCTAATATGCTTATGTTAGCTTAAGCTACTGCCAAAAATTAACGAAAATCCTGTCAAATGGTGAACAAATTATTAGCGACTTTTGGGTGGCTTAAATAACATCAACGCTTAAGCCTAGTAATCTGTTCGAATTTGCGAAAAATGTTGCGAAAAATGTTGTATCAATATTATCTATCTCGCGATTTTTCAAAACTCAACGCTTTTATTAGTTGCAGGTATACAACATTGTTTTGCGAAGGTAAACAAAAATCATGTTTTTTCAATTGTCATTCAAAATAGTTAAGCAATATTATTAAACTAAAATAAAAATTTTCGTTTAGAAATTTATATTGAAAACAAAAACAAATTTGAGTTTTTTATTGTTGTTTCAATATAAATTCGCAAGCGAACATTTTTCTTTTATTTCGAAAAGCAGGCAGTATTTTTTATAATTTCCCAAATCAAAAACAAAAAATTTAATATTATTATTTATTTTAGCTTTTTGCTACATTTTTCTTTGGGAAACGATTGTTAGAAATACCACTTTACAAATGCAAAATAAAAAATTGCAAAAAATGATAAGCTTTTGCTTAAAATTCCGTGCGAAATAATATGAGCTGCACTTGTTTCGCACGGAAAACAAAAATGTAGCTAGAAACATTTCGAAGTTTTTTTGTAATATAAATAAATACGTTTGTATTTTACAGAATTTTTTTATATTGAGTTTGACAACATTTTGCACGAAATACTGAACAGAGTACCAGACTTGAGTTGCAAACATTTGTCCTTTTGCAAAAAATTTTTTTTCTTATATTTCCTTAAAGTATCGATTCTTTGACAATTTTTTTAGTGTCTACAATTAAAAAATGTAATACCATGAGCATGTTTATTTTTATTAATTTTAAAAACAAATGAATACAAAAAAAAGTACTACAAAATACAATAGCGTTTTTTTAAAAATATTTTTCAATATGCAATGCAAACAAGAAACAACTGATTCGTTAAGCAAAGTACGACAAGTTTCGCTGTTTGCTTAAGCAAATGACACTTGACGAAACTTAACGAAAAGTTGCCAAAGTACATCATAGTTGTATACATAAAATTATTTGTATTCGCACATTTGCTTATGTTAAACTTAAGCATATTATATTTAGCCCTTTACGTTTGACAAAATCCCTCACGACAATTTCTCCTACTTTTGGCTGGTGTACAGTGTGAGTACACGTCTTAACCGTCAAGTCATGAGTTTGTATTAAAGCGCTTATTTTTATGAACTTTCAAAATAAGAACTTTTTAAACTTTGTCCGATTTCAATATCACTCGGAATCGATTTCAGAACATGGCTGAAAAAGTACACAAAAGTAATTTAAGTGCTTATAATAACCTGATTTTAAGCAAAATGTTCTTAATTTAGATTATTTCCAGTATAAAAGGTTACGAACTGAGGAAAATTTAAATAATACTTATTATAACTAGTAGGTGTATGTATATTTTTATACCCTCCACCACCCCTAGTGGATGGGGGTATACTAAGTTTGTCATTCCATGTGAAACTTTTTCATTATACGTCTAAGACAACATAAAGTATATAACTCTGGCTCCTTGAGTAATTCTAGGTCGATTTGGCCATGTCCGTCCGTCTGTCCGTCTGTTGAAAATACGATCACTTTCGAAAAACGCAAAAGAAAAGAACAAACTTTATCTTTAATTGCTTGTAGTTATCCTAAGCAGTTTAGGATTGAAGTCCAGCAACATAGGTTTAGTGGGATCAGAACTATAAATCAAAATGTGGAACCACCACCCGAAAAAATTGACAATTTTGATACAAAAATTAACATAAATGGTGGAATAATGCACGGAATTATACAAAATTTTGCACAAATTCGCTTTATACGACTGCAAATCATACCCCATATAAACCCTACTAGTGGAAAACAGTTTAGTATTCCTAAAACCGTAATAAATAACGCTATCATACTAAAATTTGATACGTCACAGTTTTATACGAACAGAAATCACACTGTGCAATTTTTTGAAGATCGGTACATAATTAACCCTAGACCCCATATAAAACCTACTCCCGGAGAACAGCTTAGTACGCTTTAAACCGTTATCAATAACGATGTCATACTAAAATTTGCGAAGCTTAGTTAATAATATATGTATATGAATTTATCTTTCGGTTTAGGGTATCAAACATTCGGCACAGCCGAATATAGCACTCTAACTTGTATTTTAATGTTTTTAGATAAATATTTGGCAATAGTTTTAACTTATAATAAACAAAACCTTCGACTATAAGTCATATACATATTCTCCGATGAAGAATGTAAGTCCCGAAATGATAATTTATTTATGTTCGTCATAGTATTATGCAATGGCTTACGAAATATTTTAAACAGAACAATATTGCAACAGTAATAATAACAATTTTAAATTTTAAATACAATTTTACCAGTGTTTATCAGGGCTGTAGAGCCGCCAAAAAATAGTTATAACTCCAACCGCTGACATTTTTTAAGTCTGACTCCGACTCAAGCTCGGACTTCAACTGTAACCTTGATGCTAAATGTATATGGTTCTTATTTGACTTAAAACTCAATTTTTTTTTATGCAGTACCTTTAAAAGGAATAAATATAGCAAGAAAATGATTCTGTAAACATTTCAAAACGATATTTTTGAATATAGTTATTTACATATGTAAAGTAGAAAGATTATGTCGTCGAAGTCGCGAGTTTTTGTGTGTACTTCGACTCCAACTCCACAGCCCTGGTTTTTATAAAATTTAAGATATACAGGGGTGTTCTGGAAATCGAAAACGCAAAACGCAAGAATTTAAAAGTCGTTTTTTCATAAGATTTTTGTAGCAAAAGAAAAACAAATATTTCTCTATTAAACAGAATTCTATAAGAAAATTATAAAAAATTGGATTAAGAGTGCATTATAAAGAACTTCAAAATTCTTGCGTTTTCGATTTCCAGAACACCCCGTATACTTATGTAAATTAGAAAACCATTTCCAATTTCATTAAAAAAAAAAAAAATGCCCATTACGCCAAACCAAAAGGGTTGAAAAATCGCTATGTTTGACGTGATATCGCCAAATTTGACAGCCTCCCACTAACAGTTAAAAAGCGGAAAACAATTTAATGTTTCCTTTTTGGTTTTTAATAACTCTGAAGTACAAATATTCCAAAAAAATTTAAATTTTTAAACTTTGAATTAACTGAATTTTGTATGAAAATTTGATGGGGTTTGGTCTTATAAAAAAAATATTTTTCGTGAACAAATGAAAAACAATTATATTTCTTGTTTGGTTTTCTTAGTTGATGCTTATGCGTGTGAGAAATTTCTTTAAACAATTAGTGCTGGTTCACAATGTTCAAGTTTTAGCCTTCAAGTCTTGAGCTTTTAGGAGAGAAGGGAAAAGAGAGTGCCATTTATTTTCCTCACTCTCCTAAAAACTCAAGACTTGATGTCTTAAACTTGAAGAGTGTGAGCCAGCACATAGAAAACAAATTGCCCTTTACGACGTTTAAGCAACTTTATTCAATGTACAATTGAACATATTATTTTATAACTTACAGGTCATACGTCAAACTGGACAATCTCCAGTGAGAGAGATCAATCTTATCCACAATTCGGGGTTTTCGTAGTTTACAATAGGAGTTTTTTTTAAATGTGGGAAAATAAATCGGTCTTTAATTGAATATTTTACAATTTGAAATCTAAATGGTGGTGGAACAAAAACAAAAAGTTGTTAAATTAATTATCTTAATATTTTTTGTTACGATGGAAAAATTTATGACAATTATGGATGTGTGAAAAAAAATATCGGCCAAATTCTTGCCACGGCTTTGGTGGGATACCTCTATTCGACATATTTACATATTTTCAATGACTCTGGGACATAACTCAGGTTCAATGTCGTTAATGAGCCGAATGACGTTAATCTTGAATTGTATTGACGTACTTTTTCTCTTAAATATCCCCAAAGAAAGAAGTCGACGGTGTCAAATCACATGATCGTGGCGGGCAATTAACATCGCCAAGACGTGAGATAACACGGCCATTGAATTTCTAAAGCAAAAGAGCCAATGTTTCGTTTGTTGTGTGGCAAGTGGCACTATCTTATTAGAACTGGTCATAAGAATTCCGTTATCATCACGCGATAGTAAACACCATTCACGGTAACTGCTTGGCTGACCTCATTTTCGAATAAATACGGCCCGATGGCGCCGCCAGTCCATAGACCGCAACAAACGAGCACTCTCTACATACCCGGTTTGCTGAAATTTGCGCACAATTCTTCCGATTGTGGACACATGCATTTTGATTTGAACGCCCATTTTCGCAAAATGCTTCAACTGCTCAAACCTCTCCAGGTTGAGTCTGTCAAAAAAAAAAAAATATTTGGAAAATTTCGAAAATAATAATGATACCAAAGCCAGGCAATCACGCCTATCATCATTTTATTGATTTCCTCATCTATCGAAGGTATTTAAAAAGATAATACAATTGAAAATTATCCCTTATTGAAATGACAAGAATATTATCCAAATCCACCAATTAGGTTTCCGTGAACATCACGGAACTATAGAACAGGCTAACTGCTTGACTGTAGAGATTAGTTAAATCCTAAAGTAAAATTGTTCAGGAGTTTTTTTTAGATCCTACTCAGGCTTTGGACGAGGTACGGCACAAAGGTTTGGTCTTTAAAATCAAATGTCTGCTGTCATCGAACAGCCACAAATTTTTAGAGAGTTATTTATCAAGCCGTCTATTTAGGGTATGAAGCAAAGAGAATATAAGATAAGGCCGCTCGTTACGTTAACGCTCATGGGAGGAAATTGTCGACCTGTCACACTTATTAATCTTACAATATCTCAGTCTGATTTTATTACATACCTTGGTATATATTTGGATGGAAGTTTGACTTGGTGTCGACATATAGAAGCCCTGAGACTTCACCTGAAATTAACAGCCTCTAGACTTCACTCGTTAATTAATGACATATCTAAAATAAGCCTGGACTATAAAGTCATCCTGTATAAAACTGATTTGAGCATACGGTATCCAATTATGGGAAACGGCTAGCGATTAAAGTATCGAGCTTATACAGATGGCACATTCGAAAATTATTACAACCATGGCAAAAGCGCTGTGGTATATAAGAAATGAGAGCATGCATAAGGATTTTGAGATTCCACTGGGAAAAGATGAATTTTGCAAAGTCCATGCAAAATGTACTGGAAAACCATACACATCGCGAACAAGGCTTCAAAGAGCCGATCTTCCAACCCGCTATGTCGAGGACCGTCTAAGTATTAATGTTCTCCTCATTTTCAGTTTTAAGATTCTAGATTCAGTATTAACATATAAATTTAAATTTATAAAAAAATAGAAGGTGGGAATTATTTATTTTTTAAAATTATTGTAAATAAAATTTAAAATTGATAATCAATAGACTGACAGGCGCTTCAGTGGCGCAAACGGTAGAATGACAAAGAACTCTGATGATGAGAATGTGGTTACTAAATTCGACGCGAGTTCAATCCCGTGTTCAGTTTAATTTCAATTTAATTTAATTCATTTCATGTTGTAAATTTCTTCGTACAATAAAAATAATTTAATGAAAATTAAATTTGATGAGCCAAATTAAAATATCAAAAACTTCAATTAAAAACCAACAGATCACAATTGTTATTATTTTAATTTCTTTAGAAGTATTCCTAATTTTATGTACATGGCTGAAGCTCCAATGTTAACCAACGGATGTCTTAAGCAAAAAGTAAATAATGGAAATATTGAAGGAACTTTGACTCCAAAAAGCTCTTCTTGTTTGAGTGCCCCGGTAGGCTAGCTTGTAGTGAGCTAGTCTATCAGTACCGAGGTTGCGGGTTCGATTCCCGCCAGAGACTCTGGTATCCTGTAGACAAGCAAAAAGCTTCGCGGGATTTAGTGTAGGAATAAAAAAAAAAAAAAAAAAAAAAAAAATTTGAAAAAAAATGTTCAATAATAACTCATAAAAAATTTATATATTTCTGAAAAGTTAATAAAATTTGATACCCAATGTGATAATCTACGAGTAATTTAATATACTAGAAAATAATATCTCTTAAGAAAATTTGAGCGTTTTGTTGATGGGAGTTAAGTAACGGGGTATTTCTCCAGTTTGTATTATTTATTAGCAGATAGCAAATTGCGTCCTCATTTCTGTAAAAAAAATAAATAAAAAAGTTCTCTTTATTAAAGAATTGTAGAATAAAGAGAGAGTTAAGAATTACTGCAAAAGTGCCATTCTATCGAAAATCTGTTTCAAACATGTTTTGATAACCTTTTGGCAGTACAAAAAACAATTTATTTAAGGTCTTTCAAAATAAGTTTGATAAGTATTTTTAAATATAAATTGATTGAACACACACATTTTGTTATCAGTGAACATCCTGTTTTTAAATTTAATTTATGATTTAATTTTATTAATTTTAAACTTTCTTTATCTTTTTCAGAAGAATTACATGACAGGTAAATATTTTTGGAAAAAGACTCACCTTTACAACAGCAAACCTTTTGGATTATTTTGAAAACTTTTTTAATTAACTTAAAACATTTTATTTTTTATTTCATTCTTTCATAATTTTTCGCAAATTTCTAGAGGACTCGATTTTCATACATTGTAAGTACCTAAACCATTAAAGGAATGAGAAAGAGAATACACTGTAATTAAATTAGTTGACTTATTAATTCCTAATTGGCTTGGTACAATTTCATTAAACATTTTCAAAAGATTCTTAAAATTTTTAAAATTATTTTTAGTTGTTTGAAATAGAATTTTCCTAAACAATTAAAATTTTTTCTTCCTGAAAATTTGCAAATTTTGTTATCTCTGAATTACAGACATTATAGCCAACACCATCAAACTCTAGAGGAGGCTAAAAAGAAGGTTTCCGATGTTTTGGAAGGTCAACATGCTGATTTTGAAGAAGTTGGATCTTATGGCGGTGTAGGTGTTGGAACCGTCGGTTTGTCTTCGTCTGGTTTGTCCGGAGCTGATTTTGCATCAAGTTCTGGAAGCAATGCTGGCTTCCGGTCCTCAGCTGCCTCCAATTTCGGTGCTAGCCATTCTGCCAACTTTGCTTCATCTTCTGCCTTTGGTAGCAATGCTAATTTTGCCAGTGGTGCCAGCCATGGTGGATATGGTGCCCACACCTCTGGTACTCATGGTGGTTCTTCGGTTGTCATACCCGTAATTGGTGGTGCTGGTTCAACCTCCTTTATGGAAAGCTCTGCCGCTGAAAATATTAATAGTGAAAACCAAGTTGCCACACCTCTCGTGTATTCTGCTCCTTCTGGGGGTTCTGAAAAATTCTATCATCATGAAGAACGTCGTGTTTCTAATGCTGCTACTCCTGTTGTATACACCGTTCCCTCTGCTAGTGGTGCCGAAAACTATGTTCACCACGAAGAACGTCGTGCTCAAACTCAAACCTCCGCCCCCGTCATTCAATTTGCTCCTTCTACTGGCGGATCTGAAAACTATGTTCATCATGAAGAACGCCGCGTTGAAAATCAAGCCGTTCCCATTGTTCACTACACCGCTCCCTCAGGTGGTTCGGAAAACTACGTTCATCACGAAGAACGTCGTGTACAAAACCAAGCTGTTCCGATCATCCAATACACTGCCCCCTCTGGTGGTTCTGAAAAGTATGTACATCATGAAGAACGTCGTGTCCAAAACCAAGCTGTTCCTGTTTATCAATACACTGCTCCTGCCGGTGGTCAAGAATCTTATATGAAATACCGTAAAGTAACAACTACCGCTTCCCAACCTCAAGTCATTCTACACACTGCTCCTTCCACCAGCTCTTCCTATGTTCACCAAAGCTCTACCGGCTCCACCAGTGGCTCTCATTTGACTCCATTGGTTACTGGTAGTATCGCTGGAACTAACTCTAACTACAAGACTGGTTACTACGGTAACTCTGCCTATACTGCTCCCTCAACTTCCTTTGGTAGCGCTGCTTTGACTTCTGGCAACGCTTTCAAGACTGGCTTCGGAGCCTCTCACCAAGCTGCTTCTAATTTTGGAGCTTCTCACCAAGCTGCCTCTAATTTCGGTACCTCTTCTACTTTCGGAGCTGGTCACCAAGCTGGTTTCGGTGCTAACAGTGCTTACACTGATAGCGCTTCTTTCGGTTCTAAATTCGGTTCTCAATTCGGTGCTGATTCTTCCTTCGGTACCGGTTCTTCCTTAACTTCTTCTGGTTCTTCCTCTGGTTTACACAACTACATGCATGAATCCGAACGCTTAGCTAAAATGCAAGCCCAAGGTATGTCTGTTGGTGGCAGCCGTGTTGGTGGTAGTCAATTTAATTCGAACTTGGAAAGTGGAAACTCTGCTGGTTTTGGCGGTTTTGGTGGACTTTCTGGCAGTAGTGCCGGTAACTCTGGTTATAAGACTAAATCCTGGGAAAAGGCTTCCAAATGGTCCAGCCAATCTGAGGTGAGTTTAAGTTGATAACAAAAATATCTATACATGTATGCATGCATAAAAAGGTGTTCAATAAAAAAGCAACTGTAGAGAAGAAAAGACAAAAGTTGCAGGCCCAAAAATCGCTTAATGTAAACGGGCACTTAGGAACGCAATTCGCTTGGAAATACTTGTTTTTAATTAAAATCTTTTTCATACTTTCTTTACAGTTTGGTTCCGATGGTCAAGTGAAAAACTACAAAGAATTGTCCACTGGAGAAAGTGAAAACTACGACATAAATGGTCGCCGTGCTGGTTACAAGGCCGCCACCACCACCCTCGATGACAATGGCAAAGTAAGCAGCTACAGTCTGCACACATAAATCTAAATGGATGTTAAAAAATGTTATGTCATTTTTTCATGAGATTCACGTAATTTATAAGATTAAAGATTATTAATTTAAAAACAAATAAAATTACGAAATAATGAAAAACAAAAAAGATTGTAATAACTTTTTTACAATTTATTTATTTATAATATTTTCAAACCAAAACAATTTCGTAATCTGTCTAAAGACTAATCAACTGATAAGAATATTTCTAGGAAACTACGATCACAACTTGTAAGTTTTAAAACGCAAATAATGCGAAATCAAGTATTTAATTCCGCTGGATTGACATACGTCTTCAGAAATTATAATAATTATTATCTAAACTAAGTTTACATTGATTTAAATTTTAAATTGAACAAATTATTTACAGACACCATTCGTGTTTACTACTTCCTGGAGAATGTCCTTTCTAATTTTCCATCCACTATTTCAATCAGTGAACTGGTAGCTTTGACTGCATTCGCTGTATTCTGGGGTTGATAATGATAGTGTGGAGTGTTGTCCCGACGTTTTCTATATTCATTACTATTTATCAGACAATAGCAAGGCTTCCAAGCATTATTTCTATAGGCCGTTAGATCGTTGGGCTTATTATAGGCATCTACATACATTGAACGTTCTGTAGTCCAACGTGGTATATAACTGTTCCAACCATCCGAATGACGATATGTGGGACTACCAGCTCCTCTTGAATCAGTTGAGCCAATATAGACCGGAACATTATTGGGATAATACTCTGGATAGTAATCTGGATAAGATCCTCTGCCCGAATGATCACTTCTTCTTTCGCTAGACAAGTTGGGATTCCAATGGGATTTAGGATCATAGGGTTTGCGACTTTTATGTCCTTTAAAAATGGGTACACTAGCATCTTCTAAAACACCAGATTAAAATTTTATTATAGATTTTACAAATTTATTTAAAATCCTACACACCCTTATCAACATCTTGTTCGCGACTAGTTTTATTACTATGATCATCCCCTTCTGCGGTTATTTCGAATGTTATATCGGTGTGTATGCCAACTCTTTTCTTATTTTTACCCAAATCTGTGATTTCTACACTTTCTTTGGATTCTTAAAAAAAAAAATTATAAAATATTTGAAGAATTTTAATAAAAGACAACTAAATCTTAAATTTACCTTTAGACTTGTGTGTATCTCCCGTATCCACTGTAACGCGAACACCATGAATTTTGGGGCCCGATCTTCCTCCCTTCTCCCCATCACTTTCTTTTTCTCTTTCATCGTTTCTACCTTGCTTGACGCCCGTAACAATTGGAACTGTGTTATTATTTTGGTCCTCGGCATCGTCAAAGTCCAATTTAGGAGAGACCTCCTTTTGTTGACCTAAGAAGTATTTAAAATATAATATAAATCTTGAAGAGATGTTAAATAATGGCATCCTTAAAAAATAAAAATGGTTATAGCCCATAGTTATTAATATTTTATAAAATGAATATAGTATTGCTATTCAAAATAAAGCAAATCATTCGATGTCTTTGGAGTTTACAGTGTGCTATTTGCACCATGATTGCAAATGTGTTCACTCTAGAACTTTAACTTTTTGGTCAAAGGACCTCACGTTGTGATCAGAACAGTGTTACCACCAGCAACATTGAAAACTACACTTGAGATGACGCAGAATTACCAAATTTAAATGAAATTACACCTGATATTAAATTAACGTTTAAATAACTTTT
Organism: Pollenia amentaria; assembly: GCA_943735925.1. NCBI lineage: Eukaryota > Metazoa > Arthropoda > Insecta > Diptera > Polleniidae > Pollenia > Pollenia amentaria. The sequence goes on along the minus strand of OX031007.1, from coordinate 68,176,878 downwards.
ATAAAAAAGAACAAATTAGAAAGTACATAGTCGGTCAATTCCGAACATGTGATACCCTACACCACAGTATTTACAGAAAAATGGTTAAGAATGTTCCCTTGTTAGGTCATGCAATTATGGACCTATTAAAATTAAATTATGTTATACTGTTACGATTAATAATATAAGAATTCTTTACGCCGAATATTATCTAGATAACTACATCTATTTGAGATTTTTTCGTCTGAAAGTGATTTAAGGGAGGGGGCTTATATATGACCTACGTTCAATGCTTTACCTACCAGCACAAAATGTTGCCATGGCATAGTAGCAATTTTTTTATCAATACATACCAATTGTTATAAAGCAGTTATGGCATTACAAGGTATTTTCGTGAGTGGTATTTGTATAGGAGCCATGGTCATATATGGCCTGATTCCAAAATTATTTTCGTAAGGTAATTTAGGTTAAAATAAAATATATTTTGGGACAATTTTTGTCCAAATACCAACATAATAAGATGTTTTTAGGCACAAAAAATTATGGACCGATTCTCTTAATTCTCAAAAAACGTATGAACCAAATTTCGTTACATTATCTAAAAAAATTGCGACCTGCACTTTGTGCAGAAGGTCTACATGGACAGACCAGTCAGCAGGACGGAAGACTCAGAAACAGATTCTAAGTCGAACGATAAACATACTTCAACAAATATTTGTATGTGTTTCTTAATTAATTAACTTAAATAATAGTAATATTAATCATACTTTTAAGATTCATATAGGAATTCAAAATTATTTAACAAAAATAACATTAAAAACCTCAAATAAATTAATAAAAATTTAAATTAATAAGTTTTACTTCTATATAAATATCTAGGGAAGGTTCAAATTGTTTAGTGCCGTTCCTTTGCATAATTTATTAAGTTAATAAAATTAATGTAATGCATTTTAAATGTTAAAACTAGCACAAAATTCAATACTCTTTGTAATATTGGAAACGAAGATTCGTTCAGGGGGTTTTTTTTTTAGTATAAATTCATTCTTTTTCAAATAAAGTTCGGGTTCTAAGTGCCTATGAAGTTCATATTTATCGAAATCTAATTGTCCATCAATCGCCAATCCCTACCAATCTTATGCTTCAAAAACTATGGAAATCTTTTTTTTTTTATTTAAAATAAACAGTGACTTTGGTTGAATATACTGTAAATTTTTTGAATCAACAATATCTTAAATGCTATAAGTTGTATCACTAAAATAAATGCTTTTATTATTTGTTTTAAAATGAAAGAATTTAAAATTACACCTGATCTACACCTCAAAGAAATTCACCACGCCCTACCCACGAAAGTAAAAACTACACCAAATTCGGGTAATTACCCACAAAGTGGCAACACTTGATCAAAATTACCCAAAGATTCTTTCTGCTTCTTCTTTTTGAATGTTTGTCCACGAGCTTGTTTCCAGGATTTTCAATTGTTTTCCATTCCGGCTTTCCCGGAAAATTTTTTAAGACTTTAGTTAATATATGTGGGCCTCGTGTCTTTATTTGTTTTATCCAATTAAATTTCATCAAAATATTCAAATTTGCTGCATTTTAAGGCTTATTAAGCTGATTTTTGAGAATGGGCGTTATAAAGGGCCTATGGTAAATTAAAGAAATATCTTCACGAAATTGTATTAATTGTCTTTGCAAATTGTAGTGGCCTAAATTTAACAACAATATCATGACTTTTTCCGGTTAAGGAGGAAATAAAGTGTTTCATATAATAAATTAAGACTCGATCTTCAAAAAAGTCTGGTGGTGTGATTTCGAATCTTATGAAAGTAGATTATGCCAAACTTTACAACAAATATATTATTCGTTACGCTTTTCGTCATACTAACATAATTTCCGAGAGTTGTCTTTATTTGGGGCTTTAGGCTAATTATGGACCAACCTGCACGAAATTTGATGACATATACTACGAATTGGTTAAAATTTAATGACAATCGGTGCATTCCGCCAAGAATTTAAGCTTGGTTTTGTCAATTTCCTAGGGAGCTTGATCCTGAGCCGATTATGCTGGAATTCAATCCCAAAAATTTATATAAATAGTGATGACGCCCTAACTTCGGAATTGTGAAATCAATGTTATTACAAATGGCACCAATGAGGCAAAAAGTGACATCATTCCAATGACGAACGTCTTCATAAAATTTTATCATATTTTATGCGTCATCTATGCTATGACTACAGTGGCATCAATTCGATGTCACATTTTGTGTACTCGTATTATTAACATTGTTATCATGTTAAAAAATAAAATAAGAAGCAAAAATTCCCATATTCGATTTTTTTTTAATTCTTTAGTTAAATACATCAAATTTTTAAAGAAGAGTGATTACGAAAACCATATCGGGCATGCTGCTGGTGTCTTATTATTAAAGCTATGTTCACATTATGTGTATTTGCCATGTGGATTGTCACTTTTTCACATGTTCAATTTGTACATATCGCCTGAACATGTCCAAACAATATCATGTTTTATTACTCTGTGTATAGTACATATGACATTTTGGATTTAGAACGAGTTCTATTTCCAAGTGGCAAATCATCTGACATCAGCTGGTTCGTATTAACAAAATTGTTTGTGGCGGCAAAAATTAATTGAAATTTTATAATATATAATAGGGCCTTTAAATTACATCGAAATCTAGTAGATTTCATTTGAAATCTTCTTCCAATTCTAGTTCGTTTACATTATACTTGTTTGACATTAGCGAGATTTGGTTTTCACAACAAAAACCGCCTACTGAAAGTTTTTTGTGTAACACATACTTACATATACAGAAATAGGCATTTAAACATTTGCATTACATTTTCTTTATAATCAACTTCATTTATTTTATCAATATTATTTGTCATTTGCATTTTTTTTTTACTATTTTACAAAATTTTTTATTTTTTTTTAACAATTTACAAGCAGCTATTATTGTTTTTGTTTTGTTTTTTGTTAAAATGTCATTTTTTTCTTGTGCAGGGAAGTAGTTTTTAGTGCTATATGGGGAAAAACATAGTTGCATCAATAAGTACTACTAGATTTCGAATAGATTTCGTCAAAATCTAGTTACGGAGTAGATTTTGTTTTGTACGTGAAATCTATCCAAAAACAACTAGATTTGTCTCGAAATCTCGAAAGTGGCTGTGGGAAAAATCGCCCAAAGAAAAATGGCCCAAAAAAAGAAATGAAAAATCGCCCCAAAAAAATTCCATGTAAAATTGGGCCTAAATTCATATGAAAAGTGACCTAAAATTTTTGGGCTATTTTTCGTTATTGTTGGGTGATTTTTCGTTTTTTAAATTTGGTGATTTTTCATTATGAAAAAACACCCAAAAATGTTGTATGAAAAATGGCCCATTTTTTTGATTTTCTCCTCTATGGTATAACAAACACCGGCTTCGCTTACTAAAGCTTCTCTGCTAAAATTTTTGGGCTATTTTTCGTTATTGTTGGGTGATTTTTCGTTTTTTAAATTTGGTGATTTTTCATTATGAAAAAACACCCAAAAATGTTGTATGAAAAATGGCCCATTTTTTTGATTTTCTCCTCTATGGTATAACAAACGGCTGTGGGAAAAATCGCCCAAAGAAAAATGGCCCAAAAAAAGAAATGAAAAATCGCCCAAATGAAGAATCGCCCAACAGAACATGAAAAATTACCCAAAAAGTTATATATGAAATTTTGCCCAAAAGAAACGAAAAAGGGCCCAAAAAAAAATGAAAAATGACCCAAAAAGAAAAAACGAATTTTTTCCCGGTGGCATGTTATAACGTCCAGTGTCATAGTGTCCATGGACGTTATGACACTCCAAAAAGTGTCATATAACAAACACCGGCTTCGCTAACTAAAGCTTCTCTGCATAGTCGGCTTTCATTTGGAAACAAGGCAGATTTTAGAAGCTTTACTTAGCGAAGCCGGTGTTTGTTATACCATAGAGGAGAAAATCCTTGCGCCCGGCCAAAGGCCGGCTGTGCAGAGAAGCTTTAGTTAGCGAAGCCGGTGTTTGTTATACCATAGAGGAGAAAATCAAAAAATGGGCCATTTTTCATACAACATTTTTGGGTGATTTTTCATTATGAAATTTAAAAAACGAAAAATCACCCAACAATAACGAAAAATAGCCCAAAAATTTTAGGTCACTTTTCATATGAATTTAGGCCCAATTTTACATGGAATTTTTTTGGGCGATTTTTCATTTCTTTTTTTGGGCCATTTTTCTTTGGGCGATTTTTCCCACAGCCATAACAAACACCGGCTTCGCTTACTAAAGCTTCTCTGCACATCCGGCCTTCGGCCGGTCGCAAGGATTTTCTCCTCTATGGTATAACAAATACCGGCTTCGCTAACTAAAGCTTCTCTGCACAGCCGGCCTTTGGCCGGGCGCAAGGATTTTCTCCTCTATGGTATAACAAACACCGGCTTCGCTAAGTAAAGCTTCTAAAATCTGCCTTGTTTCCAAACGAAAGCCGACTGTGCAGAGAAGCTTTAGTTAGCGAAGCCGGTGTTTGTTATACCATAGAGGAGAAAATCCTTGCGCCCGGCCGATGGCCGGCTGTGCAGAGAAGCTTTAGTTAGCGCAGTGTCCATGGACACTATGACACTTTTTGGAGTGTCATAACGTCCATGGACACTACGACACTGGACGTTATGACATGCCACCGGGAAAAAATTCGTTTTTGCTTTTTGGGTAATTTTTCATTTTTTTTTTGGGCCCTTTTTCGTTTCTTTTGGGCAAAATTTCATATATAACTTTTTGGGTCATTTTTCATGTTCTGTTGGGCGATTTTTCATTTCTTTTTTTGGGCCATTTTTCTTTGGCCGATTTTTCCCACAGCCCTCGAAAGTACTAGATTTTGTTGTAGTGTAAATTGGATATAAGTAATAATTGTAAATAAATAATAAAAAATACACAAATAATTATTAATTTTTGTACGTATAACTACTCAGCTGTTTGCAGATTGTTTTTCTTGATACGAGTAGGTTATGCCAAATGTACTTTACATACCAACATTTTAACATGAAAATTATAAACCTTATTACTTAAATTTTGGTTTACACATGAAATTACATGTGTGTTGAAAAGTGACATTCCACATGACTAGGGATGAGATTTCCATGCACTAAAAAATATGCATTAAAAAAATAAAAATTATGCACTCAAAAACTAAGAAAATTTCCATAAAAAATCGTTTTTTAATTTTACTAAAAACAAAAATATAAAAAATTCAGTATATTGTTATTCAAATATCTTTAAAAAACTAAAGTAACTAATTTTTGTTTGTTTAAATAAATAAGTACTGTTTAATAAAAGGAAAAACTTGTCTTATACTTGAAGAATGCATTTTGAAGAAATTTATTTTCAGATCCCATTTTTATTCCTGATCAGATCAAAAATATTTGAAATTTATTTTATTTTTTAAATTCTTAATTTTTTTTTTTTTTTTTGCAAAACTTTTTGGATTTTTTTTAATTTGTCGGGCTATTCTTCCTTCCACATTGTTAACTTTACTTTCTGCAATAACAATTAATTTGACTTGAGCTTAAAGTGAACTAAATAAATTCCTTCTAATTACTTAGTTATTGTTTCACCAATATATCCGTTATTGGAAAATACAAATGTTAATTGACATCTGCTGTTATCTAAATTTAATATTTCTTTTACTTTTTTAATTGCACAATCATCGACATCAATAAGCTCTTCTAACATTCTTAAATTACTTGAAGTTTTTTGAATAAAATTCTGAAGCATCTATCCAGGCCCCCATTTTGCTACTACTGGCTGCGGTGGAAGAGGAATTAGGGGATACATTTCATTAAAAATTGCAATATTATCGAATTGGCTTCTAAATTTTCTGCAACGCGGTATAACCCACGTGCTAAGCAAGTTGCTTGTAAGAGTTTTGGATAAAATATTTTAAACTCATTGGAAGCCTTAACCATGTAAGTGGCTGCATCGGCTTAAAATAAAAAATATTGTATTTTAAGCAAAGCTCCAAGAGATTTTATTTATTATTTAAAAATTTTTTGGAAAGTTTTTTTGTGTACCTAAAATTTATTTTAAGAACTTTTGTATAATATGGAAATTAAAAAAATCCCTCAAAACTGTAAAAATATGCAAAAATATGCGTTTAAAACATAAATATGAAAAAAATATGCATTTTCACTAATATATGCAACAATATGCAAAAACAATTCGATGCCATTTTAACGCAAATTTAATGATTTGGAAAGATAATTGGTCGACATCGTTCTTAGACTATCGGTAAAAAACATGCATTTCCATGGAAATTGCATCCCTACACATGACAAATACACATAATATGAACATAGCTTAAGTCTTCTGTAAACAAAGGGTGGAATACAACAAAAGTGACACAAAAATGTGTAACGGGTCGGATAAGTTAATAATAATAATATCTCAATTTTACTCATGTCAATTCCAATAACTAAATTTAATGACAGTTTGTCATGAAATTGAGCCTAATGAGTCCTTAATCCGATGTTACTGAGTCATCGCACTGATGACATGTTATATAATTCTTTTCCGATTCGTAATTTCTGTAATGCCGATGTGTCATCCCATTGATGACATAATTTAAATATTTCACTCTGGTGAATGGCTCTTTTGCGCGAGAAATTACACTGCCGTGTTATCTCACGTCGTGGTTATGTTAATTGGCCGCCACGATCATGTAAGTTGACACCGTTGGACTTGTTTCTTTGGGAATATTTTAAAGAAAAAGTGTAGGTCAATAAGCCAAGTACAACTCAAGAGCTAAAGGATGAGATAATTCGGCACATTACTGACGCTGAACCTCAACTATGTCTCAGAGTCCTTGAAAATATGGACCATCAGATAGAGGTATGCTACCGAAGCCGTGGCGAGCATTTGGACTATATCTTGTTTCACAAATAGTTGTCATAGATCCTCCTATCATAATAAAAAGTATTAAGATAATTCTCTGAAAACTTTTTGTTTTACTTACAATTAATATCGTGCGGTTGGAAACTTTATATAAAACTATTCCTTGTCGTTTTAAAAACAAAGTGGGTAAAGCTTGATTGCAATTAAATTATATAAGTCCCATTAAAACTCCTCCGGCTTAGAACGAAAAAAAGATGTTAATATCTAGATAACCTTATAATATAATAATATGGGTCTCAAAATACAGAAAAAATTCTCGCCAATTTTTTTTTTAATTAAGTTACATATTTATAAAAAATAAAATCAGCTTAAATTAAAAATTTTAATTAAGTGAACTAAACGTTTACTTATATAGACATAATTATTACAAAAAATGTTATTAACGTTCAAAAATTTAAAAACTAGCAGGTGTTTTAAGTCATCGTCCAGACTTGCAAATTTTGATGCAGCAATTCTTGAATTTTTTGGTGAGAGGGGTGAGATGATTAAGGAGGGGTACTCTGTCTTAAGTACTCTGCAATTCTGTTTTGTTTTGTAATTCTCACACTTTCTAACTACTTTTAACTGCTGTAGGTTTATTTGTACGAGTATTTATACACATATAAAATATAAAAAGGAGAAGAGGAAAGACAAGATGTAATTATAAAAATTACAACACTAGAATTTCATAATCTGTGGCTAATTCTGGAAGTCGTTCTCGAGTAATTTTTCGATTTTAAAGCAATTTCATTTCTAATTCTTTTGGTCGATACTAGGGATGCCAATCAGAACTGGTTTTCGCAAATCCCGGGATTCGGGATTTCAAAAAAACAAAAAACGGGATCCCGGGATTTTTGGGGTTATCGGGATTTTTCGGGATTCGCGATTTTTGAAAGTCAAAAGATAAATGCTTTTTATAGATATTTATTAAAAAATGTCTTTAAAAGAGGTTTAGAAACAAAAGTTTTATAATTAATTTAGGCCCTAATCATGTACAACGCAGCGCAACGCCACAGAACTAACGCAACGCAGAAGAATAACATTGAAAGCACAAACAATGTCATAAATATTTTCTAATTTTGTTGTTGCTTTCTACAGAAATTCACATTGCGTTTTAAAATTTCAAACGCTCCATTGCTTGTGTCGTTGAAAATTTTAAAACGGTACATGAATTTCTGTTGAAAGCAACAACAAAATTACAAAATATTTATGACATTGTTTGTGCTTTCAGTGTTATTGTTTGGCGTTGCGCTGCGTTGTACATGATTAGGGCCTTAATATTACAAAGTTACTTAATTATTATATTGATTACTAAAATTTGATTAAATTGAACATTGTGATTTTTTTTAATAATCATAAATATGATAAAAAAAAAACAACGTACGAATTCCAACAATGTATTAATTGATTCAATTAATATATAATTCACACAAAATCTAAAATTTTACTCAATTACCACAGTTGTTTCTAACTTAAAAAAAAAAAAAAATAATATAGTAATTGAAAAGAGAAAACTAGGAATTGATTTATTAATAAAATCCTATTTAAATGAATTAAGATGAATAATTGAAATTTAAATCCGAAATTATTTAACAAAATCAATTTTTTAGTCAACCTTGAAAATCGTATTTTAACAAAAGAACATTTTTATACACTACTTAAATTCGCGAAATCGGTCCATAAATTACCTTAGGTCCCATGCCCACTCTTGGAAAACACTTTAATAAGCCTAAACATTTAAAGAGTAAAGCTTAAATTTTGCATTTGGCACACCAGTGTAATCAATTAGAATATAAAACCACACCGAACTTTTGGTTTTTTTTTCGTTTCGTGCATTTTAAAAGACATTTCTTTCTCAAATTAATTTTCTTCTTTTATTATTTTCAACACTTCTCACATTAAAATTTCTTTATAATTGTTGGACACGCTAGAAAGAACAACAAAATTTAACTTTTTCTTTCGTTTTCAATGACATTATTAACAGAGTTAATCAAATATATATGAAACAAGTAAGAGTGCTATATTCGGCTATGCCGAATCTTATATACCCTTCACCATGGTGCGATTAAATAATGGTTGCATTAAATAATAATGGCTTAAGTCGGAATTTCTTGTTTTGAGATATTAAGGGTCTTACCAAAAATAAATTGTTTGGTTTTTATATAAAATTATTAGCCACAGAAAAAATGTGCATTTATTTAGAACAAAACTCTAAATTTTATAAAAAAAAAAAGAGTGTTTATTAAAGGATATAAAAGTAAAAATAGCAAAAACTGATATATTTTTTATTTAATTAAAAAAAATTTATAAATACCAAGAGAAAAAAAAATTTTCTCTTGGTACGCATGCGAACTTAACTTTAATATAAGTAAATAGGCCGTGGAATATTTTTTTCAAATAAACAAATATCTTTGTGTGAGTTTGTTGTTTGGGTATAGTTTATTTTGGGCATTACTCTTCCATTTTTGGGAGAAAAGTTTCAGGGGTTTCGGGAAATATATGCTGCTAAAAATTTCTGATATTTTGGTATATAAAACGTGTTCATATGTCATACTAGAGCCCTAAAATTTAAAATTTAAAATTTACGGGAGGTACCACGCCCACTTTTCCAATCGCGCCCATATTTAGTGGGATACAGTGTATTGATAACCAATACGTTTGTACCTAATTTGGGAACTTTAGCTCGTTTCGTTCTCCAGATATACAGAAATGTATAACGTCTTTGTATGGGAAGTGCCACACCCACTTCTCCAATCCCGCCCATTTTTTAGAGAATTTGTGTATTGGCAAGCAACATGTTTGTACTAAATTTGAAAGCCGTAGCTCTTGCCGCTCTCGAGATATGCAGAAAACAAGAATTTAAAAAACAACAACAACATGGGATTTATGGAAAAAATTAGAGGTAGTCGTGGTTTTTTGCTCATATCTCAGCCATTTATGGACTGATCTTCCTGAGTTTCAATAGCAAACAATTCCGGACTATATGTGACATAAATGTATAACATTTTATAAAATTTTGAGTTAGCCTTCATCATATCTGGGGAAAACCCATTTCAACGGACGGACGGACAACCGGATGTGAACTTCCCTTCTCATAAGAAGCCAGAATAAATATACTTTATATGGTCTTAGATTAATATTGTAGAAATTACAAACGGAATGACAAAGTTATATACACTTTTACCTTCGGTGAAGGGTATAAAAAGATCAATATTGTGTTCCCTATCCTCTCAAGGGGGAATGACACAATGAATTTCTTTTTATAACAAAGGTAAAACAAAAAAAATTAAGTTAACGATTTCGGGATTGAGTAAATCCTGAAAATCCCGGGTTCGGGATTTCGAGATTGGCATCCTCATTCGATATTGAATGAAACGAAATAATTGTTTCAGTGTTGTAAAGCATTTATTTGAGTGTTCACAAAACTGAAAAAGTAATTTCGATTCGTTCAGTATCGACTGAAATAATTAAAAATAAAATTGCTTTCAAATCGAAAAAGTATTCGCTCACGGCTGCCAGAATGAGCCCCCTGGACACTGATTTCAAAGCAGAATTTTAAAAAATTGGAGCAACAAAAAGTGCAAGTCTGGACGATGACTAAATAAAACAAAGATATTGGCGACTTTTGTACGCAAAAGCGCTAATATGTACTGTATTTGCATTAGCATGCAACCCTTTTTTAATCTGTGTATACTAGGGTATTCATTTAATTAACGATTAACGGTTAAACTATTAATTACTACCCGATTAACTGATCGGTTAATTTTAAATTGGCTATTTTCGATTAACGATTACACCGGTTAATTTCAGTCGATTAACTGATTAACCGATGTAACAAAATTTTTTAATTTTTTGTAGTATTATAACATATTTTTTTGTGGTTTTTAATTATTTGTTTCGTCACATATACAAAAGGTATGTGTTTAGAAAATATTTTTTCATACAAACAAAGAAGGTGTTCAGTGATCTTTATTTTAAATAACCAGATAGCATTTGATAATAAATATTTGTAAAATTCACCTAAATGAGCCTTTTAGATTACTTTTGAGATTAAAAAGTTATTTATCACTTGAGCGATTAAAAATTGATTCATTCATATGTTTAAATAATGATTTCTAAATGTTTTAAATTTAAAACTGATTTGCCACTAGAGCGATTGAAAAAGGATTCAATTATGATTAAAAAGGAATCAGCAAATGGTATCACAAACGATTCTTTGAGGTTATTCATCGGTAGGTTACCATTTTCTCACAACGAGAGTATTATTTTTGATCGAAAAATTAGCTCATATGTGGTTATTTTACTCTTGAAGCTGGTTCCTAAAAGATTCGATTATGAAAGAAATCGCTAGCTGGGAAGTGGTTGCTTTCAACAGCTTTTTGTTCCACGTACTTTTTATATGTATGTATATCAATCGTTTAACAGAATTTACAAAAACAATTAGAAGTATTAGATATTCTGTTTTATGGGTTGCTTTCGATTTCTCCAACATGTACGATAAATAAAAGAAATTTTCCAAGTTAAGGTTTTTTAAAGTAAAATAAGAATCGCTTAAATCCTAAGCATTTAAGCCAAATTATTTGTCAAAGATTATTTTATAAGATCTCCTTAAACTATTGAAATAACTAATAAAATGATCTCACACATTATGGATTAATTTAAAAATATGTATTACTATTTATAAATAATTTTTTGTTTGCTCCTTTAAGTTCAAGAATTGTTATATTTGATATGTTATTGTTCTTTTTTTTACTAATAAACTCCAAATAATAAATCATTTATGCATTTTTATTTATTGAAATTACATAATTTATAAAAAAAAACGTTATTAATCGGTTAACCAAAATTAACCGATTATTAACCGATTAAACCAAAACCTCGCCTAATTAATCGAGCGATTAACCGATTAAAGCAAAAGCCTGATTAAATGAATACCCTAGTGTATACTCAAAACTACAAAACAAAACAAAAAATAAATAAACCGGTTTTAACATAAATAAGAATGCAAAATTATAATAATACATCAATTAAATATTTAATTGTTAATATTATTATTTAATAAAAATTTATTTTAATTAATACAAGTATAAATATTTAATTGATACTATTTTTTGTTTTACTGGTGCAATTTGAATTAGTTTTTTAATTAATATCATAAATTTTTATTTTTTTCTGTAAAGGGGTTACTCTTGCAAAATTTGTCTTTACAGTACTTAACGGATAAAAGGCCATCCCATATGAGAAAAAAAAAAATGATTATACGGAGGTATTAGCGAAACACCATGTATTATCTAATAACTTTTCACTTACAATTCATTTCTTATGGCCGTTTTCTCATTAGGAGATTATCTTTTTTCCTAACGAAAAACTGAAGGTTAGAGAAATTTGGTTTTCTCAATGTCTCATTTGCTTCTATTATGTCGCAAAGCTAGACAGATGAGGGACTGTCAATTATTTATTTGCCGTACAGATCATGTCAATCAGCACACTCCCAACTATAGGTACTGCCAACTGAAAATAATGATTTTGTCGGTGCATTGAGAAATCCAAAAATGTCGATATTAAGTAACAGGCAGTTTCTCGAAACATTGAGGAAACGGCCATTAGAGTACATTTAAATTTTCATGCAAAATAAAATAAAGATATACATACATAACAATATAAATGACAATGACTTCCGTGCAGAAACACTTATTTGTTAAATTAAATAATTTTTTTTATATTTTGTTCAATTTAGAAATTACATTTTATAAGCAAAAAAAAAAAAATAAAATTCAAATATTTACTTTTATTTCTGAGGAATAAAAAAAAACTCCTAAATAATATTTATTTTCTAATCAAAAAATAAAACTTGAAAAATTATTTTCATATCTAAGGAATAAAAGTTTTTGATAACGAGCGCCAACTCACTCGTTTAACTGACATTTAAAACAATAATAAAACTTCAGAACTTGTTTTTGATTTAAATGTTAGTTAAACGAGTGAGTTTTGCGCTCGTGGTTAATAAACAGGCACTTTTTTTCTAATCCCGCCCTCAAATAATTTTTATTTCCAGGTGAGTTTTTTAAAAAGACTTAAAAAAATAAGAATTAATGCATCTACAGGAAGTCCATGTTACAAGGATTTTCTTGGTGTATTCCTTATGCACATTGCACTTCTCTCTTAGTTTGATTTTTTTGTTTTAATTTTAAAATTAATCGTTATTTTCAGTCCCTGCTTTTTATTCATAACGTTTAAAAAAATTAATTTAAAATATTGTTTTGATATCTGAACGCATTTGTAACAGAACTCAATGGTATTATATTAAGACATATTTATTAACTCAATTTCTTTAATGATAGTTTTTCAAAATATTTTACTCCGAATATCTTCAATATTGGACAATCTTTTGGGTTATATGGCGGTGCTATGTAACACACAGCTTATGACGAATTGGACATTCGGTACGTGTGATTTGAGGGCATGGTCATCGCACGGGGAGATAATTTGAACTGGCCACCGAGATTGTGGGCTTTAACCCCATTAGTTTTTTTTTCTTACGTCGCAGGTCTACGCGGTTATGCCACAAGCAACAGCGTGCTTCGAAGCTTAAAAAATCACAGAAATTCAATGAGAGAAAAATCAGTAAGTTTCTCGAAAGCAGCAGATTCCACTATGGATAAACGTCTCCTCGTCAGCGCAGGACAGGGACAAATGAGGCGCTTTTTTCATTCCGATATGGACAGCTGCGGCAGCAATTGTAGAGTCCTGTGTACTCGGTATGTTTGGTAATAAATTCCTTTTTTACTATTTTAAAAATTCACGGTATATTAGTATGTCTGCATTTTTTTATGAGTTATTAACTTAGTGAATAGAAAATTTGTAAGCGAGGTTAAAAAAAGGGAAATTTACCTGGTCGTCAAAAGCGTATGCCTGAGAATGGTTCCACTTACAAGTGCAGTTTTCGTATCGTTCTTAAGCTTTCGATAAGTCTTTAGGAAAACTATCTGTATAAATTTCAACAAAATGTGAATTTAAAATATTTATCGAAAATTAAAGCAAGTCTCGACAAACTAACACATAAAGCTTAATAAGAAGAAAATTTAATGAAATTCTAAATATTTGTCGACACAGACCTCCCGGGAATCAGCTAAATATTTTTCCCGTGTAGAAGTCCTAATTGGAAGGTAAAACGTTACGGTAGTAAATTTATATTGCCCAATTTATAAAGCGGGTTTTGATGTTAATCCATTAAAGTTTTACCCTATACAGGTTGATATGAGGTAACTTTAAAGGGTTACCACATACTTATCTATTTGGTACTAAGCACGGGTAAACATTGTTCTTTTGAGGTCCAATAAGTATTAAATATATAAATTAAACGTCTACAGTTATTATCCGCTAAAGATGACAATCACTCTAAAACATAACACTTTGTGCTCCATTTGTCAATAGAAATCCTAGAATTTATAAAATAGTTTTAATAATTCCCAAATGGGGTTGCTCAGCAAGCCTATGCCCAAAAAACTTTAACAATTCAGTAAACCATTGACAATTTTGTTAGCAAACCAGTAAGACCACTTAATCAGATGAAGGTAGATAAACTTAATTTAAAATTAGAATTTCTGTTTTTTTTTCTTTAATGTTTACCTGAATATGTAAATGAAATAAATAAATTTTTGTTATGTTTCTATATACATAAATTTTTATACACAGAAAGAAAAAAAATCGTAATAAATTTAAAATTTTTCTACTTACATTAAGAACAAGTCGTAGATAAAAATTTATGTATTAAAAACACTTAAAAGTACTTAAAACAAACTAAAATGGTATAACTTTCGAAAACCAATAAGCGCGCATAAGCGTTTTGTAAAAGTTTGTTGTAGAGGCAGCAACAACTATACAAAAAAAGGTACAACACGATTTGTTTGTTTTGTGTACAACAACACTACAAGAAAAAACCCGTACATTATTTTCATGTTTAAAGGGTAAAATATGAAGCAAAAATTCCCATATTCTATTAGTTGATTATTTAGTTAAATACACCAGATTTTCAAAGAAGAATTATTATAATTTTGAGTTCTTCTGTTTTCACAGAGCGGAATACAACAAAAGTGAAACAAACATATGTAACGGGCAAGTAAATAATGATATTCTCTTAATTTGACATAAGGCCAATTACAATAACTTAATTTTATGACAATTTGTCATCGCACTGATAACAGGCTTTATAAAACCGACTCCAATTAGTAATTTATGTCATCTCATTGATTTTGATTGATTTTGACGCTGATGACAATTTGGCCAAGTGATGTTAAGGCTGATATCACAGTGAGGAAAAGTGTCAAAAACTGTATTAATCGGTTAACCGATCAATACCAAAATTATCCGATTATTCACCGATTAAACCAAAACCTCGGTTAATTAATCGAGCGATTAACCGATTAAAGCAAAAGCCCGATTAATTGAATACCCTAGTGTATCCTCAAAACTACAAAAAAAAAATAAACCGGTTTTAACATAAATAAGAATGCAAAATTATAAAAATACATCAATTATATATTTAATTGTTAATATTATTATTTAATAAAAATTTATTTTAATTAATAAAGTATAAATATTTAATTGATACTATTTTTTGGTTTACTGGTGCAAATTGAATTAGTTTATTTTATTTTTTTCTGTGAAAGGGTTACTCTTGAATATTTGTAATTACAGTGCTTAACGGATAAAAGACCATCCCATATAAGAAAAAAATTATTATAAGGAGATATTAGCGAAACACCATGTGTTATCTAATATCTTTTCACTATATTACAATTCATTTCTTATGGCCGTTTTCTCATTAGGCGATTATCTTTTTTCCTAACGAAAAACTGCAGGTTAAAGAAATTTGGTTTTCTCAATGTCTCACTTGCTTCTTTTCTGTCGCAAAGCTAGACAGATGAGGAACTGTCAATTATTTATTTGCCGTACAGATCAATTTAATCAGCACGCTCCCAACTACAGGCACTGCCAACTGAAAATAGTGATCATCGCACTGATGACATGCTTTATAAAACCGACTCCAATTAGTCATTTCTGTGATGTCAATGTGTCATCTCATTGATGACATAACTTAAAATTTTGACCCTGATGACAATTTGGCCAAGTGATGTTAAGGCTGACATCACGGTGATGAAAAATGTCATGGGGTCAACAACGAAGACACTTGTCATAGTACTGATGTCAAAATACACCAGCGTTATGAAACCCTTTTCGATCAGTGTAGTGAGCGTAAAAAGAACGTGTATTCCTTGTTTTCGGATAAAAAAAAAATTCTTCACCGATTCGATAAATGTGATTTTTAAGAAATTTACCACTAATTTGGGTTAAAAAAAAATTTAGGACGATTTTTTTTCTAAGGAAAATATGTTACCTAAGAAAAATATGTTACGTTATATACATGTCTCGAAGTGTTACATGTTTTGCAACTATAGGGTGTTTTTTGGCTGCATGAGAACTTAAAATAATAATAAGAGACAGAAATATTGTTGGACTGATTTTTTTTACTTTAATCTGGTGATAAATTCATAACATTTATTTTTTTAAATATGATGTCCGCCGAGGCTACGAGTTACATGGTCTATTCGATCAGTGCAATTTTTTTAATAAATCTGGCCACATGGCGTCGATGGTGCCTTGAATATTAACTTCTCAAGATTCAAGAGTTGCTGGTTTGTCGGCATAAGCCAATGACTTAACATAGCCCCATAAAAAACAATCCTCAGTTGTAAAACAAGGCAGTATGAACACCTTTTCATGCAACATATTCACAAAAAAAATTGGATATTTTTTCAATATCGTATTTTTGGAACAAATGAACGCAAAAATTTAGAACATGTAACATAACGGGTTATCCATAAATAAAATACACATAAAGCTATGATTTCGATTAAACTTTTATTCTATTATAACGCTTATAACGCTATTGAATGCAGCAGTCGATCATTTCAAGCGGTATCTCGAATGTTGGTTTTTAAATTCTCAATGGTTACTGGATATGCCGCGTACAATCATAGAATAATGTATCTTCATATTGATAAAGCCCTAACATCAGAGTTGTGACTTCAATGTTATTACAAATGGGATCAATAAGGCAAAAGGTGACACTAATCCAATGACGAACATCAAAATAAAATTTTGTCATATTTTATTGATATCAATTCGATGCCACATTTTATGTATTATTAACATTATCGTCATGTTTAAAAAGTAAAATATGAAGCAAAAATTCCCATATTTTATTTTTTGTAATTATTAGTTTAAATACATCGAATTTTCAAAGTAGAATGACTACAAAAACCATATCGGGCATGCTGTTTTTGTCTTATGATTGAGAGTTCTTCTATAAATGGGCGATATACAACGAAAGTGAAATAAACATGTGTAACCGGAAACTAATTAATAATAATCTCTATATCTGCAGTTCTATGGATTAAGTGTTTTTTTTTAGAAAATCTTGAATCAAGCATAGTTTGGGATTTTAATCGAACTTTTCTTAAGTGAAATCCGTTTTCGGATTACGAGGGAGGATCAATAATTCCATGACTTTTTGAATGAAACACAGTTTTTTTACAAAAAAAAAACTTATTTTTTAACATAATCTCCTTTTAGCTCAATACACTTAGTCCAACGTTTCTCCAATTTGTGTATCCCTTCCAAAAAAAATAGGACCACAACGAAAGTCAGTAAACAAATTTTTTACCATTGAAATCGATGGTGCAGAGTCCCCATAGTATTTATCATGCTTTTCCTTGGTTTGATTGACGGTTTTTTTTCGCAAAAAATAATGTTTAATGAGCACTCGAAATTCACTTTTTTCCATTTTTAAAAAAATCCACGAGGATGTATGTTTTTAAACAGCTGTTAAACGCAAAGTAAATGACGGAACTTGCTCAATACTTGACAGGGAAGAACTACGAGGGAAGTTCGAAAAGGACTTATTGATCCGCCCTCGTATTTTAAATATTATTTAAGTTAAATAATCCGTACTTGAATCTAGCATTCTGTATTGGATTTGAAGAAATCTGTGTTTTGCACCGCTTTGGCTTGATTTAAGTATGAATGGATTGATTTTTCTTTTCAGTGTACCCTCCACCACCACTTGTGGTGAATTACGGTATAATAAGTTTGCCATTCCGTGTGAAACTTTTTAATATTCACCCAAGGACCCATAAAAAAATATATAGTCCATAGTCCAGGTTCTTGAGTAATTCTAAGTAGAAGTGGTTATCTCCATCTGTTGAAAACACTCTAATTTTGGAAAAACTCAAAACAAAAGAACAATATCGGTGAAAAATCGTTTTGTAAGAAAAACTAACATAAATATTGGCATAATGCACAGATTAGTATAAGACTTTGCCCGAATTCGTTTTGGAAATGATACTACTAAATTTTGTCAAGATCGATCCACAATTTACTATAGGTCCCATTGGAAGCCTATACTCGGAAAACAATTTAGTACGCTTAACATTGTAACGAATAATGCTATTGCAATAAAATTTGGTCTGTCATAGTTTTTTAAGACAAGAAATTACACTGTACACTTTTGCGAAGATCGGTCCATAATATGCCATAGGTCACATATACAGCCCAATCTCGGAAAAGGCTTTAGTACGTCCAACACCTTAACGAATAATGTTGTTGCTGTAAAATTTATTCTGTCATAGTTTTATAAGACTAAAAGATCGGTCCATAATTTACCATACGTCCCATATGAAGACCACTCTGAGAAATCATTTAAATACGCATAAAACCGTAGCAAATAGCCACAAATTCCACCATAAAGTTCTTACAGTTTGTATAGAAATCGGTAAATAACTTATATAACCCATAAAGAGCCTACTCCTGAAATATTCTAACTTTCTGTGGAAGTTATCAAAGATTCGGCACAGCTGAATACATCACTCTTTCTTGTTTTTATCAAAAATAGAAAATAGTTTTTCCTATATATTTTAATTTTGAACCAAATCAATAAAAAACAGTGCATTAACATAGACAAAATGGACTAGATATGCGTCTCATTTTACCGACATAAATAGTTTTAAGGCAAGATATCCACTAAAATGTTCCGCAAAGAGTAGTCTCTTAAATAATTAAAAAAAATTTGGGTATAGCCGTGGTGTCCCACTTTGGAGCCTTTTAGGTCTGTCGCCATTACATCTATACGTTCCAAACTCAAAACTCGACTAAACCTCTACTACCAATTTGTAAAATGTCATCCCCTACAGTAGCGATGGCTAAAAAATGTTACTATATATATTATAAGTATTAATTTGGTTAGTCCTTTAGCCAGACAAGTAACATGATTATATATATATTTTCGAACATAAACACAAACCTTGGCAATAATGACACAAAATAACAATCAATATATACAGTCGTAATAAATTATAAATAATTTTAGTTTGCATTTTCAATAATTCCGAAATAAATTTTAGTTAAGCAAATAATGGCGTGTTTTAAATAGATAAATCACGATAAAACACTTAAAATAATTTTTTGTTTTGTTTCAATATCAATTTTTTGCGTTTACAATTTTTTTATTATATTTTTATATTTTTAATTAAAATCTTAACACTTCAAATGCTATAAAACAACTAAATACAAGTTCTATAGAACAATTCATCTTAGAACTAATGGATTCGGAAAAAAAACTTCAACAACAAACAAAAAAAAATATTACAACTTAAAATAATCTGTTGATTTACGCGTTTTTCTAAAAGTTTTTTGTTTCTGTTTTGGTTGTTTTTGTTGCCAGATTACCTGCAGTTAATTTCAAATTAAATTGTTAACGTCTGTTAAAGTCGATTGTCGTTTTCGTGTGTATGTTGTCGATAAAATCTTCATGCTACTTAATACTGCTTAGACTTTTTTAATTCTATTCTAAACTTTGGGGTTTTTTCTATAAATAAATGTTAGGGTTTGCAGTTAAAATATTTTAAAATTGTAAATGAATTTATTTTAACCCATTCGAGAGCAAGACGGCATATGCCGTCAAGATATGAAAAAAAATTATGAAACAGGACGACAAATAATTTTACCAGTTTCCATATAATTGAGACAAGCCGGTATATATCACGGCAAAGTGAATGCAAAATCTGGAGGTCCATGTCATGCGTTTATGCGTCGTTCCTTCTTCTGCATCTGTCAAAAAAGTAGAATCCGTGTAATTGTATGTGACAAGTTACACAGCACAACGCATAAAATACATATACGTATCAACGCATGAAAATATGCTCATACCATGTTTACACGGACAACAATATTCGTGTTTCGCTCTCCTATTTCCCATTCCTGTTCCTCGTCCCAAACATGGTTGAAACAACATAGTACCAATTTACATTATACGATTTTGTCGTTGCGATTATTGTCGTTTCTTCTTTGAAGTCGGGGTTATGTTTACATCGTACGATTTTTGTCGTTACAACTTCTTGTGTATACATATCGAGCCCTTAGCGCCAAATTATCGTAAGCGACATTTTCTCAATATTTTTTTTATTGCAAAAATTAAAAATTTAAGGACCAATGCACAATGTAAGCAAACTTTATTTTGTTCTAGTCGGTAGCTTGCTTGGACGAAATTATAATATGTCGCATCAAAAAATTTTTAAGTTTATGTATACATATCAAAAAAGACCTAAAAAACCTTCTCCTGTAAAATTTGTGTTTTGTCGCTTACGATAATTTGGCGCTAAGGGCTCGATATGTATATTTTGGCACTACGAATGCATGAACAAAACGAATCGAAGAGTACACTCGCTTGTGTGCCCCTTTTAATTTCTCTCTCCCCTCTCGCCTAAAAGGTGAGAATCACAACGACAAATTGGGACATATAACATTTTGAGAGCGAAACAGGTCGTTTAATTTTGAAACAAGTTGCGAAACAGGAAAACTGTACTATCGTATCCAACTTGCATAACAATAATCGGGAGTTTATCTCAACTAGCTCCCAAAAAAAAAATCAAAACAAAGAAAAAAAACAAAATAAAAATTCATGTTAAATAAAATAAAGTGATAATTATTAAATAATAATATTAATAAAAGCCTTAAATAATATATTTTTACAGCCGTATTCATAACAAAAAGTTAGCTACAGTTCAGTACTAGAATGCCGATTAAGCTTAGCAGCTTGTTAGCACAGAGTTTATTCATAACGAATTTTATCCGTCTGCTAACTTTTAATAAATCAACTCTGAATAATCATGATGCCACATTATTGTGCTCAAAAATGCGACACGTTTTGCATAAATCATCGCTGGTTGTGTCATTTCATTTCATTATTTTTTTTTATTTTTGTTAAATGTTAAATGTTTTTTAATTAAAATAAATTTAAAAAAGAACTTAATTAAAAAAAAGACAGTGAATTAGAAAAAAACCAACAACATTATTCAACATTAAACGCCTGTCTTTCACAAGGTGGCAAACGCTTAGCAGCTCGTTAACAAGAGTTTAGCAAATAGTTTAGCCACACCCAGAGAAATAATATGTTTAAATTTGGTCACCTCCAAAAAAAAACTATTTTTAAAGAAAATTGCAAACATATTATGTTCCATTTAACCATATTACTGTCATCGACAACCATATTATGGTTAAATTAGTCCTCCATCAAGAAGGCACAACCATATTATGGTTGCCTCCGAACATGTTTTGGTCAATAATAACTAAAATATGTTTAACATTTATAATAGCACGGTTGATTTTCAACCAAAGCATGTTGCTCTTGGAAAAGAGGAAAATACTATTGTTAATTTAAAAACAAATTATTGTTATATTTAACCATAACATGTTTAGAGGAAATCATAATATGGTTGTGGCTTCTTGATGGAGGACTAATTTAATAATAATATGTTTGTTGGTGACAATAATATGGTTAAATTTAAACATAATATATTGAAAATTTTGTCTCAAAATAGTTTTGTTGGAGGTGACCATATTTAAACATATTTTTTCTCTGCGTGCAGAGTTTGGTTAGTGTATTATGAATGAACTTTGTGCTAACTTCATACCAAATTTTCGCTATGAATACGGCTGTTAATTTTTACTTACATTTTAATCAATTTTAAATAAAATCCCACTACCAACACAACAAAAACATGAAACAAGAATGGATCGTATGAACAGCATGTTTGGCGATCTAGTTTCAGAGAGCTTAACAAGTGGTGTATATCGTCGTATCAACGTGGCATTAATTTTTACTTTTGAATGCGTAGCATGTGTGGTGAAAAAATGTCACCTGTTTTCGATAGTCATGGATGAAAAATTATATTTTATTTCCAATGTTAGCGATATATATTTATGTTCGTAGTTTGGATTCCTTTTTACAATATTTTTGCATTAAAAACAGTTTTAAATAAAAGAAAAAACTTTCGTAATAAAGATTGCTATGGTTTTTTTAAGAATAAAATACATAAAAACTAATTATTAGATACATTTTTTTTTGTGAAAAAAATTTGCAATTCCAGTTATCGATTACTGTTATGTTCTGAGTGTCATCCTCGTCGTGTTTATTATTTCCTTTGAACAAATGCCATGAAAGGGAGATTTATTGATACTGTAAAAAAATCACGAATTTTTGTATAATAAAAGCTTTCTCCCCTATAAATTCTTTTAAATAATTTCTATTTATATCTCAATTTTAATTTTTGCCTAAATTGTTTTTATTTGATAAAAAAAAAAAAAAAATTGGCGCAACAGCTAATCAAAATAAAAAAATTGGCACATAATATGCGTTGCATGTAACTTGAATTTAGAAACGAATAAAATGCACGAGTATCAAAGGCATCAATGCATAAACGCATGGCTTGGACCCCGAGCTTACATCATGGTACAGTTAATAAGGTGACCGTGGTTCTTCAACAAGTACAACAATGCAAAGACAACATGTACTTTGTTGGTAGAAATACCTGATAGACTTTCAAATATATGAATGTGTATTTCTATCAAAAATAAATACTTTTATTCTTAAACACACAAAACTATAGACAAATTGTGGCATAATGTAAACAATAATCAGCTGGGCTACTGGGTTTTCCTTATTAATTGCACCATGTGTACACTTGTTGCGATTAAGTACACATCGGCAGAAGCAAGACGGCATATGGGCATTTTACCGAATGGTCAACCAGGCTGGAAAAATAAAATGTTGATAATCTTCGTGTTTTATTGTTTATTATTATAAAAAAAGTCTATGTTTTTATAATAGAATAGTATATATGCTATGCTACAATATCTCAGCTATTTTACTTGAGGAAATTGGGCTGGAAACAGGAAAATTTTAATATTTTCAGTTCAAGCTACTTCTAAAGACATTTTTATATTTAATTATTTTACATGCCAAAAAATTTGTTATGTTTGCACTCTTTCTTTAAAATTTCTCTATAACAATCAATTAAGAAGAGAAAAGTATAAGGAGAACAAAAATAGGTCGATTAACGGTTAAAACATATGGAAAAATCGTACGTTCGCGACCGGTACTTAAGCCAAATAAACAAAAACCAATGGAGATATTTTATTGTGTAAATACTGGATAGAGACCTACATTAATACGCTTTTAAAATAAATTAATCACGTTTGAATATTCCGTTCCATTTCGCAGATTTTTACATTTCACTACTGTCAGCCAAAGTTGACTTCTATTTTGCGTACGTTCGTGACCACATGTTTTGTAACTATGATTATGAAAACTTAAACTCGACGAAATCCATCTTTTGCACTAAATAAAGAGCTACCAAAATGCTATCGAATAGCAAAAAAAATGCTAGGAAAAGTGTCGTTTTCTATATTATTTGTACATTAAAAGCGTACGAACGTACGTTCGTGACCCCAGGAAAATACCATATCCCGTTGGTTTTCAGATCATTTTTTGTCCAGTTGTTGTTTTTGAGAATAGTTTAGATTCAGAAGTACAGGATAAGCCATGCCCGGAAAAAGAGTTTAACGATGAGTGGCAGGTTAATAAGATGTCTATGGTTTGAATTTTAAGGCATAGAAAGGAGCAGTAGAAAAGAGTCAAACGTCTAAAGTTGGATTTATTGTTCATTGTGAAATATCTCCATACACCAATAAAGGTCGTCATCCAATTATGGATAATTTTTACAATAGCGTCGATCTCGAAGACTGCAATATAATAAAACACATATTACAGGTAAACTGCGAGCCATTTAGCTATTTTTGGTTAATCTACCGGATATATCTCCATTTTTTATTTCTATTATGTGGGTTTTATTAAACAAGAAAGTTAATTCTACTGTTCGTGACACCAAGTTGACGCTCTTGTTTAGGTATGGCATATCAACGTAAAAGCTAAGCGGAAGAAAACGTTCAGCCTTCCGCCCTTGTTTAGTTACGGCTGTTATTGAATACAAACGAAGCGAATACAAAATTATAATGAAGGTTTTCTGGACTTCATTATTGAGTTTTATGCAGATGTTTAATAAATAAACAGTGAAATGCAAAAAAACAACAGTCGACTTTTAGGCGCGTAGAAGCGTTTTAAATTGCTGATTTTAACATCTACTGTAAAGAAAATTTTAAATAAATCAGAACTACAAGTCAAAAAATTCTTTGTTTGGTGAAACAGTGGGTCAATAGATCTATTAAAGCAATTCGTGTTATGAATTTAAGTACCAAGATTTAACAGGCAATAATGTAGCGATTCGCAAACCCTTTTCTATCTTTTTTGCTAAAGGCGATTTTAATTGTTTATTCATATTTTATTAAACAAATGCAAAATAACAATAATAAAAAATGTTCAACAGTTCCAATGTTTGAAGTAAGTTTTAAGAAGTTCGTTGGTTTCTTGTTGTTTTCTTGTTTAGTTTTGTTTTTGTGGTTGTTATGATCACCTTCTCTGATACAAAGTTAATACCTGACATAATGAATTTGTTTTTTTTTTTGTGGCCGGACAAAGTAATTGTCTTTAATCAGACATGATAATCTACGTTTTTGATATTTTATTGTTTTTTTATCATTTAAATTCTTTTGTTTTTTCCTCATCACATTTGCGCGTTTTTTTAGCACTCTACAATCGGTTATATAAAAATGATAAAATCATGTGCTGGTAGGTCCAAAATTAACCATTTCCATAAAAACTTTTCCTGAAAACACTTAAAATCACCAAGGACTTTTTCTGGTTTCCTATGGGTGCCAAATAGGGAACATTCTCGAAAAGATGTTTTTAGATACTGTGGTGTTGGGTATCATATGGTCGGGCTTGAACTTCTAACCTTTCTTTATTGTTTTATTGGCTTCAAAATTGAAAATTTTCGATTTCGGCTCCGACTCCGGTACACAAATCTCAACCCTGAATCCACAGCCCTGGCAAAAGACATTCAACCTGGGCTGTGGAGTCGTCAGTAAATATTCTAACTCCGACTAAAACGCTGAAATTTTTTAAATGCCACTCCGACTCCAACTCCGACTCCAACTCTAATCTCGATGCTAAATGTATAGGATGCTTATTTGACTTTTAAATCTTTTCATACCTTCCACCACTAGTGGTGAATGAAGGTATACTAAGTTTGTCATCCCGTGTGAAACTTTTTTATTATGCATCTAAGACCCCATAAAGTATATATATTCTGGCTCCTTGAGTAATTCTAAGTTTATTTTGCCGTGTTTGTCTGTCTTTCTGTCTGACCGTCTGCCGAAAACACGCTCACTTTCGAAAAACTCAAAAGAAAAGCACAAACTGTCAAATTGCTTCTAGTTATCCAGGCAGTTTGGGATTGAAATCTAGCAAAATCCGATCAGTAAGATCAGAGTTATTAATCAAAATATTGAATCACCACCCTAAAAAATTTACAATTTTGTTACAAAAACTAACATAAAAGGTGGCATAATGCACGGCATGATATACGATTTTGCACAAATTCGTTCTATATGAAATCATACTCTACGTCTGAAACCGTAATATATATTGCTATCATATTAAAATGTGCTACGTCATAGTTTTACGAAACTAGAAATCACAATTTAAAATTTCGTGAATATCGGTCCATAATTTACCCTAGGCCGCACATAAAATCTACTCTCGGAAAACACATGCTATTGTAAAAGAATTTGGTACGTCAAAGATTAATAGCACTAAAAATCACATTATAACATTTTCTGAGGCTTGGTCAATAATTTACCATATAATGTCCAATATTATGCTCACTCTGGGTAATTATTTAAATGCGCCTAAAACCGTAGCAGATATTTATATTGTGATAAAATTTGGTCCAATTTTGGTTCATATGGCCAGAAATAATATCAGGCAATTTTCTGATTATCGGTCCATACTTACTTTAGATCCCATATTAAGCTGCCTACTGTATTTGTTCCATCTAGATTTTTAATAAGAGAAATCACTCTACAGGATAAAGTGATGATTAGTCCATAATTTATTATGGGTCTAATATAAATTCCCCTCCTGAAAATAATTTTAGTTTGGCATAAACTGTATCGAATCATGATATTTTATTCAAGTTAGTTCAAATTGTTAGAAAAAAGCATAATACTGACTGTCGTCTTATTGGTTAAAACCGAAAAAAAATTTTTATACTGATGTCCGTTTTTATAAAGATTAAGTAATAATTTATACCTCTAATATATTCTAACTGTCGGTGGGGGTATCAAAGTCGCGGCCCAGCCGAATATAACACTCTTCCTTTTTTTTGCAACACCTTTTAAATGGTTAAATATAGCAAGAAAATGATTCTGTAAAAATTTCAAATCGATATTTGAAATATTGCATCGCCAATTTCGAAGAATTTTTATTTTGGAAAATATTAGAAATTTTTTAAAATTTTTTATCCCGAAAAACTTTGGTGTCGAGTTTTTGCGGGTACTACGACTCCGGTACAAAAATCACAATTCCGACTCCCCAACCCTGCATTCAACGACGATTTTTTTTTTATCGAAAATTCTGTTTGAAATAATTCGAAATAAGTGCTTGAATAATGGATCATTACAGCATTTCGAAGGGTCCATTACAACAATGTCCAATGAGTAAAATCCACAGCAAACAAAACAAACAAAACGCGAAAATTATGCTCTGGTTCTTATTTAACTCGGCGATAAAAGAATATTTCTAAAACAAAACTATATATCGAAATAAAAAAAAAACCATTGGCAACTTTTTCAACTACCAACATCAGGAACAACTTAAGCGATTGGCGGAATTTAACATTTGGAAAAGATGACGAGTTTCATTCTTAATTGAAATATGATTTAGAAAATCGTTTATAGCGATTTGGGAAAAACGTTATCCACCAATTCTAAATGTCGGCATTTATTAATTCGAAACAAAAAAAGTAGCGACTATGAATTTCAGTTTTATTTGATTTGAATTTCTGTTGCTTGTGTTTTGCCTTTTTTTTTAAATGTTTTTATAACGTTTGGAAATTTTTGCTTTGATTCTCCCATCATTAATCAACGATGTTGTTTGCTGTATGTCACTATTGTTCTTCGATACTACAATAATTTTAATTTAATTTTCATCATTTTGGATTGTGATCTCTGTTTTAATTATACAAATCATTACGATATTACACAAATAAATAACAACAAAGAACATTTAATTAATTAATATTTATTTAAAACTTCACCTTTTATTTATTAATACGAGTAGATAGAATGATTTTAATATTAAATTTTAGAAAGAAATATGGATATTGAATTAAGGCAAGATATAAAGGGCGCCGAAAGCCCATATTCCGCGAATCAATTCATATCTCTTCACCACACACTGGGGCACACTAAATTTGATGTATGTAACTCTTAGAATAAGCAAGTTCCAATAAAATATTGGTGGTATAAGAGGGGGGAGACGGATAATCCCGTACAAAAAAACATTTTTTTTTTATACCTGGATTATTATAACAGTGAGGCACACTAAATTTGATGTGTGTAACTCTTTGAACAAACTGCATGTTCCAACAAAATCTTGGAGGTATAGGAGGGGGAAACGGGTACCCACATAAAAAGTAGTTATTATTTTTCTTTTATTATATATACAGAACTACAATAGTGAGACACACTAAATTTAATGTGTGTAACTTATTGCTTGTGTAATTTGATCTAGGAGGGGAAGACGAGTACGCCCATACAAAAAATATTAATTTTTCATTACTAAGAACTACAATAGTTTGTACTGTGAACCCTAAGGACAAACTGCATGTTCCAACAAAATATTGGAGGCATAGGAGTGGGGAGACGAGTACTCCCAATACAAAAAAAAAATATTAATTAATTAAAAATTTATTATTGTAACAAGCCACTATGGCCGAAATCGCGATTTTAGCGGCAAAAAATACTTCCCGACAAGCTAGCTTCACCAAATTCGGTGTGTAGACTTCTAATGACAAAAAATAAATTTGAGAAAAAAATTGGGCGGGCCACGCCCCCTTTTATCAAAGTATTGGCAAAACGTACTTCCTGGCAATCAAATTTCACCAAAATGGTTATACAGACTTCTACTGACAAAAAGTGCGACTCGAGAAAAATGGGTGGGACACGCCCCCTTTTTCCAAAGTAATAGTAAATAGTACTTCCTGGCAAGCTAAATTGTTATACGATCTTCTACTGACAAAATATGCGGCTTGAGAAAAAATGGGCGGTCCACGCCCACTATTAAAAAATATTTAATGCTACCAGAAATTCATTTTTTTTTTAATTCAAAAATTTATTATTTTAAAGATGTTGTAAATGCTTATTAATTTATCTGAAAATAACAAAATAATGGATACATATTCTCAAAAGATATAAGGCTTAATTAATCATGGTCTGTTTCTTCGTTTTCATCCGCTTCTAATTCCAATGAATAATTATTTAACGACTCTAAGCTAACATCAGAATCAGAACTATAATTGCAGCTGTAGGCTTCTTGAGATGTTGAAGGTAATAACAGTTCTGGCGGTTATTCAGGCATTTTAAAAAGATCAATGACTTCTCGAGGAAACGGAAGTTTTTTCGAATTTTTTATACGTTCTTGTACACATAAGCTAGAAATATATGGGTCAGAGCCATCCATAGCTCTATGATACATGTCAAGTATGTTGTGCACTCTTGAATCTTTCGAGCGTGACCAGTTCGATCTTTTTTATAATATTTGTTTCGCGCCTCAGATGCATTTTCTGCAAGGCAACCTACGGGTACTACTGAAGCCTCAATTATTTCTGACGAATGCACTAATAATTTGTGTATTGTGGCAGACATCGAATACCATTCGTAGTTTTGGAAAAATATTTCACTGGTTTTAATGCAATGTGCATGAAACCTTTGAGCATCAATTTCAAATTCAGAGGAGAGAGCAATTAAGATTATGTGTAAATTTTTCAAAAAATCAATATTTATACCAGTAATAGATGCTAAAAGGTCCGTGCGAGAAAATGCTCTTCTAGCTGTGTTGCCATCGTTGGTGTTGCCGCTGCCATTTGCTTTCGGCTTATCGACATGAAGCCCCATTTAAAGCAAAAACTCTTTTTGAATTTTTTGTTTCTTTTCTGCCAGGACTCTATTTTCTTCCGTTCCACGAACTTGCCATTTTTTCAAATCTAGCTTGTATGAAAGCTTTAAAACAAACTCGAAACTACGAATCCACGCATGCAAAGGGCTTATTCCATATTTCAAAGCGTCGGCTTTCGCTTCAAAATTAGGAGAATCAAAGTTTCTTAAAGTTCGAAATTGCTTTGGACCGGCATGACAGATGGGGCATTGCTGTGCACTTTTAGTTTCTGTCAACACATTTAAGACTTTCCCATCTATTAATGTTATATATAAATTATATTTTACTTTAATTTTTTTCCCATTACTAAGTGTATATTGTAGTGGTTCCAACTTTTTAATCTGGTTATTTATGTTGTGATTTTCAGTTAAAATGTGCTCTTTTGTTTCTTTAACAAACTCCACTTTTAAAGGTCTACAAAAGCGTACTGACTGAGGTGTACGGTTTACCCAAATATTATCACCTGCTGAGGAAATTATTTTTATTGGAATGACTGATGTCACAAAAAGGGACTGATCGGAACTTTCCAAAGTATTTGCCACAAATTTTTGTTTAAACAAGCTGTGACCGGTCGAACCATCAAACCCGTAGCTCAAAATTAGGATCGATTCTTCAACATTCATTGAACACAATACTTCATCTTGATATGCAAGAATTCTTTTAGCTGTGTGGTCTACCAAATTTTGTAACGATACTTCGACAGAGCTTTCATTCGCTTTGATTTCATCCGGTCTACATTTCAATTTGCTTTTATAAACTTTATCATAAGTCGGATAAATACCACTATTGTGCTTTATGTTTAATTGACGCATATTTAAGTACTGCTTTTTAGTTAATCCGTTTTCTAACAAAAAAATTAGAGCTTCATCAGGTGATACTGCCGTAACTTCTTTATGGCTAGTATTGAGAACTTCTCGAATTTTGGATGGCCGATTTGGAGATATAGCAACTTGGGATTGCTTATCCCATTTCAGTTTAATAAAATTAGATAGGTTCAGAGATTTAGTACATATTAATTTACTTAATTCACTGTCAATTTCGTATGGAATCTTTCCTTTTATGTAATTCGAAACATTCCTGTTGTTTCTCCGCCAAAACTCAAATATTTCAGAATTTTTGAACCTGAGTGTTTCTACAAAAGTAGTAAAAAATCGTTCGTTAGCAGTCAAATGCATACACTTTTACCATGACATAAAACTTGAGTTTTCTACAAACAATCACATGGAAATAGTGTCAATGATACTTCATGATATTTTTAGTTTTACTCCACGAAAAACGATAAAACTCTTCAGAATTTCACAAAAAAGTACACACAAAAAACCACCAAAAAAAGTACAAAATACAAACATTTAGCAAACTATATTTGTATATAGTAAAAATACTCACCTCGAGTATTACAACTCATATTAACAAAGTTTTTTTACACGAAAATATTATTAAAAACCACTTTTTAATTTTATAAAAATTATGCTGCTTCACTTGTATTAACACGTACTAAAAAATATGTAAACATTAACAGATGTTCATACATAAACAGGGTTGCCAATAGTAAAATTTTTTTTTTGTTTTTTCTTATCAATATGTTGGGTATTGAACACCATCAAAAAAATTGTAAAAATTTAAAGTTGAAAAATTGACTTTTTGCCGCTAAAATCGCGATTTCGGCCATAGTGCAAGCGTAAGGAAATTAGTTCTTGAGTGTGTGAGAATTAAACTTTTAAATTGACGAACGCAATTTCTTTTAATCATTTTAATATATAAATATAACTACGATCACCTGTGACTCATACTTGACTCACGCGTAACAAGTTACGAAATTTGCACATCTATAATTAAAAAACATAAAACAATGACAACAACAACAGCAACAGCAATAAAAGTGTAAGCAGAAGTCGCGAAGCGATGCTTAAAACTATTAAATACTAATTCGTAATTATCTTATAAAGCCGGCGATACACCATCCTATTCAGTCGCGGAATTTGTCAAAAAAATCGTGTGTGTTCAAAAGTATGATAGAGTGGCTTAAAACTGAAATTGAGTGACAGATTTTTGACAAGTCGTTCGACTTGCAAATGTCTATGAAAATTTACATAAAATTATAGATTCTATGTGATCAGAGTTTCATTTTCTTGTAAGGTAGCCGAATCATATGAGTTAACATCTTTTTTGTGGGATAGTGTGGCATTGATAGCAGATTTTGCAGAAATTTTGTTATTTCGTAGAATTCTGTTAGCTTTTTGTGTGAAAGAAGGGTACGATTGTGTAGGTTAGTGAATCCCGTACTTAAGGCGCACCGATGCGCAGCATAAACTTTTCTAAAAAAACGCGCCTTTGTTCAAACTTTAAAATTAAGTAAAAAGCTCTGCTTAATTGAGGCCCATCAATTACTTTATGTCCCTTAAAATAAGGATATCCATTTTTTGCATTTCCCATATGAACTTAAAGGAAACAAAAGCACTTCCCCAAATTATTTGTTTTGCAACTTTATGCTAGGAACACAACTGGGACGGACGCGGAATTTTTGGCCGCGAATATTCTTCGCCAAAAATAAAACATATAGGTGTATGTATATGAAAATACACACAATGATAACGTCTGCCGAAACTCATCATACACGGCGACCTTGCAATAGATTTATTTCTATTTCATACGCCGGAGAACGACGAACAAATCCATACCAGGTGACCATGTTTGGTTTTAGTTTAGAAGTAAAGGGTGGTTGAATTTTAAGAGCCGAGTTGATTTTGAATAAAACACAAATTATTTAGGAAATTATTGTCATTTCTTTTTATTGATAACATTGGTATGGTTAAAAAATATCGGTCAAATGGCACACCTCCATCCGATGGTCAAACTTTTCGATGACGCTGAGGCATAATTGAGGTTCTATGCCGTTAATATGCCGAATTATCTCATCCTTTAGCTCTTGAATTGTTGCTGGCTTATGGAAGTACACATTTTCTTTCAAATAACCCCAAAGAAAGAAGTCCAACGGTGTCAAATCACATGATCTTGGTGGCCAATTGACATCGCCACCACGTGAGATAGAACGGCCATTGAATTTGTCGCGCAGTAGAGCCATTGTTTCGTTAGCTGTGTGGCAAGTGGCACCGTCCTGTTGAAACCACATATCGTCCACATCATTTCTTCCAATTCGGCAATTCTGCTTATTGAAGAATTCACTGAAGTGAAAATGTGCCTCATCACTGACGATGATTTTCACGATACGCATTTTGATTTGAACGCCCATTTTTTAATAAGCCTGAATAACTTTAACGTGTTGCTCGATTGTGTATCTGTCCATGGTTCAAATTGAATTAGTCTAAAATTGAGATATATCAAATGAAATGCAAAAAAAATTGAAGTTTAGGTGTGGTTCACATTCAACATCGGCCCTTTAAATTTTAGCACCCGTTATTTTAGTAAATAAAGTTACTTTTTACTTTAATAATTGATTTTGTTATTATTGTATAACATTTAAAATAATTATACAAAGTATTTTGCTAAAAAAAATTGTTTTTAGTTGTGTTTTTTATTATGTTTTAATTTTCAAACACTTTCCTTATTATACCCTACAAAAAACGAGACTACTCTATACATGCGTGTATGGGCTACTCCATAAGAGAGTAAGACTACTCCAATACCTAACCTAAATCTATGTAAAAACATAACCCAGCTATGCATTACAAAGGGGTAGTTTTAAAACAACTCCATTGTATACACAAGAGGATTAGTTTTAACTTCGTTTAAAAACGAAAACATGTCGTTTAAAAACGAAGACGTGTCATCTCACTACAAAAACTTTTTAACAATGACATGGTCCATATTTGCATTACATCGGACCAGTCCATGGAGTAGTCCATTTAATCAAATTGGATCAGGTGGTCCAATATTATTTGCAGGGTAAAAGCTGCAAGTTATTCGTCGTTATTTTACTTCATACGGCGAATTTACTCAGCGAATTTTTACTGAAAATTTCTACGTGTTGGGCGAAATTCGTCGTACGTCTCAGTTGTGTTCCTAGCATAATGCTAGGAACACAACTGGGATGAACGACGAATTTCGCCCAACACGACGAATGTTTCCGTAAAAATTCGTCGTATGAAGCACAATAACGACGAATAGTTGGCAGCTTTTATAATTGAGAAAGTTGGTTACTGTTTGTGCAAAGAGAGAGAAATAGTGTGACCACATTCAAAAAAATAATGCTTAAAAATAAAAACATAATCAAAAACACAACTAAAAACTATTTTTTTAGCAAAATACTTTGTATACTTATTTTATGTGTTATACAATAAAAAAAAAACAATTATTAAAGTAAAAAGTAACTTTACTTACTAAACTACTTCTTAACTAAAACCAAACATGGTCACCTAGTACTGATTTGTTCGTCGTTCGCCGGCGTATGAAATAAAATTAAGGCCCTAATCATGTACAACGCAGCGCAACGCCAAACAATAACATTGAAAGCACAAACAATGTCATAAATATTTTGTAATTTTGTTGTTGCTTTCAACAGAAATTCATGTACCGTTTTAAAATTTTTAACGACACAAGCAATGGAGCGTTTGAAATTTTAAGACGCAATGTGAATTTCTGTAGAAAGCAACAACAAAATTAAAAAATATTTATGACATTGTTTGTGCTTTCAATGTTATTCTTTGGCGTTGCGTTAGTTCTGTGGCGTTGCGCTGCGTTGTACATGATTAGGGCCTAAATCTATTTAAAGTTCGCCGCGTCTGGCGTCGCCCCTGTTGTGTTCCTAGCAATACGTATTCCCCTTGTTTAATATTAAGATTAATACAAAAAAATGTGTTCTCTCATTCTGTCGAGGTTCTCTTAGATATTATAAAACTTAACGAGAGTTTCATTAAACTTAACGAAAAGTTTTCTTAAGTTTAATTTGTTTTGACACATATCGCACTGGTTCCTCTAAAGAGAATCAGCTCAAAATTTTTCAATTTCATTTGCTACAAGAAATCGATGTACAGTGGTCATATCTTCCCACTATACAAATTTTACATCATTTTCTATAGTATGAGATAGAATTAAATCTATTTAAAGTTCGCCGCGTCTGGCGAATTTTCGCCGGCGCCCTGATTGTGTGCATTTTCATATACACCAACGTCTTTTATTTTTGGCGATGAATATTCGCGGCCAAAAATTCGTCGTTCGCCCTAGTTGTGTTCCATTAAGCCAAACATTTGAATAAATACCAAGGCGAATTAATTTTTCAGGTGGCGCTGAAAGCACAGCTGTGATACTTTTTTTCTTACTTAGAGAGAGAAATGTCAAATGTTCCTTGCGTTTTTGACATATCGATCAACGAAAGCAACAAAAAAAATACAATGTTGTGTTTTTGGTGTTGTTACTTGTTGTAGTATCGACACCACCGTATACATGAATTCGCCTTGATAATTACCTTAACTTGATGGTTGCATGGTAAGATTTAGTACTTCTTCAAAATTACTTGTTGCATATAGGATTTAATAACGCAAAGTTGTTAGCTTTTTTTTGCCTATTTTTCACATTTTTCTCACAATGTTTGAATTTAACGCGTCACTACAAAAGCATCGTGGCATATTTGACACTTATTTTTTTGCATAATGATTGATGTGCACGAGTACTTTTAGTTTTTACTGTACTTGAAAGTCTTTTTAATTAATCCATTAAATTACCGCCTTTGTGATTCAATAAGTTTTAAAATGGCAAAGTTGCCGCATTTTGGACTAAGTGATGTTGTTATTGGGTCAGAGGCATCATTGGATAAAACTGTTTTAAAAATAATGCTGGTCAAGCAGATCCTGTAACTAGTGCTCTATCTGGCGACATAATAGCACAATTCTTTTTATCAAAATTGAATGATATTGATGTGGTCAAAATGTGATTTCAACAAGACTGTTCTGGAAATTAAATTACTGCATGAGGAATCTTCTGGTCTTGTACATCACTTTTCAGTATTTAGAAATTACTCACTAGATCGTGTGATTAGACATTAATTTTAACAGACTAATTTATCAGACAGTTGTTGGAATGATAGAAAAAATACAAATTTAAAGCTAAATGAGTTGCGATTTTGTCATCGATTATTGTAGGACATTGAAAAGTTAAGGTAGACATTTTATACATCATTGATGTGAATTTTTACAATTTATAAAAGTCATTCAAGACATTTTGCAAAAATAAAGCAAAAAAGTATTTAATTGTGACTTTATGCAAATTATGTTTGTTAAATTTCCATATGAACCTGCTATTTATTGCCGTATTTCAATAAAATTTTACAATTATGTAGAAAAGTTTAAAAAAAAGAAATAAGCTTTCTTTAGGCCCCAAAATTCTAAACATTATTTCGAAATTTCCCAAAAATTGCATATTTTTAAATTTTTTTGGATATAGTTTCTTTCCTTTTGCAGATAATATTTTCACTAAAATGTTTTGTAAAGAGTTTCCTTGTAAAAAAAAACATAAAAAATTATAAAAAAAAAACTGTAAAGCTTTGTTCACACCTATTCCATATGAATTTGGCGTCCTAAACGTAGCCACTAATTTAATTAAAATCTTGTTTGCTTTTGCAAAACGTTTGCTAGATTAAACATAATTTAACAGTTTTTAATTACATAATCTGCTAAGTTATGTCAGTCGATAGAAATTTTTAAAAATAATGCTAGAGTTTGATCAATTTACGGGTCACATTTTTTTTTTTTTTTTTGGATTTTATCGTGAAATATTTGTTAAGCCTATAGTACACGGCATGTAAAAAGAAACATGCGCATGTGGTTCTGACCAGAGAATGACAACAAGTAACCATAAGAATAATATACAGAGGTATTTACCCAGGCTTAACGTTATTGTGTATATCCAAACTTATAACACAAATAATAACAACAGCTATGGTTGTGCGTCGCAAAAAATATGTGTATTACTTCTACTTACGCACGGCAATATTTCACACAACCACATTCAGTAAACTTAAATACATGAATGTATGCAGATATTATTCAATACCCATGAATGTGTTTTGGTTATCTGCCATACATATAAAATATCTATGTGTAAGAAAATATACATGGGTACTTTCAGTATTTTTGGCACTACTGCGTAAATATGAAAAAAAAAAATTTGTATGAAATGTTTTAGCAAAAATGTGCTTTGATCACTAGCCAGGTATGGGACTATGTGCATATTTTTTTTTTTTTTTGATATATAAAATAAATTTTTTTTGTAACATCAGCAGTGCCAATGTATGTCTACACACATAAAAATAAAATTATAAACATGCAATGTCCTGAGCGGATTAGAGTCTATAAGAGAAGACTTTTTGATACTTTTTGGTTTTTCAATTGATATTTTCTGATATTTACATTAAAATTTATGCTCGTTTACATTAGGCAAACGCTAGTATATATAAAACGTTTAATTTTTATATCCTAAATTGGTATGTTCGAAATAAAAGAAAAAAAAAATTAAAGATGGCTTAACTCTTACGGCACAAATAAAAATTTTTGAGGCCGCAGTACGCTATTTTTAAACCGAGAACTACTTTTGTTTCTGCAAAAACTATGCGAAAATAAACATAAAATGAAACGTTTGAATTATAAATCGTTACAGAACGGCGTGTAAATGTATTGAGTGGCGGTTACACTCTTGCACAACATTCAATTCAATACTTACATACAAAAAAACAATATCTTCCGTCTCGTGTCACCTCTCTATGCTATGTGCGTGTGACAGCGACAAGTGTAAAAAAATTATGCGGATGCGTAAAGGTTTTATACATGCAAAAAAAAAATTTTTTTTGCACTTGTGCACTTGTCGCTGTCACACGCACATAGCATAGAGAGGTGACACGAGACGGAAGATATTGTTTTTTATGTATGTAAGTATTGATTTGTATGTTGTGCTAATAAGAAAGAGTGTAACCGCCACTCAATACATTTATATATGTATTTATAGTGATTGCTTAGACGCCGTTCTGTAAAGATTTATAATTCAAACATTTAATTTTAATACTGGTAGTCAAAGTTGTAAAGGAGAGTTTTTGTTAAAACATTTATCCAGTGTATGTTTGTATATTAAAAGTTATAAATTTACAGTATGGAAAATAATCAAGAAATTTTGGAGAAAATAAATGATGGAGTGTACAAGCCATTGAAAAAATCTGGAAGAAGTATTATATGGTCTTGGTTGTATGAAATTCAAAAGGATGATGGGAGTATTTTAGAGGGGATCGTATATTGCGGTACATGCAAAAAACTTTTAAAATTTGTTGCTCACCAAACGTCAAACTTGATAAAACATAAGTGTGTTCATGCACAGCCACAAGACATTGCTCCCATACAGGTAAATAGTACAGACAAAAAGCTTTGCTTTGATATATTTATGGACTTCACAATAGAAGACTGTCGGCCTTTCAGTATTGTTGAAGGTTCGGGCTTTCGAAAAATGATTGAAACGTGCATAAATATGGGTGCCAAGTACGGAGGAAACATTGATGTAGCCAGTATTATTCCCAGCGACAGGACATTGTCCAGAAAATCTAAATTAGTGGCCGAAGAAAGAAAACAAGAACTTAAGCCCCATATACAGAAACTATTTCTCAATGGTGAGGCTGCAGTTACTATTGATATGTGGTCAGATGACTTTATTAAAAGAAGTTTTTTGTGTGCCACATTGCACTTTCCAGTAGATTTTAAACTGGTAGAGATTACTTTAGGAATGAAATCAATGGACTTTAAAAGCAATTCATCAATTAATATAAATACAAAATTAAGCAACCTTTTGGAAGAATTCGGTGTTTCGTAAAGTGTATCGTAAGCGCTCTGAAAGATATAACCAGATTAAACTGTTCTGCCCATCTCTTTTCTAATACCTTAAACGATGCTTTCGAAGCCACTGACGAATTAAAAGGAATAATAAGTGCATGTAAAAAAATTGTTA
Source organism: Pollenia amentaria (assembly GCA_943735925.1). Taxonomy (NCBI): domain Eukaryota; kingdom Metazoa; phylum Arthropoda; class Insecta; order Diptera; family Polleniidae; genus Pollenia; species Pollenia amentaria. Next base: position 68,138,505 of record OX031007.1, on the reverse strand, counting down.
GATACTTTAAAAAAGCTAATATGCAGCATATGCCTGATACAACTTTAAAAAGCCATTGTCCAACAAGGTGGAATTCGAATTTCGCAATGTTCAAGTCAATTTTAGACAATTATGGAAAAATAAATGAATTAATTGGCAATTCTGAAAGACGTAATTTGCTAAACTTCAATATGTCTGTCCTGCAAAGCTTAGTTGAGGTATGTAACGACTTTGAAAAAATTTTCAAAAAGCTTCAATCCAGTCAATCTCCTTCACTTTGTTTTGTTGTTCCTTCGATCACAAAAGTTAAATCTATTTGCTCTATTCAAAATAACCAAGAAGCTGATATTGCGGCCCTTAAAACGAATATTTTGACACACTTGGGGAAGTGGAGTTCAAATTTGAGTGTCTTGCATAAAGTTGCATTATTTTTATATCCTCCCGCAATATATTTACAGCTGAACGAACTAAATGATATAAAAGAGTTTTGCATTACAAAATTAACAGAAACAAGCAATACACGTAGTCTTCAAGACATCGAGTCGTCAACAGTGTATAGTTCACCGAGTAGTTCCCTTTCACCACAAGCGCACCAACCACTTGGCTCAATACTGTTACCAAGCAGCTCATCAATAACTATAAATGCGCCAGCCACTGCGAATGAAAGTTTTTTTTTCCCCACTTTAACAAGCGGGTCAGATCCCACTCTGGAAACAGGAAGAAATGAAGTCGAACGTTATTGTAATGAAACCGTAAAACTTACAGAAGATTTTAATGTAATGCTGTGGTGGGAAAACAATGTCTGCAAATATCCCAAGTTATTCAAATTAGCTATGAAAATCTTGACCATTCCTGCTAGCAGCGCAGCTTCCGAACGCGTTTTTTCCCTAGCTGGTAATGTTATTTTTTTTTTTTTTTTTTTTTTTTTCATTATTTATTTATTGAATCTTCATATATTAAATATGAACTAACAATAATTAATCAAATCTTATCCTAATATTTGCTTTATGTCCTGCCAGTGCCAAACACAAAAGATTTAGTCATCACGGTTTCTGTTTACATATATAGGTGTTTATCGCTCATCTGATTGGGTGAGTGCTGCAGTGTCTCTTCTTCTTAAGCGAGTGTGGCCGCCATAATTTAAAATATTTCTAGCTAATGGATTTGGGTGCAGTTCCAGCCTTTTTAAATATTTTACTGCATATTTCGTTATCATAGTTTTTACTAATGGCACATTGAGATCCCTGTGGATATTTGAGTTTTTGACGTACCAGGGGGCGGCTGTGATTATTCGAAGAAGTTTATTTTGGCGCCTTTGAATTTTTTCGATGTTAGAAGCCGAGGCAGTGCCCCATAACTGAATACCGTAGCACCAAATTGGCTTTAAGATAGAGTTGTAGAGTAGAAGTTTGCAATCGAGACTAAGAACAGAATTTCTTCCAATAAGCCAATTAATTTGGATTGCTTTTAGTTTCATTTGAGTTAATTTCGCTTCTATATGCCATTTCCACGTTAAACGCCGATCTAGATGTATACCGAGGTATTTTACATGCGAGTGTTGGGGTATTATTTGATTATTTATTTTAATAGGGGGGCATGTTTCCCGACGCAATGTGAATGTTATATGTGCGCATTTTTGCTCATTGATCTTTATCCTCCATTTTTTTAACCACCTTTCTAGTTCAAATATATGATCCTGTAGATAACGAGATGCTTCTTGACAGTTTGCGTGTACGCTTAGAAAAGCTGTGTCGTCCGCAAATGTTGAGGTATGGGAGTAGCTGTTTGTTGGCAAGTCCGAAGTATAAATTAAGTATAATAGAGGGCCCAGGATGCTGCCTTGTGGGACTCCAGCGCTAATTGGCTGTGGAGAACTTAAAAATTCGCCTTCTTTTATAATAAATTGACGACCTACTAAGTAGCTTTGTAACAGCTTGTGTATATTTGCTGGTAAGTTTTGCTGCAATTTCAGTAGTAAACCTTCATGCCAGACTTTATCAAAAGCTTGAGACACATCGATGAAGAGTGCTGAGCAATATTTTTTTTCTTCAAAGGCTTTTCTTATGACATTTACTATTCGATGAGTTTGTTCAATTGTGCTGTGTTTTCTTCTAAAACCGAATTGATGATTGGGAATACATCTGTTACCATTTAAAATCGGCGTTAATTTAGACACTAGAAGTTTCTCAAAAAGCTTTGATATATTAGACAATAAGCTTATAGGTCTATATGACTCAACTTTTGTGGGATCCTTTCCTGGTTTAGGTATCATGGTAACTAAGGATACTTTCCACTCTTGTGGGTAGTATTCAAGGCGTAAAATAGCATTAAAAATTAGTAGAATAATTTTCTTTGCTATGCTGGGTAGCTCCAAAAGCATTTTGTTACTGATCTTATCAAAACCAGGGGCTTTCTTGGGGTTTAAATCATGAATAGCCTTCTCGATTTCTCTTACTTCAAACCTTAGTGGAACAGCTGATCTAACAGCAACAGGTGGTAACTCGACCGCAGTATCGAAAGATGTATGAGGGGTAAATACGGTTTTCAAATGATTAACGAAAATATTTCCTTTTTCTATGTCATTTCGTGCCCAACGTCCATTTAAATTTCTTAATGGTGGTTTAGTGATAACTGGTCTTTTAAGATTTCTAGCTGCACGCCATAATGAGTAATCAGATTGAGGAGTTGCATCAAGTTCCTTAAGATATTTTTCCAGAGAAGCCGTTTTTTGAGACTGCAGTAAGTTTCTTAGCCTTTTTGTGCACTCTTTTAGTAAATTTTTAAGTTGAGGGGATCTGTGCAATTGCCACTCTCTTCGAACTCTCCTTTTTTCAGCCAAGAGACGCTCGACATCAGTAGAATATATTTTACTATTTTTGATATTTTTGCGGGCTATGCTAGAATGTTGAACAGCTAGTTTGAGATAATTGTCAAAATTTACAATAGAAAGATTCACATTCTCCGGTGTTCTAAGCGGAATATTTTCAGTGCAGTGGGTACTGAGATATTTTTTATATTTTAACCAATTTATTTGTGTGGCTGACGTCACTAAGTAACCAGACGGTGATACAATTCTATAAGGGTTTGATATGGTAAGAATTGTAGGTGTGTGATCAGAAGATAATTCTAAAGAAGCTTCAACGTGAATCGTTTCTGCGGGGATGTTTTTAACCACGCCAAAATCGATGACATCTGGAATTTTTTGCTGATCAGTAGGCCAATAAGTTGGTTGTCCACTCGCGACCACATTTAAATCCATTTTAGACATTGTATTATACAAAACACGACCCTTTGGTGTAATGAGCCGTGAACCCCAGAAGGTATGTTTAGCGTTGTAATCGCCAGCGGCTAGGAAACAGGGTCCTAATGATTTAAAATATTTATAATATTGGCTTTCTGATATTGAAAATCTAGGTGGAGAGTATAAAGATGAAAGTACAAAGTTTCGATTTAGCTCTTCAACACAAATGTTCGTTGCTTGCAGATAATCTTCACGATGATCACACATTAAGTAGTGTTTGATTCGGGTTTTTATCAAAATAGCAGAACCTCCACAAGCTCTATCTCGAGGGTCCTTGGTATCATATAATATATAACCATTAATTTTAAACGTATTTCTTGAGGTCAAATGAGTTTCAGAAACCATCATTACATCAATTTGTTTACTTTTAAGAAAATATTCTAGTTCATTTTTATGTTGGCGAATGCCGTTTGCGTTCCAAAAACAAATTTTTAAGCAATTCATGGCTTGTTAAGTACAGCTTGCAATAACATCGATTGCATTCTTAACATTTCCTGCATCATATTACCCATTGTATTCGTAAAGTTTGTTACTGTTTGTACTAGTGTTTCCATGGTTTTTTCTAGACGACTTAAATTAGAAACTGGGGTCTCATCATTATTTGGCAAATCACCTTGCATTGGCATATGGTTTGATTTTAGGACGTTAGCGTAGGATGTTCTGTTATTACTAGGCTGCGGTACCTGAATGTCATTAGTATTATTTTGATGTGTTTCCTGAATTTGAGGTGGATTAGGTTTCGGTCCAACCGAGCGCTTGACGATAGAGTATACAGGGCATCCTCTATAGTTGGCAGTGTGATTACCACCACAGTTGCTGCATTTTTTTACATTGGGGTCGTTTTTAGATTTATCGCAGAGAGCTGTACCATGCAATTCTCCACATACAACGCAAACAGGTGTTAAATGGCAGTATGCCTTAGTGTGACCAAATTCTTGGCAGTTTAAACATTGCACGGGACCGTTCCTTTTATGCGGCTCCTCTATCGTTATTTTCCTATACAGGATATATCTCAGACTGTAAATGGGATGAGTTTCGTTTTTTTTAAGCTTAACGTCGCCGGGTTCTAACTCCACTCGAAATAGTGGCTGGGGATTTTTTTCTCTATTTTTAATATTAACTACATTTTTAATTTTAAAGCCCTTCTCTTCTAAAAACGTTTTTATTTCACCTGGGTCTACGCATGAATCAATGCCCTTTATCACTACCTGAAGACCTTTACTGCTCTTCAGTTGGTATGTATAAAAGTTTTTTTTTAGTGCTTCTAATTTAGTTATTACTTTACGAAAATCATCTTCACGATTAACTTGTATTTTAGTTTCATTTATACTACCACGTTTTATTGCAGCTACATAAAAAGAATTTTCACCTATTACCGAAATCAAATTCTTTATTAAATCACTTGAGTTTTGCTCTCTAAGATATATCGGGGGTGGCTTAGAAGATTTTGTAACGTTTTGTGCTTCCGAGGATTCCTCTTCCAAAATTGCAAACCGATTTTGAGAACTTATTCTATCAGCTGTACCCTCTTTTAAAACTTTTGGGACAGAAGCAACTGCAGAAGAAGTTGGGCTGCGACCCCGTTTTAGCACTGTTATGTACCTATCCATTCCAACTTGTACTTGAGGCTTTTGACCGCTTTTCACCTGTGATACTGAGTTTTCCATCATGCCTGATTTGGGGGTAATCTTTTCATCACTTGTTAAAATCGTTTCTGCCACTGAGGCACCGCTTGCAGGTTTTATATTTTTTATTGTATTCGAATCAACCGTATTATTAGACACCGAAGGTGATACAGAGTTTTCTATTGTGCCTGATTGAGGGTTAATATTTTTATCACTTATTAAAATTGTTTTTGCCGTTGAGGCAATGCTTGAAGGTTTTATATTTGTTAGTGTATCACCCGTATTATTAAAAACAGAAGGTGAGAGGGATCGCGTACGAGTAATAGGTTTAGCCGTTAGGAATTTGCTATCATCGACTCTTTTTTTTATTTCTGCATTTGTTTCGTTAACACTCACTGTGATATATGCATTTCTATCATTATGCTTAATTGTTTTTGCACTGTTTGCACTCATAAGAGTTTTTTTTTTTTTTACTGTTTACAGTTGTGCTCTTCTTATTTGTTATTGTTTATCAACACCGAGAATAAAAAATGTGTATGTTTATGTATGTATGTACATACATGTATTTTTTTCTTTTCTTTTATTAACTTTTTTTTTTTTATACTTTATTTGTTCACGTTTTTATAAAAAAAATAAACCGTTTGCCGAGCTTAGAAAACACGTCTATCTTCAACGAGCGCGACAGACTGAATGTAATGTTATAACCGAGAAAAGAAACCGAATAGAACCCAAGACAGTGGACAGTATTTTCTTTTTAAATTCTTTGTATAAAAAGAACATTTGGTAAAATTCGTTTGTACTTAATTTATATACCCTTAGTAATGACAATGAAGTTTTGTTTGTTTTTAAATTATTTTTATGTTTTACTTTGCAATAAATTTACTTTAGTTTTAAGAAGAATATAACTTTGTGTTTGTTTTTAAAAATTACTTTTATTTTTTATTTTGCAATAAATTTTGTATAGTTTTAAGAATAAAAAATGAATATTACTATCTTCATTACGCATTATTGAAAACTATGATGAATTAAAATTTGATTTACAAAAATTAAAACAGCCTTTTTCTTTATAGTTTACCAAAAGTAAGTATTTTTTCCCTTTTTTGCTTGGATCTATCTATGTTTTGAATTTCATGAAAATCTGTTAGATAGTTTCGCAGAGGCAACATATGCCCCCTGCCGCCCCTCGTGGTCCTAGTTTAAAAAAATGCATAGCTAATGTGGCCATATAAATAGGGATCTAACTATGTTCTAAATTTCTTTAAAATCTGTTGGATAGTTTCAGAGAAGCAGAAATTGCCACCCACCGCCCCTCGTGGTCATAACTTTTCAATGTTTTTTTTTAACCATCAGTGAAAGTACCCCTTTCCAACTCATGTATTGGTTTGTAAATAGGTTGAGTGGTTCTCGAGTTATAAAACAGCTTTGAAAACAAAAAGCTTACCGCCTAAGTCAAATCTTAAAATTCTTAAAAAATTATCTCGCTATTTTCCTAAATAAAAACCCAAAATTGAATTTCTGCCTAATTCCAAAATTTTAAAATTGTATTTGCCATCTCTGCGACGGTATACATACTCTGTGTATACTTACGTTATACATACGTAAATACAGATACTTATTTATTCTTATGGGTATTGCAGATAGCCAATACAAGTTTTATTTATATCTGCATGTACTTTCTAAAAGAAGTATGAATATACAAATACACATTGCCAGCGTATACATATACATATTTAATTCAACTTGTTATGGGTAATGGTATGTATGTGTATGGTTTTGATCTTTACCCATACATGCCCATACATGTTTTCTCACTAATACTAAAAGAGTACTTAAAATGATACTTTTGTCATTCTCTGGTTCTGACGTAATTTTGACGTCAATGCCAAGCCACAATAAACATTGCGTGTTGTGTGATGACGTCAAAATTACGTCAGAACCACATGCGCATATGTCTTTTTGCATGCCGTGTACTATAGGCTTTAGGTTTTTTTTTTCCACAAAAAAGGCCAATAACACATGTTAACAAATTCCGATAAATTTTTTCGTTTCCAAAAAATAAACGTTGTTTCTTTAATTATTTGGAATGCAAATGCGAATGTGCACTCCGTTGTTTTTCATCAGCTCTACACTGAAAGAATTTTCTTCACAGATCCAATGGATTGTGACATTTCTCCAATGAAAAATTACATTAAAACTAGTATGGGCCAGCAGTCGACACAATCGACTGCAATCTAGAAATAACTTATTTGTACCGTTATTTCTAATATTTATTTAATCTAAAACTTTATTAAATATCTATATACATTAGTGTGCCCCAAAAAAAAATATTATTTTATGCCCCACCTTTTTTTGAAAGCTTATAGTGTGAAGTATTTTTGTGATTTTTTTTCAGATTTTTCGGAAGAGGTTTAGAGGTCGCTAAAATCGAATTTAACCCAAAAATCGGGTTTTCTCGACTTTTTTGAATTTTGCTGATTACTCGGCCATTAGCACGATTTTCTTTGTTACTAAGTAATTTTTTTTAAAGAAAACTTCTCAAACTTTACTTCTCTGTGCAGATATTACAAGTTTCGGTTATGTTTTTGCTCATTTGGGTCCCCTTAATCACATTTTTTTGGAAAATTTACCATAAATATTGTTTTTCAAATCTGTAACTTTGAAAATTTATATTGAAGTTAAAAAACCAATGATTCAGTTTAAAAGGTGGATAAATTCTGAGTCATTGCATTTGCATAATTGAATTTACTCTTACTGTTCCAAAGTTATACCCTTTTTAAGTTTTGTACCCATTTTGTGAAAATAAAAATATATATTGTAATACATATCGCTCATTTCGTGCAAGACCGTCACAACTCAAAATTTGAAACTTTACAGGAGAGCCTTTTTAAGATTCCAACCTATTATTATTTATTTTGTTATTTATTTTATATACAGTTATAAAATCAAATGTTTCTTTTTTGCTACAAAGAAAACCACATGTACAAGAGGAATGCCAACAAAAAAACTGAAATGTGACCTTGTTGATGTTAATTGCTCAAGTTTGTTACAAGAGGTCATAGCGTCAAAAGCATCTGTATTACCGTTATTTTTTCGATAATTCTCTCCGTTCTTAGATCAATTTGTAGAGATTTAAGAGAAGAACATTTCTGCATTACTAACTCGAAAATGCCAAATTTTCAGTTGTGACGGTCTTGCACGAAATGAGCGATAGTTAGATATTTTACCACTGATCGTAACATTGTAAGTGTCGCCTCTTCATTAATGAGTAATTCAAAGAAATCCAAAAAATAAATTCCCTACAAATTTTTAAAAATGGTTTAATTTATTTTTAAAAATTGTTAACTGTTTTTGAATAAAGTTTCATTTATTTTGAAAATGGTTTCGTTTAATTTGAAAAAGGTTTCGTTTAATTTGAAAAAGGTTGCGTTTAATTTGAAAAAGGTTTCGCTTAATTTGAAAAAGGTTTCGTTTAATTTGAAAAAGGTTTTATTAAAACTGAAAATGCTATATAACAAAGCCTTTTATATATTTTCCATTTATATTTATTTCGTTGATGAATTATGTTGTTATAACCTCTCTATATATAAATTTTTTGTAAATACATACATGATTATCATATAACAAATGACCATGATCGGTAGTGCCCATCAAAAGATCGCACTTTATTTAAAAAAAAATGCAATAAACACATTCTTTACAATGTAACCATATTAATAATGTAACAAATACATTAAAATGATTTCATAAGCGCAAAAATTTAAGAAATCAACGGTAACACTTAAAACAACAACTCTTCCAAAAAGAAAACAAAATATTTAAAATTGTCTTTCTCTTTTTTATTTCTTAATATCTACTGTTCTCCAATTTAATGCATAGCAGAAAACTCTGCATGTTGTTGTTCTTTTTACTATGTAAAGTTTACATACTAATGATTAGTACCACTTTCTAACGCGTATACCTCGTGAAATACTGAACCGATTTTAACAAAATAAATTAACATAATCTCCCAAAAAATATCTTTCGAATGACATATCATTTGTTAAAATACAATATATAGTTAAGGCGTAAAAGGGATCCTAAGAAAGCCACTTGCCTATTAATATATATGATGATGATGATGATGATGATGATGATTCAACAAATGTTGCGCTTCATTGAATTAATGAAGAATGTTTCATTAGAACCCAGTTAATGAAATATTTCATAAGATCACTGAATATTTTGCATTAACTTCATGCAATAAATTTTATTAAGACTCTGACTATTTGTTATCACATAAATGAAACATTTCATAAGGATGAAGGGTCAAACGTTTAAAGAAAGTTTTTTTTATTATTTTAATGAAAAGGTTTTTGAACTTCAACGAAATTTTTAATTTATTCAATGACATAAATTCATTAAATTAATTACTAAATTTCGTAATTTTTATGACACTCTATTTTAAGTTAAATGATTACAATGGCTATTTTTTACGGTTATTTATTTCACACATTTTTTAATGTGCGTTTTGAGTTCTTGTGAATCTTATTTCTATTTTTCTATTCCCGTTACAAACCATATATTGATATTATTAATTTGTTTTTTTATTAAGTAAATTGCATTTAATTCATTTTCCCGCCCGCGACGCCTTCATCAGCATTCTTTCCATTTTAGTGGTTTGTACTCCTACGTAAATTTGTGAATTTTAATTAACAATTAAAGGAAAAATAATGCTCTTGTTTTTTTCTTTCTCACTGTTTAATTTTGAACCTTATACTTACATTAAGTTAAAATATTTCGCTGTCGTAATGCATTTTTTGATTGATATTATGAAACATTCAAATTAACAAATTTCCACGTCTAGTTTCCTATATTTAATTAAAAGGACGTTTTTTACAACGGTTATAGTCATAAGTATTTTTAGCTAGTGAATTTTATTTTGTTTTCATTGATTTGGTGACATTTTTCATTTCCTGAATTTCAATAGCAAACAATTCTGGACTATATGCGACATAAATGTATAACAACCTAGCCTTCATCATATCTGGGGTCTTCGGAAAACCCATTTAACGGTCGGACAGACTGACAACCGGATTTGAACTTCCCTTCTAATAAGAAGCCATAATGTATATACTTTATATGGTCTAAGATCAATATTGTAGAAATTACAAACGGAATGACAAAGTTATATATACCCTTTTACCTTCGATGAAGGGTATAAAAACACAAAAAATGTTATAATACTACAAAAAAATTAAACATTTTGTTAGATCGGTTAATTGAATGAAATTAACTGGTTCAATCGTTAATCGAAAATATACAATTTTAAATTATCCGATCAGTTAATCGGGTAGTAATTAATCGGTTAACCGATTAATGGTTAACCGAATGAATACCCTAGTGTTTATTTAGACGTTTAGGGATAACTGTTAAATTAAATTTTTTTCAGTATCCTTTGGCAAATCACCATGCAAAGACTTACACCAGAACAACGTTTATAAATCGCGGATATTTATTTCCAAAATCCGCGCTCGGCTTGCCAAACTTATAGAGCACTTCGTCAAGGGTTTGGCGAATATAATCGTACATCTGAGCAGCTAATATGCAATAAAATGGATCGATTCATGACCAAATTTACTCTCTTGGATAATATTCATCCAAATCGAGCGTATACCGAGCGAACAGAATAATCAATCTCCGCTATAGACGTGAGTGTGACAGAGGACACGAAATTATGGATGCAAAGACCTTGGCCAACATCCATATAAAATACAACTGGTGCAAGTTGATCAAGACTTTTATTGTCAAATCATCTTTAGCGTTGAGGCTCATTTCTGGCTTAACGGGTATATAAACAAGAATAATTGTCGTTTTTGCAGGGTGGCCAAACCTCATAAGACTCCATTACATCCCGAAATAATTTCTGTTTGGTGTGATTTACAGCCAAAGGCGTCATCGGCTTAATTGTCCCTAAATCCGAAACCGGTGCCAACATTACGTGAATGGTGCACGCTACAGGCAAATGATTCGTGATTTTTTTTAATCCATATGTTATTGCAAACATTTGAATGAGGGAGAAATGGTTTCAACAAGACGTCGCAAAATACCATACAGCGCGTGAAACCATCACTTGTTCAGCCAAAGGCTTGGCGAGCGAATTATCTCAAGTATTGGCCCTGTGAATTGGCCACCTCGTTCCTGGGATGTGATACCTTTGGACAATTTATTGTGAGGGTACTTCAAATATGCGGTCTATGATGAGAAACTAGCAACGATTGATCATTTAGAAGCCAACATTCGAAGCACTACTGATGATGGCTATGCTCGTAAAAGTAGTGCGAAAGTGGAACAACAGCATAGCATTCATAAGGCGCAGTCGTGAAGGCCATATGCCAGAAAGTATTTTTAAACATAAAATTCCATGAAATTTGTAAACTATTAGAGGCAAAATTTTTTTTCATTGCACTGAATTCATCCATTGTAAAAACTTCATAGCCCTGTTTTTAATTTTTTTTTTAAAATAGGAACGATCGATCGGTTATTGCAAATTAATCTTCAAAAAAAATCGGTTATGGAAACACATTCCACAATTAAACTAAATTCCAATTTCACAGAAAGCTCTCGTTTTTGGCACTTTACGCCACCAAGCAATTAAACTTGTAGTTTAGACCAATGTTGTTAAAAAAGTAGACTTTTCTGTGGAGATGCCCATATTCATAGTTATTTTTATTATTAATTGTATATTACAAATACGCGTAGCTATAAATTAAATCTGTTTCAGACCATGCGACATAACCTTGCAACCATATCAGTACACGTTCGTAAACGTTCAGACGTAACGGTTTTTGCTGCAAACCACAATTTGACGTTTTACTATTAAATTCAAAGTTAAATATTAAATTTCAAAAACTTATACGAAACAATAATGTTCAATAGCAGAACATTATTGCTTATTTGCAATAATTGTTACTAGTAAGTGTTCACGTTCTCTAAAAACTTGCCACGAGAGATTGTAAAAGAGCAGAAAAATTTAAGACACAAATTTTAAAAAATGTCTGATAGAAAAATTTTTGCTAGCAAGAATTATTCAAACACCTGTTTCTTGTTTTTGCTTGCAAAAGAATAATTTTTATAATTTTTCAATTAAAAGTTTTTCAATAAAATAAAATATTTATTATTCTAAGATTTAGGAACAATATTCTTGCGCAAATAGCTCAAAACAAATGATTTTATTAAGAAATAATTTTGTATCTTACAGCTGAATAGTGTCACTTGCTAGATTTTGCTGGTAAAACGTTCATTTGCTTTTTTGTTTTTTGAGTAATTGGGAGAAAAATTTTGTAAATTTTAAATTTACTCTCTCGTTGCAAGTTTCTGCTAGTAAAGTAAATGAACGCGCCTATATTAATGAGGTACATCAAATTGTTGCTTGACGTTACTTTTCACAGAGGATTGAAATTGACTAAAATTGAGGATTAATTCACAGTCGTGTTTGGTATTGGGTGAAAGTACATAAAATTCTACATCACTAACTGCTAAAATTGCAGCTTTAAGTAACGCTGCATTTACACATGAAAGTACTTTCATGAAATTTCTGTATACGTATTATCACCACAAATTTCACAAAATAATAATAAAATTTCATGAAAGTAAAATTTTATTTTCAAAATGTCGTCAAAGGCCAAACTTCTATCAAAAATGTTTATTCTTCTTCTTTTATTGTTTTGCTTATTTCAAGTTTCAGAGTTGCGGAGCCAGTTATTCACGCCGAACTTCAGGCATTCGTTCAAAATAATATTTATTTTTATTAGTTTTCATTATATTTATAAATTTTAATTAGAATTATTGTATTCTTAATATTTAGTTGAAAAAATACATTAAAATTCTTTATATATACGAAAAAAAAAAATTCAATTGGCAGCACTGCTTAGTTATTGTCATTTACTTTTATGAAATCGCTTTCTTGAAATTTTTATTGAAAGTTGGACTGAAAGTAGAAAAATGTAAATGTGTTAGTGAAAAAGTGTGAATGTATAACAACTTTCAAGAAACTACTTTCATGTGTAAATGCCCAGTGACTTACTTAATTGACAGTGTGCTGTCAAAGTCAAATAAAAATTGAGAATTGAAAATTGTGACATTTCGAGTCCTAGTATTTTGTATTAAACCTTCCAAAAATAAAAATCCATCGACTTTAGGAATTTAAGCACCTCATTAAATAATTTTTGTTTTGATAAATGTTATGGAAATATTTTTAATGTTTTTTTTTTTTTGTTTAAAGTGCTCTACAAATGGGGTATTTTCGATATATACACTATGTTTCAAAATTTTCAGGGCAAGATCGGGCAAATGTTATTGATTGCTCTTCTAATATAAGATTTCAGTTTAAAAATCCATGAGAAACCGTTGCTGAAAACATTTGGGCATTTCCATTGTGACGTGAAGTTATATTTGTACTACAAAATGTAAAAAAATTAAATAAAGAAGTCAAATTTTCAAAAAGGTTTTTTTTATTTGCATAGTAAGGAAGTAGCACTATATGCAGAAAATTTACAACCATAAGAATTAAAAGATATAAGCAAAAATATGCGCTGGCGTGACGTTATAAAATAAAGAAGCGTATTTTGACTTGCATTACAAAATTGCATAAGTCTGCGAATTGAGCAAGACTTTTTGTAAAACACCTTTTTTAGTAAGCTTTGGACTTATAAAGACAGAAGGGCTTTCTTGACACGTGAACAAATTTGGACATTATGGGGAGAAGAATTCGAGATGGCATACACGGTACCCATAATTTGATGTCGGATTAAAAAGTCACCAAAAAAGCAAAAAATGAAGCCATAGGCAAGTCTTGAATATGTGTATGCAATCATCGGAATACAAAAGGCGACACAGTGTACAAAAAACTAAGATGGAGGTATCCAGAGGCTTGTCAAAAAATTAAAAAAAATAATTCTGGAAACGTTTTCAATGGCTTCATTTTTAGAACCACCCTAATGCATATAAATATGTATGTATGCACATATAATTTTTTTCTTCTACATGGCCCAATTAGTAGGTCTGCGCGAAACTACAACAATGCAACAATAGAAAAAACAACACGCATTTTGTTTGTGTAAATAATGTTAAAGATTTTAAGACCCGATACATTTGCTTGTGTAATAAATAGACAAGATGTCAAAAACAATAGCTACAAAACAATTGCACGGTAAAAATACAACTCTACAAAAAATCAGCAGGCGTTTCGAGCCGACCTACTAATTTGGCCATGTTCTTCTCTTTTTAAATAATAATTGGGTTGTTCACGAAAGTCAGATTATCAGGTTATATGGTTATGTAGTTATATTAACAGCAACAAAATATATTTAAAGAAGTTTAAATAAATTTATTTTGTAGTTGTGAATACAACTAAATAACCATATAACCTGATAACCAGCCTTCCGTGAAAAACCCAAATATATTTTCTATAAATCATTTTTCCAAACGCAATTTTTTTACTAAATAATGTATAGCTATCGAAAAAAAATATAATAGGCTTCCATGAATTAATCCTTACTTTACATATGTTTCAACTCACTGTGAATCTTCTGTACAGCCTGCATCACCAATCTTCTGTTTCATGAAATATGTTTGTGCGACATGCCGCATAGTGAGAGACAGGAATTTTATTTTAATTATCTACCGAGAAGTAAAAGCGAAGAAGAACTTTAGCTCCGCTGCAGTGAATCAGACCAAAGTCTATGGCGAAAATCAAACCCTCAACCCTCACAATAATAGAATAGCAGTGGCCTACAGGGGCAACCAATACCTAAATTATAAATATATCTTTATTTTTTTCACAAAAGACTAGCAAAAATTTAATTGATTGCCCCTAATATTCATGTCCTTTAAATTAGGATTAACGTTAGGCTTTATTTAATTTTTAGTTACTGTAACATCACTTTATCTATTAATGACATTTTGTCTATTTATTCTCTTAATTACTGAACTATTTTACATATTTAAGCTTAATAAATAATTTGAACTAAAACAGCAATATAAATTAAGGTAGAAATAGTACAAGTACTCCTTTTTAAATATAAGAAAAACACTTAGTGCAGAATATGTTCATTATGCGAATATTTAGACAGTCTGTGGCATTTTCTGTAGTCTCTTCTTAAATAATAGAATTTACTGAAAATAATAAATTTTGCACAATGTGAAGACATAAAGAGCTTTTTGCGCAATTAATTAACGATTGCACTCGAAAGGCTGAAGGAAAACTGGGTGGAGTATTAGAGAGAAGGAGAGTGTGCAATCAAGGACTATAATTAAGCAGGCATTCTAAGGCAAAACTTCATTAAATAATACGAAATATACTTTGGGATTAGAATTGAATTAATGTCGACTCATAAATCTTATAAGGGTTTTCTTATTATTTCTGTTGTTCTTGGAATAAAATTCTTATTTTAAGCCACAATATTAGAAAAGACAAAAATGAAAAATTGTACGAGTCCTGTGTCAAAGGGTGGGAGTAATCTGCAGGTTAAAAAAAATTTGAAGGAAAAATATTGCATTAACTTAAGTTATGTATGTATGTACACAAGTGCTGAAGTCATATTAGAGTGGGGTTAGAACTGAAAAGGGGTTGGTTATGACCGCAAGCGATTTGGCTAACAAGAACAAAAGTTTATAGTTCGATGTTGTTGGCTGTTGTTGTTTGCCTACAAAACACGTTTCGTAGCCTTAAAGAAAATGCAGTTTAATCTGGAATTTAATGACTCCGAGATGAGAACTAAATCACAAAATCATTTACTTTAATTCTGCCCTTAAAGCAATGACTCATGAGTTGTTCAGTTGGTGTCTAAGTTGCTCGTTGTATGTCTGCATGTCTATTGTTTTGCTGGCATTGTAGTTCGTCCGAGTCGTCAACACTGTAGTTGTGTTACAGTTCCTTTATTTGCAAAATGTTTCAAGCACCCTCTTCTTTAATATGCATTGTAAGAAGTAGCCAAAGTGGGTGTTGGATAATTCTAATCCTACTTTTGTCGTAGAGTAATGGTTTTGGGATGCGTATGCAATATTACATTTTTGGGGTCCCGTCTATTGTTTAATAATGGGGAGGGATTCTTAACATGTTTACTCGCCATGTTTGAGCTTCTTATGAAGTTCTATTCACCTAAGCCAGATTCTTAAAAGAATAAGTTCTATAAATCTGTAGATGGGAGGTAAACCACACCAAGTCACAATTTTTTAAAACACGTTTTTTATACTGTTCGAGTCTGAATTTTTTCCTCTAAACATATCTTTATTATCAACAAACTATTTTTGTTTTTGAGATTACTTGTTTCACGAATAATAGAATTTTGTTTCTGTTTAACAATAAAATGTTTAGTTCTCTTGATATTTCAATAATGGTTGAATATAACCATATTATTACACTGTAATTTTGTATAATAAAAAAATTACTCTGTTTACTTGAGTTTTTTTTCATTTTACCTAGAATTCAATTTACTGCCTGGCCCACAATGTCGACAAATTGTAGTTTTTTATTATTGTTTTCAATATAAATATTCGAAAGAAATGTTCTTATCGATATTGTGGGCCTGGCAGTTAATATTCGTATCTGTATCGCCGATTATTCTTCCTGAGTATCAGTATCGGTATCGTATCGGCAAAAAGGCTTATCGTTACATCCCTAGTTATAATCGAGTTCATTATATCGAGCCATAACCGCAAAAAAAGCTTAAGCGACAACATTTTCCATTTTCGTTTTCTTAAATAAATGAATTTATTGACAACAGTTGCATCATCTCCTAAGATCTCATAGTCACAGAAGGTACCGTTACGATTTTATAGCAAAAACAATTTTAGTTTAAGCGCCAATTTTCATACAAAATTTTTATGATATATAATAAAAAAAACATTCTCCTATAAAATTTTGTTTTTGTCGCTTGAGCTTTTTTGCGGTTATGGCTCGATATAGACTTAGTGACTAGAAGTCATTGGAAGTACTTTTTTCAAAAATTTTCTTTAAATACCATCATGACCTTATTCTTTTGCTCTAATAGAATTCATTGCAATTAACACCTCCACCAAATCTAAGCTTCGGAAAGAAAACCCCGTGTCGACATCGCCCAATAATTGATATATTAAAGCACTATTAGAAGCCTCTTCATCAATCGAAGTAACACAATGGTCACCTCGCACTGCTTCTTCCGATCTCAACCTATTTCATAACTCCGATTGGTTGCAATTAGAAAAAAGTTCTATATCTGTTTTCCTCCTATTTTTTCTTATAATGTTCTTGAGCCTATTCCTATATTTATTGAAAACAGTACGGTTATAAATCGAATTGTGGAGGTCCTCTTCAAAACTTGACTATTCCACTTTCGACAGAACTGATTTTTTTATTATTGGTAACGTTGAAATTAAAACAGAAAAAAACCTGGGCCAAAACTATAATTATACCAGAAAAAAAGAATAAAAGTTATGAGTTCGTCAGTAGTATATTATTCCAGTTCAAAATAAGACTCCCAAAAAATTATTTTTTAAAATTGTGAAAGAACACAAAAAGTAGAATAGTCAAGTTTTGAAAAGAATCTTCTCAATTATTCTCCCTTTATCCACAAAATACCAAGTTACGTTGAATACGAGCATTTCCTAACTCATAAGCGTCCAACTACCAATCATGTCTAAAATAAATTGCTTTTTTCAATGGAATTTTTATATTAAAACACTCTGGCGCTTTGTTTATAAAAAATATATTTCTTAAAAAATAAATGTGCCATATTAAAAAAAATTGTGATTAACTTGAAAGGGATATACCTATTGAACGAAGAGGTTTATTTTGGCGCCTTTGCATTTTTTCGATATTAGAAGCCGAGGCAGTGCCCCATAACTGAATACCGTAGCACCAGATTGGCCTTCAGAACGAGTTGTAAAGTAGAAGGTTGCAATCGAGATTAAGTACAGAATTTCTTCCAATAAGCCAATTAATTTGAAATGCTTTCAGTTTCATTTGAGTTAATTTTGCTTCTATATGCACCCAGAGAAAAACTATGTTTAAATATGGTCACCTCCAACAAAACTATTTTTAAAGAAAATTGTAAACATATTATGGTAAAATTTAACCATATTATTATCACCGACAATCATATTATGGTTAAATGTGTCCTCCATCAAGAAGGCACAACCATATTATGGCTGCCTCCGAACATGTTTTGGTCAAAAATAACTAAAATATGTTTAACACTTATAATAGCATGGTTGGTTTTCAACCAAAGCATGTTGCTCTTGGAAAAGAGGAAAATACTATTGTTAATTTAAAAACAAATTGTTGTCATATTTAACCATAACATGTTTAGAGACAACCATAATATGGTTGAGGCTTCTTGATGGAGGACACATATAACCATAATATGGTTGTCAGTGATAATAATATGGTTAAATTTAAACATAATATGTTTAAAATTTTCTTTAAAAATAGTTTTGTTGGAGGTGACCATATTTAAACAAGTTTTTTCTTTGCGTGTGCGATTTCCTCGTTAAACTCCGATCTAGATATTTTACATGTGAGGCTTGAGGTATTCTTTGATTATGTATTTTGATCCTGTAAGTAACGTGATGCCTTTTGACGGTTTTCGTTTACGCTTAGAAAAGATGTTTTTCCAGCAAAAGTTGAAGTTTGGGTGTAGTTGTTTGTTGCCATCTCCGAAGTATATTTAATTAAAATAAAACGGTCTGGCATGCTGTCTAGTGGGACTCCAGCGCCAATTGCCTTCTTTAATAATAAATTGATGGCCGACTAAGAAGCTTTCTAAAAGCTTGTGTGTGTTTACTGGTAAGTTTGTCTTCAATTTATGTAATAAGTCTTCATGCCAGACTTTATCAAAAGATTGCGAGACATCGATGAAGAGTACTGAGTAATATTTTTTCCTTCAACGGCTTTTCTTATAACGTTAACTATTCTATGGGTTTGTTCACTTGTGCTGTGTTTTATTCTAAGCCCGAATTGCTGGTTTAGAATACATCTATTTTCATATAAAATCGGCGTTAATTTTGACACTATTTGTTTCTCAAATAGCTTTTCTGTATTAGATAATAAGCTAATAGGCCTATATGACTCAACTGTTGTGTGTTGTTTTCCTGGGGTTGGTATCATGGTAACTAAGGAAACCATTCTTGAGGGTCATATTCAATGTAAAATAGAATTAAAAAATTAACAGAATAATTTTATTTCTTTGCTATGCGTGGTAGCTCTAGAAAACATTTTTACTAGTTACTCGACAGCAATCGCCAGATATTTTTGAGGTAAATACGTTTTTGAAATGTGTAGATTTGTTGAATGCACTCTTTGCTATTACTGATCATAATTTAAAGCTCTATATAGGAGCGCAACGACATACGTTAAAAAGTAAAATAGTTAATGTTATTGCATCTTAGCAACATTGTAATTGGGGCACTCCGCCCCATATTAAACAGATGGAATTCCATGTCATTCATCGATTTAATACATTTCGTAATGTTCAATGACAATCCAAGATAAACGACTTACATAATGAACATCAACGACCGACTTATAAATACTATGAAAAAAGGATAGTATATCGAAGGACATATGTATGCACGATACACATTTCCTGTCTGCTCTTACCTGCTTTTAGTTTTACAAGATTACGAACGGCATGAAATGAGAATGGCAAGTCAATGAAAATTCTCCTGAAAGTTGAATTATTGCAATTTCGTTAAGAAAATCACCATCGAAGGACATCGTCAGTCGCTTAAATAAATTTGAAAATGACAATAATGATGACTGTGATGGCTATCAAAGCAGTTGTTCATTCGTTGGCGATGACAACGACAATGACTGACTTACATTTGTCGTTGTTGTTTGTTTTGACTATGAAAAATGGAATAAAATGATAAACTTAACGAAACTTTAATCCGATACACACAATCAGTTACTATAATTTGAAATGTGACCTCCTCTTTCTTTGAAGTTGGTTGGGTGGTGGAGGAGATTATTGGTGGTTACTTTTCATTTTGTTTTCGAAAAACCAACAATAATTTCCGTTTTTACGGTGAACCACATACGGGAGTGTGTTCGTGCATGTAAGTTTTCCCTTTTTTCTTTTGTATAAAAAACTGCTACATGTTTCATTATTTTGACACATTGCTCTTCACTTTATCATCTTCCACTACTTTTTATTGTCCGCCTGTCTGTAAGTTTATTTAATGAAGTCATGAAAAATTCGAAAATAAGGTGAGCAACTGATACGTTCATTCTTGACATTTTTTAAACATTGAAAAGCTGTTATCAAGTGTCATGGATATATGTAGTAACGGGTGGTCCAACCATAACGCACGATGTTAATAGCAAATAAAATAATATGATAGCAGGATATATAGCAATTATGTGTGAAACAAAATATTGGCTAAATGCTCGCCACGGCTTCGGTGGCATACCTCTGTCCGATGGTCCATATTTTTAATATCTCCAACACATAGTTGAGGTTCACTGTCGTAAATGTGCCGAATTGTCTCATCCTTTATCTCTTGAATTGTCATTGGCTTATTGACGTACACTTTTTCTTTTAAATATCTCAAAAGAGAGAAGCCCCACGTGTCAAATCACATCAGTTGCCCAAATGCGGCAATACTGAATATTAAGTCATCGTTCAGACTTGAAATTTTAGTTGCAGAAATTCTTGAGTTTATTGGTGAGAGAAGATTGGGGAGGAATACTCAGTTTCATGTACTCTGCAATTCAGTTTTGTTGTATAATTCTTACACTTTTCAACTTGAAGTTGGATGTAGGTGTATTTGTATTTATATATAAACCATAAAAAGAACAAGATAAAAGTCAAAAATTGCAACCATAGAATTTCATAATCTGGACACTAGTGCAATTTCAAAAAAAATTTGTGGCAACAAAAATTACAAGTCTGGGCGATGACTAACGAATCCTCTGAGGTGAAAGAGTGCCTCGTCGCTGAAGATGATTTTCACGAAATGCATTTTGATTTCAACGCCTATTTTCATAAAAGGCTTCAACAATCTAACCGCGCTGCTCAATTGTGAAACGTATCCATGGATGAATTTGTCAAACACTGAAACAAAGAAATGTAAGATTAAGTTGGACAAAAAACTTGAGATTAATGTGTGACTCACAATTAACATCGTGCATTATGATTGGACCACCTTTTACTTTAAGTGTGGGTATGTGTGGAGCTTAAGTATTTTTTTTTTCAATCATTTCTGGAGCATTGTGTATTTGTGTCATTCATTTATCTAGTAAGATAATCAAAAAAATTGCAATAACCAATACACTGACAGTAAAAGCAATTCTTTCAAAGAATTTCCTTCAGGGACCGTAACAGTTATTCCTTTTTTTATAAAAGTCAGATGATAACAGTTATTTTTTGATTTTTATTTTTTCGATCAAAAATAACAGTAATTTTATGATTTTAATTTTTCGATCAAAAATAACAGTTATTTTATGATTTTAATTTTTTTGAACAAAAATAACAATTATTTTTTGATTATTATTTTTTCGAGCAAAAATAAATGGTATTCCTTAAAGAAATGTACGTGTTATAATTATTGAGTTGTCTTTAAATATTTATTTTAATGCGCATAAGAAATCCCAATGATGATCACACATTTAAATAAATATTTAAAGACAACTCAATAAATATAACACGTACATTTCTTTAAAGAATAACTTTTATAAAATAAAAATCAAAACTTTAAAAATCAAAATATATTATCATAGAAAAGTTCATAAGGATCAATATGGTATACTTGAATCAGTTTGCCGGCATTTACTTCTATATGCTTTTTTTGTTTTAAAATATCAAAATAACTGTTATTTTCGGTCCCTGATTTCTTTCTTTGTTAAAAGATAGAGTGTTTTTTTGCATCTTGTACATTATATTAAAGGCGTTAGTAAATGATTTTTGTTTTTTTTTTTTTAAATTAAGTTCTTTTACCTTACCCTAGTTTTCTTTGAAAATAATGATGTTTGGAAAGTTCGTTATTGTGCAATGACTGCTTCGTTTGGAATTGAAAAATTTTGTTTTAAAATTTTAGCACATGAGGTAAAGTAAAAATTTTTAAACAGTTAATCTACTGTTTCTTTATGATTATAGCCCCTGTGCATTACAACGAAATCTAGTAAATTTCATTTGAAATCTTCCTTAAAATAAAGAAGTAGGCATATAAACATTTGCTTTACATTTTATTTATAATCAATTTCATTAACTTGGTCAATAAAATTTATCTGTTCAATTTTTTTTTACTATTTTCTTAATATTTTTGAATTTGTTTAACAGGTTTAACAAGCTGCCATATGTGTTTTATATTAAAATGTAATTTTTTCTTGTTCACGGAAGTAGTTTTTAGTACTACAGGGTGGCTGCCGACACACGGGTGATTTGTGCCTGTGAGTTATTCGAGTTCGACGTGTTGTTTCTTGGTAATGGGGCGAAAAGTTGACAATTCTTTTATTTTATGTAGTTGACAGCAAAATGTCAAATTGTGTCTATTGCGGAGATGTTTAGCATAAATTCAAAAATTATTTGTATTCTTAAATTTTCTTCTTTTTGTTAATTTCTTTTTTTGTTGTGCTCACAAATAAATTTTCAAATTTACCATTGCATCTCCGCTTCACAATTCATGTTTTCTTTTTTCCTTAAAGACCAAGTTATTGTGATTTGTTCGTCGTGTGTGGAGAAATGGTAAGCGAACAAATCACACGCACAAATCACTTGTGTATGGGCAGCTTAATCGGCCTTTTTTTTATTTGTGGACCTTGGTCATCGATGACCAATTGGAGATCCTTAATGGCCTGGGCTTCCGAACTTATGGCTACGCTGTGCCTGGATTTGATGGCGCAATGATTTCGGAAGGGATGCAGCAAGCCCTGTAGTTGACACTGAGTGGGTGCAGAGAAAGCGGGCTTAATATTAACCCCGCAAAAACGATTCTGGTACCCTTCACGAGACATAGAGTTCTGAGAGTGAAGAAACGGCTTTAAAAGGTACGGTTGTCGGATTCTCTTGGGGATCATTCTAAATAAAACCCTTAGCTGGAACGTTCAGTTATCCCATTTCACCAGAAAGCCAACAATGGCAGTATGTTCCTGGCAAAGACTATTCGGGACGACATGGGCACGGAAGGCTTGAATGATATACTGGACTTTTGTTACGATAAGTAGACCAATCTTGGCCTATGCCGCCAAGATTGGTCATAATAGTGATGTTAAGACCGAACAGTTTAGAACTAGAGTGATACTCGATAAGGTTTATCGCCTGATCTGCGTTTTATATCACGGGCGCCATGAACACCTGTCCCACTCTGGCTGCTAAAGCCTCCACATTTCTCTGTACACATATCTGTAAAGGAGGAGGCTTGCAGGTGTGCAAGCAGAATGCCGCGCATTGCCGAAAAGGTGACTTTGTGGGCCACATGCGGACCCTTCAAATTCTAAAGAATCATCCACAAATTGTTGGTGATTTTATGCTGCCTGGTCTGGTATTTGATAGGAATTTTAATGCCATTATACCAGAAAGGGACATATGGGCGGACCAACCCTGGAGGGTGGCGCGAGTAAACCAGGTCTGGTTCGCGCACGGTTCAAAGCAGACGAATGATAATACTGGGGGTTTCAAAAGGGCCGCTCGTGGTGAAGTTCAGGTTAGTCAAGGACTGCTTTACATCTCTGAACGATCTGGGGAAACACAATGTCTTGAATTTGTGTTGGGCACCAGGTCATGTGGGCAACGAAAGGGCTGACTGCTTTGCAAACAGGGGAGTACGCCTTCCATTTATAGGCCCGGAGCCTTTCTTCAGCGTCACTATCGGTCACATTAAGGGGACGATTTAAATATGAACCGAACGTGAATTCCTTCGCACAGGGACGTCGACTTCTAGGTTAAGACAGTCCAAGAGATTTGTGGCCCTGTCCCGTGGTGAGGCAGATAGGCTACTTCTGCTTGAGAAGGCGAGACTTAGACTATTTGTATGCGTATTAACGGAGCACTGTGGTTTTAGATACCATTAGTTTAAAACGGGTAATGTAAGTACCAAAATATGCAAATGTTGTGAAGTTGATGACCCGCCTTGGGGCTTCCAGGCGGACATTTTTCGGTTGTCAAATGATGAGCCCAACTGAAAGACCTTTCACTGGGCTACTTTGATGTCAGTACGTTTCCCTCTAGCGCACTTACGTACAGATAATATAATATATTCCTCCATTTTAAAAATGTATTTAGTCCTACTAAATTCGAATGTCTAGAACTTCAATACCTTATGATTCTTCATTAACGGTACCACTCGTAGAGATGTATTTTAATCACTTTAATCGTTTCTGCTTGTACGACAAAAGAACAAGGATTAAGTGTAAATTTCATGTTCCGTCTCACAGCTTTACATCCGTATTCATAAAAATTTATTTAGGATTAATTAACCGTTTTTATGGAAAAATTGCTAAAGTTGTATTCACAAACGAAAAATAGACCATCTATAAAGTTAGAAAATAATAAACCATTCATAAAGTTAGAAAATGTTTGTTTGATTTACCCTTCTTTAAACCAATAATAAAATGACATTTTGTTAAATATTTGCATATTGTGATATTATTTTTGGGAAATATGTTTAATAAATAATGGAAAAAATGTTTTACGAGTATTATACATTTTATAGTATACATTTTAAACCTTTTTTTTTTTGACAACCTATTTAAAGTTATATTGTTAAATATTTAATAAAATTTTCATATGATTAAAATAAGTATGTTCAGGGGCAAATGCCAATGTTCCCTTTAATTATTTATTAAATTATTGCAATTATTTTTTTTTTATATTTTAAGCAACGAATTGTTGCTCAGAAATATTAAAAACATAAAAGAAGCAAATCATAATAATAGTGATGTTAATAAAAAGTTAACAAACTTTTTATTCGAATACCTTTTAACGTATATTTAAAATAAGATTCAAACAAACATTTTTATAAAACCATTCGGCAAAATTTTCTCAGAAACTAAAATAATACGTAGTTTTATTTTAGAAATATAATTTTGAAGATCCTAAATTATAAAAAATATATATGAATTATAGAATATCAAGTGAACCGAATATAAGTTTCATGCATCACTAGCAATAAATTGGCAACAAAACGTAAAAGAAGTTGCCATATTTAAATCTGTTATTATACGTTTATGAATAGAAATATTTATAAGAGGTTTATAAGACAAAAAGCGTTTGATCGTAATTACATACTTTAAACTTAAAATAAGAACTTTTCATAAATGCAGCCGTTAATCTCCAACAGTCTTTTTATGTAACTGAATATTATACCGAAACTGACAGTTCTAAAGAAAGTGGACTCTGTCAAACGACGTGAAAATATTTAGATTGAACACTTAGTCTCATTACCATCTTTCTGAAAGGCAGTTTTTGTATGCAACGTTTCTTAGAAAACTTTTTCTGTCGAATGCTTAGAAAGCCTTCATTAACCAAGATAAAATTTAAATGAAAGTTTACTCGCATTTATTAGCTGCGTTCCAATTTATAAGGCCTTTACGGGAATGGCATAAAGTTTGGTGTATGAATGAGCTATATACCGTATGTATTACTATGTAATGCGTAATGTAGTTATGTACAACTTAATGTTGAAATAATTTTCTTGGAATCTAGGGGTATTCTCTAGTAGTCGAGTATCAAACAGTTGGAGGTTTATATATTAAGGGAATTTTTTTGGAAAAATTATTTACTTTTGGTTCTAATTTAACTATTTTTGCACCAGTATACATTACACTGTGCTAGTTGAAAAAGCAGACAAGCCGGGCACCTAGAGTTTTAACCTAATTCGGGCACTCTGAATGCAGTGGCGCTAACCGGTGTTATTTTCGAGATATACCGTTATTTCGAAAATGGATGAGGTTGCACTACAAAAATATATCTGTGGGTTTAATGGGTAACCGCGTATGTCTTAAAATAAAAATTTTCAGGAGAGCGGAAAAAATATAATACAATTTATTATATATTATATAATACAATTTATTTTCTAAAATAAATTAAAAATTATTTCTATTTCGGTGAAGATTCAATTATTATTAAGAAAATTATATTAACTCCTAATACTGCATACTGTGTGTATATTTTAATATTAAAGCATATGATAACTTCTGTGGACTAATTCTGGCAGTAGTCATCGAATATTTTTTTCGATTCGAAAGCAATTTTATTTCTAATTCTTTCAACCGAAATTGAACGAATCGAAATTATTTTTTCAATGTTGTGAAAACTCAAATAAAAGTTTTGCAAAAATGAAAAATTAATTTCGATTAATTCAATATCGACTTCAAGATTTAAAAATTGAATTTCTTTCGAATCGAAAAAGTATTCGATCACGACTGCCAGAATTAGTCCCCTAATAAGAAAAATCTCTGATAATCTAAGAACACTAAAACTTTATTCCAAGCTTCTAAAGCAAAAATTTTTTAATGT
Organism: Pollenia amentaria; assembly: GCA_943735925.1. Lineage (NCBI taxonomy): Eukaryota > Metazoa > Arthropoda > Insecta > Diptera > Polleniidae > Pollenia > Pollenia amentaria. The sequence continues at coordinate 68,112,130 of OX031007.1, read as the reverse complement.
TTTTTTTTATTATTATTATTCTTACACTAAATCCCGCGAAGCTTTTTGCTTGTCTGCAGGAGACCATATAATAATAATAATAAAAAAAGCTAAATGCATTTTAGAAATCGCCAAGAATCGCCATGTCGCCAAACACAGAATTTAAGCGCTTAATTAGTGATGGTTGAGACTGTTCAAGTTTTAGCCGTCAAGTCTTGAGCTTTTAGGAGAGAAGTGAAAAGAGAATGCCATTTCTTTACCACCCTCTCCTTAAAAAGACTGGACGGCCAGTTATTCTGCATGTATGATTTTTAAATTTCCAAAAATTAAAATCTCTTTAAAACAAAATATTTACTTTTGTTTAAATTAAATCTTTCAAAGATAAAATCTACATTTCTAAAATTTCATTCATCAGATCTTGCCATATTTTCAAAAGAAATTCTTATCAGTGATTACAACACCTTGGAGAATGCACAAAAAAGAAAACAATGAAAACCAAATTCCATGGAATGTATGAACGAATTGTTTCAATTTATGCAATTCTCCTTATCAACACCTTTGACACAAAAATTTATTCATTCTTTATTTTTTATTCTCTTTTACCATGTGTCTCATTTCTTGGCTTCTATTCGATTAAGACATAAAAACAATCTACTTCCCTTCGCCACAGAACATTTAAGCATTTCATAAAAAAGTGATGTTGAAGAGAACAAAAAAAAAAAAAAAACAAGGAAGCAGCTTCCCAGAAACAATAACCATCTTAATCATAAAAAAATCTTCACTTTATCAATTCCCAATGGATTATTGTCATTTATGAAAGACTATAAATGGTTGAAGTTGAATTTTATTTTCGAATACGATTTGATGATGATGATCCCGGCTAAATGAAGAAGGGTGGATTGCACCACTATGCCAGTCATCTGACAGCAACTGCATTCATTGCCTGTCATACAGGATACTTTGAATAAAGTAATTCCATTGTAATCGAACGCAGAGTAGGGATGCCCAAGAATCTAAGAGTCCTTATCCTGTCGATTGCTTGTAAAATTATTATTATTGAGTTTAGTTATTATTCTTCATCGTTGTTGTTGTGTGTTTCTATAAAACGTTGTATTTTTTGTTGTAATATTAAGATGTTCCTCAAAACAATCGAGGGTGAATAAAATCATTATACTCCTGTTCGAAATGTATTTATGTGTGTTCTTGTTTGCCATAAATAAAACTGTGATAAAATGTTACAAATAAACAAAACAAGAGAACTAAATTGTATTTTCACTACCCCTTGGAGCTAAATTCTCATGTAAGGATTTCGCTGCTGCTGCTACTGCTACTGCTACTGCTGATGTTGTTTTTAGTCTATTGTCTACGTTTTCATTTGGGGGAGGCGTTGATTGTTTATATTTCCTTATTGTTCCCTCATTGACTATTCACACTTAACAATTTGGTTGTATTCAACATTTATTTTTTTATCGCTCTATTCATTGAAGTTGGTGTAAATTTTGTATCGCTTTGTATTTTAGGTTTTGGGATTCTTAATATGCCGCCGTGAAAAACCTGGGGTGACCAACTTAAAGTTGAATCACCCCAGTATAAAGTTTTCCACTTTCATCTTAATTTTAGGTTTTGTTTAAGAAAGAAATTTTGTTTTTTATATAAAAAGCTCTATCTACTTAGATAAAATTGCTTTGATATTCTTATTAATAAGTTCTTCTTGCAATATACTTCTTTTGCCATACATCAAGGTCAAGAATAGTTCAAAAATCCTGTTAAAAAAGCGCGATCCATTTCGAGGTTTCCTACTTTTTTAAAGAAAAAACACAGAAAATTCAAATTTATTGGGGAATGTTTATTATCATTTGAAAGAACATTCTTTGGTATTTATTTTTTGAAGATTATGTCTATCAAATTTTGGCCGTTGCTACGTCGCAGATGGTCCATCCGTTGAGTCCAATTTTTGATGACTCGATCGAGCATTTCACTGGTAACTGGCGAATGACACGCGTGATGGTTTCCTCCAAGGCCTGAATCGAAGCGGGTTTGTCCGCATTAGCTTTAGACTTTACATATCCCCACAGGAAAAAGTCTAACGGTGTGATATCACACGATCTTGGTGGCCAATCGACCGGCCCAAAACGTGAAATTATGTGCTTACCGTAGTGTTCTCTCAGTAAATCCATTGATTGATGCGATGTGTTGGAAGTGGCGTCGTCTTGCTGACACCAAATGTCGCCGAGATCACGAGCTTCAATTTCAGGCATCAAATAGTCGGTTATCATGATACGATAACAGTCGCCATTGACGTTCGCACCTGCATAATTTTTAAAGAAATATGGACCGATGATTCCACTGGCCCACAAACCACACCAAATCGTTGTTTTTTTCTGGATTAAGTGGCATTCCTTGAATCTCTTCAGGTCCCTCTTCGTCCCAAATGCGGTAATTATGTTTGTTTACATACCCATTGAGTCAGAAATGGGCCTCATCGCTGAACAAAATTTGCCTCGAAAACGTCGGATCTTCTTGGAACTTTTTAAGAGCCCATAGAGCGAAGCGATGTCGCTTGGGAAGGTCGAGCGGCTTCAGTTGTTGCACAAGCTGTATGTTGTACGCTTTCAATTTAAGATCTCGACGTAAAATGCGCCAAGTCGTACGTCAGTTCTAGTTGCTGCGAACGGCGCCGAATCGACTCTCCACGGTCTTCGTGTACACTCTCAGCTATGGCCGCTATATTTTCACAGCGTGCTGGACGTGGTCTATTTGGTCGAATATTATCCAATAATGAATGCTGGGTCTCAAAATGGGTGATGGTGTTGCGGTCAGCAGGCCTATTATGTTGACCATAAGTTGAGCAAAGTGCGCGGAACACATTCCTTACAGAACGTAAATTTTCGTAATCAAGTTGAACGATTTGTAAACGTTGTTCAGGCGTAAGTCTTTCCATTTTGAAATGCCAAACAATACTAAACAAAAATAACATGACAGGACTCACACGTGATCTGTCAAAAAAGGCTATTGTTAAGAGTATCTCTACTTGAATCACCCATTAATTTTAATACTGTTTCAAAATATCATAAACAACGACACTTTAGCCCACAATATTCTATAATTCGTATCAAAAATCATTGCTTATTTCAAGAAAAAAAAAAATGGAAAAATAAATCAAAAAAAAACGTTGTCTGCAAAAATTTCAAAAAGTTTTTACTTTAATTTTAACTTGTATGTATAACATCGTTTGTTTACATTACAAGTTGCAAAAAAAACGAAAAAGTATAGTCGGTCAATCGCGAACATAAGATACCCTACACCAAAGCATTTAAAAACAAATTTTCGAGAGTGTACCCTATTTGGGATCCATGGGCAATCATGAGTCTGTCAGAAAAAAGTAACTTGTGAGGTTAAGATTCACGAAAAAGTTCTTTGTGCCGAATGTTCTTAAGACATCTTCATCTTTATGAGAATTGTTTGTCTTTAAGTGAATTAAGGAAAGGGGTTCACATGAGACATATTGAAGTTTTGGCATTAACAGTTGTTTTTGGGAGTAGTTTTTTTATACGACGGTCAAATATAGATCGATTCAAATAAAATTTGGTTTGATAATTAAGATTGCAATAAAATAAATTTCGACAAAATTCAACTACAATACCAACATAATAAGATGGTTTATGGGGACAAAGACTATAACCCGGAAAATAGCCTGTATGGAGGATATGAGAAATTGTGGACTAATGCTGTCCATTTTTAATTGTCCTTGTGACAATTAGAAAATATGTACCAAATTTTATCAAATGTTCTCTTAAATTGAACACTTAGAGCATAAGGTTTACATGGACATCCAGCCAGCCGGACATTGTTCGATTCATTCAAAAAGTTATTCTGAGTCGCTCGGTAGGCTACGACCAATATTTTAAAGTGTTGCAATCATCAGCACAAATCCTGAAGAGGAATACTCAGGAGAGGATGAGAAGGGGACTCAATGCCTACTACACATGCAGAAACTCCATCCGTAAGAATTGGGGACTAAGACAGGATATGGTAAGCTTGATTTATTCATCGGTGGCTAGGCCTATTCTTACTTATGGGTGTACTGCTGGTAAAGCAGGTGATACGGGAAAGATTCCGTGATGCCATCCGTGAGGGATAGAACGGATTGCAGGGTGTCTATGGGAAAATACCATACCGGACTTATGCAGGTTATGCGAGGATTCTAAAGAGCTAGAGACGATTGAGCATGTACTGTGCCACTGTTTTAGAACTGGGGTGTATTGCTGGATTTAATCATGTCGATCTACTGGGGTTTGTCAGTGAAATAGGACGGTTATTTCTGAAGGCGAGAGAGAGTTTCTTTTGGTTCTACGCAGTATATAATATCATAAATATATCTATCATCTCCTTTCTTCTTCACTTCTCTTTTTCTTCCTCCTCTATACTGAAGGGATTCACAATGGACCGCATTGGTCTCCGAGTGGAAGTGTGCCCTTGGCCATCATCAGCATAAACTCATAGTACTCTCTCGACTATTGTGGTTTGGGTATAATTAATATTCGTTTCTATAACAAAAGTACTCGGATTAACCTGTAAGAGAATTATTGAGTCCTTTGCAGAATCCTAAAAAATCCGTAAAATTAAAGCAACAGAACAATATCCAAATGAAAACTCAACTTCAGTAGATTTAAGAACAATTAAAATGTTTTGTTGGGGATTGTCTATTGCCGAATATTTCAGTTCGATCTCGTTAAAACACTGTGTTAGTCTCAGAATCGTCTCAGAATTAAGTTTGACGATGTCCGTCTGATAAGTGCGTGTAAGCTTCGCGCAAAAAAGGCGGGTAGAAATTTTAAAGGAAATAGAGATTTATTTAAAAATATTTATGTATATTTTTTTGATCAAATTTAATTATTTTTGTTATATCTGATCATTTTCAGTTCTATCTGGCTAAAAAAGACACCCTTTATAGGATTCGGTACATGCCTTAAACTTTAACTTACCTTAAGATCTGGTCTCCCTTAAACCAAAATTCATTCATACATGATTTGTTTGGCGTTTTCAGTTTAGACGAATTTGTATTTTGATTTGATTGCTCTTCATTCAATATGTATTAAATATTGGTGGTGCATTCAGCAGACATCTGCTTAAAGTCTGTGCATTTTTTTTAATATTTGCAAAATACCGGAACTTAAGAGGGTGTTGAAAAAGAAAAAATGTGAAAATTGCTTTACAAAATTTACCAACCATTCACCACTTATAAATTAAATTTGAAATTTGATCAATTTGAAGGTGATTGGTTTTCACTTTCGTTATTTGACATCTAAGAAATAATTGTAGTTAAATTGTTAATGATGATAATAGAAATTGTTGTTTCAGTTGGTGCGGTTTAAATTGTTGGTTAAGTGTCAGTTTGCATTTGCAATTTTGCACCCTCTTTCTTTCGATATTTGCAACCACCAAATTTGCAGGATTCTTAGTTCTGCTGTGAAATTGACTCATTTTCAAATTGCAGGTCAAGTCTTCTTAATTTGTTTGATTTTTTTAATAAAAATCTTTTGTATAATCAAAAATATTTTTGGAAAATTTTCTAAATAAATATGAACCGGCAGAATATTCCTAACCGATGGTTTCTGATTCTACCTCTCCATCAGTGAAACATTTGATTTAAATTTCACTTTATTTAGTTGCTGGTTGATTTTGTTCCTTCAATAATCCGATTACTATTTCAATAATCAACACATTTCAATTGTACACTACAAAAAAAAAAAAAAAAAAAAAAAAGGAAAAGCCACATGTGAATTTTGGTTAAATCCATATAATTTTGTTCCTTATTATTTTTTTCCACACAATTGCAATATGAGCCATTCATTTAACAAAGAAGAATGTTCGTACGTACGCACCGTTCCAAGCACACATGTCATTATAATTTTTCCGTGCATTTGTGTGTGTTCGTTGCCATTATGCATTCGTGTATTTTGTATGGATTTACTGCATTTTTTGCTTTCATCTTACATTCTATTTTGCCGATGGATTAAAGCTGCTACTCAATCGCTGACTGGTTGACAGACATTCAGACTAAATAACGAACTACAATCAGTAGCAAAATTTCTAACCATGACTTATAATTGGATTTCAATGACTGCAAATTGTTGATAATATTTAACGAAAATCGGTTGTACGTGATTCGAATATTTGCAGGGTTGTTGTGTGACAGATAGACCGCTCCATATGCAGTACTTGTTGTACAAAAGAAATTGTATGGTTAAATCATAAAGTGAACGCAAATGACAAGAAAGAAACATTATTTGGTATTACTTTATGAACATTTTTGTTAACATAAAAACAATTGTGGTTTATCTTTAAAAGAATTGTATTGAAGCTTTAACTTACAAAATTGAACTTAAGCCTTGACACACTTGATTAGAAGGGAGAGAGCGTGGACAGATAGGAAGTGAACAATTTCATATCCTTTTCATACAAATGTTGCAAATCTATTGATTTGAGTTAGAAAACAAAGAACTAATAGTAGGGAACTAAAAACTGAAATGAGAGGTTTATGTGAATAATGTCACAGCACTGAAATAATATAAATTAAAGCTGTGAGTGAAGGTAGAGTTAGGCGAACGTCCACGTCCCCTAACGAAACGTCTGGTCCGTTTTGTTATTTGCTTACAATGTAAATGCTTACCGAATTTAAATGTCACGTAACGGAACGTCTCAATCTGTATAAATTAGAATTTCTTGCCGTCGTTACGTGACAGTTGTAAAGCAGTGATGGCCTGCTAGTATATTAAATTAAATGCGGGTATTTTCGCTCTTTTTTTTTGGTACTTTTTTCCAGTATATCTATGGACTTTAGACAAAATGACTTACAATACAACATATTTCCATATATATAAATAAACATATGCTTAGATGTACAAAATAAACAAATGCATATGCACATACAATAGTAATGAGAAATATATAAAAGGCTTTAAATGGTTACAAAATATTTTTTTGTCTATGCACATTTACAAAATAATATATGTAAATGTGTATGTATATGCTAAAATACATATTTGTTTATTGTAAATCGATAATATAAATATCAGATATTAAATTATTAATGTTTTTTTACTTACACTAAATACTGTTTAAACACCATTTTAATCACTTGGTACTTTTTCTGCATAACGGTCAACATTTAAACCTTTTGATTTCCCATCACTGTGTGTGTTGTTTTATGTATACTATTGCTTTTTTGTTTATGTATGACCCCTTTCAGACAAGCAAAGTTTACTTTGCAAAGTCTTGAGTTTATAGAAGAGAAGGGAAAAGAGTATAGCGGGGGAGTACATACTTTGCTGTACTCGCAAAGTCGTTTTGTTTTTCGTTCGTAGATTATACCTGAAGTTGGCTGCAACTTTATATTTATATACAGCGTTACCAGAATCTTTGGAATACAAATTGTCATATGGCGATAGAAATCATATTTTGAAGAGGAAAATCTTAAATTTTTTTTCTTACTTTAAATTTTTTAAAACAAGGGCAAAATAGTAAGAATTATTAATTTTTTATAAAACCATACTTCTTATTATTAAAATTGAAATACATAAAAACATAATTTGTCAGTATATGAAACTTTATAAAAATAAATTTTTTCTTTTCACAAATATTTTTGTTATCAATATTCTAACTGCCTATTTCCGATGTACGAAAGAATTATTTACTTCTTAAGGTACGTTCAGACTAATGAAATATTTAACGAAAATATTTGTTCTGATATTTGCTTCAAACTGTGTGAAACAAAAAAATATTTTGTTAATGTTCAAACAAAGCTCAAATATTTGATAATTTTTGTTTGATGAAACAGTTGGCAAACAGTGTTAATAAAATAAATTAATTCATGTTTGCCATGCGTTCAGACTAAAAGAAATATTTGCATCAAATAATTATTTAATGAAAGTGTTCAAAAATAAAAATATATTTCTCAAATGGTAAAAATGAGCGCAAAAGCTAATTTTTTTATTTTATTCTGTGGATCAGCATCTCTTTTAGTGTTAGAACAGGAGAATGTAGAAGTAGAAAAAAATGGAGGCTACTGGGTAACGGGAACATGGCTAAAATTTGTAAAAATTTGCAAAGTTGGACACAAACCCTTAAATATATTTGAAGTCGCTTAATCAGTTAAAAAACAAAATGTCGAGAAAAAAAATTTTTGCAAAAATAGCGAAAATTCGCGAAAAATTTAGATATTTCAAACAAGCCATAAAATTTATTTAAAGTGCCTAAAACTATAAGGAATAGCAAAAATTCGATAAAAATTGCTAAATTAGAGGAAATTCGCAAAAATTTGCTAATAGCGGTATGATAGCAAAGCCTAATAATTATTAAAAATCGTTATAGCTCTAAACATTCACAGTGAAAAATCGCTTCTTCGCGAGCATGGCTAAAATTCGCGAAAAATAGCTAACTTGGAAACAAACCCTAAAATATATTTGAAATTGCTAAATCGGTTAAAAAACAAAATGTAGGATAAAAACAAAAAAAAAAATGTTGCAAAAATAGCGAAAATTCACGAACCATTTTAATATTTCAAACAAGCCATAAAATTTAGTAAAAGTGCCTAAAACTATAAGGAATGGCAAAAATTCTATAAAAATTGTTAAATTAGCGGTAATTCGCACAAATTTGCTAATAGCGGCACGATAGCAAAGTCCAATAATTATAAAAAATCTTTAAAATTGTAAAGAATCCGAAAACTAACAGGAAAAATTGCTTCTATCCGGAACATGGCTAAAATTATTTTTCGTTGTTTGCTCTTACAATTTTTTTGTAATATCAAATAAATGTTTTCTCAAAAATTACTAAAATATTTGATTTTTTGTGTTCACACTATGTTCACATTGGACAAATATTTGTTTGCCGGCAAATACTTTTATTTGCTCAAAATCAGCTGTTATTTTATTTGATACTCAAAAATATTTTATGTTCAGACTACGTTAATGAAATATTTGATGTTTGCTTTCAAATATTTCATCAGTCTGAACGTACCTTTACAAATACATTTAAAACAAAAACAAAGTTTTTAGAATTTGTTTTTGTTTTAAATGTAGTTGTTCGAAAGAAGGAATTCTTTCGCACATTGGAAATAGGTTATAATATGCCTTTTTTAATATTTTTATGTCCAGAAATAATGATGCAATTTTGTGTATTCTAGATACTGGGTACAAAAGTGTGCAGCACCAACACACATCAAGCTGATGCAAAACTTCATTGTTTTAAAAATTGACTGTTTAAATAATCGTGTATTTTCTATAAGTAAAAATCAGAATTTCTAAAAATAAAAACTCATCATTTGAGAAAAAAATCTTTAATAATTTTTTTGTTTAAAAAAATAATCCAAAATATGATAAAATCATCATTCTGGCAACGCTGTTTATATATTATATTCAAACAAGAGAAAACAAAAATTTGTCAAATTAAACTTTGTGTGTCTGAGCACCAAACAAAGTTTAAAAGAGAATTCAACAGACTTTGTCAAAGTAAACTTTGCCTGTCTGAAAGGGGACTATGTGAAAAACATATGACACGTTTTTAGATGTTCTATAAGTGCACCAACGTGCAAGCAGTCCGTTACAGTAAGTTACGGGAACAGCAACGTTCGCCTAACTCAGCCTTAACGCTAGGTCGCAAATTTGTACCTTGTACCATAACCTCAAAATCTTATCTAAAATAAATTAGGGCTGCTGAGCACGAATAAGGTATTTATTAACTTCTCTTTAAAAGCATTTTCGAGAAATAAATAAATACATAAAAACTCTACATCACTGCAGCAGTGATGCATGATCACGGTTGGCAGTTTTTATGCTAATGCTTTTTTACTGCACAATAGCTGTGCCAAGTTTGAATTTTTAAAAACGAGCTAAATTTAAACATTTTCATAAGCGAACTTAAGATGATAATTAAAATGTTATCAACAATAGCGATGACAAATTTTAATAATAATATTGTGTCAAAAAGTGACCGTTTTCTTTCAAATTACAAGAAAAAGCATTAAAAGAAAAAGTTATAGCATCAGGAAATTAACTGATGCAACAATTTCCAAAATTTGCTGCAGAGGTGCGGCATCACTGCATAAAAAAACTTTTGACATATGAGAGTGATGCCAAGTTTCTTACAAGTTTTGCTTTTACGAACATTAAACTTAACTAATACACAAGTGATGCGCATCAACTTCATTTACGAACGCACCCATATATACATATATTTCCTCTTTCAGCCCCTATCTATACTGTGGTTATCGGATTATAGTTCATTTGAAAAAATAAATTGATTTTGCTACGTTTTCTTTTAAATTACACATTTGAATGCATTTTACGACAGTAAACTGACAATGTAATAACGAACTAAAGGCCGCATTAGCCATCCGTAAATGTAGAAATGAAAATGTAATGTAAACAGCTGATCGTTTCTGTTTTATGGAAAGCAATACAAATGCTTAACTTGTAGAAAATAGAAATTTATTACGAGTTTACGTGACAGATGTAGATAGTGATGGGCTGCTTCTATATTTAATGGAATGCGGGTAAATTCACTATTTTTCTTTGGTACTTTTTCAGTAATAATATCTGTGGACTTTTGACAAAATAACTAACTGTATAAAATAAAAAAATGAATATATATTCCCAAGCAATAAAAACTGTGGTTTTTAATGGTATCAAACCCTAGTTTTGTGTATCCACATATACACACTCGAAATACAGTCTTAATACCATTTAAATCACTTGGTACTTTTCCTGCAAAGCGGTCACCATTTGAACATTTTAAATTCCAATCACTGTGGGAGTTGTTTTATGAATGTATACTAGAGATGAGCGATCCCGTTATTTTTAAAGAACATCGTGATTAGTGAATGTGATTTAAAAATCACTGCTCCTTTAAACTGTGATTGTGATCACGGTTTATCAGTTTTCTGTTCTTTTAAAGCAATTGCGGCCAAGCTATATGTACAATGCGCGAGCTTTTGCAAGAGCTTTTGTAAATCTGTTTACTTTCATATACATACACACTTGAACAAATAAATTTTGGCATAAAAAAATTCTAATAAGATAGAAGAGAGAATGAAAGGAACAGCAATATCATTCGACATTTCATTCAAAAGAACGCTATTACCCACACAAACAGTGAAATATCATAAATTTGTATATGTAACAAAATACAAAAAGAACGACTTAGAAAGTACCTGTTACTTGACAAATTTGGTCACAACTGTGATTCGTGATTTTTCAGTCACAGGTACAGAAATATCGCTCATCTCTAATGTATAATAATGCTTTTTTGTTTATGTTTTTGAAAAACAGATGACACGTTCTTACATGTTCTATAAGTGCACAAACGAGCTTACAGTACGTTAAGGTACGTTACATTGCATTTCATTACATTTACGGTCGGCTAAAGCGGTCTTAAGGCCCAAATCATGTAAAACGAAACGCCAAAGAATTACATTGAAAGCACAAACAATGTCACAAATATTTTGTAATTTTGTTGATGCAAAATCTAATAAAAAAAACTAAACGATGAAAATATTTAACTCAAAAATGCAGCATCATATTTTAAACGCTTCACTTTGTATTTGCTGGGCAAGTATTGGGGTAATCATTCGGTTAACCGTTAATCAGTTAACCGATTAACAGATCGCTTTATTTAAAATTGGCTACTTTCGATTAACGATTAAACCGGTTAATTTCAGTCGATTAACCGATTAACTGACTTAACAAAGTTTTTAATTTTTTGTAGTATTATAACATATTTTTTTGGGTTTTTAATTTTTTGTTTCATCTCATATACAAAAGCTATGTATTAAAAAAATATTTTTCCTACAACCAAAGAAGGTGTTCAGTGATCTTTCTTTTAAATAAGTGTTTGCTGCCAGCAACTTTTTGTTTAACGTTCTTTTTATATGAATGTGTTTAGTTATTTATTTCTTCTCATATCTTCTCAAATCAATTTTTTAACAGAATTAACCGAAATAATTAAAAGGGTTAAAAATTTAAAAAAATTAAAGCTAAATGGAAGACTTTATAAGTTTTAAGAAGTCCAAGAAAAGTACTGATAAATTAGATATTCTGCATTATGGGTTGCTTTCGATTTCTCCAACAGCTACGATAAGTGAAATAATTTTCAAGTCAAGTTTTATCAAAACTAAAGCAATAGCTTAAATCCTAAACATTTTAACCAAATTTTTTTCTTAAAGATTATTTTATAAGATGTCCTTAAAGTATTGAAATAACTAATAAAATGATCTCACAGTCTATTTTTTAATCACAGTCGAACCTCCCTATAATATGTATGCATGGGACCATAAAATCACTTCATTGTATAGAAACTTCATTATGAAGATATTATATTTTTTCCATTTTTATTTAAAATAATCAGGTGTTTTAGTTTGGATTACACTCTTTAACCCGCCGGTTATCCATTTTAACATTGCTTCTTAAAATCCTCAAAAAGGTAAGATCGGAGCCTTATGTGTTTAGTGCTTAACAGCTTGTCCTCCACATTTTTAGAATAAGTAATTTTTTTTAATAATTAGTATTGTGGTTATTTTATTGAACTGTTAATGACTTTGAATCCAAATTTAGATATTTTAAATTAGGCTTAAGTTCATTGAATTTTATTTTCATTAAATTATATTTAGGAATTTTACAACATGAAATTAATTAAAATCACTGAGCACAGCGGATTGCTGTCAAAATTGTTTGAACTAATTCATTTTATGAAGACAATTTTTTTTTGCTCGTTTTAAGCATTGTACACAATAGGCAGCAACATTTTCACTGGTGTTCATAAGAGAGCAGCAATTTTTTCACAACCACACACATTTTCCATTAAGAAACCGATTGCAAATTTTGCCCACAACAATATTACGTATTTATTATTATTTTTTAAAACATTTTGTTGAAATTTTCAGTCAAAACTAAATAAAATTATTATAAACGTCATATACATTTTCATACAAATTGTAACTGAAGTAGAAGTAGACTCAACTATGGCCCAATTAGTAGGTCGGCTCGAAACGCCTGCTGGAGTTTTGTAGAGTTGTGTTTTTAATAAATGGGCAAAATGTCAAAAGTGGTTTACATTTGATATTATATTCTTTTTAATATTCTTTTTGATTTCAAGAAATCGTTTTTCTTATTGTGAAAATAAAATTAAAATATAATAATTGTGAATAAAAATTTTAAATAACCATAAAAAAAGTAACATTAAAATGCGTTTTTGTGCAGTGTGTTAAAAACATTTTAAAAGTGGATGCGGTACGTTATTTTCAGTGCCAAACGACCCAGCTGAAAGGGCAAAATGGGTGAAATTTGTGTCAAAAATTATTAAAATAAATCTTTGATTGTTCTTTACAAAAAAAATTTAAGTTAAAATGATTTATGAATTTGAAAGGAAAATAATGTTTTTCAAAAATGTGTACTTAATTCAGATCTCTGTGTCTGTGGATAACCTTTGACGGCATCTTTGAAACAATCGCTTAATATAATTGAAAAGAAATGATCTCAAACAGTAAATGCAATTAATACCAATTTATACCTTCATACATATTAAAGTATTAAAAACCTTGAGCTCAAAACTGTGATAAATTTTTTAACCATAATTGCAATAATTACCAATACATGAAGTATTTACGTACATATTTATGTATTAGAAAAGCGTTAAAAAAAATTGTGATAAATAACTGGGATAATTAATTCAAATGCACATCTTGGGAATGTTAAATATTAAATAGTTTAAGTGTCCCTGTTGAAAAATCTAAAACAATTAATATGTAATATTTTTATTTCATTTGTTTAATTGTAAATACTAGCAATACTTTAAAATACCTTAAATATCACGATGAACCCCATGAAGTTTTAAAAACATTATCAAATGCCTTTAATGTTTATATTTTATATATTCATCTTTTTTTTCCATAGCTGTAAGATGTTAATTAAATACAAAATTAAAATACTTTTTTTAATAATAAATTTTATTTTCAACTATAAATAAAAGCAATTTAAATTGCACATATTTTATTGTAATTTTAATTCAGCACAATTCATAGTAAATAAAATTATTCAAACAAAAAAAATAAATAAAAAACAAATTCTATTATTTCTTTTATTAATTTTTCCTACAAAAATGAGGTAGACAATCTAATAAAAATGTAATATTTAAAAATTTACAGCTTCACTTAAAACAAGTTAGAGTGCTATATGCCGAATCTTTGATACCTTCCACCGACAGAAGTGGGCTGTAACAACTTGCTGTTTGTCGGATATAGTTAATTAAGTGACACGTTTGTTTTACATTATAATTTGTCACTACCTTTATTTAATATCATTTACAGGTTAATAATTTTTATATATTGTTAAATGGTTTATTTATGCGGCAAGTCTTTTATGTTGTTTTCACTTCGGCGTCTATATCTTAAGTGAAGTTCAACATGGCTGACTTTGTAGCTATTGCAGGGTTGACATATGCCCGTGTAGTTTGCCTACCATCTCAGCTGTTCACTACTACAAAACACATCCCTGTTACATGGGCTCTATATGATAAATACATATATATTATTAAACTTCACAAAAACGAAGGTCAGCATTAAAATTGGTTGCGGTTTAGACCTGAATTAAATTTTTGACCAACAATAAGAAAGTGTTATGCGTTTCTTGTTAGAACTTTGAACTGGCTTGAGTAAAATATCATGATTCTTAACAGTTTTAGACGAACTTAAATTATTTTTGGGAGGGCAATTTGTATTGGACCTGTGGTAAATTAAGGACCAATCATCCCAAAATTCTAAAGACTGATTTCTGGTATTACAAAAAAAAAAAATTCGAATAAATTTTAATACAGCAGTGTAATTAGTTTTACCGTTAACAATCAATTTCACAAAATTGAAAGAAATTTTACCGCAATATCTATATCTGTTATGGTTTTAGGCGAATTTAATTATTTTCCTAAAGTAGGCTTTATTTGGTTTTAGGCGTACTAAACTGTTTTCCGGGAGTAGGGTTAATATGGGGCCAAGTGTAAATTATCGACCGATCTTCACGAAATTTGGCAGTGTGATTTATCGTCCTATAAAACTATGACATACTTAATTTTAGTATGATAGCGTTATTTAAATTATGGACCGATCTTCAAAAAATTGTACTGTGTAATTTCTGGTCCTATTAAACCCTGACGTACCAAATTTTAGTATGATAGCGTTATTTATTACGGTTTAAGGCGTACTAAGCTGTTTTCCGCGAGAGGATTTATATGGGGCCTATGGCCAATTATGGACCGATCTTCACGAAATTTAACAGTATGATTTGCAGCTATATAAATCATAGTGCAAAACTTTTTTCATTCCGTTTATTATTACACCATTTATGTTAGTTTTTGTATCAAAATTATCAATTTTTTAGGGTAGTGGTTCCACATTTTGATTCATAGTTCTGATCCTACTGAACCGATATTGCTGGATTTCAATCCCAAACTGCTTAGGATAACTACAAGCAATTTGAGACCAAGTTTGTTCTTTTCTTTTTTCCTTTCTTTTTTCGAAAGTGAGCGTGTTTTCAACAGACGGACAGACAGACGGACATGGCTAAATCGACTTAGAACTACTCAAGGAGCCAGAATATATATACTTTATGCGGTCTTAGATGTATACTAAAAAAGTTTTACATGGAATGACAAACTCAGTATACCCTCATTCACCACTGGTGGTGGTGGAGGGTATAAAAACAAATATTAAAGGTTTGACGATTTTTAAACAATTTTAACAATTAAACAATTTCAACATAATCTATAGAAAAACATTTGGTCAGTATAACTACTACACTTATGCTATGTAAACACCTATCAAATATTTGAAGTCCTATACGTACCACTAGTTTTATTAAAAAATTGTTTGCTTTTGCAAAACGTTCGCTAGATCAAACATCATTTAACAGTTTCTTAATCACGTTATACAATTATCTGCTAACATTTAAAGTTAACTGCGTCAATAAAACTTGTTAAAAATTAAGCAAAAGTTTAATCAATTTAATTGTCACGCAATTTTAGATTTTTTCGTCAAATATTTGTTAGGTCTAAACTAGGGATGCCAATCGGGACTGATTTTTGAAAATCCCGGGATTCGGGATTTTGGAAATACCGATCCCGATTTTCCGGGATTTCGGGATTTTTCGGGATCAATGTGTTTCTTTAAGATGCTATTTTTTTCATAAACAACAATTTTTGAATATTTAAAAGGTTTTATATACGTAACATAAATTTTTAAAAATGAAAACCACAAAAAAATTTATTTTATACTTATGTTTATAACACTGGCCTCACCCATGATCAAAATGATCAGATTCTGAAAAAAGCTTAAAAAAAATATACATATCTCTTAGTTTTTCGAGATCAATTCATTTCGGTTTTTTGACAGCAATTACATTTTTAATGTGAATTAAGTTGTGACGACATTAATACACTCCAAACTGTAGTCCCTCCTCGATCTCGATAGCTGAGTTAAAAACTGTAAAACTATGTCGACTGCAATGCAGTACACCTCCAGGGTGAGGGCGAGATTCATAATCAATAACTAAAGTACGTTTGAAATTTATTTTAAAACAAAATGTGTATACAAATGCTTCTAAAA
Organism: Pollenia amentaria; assembly: GCA_943735925.1. NCBI lineage: Eukaryota > Metazoa > Arthropoda > Insecta > Diptera > Polleniidae > Pollenia > Pollenia amentaria. Next base: position 68,095,503 of record OX031007.1, on the reverse strand, counting down.
ACAGATTTCAAGTTTAAATAATTTATTTATGAATAAGTCAAATAGTGTTTATTTATAAAAAAAATTATTTTATTTACCGTATGTTTTTAAGCAAATTTTTTTATTATTATTTGACCGGAAGGAATATGAGCAATTTCATCAATATTACGACTTAATTGTTATAATTATATCAACTTTTATTCTTTAGCTTCTGAATAAAACTCTAATTGGATCGTGAATAATTTTTATTTTTTGCTTGATATATAACAATTATTTCTTGATTTCTATATTTTGCATAAAAATAATCATTTTTAATTTGGTTTATGTCTTAAGCCGAAGATGAACTTGCTAAACGTAATTGTAAAAAAGGCTTGAAATGTGAATCTGCAAATTTCGTTTCTACTTAAAATAATGGTTTTAATTAAGCAAAATACAAAATCCAGAAATAGATTAAAAATTTTAAATACTTGCTGTGTGCCAAAAACAAAAATTAAACTCAAAAATAAGAATTATTTGCAATAAAAAATATAACTCAAATATATTATTTTTGTGTATATAGTTTCTTCAATTTAAGCCTCTACTAAGTATTTAATTTTTCTAATATCTTCGAATTGCCGCCATAAAATTTGAGTACCCTTGATGCTGGACTTATAGCGGGGTGTTTTTTTTACAGGTTTGTTTTTCGAATAGAGATAAAACTGGCATTTTGTGGTCAAATCTGGCAACTCTAATGTCATTTATGTTCAGTTTGGTTTGCCATTTCATCATGAACAGGTTGACAAAAGAACAACGCTTGCAAATCGTGCAAATTTATTTCGAAAATAACGGTTCAGTTCGCGAAGTTTACCGCAAGCTCCGTCCATTTTATGGTCGACATAATCGTCCATCAGAGCAATTAATTCGGTTAACCATGGATCGTTTTCGCACTACGTTTACTCTATGTGATAATACGCATCCGCAGAGACGTCGAACAGTGCGCACCGAAGAAACAATTGTCGCTGTACAGCAAAGTGTTGAAGAGGACCCGAATGAATCGATTCGCCACCGTGCACAGCAATTGGAGCTTTGTCCATCAACTTTATGGAAGATTTTGCGCAAAGATCTTGGCTTGCGACCTTACAAGATCCAGCTTGTGCAAGAATTAAAGCCGCGAGACCATGCAATGCGTCGTGATTTTGGTGTATAGGCCGAAATGAAAATGAGAAAATGAGATTGATCTCGATGCTGATTTTCATCGCAAAATTTTGTTCAGTGATGAGGCTCATTTTTGGTTGAATGGCTACGTCAACAAGCAAAATTGCCGCATTTGGAGTGAAGAAAATCCACATGAGACCCTAGAGACGCCATTACATCCACAAAAACTGACTGTTTGGTGTGCTCTATGGGCTGGTGGAGTCATTGGGCCAAACTTCTTCCGAAATAATGCTGGAGAGGCAGTTACCGTTAATGGAGACCGGTATAGAGCCATGATAACCGACTATTTTGTTCCCGAATTGGATGGCATGAATGTGGATGAGTTGTGGTTCCAACAAGACGGCGCTACATGCCACACAGCGCACTCCACAATCGATTTATTGAAGGAAACATTCGATGAGCGCATAATTTCGCGGAATGGACCTGTCAATTGGCCACCAAGATCGTGTGATTTGACACCATTGGATTATTTTCTTTGGGGATATGTGAAGTCGCTCGTCTACGCCAACAAACCAGAAACGTTAGGGGAATTGGAAGCCAACATTCGTGGCGTTATTGCCGACATACGGCCCCATATGCTCGAAAAAGTGGTTGAAAATTGGACCTGTAGAATTGGCTTTATTCGAGCCAGCCTCGGCGGCCACATGCCTGAAATCATATTTAAACATTAATGGCATAAAATTATCCTTCCAATAAAGCCAAATTGATGGTCATTAAAACGATTTTATTGTGTTTTATTTCAATTCGAAGTTCTATACCACTGAAAAAAACACCCGATAGAACGTCGATCATTTCGTCCCAAAGTGGCAAAATGTTTGGTTAAGTAGACAATTTCTTATTGATAATTTTCTCTGCAACTTCCAAGTCTTGAACTACATGAGTCTTTTCTTTCTGTACTTCTAAGGTTTCTTATATTATTTCTATTTACATACAAATTGAAATTTTAGTCTTTTAATAAGCTTATTTTAATAAGCTTATTAGTCATAATTAAGAACTTACCTATATATTCCATAATATTAGTAGTAAGAATGGTATCGTTGTCAGGATTTTACTATCTGAAATCTACATTTAGAACATCCTTTTGGACATGATGAAATTCATTGTCATTCTTTATTAATATACTATTAAGACACAAGTTATTTTCAATATATTTCAATCCACACTTTCCTATAATTTTCATTTCTTCACCTTCAGACTCTACTTTAGTTATAGAACTGAGCTTAGACGCTGATGTCTACATTTTTATTTCAATAACAGAAGAGTAATTTTCACAAACGAACATGTTGACCTAGGGGCCACTTTTTCGATATCTGCTTTGTTTTCATCAAACCCACATGCAGGCGGCGGAGAAAACTAAGCAGTCTTTAATGTGCTGTTCAAATGATTATCTCCAGATTAATATTTGTTACAGTGGATATGGTACTTTCGGCATCAAATGATAAATACATTGACGCTGCTGTATCGTCAGTGGGGCGGAGACGATAAATGTTTACCGTTGTGTCAGCCTTTTAGTTTTTTATTTATTATTTATATTTTTTTATAAAATTTTAAAACGCAAACAGCAAATGCTGGTAGTATTTTGCAAAATGTAAAAATTTATTTATTTTGTTTCTATACATAAAATATAGCAAAAATCTTCTTATTGTCCTTTCGTTTTCATTTTCTTAATCGCCCAATTAGTTCTAGGCACTTTTTATTTTTAAAAACTTATTTTACCAAAATTCCGATTGAAAATTTTTCATTAAACAAAATAAATACATGATAAAAACAAAAGAAATTTTTCTTAACAGGTGACAACTTTTTGACATTTAATAATAAACTCCAAATAAATTATGAATTTTTATTTATTGAAATTGCTTAATTTATAAAAAAAATTATTAACCGCTTTCAATAGCCAAATTAACCGATTATTAACCGATTAAACCAAAACCTCGGTTAATTAATCGAGCGATTAACCGATTGAAATAAAAGCCCGATTTAATGAATACCCTAAGTATTCTTGAAAAAAAAAAACAAACAAAAAATGTAAAAAATATAAAAAGCAACATAAAAAAATATGTAACCATCCACCGCTGGTACACCACGGCTGCCAGATTTGTCGTCATTTTGACGATTTGGAGTCTAAAAATGGCCCATTGACGATTTGACGATTTATACCCTAAATTTTCAAATGATAAATTTTGTACTTATTTACAAAAGTTTTTAGTATTATTTCCTTTTTTTTAACAAATTCTTGGATTAGAGGCAGTCGTGGTTTTTTGCTGTCTGAACCATTTATGGACCCATCTGGTTGAATTTCAATAGCAACATATTTCGGACTGAAGGCAATTTAAATTAATTGGCTTCTACCTTACAGTTCTCTCTTAAAGCCAATCTAGTGCTGTGGTATTTAGTTATGGGTCACTGCCTTATCCTGGAGTATTGGAAAAATCGTAAGTCACACAAATAAACTGCTTTAAATGATCACAGCCACCACCTGGTTTGTTAAAAACTCAAATATTCATAAGGATCTCAATGGGTCTTAAGTAGAAACTATGGTCGCGAAAAAATATTCAGTTAGATATTCAAAAAGCTTTGAATTGCACCAAAATCCACTAGCTCAAAATATTTTAAATTACTCTCGTTTAAGAAAATGGGATACTGCAGGACTCATTCGATTAGAGGAGCGCTCAACACCTTAAGTATGTGAACGGGAACCGTGATGGTAAAATTTTCGTTCGGCAGTGTCAGGAATTTAAATAAAGTATTAGACTTAAAATTGTTTAATTATTGTGAGTTTACATTTTAATATGAAGATTTAATAAATAAATATTGGAAATAATTTTTTTTCAAATTTCGTAGTGCAATATCATAAGTAAAAATAATTTTTAATCAACATCAACCCAAAAAAAATATAAATTAAATTTCAATTTGTGCATTTCACATAAATGTTATTGACATTAACCCAAACTGTATGGACGATTTTATAAAATGTATTGGTCTGCATCAACTTCATCATCATCACCGTAATTTTTATGCGAATTGAAGCATTTCAAATTGATGTGTAACATGCTCGAGAGCATGTTGCAAAAAAAAAACAATCTCTAATGCAGTAAATGACACGTACGCCCAGGGGCACAATTTAATAACAACCGCACACATCCTGATCACATACCCAGCCATGCCTTTCGTATGTGTCGCATCCTTTTAGCGTCAAAGATGACTTCAGATGAAAGCGAAAGTAAGAAAGTAATGAAATATTTATAAAGGGAGGATTTAGTTGTGACGATGGGTTACAACTAAAGAACTCAGTCGTTAACGGCAAATAAGGTAAAATGCGTTATACTTAAAAATATTTGCAGGTTTGTTAAAAAAGAGATCAAAAAACGCATTTGCTTAAAATAATGAAATCACTATAAAAAAAGCAAGAGTTTGGTAAAGGTGTTATGATACTTGCTATTTTTTGTATTTTTTCTATTTTGGAGAACAGTGCAAATATATTTGCATAGGAAAACTGACTAAGTGTAAAGAGTTTGATTATACCATAAAAAATCTTGAAATGTCAAAAAAATATACGTGTGTTATCGATAAATAATCTTAGACTGTCAAAAAAAATATAAAAATTTGTAACTTAAAATTGACATTTCCAGATTAAATGTTAGCACTGCTGCTAACTTTTTTAGTTTTTGATCGAAAGTAGCGGGTTTTAACTTTTTTTTGCGATTTATAGCTTTTTTGACGGTTTTTGTGGAAAATTTCTTTAGGTTTGCAAAATAAAGATCTGAAAGGGCCAACTTTTAAAATACAAAAAGTTCACAGTTCCTACACTTCATTCTTTTCCATAACTGTGTCGAAATAATAGATTCAAGAGCACTTATTTGCGCATTGTTGAACAAAGTATAACTAACCTTTTGTACGTAAAAATCAACCACTCACTTTCGCACCATCTTTAATATAAAACTACATTGTTGCAAGTATCCTTCTTTTTTCCTCTTTAAGTTGAAAGAACACGACCCTTGACATTGACTTTGCGAAAAAAGCGAAAACAAAATTGCACATCTGGGAATAAAATTACTGAAGTCTACAATTATTTAAAATTAAATCCATAAAATTACCAACTCATACATTAAAATTACTTTGAACAAACCAATTTAATTATAAGACGTAATTTTTCGACACAAACAATACAGGGTTAGGGGAAACATAATGCAAGTCATATTTTTATTTTAAACATATTAAAGACTGAAGAAGTCATTAATTTCAAATGGAGTATGAAAATTGTACGAGTTCGTTTTCCTTCTTTAAAAACATGTTGGTTTATTTTCTTTAAATAAAGCGAGAGTTCTTTTTATTAAAAATTAAATGATAACACAGTTTACAAAACACCCAGTTATATACGATCTTTTCTATTCGACCTCTAGGTTGGGTAGAAATGACAGTCAGCTCTCTGATGACACACTTACCCCTAATTATTTATTGTCATAGCATGGAGTTCCACTAAACAGAACCACCACCGAAGAATCAACCTAAAATTCTAACAAAATATATACTCAAAGATGGCGGATCCCATTCTCGCCTTCTCGTCAGTGCAGGGCAGTGACGAAGATGGTGCTCTACATCCTCCACCACTTTTCATCATTTCTGCTGCGGCTCCCTATACGACAATATCCCGTAACAGCAGATACCTAAAGTGATACGTCCCTTTTTGGTCAATGATAGTAGAGACATTGTCCACTCGTCATCCATGTGAGGTCACAATTGAAGCACAGCCGCGAATAACAGGAGAGCAAAAAAACGTTTTTAACACACAGGATTATTAATTTTTTTTTTTGATTGTTAAAAATAATGATAATAAAAACTTTTTTGCCATATATCAAGAAATTTTAATTTTAAATTACATGCAAATTTACAGTTTATAATTTGTTTTAGTGGAAAAACGTTTCATATCCATAATCGCGATGTCATTTAAAACGTTTCCCACAAGCGGCTTTCAAAACGTTATTAAACGTTGCAAAACCAGTTCGTTTGTATCATTTTGTTATTAACTTACAACGTTCTTCCACTGGCTGACTGTTTGCATCGCGTTTTGACGGCGTTAAGGTGCTTAATTTTGGGTGATATGGTGTTCAAACACTGTAAGAGAGTAATGTTAACGGTAAACAAAGAAGTGGCTTTTACAACGTTATTCGTGGCTTTGCTTCAATTGCCTAGCAATTCTGCGTCTAGTGTTCACGGTCCATCTGTCATTAGCAATATCGATATCCCATCGCAGAAGTTCGAGTTTGCAGGAGATCAGAAGTACCCCAACGCTTTCCTTACAGTTTCGAGACTCTTTCTTATAAAGCCGTCAATGAGCGGTATTTATACTTAATCCTTAAGCCTTTATAGCCCAATGTTACATATCTGTAACAAACCAAAAATAGCACTCTTAATTATATAGTATCAATGTTTTGGCGACTAAAATCGTTCTTATACAATAGCAACACACTAATAAAGACTGTAGGTTATTCAATAAGTATTCCGTTCAGTCATTTTTAAATAAATAAAAATTTAAAATTCCAAGCCAATTTATTTTTAACTGATTCTAACATTTATTAAAAAAAACTAAGTGCACATTAATACGGATTTTCGGTTGCATTTAATATTGTCAGTTGATTAAGTAAAAGTATTCTGCATGTAAAAGTAAATGAAAATAAAATTTAAAATAACTGTAAATTTACTTAAAAATCGATCTTCTTAATTTGCATTTTATTTCAACGAAAATTTAATTGAATTTTTACTGTCAAAAATTCAACCGCGAATTCCATAAAAATATTAACCACAAATTCCGTAAAAACAAATGATTTTTCAGTTATTTTATATAATTTAAGAAAAGTAAGAAAATAAACTAAAACCAAGAAATATCAAACACATATTTTTAATGTCGAAAATCCTGCTTTAGAACTTAGGTCTGGTAAACACCAATAAAATCAGACTTTCTGAAAAAAGTTGCATGCCTGCCTCTTAAAAATATGCATCGTGCTAAAAAAAATCGTATTTTATATGATGAACAGCTAAGACATGAAAATTACCGCAAGTCAAATAATGCAAATAAATCAAATTATGTGACGTTATATTAAAAACATTTGTAAATTTGAACAAAATTTGTCATATGAAAAATCGTCAAATTTAGGGCACAAATCGTCCTAACGTTAATAGACCATATTTTTGTACCTAAAAATCGTCAAAATGACGATAAATCGTCAAATCTGGCAGCTATGCAGGTGTCTGTTATTTTTTTAGAAATTCGAGTTAAACCTGTATTATATAAAATTACTGAATTACATAATTAGTCAATTTACAAGGTATCCTAACATGTCATATTGTCAAAATGTCCTAATATTTCACAATGGTTTAAAAATATTGTTGTACGGCTCAGCCGCTCAGCGCTGGACTTTTCTGATTAATTACGACAGCACAATAAACACAGCAAGCAACGTTCTATTTATTTAAGACACTTTTTGTTAACAAACCAACAACAATATTTTTAAACCATTGTGAAATATTAAGACATTTTGACAATATGACATGTTAGGATACCTTGTGAATTGACTAAATATAACTGAAAATTCATTTGTTTTAACGGAATTCGCAGTTGAATTTTTGAAAGTAAAAATTTAATGAACTTTTCGTTAAAAATAAATGAAAAATAAGTAGACCGGTTTTTAACTGAATATTCATTAATTTTATATTACAATTTCAGTTAATTTTACGTACAGAAATTTGTCAGTGTGGTTCTAGCAGTTGCATGAATCTTCGTATTAAATTCGATTATCTTTATTGCGTATCTGAAATTATTATTACTGCGTTACCGCAATTATGAATTTTTTTTTATACTATGAGCAAACACTCAGGGGATGCCCCCTCCTAATGCATTGTGTTGGTATTGGGGAAATAGGTTTTGAGGAGCAGGAAAAAGGGAGTGGTGTTTGTAGACATTTAATAAGAATTTTTCCAAATTGTAGTCGACGGTGAAAACTTCTGCCGGGAGTCTATTCCACATACGGCTAGTTCGACCGAGAAATGAATTTTCCCTGCAATGCGTTGTGCGATACAGTGGACAGTCGACAACGAACGTATGTGATCCGCTGGAGAGACGAGTACTACGTGCATGCACCCATCTCAGCTGAACACTTACCGTGGTAATATCGATAAAACAATGTCGCACAGCCCCCATTTCGACGATGCTCCAATGGGTCAATAGAGCTGGACACCCTGCTGTCATTGTTGAGCTTTATTATTATCAACGCACTCCTTTGCACTCGAACCAAAAGCTTCAAGATAGACCTTGAAGCACCTGCCCAGATATGGGAGTTGTATTGCATTTTCGTTCGAATATAGGCGGTATAAATAGTGACGAGATCAGACGGAGTGAAGTAGTTCTGGCACCGTTTGAGAACCCAAGACACTTGAATATTTCTTTGGACACTTGAAAAACATGTTGATTCCAGGGCTGTGGAGTCGCAGTCACAGTCTGAGTTGAGGTTTTTGTACCGGAGTAGTACCTACAAAAAATTATAAAACAATTTTTCAACTATTTCAAATGTCGATTGAAATTTTTACGGAATCATTGTCTTGCTTTATTTAACCATTTAAAAGCTACTGCATTAAAAACAACAAACATTCGGCTGTGCCGAATCTTTGGTACCCTCCACCGACAGTTAGAATACATGAGAGCTATAAATTATTAATTAACCTTAATAAAAACGGACGTCAATAAAAAAAATTGGTTCCGTTTTAAACCAATTGGACGACAATCGAACAGTGTTATGCTTTTATTCCTATTAATTTGAACCAACTTGAATAAAATATCAAGATTCGTAGCAGTTTATGCCGAACTAAAATGATTTTCAGGAGGGGAATTTATATAAGACCCATGGTGAATTATGGACTAATCATCACGTCATCATGTAGAGTGATTTCTGTTGTTAAAAATTTAAATGAAACAATTTGCAATACCGTAGTGAAATTTGATTAAGCGTTTAAAATCCTTTTCAGAAGGCTGCTTAATATGGGTTCCAGGGTAAATATAGACCGATAATAAGAAAATTGCATGATACTATTTCTGGCCATATGAATCAAAATTGGACCAAATTTTATATATATATCTGCTACGGTTTAAGGCGTATTAAAATAATTTCCCAGGATGAGCTAAATGTTGGACATTATATGGTAAATTATGGACCGAGCTTCAGGAAATTTTATAGTGTGTTTTTTAATCCTATAGATCTTTGACGTACCAAATTGTATTACAATTGCATTATTTATTACGTTTTTAATATACTAAACTGTTTTCCGAGAGTAGGTTTTATATGCGGCCTAGGGTAAATTATGGACCGATCTTTACCAAATTTGACAGTTTTATTTCTAGTCCTATAAAACTATGACGTAGCACATTTTAATATGATAGACAGTATGATTTCTAGTCATATAGAATGAGTTTGTGCAAAATCTTTTATCATGCCGTGCATTATGCCACCTTTTATGTCAGTTTTTGTAACAAAATTATAAATTTTTTAGGGTGGTGGTTCTACATTTTGATTCATAACTGATCGGATTTTGTTGGATTTTAATCCCAAACTGCTTTTATAAACAATTTTGGTCGGTATCCCTGATTCTAAGTGTGTGGTAATGGGATTTATGACATCAAGAAGAATATACTGCTGAAGACGATGCCGGCCGATAACAAAAAAAAAAAAAACAAAAAATGTTGGCAAATAATTAGGAACAACTTTTCTGGATAGGGACATTAGAGGGGTCCACAAAAGTGAAAGTGAATTCTAAAGTGAATGAAATTCCTAATTTGACTCCTTCTTATATAAAAACATTTAATATGAAGTTTGGTGCCGATTGGATAAAAAAAAGTCGAGGCGGAAACCGATTGCAAATTTGAATGGTGAATACAAGGCGAAAAAGTCCATTCTTTAATTTTCGTCAAATTTTTTATATGTCGTTAAAGTTTCATTGTAGATGATAAATTAGTCAAAATGAAGATACAATTATCTTTTCGAAAAGGTATGTAACCCAAAATCGGCTAAGAACTAGCCCAGTAATAAGTGATGACCCAGACCACTTATATTCCAATTAAAACATGACCCATAAATTCGACCACACACTTTAAATATTTTTCTACCCTCCACCACCACTAGTGGTGAATTTTGTCATTCCGTGTGAAACTTTTTTATTATACATCTAAGACCCCATAAAGTATATATATTCTGTCTTTTTGAGTAATTCTAAGTCGATTTAGCCATGTCCGTCTGTCTGTCCGTCTGTTGAAAACACGCTCACTTTCGAAAAACGCAAAAGAAAAGAACAAACTCTCAAGTTGCTTGTAGTTATCCTAATCAGTTTGGGATTGAAATCCAGCAACACCGGTTAAATAGGAGAGCTGTGAATCAAAATGTGGAACCACCACCCTAAAAAATTGATAATTTTGATACAAAAACTAATATAAATGGTGGAACATTTCACGGAATGATATACAATTTTGCACGAATTCGCTTTTTACGACTGCAAATACTGTTTAATTTCGTGAAGATCGGTTCATAATTGACCTTAGGCCCTATATAAACTCTACTCGCGAAAAACCGTTTAGTACCCCTCAAACCGTAATATATAACGCTATCATACTACAATTTGGTATATCACAGTGCAATGGCAAATTTCGTGAAGATTGGTCCATAATTTTCCCTGGGCCCCATATAAACCCTACTCTCGGAATACAGTTAATTGCACCAAAAAAACAAATAATGCCCATTTTGGGAAAATAATTAAATTCGCCTAAAACCATAACAGATATAGATATTGCGGTAAAATTTCTTCCAACTTAGATTCATATGGCCAAAAGAAATATCATGCAATTTTGTAAAAGTCACTGTTGACGCTTAAACTAATTACACTGCTGTATTGAAATGGTATAAGACCAATATTGTAGAAATTTGAAACGGAATGAATACCCTTTTCCACCTGTGATGAAGGTATAAACAAATTATAAGTTATGGAATCACTATGTGAACAGAATTGGACTCGACACGCTAAAGTAAATTAAAATCATATAACAAAGTTTCTGCTCTCGACTTGTAATTAAGTGTAATTAAAACCGTTACACCGTTACAGCTGACTCAAAACAAAATCGTGCATAATTTTTTTGTGCGAATATTAAATTAATTTTCTTGCATTTTTGGATGTTAACTGGTATCAATAATTGTGTTATTTTTATAAAAAATTATTATAGGAAGCTTTTAACTGTCAAGAATTCTTTTTAAAATCAAGATTTTTAGTGAATGTCAAGAATTTTGCAAATTTGCATCTGGCAAGCCTAGTCATCTCTGACCCGATCGCTTTTGGGATTCATTTGACCCCAATTGCAATACAATACAATTTCAGGACGTTTTTAAATTAACACTGTGCTGCAAATAATGAGAGTCAGCAGAACGCTTTCTATATCAGTTCTCGTAAAATTTCAGGTTTCGTTTAATGAAAGAGATTTAATTTCAACTAAAAATGCTATAAATGGGTTCTTCGAATCAGAAAAAGCATATAAATAGAATAGTAAAAGAAAAGATAATATCTTAAATACTGGCAATATCTGCGTTAAAGAGTATAACAATTCCATAAAAATTATAAATTTTCTACATATTGCTATATTAATTAATACTTAATAGTTTTATTTTTCTAAAATTTAAAAAATTATCATTCAATAAATTTTAACCTTCCCCTTCTTTTTTTTATAAATCTCTTATCATTTCATTAAAAGTAAAACAATTTCAAGTCATAAATCAAAATTTTAACTCCTGCTGAGTCTTGCAACAACCCCTTATCGAACGTAAAAGTATTTCCGTTAGAAATTAACACACCAAACAACAACAAAAATTTCAAGTGAGACAATAAAAAAATAATACCAAAATTTATTAAATAAAAACTGTCAAAACGTTTTTTAAAATATAAAATTGCAATAATAACAAAACGAATGAATAAAAAAACACACATACCTACAACGCAAAAAAAACTAAATTGTATTTTAAGTCTTGGGTCTGGCGAACTGTTTAAAAAGGCAACGATATTTTTTTTTTCTCAATTGAGGCCCATCATTACGGATGGCAACATGCCGAGCAAGTTGTACCCCTGGGAGGGTTTTTTTTTACTGTTTAAGCACTTTTTTCCATTCATAACTTTGCTACCCTGATGCTCAATTTCCAACTTTTTCCAATTGGTGGTGCTCTATGCGTGTCAATTTTTAGTCAAACAAAGATTACAATTTGCCATAAAACTGCGAAGTGATACGAAGGAATGAACAAGTATATACGAAAAAGTAAAACTAAATTAAAAAACTTGAATAACTCTACAAGTTTTAATATGAAGCAGCCCCACCCCTGCTAGTGACGGAGGCGATAAAAAGGAAACTTAAACCAACTTTATTTTGTTGGATTCAAACATCAAGCACCCGCAGCTGAAAGCAGGCAATAAAAATACTCAGCAGGTTGTAACCGCATTGATCACTTTTGTTTTGTGAGTGCTCTAAACAGTTTCCAATTTTTTATTCTTTTTTTTTTTTTTTTGCTTTAAAAGGCTTTTAAGAGACAGGGAGTAACAGATTTCAAGAGCTGGTGTACAGTTTAACAATGTAAATTGGAAAAAAGAAACGAAATATCGCATCTTAATTAAACCATGTTTACGTTTTGTGTTTTTATTTTTAATTTTTATTACTGCATCATAAATAACATTTTCAATTGTATTGTATTTTCCACCCCTGTTGATTTGTTCCTTTTCCATTTTTTGGCGTTCGCTTTGTTATTTTAAAAACTGTATTCACTTTTTTATGGAATTTAATAACATATTGGTTTTTTTTTAATTATATCCAACTTTGAATTAAAATTTTTGGTTTTTATTGAAAAAGAGCGAATTTAATTTCTCTTGTGGTTTTTGACTTAATTGAAACGATATTGATTTGATAGTGGTTTGACTTTGTTTTAATTAAAATGTCACGAGCCAAGAAATTTATAATTATTTTTAAATAATTTATGGATAATGACATTCAAAATGTATAATAATGAAACTGTTTACCCAAATTAAGATGAAATTTATTTTAAGCCCTTTTTATACTAATAATTAAATTTTTGGTTCACGGAAGAAAATTTAATTTAAATATTTACCAGTGTTGCCCTCTAAGCCAATTAGTGACTAGATTTAGCTATTTTGTATGTTGCTAAGCCATTTAAAACGACTTTTTCCATTAGCCGTTTTTTCCGCCGTTTTTTTTAAACTACTTTTACACGACATGTATTTTGCAGTGGCTTTGTCAGGTGTCAACGCTGCATTTTGATTGGAAAGGATGCAAATAAAAAATAAAACAATAATAAGGTGTAAAAAGAAGAAGCATGAAGTTAAATAGAATGGACTATTAATAATCAAATATGTACAAAAACTTTCGTGGAATATAAAATTATACTAAACAAGTAATAGTGCTATATTTGGCTGTGCAGGAACTTATTTTAAAAATATTATTAAAAAAAATATACATATATTAATATAAACTTAATTATAAAATAAAAAAAGAGTACTTTTTAGGATTTTAGTGTTTTGGTCACAACTCAGATTCATATAGATTTTTTTTTAAATAAAAAACCAGCAACAACATTTACAAAAAAATGGCAGACACAAACTAAGTAATTTTTGCACATATCCATAAACATATAACATATACCTATACATATTTACAATACTAAAATCACTTGATATTTATACATACTTTTGTTTGGGCGAAAAGAAGTCCGTCATTGTTTTCGTCGGTATGCTAAATATTTTTTTTAAATCGTTTTACGACATAAAAAATTAAAAAAAAGAAACATTTTTTTTATTGGAAAATCGGTATTTGATCCCGCTTTCTATTGTTTAATACACTATTGTCTATTTAAGCGGCAAATTATGTATGTGTGTTTGTTTCTTTTCTTTGAGTATAGGCAGTGTTGTCATACTGTAGATTTATCTGTTTTTGCCAGTTTTTAAGATACAAAAATTCCCAGTCTCTATTTGCTGAAATTATTTCATTAAATAGATCAAATTTTAAAAGCAGAGTGATAACGAAAGTCATATTGGGCTTGCTGCTGGTGTCTGGAAACAACTTAATTATAGAAAAAAACAAGTTAGAGTACTATATTCGGCTGTGCCGAATACACTTACTCTGTGTATAAAGAGTAAGTATTTGGATTTCAGTACATTGGTCATAACTCGGACATTTTTCAACCGATTTGACAGCTTTATATACCGACGTCTTTCGGAAGAAATTTACCATTTACCTTGGTAATAAAACTTGAACTCGGTAAGATCTATGGTTCCCTAAAATGGGAACTTAAAAAAAAGTTATATTTTGGCCATAACTTTTTTATATCTGAACTGATTTTTTCGAATTTTTCATAAAATATGTTCTACTAAAGATTTCTGATTTCTGAATCTGGTCATATGACAGCTCAAAAATTTAAATAAATAAAAAATAAAATTAATATAAAATTTTTAATGTTTTCTGTATGGGAGGTACCACGCCCACTTCTCCAATATAAAATTTTTAATGTTTTCTGTATGGGAGGTACCACGCCCACTTCTCCAATCCCCCCTACATTTTGTGGAATGCTGTGTATTGATAACCGAGATGTTTGTACATAATTTGGAATCTTTTGCTTTTTTCGTTCTCCAGATATACAGAAATTTATGTTTTTGTATGGGAAGTGCCACGCCAACTTCTCCAATCGTGCCAATTTTTTGAGAGTTGGTGTATTGATAAGCAAGATGGCCGTACCAAATGGTTCTTGCCGTTCTCCAGATATTCAGATAAATAAAATAAAAAACAAGCGATTTATGGGAAAAATTAGAGGTAAACGTGGTTTCTTGCTTAAATCTCAGTCATTTATGGACCGATTTGGCTGAATTTCAATAGCAAACTTAAACGGAATATATGTGATATAAATATATAACAGCCTAGTCCGCATCTCTTATGTGGAAAACGCATTTCAACAAACATACAGACCAGTGATGCCATTAGGATACGAAAGATACATTTTTCGTATCTTTTGATGACTTCATGTATCATGTATAATCCTGACATTTTTCATATCTTTTGAATCTGTACGCAAAATGTAATGAAATAACATATTAAACATTCCGTATCTGACAAAGTTTTTTGAAGTTATCATTTCGTTATGGTCAGATCATACAATATTGTATGATCTGACCACCGTCTGTACGAAGCTATACAAAAATAACATGTATTTTGATGTTAGGTCTTCTAAGTTCTTCTGTCGTCTGCTTATTCTGGTGTATGTGTGTTAAGATGAATTTTCGAAAGAAAAAGTTATGTGAACTTTTTGATATAATCGCCTTAGTATTAACTCCTATATTGATTTTTACAAAAATGAATTTGTTTTGATAACATCCAAAGATAGTAACATATAATTAATTTCAGAGTTTGCTTACTGTATTTTTAAAAATTACATATCTAATATTTATGACTTAAATAAATATAAAAATGAATTTATATGATATCATTTTCTTTGCAATGTTTATTAAATATGAAATAAAAATGTTATGATTATAAATGTTAAACGTTAAAAATAGATTTTAAAATTTTTTTCAAAATGTATCTTTTTGGAAAAAAGTGTATCTTTTTAGAAACTAAAATGTATCTTCCTCAAAATTTCACTGGTAACACTGATACAGACAGGCTTTAAACTTCTCTTCTCATATGGAGCTAGAATATATATACTTTATAGGGTCTAAGATCAAAATTGTAGAAATTGGAAGTGGAATGACAAACTTATATGTATATATGTTAATTAAATTTACTGCCAATGTTCTTGTCGACATTGTGTGCCAGGTAGTTAATTTTATTTCTTTGACCTTTTTATTTTTTTATATTTCTTATTTCTATAATTAGCCGGTGTTTGTTATACCATAGAGGAGAAAATCCTTGCGCCCGGCCGAAGGCCGGCTGTGCAGAGAAGCTTTAGTTAGCGCAGTGTCCATGGACACTATGACACTTTTTGGAGTGTCATAACGTCCATGGACACTATGACACTGGACGTTATAACATGCCACCGGGAAAAAATTCGTTTTTGCTTTTTGGGTCATTTTTCATTTTTTTGGGCCCTTTTACGTTTCTTTTGGGCAAAATTTCATATATAACTTTTTGGGTAATTTTTCATGTTCTGTTGGGCGATTCTTCATTTGGGCGATTTTTCATTTTTTTTTTTGGGCCATTTTTCTTTGGGCGATTTTTCCCACAGCCCCTCTCGATACTGAACAACTAGTTGATTTGTCATTACCATAGTAGACTGCCTGGGATCTATCGTGCAAGTATGATGATATTAATTTGACCGCAGTTGGTGAAAAATTGCAGATATGTTTGAGTTTAAGGCAAAGAATAGAGTGTTCCACGGTGTCAAACGCCTTTGAGTGATCCAGTAAAACTATAAAAGATATTCTATCATCATCCACTTTAGTTGTTAATTCCTCGGAGACCTCTTATAAAGCAGAAACACAACTATGTTTTGGTCTAAAACCAGATCTTGTAGGTATTTACTTATCTGTGAATGAATTATGCGTTCAAAAACTTTTGACAAGTATGGAAAGATTGCAATTGGCCGATTTGGGTATGGGAATAATTTTCGCATGTTTCGCATGGATGTTGTGATAATTGTGTTAAACAGATGAGTTATGTGAGGAAGAATATATGGTGTATTAGTTTTGTGAATTTTGGGTGAAGTTCGTCTTGCCCAGCATATTCGGACTTTATACTTAAAATAGATTCAAGAACGTCTTCTTGTGTAGTAGCTTTAAAATCAAAGCCGTGTATCATTTGATTTTCAGAATTGTTAATGTCACTGATGTTTATGTTATTTCTTTCCCATATTTATATTGAAAACAATAATAAAAAACTAAAATTTGTTATTGTTTTCAATGTAAATATACGATAGAAATGTTCTTATCGACATTGTGGGCCAGGCAGTTAATCAGTTAAAAGCAAAGTGTTAACAGAAACAATTAAACGAGTACCTCCAATAGTGAAGCCAAAAGAAAATATATGCATACAATACACACACTCAACATGCTATTTTGGATTTCAAAGTGTGTCCCGTTCGCTAGCTAAGATGTTGTGTATTATTATCTCAGCTATTTGTACAAAATTGGAATACTTTCACTGTTACAGTGTCATTGTAATGGATGTGCCACACCCACTTGCCCACTCCAGTTAATTTTTTGGTAGATGTCGTGTATTGATAACCGAGTTATTTGTTTCATATTCGAAAACTCTAACTGTAACCGTTCTCCAGATATAGGGTTATTTTTATTGTCAGTTTATGGGTGGTGCCACGCCTGCTTGAAACTATTAATAGCCTATGCAAGCGCCGGATAGTTAGGAAATTACTGTGCAAATTTCAGGAAACCCGGTTCAGTAGCTTAGGAGCCTATAGGGCACAAGCAAACATACGCTTTTTCATTTATAAATTATTATGTATCCCCCTGCACCTACCCCTATTATTTAAAAAGGTGTAGTTAACCATAAGAGTGGGCCCTACAAAGCTTGAAGACTTTTGCCTTTAGATATGCGGTATTTCATATTTTCGTTATACGGGGGGTACTGTTCCACCTCCTTCTACCCCTCCTGCTTTTATATTGATATTTATAGTTTACCATAATAGTGGCTTTATCCACTTTGAATACCCACGCTATAATAGTTCTTCAATTACGCGATATTTACGAAAGGCTATGTTAGACAGACTGGTGCGAAGAAAACTTCACACCTTCACCCAAAGACCAATATGGTCCATTGTGACGTCTTATTTAGTGAAAGTAGTGAAAGATAAAAAATCAGACAGCACAAGCAAAAACAGCCCTATCAAACAGAAAGCTGCCCTACATGTGACCAGAGTCCAGTGTCCTGCCGCGCAACCAGGTCATTCCCATTACGAATCCTGTATATCCCACAAGCCAGATCCCATTCTCACCGCCAACCTGGATATCATACAGTGACCCGTGATAATACCTATCTTGGTCCTGACATAGGCCCTACTCATGCCTAGCCGCGCATCCAAATTTGACCTACTAGCACCGGCCACAGCGTACGCGAAAGCTGGCAGTCCGTTTGGCCCCGCCAAACCCGATTAGTCCCACTCAGAACCCATTCCCTAATTCTTCCATAGGAGAAGCCCATTGGATGCCTGACCGCCAGCAAATTGAAAGTGGAAAAAATCTCACACATCCCTTAAAGAAAAGCGTGGGGCGCGTGGTATGAAACACAATTCTCAATTATTGAAAATTCGTAGCTTTAAACATGATTGGTTGTATTTCTTTCCGTCTGAAATATTAAAATGTACTCACGGCACTCATGTTTTTTTAAGTTCAGGTTGGTATGGGCGCCCCACGCTTTTCTTTAAGGGATGTGTGCGATTTTTTCCACTTTGATTTAAAAGTTTATGTTGTTTTAAAATATTCTTATTGTTTGACTTTTAGTCGATTTTTTTAGTATTCATATTCATTTTGTCTAAATCTTTTGCATACTTTTCTATAAACGAGTATTATTTTCTTTTTATAATTCAGTTCTTTAGTTCTCTAAGTCATTCAAGATAATTATTTATTTATTCTGTGTTTATGTTCATTTAACTTTTTATACAGAGTATCATCAAAACAATGTCTTCTAGTATAAAAATTAGTGGCACAAACATTAATTGAGTGTTTCTAAGAGATTCATATAGAGATTCTAAGTACCGATTTCATTAAATTAAAAATACTTTCAATGAAAAAGGAAAAACGCGGAATAAAATGCATATAAAATCATGATAATGTCAAACATAAATGACTATTTATAGTTGTTTGAGTTTTGTATTTCTTTTTTTTTTATCTTAAAGACACTTTATATGTCTCGAATAGTATTTCGATAATTTTTGCAACATGCTACCACACTAATGACAGCATAACTGCCACTGTTATTATGTACATACGCGTATTTACCAGATACTTGTACACATCGTTATTCAGAGTTATCCCAGCAGTCATTTGCTATTGCAGAAGTTATAATTTTCCCGATTTTTTATTATTACCGGAAAATTTTTCAAGAAAAGTGATACCCATAAAAAGTATGTACGGGAATGTTTTAGAAATCGACATGAAGTGGAAATGAATTCGAACGAGATTTTTCTTTCAATTATTTACAAAATGACTGTAGTTTTTCCTGTTCTTAAGAGTTGTTATTGTAAAATTAATTGGTAATCAAAGTATGAAGTATACAAAAAGGAATATTTTTATTAACTTTCTTTACAGGCTCGTTTTCAAAATTTGTTCGATTTTAAATCCAATTCATTTCATGACAATAAGACACAAAACGTGATTAGCCTATAAAAACTGAATTGCTTGTATTATTCCAAATGTATTATAGGCTTTATTATAGGTATTGATAATCAAGATACTTGCACGGAATTTGCAAATATTTGAAGTTCTCCAGATATACAAAAATCTAGAATGTCTTTTAACAGGAGGTTCCGTGCCCACTTCTCTAATCCAGCCATTGTTTTTAGAGAAGCTCTATATTGATAACCCAGCTACATATGTGTACCAAATTCGTAATTCCTTTATAATTCGTTCTTTAGATATAAATTAATCTTTTTTTGGTCGCACCCACTTCTGCAATCACGCCCACAAATTGTCGGTTGTTGTGTATTGATAAAGAAGATGCTTGTGTTTTATATCGTCGCTGTTTTATCTAACTGACCTATCTGAAATGTTTTGAAAATTGAGTAAAGTACAAAAAATAAAAATATTTATAGTTTTCTTTATTTAACACATAACAAATAATGCATAAACCCAATTTCATTCGTATTTTAGTTAGGAAATGACTACTTTTTATACAAAAAAAAACATTAAAAGTCCTCTCCTGTAAAATTTGTTAAATGTTAGTTAGGTCGGTTAGTTAAAACAGCGACGATATATGGAGATATTGTATATTGCCGTGCCCCAGATATACATTAAACCAACAACAATAAGGGATTTATGGATAAAATTAGAGGCAGTAGCGTTTTTCTCATGTCTTAACCATTTGTGAATCGATCAGCCTGAATTTCAATCGCAAAACATTCCGGACTATATGTCAAATAAATACATAACAGCCCTGTCCCCGTCATCTCTAGGGTCTTCGGAAAATCCATTTTAACGGACATCGTTAAATCCACTTTGGTCCTCATACAGACCCAGAATGTATATAGGGATTTTAATATATTCTATAGAAAAAAAGTGATTTTATTCCTGCTAGTTAGGTATGTTATATACCGTCGAAAAGGTTAATTTGTCCAGTTTATCAGCATAAGTTTTATTTTTTAGATTTTAGAAACACTTATACACAAATAGGAAAAGGTTCAAAATAGTGCATATGGTAAAAATTTTAAAATCCTCGTCTTGACTTAGAAATAACTCGCGGCCCAAAAAGCGACCAGAACTACCTTAAAGGAAAAGACATAAGCTTTCTTGTGAGCAAAAAAAAAATAAAAAAAAAACTTTTAAATTTAAAATCAAAATTAAAAAAAAACCAAAAAAATATTTTTTCGAAAGATTACAGAATAGCTATTTAATTTGTTTAGGACAAATTTTGCTGGCACCAATAGATAATAAGTTACATGGATAAGAAAGAACACCTGTTTGTCCAAAATGTAAAATTTTGACCCCCTCTTACTCAGAAACTTTTTGACCGATCTTCTTGAAAATTTGTGTCTAAACTATTATCCAATAGGATAATTGGTGCAAATTTCATTCAAATCGGAAGACACCGATTTCAAAAGTTGGGCCACTTGACGTGAAATCCCCCATATACTTTATTCACACAGAAAAAATAGCAATGTTAAATTAACATGGCGCAATGTTGATTTAATATCATTGCAAATTTCTGCAAAAGTATTGCCCTTATTTAAAATTATCATTGTTTCAAATTAATTTTAAATGAGTAATGTTAAAATAACATTGAACATTAAATCCTGTTTTACTTGTTTTGTGTAGAAAACACATCAACACTACAAGAAGAAAAAACATAATTTTTTTTTTCATGTTTAAAATAATTTATAAAACGAAGAAAAATTCGTTTTTTTTTTTTTTTGTTAAAATTATTTAGTTAAAAATATAAAACTTTAAAACTAAATAATTAAAGCCATATCGGACCATCCTGTTGGTGTCTTTTAATTGTTGGTTGATTGTTTGGTTAACGTGGTAGCACGCCCTGGTCGTGCTGTAATTAGAATCGACAGTGACTCCATTTTGACACCACACAACTCATCATCAAGAGTAGGAACCCCAGCGTACTGAGGTGACTAGAGCCAGCCCATTGCGTCCATGTAGAAGGTAATTCCCAAAAAAATCTATGTATTGTTGAATTAAGCACTGGGCAATCACATAGGAGATGAAATACTGTCTCCTCAGTTCCAGGTTCTCTGCAATGAAGCGAAAATATAAAGGTAGAAGTACATTACATGCGTTAATTCGTCGACGAGTATCGTGCGTTTAAGAACTTTAGCGGGTGAAATATTGCAATTACACAACGCGCGTTATAAAAGCCTTTTCATTCAGCTGTTTTTTTTATTTGTTTAACACGTTTTTTTAAATAATTCCAAGCATCAGCTCTTTTTTATACGATACTGTATGTTTTATAAACTTTTAAAAAAGATATTCCTCTATGATTCACAAATTTGTTAAATTATTCTTTTTTGTTGTCAGCTGGTAACTTGTCAAAAACACACAACGCGTTTAAAAGTTAAAGGTTTACCAACTTTCTTCTGCGTACGCGTCAAAAAGTTATTTTGTGTTATTTGTTCCATGGAAACACACAAGCTTAAATTTTTTTTTTTTTTATTAATCCTACACTACTAAATCCCGCGAAGCTTTTTGCTTGTCTGCAGGAGACTAGAGTCTCTGGCAGGAATCGAACCCGCAACCCCGGTACTGATAGACTAGCTAACTACCAGCTAGCACACCGGGCACCCGCCGCTATGTAGACAGAAGTCTACATAGCTCGTGCGCACTAATGCGTGTTATATTATTTTACCTTAATTATAACGACGCAGAAGTTTTGCGAAATGCAATAAAAATACCAAAAACAATATTCTAGTGAAACTTGTTTTTACGCAATAAAATTAAAAACCCTCCAATTCACGTTTACGCTGGGATCACACGATTACCGCAAATGCAAATGACACAATTTTGATTGTGCTTTATTGACGCACAATAACGAAATTGCCCCAATAAAATATTCTGAAATCACACGATTGCCCTGTTTTATACAAATATAATTGCCGCTAGTTGGTACAAAGCGAAATGAGTAAAAAAATTGCCAGTCCTACTTGTGTCAACTGCGAAAACAGCTGTTATGGCTTTCTTTATTTGTTTGAAAGATCTAGTTGGCTTGTTCATTAAAAAAAGAAAATTGTATCATAAATTCAAACAAATTTTTGTTGAATAGTTTTATTTGAAATTTTTTAAGTAAAATATATGAAATTCCAAAAATTAAACAAAGTAAAATTCTATTTTAAATATATAAAGAAATAGAGAATATTTATATTCAAAAATAAATTCGCTTTAAAGAATTTCAATACATTTTGCTCCGTTTTCCTGTATATATTCTTTTATATATTTAGTCAATTCACAAGGTATCCTAACATGTCATATTGTCAAAATGTCCTAATATTTCACAATGGTTTAAAAATATTGTTGTACGGCTCAGCCGCTCAGCGTTGGACTTTTCTGATTAATTACGACAGCACAATAAACACAGCAAGCAACGTTCTATTTATTTAAGACACTTTTTGTTAACAAACCAACAACAATATTTTTAAACCATTGTGAAATATTAGGACATTTTGACAATATGACATGTTAGGATACCTTGTGAATTGACTAATTGTCTTGAACAGCTATTGCACTAATTTAAAAAAAAAATTATATATCAAAAGTTATTTTTGGGAATACCAAATTTATTATTAATTTATTTATTAATGACTTGCTAAATTGTCAATTTTAATTTTTGATAAATTTAATTTTTATTTTTAATTTATTCCTACTAAAAGAAATACACAAAAGTAAATTTATTAAAAAAGAGCAAATATTGGCGCGTATTGTGTTGTTTAATTGCCGCACAAGAAGCCAATAAATACTAGTAAATTTTTATAATTTTTATTGACGCGCAGTTGCATATCAAGTAGTCACACGATTGCCGCACCAGGGTTGCATTTTATTGGTAAAAGTAAGCACAATATTGTCCTCGATTGGTAGATAAGGCATTTGATTGTGCAGTCACAAGATTGGGGTTTTAAAAAGTGTGAAAATGTGTGCATTGCGGCAATCGTGTGATTCCAGCTTTAGAAGATAAAATAAGAGTAGAAGAAGAAGAACTGCCCTTTGACTTTCATTTTTAGGATATTCTCTAAATGCTTGCGGGGTATTGACGTCTATAAAATGTTTGAAATTAGTAGTTGTAGAATGTGTGTATGTATTTGTCAAAAAGCCAGCTCTAAATATTAAACTAGATTCATATACACACATATACGAACAGTGTTGGTCCTAGACAAAATTACTATGTAATATAAATGGTTTTTATTTCCAAACATCATCATATTCACACATTCTTTAAATATACATAATGCTGATTTTTTGGCAACAAACAAAAAACGACGACGTCACCGACGGCAACAGCATCAACGACCGAAAAAATAAGCAGCAGCAATTTAAAATTGGTGAAAAACACAAACAGGAAGTTCATTATTGTCAATGATTAATGACTAAAAGTTTGTATATTTGTTTGTTTAAGTACAGATATACATACGCATTTACCACCAAACACAGATACAAATAAATTCCAACAACATTCAAAGTTTGCAGATTTGGTCATAAGAGTTTGTTGCAGGGCAGTGGTAGTGGAAAATAACATGTTGATGTGCAAGCCGCCACCATTACTTTCCAGCCAACCAGCCAGCGAGCCATGCCATCGACCATTGTGCTAACGCCATTAAACGGTTCAATTTAGTACTTCCGCATGCCATGTGTCAATGTCGTTGTTATTGCCGTTCTCGTTTTCGTTGTTGCTGTTTGCCGTTTTAAAATTTTACACCCGCAGTAAAATATTTGAAAAAAGATTAAAATTCCCTTTTTTAAAGGAAAACTCACATTTCAAGCCAAATAAAGGGTGGTCCAACCATAATGCACAATGTTAATTGTGGGTCAAGGCCCAACCATAATATGCATTAGGCCGCTTAAGGCAACTTAAGCAACTGTGCGAAAACATATAAAACATATGTTTCGTTAAGTTTCGTCAAATGTCATTTGCTTAAGCAAAGTGCCAAACTGAACGCACATTCCGTACGGAATCAGCTGTTTGTGCGTTGTTACAAAAAATAAAATAAATTGAAATGGATAAAGAAAAACAAGAATATAGAAAAAGAGGAATTTTATATATATTTTTTATTAATAAGTATTTACAACCATCACCTTTTTTTATTTTTATAACGTTGCTGGCAAATTAAATAAAAGATAAAATAAACATATACAGGGCTGTAATTTTTGGCACTTCTTTATTTCAAGTACTCGCAAGAAAGCAAAATATTGCACAAATATGCAACATGGATCTTATGTTTATGTAAGTAAATTATGGCCAACTTTAAGTCTCTTTTAATTTACTTATGCATTTGACAGACTTTTCGTTAATTTTTGACAGTTCTTTAAGCTAACTTATGCATATTATGGTTGGGCCTTCACACCTTAACGTCAAGTTTTTTGCCAAACTTAATTTGACATTTTTTTGTTTCCGTGCTTGACAAATTCAAGAATTGAGAGGTACACAATTGAGCAGCGCGTTAAGATTATTGAAGCCTTTTACGAATATGGGCGTTCAAATAACAATGCATTCCGTGGTCTTCGTGAATTTTTTGGTCAGCATAATCGACAAAATGTGTCCACAATCCGGAGAAATCAAATTTCAGCAAACCGGCTGTGTAGGAAATGTGAAAACACTTGTGCATGCTCTACTTGCTCGTTCTGCGGAAAACACTGCTTTTGTTCGGGATACTGTGGCAGAAAAGCCGCCAACTCGTAGTCGTGCCGAACAATTGAACATCTCACGAACATTACTGATTGTCGATATGGACCTGGACGATAAGTGGTTCCAACAGGATAGTGATAGTTCGGCGCATTAACGACACTGAACCTCAATTATGTCTCAAAATCATTGAGAATATGGCCATCGGATAGACGTATGCCACCGAAGCCGTGGCGACTATTTGGCTTCACACGTCATTGTCATAGATCCTTCTATCATAATAAATAGTAAATATTAAGATAATTCTCTGAAAAGTTTTTGTTTTTTGGTTGGACCACCCTTTATAAGCTGTTAATTCGCACTCAAAACTAATACTGGCTTTAAAGAAGTGCACATTATGAGTTATATTCTGGCTTTGATAAGAATCGTAGATTAAAAATCGCAATTTTCTTTTGCAGATAATATTTTTAATTAGATAAATCGTCTAATGAATCTTCATTGAATTGTGAGGTCCGAACAGTCCTTAAAAGAAGTTAAGTACACACATACAAAAAATCACGTTCTACAGTAGTTTAGCGCCCTTTCTAGCTTTTTATTCATGTTTTGGAACGATTGATATTTTTATAAATATTAAGGATATTAATACAGAAAAAAGTGTTTTATCATTTAAAAAAATGGTATAAAAATTATTTAAATTTAATTAATGTGATAGTTAAACCAATTATTTCTTTAGTTGAAAGAAAATTGAAAATTTAATTTTTATTTAATTAACATTTTAGTTGTTTTGAAATAAATTTTTAATTAAACTTTTATTTAAATAACAAAAAATCTTAATTAAATTTTTTCGATTAAAATAAAATAATTTAAACATGTAAAATTGTTGTTGGGAATTGTCAATATTTAATTAAATAATTTAAAACATTGTTTGAAATACAAATGTTTTTTGATCATTTTTTTAATTAAAATTAAATATATCATTTATTGCAAAAAAATATTCACAGTTTTACTATTTTTAGTAATCAATATAATCATTTTGGTAATAGGTGCAATACCACCAAATTGTTTGCTGGCTTAAGTATAAATTTGGTGATTGGAGAAAATTAATAATTTTTTCTGTGTTCAGTAAATGGCGATTATTGCTTGCGTGTTTTTTAAAAGAAACATTTTTAAAACAAAATTAAATACGTTGATTACGTCCGCCCTATGCTGGTCCGGACGAAACGCCGATACGTTTCGTGGGGTATGGACTGTATTTAGGGTTGAGTTTGAGGGCTACAGCTCCAGAATATCCGCTAAGGATCCAAACCACTTGGTGATATTATACAGGCTATAAACAGAGATGAAAAGGGCACAAATATTTAAACAAAAAGGAAAGCACTTCTAACCATATAAAACAACTTTCCTTATTTTTTAAACGTTATACAATTTCCATTTATTTATAACTATTAACAAAATGCCAAATTTGCACAATTATTAATTCAATTTAACAAATCACAAAAAGATACACGTTTGAAGTTCAACGTGTTCCAAACAACGATTCGACTTAGATAAAAAATTGTAAATTACAAGCAAAAACAAACTTATCGAACGAACATAAAATCTAAAAGTAAAAATCAAACTTAAAATATATTACATGATGAAATATATTTCAAGTTCTAAATTTTTCTTAGATTCAAAATAGAAACCGGTGCCCATGTTCTGTAACTCCCGCGTCGAGAAACTGTTCGATTGAAATGTGAGAAAAGAAACAAAAATGCCATAGATTGAAACAAACAGCTTTTTTATTCACTTAACTGCGTCTGTAACATTTTTGGTGAGTACAGAAAATGTGTGTTTTTTAAATTTTTGCGAGAAAGTTCCCGCTTTAAACTATCAAATAAACTCACGTATAAAAACGGGGTGAGAATAAGTTTTTTACACTAAAAAATGTATTAGAAATGCAAAATGCAATGAATAATAACTCGGAAGAGGTAAGTATTTTGTTCCTGTCAGATTTTTTCATTGTTTAATTATATTGCTTTTAACATTTTTGACAAATACACGAATGTTTCCTCAGCCATTTTTTAAACAACAAACTTTAAAGTCGCACTTTACAATATTTGGTACTAGCATTTAACCCGCTACTTCGTTAGCGCCCCTTTTTCTTATGTGGACATATTTTTACGCCAAAGTTTATGTTTCTAGGTTTAAATCTGCTACTTTGTAAAGGGACGATTTGTACGTCTAAACGTTCATATTTCGAAAATTTTTATTTGTATTTTTTAGATACGTTACGAATGTGATATTTTTCATTTCAATGTTTATTGGTTTAATAGATAGATGGCGTGGCAAAAAAGTTTAAAATACAGGTTTACTCCACAAAAGGGTCTAATTTCAAAAAAGTACCACCAAACCTAACCGCTTATTATTTTAATGAACATCAGGTTAGGGAATTACCCGTTTTAACCTTTTTTACCCTTTAACCATAACAATTTCCAAAACTCCCATCATAGGTAATCGATTTCGCGAGAGGTCAACCTCCCGGGCAAATTTCAGCATTTTAGTTCAGGCGTTTAGGTCGTGCGATGATGAATCAGGCAGTAACTTTACAATTTTATATTATATAGGTAGATGAAGAAAAATGTTTTGAAAAAAATAACAGAATTAGGTACGATTTTCACCACTTAAACGTTAGAATTTCGAAACGCATGTTTATTGGTTTAAAAGATAGATGGCATAACAAAAAAGTTTTAAAATACAGGTTTTATCCGTTTACTCCTTATTTCACAAAAGTGCTAGACACCTGTCCGCTTATTTTTAATGAACAATAATAGGTATTCAATTTTTTTGTATCCCTTTTAGTTTAGCAGATATGAGGTTAGCGAATTTCCGTTTTTACCGCCTTTTTTTCTATTGAACAACAATAAGTATTAAATTTTTTTGTATCTCCTTTAGCTTAGCAGATATGAGGAAAGCGTGATCGATTTGGCGAGAGGCCTGCCTCAACAAAAATTAAAAATGTACCAGTTAAAGAATGAAAAAGTACCAAAAAGATCCGTCTAACAAATTCTTATTCACTCAGGACTTTGCATGTTTAGTTTTATGTTTCTAGATGTTATACTAACGGAAGATCAAAATTGAAGATCAAAAAATACCAAAAAGTACCCTCAGAGATTCTTATCCACTCAGGACATTGCATGTTGAAGTTTATGTTTCAAGTTCCAATATTAACGATAATTAAAAAAATTGTCAGTTGTGGAACCAAAAACCTAAACTTAGAAATTAAATTTCCCTTATTTCCCCTTTTTGGTACTTTTTTTCCTCCCCATTGAAGCATGAAAAATTTCAATATTGTAGTGGGAGCCCATAATTTAATACGTTTTAAAATAGTTACGCTTTTTACCCCTTAAACGTCCGAATTTCGAAAAAGTACCAAAATCGTATTTGGATTTTTTAGATAAGTTTCAAATGTGATATAACCCTTATTTCTATGTTTATGAGTTTAAAAGATAGATGGGGTGACAAAAAAGTACCAAAAAGCAGGTTTTACCCGTTTACTCCGTTAAAGGGCTGAATTTCCAAAAAGTACCAGACACCTGTCCGCTTATTTTTCTAAAGAACAACGATAAGTATTAAATTTTTTTTGTATCTCTTTTAGTTTTAGAGATATAAGGGTACCGAATTTACCCGTTTTTGCCCTTTTTTACCCCCTAAACATTAGAATTTCCGAAAATCCCGTCTTAGTGGATCGATTTGGGGAGAGACCAACCCCTGGTCCAAATTTCAAGTTTTTAGATTCAGGCGTTTAGGCTGTGCGATGATGAATCAGTCAGTAACGTTACAATTTTATATAAATAGATAGCCGACGGTTGTATTTTCGCCGCCGTCGCTGAATTTTTAATTTAAGTAAATTTTGGTCGCCGTCAACGATATGCTTGACTGGCGTTCTCTACATCTGCAATTTCATGTCGGCTTGGAGTGGAATATTATGACCTTTATAACGTAACGACGTAATATCTTTTGATAGTTTTCGACATGAGTCGAAAAGACACAAATTTTTCTCACTTTTCGAGAAACGATGGAATATTTTTTTTCACATCTTTTCGATGCGAGTAGTTCTCACCAAAGTTACAGAACATGGGCACCGGAATAGGAAATCCGTTGCCTTCGGTTCAGACGTAAGCACAAATAGTGTTTGTTTGAAGATCCATCTTAAAAATTTTTGCATTCAAAAGATTTTAGCAAAAGCTAAGTGCCGACATATATAGTTTGACTCATCAAGTTTTGAAGTTTTTGGAGAGAGGGATTAACAGAATGGAATGGGGTAAAGACTTGACCATACTCGTCAATATTCCCTTTTCCTTTTGTTTTTTTTTTCTTTTATTCGTTATACTCTGAATCAATTAAAGTTTAAAATAAAAAAAATTTACGACACAAACTGATTGCGAATTAACGTACACGCAGGTGTATTAAAGAAAACTTGTTCAGTTAAACCTGATATGTCTGAACCGTCATTTACATTTAAAGCTAGTTTTTTTGGCAAAAAGATGTAAGTCGAACTTCTTCACAGTTAAGAGTTGGCTTTGAGATTAAATATTGTCTAAATAAAAAAAATTTGTTTTATAAATGTCCAAATATAAGACAATATTTTCGTTCCTGAACAATATACATTTAATGCCAGTTCTTGCCCTATATATAATCCAAAGGGATCAAAACCTAGACAGACGAAAAAACACACAGTGGAATCTAAATAACAACTGTAAAAATGTTAAACAAAGAATACATTTCTAATCTTAGGGTGTGTGTGAAATGGTGGCAAATTACTCATGGAAGTAAAATTTTGCCACTGTTGTTTAAACTAGTTTAAATTTTGACATTGGCGTAGAAATTTTTTGACAATTTTTATTCATCATAGAACTTTGTTACCGTTTCACACACACCCTTAATCTTAAATTTTTACTTTAAAAATGAATCTGTAGCCTAAAATTATATTTATTTTAGTTTTATTAAATCTAACACAGGGTGATTCATCGTGAGGTTTGATTTTCAACATGCTTTTTTACAGATCACGCGTAACTCATATCAAACTCCTTTTTACTCAGTATCGTTTGGCAAGTCATTATGGAAAGACTCACACCACAACAGGGTCTCCAAATTGTTCAGCTTTATTACGAAAATCAGCGTTCTGTGTGAAATGTAAATCCGGGCGGCATGAAATAACTCCCCAGGAAATAAGTCCCCAAAAAAATTATGAAATAAATCCCCAATTTTTAGGGACTTATTTCATATGAAATAAATCCCCAATTCTTAAAATGAAATAAATCCCTAATGAAATGAAATAACTCCCAAAATCAAAATGAAATAAGTCCCCAATATTTAGGGACTTATTTCATATGAAATAGTTCCCCAATTCCAGAAATGAAATAAGACCCCAATATAATACATATTGTTCAGTTTTGGTTGGGCGCAAAGACTTTTTCCTCTATGGTATAACAAACACCGGCTTCGCTAACTAAAGCTTTTCTGCATAGCCGGCCTTCGGCCGGGCGCAAGGATTTTCTCCTCTATAGTATTCCAAACACCGGCTTCGCTAACTAAAGCTTTTATGCATAGCCGGCCTTCGGCCGGGCGCAAGGATTTTCTCCTCTATAGTATTCCAAACACCGGCTTCGCTTACTAAAGCTTTTCTGCATAGCCGGCCTTCGGCCGGTCGCAAGGATTTTCTCCTCTATAGTATTCCAAACACCGGCTTCGCTAACTAAAGCTTTTCTGCATAGCCGGCCTTCGGCCGGGCGCAAGGATTTTTCCCCTATATTGTATTCCAAACACCGGCTTCGCTAACTAAAGCTTTTCTGCTAACCCGGTCTTCGGTCGGGCACAAGGCATTAGTTAGCGAAGCCGGTGTTTGTATACTATAGAGGAAAAAGTTCTTGCGCCCGGCCAAAGGCCGACTAAATAGAAAAGCTTTAGTAAGCGAAGCCGATGTTTGAAATACCATAGAGGATAAAATCATTGCGCCCGGCCGAAGGCCGGCTATGCAGAAAAGCTTAAATTAGCGATTCGGGATTTTCGAATTCGAAATTATAAAGTTCGGGACTTAGAGATTCCGATTTCTGAAATTCAGGACTTAAAAATAATCCCAATTTTTTTAGGATTCTGAAATTATAGTTTTTGATACTTAGTCCCTTTTTTATGTTTGGTAAACGTATGCAGTGAATATAACAAAACACAATTTGTCATCATTATGACTTTTAAAATATGTAATTTAAAAATTAAATAAGTCCCCAAAATATTTTTAGGGACTTATTTCATTTCAGATTTTTGGGGAGTTATTTCATATGAAGTAATCCCCCAATTGAAAAAATGAAATAACACCCCAAAAAAAATGGCAAAATGCACTCGCTAGTTAAATGCAACTCGCTGCATATAACTAGAAATCGCACTGCCAAATCTTGTGAATATCAATCCATTATTTACTATGGGCCCACTCTCGAAAAACACTATATTATGCTTAAAACCGTAACGAATAATGCTAATTTAGTAAAATTTGGTTTGTCGTAGCCTTAAAAGACTATAAATAAATCATACTGCCAAATTGGGTAAAGTTCTGTCCATAACTTCCCATGGTCTAATATTAAACCTTCACCTGTAAATCACTTTAATACGCATAAGTTTTATATACATACCAAAAAAAAATCTTAAATCTTTGTGATGATCGGCTTATAATTTAATATATAAAGCCCACTCCCGAAATATTATTATTCATTGTGGAGGGAGGGCATTAAAGATTACGCACAGCCGAATAGAGCACTTTTACATCACAGAAAAAATTATCAGTAGTTTTTTATTAATTAAAAAAAATGTGTTGAAAGTATTTGAATTTAATTAATGTGATAATTGAATCAATTATTTTTTTAGTTGAAAGAAGACTAAAAATATAATATTGGTTTATTAAACATTTTATTTGTTTTGAAATAAATTTTTAAGTAAAATATCAATTAAATAACAACAAATCTTAATTGATTTTATCGTTTAAAATAAAATTATTTAAACTTGTAGAGTTGTGTTGGAAATTGTCAATACCTGAGCTATAATTAATTAGCACATTGTTTGAAACGGCAAAGTTATTTAGCTTATTTTTAATTTGAAATAAAAAATATCATTTATTCAAAAAAATATATTCAAAATTTTCAATTTTTACAATTTATGATCGGAGAAGTTTGAAAATAATATCAAAATCTGGATCAAGCTTTGCAAACATAATGTTTTCAATAATTAATGTTTTTTTTTGAGTGTACGACAAAATAAACGTCCATGGGTAATTGCTATTGGTATGACATTTATAAGTACTAATGGTTGCTGCTTTTTGGACAATAATGATAAGAAATGATTTGGTAGGAGACAATTGGTTTGTTAGATTATAAAGAAACAAGACAGGATGGAAAAACGTTAAAAAAACAATCACAAATAATGCAGAAATATAAACTGTAAATTAACCAGAAAACCAACACAACGAACAACTTTTTAAATGTGTTGATGTCGGCAAAATACTCGACATCAACAGAATTAAAACCATCAAGAGCACAAGCAACGTCATCATCCTCCCGCAACATGAGATTCTGATTGCGAATGAGTACGGGGGTCATTGTTGCATATGGCAACATTATTTAAAATAAAAAAAAATCAACGACACAGAATGACATTCACAGAATCATAATCAAATTGTAACCTTTAACCCTAAAACCCTAAAAATGTACAAAGGATTTTCTTCAGCAATCACACATTCATATAGAAGTGTTTTACACACATATTTCCAAAAAAAAAAGGTGTTTTATTTGTTTATTCAGACTCACATTCACACAACCTTGTAAACAGCCCTTCACAGATCACCATCATCATACAAAGCGTCATCATTGTCCTAGACACAAAAACTCTATCAAGTGTCAGACAAAGTTTATGTTTAAGTTGTTGTACTCTTTTATTTATTTTTTTTTCGTTTGTGCTGCTTGTGCATCAGTCTGATGTGTTGAGTTGTATTCATAATGACAACAAAGATATGATGACGATGATGGTCTTATAATGGTCATGTCAGTTTCATGTATAATTTCTACCAGTTTTATCGTTGTCTATTTACTTGTATGAATACTATTCTTGAGTGTGTAAGTGTGTTCTACTATGAATCGTCGGCAAGGATACAAAAGTTTATTGTGATTTTAGCTGTTTTGTGTATTTTCCAATAAATTATGATGAAGCTGATTAAAAACCCTTCAAAAGTGATTATTATTTGAATTTTCATTTGTTTAAAATTGAAGTGTTTCTGTGAGTAGACTGAATAATGTATTCTGCCTATAAGAATTAGAAACGAAATTTACTAAATAGAAATGTCCTGACATAGCTTAAGATCACATTTGTATAATGCCAAATTTACAAAAAAAAACACAAAAAAAAATCATGTAAATGTTGGCCATGACTACGTCTGAAGTTCCAATTTTGGGCGACTCGTTCGAGCATAGCGACTGGTATCTCGCAAATAGCACGAGTAATGTTGGCTTCCAACGCATCGATCGTAGCTGGATTATTCCTAAAGACCATTGACTTTATATTTCCCCAGAGAAAATAATTCTAAGGTGTGATATCGCACCAATTTACCGTAGCAAAGGGTCAATTTAACTGCTAACCAAAATTATTTCTCAAAAAGGTCACGGATCAATCTTTGCACAAGTTGAACTTTGTACGCTTAAAAGCCGATATCGTTACTTAAGAAACGCCAAGTTGTCGTAAAATGTGCCCTTAGAAAGCTAGGATTGGGATTTAGAAATGGTGTAAGAAGAAATAGTATAATTTTTAAAGAAATTAATAATATCTAAGCAGATTTTGCTCAAACTTTTTTTACCCTCCACAATTAGTCGTGAATAAGTATACTCTTATTCACGAAGTTAGTCATTCGGTGTGAAACTATTTAAACCCACACCGCAACAGAAGAGAGGATGTTATGTGTTTGTGCTGATGTGTGTAACACTAAAAAATATTGGTCCTAGACCAGCATTCTAACGATGTCCCTCCAGTTAGCTGGCTGACTGGTTGTCTGTCTATGTTAATTTTCGCGCAAAGCACAGGTTGCATTTTGGAGATAAATTGATTAAATTTGGTACATATGCACGTTTTACGAAGCCTATTGCAAATGATGGTAATCGCTTCGTTGTTTCACATGGCCCCCATATAAACTTCCTTTCGGAATTGTCTTTGTGCCTATAAACTATTTTATTATGTTTGCATTTAGATTAAATATGGCTCAAAATTGTTTTTATTGCAACATAAATCGTCTTACCAAACTCAAATGACTCAGATACTTTACAAGAAAATACAACTCTGACCGTATAGAATCTGTCATTTTATGAAAATTTTCATAAACATTTGCAAGTCGAACAGACTTGTCCAAAAAAATCTTTCACTCAATTAATTTTTAGGCCACACTATCATACTTTATCAGCACACACGATTTTTTTGACAACTCGTTAAACTGAATAGGATAGTGTATCGCTGCGTCTTAAGCGATGAGAATAAGTTATCGTCATACAAATTTTTTTGTAGTTTTTTTTTTTTTTTGAAAACAATTTGTTTGGTGATAAAAAATTTCCTTTTAACTGAAGCAAATTTAAGAAAGTTGTTAAAGAAATAAAACCGAAATGGTCAGGAGTTAATTAATAAAAGTCCCAAGCAATATTTTTTTCAACAAAACAATTTTTAATAATTTATTAACGCAACACATTCGGCCTTATTGTGTAAGGCGTTTAATTAAATTAATTGTTTCACACACATTTAAAACAAATATCTTACAATTTATCACTCATTTCGAATGGATTGCAACTGTCTCTCAATTTCCTCTTTTCTAGTCCTGATTCTGCATTCTGGACCACGCTGTTCTCCTCTTCCAACGCCGCTTCTATCGATTCCATTTCTTCTCTAAACTAAATTTTTATTTTGCAACGATGTGTAGAAAATGAAAATTTCCCTCCGGCGCTTCAGGATTCCTCACACTGGAATAGCTTGGCCACAAATACCGTTTGCTTATAATCTGGCTATTTTCTTCCTTTCCGCACTTAACTGATGAGTTTATTTAATTATAGTTACACATTCGGCCTTATTGTGTAAGGCGTTGTCGTTATGGCATCAGCCGTTTTTTGTAATAAATAAAAGAACACAGGTTGTGTGGGAATTTAATCTATTACAAAAAACGACTCACACGTTAATGACAGAGCCGTACGCAATAAGGCCGATTAACTGCCATATTCATAAAAATATTTTTAATTTTTGACATAAATTTTCTGTTTAAGCCCGATTATGATTTTACATCATGATTAATAAATGCTAGAAAATTGGTTTTTCTACACTCTTTTGCACTTATTTCATAACAACAATTCTGCTAAGACAGCAAAATTCCATTCAGTTAACAAGATATCGATATCATTTATTGGTGTATTGATTGCAGCAGTCGATCCTTTTGACCACTTTTTCGCATATTTCGGGCGGTATCTCGGCGATAACTTAAACAATGTTGGTTTTTAAATGCTCTGACGTAAGGGGATTCTCCGCGTGGACATGGTTTCTGACGTATCCCCACAAAAAAGGCGTAAAATTGCAAAAACGTGATTCCAATCAGCATATCACCTAATTATAATATCCCCCAACCGGCATACCTACTACGTGTTGTGAATTGTCAGCCGGCTTTTATTGTTACATGGACTTGGACTTTATAAGGATGGAGTTGCAAATCCAAATGCAAAATACGACGTAATGAGTCGTAAAATAGTCCCAACTGCTGAAAATGCCGTGGAATCGAACAATTAGGATATCTGCAACACTATTAACAAAATAAGCGATACCTCCGGCAGTTCGTACATAACAACGACGCACAGACCTGACCACATCTTTAACGCTTCTAGTCTCTTAAAATTTTCTTGTATAGAAGGTCGATTATGACGACCATAATTACACCGTACTGCTTGGAAAGTGACCACGTTTGAACTACGACTTTTGTAGTAAAAGTTGAATAAATATTAAATAATATGACACTTAAGATGACAGATATTTAACAGCAGACAACTGAAACCACTAAATGAATAACCCTGTACCATCAGAAAACGAAATCAAAATGAAGTGCACATTTTAAGACCTTTGAAATATTATACATATAATAAAAATATATATCGAGCCTTCGCTGCAATAGAGCCATAACTCAAAAAACCTAATTTTTGAGCTAATGTATTTAGTTCTTTAACTGCCATTGGAACATATGGCCGCCTACTAGATAATAATGTGGAGTTAATCACCATATCGTTTCTTCATATTGTGTTAAAATTTCATACAAATATTTTATATACTCAACTCTAGAGAGGAGAATTAAATTTTAAGATGCTTGAAAATTCAAATTTGAGTAATGACTCTATTTCAGCAAAGGCTCAATAATATTTGAAAACCAGGTAGCATAAACGGTTAATCCATCTGCGTGCCCATGTTAAGCATGTGGTCAATGCACAGGTCGCCGTTAAAAAGATAATTAGATGAAATTTGGCAAAAAAGCTTTTTTAGATCCGCCAGTTACGTGTCAAAATTAAGATTTTTTTGTTGAAAATTGTCAAATGTGCCCATAAAACCTAAAAACAATCTAAAGGTATGTTCAGACCTAACAAATATTTGACGAAAAAATCCAAAAAAGCATTACCAGCCAATTGATCAAACCTTAGCTCTATTTTTAATAATTTTAATTGACTTCCTTATCTTTATTTGTATGAAGATAATTGTATAATGAAATAAGGAAACTGTTAAATGGTGTTTGATCCAGCAAACGTTTTGCAAAAGCAAATAATTTTTTTAAAAAACCAATGGTTGCGTGAAGGACGTCAAATAATAGGTGTGAACTTTAATTAAAACTACTTTTGATTTCATAATTTCTTAAACGCTGTATTTCTTAAACCCTGTATATATCAAAATTGTACAAACACTTCATAATCAACTATAACCATTTATATACACCAAAGTGTTGCACAGAGGGTTGAAAGTTTCAAAGCTGGACTTCATCCTTCACAGTTATGTTTAGTATCGGGTGAAAGTACATAAAATTCTACATCACTAGTTGCTAAAATTACTGCTTTGAATAACTAACATTTATTGACAGTGAGCGGCTAAACTCAAATAATTTTTAAAAATTTTGCGTGCCGTGGTAAAAATTTTAAATTGAGATACGTCAAACTTCCATAGCTCGAATCACTATCTATTATCCCAAAAAAAAAAAAACTTCGACTTACGGAGACTTTGAGTTAAAGAATTTTTTGTCCAAATAGGATTAAATGTTTTTTTTAGTATGTATTTTTATTTAAAAAAAGCCTCATGCATTAAACACATTCGAGACAGCAGGCAACACGAAGGCACGACTACAAATGCTGCAGGTTGCAATTGTAGTCGCGTAATTAGCTACTGAATTATTTTGAAGACGACAGCTACAATTGAAAAAATATAAACAGCTGTGTTTTTTACTATGTATTTACATTTCAGTGGTGCCACTATAATTTTTAATTTTTATAAATTTAACAACATGCATAATTGCAGACTCGTTCACAAACTTAATTTAAGCCTACAACAATATAAATACTTATTTATGATACATTTTTTAACGTAAAAACAAATGAATTTATTAAAAAACATTTAATCTATTTTAATTTTATTGTTTTTGGAACTCATAAAGAATATCATCTTCATGGCAGGTTGAATAAAAAATCCTAATATACAGTATAATCGCGAAAAAGTAAACTAAATTGTCCTAAGGGTTGTTAACTTTTTCGTCTTATTTATTAACTTTTCTAAATTGTAAAAAAATGCAATAATAAACATATGTACCTATATTTTTTTCAATGACTTAGTTTTCATCTGTACAAAAAAGAAACTTAGATCTAATATGTACCGGCTACAATTTATAATTAACTAGCGGGCCCGTTGCCTGCTTCGCACGGCAAAACAAAATAAGAAAAGAAACACACTTGTTTTTAATAAAGTTGGTTTTGTTCCCTATTATTCATTAAACAAAAAAAATTCACTCAATTTTTTAATTTTTTTCACAAAATATCAAATTTGAGATTATGTTACAAAATCATATCGCTCATTTCGTGCAAGACCGTCACAACTCAAAATTTGGCATTTTCGAGTTAGTAATGCAGAAATGTTCTTCTCCTAAATCTCTACAAATTGATCTAAGAACGGAGAGAATTATCGAAAAAATAACGGTAATACAGATGCTTGTGACGCTATGACCTCTCGTAACAAACTTGAGCAATTAACATCAACAAGGTCACATTTCAGTTTGTGTTTGGCATTCCTCTTGTACATGTGGTTTTCTTTGTAGCAAAAAAGAAACATTTGATTTTATAACTGTATTTTAGTGAAAGAGAAGGTAAAAAAATAATAGGTTGGAATCTTAAAAAGGCTCTGCTGTAAAGTTTCAAATTTTGAGTTGTGACGGTCTTGCACGAAATGAGCGATATGATGGATGCACTTGTAACAATCAGAACACTTGTTTAGCAAAACAATCGATTTTTATCTCATTAATCATTGTTTTTTTTTTAATTTTTTTTAACAAAATATTCAAATTAAAACGATGATTAGAACGAAAATTAATTTATTTTTATCAAATTACTCACCAAAAAATGCGAAGAAATTAATATTTTCAAAAATCGATTATGATAAGATCAATCACCAATGAAGTCCAAAGAGAAAAGAGAAATGATAACAAATTGCTATTTGCATCACTCCGTGCAATGCTCTCCAATACACAAACGACCAAAATGTATTCAATACTAATGAATGCTGTATGCGGTACAAAAAATGCCTGCGGCAAAAACACACTCACTTCACATGCGCACCGCACACACATGCGTTATCGGATTTCAACCAAACTTCATATAAATATATATGGGCCACTGCCTACGTAGTGTATAAGTTTGGTTGAAATCGCACGACGCGTTTATTATTAGTTCGGCGACGTACATATATGGACTTATTTTTATATATATAGATAATTATACAATCAGTCATGTATTATGTGTTACACCCAATTTTCACGATGATTTTTTCCCCTATTTTAAAATCACGTCTTTTTTTGTTTGATAGTGAGCGGGGTAGAGAAGTAAGCAGGGTAGAAAAAAAGACATGAATCGTATTTCTGTGTTTCTTTTTTGACATTCCTCTTTGCACTTATTTGTGTTTTTTAATTTCTGTTTTATTCTTATTTCAAAATGACATGTGCTTATTAAAATATAGAAATATAAAAAATTTTAATTAAAAAAAATTCAAAATATATCAAAATTATGTGGAATAACGAAATTTTAAATATTGTTACGAATAAGAAACTAAGAAAAAATCAGCTCTGACTGCAAAGAAAAGAAACATGGTGAAAATTTAACAAGTTTTTGGAAGTTTCTTTAAAAAAGAAATACAAAAAAGACATGTCTTTTAAATCATCGTGAAAATTGGGTGTTAGGTGCTACATATGACGTTTGTCAGAAAATTAATTCTTCAAAAATTTTCAGATAGCGACTTCTGGGTATTTTCTAAACATTTGCTAGCCATCCATTACTGACATTATTGTCTTTTCAGGTTGCAGTTAAACGAACTCGCGCTTAGCTATTGATATTGAAATTATAACAATGATTGCGCAATTACGTTTTCGATGCTTCAAGAAAACATTTGTACAAACTTGCTTTAAGATTGGCATATTTTGGTCTATGTAATGTTTTCCTGTATGCTTTTTCCTATGTATTCTTCAAAGCCTCGAAAATTTTGTGACGTTTCGTTTTTATTTTTGAGATGGCAACTTCAGATATACAATAATACAACGCCGATAGTTTTTCTTTAATGTATTTCTCAATTTTGTTTAAACTCTCAACTTTCAGCTTAAAATTTAATCTAATTTGTTATCGTTTGTACAAATCAGTACTTTTACTAATACGATCTGAAAAGTTAACTTAGAGTTAACGTTTAGAGCGGCACAGAAGCGCTAAAATTTGATTAACTTGACCGCAAGATTACTGTATCGCGATTCTACTGTGATTTTTTGGTTCAACGCACTAAGTTTATGAATTATAGGTCTTAAAGGTTTCAGAGCACTTTATCAATAGTATAGGAAGAAAAATATAATCTGAATCTTTAAAGTATTTGTATCATAATCATGGCCCAATTAGTAGGTCTGCTCGAAACGCCTGCTGGTTTTTTGTAGAGTTGTGTTTTTAATCATAATACATAGGCATAAATGGGCAAAATGTCAAAAGTTGTTTACATTTTTTATTATTGTTTTTTTAATATTCTTTTTGAATTGAAAAAATCGTTTTTCTAATTGTGAAGTTAAAAATAAAATATTATATTTGTGAAAAAAATTGTAAATAAATATTTTAATTTCCACAGACGAACATGTTGACCAAGGGGACACTTCTTCGATATCTGGTAAAGCATTACCTTTGTTTTCTTCAAACCCATATGCAGGCGGCGGAGGAAAGTTAGAAGTCTTTAATGTGTTGTTCAAATGATTACCTCCAGATTAATTTTTGTTACTGTTTGTAACATGCTGTGTACATGGTACTTTCGGCATCAAATGATAAATACATTTAGTCAATTCACAAGGTATCCTAACATGTCATATTGTCAAAATGTCCTAATATTTCACAATGGTTTAAAAATATTGTTGTACGGCTCAGCCGCTCAGCGCTGGACTTTTCTGATTAATTACGACAGCACAATAAACACAGCATGCAACGTTCTATTTATTTAAGACACTTTTTGTTAACAAACCAACAACAATATTTTTAAACCATTGTGAAATATTAGGACATTTTGACAATATGACATGTTAGGATACCTTGTGAATTGACTAATTGATGTTGCTGTATCATCACTGGGGCGGAGACGATACATGTTTTCCATTGTGTCCTTCTTTTAGTTTTTTATTCATTATTTATATTTTTTTGTAAAACTGTAAAACACAAACAGCATATACTGGTAGTAAAAATGTATTTATATTTAGTCAATTCACAAGGTATCCTAACATGTCATATTGTCAAAATGTCCTAATATTTCACAATGGTTTAAAAATATTGTTGTTGGTTTGTTAACAAAAAGTGTCTTAAATAAATAGAACGTTGCTTGCTGTGTTTATTGTGCTGTCGTAATTAATCAGAAAAGTCCAGCGCTGAGCGGCTGAGCCGTACAACAATATTTTTAAACCATTGTGAAATATTAGGACATTTTGACAATATGACATGTTAGGATACCTTGTGAATTGACTAATTGTTTCTATACATAAAATATAGCAAAAATCTTCCCATTGTCCTTTCGTTTTCATTTTCTTAATCGCACAATTGGTTCTAAGCACTTTTTATTTTAAAAAACTTATTTTACCAAAATTTTGATTGAAAATTTTTCATTAAACAAAATAAATACATAATAAAAACAAAACACATTTTTCTTGACAAAAGACAAGCTTTTGACATTTTTACCATTTGTATACACAAACAAAACGCGTGTTGTTTTTTCTATTGTTGCATTGTTGTAGTTGTGCGCAGACCTACTAATTGGGCCATGTATCATAATAAAGTCTTTCGAAACACATTTCATATGATGTATTAAATATACCGATTTATTAACCCCTTAAGAGGATTTGTCTTAAAATTTTGTCGCTATGTATAATAATATTTCCTTTAATATAATATGTTATAGAGAACACCCCAAGTTTTTATATGCTATATTTTTAGAAACTTCATCATATAAA
Organism: Pollenia amentaria; assembly: GCA_943735925.1. NCBI lineage: Eukaryota > Metazoa > Arthropoda > Insecta > Diptera > Polleniidae > Pollenia > Pollenia amentaria. The sequence goes on along the minus strand of OX031007.1, from coordinate 68,053,468 downwards.
ATTTTAAAGTTATTAGGGTTAAAAAAATTTTATTTTGGAAAACTTCACCATTTATTTTTAAGTTTGAGTTAAAGTATATGGTGGTAATAGCTTATGCACTTGTTACATATTCAAATATAGTAATATGTAAATATTTGAAAAGTGTTCCGGAAGCCTAAGAACCCGCAATACAGAAAAACTTTATTAATCAAAGTCCTAATAACTTTGGTAACATGTGTATATTATTGTTAAATAATTATTATTATATCGACATAATTTAAAGATAAAGCAAATTTAGTAAAAAAAAGTCAGTCAAGAGGTATGAGCATTTGAAATGGGCTCTTAATGGGTTAATAAATCGGTGTGCTTTAAACACCATGTGAAAAGCACTTTCAATTTTTCAATGATAACCATACTGCTAAAACTAAGAACGTTAGCGTGACAAACATCTTCCTATATAACTTCTTTTAAGGATACTAAAATGTAATAATAATATAGATTTGGTGGTGAGCCGCGCTTATATTCTTGTTTCAATCCGGTTCTTTGCTGTTTAACCAAAAAATTATTGTTATATATTATAAGCACTAATTCTTCTAATTTTTGATTATATTAGCAGCACTTTTTCTGTTTTGTAGCGTATAAAAATAGAAATTAGTTTAATTTGACTACAACGACAAAATTAGCATAGACAACAACCTGCAGCCATTTAGCCGTGTCGTCGTTAAAATAATCATTTCCATATACACACATGTATTCTATTGTTGACATATTGAAGTCGGTAGTCTGCTGTCTCGAATGTGTTTAAAGCATCAAATGGAAAACTACATACTTAAGGTTATAAAAGAACAAGCATATGTACTCATATACATTTTTTTCCACTTTTCGCAGTCCAGTTCACTAACGTCACTGCTTTCACCACAAGCTTTTTTATTACCCGCATTATGTCTAAAATTAAAAAAGCAAAAACTATTTACGCATGTACATGTGTAATAAACTTTTCATCAATTAATCTTTTTGCTCAATACCTCTGCTTCAATGTATCAAGCCAACATGTGCTTGCTGTAAAGTTCTCATCTCCAAAACGCTTTGCAAACTCAATTGCCTTTTCCTTTAATATTGCACCAGATATAGGCATGTTATGGCTTCCAGGTGCTGAATACCAATCGAGGACTGCTTTGACGAAATTTTTGAATTTTGGGGTCCTAACCCTTTTACTACATAAACGAAATCCAGATTCAAACGAGTTGATAATTGATTCCGTATTTTTGAAAATTTTTGACACCATGCTTGCCGGAATACCATATTTATCAGCTGCTTCCTTTTTCTTTAATCCATTTTCGACGTCTTTTATGAGTTTATATTTCTCATCAATTGATAAGCATTTTGAAAACACGTTTAGTTGCCATAATAATACAAAAATCGAATTCAACATTTACAAAAGAAACAAATTTGTAATTTCCCGAGAAAAATAAACCAAAATAGCATGTAAAATATACAAACCAGCTCAAACAACAAAAGAGAGTAAAACTAACAAACAAAAACAAAAAACCATTCAAACAAGCAAAATTCTTCGAGTTATAGAGTTCATGTGTATGTTTTTTGTTCCAGTTATGGAGAACTTCGACTTATGGAAGTTCGAGTTACGGAAGGAAAATTGTTTGTGATTTGTTCTTTTAACGCTTCTGCCAATCAAATTAGTTCGAGTTAGAGAAAATTCGAGTTAGAGAAGTTCGAGTTATGGAAGTTCGACTATCGAGTGCCTGTATTTTGTATTAAGTTTACCAAAAGTAAAAATATTATAATGGAACCATCAACTTCAGGTATTTAAGTACCTGATCATGGCCCAATTAGTAGGTCTGCGCACAACTACAACAATGCAACAATAGAAAAAACAACACTCGTTTTGTTTGTGTATACAAATGGGAAAAATGTCAAAAACTTGTCAGCTGTTAAGAAAATGTGTTATGTATTTATTTTGTTAAATAAAATATTTTCTATCGGATTTTTGCTAAAATAAGTTTCTAAAATTAAAAGTGTATAGAACTAATTGGGTGATAAAGAAAACGAAAACGATGGACCAATGGGAAGAGTCTTCCTGTATTTTATGTATAGAAACAATATATGTAAATACATTTTGCAAAATACTAGCAGGATTTGCTGTTTGTGTTTAAAAATTTTATAAAAAAACATATGTATGTATGTATGTAAATAATAAATAAAAAAAGTAAAATGCGGACACAATGGAGAACATTTTTCGTCACCTCCCCAGTGATGATGTAGCAACTTCAATGTACATATCTATCATTTGATTCCGCAAGTACCATGCCCACAGAATGTTACAAACCCCTAGCAGCCATAAGTGAAATCTTGGCTCTATTTGATATGAACAATTTAATAAACAAAAATTAATCTGGAGATTATCATATAAAAGGAACATTAAAGACTGCATTTTTGCTGCGCCGCCTACATATGGGTGTGAAGAAAACAAAGCAAGTGATATACCAGATATAGAAGAGGTGTCCCCTATGTCAACATGTTCGTCTGTGGAAATTACTAAATCTGTTTTTAAAAGAAAAATGTTGACATCAGTGTCTACGCTCGGTTCTATAACTAAAGAAGAGCCTGAAGTTGAAGAAATTAAAATTACAGAAAAGTGTGGAATGAAATATATTGAAAAAAATCTCGTGTCTTAATAGTATTTATATTAATAAAGAATGATAATAAAATGCATCACGTTCAAAATGATATTAAATGTAGAAGATTTCAGATAATACCATGAAATAACTTGCAAAATGTGTTTTACACACAACACAATAACGCATTTTAATGTTCTATACTATGATTTTAATATTATTACACATTTTGTCATTATTATACTTATGTATTTAAAATTGTTGTTCACAATTTTTAAATTTCAATTGTATTATCACAATAAAAAAACAATTTCTCAAAATGAAAAAGCATATTAAAAAAAGTAAACAATTTAAAAAATGTAAACAACTTTTGACATTTTGGCCATTTATGCCTATGTATGATGATAAAAAATACAACTCTTCAAAAAATCAGCAGGCGTTTCGCGCAGACCTACTAATTGGGCCATGTACCTGATTTAATAATTTTTGTTTTGATAAATGTTTTGAAAACTTTTACTGCCTGGCCCACTATGTCGACAAGAACATTTCTTTCTTATATTTATATTGAAAACAAAAACAAATTTAAATTTGTTATTATTGTTTTCAATATAAAAATGCGAAAGCAATTTTCTTGTCTACATTGTGGGCCTGTCAGTTAAATTATTTTTCTCTAAAAATTCTCCATAAATGTGGTATTTTTTTACACTGAGTTTCAAAAATTTAATGGCAATATTGGGTAAATTTTACTGGTTGCTCTTCTTGTATGAGATTTCTGCTTATAAATCCAACAAATAAATCTTGCGGATGAGATGGTTTTTTATTGTACTGTATTGTATAATATGTTATAGTATTGTGTGATATTCTATGGTAATTTATGGATTGTTAGGATATTTTATGGTATATTATGGGTTGTTATGATATGAAATTGAATGGAATGGAATTGTATGGTATTCTTTGATATTGTATGAGTTGTTATGGCATGGAATTTAATGATATGATACGGTATGATATTGTATTGCGTGGTATGGTATGATACTGTGTTTTTCTACTAGGTTCAATTATTGTGAAAAAAAAAACTCCAGTTGCTTAAAATATACGTGAAAACGGCGGTATATAATAAAGAGTGGTGATTTTGGGGCGTGGCAGACAAAATAACTTTACAGTTTTAGAAACTCAATTGATATATCTTTCATTATAGGGCGTGACTGGAGCAAATTTTCTGTTTGTTTTTCAGTGAGTTCGACCTGGATTAATTTATTATGTATGTGAAAAATATAAAGGGGGCCCAATTTGAAGCGTATATTTAAAGTGAGTATACTTAAAGCTAGACGTATAACGTTTCTATTTTGCCACGGGCAGGAGGATCCGAGATGGCAAAATTTGATTAGAGATGACTAACAGTGAACAAAAAACTTAAAGGGCGGTATCATTTTTAGAACCACCCTAGAGCATATATTGGGCAATTAATCGTGAGGTTTGATTTATATTGTAAAATTAAACACATAAATTTAAAAGTGAAGTCAAAATTTTTATTATCGGTTAAAAGAACAATTTGTATAACTTAATGTTTGAACATGATATCATGTAAATGTTGGCCATGACTACTTCTGAGGTGGTCCATTCAGACGCTTAAGTTTTGGGCGATTCGTTCCAGCATAGCGACTGGTATCTCGTGAATAACACGAGCAATATTGGTTTCCAAAGCATTAATCGTATCTGGCTTATTCCTAAAGACCTCAAACTTTACATATCCCCAGAGAAAATAGTCCAATAGTGTGATATCGCACGATCTAGATGGCAAATTTTTCGTAGGAAAACGTGAAATTAAGCGCTCACCAAAATGATTTCTCAACAAGGTCATTGTTTCACGCACCGTATGGCTCGTAGTGCTGTCTTGCTGAAACGAGAGCTCACAGATAACATACACTCGAATTTCAGGAAACACTTAGTCTGTTAACATGGTGCGATAAAACTTACCATTGACGGTAACATCTGATTTTCCTAAATTTGGAAGAAATATAGACACAATGATTCCTTTAGCCAATACGGCAATTTTGTTTATTAACGTATCGACTGAGCCAGAAATGTGATAAAACACCGAATTTTCATTGAATTTTTTCAAAGCTCAGTCACAACAATTTTGAGATGCTGTTGTGGTGTGAGTCTTTCGATGATGATTTGCCAAGCGATACTGAACAAAAATGACAAAGCAGTTTTATATGATCACGCGTGATCTGTAAAAAATGCACATTTAAAATCAATCCTAATGATTAATCACCCTATATATGTATGTTTGCACTAAACCTCTGCACAAATGCATTTAAAAGCCGTTTCAAGACATTCGTTTGTTTTTTAAATACTAATTGTCGCTCACTCTTTGCTAACGAATCAAATGCTATGTTGTGAAAAACACATATAACAAAAAATAAATAAAAACACACAATTGCAAATTAATTGTAATTACACAGTACAACACATGATTTGCCAACTCAATTCTGTGAACTGTATGTGAAATTAGACCCAAAAAGAAGAATTTCTGCATCATTCGTTTTGTCTTCTTACCTGCGATTTGAAGTTAGTATCGATTTGAAGTTAGTACTATCGTATAGGGGAATTTATCACGTTTTAGGCCCTGTTGTTTGACATAGCTCGACAACCCCTAGCCCAATTTAGTTGAAATAAATTTTAAAAAATTAAGAATTACAATTCCCTTAATCTGTTCATATATTGTTTTCCTATACAAGTAATACTTTCGAAGTTAAAAATGAATGTATGAAGGGAAAAAATTATTTTTTGCCTAAAAATTTAAATTTTTTTTTTAAAAATACATAAAAAATCCAAAATGGAAAAAAGTTTCAAGTCTAGTTATTTTTTCGCAAAGTCACATAACCTATGAGCAAAATGAGACAAAGATCATAAAAATCGATGCACGCGTTTCGCTTTTATTCGCAATTGAGTAAAGGTATGAATTTCAAAAATCAGTTATAGCCACCACCCTTAAAATAAAAATATAAATTAAAAAATTATCATGCAAAAAAAAACTTTATTTATAAAAACTAAATGAAAATAAAATAATATGCAATTAATACGCAATTATAATATGCATAAAAACAAAATTTAGAACATTTTTTCAATTATTGGCAATATCCATCCTTGTAGAAGTTGACGCTTGTGGTTCTGATGATCTTGTTTTCTTCGTAGGTTGTTCATATTCATGGTCTGAGTCTGTATCGTCATCCGAGATACACATACTATTCAAGGGCGTGTTTCTTTCACTGTGTCCACCAATTTCAATGTCTTCATCTTCGGTGCTTTCTTCAAACTGCATAATTGTGGAACTCCACCAACAAACCTCCGCAAGCAATGCATCCAATTTTTTGCTTTTGAACCGCTTTTCAAATGGCATGGTCACCTGGTGGAACCTCTCTCCTTGTTCGTCTGATTCCTGAGGTGATTGTGCCAAAAAAGTATCGAGGTGGTGGTGCAAGAAATGCAATTTCAGCGTCATGGATGCACCGATTTTTTCGAAATAAAACAGCAACCTGTCCACTCGTTGCTGTATCTCTTCTCGCTGGACACGGTTCTTTCCTAGAACGCCTTCTATTACTTCTTTCAATGCGTTCCATGCATGTTGGTGGTCGTGATGCTCTGAAAGCAAATGTGTGAAAGAATCACTTTTGATCAATTTCCGAATATCAGGTCCATTGAGAATACCTGTTTTAAATACATAAGAAAAACGAAAAAATTATTGGTAATGCGAATGTATAGAAATTAACAAATTTAGATATGACAATATTGAAATACAGAGTACGATACGTACCGTTTTTAATTTTCTCATCACTGAGTTTCGGAAAGATGGATTTCAAACAGTCAAAGGCGCCGTTAACTTTTTTGACCACCACTTCAACGAATTTCCCAGCTATTCCCAGTTTCATGTGGAGCGGTGGCAACAAAATATCATCCAGGTCCTTTATCATAGGTTCATTGCGTAATTTTAATTGTTTGTTGAGCTCGGGAGTTCTTCCTTTCCAATCTTTACATTGATATTGATTTCCTTTGTATCGTGAATCCCAATTACAAAGGAAGCAGAAGTATTTTGGATATCCGCCCTTTTCTATAATCCCTTGTAGTATGTTGACCACCTTCAGATCGCAACAAATGTTCCATTTGTGTTCATCGTATTTGATTTTCTTCAAAATTTCGCCCAATGCTTCATACGTTTCCTTCATAGTTGTGCTGAATCCCAATGGAATGCATGGTTTTTTATTTTTTTTGTGCAGCAGCACAGCCTTCAAACTAGTAACTGAACCATCGATGAATAAACGCCAGTCGCCAGCGATATAATCCATTCCCAATTTTTTCACTAAACCTGGGATATCATGGCAGTACGTGAACGTATTTGCTTCGTCAACGGAATAAAATTTCTGAAAATCAGCTTGGCGTTGTCGGTATGATGTTGCGCTGACATTTTGCTGTGTGAGTTTTCTTCTCTTCAAAAATGATGTCAGCCATTCGGAGTCGTGTTGTGATAGTCCCAGCTTGGCCACAATGTAATCCATTTCGATTTGTGGTAGCGGTTGTGGTGCACTATTTTCAATATCGGGTATCCAATCAGCATCATCCAAATCGGTCGGATTGGTGAAAACGGTTTCGGCGTAAAATTTGCACCACTTAAATCTGCTTCATCGAAATAATTACAATACGCGGTTTTGAATTGCTCAGTAAACAAATTTTTTCGATCTTTTTTATGTATTTTTCGGACGAAATGACCACAAACGTAACAATATTCATCCAAATATGGGCACTTGTTGTTTTCCATATTGATATATTTTATGTTTTGTTGTTATTCACTTTTAAAAAACTGGAGAAAAATCACTTTTACTGTTCGCGTTCGTCGGCACTGGCTGAATGCCAAAAATCGATCAATGCACACCTATAAATACTACGTATTTTTGAATATTTTACTGCCAGGTACTTATAAATGGGCGCATATTTTAAGGGCGGCTGGCTATATACCTGATTCAGCACTTGTACGTTTCAAACTGTGCAAAACTTTCCAAATAATGACCACCCTTAAATGTGGGTGCAATTTCTGTAAAAAAAATCATATAGGTAGCCACCGGAAAAACCCAAATAATAAAAAGGTCCACTTTCCGTTTAATTGTCCACGTACATTTATTACCGCAATCATAAAAATCAAATAACCTTTTGTTTATTCCTTTTTTTTTAATTCTCAGAATCATGAAAAAGGTGTCAATGTTTTCTCCAAATAATGTTGTGCATATCTCGAGCAAATTTACTCAATTGCGAATAAAAGCGAAACGCGTGCATCGATTTTTATGATCTTTGTCTCATTTTGCTCATAGGTTATGTGACTTTGCGAAAAAATAACTAGACTTGAAACTTTTTTCCATTTTGCATTTTTTATGTATTTTTAAAAAAAAAAATTTAAATTTTTAGGCAAAAAATAATTTTTTCCCTTCATACATTCATTTTTAACTTCGAAAGTATTACTTGTATAGGAAAACAATATATGAACAGATTAAGGGAATTGTAATTCTTAATTTTTTAAAATTTATTTCAACTAAATTGGGCTAGTGGTTGTCGAGCTATGTCAAACAACAGGGCCTAAAACGTGATAAATTCCCCTATACGATAGTACTAACTTCAAATCGATACTAACTTCAAATCGCAGGTAAGAAGACAAAACGAATGATGCAGAAATTCTTCTTTTTGGGTCTAATTTCACATACAGTTCACAGAATTGAGTTGGCAATCAATTAACTGAAAAATGTTGTACTGTGTTAGTGTGTTATAAACGACCAAATACGAAGTGTAAAGAGTACGGAATTTACATCAAACAGCAACAAAGCAAAACAAATCACACTAACTAAACCAAATCACACGAAAGAACTGTAGCAAAAAAAGGTGATAAGTATGAATTATCTTGTTTTTTTTCTTCAATTATTAGGTATGACTAGCTAGATTTGTATGACGCAAAAAACAATTAAATTATTTTATTATTACCAAAACATATTATCAAATATTTAATTAAAAGTAAAAAAAAAATTAAAAGGTAATTCTTTTAGTTGCAAAATTAATATAAAAATAATACATACAACGATCAAAATCTGAGAAACAATCGGCAATAAACATCAATATCACACACTGTGAATTGAAAAGTTTACCGTACATAACTGTATTATAGGCACACAATTGTTGTGTGTTGTTTTTTCGTTCAAATCAAATTATGGATTGAGTTGGCTTATTTAAATCCAACTACTGCTTTACACTGATTTGTTTGAAACGAACTACTGTTTTAACATTGATTTGGTTTTTCATAATGGATCATTCGAGCTGATTTAAAAAAAAAAAATTACAGTAGTTGACACAACAATAATTTGGTGTTGACAAACAAATGCATTCGTGCAGGGGTTTAGTTTGCACATATCGCAGTTGATCACAAAGAGGGTATTATCAATATTTTTAATTTTTCACTTTTTGGAAAAAATCAACACGTAATATTCACATATTCCCGCTGGTTGGTAATTAAACGTTTGGCCTTAAAATAAAAAATGCATTAAAAATGCATTTAATCCATATTTTCCCAACGTTTCGTGAATGTTATGTTCACTTTATCATGGGATTCGTCTATATAAATTAAAGAAAATATATTTAACAATAATATTACAACAAACATTTTTCAACAATTAATTATGGCTTACAATAAGAAAAATTAATTTGTTATTACATTGAACAATAATTTGTTGTAGACAAACATAAAAAAACATTAAACATGAAATATTAAGTTAAACACAAACTTAAAAAATTATATCACAGGTTAGATATTGCAACACAGTAACTGGCATTAATGTTTTGTGTGTCTTCTTTTAAGTTCATTGTCTTTTTTATTTTCTGTTGTATCCTTAACGTCTCTATTGTGAATCTGCTTCCAAAACAAATTTTTAAATTTTGAGTTAATACCCTCTTTATGATTAAGTGCGATATAAATTGTCTCTTCTTTTTTATATAAAAAATTTTTTCTATCAATTTTTTTTTTAAAAACTTTTTTTACTAAATAATGGAAGTTATTCCAAAAAATATTAATATCAATAATAATGGGCTTCCCCGAATTAATCCTTAGTATGCCTTTAATTCAACCCACTGTGTGTTGTAGAATATAATGTAGTCCTTCCTAATGGATTATACTTTTTTACTCGTTTTATTTAAATTTAAACTTAATATTTGTAGTTTATAACTATTTTACATTAAATGCAAACATAAATTAAAACAAATTGTTTGTTTTAAAGTCTTTTATTACACAAATGCATTTTTGTATTTATGTATGTGCCCTATTAAATCGCATTGCCGTTGTAACGACAAAATGACTTATGTGCTCTGGAAAAAGTTGTAAAGTCATACAGATTAAAAAAAAAAATTACTTGCGAAATTTAAAAAAAACTTTGAAAATGTTGCTTATAAGAACCTTCAACCAGTTAAGAAAATTTTGGAAAAAGTGCACATAAGACGTTTTTTATGCACAATTGTAAATGCGCAGGATATTTTTATAAACAGAAATAAAAAATATATTATTTGTATGTGAGTGTGCATATGATTTTTTTAATGTATTATTATGCATAAACAAACTTTATAAATTTACAGTCAATAAAAATTTATAACTTAAATATGGCAAAACAGAACATAAAACAACTAAAAGCCATAAAATATGTTTTAAAAATAAATTTTATGCTGTTCCATAGGACGTATTTGTATAACATGTTATGAATGGGTTAAGTAGATGTTTTAAATTTCTATATATTCTCTAGTTTTGTTTACGAGTAGTCACAGTGGAATCGATCATAAAAAATATACTAATAATCATAAAGCAAGAAAAGAGGAAATTCTAAACTACGGATCCAACCTATTAATTTAACTGAAGAAAATTAAAAGATTTAGTTTGTTGTGCTTAATTCCCCTTTTTTAATAATTGAAAAAACTACTGAAATTTATTGTTGGAGGATAAGCTGTTCCTATGCGCATTTCACTGGTTGCTTAGGCCAGATCATCAGGAAACGTTCTCCTAAATAATTTTAGAAAAGCCAAAGCTATCAGCAAACAAGAATACAGAGGGAATGAGAATGACCTACATACACTTATAAAGTCTTATTTGCAACGATATCAAAGCTTAAACAAAATATCAACAATAAAACAGTGACTTTATCTTTTCTTAAAGAAAAATTTTTTAAATTAAATTATTTAATTAGTAATACGATAAAGATAACAGGTAAGAAAGTATAGTCGGCCAAGCCCGACGATGTGATACCCTCCCTACACTATAGAACTTAACATTTTTTTTCGAGAGTGAACCCTATTTTGGACCAATGGACAATCATGTTATGTTATGGGGTAAAGATTCATGTTAAAGTTATTTGTGTCGAATATTATTTGATATCTTCATCTATATGGGATTTTTTTGCCTTTAAATTATTTCAGGAAGGGGGTTTATATTGTGCCCATTGTTAACATTGTGCCCAACACAACATTTTGTCATGACATATCAGCTATCGCAAAAGTTATATTTGCCAATTGTTATGTCAATACCAACACTTATAACACAGAAAAAATTCAAAATTGTCTCCACTCACCAAATTCAAAGAATCAATCAAACAATTTGTTGATTTTGCACCTATTACAAAAATGATTATATTGATTACTAAAAATTGTAACAATTGAAAATTTTGAATATTTTTTTCAATAAAGAATATTTTTAATTTTGATTAAAAAACTATGCCGTTCAAAAAAATTTGTTAAAGGTTTGGACAATTCCCAACAACAATTCTACAATTTTAAATCATTTTATTTTAAACGAAAAAAGTCAATTAAGATTTTTTGTTATTTAATTACGGTCTAAGTTGTAAAAAATAAACCCTTTATTGACATGCTTTATTTTTTATAACTTAGGCCGTTAATATTTAAATCAAAATTTTATTTCAAAACAACTAAGATGTTAATTAAATTAAAATTAAATTTTTTATTTTCTTTCAACTAAAAAAATAATTGATTAATTATCACAATTATTAAATTGAAATACTTTTTAAACAATTTTTTTTAATTGATAAAAAACTACTGATCATTTTTTTGTGAAGGAAGTTATGGCATTTAAAGCTTTGGGAGCTAATATAGACCAATTCCAATAAAATTAGGTAGAGTAATTTACATTACAATAAAACAAGTTTGAACCAAATTTAGTTTAAATACCAACATAATAAAATGGTTTATGGGCGCTAAGACTCTATTCCCGAAAGAGGCTGGTATGTGGGCTATGTGAAATTATGGACCGATTATCACAATTTTTAGCAAGCTTGATCCTTGTGACAATTTAAAACTATGTATGTGCCAAATTTCATCAAATTATCTCAAATATTTTGACTCTACGAAATAGTTCCCAGGTGCAACATCTCCCAATGAAATAAATCCCAAAAAAAATTAAATAAGTCCCAAACTGGAAAAAAGAGAAAAATCCCAAAAAAAATTAATAATTCCCAAACCAAAAATTAACCAAATCTCAAATTTGGGCAATATATCATAATAAAATAACTCCCAAAGAAATTAATGAAATAACTCCCAAGAACATTCCATTGAAAAGGAATGAAATAAGAGCCAAAAAAGAGCTCCCAGACAAAATGGATGTTATATCCAATATAGGTGAAAAAGGTCCGAAAATAATAAAAAAATTTATGTTCAAATTTTTATGCCAAATCATTTTAGTTAACTTTGTAAATATTATCGGAATTAAGAAGTTTGAACATTTCAGATGTCAGATTAAAGTTGTGAGACATATATTTCCATGAATACGCTTTATTTTTTATCTTTCAACAACGATTTTTGTTCAACCAAAAACAAGCTGTAAAATATATCTACTATTACTTAGTTATTGCTATGTACACTAAGAAAATGTACCCCCTAAATTTGCCCCTAAATGAAATAAAACCCCCTAAATCTGGAGGGGAGGACCCCTGACCTGGAAACTCTCCCAGAGAGAGAGAGAATTATATAAAGAGAGATAATATTATTATTTATTTTCCTGGAACACATGTTTCACTCTTTTGTATTCCCCTTTGTTAATAGAAGCACTCACAATTAAAAAACACCAGCAGAATGGCCCAATATGGTTTTCGTTATCATTCAACTTTGAAAAGTTTATGTATTTAACTAAATAATTTTACCAAAACGAATATACGGGAATTTTGCTCCTTTTTTTTAATTATTTTAATCACGAAAATAAAAAATGTTTGTTTTTCGTCTTGAAGTGTTGTTGTTGTTACTATACAAAATATGAAAAACAGGCTTTTATGGATTCAATATTTAGCAATGTTAACTTAACATCTTTCAATTAAAATGGATATGGAACAATGATAATTTTAAATAAAGACTGCTTTTGCAGAAATTTACTATGATTTTCAATTAACATTACGCCATGTTAACTTAACATTAATATTTCTTTCTGTGTGTAATATCCCAATAGCGGATGGGTAACTAAAGAACAAGAAGCAGAGGACCCAAACGTCCATTTATATAATTTTAATTACTTCTCTGCTTTACTAATGTAAAATTGTATTTAAATCGAACAATTAATTCAAAAATTTACATGTTTTGCTCCATTATGCACTCATGTATGGTTAAAAATATTGGCAGTTAATACATCCGGAGAAAAAAAAATTGCAATATGGTCACCTCCAGCAAAACTAATTTTAACGAAATTAAAAAAAAAAGTGAACCATAATATTGTCATCGGCAGCCATATTATTGTTAAATTAGTCCTCCATCAAGAAACCACAAATATATTATGGTTACCTGCTAAAAGAAATTTCCTATGCTAGTCCCGCGAAGCTCTACGCTTGTCTGCAGAAAAGAAACCAGAGTATCTGGTGATAGACTAGCTCATTAGCAACTAGTCTTCCGGGGCACCCCATGTTATGATTAATAATAACAAAAATATGGTCAACACTTATAATAGTATGGCTGTTTTTCAGCCATAGCATGTTGCTCTTAGAAAAGAGGAAAATACTATTGCTTATTTAAAAAACAAACTATTTTCATATTTAACCTTAAAATGTTTAGAAGCAACCAAAATATAGTTTTGGCTTCCTAATGGAAGACTTATTTCAGTATAATATGTTTGCCGTTGACAATAATATAATTTAATCATCAAATGTTAATAAAAATTCGTTAAAAATTTTTCGTTGTAGGTGACCAATTTGAAAAAGGTTTTTTCTCTGCGTGTAGCTTTTGTCTGTGTTAAAGTATTAGTATTCTGAAAAGCTTTTTGTGTGTATCTGCGTGTTTATGGTGTTTTTGTTAAAATTTGTCACAATATTTATGTTTCGTTAGTGCAATAGTCGTAAATCCTGTAAATCCAGCCAGCCAGCCATCTCTATTTTTATCCAAACAGTTTCATGCAAGCTGTTGCTCGGAAATAGCCCATATTTTTAACGAACTATTTTACCCCCATAAACTCTTTCACAACTCGCCAGGCTATTACCCCTCTACCGCCAAGTATTTTATGCAGTTACGCAGAGTTTTAAATAGTTGTGTTCTTTACTTTAGTTACTTTTTTTAAAAAAGATTTTTATTATTTTAACAAATAGAATCTGGGAATGTTAGTTCGATCTTTACGAAACAAATAAATTCTGATAGTGCATAGAAAATATTTCTGGAAAATATTGAAGGAATAAGACTAATAAATTATTATTTGACTTAGAATACACATTCGAATTAATATGTAAAAAAACTTATGATTTTTATTATTATTAAAATTCGTATTCGTTTCGATTTTATTTGGGTTAAAATGTAATTTGGCAGTGCCATAGACTAACATGGAGTGTCAGGGGGCCTCTTGCATGGATTGTTTGGATGGATGGTTCGGCGGGATTGTTTGAAACAATTCAATTTTTTAAAGCTCGAAGTCAATGATGACAATTTTTCGTCCTCTACCAGGGATCGAACCTGGAGTGCTTGGTCTTGTAGGCAAGCACTTTAACCACTACACCACGTCGCCACAAAACAAGCCATTAAACAAGTAAATGTTCTATATTCGGCTGTGCCGAAACTTTGGTACCCTCCACCCAGGGTTAGAATATGTCAGGAGTGGGTTACAATTTACCATAAGTCTAATATGATATCCCCTGCTGAAAATCACTTTAGTACGCATAAAACGAATGAAGATTTATTTTTGATTATTAAGTTTTATATGACTAGAAATGAAATCATAAAACTTTGTGATGATCGGTCTCATATAAAGCGTTCTCTTGAAACACACTTTAATATGCCTAACCCTGCAGCGAATTATAATACGGTGAAATCACTATGTGGTGAATGATTTAGAGATCCCATATAAATCGCCCTTCTGAAATATTCTTACTGTTGGTGGAGGGCACTAAAGATTCGACAGAGCTGAATATTGCACATTAACGTTTTATGAGATTTAAAGTGATTTGCGGAAAGCAGATTTATATGGAACATATTGTAATTTGTGGGCTGATTATTACAAAATTGCATGGTATTATTTCTCGATATTGTGGTGAATATCATGTTGTTCGTAACGGCTAAGTTGTATAAGTTTTTTTTTTCGAGAATTTACTTTATATGAGGCCTTTTGTAGAAAATGAATCGATCTTTCTAGTCTAATGGAACTATGACAGAGCAAACTTAACTAAAATACCAATATTCGTTAAAATTAAAGACGTACTAGGGTGTTTTCCAAGAGTGGACTTTTTATGGGGCCTTTGGTAAATTATGGATCGATCTTTACGAAATTGAGTATAATGATTTATAGTGCAACAATCGGTGCATTCCGCCACAAATTTATATTAGTTGTTGTAACAAAAATATATTGCTTTTGTAGGGTGTTTTCCTGTTAAGCCGATTGTGCTGTAATACAATCCCAAACTGCTAAGGGACACTAGAAACAATTTGCTTACACAATTTTTGTTTTCTTGTGAGCCGTTCTATCGAGAGAGTGATTTCCACAGACGAACATGGCTGAATTGACTTAAGATTGCTCAAGGACCAAAAAAAAACAGAGAAACCTCCTATAACGGGCACCTCCCATAACCGGCCAAATTTTGTTAGTCCAAGCTGTTTATTAATTTTTCCATACTAGTTTAAAAATGTTATTATATTTTGAAAAAGTTATACCAACAGGAGTTATACACTATTAGTAGTTCTTCTTTTTTAAACTCTGCTTCATATTTGTGTAAATGCCAATTAAATTGGCGATTCGTCTTTTAACGCAAAGGATGACCAAGGAATTGCTCCTTATTTGGAAAAGTTGTTCGTTTAGCTGCTTTAGACCCACAAAATCGCATTGGAAAAGCTGGATTCTCATCAACTAGTTATAATCTTCCGGATTGGATGCCCACTTGTAACGTATGCAAATTTAAATGATTGGTTCGATCAATTAATTGGCTTTGACGAATTCTGAAAACTAGATGAGGCTTTCATCTACACTGAAGATGACTACGTTGAAATATTAAACTCAAGCGCAGTGGTGGAGAGTGGTCAGTCTTAAGACTGTAAAGACGAGATGCATGTCGAAATATCTGATTTCATAAATTCCTATGATGAAGCATTAAAACAAATTACCCGTTTGAAGAATTTTGCCAGAGAAGTCTTTGTCTCATTTCAACACATCAAAAACATTTAAAATCTTTTTAAAACTGAACAGTTCAAAAAAAAAAAAGTTTGATGCAGAAAAGTTTATTTATTAAGTTCGATTTTAGGAAAAAGCAATTAATGCATTCTATTAAAATCTGTCGATAGTAGAAATCATTGAATTTAGAAAAAAAAAGTTCGCTTAAAATCGAGAATTTAAAAAATTTGCATGTGTGTGAATGCTAAAAAAAAAACAAAAGAAAGCAAAACAACTTTAATCCTATCTTTGACATAGCAGTTGCATGTATCGTATTTGTACTAGGCCGGACTACTGCTACCATTTTTCTCCTTCCATTTTTCCAAATTTTAAAGTCTTCATTTTGTTTATGTTTTTGGGTGCATTTGTTGACTTTTACTTTTGGTTTATTTTTGTAAATGGAATATTTTTTTTTGGGCGTCAATTGTGGTGCGGAAATATTTGGAATTTTGTGTGTTGACGATAGGAATAGTTATAGGTTTGCGTTGCATAAAGAAACCCCGCAGAGCTGGGGAACGTTTGAGGACTAGTCAATTTATTAGTCACTTAAAGGCACTGTTGGGTGTCAGAATGGATTGTGTTTTAATTAGAACTTAACTCATTGCCAAGAAAGTCTTCTTTTTGTATTACCGAAGAATGTTCAATTGTAAAGACTTTAAGAAGGCAAATTTGTAGTTGGTTTCAGAACTGCTGGGTTATGCATTTGTAAGTATTACAGAGCCATATTGAGTTAGTACTTCAGTTTAACTTTATGGCTTGTTGTCAACATTTGTTGTTCGTTTTAAAATTTTATTCATTTATTTTACTCTTCTATTTTTTTTTTAAATTTGTATAGTATTTATTTCCATTTGCCACATTTCAATATTTAAAGGATTAAATGGAGTCTGAGCATAAATTTTTGAAATAAAAACTATTCGTATTAAAATCATTTTATTTTATAAAATAGACATTTCGTGAGTAGGGATATTGGTTTAACTGTATCCTATTTGTTTATTGTGTTTGTCGTTGTTGTGTGTTATTGTTGTTAAATAGTATAAATACAATATAAACATTTCATTCCATATGAATATTGCGGCAAACTTTCCATAAAAATTTTCACTCCCGCGTACTAATGAATTTGATTCTGATGTAGTTTCAAATATAAATGAATGCAATAATATGCAGTTGACTTAAACAAGTTTGCAGTAGTGTTCATAAAAATAAACTTATCGAATGTGGTTATACAAATTTCGACTTACAGAGTAATATCTCTTCTATGGAATAGCAAATACCTGCTTGCTAAAGCTTATCTGCCTACCCGGTATTTAACCGGGCGCAAGGATTTTCTTATCTCTAGTGTAGGTTAGGTTCTATGGGCAGCCGTAATCAAGCACAGCTCACCCGGGCCCATTAATAAGTTCCCTTTGTGTAACCATATTCCAACGTCTCTCAAGACTGCTATGTTAACTGGCTGATAATATTCTCACTCAGCCACACGGTTGATTCAATGAAGGTGTGCATTCTCTACAAATCAATATCAGAGAGACAAGTTTTGTGCCCAAGGGTTCTTCGGCCAAACAGTTCAAGTCTTAGATCCCTGAATGCCAGACAACGAAAAAGAAGATGTTCCGTTGACATTTCGAAACTCCTAATTTTACATTGGTCATTGTAAAGGACCCCTAGCCTTTGGGAGTTCTTTCCAATAGGCTAGTGGCCAATTATAACCGCAACTAGTAATTTTTCATCTATGATGTCCCAGATTTACCTGGTTGCCCCACAGGTAGTTTCATCAAACCATCTCTGACTGGCAATAAAATTAAACTCGTGCGCAATAAGTTCCTTACTCCTTGGGAGGAAAACACCTATATTATATGTTGAAGCGTTCGATTCAAAGTGGTGTCTGCATGAGCCAACAAGCCAGCCATATAGTTTCCATATATGTTCCTGTCTCCGGGGACCCACTAAAGGGTAACCAATGAATGTCTCGCTTTCTCCTTCAGCGACATCTGGCATTCTTGGACAACTTTTGATGTGATGAACAGGTGATGTGATGACCGCCTTACCATCGGTAATGATGTGAATATTCCTTCCAGATATTTAACCATACCGGTTGTGTCTCGCAACTATATAAATGGCCAATATCTTGGACTGAACGATACTGCTGTGGTCCGACAGCCTTATAGGAATGCATAAGTTTAGCTACTTGGAGTATATGCCTGAACCGACGTCATACAGTGTTTCAGACTCGTCAGTGAATATCTAAATCATATTCGCGGGAATTTCTAGGTCATCATAGTGAACCAGGTTATCCAAAGTGCTCATGATGAAGCCAAGCTCAAAGATAAGCTCAGGTATGACATAATCAACGTCCATGTGACAATTTATTTTATACAGGATTTTAGCAGGTCCGATGTTGTAATCTCTCTATATTTAAGTGGCCCTTAGACTTGCCGCAATGTTTGCAGCTAACTTTTTCGCCAAAATGTCTGATGGTAACAAGTTCAAAATCGTAAACAATTCCTTAGAGGGGGTTGTCCTAATGGCACCTGTTGCCGTTATTGCCATCATTCTAATTATACGTTCAAACTGATGGATGACTCTTCCCCTTGAGCCCCAACCACCAAACAGCTGCACCATAGAATTGAATGGGTATAGTCAGTATACATTCCTCGGGCAGAATCCCCAGTTTAGGCCAATGGCCCCTTTACAGCAATATAATGTAGTTGCCGCCTTAGTAGTCCTGGCATCTTCCAGTTCAGTTCGCTGTCCAATATATTTGGCATGGATAATTATCGGTTAGTTTCAGTGAGACCCCATTAATTTTCGGGATAATAAATTTGGGAATTTTGTATCTCCTTGTGAAAAGTATCAGTTTTGTTTTGGCAGGATTTACATCGAGTCCGCATTCCTGTTACCATTTTATTCAGACAAAAGTCTGGGATTCTTACCCATAGCCATAACTGCAACTGGTGATAGAACACCTCCTTGCGTGGTGCCCCTAGTCGCATTTTTGGAAATGTTCAAGGCGTCCAAGTTAGATTCGATACGCCTGAAGTGCAAGCCACTACTGAGAAATTGAATGATCGCTGGGACGATGTCCAAAAGTCTAATAGTGCCAATAATCGATTCAGGTTTGACGTTATTGAAAGCTCCCCCAATATCCAACAATTCAACTAAAGAGAATTCCTTGTAGTGCAGGGATCTCTATGTGTGGCCAATAAGTGAAGGGCAGTTTCAGCTGACATTCCTTTCGTAAAGGCGTGTTGAGCCCCTGACAAGGAATTATGTTCTAGCGATGATCTTATATCTTTAATCGCCTCCAGTGTTTTCAGTAGAAAGAAGGATAGACTAATTGGTCTAGAGTCTTAAGCCTTAGATTGAGATGTCTTTCCTCCCTTTGGGGCAAGGACCGGAAAACGTTTTTTTTTTATGTTTTTAAAAAAATATTTATCATTGGTGTTCGAAAAATATTTTAAATTGTACAATAACCAAAAATAGATAAAAATATTTTGTTTGATATTGTTTCTTAAAGTTCAAAATAATAAAGTTCTTAAAAAAAACGTTTTTGAGAAAAATATTTTTTTTTTGTTCTTTTGTACAAAAAATTACGAACCGAAAACTTAATTTTTCTTTTTAAAAATTTAAAAATCATGCGTACAAAATAATTTTTTTTTTCATCAGTTTAAAAAAATAAAAGCAAACACAAAAAAAAGATATTTATTTTTTCAGTACAATATTATTTTGTACATGAAAAAAAAAGAACCGAAAACTTAAAATTGAATTTTTTTAATTGACAAAATTTAAACTCATACGTACAAAATTATAGTAAAAAATATAAAGCTAATAAATAATAAGTAGTTATAACATGATAAAGATTATCCTAGAACTAAATAGTAATCTTATCAATTACCTTGATGTTGAGTTTGAGCAACAATAAATTTTCTACATGCTCAGAACTTAAATTCCTTCTATTTTTGGTCATAATAATTGGCAAAGCACTGAAGGCTGCCTCCACAGATACCTGTGTTGCGGGTACAGCTAATGCAACAGCAGCTAGTTTTGATAATTAAGAATCTCTAAGGATTTTTTGCATTTGCAATTTTAAACACAATTTTATATTATAATTTTAATTAAAATTCTCAATTTTAACTTCAAATTGAGTTTTTATTGTTAGTTTCTAATAACAAAAAAAAAATATTTTTCTCAAAAACGTTTTTTTTTAAGAACTTTATTATTTTGAACTTAGAAGAACAAAAAACACAAAATAATTTTTTTTTTTTTTTTTGTACAGTTGAAAACATGTTTTGAACACCAATGATAAATATTTAAAAAAAAAAAAAAAAAAAAAAAATTAAAAAAACGTTTTTGTGTATTTTTCAAATTTTTGTTTTTTTGTTTCTTTTCATGTACAAAACACATATTGTACTTAAAAAATAAATATCTTTTTTGTGTTTCCTATTTTTTTTTTAACTGATAGAAAAAAAAAATTTATTTTGTACGCATGAGTTTTGAATTTTTCAAATGAAAAACTTAAATTTTAAGTTTTCGGTTCTTAATTTCTGATGCCTGCTTTGGGGACATGCGAATGACGTAGGCAGGCCCTAAATATCACCAATATCTTTTACATCAATATCTCCAGATTCTTTTGAAGATCAGCTGGTATAACAATTCGGGAGTTTGAATTTTTATATACAATTTGTAGTGTATCCACACAATTCATTCTTTCTTACAAATAAACAAACAAATAATATTATTAAGTTAGGTCAGTAACATAACTGAATTGTTTTCGTTGTCACAATTATAAATTCTTTTTGTGTAATTCGATATTTTAAATAAACAACGGTCAACGTTCGCTTATTTATTTTGACAACAAAATCGACAACAGTAGTTCAATGTACGTTATTACATTTATGCTGATCTAACAAATTCTTTAGTTATGAATGAATTCCTTAATACACTGGACACCGATATGAGTAATAATTAATGAAAATACATTTTGATAAAGTAATTTAAAGATTTCTGTGTGCCTGATACAATACCGTATCATTTGTATGTAAGTTAATGCTAAGTACTAGAATAAGTGATTGAGTGAACTTATTGTAGTCACTCAATATTAGGTTAAGTTTTATTCTCACAAATAGTATTTAAGCAAACAAAATTTGTAAATAAAAATCAATTATTATCCATCAATCTTCGCTTGTGTTTTACTTTTAGTAATAAAACATTACATGGCGATCCTGCCAAATCTCTAATTTAATTAGACATAGCACATCTAAGAGACTACACAGCAGTCTTGCTTATCTCTTAAGTGCTTAAATTAAATTGAGCATAGATCCTTGACAGACACAGCTTAAGCTTAGTCAGGATCTATGGGCGTTTAAAAAAAAAAAAAAAAAAATTTTTTTTTTATTTTTCTCCCTACATATGACGGAAACCTGGGAGGAGATCCTTCGGAACCTAAAGGAAGCTGAATCACACTGGGCTTAACTGCTAGAAGAAGGAAGTACGGAGCAAAAACCAGCCATACTGGAAAGAGGCCCAAAGCCAGTGAAGCCAAGAAAATGAACAGTTGAGAAGGAAGCCAAGCACCCAATTCACGGAAATCAAGAGGTAGAGAAGCCAACAGGCTTAAAAAGCAGCTTTAAGTTTTAAAACACCAACAGACCTACGAACAAGGGGAATGCCTAGAAAAAATGGAAGAGGCGATAAAGAAGAATAAAATTCAAATAAGAAAGTTAAAGAATAAAAAAAAAAAATAAATAAAAAAAAAATAATTATATGTAAAAGAAAAACTAGAAATATAGGAAAATGATAAAAATTTTAATAACAATAATATTAATTGAAATATGTTTTCTGTTACTATACAAAACAATATTACTAATGTTAGAAACATTATTTAAAAAAAAAAAAAAATTTAAAAACCAATAATAAATATATAAATAAGAACAACTATTAACAAAATCAAATGTATAAACCAAAAAACCTAATAAGCTAGGATTACCAGGAGCCTAAGGAGATCAGTGAAGAAAGAGAAGTAGAATTATTGACAAATATTTGGGGAATTATAGGCAACTCTAACAATAGAAGCATTTTTGAAAAACCACAATGAGGAAATTTTTAATAACAATAATTATAATAGTATTAGTCATAGTACTGATAGGCTTTTGGATTAAAGTTAGCATTGTTAGTGCAATAGAACGAAATGTACAAGGAATTCAAAATTAAAAGAAGAAGCACTCAATTTATTAAAAATACATTTAGATAGGAAATCTTCAATACAGAAAAGACAAGTCGTAGTCATGGCATCCTTAGATTTAAATGAGCTTTCAACTATCACAAAGTTAATACCAAAATTTTCGGGTAAAACTAATGAATTGCAAACATTTTTATCAAATTTAGAAATGGTCTTTGCATCTATTTCGTCAGATAAGCATGTTTCCTTTTTCAATTTCGTTTTTAAATCAAGACTGGAATTATGTGTACAAAACAGAATTAAACAAGTACAAGTACCCACAACCATAGAAGAACTAATATCGATATTAAAAACGACTTACAAATCATTTAAGACATCCAATACTTTGCTGAATGAAATAACACGGATATCACAAAAGGATAACAACATATTGGGTTTTGCTGCAAAAATAGAGAAACTCATTACAGAATTAAACGAGGTGCAGGTATTAGAACAAGGTGAATCTAGTAGGAGCACTATAGTAAACACAAACAATAAAATAGCTTTCAATGCATTTTTGAATGGGTTAACTGACCCACAAATAATATCTACTATCTACGCAAGCCAAGTAACGACATTTTCTGAAGCTTTGAAAATTGCCGAAAGCGCTTCATCTCGTGTAGAACAACAACGGATACTACATTACAACACACAACAGAATCAAAATTCGTTAAACAGAAACTGTAGAAAATGTGGTAGAAACCATAATGGTAGATGCCCCGCAGATGGAAATAAATGCCATAACTGTGGAAAATTCAACCACTTTGCAAAAATGTGTTTGACCAAAACACCAGGCTACAACAACAGAAATTATAACAACAACGGTAACAATAATAACAGAAATCATAACAGCAACAATAACAATGGTAACATAAATTTTAACAACAGCAATAACAGAGGTAATAACAATAACAGAATTCATAATAACAGAGGCAATAACAACAACCAAAGAAGCCGAAACACAAACAACAGAAGTTATAATATAAATCACATGGAAGATCAGGGAAACTTCCAAATCCCGGAGTCAACCCGCACAGAGACTCCATTGGGAATGAACTAGACACGAAAAGAATCTATAGCATATCATCTAACCTCAGAAATTATGTAAATTTACATATCGCTGGCGTTAAGAACAGCCTTACGTTTTTGATTGATACAGGAGCAGATGTCTCGCTGTGCAAAGAACAAGTTTTAGAAAGTTATGAGGAAAATCAAGATGATTATTGCAACTTAACAGGAATCACAGAAAATGTAATTAAATCACTGGGTTCTACAAAAATAAAAATTAAAGTAAATAACGATGTAATTTGTCAAAAAATACAATTAGTAGAGAATAAATTTCCAATAAAAACGGATGGAATTCTTGGCAGAGATTTTTTAATGAGATATAAATGCAATATTGACTATGACAAATATGTGCTAACATTTAACATCAACAACGAAACAATAATTATCCCAATACATGACAGTACTTACAAAATAAATGAAATTAGAATACCACAAAGAAGTGAAATAGTTTTACCATTCACAATCGAATTAGAAGAAGATGCCGTTATTACAAACAGAGAAGTTACCAAAGGAGTATTTTTGGCAAATGTAATAGTACCCAAATATGGAAATCAACATATAAAATTATTAAACGTTACCGATAAAATAGTAATCATAGAGAATCTGAAGATAGAAACCGTCCCATTAAAATATTACGATATATGTACCATTAATGAAAAGGAGAATGACGAACAAAGTTCGAACAGTCGTTTTACAAAACTTTTAAATACACTTAATCTGGATGAAGTAAACGATGAGAGCAAAAAGCAACTAATAAATATATTAAAGGAATATCAGTCAATATTCCATATTGAAGACGAATACTTAGGTATCAATAATTTTTATAAACAGACAATAAAATTGAACGACAATAGTCCTATATATATAAAAAATTATAGATTACCACAAACTCAGACAGCAGAAATAAATTCGCAAGTGAAGAAACTCTTGGAAAGCAACATTATTGAACCATCTTTAAGCCCATATAACGCACCACTGCTGCTAGTTCCAAAAAAAGGACAAACAGATTTAAAGAAATGGAGATTAGTTGTCGATTTTAGAAAACTGAACGACAAAGTTGTGAACGACAAATTTCCTTTATCTCGTCTAGATGACATTTTGGATAAATTAGGAAGAGCAAAATACTTTTCAACATTAGATATGTCAAGTTCATTTCACCAAATTGAACTTGATCAAAAATCTCGCCCGTATACAGCTTTTTCAACACCTGATGGGCATTATCAATATACAAGATTACCATTTGGTCTGAAGATATCTTCCAACAGTTTTCAGCGAATGCTAACAATAGCTTTATCTGGGTTGGAATCCGAAGCTTTTATATACGTAGACGATATAATAGTATTCGGATGCAGTCTAAAACATCATAACGAAAGTCTTGTAAAAGTATTTGAAAGGTTAAGAAAATACAATTTGAAACTTAATGCTAAAAAATGTTGTTTTTTGAAACCGGAGGTAATATATCTAGGACATTTAATAACTTCAGAAGGAATTAAGCCAGATCCAGAAAAATTTGATGCTATAACTAAATATCCCGTACCCAAGAATGCTGACGATGTAAGAAGATTTGTGGCATTTTGTAATTATTACAGACGATTTATTGAGAACTTTGCTGATATAGCGAATTGTTTAAACAAATTATTGAAAAAAGGTCAAAAATTCGAATGGACTGAAAGATGTCAAAGAGCATTCGATACTCTAAAAAATAAACTTATTAGTCCACCTATTTTGCAATATCCAAATTTCGAAAAACCGTTCGTCCTAACAACGGATGCATCAGAATTTGCTTTAGGCGCTATATTATCGCAAGGAGAAATTGGTGAGGATAAACCAATATCATTCGCAAGTCGCTCACTTAACAAATACGAAAGGAATAAATCGGTAATCGAAAAAGAATTACTGGGAATCTACTGGGGTATACAATTTTTTAGACCTTATTTATACGGCAGAAAATTTATCGTAGTAACAGACCACCGTCCATTAATTGCATTATTCTCACACAAAAACCCAAGCTCAAAATTAACCAGAATCCGATTGGAACTATCTGATTATGATTTCCAAATAGTTTATAAAAAAGGAAAAAATAATACTAACGCAGACGCACTGTCAAGAATACAAATAGACTCACATATATTAAAAACAATGGTACCTCAAACAATTGACGAAAATATAAAAGAAACGCTGGTGATCACTAGAAATATGAAAAAGAAAATGATACAAAATGAGGAAAATAAAAAGAAAAACAAACAGAGAAGAGATCGATCCAAAGAAAATGGTAATATAAATCCTGAAGAGTCTGATCAACTCAAAATATGGGATTGTACTTCCATAAAAGATATAAAACTTGCAAGAAAGCTAAAATTTATATTAGAAAAGTCGACCGTCAGATGTAGCGATAATCCCTATTATTTAGATAATATGTTGGAGAAACTACCTTCTGTTTTAAGCAGATTGAATTGTGTAAAGTTCGCACTAGAAAAAAGTGACGAGATATTTAAGAAAATAAAAATAGAAAGATTGAAAGAAATCATAAATAAAGGTAAAGAAAAAGACGTCAGAATTCTACTGTATAAAAATCCTCAAAGAATTGAAAATGAAAATAAAAAACATGAATTAATTAAATTGTATCACAGCACACCATGCGGAGGACATTTCGGAGTTAGAAAAACTTTAATAAAATTAAAACAGAAATACATATGGAAGAATATGTTCAAAATGGTAAAAAATTATGTATTAAAATGTGACCTTTGTCAAAGAAATAAACAGGTGAGACACACCAAGGAACCATTATGTATCACAGACACACCAAAGGATAGTTTTTCTACTATAGTCATAGATACAGTTGGACCTCTACGACCATCAGGAAACTACCGGTATATACTAACTATGCAATGTGAACTAACCAAATACATAATAGCCGCACCAATGGAAACCAAGGAAGCAAAGTCAATAGCAAAATGCTTAACAGAAAACTTGATATTAAAATATGGTATATTTAAAACACTAAAATCAGATAGAGGAACAGAATTTGTAAACGAGTTGCTTAAGGAAATATGTAATCTGTTGAAAATAGAACAAAAATTATCAACACCATACCATCATGAAACTCTTGGTACTGTGGAAAGAAACCACAGAGTTCTGAATGAATATTTCCTATCATTTGTAAAGGATGATAATTGGGAAGAGTGGATTCCTGACTATGCATTCGCATACAACGTAACACCTCATGTAGACACAGAGTACTCACCTTTTGAGCTAGTTTTCGGAAAATTACCAAGTTTGCCAGGGGATGAAGTCATGAATCATCCAAAGGTTTACAATTTAGAAAACTATGCTAATGAATTAAAGACAAGGTTAAAGCATTCTTTAGAAAATGCTAGAAAGTTAATAGAAATAACAAAAAGAAATAGAAGTATAGAATCGTACAATAAAATGAATAGGATAGATCTTAGTATAGGAGATTTAGTGTTAGTAAAAGTAGAAAATAGAAGAAAAAATGAAGCACCATACATTGGCCCTTATGAAGTAGTGAATATAGATAATGTTAATGTAGAAATAAAAATAAATGGAAAAACAAAAATTGTACATAAGAATTTAGTAAAGAAATATAAACATTGTAAAATGAAACAAAACCAAAAATATTAGAACATAAAAAAAAAAAAAAAAAAATTTTTTTTTAGTTATGCCTATTATATAAAAAAAAAAAAAATATAAAACTACAAATACTGAAATATAAGAATTACATAAAAATTAATTTTTTTTTTACAAACAATATATTTTACCAAAAAAATTATTAAACAAAACTTTTGTATAAATTTTTATTACAAACTGTAAAATCTATATAAAGCATATGAGTATTGTTCCACGCACACATCACATTACATAATAAATTAAAATTTTAAAATTCCAAACAAAATTATAAAATTTTAACTGAAAGATTGGGGGTGTAGTGTATCCACACAATTCATTCTTTCTTACAAATAAACAAACAAATAATATTATTAAGTTAGGTCAGTAACATAACTGAATTGTTTTCGTTGTCACAATTATAAATTCTTTTTGTGTAATTCGATATTTTAAATAAACAACGGTCAACGTTCGCTTATTTATTTTGACAACAAAATCGACAACAGTAGTTCAATGTACGTTATTACATTTATGCTGATCTAACAAATTCTTTAGTTATGAATGAATTCCTTAATACACTGGACACCGATATGAGTAATAATTAATGAAAATACATTTTGATAAAGTAATTTAAAGATTTCTGTGTGCCTGATACAATACCGTATCATTTGTATGTAAGTTAATGCTAAGTACTAGAATAAGTGATTGAGTGAACTTATTGTAGTCACTCAATATTAGGTTAAGTTTTATTCTCACAAATAGTATTTAAGCAAACAAAATTTGTAAATAAAAATCAATTATTATCCATCAATCTTCGCTTGTGTTTTACTTTTAGTAATAAAACATTACAAATTTTTTGAATTGTTGAAAAATTTCAAATTAGAATATTTTTAAGGTGAAGTGATTGTTTTGTTCGCTGATATTCTTGAAGACCTTTTTTTATCACAATCGTAAAAAAGCGCGACATTTTTGGTACCAGAATTAATCAATTCATTTTTTCAAAACTTGAACCAAAGTACATCATGCTCCACTCGGTATTTCTACATCAATATAATTAAATAGAAATCAGTGAGAACTAAAGTTTGTAAAAAGAGTCAGGAAAACATTTATATCCCCTGTGTTAACAATATGAAGATCAGTAGCTTGTTTCTGTATTTCTCGCATCGTAAAATTTGGCACATGAAGTGTGAAACAATAAATTCCATCGTTTCTCGATTTGTGAGAAAAAAGTGTTTCTGTATTTGAATGCGAGAACAGACAACATACACGCAAAGAAAAAACATGGTTGTGGTAAACATATTCTAAGAGCAACATATTATGATAAGATTCATAATTGTAGTCAACATATTACGATTATTATTGAATCATATTATGACCAAATATATTCGTAATATTACATCATAATATTTTTCCCTTGATCCTTATTTGTTTTTACTACCTCCTATTAAAATATGATGTAATCATATTATTATCATTTTAATCATAATAAGTTAAGAAGTAAACCTATTATTATCATGTTAGTCATAATAATATCTAGATTAAATCTAAAACCGAAAAATATGTTTAATATATATTTATGCTTGTTTTACTTACTGGCAACCTTAACGTTAAACTGTTACAGATATTTCACATCATATTTTGGTCGTAGGTCGCATTTATTTATAAATTATATTATAGAAGTTTCATTTATTTTCTCTAATTTAACTCGGCTAGAAAAGACCATGGTAACATTAGTACAAACAGTAAATAACTTTACGAACACATCAGCCACACAAATAAATTGGTTAAAATATAAAAAATATCTCAGTACCCACTGCACTGAAAATATTCCGCTTAGTACACCGGAGAATGTGAATCTTTTTATTGTATTATTTATTTATTTACAAATTTATTATAAATAAATTACAATAATTCTTAGTTGTAAAGCACTAGCGACTAACGGCGTGCAGCTAGAAATCTTAAAAGACCAGTTACCACTAAACCACCATTAAGAAACTCAAATGGAAGTTGGGCACGAAATGATATAGAAAAAGGAAATCTTTTTGTTAATCATTTGAAACCCGTATTTACCCCTCATACATCTCTCGGTATTGCGGTCGAGTTGCCACCTGTTGCTGTTAGAGCAACTGTTCCACTAAGATTTTAGATAAGAGAAATCGAAAAGACTATTCATGATTTACACCCCATGAAAGCCCCTGGTTGTGATAAAATCAGTAACAAAATGCTTTTGGAACTTCCCTGCATAGCAAAGAAAATTATTCTTTTTACCCTCAAGAATGGAAAGTATCCTTAGTTACCATGATACCTAAACCAGGAAAGGATCCTTCAAAAGTTGAGTCATATAGACCTATAAGCTTATTGTCTAATATATCAAAGCTGTTTGAAAAGCTGTTGGTGTCAAAATTAGCCCCAATTTTAAATGAAAATAGATGTATTCCTAACCATAAATTCGGCTCTAGAAGAGAACATAGCACAATTTAACAAACCCATCGTATAGTAAACGCCATAAGAAAAGCTTTAAAAAAAAATATTGTTCCGCCCTCTTCATCGATGTTTCTAAAGGTTTAGATAAAGTCAGGCATGAAGGCTTTTTACATAAATAAAAGCAAAACTTACCAGTAAACACACACAAGCTGTTAAAAAGCTACTTAGTCGGTCGAAAGTTTATTATTAAAGAAGGGGTTTTTTTAAGTTCTCCTCAGCCAATTGACGCTAAAGTTTCTCGGGGAAGCATCATGAGCCCACTGTTAAACTTAATATATACCTCAGACATGCCAACAAACAACCACACCCTAACTTCAACATTTGCTGATGATACAGCTTTTTTAAGCGTACACGAAAACTGTCATGAAGCATCTCGTTACCTGCAGGATCATATATTTGAACTGGAAAAGTGGTTAAAACAATGGAGGATAAAGGTCAATGAGCAAAAATCCGTACGTATAACATTCACCTTGGCTTATTGGAAGAAATTTTGTTCTTAGCCTCGATTGCAAACTTCTACTTTATAACTCTATATTAAAGCCAATCTGGTGCTACGGTATTCAGCTATGGGCCTCTGCCTCGGCCACAAATATCGAAAAAATTCAAAGGCGCCAAAATAAACTTCTTCGAATAATCACAGTCGCTATGTTAAAGTCGGTATGTTAAAAACTCAAATATTCACATGGATCTCAATGTGCCATTAGTAAAAATTATTATTACGTAGTATGCAGTAAAATATTTTAAAAGGCTTGAGTCGCACCCAAATCCACTAGCTCGAAATATTTTAAATGACAGTGGCCATTTTAGATTAAGGAGAAGAGATACTGCAGGACTCATTCGACGAGAAGACCGCTAAACATCTACATATGTGAACAGAAGCCGTGAGGAGAAAATTTTTCGTCTGGCATTGGCAGGACAAAAATAAAGTATTAGTATAAGATTTGATTAATTTTTGTTAGTTCATATTTAATATATGAATTTTCAATAAATAAATAATGAAAAAAAAAATTTCCCTAAAGTAACACAAAACAATGATATTTTATTTTGTGACGCTTTAAATTTTTTTTAATGTACCTACAATTTCGTTATTTTTTAATTTGTTTAAACTTGGTTTTTTTAATGGTAATAACAAATAATTCGATAGGCATTTGTAAAACAAACGACACAACTGATGCAAAAGTATTTTACAAATGGCGATAACAAAATATTATTAAGAGAAAAGATATTTTGTTTGCATCTCAAACATATTATGAGTACACGTATAGAAAGTTATCATGTTATAGCTATTGAATATCATTAAATGGTTGGGAGGAATATAATATGTTTTCAAAGTTATCATTATTTAGTTGCTATAAAAACGATGATTTTTCAGTGAATAATTCTTAAATTTATAATTGCCATAAACATTGACATTCTTACAGTAACTATAATATTGTTGATATTCAATAAAAATAACAATATTTTGTGTACGACAACAATATATTGTTACAATCAACATAGTGTAGTTGCCGTAGCCATGCCCAACCATATTTTTTCTCTGCGTGTAGATTCTGTTTTAAAT
This sequence comes from Pollenia amentaria, assembly GCA_943735925.1. NCBI lineage: Eukaryota > Metazoa > Arthropoda > Insecta > Diptera > Polleniidae > Pollenia > Pollenia amentaria. Next base: position 68,022,218 of record OX031007.1, on the reverse strand, counting down.
CGAATAATTTCAGCAATTAACTGTCAAATGCAAACGAAACGTCAACGAAAGAAATAGATATCATAAAACTAGCGCTGCCAGATTTGACGATTTTTTGTTCCGAAATTGGCAAAGTGGCGATTTGCTAATTTTTTCTAGTAACGATATTATTCAGTCTTCAAAATAAAACATTTTTAAATATTTTTATATGTTTGTGTATAAGGCACCACAGGAAAAAGATATCTTTAGAAACAAGGCAGCTTATATTTTTATATATATCCCTATTGTGAAAATTGTTTGTCTGCTCCCTAAAAAAATTATCGGCAAAAACCAAATTTCGTGGGAAACTGTTTAATTTTTATTTCCTTGGATTATTTAATACATTTGTTTATGTGATCAAAACAATAAACTATTACCCCATTTTTCAGTCAATGCACTATAGGAAATTTTTTGCCAATAATTTTATTCTTAGTGCAATATTCTATTTTGTCACGCCTTTATTTGACTTTCTCAGGGAAACATAACAATCTGAAATTTAAAATTGTTATCGAATTAAAGAAAATATAAAATAAATAATTTTACAAAAATAGACCTCAAGCTTAAGTATGTATGTATTAAATATGTATAAAATACCCATTAACTTTAACTATTGGGGTATTCACAAGGTGTGCTATCATGGTTTATTGTCATAATGTTCTAACATTTTACAATGGTTTAAAAATATTGTTGTTGGTTTGTAAACAAAAAGTGTCTTAAATAAATAGAACGTTGCTTGCTATGTTTATTGTGCTGTCGTAATTAATAGTACATTAAATTATGAGGGGTTGCTCACAACAGTCGTATTTTTTCATGTTATTATTTTAAGACATATGACTTTATGACACCTTGTGAATCCCCCATATGTTTTTTAATTATGTTTTAATAAAAATTGAACAAAATTTGTCAAAATTAATTTTTAAATAGTGCGAATTTTTAAAACAAATAAGACGAATTTTTTAATTTTTTCTTAGGAAATTAACTATTTTTTCACAAATTTATCTGGCAGCCCTGCATGAAACGAAAACAATGAAATGCTTAAAAAATTAATTTAAATAACAAAATAAAAAAGAAAATAATACACATTCTTGTGTACATACATGTGTATATGTATATACATACATAATTATTGTTACAAAATATTGTTACAGAAACACTTTTTCTCACATCCTTCCAATAGTTGCTGGATTATTTAAATAACATATAATTCTAGCAAAGTACAGAAACACTTATTTGAGAAAAACCATTTTTAGTTTCATATTGCGCTGTTTTTTGTCCTAATTCATGAAACTTTTATTATAATTTTGTATTTGCTTCGTTGGTATTTAGTACAATGAATAACTACGAAATGAAAGCAACAAACACACGAAATTTAAGAGACGAATAAGATGCAGTGTTTTTGTTTACTTAAGCAAGAGAATATGAATACAAACAACACTGAAACAAAACAACCACTGAATAAATGTCGAATAAGTTCATGGAATAACACATTTATTTTAAAGTCAGTATTGCCAGTTGAAAGAAATGAAAAACATTAGGAAAAATAAAAAAAAAAACAAAAATAACCATTTAGAGTAAAAGCAACAAGATAAGGAAGTACATTAATATTAAAATAATAAAAAATTTACTTTGTTTTCAATGTAAATTAGTTGTTTTTAATGTAAATTTTTAAACTTCAAAAAAATTTCATTTTATTTTCAAAAACCTTTCTAGCAATCAATGTGTTTTGCTTGGAAGTACATAAAAAAGTGGTTAGAAAAAAATTTAAATTTCATTTAAAAAATGCTTTGCAAATTACATATATTATTGTAAAGGTGACAAAAAAGAAAAAATTACATAAATTTACTATGTGGCAACATTGATATTGAGTATTTATATAAAAAAAAATGAGAGAGAGTGGAAACTGTGAAACAAAAGCAGTTTCATTGAACAAAGTCTTTGTGTTTGCCATATGAAACGAAATGTGTTTGCTAGTAGCATGAATAAAACAACAGTTTGTTTAGTGGTCTGAAGTTTGTTTGAATACGAACTTCATTGAATAAACATTTCAGTATGTTCATGAATGAAGTCATTCATGCAGCCTTTTATTATCTAGTCGACTATTATTGTACTCACAGTTGTACCTTTCAGTACGGACTACATGCTTTTTCATGAATTTCGTTACGATTTAAAAATAAACAAACAAATTCAAGTATTCATTCAATTTATCCATTTATTTTAACATTGATAACTATAATGACATGTCATTATTGTTTTTTTTTTTTTCATTATTATTCTACTTTTCGGGACACCATGAACACTTTATGAAATATCCTTCCATTCTCCGAAACGCCTACACACATGAACGCAACACATAGTAATTTCATAAATTTCACTCATTTAGCTTTAAATTTTTTGCGTTGTTATATCCGAGCGCTTTTTAGGTTTCATGCATTTTATTTGAATCGGTGCATTTAACAGATTTTATTATTTTACTACTACCGATTGTCCAATCAGATGACCAGCATCACTGGCAACATCAACGCTTTATTATCGTCATTATTTTTTTTTTTTTTGTCACCAACATCATCATCGTCATGAACAGCAGCAAACAATTTCAATTGTAAATTTAAATTTTAAGCCAAATTACGACAATATTAAATTAAAAATGTCCTTAAATCACTGTTTTATTACATTTCAATTCAATGCCGGTAATAAAAATTGAAGCCCCTGCGATTTATTTACACTACATTTAAATTATTCGAATATAAAAAGAATACAAACAATTAAAGCAAAAACTGGGAAAAATATTTAACAGTAGTTACAAATTAAATTGAGTATGGAAATCCTTTTAAGTCAAAGAATGAAGGCGGTTAAATATTTCATAATATTGTTTTAGGAATCTGGCAATTTATAAGTTCTATGTACGCAAACTTTCAGCGTTTTTAGAAATTTATTTAAGGTATCGAACTTTTGGTATCTGTTGTAACAGGACACTGTCTTATAGGTAGGCATGCACAGCGTCTGGGAGTCAGACACTATGATTGCCGCCACATCTGCGATGACGAAAATAAGGAGGAGAACGTAGAAACCTTCAACTGTCGCTGTTCTCTACTGACCAGAAAGCGACAGGCTTAAATGAGATCCTTCAGCTTTGACAAATTGTATGATATATGTATCTGGTATGATATCTCTTAAGTAAGGATCATAGTTCGAGTGAAATTCAAATTGATATTTAGTAATTTCGGTTATTAAAATCGTATTTGGGGGAATTTTTCACATTTGTTAGAAGAAAAAATTTATCACATTTAATCGAATTCGATTTTTATTACAATGCCAAAAAAGTATTTAATTTTGTCTTTTCTTTTTTTCTAAGCTAATTCCGCGAAGCTCTACGCTTGTCTGCAGGAGGCCAGAGTCTCTGGCGGGAATCGAACCGGGAACCCCCGCGCTGATAGACTAGCTCACTACCAGCTAGCCTACCGGGGCACTTATATTTCGTGTACAGTCTTTATTTATTTTTGATAATTTTAATTTACGGTTGGATAAAATTTTAATTGATACATCAATTTATCAGCGTTCATTAATTGAAATTATCAATGGCAAATGTTTGGCCATCTTAATAAGAGGTGTAAGCATTTTATTATCTCTTATTATTACACAGAAGAGTTTGAGACAGACAACTTATTTTTCCAATGATTATTTAATTGAAATTGTTTTTACCGTAATTTTAACCAACTCCTTGTGAAAATTGAGTTAACAGAAAAGTAATGTCAGAGAAGTCTGTGGAATGAGTAAAAAGGAATGTCAGAGATTATTTTAATTGTTAAACGAGAAATTATTATAATAAAAAATTTAACGAAATATTGGTATAGCAACAACCCCACTTCTTAAATTTATTAGCGCTGAAAAAATTAAAAGGGTATATCGATAGCTCAATTCCAAGACGTTTCAAGTGGAAACAGCGTGTTTTGCAGGAAAAGCTCTTAAAGTTTACAAATGCAGTTGTTACTTTTTTGTGCATAACTTTGAATTAGATAAGCCGATCAACACCAAAATTTGACAGAATTAAGGTGGAACAATACTCAAAAACGTTAAAAAATAAAGACATGCTTATGGTGTTTTCCAATAACTCCTTGTTAAAAGGTGCATCTATAAAATGTCTTGCGAACCGTGTTATAATGCTATTTGTTATTTGACGAGAACTAAACACAAGTTATCAAGAAGTGGAATGCCATATTTTAAGCAGCTGATGTAAAGTTTGTTCTCCAAATTTAAAAAAAAATAATATCTTAAAATTTGTTTATTGCATCAATAACAAAATGAATGACGAAATTCCAATTTGCCCGAAAACAGTTCAATGTAAGTAAAACTTAGATTTAAAATTACGTTAGCAAGACTAGTGGACGCTTGGGTGAAAATTTAAACATAATTATCATTTTATCCTCATCAGATGACGATAAGGAATCGAATAATTGATTTATTGTCATTTCTGCACATATACATATAATAGATTCGGTAATATCCATATTTTAACTTTTTCCTTTAAAAATTCAAAAATTTTTTTTAGTTCTTTTTCATTAAATATATATGTGCCCATAGTATGATAAGTACCAGGTGTGTTCATTAGGGAGAGTTGTCATTATTTACCCATGTAATGGCAAACAACGAAATATTACTCATTTGCAAATATTTAAATTAAACATACTTGCACTTTTTAGATATTGCAAACTTACTTTTTTATATTTCTTTCGTTTGACGTTATATGGGTTTTAAAATTTTAAACAAAATTTCTTATGATTAAACCTTGTATTTAGTATACCATTTATGTACCTAAACATGAAAATACCGTTGCCAGATTGCCGATTTATCGACACTAAGTTTTTAGGATTTTTTTAATATAAAGGCTTTTTATGAGAAAAATTTTATAACACAGAATCCACGTATATTTTATTTTACTGACAACCTTCCATTACCATTGTAACGCTTTCTTATGTCTTTCTAAAAAATAATAGAAAAAATAACTTTGAAAGCTTAACTTTTTAACTGCCCTGATTCTAAGCGATTGTTTCCCAACTTCGTCTGGTAAACAGAAGTGACCTGTTTTATAGGGCATTATCATCACTATCGATTTATATGGGGCATATACTTCTTTTGCCATTATTAAGGGTAATTTTGTTAGAATAAAACATGCTACCCTTTAGGAGAGCAAAACATTTTTAAGAAACCAACACCAAATTGCATATCTTAAATAAAATGTCACCTTTTTTTATAGAAAAGAAAACACAATCAGTCGACTAAGCGTTTTTGAAATTGATCTGTCGTTATATAAATTTGTCAATTCGCTTGTAATGCTTACAATATTGAGCAGCTTTGCGAAATATTGCCAAAAAAAAACCCCTCAATTTGGGGCTATTTTTCACAATGCAATATGACCCCATCTATCCCAAGAAAATGAAAAATAGCCCTAAAAATAAAATTAAATACACGCAAAGAAAAAACTTGATAATATTCGCAAGACATCTATGTTCCCACGTGATCCGAAGAGACTAACACCTTAAGTTTTTGTGGGTTCTACATACAAACTTAATGGTAATTAAAGCTTAAAGCTTCTAAAATCTGCCTTGTTTCCAAACGAAAGCCGACTATGCAGAAAAGCTTTAGTTAGCGAACCCGGTGTTTGTTATACCATAGAGGAGAAAATCCTTGCGCCCGTCCGAAGGCCGGCTGTGCAGAGAAGCTTTAGTTAGCGCAGTGTCCATGGACACTATGACACTTTTTGGAGTGTCATAACGTCCATGGACACTATGACACTGGACGTCATAACATGCCACCGGGAAAAAATTCGTTTTTGCTTTTTGGGTAATTTTTCATTTTTTTTTTGGGCCCTTTTTCGTTTCTTTTGGGCAAAATTTCATATATAACTTTTTTGGTCATTTTTCATGTTCTGTTGGGCGATTTTTCATTTCTTTTTTTGGGCCATTTTTCTTTGGGCGATTTTTTCCACAGCCAATGTGAATCTTTTTATTGTATTATTTATTTATTTACAAATTTATTATAATTAAATTACAATAAATCTTAATTGTAAAGCACTAGCGACTAACGGCGTGCAGCTATAAATCTTAAAAGACCAGTTACCACTAAACCACCATTAAGAAACTCAAATGGAAGTTGGGCACGAAATGATCTCTCGGTATTGCGGTCGAGTTGCCACCTGTTGCTGTTAGAGCAGCTGTTCCACTAAGATTTGAGATAAGAGAAATCGAAAAGACTATTCATGATTTACACCCCATGAAAGCCCCTGGTTGTGATAAAATCAGTAACAAAATGCTTTTGGAACTTCCCTGCATAGCAAAGAAAATTATTCTTTTTACCCTCAAGAATGGAAAGTATACTTAGTTACCATGATACCTAAACCAGGAAAGGATCCAACTAAAGTTGAGTCATATAGACCTATAAGCTTATTGTCTAATATATCAGAGCTGTTTGAGAAGCTGTTAGTGTCATTCATAGATGTATTCCTAACCATCAATTCGGCTTTAGAAGAGAACACAGCACAATTGAACAAAACCATCGTACAGTTGACGCCATAAGAAAAGATTTTGAAGAAATAAAATATTGTTCCGCTCTCTTCATCGACGTTTTTCACGCTTTAGATAAAGTCGGGCATGAAGGGTTATTACATAAATTGAAGCTAAACTTACCAGTAAACACACACAAGCTGTTAGAAAGCGACTTAGTCGGTCGAAAGATTATTATTAAAGAAGGGCCTTTTTTAAATTTTCTTCAGCCAATTGACGCTGGAGTTCCTCAGGGAAGCATCATAAGCCCACTGTTATACTTAATAAATACCTCAGACATGCCAACAAACAACCACACCCTAACTTCAACATTTGCTGATGATACAGCTTTTTTAAGCGTACACGAAAACTGTCATGAAGCATCCCATTACTTGCAGAATCATATATTTGAATTGGAAAAGTGGTTAAAACTATGGAGGATAAAGGTCAATGAGCAAAAATGCGTACATATAACATTCACCTTGCGACGGGAGTCATGTCCCCCTATTAAAATCAATAATCAATTAGTGCCCCAACAATCGCATGTAAAATATCTCGGTATTCATCTAGATCGGCGTTTAACATGGAAATGCCATATAGAACCAAAACTAACACAAATTAAACTAAAAGCAATTAAAATTTATTGGCTTATTGGAAGAAATTCTGTTCTTAGCCTCGATTGCAAACTTCTACTTTACAACTCTATATTAAAGTCAATCTGGTGCTACGGTATTCAGCTATGGGGCACTGCCTCGGCCTCAAATATCGAAAAAAATCAAAGGCGCCAAAATAAACTTCTTCGAATTTTTCACAGTTGCTCCCTGGTATGTTAAAACTCTAATATTCACAAGGATCTCAATGTGCCATTAGTAAAAACTATTATTACGAAATATGAAGTAAAATATTTAAAAAGGCTTGAGGTGCACCAAACTCCACTAGCTCGAAATATTTTAAATGACAGTGGCCACTCTACATAAAGGAGAAGAGATACTGCAGGACTCATCCGACGAGAAGGCCGCTAAACATCTACATATGTGAACAGAAACCGTGAGTAGAAAATTTTTCGTCTGGCATTGGCAGGACAAAAATAAAGTATTAGTATAAGATTTGATTAATTTTTGTTAGTTCATATTTAATATATGAATTTTCAATAAATAAATAATGAAAAAAGAAAATTTCTCTAAAGTAATACAAAATAATGGTAATTTTTAAACAATTTAAAATTTCTTAGATTTGATATTTTATTTTGTGACACTTTACAATTTTTTTTAAATGTACCTACAATTTCTTTAAACTTGGTTTTTTAATGGGTATTTTTGTTTTTGTTCAACCACTGAATAACAAATAATTCGATAGGCAAATGTAAAACAAACGACACAACTAATGCAAAATTATTTTACAAATAGCGATAACAAAATATTATTAGAGAAAAGATATTTTGTTTGCATCTTAAACATATTATGAGTACACGTATAGAAAGTTATCATGTTATAGCTATTAAATATCATTAAATGGTTTTGTGGAATATAATATGTTTTCAAAATGATCATTATTTAGTTGTTATAAAAATGATTATTTTTCAGTGAACTATACTTCAATTTATAATTGCGATAAACAATGACATGTTTACAGAAACTATAATATTGTTGATTTTAAATAAAAATAGCAATATTTTGTGTACAACAACAATATATTGTTACAATAAACATAGTATAGTTGCCGTAACCATGCCCAACGTGTACGTTTCTTTGAAAGTGCCCATATTGAGCTCCAACAAAAAATGCAACAAATAAACAAAAGACAATTTATCAAAGTCGTTACTATTTTTGAAACACCTTTAAATCAAACAAATCAGATTTAGTAAATAATTATTGCTCAAAACTACAATATAAAAATTTTTTTTAAGATAGAAAAATCTTAAAAAAGAATAAAAACCTCCTTTAAAGTTTTAGAATTATTTAAGAACAGTTTGAGGTATTATATAAAAAAAAATCAGAAAAAATTGGTTTTTGACTTAGTCCATTTTTAAAATTTAGTATTCTACAACTGGCAATTTTTGTAATTATCGTTAATATTGGACCTAGAAACATAAACTTCAACATGTAATGTCCTGACTGGATAAAAATCTTGGAGAAAACTTTTTGGTACTTTGTGTTTTTCAACTGATACTTTTTGAATTTCCGTTAGTATTGGACCTAGAAACATAAAATTAAATATGCAAGGTCCTGACTGAATGTGAACTTGTTAGAGAGATCTTTCTGGTACTTTTTCGTTCTTTAACTGGTACTTTCTTAATTTTCAACATAAGATTAAGGCCCTAATCATGTACAACGCAGCGTAACGCCAAAGAATAACATTGAAAGCACAAACAATGTCATAAATATTTTGTAATTTTGTTGTTGCTTTCAACAGAAATTCATGTACCGTTTTAAAATTTTCAACGACACAAGCATTGGAGCGTTTGAAATTTTAAAAGGCAATGTGAATTTCTGTAGAAAGCAACAACAAAATTACAAAATATTTATGACATTGTTTGTGCCTTCAATGTTATTCTTTGGCGTTGCGTTAGTTCTGTGGCGTTGCGCTGCGTTGTACATGATAACGGCCTAAACATGCATGGTCCTGAGTGAATGCAACATAAAATTTGGCGCAAAAATATGTCCACGGAAGAAAAGGAGACGCTAACGAAGTAGCGGGTTAAATGCTAGTACTATATAACAACATGAATATCTTCTACTGGTTATTGGTATGCCGCCTGGCATAACTCAATTCTATATAATAAGTGTGTCCTCTTTTTAAATTGTTAATCCAATTTGTGTATATCTTGAAAATATATTCATATGTATTAAGTGATATCGAGACCTTACATTGTCTCATATCCACAATTGAAGAGTTCGACACTTTTTGTGCTATGAAGCAACTGAACAATGTAAAAGTAAAAATATGTATTAATATCTGTAATTGTTATGCTGCACATTCCATTGAAGTAATTAAGATCAAAATTGTTTTTTTTAAATATGTATATGAGACTTATTTATATATGTACTTAAATTTTAAAGAACTTGAGAGTTTTCAAATTGTTTATTAAGTGTTTCTTTGTATACTAGACATTTTTTGATATTATTTTACTTTATTTACTTTATTATTTTTATATTTCTTTACTTTGCCTGAAATATCAGAAAAGGCTTGGTGAAAATGCTAATGCTTTAATAACACTGGTCGGCAAAAAACATAACAAGCTGGGGGTTTTCTGTTTTTCATGATTTAATGACTTATTTTATTCGTAAAATAACTGGACTTCTGGGGGCTAATTCTGGCAGTCGTCATCGAATACTTCTTGATTCGACAGCAATTTTATTTCTAATTTCTGCAGTCGATACTGAACGAATCAAAATAATTTTTTCAGCGTTGTGAAAACTTAAATAAATGCTTTACAATACTGAAATAAATAATTTCGATTCGTTCAGTATCGACCAAAAGAATTAGAAATAAAATCAGGACAGCCTGAATTAGGCCCCTGATAAAAATGTTAAATTTTTGTCCTTATATTTTTTTTAAGAAAAATATTATTTAGATGCCTCAAAGGAAATTGTATTCCTAATCATTTTGTTAATGATCAGAATCGCACAAATCCTTCTCAAGTTATTATAAAATGTAGATATTAAAATAAGAGCCTTAAAACAACTAGATTAATAGAAAATAATAAAAAAGGATTTGAATTTAGCTCTTTAAAATCTTTATTTCATTAAATATTGTATTTAATTTTTCACTTAACGCTTTTTGATTAGGAGTAGGGGGCTTTTTGATCAGAAATAGTTCATAAACCTGTTTTTCATTTCTTAAAATTTGCATTATATCGGCCATGTCACAGAGTAAAGTTCTGTTTGGAAACGGAATTCATTCCGTATTTTGGTGCTTCAGAAATTTATCAAGAAACTTTGCGGAATGAAACCATTTTTGTTTTCATGAACGGAATGGGAGTTTTCTATATCTTAAGGGCCAAAAAATTATCAAAATATATTTTCTATCAATAAACAAATAGGTTATCTTCAGTTCCGAAGGGAATTGTACTCTGTGACATGGCTGTATATATTAGTAAATGAAAAATAGCCCCAAAGTAGAAATTGTGTTTTTGTTGGGGCCATTTTTCATTTGTTGACATTGGAAACATTTTTATTTTACTTAAAATGCAAACGAAAAAAAGTACACAAAAAACAAAGAAATAAATCATTAAAATTGCGTGTTGTTGGTAGGTTGCTTAGGACAGATCATCAGGAAACCTTTTTCCTGATAACTAAACTGTAAAGTGAATGAGAATTACGAACACTCAAGTTTTATTTGCAACGATATTAATACTTAGACAAAACACCAACAATAAACAGGGAGTTTATCTTTTCTTAAATTTTTCCGATTCAAACTAAACCATTTATTTCGAAAAGGGCTCAGGTACAAGTTTTTGTTAATTGAGTTTTTTGCTGTTCTTGGCGGTACACATATAGACCGATATACTGTGAGAATGAAATCGGTTAAAAACAGGCGGCTTTTTAAAATGAATTTCGAAAAGTGCGCATCTCTAGACTTATTAAGAATATTTAATATGTGTGCATTCAAAAGATTTACATTGAGATGTAAGTTTTGACTATGTGGTCAATTTGTTAAAAAAAATTATTTTGGATTTTGCCATTATTAAAAAAATCGGAACGGTGAACATTGTTTTAGGAGCAAATTCAAATAATAACACAATTTTTGTTTATCTTCATTTTGAAAATGTGGAAGTGCAGCTGCTCGGAGGATAATGATATCCAGATTGCCGATTTTCAAAATTTGTATGAAGATATTCTGCAATGCCCACCTGACATGCATTCACAGGCACATATAGAAAGAAGAAGATTTCTAAATCATATGTTTATTTTGATGACATTTTTTTGTTCTATTAATGTATGTGTTTTTTAATTTGCAGTCTTAATAAACAGATAAAAATGTACCGAATTGTTCTTATTGTTACTTTATAAAAAATTATTTCGTTTCCCAAAAACCTTATTTTCGATATAGTTTGCATAAATTTGCATATATCGTAGGAAAGAATGTCTTCTGAGTCAATCTGTCGCAATTACAAAATAGAAATATATCGGTCCTTTTCTATCATATGCATTTTTTTATTATCATTTAATTCTGTTACATGTTTTAGTAACGCAATTAACCAAGATTGTTCAAAAAGCGTAAGTAACGCATTAAACGGAAATTTTTTTAAATCAGTTTCTCGCTTAAAAGTGTTGGGCTTTAGGCATTTTTCATAAACTCATTTATCCGTAAATTACAGTACCGGTTTTAAAATGGATAGTGCGTTATCCATTTGATAGCATGCGAAGTTTTTACTGGTTTCTATACCAAAAGTAAAATTTTCTATTATTATTTCTTGCCGCATAAACGCATAATACCTTCTCTATCAATATAGTCCAGTTCAGTTATAAAATTACATATTTAGGTTTGCATGCAAAGCTCTGAATCAGTCATATTTATCTTGCCGAAAGCAGTGATTTTCGTAGATATTTTCCCTACACATTGACATGTCCTCTACACATATTTATTTATTTATTTATTTCTTTTTTTTTTTTTTGTTTTTTGTTTTCTCGAATTCATTCTCTCTTCATGTGTAGTTTTCTTGTTTTTAAGAAAATCCACGCAAAACAACAAATGCAAGTTGTTTGCTCAAATTAAACTCTGTATACCGCCGATATATTTAGCCACGTTTATTCGACTGATTGTCTGTCTGGTTGAAAATTAACATTTTCCAAATTGACAATGATGAGTCCCCCCTGGTTGACTAATAACACGTAGTAAAACGATTGATGTCGTTTTTGCTGAAAGCGTTCCGTTTAAGCTGGATGGAGTCTGATGTTTCTGTTACTTTAACTGACGGTAATTGTGAATGTTGCTTTTGTCGTGATTGTGTTAAACATTTAAATTGAAACTTGTCGTTATAATTTTCAAATAAAACGTGTTAGAATTGCCGTTCCTTTGCGCTCTTCTCGTTTTTATTCAATATCTTGTTGTTGTTGTTGCTGTTGTTTTCTTTCCGGATGATAATTAAAATTAAAAAGTTTTTACAACATCATAAAACACTTAGAATTCATTTTGATTTTAATGTTATTGTTTCTGCTGTTGCTATTATTAGGACAGTTGTTGTTGTCGTTTTTGTTATGTCGGGTTTCATTGAGTAGAGTTGTAGTTGATGTACACAGTGGCCTGCTAAATGCAAAAAACAATATTTTTTTAAAGAATTTGGCAAAATTTTCTACAAAATATTTAAATTCAAAACAAAAAAAATCATCTTCCTACAAAATAGTAAACTTTTGCTAAAAGTTTTTCCACTACTTCCTATAAAATAAGAAATTTTTTGGGAATATTTCTTATATAAAATTTAAGGTTTCTTCACAGAAAAAATTAACAATTATCTCTAAACACTAAATTCATACCAAATTTATAGAATTAAGCAAACAATTTGTTGATTTTGCACCTATACCAAAATGATTATATTGATTACTAAAAATTGTAAAAATTTTATATTGTGAATATTTTTTTTTCAATAAATGATATTTTTTTTTATTAAAAAAATTATCAAAAAACTTTGCCATTTCAAGCGTCAATTGATTTAATAGTTTAGGTTTTGACAATTCCCAACAACAATTCTACAAGTTAAAACTATTTTAAACGAAAAAATCAATTAAAATTTTTTGTTATTTAACAAATATTTTAATTAAAAATTTATTTCAAAACAACTAAAATGTTAATTAAATCAAATTTTAATTTTTTTTTCAACTAAAAAAATAAGTGATTCAATTATCATATGATTTAAATTGAAATACTTTTTAAACAATTTTTTTAAAAAACTACTGTAAATTTTTTCTGTGTTTATCATAGAAAAATTTTTAAATAAACACATATACCATAGTATACAACTAGTATGCCGACTCTTTGACAGGTACATAACTCAACTGTCAGTGGTACATTTTTATGTTTGTATTAGTAAGATTTTTTTCAAATGTATTGGTGTATAAAACTATTTCCACCACTAAACATAGTTGCATAAAATCGTATAGAATGTGGCAACAATTTTTTTTTCCAAAATAAAATTTTCTTAGTTCAATAAATTTTCAATTTATTAAATGCTGGCTGCATTTATAAACTTTTAAAAGCCATGTTTGCTAAATTTTTATTCTGCAATATCGGATAATATATAAATAATTAATGATTTCAAATATTATTTTTATACCACAAAATGCTATTCTGCTGGCTTTAATAATATTAACAACAGAAAAAATTTAGTGTCAAAAAAATTTATTTAAAAATTTTTAGTTTGTGAAAAATAAAAACATTTTGTAAAAGCAAATTAGCAAAATGTATTGAAAAAAATTATTAATTATGTGTTTAAGTCATAAAATTAAACATGAAGTGCTATATTGTGAAAAATTTTAAATTAAAAAATTTCAAATTTTGTTTTGTTTTTGTTGTTCTTAAGTGTGTTGAATTCACACAGAACCTATATGTGTGATGAGAGTTATAAAAAAAAGAGAACGTTCTCACCAGTCGGCATACTAGTTATATACTATGACATATACCTTCTTCTTTTTTCTCTCCAATACTTCCTTTAGGAGCCCATGGCTTCCACAAGGCATCTCCTTCTTACACAATTTGTTGCAGTTGTTTTTCTTATCTTCCCATGTTCGATTTTCACTTTTCTTGTTCTTGTTCTTGGAGTATCGATCCATTCAGTATTGTTATTTTCTCTTGTATCAGTTTCGCTAATTGGTAGATGATTGGTCTGCTGTAGCAGGTCCTAAGATAGTGGGGCTGCCATCTGTCCAAATATACCAAAATAAACATCCTCCGCTTATTTTGGTGTAGTGGTAGGGCTAATCTTTCATTTCTACCTTTCTTCATAGAGGTGGCAGCTGCCCCACCTTTGCCATGATATGATCCTCTTTTCCAGGGGGAGGGTGGTCAGGGGGCTTCTTAGATTGTTTTTGAAATTTTGTCCTCCTCTGCCAGGGATCGCACCTGGGGTACTTGGTTTTGTAGGCAAGCCCTTTAACCAATACACCACGCCGCCACAAAATACATGTACCTACATAGATAAGAAGAAAATGCTTTTGTTTGTATGTTTGTTTGTCCCATATAGAGTATTAAGCCGATTTTCCTGAAAGTTGTATAGTATTTTGCTGACTCTTCGGCGCTTAACGGAGACTATAAATTTGCTTAAAATAGGGTTGTTATCAATACACAACCACTGTAAAAAATTTGAGCTTAATTCCAAAGTAGCTGTGGTGTGGTATCTATATTCCATCCACAAACAATATGAATTTCTGTATATCTGAAGAACAGTAAGAGTAAAAGTATCCAAATTTTAAAGAAATATCTTATAATATATCAAATTTCTAGAAATAGCAACGTTTACAAAAATTGTCTATAAAAAAAGCAAATTTTTAGCAGTTTTCTTTAAAATTTTCCGATAATATTTTCTAGAAGAGCAAATTTTTGCAAAAATTTCCTTCAAATATTAAATTATCATTGAAGCTTTCTGTTCCTGTAAATTGAATCCGAATCTTCGAAATGTGTCAAACTTCGTTACTATTCTCCGTATAGTGGTTAATTTTTCAATTAATTTTAAATAGACAAAACACTGTGCCTGTTAGCCTACCGTTTTACATACTACACGTTAGTTTTTGCCTGTGCGTGTTGTCAATTTAGATGACAGTGTGTGTGCATTTGTAAAATTTTGATTATAAATTATCTTGTCGTAGTTGTTGTTAGTTAGTATATGTGAACAGATAACTAAGTGGTAGTTGTAGTGCAGCATTATTTGTTAATCCGCCATTGTTTGCTTTATTTGCTTTGTTGCACAAACTCACACATTCACAAACATCAAGTAAACTAACACTTGAGCATCAAGGACTAGTTTAAAAGAACACGTCAGTGTGTGTTTTTGAACAAACAAAAAATCAACATAAAATATTGTAAATTTTTGCTATAGTTTTTGTCTACATACTTTTTGTTTTCGTCCTAGTACAATATGTTTTATGAGAGTGTAAACAATATAACAACAACAACAGTAGAAACCTCAGTAGCATGCGACATCCTTTTTATACCCTTCACCACAGGTGGAAATGTAAGGTTGGCATTACGTTTGCAATTTCTACAATATTGATCATAGACCCTATAAAATATATATAATCTAGGTTTTTATGTGTACCGAAGTTTATTTAACAATATCCGTCTGTCGTTGAAATGGGGTTTTCTTAGACTAGTATATATTTTAGTATATAAGTATTTACATCAAATAGAGTGCTGAATTGTTTGCTATTGAAATTCAGCCAGATCGGTCCATTAATGTCTGAGATATGCGAAAAAAGTACACTTACAATATTACTACAGTAACGGACTGTAGGTTATTCAAGAAGTATTCCGTTCAGTCAATTTTAAATAAATAAACATTTAAAATTCCAAGCCAATTTATTTTTAACTGATCCTAACATTTATTAAAAAAAACTAAGTGCGCATTAACACGGATTTTCGGTTGCATTTAATATTGTCAGTTGATTAAGTAAAAGTATTCTGTATGTAAAATTAAATTAAAATTAAATTTAAAACAACTGTAAATTTACTTAAAAATCGATCTACGTATTTTGCATTTAATTTTAACGAAAAGTTAATTTAATTTTTACTGTCAAAAATTCACCCGCGAATTTCATAAAACATTAACTAAAAATTTCGTAAAAACAAATGAATTTTCACTTATTTTATATAATTTAACTATCAAAAAAATAACCGACAAATTCCGTAAAAACAAATGAATTTTCAGTTATCTATTTATTGCACTGTGGCAAAAAGCAAAAGTAAAGCTGGAGGTCCACACCACGCGTTTTAGCCTCCACGCATTGCATGCGTTTTATACCTTACTTGCGTTCTACGTTTCAAGTTACATGCAACGCTTCTGATGCGGCATCACCACAAGCAAAAATAAAATTTCATTTGTCAAAATCAGCTGATTTATTCGAACGCTGCTTGTGACGCTTGCAAAAGTAGAAAGTAACCCTACTTTTCGCGTTCAACGCCTCAATGCATCCTAGACTAATGTGCATGAAACTTGTTACATACAACTACACAGATTCTACTTTTTTGACAGCTGCGTAGACTGCGAAAAGGCGTGTAACGCGTGGTGTGGACCTCCAGCTTAAAAAACGATCTGCTTGGTTAAATACATCAAATTTTTAAAGTAAAATAATTGCGATTACCATATCGGACATAGTATACAACTAGTATGCCGACTCTTTGACAGGTACATAACTCAATTGTCAGTGGAACCTAATTTATGTTTGTATTAGTAAGATCTTTTTTAAATGTATTGGTGTATACAACTATTTCCACCACTAAACATAGTTGCATAAAATCGTATAGAATGTGGCAACAATTTTTTTTCCAAAATACAATTTTCTTAGTACAATAAATTTTCAATTTATTAAATGCTGGCTGCATTTATAAACTTTTAAAAACAATGTTTGCAAAATTTTTATTCTGCAATATCGGAAAATATTTAAATAATTTATGATTTCAAATATTATTTTCATACCAAAAAATGCTACTCGGCTGGCTTTAATAAAATTAACAACAGAAAAAAATTCATGTCAAATAAATTTATTTAAACATTTTTAGTTTGTGAAAAATAAAAACATTTTGCAAAAGCAAATGAGCAATATGTATTGGAAAAAATTAATTATGTGTTTGTGTCATAAAACTAAACAAAAAGTGTTATATTGTGAAACATTTTATATTTAAAAATTTTAAATTTTATTTTGTTTTTGTTGTTTTTATGTGTGTTGAATTCACACAGAACGTATATGTGTGAGGGGTGAACTAGAAAATTGAGAACGCTCTCTCCAGTTGGCATACTAGCTCTATACTATAGGTGCGTTTGAGTACTTTTAGGCCTGGAACAGAATAAAGTAGTACCTGAAGTTGACGAATGCTCTGTAGCGCAAAAAGTTCAAAATTTCGAACTTTGCGCTTAAACTTCAACTGTAATTACTACTACAACTACGTATTCTGTTCACACTACTTTGAAACCGCTATTTTTAAATTTTCACAGCTTGCAGCGCTATTCGTAACGTTATACTACAGCGTCTATTCTGTTCTCCACTTTACAGTAAAATGCAGTAAATGAGTTAACTTTAAAATTTGCTCTCACAAAAAGCTGTTGTCCAAAAAAGTACGCGAACGCAAAATTTGTAAAAATTCGTAAAATAAAGGCAACAGCTGATGGCAAATAACTGAAGTGTTGAAAAATGTTTACACTTTTGACTACTTAACTCGTTTTCTTATCGGTACTCGATTAAATACTTTTTATAACACGAATATTTTGGAAAATACAAACAAATTATTTTATGTAATCTTTCATATATTTTTGTTTTTTATTTTATTTGAATTTGCAAATTTGTGTCCGGTGAAATTTGATCAATAGTACACGAATACTTTTTTTTTACTATTGATAACTTTAAAAACAAGGGCTGTTCTAAGTACCCGAGTACTTGACACTTTTACACCTCCAAAAAATTAACATAACAAAACTAATTTTCAAAAGTTGGTATATAGCCATATAAATTCTTCACAAGCAAGTTTAATTAATTAATATTAATTCATTTTTTGTTTTTATTTTAGTTTTATTTCAACTTTTCTTTTTTTAAACCATTTTTTCACAATTTGTATGCCTTTTGCTTGCTACTTTTGTTTGTTTACCTTTTGAAACATATGTTTTTTTTAGAAATTCGAGTAAAACCTGTATTATGTAAAATGACTGAATTATATAAAGTAACTGAAAATTCATTTGTTTTTACGGAATTCGCAATTGAATTTTTGACAGTAAAAATTAAATGAACTTTAAATGAACATTTGAGAGGTTATTTTTGACGACAATTGGATCAGTGAAATCAATATACGTATAAAAATTGGTAAAGTCGGAGCTCATTCTGCGGATAGGAAAAAAATTTTAATAATAAGACCGAAATTATTGAAGTCTAAGCGGTATATAATTTCTGGAAGGATGAGTACGAATTCAAAAATCTACCTTAGGAAGTAGGAATTCTTCTGATTTTTTACGGTTGAAAGATTAATTTGATAAACGGTTTTCATACGGAGGTAAATTGATATTTTGATTCCAATGCAGTTTTTTAAGACAGAATAAAATAAATTGCTTCTGTACGGATTCCAGTTTTTTTTTTTTGTATGTAACTCATACTGGTGGTCCCAGACGACCGAGGCGTATTCCAGAATAGGTCTCACTAATTAAGGACATAACTTTTTTTTAAACATAGGGATCGTCAAATTCCTTCCCCAACGTTTGATAAATCCAAGGACACCTTTGACCTTGTTGATAGTCTGCGATATGTGCGCATTAAAACACAATTTATGATCAAGTAAAATACCCGGATCAAGGAATGTCTTCACTCTTTTAAGTTGATGCTTATTAAGTGTACATGTATGTATGTAGCTACAGAGTACTGTACTTCTTCTGAACAATAACACGTGTTAAAATTTTTTCGAGTTCAGATCCGTCAAATTTATTTCACATCATAAGCTCAGACTGTTTAGATCAGTGGTAATCACAAAGAGAGGCAGTTAAAAATGGGTGTGTAGGGGCGTGTGTATTTTTGTTGCACTGAAGGGAATTTCTAGAAACATATGAAAAAAAATTTTTTATATTAAACAAATTTTGTGTTATATAAATGCATGTTTGCACTTATTTTTTTTTAATTTCTGATTGAATTTTAGATGAAAGTTAAAACTTTTTCTCCACTCTATTTTCCACATTTAAATAAGCACATAATTCTGATAAAGAGAGAAAAATAAAAGTACTCAGTTGAGATATTAACTATGTGTTTTGTTTTTGTTTTTAAACAACAGAAGCGACGGCGACCTGCTTGTTTGAAAGCTATCATACAATCACAGCTTACACACAGATATGTAAAAAGTGCCGTGTGAAAAAGGCCCAAATCAGTTGCGAGGGCAGCTTTCGAGGATAAAGACCAAAAACGTTTTTTGGTAGTGAAGTGGTAATGTGTAAAAACAGGCAGCTGCAATCAACACAAATTGCGTGATCAAAACAAAAATAACAAAACACAAACCACGTTTAATAAAATATAGTTCAACAAACGTTTTATTTTGTGCAAAAAATGTATTTAGTAATATTGTTTTGTTTTATAATGTTATTTACTTACTTAAATATAACTTACTAGAGTTGCGGTAAACTTACAAGTTAATTATTACAACAGTTTTGCAAATAAATCTCAACTAAATAAATTTGTGTTCATTGTATTGCGTCATAAAATATATTTCAAAGAGAAATGAAAAAAGGACAGCCTTCTAAGAAAGTGGCAAAACATCTTCAATCTCGTGACATATCTGGTACAACTGTGCTTTTTTTTGGTACATTTTGAACTTCTAAAGTACCCTGGTACTTCCGTGACTCATTTGGTACAATTTAAAAATTTGTCATAGTTCCCCCTTTTGGAATTTTTTGTATAGCAAACAAATTATTGAGTCCTTTTCATTGCATTTATTTTGTACAACAAATCGTTAATGTAATGGGCCCTTAAATATGAGACTAGTATTTTGGTGTATAGAGCACTTAGTCCCCTTTTGCAATGTGGCAAGTGAAAGGCAGACGGACGAAGTTTGTTGGTAAGGGGGCGACGCTGTATGCGTAACAAACTTTACTTTTTTCCTCTCTCGGTTACAAACTTCGCCTGTCTGCCTTTCACTTGCCACATTGCAAAGGGAACTTATGGTACCCACAGGCGAGGCAACATTTGTCAAAACCTGTGTTACTACTTTTGTTTCCTTTTTACCACAGACGATGACACTAAAAGCAAAACATTAGTATTATTTTTTTTTAACATAGAAGTACTTTTTAACTTAACAAATATATGCGAAAGAAAGTTTTCTTATCCTGGTTTTTTTGTTTTATTTTTATAACTTTCACATTTAACGTCCCATAATTCTCTAAAATTTTTAAATCTATTTATTTTTATTTATATTTATTTATTTTTCATTGTTCTCAATGTTCGTAATTTTTCCTTTTTTTTTTTGTACAATTGAATATTTTTGTTGTCTTAATAAATTAAAAAAAAAACATGGTACCGTGAAAGTCCAAAATTTTTTTTTTTTGGAAATTGGTACAAAATTTAAAACCCTATTTAACATACCTGATAAAACTGAATGAAATTAAAGTTTTTTACAATCTTTGAAGTCAGTTTCGGTAACATTCGTGTTGTGTGTGTGAAAATCCCGAAAAGTGCTCGGCCCCTGGGGGCATAGCGTGATCGTTGGTTTAGATCATCTTGCAGTAAGGAATACAAAGTTGAACTGGACCCAAGTGTTACAAGAATTACAAATGCGAAACAATATGCACTAATACCTCCGTTTAAGATAAGTGGACATTCATTTAAGAAGTATAGGAGAGAGCCCGATTTTATCCAACTTGGACATAAGAAGGTTATGATTTACTTTATCATAACTTATTTACTTGTTTTTCTTATTATTTTTACACAAACAAATACATACATGATTTGCCACTTAAATAGAGAAATGTGTTTTAAACGAAAATATACTCGTATACTTAGCAATATATCAAAATCGATTTTTTTTATTGTTGAAAATGGTTCCTTGGGGCCTCAAAAACAATAGTTGTTCTACGACTTTTTCATATTTGGTCTTTCCGAAAGTTTTCCAATATTTTTCTGTTGTTGAAGAAAATCGGCAAAATATGACTTAACAATGTTCTACAATTTTGTTAAAAACGGATGTTTCTGTATTTTTTGTAAACATACCAATTTCGAAATAATGGCAAATTGGTATCGTTTTTTAGCAAATACTGGATAAGCGCCATCTTGTGGTTGCGTTTTGAAGCGAGTGATAAGGCAGTAAACAAGATAATTTTACAAGCCCTCCAGAAAGGTTTTACTTCTGAAAATAGGGTAAAAAATTTGGCAACTAGAGGCAAAAGTATATAAATAAAATCTAAAAATCCCATAATAAAAAAAACTGAAACACTAGAATTTAAATTTACTTGCGTGTATGTGTGTGTGTATGATTAAATTTGAAGAATTTAAAAGAGAGATATTTTCGTTTTTCTATTATAAGACTTTTGGGTTTTACTCGATTTTGGTGCATTATGGCTTAAATTTTTTGTAATCAAATTATATAATAATATTCAAAAACTATGGATTTTATTATTAATTGTGGCACAAAACATCTTCCGAAATTACAATAATTGGTGAAAAACGTTAATATTTTTATAAGATATTTGCCCTGCTCCACAATAACTTAGGCATATTTTATCTGCTCAAAGCCGATTAGCCACTGTTAGACGCGTAATTTAGTAGCCTTTCAAATAATATATAACTGATTTTAATTAAAACAGCCTTCGACTAAAAGGGAAGTATACAGCGAAAAACGTAAATGTACCGTTATCTGATATATGTGAGGTGTTACATTTGTAATATATAGACTAGATGTTGGTATTTTATATGAAATTATGTAAAAAAAACTTTTTCAATGTCGACAACGTGTTATTTCAAACGCATTCCTTTTTGTTATTATTTCATCAATTTCTTTGGAAAAGCAAAAAATGGCTGAAGGTTGCTCGCTTGTTTTTAAAATGGCACAAAAAATGCCATTTAACTCGAAACTTTGCACACTGGTCAATAGCTTCAATTATTAAAAAACAACGTCGTCTAATACGAATTCAGTTGAAAAGTCGCAAATATCGTCCTATATTTCACACAACGGATAAATGAGGGCGACCCTAATGTCCATTTGAGTTAGCCAATTGTATCCGCCAATGAATAGAAGTAATTTGTAATAAATATCTTTAAGTTGGAAACAACTTTTTTTTTCGATATATTGCTATATGTATATACTCAACACTTTTTGTACTCTTTTTGATAATGTGTGTTAGTGGGTTATTGGTCTTAGACGCTGCACACCGTTAGGTAAAGCGTATTGAAGATTCGGCACAGCCTAATATAGCGCTCCCCCTTGTATTTTATTCATACTTCTCACACTCAATCCGAAAAAAAACGTTGAAATAATTTTACATCTATAGCAAACAGAAACACATCGGAATGTTTAGTATGAATTTTATTTATTTTTTCATTTAGTTTAAATTATTTGTGAGAGTCAATGTGTTTACAATCAACAACAACGGCAACAACAACATCATAGGCAACAGCAACTACAAAAATTTCATGTAGTTTTGCACATCAACACGACAAAGTCATAGAATCAGGAATTTAATTTAATTTGTACTCAAGTCGAGTTAAAATTCACTTTTGTTTTATTTTATTTTTTTTAACGTTTCCTCTCTACTTGGCACATACAAACACACCCACGAACCGGCAAACAAATTTACAAACACATACGTAACCAGACAGATACATACGTCACTATAAATTTTGTTGGTATAAACGTTGAAATGATGTGCCTTGGCTCAGGTTTTTTTTAAGGTAGACATTGAAAATGTTCTTATGTGGAAAGTTGCGTACAAAAATACACCAATACACAATGACCAAAGGCAGGATACAATTTAATTTCTGAGTACCAATTCGAGGCTTTGCCAAATGATATGACTACAACTTGATTAAAGAAAACTCCTATCGGTTGAAATGCAAGTCCACCTCGAATTTTTGCACTTTAGACGGCAAACAAAAATCGTGCTGAGAACTAATTTTTGGGGACAGCTGGTTTCCGATTTACTAGAATTAAGGTTTCAATTAGCCTTTGAAGCTGAAACTGCATCCGACTGTATTGAAAATAATCTGGCAGTAGTGGCACATGCCCAGCTAAGACAAATGTTTGTTGAAGGCCATTTAGGGTAAAGTAAATGATGCCCAATTTAACCGGAGAATACGAAGCATCAAATGAAGCCTGCTTTTGCATGAAATGTATCTACAGGTGGCACTATAGCCATCGGAATATAGATCATCGGCATCATATTATATCTCCTTAGTTAGTAGCGAAATAAATTATATGCTCACTTCAAAGACAACTCTATTGGGGGTAAAAACATGCAGATTTGAGGACAAAACGCCTAAGTTAAGGGGCTTATTTTTACGTGCTTAACAATAGGAGCTTTTAATTCTCTACTAAATGTTGCCTTTAGGTCAAGACTAAAAATAAAACCAGTTACCTAAAATTTTCAAGTTTTCCCTCTTCTCTGGTTTGTATTAAAAGGGGCCCATGACCTGCCAAAGGGCCACACCAATAAATATTTTAGAACCGATCTTGGGTGCTGTTCTTTTCATTATATAAGATTGGTCTCTGATCAACAGTGGATCTTTTGCGATCTGTCCATTTTAAGCAGCAGACCAGATTGAGTTATTGGTTTCACATACTAGTGATGTTACGAATATAAATTTTTAATATTCGCGAATACGAATACGAATATCTGCGACAATATTCATCGAATACGAATATCCAATTTGAAATTTAATGCCACACGATATTTAAAATTTGACTACAAAAAAGTCCCCCATTCCCGTCCATAACAATAAACAGAAAAAAACTGGCACACTAATAAGGGCCATTATTACAACTTACAAATAGTTATTTTTAGGATGCTATCTGACAGATAAATAGTTTTTGGTTATTACAAGTTAACATTAGCCTAAAAAGTGACTGATAAGCTAACATCAGGTTTGTCCTCATGGTAACTTTAAAAGTGAACTTTAAGAACATACTTATATTTTGACGGAAATGCATCTCTGTTCTAATTATTGTTTGAAATTCTTAAAAAAATAACAACTTATCATGACAGGGTTGTATTTTTTTCAAAATGCGTCTTACGTTTTTTGACGGAAATGCATCTCTGTTCTAATTATTGTTTGAAATTCTTAAAAAAAATAACAACTTATCATAACAGGGTTGTATTTTTTCAAAATAAGCCTTACGTTTTTTGACGAAAATGCATCTCTGAGCTAATTATTGTTTGAAATTGAAATTTTAAACAGGCTTAAGTTCATTGAATTTTATTTTCATTAAATTATTCTTATGAAGAAAGGAATTTTACAACATGAAATAATTTAAAATTTATTGATAATTTTTGTTTCTTGACTGAGCTGGGAATCGAACCCAGGTTTTCACGGACAGATTGCCCTGACTAGTTTCGATTGCAACCACGCAATCTCTTCAGAGGGGTTTGCCGTTTAGAACTCACCGCCATTGACGACGGATGGCGGCAATAGTCAAACATAAATCCTTAAACCAAATGGTATTTTACCTTGGTAGATCGAAATTTACTTTTGAATGAATGATTATCTATTTTAATTGATTTACATGTTCTTTTAAACGAAATTTGGATTACAAATCATGAACAGTTCAATACCACAATACTAATAATTGTTAACAACTAAGGCACGAGCTATATGTTTACATTTGTCCTTCAAGTTGTGTTGAAAAAGGTCAATAAGAAAAAGAGACAAAAACATAAAAAAAAAATGTAATGTGGACTTCAAGAAGAATTCTTGACAAAAAGTATGAAAAAACAGAAGTATGGAAGAAAATGTAAATCAATTAAAATTGGTAATCATTCATTCAAAAGCAAATTTCGATCTACCAAAGTAAGATACCATTTGGCTTAAGGATTGATGTTTGACTATTGACCGATATTTTTTTTTTTGATATTTACTAAAATCATTTTTACCATTTTCTGGCTTTGTCTAGTGCAAGATTTAGCTTTTAACAATTTTAAAACCTGGTCACACTGATAAGTATGTATAATAGTGTAAAATGGCCTTTAACGGTACTTCAAACTATAATACAAGTCTTAAGTAAATTGACAAAAATGCTTCCCTGATCTAGTTATTGTTTAAAATGTTCAAAAGCAATAACAATTTACCATGACAGGGTTGTATTTCCCTAAAAATGCGTAAGACTTGTTTGATAGTGTTAAATACCCTTTAGTGACCCGCAAATTTGAATTTAAACTATTGCGTTATCTTCCGCTTGCATTGTCGATCGATTTGTCTTGCTGTTAGTGGGTCACAAATCAGATATTTGTCGTTGAAAAAGCAAACAAACGATAGCGGTCAACATCGTGGGCCAGGCTGATCATCATGAATATTTCGACTTTTAATGATTATCCAATATTTCAAGCAATAATTTTTTCACTTCGAATCAACATATAATGTCTCTCTAAAAACGAACATGAATATTTTTCAAGATATTTATTTATATATTTTTCTATTTTTTAAATAGTGATGGCAAGGAGTAAACTTAGATTGTTAGAATTCTACAGGAGGAATAATTATGCATGTGCAACAATATGCAGATGAAGGATGTTAAGGAAAAGTTCCTCAGCAATTCCAATAGAATTTAAAGTTTTATGGAATGTTGTGTGTGGTAGCGTAAATTCATTTAAAGGTGTTTTTATGCATACATATCGCCGGCTGAACATTAGAACTTAAATATTTTCAATCAGTAATGTTTTAGGGTTGTTGGGGATAATCTACAACTTTTAGTATCGATCCAGAGACGGCAAGCAATTTCTTGACCACCTTGTTTAACTAAACTTTGTTTCGTTAATTTTGAACCGTACTACTCTGAATGGAGAAGCAGCTCGCACTCGTTGTCATTATTTTTTAAAGACAATCAGGTCGTTCTTGTTTGTCTTATTTTCTTGCGTTTTGCGCTGTCACCTCTCATTGGCTACAGATTTTGAAGCTGATGCAATCGTTTTTAACCTCAATGTTTTAAATTGTTTGCCTGGTGGAGAAGCAAAAATAACTCAACGTGACTGGTGGGGAACCGTATTAAACCCAGATGTTTACTGGTGGAGACCAAAAATACTCTGAAGCGGATTCTAGAAGCTCTCGTTTTCGTAAACAAAGGTTAAGGTAGAAGAAGGACTTGTGGTTGAGGCTCCTAAAAATTCTTGTGATACCCTGGCTATATAACTTTAATAATTAGCCAAAAACTTTAAGTTCTAAGCAAAATAAAAAAAAAAACGATAACTTTATTTGGAAATATAACAATAAAAATAAGAGATTATGAACATGATTTTCTCAATATTTTTGCTATTTCACATTCAATCTTGTAATATAGAGCCAGCGATATTTTAATACATCGATTCATACATTGTATGAATTTGCAAACCCATTTTGAATTACTGAACACTCGTCTATCTATCTCTTAGTATTGTGAGTTGTGTATTAGAGCAATAATAATAAATACCATTTGACAACTATCAAGCACACACATTTGTAAATAGACTTAAAAGTTTGTTTACACAGATCCACACTCATACAGTTGTCTGTGAAGTTGTTCCAATAATAAACAGTCTGGTGTGATAAAATGTTTTCAACCATGAAATATGGATGGCTGGATAAATGGATGGCTTGTTGTCGGGTTGCTTGTGCCATTCACCTAGAGGTCTGCAACTTTATTCCCAACTACAACTTTAGCTTTGGTTTCCTGTGAATGACTCTTTGGTTGTATACGAATTTAACAATTTTCAATGTTCGGTTTAATTGTTGTTTTTTGTTGGTTTTTACTTAATCATATTTTAAATACCACTTAGTTGGTAACTCGTTGTGGGTTTCTTAAGGAGTTTTTGTTTACTTATCCTAGAGGTGTTTTTTTTTTGAGTTTAGTAAACATCTAAAATTAATGTTGAATTCAGTGAGATTAATTTATGTATGAAAATATCAATCGGTCAAGTTGTATAAAATTAAAGGATATTTTTCCAAAATTTGTTACTCTGCCCCATTGAAAGACTGAAATATTTATCTGTATAACTGAAATATTGTGGCCAGCGTCCCATCAAAAGCTCTATTCATGTGCATAAAATTAGTAGATGTTTGGTCATTAACTACTCCAATATAATTTCTAAATCTCTACTGCAAATGTAAGTTCTGCTGAACAAAACAGCACATTGGACAATAATAACTACCATATCTTAAGGATCCTCCTACCAGCGACTACAAAACACATATCTAATAAAGACTCAATTAAGACAGATGTATTCAAGAATATCGTGGGTACCTGTAGCTCGTTTCTGTATTTCTCGCATCGTAAAATTTCTCACATGAAGTGTGAGAAAGAAGTTTTACTGTATTTGAATGCGAGAACAGACAACACAGATTCTGTTTTAACTGGAATACTTCCAGTAATTAAGTGTCAAATGCAAGCGAAACGTCAACGAAAGAAATAAAAATAGGACTGCCAGATTTGACGATTTATCGTCGTTTTGACGAATTTTCATTGCGAAATTGGCCGATTGACTGAATTTTTAACGATATTATGCCGTTTTCGAAAAAAAAACAATTTAAATATTTTTACAGAAAAAAGATATCTTTAGAAACAAGGCCGCTTAAATTTTTATATTTATCCCTATTGTGAAAATTGTCTTCTCTGTTCCCTGTTTTTCAAAAGCAAAATTTCGGGGGAAAACTGCCTAATTTTTATTTCCTTGGATTATTTCATACATTTGTTTTTGTGCTCAAAACATTAAACTAATACCCCATTTTTCAGTCAATGCACTAAAAGAAATTTTTGCCTTTTTTGGCCAAAAGTGTTATTTTTAGTCCAGTATGATATTTTGTCACGCCTTTGTGTGACTTCTTCAGGAAAAATAACAATCTGAAATTTTAAGTTGTTATCGGATTAAAGAAAAAATAAAATAAGTAATTTTATAAAAAAAAAACTCAAACTTAAGTACGTATGTATAAAATATGTATAAAATACCCATGAACTCTAACTATGTTTTTTTATTATGTTTTAATAAAAATCGAACAAAATTATTGTTAAATTGTCCGATTTTTTAAAACGATTTTCTTTTATTTTTTCTTAGGAAATTAAAATGTTTTCCAATAATTTATCTGGCATTTAAATAACAAAATAAACCAATAGCGTTTGATTTATTTTCATTATTTAAATTTTTCATAGTTGTTTTTTTCGGATAATTTGGTCTCCATTTCTTGAAATTTTATTTTTCTCGCATCAATATTAAATGTGACTTAATTTGACTGTTCTTGTGAGAAACTTTTCGCAAGATATTGTTACAGAAACACTTTTTCTCACAATCTTCCAATAATTGCTGGAAAATTATATAAATGACAGATAATTCCCGCAAAGTAAGGATACAGAATCACTTACGTGAGAAAAAACCTATTTTGTTTCATATTGCACTGTTTTTATCATAATTCACTTGTTTCATGCGGGAAATTTTACGATGAGAGAAATACAGAAACGGGCTACTGGTATCAATACAATGCGACTACCACAGCCTCTGTAGTGGAATACTTTCACACATATAATAGCAAATACTTACATCGATTACGTTTTGATCATCTAATTAATCCCTTTCTTATAAGTCAAAGCTTTTTACTTCAAATGCACACATAAGTAATACTTTAGCCCTTAAGGATGGGGTAAAATCAGTTTTAGTTTAAACCAAAACTGACAGCAAGCTTCCCGAAAAATTCGCACTATATAAAGTCCATAACCCAAAGGTCATGCGACCTTCAGGTTCCTGTGGTATCAGTTTGGTCTCTGGTTAACCGTTATCTTGTTGAGATCTGACAATTTTAACTCACAGACGAGATAGAGTATTTGTTACATTTGTATTCGCTGAGAGGACAGAAAAAAATCATCAGTTGTTTTTTTTTGTCAATTAAACAAATTGTTGAGAAAGTATTTCAATTTAATTAATGTGATAATTGAATCAATTATTTTTTTAGTAGAAAGAAATTTAAAAAGAATATAATTTTGATTTAATTAACATTTTAGCTGTTTTAAAATTATATTAATATATTAAAATATTAATTAAATAACAAAACAAATTAATTAGATTTTTCGTATGAAATAAAATAATTTCTGGTCAATAATTGATATTAAAACAAATTTATGTTTAAAATCGTTTTAAATACAAAATTATCTTCTTTTCTAAACACTTAAATGAAACTTAATTCACCGATGTGGCACATTTAAATAACTTAGCAAGGTGGACACAATATAACGACAATACAACAACAAGAGGCAAATCAATAACAATCAGCTGGCTATTGAGTCCTCCTTGTAAATACGTACACTTTTTTATATATTTTTTATTTAGCAGTGCTACCATACTTTTATCTTAATTAAATAAGACTTTTCCAATAAAACTCAAGATATCAATCTGAATTTATATACGATTTAAGTTTATATGAAAATTAAAGTAATATACATTTAAATACTATCCTGAAAATTGAACATTAAACTTGTATATTTAATTAAATCAATTAACACCTTTTTTGAAACTGCAAAGTTTTTTGATTAGTTATTATACCCTCCACCACCTCTAGTGGTGAATGAGGATATACTAAGTTTGTCATTCCGTGTGAAACTCTTTTATTATACATCTAAGACCCCATAAAGTATATATATTCTGGCTCCTTGAGTAATTCTTCTTCTCAAATTTCTTGTAGTTATCCTAAGCAGCTTGGGATTGAAACAACATCGGTACAGTAGGATAAAAACTATGAATCAAAATGTGGAACCACCGCCCTAAAAAATTGATAATTAAGATACAAAAACGATTCGCTCCATACGACCGTAAATCATACTGTTAAATTTCGTGAAGATCGGTCCATAATAAACCCTATACCCCATATAAGCCCTACTCCCGGAAAACATTTTAGTACGCCTAATACCGTAAAAAATAACGCTATCGTACTAAAATTTGGTACGTCTCAGTTTTGTAGGACCCGCAATCAAACTGTAAAATTTTTAAAAGATCGGTCCATAATTTACCCTAGGCCCCATATAAACCCTACTCTCGGACAACAGTTTATTGCGCCTAAAACCAAATAAAGTCCACTTTGGGAAAATAATTAAATTCGCCTAAAATCATAACAGATATAGATATTGCAGTAAAATTTCTTCCAACTTAGAATCATATGGCCAGAAAAAATATCATCTAATTTTGTGAAATTCACTGTTAACACTAAAACTAATTACACTGCTGTATTGAAATTTATTCTAATTTATTTTTTTAATACTAGAAATCAGTCTTCAGAATTTTGGGATGATTGGTCCTTAATTTACCACAGGTCCAATACAAATTACCCTCCTAAAAATCCTTTTAGTTCGGCTAAAACTTTTACGAATCATGATATTTTACTCAAGCCAGTTCAAAGTTCTAAAAAGAAACGCCTACAGCTTTCTTATTGTCGGTCAGTAACATAATGTAGATCTAAACCGCAACCAATACTCCTGTCGGTGGAGGGTATCAAAGATTCAGCTCAGCCGAATATAGCACTCTAAATTGTTTTTAATTAAAATTAAAAATAATATTTATTGAAAAAACTATTACAAATTGTTTAGTAATATATATAATAATTTTGGTAAAGGTGCAAAATCAACAAATTGTTTGCTTGATTCCTTGAATGCGGCATGAATTTGGGGATTAGAGACAATTTTTAATTTTTTCTGTCTGTGCAGTGCCGTTAGGTAGATGCAAGAGAGACCCAATAGAGACAGATGTGCCATTTCTCATGAAATGCGACAGCGTTCAAATCTCCGCCTTCGAAGTTCTGGCATAACTGAATTATACTAGACACCATTTTCCTCGGTTCGAGCGTACAAGTCGGCCAAAATACTTCTTTCGTAGTGAGCGTGGCATAGTACAGCGATTTAAAGTAACTCCAAAGAAAAAAGTCTTAAGGGATCGGATCGCACAAATGAGGCGGCTAGTTGCTAGCACCTTTGCTTGAGATATCTGGCTTGCCGATATTGGTCTTCAAAGACTCGATTGTGTCATACACTGTGTTGCACGTTTCGCCGTGAGGTTGGAACCGCAAATCGCTCAAGTTCTCAAGCTGGCCCCAAAACAATTCCGATATCATGGTCTTCCAGCGATTGCTGTTGGAAGTTGTTGGAATGCTGTCATGAAAACCGAACCAAAGAGTTTTTTTTTAGAAATTGTTGTTCGTGCAGCACTTTAGTCTGCTTATTCGCCCATATGGGGGAATTTTACTTATTGTTGCTTCTGTTGGCAAAACCATCAAGAAAAAAATTTGTTCTTGTGAGTAAACACGCCACGTAGTCGCCAGAACCTAAACGTTAATTAAAAATTTAATAATTTTTAAGAAAATCAAATCAAGAAATGCCAAGACAATATCTGTCATGCCTACTAAAGAATATGCCATGGCCTCTTAACATTGAGTGAAATTAAACTGTCCAATCAAGTTCATCCATATACATAATTATTTGCTAAAAAGGTTTCTATTTTTTCTTAAAACTCTTTCCAGGCTGGATTAACTGTAAAAATTCATAGACTGGACTATCACTCTTACTCTTTTGCTTGGGTCATCAGAAATGACTTAATTTTGAAGGCAAAGGTGTAAGAGGCCAAACGAGATTATAAGACTGTTTCTAAGCAAAAAAGTCATATTAAAACTTTTTTTATGAAACAGATGGCGTTTATCTAGTCGCTTTATTCGAATTATGTTTGAGCTTAATATTTGCTCATGAGACCCCATATTCGTAAATGAGATGTGCACATAAAAATTTAAGTTAATTTTGGCTTAATAATTCAAATATTTATGATTCTACTCATAAATAATTTACATTTAATGTAAGCTCTAACATACTTATAATCCAATTTTATGTAAACTATTGCGAAAACTAAATAGAAAAATTATTGAAATCTAGATTAAAATCCAGCAAACTCATTAATAATAATTCCAACTTAAATGGAATGACATTAGTGAATGAATGTGGGCTTCTTTTCTTAACCTCAATTAAAGTGACTCCCAAATGCGCGTGCTGTAATAGTTTCCTTAGACGAGTTGGTTGGTGTGTTCTAACTGTCTTAAATACTTGTGTTTGGGGGGTAGAAATAGGGATGTAATGATTATGGTTGTGTTGTAATAAAAAAAAGAGTGACAGCTGCAAAGCCCAAGGTTATTGCAACATAACCCACCCATTAAAATAACGTATGACAACATAAGTACATACATTACCACCAGTTAGTAGCAAAAAAAAATCCGGTAGCAAGAAGTTACAACACTTCAGTACAATGTTGATAACAAGTTTGTAAAAATACAACTGACTTTTGGGAATGTTTAAATGAGTATCCCAGCAAAGTGTTTGGGAATACAGAAAATGAAGACCTACCAGTATGTTTAATAAGGAACAGTTGCATTATAAAAAGTGGTAATAGTAAGAGATGTTAATGCAAATGGAGACTAAAGCTTTTTTGATTATTCCAATTAAAAAAAATTTGTGTTTTTTGAAGCACTTAAGAGAAAAAGCGCATAATCGAGCACTTCAATAAGAGAGCTCTTTTACATAATAACGAATAAAATATTTAAAAAGCTGCTATTTTATTGCTGACAACGAAGAAGGTTTTAAAGTGAAAAAAATAAAAATATATTATGGTTTACGAAAATGCTTGAAAAAATGCATTTAAACCAGTAAAATCAAAACATTATGAATATATTAATATAGTTAGCCCTAAAAAAACACTGTAGGAGTGCTTTATTTGTATGTTTTATTATGCAAAAAGAAGCCCTTATTGTCCGCAGAAAATAGTCCTCCAAACCGGGAACACCCCATACAAAAATCAGGCATCCCATCAGCAGGTTTGAAGCGATTTAAGGTATGAATTCATACATAAAACCTTCTCCTTGTGGATCACATTTTTTACTGCGTTGTTATTTAAGGTGCCCTTTAGTTGGACTCTGTAACTTTTAACAACAACAACTGTTGTTACAATTTTTAACCTGATTTGTTGGTTGCACTAACGATTATGTGATTCTGTAAATTGTTCTTTACAACATAGATACAAATTAACGACAAGTGGCATCACTGACAAAAAATGGCAAAATAACGAAAAGCACAAAGAGGAACAGATCAAATTATTAAAAACAAATCAAATTATTAAAACTAAACAGATTTTTTTTTTTTTAAGAAGTAAGTAAAACACTAACCCCCATACTCATAAAAAATATGTTTGATTAATAAAAGTTTATTAAACAAATTTTCATAGAAAATTCGTTTCATCAACCTGCTATAAATCTAAAATATTTTTTATGAATATGGGGCTTAAACTGTAAAATTAAATGCAAAATATTCAATGGCCATTCTCAAATTATATTTTTTCGAAAAAAATTTTTTTTCGATATTAAACAATAAATAAACAACGCAAACAGCTGACTTTTGTTTTAATTTGCTTGTTAAATTTTTAAACAATGACAACTTTTGTTAAAATTTTTTACGGAATCGCACTACTGATATAACACTGGTTGTCAAAGTTGACAGTTTAGATTTTAAACAATATTTCCGACCTATATTTTCGAAAATGTGAACTAATGCAATGATCAATGAACTGAAAGAAAATGTGTATATGTATATAATAGAAGCCTGCATAATTCCATTTAAACCCACTCAATACTGCAGTGTCGCTGTCACAAACAAATAATATGTGAACGTGTAGAAGGAAAAAAACAAATGCTTTAGTATAGAAGTCAAATGAGAAGCTGCTATTAATAATACTCTCAAAATTCAACAAGCGAATGAAAAATACTCGCAGCAATAATTACGGTAATAAAAATATATATATCTTTTTTTAATGTGAGATAAGGATACATCTGTACAAAATATTTTGTATGCTTATTTCTTTGATAATATTGCAACAATAATTCTTTGCAAAATCAATTCTTTGTATACGTATTCCACAAACGACACACAAGTAAACATAACAAATTCTCGTAACTTTGCGTAGACGGTCATGCCTCTTTAATAAAATCAATAACCAAATTATATCTCAACATCTGCATGTAAAATATCTCAGAACATCTAGATCGACGTGTAACCTGAAAATGCCATATTGAGCAAAGTTAGCTCAAATGAAAAGCAATCCAAATAAATTGGGTCATTGGAAGAAATTCGGCACTAATGGCCCATTTCACCGATTTATTTATATATCAATTTATGTTTAAAATTCGTTTTTCATGTCAAATAAAAATAAAATTATTTGATAAACTATATTAAAATATGAATTTATATTTAAACAGAATTGGTGAAATTGGCAATTAGTCTAGATTGAAAATTCCTACTTTCCAACTCTATAATAAGTAGGGAATTCATTTAATCGGGCTTTTGCTTTAATCGGTTAATCGCTCGATTATTTAGCCGAGGTCTTGGTTTAATCGGTTAATAATCGGTTAATTTTGAAATTGATCGGTTAACCGATTAATAAAGTTTATTTTATAAATTAAGTCATTTCAATAAATACAAATACATAAATTATTTATTATTTGGATTTAATTTGTAAAAATAAGAAACAATAACATAACACACATAACAATTCTTGAACTAAAACGAGCAAATAAAAAAATAAGTCAAAAATATGTAAAACATATTTTTTAATTAAAACATAAATATTATGTAGTAATTGAAAAATTATTTTATTAGTTATTTCAATAGTTTAATGAGACCTTAAAAAATAATTTTTTAGAAAAAAATTAATTGCTTGTTCACAGAAGGCTGGTTTGAAGGTTATTAAGTTGTATTCACAACAGGAAAATACACTTATTTAAATTTTTTGTAAATTTATCTTGTTGCTGTTTCTATAATTACCTAACCATATAATCTGATAATCCGCCTTTCGTAAACAATCTACAATTTTGTTAAAATGTTTAGTTTTAATAAAACTTGACTTGGAAAAAATTATTTCACTTATCGTTGATGTTGTACAAATCGAAAGCAACCCATAATACAGAATATCTAATTTCTCAGTCGTCCTTTTCCTGAATTTCTCCAAGCGTATAAAATCTTCCATTATGACATTAGAGTCATGTTTTATTTTTTAAATTTTTAACTCTTCTAATTGTTTCGGTTAATTCTGTTAAAAGATTGATGACAAGATATGAGAAGAAACAAATATATGAGACGAAACAAATAATTAAGAACACAAAAAATTTGTTATAATACTACAAAAAATTAAAAATTTCTCTACATCGGCTAATCGTCTGGAATTCACCGATTTAATCAGTAATCGAAATTAGCCAAATTTAAATCAATCGGGTAGTAATTAATCGTTAACCGAATGAATACCCTAATAATAAGGCAATATGGTACTATCTATTGTCACTGCCTCGACCTCCAACATAAGCAAATCGAAAGGCCCCAAAAAAAAAAACCTACGAATCATCTCATCCGCTCTCTGGAATGTAAAAAAAAATTGGACATTCACAAAGATCTCAACGTCCCAGCAATAAAAACTGTGATAACAACGTATTCAATTAAATACTAAAAAAGGCTTGAATCGCAACTCCATCCAGAGAAATTTGTGAGCTAATCAAGCCAAAATTTAGCTCAATCCATTGAGCTTTATATAAAAAAAAATCCTCAAAAAAAAAAATACCCTCTGATACAGCAGATTTTTTTCCAACTGGTAAATTCCTGGGTCGACGTACTCAACTGGATATTATGTATTTTAAATACCCTGGCAAGGTGAGCTGTAGATTTGATTACTACAGTATTCCATGGATAATTTCCTCGCCAAAAATTCCAATATTTTTGGGTAATTAAATCATTGGGGTAATTAACCGAAGCTTAACTTTGACGTATGACAATAAGTTAAGTCATCTGGTACATAAATTTAACTGTGCGATCAAGGAATGTAGGTTTTTATGTATTTTTGGCATCCATTTGTTAATGAATAATTTGCATATTTTAGCTATTGCTGATTTTTGTTGCACACGTTTTTTTTTTTTTTCAAGTTTATAGCGAAATATGCGAAATACGAATCATTACATGTTCAGCGAATAAAAAAAAACTGCTTGGAATTCTGATCAACAGATGGATTTCCTGTTTCTTTGATTTCGCCATCTACATTTCATTTTCACTCTACAATTGTAATCCAAAACAAGTTTTCGTTAAAGATAAATTATATAAATTTAGACGCATCTTTTAGTATACCGGTTGACTCAGAAACACTTTTTAAAGTGATCTTTTTATGTCCGCCCGTCCATCTGGCTGGTGGTCTGTCCATGTAAACGTTGTACGCAAAGTAGATAATATAATAAAATCTATGTACATTTTGAGAATACGCTTTATAATATCACATTGTACCGATGCAAAATTCTCTCTTTATATCCATAATAAATTTTATCATGTTCGTATTAAGATTAAATTTAGCCCAAAATATTTTACGGCAAATTAATTTTTGTTGAATCGGTTAACATTAAAACATACAGCTTCCATTGAAATAAAAATCCCGATAATATTTAAAATTAAGCGACCTTCCTTTTAATTCCTTTAAGACAAAATATATCATATATTAGGTGTATTCGGCACTAATAGCTCTTATATGAATATTAACCTCATAACATAACTTTATTCTGGTGAGCCAATTAGAGCTCATCGGTTGCAATTAGGGTACAATCTAGAAAGTACGTCTACAATGTTGTATGGGCTTTACCAACTTTAATTTTTTCCTTGTTTTCTTTAATGCAAATATTAATTTAATGAATATTTTGCTTTCAAATAAGCCATATTTTGTTTTTTAGTGCATATTTTTTTTTATATTTAGTGTATATTTTCAAGTTTTTAGTGCATTTTTAATGCTTAAAAAGCACAATTTTAAGATCGTATTTCCAGTTTGCCTGCTCATTATTTACATGGAAACTTGGTTGCATTTCTGGCAGTGTTGTTGTCAAATAGTACTAAGGATTTATAATATTTAGGTGACATTTTGTTTTGGGAGTTTAATTTTTGAGGCAATTACCCGAAATGAGTAATTAAGCATATGGCAATTATGCGTGGACTTTTCTTTAAAAATATAAAAATCGGGTATGTAAATTCAAGGTAAATAACGTGAAATACATTTAAGCGTGGGGTAATTAAGCGGGTTGTACTGTAAATTTTTTTATTTTATCTCGATTCTTATACATTAAAAGGAATCATACAGGTCAAAGCTTATTTTGGAAGATCTTTTTTATAAGCGCTCTGCACAATCATGGACCAAATTCTATAAATTTCAATCAATCTATTTTTAGTATTTAGCTAAATTAAAATTATCGACAAATTTTATTAAATTATGTTAAAAATTTGAAAAAAAAACCATGATCACAAACTATTTCGGGAGACCTTTTGTATGGGGGTTAGATAAAACCGTCAATTAATTTGTATCTATTTCTTTGGGTTCCGTCCCAGCGCAGAAAATTTTTAGATACTCGTAAAAATTTGGTACATTTTCCAAAAATTCCCAACTCCTCGGTGAAATTCAACACAAGAAAATCTTTTGAATAGTCAAATGTTCATACAATATCTCATTAATGCTCATTATACTAATGCCGAAGGATTTCTCAATCTCGCGATATGTCACATGTCAATATTGCGGTCACGATTACATTCTTTATGCATTCCTTGGCATAGGGGCTAAGGATGGGGCGTCAAAGCGAAAAGTAAGTTCATCGATGCACTCCTGTCGAAAGTACGAAGCAATTATCGGACTAAATTGTTTACTAGTTATTTCTTTTTATTCGATAAAACAACATTTTGAAGTCTCTATAAACAACACAAGCTGTGCTCAATTGAAATACAGTTCTTACAACATTTTGAGTGAATAAGTCCATTATTAACCATTAGACAATTACACGTAGAGAAAAAATATGTTTAGATATGGTCACCTCCAACAAAACTATTTTTAGACAAAATTTTAAACATATTATGTTTAAATTTAACCATATTATTGTCACCGACAAACATATAATTGTTAAATAAGTCCTCCATCAAGAAGCCACAACCATATTATGGTTGCCTATAAGCATGTTATGGTTAAATATGACAATAATTTGTTTTTAAATTAACAATAGTATTTTCCCCTTTTCCAAGAGCAACATTCTATGGTTGAAAATCAACCACTCCATTATAAATGTTAAACATATTGTAGTTATTATTAACCAAAACATGTTCGGAGGCAACCATAATATGGTTGTGCCTTCTTGATGGAGGACTAATTTAACCATAATATGGTTGTGGATGACAATAATATGGTTAAAATAACCATAGTATGTTTACAAATTTATTTTAAAATAGTTTTGTTGGAGGTGACCATATTTAAACATATTTTTTCTCTGGTTGTGGCCCAATCAGTAGGTCTGCGCGAAACTACAACAATGCAACAATAGAAAAAACAACACGCATTTTGTTTGTGTAAATTATGTTAAAGATGTCAAAACCCAATGCATTTGTTTGTGTAATAAATGGACAAGATGTCAAAAACAATTGCTACAAAAACAATTGCACGGTAAAAATACAACACTACAAAAAATCAGCAGGCGTTTCGAGCAGACCTACTAATTGGGCCATGCACTAAAATATCAAGCATATTACAAATTACATGTCACTCCAAAAATCTAAAGGTGCCGTGCCGTCTTCGTCTAAACAAATTAGTTTTATTTTTTAATAGTTGTTACTAAATCCGAAAAGCCCGTTTCCATATCTGGCTCAGGGCACAAGTCAAATTGCAACCTGTACCTTGATCACAAGCTTTGTATTATCTTGAACCGCATATAGTAGACTTATTTTCCAAGTAAACTTTTCAAATTTTGCTGGGATATTTCTTTGTGCAGACCATTGTCAAAGAATCAAGAAAAAACTGGAATTGCAATAATCATAAAAGTCATACCAACACGTGCACAAAACTTTGGTTACGGAAATGAAGTCGTATTAAAGTACAAGAAGTGCGTGCCAGCTCTTGGTGTGTTAATGAATGAAAAGGAAAATAACTAAACATCTACGACGTTGACGACTTCAATATCTTCGCCCAGGACACCATAAGGATAATGAGTTGATTATGAATATTGAAATTGAAAAATGTGAAAAAACAGCATTCGATAATGAAAAAATAAGTGCTTTTAAAGTGAGCGACAAACGCACCACATAAAATATTGAGTGTCTCTACAACATCCGTCGGCATTTAACGACATCCTTTAAACGGAACAGGGAGTCAACATCATCAACCTTTTGCGCATCATCGAACTTGTAAGTATATGGTCTAATGAATATGAATACTTAGGACTTTTAAATGATCCTTCCATACTTTGTATTTCAACTACCGTTACTCATTTCAATGATAAAAGTGATGCGAACGATGGGAATAAAAAAAAGGAATACAAACAAAAAAGTGTTATGGAAACGAAAATAGCAAACAGCACAGTTGTGTCATTTAAGTGCCCCAGTAATCTCTTAAGTGGGGAACTACGCATGCAAAGCGTGTTGCTGCATATAAATTATGAGCATTTTACAACATACGGAGCACACACACTCACAAACACAGAGTAACGAACCCACACATTCACAGTCTTCACATTGTAAATTAAAAAATCTAAAGGATTTTTCCTTTGCTCAAAATTATGACAACAACTTGTGCATTAATTTTGTTTGTTTTTTTGCTGTTGGATACTTTATTTTGTCTATTTCTACAGTGTTTGTCTGTGTGTTGATTTCAATCCTTGAATCTTTATGGCATTAGTTTGTGATTATATTGGTGTGTTTGTTTCTGCCCATCTCTGTTTGGACGGATTTTCATTCCATTAAGGGATAAATGATGATTCAAAGTATTGAAAGCATTTTATTTTAATTGTTTTTCAAATTATAATTCAAATGGATAGCAATTCGTCTATAAATTTTTCCAAAACAGAAACCAAATTACTAACAAATGTTTGCACGAGAGCAAATAAAAGGACCCCACTGAAATGAATTTTTTGCTGTAAAGAAATTTTAATAAGACATGTGTATAATTGCTAAAGGACTTTGTTTTTACATAAAAATACTTGTTCTAATAAATATGTATGTATAAACTGTTATAATAAGAGGGTTGTTCAATCATAAAAATTAGGTTTTTGACCGCTGAGTATAAAGCTTGAATGTGTAAATTTAATTTGAAGTCCAGGACTATCGGATTTAAGTACTATCTATAAGAATTTTAATATACCCGGTATTTTTGTTGTTTAATTTTTTATATGGACATTTCCATGATAATGTTAACCAGGACTCAATAAATAAAAACCTTTGAAACTGTTTTGTAGGTTCATGTTAAGAAATTGCAATAAAATATTTTCACTTTTCTGACGATTAAATTAAGATATCGGTAACATTGCAATTATACTTTAAAATGAATGTTACAACAACAATGACCAAGACTCACGAGGGAGAACTTGGCATCTGGCAAAAAGTGGGCAGGATTGGAGAAGTGGGCGTGGCAGAAAACAGATTTATTTATATCTGGAGAATGGAAGGAGAAAATTATGTCCAAACTTGGTACCCATTGCTGTTTTGTAACTAAACAAAATTCGTCCGTTATTGGATGAATCTGCGTGGCACTTCCTCTACAAGGGCAGTATAGGTTTCCGTATATCTGGAGAATGGTAATAGCTGCAGTTTACAAATTTTTACAAATTTATTGGTTATCAGTGCACAATATCTGCCAAGTGTGCAAAGTGGGTGGATTTTAAGAAGTAGACGCGGTACAAAATAAAATATATTTTGGAACGGCAATAGGTAAATTTTCCAAATTTAGTACAAATAGCTTGGTTATCAATGCACAACAACTGTTAATAAGTGGGCGAGATTGGTGAAGTGGGCGCGGCAAAAAATAGATAATTGTAGATCTGAAATTGTGCAAACTTGTTACAAATAGCCTGCTTACAAATACAAAACATCTGCCTAAGAGTGGACTGGATTGGGTAAGGGGGCGTGGTACCTCTCATACAAAGACAGTATAGATTTCTATATATAAATGGAGTACTGTAACAGTGAACATATTCCAATTTTGTACAAATAGATTAGATGTTAAAAGATAGGTTCAATTGTAAAAGTAGGCATGGCACCTCACATACAGACACTCTAAAGCCTTTAGTACAAATTTGAGGTGTAGATTTCATTGTTTGTTCCGCAAAAGCGTTCAAACGGCTAATCCGATTTTGATGAAAATGTGTACCAAGATAGAATGTTATAGCGAAATTGCTATATGCTATTTTTAGAACAGGAAGGAACAAAATTGTCAAAAAAGGAACCGACGTTTTTGAAGTAAATCTTCATCCTAAATCCAAAGTTTTTCGTACGAATTTCTTTAGCTACGTGGGCCTGTCACAAAAAGAACATTTCAAAAATCGAGTTTTTAGTGGGCAAAAGTGAAAAGTGAAAACTTATGCACATTTTAATCAACGTCATTTATGGCCGTTTTCTCATTAACCGATTATCTTTTTTCCTAACGAAAAACTGCCCATTAAAGAAATTGGATTTTCTCAATGTATTATTTGCTTCTATTCTGTCGAAAAGCCCTCATCTGTCAATTATTTATTTGCCGTACAAATAAATTAACCAGTAGCCTCCCAAGTTCTTACATCTATTTTGAGAGGTGTTGCCAACTGAAAACAGTATTTTTTGTTGAGAAACCCAAAATCGTTAACCATCAGTTTATCGGTCTAATAAATTTATGTCGACATTAAGGCCCTAATCATGTACAACGCAGCGCAACGCCAAACAATAACATTGAAAGCACAAACAATGTAATAAATATTTTGTAATTTAGTTGTTGCTTTCAACAGAAATTCATGTACCGTTTTAAAATTTTCAACGCCACAAGGTATGCAGCGTTTGAAATTTTAAAACGCAATGTGAATTTTTGTAGAAAGCTAAAATTCACAAAATATTTATGAAAGTTACAAAATATTTATGACATTGTTTGTGCTTTCAATGTTATTCTTTGGCGTTGCGTTGCGTTTTACATGATTAGGGCCTACGTAACAGACAGTTTGTCGATACATTGAGAAAATTGCCATTAGACCGCAACATTTTTAAAGTTTTTTTTTTAGCTTTAAGCTGAAACTATCAGAAGGGATATAGATTTTAAGAATTTTAACAAAAAAGGGTAAACATTTGTACTATTGGTACTTTTTATAAACACGTTTTTAAATAATTTTGCGATCCTTAATTAGACATATTTGTTTGTATAAATTTCTGTAGCTGCGTCGGAATGCCACAATAATTCAAACTCGGCTTTTCAGTGGGTAAAAAGGGGAATTTTGGGTACTTTTTATTTAACACAGTGCAAGTTAAACTGTCCTTTTGGTTCAATATGTGTTCAAACCAGCAAATCTTTAAATCAGTAAACTTATAAGCCATCTCTAAAAAACGCATAAAATTGGACGTTTAAACTACCAATACAGCCCATATGAATTTGACAACATTTTCTACTTTTGGTACATTTTTTAAACAAATTTTGCAAAAACTTAAGCCGTATGTTCTTTAACATTAACGAAGCAAACAAATGAAATTGCGTGACAGGACAGGTTAGAAACTCCTACTCTTCGTACTTTTTGTTAACAATTTCTTATTCAAAATAAGTTTGCGCAAACATGAAACATAAAACGGAGAAAAGAAAAGGGAATTTTATTATCTCTTGAAATAAACATTCTGAATAAAAATTTCTTAAATAGAATTGCTTAAAAATTTAAATTTTAAGGAACAAAAGGAGGTAAAAAATGTGTATTACTGACACTTTTTCTCAAAACACACTTATCTTTTAAATGATTTTATGGGAAATTTAGAAATATAATTGTATCCCGAAGTGTATCCCGAATTAAAGGCAAAACATAATTAAATTACCTTGGATTACGCAAGGAAAGGTATGTATAAAAGTACTACAAAGATGGTCATTTTAGTTTCCTGTAAACTAAATCATCCAGAAACCTGAAATTTAAATACTTTGTTCATTTTTAGTGTTAAAAGTAATTTAAAGGAGATTTAAAAATGGGGGTGCAATTTCAAGACGTAATTAATGTGTACTTTGTGAAAGAGTTTCGTTACACAAAGGCCTAAAAAGGGTAAAATAGAAAATTGCATTATTTTTAGTAAAACTTATCAACGGACTTAAAATATATTAAGGGATTAACTTTTATAAAAAACCACAAATTCCATGCTAGAACAAAGAGGAGTATAAAAGAAATTTTGTTTTTACCAAAAAAAAATTAGAAATACAAATATTTTTTGACAAACTATGTACCTATCAGGGTTTTCTACCAACAAAATAGATGTTGTTTTTGCTTTGTTCTACTTGTTGTAAGAGTAGGGTTACCATATTAATTGTAAAATGACAATTATTTTTCAAATAAAGGATGTTTTTTATAGAGGTATACAACTTTGAACTGGAATAAAACAAAGATGAATTGACATTAAATTTACTTTTTTCGAAAGATGATCTTTTGGCATTATAATTTAAATATAACTTCTGGCATGTGACCGCAACGGCTGTCTCGGACGTAGTCTAATCTGGAGGACCAATTTTCGATGACTTTTTTTCAACATTTGTGGCTGTTTATCGGCAATAAGGCGGCGAATCTTGTCCTCCAAGTCGTCAATCGTTTCGGGCTTATCGGCGTAGACTAGCGACCTTAAAGCGGCGTTAAATCGCACGATCTTGGAGGCCAATTCACGGGTCCAAAACGTGAAACTATACGGTTATCAAACGTTTCCTTCAATTAATAAATTGTGGCACGAGCTGTGTCACATGTTGCGCCATCGTGTTGAAACCACAGCTCCTGCACTTCATTGCTGTTCAAGTGATTAACGAAAAAGCCAGTAATCATGGCTCTATAGCGGTCACCATTGACCAGCATCATTTTAAAAGAAGTACGGAGCAATGATTCCCCCAGCATTACAACCAAACAGTCAGTTTTTCTGAATGCAACGGTGTCTCAACATACACTTGAGGATTATCATCACTCCAAATACGGAACTTTTGTTTATTGTCGTACCTATTCAAACAAAATTGAGCTTCATCGCTAAACAAAATTCAGTTATGAAAATCGGGATCAACGGCAGTCTGGTTTTCGGCCCAATCTGCACAATTTGGAAGCGTTCTTC
The DNA here is from genome assembly GCA_943735925.1 of Pollenia amentaria. Taxonomy (NCBI): domain Eukaryota; kingdom Metazoa; phylum Arthropoda; class Insecta; order Diptera; family Polleniidae; genus Pollenia; species Pollenia amentaria. Next base: position 67,977,696 of record OX031007.1, on the reverse strand, counting down.
AGGCGTCAGTCTATTCATGTTGTAATGCCAAACCAAACTTAACTTTACTCTGCAAGAAGGCTACCGGTCATTTTACTAGTAAAATTACCTGTTGTGCTAACCGTTATATTGGCTATACTTTCTATTAGTTTATTAAGAGCCAAATGAAAAAACTGAAACCTGTCCGAAACTTTGTGTATATGTGATTTTGCCTTTATCTCCAACTCATTAATTCAATGTAAAATTGTTTCAAGTGTGTTAATAAAAAAATGTGTTTTTTTTTAGTTCTGATTACTTATTTCTTGTAGGGTAAGTACTTGACAGCTGTCAAAATGGTAACCAGTTAATAAGTGTTGCCTCTATAAAAACACCCTTTATAAACAAAACAAAAATCAAACTTAAAGAGAAGTGATACGTGCATAAGGAATACATCAAGATTATCCTTGTTACATGGACTACCTTTAGATGTAATAATTTCTATTTTTTTAATATTAATGTGCTGTTTTCACAACACAAGTAATTGAGCGTGTAGAAAAATTTGTATGAAAAGCACTCAGTTTTTTGAGTGTGTTGTGTAAACAGCACATAATTAATTTTCTGATTTTATTTCTCCCTTAGGAAATAAAAATTAGTTTTGAGTTTTATTTATTCCTCAGAAATAAAAGTTATTTTATGAGTTTAATTTTTTGCTCAAAAAAGTAATTTTTACATTGAATAAAATATAAAAAAAAAATAATTTAATTTAGCAAATAAGAGTTTTTGCACGGACTCTGGCGATAAATTCGCCCTTTAATATTAATTTTAGGGCAGATTTTCAAAAAATAACGTTGACTTTCCAAACGAATAATAAAATTCAAGACATAATACTTAAAAGTATTTTTTTAAATAAAAGTTATAACCGCTACGGTCTCTGCTATCTGTAAAGGAAATGAAACCACGCACGTTCACGAGGAATTTAATCACGCTCACGAAATATTTTACCAAACAAATTTTTTTTTTAAGAAACATGAAGCTTAAATGCAATTTTTTTAAAATTGTAAAACCTAAAATTTAGACAATTATATTAAATTATTTTTTATGTCTTCACTAGTGTATTAATAGGTTTACAAGTATATAATAGGGTATTCATTTAATCGGGCTTTTGCTTTAATCGGTTAATCGCTCGATTAATTTACCGAGGTTTTGGTTTAATCGGTTAGTAAGCGGATAATTTTGTAATTGATCGGTTAACCGATTAATAAAGTTTTTTTTTATAAATTAAGTAATTTCATTAATAAAAATGCATAAATTATTTATTATTTGGAGTTTATTAGTAAAAAAAACAATTACAGAACAAACATAAGAATTCTTGAACTAAAATGAGCAAACAAAAAAATAATTTATAAATATGTTATACATATTTTTTAATTAATACATAAATATTATGTAATAATTAAAAAATAAACTGTAAGATAATTTTATCTGTTATTTCAATAGTTTAAGGAGACCTTAAAAAAATCTTTTAGAAAAATATTTAGGATTTAAGCGATTCTTTTCTTTAGTTTTAATAAGACTTGACTTGAACAAATTCTTTCACGTCTCGTTGATGTTGGAGAAATCGAAACCCATAATACAGAATATCTAATTACACAGTGATTTGTCTGGATTTCTCTTAACGTATTAAATCGTCCATTATGCCATTTGAGTCCTATTTTAATTTTTAACTCTTCTAATTGTTTCGGTTAATTTTGTTAAAAGATTGATATGAGAAAATATGAACAGAAACAAATAACTAAACACATACGGCCATGTTCTGAAAATCGAAATCACGTGAAATTTAAATCGATATAGATTTTCCATTGAATTTTTGTTAAAATGAACGAAGCGATTTTTGATTTCAAAAGTAGTTTAGGTAGCGGAAGTTGGTCCTCAAAGTATGAGATATAGAACAGGGCATATTTTTATGAACTTTGAACACGGTAGAGTTTCCAAAACAGGTTCGATTTCAATTCCACGTGATTTCGATTTCTAGAACATTCCCGATACTTATAAAAAGTACGTGAAACAAAAAGCTGTTGACAGTAAACACCTGTTTAAAATGAAGATCACTAAACACCTTCTTTTCTATGAAAAAATATTTTTTAAACACATACCTTTTGTATATCAGACGAAACAAATAATTAAAAACACAAAAATGCGTTATAATACTAAAGAAAAATTAAGAATTTCGCTACATCGGTTAATCGACTGCAATTAACCCGTTAAATCGTTAATCGAAAATAGCTAATTTTAAATTAACCGATCAGTAAATCGGGTAGTAATTAATCGGTTAACCGATTACCCTAGTATATAAGCACGCAAATTTTATATTAAAGGCACAGTCACTCTTTCACGCATAATCACGTATGGCACGAAAAATTCAAGTTAATTCGCCCCAAATTCAGTATTTTATAACATTTTCCACAATGAGTATTCTCATCATCTGGTCAGCTTATACATCTTTTTTAAATAAAAATGTTTTCACTTTACATATAAATACTTTTTGTTGTTTATTTCAATGAAATCTATATAAAACATCAATTAAGTTTTAATTGAATATTCAGATAATTAATTTTGTCAAATATTTACTAAATTCGCAAATAATGAAGCTTAAAATAGAAAATAACAAAACTAAAAAAAGTAATAAAATATTTGTACATATTTATTTATCAAATAAAGTTACACATGTGTATGTATGTGTATAACCTAAATGAATATCTAAAAACGGGTGTTGTTAATTTAAGTTTTTGATTTTTAAAATTTTAAAAAAAATTCATTTGATGTCATTTGATGATTATTTAATAAAGACCTGCAAATGTTGAACTATAAATCATGTTAACATCGCCACATAATGTTATTGTCAATTCATGTTATGCCACTCAAACATGTTTGACAATAACATAATAAGACACTGTCGAATTAAATGAAAACAAAACAATGCATAGGCTAGATTCAGACCGTGATTTAAAAATCATGTCTTTTTTTTAATTCCTTTTGAAAGTTACTTCCAAAATCACAACAGATTCAAACGAAGATTTTTTCCCCATGGATTTATGGTTGATTTTTTTCCCATTATCGGTAATTCTTCTTTACTTGCTTATTTATAAAAACAAACAATTTTAATGCGCTCCATGTTTTGTATTGTAAGGAGATGTTGCCACATTGAAATAAAAAATAAAATGAAGCAACATAACAAAAATACGAATGTGTGCAAAGAAAAATATAAAAAAAGACACAGATATCAGAAAACGTGTTTTTTTCTCTACCCCTCTTGCTTTTCTACACCGTTCGCCTACAAACACAAAAAATCATGTCTTAAAAAACATGGAAAAAATCACCGTGTGAACCGCGTGATAGTTTTAACAGTGACTTTACAGACATCAACATGGAAAATTAACATGTCAACATTAACATTAAATTGCGACATATGCAGTATACGTTGTTAATAATTACAATTCATCATTTGAATGGCTTATTATAAACAATATAACTAAAAATAAAATAGGAAAACTTATTAATTATGATTGTTATTAATTTCAAGGATTTTGCTTGAAGATTTTAGAAAAAAAAATATGCCAACTCGAGAGAACGTTTTCAATTTTTTAGTTCACCCCTCACAAATATAGGTTCTGTGTAAATTCAACACACATAAAAACAACAAAAACAAAACAAAACTGCTATTCGCAAAATCGTTGGTATTTACATTTGCAAGCTTTTAATAAGAGCCTCTTAACAAACAATTGTCGTTATTAGTTTTTAAGTTTTCTAATCAAAAATGAGCAGTGCAAGTGAAATAAAACTAAAAATTTAAAGTGGTATATATGCTACCGCGAAAAAGAATTCAAAAAGCGAAATATTTAATATATTTCGTGAAATAAAAAATAACGGCGAAGACATAAAAAACTTTATTTTTTGCTCACGGTGTAAAAATGTGTACAAATTTAATGATAAGTGTACCTCAAAGCTTTTGCGTCATAATTGCTTCATTAAATATAAATCATCGAAAGAGAATTCATTACCAAAAGTAGAACCAAACACCGAGTTGAAAAAAAAGTGTACCGACTTAGTTGTTGAGTGGGTGGTTGGTAATTGTAGACCTTTTAATGTTGTTAATGACGAAGGACTTTTAAATCTTGCTCAGTTTTGTGTTAACACTGGCCATTTGTTTGGAAAGAATTTGGATGTGGGAGGTCTTCTGCCACACTCTACAACTGTGTCCAGAAATATTGGAAGCCTTTACAACAATCAGCACAAAATTCTTAAAGAAGAATTGTGTTCTATAAAAGAAATTGGATTCAGTATCACCTGTGACTTATGGAGCGACAATTATTTAAAAACATCATATATTGGAGCCACTGTCCACTACATAAAATCTGGAAACATAGAGAGTAAAGTTCTCGGGATGATCGGAATGGGAAGTGACAGAAATACCGGTAGGTTTTTAAGCGCGATAATAAATATCATTAAATTATTTGTTTTTTTATTTATATCCGAAAACAAATCCTTACAGACTTTTAACATATGAAATATAAATGTTTCAATAAATCTTTATAGGTATTTCTATTAGAAATAAAATAGAATGTATGCTGAACGAATTTGACTGTGAATTAAACGAAAGGGTCACAATAGTAACTGACAGAGGATCAAATATGAAAGCAGCGTTTAATTTTAATGAAAATATCTTTTGTATTAACCACCTTATAAATAATGTCATTGAAAAAGCATTATTTGATACAGCTGAAGTGAACACAACTGTAGGATTTTGCACCAAGCTTGTAAAATATTTCAAGAAGTCAGGTGTCAATAGTTATTTAAACACAACATTAAAAAGTTATACTCCAACACGATGGAACAATGTTTTCTATTTATTAAAATCAATACAGTTAAACTGGGTCCACATAACCCAGATAATTCAAGAAAAGCAGGAGACTGCTAGATTGACAAATCTTAATATAGCTAATATAAACGATATAATTGAGATTCTTAAACCCTTTGAGGAAGTATCGAAGCTTTTGGAAGGAGAAAAATATCCTACGATTCATTACGTTTATCCTCAAATAAGAAAACTTAAAAAAGCAGTTATAGTAAACGAACAAAATGATTCACAAACTATTAGAATATTTAAGGAGAAAATTTCGCTTTATATAGAATCTGTGGTTGATACTAACATAAAGGATTTTCATAAAATTGCACTCTTTTTATTTCCACCGGCGAACAAGCTACAACATTTTTGGGAGAGTGAGAAGAGAAGCATTCATGAACAATGCATAAAAATGTTAGAAATATACAAAAACACATCGAATGTCGCGGACACTACAATGGAATCAGTAGATTCTGAAGATGATCCTTTTAATGATTTTGTGCAGGCGGTTTTTCCACCCGAATACGATGACCAAGTGCACAATGAAATCTTGAGGTATGAGAGCCAGACAATTTTTTACCACAAAGAATTTGATCCTCTGGAGTGGTGGGAAGCCCGCAAAAGAGAATATCCCTTGCTTTTCAATTTAAGTTGTTTTGTATTAGCAACACCAGCCAGCTCAGCTTCTTCGGAAAGGCTCTTTTCAAAAGCTCGACATTTTTTATCCGAAAAAAGGTCGGTACTCGGAAAAAACCCCGAAAGTGTTAATCAAATTATGTTTTTACATACCAATTTACATTTGAATGCATTGAATACTACAAATTCAAATGATTAGTAAAGTAGGATTTTAACGTTAAACGTTTTATCGAGAAAAAATGTTAATTTTGCAACTACCCAATATATGTATATGGATTTAAAGTTTAACTTTAAATATTCAAATATAAATGTACATCAAAACCCGTTTTTTACTTATTAAATTGTTTTTGAGCTTATTTGAAATAAAAAATGTATTCTAAGAACAAAATTTAATATAAAATTTAAAATAAAAGTTTTTTTCTATTCCAACAATTGTTATTTAATTTAGAATCTTTAAGAAATAATTAATATTTTTAATACAAGGCAGGCAGGTTCAAACAGTATTAAAAACATGCTGCAGGTTAAACATTTAAAAATACATGTTATTGAAATAACAGCCTACAACAGTTTAACTTAATAGCATAGGCATGCAAAGACAGTTAGTCAATTCACAAGGTATCCTAACATGTCATATTGTCAAAATGTCCTAATATTTCACAATGGTTTAAAAATATTGTTGTACGGCTCAGCCGCTCAGCGCTGGACTTTTCTGATTAATTACGACAGCAGAATAAACACAGCAAGCAACGTTCTATTTATTTAAGACACTTTTTGTTAACAAACCAACAACAATATTTTTAAACCATTGTGAAATATTAGGACATTTTGACAATATGACATGTTAGGATACCTTGTGAATTGACTAAGTATGTTAATGTAGACATAACATGGCATAACACCTTGTCTGAGTTAGAGATGAGCGATCCCGTGATTTTTAAAGATCATCGTGATTAGTGAATGTGATTTAAAAATCACTGCTCCTTTAAACTGTGATTGTGATCACGGTTTATCAGTTTTCTGTTCTTTTATAGCAATTGCGGCCAAGCCATATGTACAATGCGCGAGCTTTTGCAAGAGCTTTTGCAAAACAACAACAAATTGTAAGAGCTTTCAAATCTGTTTACTTTCATATACATACATACTTGAACAAATAAATTTTGGCATAAAAAAATTCTAATAAGATAAAAGAGAGAATGAAAGGAACAGCAATATCATTCGACATTTCATTCATAAAACGCTATTACCCACACAAACAGTGAAATATCATAAATTTGTATATGTAACAAAATACTAAAAGAACGACTTAGAAAGAACCTGTTACTTGACAAATTTGGTCACAACTGTGATTCGTGATTTTTCAGTAACAGTGATTAAATCACAGGTACAGAAATATCGCTCATCTCTAGTCTGAGTTAACATAACATGTCAATGCATGAAAATATGGAGAACGACATTTTTACATAAAATGTTGAATTGTGCAGTACTTTATTATTTAAAATTTAAATAAATAAATCGAGTATTCTTAATTTTAAATTTTAAAATTTGTCTGAGTTTATTTGATTTATTTAATTTTTTTTGATATGTATATCTAAAAAAATAAAACAATTAGCAGTTTAAAACATAGACAATGAATAGACTCGACACGGGCGAAAAAGTGTGGCCAAATTACCACGTTAATATGAAAGGGACAGCAAATTTTGTATTTTTCATATACAACTGTCCTTTTCATATTATCTTGGTAATGAAATTTTTTGTTTACATTTGGAAAATTTTTCAATTGTGATTTTTTTTATCATTTTGGCGCAAAATCATAATTTTCTTTAATTTTGATGCAAATTATGATAGTTTTGGCGCAATTTTATGGAGCCATTTTCTAGTGGATGGTACATGTGTGTAGATGTGTTTGTTTAGTGGCGAGAAAAATATATGCAGATAGAAAAAATGTAAGTATAAAAATTTTGTGTCTAAATTTTCTTTTATTAAATAGGTATTTTATTGGTTTTTAGGAGTTGAAAATAACCAATTTGTCATGGGATCAATTAGAATATATATAACCATCCAGTTGATAAATAAAATAAAGGACGAAGTTATAAGATAAAATCAATTGGAAAAGCATAGTTCGGCAAATGAAGAAGTGATATCTTTAAGTGTCTTAACCAATTAGCGCGGCATGGAATTTGCCTTTGTTAAAATTGGAGACTTCGGAAAGAATGGTCTAACCGATCAAATTAGTTGATATTTGCCTTCTGTGGAAAAATGGGAAGACCGTACTGTGTTTCGACATATATAACAATGTAAGTTTATATTAAATTTGAAAACTATAATAAAACTATTTTTTATTTATTATTTTTGCAATTTCTGTAGGCAATTATGGAACATCAGTGGCAGCGGTTCATCTGATGGTTGTTAAAAGGAATATACATATACACCTCTTTGGGTTTCGCAACCTTCCCACCAAGGATAAGTGCAAAACTATTGTTCCTATACAAGCCGATCGATGTCGTTTCTCATTATATGCCATGGGTAATAATTTTCTTTACGCTGTTGGCGGAGTTTGTAAATTAAACGATATTGATGGTGATCTTTATGCCAACGAAATGAAAACGTCAAATTGTGAACGTTATAATGCCAGTGCAGATCGTTAGCGTATTTGCCCGCTCTATCAGAAAATCAACATGCAGGCGTAGTTTTTGGTATTAAATTGTATATATCGGGTGAGTTGTAGTTGCAACTATTCAATCGTAGAATTTGTTAATAACAAATACTGGTTTCGCTAACTAAATTTTCCCTGGATAGCCGGACTTGTCAAGAATTTTCTCGTTATATCTTTCATGAGTCAAACCATAACTTAAGGCCATCTTTAGTTATGGTTTATGAAATGCATTTGCTTAAGCTAAGTGCGATACTGACCCCACATTCCGTACGTAATCAAATGCATTTATAAACCAATTATTTAAAAAATATTAAAATATGTAGGTATGTGTATAACATTTCATTTTTATACACACAACACAATAGTGGAGAGGGCTGCATCAGAAACTGTTTTTAATGCCGATAAAAAAGCAATCATAATTTTTTTTATTGTGCGACTTTTATTTTTGTAGAGTATTTGACAATTGTTTGGTTCACATCTTGCTCATTGATATATACATATATATATGTATGTATAAACATTTGAAATCACTGATGCAGCGCAGTGATTCATTTAAGAACGTACCTCTGCTTTCCGGAATAGGGTCTTTGAAATTTAAAACACCACGGGAGATAGGGGACAATTTCTGACAAAACCAATTTGATATTTTAAAGAAGTGCATAGTGTGTTACAAAATAGTGAAAAGGATTTGTCACAGGCATAATGATTTTGTACATTGAATAAATTCTCTTTTGCTCAATGTACAAAATCATTAAAACGTTTCCTGTGCCAAAACCAATTTGTTATTTTAAAGAAATACACCCTTATGTAAAAAAGTGAAGCGAATATACAATGCATCTGCATTGCAGCTTCTCCTTATTCAAGACCATCATGCGAGGTGTAAAGCCACATCCTACACGAGGTGATGCTGTTTATAGCAAAACATGATGGATCTATAAGGATCAGATAAGGTCGAAAAAAGACTTTTATTTCCACACTATTTTTTAAAATCTCTTTTTCCTAAAAAAATTTTCACAAAAATCCTCTAACTCTTTTTTAAAAATATATTCGTGGTCCTTAAAAGGACCGACTGATTGAAAATACTGATCCCGGAAAGAATTCGGCCACTATATCATATTTCCACAGGTTAGTATGCCATACCCTATACATCTAACAAACTTGACCAAAACGACAGACTGAAAAGACAAAAGAAAATCATTAAAAACTTTTAATAACTTTTATATTTTTATATTTTCAGGTACTTGAGGATACTTACCAATGATCCCGGGAAGAAATCGGCCACCAAATTGCAATTGCTGCAGGTTAGTATGTCATACAAAAGAATTGACCAAAACGACAGTCTGAAAAGACAAAAACATTAAAAACTTAATTTTTTCTTTTTTTTATATTTTCATGCACTTGAGGGAACTTACCACTGATCCTGGAAAGAATTCAGCCACTATATCATATAAGGCTACTTACTTATGATCTTGGAAAGAATTCGGTCACTTTTTTTGCATTTCACAGGTTAGTATAACGCACAAAATCCATGCTAATCATTGACCAAAATTACAGACTGAAAAGACAATAAAACCATCAATAAAATTTAATTATTATTTTTGTTTCTATATTTACAGACACTTACAGAAAAAATTACCTACATCTTTGACTTAAAATCCATTGTTCGGCCCATTTAAAGCAATTTGTGTGTCTGGATGCAAAGCGATTTCCGCCTGGAAGAAAAAAAAAACAAAAAGGTAAAAAAAACTAACTTCAACAATTTTTTATCTTTTCAGCTTTTACTTACCCATGCAGCATTCAAAAATCTATATACACATATTGTTTTTAATATATTTAAATTAAAATTGTATACAAAAATTAAAAAAATAAAATTTTTTTTTAAAATTTCACATTTAAAATGTTGGTTTATTTATTTTTTGTTTACATTTGTGCTAATGAATAGCTTATTCTTCTTTCTCATCAAAATCACAATGTTGTGTTTTTTTTCCCTCTCGCTTAGAAAATCGTGGTAATCACACATGATAACACGATTTTTGTACGTCAAAGTTGCTATATCTGGTTACATTTGTGGTTTAAAAATACAAGCAGTGTATCTAAGACAGACCCCGGTTTTTTTTACTTTAACCTTTAACTGTCGAGGTGAAATTTTGGGACATAGTTAATGACGTGGTGGTAAATTTTACCCCTCTTAATCTTACTAAAAAAAATTTTGATAAAAATATTTTTTTATAATTATTTGTTCTTGAAAAATAAGGTACCACATGTTTAATCACAAAAAATAAAGAAACCAAAAATTGTTTTTATTTGTTTAAACGAAAAACGTACTTTACTTCACAAACCTTTTTTTTAAAATAAGAAAACGATATATCAAAAACTTATTAAAAAAATATGAATTAAAAAAAAAACAAAAACTTAAAGGGCATTTTTTTCACAGCCAAATGTATACACTTAAAGAAATAAAAGATATCATGAAAAAAAATAATTAGGTGTAGAAACTACAGGTCAACATTTTGGAGGTTTTTTACTCATAAAAATCTGCATCCCATACACATTGGCTTACTACATTGCAGACAAATCGGTAAGAACTAAAGCTTCAAATTTTGGTCGTAATATCTTGGTTACCAATACACAACATCTGACAAAATCTGGGCGGTAGAAGTGGGCGTGCACCTTTCATACAAAGACCTTATAGATTTCTATATATCTGAATCAGAGTCAAAGTTTCGCAATAAAGTACAGTCATCTTTGTTAGCAACACACAACTTCCGACAAAATGTGGGTAGGAATTGGGCGTGGCACAAAATAAATTTTTTTGTATCTAATGAACGGTAAGAAGAAAATTTTTCACATTTGGTACACACAGCTGGGTTTTCAATAAGCAACCACTATACAAAAATGGGCGGGAAGTGGGTGTGGCCCCTTTTATACACAGAGATTATAGATTTCTTTATAACTGGAGAATGGTAACAGTAACAGTATTCAAACTTGATACACACAGCTTCCTAAACAATGCACGAGACCTGTTTTTAATAAAATGTATTTCTCTTTTTTAATTAGGGTAGCAAAGCGCACTGAGTTAATGAGCTTATATCATATAAAATATTTTTTACTAACAAGAAAACGAACGAGTGGTAAAAATAATTCCATGAAAATAATATGTTAATTTTGATGTGGGGTAAATTTTTTTCTACTAAATACTTACGCTAACGCTGACGTGGTGGTAAAATATTTTCAAAGAAAATATTACGTAAATGATGACGTGTGGTAATTTTTACACCAGCATGTCCATAGCTCCGCTCGTGCTAAGTCGAGCTCAGCCAAAACACAAGTGAATAACGACGATCACGATATGAGAAGATACTAAGAAAATTAAATTTATAGAGCGCAATGGAACAGAGTATTTTGAAAAAATGTAAGGAGAGGGTAAAATTTACCACCACCTCAACAGTTAAAGGTTAAGTGAGAATATAAATCAATTTAAGAAGTGTTGCCAAAAGTCTTTTATAATTATATTAATTTATTTTAATATTATTTTAAAATATGCTAAATGGAAAATATGTATACATATATTTCTTTTAAACTAAATATTTTTTATAATTGTATTTCTTGTCAAATGTGGCAATTTTTTAGCCTGCTTGTCATTTTTTCTTAACAAAATTCTGAAGAAAATTTAATTTGTAGATTTAAGGCGACTAATGTGAAAAACATTTGACAACCTGCTGTCAGCAAAATGTCTTGACTTCAATATAAGCTACAGATGACACTGCAATTTGAAGTGACTACGCTGGTCTTTGAGACGTCAAACACGTTCTAGGACGAAGTTTTAAAACTTTATCCTTTTTCACCACCTACATCCACAGAACTGACACATAACAAAATTCGATACTATCGATAGTTCTTAATCTAACTGTTAAAAATATGGAATAGACTGAATAGTATTATTTAACATATGCGTGCGCGTAGGTGTGAGATCAAAAGAGAAAAAAATCACGATGCCTGGTGTAAGATGAATTGTACCACTATTTCATCAAGATCCACACCGTAATGTGTTATTGGCTCATTAGTTGTTACTTTCCGTTGCCGTTCTGTTTCGTTCCTATCTGTAGCAAATATTTTGTAATAACTTTTTCTGTGAAAGGAATCTGCTGCTTTTAAAAAGAAACGTATTGAAATGGTAAAAAAAACTTTTCGTAGGAAATAAAAAATTAATATTTTGTGTCAAAAATACGTCAATTTTTAAAAAACCATTAGTTAAAACCAATTTTTCTAGCTTTAAACAAAAAATTACAGATTTGTCATATCACAACAAACTAATACATGCACTTAACGTTGAATTCTATTTTCAGCAGATTTTCCGAAACAGAAACGAAAAGGTTCACTGAATTAACCAATAAGTTCATTGAATTAAAGAACTCATTTACTAAATTATTAACTGTCCAAAAAATTATATTTACGAACATTGTTCGTTAAATTGACAAACATTTTCGTTATATTAACGAACAACTCATTAAATTTTAAAATCAAATCTTTTAAAGAACGGTCATTTATTGACACAACTAACAAATTCAACGGACGAACATTTATACATTTTTCGTTTGCTCAACTTAAACTTTCGTTGTCTCCGCGTACCTTTTTGGTCTAGTGTATCGACATTTGTTCGTATATCTTACAATAATCGACGGCAAAGTTGCAACTCATTGAAAAATAATCTCATTTTATTGATCTTGTAAATCGTATCAAAATTAAGTGCAAATCGGTTTAAATTTTGCTTATTTCTGCTGTGCGTTCTTAAGAAGCTCTTAAGTACATATAGGTTCCAAGCTTAAAACCATCAAAATCACAAACTGCAGTTTTCTCCTCTTTTTCATATTCAACGCTGCACTACGTAACAAAGGGCCGAGCATTAATAGCTTTTTCACACACATGCGACACGATTGTTAAGACTGGATTATTGCAATTTCAAGACATAATTAATGTGTACTTTGTGAAAGAGTTTCGTTACACAAAGGCCTAAAAGGGGTAAAATAGAAAATTTCATTATTTTTAGTTAAAATTATCAACGGACTTAAAATATAAAAATTGGTTTTACTTTTATCAAAAGCGTAATATTAAAAAAACTGGTTACATTTTTGAAAATACAATTTTCATTAAAATTAATTGGTGAAAAGTTCAAAAAATAAATCAGTACAATTCGAAATGAAACACTTAATGAATGTACTTAAGAGCAAAAAATTCCATGCTTGAACAAAGAGGAGTATAAAAGTTTTTTTTTTTTACCCAAAAAAAATTCGGATATACAAATTTTTTTTAAAAACTGTGTATTTATCAGGGTTTTCTACCAACAAAATAGATGTTGTTTTGGCTTTGTTCTACTTGTTGTAAGAGAAGGGTTACCTTATTAACTGTATCATGAACATTATTTTTCATATAAAGGGTGTTTTTTATAGAGGTATAGAATATTTTGAGCTAGTCAGTTCACAGTTCATTTACTGTTATTAATTTCTGAAGCCATTGACTTGGGCTAATTACACTATGCTAGTTGAAAAACAGACAAGCCGGGCACATAGCGTTTTAACATAATTCGGGTACGCTGAATCCAGTGGTGCCCGCGGTTTTTTGAGATTGGCTCTGGTTTTCGAGATATACCGTTATTTCAAAAATGGAGGAGGTTGCACAACATATGTTCGTGTAACTCAAAAACGCTTTAGCTGATTGAAAAAACTTAAAAAACCGAAATTCCGCAATAAAATTTCCTTTAAGAAAGGTAAAACTTCTTTCTAATATCCGCAGTCGTTTTAGAAACAAAATAAAATAATTTTTTTAACAAAATTTCGAAATTTTTGTTTTTTAAAAATTCATAAAAAATTGGAAAATGCAGCTATGCTTCTAATTTTTTGCAGACGTTAATAAGTTTAATTAATTTTAATTCATTTTAGGGGGGCTCCCATACAAATATTGCGTTTTATGAAATTCTTAAATTAATTAAAATTTGTCGACTTTTGTGAATAAAATCAAAAGTTGCAAACAGATTTTAATCATTTATGGCTTGTTTTGTTTGGAATTTCGTTTTTTATACGTCTGCATTTTTCAATTTTTTATGAATTTTTAAAAAACAAAAATTTCGAAATTTTGTTAAAAAAATTATTTTATTTTCCAAAAAAAAAAATTTGTTTCTAAAACGACTGCGGATACTAGAAAGAAGTTTCACCTTTCTTAAAGGAAATTTTATTGCGGAATTTCGGTTTTTTAAGTTTTTTCAATGAGCTAAAGCGTTTTTGAGTTACACGAACATATGTTGTGCAACCTCCTCCATTTTTGAAATAACGGTATATCTCGAAAACCAGAGCCAATCTTAAAAAACCGCGTCAATTTCGTGCACAGTGTTACCATTGCCTAAGTAACGAAACACTTTTTGAATTATTCCGTGACACAACCATAGCTGCCAGATTTGACGATTTATCGTCATTTTGACGATTTTTGGGTATAAAAATGGTCTATTGACGATAGGACGATTCATACCCTAAATTTGACGATTTTTCATATGACAAATTTTGTTTAAATTTACAAACGGTTTAAATATAATTTCACATTTTATTTAAGCTTCTTAGATAATTTGAGGTTCTTGCATTATTTGATTGGCAGTAATTTTCATGTTTTAGCTGTTCATCATATAAAATACGATTATTTTCGCACGATGCATATTTTTAAGAGTTCTATTTGATGAGTTAGCACTGCTTTTTTACAGGCATTTTAAAACCACTCTTTAGTCTGCGTTCACATTACATATGAAACTTTTCTTCCAGAAAGTCTGATTTAATTGGTCTGAAAAATAGGTACCTATTTGATATTTCTTGGATTTAGTTTATGTTCTTACTTTTCTTATGAATGCCAATACTTTTGATAAATTATGTTGTGTTACTTCAATAATAAGTTTTCAAACGAAAATTTTTATTTTATTTCAAAAACAGGCAGAATGTACTAAAATTTCATTAGCAACAGAAACTTAAAATAACAATTAATTTTCAAAACTTATTAAAATTAGTGGTTTTTTACAATGACGATTTTTGTGACGATTTAGCTTTGTCAATTTGACGTTTTTGACGATTTTTTCCTCAAAATTTGACCAATTTTATCTGGCAGCTATGGACACAACTGAATAAAGTTAAACGTCGCGGAGAATTTTGAAACACATATACGTATTACATTTAATGACTTGCTTCGGTTCAGTCCTGATACCTCCATATATCGAAGATGACTGTCAGTATACCCAAAGATAGGGTATTATGCGCTGGACTGATGTTTGTTATACCTTTAAATATTGGTCCTAGACCCACAGTACACCAATCGACTCAGAATCATAACAATAACCGCTCATGCGGCTGGCTATCCAGTTTAATCTTGTGCGCAAAGGACAGATCTCATTTTTAGAGATGATTCGATGATATTGGGAACTTAGACTCTAATTGGTAAGAACCCTCAAATGATGACTTTATTCCCATTAACCATCTTCTTATGTTGGTATTTAGATTAAATTCGGTCCAAACTTATTTGATTGCAATCTAAAAACCTAGCCAAATTTAATTATAGCCGTTCCTTATTTGACCGTAGCTTAGATACAAATACTACTTCTGAAAATAGCTTTTAATTCTACAACTCCTTATTAATATCTGTATTGACATAAAAATTTTAAAATAAATATATATTCAGTTTTTATTTAACCTTATTTAATTTAATAAATGTTTATATTTATTCAAGCTCTAGGTCCTTTTAATATTTATTTTTTATTTTTTATTCTCAATATTTCGCTAACATTTATTAAAATAAATATAGTTAAATAACTTTTACGATAGCCACTATGGCATGACAGAATCTTCAGCTGGTAGGTCCAGAATGAACAATAGGTCCCATATAAACCCCCGTCCTTAATACACTTAAAAGCAAACAAATCTCATATAGATGAAGACATCTAAATAATATTCGGCAAAAAAAACTTTTACATGAATCTTAATCTCATAACATAATTTTGTTCTGGCGGCGGCATGATTGCCCATGGGCGCCAAATAGGGTTCAGTTCAAATACTGTAGTGTAGGGTATCATATGGTCGGGCATGACTGACTATACTTTCTTACTTATTTTTGTATATTTTTATCATAACACTGTCCTTTCGACTCTACTTGGCTGTTTGCGCGAAGTAAACTACCACAATATTAATTTCTATATATCGCACTTGATCTTAAAGAGGATATTAACTCAAAATTTTCAGTATATGCAAACCAACTTTTAATTTAATATTAAAGGCATACGAAAAATAATTTTTTAACCATCACCTTCATTACCAAAAATTAGACAACACAGCACGAAATTTTTAAGGAGGATTTTTTTCAAAAATTAAAAAAATAATAATCTTGAGTTAATATCCTCTTCATGATCAAGTGCGATATTTTTTATGGGTGTTTAAACTTTTCAAAATGTTTTTTATTGCCGTGAATTTTTGTAAATTATATAAGATATATTAAATTATTAACAAAATTTTGAGGCTCTAAGATCACTAAAGAGGCTTAATTTTGCTTCAAAAAGACTAAACTGGTAACACTGCATACGATATCAGTAAATATAAAAGGAATTTTTCGGAACCAAACATGGTGGGTATTGTGTAGAATTAACAACTTATATAAAAAGAAATTGAATTAAATACATAAAATTTTTAAAGTATCACTATCCAGTGTGACATAAGGAATACTGACGAAGGCCTTTGCAAATGATAAAAAAAATTTTGTACATACAAAATGTACTTCATTGCTAACCAAGTAAAAGCATGTAACATGAAGATACAAGATAGTTTGCTAGTGAGTAGAATCATTCCTAAGCAAAAAAAATAATAAAAATAAAAATGTTAAATATTGAAGGAATAGGACTATTGTAAGAAGGCGTTATAAATTGAAATGTGATTCATTAAATACATTCGAAAAATTAAAATAGTTAACATTAACAAAACCTTTTAACTATTTCTTAACGCGAACAGATACTTTATTAACATATTTAGTTTTTTATTTGACTTTATTTAATTTAATAAATGTTTATATTTATTTAAGCTCTAGGTCTTTTTAATATTTATTTTTCGTATTTATCGTCAGGAAATATATTATATTTAATTTCCTGGCGATGCTAACCAAAGGTTGGCGAAATATTGAAAATAAAAAAATAAATATTAAAAAGACCTATAGCTTAAACAAATATAAACATTTATACTTTATTAACAATTTGTCGATGCCAAATACAAAAAAGACTAATGCATCTTAGGCCAATTTATGGAGCTGAACCTTATATTTATTTGTTAAGACAAAAGTTCGTTTTAATTTAAAAAGTTCTAATATTTTTACCCCCATTTTCATAAAAAATATTTTAGGTTTATAGCAGGTTTATGGAACGAATTTTCTATGATAATTTCTTTAATAAACCTTTTATTAATCAAAAATATTTTTTATGAATATGAGGATGGGGGTTAGCATTTTATCAAAATATTGGGGAGAAAAATATGTATTTTTGTATATAAAACATTTTTTGTTTGAATTTTTGGCTAAAAGAAGTTTTTTAAAAATGTTTAACATAAAGAAGCAGCAGTGCCAAATTTTCTGATTTAAAGCTTATTCTCGAAAATATTGGATCGAACGTTTCTTAAGATAAAATTCATTGATTTCTAAAACAATTTGTGGCTTTTTTAGACTTTTTTAAATTTTAAAAAAGCCTTTTAAGGGTAAATTTATAGATGCCGAAAATGTGTAAGCATTACTAAATGACAAATTTCAAAGTTTTATAATAAAACTAAATGAACAGTTGCGTCAAGGATAGCCGGCCAATATGGAAATCTTTCGTAAAATTAATTTGTTATCCGGTGACCATACACTTAAAAGCAGGGCTATGGAGTCGTCAGAAAAAATTACTAACTCCAACTCCGACTGCAAACACTGAAATTGTTTAAGTGCGACTCCGAATTACGACTCTGGCCCCGCCTCTGACTCTTACCTTGATGCTAAATGTATATGAGACTGGTTCTTATTTTACTTTAAACTCTTTTTATACCTTCCACCAATAGTGGTGAATGAGGGTATACTAAGTTTGTCGTTCCGTGTGAAACTTTTTTTATTACGTATCTAAGACCCCATAAAGTATATATATTCTGGTTTCTTGAGTAGTTCTAAGTCGATCTAGCCATGTCCATCTGTCTATCCGTCTGGGGAAAAAACGCTCACTTTTGAAAAACTCAAAAGATAAGAACAATGTTGGTGTAAAATTTCTTCTATCCGTAGGATCAGAGTTATGAATCAAAATGTAGAACCACCACCCTAAAAAATTTGACGACACCTTTCGTATTCACAAGGCAGACGATAGGAAAATGTACAGAAAAACTGTTAGTTAAGATCACATTGCTCTCATACAAGTAGGAATGGGCAATAAATATCGATAAATCAAAATATCGATATTTCAAAAAATTATAATCGATATATATCGCCGATATTAAAAACACCGATATATCATCGATACATCGATATTTATCTACGACTATCGAATTCGATATTTTTAAGATCACTTTATAATAAAATTCAACATTTTAACCGTTGCTCAACTGCTTACAATACTGTTGTTTTTTAAGAATTGCATCATAGGTTTTTTTTGAACTAATATTAAGAAAATAAAGGCGTTTTTCCATTGTACATTTTCATAGATTACACAGATCAGTTTTGTCTTGGTTTTTTAAGAGATGACAACAAAAAAAATAAGCGCGGAAAAAATATTCTGGAAAGGGTTCCTAGAATTATGCAAAGAATCGACTCATGAAAGTTGGAATGTTAATAACAAAAAAAATATTTTGTTTTTTTTTTTTATTTGAGCATGTTCTTATATATTAATAATAAAATATGGCACAGTTTACTTGTATAGTATGTGTTACAAGTTTTGTTTACCGGCAGTATATAATCCGGCATTATATAATCCTAATTATTTTTTTTAAACTTCATATGGCGAATAAGTAAAAACTTTTTTGTATTCTTTACTTTTTTTAAAATTTTTTTGTAATATGTAATACGTTTGTGCCTATGTAAAAATGTATTGTCATAGGTATATTAAGTTTTTAAATTTAGTAATAATTTCAGCTTAATACGTTCGATACATCGATATATCGATATTTTTAATTGATATATATCGATACTCTTAAAAAATATCGATACGATATATATCGATATATATTTTCAGTTTGCCCATCCCTACATACAATAGCGTAAGTCGAGATTCATCGGTTACACAGTTCCATTGGAATGGATGCCCTTCAAATACAGGTAAATATAATAGTGTAATTCGCTCGTTAGAAGAGAAACGTGGGAGAACTCTGCAGTGGGTTATTTACCAATTGCATACAAATGAACTTCCATTACGGCATTTAGTGGAGAAGCTGGATGGACCTACAAGCGAACCAAAAGAACATGTCATGCAATGAAAATAGATCAATTTGAGCCCAGTGAGTTTATTACTGATATAATCGATCGTGGTGATGATAAGTGTTTGAGTACTGACCAACAATTCCTGTATGATATTTGCAAAGATTTGTCGACTGAGAAAATATCTCACCAATTAGAAAACATATGTCCAGGAAAGCCCTCCCATGCGAGATGGTTGACTACAGCTAATAAAATTTTAAGATTATACGTGGCTTCAAAAACTCTATCGTATACATTAAAAGAGTTAACAATCTTTATTGTGAAAGTTTATGGACCAAGCTGGTTCAGGATAAAGTGTAACCCAAAAGCTTATAATGGAGCTCAAAACTTGTGGAAACCATAAAGAGTTGCACTTGCCAATCTGAGAGCAATCGGAAAATTGTATACAAGTGTATTCCAGACACTTAAGGCTAATAAATCAGAGCAAGTTAAACTCTCTTTTTGGTTTAAAATGTGTTTAAGCCAACAAATCTATAAATAAGAAAACATATAAACCATCTTAAAACGCATAAAATTGGGCGTTTAAACTACCAATACAAACCATATGAATTTGTCAACATTTATCGTAGTGCTGCCACATGTTACTTTTTACGCTACATATAATACATGGGACACTGATTTACAACTGTTGAGTTTAAACTACATATAAATTTAAGTTTAGTTCAACTAAACCAGCGTTTAAACACTCACTGATTTATTAGCCATTAATAACCTAAATAACTAACATTTTGCGTCGAGACATTTTTGCAAAAAACTCAAACAAACAACACGCAACAAAACAAAAACTGAGTATTTGAAAAAAATAACAGAACTTAAGTTTGTTAAGTGAACATCTCAGGGCTACCACAGCATAAAAATATTTACAACAAGAGTTTATTAGCAAAATAGTGATTACCCGTTAGGGTTTTTTTAGTTTCAGGTACTTAAAAAAAATTTGGCAAAAATGTAACAAAATTTCAAACTTTAGGCCAAATGTGCAGACTTAAGATGACGTCGTAGAAATTAAATATTTTACAGAACAGTTTCTAGGTCTCATACACAGTCTTTGATTGACGGGTACCCGTTTAAAAAAAACTTTTTTTCACTTTACCCTAATACATACATACATATATAAATATTATTTGAAAATAAATAAAAACATAATACAACACTGATATAATGCAACACTGATAGTAGGTACGTCGAAGTTGAACCGACTTAGACTTTATTAAAGTAAATACGAAATTATAAAAATAATATTTTATTTAAATATTAACTAAAGGTCTTATTCATTGAATACAATTATTCCTATTTTTTATAACACTTTAACCTGCATACGATTTTCTCCTTATTTTAAAAATTCTCCTTTATCTAAATGCCCCTTAAAAAACTGTTATACTGCATTTTTAATCGAAATTGAAATGAATTTTTGTGGAACTTAATTTCTGTTTTTGATGTGTTAGTAATTTCTCCTGGTTTCATAAAATTTTTCCCCTGCTGTGTGTCGTAAATGTGACTGAAGTGTTATAATTTTGCAATAGGTGGCGCTGGTACGAATACATTTATTGGTTTTAGTTTCATAAATTGTGGAATGTGTGAGAGCGTTTGAATATTAGAAATAAGATTTTATTAGAAATGAAAAAAAAGGGGTGTAAGGGATAAACGTAACAAGTGTCTGTTTACGAAATTGCTATTTAAATTTGCTTATAACTGTGAATTTAAGAATATATAAATACATTTTGAAATGTTTTTTGCAACAAAAATGTTAAATGCATTTCCTTAAAATACAAAAAATTATTTACTGTTTTAATTCCAGTTTTTTTAGCACAAAAAAGCATCAAGAACATGCTGGAATAAATTATGTTATGCACGAGGTGCAAAAGCCGCAAAGGAGCTAAAATGGTAAATACTTTCCTTTAATATCGTTTAAAGTCAAAATTACGAAATACATATTCAGTTTAAAACATTTTTCGAACAATCAAATTATTGTATGGGTTAATTTTCCTAAATTGTATTTTTTTTTTATTAATTCTTCATTTACATAACCGAGCCTATAGGGCCTTATGCAGTTAATTAAAGCTACTTACTAAATAGCAAACTTCTATATTTAATGGTGGAGCAAAAAAAAAAAATTAAATGTTAAGCCATGTGAAATTTACGTTTATAGATTTTTTCAAGGAAATTCAGTTGTTTTCTTTTCCAAGTTCTTTAATTTTTTTTTTTTTTTTTTTTTTTTTTGTAAAAAAAAATAAGTCTAAGCGAAGTTTTAGGAGCGAAACAAATATTAGGATTGTTAATAGTTTTTAAGGATGATATTTGAAATTATAGCCAGCAAAAATATGTAAAACGTATAAACGCTATGAAGCAGTCTTGACCATCATATCCATATGTTAATAACAACGTCTTGAATTAATGTTCTTCGGAACGTTATAAGCAGAAATATGCCCTAAACAACGCGTTTTATGCGCATTAAATATGTAGTAAAACTCGAAAATATGCCCAAAAAATGGACTTAAAAACATTTTAATTTAAAAAAATAATCCTAAAATTGTATGAGGTATAAAGCCCAAACACCGCAGTATTTACAGACGATTTTTGTGTAAAGTGTAAATATTTGAAAACGAATGGCAGTCATGGGCTTACAAATCAAAGTAATATTATGAAGTTAAAATACATACAAGAGTTATTTGTGGCGAATATTATTTATTTATTAAGATCCCTATGAGATTTTTTTTGTCTTAAAGCGATTACAGGGACGACCGCTAAATTTTTTATTAATGTTAACATTTAAAAGGAAGTTAAAGATTTTGTTACGAAAGTAACTATAGTTATTTTGTATTTGCTAGTAATTTTATTAGTTTTAATTGTAATTGTATTAGTTATGCATATTTCTAACGTAAACAACACTGTTAAGAATTTTCTAGTGCAAATGTAATGTCAAAATTCTTATACATAATTGTACTTTAACCCCACAGTAATTCTCGAATATTCGATAATAATCTTAAAATTATTGTTAATCCTTAAATTATGCTTTAGTTTATTGATGTGTAATAGCCCAATTTAAATTCAGCCATAGTGTTAATGCATAATTGTATTGGCTGTTAAGATAATAACGGCTCCAATCGTACAGACAGTTCGAAAACGTCGAATGTTTTAGAGCCATCTAGATTTCAGCGCTCGAACAGAGTATAGATACCCGTGAAGGTGGGTATCGTTAGTCAGTTTAGGGCAAACTTTTAAGTGTGCAGATCATAAATAGAGATCGCAATTGTGAGTTAGTTTCTAAGAGCTCTAAATAAAGATTGTGGAAATAAAAGTTTTGAATTGTAAAAAAGTGTTTAGTGTTGTGTTTTGTTTATTTTATCAAAGTTGGAATAAAAGAACTCAAGAGGTTTATTATAAAGGAAATACACCAAAAACGTTATTGAAACTGCATTTTGTAACAATATTTATAGATGGGAGTTTTGGGCAAATGTGAGTAGATTCGAAAAGAATTTAATATGCAGCAAAATATTTTTGCAGCGAATTTAATCTAAATACAAACATAATTAGATGGCTTAAGGATACAAAAAGTCTAATTTGGAAGGAAGTTTTTATGGTTAATATGTGCAATTTTAGACCGATTCTCACCACTTACATAGACTACATAAGGTCTGATCAAAAATACATCATCTTAAAAAACTGCATTGTCATCACATTGTGCCAATTTCAATCATGCACCAGATTTTGAAAATATGTACAACAGTTTTAAATACAGAAACAAAGTGCAAACGACGCTTCATGTTGGAAATGTTACAAATTATCAATACACCAATAGAACAAAGAATCAATATTTAAACAGATACATACAATGAAGCTCAAAATTACAGACATTTAATTTATAAGAATAAGATAGGAAATTAAATAAGTTTAAAAATGTAATAGAATTATTTTTGTTTCCTTTGTATAATTTTTATTATTTTTCATAATTGACAATTTTGTTGTTTTACTGAAATTTTGTATTAAGAATTTGTTTAACATTTTATAAAAGAAAAAAACTAAATATCTGGATCCGAAGCTATCCATTGAGATAGCGAAATATTGGACAAAAAATAAATCATTTTTATATAATTGACCTTGCGCTTGAATATTTATTACGTCAAACTATTGAAAGGTCGAAGAAAATAAAACTAAATAATTTTTAAAGGAAAAATTTTTAATGTTCCCGGGACTAAAAAAAATTTAGGGAAATTAAACCTTTTACCTTATAATTTTAATTGAAAGTCGTACGCCTATAAAAAAAGCGCCCTATATCTAGAATAGTATAAACATTTTGCCAAATATGTAGATTTTAGCGATATTTTTAAAAGGTGTTACGCTAAATAAAAAAAATTTGAGGTTTCTAGCGGGTTTTGAAGTGCGATTTGACGGGGAGCCTTCAAAAAAAGTTGGCGCCAATGATAACTATTCCATTTGTTTTTCATTGTCGTTGTCGTGAAATTTAAATTATAACGAAAAATATTTAAAACGACTACGACTTCGACCACAACTTTCGCAATAAGTCTATTTAGACACACTGTATGAGATGTTAAGTCTTAAAGGGATTTTAAGGGCGGTCGGTAAATTTTATATTAATATGTATTAATATTTAGAAGGAAGTTAAAGTTATTAAAAGATGGGAGCAATGCTCAAATGTGAACCGATTCCAAAAAGAATTTTAATTTGCACTTTTCGAATTCAATCTTAATATGAAATACATTGGTTAATGGACACAAAGGGTCTATTCTGGAAAGAATTATGTGAAATTTGAGACCGATTCTCACCATTTACATAGGCTTCGTCTTCAGTACAATTTAAACGTTTTATCGAAATTTTATCAAATCATCTATAAAATTGCAACTTTTACTTCGCGTACAAGATTTACATGGAGAGACAGCCACACAGACAAATGGATTGACATCGTTAGACCACTTATAAAAGTGATTCTGAGTCGATCGGTATACTCAAGGATGGGTCTAGATTTCTACGTATACATATACATAGATATTTAAAATAGAAAATCAATCTCTTAAAAAATCTTAAAACCTTCACCGAAAGCAAAAGAGAATATATATTCCGTTTGTAATTTCTACAATATTGATCCTAGACCCAGTAAAGTATATTTATTCTGGCTCCTTATGAGAAGAGAAGTTCAAATCAACATGTCCGTCTGTCCATATGTCCTTTGAAATGGGTTTTCCGACGACCCCAGATATGATGAGGACTAGGTAGTAAAACATTTATGCCACATATATTCCGAAATTGTTTGCTATTGAAATCGATCTGATCGGTTCGCAAATGGTTGAGATTTGAGCAATAAAACACAAATACCTCCCAGAAACCCCTTGTTGTTGTTTTATTTTTTATGTATATCTAGAGAACGGCAACAGCTAAAGTTTTTAATACACAATATTTTTTATTAATACACAATATCCGACAAAATGTGGGCGGATTGGAGAGGATGCTGAATTTTTTTAGATGCCTACAAGTGCTTCTTCCGGGCATAAAAAACAGGTATGTCTGTATTCGATTATGCCGAATCTTATGTACCCTTCACCACGGTGCGATAAGAACATACACTTGTATAAATAGCGCTTTTTAGATAGAAATAAATCCATTTTGCACATTTTGCTATTTATATAAGTGTATGTTCTTATCGCACCGTGGTGAAGGGTATATAAGATTCGGCATAATCGAATACAGACATACCTGTTTTTTATTCCCGGAAAAAGCACTTGTAGGCATCTAAAAAAATTCAACATGTTTCAAAATATTTAAAAAGGTTAAATATGCGATATAAACTTTTAACTAAATATCAAAAAAAAATGTTGCAAATGGTAAAATATGCAAATATATGCATTAACGAATCGATGCTAAAATTCATGAAAAAAGCTCTTTAACCGATAAATATATTGTTTCTGCATTCATTAGTTACACAAGGAAAAACATGCTATTGCATATTAATGGTTTCTCTGGTAATTATACTAGGCCCAACAAGTCTATTATTTCACCGTTTGTAATGAAAATTTGCCGTTTTTCTTACACTTGTTGTAACGCATTTTTATTAATTAAAACTATAACACATCTAATGGTGTTTTCTTTTCTACAAAAAATGTAAAATGTATTTTAAAAAAGTGCAATTTAGTGTTCGTTTTTTAAGAATGCTTCGCTCTCTAAAAGGGTGGCTTGTTTTATTCTAAAAAATGCACCCTTACTAATGGCATAAGGCATTGCACTTTACGCCCCGTCTAAATCGACGGTGCTCATAATGCCCTGTAAAAAGATGGCTTCTGTTTATATATAGGGTTAGCAGACGAAGTTGGGAAAAATTCGCCTCTAATCAGGATCAGGAGAACAGTAAAACTTTTAATTTTTAAAAGTTATTTTTTCTATTTTTTTTTTTTTTTTTTTTTTTTTTTTTTCAGTATTTATTTATTGAATCTTCATATATTAAATATGAACTAACAATAATTAATCAAATCTTATCCTAATATTTGCTTTATGTCCTGCCAGTGCCAAACAAAAAAGATTTCGTCATCACGTTCACATGTTCACATATGTAGGTGTTTATTGCTCATCTGATTGGGAGAGTGCTGCAGTGTCTCTTCTTCTTAAGCGAGTGTGGCCGCCATAATTTAAGATATTTCTTGCTAATGAATTTGGGTGCAGTTCCAGCCTTTTTAAATATTTTACTGCATATTTCGTTATCATAGTTTTTACTAATGGCACATTGAGATCCTTGTGGATATTTGAGTTTTTGACGTACCAGGGGGCGGCTGTGATTATTCGAAGAAGTTTATTTTGGCGCCTTTGAATTTTTTCGATGTTAGAAGCCGAGGCAGTGCCCCATAACTGAATACCGTAGCACCAAATTGGCTTTAAGATAGAGTTGTAGAGTAGAAGTTTGCAATCGAGACTAAGAACAGAATTTCTTCCAATAAGCCAATTAATTTGGATTGCTTTTAGTTTCATTTGAGATAATTTAGCTTCTATATGCCATTTCCACGTTAAACGCCGATCTAGATGTATACCGAGGTATTTTACATGCGAGTGTTGGGGTATTATTTGATTATTTATTTTAATAGGGGGGCATGTTTCCCGACGCAATGTGAATGTTATATGTGCGCATTTTTGCTCACTGATCTTTATCCTCCACTTTTTTAACCACCTTTCTAGTTCAAATATATGATCCTGTAGGTAACGAGATGCTTCTTGACAGTTTGCGTGTACGCTTAGAAAAGCTGTGTCGTCCGCAAATGTTGAGGTATGGGTGTAGCTGTTTGTTGGCAAGTCCGAAGTATAAATTAAGTATAATAGAGGGCCCAGGATGCTGTCTTGTGGGACTCCAGCGTTAATTGGCTGTGGAGAACTTAAAAATTCGCCTTCTTTAATAATAAATTGACGACCGACTAAGTAGCTTTCTAACAGCTTGTGTATATTTGCTGGTAAGTTTTGCTACAATTTCAGTAGTAAACCTTCATGCCAGACTTTATCAAAAGCTTGAGACACATTGATGAAGAGTGCTGAGCAATATTTTTTTTCTTCAAAGGCTTTTCTTATGACATTTACTATTCGATGAGTTTGTTCAATTGTGCTGTGTTTTCTTCTAAAACCGAATTAATGATTGGGAATTCATCTGTTATCATTTAAAATCGGCGTTAATTTAGACACTAGAAGTTTCTCAAAAAGCTTTGATATATTAGACAATAAGCTTATAGGTCTATATGACTCAACTTTTGTGGGATCCTTTCCTGGTTTAGGTATCATGGTAACTAAGGATACTTTCCACTCTTGTGGGTAGTATTCAAGGCGTAAAATAGCATTAAAAATTAGTAGAATAATTTTCTTTGCTATGCTGGGTAGCTCCAAAAGCATTTTGTTACTGATCTTATCAAAACCAAGGGCTTTCTTGGGGTTTAAATCATGAATAGCCTTCTCGATTTCTCTTACTTCAAACCTTAGTGGAACAGCTGATCTAACAGCAACAGGTGGTAACTCGACCGCAGAATCGAAAGATATATGAGGGGTAAATACGGTTTTCAAATGATTAACGAAAATATTTCCTTTTTCTATGTCATTTCGTGCCCAACTTCCGTTTAAGTTTCTTAATGGTGGTTTAGTGATAACTGGTCTTTTAAGATTTCTAGCTGCACGCCATAATGAGTAATCAGATTGAGGAGTTGCATCAAGTTCCTTAAGATATTTTTCCAGAGAAGCCGTTTTTTGAGACTGCAGTTAGTTTCTTAGCCTTTTTGTGCACTCTTTTAGTAAATTTTTAAGTTGAGGGGATCTGTGCAATTGCCACTCTCTTCGAACTCTCCTTTTTTCAGTCAAGAGACGCTCGACATCAGTAGAATATATTTTACTATATTTTTGCGGGCTATGCTAGAATGTTGAACAGCTAGTTTGAGATAATTGCCAAAATTTACAATAGAAAGATTCACATTCTCCGGTGTTCTAAGCGGAATATTTTCAGTGCAGTGGGTACTGAGATACTTTTTATATTTTAAACAATTTATTTGTGTGGCTGACGTCACTAAGTAACCAGACGGAGATACAATTCTATAAGGGTTTGATATGGTAAGAATTGTAGGTGTGTGAACAGAAGATAATTCTAAAGAAGCTTCAACATGAATCGTTTCTGCGGGGATTTTTTTAACCACGCCAAAATCGATGACATCTGGAATTTTTTGCTGATCAGTAGGCCAATAAGTTTGTTGTCCACTCGCGACCACATTTAAATCCATTTTAGACATTGTATTGTACAAAACACGACCCTTTGGTGTTATGAGCCGTGACCCCCAGAAGGTATGTTTAGCGTTGTAATCGCCAGCGGCTAGGAAATAGGGTCCTAATGACTTAAAATATTTATAATATTGGCTTTCTGATATTGAAAATCTAGGTGGAGAGTATAAAGATGAAAGTACAAAGTTTCGATTTAGCTCTTCAACACAAATCTTCGTTGCTTGCAGATAATCTTCACGATGATCACACATTAAGTAGTGTTTGATTCGGGTTTTTATCAAAATAGCAGAACCTCCACAAGCTCTATCTCGAGGGTCCTTGGTATCATATAATATATAACCATTAATTTTAAACGTATTTCTTAAGGTCAGATGAGTTGCTGAAACCATCATAACATCAATTTGTTTCTTATTAAGAAAGTATTCTAGTTCATTTTTATGTTGGCGGATGCCGTTTGCGTACCAAAAAAACTTTTTAAACAGTTCATGGCTTGTAAAGTACAGCTTGCAATAACATCGATTGCATTCTTAACATTTCCTGCATCATATTACCCATTGTGTTCGTAAAGTTTGTTACTGTTTGTACTAGTGCTTCCATGGTTTTTTCTAGACGACTTAAATTAGAAACTGGGGTCTCATCATTATTTGGCAAATCACCTTGCATTGGCATATGGTTTGATTTTAGGACGTTAGCGTGGGATGTTCTGTTATTACTAGGCTGCGGTACCTGAACGTCATTAATGTAAACTTGATTTGTTGCCTGCATTTGAGGGGGATTAGGTTTCGGTCCAACCGAGCGCTTGACGATAGAGTATACAGGGCATCCTCTATAGTTGGCAGTGTGATTAACACCACAGTTGCTGCATTTTTTTACATTGGGGTCGTTTGTAGACTTATCGCAGAGAGCTGTACCATGCAGTTCTCCACATACAACGCATTTTTCTATTATATAATGGGAAAAACATAAGAAAGCATTACATTGTTAAAGATAGGTTGTCAGTGATATAAAAATTAAGTGGATTCGGTGTTATAAAATTGTTTTTGAAAAAAAACGTCAAATCAAGAAATCCGAAAAACTTGGTGTTAATAAATCAGCAATTTGGCAAAGGTATTTTCTTGTTTACATATTTTATAAAAAAAAAAACAAACTAAAGAAATTGGAATTTCGTGATTAATTTTTTTCATTTATTTATTTATTTAATATCAATCTATTAACAAGCTTTGGTTTATGTATAAGTTTATTTTTTTATGTTTGGAAGAACAAACTTTTTAATTTATGTACATATTTTTTTTTATTTTGAAGAACAAACTTTTTGTCAGCTGTTCAAAACATGGCGGTCCAATTTTGTGTTTTGTTCTCGTCAAATAAAAAATTGTATTATTACAGGTTCGGCAAGACATTTTATACATGTACTTTTTAACAAGGTGGTATTTTTTTGTAGAAAAGAAAACACCATAAGTCTTGCAAGTGTCGTCATAATGTTAAGGTCGTCGTGTTTTTCATATAAATTTGAACGTCTCTACTGAAAAGTGAGTGATAAGTTATTAGTGACGAATTGGTTAATTTTATAAACTTAAACGCATGAATGTACTGGGATACTATGTATGTCATATATTTTTTAAACAGGTGTACGCAACCTGGAATACGCCAAATATTCAAATGACATGACTCATTGGGGTCCAAAAGATTTCAAAGAGTTGGAAGTAACACCAGAGTACTTTCTCCTTCTGGCACCGCGGTGAGTAGCACACCGGTCTGACTTTTGATGAGGACACCGTAAGTGTGCTTCTTTGAAATATAATTTCTTGGGGAACATGGTAGTTCTGAGTTTAATCTAAAGCCGCGGATACAATGACGTCCACATGGAAGGCTGGCTGACCTTTTACCCTTGCGGAAAAGTTCGAAATTCCCTTTTCTCCATTTTCGCCTCAAATGGTGCAGTTGTCTGCTGTCAATGGCTGTAAAGCACAACCTGAGAGATAGATGCCGGTTGACAGGAGCAGTGTTACCCTTTCTGATAAGAGGCGGGAAATACAAAAAGTAAGTAAATGATTGACTAGTAAGTTTTTATACTAAAATTGACTAAAGTCACTTGACTTTTTTCGAAATAATTGTGTACCTTATGAATTACTACTTTAAATTTATATCTTAAATTAAGCTTTTGTTAAATAATTTTTTTTGGAAATGCACGAAACTATATAGCAAAAATTATGTATTGTGGTATAGGGTATCACATTGTCAGTCTTGTCCGACTAT
The DNA here is from genome assembly GCA_943735925.1 of Pollenia amentaria. NCBI lineage: Eukaryota > Metazoa > Arthropoda > Insecta > Diptera > Polleniidae > Pollenia > Pollenia amentaria. The sequence continues at coordinate 67,947,058 of OX031007.1, read as the reverse complement.
ACTTTCTAACTTTTTTTTTTATATCCTCCACCACCAATAGTGGTGAATGAGGGTATACTAAGTTTGTCATTCCGCATGAAACTTTTTTATTATTCATCTAGGACTCCGTAAAAGTATATATATTCTGGCTCCTTGAGTAGTTCAAAGTCGATTTAGCCATGTCCGTCTGTCTGTTCGTCTATCCACCTGTCCGTATGTCCGTCTGTTGAAAACAAGCTCATTTTCGAACAACTAAAAACAAAAGAATAATATTTGATGTCAAATTGCGTGTTGTTATCCTAAGCAGTTTAGGATTGAAATCGATCAAAATGGGTACAGTAGGATCAGAGCTATGAATCCAAATGTGGCATCACCACCTTAATAAATTGATAATTTTGTTTCAAAAACCAACATAAATGGTGTTAAATTGCACGGATTGATACAAGATTTTGCGCAAAGAAAAATGTGGTAAAATTTCGTGAAGATCGGTTATAATTTACTATAGCCCCCTAAAAAGCCTACTTCGGAAAACAGCTTAGTAGGGCTAAAACAGTAACAAAAAATGCCATTCTAATAAAATTACTAGAAATCGCACTGCAAAATTTTGTTAAGATCGGTCCATAATTTACCCTAGGCCCCAAAACCATACTCGCGGAAAACAGTTTAGTACGCCTAAAACCGTATTGAATACTGCTATCATAATAAAAATAAATACGAACCAGTTCTATAGGAGTACAAATCATACTAATAAATTTCGGGATGATCGGTCCATCATGTACCATAGGCCTCATATAAAACACACTCTGAGAAAATAATTATGTGCGCCTAAAACCGTAACGGATATAAATATTGCGGTAAAATTTGTTCCAACTTAGCTTCATATGGCCAGAAAAAATGCCATGCAGTTTTGTGAACAGTGTGGCCATTTTGCAGCCAAATTTAGCAATAACATTTCTTATTTAGCTGCAAAATTTCATTTAGCACTTGGCATTTTATTTGGCATTTTTATAAAATGTTTTTAGCTTTTTTTTAGCATTATTTTAGAAATTTTAACGAAAAATTTTATTGATTTTATTTAAGGCCCTAATCGTGTAAAACGAAACTCGGAGACCAATGCGATCCATTGTGAATCCCTTCAGTAAGGAGGTAGAGAAAAGAAAGAAAGAAATAAGCAGAAAGATAGAGTAAAAGATATTAGTAGGCACTACGTAGGAAAGCCACTCCCTCTACAGTCCTCTCAACAGAAACAGCCGTCCTATTTCCCTGACAAACCCCAGTGAATCGACTGGATTACATCCAGCGATGCACCCCAGTTCGTTGTGAAATCTATCCCCCAGTTATTTCTGTCTGAGATCCTGCATCCTAGGACAGTGGCACAGTACATGCTCAACCGTCTCTAGCTCCTCAAAATGATCGCATAATCTGTAGAAGTCCGGTATGGCATGTACTCGTAAAAGTCCAAACAGAATAATGACCCGTCAAGAACCCTATAAGAGTCCTGAGACCACTCCTATTTAATCCCAGCAGAACCTTGGTTGCCCCTGCGTCCAATCCAGGCCATAGTGCCTGCAATCCGTTCTGTCTTTCCCGGATCATGGATCACGGAATCTTTCCCGTATCATCTCATTGTAGTGACCTAAGGGGGGATTTACCCCCCGTCCTTTACCATTAAGTCCAGACTCGAAACCTCTCTCGCGAGTTCGTCCGCCAACTCATTGCCATCCACCTTGCTGTGTCCGGGTACCCAACACAGCCTTAATGTAAATACCTCCATGAGTTCCCTCAGAGCATCCCTACACCGAGCGATCAGGCACGATTGTTCCACCCACGATGCGATTATGTATCACCTCCGTCGCCCTCCAGATCGATAGGAGCTCAGCTTGGAAAACACTGCATTCATCCGGGAGTCTGAATGGCCTTTTTACGTCAGTGTCCGCAATACAAACCCCGGGACAAGTTTCCCACCCCTCAAACAGTCCAATGGATCCAGGCCAGACTTCCCTATCCGGGAACTCCACTCCTATGATCCGAAATGCCCTCGAGAATACTACCCTGATAAAGCATACCCACTTCGTACAAAATTCTCGTGTGATCAACCCGTCTAGGTCTCATCAATATAGACTCGTAGAGTAAAAATAAGTTCCTAGCAGCCACACTCTTCACATAATGCTCAATAGGGGACAGATATAGTAGGGTATCCAACGCTGCCTGTGGAGTGCTTCTCCTTGCACCTATGATGCCAAGAGATGCACTCCTTTGAGCCTTCCTGAGCATTTTCCTATAGCTATCCACTAGGGTATTCATTTATTACTAGCCGATTAACTGATCGGTTAATTTAAAATTGGCTATTTTCAATTAACGATTAAACCGATTAATTTCAGTCGATTAACCGATTAACCTACGTAACAAAAATTTTTAATTTTTTGTGTATTTTTGTGTTTTAATTATTTGTTTCGTCTCATATGCGAAAGGTATGCGTTTAGAAAATATTTTTTCATACAAACAAAGAAGGGATCTTCATTTTAAATAAGTCTTTGATGTCAACAGCCTTTTGTTTCACGTACTTTTTATATGGGCATTTCCATTGTGACGTGACGTGATATTTGTACGACAAAATGTAAAAAAATTAAATGAAGAAGTCAAATTTGTAAAAAGTTTTTTTATATTAACAAAGTAATAAAGCAGCACTATATTCAGAAAAAAATTTATAACAATCAACCCTAAGGATTTGAAGATATAAGTAAAAATATTCGCCGGCGTAACGTTACAAAAAACAGAAGTGGATTTTGACTTGCACTACACATCCTGCATATAAACCCTTTTTTAATGAGCTTTTGACTTATAAAGATTTATTTTCCAAGTTATCAAATTTAAAAATCTTTGCTCGTTTTAGGTACATATAGGAATTTTCAGCGAAAAGTCTACTTTTTGTAATATAACGACAGAAAGCAAATAACCTTGTATTTTAGGACCATGTTGTTCAAATGTTATCCCTTTTGTAACTTAATGTAGAGATAGTTGCGCTTTACACAACATATAAAAAAGTAAATTATACATATGCAATTTTTGATAAACGATTTAAGTTACTTCTGGCGTTACGTTACAAAAAGGAGACTTTTCGCTGGAACTTCCCATATGTATGTATGTGTGTGTTTAGTTATTTGTTTCTTCTCATATTTTCTCATATCAATCTTTTTACAGAATTAACCGAAACAATTAGAAGAGTTCAAAATTTAAAAAAAAAAATAAAACAGGTTTAGAGAAATCCAGGAAAAGGACTGAGAAATTAGATTTTCTTTATTATGGATTGCGTTCGATTTCTCCAACATCATCGATAAGTGAAAGAATTTTTTCCAAGTCAAGATTTATCAAAACTAAGGAATAGAATCGCTTAAATCGTAAAAATTTTTCTAAATGATTATTTTTAAGGTCTGCTTAAACTATTGAAACAATTAATAAAATTATCAGTTGATTTTTTAATTACTACATAATATTTTTGTATTAATTAAAAAATATGTATTACATATTTATGAATTACTTTTTTGTTTGCTCGTGTTAGTTCAAGAATTGTTATGTTATTGTTTTTTTTACTAATAAACTCCAAATAATAAATAATGTATGAATTTTTATTAATGAAATTACTTAATTAATCAAAAAAAATGTATTAATCGGTTAACCTATCAATTACAATATTAAACGATTATTAACCGATTAAACCAACACATCGGTTAATTAATCGAGCGATTAACCGATTAAATCAAAAGCCCGATTAAATGAATACCCTACTATCCACGTTAAGCGCATCCCACCAAACTGTACATCCATAAGTAAGAATTGGCCTCACACCGATGTGTAAATCCAGTTTACCATATTCGGTCTCAGTCCCTAGTTCTTATCGATGGAGTTCCTGCATGTGTAGTAGGCGTTAGGTCCCTTTCTCATCCTTATCTGAGTATTTCTCTTCCAAGACTAAACAAAATTAGAATTATTCGATTAACCGAATAATTTTAATTTGTTCGATTATTATTCGATTAAATTTTTACCTCGAATAATTATTCACGCGATTAATCGTTTATCGATTATTAAAAAATGGTTTCATGTTTATTTAAATATTTCATAAATACATCCTTTCATTTTAATTATAGAAAAACGGTTCGATGAAATACCCTGGATTTCAAGATATTGTTGTCAAGAGTATTTCATACTGTGGTCTGAAAATAAGCAATTTCTAATGGATTTTGAATATAAATAATAGAAAAAATGACATATATGTTGTTTTGCCATATTTGTCAAATTTGCCCATATTAAACAAATGGTCTCAAGTGCAGTTAAACTACCACGTCCAAATAATATCCAATCAGTCAAGATTCTTTACACTACATGCAGAACTCTTTAATTTCGTTGGTGAGATATTTTTCATTAACATACATAGTGCCCCATTTCAAGGGCAACAAATGTGCACTTCATTTTGATTTCGGTTTAATTAAAGAAAGAAAATTATGAACCTCAGAAAACAAAATGAGAAATTTCAAATCATTAAGGGCCATTATTACAACCTAATGATAAAGTTGCTGATAGTTAACGTGAACAATAGCTATCTTGAACGATAAAGTGACCAATAAGTTTTTTCCATTATTACAACTATCCGATAAAATAAAAAATGTAATTTATATACTGTGGCAACATTGCAGTATATACCGACTACTTTTAGTTGTTAAAATACGTAGTGGCAACGACTTGCTTTTGTTTCTTTCTTTAATTAAAAAAAGAATTAAATTTTTGTGCTTTATTTTTGTTCTTAATGGTGAATTGTTTTGTTTTTTGTGTTAAAGTGTGATTTTTTTTAAGTTTGCATAATTTAATTTGACTTAAAACTGTCACTGATGCTACCATATCTTCAGCAGAAAATATGGCATCTTCAAGTTCACTTGTAAAGTTACCATGAGGACAAACCTGATGTTAGCTTATCAGTCACTTTTTAGGTTAATGTTAACTTGTAATAACCAAAAACTATTTATCTGTCACTATTTGTTAGTTGTAATAATGGCCCTAAAAGAAATTTTTTAATTCCAGTTCATTTGAATATTAAGCAATAAGCTAAGTTTAAAATTTTGAATTCTTTTCTTTAAATCCTTTTGAAAGTCTCATTATTAAAAAATATCCATTTTCTGAAATTCGTTTTAAAATCTCAATTTTAATTCTTTAATTCTGAATTAAAAATTTATAATCCCATTTTAAAATGTGAATTTAAAGTAAATTAAAAATCGAATTTCGGGAAAAAATTAAATAAAAAACTTTTATTTCTCACCAGCAAAATATATATACAAATATATAGAAAATATGTGTTTTAACTGTTCTTCAACTAAATATAAATTTAAAAAAGTATAAAATATCAAAACTATTGGCACGTGACAAATTCTGTTAATTATAGAAATACAAAAATTAAGGCTACCTAACAATTTATGTATGTATGGATGTGTCATGAAAAATAAGCCCCACATAACCTTTAAACCTAATTTTTCTATTTTACATCAAATTTAATTTTATTTCCGTTTCTCCTGACAAACCAAAATAAATGACTTTAATTCATGTTCAAAATACAAAAAATTAAGCCAAAAACCAAACAAGTGACAAATACTAACAAAATCTAGGTCAATCCATTAAAATTAAATACAGAAATTTGTTTTTATCCAAAAACATGGAAATACATAACAACAGTATTCGTTACATCAGCAACAACACAACAGGAAGAAAAGAATAAAATGTTTATCAACAAATATCTAGAACAATGATTTTGTACGAAAAAGAAAAGGAAACAAAAGCAAGCAAAAAATGTAAAATAAATAAATAAAAAATAAGTTATTAATCAAGCTTACCAAATAGCAGAGAGGATAACAATGATGACGATACACTGAGAAAGAACATACATCATTTTTGTGAGACATTTATACAGATATATGCAATACAATACACACATACCTACATAAATATTTCCATGCTCCTGGTTACTGGTTTTGTTTTCATTCTTTAGTTTAACGATTCCGAATCATGGATTACTCCAATCGAAAATACTCAAACGAACACAAATTCATCATCATGTCGAGATAAATGACTGCATTGCGGGGTGTAAGCAAAAAGTTTACCTGGCCAACTGCTTTTCAATGGTTTTAGTGTCAAAACAACTCCGCATTTTTAAGCAAAATTCTGGGGTGAGATAAAAATTAACAAAAGTTTCGATACGCATAAGAGCGGGGGGAAAGATGGCTTATTGAACAGTAATTTTAAAAGAGTTTTTTGGCATTGCTTGCTTTTGTAACTGGGTACTTTAATTGGAGGTGTTAGTCTTAATGAATACACAGACACAAAAATATACACAGAAGATTCTACAAAACACTGTCCTTAGAACCCGATCAGTAACGCTTAAAAATCATGAAAAATACTAACGCTAAAGAAAGATTTATGCGGATTAAACCGATTTACGTTCACATAAAAATTAACTTATTAAGATAAATGAAATAAATAATGCAAACAATTTTCCAGAGTTTCGGTTGGGATAAGGCTATTTTCGGTAGTCGGTCTAACTTAAAAGTTTTGACCAATCGTGGATATATATTAATAAAATTTTGAAAAGGCATTCAAAACTTTTTTTACTGGTACAAATTTTGTCACGCCAAATTTTTGTTTAAGCCACTGGTAATAATCCAATCGACTCTGAAAGTATTTCTGATTGGCGTACTTAATCGATTTAGGCCCGTTTTTACAACTGACCGATAGCTAAAGGTAGGATATTTTCGGCCGTTTAAAAAGTTATCCATTATTACATTATACTTTAACCCACCTTCGTTTAAATTATCACTCACTTTAAGTTAAAGTAAAATTTGTATAATGGTTCACTTTTTATACGGCCGATAAAATCCTACCATAAGCTATCGGTAAGTTGTGAAAACGATCCTCAGACTTTTATTGACATATACTACGTTTATACGTACAGCTTATTCGAAAATAATTATATTGCTAGTAGAGAAAATTGCCGCATAAACAGTGAATTAAATTTTTTTTGCGAATAGCTAACTCACGGAAACAATGCCGACACTAACGACACTATTTGCAAATAAGATTTAAACATTGCCACACTTTTAACCGTTATAAGTTTTTATTTCGATGCGGCTCATCCATTTGACAACAAATTTAAAATTAACTAAAAATTGTGCAAATAAAATATACAAATACACAATTATTTTTAATTTTTCTAATTTTTCAATTAAAAAATAAAAAGGTTTCATACATAAAGTGCTACCAAATGATTAAATTTTCCATCCGGCATCACATAAAAATATAAATTTTCTGTAAGAAAATTTACATACATATAAACAGTAATTAAGTTAATCGCAAATAATTTTTATAATCGTATAAATGTAGTAATAGATTATAATGGGTTTTTCAACAAGAACTTTGTTTTTTAGTTGTGGCAACAACGCACAGTGGCGCCCGTAGAGCAAGCGAGGTTGCAAAAATCAAAATTTTCATGAGTGCCGACGAAGTTTTGAATAAACCCATGTTATAGGAAACTTTTCAACGATTTCAAATATGCCACTCTTAATAATATCACATTTTTAGTTTAGAAGATATAACCGTTCAAAGTTGACCGACTTTCGGTTTTCAAAAAAACACTCAATTTTTAGTCAATTTGTTGCGATTTCAGGTGTAATATCACGAAAAATAGGTAACGAATCGCCTTATTTTTTATTTGTATTGATTGATGTATTTATTAAATGTATAATGATAAAAAAAAATTAACTGTTTGCTTTGTGTTTCTCCTGGTAAATCACTATTTAAAAACTATCCGTTTTTTCACTATTTTTCAACTTTGACGGAAAATAAAAAAAAACTATATTTTTCTATATTTGCCATACGTGCAAAACCTGTTCTTTGATTATTTCTTTACATAATTCAAAAGGTTTTATCTGCCCGTACGTGCCCGTTTGGCTTCTAGAGGTAAAAAAGTTCAAAAAGAAATGGTTGCAGAAATTGTATGGCGTCCATCCCTTATATGTTTTGACTGACAGTAGTTTGATCTAATAGTTTGAAAAAAACTACTCATTGAAATTAGCAGGTACGTACCTCACATAAACAATACTTTGGCGTACAAATGGTCAGGAACAATATTGACTTATGGTCCCTACAGGTAGGCACAAATCTTATTTGGACACGTGCATAATATCAAAATTGCATTATTCAGCATAAATCCATATGTATGCAGGGAACAGGTAAATTTTTAGGCATGGTAGCATAAGCCTATATATTGCAAAATAAGCATAATGCCTGGATTAGTCTACGCCTGAAAGTTGGCGCAACAATTACTGAAACCATTAAACAATTTAAGTACTGAAAACATGGCGTTGAACAATTTAAAATTATTTGAACACACCAAAGTTTTTCACGGAAGTGAAAATTCTTCCTGAGAAGTTGACATTGATCAGCAAATGGGGCTGCGATGGATCATCCGGTCAAAGCGTTTATAAGCAAAGGATATCTTTCGATGACGCTACAATATCGGACGGAAATATGTTTATGGCATCTGTTGTTCCTTTGCGGCTAAAATCGGATGATTCCCTACACTGGAAAAATCCACGTCCGTCATCAGTGCATTATTGCCGACCAATAATGTTTCAGTTTGCAAGGGAATCGGCAGAACTCATAAGGACTACGGTGAAGGACATTGAAGAACAAATAAGCAAGATTAAGCCTACAAAGCTGCAAATTGGAGAAGGAAAATATATTGAATGCAATTACGAGTTCCACCTGACCATGGTTGACGGAAAAGTCGTAAACGAACTGACAGGAACAACCTCAACAATGTCATGCCCGATTTGCAAAAAGAGTCAGAAGAACTTTTTTCAATTCAATTCAATTTATTTCATATATAATATGTTACATCTCAATTTTATATAATTAGTTGTAAAGAGTTTAAGATTAGTATCTTTTTCTGCTTAATTATAATATATTTCAATTAGTTATCATAGACAGAATTATATTGGAGGTAAAAATTTAGCAAAAACCTATCTAAACCCCTTTTTTCGTATTATTTTTATATTTTTTTTATCGATTTTATATTATTATTTGTCAGAAGAACTTTGGTAATTTAAACGATTCTACAAATGAGGAGAATTACGAATATGGAATGTCACCATTGCACGCAAGGATAAGGTGTATGGAATTCTTGCTAAAACTGGCATATACCCTACCACAAGAGGAGGAAAACTTCGATGAAAATACATCAATAAAGGATAAAGAAAAGATCAGAAAGAAGCAAATACAGGATGGTTTTTTTGAAACAAGTTGGACTAAAAGTAGACTGTCCCAAGCACGGATACGGTAACTCTAACGATGGAAACACTTCTAGGAGATTTTTTGAAAATGATGAGGCAGTAACTAGAATCATTGGAATTGACAATCAAATCGTGAAAAGATTGGGAACGATCTTGGATGTTTTAAACTGCAAAGAAAATGTCAATTCTACAAAATATGGAGAATATGCGTCGAAAACTGTATCTCTTTTAGCAGAAATGTATCCACAGAAGAAGTTGACCCCGACCGTCCATAAAATATTGGCGCATGGTAAAGATATAATTGAGTACCAGTCTTTGCCAATTGGAGAGCTTTCTGAAGAAGCACAGGAGTCTCTTAACAAATTTTATAAAAAATATAGATTGCAGAACACATTCAAAGCATCAAGGGTGAGGCAAAATGAGGACCTCTTCAACATGTTGGCAGCATCTTCCGATCCACTTATTTCTTCCCTGCGGCATGTGAAGTCACGAATAGAGTTACAAAATAATTATAGTTTAGAAATTGTTAGTCTTTTAGATATACCTTCTCTTACGAATTGTGATGAATATTTTACAGAAAATTGAAAAAATAAATTTAAAAAAATAAATAATTTTTTTTTTTAATTTGTTGGGTAATAATTTAAAACATAAAACCCTTAAGAAAAAAAATAAAAACAATCTAAAAATGTGAAAATAATTTTTTTTAGTTACCATAAAATTGATTTTTCTACTAATTTTAACTTTGATAACCCATAAGTAGGCCCCTACAAAGCGTAGCACCCTTTCCAAACGCTCATTTCATAGGCTGAACAGTTATCTATCATATGCTGTTTAAACTGTTCAATTATCTTATTCGGTTCAAAAGATATGATTTTTGCAACGAAAAAACTCAAATGGCGCCACTGTGCAACGTGATCGCTTTGATATTTAGGCCCTTATCAGGTAAAACGCTTTCTACAGAAATTCATGTACCGTTTTCAAATTTTCAACGCCACAAGGTATGCAGCGTTTGAAATTTTAAAACGCAATGTGAGTTTATGTAGAAAGCAACAAAAAAATTACAAAATATTTATGACTTTGTTTTTGCTTTTAATGTAATTCTATGGCCTTGCGTTGCGTTTTACATGATTAAGGCCTTAGTGACGTATTCGTAGTAGATGCATTGGAAATTGTTACAGTGAATTCAATTTCGCTCGAAAATCACACTAAAATAATTAAAATCCACTATGAAAATTGCGGTTCTGTTAAAGTTACATTTCGTGATATTCTCGGACAACATAACCGCTATTAAGAATATGGTCGTTAAATTTGAGTCGACAGGCTCAATACAAAATTTGCCAACACCAAAGCGTGTTCGACTGGGTCGTTCAACTGAAAACATCGTGGACATGAGCCACAGTGTTGAAGAAGATCCAAATTTGTCAATTCCTCGACGTTCTCAACAATTGGGGTTATCCAAAACCATCACATGGCGAATTTTGCGTAAAAATTTGGCTTTGAGCCTTACAAGGGTCAACTGGTGCAGGAATTGAAGCCGACCGACCATTCAAATCGCCGTAGATGCGCTCAACTCATTCAGGAACAACCAATTTATTTTTTTGAAAAAATCATTTTTTTAGACGAAGCCCATTTTGCCATTTGATGAAAGAATCGACATCTGTCAGCGTGCTCGTGGTGGACATTTGCCAGATATAATTTTTCATTCATAGTTGCCGAACTTTTCTCTTCGTAATACAACAAAAATTTAATCGTCTTCATCTAAATTGGTTGCTTTAGAAAACAAAGTTAGTTCTTGTTGAAAATCCCTATATTAGGTTAGACTTGGTAGAAATGGCAGTCAGTACTCATCGGACACAATTAGACCCAAAATCGTGTTATAAAGGAATTATAATATTCTTAACTACACAAAAAAAATTATTTTTCCAATTCAAACAAAAAAATTATAGCATCAAAACCTTTTTTGTTTAAAACAGGACCTACGAACGAATTTGGATATTTAAGCAATTTATTTTGCATTTCGTTTATTGAAAAAAAAAACTCGGATTTGTTCAAACAAATAGTTGTTATTATTAGTTAAATTTGTGTTTGATATTAAAAAAATTTTCAAACAAATAATTTAGCTGAATTAAACAAAATGTTTATTTAATTAATAAAAATTTCAAAACAAATAATTTTGCTGAATCAGCGAAGAGCGGCTGGCCTTGGAACACATTATTTTTTTTTTTTTAATAATTTCCGAACACCATTCGTCTTGTTGTACATTCAATCTCAATTAAAAACAGCAGCATTGCGATCCGATATGGCTTTCATCATAATCTTACTTTCAACATTTTATGTATTTAACTAAAATATTAAAAAATAGAATACGGGATTTTTTCATTCTTTTTTTCACCTTTGAAACCAACAAAAAAATCTGTTTTTTAGTGTTGTTATTGTGGCGACACAAACATTGAATCGTTTTTACCTACTACAACAGTATAAAATACAACAGACATTTTGTTTGTGTAAATTTCCTCGCGGTTGTCAAAACAAAAGGAAAAACAAAAGGAAAAAAGTGTTTTGTTTTTCATACAAAATTATTAAAACTTGAAACCATGGCGAATTCATACAGGTGACAGCATCATGAGATAGAGTTATGGCTATCCCTTTTTTTTTTTTGTTTTTTTTTTTTTTGAAAAATACTATGTCAAAACTATTTGTTGATTATATAAACAAGGGAATTTTTTTGTTTATAAAATATACACAATTGCTTTAGAAGGTAAATCTTTTTCCTGTATTGCAAATTTATTGTGGCTTCACTCAATCCTTACGCCCTTTTAATTCCTTGATTTTATATTTTATTTTCACTCTTTTTGTTCTTTAAAAACTAAATAATTTGTTTTCATGTATTTAGATTTTTATTGAATTTAAAATTTTAACAAATTTTTTCACAAAATGTAAACAAAGCTTGACATTCAGTATACACACAAATAAATAAGCAATCAACAGATGACTCGAAAATATCACCTGTATGAATTCGCCTTGCTTGAAACCAAAAGGTATATCATATTTTTGTATAGTTGCCAACATTTGTGTTGCTAAAATAAAAATCCAACAAAAATATTATTAGAAACTGTAAATAAACTTTGTTGAAATTTAAAAAATTTTCAAACAAGTGTTTACTTGAAAATATTTAAGCAATAATTTTTCTGTGAACCACCAAAGAATCAAACCGAGTTTATAACGAAATAAAATCCGTCGAAAATTACAAATTCTGTTTCGGCTTTATCGCCTGTGAAGCACAGTGATAGAGGTGGTGTTTCACGTTCTTCTCCTCATTTTCTAAATAATAAAAAACTTATTTGTGAAGGTTCGCCCATATTAATAAGAGCACGAATTCAACATTTTCTAATGTGTGATTTTCATGAAGACTATCTTTAAGCAACAAACAATTGTATTGAAGAGTTTACATGAAATATAGTAATTTCATTATGCTGCCCACCCAGACTTACAATATCAGAAAGACAATATCATGAACATTATAAATCACTAGGCCGCTGTTCTCTGGATCATGGAAAAATTGGTTATAATACAAAAAATATAGAATATTAATAGAAATCTAAAACTTGCTGTTTAACATTCTTTCATAGCCCCCAATCAAACCAGATATAAAATATTTATTTCGCAGATGTCGATCGTCTCTTGATTAAAAAAAAAAGAAGAGTTCGAATAGAATTCCAACTTTGCAGATCCCCTCAGCTTAAAAATTTACTGAAATAATGCACAGAAAAGCTTAGAAATTTATTTTCGGCTCAAAAGCATCCTGCATCCTTGGAAAATTATCTAAATGAAATGGATGGAACTCCACAATTTGACTATTGATTATAGCGAGCATCTAAAAATTTTAAAGGATCGGTAACTTCTAAGCCCCCTTGCGAAGTTTGAATGGAAGTTTGGCCAGAAATTATGTTGAAAAAGGAACCTGTTTGTTGAACACCCGAAAAACGTATTTAGTCAACGATACGAGTTGCCACCTATCGTTGCCAGAACAGCTGAACCACAAAGATTTGAGATAAGGAAAATTTAAACGGCTATTTAACCCTTTAATACATTTTTCTGCTATTTTCGAAAAATATAATTTGATTATTTGATAATTTATTACATTATTTGTGCATGTTTCCAAATGGGAACTTTGGGCGCTAATGGGTTAAATATTTAACTTTAAAATTGATAAACAAATTTTATTTTATTTATATCAAATATACATATTTCCTTTCTTTTAATTTTTTTTATTTAGCCTTTAATAAGAACTTTATGAGATCCCCTGTTCTAAGTTAAAATATCCAACAATCATCGGACAACTGAACAGACAACAAACAATCCAAAAAGTATGTAAGCGTGTGAAAGAGAAATGGTAAAGATGGAGAAACATACAAAAAAAGATAAAACTACATTTTGATAAATTATCCTGTTCACATGTCATTTTGATAGAAATGTTGCATAAATTTATTGTATTTGTTGTATGCGTTACATACCAATCACTTTACGTGTTAAGGTTGATGGAGATACACAAATCCACAAACAGTTCTTCAGATACGAACACACTTACACATCAATACACCTTTATAAATACTCGTAGATAATAGAACTTCGTGTTAAACTACATGAAAGACGATTCCTTTCATTCATTTGCAAATAGACCAACAGAACCCACTATTGAATTATAAGTATCGATTGCGAGGATTTTTTTTAAAGTTGTAGGTGAATAAAATACCTTTTCTGATACAAAAACAGTTAGACTGAAGAACATTTTAGTGTAGGCAAGAACATTTTAATGTACTTAATGAATGAAATCATTAATTTTGGTTTGTTAGTGTCTCAAAATATTTATGTTGCAAGCAGAGCAAAAAAAAAAAACAAATTAAGACTTATCGTCAAGTTTGCAACATCTCGAGAAGAAAATACATTTAAAAAAAGTACCTTTTAGAAAATAAAAAAAAGTTCCTAAATCGATATTTCTTGAAGGCAATCTTAAGTAATCGAATCAATCTTATAAACCGTATTTTTACAAAAAGTATACGCGTTCTTTTTAATATATACGTGTAATTTAGAGTTTTGGTCGAAGAAAGTATTGTGACACCAATATTAAAACATCTAGTGGCCTACGATCCGTTTCAGAAAATGTATTGGTATTACTGGTTCAGATTATCACTGCCGTTGTTGATACGGCCGCTTCGATTTTACTAGATATCTATAAAGCAGTTTAAGTTAGCGCTTAGATGAAGCCCTTGGAGCCGTTAAAGTTTTCCAGTCTAGCAATAATCCTTCTGCGCTGATAAGGTGCTTCTACCGTTAATTAAAAAAGTCTGTCTTTTAATTAAAATATGCCAAAGTGGTTCTTATACCATTAATGGTTTTTTTTCACATTTGTTGCCACATGTGAAGCTTCACCCCCAATACTGCCGAAGTAGAACATGAAATCAGTGTTCGAAACTAAACATTAAATATCGTTCCTTAGTGTTCAGTTCGGTAGGTTTGTGAAAAACACAAATGCTAATAGCGTGTGTGTTGTTAATCATTAAAAAAAAATAACGTTTTCCTGCTTGTGATCTTCGAACACAAAAATAATACTGTACACTTACACTTGATTAAACGTTTAATTCACTTGATTAAATTTTTAATTAAAACTGATTTTATTTTTGATTAATGCTTTTATTTTGGCAAAATGTTTTTCCGTGCAGTAGGCGTGCATTTTCAACAGATGTTGTAATACGAGACATTTCTTTCTCATAATTCTTTGTATATCTACAGCGCTTCCACTAAATGTTCCGTGGTCAAATCAGTGGTGGAAACAGACAGTTTCCTCTTTCTAGTAAAATTTTAACACTCCTCCATGTTTTTTATTGGCCTTCCACTTGTACGTGTGGTTGGTGTGCTGGGTTCATCTTCTGTCAATGTGTAAAGGATGGCATTATTATTAAGCCAGTCCTTATTTTTTATATTTTCGCTTCTCTGTATATTGCTGTATAAACTATGAAGTTCCTCGAAGGCAGCTTCCAACGCAATTTCTATATTAGGTGCGTACCTTTCTTTGTACGTCTTGGATCTGCACTTTAATTTTTGGAGCAGAATTTGACAGAGGATTTCAGAGCATTACAGAATGAAAAACAAAAATCATATATCTAAGCAATAACGAACGAAACAAACACTATAAGAACGGGGTTTC
This sequence comes from Pollenia amentaria, assembly GCA_943735925.1. NCBI lineage: Eukaryota > Metazoa > Arthropoda > Insecta > Diptera > Polleniidae > Pollenia > Pollenia amentaria. Next base: position 67,931,545 of record OX031007.1, on the reverse strand, counting down.
ACGGTTGTATGTCATAAATTGCCAAAAAATGCACATTTTTGGAACCATGTCTGTTTTCAAAATTTTACCCCCAGCAAAAAATGGGACAAGGACGGGTAGCTGGAAATTTTTGCATTAGGTAAGGGAATAATCAAACCCCTTATGTTGAAAATATGGCAAATATAGAAATATATAGTTTATTTTATTTTCTATCAAAGTTGAGAAATAACAATTTTTTATTTTTCTTTTTTTTTTATTATTTTTCTTCTTAAAAAGATCTATCAATAGCACCAAAAAGAATGACGATCCTTAACTAGTTTTTGAGAAACTGTATCTGCAAGCGGACCAAATTATCTAAAAATGGTCTGTTATTTTGAACACTGCAAATCAGTCAAATTTGATGGGGATATCTTCTGAACCAAAAAATCTGATTATAATAAGAGTAGCATATTTGAAATCGTTGGACAATTTCATGTAAAATAGTTTTATTCAATATTTTTTAAAGGGCACATGAAATTTTTGATTTTTGCAACCTCACTTGTTCTACAGGCACCACTGTGCGTCGGCTATACCAAATAATATAAAGTGCACCTTATTGTTTGTTTTTTACAACATACCGTAGAAACAGAATTGTATGAACGTAGCAGTGTATGACGTAGATACGTTGTCAAATAAAAACTTGTAATATTATATACAAATACCCATATAATACAATACCCATAGGGTGCAACGGTAGTCTAGTTGGTAGTGAGCTAGTTTATCAGTGCGGGGGTTGCGGGTTCGATTCCCGCCAGAGACTTTAGTATCCTGCAAACAAGCGCAGAATTTGCGGGATTAGCACAAGGAAACAATTTAATTAATGTGAAAATTTAATCAATTATTTTTCAGTTGAAAAAATATTAAACATATAATTTTGATTTAATTAACATTTCAGTTGTTTGAAATAAATTTTTAATTTAAATATTAATTAATTAACAAAACCTCTAAACTTGTTGAATTGTTATTGGAAAATGTCAAAACCTGAATTATATTAAATTAAATCAATTAACACATTGTTTGCAATGGCAAAGTTTTTTAACAATTTTTTTAATGAAAATTAAAAATATCATTTATTGAAAAAAAAAAAAATTCAGAATTTTCAATTTTTACAATTTTTACTAATTAATATAATTATTTTGGTAATAGGTACGAAATCAACAAAACAATTATTAATTTTTTCTGTGTATTGAAAGTCAGTCAGATCGATCCACAAATGGCTGTGATATAAGCAAAAATCATGACTACCTCTAATTTTTACCTATAAATCGCTTTTTGTTTTTTTTTTTTTATTTCACGTTTTCATTCGTTTTTATCGGTATAAAAGTTTCAGCTCGGCCAAATATTTATATAATTCCCACTTGTTTATCTTTCTCTAGTCACAATGTCTGCCTTGGCATTTTGACTCATTTTGATGTATTGATTTTGCCTGCTAAAGAAAAAGAAAACAAGACAGACATCAAAACAAAATATCTTTAAATATTCACATCTGGATTTTTTTAAATTTGTTATTTCCATTTGTTTAAATTATTTTTATTTTTATTATTCATTATTTTGCGTCTTTGATTTGTAACTTCGTAGGTTGTTCCTTATAATTTTGTTGTTGTTGCCGTTCTTATCATCCTTAAATATATCGACATAAATAAAATAAATGATCTTAAAGATTTTTTTCATTCCAAGTGCACAGAACCATTTACAGCGTACGATTCACATACGAAGTTGCCTTGACTTTTAACAAATTTCTTTAATATCGCCTGACTTTGTCTGTTTGTCTGTCTGTGTCTTTAAAAGGAACTGTAAAGATACTGAGATTGAATTAATGTTGCATATTTAACTTGTTGCAAAATGTAAATAAATAAAGTTTTGTCATCGTAAAGACACACAACAGGCATGCATTTTAATATTTTAAGCACGCATATCAAAAAAGCATTTCTTAGTTCTTGTAAGATGGCTGCATTTGTTTCCAGGGTTGTATAACTCTTAAGAATATAATCCTCTTGATCCCTATATACATACATATATAATGAAAACTAGGGAAGTGAATATAGTCCTTTGAACTATTGGGGGGGTTTTTTTTTGGATTTCAGCTTTATTATTGGGTTTGTGTAATAGCTAATTCCTTTTAACATTCCGTCAGTAATACATTTTCCAAAATCATCCAATTTAACAATTATGCCATGTGAAAGTACTACGTACCTTTATTTTTTTATTCATTATGTGTCATTTTGTTGACATGTCACCAACACAGTTTAAACAGTTTTGTATAAAAAATTTGCGTTTGCGGAAAATTTTATTTTATTGTTATTATGCGCATTTCCACAGGTCAAACCGATATTTTAATATTCAACAACATTAAGTATAAACGTCATCGATCCTTATGAGCAGGGGAGTTGTCAGGGAGGATGTATGTCTGTCCGCGTGGTTGTTTAAATAGGGTGTCCGAAGAACTAAATTATTCATATTTCAAAGAATTCATAATTCCAAGAATTTTTATATTAAAACTCAGCAAAATGGGATTACAAATGGCTGTTGTATGAGAAAAAATTACAATTGCTTTTAAATTTTTTTCCAATATGTTGTTACTAGGGATGCCAATTGGGAATGATTTTTGCAAATACCGGGATTTCAAAAAATCAATTCCCGGGTATTTTCTGGATCTCGGGATTTTTCGGGGTATCGGGATTTTTGGAAGTCAAAAGGTTAATGCTTTTTATAATTAGTTAATCAAAAAAGTCTTTAAAAGAGGTTTACACACAAGAGTTTTATAATTCATTTAATATAACAAAGTTTTTTTAATGATTATACAGATTACTAAAATTTTTAAAAATTGAATATTGTGAGTTTTTTTTTTTTTAATTAATGATTTATTTAATTTAAAATATGATGAAAAAAACAACGTACGATTTCCAACAATGTGTTAATTCATTTAATTAAAAAAAAATTAACATTAAATCTACATATATTTTACACAATTATCTCAGTGGTTTCAAACTTAATAAAAAAATAATTAATATAATTATTAAATAGTGCAAGGTTAGGTTAGAAAGGCTGGTGTGAAGCAAACTTCACACCCTCACCCAGAGACCATTATGGTCCATTGTGACGCCTTAATTAGTGAAAGAAAGAAGAAAAGAAGAAAAAGAAATCTAGTGTGAAAGAGTAGGAAAAGTAAATGGTCAAAGCACAGGAAAGGAAGATAGAGGAAGATAAGAAATCGGACAGAACAAGCAAAATCAACCCTACCAAACAAGAAAATAACCCTACATGTTTCCAGTCCCCAGCCTCCTGCCGCGCAGCCAGGTCTTTCCCATTACGAATCCCGTCAGATTCTCCAGCCCGCAGCCCGAGACATCTCCCAATTCTCTTCCTAGAAGGCAATATCACCTCTGGTAAATGCCCAAAATCGACCCTAGTGCAAAATAATCCGTAGTGCCGGGCGAGCCTAGGTGATAACCACTAGTTCTAATTTTACTCAAGATACGCGAGTGACTCTCCGTTAAATTTCCCAACAGTCCTAGCTCCCTCAGCCTTAGAATGCTCCTTGCTGTCATTCCCATCATATACTGCTCTATAGGCAGAAGATGAAGAATAACAACCAAAGCCGCCTGAGGAGAAATTCTCAAGGCACCTGTCATGCCAATCGAAGCACACCTCTGAGCCTTAAACAGAAGGTCCCTCCGACTAGCTGGTTTCAATGCCTCCCACAAAACACAGCATCCGTACGTAAGAATGGTTCTAACCACCGAAGTGTACAGCCATCCCACAACTGACGGCCGGAGTCCCCAACTCCTACCTATCGCCGACCTGCAAGCATAGAAGGCATTGAGACCCCTCTTTAGTCTCTCCTGAGTATTATTCCTCCAGGACAGCTTACTGTCCAGAAAAACTCCTAGATAGCACTGTCAGACAGCCTTAGCTCCACTCCCCCCTAGTATCGGCAGCTTAAAATTCTCCACCTTGTACCTCCTAGTGGAAAGAACTAATTCTGTCTTCTCCGGATTAACTCCCAAGCCCTTATCAGTCGCCCATGCTGACAGTTCGCCCAGCGCCCCTTGCATGACATCGCTAATTGTCGGCAGAGACATGCCCGATACCAATATAACTACATCATCCGCGTAGGCGACGACCTTATGCCCTATCCTGTCAAAACGTCCCAGAACAACATTGACAATCAAGAGCCACAATAAGGGAGAGAGAACTCCCCCCTGTGGGGTCCCCCTAGTCACGAGTTTCATTAAGCGCTCGTTTCCCCAGTCCGAGTGAATAACTTTGCTGCTAAGCCATATTGTTACGTGTCAGTTATTGGCACTAAAGTGAATCTCCGACTAGCTCTCGATCGGCTTCTTCTCGGTTGTGATTCCTCCCTCACTCTAGCCAATTAACATGAAAACGAATAATATATGAAACATAAAAACTATCTACAACAAAACAACCATACACGGAATAGAGAGGTAGGTGTAAACCTATAATTACCCTAACCCATCCATGGTCTACTACCCCGACTACTAAAGGGTCCGCCAAATAACTTCTTTTTGTTGAAAATGCTTTAAAAAAACTACTGAATATTTTCTCAAATTTCTTTTTTTATTTGAAAGCACAATCCTTCCGGTTAATAATGGAAAATAATTTCATTCAAATGGCTGTCTCGTGCAGTAGCCTACACGATCGGTCCAATTTTAAAGCACATCAATTGTGTGCAGCTGTATTTCACCAATGGCTTCACGAATATTGTCCTTTAAAGCGTCAATTGTCGCTGACTTGTCGGCGTAACACTTATCTTTGACGGTACCCCACAAATAATAGTCCTCCGGATCAAATCGCAGCTCCGAGGTGGCCAAACGACATCAGCTCTGCGGCTGATAATGCGATCTTCAAAAACAGGGCGCAAAATATCGAGTAAAGCTCCGGCTGGCAAATGTTGCCAATAATCTCCTCTTAAATTTTTGTGAACAAAAATTCGTTCAAGATGGCCCGAAAACGATCGCCATTGACTGTAACGGCCACTCCTTGCTCATTTTCGAAGAAAAATGGCCCAATTATGCCTCTGGACCAAAATCCGCACCAAACAGCGTCTCGTTTTGGGTGAATCGGCTTTTCAATGTATGCTTCAATTCCTGAACCAATTGGACTTTGTATGGCGTCATACCAAGGTCTTTATGCAAAATTCATCTCAATGATGTCTCCGAAATGTTCAATTGTCGCAATATTTCCCAGCGTTGTTCAAGCGTATATACAACCTTATTCGTTCAGCGGAAGGATAAAACTAATTATCTGTCAAATCAGACATGAGCTAAGTGTTACTATTCACGAAATAAGCACTAGTTGGAAAAAAAACTTTAGATGGCGGACCCTTTACAAAGATGACCCCTTTAAGCCGCATCCCTTTTCACACTTACCACAATCGTGTGTAACTCTAAGGTTACTATTCACAAATCCCGAAAAGCAATCCCAGTTCGTCCTCCTTGGATTCCTATAAGGACGCCTTTTTGGCTTTTCGAAGTTTAGATTAAAGGATATACGACCATGGTCAGGAAGGAAAATCCCAAAGCCACCCTCCAATCATCTACTAAGTCTCTATAGTTCGTCAATGTAACATCTATTACTGCCTAAATATCTATCTGAATGTTGGCGTATTCCCCCTATTACAGATGTAAAGATTGCTAGCGATAAAAACTTTTAAAACTTTTATTAAATAAATTAAGATGAATAATTTTAATTTGAATTCGAAATTGATTAACAAGATCAATTTTTATAGTGAACCATAAAAATCTTATTTTCACATAAAAAACAACGTTTTATACCCACCACACTGGTGGTAGGAATTATGTAGTGTATAAACTAAACTACTGAGTTTCGTGAAATCGCTCCATAAATTACCGTAGGCTCCATGCCCACTCTCGGAAAACTCTTTAATAAGCCGAAACATGTAAAGAGTAAAGTTTAAATGTTGTATTTGGTGCACTAGTGGAATCAGTTAGATAATAAAACCACACGGATGTTTTGGTTTTTCTTTTTTGTGCATTTCAAAAGCCATTGATTTCTTTTATTAATTATTTTCAGTACTTCTCACATTAAAATTTCTTAATAATTGTTGGACACGCTTAAAAAGATAACAAAGTTTGACTTTCTTCTTTCGTTTTCAATGACAGTATTTAAGGGTTTTGTATGGATACACGGGGGTAAAATATATAAAAAATAATGGGATGGTACTTACGGGGGGCTGGTAGTATTCGTTGGAAAGTTGTTTCCCTTTTGTTTCCGGGTTTTCTCCGTGCAGGTCGGTCGCCACTAGGAGAGTCCGTGATGCCAATGAGGTTAACCCAAAATGGTACTGCTGCTGATGATTGGCTTGTTGGGATTCTGGTTCACGGAGACGAGGTTCCGAGAAACTAGTGGTGGCTGTAGGGAGTGGATCCCGCTACTATGCGGTTGAAGCTAAAAAATCACTGGTAGGGGCGAAAGCACAAATATTATTTTCGGGAGATTTTTGGTACACTTTTAACCAATTTATTGGTTTCCACGTACAATAATAATTTATTATATTTTTTATTTTATGCACTATTTAAGAGAAACAATTTTGAACACTATTTTAAAATACGGAAAAATGCTGTTTTTACAAAGAAGAACTATATTCAACTGAGAATAAAACCATCCAACTGCCTGTTGATGTTAAGAAGGAAAAAAAAACGACGAGTAAATGTACTCGCTATTGCGACCCATGTATGGTTTTCATGCCCTGCAAAATATGTAGGGTTCTCATGCCTAAACATGAGAACCCCTAAAGGATCAATATTGTGTTCCCTTTCAAGGTTATGCATTGTTCGGTACACTTAAAGGTATAGAACCAATATTTTTATATGGAACACACATCAGCACAAATGCATACTATTGTGGGGTGGGTAGCAAAGAGCCGAGATTTGAACTTCGGCCACCATGAACACTGGTTAGTCTTAAAAAGTACCCATTGCTCAACGTATAAGTACAACATAGAAGTACAATCTTAAAACGGGAACTAGTCTAGTCGAGATTTGTACTTGGATCTTTCTTTTTTCGGTCAAAAAATGTTCATAAACTAATTACTGTGTGAGTAACGATAAGGACCTTTACAAATTAGAGTAATAATGTAATGCTGCCAGTATCGATTAGGTATGGAAAGTACTGCGTTTAGAAAGTTGTAACATGTGTAGTTTTTGATGAAATGAAATTAACCATTTTGAAAGAAAATTTGTGAAGTCTTTACTTTGCTGATTAAGCTTGACGATTTAGTAGAAGCTGAACGTCCAGGAAATAACTTTTATATAAGGACATGTTCTAGAAATCGAAATGAAGTCAAATTGATATCGAATGAGATTTATAGTTCAATTTTTTTCCAAAATTACCGTAGTTTTTCCTAGTTTGAGGAGTCGTTTTTTTAGAAATAAAAACCACTTAAAGAGTGAAGTTGTTTATAAAAAAGATTATTCTTATTATTCATTAAAAGGCCGTTTTAAATTTTTTTCAATTTTGAAACCACTTCATTGCGATTTCTAGAACATGCCTGATAAATAGAAAGTTTAAAATTTGAGAGAGATGAATTCATATTAATTTCAAAAAAATGAGCGAAAAGAGATAATAATATTTTTTTGATATAACAACAAAACAACTATTTTAACTAACTTTCCAATAATAATTTATACAATTTTTCATCAAAAAAATCAACATTTATAAAGTTCTGCTAAAACAACTTACAGTTTAGAAACTCTTAGTAGAGGCCTAGAAAGATTTTATTTATACCCCTCACCACAGGTGGAAAAGGGTACATATAAGTTTGAAATTTTTTTCCTAATTTCTACAATTTTAAAGTTAGACCTCCCTATCTCTATATATATGTAAATTTTATATATAAAATATATATGTATATTCTATCAAACAAACGATTTTTTTCAATAAATGATAGTTTTTTTAATTAAAAAAATTATTAGTTTTTTTAATTAAAAAAATTATTAGTTTTTTTAATTAAAAAAATTATCATTTCAAACAATGTGCTAATTGGTTTAATTAAATATAGCTCAGGTCTTGACAATTCCTAACAATAGTTCCACAAGTGTAAATTAATTTATTTTAAGCGAAAAAAATAATCAAGATTTTTTGTCATTTAATTAATATTTTAACAAATAGATATTGGGAATTTTTTCTTTTCATAAGCAACTTTATTATATTCAACATTTTTTATTTTTCGAATTTATTCTATGAGTTAAATTTCAGTTATGTATTTTATAAAGCTTTTTGTTGTTTTTGTGTTTAGAAAAACAAAATTTTTTTCAACCGATATATATTTCTTGTTTCATTTTAATCAAAATATGTAATTTTCTTTTCAATATTGTAAAAAGTTCCAATTTTATAACCTTTTTTTCTTCTTCTATAAACTGTTGAAAACTGCAGATAAGTTATTTCGTCTTTAAAGTGACGATATACAGGTATGTTCTGAAATGCACTTCATTTCAAATAACGTGGGTGTTCTAAAAATCACAAAGCTTTTTTCCAGGTGTGCTTTTGGCAATTGAAAATCACACTGAGCAACACAAAAACACCACAGTATTATACGTGTGATTTTAAAAGTCATATGTGATTTGGAATCACTGGATTTGAATTAAAGTGGTTTTCAGAACAGGCCTAATAGATTAAATTTGACTAACAACTTTTATAAAAGCAATTATGTATGTCGTGCCAAATTTTCTGACGACAAGTCCAGAAATGTCCATAAGTTTCGCAATGGGCTTTTTCCAGAATATATCGTAAGCAAAAAATTAAATTTCTTATCAGTATCATAAGTCTTAACTATTTTGAGAAAAATGCAACCCTGACGTGATAAGTGTTATTGGTTTTAGAAATGTTTAAACAATAATTAAGTAAAACAAGTTAGAGTGCTATATTCGGCTGTGCCGAATCTTTGATTCCCTCCACCGAGTGGAGTGAGCTCTATATGATAAATACATTAAAACTAGTTGCGGTTTAGACCTGAATTAAATTTTTGACCGACAATAAGAAAATGTTATGCGTTTCTTGTTAGAAGTTTGAACTGGCTTGAGCAAAATATTATGATTCGTAACAGTTTTAGCCGAACTAAAATTATTTTTAGGAGGGTAATTTGTATTGGACCTATGGCAAATTATGAACCAATCATCCCAAAATTCTGAAGACTGGTTTGTGGTATTACAAAAAATAAATTAGAATAAATTTCAATACAGCAGTGTAATTAGTTAAAATGTTAACAGTGAACTTCACAAAATTTCATTATATTTTTTTTTGGCCATATGAATCTAAGTTGGAAGAAATTATACCGCAATATCTATACGTCATGGTTCTAGGCGAATATTTGGGTTTAGGCGCAATAAACTGTTTCCGAGAGTAGGGTTTATATGGGGACTAGGGTAAATTATGGACCGAAATTTGGCAGTGTGATTTCTCGTCCTATAAAACTGTTACGTACTAAATTTCATTATGATAGCATTATTTATTACGGTTTTAGGCGTACTAAACGGGCTTATATGGGGCCTAGAGTAAATTATGGACCGATCTTTAAAAAATTTTACAGTGTGATTTCAGGTCCTATAAAACTTTGACGTACCAAATTTCAGTATGATTGCGTTATTTATTACGGTTTTAGGCGTACCAAACTGTTTTCCGCGAGTAGGGTTTATATGGGGCCTATGGTCAATTATGAACCGATCTTTACGAAATTTAGCAGTATGATTTGCGGTCGTATAAAGTATAAAATAAAGTATAAAATTTTTTATCATTCCGTGCATTATTCCACCATTTATGTTAGTTTTTGTATCAAAATGATCCATTTTTTTAAGGTGGTGGTTCCACATTTTGATTCATAGCTCTGATCCTACTGAAGCGATGTTGCTGGATTTCAACCCCAAATTGCTTAGGATAACTACAAGCAATTTAAGAACAAGTTGGCTCATTTCTTTTGCGTTTTTGAAAGTGAGCGGGTTTTCAACAGATGGACAGTCGGGCAGACAGACGGACATGGCTAAATGGACTTAGAATTACTCAAGGAGCCAGAATATATATACTTTATGGTGTCTTAGACGTATAATAAAAAAGTTTCACACGGAATGACAAACTTAGCATACCCTCTTTCACCCCTAGTGGTGGTGGAGGATAAAAAAACAAAATACTTAAAACTTGTTTTATAGTGTGAAGTGGCCTTTACTTAAGATTAATATTTTGGAGCTTGCTGATTTCTTAAGGTAAAGGTGTGATCATACTTGGTAAATGTTTAATGAATTTAAATCATTTATATTTGTAAATTTAATTTTTCGCATGCTGAAACAGTTCCAAACTCACAAAAATTAATTACAGTCCTTTTTCTGCCTACGACCATGTTTACTTAACAAAATGCTCACGATGAATTTGTGTATTCATAAGGCCGTCATGTTGGAAGTTACTGATTTCAAGATTTTAATTTTGAGGACTCCACATGCATTTGATAATGTTGAAGAAACATAATTCAATAAAATTACGCCTTCTCGTGTGTTCCAGTTCTAAAGCGGATTATCGATAACACTGCAGGTTATTTGAATGATGGCGATTATGATGAATGACCTCGTTGCGTTTCTTTGATTTTTTTATTTAAAATGAGCACTCATGTTGTTTGTCATTTTGGTTTGTCTCACAACAGGAGTTGTCGTACTTTTCTTAAAAATGTTATTTCCAGTAAAAAATATTTTTTTTTTGTCCTTAGGAAATCACCATCCTACTAGTGTCTTACGTGAGTTGGTTGGCCTCGCGTTTCTGCACACATGACTGCCCAATTGCTTGTTAAGTAAGAATTAAACTGTTTTCGTTTTACAATCAGATTCATGTTTTATTTTTTTGTGTTCTTTTTCTTTTTTTCTGGACTTTTAAATTTTGTCAATTGTTGACTTTTTGTATGACCCGTTTGCAAAGGCGTCAAATTATTTATTAGTTGCACACTTTGTTTCTTTTTGTTTGACAGTTTCAAGAGGTTTCTAAAAGTTCTATTTAAAATCTTAACAAATAAATTTCATACCGTTTTCCTGCTGTGAATTTTATTTTCAAATTCCGTTATTATTTATTTTAAAATTTAATTAAATTTAGCCGAAACAAAAACAATAAAGAAATTTTTTTTATGAATATAAAAATTATAACTTTAAAATTAAATAGTAATTAACAACTTTGTAAAACAATGTTGTATTAAGTATTCCAAGTTTAATAAATAGATAGGAGTTCTACACTCGTCTTTGCCATTTTCATTCCCTTAACTTTTTTAATAAATCAATTTTTCATATTTATTAAAAGCTTTTGGCCTTCTGCTAAAATGCCTTCTAAAACCTTCAGGGACGGATCATCACAACATACAGGTGCGGTTGGCAAACGCATTATTTGTTACCCATTTGCTAAAGTTAACCATGAGATAAGGCGATAATGGCAGGGGTTCAGGTAAGTCTTTTCCACTAGTACACATGGACAGGCGGAGTTCGTTAGATCGATTACTTTTCATTATTACACGATAATCTTACGTAATCGTGATAAATTTTGGACTATTTGCGGAAACTACTGAAATTAATCAAGTTAAATCAATAATTTTACAATTAAAATCCAAATAACCAAATTACTAATTCTTGCGAATATTTCTGGGCAGCGAGTACTCGTATTAAAATAACTTTGTATGTACAGTGGAATATCTCATGATCGGACATCGAAGAGACCATTAAAAAGTCTACGTACACTCATAGAAAAATGCATCTTCATATTGAAGATGCCCTAACATCAGAATTATGACATCAATGTTATTACAAATGGCATCAAAAAGGCAAAAAGTGACATCAATCAATGACCAATGTCAGCATAACATTTTGTCATATTTTATGCGTCATGTATGCTACGACTACAGTGACATCAATTTGATGCCACATTTTGTGTATTATTTACATTATTTTCATCCTTAAAAAATAAAATGAGAAGCAAAAATTTCCATATTCTAATTTTATACACTCCACCACCACTAGTGGTGAATGAGGGTATACTAAGTTTGTCATTCCGTGTGAAACTGTTTTATTATACATCTAAGACCCCATAAAGTATATATATTCTGGCTCCTTGAATAGTTCTAAGTCAATTTAGCCATGTACGCCTGTGTGTCCGTCTGTCCGACTGTCCGTCTTTTGAAAACACGCTCACTTTCGAAAAACGCTAAAGAAAAGAACAAACTTGGTCTCAAATTTCTTGTTGTTATCCTAAACAGTTTGGGATTGAAATCCAGCAACATCGGATTAGTATGATCAAAACTATGACTCAAAATGTGTTACAAAAACTAACATAAATGGCGGAATAATGCACGGAATGATATAAAATTTTGCACTTTATATGACTGCAAATCATACTGTTAAGTTTCGTGAAGATCGGTCCATAATTGACCATAGGCCCCATATAAACCCTACTCGCGGAAAACAGTTATATTACCGTAATCAATAACTCTATCATACTAACATTTGGTACGTCACAGTCTTATAGCAACTGAAATCACACTGTAAAATTTTTTGCAGATCGGTCCATAATTTACACTAGGCCCTAAAACCGTTTCTAATAATGCTATCATAATAAAATTTGGTATATCACTAGAAATCGCTGTGTCAAATTTCGTGAAGATCGGTCCAAATTTTACCCAAGGCCCCATATAAACCCTTCTCCCGGCATACAGTTTATTGCGCCTAAAACCATATAAAGTCCACTTAGTGAACATAATTAAATTCGCCTAAAACCATGACATGTATAGATATTGCGGTAAAATTTCTTCCAACTTAGATTCATATGGCCAGAAAAAATATCATCTAATTCACTGTTAACGCTAAAACTAATTACACTGATGTATTGAAATTTATTCTAATTTATTTTTTTGTTGTACCAGAAATCAGTCTTCAGAATTTTGGGATGATTGGTCCATAATTTACCATAGGCCCAATACAAATTAGCATCCTAAAAATCATTTTAGTTCGGCTAAATCTGTTACGAATCATGATATTTTACTCAAGCCAGTTCAAAGTTCAAGAAACGCATAAAATTTTCTTATTGTCGGTCAATAATTTTATATAATTCCAAGCCGCAACGAATTTTAATGCTGACGTTCGTTTTTGTGAAGCTTAGTTAATAATATATACATATGTATTTATCATATAGAGCCCACTCCTGTCGGTGGAGGGTATCAAAGATTCGGCACAGCCGAATATAGCACTCTAACTTGTTTGAAATTATTTAGTTAAACACATAAAATTTTCAAAGTAGAATGATTACGAAAACCATATCGGTCATGCTGCTGGTGTCTTATATGTGAAAGTTCTTCTGTAAACAAACGGCAGAATACAAAAAAAAATGAAACAAACATGTGTAACGGGTAAGAAAATGATAATATTCTCTCACTTTGACTTAAGTCAATCCCAATGCCAAACTGTCATTAAATTGAGCCTAATGAGTCGTTTCTTGCCGAAGTGTCAACCCATTGATGACATAATTTAAATGGTTGTCCCTGATGACCATTTGGCCAAGTTATGTTGAGGCTGACATCACAATGATGAAAAGTTTCATGGGGTCAAAAACGAAGACACTTGTCATAGTACTGATGTAAAAATACATCAGCGTTATGAAGCTTTTTCTATCAGTGTAAAATGCCCTTTCTCAAAACAACACAATTCTCTCATGGAACGGTTCCTGTACAAGCAACAGTGTTCCTAGAACGGGGATGTCCACCTTACTTTTCTTTTTTGAAGCGAATTTCTCACTTCTTATAACAGCAAAAATGTAGTCCTTTACTTCAGCTTTGCTTTTTACTGTCACAGAAGTGAATTCTTCTGTTGATTCATGTCCGAAGACGTCTGGTGCATGTAAGGGCAAAGGAAGGTGTCCGTTAAGCGAGATTACACTGTATTTTAAATTAAATTCTACTAATTTCACATTTTTCTCAATTTTTTTAATGTTGTTTTGTTTTCTAAGAACTACTTTGCACTTGTAAGTAATATGACGCGACAATGAGATCTTTTTAATTTGCATTTTTTTTGTTTTTCTTAACAAAATTAAAGTTTTGTCATGACATGCAAAAGAAAATATAAAATACATCATCAATTTCATTTTGCATTGCTTGAATTTGTTAAATTAGTGTAGATAAATTTTGCAGAGAATACATCTCGCCTTGTTTTTCATTATCATTTCGTTTTTGTACGTTGAGCTTAATGTGTTTTAATTAAATTTTTAGGAAATCTTTTACAAGCCATTTAGCTTAAAGGACAATAGGACAAAAAAAATTAAACACAATGGACAGTTAAAAACAGGGAAAAAAGAGAAATATACAACATGAAATTGGTGATGGTGATACTGGTTAAAAAAAAGGAGATAAAAAAGAGGAAGTACAAACTATTAAAAAAGAAATTATACTCCGAAATGGACATGAAGTTTTATTTTACAAAAAAAAGTGAAAAATGTATAAAAAAAAATGGCGAAAAAAACTCAAGTGACAAAGTGTGCCAAATTAACGCTTTTCACATTATATTATGGAGTTTTTTCCGTTGTGCATCCTTTCATCGTTTTAATACTGCAGTATCAGACATTTAGACATTCACTTAAATTCCACTGCGAAGGACCATGATGGCATGTGGGAGTTTTAAATTGAAGAACTTTGACGACAGATACAAACCATCAGCAACAGATGCACAAAGTTAAAAGTTAAATAGCTGCAGTAAGTAGTTTTTTCATTCTTTCTCTGCCTCTCGCTCTCTCTCTCTCTCTCTTTCTCTTTTCTTTAGTTTGCAATCCTTTAGCTGTACATATTTGTCCTTTATTCCCTTGCAACTATTGCAACATTCGTATTTCGAATATCTAATGATTCTCTTAATGATGATGAAGGTGGTAAAAGTAAAAAATGATTCATAGAATTCAAACAAAAAAAGTAACAAAAGTAGAAATTAGTGAAGAAAAAAAAAACAAAAGAAGTTTCTGTAAATTGTGCAAGAAACATAAAATGGCCACAACGTTTTAAATATAATGGGATAGTCTGTTGGAAATTAATGGATAATGGATTGCTGCGACACTTAAGGTTTCATATTGCTTTAAATACGTACTTATGCCATGGCAAAACAGTGGCAGCAGCATATAATTAAGAAATTAATTTTTTAATTATGTAAAAAAAGAAGTGGTATTACTTTTAGGAGAAATGCATTTTGTATTATTAGAATAAGTAGCGGATGAGATAAATCATAGAGTTTTTTGCAAGAATTTTCATGACTTTAGGATTTTTCTGGTTGAAATTCAAGTTCATAAGGCATTAACTACTGTATTTTTTCAGTTGTTTACCATTAATTCAGATGACTATTTGATAACTTTTAATTGTTGTTACGAGTATGTAAAGAATTAGTGTTAGTTTACACTCGGATGCTGTTTAAACAATTGCCACTGCTTTGGAAAACATATTAGGCCCCATGTAAGCCCTACTCTCGGAAAGCAGTTTAGTACGCCTAAAATGGTAATAAATAATGCTTTCATAATTAAATTCGGTATGGTACATGTGTATAGGACTAGAAATCACACTGCTAAATTTCGTGAAGTTCGGTCCATAATTTACACTAGGCCCCATGTAAACCCTATTCCCGGAAAACAGTTTAGTACGCCTAAAACCAAATAAAGCCCACTTTGGTAAAATAATAAAGTTCGCCTAAAACCGTAACAGATATAGATATTACAGTAAAATTTCTTCCTACTTAGATTCATATGGCCAGAAAAATTATCATGCAATTTTGTGAAATTCACTCTAAACGCTAAAACTAATAACACTGATGTATTGAAATTTATTATAATTTATTTTTTGTAATACCAGAAATCAGGTCCAATACAAATTAGCCTCCTTAAAATCATTTTAATTCGGCTAAATCTGTTACGAACCATGATATTTTACTCAAGCCAGTTCAAAGTTCAAACAAGAATCGTATAAAACTTTCTTATTGTCGGTCAATAAGCTAATTCAGGTCTAAACCGCAGCCAATTTTAATTCTGACGTTTGTTTTTGTGGAGCTTTAGTTAATAATATATACATATGTTTTTATCATATAGAGCCCACTCCTGTCGGTGGAGGGTATCAAAGATTCGGCACAGCCGAATATAGCACTCTAATTAGTTTTTTATATTAAAGAGTAAGATAAATATGTATGCAATAATGTATTTAGCACTTTAATTTTTCATTAAAATTTTACATTTTGCTATTTTAAATATATTTTTTAATAAAAACTAAACTTTTTCTTTTACTTTTAAATTTTCATATGTAAACAAAAACAGCTGATTGTTTACTCTTGTCCGAACTTACCCAAAGAAAATGTTCGTGCAAATTTGTACAGGAAATGAAAAATTTACTCTCTTAATTTCACAAAAATTGTTATCTAGAAAGCTTTTGGATAACTTTGTGCAAGTTCGGACTGTTTTGTTATGCATGTGGAATATGCATGTAATTGTTAACCATGCCGGTGACAACAATATGGTTAAAGTAACCATAGTGTGTTTAAAAATGTTTTGTTAAAAAAAGTTTTGTTCAAAAAATGAGTTTTTTCTGCGTGTATGAAGTCCTCCCTTGTAAGAATAATGACTTGCAGCACTTGAAAATAAAGTTGTGTTAAAAGAAAATTTCTTATTACACGTTATTTAGTAAGACAAGTTTATTGTAGGATTACATGAAAGTTGATTGCTTTTCATTTAACCAAAGAAGGAAGAGAGTAACACTAAATTTTTTTCTTTTAACAAAAACCTGAAATTCTACGATAATAATGCGGAAAAGTCAAAGCTAAAATCATTGGTCTTAAATTTTCATCGGCCTCATCGTTTCTTTAAATAAATTCTCTATGAGATTCTACTTAATTTTATTGAATTCTTTCAACTGTGACTGGCCAGTTTCATAAAGACTTGACTGATTGGTTTATTTTTTCCTGTTCCAAAAACAATACCACAGCATACATTCGAATAAAAAAATAACGAAAAAAACACTATGCAAATTGAAATTTCATCTCTTTGTAAAATCCCGTTTGGTGTATTTCCCAACGGTTTTCCATCATCGCCTAAATAAAAAGACAAAAACTTCAGCTTTGTTAAAAAAAAAAAATTAAAAGAAGAAAAAAAACACGTCAGACTTTTTAACTTGTCTGGCGTGCTTTCGACATGTTGCAAAAAAAGAAGCAGAATAAAGAATATATTGTAACAACTTGAAGCTAATTACACAGCAGGAAGAAAGTACTTAAGCTTCCTTTATTTTGAACCCACGAAGTTTGTGCCGGCAAAGAAAACGACATTAGACACAACAAAGAACTCTTTAACTTGTTTGTAATGCAGTTTTTTTTTCTCAAAGTGAATTTAACAAATAAAAAATAAAAGATTAGATTTTTTGTTTCAGTAATGACGAATTAGAAGTACCCAACGGTAAAACTGTGTACTGAAATCTTATCTCCATTAAACATTACATATATCTCAAATGCATCACTGAATTATATCAACTAATGTTTTTTTTTTTTATTTATGAATTTACAGATAAAAAAAATGATATTTCAATTAAAAAATTTGTCATATTAATTAAAAAAATTAATTCAATTTGCACCAGTAAACAAATTAATAGTATCAATTATATATTTTTTGATATTTATAACATTTTCTGTAGTCGTGTTGTTGATATAAGTAAACGTTTAATTCACTTGATTTTATTTTTAATTTTAACTGATTTCATTTTTGATCAACGGCTTAATTAATTTATTATGTGCACATCAGAGCTCGATTCGTTGCATCTTTGAACTTATTGATACTCGTTCAAAACATAATTAAGTGATACGTAAATCGTATAAACGGGCAGGCATTATTACATACCAAGGATTTTCCTTAAAATTCACAACAGTTTTTGACTTCCACAGCATTTTAAATAGTACACTAAATTCACAATATATGTACAACTGTCAAAATAACTCAAAAATATAATTGGAATTTACAAACGTAAATATGGAACGGGATTTTTATTTTATTTAAGTTGGAGTGATAACGAAGGAGACGAAAAAATAACACGGAGGCAGCTAAGGGATCAGAGCAATTCATTGTCCCTGTCGAACAAAGTGTAAAATATAAAAGGCGTTTCGCAAAATTTATCCATAAACTCTTTAATACAGCTTTGTAAAGTTTCACCAACTAATACCATAGCCGGTTGGCTCACCAGGTCTCCCGATTTAGTTTCCTCAGAGCTACCTAAAGAGTAAGTTTTGAAGGATCCAAAAGCTTAAGGCCAATATCCGGAAAGATGTAAAAACGCTGCGGCCGTAGAAAAGTTGTGGGAAATGCACGTCAGGTCGGAGCAAATAATGAGCAACATTTTTTTTTTATTTATTTACTTTATTTGGAACTTCTACAACAAAACATACACAGGTTTTAGTGAGTAGAAATCTAATGACGTTATAATCACAAATATTTATCAATAATATAAAAATATAATAATAGCATAAAAATAACATAAAAAGGTGAATTATTATAACAATTAATATGGTATAATAAAATATAACAAAAGTGAAAAAAAGAATAGTAACATACATATTTAAATAAAAAAGTTAGCTATTTCTGAATAAAATCTAAAAAGCTGTTGTTTGAAATGTAGGGCGCTGCTGGTTTTTTTATCGTTGGGGGAAGATTGGTCCAGAGACGTATTGCAGTTATAAAAAATTGCCATTCCGAAACTAAAGTGTGGTGCCTAATTATATTCTTGTTGCTTCAGAGTCGACTTAAGTTTAAACAATTGTAGAGATAGTTTGGTTTACGAGTGGTTATAATTTTATGCAAATAAACAAGGGTTCTTATTTTTAACAAGTCTTCAAATAGCACTCCGTTTTTGTTTTTTTCTATCCTCTTACAACTAAATTCGTGTTGGAAAAAATCCAGCCAATTGTAGGGGAATGTAAGAAAGACAAAATTCACTATTTATTGTTGTGTCTTTGTTGAAGCTTTGATAGTGTTACAACTAAGACCTGAGTGTTTAAAATTCTTATTCACTTTATGGTCTTACTTGTATAATATTTTTAGCTTTTCTAAAGTATTTGGAAAAAGTTTCCTGACGAGCTGGCCTAAGCAACCAGCGAAATGCGCATAGAAACTAGCTTTCCCACAACAATAAATTTCAGTGTTTTTTATCATAAATTGGGATTATTAGCACATCATTAATAAATGAATTAAGTAATAAATATTTCATTCCCGAAAATAATTTTTGGCACTCCGTATATTTTTTACGAAAACGGAGTTACATTGATATGAGTATAAATGCATTACTAGCATAATTTTTTATGCCATAACATATCTCGTGATATTGTTAAAAGTTACCTTCAACTTATGTTTGCTGTTTGAATCACAACTTGCAAAGATCTCACAGCCGTAGGTTAGAACTGGTATCAAATATGTTTTCGCAAGAAGTACTCTAATCTTCATTGGTGTAACACATTGTGTTTGCCATAGTGTTCTAAGAATTGAGTAAGTTCTGGCACAAGCAACTGTTACATGATCTGACCAAGTGAGTGTGTTGTTAAAAATGAGACCAAGATTTTTTGCCTTATCAACTATTTCAATTTGTTGGTCGTTGATAAAGACTTTAGGAAACTGTTGTATTTTCTGTGTTCGCCTACATATTATAATACATTTCGATTTTGAAGGATTTATACTTAAACCGTTTATATCTGCCCAATGCGCAACACGTTTGAGATCTTCATTCAACTTGGCAGTACATGTCTCAATAATCTGTTTTCTTGTACTTTTATATAATTTGACGTCGTCAGCATATAATCTAATATGGCAATGGTGTAATCTATCAGGTAAATCGTTTGCATATATTGAGAACAGTAAGGGTCCGAGAATGGAACCCTGGAGAACACCTCTGATTAAGGGGCGAAACTCTGAAGATGTCAAACCTTTAGTTTCAACATATTGCATTCGACCTTCAAGGTATGACGAAATCAATTTAACCGAATTTACAGAAAAGTTCATCATTTTTTCAAGTTTTTGAGCTAAAATTGTATGGTCCACTGTATCAAATGCCTTAGAATGGTCGAACAATACGAGCATTACTAAGCAGCCATCATCCATTTTCTTTCTAATATCCTCCGATACATCAGTCAGAGCAGTAATGCAGCTATGCTTAGCTCGGAACCCAGATTGCTTGTCAGTTAGTAGATTGTTATTGCGTATATATTGAACTATCTGTATACGTAAAAGTATTTCAAATGCCTTTGACAGATATGGTAAAATAGCAATTGGGGACATAAAGAAACTAAAAGCAATAATCTAAACTTTTAATAAGCCTAAGAACAATGGGAAGAAAAACTGCTTCTAGTTCGCCACCCTGTACTTGTGGTGTTTTATTCGGAAGTAAATTTCACTTATGGTCCATTGCTTTTAAAGGCCAAAAACGGATTAAAGCCAATACTGTCATATTCACTTGCAGATTTGTTTGAATTTCATACAAATATTTGTTCTACGGTCCATTTCGCTTGCAGTAAATTTTTGTTTAAAAGCCGCATTTTCTTTGCATGCTTTTCTAAAATTCGCTTACAGTCCACTCTGTTTTTTTATATTTTTTTTTAATAAACTGGCAATTTGTTTTTATTTATCTTTCTGGCAACTTTTATAAATGTCAAATTTTGTTTACTTCATTAAAGTAGCAAAAATAAGTAAATGCGCTATATTGAATGGTTTTATTAAAGAAACTAATTTTAATATAGACCAAAATGTGGATTATACTAGGATTCACTTATTGACCATAAAATTGCGTATAAAAAAATCGGTTATTGTCCAAATTAGCATATAATGCACAAAAGTTGTGCAACTATAGTAGTGGCGAAAAGTACTGTATTATTTCCTTTATCTATATATGTTGGTACCTTATGGTCGCCTTAGCCGCTGAACCGATCTATATGAAACTTTAACAGCATATTACTGATGGTTAGGATAATTTTTTTGTTTTTTTTTTGGAAATTTTAATTGTTGGTGGTACCTCCCATACAAAGACAATCTGTATATCTGGAAAACGGAAAGAGCTAAAGCTTTTTTTAAATTTGGCACACGTTATCAATACACAATATCTGACAAAATTTGGGCGGGATTAGATAAGTGGGCATGGCATAAAATAGATTTAGTTATACCTTAAGAACGGTAGGAGAATAATTGTCCGAATTTGGTACACAAAGCTAGGTTATCGATACACAAACTCTGTAACAAAAAATTGGCGGGATTGGAATAGTGGGCGTGGCACAAAAAGATTTATTTACATATATCTACAGAACGTTAAGACAGAAATTGTCCAAATTTGATACATATAACGGTGTTATCGATACACAACCTCCCGAAAAAATGAGCGGGATTGGAGAAATGGGTGTGGCACCTCCCATACAAAGAAATAATAGATTTCTGTATACCTGGAGCACGGCAAGAGCCAAAGTTTCCAAATAAGGTACAAGCATCTTGGTATCTGACAAGGTCTGTGGGCGTGGCAAAAATGATTTATTTATATCTAAAGAACGGTAAGAGAAAAATTGTTCAAATTTGGTACACATAGCAGGCTTATCGATATGCAACATCTGTCAAAAAGAAGGTGGGACTGGGTAAATGGGCGTGGTACTGCACATACAAAGGAAAAAGAGATTTATGTATACATATTTAGAGAACGGTGATATCGTAAGTTTCCAAAGTTGGTACAAATAGGTTGGTGATCAATACGCAATATCAGCCCGATTAGATAAGTGGGTGTGGCACAAAATAGAGTCTCATATATTTGAAGAGCGGTTAGTGAAAAATTGTCCAAATTTGGTACAATTAGAATAGTTATCAATATACAGACAGCATCTGTAAAAAATGTGCCGGATTGGAGAAGTGGGCGTGGACTAAACTGGATTTCTGTATATCTAGAGAACGACCACATCTACAATTTACAAGTTTGTAATAAAAAGCTTGGTTATAAATAAACAACATCTGTAAAAGGTCAACTGCATTATTGTAGACATAGGCGGGACAACAAACACCATATAGATTTACTAGGAACTGGTGAATGGTACAGTAAGAGTATTCAAACTTGGTACTTGTATTGAAAATTACATCATCATCATATATATATTAATAGGCAAGTGGATTTCTTTGGATCCCTTTTACGCCTAAGCTATATATTGTATTGTAACAATATATATATCATTCGAAAGATATTTTTTGTTAATGTAAATTTTGTTAAAATCGGTTCAGTATTTTACGAGTTATATGCGTTAAGCATATAAGCATATATGTATTAGTACCACTTTCTAAAGCCTATAGTACACGGCATGTTAAAAGACACATGCGCATGTGGTTCTGACGTAATTTTGACGTCATCACACAACACGCAATGTTTATTGTGGCTTTGCATTGACGTCAAAATTACGTCAGAACCACATGCGCATGTGTCTTTTTACATGCCGTGTACTATAGGCTTTAGAAAGTGGTACTAATACATTGAAACAATTCACATACGTGTGAGCAAAAACAATGTAAACCAGAGCTCGGCAAAAGTACTACACCGTGCTTTTTTTCTCACAATAACATTCGCTCTCACTTTGTAAAAAACAAACAAAATCATTTATTCTCGTACGAACATTCAAACAAGAAGGTTCTGTTGACGCTTGCTTAAGAATAACACTGCGAGAAATATTCAAGACAGAATGGGAATTTGATTTCTTGTTTGCCGAAAATTTTTTTTATTATATTAAATTTTTTTTTATATTATATAAATTATTATCTGATCACTAATTCCACTATAGTTATAAAAAAGATTACCCAGTTTTGGTGTTTAAAAATATTAATGTGTTCTTATAAAAAGAATTAAAAACTCTGCTAATTTTTTTCTTGAGTTTGATTATACATTATGCTGTTAAAAAAAATTATATATGTATTTGATGATACGTCATTTTTAATTTTGTGAAATTATATAAAAATACATACATATGTAACGTGAATCCTAATTAACAAAAATTTTAAATTTTCAAATAATATCTACATTGTTTTGCGATATGTGTTTTGTTTGTGAAAAAAATTCTTTGATGCCTGTAAAAGGGACCCTTTTTCTTTCGTTAAAAAGACGTACCTAAATGCAGAAATTATTAAGAAAAAAAATAGCCACAAGAATTTGTTGGTATTTTGTGCTTGTAAAAATATTTTTGTCTTGTTTTCCTACACTTTATGTGTAAACCTATACGCATAAAAGCAAATGTGACAACAGGTTAAAATTTTTTTGTAAGAAGATGTGTTTTATTGATGTATAAAATACGTGGTGGCCACAATGTTTTAAGCCACAGAAAATTTAAAGCGTTTTTGGATGAAATGAATACTGAATATGGCGACGTATTAATGTTTACAGAAGTGAGATGGCTCAGTAAAGGACGTTGCTTGGAAAGGTTATTCAGTCTTCGGAAAGAGGTGATGTTATTTTTTGAAAATAATCCATCGAATGAATTACTAAGATATTTAAGAGATAACATGTTTGTATTAGATTTTGCGTTTTTAACAGATATTACCGAATTAATCAATCAGTTAAATCTTCAATTGCAAGGAAGAAATAAAACTGTATTTTCTTTATATTTCTCTGTAAAACAGTTTATAACAAAAGTTCAAACTCTAATTACAAATCTTAAAAATAAAAATTTAATTTGTTTTAAAAGAACAAATGAAATATATGATGAATTTTCTAATAATTATAGACTTGACGAATATATTAGTTTACTTCAAGGCATATTAGATAATTGTAACAATCGTTTTTCGGATTTTTCTAAAATTGAGTGTTTATTAGAACTGCATAGCAATCCTTTAACATGTGATGTCAATAAACAGGGTAATGACATCAGAGAAGAACTTTTGAAAATGCGTTCGGATTTAAATATACCGTTGACGGCTGGGATGGAATTCTGGAAAAATTTAAACGAAGAGATATACTTAACAACTAAAAATGAAATTTTTAAATTATACTCTATGTTCGGGTCAACATATATATGCGAGTCCTCGTTTTTAATTTTAAAGCTAATTAAAACTAAACTTAGAAATAGTTTAACAGATGAACATTTAGAGGATCTTCTTCGCATTAAATGTTACCCATATGAAATCGATATAGATCAAGTTTTTGAAAATGTTATTACAAATAATGAAAATTAGTTTTTAACAAAATAAATTAAATTTAATGGTTGTTTTCCATTAAATTTTTCCTGAAAAATCGTTTAAGTTTTATGAAAGTAATTAATTTCTGAATTTATTTTTGTTTTAATAGATTAACACGTTTTTAAAAAATTAGTTTTTTTTTTATTTTTCTTGAAGAATCGTTAAAGTTTTATGAACGAAAGTATTTATTTTTGTTTCAATAGATTAACATGTTTTAACGAAATTATAGTTTTTTTTTTATTTTTCTTGAAGAATATGATTTATTTAATTTTAATGATTTTTTTGTTTTATATAAAACATACGCTTATGTTTTGAGTTTTTACATTAACAGCCAGATTGATTTTAACAATAACAAAATAACACAAAAATTTCTTTAAGTGCTTCTGAGAGGGAGAGTTATTATTCTCTCACAAAAAACAAAAAGTCTGCATGTATGTGTTGCCGGGCTCTGATGTAAACACATAACAGAAGCAGTATGCTTTGTTTTTGTGTTAAAAGAACAACAACATGCAGAGTTTTCTGCTATGCATTAAATTGGAGAACAGAAAGGATTAAGAAATAAAAAAGAGAAAGACAATTTTAAATATTTTATTTTCTTTTTGGGAGAGTTGTCGTTTTTAAAAGTTACCGTTGATTTCTTAAATTTTTGCGCTTATGAATAATTTTAATGTAATTGTTACATTTAGTCAATTCACAAGGTATCCTAACATGTCATATTGTCAAAATGTCCTAATATTTCACAATGGTTTAAAAATATTGTTGTACGGCTCAGCCGCTCAGCGCTGGACTTTTCTGATTAATTACGACAGCACAATAAACACAGCAAGCAACGTTCTATTTATTTAAGACACTTTTTGTTAACAAACCAACAACAATATTTTTAAACCATTGTGAAATATTAGGACATTTTGACAATATTACATGTTAGGATACCTTGTGAATTGACTAATTATTAATATGGTTAAATTGTAAAGAATGTGTTTATTGCATTTTTTTTTTTTTAAATAAAGTGCGATCTTCTGATGGGCTGCAATTTTATATAACAGACACTACCGATCATGGTCATTGGTTATATGATAATCATGTATTTACAAAAAATTTATATATAGAGAGGTTATAACAACATAATTCATCAACGAAATAAATATAAGTAAATGGAAAATATATAAAAGGCTTTGTTATAAACATTGAGATTAGGGAACTTATGTTATATATACATTTTTAGAAAAATTGTCACTAAATTTCATATGCCTAAAAGAAATATGTCTCATAAAATTAAAAATTGTTCTGCTCTACTGAGAATTATTACATTTTGAGTTACTACTCTGTTTATAATCAAGTGCGATATGTTTTTTAACATTAAATAAATATATTTCTACATATGTACATATATACATATTTAAAAAAGTTTAAGATTAAATAAATATTAGAAACAACGGTACAAATAAGTTATTTCTAGATTGCAGTCGATTGTGTCGACTGCTGGCCCATACTAGTTTTCTTTTAATGAGGGTAGTAAAATCATAGGTCCATTGCAAAGTACCTTCATCTATGTCTATCCGTAGCTTTATATCTTTAATTCATGCCAGCATTTGTTTTGAGAGGCAAGTTCTTTCTCCATTTGGCATCGCCATGGAAGTGCAGGGTGATCTCGTCTTCCGCTTCCTTGTGGATTTCACTCAATTGCAGACTCGGGTACAGGTTTCCTCAGTGTGTGGCCAAAACCACCTCCATGCAGGATATTATTTCCGCAGATTTCACAACATTAAATTTAGTAACAGATTACCACAGCTGTAAGCTTGTTATTGCGACTAATCCCTAAATATTTTACAGGGTTCTTATTCCGCGAGTCGTCTATTTTTTTCTAGTTCGCCTTGTCCAATTGGAATCCTAGTATACCCTCCTCGGAAGTCTTACGAATAGTCTTACGAATAGTAATTTTAGTTTAATCTCGTAGGAGTTTACATATCGCACTTATTCAACAATAGTGTTTTAACTCAAAATTTTTATCTCTTCACTTTTTGAAAAAAATCGACACGTAATAATCATATCTACCCGCTGTAAAAATGTCCTTCTATTTTGCCTACTTTTTGGTAATGAAACGGGTTTTTTTTCAAAATTCTTTTTCATATGCTGTTAATACGAAATTAAAAAGTGTTTTTCTTATACTGAGAATTTTCAAATTTAGAGTTAATACAGTATTGTTGAACAAGTGCGATATATTAATATAAAAGTTGCCCATTTTTCCGCAACAAACATATAGATGTTGAAAGCATACCTTAATTCTTATGCAGGGCTTAGAAAATGACATTGTGTTTTTCTTAACACTCAACTTGAATGCACCTTTAATAACAGCCCAAGCAACAATGGAAGGGAGCCCAAGTTAAAATACTTGTAAAAACAACACAAATATGCATATAATAAAAAAAAAAAAATAAAAAAAACACAGCAGCAGCAAAACAAAAAATCTACCAAAAGAAAAAAATATGCGCGTGTCATCTCACAAATCATGACACAGCAATAAAGAAAGAAGGAGTTGTTGCAGACGTTGCAAGCACCCAAAAAACACTTCAACACAAACGACTGAACAACCAACGAAGCAACCACAACAATCTTATAAAAGTTTCTTTTTAGCTGAAAAAAAGATTTAAAGACACACAAACAAAAGTTGAAGCTAAAATTTAAACATGTTTGCATTCATCCCAGTTTAAATCATCGTCATCATCTTCATTCGCATCACCAGCAGCGTCAACAGCATCCTCGATTGTTTGTTATTTGTTTGCAACAAAGTGTAGTTTTTTTTATTAAAAAAAGTAAGTGTTTGTATAAATGTTTGTATATGCAGATCGTTTGAAGTTCAAATAATGACACTAAACATGCAACATAAAATCCACTTAAGCTGCATAATGTGGGAGTGTGCCCAACTACTTTCCTGCATCTTTACTGTGAATGGGAGGCCAACAATTGCGACTGGTTTGCTTTTATAGATTTACACAAGCATTTCCAAACATCTTTTGTGGGAATGTAACATGTCTATAATTTCAAGGTGACAATAAAACTGAAAAGGAAATTAAAAATGAAAATATTATGAATTGTGTGTTTATGTGTTCTACATAATGCAGCAGTATTCATTTCCTTTTTGGGGGGTAAGGTGCTTTAGTTTTTTGTTGCATGTGTTTTTATTTTGATGCACTTACTCATGTTGTCATTTCGCAATATACAAACAAACATGCATTTTTTACAAGAAAAAAAAAATTTTAAGTGATGGAAGAGTGAAGTAAATGTGTCGACTAGGGATGACAAAACAACTTCAGTTGTTTAATTTTTCTGCGATAGGCTTCCATGTGGTTTCAGTTCTTCTCCAAAAGACCGAACACCCTGAGCAATTTGACTATTATTTTCTATTTCATTGGAGTTGAAATTTTTACCATTTTAAAATCTACAATTAAAGAAATAAATACATAACCCAGTTGGCAACGTTTTTAAGACATCCTTGAAGACGAATGCATGACAATGTTAATTCCTGCACGACACGTGAGGGACAGCCAGAACAAATCGTCAACGACATTTTCCAACAAGTGCCGCGAGAATCGTGCATGACACAAAGAAATACATTGTAGCTCTTCATGTCGTTCATTTGTGTTTAGTTGTGGAAAGAGGACACCTTACAAGACAATGTCGGTCATGTTGTCAGGGATAGATTTTTATAAGCGACAACTTTCAAGACACTGTCGCTCATACTGTCGTGTATAGTTGTTGATAGAGGACTCCTTACAAGACACTGTCGCTCATACTGTCGTGTATAAGTTTTGATATAAGTCACCTTACAAGACAATATCGGTCATGTTTTCGTGGAAAGGCTTGTATAAAAGACAACTTGGAAGACAATGTCGGTCATGTCGTCGTTTATTAACATCTTCAAAAGACAGCCGAGTATTTTGTCGTCCATGACATTTTCCTCAATATTGTCTTCCAGAGATCCTAAGTGATAGAGGACATATACTATATAAATCGTTGACGACAATGTCGTCGACGGCAGTTTTCCCAACTGGGAAACTTAAAAAACACAAACATTTTATAAAAAATATACTTATAAGTTTCGCCGCCTTCTTTACTTTAAAAAATATTAGCGGAAGCTTCAAATTTGTGGTTGCCGATATGTTAACAATATGGCAACAGAAATAACAAGCTGCTAGTTGAAAGTTGCCATACGCAATATAAATTCGGCAACTGAAGTTGTGTTTCCATCCGTAATCAACCCAAAAGTCTTGTTACATCTAAGAGTTGGTTTTGTTTAGAGGCATAGAACTTTTTTTTTAATAAAACAAAAAAAGTTCAATGCAATGAACAAAATGTTGGCTTTATTAGCTCACAAATTTCATGATGTTAAATGTTTTAAAATAATGCCTGGCATATGGCCTCTGCGACTGCGCCTTATAAACGCATTGCAATCGTTCCAATTTTGCACCACTTTTTCGAGCATACCCGGTCTTATTACGTCAATAGTGCATCTGTGTTGGCTTAAAAATTATAAATCATTGCTGGCTTATCAGCCAGAGATTTAAAGAACCTTCACAGAAAGTAGCCCAAAAGGAGCTGGCCAATTTACAGGTTCATTTCTTGCGATAATTTGGTCACCAAACGTTTGGCTCATCAAGGTGATTATTACACCTGATGTATGGCATGTTGCGACTTGCTGTTGGATCATTTTTCCTTCAAATGATTTACAATCCAAGAGATATAAAAAATTTACGAATCATTTAACAGTAGCGTCCGCCATTCTTGATAATATTGGGACCGGTTTCGGAAGACAAATGGCCCGATGACGTATTCGACATGTTAGCCGTACCAAACAATGGTTTTTTCGAGATATAATGAAGTCCCAAGAGCCTCATGAGGATTGTGCCCCCACCAAAAACAACAATACGTCTGTAAGCTAGAAATAAGCCTCATCGCTGAAGATGAAAAATTACCCAAAATGACAACACGAAATATTACCCCAAAAAGAAAATGAAGAATGACCCGAGAATTAGTCATGAGACACAACAACACTAAATTTTGGGGCTATTTTTTGGTTTT
Source organism: Pollenia amentaria (assembly GCA_943735925.1). Lineage (NCBI taxonomy): Eukaryota > Metazoa > Arthropoda > Insecta > Diptera > Polleniidae > Pollenia > Pollenia amentaria. Next base: position 67,902,229 of record OX031007.1, on the reverse strand, counting down.
TGGGTGTTTTTAATTTTTTGTTCAGGGTGTTTTTGCATTTTAGGTGAAATGAAAAATGACCTCAACATCAAGGAATGAGGAATGGCATAAATAAAATCAAAATATTTACTTTAGTGATATTCTTCATTTATTTATATATATTGCTTTGTTGAGAAATCTAAGTTAGCGAGGCCAATGTTCGGTTTACGAGGGCGGATCAATAATTCCGTGATTTTTTGAATAAAACACAGTTTTTTTACAAAAAAAAATTTATTTTTCAACATAATCTTCTTTTACCTTATACACTAAGTCCAACGTTTCTCCAATTTGTGTATCAATTCCAAAAAATAGGATTTTTCGAGGTCCACAAAATAGGCATTTGTTTGACCAATAATTTCATCGTTGGAGCTTAATATCTTTCCACCGAGCTATTTCTTTAGGTTCGGAAATAGGAAATAGTCACTGGGGGCTAAATCCGGAGAATATGGCGGATGAGGTACCATTTCGTAGCCCACGTGTGCACCTTGAGACTGCACACTGCACACGAGTGCACTTGGTCTCCGGAGTATTGTAATGGATCCATGTTTCATCCACAGTTACAAAACGCCGCAAAAACTCATTCGAATTGCGGTTAAACAACTCCAAAAAATCCTTTGAAGTTGTCACACGATTACGTTTATGGTCAATTGAGAGCAATGGCGGCACCCATCTTGCAGACAGCTTTCTTAAACCCAGCTGATCATTTAAAATCGAAAACACACTGCCATATGAAATGCCTATGGCATCAACAATCCCACGCACTTTTACTCTTCGATCGGCCAATACCATATCGTGAATTTTTTCGACATTTTCGGGTGTATTGACTTAAATTGGCCGTCCAGAACATTCAGCGTCATTTGTACTTGTTACCCATTCAAATCGATGGTGCAGAGTCCCCATAGTATTTATCAAGCTTTTCCTGGGTTTGATTGACGATTATTTTTTCGCAAAAAATAATGTTTAATGAGCACTCGAAATTCATTTTTTTCATTTTTAAAAAAATCCACGAGGTTGTATGTCTTGAACAGCTGTTTAACGCAAAGTAAATGGCGGAACTTGCCCAAAACTTGACAGTAGTCTATTAACAGGTGGTACTTGATGGGAGCAGTGTTGCATTTCATATTACTACGAGAGAAATTCGAAACGGACTTATTGATCCGCCCTCGTATCAAAGAAGAGAAAATCCTTGCGCACGGCTGAAGGCCCTATCTTGCGATTTTAGAGGCCAGAACTGTATAATTCTTTGGGATATTAAAATTCGCGATTCGGGATTTTAAATTTGGGATTTTAAGTTTGGAGCATATGAACCCAATGCAAATTTTTAATACAACTTTCTTTGTGTTTATTTTTTGATTTTAATTTTTTTTTTTTGGTTAAAATACATTAAAAATGTTGAGATTATTTTTCAAATTGAAGAATTACCCCAAATTTACGATTATATTTAATTTAATTTATAAAACTATTTATTTCAAATTCGGAAACTTTTAATGTAATCGATATATTCAGAAATGTATATTGTCTTTGTGTGGGAGGTGCCACGTCTACTTGAAAATGCACAAACATTACAGCCTAAGCGCCGGGTAAGCAGAAAACAGTAATTAAACAAACATACGCATTTTCATTTTATATATAGTGATAAAGATGTATGTTAAACTAAATTGAAACCAACTTCATCATAATATTTTTATTCATTGTTGCTTTAGCCTTATACAAGTGTTGTTCGAAAGTGGGTTTTATAGTAAATTACGAACCCATTCTAAGTTATTTCATTCAGAAACTATTTTATGCCAAATTTCATAACCATACTGATATTCCACTAGCAAACATTTTTATCGCGCAAATACATAAAAAGAAAGATTTTTGTGATCTTACGCCAACCTAAATAGGCATGTTAAAAGAATGTTTGACTGTTGTAAAAATTTGAATTAAACAACTTTCAAAGAGGTTTATCTTATCAGGGCTATAGCTCCCCTCTAAGCCCCATTTATGAAATTTCTACTACAAAAATTTATGAAAACTCTTAAGTAGAAAGCTAGAATAATAAAAGCCCAGTGATCTGCCAACTTTAATATCAGTTTCCAAATATCCTTTTGATTATAGACTGGGGTACATTTTCATACCAACCCTTCAAGTATTTAGTTTGTTCCATTTGTTTTCTGTATGAGAAAAATATTTGAAGAGGTCACTTTTGATAGTTGCTAGAGGTATAGCAACAGACATAGACAAATATGCGCAGGGATATCAGCTTGACACCGCATAGTGGATAACGATTAAAGCCTGGTGTTAATCAGTGAATGTTAATTCGTTTCACTTGCTCATCCTCGTAATGAAAAAAAAAAATATAAAAAAAACTTACGATCAAATTATGAAGTACTTCATCGTTTTGCTCGAATACACGAGAAGAAGAAAGAAATCTTGTATCAAAACAAACACTAGATAATAGTTGACACAACTAAAAGAAAATTATTTTATTTTATTTTTTTTTTGCATGTACGTATGAACATAAATATGTATGTATGTATGAATCTGTCAATATTTTATTCATGTTTTCTTTTCGAAGAAAGGAAAAACATGACTTTAACAAGAACCTCAGGGAAACTTTTGAAAATATTTGTATTGAGCAGAGGGGGGAGGGTAAAAAAAAGGAAAAACATGCTTTCATGTGTATTCAATTGAAACATGATGGGTTTTTAGATTGAAAATCATGCATCTCTAAGGAATATGACACATACATACATGAGTACTGGCTGCACATGTATGCAACTAGAAGCATTCAACAAACTGCTATCCCATCATAGTATTCCTCCTATTCCGTGCACGGGGCTACAAGGGTTTTTATACGGCATTCTAGAAAATATCTTCACACAACATTTTAGAAACTGGAAAAAGTGAATGAAATGAAAATAAAATGGTTTTGTTTTGTCTGTTTATATTTTTGTATGTACATTTTGATCTTAATTCCATTTTATCTTATGAAATTATGCAAAATAACATTTTCTTAAATCGGATAAATTTCTAAGCTGTTGCTCTGTCTGTTCATAAGATTTATTTTCTAAGAATCTCCTTTTTTAATACTTTAAATGTGATTTGAAGTAAAAGTTCTTGAATGCATAATTGAGACGCAGTGTTTGTGTACTTTATCACAATTATCCAATTTGCACGCTACTAGAATTTTGGCGGTATTATGAGTTTTATGATCTAAATTTGTAAATTTAAATAGTCCTTATATCGACATCTAAGCCGTAGTTTTGGATTAGTAATTCATGCAACAAATATATTCCAATATTAAATTCATGGTTTATTTCTAGTGAAGAAAGGGAATTATTTAATATCTTTTAAGCCGTTTTTTATTTGTTTGTTTTTCTAGAAATAACTTTAAAAAACTGTGGAACTTTATGATGAAAAGACTCAGCAACAAACAAAAATCAAGGTTATTAAATTATATTTTGAAAGTCAGCATTCTATTGTTCAGACACAGAGATCATATCGAATAATGACCAATATGCCTCATTTTACCTCCATGGTCAAGTGAATAAGAAAAATTGGAGAATATGGGGCACCCAAAATCCAAGAATTATTTTTAAACATCAAATGCACCCACTTCGAAAACGACGAACAAGTTGCGGTTAATCTGAATGGCATTTAATACCGGGCACTGATTGAGAACAATCCATAATTGTGGTTTTAACAGGATGGAGCCACAACTCGTCCAATTATGGCTCTACTGCGCTTAATTTCGTTTTTCGGATTCTAACTGGCCACTACGATTGACCGATTTAGTGGCTCCCGATTTTTTTTTTTTTTTTTTTTTTTTTTTGTTAGCTAAAGGGTAAGAACCATTTTACAGCTTAAGGCGAATATCCGAGAAAAAGTAGGGACTTGAAATTTTAAGAAAAGCTTTGTAAAGAGCAATCCATTTAAAAGATATTATCTTCAAAACATGATGGAAACAAATTTCCAAACTATAATCTTAGTCTAAATAAATGCCAACGTCAAATAAAATCAGAAAAAAAGTTATTCCTTAAATAAATACTGACGTTACTTTTATGCAACCACCCTGTACCTATAAATTGTTATAATTCTGAAAGATAAAATAAAATAAAGTAAAAAATTCAACTAAATAAATAAAATTGTCTCGGTCTTGATAAAAAAAATCCGCCATTAAAGTGTTTTTTTTTTGTGCCACACCTCCGTTAGGGCTTTAAAATTAACAACAATTATTTTATAAAGATTTCCTATATTGTAAATGTATTGGTATTTTTTCTATTATGTATCTCTTTAAAATTGCAAAAGGTAAAAAATATTTATTTTTCTAGTGTCTGGCCTGCCTGACAACATCTTTTGGTTTAGCCAATTGGTGTAATTTTGCCGTATATGCAAATTTAAAAAGGTTAAAGGTCATTTTGTGTCTTATTTTATGTTTTTTTTTAGAAAGAAAGCGACAGTTAATTTATGTTAAGTCACAAATAAATAAGATAAACAAATAAGAAATTAAAGTTATATTCAGCCCGACGATTGGATACCATACACCATAAAAATAACGCTGTCAATATTATTTGAAATATAAATAAAATAAAAGAAACATAAAATCAAATATGAATTTAATGAATCTAAAGTATAAAATTAGTTGGGTTGATTTATTTAATTTACAACAATACATATTACGAGACAATTTCGAATCATGAACCCAACAAAACAAACTTATATAATAAGGTTGATTCACATAGAAAAAATTATTAAATTTCTCCAATCACCAAAATTATTCCAAATTCATAATATCAAGCAAACAATTTGTTGATTTTGCACCTATAACCAAAATGATTATATTGATTACTAAAAATTTTAAAAAATATTTTCAATAAATGATATTTTTAATTTGAATTAAAATCAAAAAACTTTGCCATTTCAAACAATGTGTTAATTTATTTAAATAAATATAGATAATATCCAACAACAATTCTACATGTTTAAATTATTTTATTTTAAACGAAAAAAGCCAATTAAGATTTTTTGTTATTTAATTAAAATTTTAATTGAAAATTTATTTCAAAACAACTAAAATGTTAATTAAATCAAAATTAAATTTTTAATATTCTTTCAAAAAATTGATTCAATTATCACATTAATTAAATTTAAATACTTTTTAAACCATTTTTTTAATTGATAAAATACTTTTTTCTGTGCATAGAATAGTTCTTTGTGCGGATACTATTTTAATATCAACATCGATGCCAAAATTCATAAAAAGCTCTAAAACGGATAGATACATTGTTTCTGCGTTTATTGGTCTCACAAGGAAAAGCGTGCACTTGCATATTTATGGTTTCTCCGGTCATGACAAAGTAGCTATAGAAAAGTTATTATCGCCAATTTTTATTTTAATTCAATCATTTATAAGGAAGTTATGACACTTAAATCTATTTTCGGGATTGGTATTTGCATGGGATCTGTGGTAAGATATAGACCGGTTTAAAAAAAATTGGTACGACGATTTATGTGGCAAAAATATTTTTGAGCCAAATTTAATTTAAATACCAATATAATAAGATGGTTTATTAATCGATTTAGAGAGTAATTCTGAGTCGATCAGTATACTAAAGGTGGGTCTAGAATCAATATTTGTATTTTTTTAATACTTTTTAAATTTACAATGGAAATAAGATACACATAAATAATAGAAAGAGAATTGTTTTATTTCGTCTTATTTTTCCAGCGATTTTTCAATGTAGAAATTTGTCCTTCTTTTTTTGAAAGTAAAACTGGCAGCTCTATTTAACATTTAACAATGTTTATGCCAAGGCGAATTCATTTATCAGGTGGCGTTGAAAGCACAGCTGTGCTACTTTTTTTTTCTTACTAAGAGAGAGAAATGTCAAAAGTTGCTTGTGTTTTTGACATATCGATCAACGAAAGTAACAAAAAATACATTGTTATGTTTTTGGTGTTGTTACTTGTTGTAGTATCGACACCACCGTATACAGGAATTCGCCTTGGTTTATGCACTAGAGAAGCTTATGCAAGCTGTCACTTTCTTTTGTATGTCTTCTATGGCAAACCCATGAATTCAATGTGTCAAGTCCAAATTACATATGAAAAAAGGGACAGCTAGAAGTGCTACCTTGCTGAATGTAGTTTGGTTATTGGCATTTGATTTTTTTTTTCAGTTTTGATAAAAGTTATTTGGCTATTCCAATTTTTTAAATGCAAGTTTTTATATATAAATATAAAAATGAGTGATGATTATTAGCAAAAAAAAAAGCCTCATTGACAAAAAAAAATTCGTTTTTATTTTCAAAAGCACTAATCTAAAAAAAACCCATAATTTTTTATCAATTTTGCTATATTTTAATTAAGGCCTATATTTTATTTGTTTTTTTTTTTACATACATCTCGGATCATATTAACTTATTGCTAGGGAAAGAGTTATACATATTATAACTTTTATAAACATATTTAAGTTGTTAAATGGCATGAATTGTATTTATTTATAGTCTTTATGCACATTTGAAGAATATAGTTTGAATTCTGCTAACTATTTTATCATAATGTGGGCAACCATATTCATACTTCTGAGGTTTTACTTTCTGAATGCAAGACGTATTTATATCAAGTGGAATTGAGAGCGCAGCTGATTATTTGTTGTGCCACTTAACATCAAGTCAAACTTGTGTACAATTTGTGTTTAAGGAAATTGTTTCGCGCCATTTATAACTCTAAAATAATTATATTTGATATAGATCATGTAATAAATTTTTTTATGACAGCCCAACATCTAAAATTATCCAACAATTGACAAAAATTAACACCCAAAAAATATTTAAAAAAGTAAAGATATCGATCGCACTTGATCAACAAGAGGGTATTAATTCGAAATTAGAAGTAGGAGCAAAACACATTTTTATTTAATATTTAAGGCACATAAAAAATTTTTAAACCAACCGTTTCATTACAAAGATGTTGACCATCAACTTTTTCTAAAAAGTGTTGACCAAGTCCGATATATTGGAACAAAATAGGCTTAAATCTAGTTTGCCGACGCAGCTCCAAAGTGAAAAAGTAAAACATACGCATAGTTTTCGAGCTATGAACCTCATAATTTTTCATATATATTTACATATATGTATGTGATTTTCCACCACATTTCTCAACGTATATGGCAAATATTTGTGTCATTTTAAAGGTTTCTTTATTTACAAAATTATTTAAAAAATTCTTAACTCACTAAGAAGCGACAATACAAAAGTTTTTGTTAATCATAATAATTACTATGGAAAGAAGTTTTAGTTAGCGAAGCCGGTGTTTGTCATACTATAAATGACGGGCGAAGGCCAGAGAAGTACGCAATGCCTAAGTTTGTATTAAAAAAATTTTATTTTTTACACTTTAGTTGGAATAAAACACACAAGTATTCCGTAACATTTTGGGCGCGTGTGAAACGGAGGCAAAGTATTTTGGTAAAAAATATTTCCCTGTGGGGAAAAAACTTCATTTTCCGCTGTGTGAAATGATATCTTTGTAGACGATATAAAATGCTGACATTTGTGAATTAATTAAAAAAATATTTATAAAAGCATTAACAATTTAGGGAAGTATATAAAATAACATAATTTTTTTGCAGGTGTCTTTATTTGCATTTTATTTATTTTTAATTTTGAGGTCATGAAATTTTTATAAACGTTTGAATTTTACTTTTTTAATCTAAACTTCTAATTTGCTGCTCACCTAAATTTTCTATCACCCGAGGTACCTCTTCTATTTGGAGCTGCGTTGTCAAGCTAGATTTTTTCCACAAAATATTTTATAAGTACAAATTAACTGGCTGTTTTTTAAATAAAAATTTAAATTTTCGTTAGTTAATTTATATGGACAAAAAATACAAATTAGATTTTTTTCAATGCAAATTCCCAAACCAAAATTTTTATTGCAAACATAGGCAGAAAAATAGACTAAAAAATGTTTTATATAGTGAAAACTATTTTTTTTAAATTGTATTATATTGAAATGCATTAATGTGGGATATGGATATACAGAAAACAATTTCTGCTATTTTAAATAGCAAATTATAATTGTACAAGTTGTAATGCAAAGAATTGTTAAAAAGCGCTAAAACATTGATCAAAGAATAAAATTGACAACGCTGTCAATAATACTACTGGTAACATGCCGTGTACTATAAATTCACATACCCATGTAGATTTCGTCCATACACGCACGTAAAATGCGTACATTTGCTCCAGGCCGTGTAATAGTAACATTCATGTAGCCATTTACATGTGTGTACATGTGCTATCTTTGCAAATGTTTCAGCTTCGTCCACATGAGTAACATTTTAATTTTGGGACAAAATTACATTTCGTGTACCATCAAAATTTCGTTGCATGTTATCACTGCGTATCATTAAAAAACTGTAACCGAAGTGCTTAACATCCTCGTGACGTCAGAGTTGCATGCGCATGTGGCTTTTTACATGCCGTGTACTATAGGCTTTAGTGTAACACACATCAGCAAAAACGCTCTCCACTATTGAGATGTGGGTATACAAATATACCCAGCAATCATTTGGGTGATAATTTTTAGTAGAAATTACCTAAATGTGTCTTCTCAGATTATTTTTGATAATTTTAAACTGATGTATCACTTGACCGATTGAAAAGGATTCATACATATATGATTCATTCATATGCTCAACAAGGAATCAGAAAATTGTATCGTAAATGATTCTTTCAGGTGATTCATCGGTAGCATACAATTTTCTCACAACGAGATCATATATGATCGAAATATTAGCTCATACGAGAATTTTTTGATCGTAAAGCTGATTCCTAAACGATTAAATTATGATGCAAAATGCTAGATGGGTAGTTTAGGAGTATAATTTAATAAATATATTTATAATACGGTTTCTACTTATGCCCGCAATATCTACAAAGAGATATCTGGTCGTGTTCGTACCTAACAGTTATTTTTACCTATCCGGTTAAACTATTTTGGTAATTTCAACGTAAATTTTGCCCACGTGTTTTTTCCTCTAAGTTTCTTTTAAAATATTGCAACATTTTTATTCATTTTTTGAAATAACTGTCAAAATTCGATAGTGTTAAATACTCTACAGTTTAACCAGTAGGTAAGATTATGAAAAATTCGTTACACCATAGATCCGTGGTTTTCACGAATAATCGCGTAAGTTATAAAACCAAACTTTTCAGGAGAGCAAAAACAATAATTTTTTTTAATTGCGGCTTCTGTAGATACTTTTTTAAACTTTTTTCTATAATATCCTCTTAACAGTGACTTTCTACGTATTATACATAGTTTTCGTGAAAAAAATCCTCACAGGATCACAATCTGTAAAAGGATTAAAAATGCATATGTTTGATTGACTCATTAAGTGTGTGCAATATAACATCATATCTCCACATAAGTTCTTTTTTGTGAAAGTAAATGTTATAATTTTAATCACACATGACGACTTACGTTGTTATTTTTACGACTTTAGTTGTTATTAATAGAAAAATTTTCAAAAAATACTTTTATATTTTTTGCACGAATAACAACATAACATCACATATGCTTTTTATTTGGAAACATATTCAGCAATTTTACAATTTTTGGCGATGTATATCGACATAAATCGTTATAATAGCAAAATATTTTATTAAACAGTTAACTTAAGTTGTTTTTAGCAGAAAAAAATTAATAATACTACATTATATTCTAAAAAGCTTAATACTTATAAAAACCTAATGCAAAATGTAACACTTTGACATCATTATCTCAATTTCGGTAAAAACCGACTTACGCGATTATCCGTGAAAACCACAGAGATATCTATACACAGCTAGAAATATATTTGTAAAAATTACGGGCGTTAGTATTGAAAATATTTAGAAAACATGCATCTGCGGTAAAAATAAAAAATCATATATGTATAAGTCCAACAATTGTAATTTGGACCAAAAATATTTTTAAATTTGACTGCTATTTTTGGAGCACCCTATAAATGTGTATGTTAAAGACAAAAATGTCCTCTTACAATATCTTTTTTAATTTTTAAAATATCTTCATAACACCAAAAGTAAAGATTTTTGCAACGGAAAAGTTAAAACGAGCCACTGTGCGCTGGCCAAAAAGTCTCCGTGCTGGCGTTGGCACAAGTAAATACGCCAACTGTAATGTAAATAAAAATCAACTGCTCAAGCACTAAACATCGGCCGAAATACCAGGCGTGTTGGCATAGACGAGTGCTTTAAGGTAGCAAAGCAACCATCCTCGTCGAGCTTATCCTAAAGTTGTAAAGATATCGCCGTTGACGGTTGTTGGCGCTCCGTTTACTTTAACCAAGAAAAATGTGCTGATTATGTTGCTAGCATGAAAAGTGCTCTTAGCCGTATACTTCCAGATAAAGTTTCGTCTCGGGCACCCCTTCAGGCTGCTTACTCGTCCAAATGCGATAATTATACTTGTTGACAAAAACAATCGACCCAAAACTTAGCTCTATCCGAAATGATTATTTACTTGTATGTGAGCCCGCAACGTAGTCGCGCTAGAACGTGAACTTTGTTGGAATAATTTGCAAATATTTTCGAAACATGTATCTCTTCATTATTAAGTGGCACAGACTGACGTTTCAAACTTCGAATTGATTGCGAAACCAACTTAACTTTTACTTGTATCCTGTATAAGAGGTTATTTTCCAATTTACCCCTTTAAAACCTGGTCATGAGGGCTATGTGGGCAACTACAGGGCTGACTGCTGAGCAAACAGGGGCGCTCGTCGCCTATTTACAGGACCTGAGCATTTCGTCGGCGTCCCTGCCATTCACATTAAAGGGATGTTGCAAACATGGTCCGAACGTGAATTCCTTCACACATGGACGTCCATTTCCAGTCCAAGAGATGTGTCTTTAATTTAAGACTCTGCACCGTAACAGGGCAGGTAGGCTACTTCTTTTTGAGAAGGGAAAACTTAGGCTACTTGTAGGCCTATTTACGGAGCATTGCGGTCTCAGATACAATCAATATATAATTGGTAAATTTTGTACCAAGATATGCAGATTTTGTGAGGTTGATGAAAAAACGTAGGAAAATTCTCCTCTGCTGCTGTCCCGCTTTGGGGCAAATGTTGGGCCCAACTGAAATCTACGATCTTTCAACCGGCAGGGTAATAGGCTTTATACGCAGCCTGAGCCTGCCATGGTGATATACACAGGCTGCACAAAAGATCCTCTGGGTCGAGGTGCGTATGGCCTTCTTCATATCTATCTATCTATCTATATTGCCTACTGTATCAATTATTTATTATATCTTAAATTGGAACACGTTCTTTTTTATCCTTATTATATTCATCATAAAAAATTTAATCTCAATTAGATTATTCGGTTAAACCATATAAAAATTAAATAAAAGTTTATTTCATTTACATGCTTTAAATCTGCCTTCTCTGAATATCACAAAAAAAAATTGCCACCTCAAATCAAGATTGTTTTCAAAATTTCCGTAAAATGCAAACAAATGTATTTGTGTGTAGTTGGCAAATTAGTTTGTGTTTTATTATAATTTTATTTAAATACTTAACCAAAAGCAATTGGTAAATTTTGTATTCGTACGCGAATTTAAACTTAAAACTCCAATTTTATTAACTTGAAGTTTTATTTTGCCACACTGCAACAATTTATAATTTTTTTATTTGCATTAAATGAATGAATAAAAAATTCAAGAAAAAAATAATTTTGCTCCATTTTTATTTTTGTTTCTCTGACTGTTTTTCTAACTAAAACTTATTGAATGTAATTTTTTTTTATTCTTAATGTATCTGTGTGTGTATTTTTGTTAGAGTATTATTATTTTGGTTGTGAATGCAAAGATTCGTTAGTTGCTACCAGTAGCAGTTACATGGAGCCTTTCTCACACGCAAAGTTTTTTTTTTTTTGCAAGTTCTTGAATTTTTAACAGAATGGAGGTGGATACACACAAACTTTGCTATACTCTCAAAGTTGTTTTTTTCCCTTTCGTGTAGACAAGGTAACTAGTAAGTGGTTAAAATTATACTAGTTGCTTTTGCCTTTAGACTAGTTGCATAGCTGTTCTTTTTTTTTTAAGTGACAAGCGATTTTTAAGCATGAAAATTGTATTGCCAATATATTTTCAATTAAACGAACCGACATACCGACATGTTAAATTAGCTTTTCCAGCCAGATTGTTTTGAATTTGAGTTATTAAGGTTTGTTTGGTGTAAACTGCAGAAAAATAGAAATTTTAACATAAAAAAAACGCTAGCAGCTCTTATGTAGGATGAGCTATTATAAAGCTGTGCAGTGGACTATCATAATTTTTCTAACTGTTTTTTTTTTTTTTTTTTTTTTTGACTCATTACAACTAGTATTATGACTGTCCTGAAACTTGACAGACTTAACTTTGCCTGCAAGGTCGATCGTCGTTTATACACAGCTGTACTTTGGGTGCTTGTTTAATTTGACCAAGAACAACAAAAGACAAAAAAGCACACAAATATTTCCTAGTAAAATTTTCGCGTGAAGAAATGAAAGAAAGTTTAAAAAGAAAATTGAACACAATTTGCGTGTGAGAAAGGGGTCATACAAATTCATACACATGCATACATTATGTAGCTGCAACAGAAAAGACAGATACTAAATTCTATGCACGATTCTTGAACATAAAATATGCAAAAATGACAACAAACAAGAACTAAAAAAAAAAACGTTGAACATTTCATTTTTAAGCGCAAAGTAAATAAATCCAAGGCAATTGTGAAAAAACGTTTTAAATTGTACAGATGGTGGCCAAATAATTGAGGAAGACGTAAACTGCACCGCAATAGGGAGAATAAATTTAAGAGATGATAAGTAATCCTTATTTTCAACATTATTAGAATATTTTTAAGAGTCAACTACGATGGGGTTTATATATATAGCAAGTCAATGGCGCCTTGTTTGTGAAATTTAACCTCTAAGGACTTCTTTCGTTGGGGTTATAATAAATTTGCTGGTTGGAAGACTTACAGACAATCATCGTACTTTTATCTATGGGTAATTCCAAATCGACCAAGAGTGGGACCCGACCCCTTTCGATTTGAATGAAATTTGGTGTGAAGATTCCTTTCATCCTATTAGGAACATACATATATTACCTAAAGATTAAAAAAAATGTTCAAAACGTGTTAATTTTTTTTCAATATCTTAAAAACTACAGCACATACAAAGATGATTTGTATGTCATTTTAAAGAGGATACTTCGGGCTACAAACAGTATATTAAAAAAAATCTACAAAATATTAAATTTTAAAAATGGACTAAGTCAAAACCGCCTGATTTTTATTTTTATATAATTCCTCAAACTGTTCTTTAAAAATCCTGAAACTTTGAAGGTGGTGTTTTTTTTTCTTTTTTAAGATATGATTTTCTTTTGCAACCTGTAAAAAATAATCCTAAAATACATTTTTAATATTGTAAATTTGAGGAATAAGTATTTATTAAATCTGATTTGTGTGATTTTAGGTGTTAAAAAAAGTGACGACATTGATAAAGTTTTTTTTGTTTATTTGTTGCATTTTTTGTTGAGCTCAATGTGGACACCTTTAAAGAAAAGTACACTTTTTGTCACGTTACGTCTCCAAGAAATTAAATGTGCCTTGTACATTATTTGGCTTCGCTCGGAAGCAATTTACTAATAAGAAATGAAAAGGAGTCAGTGTGATGTGTTTTTCAAGTTTCTCCTAAACATTTTTCATATATAGAAAAATATTAAATATTTAACTTTATATAGAAAAATATTAACTGCCGTATTCATAAAAAATAAATTAGATTTCAAACTTATTTTAAAACAAAATTTCCATAACTTCTCCCCTTAAGCATTCGGCTACTTGGGCGAAATTATGATATTTTGAATATGACGTAACTTTAGAAAAAAAAAATTTTTTTAATTTTTTTTTCGTTAATATATGTTCCTAATCGGATGAAAGGAATCTTCACACCAAATTTCATTAAATTCGGGTCCCAATTTTGGTCGATTTGGCATGGAATTTTTCCTACATAAATAAAAATTAAATGATGGGTGTTGCTACACTCATAGAAAAATGCATCTTCATATTGATGGTGCCCTAACATCAGAATTGTGGCATCAATGCTATTATAAATGGCATCAATGAGGCAAAAACTGACATCAATCCAATGACGAACGTCATCCCAAAATGTTGTCTTATTTTATGCGTCATCTACGCTATGACTACAGTGACACCAATTCGATGCCAAATTTTGTGTACACTGATTGAAAAGGGGTCACTACACTGATGTATTTCGACATCAGTACAGACAAACTGTCATCAGTGCAATAACAAGCTGTCATCAATGCAATGACATAATATATCATGTCATTAGTTCGATGACATACTGTCATCAGTGCGATGGCAAACTGTCATCAGTGCGATAACATAATATATAATGTCATTCTATATTATTAACATTATTTTCATGTTTAAAAAGTAAAAATAGAAGCAAAAATTCCCATATTCAATTTTTTTTTTAAATTATTTATTTAAATACAACAAATTTTAAAGTAGAATTATTACGAAAACCATATCGGGCATGCTGCTGGTGTCTTATAATTGAGAGTACTTCTGTACACAAAGGGTGGAATACAACAAAAGTGAAACAAACATGTGTAAGCGTTATGTAAGTAGTTATATTCTCGCAACTTGACTTAAGGTGAATAACAATGACTCAATTCGATGAGAGTTTGTCATCGAACTGATGACATGCTTTATAAAACCGACTCCGATTCCGAATTTCTGTGATACCAATGTGTCATCCCATTGATGGCATAATCTAAATGTTTGACCCTGATAACAATTTGGCCATGTGATGTTAAGGCTGACATCACAGTGATGTAAAGTGTCATGGGGTCAAAAACGAAGACACTTGTCATAGTAATGATGTCAAAATACATCAGCGTTATGACGCTTTTTCTATAGTGTAAGAGCATCACCGGAGAACGACTGGATCGGTTGCGGTATTTTTTTTCTGTTTATTGCTGGAAATAGTCCGAGGATGGTTTTAAGCCATAAATTTTTGTAAATTGTAAGAGGGCGTGGCATCTCTCATACAACACAATGATTTACCTTATATCTCGAGAACGGTTACAGGAAAAGTTTCCTAATTTGGTACAAATATCATAATTATCAATACACAATATTTGTCGAAAACAAGCCTCAATTGGAATAGTGGGCGTGGCACATCCCATACAAAGACTATATGAATTATCTTATTTCTGTAGAACAGTTACAGTAAAAGTTTTCATATTTGAAACAAACTTGGTTATTAGTACATAACATCTGCCAAAGAGTGGGCTGGATTGGACAAGTAGGCGTGGCAACTCCTATACAAAGACATAATAGTTTTCTGCATATCTGCATAATAGTAACAGAAACAGTTTCCAAATTTGGTATCATGATCATGATTATTAATACATAAAATCTATTAAAACGAATGCTCAATCTTAAAAGTGAGCGTGGCATATCCTATTCAAAGACAATATAAATTACAGCATATCTGGAAAAGTCTCCAAAGCTGGAACATACAATTTGGTTATCAATACAAATTATCTGTCACGAAATCGGCTGGATTAAAGAATAAGGTGTGACACGTTCCGTACAAAGACAATATTAATGTCTGTATATGTATCTGGCAATCGGTAAAAGTACACTGTGTATGGAAGATAGAGAAAAAATACTGAAACGATGCTCTAAGTAAAATTAAGTAAAAGCAAATCCACATGAGCCGGGTGTTGTCTCTACTACAATGGTTACGTTCTTGTTTGGAGTCCTTTCTTAAATCCACGCTAAAGACTTTCTTTCGCAACAGTCAGGGGACTTTTAAACATTAAATTGATCAATGATTCTTACTCGTTTGTTCGCAGCAGTATTTCCATTAAGTAATTAATTGATAGTTTGGGAAATGTAGAATTAATATGCTTAAAAGGCAATACTGACAACAATTTATAAAGCCAAAGAAAAAAATTTTTAATAACAAATATTTGATTTAGCCTAGGAAGAATTTTGGGAAATAACTGAATTTGCTGGCGAAACTTTAGATTGAGATGAAACATTGCTCATACATAACATAACAAAAATAATAGTGAACGAAATATGCAAGAGAGAAGTGTCAAAATTGTCGCTTCAATTCTCATTACGTGCAAATTTAACTACCTTGCAAGCCTCTACAATCTTGCCGATTACAAAGACGAGTCGCAGGGGACATGTCGCAGCGACATAGCCATTAATGTAAAAAGCCTCAAACAGAGCTGTTTCGAATCAGGATCTGTGATTAAAGATTTAAACTGGAAGGATTTAAAATCCATCTTGTACCATAGAAATAAACTAAACATAATGTGCACGAAGCCGGGCAATATAAAAAGCCAAGTTAAGACTAAGAGCAAGTTTAAAGGTATGTTCAGACTTAAAAAATATTTGACGATAAGATCCAAAAAAAAAAGCATGACCAGTAAATTGATCAAACTTTAGCTTTATTTTTAACAATTTCTATTGACTTACTAAACTTTATTTGTAGGAATATAATTGTATAATATAATTTAGAAACTGTTAAATGATGTTTGATCTAGCCAAACGTTATGCAAATGCAAATAAATATTTCATAAAACTAGTGGTTACGTGTAGGACGTCAAATATTTAATAGGTGTGAACATAGCTTTAAAAGCGTGAAATTGACGAACATATTTCCATTGATTTTCTTTAATTTCATAAAAGGAGTTTCTAATTTCTAAATGAAGTCCAAATTTTGCTTTAAATTTAACAAATTTAAATCAGAGCTCTAATTTTGAATTTCAAAGTACGACACCTTGAGTATATAACAGCTAAAAAAAATTTGCTATGTTATATATGTAAATCTAAAATGCTTCCTAATACCATTAAAAGTACATATATAAACAAATTAAGAAAATTGCAAATATGTTGCAATTACTTTTCCTAACCACATTTGTGGCAACATCACCTGTTGCAAACATTTAAGTTAAACAACTAAAGCTTTGCCTGCCAGCAGTATTGTGAAATTTGTCGTTTGCATACAAATGCATTGCAATTGCCTGTTACGCGAGCAAGGCGTAGTAGCACACAGTATGGCATACATATGAATCTGTCTGTCTGTCCGTTCCTCTGTATTTTCCTTCTGCAAACAAAACACATTGTTGATTTTAGTCGAGGCAGGCTGACTAGTTATTTTGGGTGTTGCTGCTTTTTTAGAGCTGCGAATAATGATTCTGGTATAGTTTTTATGCTTTTGTTTTCGTTTGCCTTACGAAAATGTTGTCAAATTTACAACGATCGAAATCAGTAAATAAAATGTGCAGTTATTTCTAAGAAGCTTCAATGTACGAACGTAAAATTTAAATCAGATTTTGGTAACGAAATAAATCCATATTTTTTTTTTGAAAAAAAATATCAAATTTCTTTTCACAACTCATACTTTTTAGTTTAAAAATTGTGATTGGTTAGAACACAAACACCCAATTTACATGATGAATTTTATGACGTCCAATTTTCTTAATTCTCTTTTGAAGTTGCTACCAAAAACTACTCAAATTTATACGATGGTTTTTTTGGACGTCTAATTTTTTTTAATTTTTATTCAATCCAGTTGATGAGAATATAAAAATAAAACGTAACAGAAAGAACAGAAAAAAGTGTAATGCGAATTGTCAAAAAGACCATGAAAACAGATATCAAGTCTATTTTTCTACCCCTCTTTCTTCTCTACACCGCTTGCTACCAAACAAAAAATGATGTCCAAAATTGGACGTCATAAAATTCATCATGTAAATTGGGTGAAAGTTTGATTTAAAAAGGATGTATTTTAATATATTTTTTGCAAAAAGTTTTGTTACAAATTGATTTGTGATATTATTTGAAGTTAGAATTGTTTGTGAGAAAAGTGTTAAGCTTAAAAGAATTAATTCCCTAAAACTTTTAAATACTTTATATAGACAGAATAGTATCAAACATTTAGTTTTTTAAGGGGTTAGCCCCATTAAATGTTTTCCTCATAAAAATATGATATCTAAATTTTAAATCATTAATCAGAATAGAATTTGAAAAATGAAAACAATTTTTGATAGTCACACTCAAGGAATATGTGTGGCAAATTGAGTCAAATACATACATCTCAATTAGTCTAGAATAGCGGATTTAATGTAATTTATTTTAATTTAATTTATTTTCAGAAACCTGTAGAAACTGAATAAAATATAGTTTTATATAAAAAAGTAAGTTTGCAATAACTAAACAGGGCAAAATATGTTAAAATTTAAATATTTGCATATGAGTGATATTTATTTGTTTGACATTACATGGGTAAATAATAGGATATTCATTTAATCGGTATTTTGTTTTAATTGGTTAATCGCTCGATTAATTTACCGATGTTTTGGTTTAATTTGTTAATAATCGGTTTATTTTGTAATTGTTCGGTTAACCGTTAATCGATGAATACCCTAGTAAATAATGACAACTCTCCCTAATGAACATAACTGGGAGTCGATTCTGGTTCTGTGAAATGAAAAGAAACTTTTAATTTTCATTTTTATAAGAACTTTTCATATTATCATATCACAATTACACAAATTGCGATTCCCGTTTTTTAATGAAGAAGTGTTTCATTCCATTGCAGCCGTGAAACTTTTGTATCTTTGTTAATAAAATGTAATGGTACCCACAGACGATGTAACATTCGTCGAAACACGTCCCTACAAGAAGACTACCGGTCATTTTACTAGTAAAATGACCGGTAGTTTTGACCACTATATTGGGTAAAGTTTCTATTAGTTTATTAAGAGCAAAATGAAAAAACTAACCGAAACTTTGTGTACATGTGATTTTGCCTCTCTCTCTAACGCATTATGTCTCTCTCTCTAACTTATTAATTTAATGTAAAATTGTTGCAAGTGTGTTAGTAAAAAAATTTTTTTTTTTAGTTTTGGTTATGCATTTCTTGTAGGGGTGTTACTATTTATGTTTCAGTTTTTACCACAGACGATGACACTAAAAACGAAATATCAGTATTGCGTGTATTTTGAATGTACTACTACAAAACACAAAAAAAAATTTATTTATTTTCTTTGTATACCTAACATATTTTATGTCCCAAAAATTTGGAAAAATTTTATATTCAATTATAATTGTTTTCCAACTCTCACAATTTGCAATTGTTCCCATTTTCTGATTTCTTTCTGCATATATTTTTATCCGAGAGTTGCAAAAGCACCTCACTCAACAACTGCTCTCAACAAAATGAGAAAGAAAAAACAGTCAACATCGTTACACACGATGAAACATTTCGTTTGGAAACATAAAATATCAAAATTGTTTGATATTTGAGAAACCAAAAAGGGAACAAGTATTTTAACCAGAAACATCCCCACACACGTAACAACATTTTGTGAAACATGCCCATGTTTCGACAAATGTTTCCTCGTGTGTGGGTAACTTAAAAGTCAAATGCAAATGTCGAAGTTTAGCAGTTTTAAACCGTCGCTAAGCCGCAAGCGATTTTTTTAGACTTTGTTTTTGTTTTCAATGTAGTTATGCGAACGAAAGAATTCCTTCGCACATTGGAAATATGTTATTACTCTTGCTATTTAGTATGATAGTAAAGAAATTTACAAAATGTGCAGAAAATTTTGTTGTGCTATGCGTCAGAGAACCAAGCCGAGGGCGTTTGATCGGCGGCGGCAGCGCGGGTATAATTGGTCGGCGGCGGCGGCGTTTGCGTCAATGATTCGGCGGCGGCTTAAATGTCGGCTTGAAATGTTTGAAATTGTTAATTAAGGAAGACTATTAATCATTTCTATATCTATTTTTTTTTATGTTTAAGTACAAAACATTAAATAGGAAAGGAATAGTGCAATTTCGTTTTTTCCTAATTACTGCTTTAAACTGATGTTATCTGAGGACCACATACCCATATCCATTTCATAAAAGTAAAGCTTTCTGCAATAAATTATTAATAAAAATGTAAGCTTTAAGGTGAAAAAAATTAAAATATACAATTTCCTTAACCTGAACCAAATGACCAAAATATTGCCAACACTCTGCACTTCCATACAGTGGGTTAATGTGAGACACTTCTTTAATTTTTTGATTTTTATTTAACAACTGCTGGTAATATTTTATAGTTTTTTCTGCCACATTAAAAACTTCATTATCAGAGTTAGCTTCTGATTTAGAATCTAAATCATTTTGTTGTAGTTCACTTGTATTTTTTGTAATATATTCTTGCAGAGATTTTTGCATGTTGTAAAGTACAATGACGATTTGAAAAATTTTAAGAAAATATAACGGCACTTGAAAGTTGCACACTGATGCTAAAATATACCATTTTTGACCAAGAAATTAATACATTAAAACGCAAATCTGTAACACTGCACCCACACGAACTACTTTTTCTTGATAGTCTTTTATATATATGTATACAGTTTGTCAAGATTTCCAATAATTGGAAGCTGTGACGTAGGCTGCACCCAATTTTGAAGCAATTTACTTTCAAGATGTCATCAAGAGCACAATTTATAAAGACAAACGAACAATTTCCTCATTAACCTTGTAATCAGCTGTTTTCTTGAACGTAAATTGATACACTCACTTGAAAGAGAATTTTAAAGGCAAGTTCGCTTCAACTTTTAAAAGTATTAGTGTATTGGAAAAAAAGTGTGAGTGCACATTAGGTCAAATCACAGCATTTTCTGTGCTAAATTGATAAAATCAAAGTGGCGTTTTACTATTGTTGTTGTTGTTTTTTAATTGGAAATGCTTCAAAATAAAGACGTGTGAAGTTTTTTTGTGGTAAAAAGGAAGCACCGTTACACGTTTGTGCGTTAAAGCCAATCAATTCAATTTTTTCTACAAACGTGCTAGATTGTTCAATAGTGCAAGGTCAACTTAAAGTTTGTATTTCTCGATTTGTTTTTATTATAATTTTTTAATTTAAATAGAAAATAAAGTGACAGGTAAGTACTACTGTTTTTAATTATAAAAGCTTTATTATTATGTCGGTATAATTAAAAAGAACTTATTCGACAACATTGCCTTAAAAGGGTTCAGTTTTTTTAAGCTTTTACATTCCGTAAGCGTTTAAAAATTTTGACCCCATTTGACCTCTTTCAAATTGAAAAATTGGATTAAATATAATGTAATGAGTTAATTTTGGTTTATGCCAAATTGCGATTATTTGCGCTTTATAAGTTATGCCTTTTCTTGTAGGTAACCTCTGTATCAAAAAAAAAAAAAAACGATCTGCTTGAAATATGGCAAAAAGAATGAAATAAGAAAGACAATTTTCATGTAGTTTTCAAACACGTTGTTGACAAAATCAAACTTAATACTATTTCGGATGAAACGGATAAAAATATAAAGCAAACAATAATTTTTTTTTTGCGTAAAATTGGCTCAAAAGTGGGAAAAATGGGCTGCAATGGAAGCGGAGGAGAAAACTTGGGCTACGCGTGGACATGCCCAGAGTAGGTGGTTTTGGTTCCACAAATGACGGAAACACTGCTCGACGAGCTTTTACTGAGAATGATATTTTTTCTGAAATAACTGATTTTGACAAAGATATAATATTTCGATTCAAAATCATTTTGATTTGCTTATCCTGCCAGTTCAAAACCGATTCAAATAAATTGGAAATATATTGCTTTGAAACAGCAAACCGTTTTCAGGAGCTATATCCCTGGTTGCCAATGACTGCCACGGTCCATAAAGTGCTCAAACACTCAAAACAAATAATAGAAAACAGCGCACTACAATACGTTTTCTTGGAGAAGATGCTTCTGAATCGCGTCACAAAATATACAAAGGCGTTAGGTTCGCAAAAACAGCCGCACCAATAACCTGTTAGATGTATTTAATGGGACTGTTGATACTTCAGATCCATTAGCTTCCACAACATTTTTAACCAGACGCTTACAAAAGCGTAAACGTTATTCACTTCCACCTGAAGTCATTGAGTTATTATATTGCAGCGAATCCATAGAAAAAATTCAGCTTAGCAACCAAGACGAAGAAATTAAAGAAATTGATGATATTGAGGAAAGTGATGAACCCCTTTTTGATTTAAATTTTCAAAATAAATTAGATTTAAGCAATTTCTAAATGTCATAATATAATAATAAAAATTCAATACAATGTATTATGTTTGTTTTAATGGTTGAAAAAGGGTTTATTATTGGTCGTTAGTGGGTTAAATTCCATTTTTTTAAAAAGGGTTACACTTTCCTATGGAATTCTTACAGGTTTTGGTTTGAATACCATGTTTTTGTAGTAGTTATTAATTTCGCACAGAAAAATTTCCATTTGACCTATAGTGGAATGTATTAAAACTTGATAGACAAAACTTGATCGTGTAACCCTCAAGTAAAATAAACTTAGTTACACAAATTAAGAAATTTAACGGCGCAGCTGCTGTCATCGGCGGCTTTAAGAATTATACACGTGTACATATACGCATGCTCTTTACACTTTACAACTGATCTTTGCTTACAATTGCGGTATTCACAAAAACCCTTGTATCGTTGTTTCGATTGTATGTTGTATGTAATGCATAGTTTACTATTGTTTTTTTATACAACATACAAACGATACAATATCGCAACTGTTGTTTTTTCTGCTGCCTACCTGAATTAGTAGTGCATTCTCCTATTCTAAAACTATATTTTTTATAACTTTAGTACACTTTTGCTTGTTTCCTCCATTTTTGCACTTCTGTTATAAAACTCAATTTTAAATCATATATTGGCTTTTTTCAATAAATAAATTATAAAAAATTGTTAAAAATTATCCCAGCTAGCATTTTCAATCGTCTAGGAGTCTACCGATCGTCGACGAGCTCATTTTTTAACTTTAGACGATTCCTCGCACGGGAAAAACGGTTGCACGTACTGATTCGTATGAGAGATTCTTCCATAACACAGCAAAAGACTCTTATATTAATCCTAAAGGGAATCGTTTATGATGTATGTAGAGATTATCTAACGAATCTTTCAAAAAGCATGCCAAGGGTCGTATGAGACTCACGTAGGGGCTATTTTACGACTGAGCTACCTAAATAAGGGCATCAAGCGTGTTTTTCATGTCAAAACTTGTAATTTTTATACAATTTATGTATATCAAACAAACCTTAAGGTCGTGAAATCAACACCATCCTGTCGGAAAATCTTATTTTACAGATCCTTAGGTCGGTTTGTTTGGAACCTACATATTTTTTATGTGAATATTGGTTCCCCATGACGATGTACTGATTTTCTAATTTACCGCAAATCTAAATTCAGTTATATGACAAATTCATCTAATTTACTAAAAGAAAATAAGAAAGAAATTTGCGGTACACAAGTTCCAGTACTTATTATTGGAGACTCAGCATATTATTGGGGACTTCAGCATAACAAGAACAACAGATGTTCAATTATAATTTGTCCAAGGCCAGCCGTGTTGTTAAAAATGCTTTCGGTCATCTTAGGACAAGATTTAGACGAAATGGAAAGGGTTTAATCATCAAAAGTTTAATAGTATAATTATTCTGTATTTTATACAATTTCCTAAATCAACATAACTGTGCAATAAATAAAACTGGAAAATTAGCCCAAACTCTTCTCTCCCACAAACAGAAAACAATAACACATCTACCGATCAACCTATACCAGCAGAAAGAGAATGGAGCCATAAAAAATAACAAATTAATTCCGAAAAATGTTTTTAATTATATTAACACATATACTACGTTTATACGAACGACTAATTCGCTAATAAATATATTGCAAGTAGAGAAAATTGCCGTATAAACAGTGAATTAAAATTTTTTTTGCGAATAGCTTACTCACGAAAACAATTCCAGATTTTTTTTTTTTTTGATTTTTCCTAATACTAAAGTTTTTGGCTAACTATTTAAGTCATATTGCCAGGGTATCCCACGAAATTTTGGAGCCTCAACCGCAAGTCCTCGTTCGACCTAAACCTTCGTATAGGAAGGCGAGAGCTTCCAGAATCCACTCCAGAGTATTTTTTGGTCTCCACCAGTAAACGTCCGAGTTTTATATGGTACTCCACCAGTCACATCGAGTTATAAATGGTTCTCCACTAGACAAACACGTTAAAAATTTAAGGTTAAAAACGATTGCACCAAGTCAATGCTGACAACCGCAAAAAGTGTAACTCGGTACAGTTATACGACGCCAAGCCATTAACCAATGCGACGTGACAACGCAAAACGCACGAAAAGTAGACAAACAAGAACGATCTGATTGTCCTTAAAAAGTAATGAAAAATAGCGCGAGATGCTCAGAGCACTCAGAGCAGTTTTACGAGTGCAATTCCTGATTAACGACACTATTTCTAAATTAGATTTTAAACATTGCCACACTTTTATCCGTTTCAAGTTTTTATTTCGATGTGGTACATGCATATGACAACATATATAAAATTAGCTCAAAATTATGCAAATAAAATAAAAAAATACACAATCATTTTTATAATTTTTCTAATTTTTCATTTAAAAATAAAAAGGTTAAATACATACGTGCTACCAAATGATCCATCCGGCATCACATAAAAATAACAATAAAGTAAGAAAATTTACATATAAACAGTAATTTAGTTAATCGCAAATAATTTTTATTCGTGAATAGGCTACGTATCGGGTTTTCCCATATGTACTTGACAACTTTGAATTTAATTTGTGAACGCACTAATTCACTGATCATCGAACTGTTACTTTTCTTTTTTTTTCAGTAAACTCAACATGTTCATCATGGCAAAGTACACGAAAGAACAACGTATACAAATTATAAAAATGTACTACCGAAATTCGGAATCGGTGACCGCAACTTTAAGAGCGTTAACTCCAATTTCCGGTCGTTATTCTCGCCCTAGTAGACAAGCAATAACAAGTTTAGTGAAAACATTCGAGTCTACATATTCACTGTGTGATGCTGCCGTACCCGTGACGAAAATATCGCTACGGGCTTCCGTGGCAAACGATCCAAATCAGTCGATTACGCTGCGTTCTAAAGAACTGGGCATCGCCAAGACCACCTTATGACGAATTTTGTGTAAAGATCTTGGTTTACACCCATACAAGATCAAGCTGACTCAAGAATTGAAGCCGATAAACCATTTGACGCGACGTTCGTTCTCCGATTGGGCTCTGGAGAACATGCGCCAAGACGCCTAATTTCATCGCAAATCATCTTCAGTGACGAAGCTCATTTTTGGCTCAATGTGTTCGTAAATATGCCTTATTGATTTGGTGAAAATCCACATGTGCTTCATGAATCACCACTTCATCCACAAAAAATAACTGTTTGGTGCGGTTTGCATGCCGGCGGCGTCATTGGGCCAATTTTTTTGGTTATCGCGCCCTGATTACCGAATTTTTTGGCCCGAATTGGGAATCATGGACTTGGACGAAATGTGGTTTCAACAGGACGATGCCACAAGCCACTCAGCAGACGTTACAATCGCGTTTTGAAGAGTAAGTTTGGTGAGCGTGTTATCTCAAGAAATGCACCAGTCAATTGGCCATCTCGTACGTGCGATTTAACGCCTCTATACTTTTTTCTTTAGGGCTACGTCAAATCATCGGTCTATGCCGACGACGTTGGGAGAACTCAGAGCCAACATTGAACGCGAAATAGCGGCCGTTACGGCTGAAATGTGTGACCGAGTCATCGAAAATTGGGTCCACGAATCGACCGCTGCTGACGTGACTGCGGTGGTCAGTCGATCATCAAGTTTTTGAAATATCTCAAATGGTTTGCGTTTTATTTAATTTAAAAAACGAATTGTCAAGTCCTTATTAGAAAACCCTTTATAAACGTAGTAATAGTAAATAAAAACAAATTAAATACATCTTGGTACATGCATAAATTTTTAATTTAAAATTTTTGCTTTTTAGTATTAAATTCGGTGTTTTAAAAACAAATTCGGCATTTTCATTATAAAATTCAGATTTTAACAAATTAAATACAAACAACTTTTATACCAAATTTGGTTAGCAAATGCTGAATAGTATATTTAAAATACTGAATTTATTAGGAAAATGCCAAATTTGTTTTAAAAACCCTGAATTTAATACTAAAAAGTACGAATTAGAAGTTAAATTACCGTGTGCATAAAAATTTATAATTCAATTCTGGAACTTTTCTTAAATAAATAAAATAAAATAAAAATTCAAAACTTAAAAACAAAAAAAAAAAAAACATTTCATTTAATAGACTTAAAATTTAATTGAGTAACATTACGAGTATAATCAACAAAAGCATTACACCGTCTCTTTATTGTAATATTTAATGCAAAGTCAGTGCGATTCTTTTGTTTAAGGCCGTTTTACACCATCACACAAGTCTTAAATATTTTGACGAAAATGCATCCCTCGTCGAATTTTTATTTGAAAATTTTCAAAAAAACTATAACAACTTATCACGTATTTTCTTCAAATACGTAAGACTTTTGTATATTTGATTGGCAGTAATTTTAATGTGTTAGGAATTCATAGCACAAAAACGATTTAGGCCGTAATCATGTAAAACACAACGCATCGCCAAAGAATTAAATTGTAAACACAAACAATGTCATAAATAATTTGTAATTTTGTTGTTGCTTTCTGAAAGCAACAGCAAAATTACAAATTATTTATAACATTGTTTGTGCTTTCAATGTTATTCTTTGGCGTTGCGCTGCGTTTTACATTTTTAAAAATTACACATAATATATGTAATTACACACGGATTGGCAACACTGAAATGTCAGCATGTGTCACAAACACAATTTTAGTTAGCTGTTTTTGTTATGCGAACAAAATCTCGCTAATTTCAAAAAGCTACAATGTAAACACACTAGATTTTGAGGAAGATTTCAAATCAAATCTAGATTTAAACGGCCTATTGATTTTATTATAACCACAAAATCGGCATAGACAAGAACCTGTTCCCAGGACAATCGGTTTTATGCGACGGAAAGACTCGGAGTTTAACGAACACCGACCAAAGGCCTAACCACAATACATAAGTCAACTTAAGCAACTGTGCGAATACATGTAAACATATGTATGTGGCCAACTATAATGTAAATAATGAAACTTTTCGTTAAGTTTCCCAAGTTATTTTGTCAAGAAATTTCTTCAAAAGTTTACTGAAATTACTTATTTGGGTACATATTAAATTATTCAATAATGTGTTAACCGATCATTTTTAACATCGATGCTTATCCTGGAAACATCGATGTTTTTAAATATCAATGTTTTACGGAACGATGTTGCATCCCTAGTCTCAAATAGGGCACACCCCAGTGTTACCACCAACAAAATTCAAAACTCCACTTGAGATGACGAAAAATTACTCAATTTAAATGAAATTACACATGATATCAAATTGACGTTTAATTATAAAAAAAAAAACTTACAAAAAAGAAAAAATTAAAAGGTATTTAAAGCCAAATTTTTAGCGGTGTATCTCTGTTAGAGCCCATATGCATCTATGGACCATTAAAACTAAATAATGTTATGAGGTTAAGACAAATAATATAAGAATACTTAACGCCAAATATTTATTATCTAAGTAACTTCATATATTTGATATTTTTTCGTATTAAAGTGATTTATATGACCTACGTTCCTAAACTTAACAGCACAAAATTTTGCCGACATTTATTTTTATCAATACATACCAATATTTAGAAGTCAGTTATGGCATTACAAGCTTTTTTCGTTAGTGGTATTTGTATGGGAGTCATGGTCAAATATGGTCTGATTCCAAAACTAATTTTATAAGAAAATTTAGGTTGAACTAAAATATATTTGGGCCAAATTTTGCCGAAATACCAACATAATAATATGGTTTATAGGCATAAAGACTATATTAGGCAAAAAGTTCGTATGGGGAGTATGTGTAATTATAAAACCGACCGATTCTCAAAAAAATCGTATAAATCAAATTTCATTAAATTATCTTAAAAATAGCGATTTGTACTTTGCGCAGAAAGTCTATATTAACAGACAACCAGCCAGCAAGACGCACAACTCAGATATTAATTCTAACTGAGCTACCTAAACAAGGGCGGCAAGCGTTTTTTTAAACATGAAAATTCTATTTCAAATACATTTTCAATAAGACAAATCGATATAGCGATTTGTCAAATAGGATTTTCCAGCCGGGTGGTGTCGAATTCGCGTTCTAAAGGTTGTTTTCGTATAAACTTTATGCAAATGAAAAGTTTTGACATACAAAAAACGCTTGCCGCTCTTATTTAGGTAGCTCAGTAAGTCGATCGATATACTACAACAAATATTTGTATGTATTTCATATATCAGCACAAACTCATAACACAGGGTAGTTCACTTAAATAAGATCTATATTAATCATACTAATAAGATTCATATAGAAGTTCAAAATAATGTAAACAAAATAAGATTAAAAATCTCAAATAAATTAATAAAACTTAAATAAAAACTTAAAATAATAAATTCTACTTCCATTTATCTAGGGAAGGTGCAAAATGTTCATTTTCATCTTTTGAATATTTTATTTAGTAAATAAAATTCCTGTAATAGTTTCAGATGACAGTCTGTTTCTCAAACCAGTTTAACAAATGTTAAGGCCGCTAAATATTTCTTAACTAAAGCAATTTAAATCTTACAGCAAACACAAAAAATATTACTTTTTGTAATATTGGAAACATAAATTTCTCCAGGGATTTTTTTAGTATAAATACCTTTTTCCTCCAATAAACTTCGGGTTTTAAATCACTTTGATGCATATTTATCGAAATCTAATTGTTCTTCAGGCGCCAATCACTATCAATCTTTTGGTTCATAAACTGCGGAAATCTTTTTTTTTTTAATAAACAGTGACTTTGTTTGAATATACTGTAAACTTTTTGGATCAACAATATCTTCAATGGAATATGTTTTACCACTGAAACCAAATCCTTATATTATTTGTTTTAATGTGAAAAAATTTCAGATTACATTTGATCTACACCTCAAAAAAATTACTCACGCTCTACCCCCGAGAATAAAAATTACACCAAATTCGGGTAATTACCCACAAAGTGGCAGTACTGATACACTCTCGAAAATTTGTTTGTATACCCACCTCACAATAGTGAAGAGGGTATTATGTATGTGTGCTGTTGTTTTTAACACCTTTAACTAAACCGGTAGACTCAGAATCATTATCTGAGTCGAATTAACGATGTCCGTCCGTTTTGGAGACAATTTGGTACATAGTTTCTATTTGGCACAAGGACCAAGACTATTGATCGGTCTAATCGTTCCATAATTTCACATAGCCCCCATACAATTTTCTTTCCGGAATAGTCTTTGTGCCTATAAACCATCTTCTTATGTCACTATTTAGATAAAATTTGGTCGAAACTTATTAGGTACTAAAATGGATGTCTTAAAGTTAAAATAAATTACTAAATCTTGGACGTAACAAAAATCCTTAGTCCTTTTTAAATAAAATGATACACCTTGGTTTTATTATGCATAATAATAATATTGAGTAAATAAATTGTAGTTAAATAAAAGATTTTTCATTTTTCATATTTTCTTTGTTTTATATGTTTATTTTTTGTCTATGATTTTTCTTCTTTTTTCAGATTTAATCATGTGCGAAATTGTCATACAATATTTGCTAAAAATGTGTATGTGTTTGAAGATATTTACTAAATAGCATGTCTTAAGGCAATCAATTTCAAATAAAATCCTTGAAAAGTAAACAATCATCATCATCGTCATCACAAAAATAAAAAAGAAAAGGACACTCGTTCTTATGCTCCCCTCAGTGTATGAACGTGTATGAGTAAGTAAGTATGGCTTTAAGTAAATAAAACATTACTCATACACTTATAGATTAGAGTAATAAGGATAACCATTTTAATACACACACATACAAACGACCGTTAGGACGGATTATGAAATCTTGGACGCAGTTAACAGTAAATAAAACCAAATGTACCCAACGGTTACAAAATACCATAAAGTTTGAAAATATTAAATGAAATCCTTGGCTTCGAGGCTACAATTTTTTTTTCTTCCTTTTTTAACGAGTATTTCAATTTTATTTTTATGACTTTTTTAGTTTATTCTTTCCTTTGCTTTTCTTGCAATAATTTTCCCTGACCACCACTTGAGTATTTTTGTGGGTGTTTGCTTGGGATGTGTGTGAGTTTTCTTTTTCATCGTATGATATTCTTGTTCCTGCCTGTTTGTTTGTTTTTGTGCGGCGTACAAAATGCGATTTAAATTGTTCAAGCGCAAAAAAATAAATACTCGCACAAAAAAGGACTCACTTTGTACTGGCACTCGTATTAAGTCTGCATGTAAAGATCCTTGACTAATGTGTAAAATTGTGTAAGTAAGACTTTTTATGTTCAAGCAAAAAAAGAAAACCAGATTCTTTGTAGAGCAAAAAATTAAATATTTTTTTTTTTATTATTTATATTTAATTGAAGTGAAACATTTTACAAGGTTGTTGTTTGATGCTTGGAGTGTGCTAAATGTAGCAACTTTATGTAATTCGGATTATAAATGAATGCCATTTGCACTTAAACGAAATTAGGCGGAATTACTTAAGTATAATCGTGTAATTGTAATATAAACTAAATATTTTTGAAATATTTATAGTTTTCTTAAATGGAAAAAATATATTGTGGCAGGAATGTTTATACCCTTCACTACCCTGGGTATAATGTGTTTGTGCCAATGTTTGTAAGGGAAGATAATATAACTCCTGCCAAGGGGTTCTAAGTGCTTTATGCTTTTATCTTGCCTAAACAAGATAAAAAACATAGCTGAAGCTTGCCACTAAAGGGTTTAATTGGCAACACCGTTTAGAATACTGATCGACTTATGGGGCATTTACACGGTGTCTTTTCAGATGTGTCTGTTTTATTCATTCTCTTTTAAACATGCATCCAAAAAACCTATTGCCTTTTAACGATGTCCTTCCAAAAATGTCTGTTTTCATATCTAATTGTCTAATATTAATATACATACAAATTAAAAAAACATGAAAATTCATAAAAACAAACATTAAAACTCGTTTCGTGTCTGTTTGACAACCCCTCTTTCTTCTCTAACCCTGTCGCCTACAAACAAAACAAACGTGTTTGTTAGAAATGTCTTAAAAGACACCGTGGAAACTCCCTCATATCATTACTTTCTGAATCGATTGGCGCATGTCGGTCTATTTAAAAATGTCTTATTGACATCGAAATCCTCATAGCTCCCATACAAAGAACGCGTCCAAAAATCACTTCTACCGCCATAAAAATCTTATAAATCGTAAAGGTGAGTTCAATAACTTTTATAATAACTTTTATGTTATGATAAAATTGTGTCCGGAATTGCCTGTAAGTTTTTCAAAGACCTCATCCAAAAATCACTTCAACAGGAATAAATCTAAATAAATTTTGGCACAAAAAACTTCTTTCATACCCTAAACCACGCACCTCCATTGGAGGTAGACATGCTGAACCAGCAAATTTGTGGTAACATTCATGTGCTTAAAAATAACAACAAAAGCCTTTATCAGCATATCTAATAGGTTAGGCGCCTACGCAATATGCTGCAAGTTCCAAATGTCTTACATTTAATTTATTCTATTGTTTAACGTGAAAATGCCATATAGAGGCAACATTAATGTAATTCAAATTTATTGGCTTATCGGAAGAAATTTTTTCTTTATTCTCTATTGTACACTTCTACTTTACAACTGTATCCTTAGGTCAATATCGTGATACGGTATTTAGTTATGGGGCCTCGGCCTCTAATATTAAAAAAATTCGAAGGGGCCAAAATTTAATTTTTGGAATAATCGCAGCTGCCTGTGGTACGTTAAAAACTTAAATATTCAAAGGGTCTTAATATGTCATTAGTTAAAACTATCAACCCTGCCCTCGACTCATTATCGTTCTCTTAAGTGGCCGACTAACTATCGACTTGTCGGTCGACAGGTTTTACGTTTCCAACGTATTGTCAATTTAATGTTTTGCCACAACAACAATTCAATAAATAAAACGCTAGTTTGAAAATAAGAATCGGCAAAATACATAAATTAAGCCATAAAAACAACTCTGTGCCACAAGCAAATCAGAAAAGAAAACAAAGGAGTAAATAAAAAATAAACAAAGCAGTAAGCAAAAAATATAGAATATAATTTTGTGATACATTTTTTTATAAAACTATATTATTTTATTAGTTTCAAGGCGAATTCATTACAGGTGATAATAAAAGCCCTGCTGATAACTTTTTTTCTTTAGCTTTATAATTGTTGGATGTCAACATTTTGTTTATTATCTTTGTTTCTGTTTTTTTTTCTCGTTTTTTGACATTGTACAATTTTTTACAAAAACAAATTGCTTGTGGTTTTTGTACGAATTGTACTTGTTGCAGTACCGAGATTACCTGATATAAATTCGCCTTGACTATTTTTTTTGTTTAATAAAATATGTTAATTTGAAAAAATATTTGCGGGTAATTTTAAGGCTTAGGCTGGGCTTTTGAGATCTCAGTTAAACTAGGTTTAGTTAATCTTAAAGGAGATTTGTACCGCCATTACCAAGTTTGTATACAAAATTTTGACGGAACAGATAAGTTTTGCTTTAAATGTTGGTCTTTAATGAAATAACAAAAAAAAATTATACTTCGCCGGAAAAATCAGATTTTCAGACTACGATAAACTAATAGCCTATTTCCAATGTGCGAAAGAATTCTTTCGTTCGCTTAACTACATTGAAAACAAAAACAAAGTCTAAAAATTTGTTTTTGTTTTCAATGTATTTATACGAAAGAAAGAATTCTTTCGCACATCGGAAATAGGCTATAAGTTTAAAGTTAATCCACATCTCAAAAACCCGGCTTAATATTATATCACAACTATATATAAAATCGTTTTAAACACAAAGTTCTGTTCTTCACTACCCAGCCACCAAAATAGTGCGACGTCTTCCAGATATCTGAGAGAAACGTCGACAAAAAAAATATAATCGTATACTAATTCTGTCAGATATCTGACCCAAAATATATGAAGTAGTTGACACGAATTCTGGTAGGCATGTCGTGGGGGATTCCGTTTTTTGCCGGCATTTCTGATAGAAATCTAACAGAAATCTAGTGAAAAAGGCATGGGAAATATTGGTGTGTTAGCCGATATTCTAATTGTTTTCTGACAGATAGTTGGAAGAATATGGAATAAAACTCTATTCTAATAACCGCAAAGATTTCTGTAAAATGTCATTTATTTTATTGGATAATAAAAGTTTATAATTTAAAATTTTATATACAAAGAAAAAATTAAAAATTTTCTCTAATCACCAAATTTATACCAAATTCATAATATCAAGCAAATAAGTTTTTGATTTTGCACCTATTACTAAAATTATTATATTGATAACTAAAAATTGGAAATATTTGTTTTCAATACATGATATTTTTAGTTTTAATTAAAAAAATTATCATAAAACTTTGCCTTTTCAAAGAAAGTGTTAATTTATTTAATTAAATATTGACCATTACCAACAACAATTCTACAAGTTTTAATTATTTTATTTTAAACGAAAAAGTGAAATAATATTCTTTGATATTTAATTAATATATTAATAAAAAATTTATTTCAAAGCAAATTAAATATTAATTAAATCAAAATTATATGTTTAATTTTCTTTCAACTAAAAAAATAATTGATTCAATTATCACATTAATTAAATATAAATACTTTTTAAACCATTTTTTTAATTGATAAAAAACTTTTTTCTGTGTACAATTTGTTTAATCTTTTTTTAAATAATAAAATATATAAAATAAAAATATCTTCAACTTTATGAGAATTGTAATTATTTAAAAAACGAAACAAACATAACAACTTAGACACATCTATATAAATTCAATCAGAAATCTATTAGACATATCGGTACATAAATTCCCTCCGTTCCATCCAAGCGAAATCGATCAGAAAGCGGCCAGACAGTACTTTTAATCAATGTCTGACAGATATATGAACGAAGTCTCTAAGAATGAAGTCAGACAACGTCGGAGTATTTTGCTGCCTGGGTAAGCACTTAAATGTAACTTTAAGTGGACATTAGTGTAGGTGTGTAAAGAAATATTTCGTTTAATACATTAATAAAATGCCTCTGTCGACAACCACAACAAAAGTGACTAATTTTGACATTAGTGGTTGCATATTATTTTTAAGTGGTTCGCAAATAAGTTTGTCATTTCATGTGAATCTTTTTTTGATATTCATTTTAGGTCGCATAAACTATTTTTGTTATTAGTCCTTCATTAATTCTAAGCCGATTGAGACATATAGATGTCAAATTGTTTCTAGATCTTCTAGGCTGTTTGGGATTGAATTCCGGCAGAATCGATTCGGTAGGAAAAGAGTTATGCACCCAAATGTGGAACTACCTCCCTAAAAACATAACAAACAAAAACCAACATAAATTTGTGGCGAAATACACCTATTGCCATTAAATTTTAACAAATTTATTCTATAAGGCACCAAATTTCTACTTTCTTCTTTCATAAGATTCAAAATCACTTGAAATGCCGTATATAAAGCACAATCTAGGAAAACACTTTACTACGTCCTTAAACGCAAAACATTATAAAATTGTTGTAAAATTTACATTTCAGTTTGCTAGGACAAGAAATAGAATTTCGTGAAGATAGGTCTATAATTGATCATAGGCCCTATATAAAGCCACTTCTCAAAAATTATTTTAATAAGCCTTCGGATGTAGCAAATTTAAATATTGTGTTAAAACTAAGACGGATGGAACAACTAAAGACACGAATCCGACATAGATTTACTAAAGTTTTAAAAAAATATTTTCTTCAAAATCCCGGGAACAAACTCTAATAACTGCCCATATGTTTAAATTATACGGGCAAAAAAGTAATTTTGCCAAAAATAACCGTGATTTTTTTCAAGCTTCCTGTACGTTGCGATGGAATTCCCCTTCTTCGTTTTATTCGTATTTTGTTCCACTGTTCAAAGGGAAACGACAAAAAACTTGTTTTTAATTCAGGATTACAGAGGTAATCGCGCCGGTCGCTGCAAAAAAAAAATTCAAATCGATGCAACAAATCGAGGCCCCACTGTATATGAATTGTTAAATCGGGGCAGCATAATGCCCCTACAGGATTCGTAGAATGAAAAATTAACACAACATTTCAATCGTTTTGTGTATCTTTAAGAGGCAGGTGCCCCGGTAGGCTTGCTGGTAGTGTGCCAGCATATGAGTAACGGGGTTGCGGGTTCGATTCCCGCCACAGACTCTGGTCTCCTGCAGACAAGCGAAGAGCTGCGAGGGATTAGCGTAGGAATAAAAAAAATAAAATTCTATGCTCAATAATTTTATTTGTTGACATATCTGAGTCTACTTTGTATTAAGATAAATTTGGTTAACATACTGAGTTTAACCCATTTAAGAGGATTATTTCATAAGCTTCCAATATTTTTGCCGATGGAGTTCGGAATTTTTATATTCCCATCTGGGATCTACATAAGTACAACAAATTTGCTTTTAAATTTAAAATATGATGTCATTCTGGTTCTTTAGGAAATAAATAAATGTTCTTCAGATTATTATGTACAATAAATTGTCTTGCATTTGAGCCTGACATTATTTATTCTCCCATGTTCTTTTAGCTGATTTAGTATTTTTTTTTTTTTACTTATTCGCTTTTAGTCCTTACAAGTCCTCCTGCTTTTAGTTGGCAGCCAAGTACAAAGGAATTAAATAAAGAGGATAATTATTAAAGAAACGCCAGAGCTTTTTAAAACACAACTACTTTTATTTAGTTGCTGCAACTGAAACTTATTTATTTCCGTTTCCTTAAGGCAATTGTACTTGTACCTTTTGTAATTTAATTTCTTTTAATTGGAAATAAAAAAAAAGTTTTTACTTATTTTACTTTAAACGCTGTTTTAAAAAGTTAGCAACACAAAAAAAAAATTATGATGGCAGAAACATTTTAATAAGATTGAAATTTAATTTATGATCCTTTTAGAATTTCGTAACAATTTTAAAAGAGAGAGAAAAAAATGAAAATTAACTTTTCGGATTGTTTGACTTTTGTTTATTGTTTAAAATATTTTAAGGTGGCTAATTACATTTAATAAAGTCATAATAAAGTTAACACATTGTTTTTGTTTCTTCTTTCAATTTTTTTCCTTTCCTATTGACGCCGTTATTTTGTGTTTGTTTGTTTGTTTTAACTTCAATAATAATAACAACAACAATAAAGACTGAACCCCTTAATATGACTTTCTAAGTGAAATGAAAATGGGAAAAATAAAATAAATTAAAACAAATGTTTAATTAAGTACCACCATTCCCTGTTAAACATGTGTGAGTAAAAGTGAGCTGAAACACCGAACTCTCTAACTTCAGGGATACTTAGGAATTTTCTATGAAAATTTGTTTCATTTTTAATGAATAATGGCGTAAGTAAGACTTCAGAGAACTAAATGAGCTTGTAATTTATCTATTGTAGATTTCAATGTTTTAAATAGGAACAGGGGTCAAATGCCGTCATTCGATATTGATCGCAGTTACAATACAATTTCAATAGAAATTTCTATCGATTTCGAATATTGGAATTTCGCCCCAGGACTTTATAGGAATTCCCGATATATATATATTTTTTTTTTTTTTTTTTTTGCTACCTACGGCAAAAAACTAATATTCTAGCGGAATTCACCCTTGATAGTAAAGTCCCTTGTAGACCTTGTTAATCTTATAATTTTAGTAAAAATACTAACATTTACAACACTGCAACAACAAAATGTATTAGACTAAAATATACTACGCTGTGGTTGAAAAATCCCACAAAAAGCAGTAGTAAACAAAGTGTGTGAATTTACCAGAATAAAACAGTTGCAGAAACTTTATCTGTCTCTTTCTCTCACTCAGCAAATTCATTAATTTACAATGCATACGAAAAAGACACTCACGCTTTGAAGTATAAAATCGTATTAAATATAACAGAGTTGTACACTTAATACAAAGGGTGAATACCGCTACTATTTCTCATGATGATCATTTTCATTGCCTTGTGGTTCCTTGCTTTTTTTTTTTTTTGTTCAGCAAAAGTGTGCTTCAAGTGCGGGTCTTCCGATTGGGTCCACGTTGTTAAAATAATGCTGCTTTGCTATGCTTCTTTGCTCCATTATATTCTAGAAAGAGGTATTAACCATTCTCTATCTTTTCATCTGGTAAGTCCGATGATTTAGTCGGCGCTATTTTTGCCCATTGCTCGTCTGGGTTAGAGGAGTTTGTGGTATCGGGCTTCCTTGCAGAATTTGATGCGCTGAAATCTTTCTTACTCCTTCAGTTAAAAGAGTTCTGAAATTGTATTTCTTACGTTTATTGTTGTTTGTCTTTTCTGCAAGTATTTACAAGGAAATGCTCTGAGGATACATCAGCGTTACGGAATACCCCAACATCCTATACACATTTTAACCATTACGTCGCCACAGATATGTGATTGATTTGGCTTTCCCCAATTGATCGAATATTTGGCACATGTTTTAAGAAAGAGTTCGCCGTTTACAGTGCGGAATCCAGGGACATGTCGTCCCATTTGACGGGACGACGGGTAATGACGGGCAATGACGGATTCGAGCATATGCGGGCATTCAAATCCTCCATGAGTATTACTATAACGTCTCCAGGAATGTTCTAAAACGTCTTGTAAAGTTCGTCGTTGAATTTTTCTTTGGCATCCATCTCGCTCACATCTGCCGGTGCATAACATTGCAGAAGGGAGATAACACAGCTAGTAAAAGTGTTTCGTAGCGTTCCACTTAGGAAGTACCCGACGACGTGCGTATGCGGTTTATCTTTATTTATAATACTAAAATTCACTAAACATTCGCTTTGCGTATTCGTGAAGTAGCCGCCGCAATTCTAACGCATTTTGCTTATTGCGATGATAGAAAGGTTTAGACGGTGGGCCTCTGCCGATAGCTGCGAGAGTTTACCAGCTTTACGTTCCATGTAGCAAATCTTATCCGGGAACGTACTGGAGCCGTTTTTGTTATGTTATATCTTTTATGTGTTTGATTAGTAATCTGTAGCATTCAGCCGCAGTAGGTGGTTGGTCTAAGTCTACCGAAATTGGTATTAGGGCTGCTATTTTTGAAGTATAAATGTGGTTGTTGGCCCACCGTCGGAGGCTGGAGCCTCGTTTATGTTAACAGAAGAAATCGCGGGAAGGTTAGGTGGACATTTGGTTTGTAGAAGGCGGTACATTGCGCACTACGAATCCATTATCTTTCTTCAGTATATTATAATTAACAAAAATCTTTGGAGAATTATGTTTCAAAATTTGTTTTTTAACGGCCATATTCATAAAAAATTAAACAGGCTTAAAACGTTAAAATTTGGATTAAAAATCATAAAACAGTTCAAAAAATAACCACAATACTAATTACACTGTGAAAGAAACTTACACTTTTTTTCGTGACAAGCTGGGCACCTGACGTTTTAACATAATTCGGGTACGCTGAAT
This sequence comes from Pollenia amentaria, assembly GCA_943735925.1. Classification (NCBI taxonomy): domain Eukaryota; kingdom Metazoa; phylum Arthropoda; class Insecta; order Diptera; family Polleniidae; genus Pollenia; species Pollenia amentaria. Next base: position 67,863,614 of record OX031007.1, on the reverse strand, counting down.
CCAGTGGTGGCCGCGGTTTTTTAAGATTGGCTCTGGTTTTCGAGATATACCGTTATTTCGAAAATGGAGGAGGTTGCACAACATATGTTCGCGTGACTCAAAAATGCTTTAGTGTATTGAAAAAACTTAAAAAACCGACATTCCGCAATAACATTTCCTTTAAGAAAAGTAAAACTTCTTTCTAATATCCGTAGTCGTTTTAGAAACATAATTTTTTTTTTTTTTTTTGGAAAAAATAATTTTTTTAACAAAATTTTGAAATTTTTGTTTTCTAAAAATTCATAGCTGCTATGCTTCTAAGTTTTTGCAGACATATAAAAAACGAAATTTCAAACAAAACAAGCCATAAATTATTCAAATCTGTCTGCAACTTTTGATTTTATTCAGAAAAGCCGACAAATTTTAATTAATTTAAGAATTTCATTAAACGCAATATTTGTATGGGAGCCCCCCTAACACAGGGTCTCCTCCACCAGAGATCATATCTGAGAGAACGTCGGCAAAATGAGAGAATACATTTTTTCATGTAAATCTTAATATTAAACAAGGGGAACACGTATCTTATAGGATTTCATAATCGACTGACTTCGTACAGTAAACTTGTTTCGTGTTTATTCTTTTTTTTTAGTTTTTTGATTTTTTAATTCAAAATATTGTTTTTTTTAACACTTTTCAAAAGATTCTCACTATTTTCATTAATAAATTACACATTTCAATAATGGTGGCTTATTATTTTGTATATGTGTGTATGCATGTGTATTTTTGATAGCTCATCTTATAAGATAGTTGTTATAAGATTTCTTATAACAACTGTCGCATAACATTTATTATAATATTAATACTAACACTATTTGAGAGTCCACACGTAAGATCATACTCTCTGCGATTGAATTTGACTTTTGCTAATACAATAATCTTATATCTTATCTCAGGTGGAGATAAGGGATGGTAATAAAGGGAAAGTATAATTTGAGAAAATGTTAAGATCAAAAAACTAATGAAAGTCCTGGACATTTATGGGACTTTTTCTTCAATATATTTCTAGTCTGCATTGAACGTTTTGTATGGAAGCCCCCTTAAGGAATGGAGATAGCGGGTGGGTATGTTAGAAATAAATGATTGAGATGAAAAATAAAGTGGAGTTGGTCATACATTTGACCCATCTAGGCGCTGCAGGGGCCAAACAATAATTATTGTTAGCAGCTAAGGCACGAAGCTCTATGTTTACATTTGTCCTTCAAGTTGTGCTGAAAAAGGTCAACGAGAAAAAAGAAAGACAAAAACATGAAAAACAGAAAAATGTACTTTGGACTTCAAGAAAAATTCTTGTCAAAAAGTATGAAAAAAAGAAGAAAGGAGGAACATTTAAATCAATTAAAATAGATAATCATTAAAAAACAAATTTCGGTTTACGAATTTGGTTTAAAGATTGATGTTTGGCTATTGACTGCCAGCCGCCTTCAATGGCGGTAAGGGTAAAACGGCAGAGTCCTCTGAAGAGATAAAATGGTTACTATCGAAATGCGTCAGGGCTACCATTTTAATTAATTTCATGTTGTAAAATTCCTTCCTTCATAAAAATAATTTAATAAAAATTAAATTTAATGAACTTTAGCCTAATTAAAAATATGAAAATTTGGGCTAAACAACAATGAAACAATTTGACAAAATAACCACAATACTAATTAGTAATCAATTTTGTTAAAAAAAATTTGTATTTTCAAAGAAATCTTTTACAAAAAAATTGGACTTAACAAATTGTTTGACGTGTAGGGAACTTAAGGTAAAAAATTCTGCAAACACTGCTCTCTAGTCTCATATTCATTTGGACAAACGTTATCGGTGAAATTCGAGGATAAGGTGTTTGTTTAACTATAACTTGCTAGCGACTTTGAGATTATTTTAAAACAATGATAAATCACAATACAACTTTTTACGCCTTCCGTTGCTACTTTGCTATTTGCCGTATGTAAGTCTACACAAACTCATGTATTTAACACAAATTAACATTACAAAAAAAAAAAGGATTGATAGGCAAGAAACCGCTTTATCCGTTAGCTAGAAATTTAAACCAATAACACCAGCACCACCGTAACTCACATCATCTCAAACCCAGAGAACTTTTAAAATTTGTCATCCCCCAACCCACTACCAACTTTAGTCGTTACTTGTTTACTGAATTAAAACTGTTTCCTCTTTGTATGATGATGTTTGTAAATAAGAACTCAGTCACAACTCATACTCTTAATTTTTCTGCATTCTTTTTCATGACTTCATTATCAGCAACTTATTGGTCTAGAATAATTTTTTATACTCGTACGATTTGCTTTTTTCCAGAACTGTTGACGTTGAACTTGTAACGTCTTGAGGACGTTTGTACAAGAAAGAGCATTAATTTATTCAAATTCTCACCCCGCACTAGTCCTTTACTTCATACATTGTATGTTCGAGTACTTTTCATTTTTTTCGCTTTTGTGTGCTCTTTTGTTTGTTCGGTTGTTAGTTTGTGAAAGTGTTTACAGTCCTAGATTTTCGCTCCATATGGCCCATAAAAAAAGGTTCTGTATGACTGATTCCCACTTGAACCAGTTGCAGCCAGTCGTTTGGCGGAGAAGTGATTGTACGAGTAGATGTAGACGTGTGTTTATTTTCATTTTCCAACGACAAGGGTAGTGATAATTTATTCATACACTAAAATCACCCTAAAAAGTGAACTTTTTTTTAGATTTTTTTCCCTGCTACATTTATATTTAGCCCATGTTAAAATTTAATTTTACAAAAAGTAAATTGTTGTAGCTGGAAATTCTATTTAATAATTATGTTTGTAAGTGTTGAACTTGGTTTCGGTGAACGTTGAATATGAAATTTCATTGTTACTCTAATGGAAAAGACATCCTTATATTCCATTTAAAATTATCCAGATATTAAGGACAGATATGCTTACAGCAATAGCAGAGTTATTTAAGTATATGCACAGTTTCTTAACTTGGGATATGGAAAGTCGACTGTTCCACATTTGTTGACCAGATTCAGAGAAACGGCTTAGGTTAAAAATTAGCCAGTTACATAAAAAAGGAAGTTAAATCGGCTAGAAATACCTCCGCTATCCATAAAATTGTACAGGAGAAACCGTAAACGTTTTAGCACGGCTGACAAGTGGTTCAAAAGAACGAAACAGGGTGCAGCATTTCTAGTGCCAAATTGGACACTTATTATCAAATCTAATCTATCGCAAAAGTAAAGTGCAAATGTCACAAATATCGCCCGACAACTTGTTATGCGCATAGAACTAACTAGCTTTCCCTCAACAATAAATTTCAGTGTTTTTATCAAAAATAGAAAATTGGGTATTTAGCACGTCATAGAGAAATCTTATAATTAATAAATTTTGTATTCCCGAAAATAATTTTTGACTTTTTATTTTGTTTGTCTTCTTAAGTTGATGGCTTAAAACTCAACTTCTTCTGTTCCACTCCTTGTGAAGCAAAATACTGTCCAAACATGATTTGCTTCCTTCCAGATACGTGCAGCTTGTCGTCAAAACGGGAGGATTTAACAGACGTCTGTGATCTCCTGGGAGAATGGTCCTTTCCTTTAATGTTTTTTAATTCAAGTTTTTTGTACGAAATGCTTTTGCAAAGAAGAACTAAGTTAAGCCTAACACTCCTTGCTTGACTAAGCACAGGCGTAGACTTCCTGGAAGCTTATGAGAGCTACCGTTGATAATTAAAGATTGCTCAGCCACTATCGATTTCGCACTATCCTGCCATATTAGCACAATAATCTGTCTGTCCCTATTCTCGGAATAAGTAGAGTTGGCCGAAGAACAGTTGTATCGTTGTTAATATCATAAAGTCTTATATAACATCATTGCCCGGTGTTCACCCGCCCCGAATGATTGGAGGTCGTGAGTCTTCTTAGTTTGCTACAATGCCAAGGATTGAATCTGGAGTTTACCAGGTTTAAGACGATCAGTTCCGTTAACTTCCGTGCCCAACGCTGAACAACAACAACATATTCCAGGTTATTGTTGACCAAGAAACATCGAAATATAATATCTTCTAATATGGATACTTAGGATATTCAGGTTAAGAATTAAATTGGATCCATATAAGAAACTGATTTGATATCATATCGACCCCCTTTTTTCGAAACGATCGTAAGTCCTAATTCATACGTTGCAAGTCTTATGGATAAGCTTATAACATTTTCTTCTTTGAATCACACACGTATGTGTGCGTCTTCTACATTACGAATAAAAAAACAAAACGTATATGACGAGTACATCAAGATGAGTACTTGTTTCTTTTCCCCTCGTCTCTCTCGCCAATAAATAAGCAACAGTGATGCCAACTTTTTTGGAGCAAAAAGCACTTTAAAATATAAAAAAGCACTAAAAGGCACTATTTCAAGCAAAAAAAAAGCGTTAAAAAGCACTAAGCCATTTTTTTTAAATTTAATCGATAATTGAACACAAAATAATTTAACAAATATTTGAAAAAAATGGCGACGGCGTTGTCGGAGCACCATTTTCGTACATAACTTTATTTTGGATCATCAGAAGTTGGGTTTGAATTGGGTTATAAAACTGTTTTAAGTAATAATTTGATTTTTTATAAGTTTCATTTGAAAAGATTTCACTGCAGACACTAAGTGATAGAGTGTAATCATTACAGCATGACTTATGGCGAGGAAGTTCAAATTTAATGTGAGAAATTGAGTTAATAGAGTTCAAGGATAATCTGTTTCGAATTTTGAATTTACTTCCGCGTTAGAGTATGACAAGCTCAAAACTCTTAATACAAAATTAGACAAATCTAAAAATGGCTTTTGTCCTATTGAATCTTTAAAATCGTTGACTTCTATCCAAAAAGATCTGTTCGTTGTTAATTTTTCCATTTACAATTCTTAATATTTTCCAAGCAAATTCTTTAATAAAATATGTAAAGAAAACAATTACATCGTTTTTATTAACAATCGATGTGAGATTTACAAAACAAAGCAGGATTGCAGAGTACATGAAACTGAGTACTTCTACCCAATCTTCTCACCTCTCTCACCAATAAATTCAAAAATTGCTGCAACAAAAACTGCAAGTCTGGGCGATGCCTTTGTAGTGAGCTTACCTAATAAACAGTTGGTATATAAAAGAATGTTTTTCAGTTAACAAAATTGTTACTCCATAATTAATTTAATAAAATTGTAGGAAAAAACTATAAATTGTAAAAAGCACTAAAGGCACTAACGTAAAATTGAAAAAGCACCAAGTTAGTGCTTTTACTTAGTTTGGCACTAAAGAAAAAATTTTGGTGTTTCGAGGCATCAAAAAGCACCATAAATAGTGCCAAAAGCACTAAGTGGGCATCACTGATTAGCAAGCTGATCAATAAGACTTGCATCGTATAAATTGGGACTAAACGCCAATACACGAATTTTACAGTAAAAGCGTCTTCTAATTATTTTAAAATCTATTCGGAAAATCAAAAATATTTTTGTGCACGATTATAGATGTTTGTCCAACACGTGTATGACACTGTTGAAATTTTAAACATCGGGCTAAAACTTGGGATTGGTTTTAGTTGTTGTAATACCCAAAGTGTCCTACTTTGGGAATCCATAGAGGCCCTCGTGATCCATATATCCCAAATTCTAAGCTGGAATAAGCATTTGGAATTTTATTTTAATCGGACTAAACGTTTACAAAATCCAGAACTGCTTCCATTTGTTTTCAAAATCTCTAACATGACTTACGATTAAATCGAACATTTAGGATGGATATTACATAAAATTTTAATTTCAATCATAAAATGTTTTTATTTTTTTTTTTTTTTCAAAATATCGATTACGAACATTTCACGAAAAGCGTTTGGTTGATATGTTGGCTATAACTAATTTCTTAAGGGAGTATAATTGTTTATTTAAGTATAAATCTATGGTCACACTTATTAATTTTTTGACCAAATAAGCGTAACCACTAATTTTGTAAATAGTTAGTGTCATTGAACATGGTCTAAATATCACACAATAAAACTCATTATACTGCTAGACATAACAAAAAAACTATTTTAGTATTGAAATTATCAGCCATGTCAAATAGTACAATTCCGTCCAGAAACGCAATTCATTCCGTATTTTGGTGCTTCAGAAAATTACGAAAAAACCTTGCGGAATGAAACCATTTTTGTTTTCATAAGCACAATGGGAGTTTTCTGTATCTTAAAGGCCAAAAAAACTATCAATATATATTTTCTATCAATAAACAAATATGTTTTCTTCGGATCCGAACGGAATTGTACTCTGTGACATGGCTGTATATTTTAGTTTACCTGTTGGTCACGTTTTTTGCCTTGCGTGACCGAAGCTTAAGTCTACAATTTAATTTTTTTCAAGTTATAAAATTAATCAATTGCCTAAATAATTGTAGTTATATTGCCAGGGTATATCACAAATAAGTAGCTTTAATCAGCCTAAAAATTTGCATACTAAGGCGAAAACTTTCAGAACCAGATTCTAAGTATTATGGTCTCCGCCAGTATTCCATTTGAGTTTCCTATGGTTTTCCATCAGTCTGAAATTTTAACCGTGCTCCACCAAGTCACAAGGAGTTATATATGGCTCTCCACCAAACAAACATTTAAAAAAGTTAGGATTAAAACGAATGCATAACGGTAAACCCGGAGAAACTGTAACTCATTACACTAATACGATGCCAAGCCATAAGACAATACGGAAATAAAAGGCCAAACTCACAAAAAGCAGACAAAGAAGATCGGCCTGATTGCCCTAAAAAATAATGACAACGTCACGAGGGCTGCTTTCCCGCCCAGAGTAATTTTAAGAATGTTAAATCTTTTTAGATGAAATTTGTGATAAATTGAAACAGGTCTAGCTAATGTAAATATTTTTATTTTGGATTTATAAAAAAAAATTGTTGCCAAGGAAAATTTAATTTCAGAAGAATAATGGCTAATTTATTGGCAACACTTTCCTCATCTCCTAAAATGTCATGGTCCCATAAGGTTCCATGAGCGCCAATCTCACATAAGATTTTTATGCAATATGTATAACAAAAAAACCTTCTCCTGTAAAATTGTGTTTTTGTCGCTTAAGCTTTTTTTTGCGGTAAGGACTCGATATATTTTATAGAAATGAAAACATCTCCCCATCTCATCAGAGTAAACACAATTTGATATTTTATGTTCGAAAGCAAAATTTTGTAATACAGCTATTTTTGAAGCCATCACTAAACATCACTTTTAATTTGATTATATACAGGGTTATCCATTTTTCGGTTTCAAAAATAAAGTTACATATAAAGCTATGAAACTTTTATTTCATTATAATTCTTGGAGCTTGTCTTTACGTACGAAATACAATGGCACTTAAATAACCGCTTTTAGATTTGATGGAACAATTGATCTTTTGGGGTAGTTGTCGACCACTTTGCCCATTTCGGGTCGTATCTCGGCGATAACTTAAAAAATTTTGGTTTTCAAAAGGTTCAACGTTAGGGGATTATCAGTGTAGACACGGTCTTTACTGTAGCCGCAAAAAAGAGTATAACCGCGTTAAGTCGCATGGTGTTGGTAGCCAATTGAAATTCCGCGGTATGTATCCCATTTCTGCATTTCTCGCATCGTAAAATTATCTACATGAAACAAGTGAATTGAAACAAAAACAGTGCAAAATAAAACAAAAAATGGTTTTTCTCTCACGAGTGTTTCTGTATCTATATTTTGTGAAAATTATCTGTCATTTAAATAATTTTTATTAATTTTTGGAAGGATGTGAGAAAAAGTGTTTCTGTAACAAGATATATGTAGCCGAAATTATCCCAAAAAAAAGTAGTTATATACATAACGTCACATAAAATGCAAAAGAGCGTAACAACAAAAAAAATTCGATATTGAGTTTTTGATTGATTTTTGTTCAGATTTTTAAATTACGTGTTTACAAAGACACGGTTTTTACTGTAGCCCACAAAAAAAAGTATAAAAGAGTCAAATCGCATGATCTTGGTGGTCAATTGAAATTCCGCGGTCTGCATACCTTTTCTGTATTTCTCTCATCGTACAATTTTCCGCATGAAACAAGTGAATTGAAACAAAAACTGTGCAAAATTAAACAACAAATGGTTTTTCTCTCACGAGTGTTTCTGTTTCTTTACTTTGTGAGAATTATAATTCTTAAAAATAATAATAATTATCTGTTATTTAAATAATTTTCCATTAATTATTGGAAGGATGTGAAAAAAAGTGTTTCTGTAACAATATCTTGCGAAAAATTTCACACAAGAACTGGAGCCCAAATTATCAGAAAAAAGTAATTATATGCATATAGTCACCTAAAATGCAAAACGGCGTAAAAACCAAAAAATTCGAAATAGAGTTTTTGATTGATTTTTGTTCGTTGTTTTAAACTATGTGTTTACAAAAAATTTAAGATCCCTGCAATCAAAAATGGCAAAGAAATTCAAACGCTAAGTACACCATGTTGTTATTGATTTTGTTAAGTGTTATGCTTTTCCTGTAAAATAATAAAAATTGTTTTTACGCCCTTTTGCATTTTAGTTGAGGATAAACACATGAATGAATGTGTATTATTTTTTAATTTAAATAGAAAAGAGATAGAATTTAAATGAAGAATTTAAATGATAAAATAAATAAAACACAATTGTTATATTTTGTTTTTTAAATATTTTTGTAGCCTTTCATTGTTGTGGTTTTATTATAGAGCAATTCCATATGAAAACGATCAAAATTGGCAAATTTTTGGACGACCCCTCTCCGATTTTAAAATAAATAGTCTCAATCGATTGCCCAGCAAAAAATAATGTACCTACATATTTTTTTTTTTTTTTTATGGTGACTGGTTTAGTGGTGGTGTACACCACTGTCATGTGACAAAATTGAAGAATTCTTCATAAGGGACCTCATTGAAAGTTGTTTAAAAAAAACACTACTAAAGCGATCGCAACGAGTGATAGCTCGTTGGAAAGGTATTGAATCAGGCTTTAATTGAAAAATAAAATTTTCCTAATTTTTCTTAGAAATTTACCTTTAAATTTTCCCAAGAAAATTAAATTTTCCGATTTTCCACAGAAGCTCCTAAATTTTCCGGCTAATTTTTTTTTTTTGGATTCCTCATAATTTTTGCTTTAAGAATCAGCAATAAAAAATGGGCCCCGACTCCTTGTTTGGACAGGAGAAGAGCATTTAAGAGACCACCTTGTTAAAAATACATTTTAAAAATTATTTTACAGTTAAAAATACATTTATGAAGAAAAAATAAATTTTTTTTTAAGAGCCCCAAGTTGAGTGTGTAGTAAGTATGGTCTGCCTGCCTTCACAAGATCGGCCATAAATCCATGGATAATAGCAGCTACAGGTCATAAAATGTTTTGTAAATTTTTTAAATTACCAGGTAATAAATATTTCGCCTAAAATGACACGTGCAGAAACAAGTCATAAAACACGGATTTTCCATAAATATGGCGAAATATTTATTACCTGGTAATTTAAAAAATTTGCAAAACATTTTATGACCTGTGGTCGGCTTATTGGCAGTAACCAATTAAGTCCCTTTTAAAAAACATTTTATGACCAATAGTTCACGCAAATTTTCCTATTAAAGAAAAGCAAATATCGCTTATTTTTTTTTACCTATTTTTTACCAAAAAATAAATATAAATACTTCACACACTCTGAGTCAAATTTCAGTTGAATACTAAACGTGAAAGTGTTAAAGTGTTTTTTTTTGTAAAGTAAAGAGTGAAGCTGTAAAGACAATTTAAAGTAAAATGAATAAATTTTGCTGCAATCCGTTTAACAAGAGTGGACATCGTTCGAAAAAGATAAAAGTATTAAAATTAACTGGTGTTTCGAAGCGATACATGAATGAATTAAATATACAATACGGTGAAGAAGCAGAATTCATTTGCCCCAAGTGTAAAATCGATTTGTCTCAACAAGCAAATGCATTGAAATGTTTCATCTGATAGTGAGGCAGACATTCCGATGGTCAATATGTCTTTGAGTCCTTTGAATGAGGCTATTACCACTTTAGGTGAAACGCCTATTAGAAAAAGAAAGTTGCGAAGTGAAACATACAGGAAATAGAAAAAAGGCAAGGTTATGAGTGCAATCGCGACAATATTTGATGAAGGCTCTGATAACGAATGCAGTCAAGCAGATGACGTTGATGACGGCAAACAAATGATTGAGCAGTTGAAAAGAAAATTCAATTTAGCGACCACTTTTCCGGAGAAATATCTCATTTTATCTGTGCTGCCTCAATCATGGTCTATACGCAAGATTTCTGAACAGTTTCAAACATCTTTTTACATCGCGAGAAGAAGCAAAGAATTAGTTCGACAGAAGGGCATATTGGCGACTCCCACCAAGAAATTTAGCTCAAGGACCCTCAGCGAAGCAACGGTGAAATTGATTCAAGATTTTTACTGCAATGATGACAACAGCCGCGCCTGCCCAGGTACACGTGACTATGTTATCACACGTGAAGATGGAGAAACAGTACACAAGCAGCGCAGATTATTATTATGTAATCTATCCGAAGCATACCATCAGTTCAATGAGAAATACCCAGCAGAAAAAGTGGGATTTTCTAAGTTTGCCATCCTACGACCAAAAGAATGCGTGCTGGCATTAGACAGGCACGGAACGCATTCAGTCTGCGTTTGCATGTTTCATCAAAACATCAAATTAATTTTCTTTCCATGCAAAAAATTGAAAGTATTCCACGGTGAAATTGAAACATATAGGGACCTCCTGTCGAAGTCGTTGTGCGCATACCCCACGGAAAATTGTCATCTGTCCAAATGCGACAATTGTCCGAAGATTGACGAGCTAGAGCAATATTTGGCGGAAAAGTTTGAACAGCTGTTAATTCAGGAGGTGCATTTCAAACAGTGGATAATTAGCAGCGGCAAATGTTCCCTTGAGACCGTGGTAAAGCAGATTCCGGAATTCATCGAGGAATTCAGATTCAAGTTGAATGAACTGAAGGCGCACCATTTCATATCCGAGATGCAATCGAAATTTCTAAAGGAAAGTAAGGAGAAATTAGCCCAAAATGAATTCATTGTGATAAGCGACTTTGCCGAGAATTACACTTTTCTCGTTCAGTATGAAATTCAGGCTTATCACTGGGCAAACGACCAGTGCACGGTGCATCCTTTTTGCATTTATTTCAAAAACGAAGATAACGAACTACAGACCGTAAGCCTTGTTGTTGTCGCGGAGAGTTTAGCTCATAATTATGTGTCCGTTTATTTATTTCAAATGAAACTGTTTGAATTCTTAAGATCAAAATTCGATGCAATCGACAAAGTAACGTTTTTCTCAGACGGCGCGGCTTCTCAGTACAAGAATAAAAAAAAATTTTACAATCTTTGCATAATTGAAGAAGAACAAAACTGCAAGGTCGAGTGGCACTTTTTCGCGACGTCCCACGGTAAGGGCCCATGCGATGCGTTAGGGGGAACCCTAAAACGCATGGCGACTAAGGCAAGTTTGCAAAGGCCATATACTGACCAGATCTTAAATGTACAACATTTGTTTTCGTGGATTCAAAGCAAGGAAATTGCCATTAACACAGTTTTATGCACTCAAAAAGAACACGATGCCATGGAGCGACGAATTCAAAACAGATATAATAATGTCAAAACTATAACTGGAACGCAAAAGTTTCATTGCTTCATACCAAATATTTCTGATATGTCAATTAATGTAAAGCGGTACTCTTCGTCTGCCGACGTGCTAAATTTAAAGTTACTTTAATTTTATAATGATGCCAAGACAATTGAAATTTTTAATAAATATTGTAATTAAGTATAAGCAGCAAAATAAGAAAGATTTTTTCTTCATAAATGTATTTTGAACTGTAAAATAATTTTTAAAATGTATTTTTAACAAGGTGGTCTCTTAATAAATTAGCCGGAAAATTTAGGAGCTTCTGTGGAAAATCGGAAAATTTAATTTTCTTGGGAAAATTTAAAGGTAAATTTCTAAGAAAAATTAGGAAAATTTTATTTTTCAATTAAAGCCTGATTCAATACCTTTCCAACGAGCTATCACTCGTTGCGATCGCTTTAGTAGTTTTTTTTAAAACAACTTTCAATGAGGTCCCTTATGAAGAATTCCACCACTAAACCAGTCACTATAAAAAAAAAAAAATATGTAGGTACATTATTTTTTGCTGGGCAATCGATTGAGACTATTAATTTTAAAATCGGAGAGGGGTCGTTCAAAAGGTGATCGCTTTCATATGGAATTGCTCTATATTTATTTCTTTCGTTGACGATTCGCTTGTATTTGACAACTAATTACTGGAAATATTCCAGTTAAAACAGAATCTGTGTTGGCTGTTCCCGCATTCAAATACAGAAACACTTTTCTCAAAATTCGAGAAACGATGAAATTTTTTGTTTCACACTTCATGTTTTTACGATATTTTAAATATTTTCGGCAGTGCACACATTGCAATGATGCACAGGCCTGACCACATCTGTAACGCTGCTTGATTATTTCTTTATTTTCTTGCCAATTTCTCGCACCAACTATGACATAGTAATGCTCGAAAAGTCGCCATGTTTGAACCATCACCTTTACTGTAAGTTTAAACTATTTTTTCGCGTTCTTCAGTTGTTAAACAATCCATATTCGTAAATGGCAAACGTTTCACTTAATAAATTAAACTTTAAATGACAGATATTTAACAGCTAACAGCCTTGCCAGACCGGCGTTTTTGAAACCACTTAGCGGATAACCCTATACAAACATACACTTACATTTATACCAACGCACTCTCAGCAAATACATTTATTTATATAAAAAATTACACTTTCATCTACATTTAGCAAAAATGACACATGCTCGCTTTCATTTTCCTAATTTATTTGTTTCAAACTGTTTGGAGGATTTCGTATCTCGTTTCCGTTGTCATACGATTTTTTTTGCTTTCCTGATTATCAATTATTATGAGTTAAATTTCTCTTGATTATAGAGTCCTTGGCTGACATTTGAATTTATCTTAATGTTATTCATATGGGTATGCATGTGTAGGGATGTGAGTGTCCTTGCAGTTAAAAACATTTAATATTGTTAGAACGAAGAAAGGAACAATAAAATAGCAAATGAAGGATAAGATGGCTTAACACATAGAAGAAGAAAATAATGAAGGCCTTTAATTAAATTGTAAGATTGTTAAATGTGGCTGGCTTTATTTTCTACTTTTTATTTCTTTTGAAATATAAGTAAAAGTATGAGTGTTGCTGTATATTTGTATCCTTAAGAAATTTGTTAATTATATGTGTGTGGTTATCGTTGTGTTGTGGCATTTTTCTTGTGTTTCAAGGACCACAGAGTAAAATTAGAAGCATTTCTTCATATATGATTTCCTTGGTAACTTTAATATTGTAGGCATCTTATTTTATAAAAATAGACTTTATTGAAGTTGTCGGTTAATTTTATAATTCATAAAATTGTTAAATAACCTCATTAAAGGGTTCACATTTTGACAAAATTTTATGTGATATTTAATCAAATTAAAAATAAAATGTTGACACAAAGTGAAATGAAGTGTGCATTAAATTGGAATAGTTTATGCTAATGGTAGAGACTATATTAACAAATTACACAGGGCTACATAACAACAAAATTTGTCAGACTTCTGTCAATTATTTTTGGTTAAATTGAGAGTGCTGATGATTACTATGCCATCGAAAGAGATTTTTGCGTAGATTATTAATCTAGAAGTAAATAAAGGTTTGGAGGGCCGTTGCTGAAATACTGACCCAATAATACAAAAAATAGTGCAAATTAACTACAACTAGAATATTATTTGTAATTGTGTTTGTAACTCTTTATAAATAAAAAATTCTACAAATTATAGATGTCAGTGTATCTTTAAAAAAACTGGTAGGGAAAAACGCCATCGCCTTCACCAAATAAAAACACATAAGTTCCAGATATTATAATTTCCGAAAATTTAAAAAAGCTACACTTTGTTGTGGTGTGTTATATTCTTTTCACAATAAAAAGCAAAAATCTGCCTGCTAGTAGTGTAGAGTTCAATTGTCTCTGTTTGACTGGGACTTTTACATTACAAGTCCTTTGGGTTGGATAGTAAAGTACCTCTAATATCATAGAACACCTCTTATATCCTCATACAAATTTTCAAAGTACATTGATATAAATAAACTGCTGTAAATTTGCGACAGAATGCCAACGATTTATTTCTTCAAAAGATTTGCGTGAAACAAAATAATTTGAATAATAAGAAAAAAATATATGTATATATTTATATATGAATAATTTCTGACAAAAAATCCTTAAACCATAAGAAATACTCCTTAAGCCTCTTTCACACTATAATACTGAGTATTACGACATGTCAAAAACTCACATTAATTTTAAACGATTAATAATGTGAAAACAATTTTTTATGAAATGTCAAACAACTCCGTAAAGAAATTCCTCTTACCATTTTTTTTTTTTTCAATATTTCTAAACGATAATATTTTTCATTTCATTACAGCTGCATTTTTATAGAAGAATATGAAGAAAATCAGAAATGGAAAATTTTAATTTTGCGCTCAAACTTTCACTACTGTATTTTTCTAATATAAAAATTTGAAGTGATCAAAACTAATATAAAATTATAATTGCTTTTAAATTTTAAAGGAATCACTCATATTTGTGGAAAAAATTCATTGAATATGGTACACAGTACAGATTTAGTACAGGAAAAAATTACATTCATATCAACCTTAATGAAAATAACAAGAATTTGCGGGAATAATCGGAAGAAAAATTATTAAATATTAAAGAAATATTGCATTTTATGTTATTACCATCTCACTTTTATATATTTTCTAATATCTATTATAAGCGCTCATAAAACAAAAATTTAAATATTTTTTCATACTGAACAGCTGTTTATATTCTACAAAGAGTACTATTTTTGTTTAAGTTTGATAGTGTAGTTTTTTTGACAATCAGTAGCTCGTTTCTGTATTTCTCGCATCGCAAATTTTCTCATATTAAGTGTGAAACAAAAAATTCCATCATTTCTCGATTTGTGAGAAAAAAGTGTTTCTGTATTTAAATGCGAGAACAGACAACACAGATTCTGTTTTAACTGGAATACTTCCAGTAATTAAGTGTCAAATGCAAGCGAAACGTCAACGAAAGAAATATATATAATAAAAATAAGGCTGCCAGATTTAAAGATTTATCGACATTTTGACGATTTTATTTGTTCCAAAATTGGCAAAGTGACAATTTGCGGATTTTTTTCTAGTGACGATTCAGTCTTTGAAATAAAACAATTTTAAATAGTTTTATATGTTTGTGTATTAGGCACCACAGAAAACCGATATCTTTAAAAACAAGGCAGATTAAAAAATGTATCGGCAAAAGCAAAATTTCGAACGGAAACTGTTTAATTTTTATTTGCTTGGATTATTTAATACATTTGTTTGTGTGATCAAAAGATTAAACTATTACCCCATTTTTCAGTCAATGCACTTTAGGAAATTTTTGCCTTTTACTTTGCCCAAAAGTGCTTATTTTATTTCAGTATGATATTTTGTCACTCCTTTGTGTGATTTCTGCAGGGAAAAATAACAATCTGAAATTTTAAACTCTTATCGGATTAAGGAAAATAAAATAAATAATTTTATTTAAATAGACCTCAAGCTTATGTATGTATAAAATATGTATTTTACCCATGAACTTAATGTTTTTTTTTTTTTTTATTATGTGTTTTTATGATAAAAATTTGTGATTATATGATAAAAATCGAAAAAAAATTCGTCAAAATTAATTTTAAATTGTCCGAAAAAAATAGACGATTTTTTTATTTTTTCTTAGGATATTGACGTTTTTTTCACAAATTTATCTGGCAGCCATGCATAAAACAAACACTATGAAAGGCCAAAAAAATTTAAATAACAAAATATAACAATTGTGTTTTATATACTTATTTTCATCATTTAAATTCTTTCTTTTAAAATAAAATAAAATAGTACACATTCTTGTGTACATACATACATAATTTGGGCTCCATTTTTTTAAATTTTGTTTTCTCGCATCAATTTCAAATATGACTTATTTTGACAGTTCTTGTGAGAAACTTTTTGCAAAATATTGATACAGAAACACTTTTTCTCACATCCTTCCAATAATTGCTGGAAAATTATTTAAATGACAGATAATTCTCGCAAAGTAAAAGTACAGAAACACTTATGTGAGAAAAACCATTTTTTGTTTCATATTGCACTGTTTTTGTCATAATTCACTTGTTTCATGCGGGAAATTTTACGATGCGAGAAATACAGAAACGGGCTACAGGCCGAAAATCATTGGATTTGGTGAGAGCAAAAATCTAAAGATTTGTAAACATGTGTAAAAGGGGCTTTCGTGAAATGAGAACCGAATTTTGCATTCGTGACTATCTGCGCTCAAGAGAGAAGCTTAAGGCCGTGTCAGATACAACTTTGTCGCTTTGCGTGACGTTTCTACCTTCGGCAGAAAAACGCAAAGCAAAAGGCAACACTCACGCATTGGTTGTTTACTTATAAAAGCGGTTGGTAGTTTGTACATTTAATTATTTTTTATAAAAATAAAAGTTACAAATTTAATTGGACGGTTTTTTGGAATTGAATTTGGCAAAAAAAAAAATTTAAAAAAAAAAGAATATTACACTAGCCAATTGTCAAAGCGCGCAAAAAGATAAGAGTTGGCTAACTTTTTGCTTCGCTCCGCTTTGAAAGTACTTTATGTGACATGTTTCGTATAAGTATGTATATTTTATCTTAGATGTCAAAGCGATTCGGTAACGCAACGCGAAGCAAAAGTTTTATCTGACATGGCCTTTATGCTCCATTTATGCCGATTGAATATGGTATGTATGTATCTAAGGGCCTATACTTGATATTCATTGTTAGCTGGTGCTTAAATTTCTCACAAATTCGCCTTTGGTTCTCAATCAAATAACAGCCGTACCTAAACAAGAGCGGAAGGCGGAACGTTTTCTTCAGCGTAGCTTTTACGCTGATATGCCATACCTAAATAAGAGCGTCAGCGTTGTGCCATAAACAGTAGTGTTAACTTTCGTGCCGACTAAACCCCTCATAAAAGACATAAGAAATTGAATTAAAACCGCTAGTTTGACCTAAAAATAGCTAATTTACCATTATTTATTATCAAACAATAAAAACAGGGTGGTCAAAACAACAAATATAGCAGCCCTGTTTATTTTAACGCGCTGTCAAAATCGGATTTTCCAATTGCAAAGCGTTGACGCGGCGCTATTTAGGGATGCTTCATACAAATTATATGGGCATGAGGATTTTTGACAGCTAGAAAACGCGTTCCGCTCTTGTTTAGGTATGGCTGTTAGTTTTTGTTCAGCATGTGAAATTCAGAAGTGATAGGAGTTGAGCTAGTTCAAGGTGCATGTACACGACATGTTTTTTACATCTCACTTTTCAACTAATATTGTCACGATTCAAAGCGTTAGTGGCCGTCCATCTGTTACACTGGTAACTAACTATTTTTTCAGCCTGGCTATGACTAGTCGGGCATGGGCGGGCGTTCGTTGCAAATAGACATGCATAAAACATTATTTTATGTACCAGTGCTTTGCTTAAATTACCGAAAATAGTACAAACCGGGCGTAAATGAAAAGAAACCGAAACGCATAAAAACCAAACGCGGGATACAATACCTTTTGTTGAAGGGGGTTAAGATGCAATTAAACCTCTGGCTGGCCCTCAGCATCCATCCATGATGTCTATCCATGGTAGCATATAAGCCTCAAGTTGTAGCTACCCCTAAAATAAATTTTCACTACCAAATACCTACCTTACCACTTCTCACTACCTTTTTCAAAATGAAACCCATCTCCGTTTATTTTAAGTTTCAAAAATATCAGTTTTCAAATAATTTTGTTTACAATAATCTTTAACAAAGATTAAATAGTAATTTAAGAATAGCTTTTTCGTTCGAAGTAAATTCAAGATCAGAATATCGCAACAAATGTTTATAACAACATCGTCCGAGGGAAAATTCAGCCTGTTAAAATTTTCAAACACCTACATTAGCGCTAATATACTGGTGGAATCTAACTCTTCTTTACCCTGCCTGAATTGTCTCTCTTACGGACATTGAATTCGGTTCATACAGAGCCGAGCCAAAAGTAAACTGTTTTTAAACTACAATTCAACAAAAAAATATGTACATTAAGTCAAGGATGATCATAATGACCTTACGGTTCTACGTTGCAAACAGATTTAAATCTCTTGTATATATGGTTCAATTGGCTTTACTTAAAATCAACATTAAAGATAAATCTAAATTATTCTCATCTGTTTTGCAAACCGATTTGAAAACTAATGATTTTTTAAAACCGAATAGTAAAGCATTTGGTGTTCTGTAAATCGCACGATTTGCATTATTCGAAGCCATTTTCGAGCAAAGGCAATTCAACGTCAAATTAAAAAAAGTATCAGCTGTTTACTGCTGGAGGAAAATTTAAATAATAATTTGGTTTTTTAAGGAAAAATTTATATCGTTATTCAAAATGCCCGGAGCTTTCATAATTAGTTATCATACTGTTTGAAAAACATCAAATTCAGCAGGAAAATATACCAAGAAGACTGCTTAGGGATGATTCGGATCATTTAAGTGTTTCAGATGAAATGTAATAATGCCAGATTTGACCACTTGGGGAATGTTTTGGAACTTTATAGAGTTAACAAAAATGCTTTTGTAATGATATTGGAAAACATCGCTACCTCAGTTATATGGCTTGCATAATTAACAAAATTATTATTATTTTTTTAATTTTTTTAGTTTCTTACTCAAGTGTTAAACAATTAACTTGCTTAGAACAATAAACAAAATGATAAGATATTTTTATATTATTATTTATATATGTGTATTTATTTATTTTTTTTATTTGAACTAAAAGCTTCGGTATAGTATTGCCATCATCTTTTTGTTTGGGTGAACTTTTATAGAATGCCACCTGTCGTATTAAAGTGAATTTTGTGATGCTTCCCTACAGGGATGCTTACCAGTTAGAGGGTTAATAATTTTATTGAATACAAACGAAGCAAATACAAAATTATAATGAAAGTTTCATGAAGACCATTATTAAGTTTCATGCATTTGTTTATTAGATAATAAGCTAATAGGCCTGTATGACGCAACTTTTGTGTGATCCTTTCCTAGCTTTGGTAGCATGGTTACTAAGGAAACCTTCCATTCTTGAGGGTAGTATTGAAGGCGGAAAATAGCATTAAAAGTAATAAAAATAATTTTCTTTGCTATGCGAGGTAGCTCCAAAGGCATTTTATTACTGATTTTATAAATACCAGGTGCCTTCTTGGTGTTTAAGTCACAAATAGCCTTTTCTATTTCTCGTATCTCAAATCGTTGGGGCATAGCTGCTCTAACATTTACAGGCGGTAACTCGACTGCTATATCGTGGGATATATAAGGGATAAAAACGTTTCTCAAATAGTTAACAAACAGATTTCCTTTTTCAATATCATTTCTTGCCCAACTTCCATTCAAGTTTCTTAATTAATTCTTAGAGATAACTGGTCTATTGAGACTTCTAGCTGCACGCCATAATGAGTAGTCTGATTGTGGAGTCGCATATAGTTCCTTAAGATATTTTTCCATGGAAGCCGTTTTCTGAGACTGCAGTAACTTTCTTAGCATTTTTGTGCACTCTTTTAATAAATTCTTAAGTTGAGGGGATCTGTGCAGTTGCCACTCTCCTCGAACTCTTCTTTTTACAGTCAAGAGACGCTTAGTTTTTTTAGGGTTATGATGGAATGTTTACCAGCTAGTTTGAGAAAACTGTCAAAATTAGCAATAGAAAGATCCACGTTCTCCGGTGTACTTAGTGGAATATTTTCTTTGCAATGGGCACTGAGATATTTTTTATATTTTAACCAATTTATTTGTGTGGCTGGCGTCGATAGGTAACCACGAAGATACAATTCTATTTGGATTCATTATAGTAACAAGTCTAGGTGTGTGATCAGAAGATAATTCTAAGGAAGCTTCAATATAAATCGTTTCTATGGGGATGTTATTAACCACGCCAGAATCTATGACATCTGGAATTTTTTGCTGAGCAGTAGGCCAATAAGTTGGCTGTCCGCTCGCTACCACATTCAAATACATTTTAGAGATTGTATTAAACAAAACCTGACCCTTTGGTGTTATAAGTCGTGACTAGAGTTGTGTCGGTCGTGAACGACCTCGTTCAATTGAACGGATCAGTCAGACGAACGATGAACGGCCGTTCAGTTTCATCGTTCGATTTCGTTCAATCGTTCACTTGGGTCTTTTGAATCAGTCGCTCACTTGCTTGCCGGACAACTGGTTGAAAAGAAACAACAATACTTTTGTGTTGTATAAGTTATGCAATTATAATATACTTATTTCTTTTACTCATTGCCACATTGCTTTACACATTTTCATAATACAATCAGGGTTGTCAAGTTTCTTGGCGACCTAATTTTCGATTTGGCGATATGGCGACTTTTTGGCGGCTTATAAAATATATGGCGATTTTGTTGGCTATGGATTTTCTATAAACTTGTTTTGAGACTGTTGGACAAATTTACCGTTTGTTATTTAGAAAGATTATATCAATGATGGTATTCCATCTAATATATATAAGGTTTTGCATAAAGCTTATAGCTATAAGGATACGTCAGGTACTTACCATTTTAAAGAACTTGCTTTGACGGTCTTTATATGCATTTAATTCCAACTGATAATGCCTGTGTTGAAATAGTTCTTTTTAATAATTTACTCTACTAAAACTCGCCTTCATTGTTACGAGTTATAAATTATATGAATGTAAATAGCACTTTTTGTACCTTCGCACGATATTTTGAATATACATTGTAAAAAAAAAAACAGTAAGAATTGCCTTGCCGGTGAAGTGTATAGCGTTTTAGATATACATATATCCAATATTTATTTAATACTAAACACAAAAAAACGTTTTGCTGCTTTAATTAGATTATTATAAACTATTGTATCTTTTGTGTGTTCACCAATAAATTTACTTTTATTCAAAAAAATATACATATATCAAGGCGACTTTGTCCCATTTTTGGAAAATTTTAGCGATTCAGAAGAAATATATTTTTTTAGGATTTATAGAAAACATTGGAGAAAGTTCTAAAATAAATTTTATGTTGTCAAAAACGCAAAATAAGCCTTGGCGATTTTTGACATTGAATTTGGCAAAAAACATCAAAATAAATCTGAAAACCCTGGCTGCTTTTCACAATTTTTCTACAATTTACATGAGCGTTGCCAGTTGTTCTTAATACAAAACCCGCCAAATGCTAATTTTTTTCATTTGAGCAGAAAATTTTATAAATATTTATTTCTTTTATTTTTTTAAATAAGTCCCTTTATTTATAAAAGCTTAGTAAAGTTTTACAGCACGAAATTAGTATGGAAAAAAACTTTTAATGTATACATTACATTCGTTTATGAATAAGACTCTTAAAATATAAAAAAAATTAGCAATGTATGTTTGTTCGGTGAAATCTTGCAACTCAATTTTGAAGCAGATACCTCGAACCGATTGAGCTGTCATTTTTAAACACGTTTAGTTAAGATGACGATGCATGGTTAACTGTGTTACGTTATTCTAAATCTAACATTATAAGACACCCAAGATGGCAGACTTATTTTTAATGCATTCCTACAATATGAGTATCAAATGGGAGGGCTTGCTGAGAATAAGTCGAAAAAGAAAGTGACGTTACTCTTAATCATATATGGCGGACTAAGTTTTTAATGCTTGCCTTCAAGATGGGTATCAAATGAAAGGACTCATGAGAATACGAATGCTAGTTTTAATATAAACTAAAAGTAAATAACCTTTTTAAAAACAAGCTTTTATTGAAATGCGCTTCAAAGAAAAATATAAATGAAAAGTATAAAACTACTATCAACTTATAACGGATTACATAATTTATATGATATACGAGATTTACTTGTGTAGACAAACAAGTAAATTATACATATAACTTGATGTGATTGATTTAAACTATTAAACTTTTCAAACCATGTAAATACTAGTACTTAAATCTCGCGACTAGCTTTTAAATCAAATAAATTGTGTAAAGACAAGCGACAAGCTTTTATATCATATAAATTTATTAATGATGTTATAAGTTGATAGTTAAAGTTTATTTCTCTTTTCTTTTTAGCGCATTTAATAAAAGCGTGTTTTTTAAAAAGGTTTTTTAGTTTTTATAAAATAAAAACAAAAAATAAAATTTATATTATCACATATTTTGAGAATATAATACATATAACGCATGAATAATAATAATCACTATTGCTATTTGCTCATTTTTGTAATATTATTTTGATATTTAAATTGTGCAATTGCTATTATTTTTTTGTTATTTAAAGTATTTTGTTCTTAAAATACCACATAAATTTGAAATTTTTTTCTCTCATTATTTTTGTTTAAATTAATTTTTAAAGAATTGGGCTCTTACTTTGAATAAGCCCTCGCAACAATTTTTTGTTCTTTCTATTAAAATGGAATTACCTAAGCATATAATAAATAAACTAGTTTTAAAATCGCCACGTTTGGCGAGAAATTACTACGTATGGCAGCCCAGATTGTACTATGAATTTTTTAAAACAGTGTGGCAAGTCGCCACTGGCAATGTGTTAAAAGAAAAACGTATAGCATACACACTTATAGTGTTGTTGTTTCTTTTTAATCAAATGAACGAAAAAAATGCGTATTTGGTTTGTGCTTATTGTTGTCTATTCTTGGTTACACTCAAAAAAGTTTTACAGTAACTTAATGAGATTTATTAAAATTGTTTTCCGTAATTAATGAATTTTTTTTATTTTATTAATTAAACTGTTTCTGCATATTGTTCCGAAAACAAACTACAAAAATTAATAAGGGTTTTCATGATGAGGCAAACTTGCAAGACTCGTTTCATGAAGACCCTTGTTAATTTTGGTGTCATTTTAAATACAAAAATCGATACAAAAATCAATTAATAGAAAACAACTATAAAATTAAAAGCTAAAATTTGTGAATAAAAAGTGAAATTCGTTTTTTAAACAAGCATAAATAAAGCATAACGACTAATTTGCTTAAATTACTGCAAGATTTTATTGTTTGTGATATTATTAACACTTAACACATTTTTCATTGAAAACGGCGGTAAATAGGTATTAAACAAACAGCGCCAGTTTACGAGTCAAAATTGTTGAGCAAATTTACGAAGTTTGTGTAAACGAATTCTCATACAATTTTTGGCAGTTCATTTGAGAGCGCGTAAAAATGCACAGTTTGCGAGACTTTTAGTGATATCATGAAAACCCTTAATGATTTTTATTTCTGTTAATATGTTCAGTTATTTTTTATGCATAAAATAAAACTGAAGTACATGTGTACATATGTACATAAATAAAAAAAAATAGAAAGGAAAAAATATTTGGCTCATTTGGTAGGTCATAATGACAGATAAAAACACTGCTTTAGCTGTCTTAGTACGTAATTTAAATTAAGTTCAAATTAACTGAAAAGCCTTTGAATATATTTTTTGTACCTAGTGTGTACTTTTTTTTAATTGTAAATAAAGAGAAAAGTTAATTAATTTTTAATTAATATCTCCGTTATAAAATTAACAGTAAAAAATTACCTTACAATTCCTTTATTTAAAATTATCCGTTTTCTA
This sequence comes from Pollenia amentaria, assembly GCA_943735925.1. NCBI lineage: Eukaryota > Metazoa > Arthropoda > Insecta > Diptera > Polleniidae > Pollenia > Pollenia amentaria. Next base: position 67,839,829 of record OX031007.1, on the reverse strand, counting down.
ATTACATTTTCAGTTTTCTAAACTTAATGCCTATTCTTTTGAATTTACTTACATAATGTTTCGAGTGTAATCTCACATGTTGTTTCTTTTAACACATTCAATCGATTGTTTAGTAAAGAGGACAAGACAAGTGAACGACTGAACGAAAGCGACAAATGATTCAAAAGACAAACTGACCCAAAAGACAAAGTGACCTGAAACGAACGATTGAACGAAAAGAACGAGCTCGTTCACTGATTCGAATTGAACGATAATGACCGGTCACTTAAACGAACGATTAAGCCCAAGACTAGTCGTGACCCCCAGAAAGTGTGCTTAGCATAATAATCGCCAGCGGCCAGGAAACGGTATTTATGATATTGGCGTTCTGATATTGAAAATCTAGGTGGAGAGTATAAAGATTAAGTTACTAAGTTTCGATTAAGCTCTTCAACACAACACAGTCGTCAATTTATTATTAATTCGTTGCTTGCAGATAATCTTCACAATGATCACACATTAAGTAGTGTTTGTTTGAGCTTTTATCAAAATGGCAGAACCTCCGCAAGCTCTGTCTCGAGGGTACTTGGTATCATATAATATATAGCCATTGATTTTAACCCTTAAATGCATACTGTTGCCATTTGTCTACATAAAAGTTCTAGCTAATTTTCTTTATGCTGCTTTGTGTGTGCATTCATAAAAGCTCGTTGCTAAAGGCTAGATTACATTATCTCACAAGCCTTACATATTCCATAATACTTTGTGAGATAGAAATCAAATGAGTTTTGTTTCGACTGTCAAAAAATCGAAAGTAACTTTACAGTTTGTAGTCACACTATCACACATGAACATGCTTTTGTTAAAATGCAACCCTGATCCAATGAAAAGTATTAGCTTTTAGAAAATTTTCAAAAAAACAATGAAGTCGTATGGGATGTCAAATTTGTTTTCGGAACACTTCCATTTTCATGACACATTGCATTCACACTATCACACTTTGTCATATTACTTGAGTTTTTGACATGTATTAATACAAAGTATAATAGTGTAATCTAGCCTTATGACGCACAAGTAATATGAATGAAAAAAAAAACGTTACTTTGTTTTTAGTTGCTTTGGTTTATATTTAGTTGGCATTTTATTGCGGTGGGTGATAGAGATTAGTTTCTTAGGTAAAATCAAATTTTGTATGTTCGTGTTTTCTGTGAATCGTGCATTATCACATTGGAAAAAAATTATATTGCATTTGTTGATAGGTAAGCTATGGCCTGGTGATCTTTAATTTAATAGTGTTATAGAATAAATACAATATTTTTTAAAAATACGGTATGTTGCCAAATGTCTACAATAGAGATGAGCGATCCCGTGATTTTTAAAGAACGTCGTAATTTGTGAACGTGATTTACAAATCACTGCTCCTTAAAACTGTGATTGTGATCACAGTTTGTCAGTTTTAAGTTCTTTTATATCAAGTGCGTCCAATCTATATGTACAATGCTCGAGCTTTCGCAAGAGCTTTTCAAAGCTGTTTACTTGCATTTACATACATACATACTTGAACAAATAAACTTTGGCTTAAAAAAATACTAATAAGATAAAAGAGAGAAGGAACAGCAACATTATTCGCCATTGCATTCAAAATACGCTATTACCCGCAGAAACAGTGAAATATCATAAATTTGTGTATGTAACAAAAAACAAAAGGAACGGTACCTGTTACATGACAAATTTGGTCACAACTGTGATTCGGGATTTTTCAGTAACTGTGATTAAATCACAGGTACAGAAATATCGCTCACCTCTAGTCTACAACATGCGTTTGTGACATAGGTAAATAATAATGGACGGTTTCAATTTGTTTGTATTTTTAGTTTATTTACTTTGATTTCAAAAATGCCTAGAAGATTAGGAGACAAAGATATAGAGGATTTTCTCTCTTTTCTTGAGGGTGGTGATATTTCAGAAGATGAAGAGGATATTGGTGACGAAAACGAAATAAAGTATTTTCCGGACAAAGATCTTTTGGAAGAATCGGAAGACAAAAGTGATGATGACAAAGATATAGGCAATGAAGAATTAGGTTTAGAAGGGCAAATAGGCGAATTGTTGAATGAGGATAGGTTAGATAATCCAGCTCCTAGTACCTCAAGTATTCCTGGTGTTGCAGCCTGGAAGGAACGTAATAGAAACGTAATAGAAATAGATGATCGCATAAGTTTTGTGGGCAATACAAATATTTCTGAGCGATTATTAGCGCGTCAGACCCCATTCCAATGGTTTTCTGAATTTATAAATGAGGATATACTTACGATTTTTGTTGATCAAACAAATTTATATATCACACAAAGAAATGTTTTGAACTGTTACAAATTTATGGGTATTTTAATATTTATGTCTGTATATCACTACCCAAATGTGAGGTCTAACTGGGGTAAATATGGCTTCGATTACATAAGGCAGACGATGACGCTAAATATGTTTGAAAATATAAGATCAGTTATACATTTTAACGACAATTTTCAACACAAGCCTCGAGATTATCCAAACCATGATCGTTTGCATAAAATAAGACCTTTTATTGATCATTTAAATAAAGTGTTTGTGAATAGTGCACCATTTGAGCAAATTCTCTCCTTAGATGAACAAATTTGTTCCACAAAGGTATCACATTTTATGAAACAATACCTACCTAACAAACCCCATAAATGGGGTTTTAAGCTATTTGTATTATGCTCATTATTTGGGTACGCACACAGCTTTGAAATATATTTTGGAAAACAAGATATCAACATCTTATCGGATAAGCCTGACATTGGTGTAGTAGGTAATACAGTGGCTAGATTGTGCCGTTCAATTCCCCGAAAAATGAACCACGTAATTTATTTTGACAATTATTATACGTCCGTTCCATTAATGTATTACCTTTGGACTCAGGGAATATACTCGTTGGGTACAATTCAAAGAAATCGGCTTGGAAAAAACTGCAAATTACCTGCCGCTAAAGATTTTATGAAACGGTCTATTGCACGGGGTTTCTATGAGGAATTTGTAGCAAATTATGAATGTATGGATATCACTGTGACATGCTGGAAGGACAATAAGCTTGTTACGTTGGCTTCAAATTATGTTGGTGCCGAACCGGTTGAAACTGCCAATAGATTTGACAAAACTCAAAAAAAAAAAAACAAATTTCTATAGCTTGTCCAAAAATAGTCAAAGACTTTATCGCCCATATGGAAGGAGTTGACCTTATGGATAGCTTTTTGGGCAGGTATAAAATAAGAATGAAAAGTCGAAAGTGGTACATTAGATTGTTTTACCATATTAGATTGTTTTACGGCGAAATTAAGCTCAAAAAGAACGAAACGCATCCCATTTATAATCTTAAATATATCCTGTATAGAAAAATAACAATAGAGGAGCCGCACAAAAGGAATGGTCCCGTGCAATGTTTAAACTGCCAAGAATTTGGTCACACTAAGGCATATTGTCATTTAACCCCTGTTTGCGTCGTATGTGGAGAATTACATGGTACAGCTCTCTGCGATAAGTCTAAAAACGACCCCAATGTAAAAAAATGTAGCAACTGCGGTGGTAATCACACGGCCAACTATAGAGGATGCCCTGTATACTCTATCGTCAAGCGCTCGGTTGGACCGAAACCTAATCCCCCTCAAATGCAGGCAACAAATCAAGTTTACATTAATGACGTTCAGGTACCGCAGCCTAGTAATAACAGAACATCCTACGCTAACGTCCTAAAATCAAACCATATGGCAATGCAAGGTGAGTTGCCAAATAATGATGAAACTCCAGTTTCTAACTTAAGTCGTCTAGAGAAAACCATGGAAACATTAGTACAAACAGTAAATAACTTTACAAACACAATGGGTAATATGATGCAGGAAATGTTAAGAATGCAATCGATGTTATTGCAAGCTGTACTAAACAAGCCATGAACTGTTTAAAAATTTGCTTTTGGAACGCAAACGGCATCCGCCAACATAAAAATGAACTAGAATACTTCCTTAAAAATAAACAAATTGATGTTATGATGGTTTCTGAAACCCATCTGACCTCAAGAAACACGTTTCAAGTCAATGGTTATATATTATATGATACCAAGGACCCTCGAGGTAGAGCTTGTGGAGGTTCTGCCATTTTGATAAAAAACCGAGTAAAACACTACCTAATGTGCGATCATCGTGAAGATTATCTCCAAGCAACGAGCATTTGCGTTAAGGAATTATCTCGAAACATAGTAATTTCATCATTATACTCCCCACCTAGATTTTCTACATCAGAAAGCCAATATAATAAATATTTCAAATCATTAGGACCCTGCTTCCTGGCTGCTGGCGATTATAACGCTAAACACACTTTCTGGGGGTCACGACTTATTACACCTAAGGGTCGTGTTTTGTTTAACACAATTTGTAAAATGGACCTAAATGTGGTCGCGAGCGGACAACCAACATATTGGCCTACTGATCAGCAAAAAGTTCCAGATGTCATAGATTTTGGCGTGGTTAATAACATCCCCATAGACACGATTCATGTGGAAGCGTCCCTAGAATTATCTTCAGATCACACACCTACAATTGTTACTATAATGAATCCAAATAGAATCGTATCTCCGTCTGGTTACTTATCGACATCAGCCTCACAAATAAATTGGTTAAAATATAAAAAATATCTGAGTGCCCATTGCACAGAAAATATTCCGCTTAGCACACCGGAGAACGTGGATCTCGCTATTGTTAATTTTGACAGTTATCTCAAACTAGCTGTTCAACATTCCAGCATAACACTCAACAAAACCAAAAACAAAATCATATATTCTACAGATGTCGAGCGTCTATTGACTGAAAAAAGGAGAGTTCGTAGAGAGTGGCAATTGCACAGATCCCCCCAACTTAAGACTTTATTAAAAGAGTGTACAAAAAGGCTGAGAAAGTTACTGCAGTCTCAGAAAACGGCTTCCCTGGAAAAATATCTCAAGGGACTTGATGCAACTCCACAATCAGATTACTCATTATGGCGTGCAGCTAGAAGCCTCAATAGACCAGTTATCTCTAAGCCACCATTGAGAAACTTGAATGGAAGTTGGGCAAGAAATGATATTGAAAAAGGAAATCTGTTTGCTAATCATCTGAAAAATGTATTTACCCATAATATATTTCACGATATAGCAGTCGATTTACCGTCTGTAAATGTTAGAGCAGCTATTCCCCTAAGATTCGAGTTTAGAGAAATCGAAAAGGCTATTTGTAATTTAAACACCAAGAAGGCATCCGGTATTGATAAGATCAGTAATATAATGCTTTTGGAGCTACCAAGTACAGCCAAGAAAATTATTCTTTTTATTTTTAATGCTATTTTACGACTTCAATACTACCCTCATAAATGGAAGGTTTCCTTAGTAACCATGATACCAAAGCCAGGAAAGGATCACACAAAAGTTGAGTCATACAGGCCTATTAGCTTATTATCTAATATTTCAAAGCTATTTGAGAAACGACTAGTGGCAACATTAACGCCGATTTTAAATGAAAATAGATGTATTCCTAATCATCAATTTGGGTTTAGAAGAAAGCATAGCACAATTGAACAAACTCATCGAATAGTAAATGTAATAAGAAAAGCCTTTGAAGAAAAAAAATATTGCTCAGCACTCTTCATCGATGTGTCTCAAGCTTTTGATAAAGTCTGGCATGAAGGGTTACTACTGAAATTGCAGCAAAACTTGCCAGCAAACATACACAAGCTGTTAGAAAGCTACTTAGTCGGTCGTCAATTTATTATTAAAGAAGGCGATTTTTTAAGTTCTCCTCAGCCAGTTAACGCTGGAGTCCCACAAGGCAGCATCCTGGGCCCTCTATTATACTTAATTTATACTTCGGACTTGCCAACAAACAGCTACACCCATACCTCAACATTTGCGGACGACACAGCTTTTCTAAGCGTACACGCAAACTGTCAAGAAGCATCTCGTTACTTACAGGATCACATATTTGAACTGGAAAGGTGGTTAAAACAATGGAGGATAAAGATCAATGAGCAAAAATGCGCACATATAACATTCACATTGCGTCGGGAAACATGCCCCCCTATTAAAATCAATAACCAAATAATACCCCAACACTCGCATGTAAAATACCTCGGTATACATCTAGATCGGCGTTTAACGTGGAAATGGCACATAGAAGCAAAATTAACTCAAATGAAACTAAACGCAATTCAAATTAATTGACTCATTGGAAGAAATTCTGTTCTTAGTCTCGATTGCAAACTTCTACTTTACAACTCTATCTTAAAGCCAATTTGGTGCTACGGTATGGGGCACTGCCTCGGCTTCTAATATCGAAAAAATTCAAAGGCGCCAAAATAAACTTCTTCGAATAATAACAGCCGCTCCCTGGTATGTCAAAAACTCAAATATCCACAAGGATCTCAATGTGCCATTGGTAAAAACTATGATAACGAAATATGCAGTAAAATATTTAAAAAAGCTGGAACTGCACCCAAATCCCTTAGCTCGAAATATTTTAATTTATGGCGGCCACACTCGATTAAGGAGAAGAGACACTGCAGCACTCACCCAATCAGATGAGCGATAAACACCTACATATGTGAACAGAAACCGTGATGACTAAATCTTTTTGTCTGGCATTGGCAGGACATTAAGTAAATATTAGGATAAGATTTGATTAATTATTGTTAGTTCATATTTAATATATGAAGATTCAATAAATAAATACTGCAAAAAAAAAAAAAAAAAAAAAAAAAAATATGACAGATATGGCTGTAATAAATTCATGGGTACTATATAAGAAAAACAACCCAAACATGACATAGGCAGATTTTAGATCAGACCTAGCAGAAACACTGTGCTCCTATAAATCATCTGATGAAAACAAACGAGGAAGACCTTCAACCAGCAGCGTAGAAAGCAGATGGAGGCAAAAAGGCACCGAGGACCCACAAAACCTATACCGACACAAGATATTCGGACCGATGGTATAGGGCATGATGAAAATAGATGTTCTACAAAAAATAGGTGCAAACTTCCAGGCTTCAATGGATTTTCACGGACTGAGTGCACCTATAAATCATCTGATGAAAACAAACGAGGAAGACCTTCAACCAGCAGCGTAAAAAGCAGATGGAGGCAAAAAGGCACCGAGGACCCACAAAACCTATACCGACACAAGATATTCGGACCGATGGTATAGGGCATGATGAAAATAGATGTTCTACAAAAAATAGGTGCAAACTTCCAGGCTTCAATGGATTTTCACGGACTGAGTGCACCTATAAATCATCTGATGAAAACAAACGAGGAAGACCTTCAACCAGCAGCGTAAAAAGCAGATGGAGGCAAAAAGGCACCGAGGACCCACAAAACCTATACCGACACAAGATATTCGGACCGATGGTATAGGGCATGATGAAAATAGATGTTCTACAAAAAATAGGTGCAAACTTCCAGGCTGCAATGGATTTTCACGGACTGAGTGCACCAAATGTAAGGTTGCTTTGTGCCAAAACAAAAATCGCAATTGTTTTGCGTTGCTTCATAAATAGAAACAATTTTCTAAACACTTGTTTGTTCTATAAATATGTACATATATATTTATTGTTCTTGCCTTAATAATTTAAGTACCAAACGCATATTGTTGCCAAATGTCAACATACCGTTTTTTTTTTTTTTTTTTTTTTTTTTCGAATAAACAATCAAAACTATTTTCAAAATTTTTTTCATTATTTTTTACGTAATCTACTCCTAATAAGGCAGTTTGCCTTAATGTGACCAAAGTCTTGGCAGTTTAAACATTGCACGGGAGCATTATTTTATGCGGCTCCTCTATCGTAACTTTCCTATACAGGATATAGGTATTTAAAATTGTAAATGGGATGCGTTTCTTTTTTTTTAAGCTTAACGACGCCGGGTTCTAACTCCACTCGAAAAAGTGATTGGAGCATTTTTTATTTTGAAGCCCTTATCTTCTAAAAACGTTTTTATTTCACCTGGATCCACGCATGAGTCGCTACCTAAAGACCTTTAGGTTAGGGTAAGAAGGGTTATGCGCCCAAGGGCGCATATCCACTCGGAGACCAATGAGGTCCATTGTGAATCCCTTCAGTATAGGAGATAAACAGGAAAAAGAGAAGCAAAGAAGAAAATAGACCTAAGGCTTCATACAGATAGATAGATACCACGTAGGATAAGTCCCCCTACGGTCCCCCAACAGAAACCCTGCGTCCAATCCGGGCAATAAGGCCCTCACGCGAGTTAGTCCGCCACCTCGTTACCATTTTCCTTGCAGTGTTCTGGTACCCAACACAGCCTTATTGTGAATGCCAACATGAGCTCTCTCAGAGCATTCCTACACCGAGCAACCAGGCACGATCTTCTTTACTGCTCTTCAGATGATATGTATAAAAGTTTTTATTAAGTGCTTCCAATTTATTTGTTACTTTACGATAATCATTTTCATGGTTAACTTGATTTTTTCTCTCATTTATACTACCCTGCTTTATTGCAGCTATATAAAAAGAATTTTTACCTATTACCGATATTTGTGCATCCAGAATTGCAAAACGATTTTGGGAACTTATTCTATCAGTTGTACCATCGTTAAAAACTTTTAGGACCTAAGCAACAGCTGAAGAGGATGGTCTGCGACCCCGTTAAAGCATTGTGATTCACCTATCAATACCAACTCAATCAATCAACCATATTATTAGACACAGAAGGCGATACTGAGTTTTCCATTATGCCTGATTTGGGGTTAATATTTTCATCACTTATAAAAATTGTTTTTGCCACTGAGGCAACACGGGTTTTATATTTGTTAGTGTACTGCAATCAACCGTATTATTGAACACAGAGGATGAGAGGGAGCACGTACGAGTGCTAGGTTTAGCAGTTAGGTATTTACCATCATCAAGTTTTTTATTTTTTTTCTGCATTGCTAACATTCACTGCAACATATGCACTTCTTTCGTTTTGCTTTATTGTCTTTGCATTATTCATATGCTTTACTGTTAACTATGCTCTTCTTATTGTTATTTATGTTGTTGTAACACCGAAATAAAAAAAAATAAAAAAAATCATTTTTGCACAGATTAGTTGTATGTATGTACTTATGTATGTACATACATACATACATTTTTTAGTTTTCTTGTATTTTGCAGAGTTGACAATCCTTGGTCGGTGTTCGTGGAACTCCGAGTCGTTCCGCTGCGTAGAACCGATTGTCGTGGAAACCGATTGCTTTAGTTTTTGTTGATGGAGTGGTTGCATCTGTTGTCGTTGTTGCTGGAGCGGTTTTTGCTTGACCGACTGTTGCTAAATTGGTTCCTGAAGTGGTTCATACTGGAGTCAATCATCCCGTTTTTTTTCGCTGTGGTGGATTTTGCGTCACTGCTTGGCGTTGAGGTTCTTGAAATTTTTTTAAAGTATATTTGTATACACTTTTCGCAGCTTTTTCTTTTTTTGCACATTTTTCCTCCTTCAGTGTTTTTCATCTCCATTTTAATGCGAAAAGTTAATTGGATTACAAATCTGTCGTCTTCCTAAAATGGAAAACTTATTAATGAAGAATGGTAACTATGGAAAATACTCTATTTATTTATTTATCGCTTATTTGCACACCGGCTATAAGAATTTAACGCTTTATGCAGCCTAATTTGTGCAGAAATAGTTTGTAAAAATTACAGTTTTAAAACAGAATATGGTGTACACACAGTTACTAAAGTATACATACGATACGTTATTTTTATGTATTGACGAAAAATATTAAAATTTGGTTGTTTTAATTAAATATTTTTATTTCTTATTTAAAAACATAAAAAATAACACATTTTGAACACAAAAGTTAACTTCAATATCTTCGAAATCTTAAATTATATTCCCTTTTACATTTTTGTAAAGTTACTAAAGTATAAATACGATTTTAGAAAAATACTCGTATGTATAAAAATACTTCAATATCTTGTGTGGCATCCTTTGGCATCTACAACAGCTGACAGTCTAGCAGGCATTGACAGTGCTAATTTTTTGGTGGTTTTTGATTTAATTATTCAGCAAATAGCACTATATGATGTGGCAGCTCAAGTCATCTTTTATGTACAAATAGAAAAAGAGTGCATAGCACTTAATTTTGTTCTGAACAAGAATTAAAATTAAACCATTAATTTTTCAATTAAAGCCAATAAACATAGAAATAAAAACAGGTTTACTTAAATGTCTTTGTTTTACTTCTTCGTTCTACAAGTGGTATCTTTTTAATTTGCCATAATAGATATTGGAAACACAAAATTATAGGTCCAGGGTCCTGAGTGCATGAGAACCTATAACGTTTGTAATTTTTTTTAAAAATTAGAAACATAAACTTTGGCATTTAAATATTACCACGAAAGAAGGTAACGAGGTAGCGGGTTAAACCATTGTTAATTATAAAATAATTTTAGATATTTTCATTATCTTCTCTATGGCCGTTTTTATGGTCCAAATGCATTTCATTGGTGTTTGTTTCATAATAAACAAGACGGTCATTAAGTAAACAATGAGGATATCTGAAATTATTTTATAGTTAATAAGAATCTTTAATTTTGTAAATAATTTATACTGCAATAGTGCTAATTATCGGGTATCTACACCCAGAGAAAAACTATGTTTAAATATGGTCACCTCCAACAAAACAATTTTTAAAGAAAATTGTAAACATATTATGGTTAAATTTAACCATATTATTATCACCGACAACCATATTATGGTTAAATGTGTCCTCCATCAAGAAGACACAACCATATTATGGTTGTCTCCAAGCATGTTTTGGTCAATAAAAACTAAAATATGTTTACCACTTATAATAGCATGGTTGGTTTTCAACCATAGCATGTTGCTCTTGGAGCAGAGGAAAATACTATTGTTAATTTAAAAACAAATTATTGTCATATTTAACCATAAAATGTTTAGAGGCAACCATAGTATGGTTGTGGCTTCTTGATGGAGGATACATTTCACCATAATATGGTTGTCGGTGATAATAACATGGTTAAATTTAAACATAATATGTTTAAAATTTTGTGTAAAAATAGTTTTGTTGGAGGTGACCATATTTAAACATGTTTTTTCTCTACGTGTAGGTAACGATTATACTCACAGTACTAATAACGACACCTGATCGGTTAAAAGCACGTCAAAATACTTAAGGAATTTTATTAACAAGTTCGTTATTTTATTAAGCAATAAAAATATCGAAATATCTGTCCTAAGTTAAACAAAAGTATCATTTCTTATCGCATAAATATTTTTAATAATTTAAAAAATCAACATTGGCTTATAAATTTTTCAAAATACCCTTATTTAAAACTTCTTTTGAAAAAGTTTGTTTTGTAAACAAAAACATGAAACAGCTGTTTCAAAATTCTTGCAAGTAAAAATTGTACCAGTAAAAATTTGCAAAAAAATTTTTTGTCTCTTAATTTTTTTCTCTCTTTTGACGCTCTCAACTTGCAAATTTTTGTGTAAATGAACACTTTCCAGTAACAATTGTTACAAATTCGTAACAATTTTTAGTAAATGAACACAGCTATTGTATGGTTTTGCTTTCGTCCACTCACCATATCTTAAAAACAAAAACAGTTGCATGGTGAAATTACTACAAGGTGGGAGCACTAGGATTTGTTGTACAACCAAAAACAGGCAAATTTGTTTGTGTAAAAAAGTTAAGTGTGTCAAAAATATGGATTTTCACCACACCAAAATATTATTCTTATTGAAACGTCAATTCCTTACAAAATAAAAGACATATAAACAAATACTTAGTAATAAAAATTTATATAAAGTAAAAAAACATAAACATTATGTTTTATATAGGAAATAGCGAGTTAAATGACTTACATACATATGTATGTACATAAATGCAGAAGTATTAGCCAACTTGCTGCAAAGTGTAAAGTGCAATCAAAGTGTGAATCAGTAGCTTTAACTTTAAAGGCCGCTTTAGCCGACCGTAAATGTAATGAAATGCAATATAACGTACTGTAAGCTCGTTTGTAACTTATAGAACACGTAAGAACGTGTCATCTGTTTTTCAAAAACTTAAACAAAAGACATAAACATACAGGCGGCAAAATTAATAAGTATGAGGAAGACAACTGCATGTTGTGTTGCATAGTGCAGGGTTTAATTTTTAGCCGTTTAGCATGTAAATGTAATTTTAATTATTGTGAATCCCCGCGCACTAAAATAAAAAATTTTGACAAGTCAATTTTTTATTCGTGGTGGTAGTTTTAATGTAAACTGTGATGTGTTAAGATATTAAAAGTCAAAAAACCAATACTTTGAACTAAAAAAATAAATAAGTGGAAAATCTAGCCTTATAAAAAAATAAAACAATTTAAAATACTTAAAGTGAACAAAAACAATAAACTTAAAAAACTTATTTACAAACTAAAAAAATACCAATAAAGGAAAAAATCAAAAACAAATAAAATAAAACTAATACTTTGAACTAAAAAAAAAAAATAAGTGGAAAATCTAGCCTTATAAAAAAAATAAAACAATTAAAAATACTTGAAGTGAACAAAAACAATAAACTTAAAAAATTTGCGTTATTGCTATATATAACAATAATTTTTACACATGGATGTTTCAGATAACATTTTTGAAGAAGCATTTGAGCTCTCCCAGCGTATAGAAGGTAAGGAAAATATGTACATATTTTAAAATGTTTATTTATTGTTAATGTAAACCTGTATTCCTTGTGTCCATTTTAAGCTAACCAGCGTGTATTACCACGAATAACTTATGCAATTCCAAAGGAGCCAGAAAAAAGTGGAGGTTAAATAAATAAATGAACTAAATTAATAAGCCGTACTTAATCGAACATTATTTATTTTATTTCAGAAATACTTGCAACTTTGCAAAAAATATTGAAAGGGCAGGAGGCCATTTTGGCAAGCCAGAAAGACCTCAATGACCGTCTTAAAAAAGTCGAAGAGAATGTAAGTATAATGTTATGAATTTTCGATACAATCTCTTTAATTTTTTATGCTAATCGTATTTTATTATGTTAAAGCAAATCAATGTATTGGCCAATCAGGGATACCTGAGTAACGGGCAGGCCACTCTTGCAACCAACCAGGAGAACATTGCTGGCAGCTTGGAGCGTTGTGAAACAAATGTAAGTGTATATACATATATAGCATTTCCACATTCCCTTTTTTAATTTTTTTTCAACTTTTTACAGCATTTTTCGAAAGCTGAGTTTGTGGCTCAAAATAAAATCCTTATGGAGTGTAAGGTATCCATAAGGAAGGTTGAGAATTCAGTATGCCGCATGACGGGAGAAACAGTAGACCATGCCATAAATGAAGTCGCCTCAATGCTTCCCTTAAAAACATTAAAGGATGTCGATACCATTGAGGAAAAACTTCACTCGGCGGACTTCGCAATGACAACAGTAAGCAACTTCAATTTTAAATTAAATATGTTAAATTTAATTTTAAGCTAACTCTTCTTACAGAAAACGTTTATATATAAAACAAAAGGAATGGCAGAAGACGCCACCGAAGTGATCCGTACTTTAATGACGGATGAATTGATGGACGAGTTCAATTGGGAAGGGCGGTGGAGGAAGAAAGCGCTGGCGAACTTGACGCTCTTTAACAAGATTTTAAGAGGTATGTAACCATTTTACCCTACCATTGAATTAATTATAATGTAAGCACTTGTTTAATCTTACGTTTTAAATTTCAGATGTCTTCCCCAAGCAAACTGCAATAGAGTTTGAGAGGGTGTTGAGGAAGGCTGTCGACAAAAGCCACCATAGGCAAAAAAAAAAAATTTATGCAAACAAAAATAAAAATACAAATAATTAATTTTGTTTAAATAATTATATATTTTACAGTAAATTTTTAAAATATTTATTTAAAAAAAAATAATTTTTTTTTTGGAAATAATGAAATGTAGTCAGGTTTGACGATATGTACATCAGCTCTGACGATATTGACATCAGCTCTGATTAGTCAGCTCTGACGATATGTACATCAGCTCTGATTAATCAGCTCTGTCGATATTTACATCAGCTCTGATTAATCAGCTCTGACGATATTTACATCAGCTCTGATTAATCAGTTCTGACGATATTTACATCAGTACTGATTAGTAAAATACTGTGGAGTGAGCAGTTCAGATATATAATATACTAGTTCACGAAGTAAACAAGTATGAGAGGGAAACAAAATCACACGTACACGAATTTTTACATTAGTTTTTTCATATTGCCCTTAATAAAATGATAGAAACTTATGATGTATAAACCCATCAGCAATGAACATCAGATGATGCATCAAATGACCGTAATTGTTCTTGTAGGATTATGGTTGGGCCTTTAGTATACATAAAACAACACACACAGTGATGGGAATTTAAAATGTTCAAATGGTGACCACTTTGCAGGAAAAGTACCAAGTGATTTAAATGGTATTAAAAATGTATTTCTTGTACGTATAAAAATATAAATAATTTAAAATTTGTTATTTATGTATATTATAGATTTACAATTAACAAATATGTATTATAGCATATATGTACATTAGGGGTATAACTTTTGAACAATTTTTTAAATTATTAATTATTTTAAATTATTTATTAAAAACACAATATCCTTATTGTAAAAACACAAACCATTCATTTATATTTTTATGCTATTTCACAAATAAGACTTATACCACCAATTATACTACATTAGTCTTGGGCTTAATCGTTCGTTTAGGTGACCGGTCATTATCGTTCAAATTGAACCAGTGAATAAGTTCGTTCATTTCGTTCAATCGTTCATTTCAGGTCACTTTGTCTTTTGGGTCAGTTTGTCTTTTGAATCATTAGTCGCTTTCGTTGAATCGTTCACTTGTCTTGTCCTCTTTACTAAACAATCGATTAAATGTGTTAGAAGAAACAACAATGTGAGATTACACTCGAAATATTATGTAGGTAAATTCAAAAGAATAGGTATTAAGTTTAGAAAACTGAAAATGTAATTAGAAAACGGATCATTTTAAATAAAGAAATTGTAAGTTTATTTTTTAATGTTAATTTTATAACGGAGATATTAATTAAAAATTAATAAACTTTTCTCTTTATTTTAAATTAAAAAAAAAAAAAACTACAAAAAATATAATCAAAGGCTTTTCAGTTAATTTTAACTTAATTTAAATTACGTACTAAGATATCTAAAATAGTGTTTTTACCTTTCATTATGACCAACCAAATGAGCCAAATATATTTTCCTTTTTATTTATTTTTATTTATGTACACATGCATTTCAGTTTTATTTTATGCATAAAAAGTAACTGAACATATTAACAAAATAAAAATCATTAAGGGTTTTCATGATATCGCTAAAAGTCTCGCAATTTGTGCAACTGTGCATTGTTACGCCCTCTCAAATGAACTGCCAAAAATTTATACAAATAAATTAGTTTAATTGTTAATAATATCACAAACAATCAGGTATGTGATGAAAAACGATTAAGACATAAAAACGATATACGGCCATGTGCTGAAAATCGCATGATTTGAAAATCCCATGCGATCTGAAAATCGCCAATTTTATTTACGCGTTTTGTTTTTTTTTCGAAGTAGTGGTCGGAAAATAAAACATATGTTTTAGCTGTCAAATTTGAACAAAAAAAAAATAATTATTTGCATGAAAAATGCCGGCAGCTTTTATATTACGTGTTATTTCATTAAAAAAGCTGTATTTTAAAAAAGAACGTATCAGAAAACGTCTTCTAAGGGATTATTACAACCCAAGAGATATTCCTGAACAATGGTAAGTACCATAAGTACATGTTGTTGATAAATGGTTATAATTTCTTATGCTTAGTTTCATAGTTTTGTATAGAAACAGCTGCTCACAATCAAAACGCAAATTTAAAAGAAATTGTTAAAGAACAATCAGTATTAAAACAATGTTGTTTTTTAATTTTATATTTTCTATGAAAATTTTCTCAAAAGATTATGAGTTTTTAAAATAAATGGAAAAGAAAAACATTAAATTTCCTTTTTATATGCTATTTCTTGATGTTGGAAATAAATTTTAAAGGAAATTTACAAGTTCACATGTGGTTCACATTACTGTAGGCTTGTGATTTAAAATCGCCAAACTTAAGGCGATTACGAACTCCAGCACACCTTCTTTGCGATTTCAAATCGTAATCACAACTTTCTTGCGATTTGCGATTTCTAGCACATAGGCGTTAAAATCAATAAAAGATGTGATGCATGTGGCAACATCGTTTTGTCTTATTGATTTCAAATTCCATTTTGTTTCAAGTAAAAAGCAATAGTTTTGATATGTGATGAAAAACAATAGAATCAGTCTGAAATTGTTTTTAAATCAAGATTGTGACAATAGTCTGTGTTCTTTTTTCATACTCAAAAAATGTAAGTATTTTTTTTTTTTTTGGCTTAACTCTAGAACGAATGATGACGGCGCACAGTGGCGCCCATAGAGCAAGCGAGGTTGCAAAAATCAAAATTTTCATGAGTGCCGACGAAGTTTTGAATAAACCCATGTTATAGGAAACTTTTCAACGATTTCAAATATGCCACTCTTAATAATATCACATTTTTAGTTTAGAAGATATAACCGTTCAAAGTTGACCGACTTTCGGTTTTCAAAAAAACACACAATTTTTAGTCAATTTGTTGCGATTTCAGGTGTAATATCACGAAAAATAGGTAACGAATCGCCTTATTTTTTATTTGTATTGATTGATGTATTTATTAAATGTATAATGATAAAAAAAAAATTAACTGTTTGCTTTGTGTTTCTCCTGGTAAATCACTATTTAAAAACTATCCGTTTTTTCACTATTTTTCAACTTTGACGGAAAATAAAAAAAAACTATATTTTTCTATATTTGCCATATTTGCAAAACCTGTTCTTTGATTATTTCTTTACATAATTCAAAAGGTTTTATCTGCCCGTACGTGCCCGTTTGGCTTCTAGAGGTAAAAAAGTTCAAAAAGACATGGTTGCAGAAATTGTATGGCGTCCATCCCTTATATGTTTTGACTGACAGTAGTTTGATCTAATAGTTTGAAAAAAACTACTCATTGAAATTAGCAGGTACGTACCTCACATAAACAATACTTTGGCGTACAAATGGTCAGGAACAATATTGACTTATGGTCCCTACAGGTAGGCACAAATCTTATTTTGACACGTGCATAATATCAAAATTGCATTATTTAGCCTAAATCCATATGTATGCAGGGAACAGGTAAATTTTTAGGCATGGTAGCATAAGCCTATATATTGCAAAATAAGCATAATGCCTGGATTAGTCTACGCCTGAAAGTTGGCGCAACAATTACTGAAACCATTAAAGTACTGAAAACATGGCGTTGAACAATTTAAAATTATTTGAACTGTTTAGAAAGTCAACCACACCAAAGTTTTTCACGGAAGTGAAAATTCTTCCTGAGAAGTTGACATTGATCAGCAAATGGGGCTGCGATGGATCATCCGGACAAAGCGTTTATAAGCAAAGGATATCTTTCGATGACGCTACAATATCGGACGGAAATATGTTTATGGCATCTGTTGTTCCTTTGCGGCTAAAATCGGATGATTCCCTACACTGGAAAAATCCACGTCCGTCATCAGTGCATTATTGCCGACCAATAATGTTTCAGTTTGCAAGGGAATCGGCAGAACTCATAAGGACTACGGTAAAGGACATTGAAGAACAAATAAGCAAGATTAAGCCTACAAAGCTGCAAATTGGAGAAGGAAAATATATTGAATGCAATTACGAGTTCCACCTGACCATGGTTGACGGAAAAGTCGTAAACGAACTGACAGGAACAACCTCAACAATGTCATGCCCGATTTGCAAAAAGAGTCAGAAGAACTTTTTTCAATTCAATTCAATTTATTTCATATATAATATGTTACATCTCAATTTTATATAATTAGTTGTAAAGAGTTTAAGATTAGTATCTTTTTCTGCTTAATTATAATATATTTCAATTAGTTATCATAGACAGAATTATATTGGAGGTAAAAATTTAGCAAAAACCTATCTAAACCCCTTTTTTCGTATTATTTTTATATTTTTTTTATCGATTTTATATTATTATTTGTCAGAAGAAATTTGGTAATTTAAACGATTCTACAAATGAGGAGAATTACGAATATGGAATGTCACCATTGCACGCAAGGATAAGGTGTATGGAATTCTTGCTAAAACTGGCATATACCCTACCACAAGAGGAGGAAAACTTCGATGAAAATACATCAATAAAGGATAAGGAAAAGATCAGAAAGAAGCAAATACAGGATGGTTTTTTTGAAACAAGTTGGACTAAAAGTAGACTGTCCCAAGCACGGATACGGTAACTCAAACGATGGAAACACTTCTAGGAGATTTTTTGAAAATGATGAGGCAGTAACTAGAATCATTGGAATTGACAATCAAATCGTGAAAAGATTGGGAACGATCTTGGATGTTTTAAACTGCAAAGAAAATGTCAATTCTACAAAATATGGAGAATATGCGTCGAAAACTGCATCTCTTTTAGCAGAAATGTATCCACAGAAGAAGTTGACCCCGACCGTCCATAAAATATTGGCGCATGGCAAAGATATAATTGAGTACCAGTCTTTGCCAATTGGAGAGCTTTCTGAAGAAGCACAGGAGTCTCTTAACAAATTTTATAAAAAATATAGATTGCAGAACACATTCAAAGCATCAAGGGTAAGGCAAAATAAGGACCTCTTCAACATGTTGGCAGCATCTTCCGATCCACTTATTTCTTCCCTGCGGCATGTGAAGTCACGAATAGAGTTACAAAATAATTATAGTTTAGAAATTGTTAGTCTTTTAGATATACCTTCTCTTACGAATTGTGATGAATATTTTACAGAAAATTGAAAAAATTAATTTAAAAAAATAAATAATTTTTTTTTTTAATTTGTTGGGTAATAATTTAAAACATAAAACCCTTAAGAAAAAAAATAAAAACAATCTAAAAATGTAAAAATAATTTTTTTTAGTTACCATAAAATTGATTTTTCTACTAATTTTAACTTTGATAACCCATAAGTAGGCCCCTACAAAGCGTAGCACCCTTTCCAAACGCTCATTTCATAGGCTGAACAGTTATCTATCATATGCTGTTTAAACTGTTCAATTATCTTATTCGGTTCAAAAGATATGATTTTTGCAACGAAAAAACTCAAATGGCGCCACTGTGCGGCGGTGCAGGTTTAATAAATTATAATTTTTTATACGTATGAAAGGGGAATGCACAAAAATTTAAGACAAGATGACGCATTAATAGAATTTATGCAAAATCGTTTGGATTTGGCCAGGGGATTCACACGAAGTGATAAAATATGTAGATGTAAAATTGAATTTGTGGAAGGATTTAGTTAAGGAACTGAATAGTTTAGGTCCGCCAATTTAACTGGATGGAAAAAGGTAACTTAAAATATTTTTTTTTATAAATATGTATAAATGAACTAAATTTAATGCTTTGAAGATATGGACATGTTGGAAAGCAGCTGTAAAAAAGAAAATTTCAATTAACAAGAAAGAAGTTGTGGCAACAGGTGGTGGTCCGTATAACCAAATTTATATCTCAAAAAAGGAGGAAACAGTGGGCCAAATATGTGGTTTGTATGCATTTGTTGAAGGAATTGCAAACGCAAAACCTGCAGGAGGTGACAGCGAAGAAAGTTCTTCATCATCCTTTGAAGACGATAAAAATACAAACTTGAGCAATACGGACACCTGTGGAAAAAGAAACAAAGAATAATCCGAAGATATAGATGGAAATCCTGGTACGTCTAAAAGGTATACACCGAAGTTTAAAAATACGTCCGATAACATAAAACACCAATTAAAACAGTATATTAAAAATTATACGAAGAGAGGGGAAGAATTCCCGAATCATTAAAAAAGTTTTCCGAAATTTTAGAGAAAACTAATGAAAATATAATTTTAATAGGAAGCAACGTTAGACGTGTCTACAAATCCGTAGAAAGTTTGTCCACGAACCTCACCAGCGAGTTTAACCGCCACCACAAACTAATGGAAATCGCAGCAATAGAAAAAAACAAACTCAAAAAAATAGACGTTGACATAAAACAAAAGCAATTAGAACTAGACCAATTAAAAGATGCGTTTTAAAACTGATTATAGGTACAAATATAAAATTGTAGATTTATTTTATTTTACCTTTTTTTACATTATTATAAATGAATTAATTTTTTTGTTACTATTATACCATTAATAAAAGTGAATTGTTTTGTGTTTAAAATAGTATTTTATATGTTTATTATGCAAATAAACTGTTCGCAATATATATATATATATATATAATAGCTTCATCGCCCTGTTCATTATTTTCCTCATTTGCTGCGGTGTCATCATCCTCTATTTCTTGCACAATTTCAGCAACATTTTTAAGTTTTAGGAAGATACACAGATTATGCAAGGCACAACAGATATTAATAATTTGAATAACCTTTGATGGTGAATACCAAAGAGTGCGAGACAAGCATCTAAACCTACTCTTTAATATTCCAATGGTCCTTTCCACAACATTTCTTGCCGAGGCAATTTCACCATTTTCATATCTAGATTCATAATAGTTTCGAGCTTTGCTCATATTCCATACAAATGAATCGTGGCTTGCTCCAGGCCTTGTGGCATCAACACTCTTAATACTTGTTTTATAATCACATATCTAAATATAAATATTTTAATCGAAATGGTATATGTACACTTAATAAAACCAAATACTTACAATCATGGCATTTATGCTGTAATAGCCCTTTCTATTAAAGTAAAGGTATTCCTCATTGGTTGGCCTTTTAATTGAAATATGCGTTCCGTCTATGCATCCACAATACCTGGTATACCATGCTTTTCATAAAAAAACTTTTTTGATGTTTTCAAATCTTCATCTGTTGATTTTACTTTAATAAATTTTTTACAAAGTTTTCTTTCTAAGCTAGGTAGGAGGAGTGTTGTCAGTAGTTTTGAAACTGTTGTTCGATGCATTGAAATATGCGCATCATTTCCAACAGATCTCTGGAAGGAGCCTTCTGCAAAAAATCTTAAAACAGCCGCCAATTGCAGTGTAAGTGGTATTGTTGTCTTCACATAGTTCTGCCCAATTAAATTCAAAATCATTATAAAGCCGTCTTTATTTAGTCGGTAGCATTGAATAAATCTGTATAAAAATAATATAAGAAAATATGTATTTAAAATAACAAAAACTTTACTTACATATCTTCAGGAAGGTCCAAAGGGTTCGATTTATCCCGCAGTTGTTTTCTTTGTATATTTTCAATTATGTGTTCTTCATCCATTACAACTAAAGGAACAACCATAATATGCATAGCCTTGCTTAACCTTCTGTCAAAAATTAACAAAAAGTCTCTCAAATATGTTTAAAAAAACAAAATAAAAAACATTTGATTCCGTACGGAATGTGCGATCGGTTTCGCACTTTGCTTAAGCAACTAACAGTTTTATAAAACTTAACAAACCGTTTCCTTAAGTTCAATATGGTTTGCCTCATATGATTTACATGTATTCGCACATTTGCTTAAGCCGACTTAAGCACATTATGGTTGGGGCTTAAAGCTGCTGCTACAACAAACGCCATTTTAACTTTTTTGTTTTTATTTTAAACACTTTTATTTAAAAATAATTATAAAATGTAAATTTTTATGTATTTTTCAATTTGTCGTAAACAAATGCAGAGTTGCATTTCTTAGGTATTGCTGTAGCATTTTTTAAAAAATAAAATGGATTGAAACAAAAATTGGAATATGAAACCAATCAATATTCATCACATCTATATCGTTTTCAGAATTGATTTGCGTTTTCAAAACGATCGTTTTTCATCACATACCTGCATAAATTCTTGCAATAATTTAAGCAAATTTGTCGTTTTTCTTTATTTATGCATGTTTAAAAAACAAATTTCATTTTTTATTCACAAATTTTAACTTTTTTTTTTAATATTAGTTTTCTCTTATTTTATTTTTGTATTGACGTTTCAGTTGTAAATGCATTAATTATTTAAAATTACACAAAAATTAAAAAGGGTCTTCATGAAACGAGTCTCGCAAGTTTGCCCATTTGCACAAATGGCAATTTCAAGCGATATCATGAAAACCCTTATTATTTTTTGTAGTTTGTTTTTGGAACAATATGCAGAAACAGTTACATTAGTTTAATTATAAAATAAAAAAAATTTATTAATTACGGAAAACGATTTTAAAAAATTACATAAAGTTAATGTAATACTACATTTCGTTGGTCTCAAGTAGAAAGGCCCTAACTCAAATAATTGTAACTGTATAGGAGAAGGTTAAAACATAATAGAATCTGTATGTATCATAATGTAAAGTTGTTCATACAACTGCTTGTAAAGCCGTTATTCTTTACAATATTGCAATAAATTTTTGTGAAGAGGTGTATTTGTGTAAAATTTATTGGAATCACTGAAAAACTCAATTTCGTAAAAAATGCGAGTTAGGGCCTTTCTGCTTGAGACCATCGATTTACACCTAGACAAAATCTAGTACTTAAGAGATTTTGAGCGAAATCTTGTTCATTTCTACTAGATTTCCCATACAAAACAAAATCTAGTTTCTCACTAGATTTTGGCAAAATCTCACGAAATCTTGCAATACTCAACGATACAACTATGAATTTCATACTAATGTACTAAAAAATACAGCTCTGAACAAGAAAAATCTGACAGTTTGGCAAAAAAAAAAAAAAAAAAGAGCGGGGAAAATTCATTTGCGGTAACTTAATAATTAACAAAAATAAACATTTGTGAAAATGGATAGGCCAATAATAATTAAGCGGTATGAAAATTATATTAATATAAACTGTGTAGCATTACAAAGGCCTTGATTTACAGAAAACGTACCTACAAAAAGGAAAAGCAGTGCAATTCCAATGAAGAGGCGCTTTTAATTCTTTTAATATTGTTTTTTAAGTTTTTATTTGTTTTGCAATAAAATTGTTACATTTAAAAATTTGCAATTTTGTCTCTTATTTGTTCACCTTTTGGGTTATAGTCGTAAGTAAACTCCTCGCCATTTGGCTGCTTTTTTCCGTATCAAACGTCTTTTCCCAGGTATCATTTATTACGGGTTGTATATTTGCAGCAGTTTGTGAAACCTTATATTTAACAAATGCTGGTGTTTTTTTACGCAACAATCTTAATTCCTATTCTACTTTTTTTAATATAATAAAATTAGTTTTTGGCTTTCCATATTGGATTTGGGGCCCTATGCTCCTTATAGGATCTTCGGGAACATATATATATATATATATATATATATATTTCCATATTTGCTAATAAAAGTTTACGATACAATTTCTTTTCTTTTTCAATCAGCTGTTTTTATTATGAAAATTAAATCCGACAAAATGTCAAAACGCACTGGTGTAAACGCCAAAAAATTTCTTTAAGATTTTAACTAAAATCTACTAGATTTTGTGTAGGTGTAAATGTAGTATAAGACTTTTTTGAGTGTAAACGAGAATAGAAAACCAAATACGCAGTTTTTTTTTCGTTCATTTGATTAAAAAGAAACAACAATACCATAAGTGTGTATGCTATACTTTTTTCTTTTAATACATTGCCAGTGGCGACTTGCCACACTGTTTTAAAAAATTCATAGTACAATCTGGGCTGCAATACGTAGTAATTTCTCGCCAAACTTGGCGATTTTAAAACTTGTTTGGTGTTCTTATTTAATATATGCTTAGGTAGCTCTACTTTAATAGAAAGAACAAAAATTTGTTGCGAGGGCTTATTCAAAGTAAGAGCGCAATTCTTCAAAAATTAATTTAAACAAAAATAATGAAAGAAATAATTTCAAATTTATGTGGTATTTTAAGAACAAAATACTTTTAAAAACAAACAAAAATAAAAATAACAGCGATTGCACAAACTCTTAGCTATCAAAATAATATTAAAACAATGAACAAATAGCAATAGTTATTATTATTATTCATGTGTTATATGTATTACATTTTCAAAAGATGTGATAATATGAATTTTATTTTTTGTTTTTATTTTATAAGAATTAAAAAACCTTTTTAAAAAAAACACGCTTTTATTAAAATGCGCTAAAAAGAAGAAATAAATAAGCTTTAACTATCAACTTATAACATCAAGAATAAATGTATATGATATAAAAGCTTGTCGCTTGTTTGCGAGATTTAAGTACTGGTATTTACTTTGTTTGAGAATTTTAAGAGTTAAAATCAATCACATCAACTTATATAATTTACAGGTTGGCACGCTACGGTTAAGTGACATTACAGTCATTTAAGCATTTGTATTGCTTTTCATATAACAGAAACGATCAGCTGTTTACATTACATTTACATTTCTACAATTACGGTCGGCTAACGCGGCCTTAAGAAAAGTCTCTTATAGCCAATTTACACTACAACGAAATCTAGTACTTTCGAGATTTCGAGCCAAATCTAGTTGTTTTTGTCTAGATTTTCCGTACAAAACAAAATCTACTCCGTGACTAGATTTTGACGAAATCTATTCGAAATCTAGTACTACTTAGTGATGCAACTATGTTTTTCCCCATATAGCACTAAAAACTGCTTCCCTGCACAAGAAAAAAATGACATTTTAACAAAAAAACAAAACAAAAACAATAATAGCTAATTGTTAAAATTGTTAAAAAATTTAAAAATTTCGTAAAATAGTAAAAAAAAATGCAAATGACAAATAATATTGATAAAATAAATGAAGTTGATTATAAAAAAAATGTAATGCAAATTTTTAAATGCCTATTTTTTATATGTAAATATGTGTTACACAAAAAACTTTCAGTCGGCGGTTTTTGTTGTGAAAACCAAATCTCGCTAATGTCAAACAAGTATAATGTAAACGAACTAGATTTGGAGGAAGATTTCAAATGAAATCTACTAGATTTCGATGTAATGTAAATGCCCTATTAGGAAAACCTGGATTTTACAAAATAACGTTAAATGAAAAAAATTTTTATCAAAAAGTTCATATCAATATCAGATTTAATTTTAGATGTCAGTGAATACATATCGGATAAGAACAAGAATAGACAAGTTTAAGTTGCCAACATTAATCACGAAAGTAAGTTACAAGGCTACCAAATTGTCACCTATAATAAAATAGTTTTAAACTTTTTTGGGCAATATTGTAGATGATCTGACCCTGCTTTTGATGCTTCTATAATTAGTAGAAGCGGTCTTCGATTATGTGATAAGCTTGTACACATTAAAATTCAGACAGACGTCGATAAAAAAAACTGGTGGAATTCGATGGTTTTGGCATACCGTATACTTTAGTACTGGATAATAAATCTATTTAGAATATTTTTGGAACTCTTTACATTGCCGACATACCAAACAATAATGTTTAAACCTCCATGCTCTCGATTTAAAATTAAAAGCTAATAGTCTTAAAACTTGTATTTTAATTCTTCATAGGCAATGAACTTTCAGATCATTTTTTTTATCATGTTTTATGTCTCAAACTAAATTAATTTTCTTAATTAATATAACGATATGTTATAATAATTAAGAAGACGATATATGGAAATATGAATTTATAAATATGGAAATATTATGGAAATATGAATATATGCCGTCATTTCAAAAATGTAGGAGGTTGCACAACATATATTCGCGTAACTCAAAAAAGTTCGTTTTAGGAACATTATTTTATTTTGGCAAAAAATTATAATTCTTTTTAGCTACATTTTGAAATTTTTATTTTTAAAAATTCATCAAAAATTGAAAAATGCAGCTTTGCTTCTAATTTTTTAGTCATATAAAAAATCATCAAATTCATATAAAACAAATCGCACTTGATTAAAAAGAGGGTTTTAACTAAAAATTTGTTTTTGCTCACATTTTGGAATAATTGACACGTAATATTCAAATCTACCAGCCGTAAAAATATCGTGCTAGTTTGGCTTCTTTTTGGTAATGAAAAGGTTGGTTTAAAAATTCTATATCATATGCCTTTAATGTTAAATTAAAAATTGTTTTGCTTGTACTGAAAATTTTTAAATTTTGAGTGAATACCCTCTTTATGATCAAGATAAATTGCAAGTGTAAATGTACACGTTTCCACGCCACCTTTGAGGTAGTGTACTTGGTACGTTTTTTTTTACGTGGTTTCCCCTGTAGGCCTACTCCACGATATATAACGAACACAGAATTATGAAGATGCAGGAGCCTGAATAAATAAAAATATGTAGATATATTTAAAAATCGAATTGCCAAATTTGTTGAAATGTTTACTTACCTTTTAAAATTTACAAGTTTATTTTTATAAGTTTCTTGATTCCGACTATCCATTGCTTGCCTTTTTTTTAATTTTCATCTTTTATTTAAGTTACGTATTCTATAGTTAATACGGCACTTATAAAATAATTTTCGTATTTCTGCCCGCAAATCGACACACGTACTTTCCTCGACCAGATGTTTGTGAAGGTTGCGCTCATGAGAAAGGTTGGTTCCATTTTTTTTTTTTATAGAAAATTAATTCCAATTTTCTAAATTTTGTAAGAAATTCTGGTTTATAGGGCATTTACATTACATCGAAATCTAGTAGATTTCATTTGAAATCTTCCTCCAAATCTAGTTCGTTTACATTATACTTGTTTGACATTAGCGAGATTTGGTTTTCACAACAAAAACCGCCGATTGAAAGTTTTTTGTGTAACACATGTTTACATATGTATAAAGAAATAGGCATTTTAAAAATTTGCATTACATTTTCTTTATAATCAACTTCATTTATTTTATCAAAATTATTTGTCATTGGCATTTTTTTACTATTTAACAAAATTTTTGAATTTTTTTTTAACAATTTTAACAAGCAGCTATTATTGTTTTTGTTTTGTTTTTTGTTAAAATGTAATTTTTTTCTTGTGCAGGGAAGTAGTTTTTAGTGCTATATGGGGAAAAACATAGTTGCATCAATAAGTACTACTAGATTTCGAAAAGAATTCGTCAAAATCTAGTTACGGAGTAGATTTTATTTTGTACGGGAAATCTAGCCAAAAATATCTAGATTTGGCTCGAAATCTCGAAAGTACTAGATTTCGTTGTAGTGTAAATTGGCTATTAGGCTTTTTTAAAAATCCTTTTAACACCTGATCAACCCACGTACTTGAATCTAGATGACATTCGTATTCCACAGGGTTGAGCTTTCGAATAGCCAGCTATATATTCAAGGGCATCATCTTGCAGAATACCAATGTCGTCTAGTTTCGAATCGTATAGGTCATTGGGTAAGTCGTTATTATTTGCAGATACTAAGCAGCTATCAAAGCTCTCGTCGTCTGATATCGCATTAAAGATATTTTCATCGTGTAAGGCATCGGGCGAAACTTGGCTATGTATTATGGGTACGCTTTTGCCACTACTGTCCAACCAATTTGTGTTGTCAGTTTCTACATTTCCCATGCCATTGAAATGCTCGCTATTTCTTGCTGAAATTTGAAAAAAAAGCAAATGAAATAAAAATAAATTTTTTATAATTCTGTTAGACACTTTCAAACATACCCAGTATGTACTTTCGTAGCCTATATTTAAACTGCTGTGGCGAAGGATGGTCGTGTCATCCCCCTTTGCTGCGGATTGAGAAAAAAAAAATCTCCAAGACATCTTGGTTTAGACGACTGGATATTATATATGTATGTCATGCCGTACCTTTCAACATATTTTAGCAGCATGTCCAAAGCGTTGTTGGTAGTGAATATACCTTTTTGAAATGGGTCCAACGTTTTCTTTCCCGGCACAGTATGTTTTGCCATAGCGTTAGTCATACGATCTAGGGTATGTTTTTGATTTTCATACGAAATACCATATGGTCCCTTAGTAGAAAAAACAAATATACTCTTATAATACACTTTTGGGTAAGATAAATTAAATAAAGTATGCACATACTTTGCCTGGGTAATTATATGTATTCAGCTTGGAATTAAGAACGTCAAACCAGTCGTTAACTAGTTGGAACAATTTAGACGTATTGATTGGTTCATAAATGCTCATGCCCAGCGAATTACATCTCCTTATAGTATTGGCTGTTGTGTGCGAAAAAAGCTGTGCAGCCTTTTGTCTTCCTGAAATTATTTAAACCTATTTAATTTTTAAATCCTTTTTTTTAAATTTTTACATACCGACTCCTTTTACAGAAAGGTGGTCTTCGCTTATTTTATAAGTGATAGAAAGGTCTGACTTTTGGTGCGCGGACTTAGAATGCAGTTATTATAAATTAACCCGGTATCCAAAAAATGATTCCGTGTTAGTTTTAAAAGATGGGGTGCATTTAAGAAAGTGAAAACTTGTTCGTCCCGGTTTGCAGGGTTAGGAAACCATGGTTTTTCTACAGAAAATAATTTAGTGTAAAAATTTTGCAATTAAAAAGAAAGATTGATGTGTTATTATGTGTTTTATGTTCTGAAATTAATAACATAAACAGTAAAAACAACCAAAGTTTATTATTGTTTATTATTATTATGAAGCTTATATAAGTATGTATATATATTTATATATAGGAAATTTATGATTCCCGTGCAAATAACTTAACTAAAACTAAGCCAAATTGATTCTTATGTATGGAACTTAACTAAACCAAATTAAGTTATGAAGATTAACCCAAAACCAAGCAAAATTAAATATTATGAAATATTATGATTCTTATGCTGAATAGTTGTTATTATTAACTTAATAATTACGTTTAAATTACCACTTTCAAGGGATTCCTTTGTAGTTCTATATTGAAGAGAGAACAAAACTTTTACCGTATTTATCGCCGAGATAGTTGAGAAGTGTGTTAAGAGTAATTAGTGTATTTGCGTTGTATTCATCCGTATATATTTAACTTACCTGGAGTTACACCTAATTCTTTTAACAACCTACGGTTTGTCGGGCCCATGTCGCACACAACAGCGACAACAGGAAAACCACAGTCAGACATTTGTGTTATTATGGCGTTCAAAATTTCAGTAGTCTTTTTGCAGTCGTAGTTGTAAAACACGGGCTACTTCCATGACTTTCTTAAGCCCCGTGCCATAACTACTTGGACGTAGTTTGCTGGATTTCTTAACACGTCATTAATAGCATCGTACTCAAAGGTTTCCTCTACCTTCATTTCATCAAATGCCAAAACACACATCTTTTCTTCTAAAGATAAATAAGTTGTTTGCCGCATAAACTCTAACGTCTGCAGAATTCCTTCCGTAACGTCGATTTTGCGGCACCATCGTTGTAAGGTCGTAACATGAGCAAGAGGATACGCTCGAGGACCAGCTGCGTGTACGCAAATGGTGTTCGCTATATCGGCCCACTTCCATTTTATATTGCCTGGTGTCATTAGGCTTCGTATTTGTCCTTCAGTACAGAACTTTTTTATGGACTCCATTGCTGCGTTTGTTTGCAGCAGCTGGAGTCGAAGTTCTCTATTTTCTGATTCCAATTGAATAATTTTTGCCTTGTATTCTTTTAATACAATTTCAATGTATGCCGAACTAAAATATAAAAAAGTGGTTTTAAAGACCCTATTCCCTAAACACTTTAGCTCCTAATACAGTTTTTAAATTTGCACTAGGTAATTAAAATTAAATAAAATAAGCCCCAGCTTCGCTAAATAAAGCTTCTCCGCATAGCCGGCCTTTGCCCGGGCGCAAAGATATTCTACTCTATGTTATAACAAACAACGGCCTCGCTAAATAAAGGTTCTCCGCAAAGCAATTAATATGCTTTCTATAAACTCTTGTATTTTCGATAAATCATCACCACTCCTTAATGGATCAAGAATTTTTAAAAAAAATGTTTATATTCATAAATATCTATTCCAAAGCTTTTAAATTATACCAACATTGGCTTTATACGTTTAGAAATAAAGTGAGAAATCGGAAATTTATATGAAAACTTTAGAGGCCAATAACTCGAAAACTATGCGTTTCCGAGAATTTTTCCATTTAATTTTTTCTTATTATTTTTCAACTTAAGCCAATTGTTTCTTACCTCAGCTGAATTGTCCATTTTTTTCTGATTACTATGGAAGTATCCAGAAAGTTCATTTCTTTATACCATGGTAATGCTGAGATGTACTGTTCTTCTGCTCCAGAACCAGACTTCTTTACATTCATTTTTCTTTTTTCATTGGTATATGTGGTACGCAAATTTCAAATTTTCTTTTTAACCACTTCCCTCTGGTTTGGATATGATTCATAGGCCTTGTTTTTTAAATCGTTTCGTCTGTACGATTTACTATTCATATACCACAAAAGTGGATGCGAATGGTATAAATTTATTAATTTTCATATACTTTCTTGGCTCAATTTTACTTCCATTTAAATTTTTTTTCATGTTTTGTTTTGTTTATAAATAAGAGTTACCGTGCTTATAATATAGGCATACATATTTTTGGGGAAATGGTAAACACATATTTTATTAATTGTATTATATTTCAACTAGTATCTGCTCTTGTGAAACAGATATGTTACTCTCATTCTCTTTTAATGAACTCATAGCCACTGTTACAAAAAATATCAATATCAACTTATATCAGAAACACTAGACCACTCATCCATACACACTCACTTTAGTAAACACACAGAAACTTGTACAAAAAGATATATCTGTGCACGTCTATAGTACAGAATTATTATTTTTTTTTAGCAGTTTAGAGCAAAATATGTTTTTACACATAAACACTATTGAATTTTATTTATCTTAACAAAAAGTGAAATTTCCTTGCCTTTTAATATGGCAATATCGAAGGGCAAATAAAATTTACAATCAACATGATAAGGGCATTTCCATTAAATTCCTGACTATTCAATTTTTTTAGCAAGACAGGAAAGATGTTTCTTAATATAAGAATTATTATAATTTATAAAAAAATTCAGGTGAAATAAATAGAACTATTCGTCCAAATTTTTAAAATAAATAATGCTAAAGACAGCTAAAAACATGTTCTTAAAATGCTAAATAAAACGCCAAGTGCCAAATGAAAATTTTGCTGCTAAATAAAAATGTTTAATGCTAAATTTAGCTGCAAAAATGCCAAAATGGTCACACTGATTCTAACCTACTTACCCGAGAGAACCAGACAGAGAGAGAGATTAGTATTATTAAATAACCCTTTACACACAGTGATGCCAGAAGTGCAGATTTGACAATTTTTGGCTTAAAAATGCAGAAACATCTTTTCATTGTCACTTATGTTTGTACTATTTCCACTTCTTGCATTGAAAAACAAAAAATATCAACCATTCTAAAAGAAAGCAGAAAAATTCATGTTGTTGATATATTCGGTACTTAAAGACTTTTTTGCCATTGTACTACTGGTTGCGTTGGAAAAAATACATCGGTTGTCACATCACGCGAACCAATTTTTCGCAAGAAAAGTTTAAAGGAAAGACATAAGATATTAAATAACTAGTTCAACTATGAAGTCGACCAGTTTGAAAGTTGATTCTTTATTAGTAGATATTTTATTTACAGAAGATGACTTAAAAATTCGCATTGTCTTGACACATGAGGTTTGCCGAACTTATGACATCTGGGTTTACACGAAATAATATACATATGCACATTATTCATATGTACTTATGTATAAATATCTTCAATAATTGCAATACTTGATATCTTGTAAATTCTCAAAAAGACTTTTGATAGTTTTAATCATGGACCCAAAATAACTATTATCTTCATTTCCAAAATCGAAAAAATTGCCCATTTTGAGGAATATTTTTAAAAATTGGTTAATAATTATTATGAACGACTTAAAAAGCAATTACGATTAGTATCCAATTAATATTTTTATTTATTGCTTTGAAATAGTTATGCATAACAAAAAAAGTATTTGTTTGGATAATTATTATTTTCCAATTTATATTTTAAAAATTGGGTTTTAATAGTTATTTATAAATTTTTACAAATAATAATTAAAATTTTGCTATTTTTTATGAAAAATTCTTAAATAAAAAAATCTGTATGAAACGGAACAAAAACAAAAAAATAAAAACAAAATTTCTGCTCCAAACTGAACTTGAAGATGAGAATGACAAAATTGATTAAAATAAATACATGTTCAAGTAAGAGTCAATTCGTCAGAAATTTTATTTGTTACTAGAAATTTGTTTTTAATATTAGTTTGTAAACATTACATATTAAAAAAAAAAAAGTTAAAAAAGAAAAAAAAAATCAGATGATAACATCCAGGATTGAACTTAGGCGTCTTGGCTCGTAGTCCAAATTGCCTTGAAAAACGACAGCCGCAGTTACTTGATAATGACGTTTCAGACGAACTTTAAATTGCATTGAAAAAGCAAGTGCGAAACAACATCTCAAAAAACTAGCAGCAGAGATAATTACATTGAAACAGGTATGTGCATTAAAAGTTCTTCACAGGTTTGTGTATTTAAAGTTCTTAAATTTTTTATCATAAACTTTTCAGCGACACGATTCTAATAGGACCTCTAACGTACATAAATACCTCTACATCTACAACTTTTATTCCAGTAGATGAATCAACTTACCAGAGTACAACATCCCTGCTAAGGGAATCGCTATCTCTGTTGGAGGTTGATAATTCTTGAGAGGATGAAACCTAAACGTGCTGTGAAATTGTTTGCGCACATGCTGAAATTGAAAACTATACGCCACCGAAAGTAGACGTTGAAAAGGATTTACTAAACTATTGGCATGAAAATAGATATACGCTTCCATTACTTAAACATCTAGCGTTTATCATCCACGCTGTTCAAGCTACGCAGGTAACCGTTGAAAGAGCCTTTTCCGCTTTGCGTATGATTTTGAATGACCAAAGATGCAATCTATCTGACAAAAAATTGGCACTTATAATCGCGCATTTTACAATATTGATCAAAACGTGTACATTTATAATTATTAATATAACTATTACGAATAATTATTATTTCACTGTCTTTCGAGTAACTATTATCGAAATAATCTATAAATAAAAATCAAGAAATAAGAGTTATTTGAAACAAATATTTTTTTTCCTTATCAATAATTATTATCATGCAATAAAAAAAAAATAAAAATTGCGAGTAAATAATTATAATAAGGAAAACCGAATAACAGTTACAATATAATACTTATTCCTTAACTAATTCACGATAAAACTTATAACAGTTAAGACCTTGGTTTAAATAACATGTCAAGCAATTAACATTTGACTTGCTGTTTAAAATAACAAAGATGTGATTAATCCATGCTCAGCCTGAGTAATTAAATTTGGATAGAAATTTTAAATGTAAAAATATCCAAAATTATCAGCCATTGTCTGAAAATCAAATTCGAGTCAAATTAAAACTTAACAAATTTTAAAAACGTTTCTGTGTTGAAAGTTCAAAAAATATTTCCTTTTTTATACCTCATTCTTCGAAGAACACGTATATTTACCAGATATACTTTTAAAATCAGGAAAGCTTCATTAAAAAAAAAATTATTTAAAATCTCCACCGATTACAAATTTCAGAAAATGGTCGAATATTTTGAAATGAATTGTTATATATTTTGCTAAATAAGCTACATAAAAAATGTAACAAATGTGTTTTGAAGATTTATTTAAGATTTTTAAAATCTTGACGCAGATTTTTCAGATGTTTTGATGAAAAATTATGGTTTTTTGCTGATTTTACCTCTTAAAGTTCTGACAACACTGGTTACACATATGTATGTTTTGTTTTTATTTTGTTGCTTTGTGTAGAGAAGAACCCTTAATTATAATAATTTTACTTTAAAAATTAGATGTGCTTAAATAAATAGTTTAAATGTCATCAAGAAAACAATTTATAATTTATATTGGAAAAAAGGTGTGTGTATTAAAACTAGAACGGCAAAACTTGATCGTGTTACCCTCAAGCAATGACAGGGTGATAACTGTCAAAATCTACCACCACCTTGTACTGAATTTGAAATTGGTTCAAATTAATTTATGAAAAAAAAAACCAAACAAGCAAGCCGAACAAATTATAAGAAAAATAAATGGTTACAAAATTTAAAATTTCTAATATTTTAAAAAATTATAAGAAGGTATGTTGGGTTAATTTTAAGTGTTATAGTGTGCTTTCGCAATGTTTAGTGAATTTTGCTGAAGAAGCTTGAATTGGGTAATAAGGACCAAGCCTATTGAAAATGGTGACAGTCACCTCATAATATGGATCAAAACTAGTTTCCCACTCCATAAAAATAAAATTAACCACTGTGATAGATAATTGAAAAATAAAATTTAAAAGTGAAAAAGGGGTGTAAACGCATAGTTTTCGACCTGTAGACCTCTTAAGATTATATATATATATATGTATATATGGGGGATTTCATGTCAAGTGACCCAACTTTTGAAATTGATGTCTTCCGATTTGGATGAAATTTGCACCATGGTTAGTCTTATTGGATAGTAGTTTAGACACAAATTTTCAACAAGATTGGTCAAAAAGTTTCTGAGTTAGAGGGGGTCAAAATTTTACATTTTGGCCAAACCGGTGTTCTTTCTCATCCATGTAACTTATCTATTGGCGTAAGCAAAATTAGTCAAAATTAGTTTTTTTTTTTGTTTTTTAAATTTTTTAAAATTTTTTTTTTTCTTAAATTTAAAACTATTTTTTTATTTTTTTTGAAAAGGGTATTTTTTTTTTATTTTTGTATGTATACACCACTCTCATCCCACTAAGCGACCAAAACTACCTAAAAGAAAAATACATAACTTTCTTTTGAGCAAAAAAAAAAAAAAAATACAGTTTCCAAAAAAAATAAAAAATAAGTTTTAAATTTAAAAAAAAAAAAATTTTAAAAAATACAAAAAAAATTTTTTCGATAGCTTGAAGAAATAGCTATCTAATTTGTTTGGAACTAATTTTGCTAACACCAATAGATAATAAGTTACATGGACGAGAAAGAACACCGGTTTGGCCAAAATGTCAAACTTTTTGACCGATTTTGTTGAAAATTTGTGTCTAAACTACTATCCAATAAGACTAACCATGGTGCGAATTTCATCCAAATCGGAAGACATCGATTTCAAAAGTTGGGTCACTTGAAATTAAATCCCCCATTTATTTAAGCGATTTTCCACTACATTTCTGAATTTATGGGGCAATTATGTATTTGTATAATTTTTGATATATTAAAATAGATTTCGAAAATATTTCACAATTTTTGATTAGTTTTAATTCCTTAATATAATATACATATATGTATGTATATACAGTGAACTCGCGAAAACGTGAACACTCGAAAGTGTGAACGTCTCAGAAACGTGAACAAATTTATTTTTACACAGACTATTCTAAAACGTGAACAAAATCTGGAACCTCTCAAACGTGAACACATTTTTGTTTATTGTTGTTTGCTGTTTAAAAGGTTTTTTTAATTGGGAAATACCCCAATTGAGTTCACTTATTGGTTTATGTTACAGCGTTTGTTTTTCTTAATTTTATGTATACGCTGACCTGTTAGTTGTTTTTTGACATCGCTACGTAAAAGTTGAAAGTTATTAAAAATTTTTATTCGTGAGTGAAAAATGTCAATAAAAAACCCGAAAGTGTTATCTTTGAAAAATAAAGTAAATATTCTTGAACTATTGCAAAAAGGTTATAGTGTCAGTGGCTTGGCAAGAAAATTTGGTGTTGCTAAATCAACAGTTTGTTCCATTTAAAAGAAAAAACAGGAAATAACAAATCGTGTAAATAATACTCTTTATGGTACCGGAAAGCGTAAAACATTACGTTCTTCTGAGCTTCCGAAAATGGAAAAAACTCTTTACAAATGGTTTCTTAGCATGCGAAACAAAAAGTTGCCGGTAAGCGGACTGATGCTAAAAGCAAAAGCTTTAGAAATTCACCAACACATTAAAGAGAGTGATCGTGGTTTTAATGCCAGTGATGGCTGGCTGCAAAAATTTAAGCAGAGGTTTGGTATTCGTCTTCTCAAAACTTCCGAAGAAAAACTTTCTGCTCAGCCACAGCTTGTTGACCCGTTTAAAGAAAAGTTAAGGGCAAAAATGTAGCAACTCTCTTTATGTGAAAATCAGCTTTATAATGCTGACGAATCAGGTTTGTACTGGAAGCAGCTACCAGATAAAACATACGTTTCATCATTGGAGAAGAGTGCTCCGGGCGCAAAGATGGAGAAACAGCGCTTAACTTTCATGTGCTGTTCGAATGCGTCTGAGGCACACAAAATGAAACTACTGGTAATTAGAAAATCTAAGAATCCACGATGCTTCAAAAATTTTGCAAGTCCAGTGAATTATAAATGCTCAAAGTCAGCATGGATGACATCCACAATTTTTTATGATTGGTTTCATCAATGTTTTGTTAAAGAGGTAAATTTAAAATGAATAATTTTAAACTAAAAGATTAATAACTTTTTGATTTAGGTAACTGAGTTCCTAACCAAAAAAAAAGCTACCGGTAAAAGCCCTTCTGTTAATAGACAATGGCTCTTCACATCCCCCTGAATCGAACTATTTTCTGCAGACGGAACCATTTGCGCAATGTTTTTGCCACCCAACGTCACGTCTTTAATTCAGCCGATGGATATTTTTAAAATTACGAAATTGCATTATAGAAACAGCCTTTTGGCTCTTATCGCTGGAACACAAACTGATTTGTTAGATTCTATTAAAATGTTGTCTATTAAAGATGGAATTAATCTTTTAGACTATGCATGGAGTCAAATTTTACAAGAAATTTTACACAACTGCTGGAAAAACATTTTAAATTTATTTTCTGATCAAGATGACCCCGATGACAATATTCCCTTAAGTGTTTTAAGAGAAACGATTTCTCCTCTAGACATAATACATCTAGAAAAAACTGCCACTAGACTTCTTCAGGAAGAAAATCACATTGATGAAGAGAATTTGGAAATTCACGATGATACCGATGATGACGATTTAATGATATACCAGCTTCAAATTAAAGTAAGCCCTAATGATGCTCTAGAAGCTCTTGATAAGGCTTTAATATGGGCTGAAAACGGTCGACCAAAGTGAAATTAGTGTGTTAAGAAAATTTAAAGAAAAAGATTTGTTAAAGATGGTCGAACAAAAAACTTATCAAAAAAAGATGACCGATTTTTTCCTATAAAATTTTTTTCCCTCATAAACATTCTTCAAACAAAAAAATGTCCCCATTAGTTTTTGTTAATTTTATGTGTAGTTTTTGTGATATTCATAGAAATTTATTTTTTATTTATCATATGCAAAGTGAACTGACTTATTGCATATATGTAAATATATTTTTTTTTATTAAAAATGAATAAAATATTTGTTTTAAAATCAAGGACCGGAAAACGTTTTTTTTTTATGTTTTTAAAAAAATATTTATCATTGGTGTTCGAAAAATATTTTAAATTGTACAATAACCAAAAATAGATAAAAATATTTTGTTTGATATTGTTTCTTAAAGTTCAAAATAATAAAGTTCTTAAAAAAAACGTTTTTGAGAAAAATATTTTTTTTTTGTTCTTTTGTACAAAAAATTAAGAACCGAAAACTTAATTTTTTCTTTTTAAAAATTTAAAAATCATGCGTACAAAATAATTTTTTTTTTCATCAGTTTAAAAAAATAAAAGCAAACACAAAAAAAAGATATTTATTTTTTCAGTACAATATTATTTTGTACATGAAAAAAAAAGAACCGAAAACTAAAAATTTAATTTTTTTAATTGACAAAATTTAAACTCATACGTACAAAATTATAGTAAAAAATATAAAGCTAATAAATAATAAGTAGTTATAACATGATAAAGATTATCCTAGAACTAAATAGTAATCTTATCAATTACCTTGATGTTGAGTTTGAGCAACAATAAATTTTCTACATGCTCAGAACTTAAATTCCTTCTATTTTTGGTCATAATAATTGGCAAAGCACTGAAGGCTGCCTCCACAGATACCTGTGTTGCTGGTACAGCTAATGCAACAGCAGCTAGTTTTGATAATTAAGAATCTCTAAGGATTTTTTGCATTTGCAATTTTAAACACAATTTTATATTATAATTTTAATTAAAATTCTCAATTTTAACTTCAAATTGAGTTTTTATTGTTAGTTTCTAAAAACAAAAAAAAAAAAATATTTTTCTCAAAAACGTTTTTTTTAAGAACTTTATTATTTTGAACTTAGAAGAACAAAAAACACAAAATAATTTTTTTTTTTTTTTTTTTGTACAGTTGAAAACATGTTTTGAACACCAATGATAAATATTTAAAAAAAAAAAAAAAAAAAAAAAAATTAAAAAAACGTTTTTGTGTATTTTTCAAATTTTTGTTTTTTTGTTTCTTTTCATGTACAAAACACATATTGTACTTAAAAAATAAATATCTTTTTTGTGTTTCCTATTTTTTTTTTAACTGATAGAAAAAAAAAATTTATTTTGTACGCATGAGTTTTGAATTTTTCAAATGAAAAACTTAAATTTTAAGTTTTCGGTTCTTAATTTCTGATGCCTGTTTAAAATACTTGTTTATCTATTTATTTTTGAATAGTTAGAGGTGTTAATTTTTTTAAATTTGGCATTCGATAACGTGAACAAACTCGATAACGTGAACCGCCTTGGTAAAAATTAGTTCACGTTATCGCGAGTTCACTGTATATACTTATAAGTTTATGGCTTGCATAACGTTGCATTTACACATGCAAGTAGTGGCATGCCACTGTTCTATACATATAATCAACGAAAAAGTGTTCGAAATAGTCGAATCTCATGCCATTTGCTTTTCTGTTTACACATGACACTTCCAGTTCATTTTCAAAATGTCGTCGAAGCGGCAACTTGAGATAATTTGTTTACTTGTCAAATTAAAAAAAGTACCAGAAAACAACAGAGTTCCAACTTCATCACATTGTTTTAGTTTTGGGGAAATAGTTTACATTTTTTTATATTAGCATTATTTTAGCGAACTTAATGCTTTATAATTAACAATCTTGCTTTTTTAATGGGCATTTCAAAAAACGAATGATAATAATACATTTAACAGTTAAAACTTTAATTACAATTCGACAATAATCCAGTAAATTTGCATTACGTTATTAACAGGGTAACATTGTTTATCGTTTTGACAAAATGTCGTCGAAGCATAAACTTGAGAAAATTTATTTACTTCTCAAATTAAAAAAAAAATTATTTCAGAAAGCGAAAAATAAAAATTTAAACAAAAGGTATAAAGAGGAGGTGTTGGGTAAAACATCTTTTGATTAAAAGGTGCGATTTAAACATTAAATCTCACTTGTTAAAAGATTTGCTTTGGGAAGACGACGTCAAAGATTTTAACAATTTCTGTCGGTTGAATATTAACCAATTCGAGTAAATTCTTAATCTGGTAAGTTAATGCATATGAGCTTATTTTTTATTAGAACCATTAATTACGCGTGCATATATTTACATTTAGGTTGAATCACAAATAAAAAAAAAATGATACACAGATGCGGGTAGCGATTTCGGCCAGAACAAAGTTGGCAATAACTTTAAGGTAACCGACTACTGGTAATTCTTTTAGCTCCTTGGAATTCCTAACTAGAGTGTCAAAAAGTACAATTTCCATTTTCATCCCCAAAGTGGCTCGCGCCATATGCGATGCCTTAAGAAGTGATTTCTTAAAGGTTGCTATCCACAATAGTTTTTATGCATTATAAGTAGACTAGATGTTTCTGAGTTTATGTAACGATGTCCGTCCGCCCGGCTGGCTTGTTGTCTGTCTGTCCTTTACGCAATTTGCTCCAAATGTGGTGAATTGGCTTTAATTTTAATTAATGAGTTTTTCCAAAACTTCGTCAATTTTATCCGTTGCTGCTGCTGTCGCATTTCTAGGCGGGGGTTTTTTTTTTTTTTTTTTTGAAAATTCGTCATATCTTGGTTTTCTAGGGCTATTATCAAAGTACTCTTCAAATTCAGACTCTATAGTTTTCTCAAAGATTTCAGAACTTAAAACATCCTGAAAAAGAAAAGAAATTTATAAAAAATGTATTTTACAGGTCCCCGATACCGAAGAAGAGTGGTTGGACATTGTTAGAGATTTAAGTGATATATGGCAATTTCCACATACTCTAGGAGCATTAGACGGAAAGCATATTCGCATTAAGGACCCTTCAAACAGTGGATCGCAATTCTACAATTTTAAGGGATTCTTTAGTATTGTTCTATTTGCAGCGGTACATGCACATTGCCGATTTACCTTTGTGGATGTTGGGTCAAACGGAAAGGCATCCGACAGTACAATTTACAGAGGCACCTCTTTATACAACTCACTTGAAAATGGAAGCCTTACAACCATATTCATAACAAATATTTTGGGTTTATAGCAGGTTTATGAAACGAACTTTCTATGAAAATTTGTTTAATAAACCTTTTATTAATATCCCAATAAATAAAGAATTCATTTCATTAGCGTTTCGAAAAACGAATGATAATAATACATTTAACAGTTAAAACTTTAATTACAATTCGACAATAATCCAGTAAATTTGCATTACGTTATTAACAGGGTAACATTGTTTATCGTTTTGACAAAATGTCGTCGAAGCATAAACTTGAGAAAATTTATTTACTTCTCAAATTAAAAAAAAAATTATTTCAGAAAGCGAAAAATAAAAATTTAAACAAAAGGTATAAAGAGGAGGTGTTGGGTAAAACATCTTTTGATTAAAAGGTGCGATTTAAACATTAAATCTCACTTGTTAAAAGATTTGCTTTGGGAAGACGACGTCAAAGATTTTAACAATTTCTGTCGGTTGAATATTAACCAATTCGAGTAAATTCTTAATCTGGTAAGTTAATGCATATGAGCTTATTTTTTATTAGAACCATTAATTACGCGTGCATATATTTACATTTAGGTTGAATCACAAATAAAAAAAAAATGATACACAGATGCGGGTAGCGATTTCGGCCAGAACAAAGTTGGCAATAACTTTAAGGTAACCGACTACTGGTAATTCTTTTAGCTCCTTGGAATTCCTAACTAGAGTGTCAAAAAGTACAATTTCCATTTTCATCCCCAAAGTGGCTCGCGCCATATGCGATGCCTTAAGAAGTGATTTCTTAAAGGTTGCTATCCACAATAGTTTTTATGCATTATAAGTAGACTAGATGTTTCTGAGTTTATGTAACGATGTCCGTCCGCCCGGCTGGCTTGTTGTCTGTCTGTCCTTTACGCAATTTGCTCCAAATGTGGTGAATTGGCTTTAATTTTAATTAATGAGTTTTTCCAAAACTTCGTCAATTTTATCCGTTGCTGCTGCTGTCGCATTTCTAGGCGGGGGTTTTTTTTTTTTTTTTTTTGAAAATTCGTCATATCTTGGTTTTCTAGGGCTATTATCAAAGTACTCTTCAAATTCAGACTCTATAGTTTTCTCAAAGATTTCAGAACTTAAAACATCCTGAAAAAGAAAAGAAATTTATAAAAAATGTATTTTACAGGTCCCCGATACCGAAGAAGAGTGGTTGGACATTGTTAGAGATTTAAGTGATATATGGCAATTTCCACATACTCTAGGAGCATTAGACGGAAAGCATATTCGCATTAAGGACCCTTCAAACAGTGGATCGCAATTCTACAATTTTAAGGGATTCTTTAGTATTGTTCTATTTGCAGCGGTACATGCACATTGCCGATTTACCTTTGTGGATGTTGGGTCAAACGGAAAGGCATCCGACAGTACAATTTACAGAGGCACCTCTTTATACAACTCACTTGAAAATGGAAGCCTTACAACCATATTCATAACAAATATTTTGGGTTTATAGCAGGTTTATGAAACGAACTTTCTATGAAAATTTGTTTAATAAACCTTTTATTAATATCCCAATAAATAAAGAATTCATTTCATTAGCGTTTCGAAAAACGAATGATAATAATACATTTAACAGTTAAAACTTTAATTACAATTCGACAATAATCCAGTAAATTTGCATAACATTGTTACCAGGGTAACATTAATTAACGTTTTGACATTAAAAAAATGTTAGTGTATTGAGTTTTTCGAACTGGCAGTGGCATGTGTAAATGCTAAGTAATTAACAAAATTATTATTATTTTTTAGTTTTTTTAGTTACTTACTCAATTGTTAAAAAAATAACTTGCTCAGAACAATAAACAAAATGATAAGGTATTTTATTTTTTATTATTTTTGTTTATTTATTTATTTTTATTATTTATGTAAATTATTTTACTGCAAATTATAATATGTATGTACATATATATTATTTTAAGCTGCACATACGTTTTTTGATGCTCTTGAAGTAATTGATCCTACACAGGAAGAGAAAGTACGTACGTAGCTATTAAAATATGTAGTTTTTTATTGTTCAATATACTAATACATTAAATTTAATTTATTTTTAGGTTTCCGTATTTTAGAGGGCATGTTAAAAAACTTTATCTTTTTTAATTATAAATTTTAAACTTCGCTGGAAAATTAATCGTATCATTTTATTAGCCTTGCCGCGGAAAGTGATAATTATAAATTTTCATTTGATTTCTCACACTTTGATAAAAGCGATGTTTGTTTAATTTCCCAACAAGAAATATTTTTTTATTATTTATTTTCTATTTAGTTCGAAGCTACTGGTGACAAGGAAGATAGTGTTAAAGCCGAAAATACTGAGAGAGAAAAATTAGGAAGCAGTCGTTTGAACTCTGTTTATAATTTATATAATAAAAGTAGTATTGCTAAAGGTGAAAATTCAATAAATATCGTTCTTAATTCTACAATAGTTTGGAAAATCCTCAACATGTTAACGACAGTCTTTTAAGTATTGATCGTCTTATTAACGAGTCAAGTATTAATGAAAAGATAGGATCTCCTGACATCAGCTTTGTAGGCGTATCTCTGTAAAAACTATTCGTAAAAAGTAAAAAAAGTAAAAAAAGAACAATTCTTCAAACACACTAGAATGACGCGCGATATTTTTGATTTGTTGCTGACTTTGGTTCGTGATGAGCTAACAAAGCCCAGGCAAAGAATTGGCGCAGAAGAGAGATTGGAAATAACCCTTCTGTAAGTAAAAATAGTTTCATCAGAAATAAAAATAGTTTAAAATGTCAATTTGCTGCAGATATTTAGGTCATGGATGTTCTTTGCAGTCGATAGCATGGAGCCACAAAATTGGAAAGTCTACAGTACTGGAAACCTGCGAAATATTTTGGCGAGTATTATCTCCAATTTATTTGAGCGAACCCACTACATCCCAGTACCAGGATATTGAAAAGGATTTCAGTTCGATGTGGAATACTCCCAATTGTGTGGGTGCCATAGATGGGAAGCACGTGGCTATAAAGTGTCCCCCCAATTCTGGTTCTATGTACTACAATTACAAGAAGCATTTCAGCATAGTTTTGATGGGAGTATGCGATGCAAAATATACTTTCACTTCTGTTAGTGTGGGAAGCTATGGTAGTCAAAGTGATGCAGGTATTGTTCTTAGTTATGTTTAATCTTTTTTATATATTAATTCCCGTTGTCACAACTTGTCGATAGCTAAAGCTACGATTTTATCGACCATATAAAAAGTGTTCCATTATTACAACTTTACTTTAACCTACCAGGTAGGATGAACCTTCCTTAAATTTATCGCTCACTTTAGGTTAAGGTAAAGTTATAATACTGGAACACTTTATATACGGTCGATAAAATTCTGCCTTTAACTATCGGTAAGTCGTGAAAACCAGCCTAAATATTTTAAACCACGATATTGTTATAGGCATATTTCGTTTGTCTTCATTTGGCGAGTCAGTAATGACAGGCAAAGTACCTGTACCACCAAGCAAGCGCTTAAATTCAACCCATGAAGATCCCTTTCCTCACTATTTCATAGGTGATGCAGCTTTTCCTCTGCGAAGCAATTTAATGCGTCCTTATCCAGGATCAAACCTGGATCAAAACAAAACTATTTTCAATTACAGACTTTCTCGTGCGCGGAGAGTTATAGAAAACAGTTTTGGTATATTATGCGCTCGTTTGAGAATATTGTTAACTACAATAGAAATGACACCAAAGAATGTTGATTTTATTGTGCTGGCATGTACTGTTTTACATAACTTCATTATGCTGAATGATAACAAACGGTGGTATTGTCCTTCAAGCTATGTAGACCGCGAAGCAGAAGACGGCACTATACAAGAAGGAGACTGGAGAAAGCAGCTCAGAAATAATGGTGAAAGACCAATGCGTTCCTTTTCAACACATATTCGTAGAGCCACTCAAAGAGCAATAGATTTGAGAAATAGGTTGGCCGAATATTTTTCAAATGAAGGCGCAATCCCATACCAGCATCGAATGATTTAGTGCATGAATTATCTGACCTATAGATTCTATTTAGTTTTGAATACCATTTATTTTTTTTAATAGACGTATGTACTTATATGTATGTAAATAAAAAAAACTTTCTAGCATTTTTTCATGAAACATTTTATGATTTTATTTAACAAACTTATTAACAACCATAAAAACAAAACAGTTCGCGAGTAGCAGTAAAAAAATTATTAAAATAAAGCAAAGTATATTACATTAAAAGTAATTTAAAAAACAAATCAGTTCTTCAGTATCACATTATGTACTATGGTTCCTTATTTATATATACATATA
Source organism: Pollenia amentaria (assembly GCA_943735925.1). Classification (NCBI taxonomy): domain Eukaryota; kingdom Metazoa; phylum Arthropoda; class Insecta; order Diptera; family Polleniidae; genus Pollenia; species Pollenia amentaria. Next base: position 67,795,133 of record OX031007.1, on the reverse strand, counting down.
CATATACATATATACATATATATATATATACCCTGCAAACAATTTCGATCGAAAAATAATCTAAATAGTTTCCCCATTTAGCAAAAATCTATCGCTTTTGCTATTCAATTTGTTTGTGTATATTATGTTGAAGATGTCAAAAGTCAATGCATTTTTTTGTGTAAAAAATGGACAAGATGAAAAAAGAAATTGCTACAATAACAATTGCACGATTAAAACACAACTCAACAAGAAATCAGCAGGCGTTTCGAGCAGAACTACTAATTGGGCCATGATATATACATATGTACATATATATATATAATTGTGGCATTTTAACAAAACATTTTAAGTAAGTTTTTAAAATTTTGTATTTTAAACGAAATTTTTCTTTAATTTTGGTTTATTTTATTATTTGATAAAAATAAAAATATTTTTACCGATTTTTTTTTTAAACTTTTTTGCTATCTTATCTCGACTTTTGTCAAAATGCCACAGATAAATGTATGTATATATACATACATATTTATATAACAGGAAGCATGGTGAAGTGTGTATAAGATTCGGCATCGCCGAATCTAATATTTTACTTTCACTTTTTTAATTGAGTTCTTCAGGTTCCAGTTTCATCTCCATTACCAATGCCGTAACTTTTTGCATCGCCTTTATTTGTTTGGTCTGGCTCATGGTTCCAATTGTCGCCACTATCATTTGACCAAATCCGAAAAGTGGGTCCTTCTCCTTATCTTTTTGGTTATTAATCCTGCTTTCACATAATTTTTTAAAAGATCCGATGACTTCGTTGAAATTATCATCTTCAGTTGTGTCATGCCGTTTCCGTTTTTGCATAACCGGAGTAGTTGGTGGTGGTTCAATAGGTTCAAACGATATTTGCGATTCGGATAATGGCGATGACAGAACTGGGGATGGCAGTGGCGATGTTATAAGAACAGGTGATTGCGATGAATGCGACGATGGCGATGGATGCGACGGGAAAAAAGATTCGTCGCAAATGTTGTAAGAGCAACGCATTCTACAATTGCATACAAAAAATAAAACATTTAATAATGTAACAAAGAAATTGTTTGTAACTTACGATCGAGGAACTATAAATGGATCTATAAAGTCCATTGCCTTCATTAGCGGCCATTGCGACTTGATTTTCGAGCCACTGCCAGAAGGAAGGTTTTTTTTGACGCTTTTCCCGCGCATACCTGTCTCGTAGACAGGCCCACCTTTTAACAGCAAATTCTTCAGGAATATAATATTATTTTTATATACATACATATGTATCTGTGTTCATGTACACATTTCAGAAACTTACCTGGAACTTGCATCTCGGCTGCAATTTGCCGCCAAACACTTTTTTTTTCTCTCCCAATTTGTATCCCATACAATGTTTATTATAAAGGCATTCGTTTGCCTGGACGAGCAAAATTAACTTTTCGTCATCCATTTTGGTTTGTTTTATATTTATTTGTTTATATTTGTGTATATGTTTTATATTTATTTATTTTATTACCTATTAAAATTTTTATTTGAAACACACAAATCACAACTTCTTTAAATACATATAATAAATACACAGTCAGCTGTTCGGATCAGTGATGGTCATTGTTAATATTCTTTTTTTTACAAGTTTCCTTAAAAAAGTACCAAAAGCCTTTTATAGGTGTAAAATTTTCAAAGTCTACATTTGCGTACTTATGTTTGTATGTACATAATATTATATTATATGTACTTTACGATGAATTTAATGAATATTTATTTAATTCATAATAAATAAATACAATGTACCTCTGCATATATGTATGTATATTATTATATTTATTTGGTATATGTGTTTCTTTATTTTATACATACAAATGAACATATATATATAAGTATTAACATAGGAAACATACATATTTGTATATGCAAATGAGTATTCTATTAAATTGTTTTACCCAAAATCCACCTATATTATTAAGAAAGTACCATAAAAAAGAGAGCAATAAAAGCCCGTTTTCTATTTAACATACAAGCAGGCCATCATTGCTTTACAACTGTCACGTAAAGACGGCATGAAAATCTAATTTATACAGATTGAGACGTTCCGTTACGTGACATTTAAATTCGGTAAGCATTTACATTGTAAGCAAATAACAAAACGGACCAGACGTTTCGTTAGGGGACGTGGACGTTCGGCTAACTCTACCTTAACTCTATAAAAAAAGAGAGGACTTTTATATTACTCTCTTCAAATTGAGTACTTTGATAACTTACTTTGTTATCTTCTCGGCCGCTAAGCTGCACTTATTCCACGTGGAATTTTAAGCAAATGAAAAAAGTTTAAACTAAATATTAAAATGAGAACTGCAAAACATAAATAACACAACCGGTAACAGTTTTTCATCAATATTTAATTTAATTTTTTATTTAAAAAAATACTTTTTAGCAAAATACATGTGGGTTTTGTTTACATATGCAAAACAATGTCGCATACTTTGGAAGATTAAAACCGTCAAATTGTGCAAACTCTCGAGATAGGTAACATTGATATGTGTCAAATTTTTCGCATGAAATCATAGATGTTGCTGAATATTTTTCACAAATTGGAACAGAGTACTAGGCTTTAGCCACTATTCTGAAATTATATGCAAAGATATTGACATTATGGTTCCGTTGTGAAATGTGAGGTTGAGAACATTTTTAAGAGAAGCATTAGGAATAGTATTAAATTTGAATAATTTATCTGAATGCTTAAAATGGTTTGAAGAACTCACAATTATTCTTTGTACAAAAAATATGTACAAAGAGTATATGATGCATTTACTTTTTTTTAAAAAAAATTTATCACATGGTAGAACAAATTTTTTCAAAACATAAGTGAATGATGAACAAGAAGAAATTTCGTTTAGCCAAAGAGACGAAAATATTGGAAACGTATCCAATTTAAGTCCGTTTGGAATTTTATTTAATAAAAGCAAATCGATGCACAATTAAATATCTTTTTCTGCACTGAAATGGCGCAATTTATATTAGAAAAATATAAATCCATTTATTTCCATGCGGTCAAATATTATTGGATCACTTATTGACAATTCTGGTAACCGAGTAGACATTAGCTGCGTTCGAGAACACAAAAGTTTTTACTATTTTTTACTGCATTTTACTAAATTCCGTTCGCGTACACAAAATACAGTAAATGAGAACACAAATTGAGAGCGTAAAGTGACAGTTCTTGACTGAGTACTTACAAATTTTTACTGCAGAAATTTTTGCAGTAAAATTTAGTAAAACAAAAAAACATATGTTTCAAAAGGTAAACAAACAAAAGTAGCAAACAAAAGGCATACAAATTGTGAAAAAATTGTTGAAAAAAAGAAAAGTTGAAATAAAACTAAAATAAAAACCAAAAATGAATTAATATTAATTAATTAAACTTGTTTGTGAAGAATTTATATGGCTAAATACCAACATTTGAAACTTTGTTTTGTTATGTTAATTTTTTGGAGTTGTAAAAGTGTCAAGCACTCGGGTACTTAGAAGTAAAAAAAAAGTATTCGTATACTATTGATCAAATTTAGCTAGACAAAAATTAGCAAATTCAAATAAAAAAAAAACAAACAAATATAAAAGATTACATTAATAATTTGTTTGTATTTTCCAAAAATATTCGTGTTATAAAAAGTATTTAATCGAGTACCGATAAGAAAACGAGCTAAGTAGTCAAAAGTGTAAACATTTTTCAACACTTCAATTGTTTGCCATCAGCTGTTGCCTTTATTTTACGAATTTTTACAAATTTTGCGTTCGCGTACTTTTTTGGACAACAGGTTTTTGTGAGAGCAAATTTTAAAGTTTACTCATTTACTGCATTTTACTGTAAAAGTACTCAAACGCACCTAATAATCCAGTTGAAACATATTTTAAAGACGTTAACATAACGACTTTAAAGGAAGAAAACACAAACTTGGTCGTTTGATTCAAAAAATGAGAAGCTCAACCAAATCACGAAAAGTAAACGACCATTTGATACAAAAAAATGATATACAAAAATTTTAGAAGTATATGTATGCAAAAAAACTTTCTCAAATAATAGAGTCGTGGAATAAAAACATGAAACGACTTCCACATGGACTATTTAAAAAGTCCTTTGAAATAGTCAAAAAATCAATGAACGAGTTTGAAAAGAGCAACACAATGATTAAGGACAATAAAGAAATAAAAAAAGAAGATAGGATATTAAAGCATTCAGACAAAGTTTGTTGTAAATAACAAAATTTACAATTTAATTATGATGGTAAATGTGTTAACCTTCCCACTAATACAAATGCTGATGATAGTTGTGAAAACACTTTTAATCAAACAAATATAAGTGAATGTTTTGAGAAGATTATTAAATTAAAAGCTTAATAAGTAAAAATCCTTAGTAAAAATTGATAACGATACTCCCAAAAATGCCGAAACGCCACAAAAATCTACATAGATTTGCCCGAAGTGTTATTACCTTTTTTTTTTTTGCTAAAGCCTGGTACCCTGTTCAACATTTCACGTGAAATGCTGTCAAAACTCATATGAAAAAAACTAGTGTGAAATATCTGTGAAATTTTGTTGCTCAAGTTGTACTCTGTTTATTTTGTGAAAAACTTGTGAAATGTTTCTGGCAACACTATTCTGTAATTGTAAAATAAAGGCCGTGTCAGATACAACTTTGTCGCTTTGCGTGACGTTTCTACCTTCGGCAGAAAAACGCAAAGCAAAAGGTGTATGCCGCAATGAAAACTTTGACAACACTCACGCATTGTTTGTTTACTTATAAAAGCGGTTGGTAATTTGTACATTTAATTATTTGTTACAAAAGAAAAAGTTAAAAATTTAATTGGACGGTTTTTTGGAATTGAATTTGGAAAAAAAATAAAAAACAAAAGAAAATGATACTAGCCAATTGTCAAAGCGCGCAAAAAGATGAGAGTTGGCTAACTTTTTGCTTCGCTCCGCTTTGAAAGTACTTTATGTGACATGTTTCGTATAAGTATGTATATTTTATCTTAGATGTCAAAGCGAATCGGTAACGCAACGCGAAGCAAAAGTTTTATCTGACATGGCCTTAATAGCTGCGTTCGAGAACACAAAAGTTTTTACTATTTTTTACTGAACTTTACTGCATTTTACTAAATTGCGTTCGCGTACACAAACTACAGTAAATGAGAACACAAATTGAGAGCGTAAAGTGACAGTTTTTGACTGAGTACTTATAAATTTTTACTGCAGAAATTTTTGCAGTAAAATTTAGTAAAACAAAAAAACATATGTTTCAAAAGGTAAACAAACAAGAGTAACAAGCAAAAGGCATACAAATTGTGAAAAAATTGTTTAAAAAAAGAAAGTTGAAATAAAACTAAAATAAAAACAAAAAATTAATTAATATTAATTAATTAAACTTGTTTGTGAAACTTTGTTTTGTTATGTTAATTTTCTGGAGTTGTAAAAGTGTCAAGTACTCGGGTACTTAGAACAGCCCTTGTTTTTAAAGTTATCAATAGTAAAAAAAAGTATTCGTGTACTATTGATCAAATTTAGCCGGACACAAATTAGCAAATTCAAAAAAATTAAAAAACAAACAAATATGAAAGATTACATAAAATAATTTGTTTGTATTTTCCAAAAATATTCGTGTTATTAAAAGTATTTAATCGAGTACCGATAAGAAAACGAGTTAAGTAGTCAAAAGTGTAAACTTTTTTCAACACTTTAATTATTTGACATCAGCTGTTGCCTTTATTTTACGAAATTTTACAAATTTTGCGTTCGCGTACTTTTTTGGACAACAGCTTTTTGAGATCGCAAATTTTTAAGTTTACTCATTTACTGCATTTTACTGTAAAAGTACTCAAGCGCACCTAATATGTGTATCACTTATTTCGCGCGAAATATTCAGCAACAGCTGATCTGTTTTTTGTTTAAACACAGCTTGTTTAATTTTGTTGTATTTGCTGTTGTTAAAAAATCTTTAAAAATGGAGAAAAGCATATATTTAATAAAAAATGAAAAAGAAAATAATACATTTAATGAAACAGAGAAGCGGCTATTAATAACAGCGGTAAGAAAACGAAAGCATATTTGGGATAAGTCGCAAAAACTGCACAGCAACCGGAATGCAATGAGAGCATCTTGGAGAGAAATCGCAATAAAAGTCGGAAAAAAAGGTAAGAAAACGAGGTATACATATATACTACCAAATTTATTTATTATTAATGTATACATATGTATGTACATATATTAATTATACAAACAAATGTATTCCTTGTAGACGAAGCGAGTAGGCAAAACTGGAAGAGTATTCTTGACAGCAAACGTTATTATAGCCAAAAACGAAGAATGACCAAAAAATCTGGTAGTGGGTGCGACTTAGAACTGCTATCGGACGAATCTGATTTACATTTCTTGACTGAGACGTCCGAATTAAGAACGTAAGTGTTACTTGCATAAAATTTTAAAAATAACACATATGTACATACATATGTATGTACATTAGACCGTCTTACTTTTCAAAACTCAGACGGTCTAATGTAATTAAACGAAGAAATTGTAATTGAAAATTGTATGTTTATAGAACCAGTTGCTCAAATTTTCTTTCCATGTCAGATGGCCAATCATTGCAGGAGTTTTCAATAGATATTTCAAAAAAAAAAACCAACTTATTTATATGTGAGAACGTTTTTGATATTATTGAATTGTATTAGGAAATGGTTTTATTATACCCACACCACAAAAGTGGAGAGGGTATTATGCATTTGTGGACCCAAATTGAAGAATACTGATCGACGCGCTATCTGAGTCGATCTTACAATGCCCGTCCAATAAGTTGGCAGGCTGTCTGTCCATGTAAAGCTTGTGCGCAAAGTACAGATTGCAATTTTAGAGACAAATTGATGAATTTGCTATACAGGTTATAATTGGCACAATTGCCAAGCTTATTCGGTTCATTATTTCACATTGCCTCCATACAAGCTTATTTCCGGAATAGGGTCTTTATGCCCATAAATCATCTTATTATGTTCGTATTTAAATTAATTTTGGCCTTTTTTATTGCAAACAAAATCACCTTACCAAATTGTTTGTAATCGGTCCATATTTGACCATAGCTCCTAATAAATGTTAGTATTTAGGTGAGAATTGGCGACAATGACTTTAACGATACCACAGGGTTGGCTACCCACTGAGTAACCCCGAAACCCTTACCCGGCCTTTAATGCGTATATAGTTTAAAAAACCTAAGTAATTTTTTTTGCTTTATATTCAACAAACATGGTATAACTTTTACGTTTTAATTACTGAAAAATAAAAGAAATTGATTACAAAATTCATACAACGTATTTATTCATTTGCCCATTTATGTGAAGGTTGTATTTTAATGTAAATGGGAGTGGAGAGGGTATTACATTAAAATGCAACCGTGCAAACTGCTAGAATAATCTTTTTGACAGTTTGCTCAGCTGTTCAGGGGGGGGGGGGGTGTAAGAGTTTTGCGGGGAAAGAAAAAAAAGATGGCGAGAGAATATAAAAAAAGGCGGGAAAATAGGACGGGGAGAAGAAGAGGAAGAAGTTTTTTTTTTGAGCAGAGTTTTTGGTTGAGAAAGGTTCGAAAACGGAAGCTTCGTTTTGTACGTATATTTTTTATGTTGTGGGCCTTTTGAATATAATTTGATATTTTGTTTTTTTTTGGTGACGTTATAAAAGAAATTATAAAAAAAAAACAAAAAAAATTATTATTAATAAATAGGTGAAATAAAAATAAAGTGTTAACCTGTTTTTTTTTTTTAAAGTATAAAAAGAAAAACACTGAAGTTTGCTAATACAGGCATAAACATTCACACCCATACACACCAGCCGTACATACACCATACACACCTTCATGATACACACATCCATCATACACACATCCATCATTCACACATACATCATACATCCCTACACTATACAGTCAACAACATCCTAGGAGCAAGTATTCATCCCTACACATTTCACCCAAGCAACCTCCGTCACACATCAACATTCATCCTTACACATAACCTCACACTGACGTTCGACACCCCACCGACCTAACGACGGACGGGACTTAGTCAAAACCGGCAGGGAAAAAGGGGAATTTTGGTGATCCCACCCGTGAATAACCCAGGACACCAGACCGAGCTCGGACTAGGTAGGGTAGGGGATAGCTCTAATTCTGCTTTTGTAGGAGGTTTGTTTGAACGAACAGGTTGGACGTGCTGTTGGAATAAACATTTGGGTGAGTTTCTGGCGTAAGGGAAATGTCTTGAGGAAAGTGATGGTAATGGAGTGAGGAGAAAAATAACAGGTGAGCCAAAATTTAAACTTGTAGGGGTAGAATCGTGAAAAGGGGCAAATCCATATGTGGGCCAAGGATTTGCCAAGGTAGGGGGTGGGCAGGCCAGTAGCTCGTTTCTGTATTTCTCGCATTGCAAAATTTCTCACATTAAGTGTGAAACAAAAAATTCCATCGTTTCTCGATTTGTGAGAAAAAAGTGTTTCTGTATCTGATTGTGAGAACAGACAACACAGATTCTATTTTAACTGGAATACTTCCAATAATTAAGTGTCAAATGCAAGCGAAACGTCAACGAAAGAAATAGATATAATAAAAATAGGGCTGCCAGATTTGTCGATCTATCGTCATTTTGACGATTTTTTGTTCCAAAATTGGCAAAGTGCCGATTTGCTGATTTTTTCTGGTGAAGATATTATTCAGTCTTCGAAATAAAATAATTTTAATTAGTTTAGTATGATTATATATTCAGCACCACAGAAAAACGATATCTTTAAAAACATGGCAGCTTAAAAATTTATGGGCAAAATCAAAATTTCGAAGGAAAACTGTTAATTTTTTATTTCCTTAGATTATTTAATATATTTGTTTATGTGATCAATACATTAAACTATTACACCATTTTTAATCAATGCGCTATAGGAAATTTTGGCCTTTTTTTTGGCAAGTTCAATATGATATTTTGTTACGCCTTTAAGCGATATTTTCAGGAAAAAAAAAGAGTCTGAAATTTTAAATTGTTATCGGATTTAAGAGAAAATTAAAATAATTAATTTTATTTAAATAGACCTCAAGTTTAAGTATGTATGTATATATGTATAAAATATGTATTTTACCCATGAACTTTACCAATTTTTTTGATTATGTTTTTATAAAAATCGAACAAAATTTGTCCAAATTAATTTTAAATTGTCGTATTTTTTTATAAAAATTAGCCGATTTTTATTTATTCTTTCTTAGGAAATTAACGATTTTTTCAAAAATTTATCTGGCAGCCCTGCGTAAAACGAAAGCAATGAAGGGCTTAATAAAATTAAAATAACAAAATTTAACAATTGTGTTTTATTTATTTTCATCATTAAAATTCTTTCCCTTCAAATAAAAAAAAAAAAATAATACACATACTTGCGTACATAATTTGTGCTCCATTTTTTTAAATTTAATTTTTCTCGCATCAATTTTAAATGTAACTTATTTTGACAGTTCTTGTGAGAAACTTTTAGCAAAATATTAATACAGAAACACTTTTTCTCACATCCTTCCAATAAATGCTGGAAAATTATTTAAATGACAGATAATTCTCCCAAAGTAAATACCATTTTTTGTTTCATATTGCACTGTTTTTGTTATAATTCACTTGTTTCATGCGGGAAATTGTACGATGCGAGAAATACAGAAACGGGCTACAGGCAGCAAATCACCAGCTGCCAGCCAAGGAAGTGATAGGTCGGGATAGTCGGGAATTAAATTATCGCAGGGAATTGGAAACATTTTAGGGGGTTAGTTTTTTTCAAAGGATAATTCCTTTTTCATCTAAATTACCTCATTTTCATGGTTATTTAATAATTTACTTTAATTTCATTGGGTTACTGCGATTGGTTTTTGTTAGTAGGTTTTTTTTTATTCATTTTGTTTTTTTAAATACATTAATTTTTTAATTAATTTTTTTTTGGACAATGGCCTGTGGATGATTAGGATGGTGAATTCACGCCTCTACCGGCCTAGCCTGGCAAGGTTTTAATAGCTAAGCGTTGCCATCCTAACCATCCACCGGTTCACACCAAGGGTCGTTGACAGCGCGTGTATCTAAACATAGATAGTTTACTACATTCATATTTTTAACCTCAAATTCAGCATTTTTCAAATCAAGTTCAGGTTGTTAAAAAAAAAATATATGTACCTTTTTCCAAATCAAATGCTACATTTTAAAAATTAAAAAATTCTGAATTTGTTTTTTAAAACCCTTAATTTGATTTTGAAGTTAAAAATATGTATGTACATGGAAACTATCTATGTACATTAGACCGTCTCAGTTTTTATACTTTTTTCGAAATTCCTTCATGAACATCGATTTTCTTTATCTACTATAAAAACCAAGAAATTTGGTGTATAACACTTAAATATTGATGAATGGGAAGTGGTCTCTCAAATCGTTTTTTCTTTTTTTTAGGCAAAATGCCTTTTTTTTCAAAAAATGGAAAAATCTTGATTTAGTAATTTGCCTCAAACTCAAGCAGTTCTGAATGGATTTGAACATCATTTCATGCATTAGAAAGCTTATTAAATTTCCTAAATGTTTCTTAAAGCAACATTGCCATTTTGTTCGATGGTTTTTTATTCATAGCACTACAAATTCAGATTTTCAAATACAAACTTAACATTTTTGTTTGATTTTTGCTTACCTTTTCATATATAAAAATTGAACGAGGCAAAACTTTTATATTCTGTAAATGCAGTATGGTAGGAAATTTTAAAATAAAGATTTTGGTGTAAATAACAGTCGTATTCTGTTAAGAAAAACTGCAGTTTTAGTTGAAATGTGTAAAGTTGTTTATTTCTAAATTTTCTTCTATTGCATAAATATATTATAAAGTAAGAACATATTGGTTTTTTTATTTTTTCAAATTTGGTAAAATTATGCTTTTGTTGGAGTTTGGATGCGTTTTGTGAAAATGCTCGATGACTTAAATTAAATCATTTTGGGTGTGGCACTTCCCATACAAAGACGTTATACATTTCTGTATATCTGGAGAACGGAGCGAGCTAAAGTTCCCAAATTAGGTACAAACATATCGGTTATCAATACACAGCATCCCTCAAAATATGGTAAAGTGGGCATGGTACCTCCCGTACAAAGATATTATTGAAAATACTCAAAATTTTAAATTTTAGGGCTCTAGTATGACATATGAACACGTTTTATATATCAAAATATCAGATTTTTAGCAGAATATATTTCCCGAAAACCCTGCAAGTTTTTTCCCAAAAATGGAAGAGTAATGCCCAAAATAAAATTTTTTATTTAAACATACCCATTTTCGGAAACAATAGATCTTTCCGAGTCCAAACGTTATAATCTAAGTAAATGGTAAATTTCTTCCTTAAGACGTGGGTATATAAATCTGCCAAATTGGTTAAGAAATGGTTAAGTTATTAGCAAAATACTCCAAAAATGGGCTAAAAAGCATCAACATTTTTATAAAAACTAAAATTTTAGAGCCTATGGATGCGTCTAATATATCAAAAGATCGGAAATCTTTAGTAAAACATATTTGCTGAAAAACTCGGAAAAATCGGTTCAGATACAAAAAAGTTATTACCAAAAGATTATTTTTTTTTTATATTTAGAAATAAACAACTTTAAACATTTCAACTAAAACTGCAGTTTTTCTTAACAGAATACGACTGTTATTTACACCAAAATCTTTATTTTAAAATTTCCTACCATACTGCATTTACAGAATATAAAAGTTTTGCCTCGTTCAATTTTTATATATGAAAAGGTAAGCAAAAATCAAACAAAAATGTTAAGTTTGTATTTGAAAATCTGAATTTGTAGTGCTATGAATAAAAAACCATCGAACAAAATGGCAATGTTGCTTTAAGAAACATTTAGGAAATTTAATAAGCTTTCTAATGCATGAAATGATGTTCAAATCCATTCAGAACTGCTTGAGTTTGAGGCAAATTACTAAATCAAGATTTTTCCATTTTTTTAAAAAAATGTATTTTTCCTAAAAAAATGAAAAAACGATTTGAGAGACCACTTCCCATTCATCAATATTTAAGTGTTATACACCAAATTTCTTGGTTTTCATAGTAGATAAAGAAAATCGATGTTCATGAAGAAATTTCGAAAAAAAATGAAAAGTGAGACGGTCTAATGTACATATGTTAAAATTAATAAATTGAAAAGCCAACTACCTTTAAATGTACATACAGTATTCCATTACCTCATTGAGGCAATTTAACGTATTCCTTTACAAGATACCTTAACTTTGATGTATGAAATTTGCCATTTTCTAATTTGTATTTATTTATATGCTTATTTTATTAAGAAGAATACAACTGTATCTCCAAGAAATTTTTATTAAAGCGAAATGAGAGCAGGTGTCTCAAAGGTGGCTGATGTGATGACGACACTTGTAGATATTGCAAAAAATCAACATGAAACAAGCATCAACACGTCATTCTTAAATTAAATTAATTCTTTGTTGCTAAAATTACCCACAGAGGTAGCAGAAAACATGCAGTCTAAAATTATTGCGATGTTGCACGAGGAAATCTCTATTCAAAGACACATTGATGTCATTTTATAAAGGCTTTATTAGTAAAAGTATTTTAGAAATTATAGTTTGCAAATAATATTATTTTTTAAATGTGTAGTAACACCAAAGACTGAAATGTGTTCCTTATTTTTTTTTTTTTTTGTTCGTTTATTAAAAAAATAACTTGTTTTTTATTTTGAAACTGTTTTAATTGCTTTACATGAGAATATTTTTTTTCAAGATTTTTAATAATAAAATTAAGATATTAAAAAATAAAACTAATTAATCCTAAAAATTAATTAATCTATCCAATATGGCTTCGACTCAAACGGTACAACAATTTAAATCATTAGTAAATGTTGTCGTTTTATCGATGATCAATATTTTCAAATTAAAACAGTGTTAAATACAATAAAATATTGAATAAAGACGGCTTTTTTAAATTTTGTTAATGTTATATTTTGTCCTACTGTCAGCAGACTTTGCTTGGTTTATAACTTATTATTTTTTCCTTGTTTATTAAAAAACCATATCGTTACCTAAAACGCAAAAGGCCGTATCTAATATATTGAAAATTTTACCGGAGAAGCAAAAAACTATTTAAAATTGTAAATTGATAAATTACCTTAAACTGCTTAAAAGTAGTTTTTCTTCTATTTTTCTTGTAAAGCCTGGCAGTGGTTTTTACAAATAAGAATGTTGCATGTAATGCAAACTGTTAGTTATGTCTTTTAGCATTTATCGTATAATATTTTGCAGATAGGGCTTTTTGTTAATAAAATTGCTAATTTTGGACGAACGAAATCTAAATTTATTGTGGGCATTTTTTTAATGCAATAACATCAAAAAACATTTATTCTGATTCGGTAATTAGTATAACGATTCAAATGGTGTATGCCTATAGGGAAAGTCAGCCATTAAAAGGAAATGACAACGCACAATGTTAAGTGTGGAAATCTACACTTTATTTTTCTAATACATAGTTTAATGTTTAGCACCCTCGTGTGTGGGTACTTTAGAATTTTTATTCAACAAAACTGGTAGAAAATAAAAATATTCAAACAAAAAAATTTGAAATACAAAAATTTCTATTATTTTTTTTTTTTTTTGATTTTTCCTTGAAAAATGGGGAAGACAATGTAATAAAATCATTGTTACCACCAACAAAATTCAAAATTACACTTGAGGTGAAATTCCCCGATTTAAATAAAATTACACCTGATATCAAATTAACGTTTTATTGTATAAAAAAAACTTAAACAAAAGAAACGATGTTTCTTACTTCCAAATTTGGTTGCATGTAGAAAGGGAAGGTTCGAAATGTTCATTACCGTTCCTCTGTATACCTTCTTTTGTAAATTAAATCCCAGCAATGGTTTCAGACGATAGTCTGTTTCTCCAATCAGTTTTACAATTGTTAAGGGCACTAAATATTCTCTCAATTGGAGCATTTTATTTTTTAATTTGAATTCCTTTTGCCAATAAATTTCGGGTTCCAAATCACTATTAAGCTCATATTTATCAAAATCGTATAGGCCATGCTGGCTTCATTCATTATCAAGCTTTTGCAAGTCTATAATAAACGAGGGAAATCTTTTCTTAAAAATAAACAGTGATTTTGGTTGAGAAGACTACATTTTTTGAATCAACAAAATCTAAAATGGTATAAATTTCATCACTGAAATCGAACCTGGATTTTATTTGGGAGACTGCTTCAATATAAAATTCTCTACAGTTTTTTAATGTCATCGTCTTTTCAATATCAGAACAGAATGACAAAGACTCATATGCCGAAATGCCAATATACATTTCATTTGCGTCCAAAAATAAATTTGTATCTGCGTTATGAATTTCTCATAAGCTCTGTGATTTTAAAACTTGGGTTTTTATATAATTTGAAGAAAAAAAATATTTTTAATATACATATGTACGTAGAACCTCATTTTTTAATTTGAACAGAATTGGTTTTTCTGATTGAAATAATGTATTAAATGATATTAATTTATCCAATGCATGTGATAAAACTCCAAGTATATCTTAGTTGTTTTATCATCTTATACCTCCAATATAAATTCTGAAATCTTGGACGGATCTTCACAAACCTCCAATCTCAAAAAACTCCTCAACGGTTCGTATTGTTCTAAAATACGATTAACACATGACAATAAAGGAAGCCACCTGTGCCCCTGTTCTGTAACTTTGGTGAGAACTACTCGCATCGAAAAGATTCCATCGTTTCGCGAAAAGTGAGAAAAAGTTTTTCTGTAATTCATGTCGAAAACTATCAAAATAGATAATGTCGCTACGTTATAAATGTCATAATATTCCACTCGAAACCGATATGAAATTGCAGATGTTGAGAACGCCAGTCAAGCATATCGTTGACGGCGACCAAATTTGACTAAAAATTAAAAATTTTCAACGGCGGCGGCGAAAATACAACCGTCGGCTATTGCAAAAAATTTAAAGTGCGACTTTAATGTTTGTTGATTACTAAATTGCTTTGAAAACATTCGTATATTTTTCAAAAATGTTAAAGGCAAAATAATTAAGCAATGAAAAAATCTGCCAAGAACAAAACACTTATCTCTTCATTGAATTTTGCATTTTTAATTTATTTTTTAGTGTTGAAATTTTTTCTCACCCCGTTTTTATGCGTGAGTTTATTTGACAGTTCAAAGCGGGAACTTTCTCACAAAAATTTTACAGACACTCTTTTTTAGTATATTTTCGAGAAATTTCCTTACGTGACAGTTATTACTCACCAAAAATGTAACAGACGCAGATAAGTGAGAAAAACAGCTGTTTATTTCAATTCATTGCATTTTTATTTCCTTTCTCACATTTCAATCGAAAAGTTTATCGCCGCGGGAGCTACAGAACATGGTCACTGGTTACGGCAGGTGATAATATTTTATGAACGCCACTTTTAAAATATTCTTGAAACTCCTGCAGGTTTTTTTTTACCGAATATAACTTCTGTTAAAAAAAAATGTGTTGGTAATTTCATTTATACCTTCGATGCCACTAAATGCATTAAATGGCAAGAGAATTTGCTTAACACAATGTCTGGTTTCTCATCATTTACAAGCTTAGCGACTGAATTAAATTTGCCAAACATAACATTTGGTATATCAGCTTTAAACCTAGAAAATTTTTAAACGGAATTTTTTTTTCAGTTATAGAGTTTTTGAGTACATCAAAAATACCTCTTGCAGTTGATGGCCCACACTCTTTAAAGTCATAAAACGAATAATGTGCATTTAATGTATCATATACATTTAATTGTATCATTGTTTGTCGGTAATTGCAATTTGCTTTGTTGTGCTTACATCGGCAGTTTCATCAATAATGATAGAAAATACCGTGTTTTGTAATTTGGAATATAAAATCGTTGCAAAATAAGGCCCTAACACATTTTTTACTAGTGCAGCCGCTTGTGTTCTATGCAATGCAACCTCTTTTAATATGGCGGAATCCGGTAAACTAGATTTTATCACAGGTAGTATGTCATCTGCCAATCTGAAAGCTAAATTATTTGTGGCTAATGCACCAGCGATTTTGGCCGGCATTTGGAAATCCTTCTACTGAACCCTCCACGCTGGAAACGTGTACCAGTGGGTACACGGCCAAGATCAGGGTTTTGAGCATAGTGTCACAATGTAACGCCTATTGTCACATTACTGTGATGGGTCCTGATCATAGGTAGGAGGTAATCGTGGGGTTTGATTTGGTCCGGGCGTCTGTTTCCCAAATTGGGCGGCTTACGGGTCGGAGATGACTCTACCATTTTTAAAACCCAGGCGCGTCTGGTCCCATATTGGGCGGCTTCCTGGTGCGCGTCTGTTATCCGGTGGATCGGCGTTATTTGTGGACATGGCAGCATGTATAAAATGCAGGTTGGGTGCCTAAGGCGCGTTCTCATACTGGCGACATGAGGAAGGTCATTGGAGGTATATGACCTGTTGGTCGGTAGACCAACCAGCGGACCAACCCTTATGATGACAATGAAATGGAAGAAGAAAAAGATAAAAGCCGGGCGGTAATATACGCCCAAACGTCGGTGTTAGCAGTGACTGCGACCACCGGCGGGCACGGGGGAGAACCAGTATCTCCTCTACGTGTCGCCAGCGGTCACACATTCTCTGCCGTGGTTAAGGCGCCTTACGGTGGAAGTAGTAAAGCCAAAAACATAAGTATGACATGTAGGGATGCCGTTGTCGATTCAGACTCGGATCTCGATAGCGTCAAAACGATCACCTCTAAAGAGGAACGTGAGCTGCTAAGTTCGCCTGGAACATCTCGGGGAACCCATTCCACAAATAGGAACAGGCCCAAGAGAAGCAAGGAAGGACTCAGAGCTCTATCAGAATATAAAGCTGCGGTTCGGATACAGCATCGGCTTGGCTCCCAATCCAATCTATCCAACGAGGAGAAAGAGCGGATGAAGTGGGCAACGGGTGCGATTGCAGAAGGCCGAGCTCACTTTTCTATGAACCCCAAATATGCTGCCAAAAATCAGGGTTTCCACAATTGCATTGAAGAAGCCGTGATTAAGAGCATGCAGGGTAAAAGACAGCGGTCAGTTGACGAGTCTCCATCTGCCGCAAATCCTAAGGAGACAAAAAAGGCAAAGAAAAACACCGAGGAGGTCAGACCCTCGACATCAAAAGCTGCCACTGTACCTTTGCCAAAGGCTGCAAGAGTCAGTGAAGTGGCCAAACGTCCTCTGAGCGTGGCACTTCTCGACATGAGCAACCCTTTTTGTCAAATGGCCACAGAGCGGTGGAAGATCGTGGAGTCAAAGATCTTTAACGAAATCGTCGCTAAGATGGATGCCGAACCCGGAAGACCGCTGGATGGTTCAATGGAGTAAAGCTCATCAGCTGTAAGGACGAAATGACGCTGGAATGGCTTAAAGGAGTCATTACGAAACTCAAGGGCCTGTGGTCGGATGCACAACTTAAGATTGTGGATAGATCGCACATTCCGGCTGTACCGAAGGCGAAGGTGAACTTTCCGCGCATAGTAAAACCGGAAGTTGCTCTTCGTCTCCTACAAAATCAGAATCCTGACATTCCCACCAAAGAATGGAGGATTCTGCATGTACAAAAAGGCAACAAAGACGGGCAGAATTACATACTCCAGATTACAAAAGAGGCAGAAGACCTTTTGTATCCACGGTATGGAAAAATGTCTTGGGGAGTAGGAAGTGTGTTTCTCCGGTTGAAGAAACGACATCCACAAGACTCCAACCACAATACACTGGAGGTCGATGAAGTGGAGCGAGATCTGGCAGCTGCCACTGCGGCCACTTCTGGACTGAGTCTGGGTGAGACGGCTAAGGATGATGGAGCCGACCCCGAGCGGGTGATCTTAGTCGATGACGCTAAAGATCCTGCAAGTCAACCTCCAGCACAGTAAGATGGCTTCGGTCGAACTCCTCCTCACGCTAGAGGAGGGTCGCTACGACGTGGCTTTAATCCAGGAACCGTGGATCTCCACAGGAAATCGGGTATCTGGACTGAAGTCACGTAATTTTAACACGTACTTCCCAAAAGTGGTAGGTAGAATACGATCTGCAATACTTGTTAGGAAGAATCTTTATTCATACATTCTATATAATTACAGCACTGACGATCTAACAGTAGTGGCCTTGGAAGATGGCAGAGATGACACAATAATATTTGCATCATCCTATATGCCACACGACAGAGATGCCCCCCCAGTAGAACTCCAAAGACTAGTCGAAGAAGCTTGTAGAAGGAAGCAAAATCTGGTGGTGGGCACGGATGCTAACGCTCATTACACAATATGGGGCAGTAAAGACATCAACAATAGAGGTTAGGATCTTATTGCTTTTATATTACAGAATAATATACAAATTGCGAATCGAGGTGAGGTCCCAACGTATAAGGGTCCCACGTCGGAAAATGTGCTTGATGTGACGCTTTATACGGATTATAAAACAGTGATAGATGATTGGAAGGTGCTTATGCAGCCATCCTTCTCTGATCACTCCTATATATCCTTTGTGTTAAATTACAATGTACCTACTGAAACAGTGTTTAGGAACCAGAGTACGGAGAGTGCTCGAATTAAACTCGCTCGCGAGCGAGTCCAATTCGAGCGAGTTTTATTTTCAACATTGAAAAGAATTATTCTTTACTGCTCGCGAGTTTAAAAAATAAAACTCGCGAGCGAGTTTTATTTTTGCGAGTTGAAAAATATTGCTCGCGAAAAGAATTCAAATTTTAAGAGTCAAAAATAAAACTCAACTCGCGAGTCGAGCTAAAAAGAATTGTTCGCGAGTTTTATTTTTGCGTATGAATTTTTTTTAACTAAAAATATATTTTTCCTGTTTATTTGTTTGTATGTGTGGATAAATGTGTGTATGTATGAATATTTCATCGAAACACAACACAGCATAAGCAAATGGATCAGAAGTAAGGTGGAAAAAGGTATTTATTGATACAGCAAATATTACGTTGTGACAAGTATAACTAACCATGAAGAAGAAATAGCAAAGGAAAGGATTCGTTTAAAAGAATGCAATCATGTTATACGTTTCGAAAATATAAAAAAGGCAGTTCATTAATTTCCTATGAATCGTAAACACTTCTATGTAAGTCACTAATGACCGCATACATTTTATTACACTTCATTCAAAATTTAACATTTATACGTATTGCACATATATTTTAAACCACACTTATCTACCTGTTTATGAGCAGCATTCACTTGTGTGCATTTTTTTAGTATAAACATTACTTTTACAACCCTTTCCCACACGTCTTGCCAGCCATTTTAACATAAACATTAATATAATAAGTTTTTCCGACCCATTGCACTGACATTTAAACACTCACTAGGGATCAAACAAACATATCAATGATCACATTTTCTATAAATAGTCGTGATTGTTTACTACCTGCTGATGTTTTGTATAAGAATCAACTAATTTGGTTGTCACAAGACAATTATGTGATGGCTTTTGCTACCCTAAAAAACTCTTAATTCATTTATAACACTGGTCTTCAAAAACAAATGTAAGTCTTTAAATAAAAACATATAAAATATAAAGATTTTGAAGCGGTTAATTTAAATCCGTTTGCAGTTTCAAATTTTTTTATGGGCTTGACTAATATTCCGCTCGAAATAAGGGCCGATTTTTATAAAAACACCAACAAATGATTATTAATAATATTTCCTTTAAGTCAAACGAATAACATTTTTTATATTTTCCACTGTTTCGGACATTTTCAGAAATTAGTGGCGATAAACTTTTTTTTTCAAGCAAAATTAGTACTATTTTTTGTTTTCAAAAATTTGTTAACAAATTTAGAACAATTTTTTTTATTATTTATCAGAAAGCCAGATATATTGCGAATAAAATGAGCCATAAACCATGAAAATCGATTGACAAATGTTTATTTTATTTATAATTATTAAAGGCAGCTTTTATGAAAATAATGTGTTACCAATCTCAAACACTTTTATTTAAGTCATTTAAGAACGCATACATTTTATTACACATCATTAAACATTTTGCAGGTTTACATATTTTTAAACAAGAAAACATTTATACATACAAACACACATACATTCTTATCAACATGGTTATGCCCAGCATTCATATGTGTGCATATGTTTTTATAACCCCTTCCTACACATTTGCCTGCCCTTCGTTTCTAAAAATTCATATGTATGTATATTTTTACTTCGCACAAGCAAACATTAATTTTTTTAAACGAGTTGCTCGATTTCAACTCGTATGCGCTCGTTTTCTGCTCGCATAAAATTTGTACTTACGAGTTGAAAAATAAAACTCGTAAGCACAAATTTTAAAACGAGTTGTTATCTGCTTACGAGTCGAGCACAAAAATCTTATGACTCGTAAAAAATTTGTGCTCGCGAGTTTAAAAATAAAACTCGCGAGCACAAATTTTAAAATGAGAGAGTTGACTCGAATTGTGCTCGCGAGTAGAATTTTTTCCTACCCTGTTAGGAACCCAAGAAATACAGATTGGGCCAAATACTCTTTACTTCTTAATAGGGACCTAGGTCACTCGGGAACACTGGCTAGTTCGGAGGACATAGAGTCTGCCATAGACACATTGACATCGGGCGTTATTAGATCCTATGAAAAGTCGTGTCCTCCCACACGAGCTAGGCGTAAGTCCAGACCACCTTGGTGGAATAAACAGCTGGACTGTGAAAGACGCGAAATTCGTGAGCTTTTCAAACTGGCGAAAATTGTCGACCGTTCTGAATGCTGGGGGGAGTATAGGGACGCTCTTAGGGTGTATAAGCGCGACGTGCGAAGAGCCAAACGAACTTCGTAGAAGAGTTTCTGCGATAACATAGAAGAGACGGCTGAAACGGCAAGACTGCGGAGGCTGCTAGTGGGCAGTCCAGTAA
This sequence comes from Pollenia amentaria, assembly GCA_943735925.1. Classification (NCBI taxonomy): domain Eukaryota; kingdom Metazoa; phylum Arthropoda; class Insecta; order Diptera; family Polleniidae; genus Pollenia; species Pollenia amentaria. The sequence goes on along the minus strand of OX031007.1, from coordinate 67,774,133 downwards.
TGCCAAGTACAGTTTGTAGGGATAACGGAGAATGGACAAAGAGCAGCATGGAGACGCTGGATGTACTCGTTGATACACACTTTCCAGGCCGTTCTGAGGTTCCTATTCCAACGGACGAAATTTTCTTTGTATCAAATGGTGATAACGACATTATCTCTTACGAGGGGGTGGAATGGGCCATTGACTCGTTCCAGCCATACAAGTCGCCTGGTCTTGACGGAATCATCCCGGTGCATCTACAGCGGGGTAGACAACGGATAATACCATGGCTGGTAAAAATCTTTAAGGGATGTCTGAGGATAAACTATGTGCCGAAATCTTGGAGGATATCTAAGATTGTATTTTTACCGAAATCGGGTAAGAGCAATCACATGTACCCGAAAGATTTCAGACCTATTAGTCTCACATCATTCCTGTTGAAAACGCTGGAGAGAATTTTGGACTATCATGTCAAGGGTAACATGGGGCCGACTATTCTCTCTGTAAATCAGCACGCTTACACGAGGGGCAAATCAACTGAGACGGCGCACTGTGGCTGAAAATTGAATTTCATCGGCCAAAAGTCCAATTTTTTGTCATCGCCGATTTCAAAAATTTTAATGCCAGTCGATAGCAAACATATTAGAACTAAGGTATCAAAAAAACTAGATTAAAATATTCGTAATTGTGGCTGTGGCATGCTGCTGGAAACAAATATTTTATTTTGTTTTAGAAAAAAATTAATTTTTGTAAATTTGATCAGAACTAAATTATGATTTCTCGCAAACCGTTATCAATAATTGGTCGAAATTTTTTTTGTTATATTAATGGGATAGTAGTCTTTAAGATATGGATCATTACATTAAATGTTTCCCCAGGTTCTTTATTTTAGTTAAATCCGAATTTTAGAGGAGTAGAACTTGTTAGGGTCAAAAGGGGTCAAAGAGATTTTAGTACCATCAGAAAGCTGAAGGTGCCCTCTTTAACCCCATATATACGGCTGTGGGAAAAATCGCCCCAAGAAAAATGGCCCAAAAAAAGAAATGAAAAATCGCCCAAAAAAATCCCATGTAAAATTGGGCCTAAATTTATATGAAAAGTGACCTAACATTTTTGGGCTATTTTTCGTTATTGTTGGGTGATTTTTCGTTTTTTTAAATTTGGTGATTTTTCATTATGAAAAATCACCCAAAAATGTTGTATGAAAAATGGCCCATTTTTTTGATTTTCTCCTCTATGGTATAACAAACACCGGCTTCGCTTACTAAAGCTTCTCTGCACAGCCGGCCTTCGGCCGGGCGCAAGGATTTTCTCCTCTATGGTATAACAAATACCGGCTTCGCTAACTAAAGCTTCTCTGCACAGCCGGCCTTTGGCCGGGCGCAAGGATTTTCTCCTCTATGGTATAACAAACACCGGCTTCGCTAAGTAAAGCTTCTAAAATCTGCCTTGTTTCCAAATGAAAGCCGACTATGCAGAGAAGCTTTAGTTAGCGAGGCCGGTGTTTGTTATACCATAGAGGAGAAAATCCTTGCGCCCGGCCGAAGGCCGGCTGTGCAGAGAAGCTTTAGTTAGCGCAGTGTCCATGGACACTATGACACTTTTTGGAGTGTCATAACGTCCATGGACACTATGACTCTAGACGTTATAACATGCCACCGGGAAAAAATTCGTTTTTGCTTTTTGGGTCATTTTTCATTTGTTTTTTTGGGCCCTCTTTCGTTTCTTTTGGGCAAAATTTCATATATAACTTTTTGGGTCATTTTTCATGTTCTGTTGGGCGATTCTTCATTTGGGCGATTTTTCATTTCTTTTTTTGGGCCATTTTTCTTGGGGCGATTTTTCCCACAGCCCATATATACTTGTGCAACTGTTTGGAACTGTCTGTTGAACACTTTTTTCATTTTAATGAAATTACTCGCAACATTTTTTTTTGCTCTTTTTATTTAAGCTCTTTTTATTTAAATGGAGAGCTTCAGCTATAAAGAATTATCCGAAGAGTATTTTAAAAATAAAAAGGAGGAAGATGTTTTAAGTTACATTGAAGGAAAACTCAATATATATTCCTGCAGCACTGAAATACGATCGGAACTGCAAAATAAAATAACCGATTTCGTCAAAAACTTAAAAAAGCGCTTCAAACAAGTTGGATGGAGTAAACCTAGATTTTACAACAGTTTTGCAAACTGGTTAGATGTCCAGATATCTTCAGAAGGTACAAATGAAAAGAACCTTGGGAGACCAAAGAAATCACTTGAGAACTGTAGCGATAGATCTAAAAGGCGGAAGCTTAAGGATATCAACGAAGAAATCGGGGATAAAAATATTCAAGAAGCTTTGCTATATCAACTGCGATCACAAAAACAACTCACAAAAGTCGATATTATTGTAAAAGTGTTTATCGCTAGTCCCAAGAGAACAAAACGGATTCTTAAGAGTGTTCCAACGCCAAGCGATGAAAAACAGTTTTCAAATGAAGAGGCATTAGCATTATTTTTAGATTTGAAGTTAACAAAAGAGCAATATATTCAGAGTACGTGCAATTGAAAAAGGTTCAAATCTGTATCCTGCTTATCATCACATAACTGCTGCTTAGAAGGAATGTTTGCCACCAAGGGACACTATTAAAATCACACCAATTTCGGCAGAGGTAAAACTTCAAGGTCTACTTAATCATACAAATCAAATTTTTCAAACAAAAAAAAAATAATTTGAGTAAAAAATTCTAATAATTCAACACACCGATTTTTATACAATTAGAACAGTAATGTTTTCTTATATGTCCATTATTTTCTAGAAAATTCTGATCAATATCGAGTGGTAAATTGTATTGCCTTTTTTGAACAAAAAAAAAAATTTAAAGCCGTTTTCCGGGATTGGGAATTTGGGTATTTCTTAATAAAAAATGGGGATGTTTTTCAGTCCACTGTTTTAAGAACTTTTTAATCTACATAACTGCCAAAATTCATTATGATACCTTAATTCATGTTAGATTTATAGAATGTCAAACATTAAAATTATTATTTATATAGTGTAAATGAATAAAAAGGCTTTCAACATGAGTAAAAAATAATAATTTTAAGGTTTGACATTCTATAAATCTGACATGAACAAAGATATATTAATGAAATTTGGCAGTTATGTAGACTAAAAAGTTCTTGAAACAGTGGGCAGAAAAACATCCCACTTTTTGAATAAAAAATACCATAATTCTCAATCTCAATCATTAGCATTTTCATACCAAATGCTAAAAAACATCAAAAGTTCAACTTTGACCTTAAATTTCTCAACAACTACTGTACTGATTAGCGAGGCCGGTGTTTGTTATACCATAGAGGAGAAAATCCTTGCGCCCGGCCGAAGGCCGGCTGTGCAGAGAAGCTTTAGTTAGCGCAGTGTCCATGGACACTATGACACTTTTTGGAGTGTCATAACGTCCATGGACACTATGACTCTAGACGTTATAACATGCCACCGGGAAAAAATTCGTTTTTGCTTTTTGGGTCATTTTTCATTTGTTTTTTTGGGCCCTCTTTCGTTTCTTTTGGGCAAAATTTCATATATAACTTTTTGGGTCATTTTTCATGTTCTGTTGGGCGATTCTTCATTTGGGCGATTTTTCATTTCTTTTTTTGGGCCATTTTTCTTGGGGCGATTTTTCCCACAGCCCATATATACTTGTGCAACTGTTTGGAACTGTCTGTTGAACACTTTTTTCATTTTAATGAAATTACTCGCAACATTTTTTTTTGCTCTTTTTATTTAAGCTCTTTTTATTTAAATGGAGAGCTTCAGCTATAAAGAATTATCCGAAGAGTATTTTAAAAATAAAAAGGAGGAAGATGTTTTAAGTTACATTGAAGGAAAACTCAATATATATTCCTGCAGCACTGAAATACGATCGGAACTGCAAAATAAAATAACCGATTTCGTCAAAAACTTAAAAAAGCGCTTCAAACAAGTTGGATGGAGTAAACCTAGATTTTACAACAGTTTTGCAAACTGGTTAGATGTCCAGATATCTTCAGAAGGTACAAATGAAAAGAACCTTGGGAGACCAAAGAAATCACTTGAGAACTGTAGCGATAGATCTAAAAGGCGGAAGCTTAAGGATATCAACGAAGAAATCGGGGATAAAAATATTCAAGAAGCTTTGCTATATCAACTGCGATCACAAAAACAACTCACAAAAGTCGATATTATTGAAAAAGTGTTTATCGCTAGTCCCAAGAGAACAAAACGGATTCTTAAGAGTGTTCCAACGCCAAGCGATGAAAAACAGTTTTCAAATGAAGAGGCATTAGCATTATTTTTAGATTTGAAGTTAACAAAAGAGCAATATATTCAGAGTACGTGCAATTGAAAAAGGTTCAAATCTGTATCCTGCTTATCATCACATAACTGCTGCTTAGAAGGAATGTTTGCCACCAAGGGACACTATTAAAATCACACCAATTTCGGCAGAGGTAAAACTTCAAGGTCTACTTAATCATACAAATCAAATTTTTCAAACAAAAAAAAAATAATTTGAGTAAAAAATTCTAATAATTCAACACACCGATTTTTATACAATTAGAACAGTAATGTTTTCTTATATGTCCATTATTTTCTAGAAAATTCTGATCAATATCGAGTGGTAAATTGTATTGCCTTTTTTGAACAAAAAAAAAAATTTAAAGCCGTTTTCCGGGATTGGGAATTTGGGTATTTCTTAATAAAAAATGGGGATGTTTTTCAGTCCACTGTTTTAAGAACTTTTTAATCTACATAACTGCCAAAATTCATTATGATACCTTAATTCATGTTAGATTTATAGAATGTCAAACATTAAAATTATTATTTATATAGTGTAAATGAATAAAAAGGCTTTCAACATGAGTAAAAAATAATAATTTTAAGGTTTGACATTCTATAAATCTGACATGAACAAAGATATATTAATGAAATTTGGCAGTTATGTAGACTAAAAAGTTCTTGAAACAGTGGGCAGAAAAACATCCCACTTTTTGAATAAAAAATACCATAATTCTCAATCTCAATCATTAGCATTTTCATACCAAATGCTAAAAAACATCAAAAGTTCAACTTTGACCTTAAATTTCTCAACAACTACTGTACTGATTTTAACAAAATTAACACTGCAAAAAAGTTCAAGAAGTCTTCTCTCCTGCAAAAAAAAATTTGCAAAATTATCTCTATCGGTTCAAAAGTTACAGATTTTTGGCCGATGAAAAACGATTTTCAGCCACTGTGCGGCGCTCCATTCAGTTGTCTCACTGATTGAGAAGACCCTGGGATACAAGGATTTCGCTATGGGCGTGTTCTTGGATATCGCGGGAGCTTTCAATAATGTGTCCACAGAGGCAATTTTGGCTAGCTTGTCGCGTACGGGGGCACACCCACACGCTAAAAACTGGATCGGTAACCTGCTAAGGTGCAAAACTATATCTGCGGCGTGGGGTAACGCCAGGATAACGAGGAGAGCACACCGGGGAACTCCCCAGGGAGGGGTGCTCTCACCAATGCTTTGGACGCTTGTCGTCAACGAACTTCTCAATGGACTTCAGGACGGGGCAGCAAAGATAACTGCATACGCAGATGACGTGGCGGTAATAGTTGCTGGCAAGGATCTGAATACTATTAGTTCTGTAATGGAGGCTACATTGGCGTTGGTAAGCCAGTGGGCGGCCGGAGTAGGACTGGGAGTAAATCCCGAGAAGACGGACCTAATCCTATTTACGAATAGGTACAAAATTGGCCCATGGAGGAAGCCTAAACTAGGGGGTACTACCCTGGAACTTAAGCACCACACAAAGTACCTGGGAGTAATACTGGATAGCAAACTATCGTGGAGATTGAATGTGGAAGAAAGTTTGAAAAAGGCAACGAATGCGCTCTACGCATGTAAGAAAATGCTGGGCAAAACGTGGGGTCTAACCCCTGCTCTTACACATTGGGTCTACACGGCGGTTGCAAGACCAATCTTACTCTACGGGATACTTGTGTGGTGGACGGCCTTGAGGAAGATATCGTACCGGAAGATGCTAATGGGCGTGCAGAGACTCGCCGAACTCAGCATCACCGGTGCTTTGCGTAGTACGCCGACTGCGGCACTGGATGTGATCCTGGCCTTGCAGCCGATTCATCTAGTGGCAGAAGGAACTGCGAGGAAGTCTCCGATCCGCTTAAAGGCGACGGGACAATTTGTATACAGACCTTATGGTCACGGCAGTATTATAAGGGGAATAGATTGTAGCAGTGACTACACCATTCCGAGGCTGTCAATTGGACGAAAACCGCGAGTTACCCTGGAGGAGGACGGCTGGTTGGCAGGGCTCCGATCTGGCCACAGGACCTTCAGTTTCTACACTGATGGATCCAAAATGGAAGGCGGAGTTGGAGCTGCAGTCTACTGCCGGGAACTTGGTATTCGGGAATCGTATAAGCTCCCCGATTACGCCAGCATTTTCCAGGCGGAGATATTTGCGGCTAAGATGGCTGCTGATTTGGCACGTAGCTCCAGCACAAGGAACTCACACAAACTTTTTCATCGATAGTCAGGCGGCGATCAGGGCGATATCCGCCAAATTTTCATACTCTTCTATCGTCCAGGAGTGTAGGGACTCGATAGATAGACTCTGTACCAATAGGAGGGTGCACATCTACTGGGTTCGCGGGCACCAGGGCATAGAGGGCAACGAGGCGGCGGACGAATTGGCAAAACGGGGGGTCCAGTTACCATTCGATAGGGTGATGGCCATCCCGGCTCCAATTCGGAATATTAGGAGAGATACGGACTCTGCTATACGGAGATCAGAGGCAATTTGGGAAAACACCTAAACGTGCAGGGTTTCCAAGGTGATGTGGGGATCGTATGATTCGGAGTCGACGAAAATACTTCTGTCACTATCGCGAAATGATTGTAGACTTCTGGTAGGTTTTATAACAGGTCACTGTTGGACTGCGGTATACGCCAAGAGGGCGGGGCGGCTGAACAGTGACAATTGTAGATTCTGTGGGGTACCAGGGGAAAAGGAGACAGTGGAGCATATACTCTGCTACTGTCCGGCACTCGTGCGCTCCAGGGCGAACTGTCTGGGAGATCATTACTTCCAAAATCTCGGGGAAATCTCTGGAATTGGGTTAATGAGACTCCTGGCGTTCGTCAAGAGAGTGTGGGGTACTCTGAGTACCATCACATCAGAATGACCTTTCTTATTTCTGCGGGTTATCGTGCAACGTGGTAACGCTAGGGACCTATTTGGTCTATGCGAGGTCTTTGCGACCGGCCACTCTAACCTACCTACCTACCAGCGATTTTCAATTCGGCACTTTTTACTTACATTTTTTTTGATGTAGAATCTCTTACATTATATTTTCGAAATTGCAACTTTATGGAAATTGGTTTGTGTATGTCTTAATTAGACGCTCCTATGACACAAAAGTTTCTTTTTGCATATATTGCAATAAGCAACAGCTCTTCCATTTTCATTAACTTTTTTAAGCCAGCCTTTGAATTCCTTCATATGAAACCATAATTGAAATTTGCGTAGTTGGTTTTTCTCCATATCTATAAAAATAGGTTTCACTAATTTTGTTTACATCATTTATTTAATAATTAAAATGTTCACCTTCTTTTTCTTTAAGTTATTTATTACATTTAGGATATACGAAAGAAATGAAAAATAAACCTTTAAGCTAGTATCGCACATTTTTTCGCCTAGTTCACATTCCGTTTACTTCTAAGTAGAATGATATAAAATATAAATGTAAAGCAGACCACTGCTCAATTATACGATTAATAACATTTTCTAGTGCCAGCCAACGGGTTACAGAAATACCTAATATTTTATGTGACTCTACTCTGCAATAGTCTTGAAATTCTTTAAATTCAAGAATACGTTTCACACTATGCGAAAAAAAATTATAAATGTTCTTAAAAAGAATTTAAATTTGTGCAGGAAGCTTCTAACATGCATAAGCAGAACATGAATAAGCAGAACATGAATAAAGTGAGTGGCAAGTACATTTAATATAAAATATATCAACATCATTTTTAAATTTTGTTTCAAACCCATTGGCTTCTCCAGCTATTACGTTGGCACCATCAGTCGCTAACCCAATAATGTTCTCAATAGGAATATTATGTTCTTTAAACAAATTTTTTATGCTGTCATAAAGTGATTTGGCATCGGAGTTAACAACCTCAATAAGACTAAAAAACCTGTCATAAATATTTCGGGACAATCTGCTCATACATATATCGAACGACTAAGACTAGGGATTTTTTTGTAGAAATTTTGATATAATATCATTTTTGTATTTATTGCCCAACGTCTCTGCTAGCTGTGTTGCTTTGGTTCTGCCGCATTTAATATTCCGTGCTATGTTAGAGTCAGGACAACACACCACTAGTACGCTGGATAAATAATCTATAATAGAGGAAGTGCGGGTAATGTGGTATACCTATTTGTTTTTAGATTGACAAATTTTTAATTTTTGTCTGAATAAAATATGATTAACCTATTAACATGCTTTATAGGCTCCCACGAAGCCATTTGTGAAAAATATTAAACCCACACTTTCAGAGGAATATAAGAAAATATTGCGAATCTCATTAGATACGACTTTAAAAAAATGTGCGGGTAATGTGGTACACCAAGTGGTGGTAATGTGGTATAGTAAAATTAGTCGTGTTGTGTTATATGTACATTTTTACTTTATTGCAAAAAAAAAAAACAAGAAAACACCAAAAATTTTTGTAAACAAACAACAATTTCATTAATATTCTTTTTGACAGGTAATGTGGTATCCTATAACAAATTAGCTGATTTAAGGTATACCACATTAGGCGCACTTGAGGTTAATGCAGATATTTATTAATTTTAAATTATTTGCTACAGCTATTGAGTAATTGCATATATTTTTCACTAATTTGGTACTTCCCAATTACTTTAGTTATACACTTAAAAACTTTTAAATGCACAACAAAACCTTATTTGTTAACAGCACCCAAAAAAAAAAATTCGACTTCGCTGCCAATCGAATTTTTCGACACTCACACTAAGAATGACTTTCAAAAATAAAACAGATCAAAGTTTTCTTAATTTTTTTAGAGCGGCAAACCATTTAGATTGGTTTCTTTACGCTTGATTTGTTAGTTTAAGAAAATAGGCACTGTACCACATTACCAGCCTATACCACATTACCCGCACTTACTCTATACATAAATGGCAAGTTGTGGCAAATTAGAAACATTACAAGTGCTAGTTCGGCTTGGTGTACTTGTTTGGCAAGATTTTCTTATTCAGCGTTTACAAAAGAATTTATTTTGATTTGGTTTTTTTTTCCTTCCACCATTTTGCATGTGATTGCGTATTGATGCAGTTTCCTTAAATAACTTACATGATTGCACAATTTCTTATCATGTTTTTATTTTACAATAACCACTCCCAACTTTATTAATAAGCCAAGGAAATTCATCCAGCCATGCAGTCCGAAACTTTCTTTTAGGGTTGTTTTTATTTTCATTGAATTAAAAATATTATTTTATTACAAAAATTTATGAAAAATTATTGTTTTTACCTGCTTTCATTGTCGCTTTCTGATGATAGTTCTTCGGTTTCATTGCTTGGAGTCTCGTTCAATATAAACCTAAAACGAAGTTAACAAAAATTGTTGAATTTAAATAGATTCAAACATGAAAAAATAAAAATACTTACTTATCCATTGTGCATTTGTTTAATTTGATGTTTTTTTGCGAGTTTTTCCAACATTTGACAAATTTGACAACAATAAATTTCAGTGTTTTCATTTAAAAAAATTGGGATTATTAGCACATCATTAATAAATGAATTAATTAATAAAATATTTCATTCCCAAAAATAATTTTTGATAATAAATTTGCATGTGCCCGGCAAATAAAAAACTGAAATGGCAAGCTGCTTTATTTAAGTAACTTGTTTTTTTTAATATTGTTTTTTCTTTCTATCCTCTTACAACTACAATTTGTGTTGGAAAAAACCCAGCCAATTGTAGGGGAATGTAAGAAAGAAAAAATTGACGGTTTATTGTTGTGACTTTGTTGAAGCTTTGATATTGTTACATTTAAGACCAGAGTGTTTTAAAATTCTTATTCACTTTATGGTCTTACTTGTATAATATTTTTAGCTTTTCTAAAGTATTTGGAGAAAGTTTCCTGACGAGCTGGCCTAAGCAACCAGCGAAATGCGCATAGGAACTAGCTTTCCCACAACAATAAATTTCAGTGTTTTCATTTAAAAAAATTGGGATTATTAGCACATCATTAATAAATGAATTAATTAATAGGAAATTTTTTCATTTATAGAACGCCGCCAATCAAATCAGAAATGCATATTTTGGTAACCCAGAGTTGATTATTAAGTATGTACATACATACATACTTTTGTTAAATTAAACAGTGTTATCCAAGCATCGTAAAAAAAACGCGTTTATAACAACGTTTATTTTTAAATAAAATTGAAAAGCAAAAAAAAAATATGCAAATTTATCAAATTAAATAGATAACAAAAACATTTATATTTTTGATTTCCCAAAAAGTTACCAAAATGAAAAAAAGTTCACATTTCCACATTGAAAAAAAATTACCATTTTTGGCTAAAAATAACCAAAACGGCAACGCTGCATGGGACACTGATTTACATCTGCTTAGTTTAAACTACATATTGATTTAAGTTTAGTTTAACTAAACCAACATTTAAACATTCACTGATTTATAAGCCTAAAGCTGGGATTACACGATTGCCGCAATGCACCAATTTTCACACTTTTTAATACCCCAATCGTTTGACTGCACAATCAAATGCCTCATGTACCAATCGATGGCAATATTGTGCTTACTTTTACCAATAAAATGCAACCCTGGCGCGGCAATCGTGTGTCTACTTGATATGCAACCGCGCGTCAATAAAATTTCTCAATCTTCTCAATATTTGTCTTTTTTTAATAAATTTACTTTGTGTGTTTCTTTTAGTAGGAATAAATCAAAAATAAAAATTGGGAATTAAGCAAGTCATTAAGAAATAAATTAATAATAAATTTTGTATTCCCGAATTTTTTTTTTTTAATTAGTCCAATAGCTGTTCAGGTCAATATAAAAGAATATATGTATACCGGAAAACGGAGCAAACTGTGTTTAAATTCTTTAAAGCGAATTTAGTTTTTAATATACATAAATATTCTCTATTTCTTTATATATTTAAAATAGAATTTTACTTTGTTTAATTTTTGGAATTTCATATATTTTACTTAACAAGTTTCAAATAAGACTATTCAACAAAACTTTCTTTGAATATATGATACAAATTTCTTTTTTTTAATGAACAAGCCAACTAGAACTTTCAAACAAATAAAAAAGCTACCACAACAGCTGTTTTCACAGTTGACACAAGTAAGACCAATCGTGTGACTGTGCTGCGGCAATTTTTTTACTCATTTCGCTTTGTTCCAACTAGCGGCAATTAAATTTATAAAAAACAGGGCAATCGTGTGATTTCAGAATTTTTTATTGGGACAATTTCATTATTGTGCGTCAAAATTGTGTCATATGGGTGCATTTGATCCCAGCTTAAGTGTAATATTTTGTGCAAACCAGTATGTTCGCACTTGGTTGGATATTTGCCGTTTAAAAAAATTTCTTATAACAAATATTTTTTGTACGTATGTATTTTGATTATTGGTGCATTGCAAAATATTTCTTGTATCAGTTTTTTTTTTCTTTTAAAAAGTTTTCTTATACAGAATGCTTTAAATATTGACACATATGGAAAAAGCACTGTGTCTTTTTTGAAATACTTTCTTAACAGCGTTTTTTTCTTATATAAGATCTTCTTATATCCGTTGTCTGCTGTATTAACTTTTGAATGGCATTTTGAAAATCGATGATAACAAAAAATCGGATTTCTGAGCCACTGTGCAACTTGGCACTCAATGTTTTTACATTTAGTACTGCTTATTTGGCAGTTGTATTTCACATGTTAAGGAATGTCAATATTTATAATTTTTCACTTTTTTTAGTTGTAAATATAAGAAATTCATTTTCATTTTATCTTTTAAAATTTTTTAACGATAAAACATTTCAGCACAATTTTCATTTTATCATATCGCACTTGATCATAAAGAGGGTATTAAATCCAATTTTTTTACTTTTTCACTTTTTCGAAAAAAACGACATGTAATTTTCATATCTAAACGCTGTAAAAATATCGTGCTATTTGGTCTATTTATTTGTAACGAAATGGTTTGTTTCAAATTTCTTTTTCATATGCTTTTAATGTTAAATTAAATATTGTTTTGCTTCTACTGACAATTTTTTAAATTTTGAGTTAATATGGTTTTTATGATCAAGCGCGATATGAAACATGGATAAACACTTTGATGAATTTAAACAATATTCAACGTACAAAACGACTATAAAACAAGAAAATACTTGTAGTCGAACACATGCAGACAAACAGAAATCAATTGAAAATGATTTTAAATACAACCAACCACTAGGAAGACATGAAATAAATCATCGGTAATATCAAACAATTGAAAAATTGAAATCAATATGAACAACAATAAAATGCAAACGTTAAAAATTGAATTTATTTCACAAAAACAACAAATCCATTCAAATTCAATCTCATCATCGTCAACCAAACTCATGCGGACCAACAACAAACTCAGTCAATGACATACGGGCTTTGAGGTACAAAACTGTCGGTAGTCCTCTTCTTTTTTCATTAAAATTTTTTATTTGTTAAATGCGGCTGAAAAAATTTTTTACGGGGTTTAAAAAAAAATTGAAAATAATACTTGTAGAAGGCAAAAGAGGGGTGTGAGTTTTTGCTTCTGAATTTATTTAATTTTTATGGGTTTCTTTAGCATTTGTGAACAGTTGTACGTTTTTAAAGCAGACGAAAGGATTTACATAAATTTAAAGTTCTTACAATTTGTCAACATCAAATTGTCAGAGTATTTAGAGCAGTTTTTAATAAAACGATCTATAGAAACTATCGTATTATTATTGTTAAAGGTAAAATTCGTTCTAAACACCAGAGAAATTGTTAGCAAAACTGAATAAAACGGGGTGGTTTAAGGATTTATGTACATTTTAAGGATATTTTTTATAAAGATGTTTAGATATTAGTAAACAACTTTATTCAAACAGAAAATTTTAAATTCAAATGTATTATTTTTTTGGCATTTGTTTGTTTGTTAATAGAATTAAGTCTTAAAAGATTTATTAAATGAGTAGATATTTTTATATCCTCTGCTACAAGTGGAAATGGTATACATAAGTTTGGTTTTCCGTTTGTAATTTCTATAATATTAATCTTTCAGGCAGTGGTGGCCTTAAGCCCAGGCTCAGGCCAAGGACGGCATTACTTAAAGGACCCCAGAAGTTCAAGGTAAGATAATGTAAGAGCGATTCATTATCTGAAATGGTTAAGCTGAATTAAGTAAGTCGACTTATAGTGATATCAATTCTGACGACAGATTTAATAAAGGAATTAAAATAATACTTAAAAAAAACTGTGTGTCTTACCTTTTTATCTGGTCAGAGAGCCAAAGATCTTGGTAAATACCGTGTTAAACATTTTGAAAAAAAATGACTTGGAGCTGATGAACAGCCGTGGTCAATCTTACGATAATGCAAATAATATGGCAGGTATATGAAGAGAAATTCAGGTGCGAATTAAAACAATTCTTCCTTAAGAAAATGATGAGCCTTGCTCTGCCCTTTCTTTAAATTTAGTAGGCACTTGAACAGTTAGTTCTGTATTCGAATCAGTATTTTTTTCACTTTGCAAGATCTTTATATTATTTTTTACAATATCTACACATCGATGGGAGATCTTGGTGCAAAGGACAAATTTTAGGCTTAATTGTCTTTCTAAAAATCGCTGCTCTGCTGGACATGATGCATGTTATGCTTTAGAAAAACACTGTTCTGCAATAATTGATGCATGGATTAAACTTTATTGCAGACAACTAGGACGAAGAACCATCGACAACTCGATCTGAAGCTATAGAATTCCAACTATAATTACAGCATATAGAAACAGCTATAGTTACCTGTCCGTGAAAACCTGGGTTCAATTCCCATTTCAGTCAATAATGAAAAATTATGAATTAATTTTTATTCATTTCTTGTTGTTAAATTCCTTTCTTCACAAAAATAATTTAATGAAAATTAAATTCAGTGAACTCAAGCCTGATTAAAATATCGAAATTTGGATTAAAAACCATTAACAGTTCAATAAAATAACCACAATACACATTATTGTTAACAGCTAAGGCACGATCTATATATTTACATTTGTCCTTCAAGTTATGCTGAAAAAGGTCAACAATAAAAAGAATGACAAAAACATGAAAAACAAAAAATGTACTTTGGATTTTAAGAAGAATTCTTGACAAAAAGTACGAAAAACAGAAGTAAGGAAGAACATTTAAATCAATTAAAATAGGTAATCCCTCATTCAAAGCCAATTTCGATTTGCCAAGGTAAAATACCATTTGGTTTAAAGATTGATGTTTGACTATTGACGTCATCCGTCGTCAATGGCGGTGAGTGTAAAACGGCAAACCGCTCTGAAGGGATTGTGTGGTTACAATCGCAACTAGTCAGGGCAACCTGTCCGTGATAACCTGGGTTCAATTCCCAGCTCAGTCAAGAATGAAAAATTATCAATAAATTTTAATTAATTTCATGTTGTAAAATTCCTTTCTTCATAAAAATAATTTAATGAAAATTAAATTCAATGAACTTAAGCCTGATTAAAATATCGAAATTTGGATTACAAGCCATTAACAGTTCAATAAAATAACTACATTTCTTATTATAGTTATTATATTAATATTATGTTACAGTAATCCCTTGGTTTACGTCCCCTCGATTTACGCTGTAACGGTTTGCGTCGTCAGATTTTTGTGTCTTCGAAATTCGATTTGCATCATCATTTGATTTACGTCGCCTAATTTGTGTTTTGTAAGTAAAAAGTGGGGAATCACAGTTTTTAGTTGAAATTATTTTTAATTCGTGAGTAGTTATTTCAAACTGTACATAGGTTCTTTTCTGTTTCACTTGTCAAACACAACGGACTGAAATATGAGCTCGAAACGTAAGAATGATAATGCTTCTGGATCAAAAATAAAAAGGAAACAAAATATAATTTCATTAAAAACTAAAATATAAGTTTTTAGCCGATATGACAAGGAAGAAAAGGCTTTTATTTTTGCCAGCACGATGAAGCTTCCGCCAACTACAGTAAGAACAGTAATAAAATATGCGCCTGAAATTCGTGCAAGTGCAACAGCAGCTGCAACTTGTTCTCTCGAAACTACTACTACAAAAAGGCCAGTAGTAATGGAAAAGATGGAAAATGCGTTAATATTGTGGATAAAGGACTTAAGCGAAAAAATATTCCAATTACTACGTTCGTTATTCAAAGAAAGGCGATAAGTTTGTTTAACGATCTAAAATCAGAATATGTTCATAATAAACAACTTACCGATTTATGTTTTAATGCAAGCGGAGGATGTCTGAAAATTTTTAAAAGAAGAGCTCAGCTTCATAATATAAAAGTTGTTTGAGAATCTGCAAGTGCAGATAGTGAGGCAGCTAAAAGCTTTAAGGAAAAACTAAAATAAATAATGGATGAAGGTGGGTACACTCCTGAGCAAGTTTTTAATACCGATAAGGCTGGATTGTATTGGAAACGTATGCCAGGAAGAATATTTATATCAAAAGAAGAACGATTAGCAGCCAGACCAAAGATTTCGAAGAATAGACTAATGATTTTACTCGGCGGTAATACATTAGGAGTATATAAGACTGAAACCCTAAGGGCCATGAAAAGCATTTGCAAAATCTTCCAGTAATTTGGAAGTCTAATAAAATATCTTGGATCAATGCTCGGATCACTATTGGATCATGACATATTTTTGTGCTGAAGTTAAAAAATATTGCGAAACGAAAAATTTTTCTCATAAAGCTCTACTTTTAATTGATATTTTTTGAAAAAGGTTGAATGGAAAGTGTTTTGTTTTCTAAATAAAAGAACTTAATTAAGTCGATAAACAAATTGCTGAGTTCTAAAAAAAATAACAAAAGTTTTCTTAAATTTATGAAAAATAATAATTGAAGTTAATACTTAACAGAAGAAATTAAAAATGGTTTCTAATCACCAAATTCATCGAATCATGCAAACAATTGGTTTATTTTGCACCTATTACCAAAATAATTATATTTGGCGGATTCACAAGGTGTGCTATCAAGTCATATCGTCATAATGTTTTAAATAATATTTTACAATTGCTTAGAAAAAATATTGAAGTGTTTCACACAAAATGAAAATAAAAATAATGCTGTGTTCATTGATTCGTCATAACTGCACAGTAGAAATCTAAATTATGAGCGGTTGCCCATATCAGTCATATACACAGAAAAAATGGTCTCCAATCACCAAATTCATAACAACTTCATAGAATCAAGCAAACAGTTTGTTGATTTTGCACCTATAACTAAAATGATTATATTGATAACTAAAAATTGCAAAAATTTAAATTGTGAATATTTTTTTTTGCAACAAATGATATATTTAATTTTAATTAAAAATGTGATCAAAAAACTTTGCCGTTTCAAACAAAAACACATTGAATTCGTTCAATATAGCCCAGGTTTTGAAAATTTCCAACAATAATTCTAAAAGTTTAAATTATTTCATTTTAAACGAAAAAAGTTAATTAAGATTTTTTTGTTATTAAATTAATATTTAATTTAAAATTTTATTTCAAAACAACTTAAATGTTAATTAAATCAAAAATAAATTTTCTTTCAACTAAAAAAATAATTGATTCTATTATCACAGTAATTAATTGAAATAATCTTTAAACTATTTTATTAATTGATAAAAAACTACTGATAATTTTTCTGTGTAGGTTTTGACAATTGCCAACAACCTTTCTACAAGTTTAAATTATGTTATTTTAAACGAAAAAAATCAATTAAGATTTTTGATATTTAATTAATATTTTAATTAACAATTTATTTTAAAACAACTAAAATGTTAATTGAATCAAAATTAAATTTTTAATTTTATTTCAACTTAAAAAAATAATTCAATTATCACATTAATTAAATAATTTTTAAACAGTTTTTTAATTGATAAAAAAATACTGATAATTTTTCACAATAATTAAATTGAAATACTTTATAAACAATTTTTTTAATTGATAAAAAACTACTGATAATTTTTTCTGTGTATATTTCCTGTAATTATTTTAAGACATATGACTTTATAAGTTTCTTTGTGTACTTGTTTTCATTAAATGTGTTTTTAAAAATTATCAAAAAACTTTGACATTTCGAACAATGTGTTAATTGATTTAATTAAATATAGCTCAGGTTTTGACAATTCCCAACAACTATTCTACAAGTTTATTATATTTTATTTTAAGCGAACAAATCAATTAAGATTTTATTTTATTTCATTAATATTTGGATTAAAAATTTATTTCAAAACAACTAAAATGTCAATTAAATCAAAATTATATTTTTAATTTTTTTTTTTCAACTAAAAAAATTTTTGATTCAATAATCACATTAATTAAATTGAAATAGTTTTCAAACAATTTTTTTAACTGATAAAAAATAACCAAAAAAAAAATTTTTTTTTGGTATGGAGTATAGTAAATGAGATTCAGCAAAGCGGAATATAGCTGTCTTACTTGTTATTATTTTGATTGCTCTAGTGATAGCATTTTTCTTTTTTTACAAAAAGTCGCCATACTTGAAATTTTTTTATTTAAAAATTTTCTTTAAATTCATTGGGGATTCGAGAAAATAGACCATCTTTAATAAAAATGTCTTTAGCTGTTGCCGTATCTTGTAGAAGGTAGGAAAAAGTGTAATTTCCTTCAGTCAAATATATTTCATTATTTAACAAACAAAGATAATGACACTGATACCTACTTTCAGAGATGTAACAATTAAGGCCTGCCAAACCATTTGATACCCTATAGAATGATAAAAATGATTTTCATAGAAGGTTTTTGAAACTGTAGCAAATGACGTTAACATTTTAGCAAATAGAATCTGGGAATTATTTCTTTTGCATAAGTTGCTTTTATTATATTCAAAATTTTTTATATTTTTATTTTTCGAAATTTATTTACATATAAATATACATAACTGAAATTTAGGTCATAGAATAAATTCCAAAAAATTAAACATGTTGAATATGTTAAAATTTTAAGTTATTTGTGCCGAATTTTATCCAAATATGGTGTTTAATAGTCTTTTAAAGTTATATTCCTAAAAGGGCCCGTTTAGAATCGATGGTAAATATTAGGTCTTCTATATTAAAACTTCGGCAGTAAAAATTTATTAAATTAATTTAAACCAAATTTTATCACAATACCAATATTTGGAATTTGCACAAAATTATAGAATATTGGACCACATTATAGAATATTAATGGGTGTTTGGCTCTATTTCAGGAAGCCATTAGGCTGGGACCAAGTTAAAATCGTGGAGTCTTTCGCACAATTTTCATCAATAGTAGCTTATTTACCAAATTTCATACACACGTATCGGTAAATGCACGTAGAAAAAAAATATGGTTGGAGGCAACAATATTCTAAGAGCAACATACTATGGTTGAATTATAACAATGATAATGTTTATAGATAACCATATTATAGTTAAATTTGAACATAATATGGTTATATTTAGCCATGATTTGGTCTAAATTAACCATATTATGGTTTAATTTGAACAACATTTTGTCAAAACTAATCATAGTTTGGTTAAAATTAACTATAGTTTTGTTAAAATTAATCATATTATGGTTAAATATGAACTTCACTTGATTCCAAGTAACCATATTATGGTTATATATGAATATAACTTGGTTAAAATTAACAATAATTTGGTTCAAAGTAACCAAAATTTGATCAAAATTACCCATGATTTGGTCTTGAGTAACCATATTAAGGTTAAATATGAACATAACTTGGTTAAATTTAACCATTTTATGGTTAAATATGAACATAACTTGGTGAAATTAACCATGTTATGGTTTAATATGATCATAAATTGTTTAAAATTAAGCATAGTTTGGTCGAAGTGAATTACAATATTGTTAAAAGTAACCATAATTTGTTTGAAATCAACCATAGTTTGCAAAAAATAATAATAGTATGGTTAAAATTGACCATAATTTGGTCAGAAGTAATTATAGTATGGTTAAAACTAACCATATTATTGGTCACTTTATTCAATACTTACCGTAGTGTTGCCTTTATTTTCTACAATAATAAAAGTTAACAGTTATTATAAAGTTAATATTTTTTTAAATATTTATTTTTTAACAGTCTTGTATATGTATCTATCTTCTATCTATATATATAAAAATGAATTATGTATGTTTGTTTGTTTGTCGCTTTATAGACTCCGAAACTACTGAACCGATTTTCCTGAAATTTTTACAGTAACATCACGTGAGCCCTAAAAATAAAAAAAGCTACTTATTTTTTCGATAGGGGCAGGGGAATTGGTACCCCCCCATAGGATGCCAATATTAATTATCGAACCGATTTTCCTGAAATTTTTACAGTAACATCACGTGAGCCCTAAAAATAAAATAGGCTACTTATTTTTTCGATAGGGGCAGGGGAATTGGTACCCCCCATAGGATGCCAATATTAATTATCGAACCGATTTTCCTGAAATTTTTACAGTAACATCACGTGAGCCCTAAAAATAAAATAGGCTACTTATTTTTTCGATAGGGGCAGGGGAATTGGTACCCCCCATAGGATGCCAATATTAATTATCGCATATCTTAAGAGCCGCTGCACGCATTTTGCTGAACTTTTTGTAGTAGGATCTTCTGAGCCCCGGTATTGAAATAAAATAGCAGCGGGGGTATAGGAATACCCCATAGGACGCCAATGTTTAACATCGCATATCTTAAGAACTGTAATAGTGAGAATGTTCAAACTTTCTAAAAGTCACTCTTATGGTATACTACACTTTTGAAAATAAAAATAAAGCGGGTAGGCGCAGGGGGGGAAATACCTCCCATAGGATGCATACAGTAAATATCGTTCAACTGAAGAACTATTAAAGGGATAGTCTTCAAACGTGGTTAAAGCTACTATTATAGTAAACTATAAATTTCAATATAAAAATGTGCGGGGTCAGTGTAGCGAAGCGCACCGGGTTAAGCTAGTAATAAATAAATAAATATTTTATATTGTTTTAAATTTAATTATTTTTATAATTATATATATATGTATGTATATATATATAATTTGAAAATCTATATAAAACTAAAAAAATTAATCTATGATTAATGAATATATTTTCCATTTGATTTTCAATTTTGCTTACCAATTCATAACTCCTAACGTTTTCAAAAACTTGATATTTTTCGATGTAGTCAATAGTTTTAAAGTGCTAAGTTTGAAGTTCCTGTTGTCTGAATGAATGTGTTTTCCTCCAGTTTTCTAATATTAGGTTCCATTCACCGCAACCTGTTATTAAGGCCTCAATTAAATATTGAACACCTTCATTGTCATTTTAACTATTTATATTTAATTCACTTGAAGCAATTAGTTTAATAATTACTTAATTAATTGAATCAATTAATTTTTAATTTATATATGTATTCCTATTGTTAGTTTTGTTTATTTTCAACAAATTATTGTTATACAAGCAACAATACAAAATTTGTAGGAACTTACTATTGCCTTTTTTTGGTTTGGCTTTAACTCGTCTTTAAATGATACCTAAAGCACTAAGTCGGACTCTGGAGTTATTATATGCATCGTATAGTTTGCCTTTTGAAAATGGTACATAATAGGTTGCCCTTATCTCTGAGGGAAAAATTTCAACGATTGAATTTGACAATTCTATAAAATCGTCTTTAAGTAATCTGTTTGAAATAGTAAAATTTGTATTATGTACTTCAAACTGTATATTTTCAAATATAAATATTTACCTATATTTCGGATTGAGCTTCAAAATATAATTTATAATTGTTTTTGCTATTTTTGTGCGTTCTCTATTTTCAAGTGAGCCAGCTGTAAGAAGTTTTTGAATACCATGCATTCGTTTAATATCCTAAAAAAAAAAAGGCATATTATGTATTTAAATGTTACTAATCTAAATTTAGTCACTAAAAACAGGAAAATGCAAACATATGTATGTAAGTATAAGCTAGCACCAAAAAGCTTTTTTAATGTACGATTCTGTTTTCAAAACCTCTCTCTTTCTGATGCATATAGGTTATGATGTGACTTGCACGCATTATAAAACTTTTACGACACTGATTTAAATTCGACTTATGTATATATGTATGTAAGCAAGGAGAATTCACTGGAAGGTGAGGTCAGCTCTACAACAACACTACTTCTGTGGTCCGATTGTCAAATATTTTGCTAGTAAAAAAAGTTTGTGTACATATAAAACTGTAGTTTGTATACAAACGTTGACAACTCGACCACCGAAAAAAATATATTTTGACTTGACCCCACCTTCTACTGAATTCTCCTTGTATGTAAGTACATGAATATTAATAACTTACTTCTGTAGATGGTATTCCGTTTAATGAAATGGGTGGACTTAGCACGAAATTTTGCGATAAGTTGAATAATTCCGTACCACTGCTGTATGAGAACATTTTTACCAATGGTTGTTCTTGAAAGGCAATTATATTTTCGCTTGTGCTATACGTACTTACATTGGAATCACTGGAATTGACAATAGGCTCCCTATTTACAACTGCAGCATTATTTTCAGCATCTAAGAAAAAATATTTGTTTGTTGAAATATACATTAATCTCTAAGTCTTTTTCAATCCCGTACACCTTTTTTGCTAAAAAGAAATTAAATCATATTTTGTACAAATGCATTTAAAATAATACTTTTTCTTACCTTGCTTCAAAAATATTTCGTAATCTTCATCACCATTGAAAGTGGCACCAACAACTCGCTTATTATTTTGAAAAGATGTTTTAATAAATTTAAAACCTTTTTTCTTCTTGTATTTAATTAATTATTTTTTATTTAACTTTTTTATTGTGCGCACAAGGCTTCACCGACTGATTGGAAAAAACGACTAAACTGATTGAAAAGCGTTCAACAATTCCTTTTGTTGATTTTTAATCATATCTTTTGTTACGAACACAATTTAAACATTAAATGTTTATTTTTATTATATTATTGTTAAAAACAAAAATTTTATTGTTATATATTAAAATACCTATGGTTGTAGCTCAAGTTTATTTAAACATTATATTGTTAAATTCAACCATATTGGAAGTTTTAATGGAGGTAAACAATTTATTGTTAAATTTAAGCAAAATTTTATTAATCTTGATAATAGTAATGTTAAAAACAACAACAGTTTGTTTGTGGCTGTTGCGGAGAACATAGTATAATTTTTTCAACAATACTTCAACCATATTTTTTCTCTGCGTGTGGACACAGTTCCACATCGCTATAATTAAATCTTTCTGCCATGAATGATTATTATAAAGGGCGGTCCAACCAAAATGCACGATGTTAATTGTAAACTAAACAAAAAGCTTTCAGAAAATTATCTTTATATTTTTTTCATGAAAGAAGGATTTATGACAAATATGTGTGAAACAAAATATCGGCCAAATGCTCACCTCTGTCCGATAGTCCATATTTTCAATTACTCTGAGACATAATTGAGGTTCAATGTCAATGTGCCGAATTATCTCATCCTTTAGCTCTTGAGTTGTGCTTGGCTTAATGGAGTACACTTTTTCTTTGAAATATCCCCAAAGAAAGAACTCCAACTCGTCCAGGTTCATGTCCTCAATTTCTGGCCACCATAAGTCCGTTATCATCTCGCGATGGCGAACACCATTCACGGTAACTGCTGGGACGACATCATTTCCGAAGATGTACGGCACTATCGCGAACAACGGCAATGTTTTCCGCAGAACGAACTGGGCAAGCATGCACAGGTGTTTTCATATTTCCAACAGACTCGGTTTGCTGAAATTTGCGCACAATTCTCCTAATGTGTGTACGTAGAAGGCCATAAGCACCACGACCCAGAGGATCTTTTGTGCAGAAAACTCTTCCGATTGTGGACACATTGGGTGGGTTATGCTGAAATGCATTTTGATTTAAACGCTTATTTTCGTAAAGGCTTCAACAATCTTAACGCGCTGCTCAATTGTGTTCCTCTCCATGGTTGAATTTGTCAAAAGCTTAAACAAAGAAATATTAAATTAAGTTGGGCAGAAAACATGACGTTAAGGTGGGACTCACAATTAACATCGTGCATTATAGTTGGACCACCCTTTAGGAATATAGGCCCGCACCAAAGTTGTTTCAATCGTCTCTTTCTTTCTTGAATGCCATACGCCTTATTTCACTCTAACTCTGTCCTGAAGGTTTGATTTCGAAATCGAGCTTCCTTCTTTATGCGTGCACGTGCATGGCCAGGTTTACCAACGCGTCTATGGCATTGGGGGTTCCAGTTTGTGTTAGTCGACAGTTGGGGTGAGGGCCACACGGAGTTTAGTATGCTTGAATCATACTTGGATATTAGCAATTGGGGGAAAAAAGCATTTCATTTTGGGATTTTTATAAAAAGATTTTGTGGGCCCATTTGTTTTTTTAAAATATCCAATAATTTAATTTGCCTTTGATATTTTAAATCCTAAGCCTTTAATATTGCAGAAACTTTCGCGTAGATGATTTATAATCTTTGTAACTTTGGTCATTGAGATCCTTTAAAAAAAAGATATACAACTTTACAGGGGTCTAGAATATAAATTCGTATTTATGAGGCCTTTTAAACAAATATTTAGGGACATTGTCATTCTTATTATCATCTGTGTATCTTATTCCTTACACTTCTAAAGGCGAATGAGGTTAAACTAAATTTGTCATTCCGTGTGAAACTTTTTTAATATTACTCTAAGACTCCGTAAAAGTGAATATATTCTGGGCCCTTAAATAATTCTAAGTCGATTAAGCCATGCCCGTCTGTGGAAAACGCGCTCAATTTCAAACAACTCAAAAGAATAGAACAATTTCAACAGTGTTGCTTATTAATGTCAGAAGTTTATGATTAAAATCCAGCGAAAAGAGTTATCAATATAAATGTGGAACAACCACAGTAGGAGTTTAACAATTTTGGTTCCAAAATTAATATAAATTGGTGACGAATTGCACCGATTTTCAAACAAATTCATTTTATATGACTAGAAATCATACCAGACTCATAGAAAAATGCACTAACAACAGAACAATATTATTACAAACGGCATCAATGAGGCAAAAAGTGACATCAATCCAATAACGAACTTCCTCATAAAATTTTATTATATTTTTTCTTAAGATTTGTTTGTTTATTTATTTATTCCAGTCTATGGAAAACAAAATTCCTTACAGCCTATGCAACTAGACTTTTATGCGTCATCTTTGCTATGACTACAGTGACATCAATTCGATGCCACATTTTGTTTATTATTAACATTATTTTCATATATAAAAAGTAAAATAACAAGGCGAATTCATGTATGCGGTGGTGTCGATACTGCAACAAGTAACAACACCAAAAACACAACAATGTATTTTTTTGTTGCTTCCGTTTATCGATATGTCAAAAACACAAGCAACTTTTGACATTTCTCTCTCTAAGTAAGAAAAAAAGTAGCACAGCTGTGCTTTCAACGCCACCTGGTAAATGAATTCGCCTTGGTAAAATAAGAAGCAAAAATACCCATTTTCTATTTTTTTAAAATTATTAATTACATCAAATTTTCTAAGTAGAATGATAACGAAAAACATACCGGGCATGCTGCTGGTGTCTCATACTTAAGAGTTCTTCTCACAGAGAACACATAGGCATCACGAGACAGAAGATTTTGTATTTTTTCTGTCTTTTTCTTTAAAAGCTGTCCTTTTTGCGTATTTTATGCCGCAATACAATGAACACAAATTTATTGAATTGCGATTTGTTTGCAAAACTGTTGTAAAAATGAAGTCCTAATTATACCACAAGTTAATTATATTTAAAGAAGTAAATGTCATTACAAAACTCAATAATATTACTAAATAATTTTTTTTTTCGCAAAACAAAACGGTTGTTTATTTTGTATATGGTGGCTTGTGTTTCGTAATTTTTATCTTGATCATGAAATATGTGTTCATTGTAGCGGCCTGTTTTTACACATTGACGCTTCACTATTACAAAAACGCTTCCTTTCTCTTTCTTCGAACGCTGCCCTCGCAAATGATTTGGGAATTTTTGACCGTCACTTTTTCATCTGTGTGTGCTCTGTGATTCTTCTGTAAACAAAGGGTGGCATACAACAAAAGTAAAACAACCATGTGTAACGGGTATGTAAATAATATTCTCTCATTTTGTCTTAAGTCTCTTCCAATGACTTTATTTAATTTAGCCTAATGAGTCCATTCTAAGATGTAACTGACTCCGATTCGTCATTTCTGTGATGCCGATGTGTCATCCCACTGATGACATAATTTCCAGTTTTAACGCTGAGTGATGTTAAGGCTGATATCGCAATGATGAAAAGTGTCATGGGGGTCAAAAACGAAGACACTTGTCGTAGTCCTGATTAGGCAGATCGAACGGTAATTATTCGACCGGTTATTTTAAAATGCCCATGTTTCGAATATCGAATAAACCGATTATTTTGGTATAATAAACCGGTTATTTTAATAATGTGTAATTAATATACATTTTCATTACTCTGGTGATAGATGTACCCGTAATTTTAGTATTTTCTAATTGAGTATTGGTCAACCTTAAACTTTTAATGAAGAATGCCGAAACAAAATGTAACAAAGGTCAGAAAACATTATAAACACTGTTAATACAAATCTCTTATAAAAGCGTGTGTTCTTGTAAAAAAAAAACCAAAAACTATTCAAAATACTACAAAAGGTCTATAGAGGTTATCTATAGCGATTTTTCGAACTCGATTTAAAAGACAAAGTTAGGTGCTTGAATGCCCTAAAATGATAAGATACAAAGGTTCTTCCATGTCACGACTTATTAATCACCTTTAATTAGTCTTCATGCTTGACATTAATGTGATCCACATAAGACTTAACTCAGTTCGAAGTAGTTCTAAAGAGACGACAAAGAATACTTTACTAAAATACGCGGCCAAAAGTGAATCATTGGTGAAATACTAGCCCATTGTGTTGCCGAGGACGAAAAGCACTTTAAGGCACTAAAAACTCTTAAGTTGTTCTAGCATCTCTTCATGCTGAAAACTACAACATTCCGGCGGAATCAACGATATGGGAAACATTTATACCAGTTTTATTTATTAAAACACCAAGAACTAAAGAACAAAATTTAAGAAATCAAACAATGTCATGGAAGGTTTGAAATTGTGGTCCACGAATTCACAAATATTTCACACAAAAAGCATGTTCATTTTACTATTCGTTTCTATAATGCTGAAACAAAATAATTTGAAATAGATAATCCTGGCTAAGAGGTTTCGTTTGCAACTTTTTAAAAATATGGTTGATTTATATACTCGTAGATAGCTTAACCACCAACAAATTAAAACTCATTCAATATAAATTTAGAAGAATATTTCAAATAATAACTTTATTAAATTCCTATAACTTATTAATATCATTCAACAGTTTCTAAATTACATTAAACAAATATCTTTTTACAAAGAAAGTTTAGTAAATCAATAAAAAATTGTTGAAAACTAAGTTAAAGTTTGATAAATTTACTGGTCCCACTTTTCTTGGATTTTATCGTCAAATATTTGTTAGGTCTGATCTAAATCATATCTATGTATTTTGTTGGCTCCTTACCTTTGTAAATTGTTTTGTTTTTATTCAAATTAACGGTGTATTACAAAAACTCATTTAATTTTTGTGTTTTTATGTATTCGAATTAAAACCGGTTAACCGGTTATTTAAAAAATGCTTAACCGAAAACCGGGGTTTTTTTATATACAAACTATTCGTAATATTCGAAAACCGGTTATTTGAAAAAAGTCGAATAATCGATCTCACTAGTAGTGATGTCAAAAGACATCAGCGTTATGACGATTCTTCTATCAGTGTATAAATTCTGTCAAGATCGGTCCATAATTTACCACAGCCCGCTCTTAAATTTTATTTTCATTTCCATTTCAAGAAAACGCTTTTACAAATAAGGAAATGACACAAATTTTTCTTGAAACCTTAACAAAATTTAAACCACTTGTCAAAATGATTAAAATCAGCATTTGAGTAAACCTGCCAAAATTTTCCTTCAAACCTAAATCAAATAAATTTCTTTTTTTTCTCTTACGGACACACGTTAAATTCAATATTTTTGTTATCAAATTGAGTTAATAATTTTAAGCGTTCTAAAGTGCTTTTTATGATTTCTTTCAGGAAACAACGAAATAACTTTGTACTTAATCCAATAAATGTCAGCATAGGAAAAAGCGAAAAACGCAGTCTCTTCCTATTAAGTCGTAATCATAAATAACTACTTGACACGCAATTTAACAAAAAGGTTTTTTTTTTTTGAGCAACACAGCAACGACGAAATAAGCAAAAGTGAAGTTCTTAAAAAACTACCCCCCGATCTATTTTAAACAACAGCCAACAGTGAATTTATATGTACGAGTGCGAACATGCAACAAACATTATATCCTTTCCGGTGGATGTGTTATCCTAGTATTTTTGTGTGTATGTGTGTGTCTGTGTGTGTTTAAGTAATAAAGACCTGCTTATTTAATCTTGTTATGATTTTTCATTGGGAGGTGTTGAATATGCAACCAAATTAAAAAAAAAACTTTGAAAAGTAAGAAAAAATTATATTTGGTGCTATAAAAAATTTAACTTTATTATTCCCCTATTGCCTATTTACACTTATATGAGTTTTTTTTTCTTTTCTTTTTTATTAACCACCAAACAAAGACGGTTTTAGTTCAGCACATGACTTTTTTTACTGTGTTACTGCCGCTGCACAATGGAGAATTTTCGAAAAAGAGAAATAAGTCAGCAGTCGTAATAGAATGTCTACATAAGTATAATGTTTGAGTTAGTATAACAGGGCAAAATAGGAAGGCTATGCAATGTAAAAGATGAAATCAGTTCCTTCCCAATAAAAAATGGAGCTTACAACGCAGTAGGCTTGTAAGGGAGAAACGTAAACGTTTCGCTTACCATATCGCTTACGGAAGACATGAATTTTATATGGCGAGTTCCCACTTTGAAGCAATACATTTTTGACACAGAAAGCGCTTTTTTCAGCGCATATAAAAATTGGTGAATCTAACGATCAGCAATGCACACTAGAGATGAGCGATATTTCTGTACCTGTGACTTAATCACTGTTATTGAAAAATCACGAACCACAGTTGTGTCCAAATTTGTCAAATTTATGATAATTCACTGTTTTTGTGGGTAATAAAAACCTTGTTAGAATTTATTTTAAAGCCGAAGTTCATTTAGTCAAGTATATGCATATGTACGAGTAAACAGCTTGGAAGCCTCTTACAATTTGCTGCTGTTTCTTTGCAAAGTATTAACAAAAGTTCTTTTGCGAAAGCTCGCGTATTGTACATATAGCTTAGCCGCTATTCTTATAAAAGAACTGCAAACTGACAAACCGTGATCACAATCACAGTTTTAAGGAGCAGTGATTTTTAAATCACGTTCACTAATGACGATGTTCTTTAAAAACCACGGGATCGCTCATCACTAATGCACACTGAATTTTTTGTTACCGTTATTCTTTTATAAGCTGCCTTACAAACCTGCTTCGTAGTAAGGGAATGTCGTGGCTCTTCGAATTTTATACATTTTTACCGATGTCGTTCACTTACCATACTGCATCTCTGTAGTTCTTATTGCGTAGTACATAAATGTGTGCTTACTTTTTAAAATGTACCATTAGTGCATCGCAAAATAGGAAATTTTTTTATTGGGTTATTTTATATTTGATTTGAAAGCTTTTCCATATATCTAATAGACAGGATATATCGAAACCCCTTAATACAGTGTGGTGCTTAATTATAGGCACATGTGATTATGACTAATTTTTTACTTTTGTAAACTAATTTTTAAATAACTAAAAAAAAATGTTGATAAAAGCAACAAGAATTTAAAGGATATTTTTTATTTATAAGTTAGTGACGTACGAAATATTTTCAAATGGTTTTCAGAAATCTCTTAAAACTATATCACTGCAGTGGACTAGAATATATAGCTTATCTCTAAGAGATAACAATATACGACATTGAAAATAAAAATTGTAGCTGATACTTTTGGCGATTTTTGAAATGATTTTTTATACACTACACAACCAAAAGAAGAGACGGTACTATGCGTTTGTACTGTTGTAGGTTATTTGGTTGGTTAACGTGGTAGAACACCCAAAAAAACAAGGCGTGCCACAAGTAGATTCGACAGTGACTCCGTTTTGACAGCATAAAGCTCGTTAAGAGTAGGAACCCCGGATAAAGCGTTGCCCAGGGCAATACTGAGGTGATCAGCCCGTTGCACTGAGATATTTCACCAAATTGCCGAGTCTCATACACCAGTCGCGAAATGTCCCTGCGACTGATGTTAAGAAGGCGCTCAGAGCGACGCATGTCGTATGTGGGCCACGTTTCTTTGGTAGCCCTGCAGCCATCGTTTTTTTCATCTATCATGAGGAATATCCAGATGTTATCTGAAGATTTTGCTTCTGATAGTTCCCAGGGATGTAGCGTCTTGCACACCCTTCGAAATATCAAGAGCAGCTCCAGTCTTGGCCAGCCCGTCTGCATATTCATTGCCGTAATGGTCCATGTGTGCTGGGACCCACATTGAGATAATGTCAGATAGGTTGCCCAGTCGGGATAGTTCTTCATTGCACTGGTTAACGAGAGTGGACGTTGTCTTATGCGACTTCAGTGACATCAGAGCTGCCAATTCTGCAGCTTAATATTCCTGATGTACGTTACCTATGGGGGTTTAAGTACACCGTTAGACTTATAACCTGTTGCTGAATCTATTTAACTATATCCGTCTTTCCGGCTGGCTACCTAGTGCCAGTTTTGGAGATGATTCGATATTTATTGGCATATCCAATTAAAAAGGCGAAATTGGCATATCCCGCCGGAGAAGAGTCTCAATATAAAAAAAAGTAACTTCCCGAAAATGTATTCGGTCCACACTTGACCATTGCTCCTATTCACATCACTTGCACTGCTATAAATTCCATATAAATATTGGCATTGTGATAAAATTTATTAGAAATAACTTCTATAATTGGTGACGTTAGACTTAGAATTAATTACAAGTCCCGTAGAAGCATCTCCTCAAAATAAAATTCGGCACAAATAACTTTTAATAATTTAACAAAATTTTGTGTTTCTATGGCCAAAATTGCCTATATTTCGCTCATAGTATCCACTGTCGAAAATTATTTTGCAACTCGTAAGTGGTGTAGTGTATCTAATGTGCGGGGCTTGACCGACAATATATTCCTACGTTATTTATATTTATTTTTTCTAAATTGTTGGAAGACCTTTAGGCAACTTACAAACAGATGCAAAGCAACCACGGCGAATTCAACTACAGGTGGTGGCGAAAGGCCATTTGATTTTGACATTTGGCACCAATTTGTTTTCGTTTTGTTAGCAACGTTTGGCATTTCGAATCGTCAACACTAACGGCAGTACCTTAAAAAAGCGGTAAGCGTTTTCTATTTGCCAAAAATTGTCATGCCCATACAATTTATATGAAGCACCTCTAAATAGCGACCGGCCAACGCTTCACCATTGGACAAATTCGATTTTAACAGCGTGTTTAATAGTGAAGTTGGACGCTTTTGTTTAGTTATGGCATATCAGCGTAAAAGCTAAGCGGAAGAAAGCATTTCGCCTTCCGCTCTTGTTTAGGTACAGCTGTAACAATTCAATGCAATATATTGTTACGAAAGTGACTTTTGTTAAGAATAAGTTTAATTTATTAGTTATTTTGTATTTGCTAGTAATTTTATTAGTTTAAATTGTTATTGTATTAGTTACGCATATTTCTAATATAAAACCACTGTACAGAATTTTCTAGTACAAATGTAATGTTATGATTGTTATACATAATTGTATAACATAATAGTGTTAAGATTATTTTTAACCCATAATGTATGCTTTAGCTTATTGATGTATAAATCAATTTAAATTCAGCCACAGTGTTTATGCACAATGATATTAGCTGTAAGATAATAAAAGCTCGAATGTCTCAGACATTTCGAAAATGTTACAGACATTTCGAAAACATCGAATGTTCTAGAGACAACTAGATGTCAGCGAACAGAGTATAAATACTCGCGAAGGTGGGCATCGATAACCAGTATTAGTACGAACATTAAAGTGTGTAGATCGCAAGTATAAGTGGAATAATTGACTAAGTTCTAATTAAAGTGGTGTGAATAGTTTATTGTGCAGCTATAAATAAAGTGTTTAAAGCGTTTTATTTATTTTATTAAAGTTGCAATAAAAGAACTCAAGAGGTTTATTATAAAGGAAATAAACCAAAAACGTTATTGAAAAGGCAG
Source organism: Pollenia amentaria (assembly GCA_943735925.1). Taxonomy (NCBI): domain Eukaryota; kingdom Metazoa; phylum Arthropoda; class Insecta; order Diptera; family Polleniidae; genus Pollenia; species Pollenia amentaria. The sequence continues at coordinate 67,742,529 of OX031007.1, read as the reverse complement.
TACCGTAACAATATATATCTGTCTGGTTTTTGGATTGATGTTGTATTACCACCACCTGTACTTGAATTCTTCTTCTCCTGACACGACAGACTCAAGCAACTAGTTTCATCAGTCTGAGCCATAAAGCTGAAGGTCCTTACCACGCGTTTTCGCCGCCACACATTGCATGATTTTTATATCTTACTTGCGTTCTACGTTTCAAGTTACATCCAACGCTTTTTATGCGGCATTACCACAAGTAAAAATAAAATTTTATTTGCCAAAATGAGCTGATTTGTTCGAACGCAGCTTGTGACGCTTACAGAAGTAGCAAGTAAACCTGCTTTTAGCATCCAATGCATCATTGCATTCTACGCTTTTTTGCATATAACTATACAGATTCTACTTTTTTGACAGTTGCGTAGGCAGAGAAAATGCGTGGAAAGCGTGGTGTGGATCTCCAGTTTAAGGATTTCGTAGAAGCATTACACCTTATAGGGCCCATACACAACACCATCATGATTGTGCAATCAAGTGATTGTGCAATTAAGCTTGAAGCAAACAATACACCAGCATGCTGGTACAATTCTTAATTTTTGGCATGCCATTTGTAGCAAATTATCTTCCGCTGTTGCTTTTCGTTTTTTGCATGGTGGTTCCTTTACTGTTTCATCGCCAGACTCGGTCTTTTTTTTACAAAATACCATTTTATTGTAGCATTGCTTTTTTCTTTACGATTGCAGTATTCCGTACTTTTAACTTTCCAGAGGCAATGCATTGTTTTATAAAGTTCGAGAAATCCTCCCCAAAATTTTTTTCTTTAGCATTCATATTTAAAAAGTTCTATTTTTTATGTTTATGCCTTGACGATTTACCTTTGCAATTAAAAATTTTCTATTTATTTTGATGTGTATGCACTGACGATTTAACTTTTATGAGCTAAATTTACAACACATGACTCAATCATGCTGGTACAATCATAAAAATATCAAACTATTTTTGATTTAGCACCAGCAGCTGGTACAATCACACCACAAGCTCATACACGGTCAATCAGCTGGCACAATCACTTGATTACACATGCATACTGTAGTCGTGTATGGGGCCTATTAGCAATCCGACAGAGCAACAATATGACTGATTGTATTTTACTGGACATGCCGGTCATACCGCGATTAGTTGCATTGGTTGTCATTACTTTCTTTCTTTTAAGGCAAAACGAACGATAAAACATTAAATTATTGCAAGAAGAAGATAAATAGTAGCCTGAAGACCTAACACGTTACATACTCCCAGAGGAAATAGGACAAAGGTGTGATATCGCATGATATAGGTGTGTAATTTACCGTAGCAAAACGTGAAATTAAGTGCTCCCCAAAATTATTTCTCAACTAGGTCATTATTTCACGTGCTGTATGGCTCGTAGCGCCGTCTTGTTGAAAACAGAGCTCACCGAGACCAAGCGCTTGAATTTCGGGAATTCCATAGTCCGTTAACATGGTGCGCTAACGGCTACCTTTGACGGTAACATCCTGATTTTCCTCATTGAAGAAATATGGACTAATGATTCCACCAGCTCATAAACCACACCATATCGTTTTAAATAGATGTAATCCAAGCTCTTGGTACTCTTCGGGTTGCTCATCAGCCCAAATACTGCAATTTTGTTAATTAACGTATTCATTGCTTGAACTGCAAAAAAACCGATTGAAAATCAAACCTCACGATGAACCACCTTTTGGTGTAGTATTATTGTCCGAATCTGAATGTTGGAAAACATGATGGTATTGACTAGTTTTCACCGAATTTGATTTTAAGCATCCTTCAACGCCATTTTCCTGTGTAGTCAAAAAAGAAGAAAATACCTGTGATGAATAATGAAAGTGGGTTTTAAGCTTAAATACTTGCAACCAGAGAACGACATGACCGAAACACCCGTGAGCCACCAACGGTGATATCTGACGTTTCTTAAATATGGGAGTCTCTTCCCAAAATAATAGGGGCAGAGCACAATCACTACGCTTGACATCTGAAATGCTGCTGTGGTTGCTCCTTTGCTCGGAACTATCCAGAATGATATCTTCATAATCGTTGCATTATCTTTTTTTTTTACATTCCCACTGTGAGTTAACAGCACACAGGAAAACCTTAAAAATCCTGCAAAAACAAGGGGTAGGTAGCATTTCATTGTTTGTTAGAAACCCCAAAAATATTTACAATTAGAAATTCGATCGTTTGTCATAGATTACATTAGAATTTATAGTTGTTTTGCAACTCTTTATATCGTTATCGAAACACACCTCCTTAAAAGTCACAAGTCGCAGGTCTATTGTCGATTTTTCGATGATTTAAAATTTTAAGTGGTCAACTTGAGTACCAAAAAAATACTTGCTCATAAATCACCACAATTATTTCACTTTTTAGCAGTTTTAAAATTAAACCATTTTAAATCATTTGGGTGAGCAGAGAGAGTTGCCATGTTTCTGATAAGATCTCCTTAGGGAATTTTGCTCACCTTTCTCTTCAAATGAATTAGATTTGAACAATTAAACAGTATTGTTGGTCATTATTCTCACCATCACAATTCTTAATTGACCAATTATAAAATTTATTATAATATACCATTTCTTAACTTTAACCGGTAACTTCAAATTAAATTCAAATTCAAAACCGCAATAAACGTACTTTTTATACGCACAATTGCCGTTTAACATTTATAAATAAATAACTGCACGAATATGTGGAAAAATATGACTTTGGTCCTCTTGCAAGTATTAAAAGAGCTATCAAAATGTTTTCAAAACTTTTGCCTTTTTGTTTGGAATGTTTGATTATTTTTTTCCCCCCAAATTTTTCGTCTGTCTTTTGCAATAAAAATTCACTAAAACCAGTAGAATTTATAGTTGAGTCACAAACTAATGACTCCAGCTAACTTTATGTGTCTGGCAAAATATTTCGATAAATTTTGTTTCTTTTCATACGAAAATACAAAAACAAAATTGTTGCTGTACATTTGTGCAAATTCGCTAGTATAAACATTAAATGAAAATTCAAAAGAATCAAAAATAAAAAAATAAAATGAACAAAATAATGATGATCAGATAGAAAGGAACAAACTAGAAGTGGGGGAAAAGTCATGGTGGTACAATGTATTAAAATATTGTTTGGTGTTGTAGGCAGTAATTTGAAAAAGTAATGTCTTCTAAAAATTAAATGCTTTCCATTTCAAAACGATTTCGAAGGAATTCGATCTCTATGTCTATAGAATTCGATTGAATTTGTGTATTCGAAACGAAAGGAACTCTGGCTAAATAAAGAACGGGAATAAAAATGCGGATATACGATAAGCGCGTCTCGTTGTCGCACCTTTTTCAAAACAAGCCAAACATGTGTCTGGAGGATTTTTAATTACCTTCCATTAGTTAAACTCATAGAAAAATGTTTCTCCATATGATGATGCCCTAACACCAGAATTGTGACATCAATTTTATTATTGGGTGCCCCGGTAGGCTAGCTGGTAGTAAGCTAGTCTATCATTGTCGGGGTTGCGGGTTCGATTCCCGCCAGAGACTCTGGTCTTCTGCAGGCAAGTGTAGAGCTTCGCGGGATTAGCATAGGAATAAAAAAAAATGGCATCACTGAGGCACAAAGTGACATCAATCCAATGACGGACGTCATCATAAAATTTTGTTATATTTTATGCGTCATCTATGCTATGACTGCAATGACATCAATTCGATGCCACATTTTATGTATTATTAACATTATTTTGTGTTTAAAAAGTATTAAAAGAAGCAAAAATTCCCATATTCTATTTTTTTAAATTATTTCGTTAAATACATAAAATTTTCAAAGTGGAATGATAACGAAAACCTTATCGGGCATGCTGCTGGAGTCTTATAATTGGAGCTCTTCTGTAAACAAAGGGCGAAAAGTAACACAACGGCAACGAACATGTGTTACGGGTAAGTAAATAAAAATATTCCCTTAATTTAATGACAGTTTGTACATATCAAAAACGGAACAAAAATATTATGTAATCCTTGCGTTTAATTTCCTAAAATTACCAAAATTTGTGCTTCCAATAGGGAGGTATTATAATAAACTGTATAAAAGGTGTAAAAGTTTTGTATTTCTACCAGATAAATGCAGAGTAAATACGGGACATATTCTAGTTATTCTAAAAGTTACATAATTACCTAATACAAAATTTAGCCTACGGAAGGTATGCATTTTATATTGCGAGTTCCCCACTTTGATGCAATACATTTTTGACTCAAAAAATGCTTTTTTCAACTCATTGATTTTGTTGTTGTAACAGTTTTTCTTTAATTTTCTCCTCTACAAACCTGCGAGAGAGAATACCGAGGCCCTTTAAATGATTTTGTTTATACCCACACCACAATAGTAGAGAGCATATTTTGCGTTTGTTATGATGTCCCTAGGGGAAAGGGAAATCACAAAATCCTTTTCACATAACAGTTCTTAAGTGGTAGGGACAGGTTCTGGTTCATAAACTTTATATGAAGCAAACTTGTCACTTTAACATGGCGATGTCCTGTGAGGGAGTTCATTTGCACCATTTTGGCACTTTATCCCTGAATTACCCTAAATGGACACATTAAATTTCGGTTTAAAAAATACCTGTCGCAGATGAGATATTGTCCCGAGTGAACCATGTCAATATGTTAGATCACCTTCATATAAAGTAATAGAACCAGATAGAATCAGCCACTATCCGCCCAACATCTAGTCACATGACGAGTTTTGTGTCAATTACCTTTCGTGTGGGGTAACTACATTTAAACACATTATCACGAGTTAAGTGTTATGTCCGTAGAGATCGGGCCATGTGATTGGAAATTTAGTGCCACCATATTTAATATTTAGGCGAAAGTAAAGTAATTGCTTTAAATATATCCAACGTTCGACGGATTTTGGCGCTGGTGCACCACTTTTTGCATTTGGTGCTTTCTCAGAGATCTTACTATACGAGATGTTATAAATGGGGATTCGTCAAACGAGTACAAGATTCATTCAGGGGTGCTGCAAGGCTCCGTCCTTTCCCCTACTCTTCTTAGTTTTTAAACGACCTCCTATGTAAAACTTCCAACCTTATCTTCTCTTTTACACATGACATCAATCTTTGCCGTTCGTAATAATTTAATTATAGACCAAGCAAATAAGATGTTGGTGCTATAAGGCAAAACATAAATGATACCTTTATCGAAATCTTGATATAATCTGGGAATGGGGTCGTGCGATTAGGGTCGACTTTAATGCCCGAAAGATCGAGTATTGCGTGATGTCGCATAAACGCGTGACGGATCGAGGTGCTTCAACTGTATATATGGGTGGCATAATTACTGAAGAATCAGAATCTCTTGGTGTTCTGGACAAGAAAATACATTGTGAAGTCCGAAAGACAATACATACATTCCAGGTGTCGAAAAGAGCATTCAAAAGCAGCGGTTTTTTAAAACGGTGTCAGAGGGACTTCGCTCCATCTGATCTCCTTACTATTCATACCACCTATATCCGACCGAGAATTGAATATAAATCTCATGTGTGGGCGCTTCAAAGTATATCTTGGAGCTTCTTGACCGCGTGTAGGAGAGGGCGAAGGTTCTAATTGGTGACAGTAGAGTACCCAATTCTATTGACTCCCTTGAACACCGTCGCAATGTAAACTGTATTTTAATGGAATGTGTTCTGATGAAATTAGGGATCTGGTTCAAACTCGTGCGTTTGTTCGTAAGACCCCTTTCAGACTTGGCAATTTAGTTGAGCAAGTAACTTGCCGAGTACAACAAAGTCTCTACTAAATTATTTCTTCCTTAACCCAACTTTACCGCTGACATCTACAAACAAAGAGTTGAGCAAGTAACTTGCCGAGTCTGAAAGGGGTCTAATACGAGTTTTTCCTAAAAAGTCCATTCCTTTTTGGTCGATTACCCAAGCTTCGTATAGGACATTACAAGGAAAATGTGTTCTATGGTCGAACTGTTCGTATGTACAATGACCTTCCTGCAGAGGTCTTCCCTCTCATTTTCAACATGTTTAAGTTTAAAACGAATGTCCACAATTACTACTCCTTCTATCCTCCTTTCCATAGCCAATTTTCCTAGTTCAAGCACAATGCAATGCATTTGTAGTGCTGAGTGCAGATCCTAAAACAAGTGATATGTCTTGTTTTCGCCTATCACAATTCGTTTCTTTGTGTTCTTGGGGTGTGTTATACTAAAAATATTGTTCCTAGACCCACCATTTAGATACAACTTTTTGGAATCGATATTACGATGTCCGGCTGGCTTATTGTCTCTCCATGTAACCTTTTTGGCAAAGGTCGTAATTTTGATGATAATTTGAACAAAATTAATGCATATACCTTAATTGTCAAAAGGATTAAATCCTATTGAAAATGGCGAGAATCATTGAATTATTTCACATGAATCCAATAGACTTCAGTCCGGAATAGTGCCTTTATTCCTATAAACCTCAAAAACATAAATCGTCTTACCAAATTTTTTTTAAATCGGTCAATATTCGACAAAGCTCCCCTACAAATTGCACTTCTGAAAATCGCTTTCAATGCCTTAACTTCCTTATACATAAATGTCGATATTGATCACCAGTGAAACCATAAAATTATGCAATTACATGTTCTTCCTTGTACGACCAATGAAGGCAGAAGCAATACATTTATCCGTTTTAGAGTTTTTTATAAATTTTGAAATCGATTTGTTAGTGCATATTTTTGCTTATTTTATCCTTACGGCATTGTTTTGCATAATTTAGTTTATAGAGCCTTTTGCAGCATTTTTTAAGTTTATAGCGCATATTTTGCCTTTTTGAGGCATATTTTAATACATGTTAAAATTTTTTAAATGCTTACAAGAGTTTTCGCAGCAAGTAAAAAAAAATTCTGGTTTTTCTGTTTTAAATATCTATCTGTATACCCAACGTATTGCTTCAATTTCGTCATCTACATTTAATTTTTAGTCAGTCTAAAATTTTAAGCCAAAGCAGGTTGCCATTAACGATAAGTGTTATTTTAAAATTTCAAATTGTATACCCATATAAGCAAACATTAAGGAAAAAGCAATTCTATACGTTTTTGGCGAGGTAATACATATAAATCTGGACCAATCTTTTAGTAAGCCGACCGACTCAGAATCTCTTTTTAAAGTAATCTAACGTTGTCCATCCGTCCATCTATCATATGGATTTTAACCTCAAAACATAACTTTGTTTTTGTAAGCCCATGACTGCCCATCGTTTCCAAATAGGGTAAAATCTCGAAAATTCTTTTGGCGTTTGGGCTTTACCGATTATAATTTTAGGTTTATTTTTTTTTTAATGCAAATGTTTTTAAATTGTTGAATACGTGGCATATAAGCCAATAATCACTTTAAGTCAAACAAATCTCATATGGATATTGATATTTAGATAATATTCGGAACAAGGAATTCTTAAATGAATCTTAACCTCATAATTTAATTAAGTTTTGGCAGGTACATGATTGGCTATAGCTTTCAGATATGATAAACTCTCGAAAACTTGTCTTTATATACTGTGGTGTAGGGTATAAAATGGTCAGGATAGACCGACTATGCTTTCTTAGTTGTTTGTTGTTAAGAATTCGTTCACTTACCTTAATGCTTCTCTATACTTCCAATTGCAAAATCTTGCCGGATTATGCACTCAAACGCAGGGGGTGATTGGTAAACGTATTGCTTGCCGTGGTTTAGATCCATCATGGATTGGGCTCCAGGGAAGTATCGTCTTTTCCACAGCTGTTAGCGTGCGTTATCGTGAGTACAAAAACACTAACACCCTACACTCTATTTGGAAATTTGTTCTTCGCTTAAGTTTTGCAATACATTCGTTGAAAACTCTGCTTGTAAAGAATAGTTAGTTTATGGTTATATCTTGATTCAAAGTAATCGGAGCTGTAAAAGCGGAAGTTCATTATTGTTGGTGATTAATGATGACAATATTCAACTGACTTTGTTCTGTTTTGTATAGAAAAGTAAATGTGAAGTATAGAATGGTCCCATGTGATGCAGTATTGAAAGAAAAAAAAATGCAAAGAAACACACAACCAACAATCCTGACTTGATGATGTTGCCATCGTCATTGCGCAAAAAAGCACCATTTAATGGTTCATTAAATTGTTGTGATATTTATTTTTATGAATTTCTGTTGCATTGCTTTTTTTTATCTCTTTTTCGAAAGATTTTCTAAAAGAAAATCGAAGAAAGTCATGACACTAAATAACCAAGAAACTATAAAATGCATTTTTGTTCTTACAGCCAATGAATTTTTGTCCACTTGTTATACAAGAAAAACCGTTGGCAAGAAAAAAAAACGAATTTTTAAAACGAACTAGAAATCTAAACATTACGACTTATACACACATACAAATTACAAGTGAAACAATGAGCTTTTATAATCGTTTTCAACTAATTCATTGTAACTTTAAAGTGGGTGAGAAAATAACAATAAACTGTATCTGGGATGCCATCACATAAAATACCATAATTAGTTCCAATCATTAAAAAACATGACCCTCTATGGTCTCTAGTATCAAATCCCGCTCAACTAACAGTCGCTTATTAAAAAAAATAGGGATGAAAAAGTTTTTTATTTTGTTCATAATTTATGATGCCTTCAAGCAATATAAGGCAATGTACGAGAAGTATGTTGTTTGAATTTACGACAAAAATCAATAAAATATATTTTACTGCCACTAAAATGACATAAATTTTCTTAAGCGTAAATTTTTGGCGATTGACTATCGATCGTAAATAACAAAAATGATATAAAAATTTGTAAAGTAAATAAAGTTTCAAATTAAAGCTTTCCGTTAAAATCAGTGGAATAATTAAGGTCAGCCAATGCCGAACTTATAATACCTTACACCAGAAATTCACACAGAAATTACGGTCCCCTTGAGAAAACCAAACGTAAGTTGGTTACAAAAAGTATAAAAAATATTTGCCATGATAAACGTTATCACTACTTTCAGACCAGGGAAACCGTAAATCGGCAATTACATGTTTTCCCCTTGTGTGACAAATGAAGGCAGAATCAATATACATATTTGTCCGATTCATAGATTTTAATACATATTGGCAGCTAATTGTTATATACCCTTTGCAGTCTTTTTTGCATATTTTAGTCAAAGAAGTAATTTTGCAGCATTTTTTAAGTTTATACTGCATATTCCACCATTTCGAGATATAAAGTGGCTGGTGATAATCGCAACCAAACGAAAACTTGATCTAAACGGCAACATAAACAAAGAAAATTGTCGCATATGGAGTGGTTCCATTCCAGAAATACTTCATGAGAGGAAATTGCATCCAATTCGCGTTACAAAGGTTTTTTTCATTATTTATTTATTGAATCTTCATATATTAAATATGAGCTAACACTTATTAATCAAATCTTATACTAATACTTTATTTTTATCCTGCCAATGCCAGACGAAATTTTTTCTCCTCACGGTATCTGTTCACAAATGTAGATGTTTAGCGGTCTTCTCGTCCTGCAGTATCTCTTCTCCTTAATCTAGAGTGGCCGCTGTCATTCAAAATTTGGGTGCGACTCAAGCCTTTTTAAATACTTTACTGCATTCTTCGTAATAATAGTTTTTACTAATGGTACATTGAGATCCTTGTGAACTGTGATTATTCGAAGAAGTTTATTTTGGCGCCTTTGAATTTTTTCGATATTTGAGGCCGAGGCAGTGCCCCATAGCTGAATACCGTAGCACCAGATTGGCTTTAATATAAAGTTGTAGAGTAGAAGTTTGCAATCGAGACTAAGAACAGAATTTCTTCCAATGAGCCAATAAATTTGAATTGCTTTTAGTCTCATTTGTGTTAGTTTTGCTTCTATATTGCATTTCCCTGTTAAACGCCGATCTAATTGAATTCCGACATATTTTACATGCGATTGTTGGGGCTCTAATTGATTATTGATTTTAATAGGAGGACATAACTCCCGACGCAAGGTTAATGTTAAATGTACTAATTTTTGCTCATTGACCTTTATCCTTCATTGTTTTAACCACTTTTCCAGTTTAAATATATGATCCTGCAAGTAACGAGAATCTTCATGACAGTGTTCGAGTATAAAAAATCTGAATCATCACCAAATGTTGAAGGTAGGGTGTTCTAAGGAAGCTTCAACATAAATCGTTTCTGCGGGGATATTTTTAACCAATCCAAAATCTGTGACATCTGGAACTTTTTGCTGATCAGTAGGCCAATATGTTGGTTGTCCGCTCGCGACCACATTTAGATCCATTTTACAAATTTTGGTTAAACAAAACACGACCCTTAGGTGTAATAAGTCGTGACCCCCAGAAAGTGTGTTTAGCATTATAATCGCCAGCAGCCAGGAAGCAGGGTCCTAATGATTTTAAATATTTATTATATTGGCTTTCTGATGTAGAAAATCTAGGTGGGGAGTATAATGATGAAATTACTAGGTTTCGATGTAATTCCTCAACGCAACTGTTCGTTGCTTGGAGATAATCTTCACGATGATCACACATTAAGAAGTGTTTTACTCGGTTTTTTATCAAAATGGCAGAACCTCCACAAGCTCTACCTCGAGGGTCCTTGGTATCATATAATATATAACCATCGATTTTAAACGTATTTCTTGAGGTAAGATGAGTTTCAGAAACCATCATAACATCAATTTGTTTATTATTAAGGAAGTATTCTAGTTCATTTTTATGTTGGCGGATGCCATTTGCGTTTCAAAAGCCAATTTTTAAACAGTTCATGGCTTGTTTAGTACAGCTTGCAATAACATCGATTGCATTCTTAACATTTCTTGCATCATTTTACCCATTGTGTTAGCAAAATTGTTAACTGTTTGCACTAATGTTTCCATGGTTTTTTCTAGCCGAGTTAAATTAGAAATGGAAATTTCGTCATTATGCGGTATCTGAACGCCGTACGTATATTGAGGGGGATTAATTTTATGTCCAACAGAACGCTTGACAATCGAATATACCGGGCATCGTCTATAGTTGGCAGTGTGATTACCACCACAGTTGCTACATTTTTTTACATTAGGGTTATTTATTGACTTATCGCACAGGACTGTACCATGTAATTATCCACATACGACGCAAACAGCAGTATGCCTTGTATGACCAAGTTCTTGGCAGTTTAAAAACTGAACGGGCCCATTTCTTTTGTGCGGCTCTTCTCTTCTATTCTTTATCTATTTTAAACTGTTAATGGGATGCGTTTCATTTTTTTTTTAGCTTAACGTCGCCGGGCTCTAACTCCACTCGAAATAGTGGTTGGTGATTTTTTCGCTATTTTTAATATTTGTAACATTTTTTTATTTTGAAGCCCTCTTCTTCTAAAAATGTTTTTATTTCGTCTGGGTCTACGCATGAGTCAATGCCCTTAATCACAACCTGAAGACCTTTACTGCTTTTCAGTTGGTATGTATAGAAGATTTTTTACGAGCTTCAAACTTATTAATTATTTTACGGAAATCATTCTCATGATTAACCTGTATTTTTGTCTCGTTTATATTACCACGCTTGATTGCAGCAACGTAAAATGAATTTTCACCTATCACCGAGATTAAACTTTTTATTAGCTCACTTGAGTTTTGCTCCCTAAGATATAACGGGGGTGGCTTCGATGATTTTATGACGTTAGGTGCTCCAGAAGATTCATCCTCCAGAATTGCAAAGATGGAACTTTCGAGGCCGAGGCTACAGCCGAAGAGGTAGGGCTTATGTTTATTTCCACATTCCTTTCGCTAGCATCAATATCATTTATTTTTGTTATTGTTTCATTGTTATTACTCATATAGAGAGTTGTTTTGGGGGTTTTCACCGTTTTTTTTTTATTTATTTTTTGTTGACTGTGCTCTTCTTATTATGTACGAGTATTATGTTGTTGTAACACCGAAATAAGATAAAAATAATATATAAATTTTTGCACAGATAATATAAAAGTATGTATGTGCGTTTATACATATATTTTTTTTCTTGTATTTTTTCTTAATTTTTTTTTTGAGTTATTCTGTTCACTTTTATATTAAGTAATTTTAATTAAAAATTACTCTATTTGAGCGTCCAAATTCGCTTGTTAAATCATATTATTAACAAATTTATGTTAAATAAAAAAAAAAAAGAATCGTATGCGGAGTTAAAAAAAATACGTCTGTTCTCAACGAGCACGACCGAACGAATGTGATGTGGAGTTTCTTCGCGCTGTGTTGACGGGCCATACTTCTTTGAACAAAACGGACACAGCGTTACGGTTACTGGAGACTGTTACTTGAGAATTGTTCTATCCGGAACTACGCCGAAAAAGAATTCCTTTCAACACTGCTTGGTTTCACCAAAGAACCTATCACGAGACTACTTTAGTGACAGTTCGCTTCCCTCTTGGGTTTTTATTTTAACTTAGTTGAGTTTTGTGCCCTCTTGCCACAATATAGAAAATAAACTGAAAAAAATTGTTCAGTATTATTTGTGGCAGATAATTGGCTTTCAAAAATATATATTATATTAAAATCCGTGATAAGTGATTTTATGATTTTTGGGTATGGGTCAACACACTGTGCTGCGTTAATCCAGAAAGTGGACGATGTGTTATAAACAGCTTTCGATTTCGAAAAAGTATTCTACTTCCTTCAAATATATAGAAACATATAACTGCTTTACGGGAAAATAACTAATTAAAACTTTAAAGCGAATTACAAAATCATCTTCGAACCTAATATACCACATGTAGAGTTTCGTTTATATGGACCAACCAAATATTTTGTCAAAGGCCAAAGAACCACAAAAACTCTCATATAAAACACATTTCAAATAATTTTTATATACGATAAAAAATAGCTAAAGAATTATATGAAAAGCAATATCTAATCAATGGACTTGTAAAATTTTAACGACTCATTTTTCGAACATAAAAAACACGAACAAATTTTTATTACCAGTTTTGTGTTCACTCTTTAGTTTGTGGTATCCTAATACAAAATACAGAACGAAATAAACGGTCCGGTCCATTGATGTGATTTTAGTATCATAAATCAATAGATTATCAACATCAAATTGAAGTACTTCTTTAATGTAATAAAAACTACTACTGATGTAATAAATATAATCAGTTTTATTTCCAAATTTAAATTATTTATTTTAAAACACTTACAAACATTTTTTCGAACAATATTATGGCACTTTGAAATTTTGAATTAAATCAGTTGTGGTCAAAGGCTTAAATTCAGTGGAATACTCATATAATAAAAAAAAATGTACATGTTATTTTATAGAATTTTTGGCCACAACACATTTAATTATAAAATAAATAAAACCTCTAATTAGTCGATTGTGGCAATTTCACTCGTGAAGGAGATATAAATAATTTTTCTATTAAAAAAATTTCGTGATATTTTTAAAAGTTAATTTCTGTCAAAATAAGCTATACAAATATTTTGTCCATTTTGGTGCACAGTAATATTTATTGACAGCCTTTCAAGAGCGTGTCATGTTATTTCTGTTTTAATTAGAAGTACTTTAAAGTGTCATCCTGTTGACAGCTTAAACAAGCAACAAACTGACAATCAAACAGCCTGCACGCAACCCATCACACACTCAAATTTTTCACTTTCTCTTTTCTTTAACAATGTCAATGCACTTTGATATTTTCGGCAAAAAAAAATTGTATAGTAAAAAAACATAAAATATTAAATGCTTTAATAATGAAGAAAAATTGAAAAAAATCTTTTAAGGTGGTATGAAGATAAATTTAAACAAGAAAAAAAAACAAAGCTTCGGCTATGCTAATAATTAAGAAAGAAAAATTTAACAACTAATTTAAAACAAATATGAGAAAATCCTAAAAAATATAATGTACTAGCATTTAACGCGCTAGTTCGTTGGCGTCTCCTTTTCTTTCGTCGACATATTTTTATGCCAAAATTTATGTTTCTAGGCTTTAACTTGTTTAAATGCTAACATTTCAATGTTTATTGCTTTAAAAGATAGATGACGTGCCAAAAAAATTTTTAAATACAGGTTTTACTCCTATCCGCTTATTTTTTAATTAATATCAGGTTAGGAAACTGACCCGTTTTTACATTTTTTAACCCTTTAAACATTATTATTTCCAAAACTCCAATCCTATGGGATCGATTTGGCGAGAGACCAACCTCCGGTGCAAAATTCAACATTTTAGCTTCAGGCGTGTAGGACATGCGATGATGAATCAGTGAGTAACGTTACAATTTTATATATATAGATAGATAGATAAAATAAAATATTTTAAAAAAGTTACAAAACTAGGTACGATTTTCACACCTTAAAGGATCGAATTTCGAAATAGTATCAAATTTGTATTTGTATTTTTTAGTTAAGCTACGAATGTGATATAATTTCTATTTCTATAGAAATAAATTAATAAATTATTTTGAGTGTATGTTTATTGGTTTAAAAAGTTCAAAAATACAGGTTTTACCCCTTTACTCAATAAAAGGGCCGATTCTCATTTACTCAGGACCTTGGATGTTTCTAGGGCCAATACTAACGGAAATTCAAAAAGTACCAGTCAAAGAACAAAAAAGTACCAAAAATTTACATCTTATAGATTCTTATCCACTCAGAACATTGAATATTGTAATTAATGTTTCTAGGTCCACAAAAGAATAAAAAAGTTCTTTTACAGATTCTCATTCACTCAGGACCATGCATGTATAAATTTATGTTCATAGGTCCAATCTTAGTTAAAGAACGAAAAAGTACCAAAAAGATCCCACTAAAAAATTCTCCTTCACTCAGGACCTTGCATGTTGTTTTTAATGTTTCTAGGTCCAATACTAACGGAAATTAAAAAAGTACCAGTTGAAGAACAAAAAAGTACCAAAAACCCCTTTTACAGATTATCTTTCATTCAGGACCTTGCACGTTTAATTTTATGTTTCTAGGTCCAATACATACGGAACTTCCAGTACCAGTTGAAGAACAAAAAGTACCAACAAGTTCCCTCATAGTTTCTTATCCACTCAGGACATTGCATGTTGAAGTTTATGTTTTTAGGTCCAATATTAACGATATATAAACAAATTGCCAGTTTTAGAACCAAAAAGCTAAATAAAGTATGAAATTAAATTTCCCTCCCGTATTTCCACTTTTTGGTACTTTTTCTCCCCATTGCAGCATAAACAATTTCAATATTGTAGTGGGAGCCCATAATGTAATACGTAATTCCAATGAATAAAGAAAAATGTTTTGTAAAAAAATAATAAAATTATTTATGGTTTTTACCCTTTAAATGTCCGAATTTCAAAAAGGTACCGAATTATTATTTGTATTTTTTTTGATAAGTTTCAAATGTGATATAACCCTTGTTATAATGGTTATGGGCTTAAAAGATAGATGGGGTGACATAAAAGAACCAAAATACCGGTTCTACCCGCATACTCCTTAAAAGGGCTGAATTTCCAAAAAGTACCAGACACCTGTCCGCTTATTTTTCTAAAGAACAACGATAGGTATTACATTTGTTATCTCTTTTAGTTTTGGAGATAAAAGGTTACCGAATTTACCCGTTTTTTACCCCCTAAACTTTCGAATTTCAAAAAATCCCGTCTTAGGGGATCAATTTGGGGAGAGACCAACCCCTGGTCCAAATTTCAAGTTTAAGCGATGATAAATCAGTGAGTCAGTCAGTCTGTAACTTTACAATTTTATAAATATGTATATAGATAAAATACTTTAATGAAAAGCTATAAAGGTAAAGTCGCACTAAGCAAATATTTGACGAAAATTTAATTTTTAAGTATTTAAAAAAAATTGCCTAATCATCAGTTCTAATCAAAAGAAGAAAAATTATGAAATACAAGTAATTAACTAAAGAAGAAACAGGCCTTACACGACACGTGAATTATATGGGACCTATTGTCAGTTAGGGACCTCCTAACGAAAAAAAAACTTTATTATAATTATTTAAATTAGTAAGAAAGTATTGGTTTAGTCGGTCAAGCCCGACTATATAGTCTTATTCCTTCAATATTTTCCAGGAATATTTTCTATGCACTATCAGAATTTTTTGTTTATATATTTCTGTTACGAGGCATTACATTCTGCTGGTATCTAATAATTATATAAATTTTCCGTACAATTCACTGCTAGCCAAAGAATAGCTAAAGTAGAAAATATTGAAGGAATAAGACTATTAAAGTTTTTTAAAATTGTAATTTGACTTAGAATGCACATTCGAATTGATATAAAAACTTATAGATTTTTAACCAAATACACCTTAAAAAACGATTAAATATTTATTTACGAGGGCGGATCAATAAGTCCGTGCCTTTTCGAACTTCCCTCACAGTTATATGAAATGCAACACTGCTCCCATCAAGTACCACCTGTTAATAGACTACTGCACTTAGTCCAACGTTTCTCCAATTTGTGTATGCTTTCTAAAAAAATAGGATTTTTCGAGGTCCATAAAATAGGCATTTGTTTGAACAATAATTTCATAGCTGGATCTAAATCTCTTTCCACCGAGCCATTTCCTTAGGTTCGGAAATAGGAAATAGTCACTGGGGGCTAAATCCGGAGAATATGGCGGATTCGTAGCCCAATTCATGTAATTTTGGCATTGAGACTGCACACGTGCAGTATCTTGATGAAAAATAACTTTTTTTCTTGGCCATATTGGGTCGTTTTTTTTAAATCCTCGTTAAATCGGTCCAATAAGTTGGCATAATATTCGCCGTTTATTGGTTTTTTCCTTTTGAATGTAATCGATGTGGATTATCCCGCGTGCATCCCAAAATACTGTTGCCGTTACCTTATTGGCCGACAAACTTGCCTTGGCATTCTTCGGAGCCGGTTCACCCGGAGAAACCCATTGTTTAGACTGCTACTTTCAGTGTTGTAATGGATCCATGTTTCATCCACAGTTACAAAACGCCGCAAAAACTCATTCGAATTGCGGTTAAACTTTATTACGTTTATGGTTAATTGAGAGCAATGGCGGCGCCCATCTTGCAGACAGCTTTCTTAAACCCAGCTGATCATTTAAAATCGAAACCACACTGCCATATGAAATGCCTATGGCATCAACAATCTGACGCACTTTTAGTCCTCGATCGGCACCATTTCGTGATTTTTTTCGACATTTATTGACTTCAATTGGCCGTCCAGAACGTTCAGCGTCATTTGTACTTCTGCGACCACAACGAAAGTTAGTAAACCACTTTTTTACCATTGAAATCGATGGTGCAGAGTCCCCATAGATTTATCAAGATTTTCCTTGGTTTGATTGACGGTTTTTTTTCGCAAAAATTATGTTTAATGAGCAGTCGAAATTCGCTTTTTTCCATTTGTAAAAAAATCCACGATGTTGTATGTTTTGAACAGCTGTTAAACGCAAAGTAAACGACGGAACTTGCTCAAAACTTGACTGTAGTCACGGACTTATTGATCCGCCCTCGTACTTTTTACACAGCTTTGTTTAAGGAAAACTGTAAGCAAATTAAAAAAATAATGTGTTCTTTGGTTGGGCTTTAAAAAACCTTGACACGCGGGCCTTTTCTGAAAACCACGTGGTTTCAAATCACGTGCTTTTTAAATCACACGTGTGATTTTTTGGTGTTCTGAAAATCATTTCGTTTTTATGTTCCTCGGTATGCTTTCGCAATTGAAAATCACACCTAAACACACAAAAAACGGATCACAAGAATGTCACACGTGAGATTTTTAATCACGTGATTTGAATAAAAGTGATTTTCAGAACAGGCCTGAAAATATATTTTTTTTCTTGATTCTTGATGAGCACTGAAAATTCTTGTAAATCAAGACCGTCTGGCCAGCCTGTAAAATTGATCCAGCGGAAAAAAGAAGGAGTACGGAGGCCTTCTAGAAGCCTTTGATTAAAGGTCATATTGAAGGGTTTTTAATAAATATAAAATATAATATATGAATAAATTTCAAAAAGTATAAAAGTTTAGTGTTTTATAAGTTTAGTTTAGTATACATATGTAGGTATATATTTATTAATATAATTACACATACTGTAATTACTATCTAAACCAGGGGTTTCCATTTCTTTGCACAATTGTGCGCACCACTACTAACACATATTTTTATACTCTTCAATTCAGTCGTCGATGTGACTTCGACAAGTGTGCATGTCTGGCGGATGCTATATTATTTTGTTTCAGCTTACACTCAAAAAATATTGTGCGGTCAAAAATGCTTTTGGTAACATCCAATGCCTTGCGTGCAATTTTTATTTAGAGTTTAAATTTTAAGACTAAAATGTAGAATAATGTAACATTTCATAAGTTTACATGCAAAGCAAAGAACTTTGTAAAATGGTAATTATTTGAGATTTAAAAGCAATTTTTAATATTTCAGATACAAAATTTCAAAATGTCTAACAGTCCTATGTGGAAGAAGCTGATAGTCACATTTATTATAGGTTTTATTTTACATACGTATATGGATTCGGTTCTTATAATTTTACAACACTTTTTTATTTTTTCTTATGCAATACTAAAAATTATTATTATAAATTATTATCTGATCACTAATTCCACTAACACCGTGGTAATCGTTATAAAACAGATTACTTAGTTTTGGTGTTTAAAAATATTAATGTGTTCTTATAAAAAGAATTAAAACCTCTGCTAATTTTTTTATTGAGTGTGATTATACATTATGCTGTTAAAAAAATTATATATTTATTTGATGATACGTCATTTTTAATTTTGTAAATAACTTAAAATTATATAAAAATACATATGTAACGTGAATCCTAATCAACAAAAATTTCAAATTTTCAAATAATATCTACATTGTTTTGCATTTAAGCTAACGATATGTGTTTTGTTTGTGAATAAAATTCTTTGATGCCTGTAAAAGGGTCCCTTTTTCTTTCGTAAAAAAGACGTACCTAAATGCAGAAATTATTAAGAAAAAATAAACACAAGAATTTGTTGGTATTTTGTGCTTGTAAAAATATTTTTGTTTCTGTACCAATCGCGTCGGGTTGGTTTTTTTTTTTTGAAAACACTTTTTTAAGTAAGTAAAAATATTTAAAAAACAAGTTAAAAAAGTCTTGTTTTCCTACAATTTATGTGTAAACCTATACATATAAAAGCAAAGGTGACAGCAGGTAACATTTTTGGGTAAGAAGATGTGTTTTATTGATGTATTAATGAAACTTTATTGTTTAGCACTATTTTTATTGCTTACTTTTTTATGCTACAATTATATTGACCTGTTACAATGACTATACATTTTTGCAGGCAAACTCAGGTGCGCATTTGGTATTTTGTAAAAAGTTATGATATACTATTAGCTAGAATTAAAATGTATGCACAGATGTTTGAAGTATGAGTAACCCAACAACGTGAATACCCTTTCTATTTTACTTACCACTATGAACCCCCTAACTTTTTACTAAAATAACTTTTTCACGTTATAATTCTCATGTAATTTATTTTATTTTTGAAAAAATAGACCAGGGAAATCCATTTCTATGCACAATTGTGTATACCACTACTAAAGGTACGTTCAGACTGATTAAATATTTGAAAGCAAACATCAAATATTTCATTAACGTAGTCTGAACACAAAATTTTTTTGAGTATCAAATAAAATAACAGCTGATTTTGAACAAATAAAAGTATTAGCCGGCAAACAAATATTTGTCCAATGTGAACATAGTGTGAACACAAAAAATCAAATATTTTAGTAATTTTTGAGCAAACATTTATTTGATATTTAAAAAAAATTGTAAGAGCAAACAACGACAAATAATTTTAGCCATGTTCCGGATAGAAGCAATTTTTCCTGTAAGTTTTTGGATTCTTTACAATTTTAAAGATTTTTTATAATTATTAGACTTTGTATCGTGCCGCTATTAGCAAATGTTTGCCATTCCTTATAGTTTTAGGCACTTTTACTAAATTTTATGGCTTGTTTGAAATATTAAAATGGTTCGCGATTTTCGCTATTTCTGCAACATTTTTTTGTTTTTTCCCTACATTTTGTTTTTTAACCGATTTAGCAATTTCAAATATATTTTAGGGTTTGTTTCCAAGTTTGCAATTTTTCGCGAATTTTAGCCATGCTCGCGAAGAAGCGATTTTTCACTGTAAATCTTTAGAGCTTTAACGATTTTTAATAATTATTAGGCTTTGCTATCATACCGCTATTATCAAATTTTTGCGAATTTCCGCTAATTTAGCAATTTTTATCGAATTTTTGCCATTCCTTTTAGTTTTAGGCATTTTTAATAAATTTTATGGCTTGTTTGAAATATTTAAATTTTTCGCGAATTTTCGCTATTTTTACAAAAAATTTTTTTCCCGACATTTTGTTTTTTAACTGATTTAGAGACTTCAAATATATTTAAGGGTTTATATCCAAGTTTGCATGCAATTTTTCGCAAATTTTAGCCATGTTCCCGTTACCCATTGTCTTCCAGTTTTTTTTATATTTTACATTCTCCTGTTCTAACACTATGAAAGATGCTGCTCCACAGAATAAAACAAATAAATTAGCTTTTGCGCTCATTTTTACTATTTGTGAAATATATGATTATTTTTGAACACTTTAATTAAATAATTATTTGATGCAAATATTTATTTTAGTCTGAACGCATGGCAAACATGAATTAATTTATTTTATTTAACACTTTTTGCCAACTGTTTCATCAAACAAAAATTGTCAAATGTTTGAGCTTAGTTTGAACATTAAACAAAATATTTTTTTGTTTCACACAGTTTGAAGCAAATATCAGAACAAATATTTTCGTCAAATATTTCATTAGTCTGAACGTACCTCAATACATATTTTTGTTTCAGGTTAACAGAAAAAACTTTATGATGGCACTTAAAAAATATTGTGCGGTCAAAAACGCCTTTGGTAACATCCAATGCCTTATATGGTGTGCAACATTTAAAGAAGGAACGGAATATATTATTAAACGTGTGATTTGCGTGCAATATTTATTTTTTATGAATTTTTAAAACATAAAAATCTTTAATTTTTTTACAATTGTTTGATAAGATATTTGAAACTGATTTAGAGTCAAAAAGCTTCCGAATGAAAAAAAAGTGCAGTTTTAAAATCAGCGACATTGAATTGGTAAAGAATTGCTACAAATTTTTTATCAACACAAAAAATTTTTAATTTTGTACCTTTGTGTTATACAACTTATAAAATATATTACTAACATTTTATTTCGGCTGTAAATGAATGCATTCTCTCAATTTTTTTACTCTCTGGTACTCACTAATACACAACCAAAAAATTTTTGGAAATCCCTGATCTAAACAAAGAATATAAAATTAAAAAAAAAATCAACTAAAATAATTTACATTATTGTTTTCATTTGCTGTTTAAATATGTATGTATTTAACTTTGTTTTTATAACGAATTTTTTCGCTTTTGCTTTGGCGAAAAAACAAAACACAAAATGTTACTCCTTCTCTTTTCAACTTCAACTAAAATGATTGACATTATTGTTTTCATTTGGTATTTTAATATGTATGTATGTAACTTTGTTTTTGTAAAGGGATCTGAATTCTTTTGCTTTTGCTTGTATAAAAAACAAAACAAAACATGTTACTCCTTCTCATAGAAGCGAGTGTGGAACGTGTATCTTATCTTTTATACCAAAGGTCCAAGGCCTTCTATGAGGCATTCTTAAGCAGTTAGATAACAATATTAATTGAATCAAAAAAATGTTTAAGAAGGCCTTTAAAAAGGCCTAAAGAAGAAGGTCTTCTGAGTTTTCCCGCTGGGGTGGTGCTTCATAAAAGTGAGTATGTAAGTATACTAAAACTATACATACATACTAAGTTTAAGGACTCTCTTGACATGTGCCAAAAAGTCATTAGGGGGGAATGATCCGAAATTACACAAGTGGAGCTCAAAGCCACAAATAGCAAAAAATGAAGGCGTAGTTAAGCCATGAACAACGATATGCCATATGCTGAGATCGAACTTTAAATGGTAGCGCTATATATAAAACACAAAAAGCGCTGTATTTTCGGTTGTGGCAAAAAAATTGTTTCCTGTTTTAGAAACTTCATTGACATATCTTTCATTCTAGGGGGTGACTGGTACAACTCTTTTTTCGACCCTCCTATAAACACAGAATATACTTTACAGGGTTGTAAATGGAACGACAAAATCAATGTACCCCCAATCTTTTTTCTGGTGGGTTTAATAAGAGTTAACAGCTAAGACAACTAAGATAAAATATACATATTTATACGAAACATGTCACATAAAGTACTTTCAAAGCGGAGCGAAGCAAAAAGTTAGCCAACTCTCATCTTTTTGCGCGCTTTGACAATTGGCTAGTATAATTTTCTTTTTTTTTTAATTTTTTTTGCAAAATTCAATTCCAAAAAACCGTCTAATTAAATTTTTAACTTTTATTTTTATAACAAATAATTAAATGTACAAATTACCAACCGCTTTTATAAGTAAAGAAACAATGCGTGAGTGTTGTCAAAGTTTTCATTGTGGCATACACCTTTTGCTTTCCGTTTTTCTGCCGAAGGTAGAAACGTCAAAGCGACCAAGTTGTATCTGACACGGCCTTAAGCCGTGTTAACAGATCACCGTCTGTGGAAAATTAACATACATATTTCCCGAATATAGAGATCACACCGATTCCTCTAACATAAATTTTATAATTTTTCAGTAGAGGCAAAAAAAAAAAATATTTTTTATAATACATATAAAAATTAAGTTATAATCAGGATTACCGCTAGGAATTTTTAAAACGTCGCACAAAAAAAGGTCGTTTCATAAAAATAAATTCGCGCAAATAAGTCGTTTGCGACAATAAAAGTCTTACATATTTTTTAAACATTTTTTTTATTAATAAAAAGCCTAACAAAACGAAAAAATTAAACAAAACAGTCAGTTGCATTTATTCATTTTCAGAAGCTTCTTTTACATTAAGGGTTTTCAAGATATCGCTTACAATTCTCGCAATCTGCGCAAACTGTATATTTTAACACCCTCGCAAATGAACTATCAAAATTTTTATGAGAAACTTCGTAAATTTTTTTTTATTTAATTTAAAATTTAAGTTTAATTGTGCATTTATACAAACAGATTTGTTTATGGAGCAATTCCATATGAAAGCGATCACCTTTTGGACGACCCCTCTCCGATTTTAAAATAAATAGTCTCAATCGATTGCCCAGCAAAAAATAATGTACCTACATATTTTTTTTTTTTTATAGTGACTGGTTTAGTGGTGGTGTACACCACTGTCATGTGACAAAATTGAAGAATTCTTCATAAGGGACCTCATTGAAAGTTGTTTTAGTTTTGTTTTTGTTTAGAGTGATAGCTCGTTGAGTAGTATAAATATGGGGATTCTGTATATGATTTTTGCTCCCTACGTGATTCCCATAAGGAGGAATTTTTAAATTTCAAATTGCTCCCAACGTGTTTTCCCATAAGGAGGAATTTTTTTCTCCCATAGGGAGGAATTTTTAAATTGAAATGTTACTTTAAAGTTGGTTTTAGTTAATTTTAAATTTTTTGCTCCCAATGTATTTTTCCATAAGGAGGAATTTTGAATATAAACAAAATAAAAAAATTTTTGAGTAATTTTAAATAAAAAAGAGAATTATATAAAGTTGATTATATTTTCTTCAATGAAGAGAAATTTAAAAATGTGTACAAAAAAATTGTTTGAGTATTTTAAAATAAGATAGAGTAATGTATAATATATTTAGAATATGCAGCACATGTAAGTATAGAGATTAACTCAATTTGAAAGTTTGCCATTAATATAAAAAGGCTTAGGGAGTATATTCCACATCATTATTCTAATTGCCACTTTAAAGGAAACTTAATAAAAATGGTAAGCATTTCGTACATAATAAAGGTATATTTAATTATTTATTATTTTTTTCTTGTTTGTTTTCAGATGTATAAAAAAATTGTGAATATTGCCCAAGGTATTAAGCCTGAGTATATTAGAATAGATGATATACCTTTAAACCAATCTATGAAAATTGTGAATTTTGAATGGAAAGAAACACAATATGGTCTTAAAGTCATTGCCAATTTAGATGACAATAAATGGTTTTATCTACCCAATAGAATGATGAAATTTTTAAACAAGGAGGATCCATACTTAACTCAAATGAATGATAAAGTTTGGACAATTATTTACAAGGGGCGTCAATTACCAAATGGACCTGCAATATTCGATTTAAATTATATCTAAACTCTGAAAAAGAAATCCTTACAATAAAGATAATTATAATAAAACAAAAACAAGATATTTTTTAAAATTTTTTATAAATTTTTATTTAAAAATAATTTTAGTTTTTTTTTTTTACATTCTTTTATTAAAATTGTATATTCAATAACCAAGAATCATCCTCCTCCATAAATTGTTTTACAATCAATTCAACAGCAGGAATCTCCTTGATAATATCTGCGGGATGTTGTTGCTCCCGCTTTTCCTTGATCGCTGGGGGACTTTTATAAAATTTAGATTTTTGTGCACTAAAATTATGCACCCGCATAAAGTGCCTTTTTTTATTAAATTTGTTGGCAAAAGTTATATCTTTACAAAATTCGCAACTGAGTTTAACACGGTCCATTTTTTAATTAAATAAAATAATTAAAAAATCTTTTAAAAATACCTCGTAAAACATATATCTATTTACTTTGCACTTATTTTTTATTTTGGTATATATATTTAATATGAATTTTAATATGAAAGCATATTTTGAAAAATAAATATAAATTTATTATTGTGGAAATTAAAAGTCAATAAACTTTTCGTTATGCTAAAAAGTGCAATTGTATGCATTTTTAAAGTTTAAACATTAACCTTGAATGTTTGCTTCATATTAAATTATGAGTTAATAAACTTTTTCATAAGTGAAAAAATGCAATCGTAGCATTTTTTAAGTTTAAGAATTAACCTTGAATGTTGGCTTCAAATTAAACTATGAATTAATGAACTTTTCGTTAGAGTAAAAAATGCAATCATATGCAATTTTAAAGTTAAATTAACCTTGAATATTTGCTACACATTTTTTATTGGTACAGCTTTTTTAAGTCTAATAATGTAGTTACAAATAGATTTGACTACATATATATATAGTGATGTTTAAGTTCTTCTGATATATCACACCTGTATCTAAAAAATTTTAAATGAGGAACATTAAACAAAAGGAATCCAAACAAACAAGACCAAAAATGTCTTATTATAAACAATATCTTCAAACGTTCCTAAAAGACTACGAAAATGTGCTCATGTTTGAGCACAGGCAGTGCATAGATCATTATTTAACAATGATAGAGGAAAATGAGGACTACGGTGTAGATGACGTCGATGAGGGACTAAACGTGCCTCATTTTGATTGCTGCCCATGGCATAATACAAATTGTAAGGAGGGTCCTATTCCGTGCAGGTGCACGGTATACTACTTAAGAAAAATGAATGTAATAAATTTGATTAATAATTATAAGTTTATATTTAATATGGAGCAAATATAAAAACAAAAATTTGTATATATTTTTTTTTATCTTTTATTATATTCTTAAAAATTCTTAAATATATATTTAAATAAACTTACAACTAAAATATCATTGTAATATAAATTAAAATAATTAAATAATTTTAAAATTAGTTTGAAACTTATGTTTTTACATCTTAAATAAATAAATACACAACAATAAACACCACATAAAATTTAAGTTTCACTCTGAATTCGAAGACTATTATAAGTAAAAGTTTTACAATTTTTATTTAAAAATAATCTAAAGTATTTATTTGGATATTGGCCAGCAGAACAAAAGTACTCGGCAGGTTTGTTTTTAGGAAAATAAAAAGCAACCCAATGCTGTCCAGGCTTATGTGATGGATCAGTGTTGGCAACGTAAAATGATGGTTTTAAAACTGGTTGTGTTGGTAATTTATTACATGCAAATACACCTTTAAATTTATATTTTGTTATATTATTGGACTTCAAAGTATTTTTAATATTTATTGAATTCATAGTGTTTGAATAATATTACGCGTTTTATCAATTTCTATAACACTGTCAAATTCACAGTATACTAAGCACGTTATTGCTTCAATAATTGGTTTGCCAAAACGCCCTTCAATACGAATAGTTCCTTGGTTTATTAAATTACCGCAATTAGAATTATTATTATGATCTGGTGTCAAGTCGAAAGCAAGTAAAAAATATCCGTTATCAAAAAGTTCTTTAGTTATTTGATGACCTTTATCGAAATGATGAATTCCAGTTCCTTTAAATAGTGTTTGATAACCACGAGTACTTATTATTCCTCCGTTATTGTAGTTAAGTTCAATTGGTTGTGCAGGAAATTGTACTCCATTTACAACCAAATTAAATCTTTGTAAATTAAAATGTTGAAAGTTAAATGGATTTTCTTTTTTCTCTCCAGTATATGCTTTATTAGACACCATTCCAAAAATTAAAAAATTTGGTAATTGTCCTAGTATCACGTTATCTAAACTTAATGAGTGATTTCCAGGGTGTATTGTAAACGTTTTTATTTCCACTCTTTTATAGGGATAAATTGCATTTCTTGATTGTAATACATTATGATGAGCCATTAGAATATTATGATTAATAGTAAGATGGTTTATATATAAATTAGCTTCATGTAATTTAATATAAGATTCATTTTTATCGCCACCTTCTAAAATGTAAAATTCTGGTTTTTCCATATTTAATGTTACCTTCAGATCAACATTATTAAGCAAATATTTTTGTTGGTTAAATACATCAACATGAAGTTTTCCAAAAAGCTCTACTTTTTTTCCATCCTTAAATAGTTTTTTTCTCTTGTCTAAACCAGGATTTTCTTTTTCAACTAATGAATTTATTTTATTTATATCAATAGCCCAGCCACATGATTCAAGATGCGTTGATCTAGCATCATTTCCATAATTTAACAATTTTTCTATATAAGCTCTATAGTGATAGTTATTGTCAGGTTGTGATACATTTTTATTGTTAAGGTGTACAATACAATTTCTAAACAAGGAGTGCAGTAAGTTATTAACAACTCCTCCGTTTCCTTTTATTTCAATAACCAGTCGAAGATAAATACTATTAAGATCACGATATGTTTCACCATTACCTAGCGATACAAATTCAATTGTGCTAGAATTATCTAGTGATGCAATTGGATTGTAGCAAATTTCTTCGGTTTTAACAACGCTAGTTTGAATTGGAGGAGATTCAAATATATCCAACTCACTCTTCATACATTCTATAAATCCTGACATTTCCAATTCCCAAAAATATCCCTTAAGTTCTTTCCTCTACAACGTTTTGATTTAATATGTTGCTTTTGCTTTAAACGTTTGAGTTTTATACGTCGACCTTTACCTTTCTGCATTGTTTTCATTTTATCAATAGTAGCTTCTTTTATATTTTGTATGACCTTTTTTCCTTTGTTTAGTAAGATTTCTTTTATTGGCTTAGTTCCAATTTCTTCTAAAATTTCCTTTCCAATATCTAATGATTTATTCTTTAATATATTCATCCCCGTTTTAAATAAGGGTTTGAGATGTGAAAATACAGCCGAAAATATGGATCCAATACCACGACCGTATTGTAAAATTCTTGGGGCGTGATATATTTCACCAATATTTTGTATATTTTCTCCAGACTGATTATTATAATAACTTGTATAAATCGCATCCATGGTTGTAATAAAAATGATTAATTTTGTTTTGTTACGCAACTATTTTATATACATTTTTTTTTTAAAGTGTAGAGTACAATAAACGGGAACTAATTTATTAAAGTTTATCTCTTCTCCTTCATCATTTCGAATCATTATGGAAATATCATTTATATTATAGGCTTCAAGAGGAAAATATTCAATTCTATTGAAATGTATATAGTTTTTCAATGTTGTTACTGAAAAAATTTTTAAACATTTAATTTTTTTACTACCAACATGTCGAGGTTTTATAATATCAGTATAAATAAATATGTTTTCATTTATTTCAGAAGATTCAATTTTATTGATAAACTGATTTATGTTGTCAGAGAATTTGTTCAAAGATTTTTCGAATATATAATTTGTTGACGATAATATGGGATCTTTTTCATAAGTTGTTGTAGATTCTGGACTAGTAATTTGAACATTTTGTTCTATGTTTGAACTTTTTATATTTACATTACGAGTATCTTTTTCTTTTGTAGATATATTAGATTGGGGTTTAACAATGTTTAATGTATTTAAAAGTTTTGAAGTTTTATTAATATTTTTTAGTTTCAGCTCGTCAGATGTTTCCATTAGATCTTTAAATTTTGTTTTAATTTCATCATATTCGTTTTTAGATTCAATTTGCATGTTTGATGTATTTAAAAGTTTTGAAGTTTTATTAATATTTTTTAGTTTTAGCTCGTCGGATGCTTTCATTAGTTCTTTAAATTTTGTTTTAATTTCATCATATTCATTATTAGAGTCAATTTTCAATGTTTTTACAGATTGATTATTAAAATTTGAAATGTTGCGTTTTTTACGTTTAAGTATATTTTGATTCATATTTAGTTGTTTATTCGTTATCGAAAAAGATATATCTGATAATCCGACTTCCCACTGGTCACTCATGGTAAGAGATTGCTTTAATAAATTTGTGAAAGTACTTGAAGTGTTTTTATATAAATTTACTGAATCGTTACTTAATAAAGTAACATAAATACTATTATCCTCTGTACTTGATGCCATATTTATTAGAAATGTTAAATATTATAAGTTGTGTGTTATACATATATGAAAAATTTAGTTTATCAGCTAAAATCTGTTTGATTAATCCATGAATTATATTCTTTTCCGAAACCCAACCATTTTACAAATAGTTTTTCACCTCTACGTTTTAAGACTTTTTCAACTAAAAAGATGTTAGGAACTTTAGTTTTTAATAACTCCTCTTGATAAAATCCGCCTTTAATTATATTTCCATTAAAATCTTTTAGCTGGTAGGTAACAGGGTTTGTTGCATTAATTTTATTTACTTTAAAAACTTCTGTAGACCAATTTGGTGTATATCCCTTTTCAAAAACATTTTTATATTTGCTTATGCGAACAAAATCGTTAATATTAAATTTTCCATTTTTAAAAACTTTTAAGTTATTATATACAGTTTTTAAAAGTTTTTTTTCATTTCGCTTGTTAACTAAATTAGGTTTCATCTTTATACTTCGATGATAAGATGAATTATATTCTATCAACAGCTTTTCTAATACATCTATCCAGTTATAATTTCCTTGCATACTAAATTGTTTCCACATTTTATTTTTTAAAGTTCTATTAAATCGTTCAACTATTGACGCTTTTAAGTTTGAATATGTATGATAATGATTAATATTTAGCTCTTTCATAAGAGTTTTGAAATATGTGTTGTAAAATTCTTTTCCTTGATCTGAATGTAGGTTTTTAGGAGCTTTATTACTGTTTAACTTTATAATGCTTTTAAATGATTTTGAAACCTCAAATCCTGTTTTAGTTTTTAATGGCAGAGCGTAGGCATATTTTGAGAAAACATCTATTACAGTAAGCATATACTTGAAACCTTTATTAAATTTTGCATATGGTATCATCTCCACCAAGTCTATTTGCCAAGTATCTAATATTCCCTTTTGAATAAACCTACGTCGCTTAAAGTTTTTTCTAGCTTGACTATGAATTTCGTCAATAAGATTTTTTTTTTTACTCATATTAATTAAAATATTCTTCCTTTTTTATTCATTAACAAATGGTTTTTAAGAGCGCAAACATGTTTCATCAGTTTATATACCCATTTACAATGATGGTTTGTGGTCCCTCAGGCTGTGGAAAATCTACTTTTATTAAAAATTTAATTAAAAATCAAAACTTAATATCTAAAGATATAGACCGAATCATATGGTGTTATTCTGAAATAAATGCACTTCCAAATATAGAAAATGTAGAGTTTGTTAAAGGAATTCCAGAGTCTTTTAATACGAATGACGAAGAATCTACTTTAATAATATTGGATGATTTAATGCTTGAATCATCAAATAAGAAAGTTTGTGAACTATTTACAAAAGGATCTCATCATAGAAACTTAAGCGTAATTTTAGTTACACAAAATATTTTTCATAAAGGGACTTATTCGCGAGATATATCATTAAACTCCAAATATATAGTTATGTTTAAAAATCCAAGAGATAAGACACAATTCCAACATTTAGCTCGTCAAGTATATCCAAAAAACTCAAAATCTTTAGTAGATGTATATAATCATTGTACAGAACAGGCTCATGGTTATTTAATAGTTGATCTTACTCAAGAAATACCAAACGCTTTAAGATTTAGATCAAATATTTTTAATACAGATTACTATATATATGCGAATATAAACAATGACTTCAAATCTGAAGTTACTGAAGGAGAACAAACATATTCTTTATGTTCTTGAAAAAGCGGATCACAAACTACGAAATGCAATTTTGAAAAATGTTGACAATGTTGTTATCAAAACTTTAAATGAAATTATTTTAAATATTATAAACAGAAATCATAAAATAAACAAAAATGTGTTTGAAAAACTAAAACCATATAAAAATACTTTGAGGAAAGTTTGCTCATCACAAACCTCTATGCGTCAAAAGAGGAAACATCTTATACAAAAGGGAGGATTTTTACCCATTATTATTACATCAATATTAAGTGGAGTCATTGGAAAAATTTTAGAAAATGTCAAATAAATTATCAAAACTTATAGTTCTTCATCCATCAACTTACGAAAAATTTAAAGTTAAACATTCTGATTCAGATTTTTTACATCGGAAACTCTTGCCAATATATGGTTCACATACACTGAAGGATATAAACAAATGGTATTATATTAAGCAAGAACTTGCTAAATACTTAATTGGATCCCAACGATCATCTAATCAGAATAAAATATCAACAATGCATAATTTGCGCGATAATGAAACTCAAACGAAAAAGGTCTATAAAAAGCATATTGAAACGCAAACAATTACACCTCAGTCGAGTAGTATAGCACTGCAAACGGATTTGAATTTGCCTGAAGATATTTACACAAATAATGATGACCAGAACGATATGGATACAACAATACAAAAATTTAATCCTTCTTCTGCATCTTCCGTAGCTAAGCGTCTTAAAAGCTTTTCGGAAAAAGGAACTCCAAAAATTAGAATATTATCCAAAACTGATCATTATTCAAATATGAAACAATCAACTTTACCTTATCAATATTCTCCTCGTGTTACAAGAAATCGAAAGAAATTAGATTACGATACTGAAAATGTATTATGGCAAAATATTTAAAAAAATAAAACTCTTTTTTTTGTTTAGAAAATATGTATATAAAATGTTTTATTATTAATTAAAAATAATATTTACATGTAAAAATGTTTCTTTAGTATTCAATTTCCATTAAATATTCATCATCATCATTATCTTTTTGAAACTGATCTTTATAATTAATTAAATCTACGTTTACTTTCATTAAGTAGTCATCATCTTCATCAAATTTTAAAAATTGTTGCTTGTAGTGACCCCAAGCAAGAGTATTAACATTATTATCACAAATATATCTCTTATTATCTAAATAACTTAATGATATTTTATTAATTAGGGAAGTATATAACACATGTAGTTTTGACTTAAAAATAAACATATTTCCATAATAAATTTGTTTGTTAAATAAACAATTTTTATAATCAGATAGACTTAAACTGTTACATATGCTACTCTTGACACCCTTAGCCTTTTTAATTTCCTGCATATCTGCTGTTTTAAAAGCATACATTTTTGCTCTCAATCCTACAAATTCTTTCATAATAATTCCATTATTTTCGTCTTTCATCATCCCTAAGACTTTTTTATTTTTTTTTGGTATTCCAAATTTATTATTTTTTTCATACTCTGATGTATCAAACTTTAAATCAATGTCGTTAATTATATCTTTATAGAAGTCATCCGTTTCAAATGTATAAATAAATGAATCTGTGTCCATATAATTTAATTCTACTTTAGTTTTATATTTTGGTAATATGTAATCGTAATGAAAATCATACATTTTCCATTTCGAAAGTTCTAAGATTGTAAAACCTAAGTAAATAGGCTTATTGTAAAATGAAAAAGATTTATTTAGTTCAACTGCTACCATGTTTTCTTCAAATATACTTAAAGAATGAAATTCTGGCTTAGCAATAAGAGAACGAGCTCCAAGTCTCTTACCAACATTTTCCCAATTATTAACTATTTTAATATTTTTACGTTTGTCAACGTTTTCCATTGTTTTTCCATAAACTGCATTATTTAATAATTTGAAGAAATTTTTCTCAAAAGTATTTTTTGCGTTAGTTCTATGAAAATTATTTAGTGAAATATATTTTTTTAACCAATAAGACTGTTTAAATTTTAAAATTCTATGAATTTTAGTTAGCTTCAAACCATGTTTTAAACATTGCTGTAAATTTTTATAATAAATTACATACTCCGATTTGTTATTTAAATCAACAAGTAACTTTTTTTCTTTGGAATCTGGTGGAGTTTTGTTTTCACTACAAAAAGGTAAATTATTGTGAGTATCATGGATTTCTGTTGGATATACCAAATCAACTTCTAAAATATATCCAATATCTGAATCATTTGGTACTGAGTCTAAAGAAAAATTATCAATGTTTCTTACCCACTCAAAATTACCTTCTGGTAGAGCTTCAGACATTGCCCAACCATATAAATTATTTGCGTCTAAATACATTAAGTATTTCGAAGGTAGGCTTTGATCATAATCTGGCAAATATTTATTGTTAGCAATAGAATGCCTTTGAGAGCATTGAACTATTCCTCCTCTAATACCCTTTTGAAGAAAGGAAATCATTTCTAGATCAGTAAGCAAATCTAATTTAATATTTGTTAATTTAAGCATAGCATCCCATGACAATCCTGGAGCTGTGAAATAATGGCATGGGTCTAAATTATAAATATCTTTACAAACAATTCTAAAATTCTCAAATACATCTGCTAACAATAAAACATCAGTTTTAAGGTATAACATTAAATAGTCTTCCAAAGTTTCACATTGAAATGTACTCCAAACCATTTTAGCATGAATGTAGTCTTCTTCAAAACAATGTGTATTATTTAACTTATTAAAGAAATCTTCTTTGCTTGGCAAATGTTTTTCTGTAAGTTTCGCAACAGAATTCAAATAATTATACGGAAAAACTCCTTTTCTTACAAGTAAATTGAACTTAGTTTCATCATCTACACAAAATGATTTCACTATTTTCAATTCATGTTTAGTTAAATTCTTAACGAGATTGTCTAAGCTTGAGGGCATAAATCTATAGGAGTCTAAAAATCGTATTTCAATATAATCAGTGCTATCGCCTTTTATAGACTTAGACAGTGATATATATAGCTCCTTATTAAGTGGAATAATATTTATAGGACCATCATCAATATTGTTTAGCTCTTTAATAAATAAATGACAGTCATAGGCCGAAAAATTATGAAAAATAACAGGGAAAAATTTTGGTATTTTATAATTGATATTGCAATAGTTATGAGCTGGTCCTCTATACTTTCCACTTAAATGACAATGATCTTTTACTTTTATGTCATTTGTAATAGCTTGAGAGCAAATATGACAAACATTATTGTTTTCAAAATTTAAATTTTCCTGTTCGGTTAAGGGTGTCATTGGAACAATTTTAGTGAGAAAATTATCATTTAAATATTTTATATCTAGTACTAAATTTTCTATAAAGAGCTTTGCGGAATCAAGCCCCTTAAATATTCTTAATCTATTTAAATTATCATTGAAATTACACTTAATGAAATATGAAAATGCATAGGGGATATGCTTATCAATCAAAGTTGTTGATGAAGTATCCCCTTTCGGAATGCACGTTTGAATGTTTTCAAAAATGCATTCCGAATCAGCATATATCACAAATGGAACTTCAATGGAGTTACTGAAATTCTTAAATTCTAATACTGACTCACTTTCCTTTGGAGCATAGGCGATTTTTCGGTTGCAGTGTTTTTGGTGAATATTTAATTTATCATTTTGGTAAAAATGCTGCAGGCAGTCATCGCATACAAAAATTTTGCCTTTATGCTTCGTTGTTTGCAATCTGATTAATCTGCAAGAAGAAAAAATAAAGATGACCTTTTAATAACACAAAATTATAACGGTTGTCAATTATAAACTTACCTTGAAATATTTTTTATCCACATAAAGTGGGAATTATGTCCGTTTTTCTCCTGTAGAAACATAAGGGAAATGTGTTTGGATTTTTTCCCTTTAGTTTTGTAATAGGGTCCAACAACTAAATCTTTTTCGTCATAATATCCAAAAACATTGATACTGATCAGAGGGTTGTTTTCTTCAAAAATGGCTATGTCTTTTATTTTTACAGGGAAGCTTAATCCCTTAAAATTTAAGGTATAACCATTTATGGCAATTATTTTTTCCTCAATCTTAACATTGTACATAAATGTGAGATTGGCGTTATTTTGTTTTAAGTCAGCTATTGCTGATATAACAGCCCATTTAAAACAAAACTCATCTCTGTTTTTAATATTGAGGCAGGCTTTTTTTATCATTAGTTTTCTAGGAAGTGGTATGAACGTTGACCCCTTCATTGGTTGATACTTATTTATATTTATATCTACTTTTATTATTTCAATGAGGGTCCAACCACTATCCCTTTCTTGAAACTCCTCCATTTTTTGTAACACTTTTTCAATTTTTTTTTTGCAAATGACATCAAAATCCTCAATAAAATATATCTCTTCCATTTTTGTTTGGAAGGTTTTTATTTCTTTTGATATATTTTCTTTAGTTTTCATGTTTGGTTTTATATAAAACCCCGAAAGTTCCATATTGAGTTTCAATATTACATGGAGTCTTAGAAACTTCTCCACTTCCGACTTTATTTCCGCGGCAGCTTCTTTTAAAAATATTTCCGGAATAATATTTTTTTTATTCATATTTTCATATGAAAGAATTATTATTCTATTTTTAAAGGCACTTGTCACTTGTTTAACTTTTCCTATTTGATTTTTTGAAGATGAAGATGCATGCGTTTTTTCATGCAATTTTAATTCCATTTCTTTTTCAAAAACTTTTTTGCACTCACTACATTTAATTATACCGGCCATGTTTATAGTTTCAAAAATACTTGATAACTGTTTAATAAAATATGTTATAATTATTATAAATAATTAAATAAAATACGTTTGAAAAGTTCATTAATTCATAGTTTAATTTGAAGCCAACATTCAAGGTTAATTCTTAAACTTAAAAAATGCTACGATTGCATTTTTTCACTTATGAAAAAGTTTATTAACTCATAATTTAATATGAAGCAAACATTCAAGGTTAATGTTTAAACTTTAAAAATGCATACAATTGCACTTTTTAGCATAACGAAAAGTTTATTGACTTTTAATTTCCACAATAATAAATTTATATTTATTTTTCAAAATATGCTTTCATATTAAAATTCATATTAAATATATATACCAAAATAAAAAATAAGTGCAAAGTAAATAGATATATGTTTTACGAGGTATTTTTAAAAGATTTTTTAATTATTTTATTTAATTAAAAAATGGACCGTGTTAAACTCAGTTGCGAATTTTGTAAAGATATAACTTTTGCCAACAAATTTAATAAAAAAAGGCACTTTATGCGGGTGCATAATTTTAGTGCACAAAAATCTAAATTTTATAAAAGTCCCCCAGCGATCAAGGAAAAGCGGGAGCAACAACATCCCGCAGATATTATCAAGGAGATTCCTGCTGTTGAATTGATTGTAAAACAATTTATGGAGGAGGATGATTCTTGGTTATTGAATATACAATTTTAATAAAAGAATGTAAAAAAAAAAAACTAAAATTATTTTTAAATAAAAATTTATAAAAAATTTTAAAAAATATCTTGTTTTTGTTTTATTATAATTATCTTTATTGTAAGGATTTCTTTTTCAGAGTTTAGATATAATTTAAATCGAATATTGCAGGTCCATTTGGTAATTGACGCCCCTTGTAAATAATTGTCCAAACTTTATCATTCATTTGAGTTAAGTATGGATCCTCCTTGTTTAAAAATTTCATCATTCTATTGGGTAGATAAAACCATTTATTGTCATCTAAATTGGCAATGACTTTAAGACCATATTGTGTTTCTTTCCATTCAAAATTCACAATTTTCATAGATTGGTTTAAAGGTATATCATCTATTCTAATATACTCAGGCTTAATACCTTGGGCAATATTCACAATTTT
The DNA here is from genome assembly GCA_943735925.1 of Pollenia amentaria. NCBI lineage: Eukaryota > Metazoa > Arthropoda > Insecta > Diptera > Polleniidae > Pollenia > Pollenia amentaria. The sequence continues at coordinate 67,706,186 of OX031007.1, read as the reverse complement.
TTTATACATCTGAAAACAAACAAGAAAAAAATAATAAATAATTAAATATACCTTTATTATGTACGAAATGCTTACCATTTTTATTAAGTTTCCTTTAAAGTGGCAATTAGAATAATGATGTGGAATATACTCCCTAAGCCTTTTTATATTAATGGCAAACTTTCAAATTGAGTTAATCTCTATACTTACATGTGCTGCATATTCTAAATATATTATACATTACTCTATCTTATTTTAAAATACTCAAACAATTTTTTTGTACACATTTTTAAATTTCTCTTCATTGAAGAAAATATAATCAACTTTATATAATTCTCTTTTTTATTTAAAATTACTCAAAAATTTTTTTATTTTGTTTATATTCAAAATTCCTCCTTATGGAAAAATACATTGGGAGCAAAAAATTTAAAATTAACTAAAACCAACTTTAAAGTAACATTTCAATTTAAAAATTCCTCCCTATGGGAGAAAAAAATTCCTCCTTATGGGAAAACACGTTGGGAGCAATTTGAAATTTAAAAATTCCTCCTTATGGGAATCACGTAGGGAGCAAAAATCATATACAGAATCCCCATATTTATACTACTTCGTTGGAAAGGTATTGAATCAGGCTTTAATTGAAAAATAAAATTTTCCTAATTTTTCTTAGAAATTTACCTTTAAATTTTCCCAAGAAAATTAAATTTTCCGATTTTCCACAGAAGCTCCTAAATTTTCCGGCTAATTTTTTTTTTTGGATTCCTCATAATTTTTGCTTTAAGAATCAGCAATAAAAAAATGGGCTCCGACTCCTTGTTTGGACAGGAGAAGAGCATTTAAGAGACCACCTTGTTAAAAATACATTTTAAAAATTATTTTACAGTTCAAAATACATTTATGAAGAAAAAATCAATTTTTTTTTTAAGAGCCCCAAGTTGAAGCGATACATGAATGAATTAAATATACAATACGGTGAAGAAGCAGAATTCATTTGCCCCAAGTGTAAAATCGATTTGTCTCAACAAGCAAATTCATTGAAACAAATGCAGCCACAATGCGAGAGTGAAATGACAAGTGAACAAAATGTTTCATCTGATAGTGAGGCAGACATTCCGATGGTCAATATGTCTTTGAGTCATTTGAATGAGGCTATTACCACTTTAGGTGAAACGCCTATTAGAAAAAGAAAGTTGCGAAGTGAAACATACAGGAATGAGAAAAAAGGCAAGGTTATGAGTGCAATCGCGACAATATTTGATGAAGGCTCTGATAACGAATGCAGTCAAGCAGATGACGTTGATGACGGCAAACAAATGATTGAGCAGTTGAAAAGAAAATTAAATTTAGCGACCACTTTTCCGGAGAAATATCTCATTTTATCTGTGCTGCCTCAATCATGGTCTATACGCAAGATTTCTGAACAGTTTCAAACATCTTTTTACATCGCGAGAAGAAGCAAAGAATTAGTTCGACAGAAGGGCATATTGGCGACTCCCACCAAGAAATTTGGCTCAAGGACCCTCAGCGAAGCAACGGTGAAATTGATTCAAGATTTTTACTGCAATGATGACAACAGCCGCGCCTGCCCAGGTACACGTGACTATGTTATCACACGTGAAGATGGAGAAACAGTACACAAGCAGCGCAGATTATTATTATGTAATCAATCCGAAGCATACCATCAGTTCAATGAGAAATACCCAGCAGAAAAAGTGGGATTTTCTAAGTTTGCCATCCTACGACCAAAAGAATGCGTGCTGGCATTAGACAGGCACGGAACGCATTCAGTCTGCGTTTGCATGTTTCATCAAAACATCAAATTAATTTTCTTTCCATGCAAGAAATTGAAAGTATTTCACGGTGAAATTGAAACATATAGGGACCTCCTGTCGAAGTCGTTGTGCGCATACCCCACGGAAAATTGTCATCTGTCCAAATGCGACAATTGTCCGAAGATTGACGAGCTAGAGCAATATTTGGCGGAAAAGTTTGAACAGCTGTTAATTCAGGAGGTGCATTTCAAACAGTGGATAATTAGCAACGGCAGATGTTCCCTTGAGACCGTGGTAAAGCAGATTCCGGAATTCATCGAGGAATTCAGATTCAAGTTGAATGAACTGAAGGCGCACCATTTCATATCCGAGATGCAATCGAAATTTCTAAAGGAAAGTAAGGAGAAATTAGCCCAAAATGAATTCATTGTGATAAGCGACTTTGCCGAGAATTACACTTTTCTCGTTCAGGATGAAATTCAGGCTTATCACTGGGCAAACGACCAGTGCACGGTGCATCCTTTTTGCATTTATTTCATAAACGAAGATAACGAACTACAGACCGGAAGCCTTGTTATTGTCGCGAAGAGTTTAGCTCATAATTATGTGTCCGTTTATTTATTTCAAATGAAACTGTTTGAATTCTTAAGATCAAAATTCGATGCAATCGACAAAGTAACGTTTTTCTCAGACGGCGCGGCTTCTCAGTACTAGAATAAAAAAAATTTTTACAATCTTTGCATAATTGAAGAAGAACAAAACTGCAAGGTCGAGTGGCACTTTTTCGCGACGTCCCACGGTAAGGGCCCATGCGATGCGTTAGGGGGAACCCTAAATCGCATGGCGACTAAGGCAAGTTTGCAAAGGCCATATACTGACCAGATCTTAAATGTACAACATTTGTTTTCGTGGATTCAAAGCAAGGAAATTGCCATTAACACAGTTTTATGCACTCAAAAAGAACACGATGCCATGGAGCGACGAATTCAAAACAGATATAATAATGTCAAAACTATAACTGGAACGCAAAAGTTTCATTGCTTCATACCAAATATTTCTGATATGTCAATTAATGTAAAGCGGTACTCTTCGTCTGCCGACGTGCTAAATTTAAAGTTACTTTAATTTTATAATGATGCCAAGACAATTGAAATTTTTAATAAATATTGTAATTAAGTATAAGCAGCAAAATAAGAAAGATTTTTTCTTCATAAATGTATTTTGAACTGTAAAATAATTTTTAAAATGTATTTTTAACAAGGTGGTCTCTTAAATGCTCTTCTCCTGTCCAAACAAGGAGTCGGGGCCCATTTTTTTATTGCTGATTCTTAAAGCAAAAATTATGAGGAATCCAAAAAAAAAAAAATTAGCCGGAAAATTTAGGAGCTTCTGTGGAAAATCGGAAAATTTAATTTTCTTGGGAAAATTTAAAGGTAAATTTCTAAGAAAAATTAGGAAAATTTTATTTTTCAATTAAAGCCTGATTCAATACCTTTCCAACGAGCTATCACTCGTTGCGATCGCTTTAGTAGTTTTTAAAACAACTTTCAATGAGGTCCCTTATGAAGAATTCTTCAATTTTGTCACATGACAGTGGTGTACACCACCACTAAACCAGTCACTATAAAAAAAAAAAAATATGTAGGTACATTATTTTTTGCTGGGCAATCGATTGAGACTATTTATTTTAAAATCGGAGAGGGGTCGTCCAAAAATTTGCCAATTTTGATCGTTTTCATATGGAATTGCTCTATGCTCACCGTCGTTTTGTCGAAAAATTCAACAATTAAAACAACAAATTCTTGGAATAATCTGAGCAAATTAGTCCTTTGGCTTTCTTTAGATATTTTCAAGCACAAATTTCACTTTTTAAACACAAATTTTTACTTTTTTATATATTTTTATTTAATTTTTCATTTATTTTTGTATTGTCGTTTCTTAAAAATTTACATTGACAATAATTTTTAAAAAATAACTAAAAAGTTAATAAGGGGCTACATTAAACGAGTCTCGCAACTTTGCCCATTTGTACAAATAGCATTTTTAAGCGATTTCATAAAAACCTTAATTATTACTGTGTTTTTTTGTTTTTCCATGTCCCTGAAGATGATTTAATTTGTTCACTAAACGCTGTTCACAAACACTGCAAAAAGGCCGAATTGACTAAATTTCTTGCTTAAGCCCTTTATATTTCAGTTCCCTCGAATAGTATCGCGAAATATTACGTTTCTTGGAAGGACCTGCAGCGATGCTAACGTTATCCTTCCAGATGCCGTGGTTTTCTCTGCGTTTGAACACTTTTTTCTACCTCCATTTCCATTTTATTTTTTACATGACAAGGTTGCAAAAAAGTGATAAAAGTATGCCAAAATAATAATAATCTGTTTATTTCTTTTAAGCTTTGACGACGTTATTTTGACGATGTTTTTTTTATAAAAAGAAAATTTATAATTTACTGCAAATTAAAAGCTTCTTGTGAGAAACCTTACAAAAAAAGAAAAGGGTAAAAAGACGCAACAAAATAAAAAAAGTCGGTGATAAAAAAGTCTCACAAAAAGTCGCAGACGGCTAAAAATAGTTATTTGAGACTTTAGTCGGGCAACCGGTAACCCTGCTTATAATCACAAAAAGGGATACAACTGTATTTTTTTGGCGAAGGAGTACTGAAAATTATGTAAGATTTTTACAATGGGTATTTATTACCACTCTATATCGTTTTATTGCACTCAGTGTACATTTGTAAATTTTGAGCTGACAGCCTTAAGAGGAACCGGCGCGTTATGTATAAATCGCGATGAGGTTTTAGATGTACTTTTCCCGGCCTTACCTATGAAATTATGAACTATATGCACTTAACCATAATAACTTCAAAATTTTAAAGAGATAAATTTATTTTGTATCGTTGCTCTCGTTATGCTACATCATGCACAAATGATGAATGGTTGGTCCTTCGGCCGGGCGCAAGGACTTTCTCCTCTATGGTACATATAAGAAATACCGGTTTCTAAGCTTCTCTTAACAGCTTCGTGACTCTTGCATATTGTGTCACGGCTTAAAGGCAGAAGCGTCAGTAGCGGTGATCGACTTATTATATGAACACGATGTTCAAAAAACCGTGTGTTTGTGCCGCAATGCAGGTACTTACGTTAACCCAGAACTTATCTGCTCTCGGCATGCGAATTTTGTAAAATGAAATCAAAAGCATACAAATTTTAATTTACTTTGCTCAAAATTGTTCTGAAAAAATTAATTAATTAATTACCTGTTAAGCAAACACAATAAAAATTCATGAGGGTAAAATGGAAACCCATAAAAAGGTGTTGCTACATAAATCACCCCAAACTCTAAAGTCAAATAGTCAAATGAGATGTTTAAACTACCAGATGGCTTATTGATGGCGTAGTTTCTTCCTGTTTCGTACCTAAAAAACGGAAAAGTAAAACATTTACGAATAGAAGACAAGAATATCTCTCACACATTTACAACTTACAGACACATACACATAAAAACCTATAAAAAAATATTAAACAGTTTGTACGTGTTAGAAAACGGATATTTTATCATATTCAACTCTGTGTTTTTTAATGAGTAATTTATTATGTTAATAATTTATTACTTTTATGATTTTTTTATACTTTTAAAATGTAGAAATATTTTTTGTTTGTATGTTAAATTTTTTATGACTCTATTTATATTTTTTCTCTACCGTCTTTTATTTCAATCCGTACATTTTTCATTGGTACTTGTAGAAAATGCTGTTTGCAATTCCAGTTAAATGTGGACTTTATGGTCGTAGAAATTGTTGTAAATCATTAAGAATGTCAAATTGCTCACACACAAAAGAAACAGATGTTTTATGTATGAATAGAAAAAACAGGACAATGAACATTTGTTGAAAGATAAAATACAAAGTTTTACATTAAAAGTTAAATAAACTTCAAATAAATAAAGCTTAAATTTGGATTCACGGAAGTAAAAGGATTTTTGTTTAATTTTGAAAATACAAGATCTTAATTCTGTATTGTATGCGAGAACCCTTAATAAAATCTAGAGATGTCTTTATAGGTTAAGTTTTAACACAATAGAATTTAATTTTTTGGCATTCGCTTTTGAATGATGTTTAGAATACAAACCAAAAACCCGCGAGGAAAGTGCTTGACCCCAAAAACGTACACTGTATGGCTTCCAAAAAATCAGTAAGAACTATTCAATTAGAGGTAGAAAACATATATTTTTTTCTCTAATTTTTTTATTGAATCTTCATAAACAAAATATAAACTAACAATAATTAATCAAATCTTAGTTTTTATTTTATGTACTGCCAGTGCTGGACGCGAATTTTCCCAATCAGGGTGTCTGTTTTGATATGTATTTCTTTAGCGCTCTGCTAATCGGATGAGTCCTGCAGTATCTCTTCTCAGTAATCGAGAGTGGCCGCCATCATTTTAAATATATGAAGGTAAAGGATTTGGGTTCAATTCATGCCTCTTTAAATATTTTATTGTTTATTTCATAACCATAGTTTTTACTAATGGCTCATTGAGATTCTTGTAAATAATTAAATTTTCAGCCTACCAGGGGGCGGCTCACAGTGCTCTGTCCCCATATAGTGAATCGGCAAAACTAGAGTTATTATCGCAGCACGACTGTATTAAGTATACTTTTACTTAATGTCTATGTTAAGAACAATTTAAAGTTTGAGAAAAATCACTGTTAGGATATGCCTACCTCCCATACACCCTGGATTAAAAACAATTGATTTTTAGCCACAATTTATATCAGAGTGTAGCAAAAACTAGTATCTGTCTATAAAGTTTCACATTCTAGCGTTGTTGCTAATTTTGTTTCATTCGGCGCAAGGACATGCCTACCTTCCATATATCCTTTTTTAAAACTATGTTTTAGCTGCATTTATGATTATAATATACTAAAAATTCATAAGTTATCATAAAATAATGCGTTATAGATCTGTTGTAAATTGGGATTGATTTGGGGCATACATTTCTATAAAAATTCGAAAATATGATGGTGGCACTAAGTAAAATTGAAGTTAAATGCTATTGCTTAAGTTTTCTCATTATATTATTTTTAGCTTCTATCCGATTTCAGCTCAATATTTATAATCACATGGACTACACAATAAAATTATATTTACGACTATGGATTTTGTTATTTACTGTGGTACAAAATATCTTCCAAAGTCACAACATTTGGTGATAAACAATAAAATTTTCATAAAATCTTAGCTTTGATCCACTATAACTGAGGTATTTTGTACCCAATTAGGCACTATTCGACGCGTAATTTCACATCCTTTTAAACAAGATATAACTTATTTTAATTGAACCAGCATTTGACTCTGGATGGCATTTGACTCTGGATGGCATTTGACTCGAAAAACACATATGTACCGTTATGTGATATATGTGATGTGGTGTATTTAAATTAAGCTTATATTTGCAATATATTGACCAACATGTACATATTTTAGAAGAAATAATGTAAAAAACATTTTCTTCGCAGTCCTATGTAATTTATCTGTTTTCTGAGCACTTAAAAATACAAAATTTCCATTTTCCGGCAGTAAATCTTAAACGGCCGTTGTATCTAAATCAAAAATAAAAAATCACTCATTTTTATTTATATATGTCGGGTTTTCATCCATTTTAATTGATTTTATTGTTTTAAATCAAACTTCAAATTATTTAAATTGATTTGGTATATTATTTATTTGTTTTTTAAGAATTAAACGAGGCAGTCCCAACTCGTCACTCTTGCTTGCTTTTTATTTCTGATTTATTTTTTCAGCCGTGAAAGTTGATTCCACCCAAGCTTGACATAAGAGTCCACGCTTGCCGTTTTATAACAAACACATAAACAGCCAGTACTACGACATATATATTTTTAGTATCGTCAAACTTTGTAAAATATTAGGGCGTCCAAAAAAAAAAACATTATAATAATACTTTAAATTTGTTCATTTTTTCCTTGGTTGAAAAAAATACTAAGGCCGTAATCATGTAAAACCCAACGCAGCGCCAAAGAATACCTATTTTTTTATTAACGCTCTAAATAGTAAACAAAGTTTAATGGCTCTAAATAGTGAACAAAAATGTTGGCGATTTTTGTTTAGTTTCTAATTTTAGGAATCCCTCGATTCAATAAAAAATGAAAGTAATGCATGCATACATACATTTGAGTTTTGTTATTGAAGGTACCCAGCTAGCATTTGCAATCGTATAAGAGCCTCCTGGGAATCTCACGAAGAGCGTTTTGTACGTCGACGAGCGCACTTTTTAATCGTAGAAGTTCCTCGCACGGGAGAAATTGTTACACAAGCTGATTCTTCTGTGAGATCGTATGGACTCATAAAGGGATTCTCATGAAATGATCAGCCGCATAACTGGCGGCTAAATAAAACATGAAGCGCATTTTTCATGTCAACTCATCGCATTTTCACACAATTTTATACAACACAAATCCTTAGATCGCGAATTAAACTCCACCCGGTTGGAAAATCTTATTCGTCAGATCCTTAGGTCCATTTGTTTTATTGAAATTGAATTTGAAATTTCAATAGAATTTTTATGTTTTAAAAAATGCTCTTATTTAGGTAGCTCAGTAATTGTTATATGACTCATACAGATAGTTGCAAAAGGTTCATTCCAAAATTAAGGGACGAGCGTGTCAGAAAATTTTTAAAAAAGTAAAAAATGAAAAATATTAGATGTTTTTGTTATTGCAACTCGTCAGATAGTCAACAGAAGATTCTTTTAGGAGTTGTATATTTAACATAGTCGTCTAAAAAACAGCATATGCTGGCTGGGTAAGTTGTCTTTCGTTATACATATATAGAAACTTTTTAAACATTTGGGCAAATAGTTTTATGGATTTTACGTAAATTTATAAAAATAGTTGTACTCAAAATAAAATGTCGTATGAAAATCTTGTAAAAAAAATAGAATATTAGAAATGCCCTCATCATGTTGATTGTTGATAAAAATTGATTGCTTTTTGATTTTAGGATATAAATGTACAAAGTAATTTTACTTTGTACTTAGATACAAATTCTATAGTGTAAATGTTTGAAAAAATTGTTTGCTCTAAACTGCTGAACAAATTACACTATGCAGCAAATGGGAAGTTTTTTTTCCCTTGAATAACCACTATAGTCACCTAACTGCAAAAATTATTATTTCAAATTCTATGGTAAGGTTTTTATTTAAAAATTTTTTTTTTTCAATTGAGATATTTGAAAAGGCTGCTCCTTACATCTTATCGTAACTTTAGAACGATGTATCCGATTGTGTTACGCAATCCGTCAAAACATTATAAATTACGCCAGATTTAAGTTTTTCTAATATCATTTTTTAATTTAGCCATTACTTTTGGAGTTAATGAGGCCAAAGTGGCAAAAAAAATATTTTTTTTTTGTTTTTTTTGTAAAATTTTTAATTTCAAAAAATTCATAAAAAATTAAAATCAACAAATACTTACCAGTTTTAGTACTTTTATCAAAGCTGCATGTATTAGAAGTTAAATAAATTTAATTTCATGAAAATCCATGGATAAATTCCTGTTTTATTCCCGATAAAGTGAAAGTACAAACAAAGTTATCAAGTAGTTATTTTACAAAGCAACAAGATTTACAAAGCACAATCTAAAAATAATTTCGACTTTTGTTTTAAGAAATCAAACAAAATCTCCTATCGTATTTTCATTTCATAGCCCTTGATAACGTTGCTCCATGGTCTTAAGTTGTTAATGAAGTCACCAAGGTTTTCCGGAAAGCAGTCCAGATGAGAGTGCAAGAAATGTATTGTTAGTGACATATTTACACCTTAAATAAGAAATTAGGAAAAATAAACAAATATGAACAAGAAAATTCATTTAATATTTACCGATTTTTGAATAGTTTTCAAGCAAATCACGGACAATTTCTTTGTAATTTGGACTCCTGATATTTCCTAGAAAGTTAGAAACAATTTGTCGAAATGAATTCCACGCAGATTTCTCATTTGCTGATAACAACTTTTCAAAGCTAGAACTTAGAAGCAATTTTCGAATTTAAGGGCCATCGAAAACCCCTTCGCCAATTTTTGTACATGAAAGGTTTGGAAATATTGTTTTCAAATAAACAAAGGCTCTACTCTCCTTGTCTAGTGCTTTCACAAAATTATTAACTAAGCCGAGCTTTATATGTAGGGGTGGTTAAATTACATTGTCCTTTTTAATCAACGCAGGGTACCTTACATTATGTAGGCCTTAGGTGCTTATGGCTCTTATTTTCCAATCCTTTTTTATGTAGTGATTTTTGCGATCTCGGCTATCCCAAAGGTAGAGAAAACAGCCATACTTTTTATATCCACCTTGAAGGCCTGTTAAAATAGCAACAACTTTTAAGTCGCAACACACTTTCCAATTGTGATTTTCATACTTCAAATTTCTTAATAAGGTGGCCATAGTTTCATATGTTTCTTTCATTTCATGGCATGTGGAATAGGTATAGATGGCTTCTCGTTGCCAATATGTAATAAAACAGCCTTAAGGCTCTCTCTGCTACTATCAACAAATAACCGCCAATCACTTGGAATATATTTTTGGCCGAGCTTCTCGAAAATACCTTTTATCCCATAACAAAAACACAAATTGTCTTGTGTTATATAAAAATTGGCATATGGCTTATGTCGGTTCCGGTACACAGTTGACTTGACGTAATTTTCTAAGAAATTTCACTCTCTTAAGCGTGATGCTAAAAGCTCCGATTTCTCTTTTTTTCGCTCGAGGTCTCTTATAAGATCATCAAGCTCAAGTTGATTGTAAAGCTTCGGTGTTAGATCATCTGATGTACCACACATGCTCGAAGATGATTTGGGGGGGTGATAAAAGGTAAGTACATGGTATATCACACAGATCTTCAAGAAGTGACTTTCTATCTTGATGTGAAACGGGAAGTGTAAATCCTCCTACAGAAATGGTGGGGTAGGACCATTGCATATGTGGTCCAAAACCGCTTTCACTTCACAATTGAGAAATTGCGCCGTTTATTTTTGGTCATAAATTTGCCGCACACATAACAAAATACATCGGGCTCATTTTTACACGACATTTTTCTAAGTTTTTTGCTCATTTTTTATTTTTATATTTTATATTAATACTTGTCTTTTCTACAATCACTTGTTGAGAAATGCAGATTGTGCAAGGTTTTGCCTTTATATACCTTTTTAAATAACGAAATTTTTGGCTTTACACAAATTTACGATTAAAAATTTTACAAGTATGTAGGTAGTTTTACTTTATCGATCATAAAATAATTAAAAACCCATCGATTTTCATGTAGATTTAAGAAAAAATAATAAAACTAGGATGTACCTGATTTCCTTTATACCAATAAAAATGAAAATAAAATAGGCATACTCACTAACTAGAACATGGTATACCCATAGTCTCAAATAGGACGCATGTTAATAAATTATATAAAGACAACACAATAAAAAGGATTAAAAAATATTGTGTAATAAATAGGGTTAAACCGTTAAAAAATCACAACGTTTTTAGCTCTACACAAATTTGCGATTACAAATGTCAAAAGTCAAAAGGAATAAAACAGGAATTTATCCATGGATTTTCATGAAATAAAATTAATTTTTTTTCTAATATATGCAGCTTTATGAAAAAAATAATAAAAATAAAGGATTAAACAAAATACTGTGCAATAAACAGGGTAAACCCGGTAAAAAAAATCACAAAACTTTTAGCTCTACATAAATTTGCGATAAAAGATTGTCAAAGTACATATGTACTTTCACTTTATCGGGAATAAAACAGGAATTTATCCATGGATTTTCATGAAATTAAATTTATTTAACTTCTAATTCATGCAGCTTTGAGCATAAGTACTAAAACTGGTAAGTATTTGTTGATTTAAATTTTTTAAAAATTTTACAAAAATAAACAAAAAAAAATTTTTTTTTGCCACTTTGGCCTCAATAACTCCAAAAATAATGGCTAAATTAAAATTAAAAGAAACTTAAATCTAAATGTTTTGACGGATTGCATAACAAAATCGGGTACGTCGTTCCAAAGTTACGAAATGATGGAGCAGCAGCCTTTTCAAAAATCTCAATTTTTAGAAAAAAATTTTTTAAAAAAAACCTTACCGTAGAATTTGAAATAATGATGATTTTTATAGTTAGATGACTATAGCGGATCAAAAAAATATAGTGGTTATTCCAGGAATTTTTGCTTGTTGCATAGTGTTATTATTTAAAAACCTCAGTTTTTCCTAAACTAAAGGAAATAAAATCAACTACCTGAGCTACATTTTATATGTATCTGATGTTTTACCTAAATCTACCCATTTGTTTAAATATTGCTATTTATTTAAATTTCGTTAAAGAATAAGTTACTACATTGTATTAAGTTTCGAATAAAATTTCATACTGGTAATCAATTTTTGGCAAAAATCTTTAAAAAATTTTAGCCTTATTTTTTCAGCAATTTTTGAGATAATTTTTAGCCGTTTTTCTCCATGTCTAATGCCATATTTAGCTGTAAAAATGGTTAAGCTCTGTTCACACTGCCTTCTAGCCTTTTTTAAGCAGAAAAACACAGTATGGAGCTATAATTTTTTACAATCGAAAATGTGAACAAATTCGATAATATGAAATACCTTGATTTTTATTAGTTCACATTATCGCTAGTTCGCTGTAATACCTTCGCTGGGCCAGAGTGTCGAGTCATCGTTATTGCTGAAAGTTTGTTTTGTATTGAATCATTTTAATTTTTCGCACATTCTAATACTCACATTTATTTGTAAAGTGGTATCTTATATGTGTGTGTTAACGAAATTATTGAAAATCAATTGTAGTCTCGCATTCAGAGCCATTCCCTTACACATCAATGACTTTAAACAGTTCAATTAAATGAATATTCATGAGCATCACTTTGTGCCAAACTTAATATGGAACTTATTGTCAATAAGAATTATTATTACCGCTCCACCAATCCAGACTATTGGAAGAATTTCCCTTAAATTCAACATTTTGTTCTTCTGGATTTTATTGTTCTTTCTTTTTTTTCTACCCATATGAAAATTGTTTAAAAAAAAAATGTGTTTGCATTCACAGTTTCGCATACAAAAATAATTGTTGAATGTGAAACAATTTAATATGCAGTAAACGTTGCCGCAACTATTGCTTCCCTACTCCTTTCAATCGAACTCATTTCATATTTTGTTGGGTGTGTGTGTGTGTTAGTATTTGTATTTGGTTTTCATTGTATTGTAGAAAGTCGTTAAAATAAATCAAGGATAATTCCATTGGTTTAAAATACAATTTTATTATATAAGTAGTATGTGCGTGTGTATATAAAAGGATTGAATAATTTTTCTTTCTTTTTTTGGCAAATTTAAAAAACACCACATGATTTTTTTTTTCTTTCTTGAAAAATCATAAAACTCGTATTGATTTTTATTTAATGTTTATTTGCTTGAATACAAATTCAAGGGTTTAAAACAGTTTTTATTCCGTTTGTTTCCTATTTTTTATTTATTATCACACAATGGGTGTAAATTGTACGGCTTTATGCTCATTCATTCATTTTTTTATTCAATTCCTGATTCAAGCAGTTGTGCGTACAAAAAAAGGAAGGATTTAATTTTTAAGATCTTTGGATTCCATTTTTTATTTAAGGTTTAACAACTATATTTTAAGTAGAACAATCGTTTTATATAGAAATCATAAAAACGCTAAATTGAAAACAAGTAAGAAGGCATAGTACGACCCTTTGATACCCTACACCACAATAAATAAAGACACATTTTCGAGATTGCTCTCTATTTGGGAACCATGACCAATCATGGACCCGGCATAACCAAATATTGTTATGAGGTTAAGATTCATATAAGAATTTTTTGTGCGAAATTATATCTAGATAATGTCGTCTTTATGAGATATTTTTCGCCGCAAAGCAATTTTAAGAGGGGTTTATATGGGACTGAAAAGTATAAAATTTTGGCGTGATGTGGCTACAATTACCTATTTTAAAAGTTATCGTCGCTATATTTTATATTTATAAGGAAGTTATGGCATAAATCTATTTTCGGGAGTATAATTATTATTGGAGCTGCAATTTGAAAAAAAAATTAGGTAAAAGGAAATTTTTGGACCAAATTTAATTTAAATACCTACATATACAGCCCAATTATGTAAATCCTCACGGAATTTTTCTCTTTTAAAATTTTTTGCCCCCCTAGGAAAAATCCTCCTATTCTATAAACTTGAGGATTTGGTAAATTAGAGGAAGGGAATTTCATAAACAGCTGATTTGTGTTTGCCATTTTATTTTGTAATTGTGATTTTATTTGCAATTGTGAATTAATTTACGGATGCAATTTTAATAAATTCCTAAATTTGTTTTTCCTAAAATTGTGTTTATTTTAAATATATAATTAAAAATGAATAGTAGTATAGCTTTGCAAGTGCTAGCGGAGGAAATTTACCAAGAAAATGATGAAAAGCACATCCAAAGAATTGGAAGATGCGCAATGCATCAAATCCGCTTGAGTTGGAGCCATCATTGTAAGTAAAAAATAAAAAAAGATTTGATTGAAAGTAACAAATTTTTCTTGTAATAGGTTTCAAAAATGCTACAGAGTTAACCAAAATGCCTTTACTTATTTATTAGAAGTGCTAACATCACATTATCAGCCTAACAAGAGACAATCTGGTGTTAGTCCTATTGTGAAACTGAGTGGTTGTTTGCGTTTTTTTGCCGAAGGCGGATACCAGACTGGGGTTGGAAACGATTTTGAAGTGTCGTTTGCTCAGCCAACTTTTAGCAAAGTTTTAAATGAAGTGGTTGACATTTTTGAAATGCATCTTTGCCCAACGTGGATAAAAATGCCTACAACAGAAGAAAAAAGAAAAATCGCCTTAGCTTTTTATCAAAAATATAAAATTCCAGGAGTTACCAGCTGCGCTGATGGGACGCATATACAAGTAATTGCTCCTGCTGAAAACAAACATTTGTTCTAAAACAGAAAAGGAAAATACAGTTTAAATGCTATGTTGGTAAGTATAGTTAAAAATTTCATATACCTACAGATGAAAACATTTTTAATATATTACATTTGCGATGATGAGCTAAAAATTCGTTACGTTGATGCATCTCATCCTGGAGCTTGTCACGATGCTTTTATATGGGCTACCAGCGATGTAAGGGCTCATTTAGAGCAAAGGTATCTGGAAGGTGTTCATAAGTTTTGGCTTTTAGGTTAAACTTTCCATAAGATTATAAGAAAATACCTTTATTAAAATTTCTATATAATAGGTGATGCTGGTTATCCTTTGGAGTCGTGGCTACTAACACCACATCGTGTTCCAGAGGAGGGTTCTCAAGAGATGAGATCCAATGAGGTGCATACAAAATGCCGCAACATTATTGAACGAACCAACGGTGCTTTGAAGAATAGGTGGAGATGTCTTCTCGGTGCAAGGGAGCTTCATCACCGTCCAGAAAAAGGCAGCTAAAATTATTAATGTATGCTGTGCCCTACACAATATATGCATACATTTAAAGGTAAGGGAAGAACAGCAAAATCCTTTGACAGAAATTGACAACGTAGAGAATCATAGTAATTTGGCAACTTCGACAACATATCTCAACGCAGCTCAATTAATTAGAAATAATATTGGAAACTCACTATAAAAACTATTTTCTATTAAATTCATTTATTTAATAACATATTTAAAAAAAAACATACTTATAAAAACAAAAACATAAACAAAACAACTGTTTTATAAAAAACAGTCTTTAATTTAACTTGGGTTATAGGTGAGATCGTTGAACTCAAGTTGTAATTTGTTTTTATCCAATTTATGTTTAACTTCACTAGCCCTCATTTTTTCCATAAAAGAGTGATGACGCTGCATTGCTTGAAGCTTTCCTCTTTCAATTTTTTTCACTTGATGAAAATGTTTTTTTTTTAGGTCGTACATGTTGTCAAGAGATCTGTAAATTTTCTTTAAACTCTGCTGGTGCTCCTTAACATCCATTACCACTTCCTTCAATGTATCCACCAACTCTCTTTGTATGGCAAGTTCAGCTAACAATACATCGAAAGAAGATTTAAATTTTTCTTTCGGAATATTATCTTTATGATTGGAAACAAAATTTGGCATCCTAGTTGTTTTGCTGGATGCACTTTCAACTTTTTCGGTTAGTATTGATTCTTCCATAGAAACATCCACATGTTCACTGGTTGTGTCTTTGAAATTTTTTGATGATTCCAAGCCAAAAATATTTGCAGGGACACCTTCAACTGAAGTTTTCATTGCTATTAAATTAAAAATACTTTCTTCAGTTGCAGAAAACTTATGTTCTTTATTAGGGCCTCCACCTGTACCCTTTTGTTGTTGTAAATTTTGCGCTGCCTTTTGCCGTACGTATTTTTTTTGGTCGCACCACACCTTTATACAAGAGAATTGTATGTATGTATAACTATGCATGTATATAACTATTTTTGTGGACGAATAACATACCTTCTTCCATTCATTTATATTTTTACTTGGTGGACCTAGAGAGTTAAGCTCATCTTCTGCTCTTTGCCAGAAGCATTGGAGTTCTTGACGTTCTCCTTTAACCCTAGTTAGATAAGGTACGTATGCGAGACGTACGCTTTTTCAATTTTGTGCTCCTACTCTCACATTTGTTAACATACAACTTTCTCACGCTCAATTATCTCAGTCGTTAGTATCAGCTTGTTGGTGGTGGCTTTTTTTGTGCGTTAAGTTATGTTTTCTTTGAGAAATAAGCACAAATAAACACAACATACGTCTGAGAGACGTATAGTTATCTTAAGTGTAACTTTTGTAGCAAAAATAACTTTTTGTTTTGGTTGAATTTTAAGCTATTTGTTATTTAAATTAGCTGTAAACATGTGTTGTAAGCGCGGCTTGGACGACACAGAAGTTGCTGCTCTTGAAAAGCGTGTTGGACGACTCAGATTCACTGGAAAATGTGAGCAAATCGGAAGATGAATAAATGGAGGATTATGTTCAAAGTGATGTATAATACAAGCTTGTTGACATCCTTGATGCTGATGAGAATATACCATCGACTTAAGAAAATCGTCAAGAACCTGATCATTTTACTACTTCTACCGATAGCCAATTATTGCGGTATATTATCCCACTATAAGACGTAAAAGTAAGCACTGCTGAACTACATCAAAGGGTCAAAGCGCTAGCCGAATTTCTTCAATGAATATAGTTCGACCGGCAAGAGGACTAATTTGGGAATGTAAATAACTGAACGACCCAACTTCATGCTTCGGCATTTTTGTTACTACCGAAATAATTTCAGAAATTGATCAATGCACCAAACAAAAGGCTAAAAATTCCTCCTTTATCGAAAACTTTGCACGGTTACATTAAAGAAGATTTACCAGATGATGTAAGCAATATTTGCAGTAGCAGTGGAGAACAGCCTGAATAACAAAAAGAGAAAATACTGTGGTTTCTGTCCATCAAAAATTCGACGTACGTCCAAAATGGTATGTTTAAAATGCAATGCACCTATATGTGGCGACCACAAATATTTAGCTTGTAAGTCTTGCATATAATGCTATTTAAATTTATTATTTTTTTTTTCTTTTTGGTACAGAGATTATTATCTAAGCAAAGTATAACAAAGGGATCTATTTTAGTTTTTAGAGCCGAACTGAAGTCCTTTTTAAATAACTATTTAAGTTGTGATATTTTTTTAAGACTTATTGTATTTTATTTTTAATATTGTTTTCTGTTTAAAAAGTACTCTATTTTAAAAGAAATTTAATCAACACTATTTTCGGTGATGCCCTTTAAAGGATATAAACTAGTACACATCTTTCAGGCGTAACGTTATCTTTTCAGTACAAAAAAATAACGTTATCTAAATGGGGCTAAAAAACCCACGTGCTACTGCAGGATTCTCCTCCATAAGGGTCAGTAAATGTTGCAGCTGTTGTTTATTTGAGCTTTTGGACCTGAAAATGTGTTAAAACATTATTTTGTACAACATAAATTTTTTTGTTAATACAATATTATTTATTTTTAGTAAAATACTCACATTTTTACTCTATCTCCTTTTAAAATTGTTTGGGAATAAACACTAGCAAAATAAAAGCGGGTTTCCCCGTTTTAAAATTATAGAATACCTACTTTTTTCCCTGCACAAAAAAAGGGAAAAATCCCCAAGTTATTTTATTACATAATAGGAGACATGCGGAAAGGGGAAAATTCCCTACGGAATTCTTATACATAATTGGGCTGAAAAGATTATTTAAAAAAAAGATTATATGGGTGCCATGTGAAATTATGAACAGACTCTTACCATTTTTACTGGACTGCGTCCTTGTCCAATTTAAACATATGCACTAAATTTCATAAAATGATCTTAAAAATTTCGACCTGTGAATTGTTACACACAAAGTTACATGACATAAAAGCAGGCAGCCAGCTGTACATACTCAAGTACATAGCTCGATTAAAGAAAGTAATTCTGAGTCAATCGGTATACCAAGAGGTGGTTCTAGAACCAATACTTTTATATTTTATACACATCAGCGCAAACGCTTTAATCCTCAAGAAAACTAAAAAAAAAAAAAAAAAAAAAAATTGTTTTTGTTTTAAATGTAATTTTCTATGCGAGCGTTAACGTTCGATATCGGCGAACAGCCAGTTAGGATATCTGCAAACTTCAATATTCGACATAAGCACCTTTTCCATATTGGCACAGATATATTTGTATTACATATATTTTTAATTGTATGTATATAATATATATGTATATAGGTTAACCTGGACTTCAGAGTTTTGTATAGTACTACATCTATATTAGACAACTGGGACTCAGTACATGAAAAATTGCTGAACTTTTTGTTAGACAACCAGCATATCAAGGAAAAAACCATTAAACTAGTGGTAAATAATATAAAATCAACCGATTTAAGTGAAAGTAAGTCAAAAACTTAACTTATATATTCAAACTATTATCGCGTACTATTAAATTATACTATAACTAGCATTTAACCCGCTACTTCTTTAGCGCTCCTTTTTCTTATGTGAACATATTTTTACGCCAAAGTTTATGTTTCTATGTTTAAACCTGCTACTTTGTAAAGGGATGATTTGTACGTCTAAACGTTCATATTTCGAAAATTTTTATTTGTATTTTTTAGATACGTTACGAATGTGATATTTTTTTATTTCAATGTTTATTGGTTTAATAGATAGATGGCGTGGCAAAAAAGTTTTAAAATACAGGTTTACTCCCCAAAAGGGTCTAATTTCAAAAAAGTACCAGACACCTAACAGCTTATTATTTTAATAAACATCAGGTTAGGGCACTTCCCGTTTTAACCTTTTTTACCCTCTAACCATAAAAATTTCCCAAATTCCCATCATAGGTAATCGATTTCGCGAGAGGCCAACCTCCCGGGCAAATTTCAGCATTTTAGTTCAGGCGTTTAGGTCGTGCGATGATGAATCAGGCAGTAACTTTACAATTTTATATTATATAGGTAGATGAAAAAAATCTTTTGAAAAAAATAACAGAATTAGGTACGATTTT
Source organism: Pollenia amentaria (assembly GCA_943735925.1). Taxonomy (NCBI): domain Eukaryota; kingdom Metazoa; phylum Arthropoda; class Insecta; order Diptera; family Polleniidae; genus Pollenia; species Pollenia amentaria. The sequence continues at coordinate 67,686,822 of OX031007.1, read as the reverse complement.
CACCCCTTAAACGTTCGAATTTCGAAACGCATTAAATTTGTATTTTTTAGATAAGTAACGAATGTGATATATTTTTTATTTTAATGTTTATTGGTTTAAAAGATAGATGGCATAGCAAAAAAGTTTTAAAATACAGGTTCTAGACACCTGTCCGCTTATTTTTAATGAACAATAATAGGTATTCAATTTTTTTGTATCCCTTTTAGTTTAGCAGATATGAAGTTAGCGAATTTCCGTTTTTACCGCCTTTTTTTCTATTGAACAACAATAAGTATTAAATTTTTTGTATCTCCTTTAGCTTAGCAGATATGAGGTCATCGTGATCGATTTGGCGAGAGGCCTGCCTCAGGTCCAAATGTCAACTTTCAGCTTCAGGCGTATAGGCTGTGCGATGAAAATAAATAGATGAAGAAAAAATATCTTGGAAAAAGTAACAAAATTACGTACGATTTTTACCCCTTAAACGTTCGAATTCAGAAAAAGTACAAAATTTTCACTTGGCATTTTTTAGATAAGTTACGAATTTTATATAATTTTTATTTCTATGTGCATTGATTTAAACGGTAGATGGGGGACAAAAAAGAACCAAAATTCAGGTTTTACACTTTTACTCCCTAAAAGAGCCGAATCTCGAAATAGTACCAGACACCTGTTCTCTTTTTTATTTAATGAACAACAATAAAAGCACAAAATAAAGTACAAAAAAGTACCAAAAATTGCCTCTTACAGATGCTCATTCAACGCTTTCTTGCTTAATTTTATGTTTGTAGCTGCAATACTAACAAAAATTCAATAAGTACCTGTTGGCAAACAATACAGTACGAAAAAGTACGAAAAAACCACTCTTACATATTCTCATTCACTCAGGGCATTGCATTTTTAATTTTATGTTTGTAGATCCAATATTAACGAAAAAAAAAAAGTACCAGTTAAAAAACGAAAAACAACCAAGAAGACCCCTCTTATAGGTTCTTGTCCACTCAGGACATTTAATAATGAATTTTATGATTTTATGTCCAATACTAACGGAACTTCAAATAGTACCAGTTAAAGACCAAAAGGTACCAAGAAGCCTCTCTTACAGATTTTGATTTACTCTGGAGCATGCATGTTAAATTTTATGTTCATAGGTCCAATATTAACGAAAATTAAAAAAAGGACCAGTTAAATAATGAAAAATTACCAAAAAGATCCCTCTAACGAATTCTCATTCACTCAGGACCTTGCATGTTTCATTTTATGTTAATAGGTCTAATTTTAACGAAAATTAAAAAAGTACCAGTTTAAGAATGAAAAAGTACCAAAAAGATCCCTCTAACAAATTCTTATTCACTCAGGACTTTGCATGTTTAGTTTTATGTTTCTAGGTCTAATACCAACGGAAATTAAAAAGTACCAGTTGAAGATCAAAAAATACCAAAAAGTACCCTCAGAGGTTCTTATCCACTCAGGACATTGCATGTTGAAGTTTATGTTTCTAGGTCCAATATTAACGATAATTAAAAAAATTGTCAGTTGTGGAACCAAAAACCTAAAGTAAGAAATAAAATTTAAAAATAGTTACGGTTTTTACCCTCTAAACGTCCGAATTTCGAAAAAGTACCAAATTAGTATTTGGATATTTTAGATAAGTTTCAAATGTGATATAACCCTTTTTTCTATGTTTATTAGTTTAAAAGATAGATGGGGTGACAAAAAAGTACCAAAATACAGATTTTACCCGTTTACTCCGTATTTCCCCTTTTTGGTACTTTTTTTCTCCCCATTGAAGCATGAAAAATTTCAATATTGTAGTGGGAACTAGGGATGCCAAACGGGAAATCCCGAATCCCGAAATCCCGGGATTTTTCGGGATTGATAAATACCGAATCCCGGGATTTATTTTTATGAATCCCGGGATTTTTAACATATCAACTTTTATGTACAAAACTGTTCGTTTTTATTGAATTTTTATAGTATATACAAAAAAATTATTAAAAATTATATTTGGGTTATATTTTCTATTGCAAATAATTCATATTTTTGAGTTTAATTTTTGTTTTTGGAACACAGCGAGTATTTAAAATTTGCAATTTTTGCTTGATATATGACGACTATTTCTGGATTTTTGTATTTTGCTTAATAAAAACCATTATTTTAAGTAGAAACGAAATTGGCAGATTTACATCTCAAGCCTTTATTACAATTACGTTTAGCAAGTTCATCTTTGGCTTAAGACATAATTCCAAATTAGAAATGATTATTTTATGCAAAATATAGAAATCAAGAAATAGTTGTTATATATCAAGCAAAAAATAAAAATTATTCACGATCCAATTAAAGTTTTATTCAGAAACTAAAGAATAAAAGTTGATATAATTATAACAATTAAGTCGTAATATTGATGACAATAGCTCATATTCCTTCCGCTCCAATAATAATAACAAATTTGCTTAAAAAACATACGGTATTCATAAATAAATAATTTAAACTTGAAATCTGTTTTAAGAAACATTTTATAAACATTTTGTTTTAAAATAAATTTCAAACGTACTTAACTTATTGATAATGAATTTCGCCCTCACCCTGGAGGTGTACTGCACTGCAGTCGACATAATTTTACAGTTTTTAACTCAGCTAATGAGATTGATGAGGGACTACACTTTGCCGTGTATTAATGTCGTCACAACTTAATTCACATTAAAAATTGAATTGCTGTCAAAAACCGAAATGAATTGATGTAGAAAAACTAAGAGATACGTATGTTTTTTTTAAGCTTTTTTCAGAATCTGCTCATTTTGATCATGGGTAACGCCAGTGTTATAAACATATGTATAAAATAAATTGTTTTGTTGTTTTCATTTTTAAAAATTTCTGTTACGTTTATAAAACCTTTTGAATATTTAAAAAGTGTTGTTTATTAAAAAAAAATTCCGAAAAATCCCAGGATCCACAAAATCCCGAGGTTACTTTTTCCAAGATATCATTTCTCCATCTATTTATTTTTATCGCACATCCTAAACGCCTAAAGTTTAAAAGTTCGCATTTGAACCGGAGGCAGGCCTCTCGCCAAATCGATCTCATATCTGCTAAGCTAAAGGATATACAAAAAAATTTAATACCTATTATTGTGCATTAAAAATAAGCGGACAGGTGTCGAGCACTTTTTTGAAATATGGAGTTAACGGGTAAAACCTGTATTTTAAGACTTTTTTGCTATGCCATCTATCTTTTAAACCAATAACCATTAAAATAAAAAATATATCACATACGTAACTTATCTAAAAAATACAAATACAAATTTGATGCGTTTCGAAATTCGAATGTCTAAGAAGTGAAAATCGTACCTATTACAAAGTAGCGGGTTAAAACCTAGACACATAAACTTTGGCGTACAAATATGTCCACGAAAAAAGGGGACGCTAACGAAGTAGCGGGTTAAATGCTAGTAATTATATAAAGCTAATCGTCACAAAATACCATGAATTACCTTTCATTTGACATAATTATTATATTTTTTTTGAAATATTATTATCAAAACCGCATTAAGGCTTTACCACGTGTATTTCCATGATATGAAGCTTTAAAAGGTGGAATTTGTCTGCTTTTGAAGCCCCAAAGCGTGGCTTTAGTTTGCAAAAACTTAATCAAAATTATAAATAAACTTTATACAATAATATAAATATCATCATATATATACCATAAAAAATAAGTTTTTTTTTGGATTTTATAGGGGGTTACAGAAGTGAATTGTGAGGAGGCGTGCAGGTGGTATAATGGTGCGAGGGGAAATTTAAAAAAAAATAATTCATTGAGGCAATGTACTGTGTTCGTTGAACCAACAAATTTGTAAAACAAAATTATTCGTTAAATTAACAAAAAGGTTTACTGAATTAACGAATAAGGTCATTTGTTATATTTTTGAAGTTTTTCGTTATATAACCGAACAGAACATTAAGTTATTTAAATATAATCTTTTAAAGAACAGTTATTCGTTGTCACAACGAATTAATTCATTGGACGAAAATTAATAAACTTTTCGTGTGCTCAACGGATATTTTCGATGTCTCCACGCACCTTTTTGATTCAGTGTTGAATAAGCCTCTCAAACCTTGGAAATGCATCCTTTTTTAAAAAGGAGCACTTAGTAAAATTGATTATTTTGAACTTATTTCATTTCCTTAAATAGCCTTCAAAATATGTATGTTCTTTATCAATCGATTGGTATTTTCAAATTTTACCGGTAATTCTTGAACGGCTGAAAATAAATATGAAGATTAATACAAAGTTATTTAAAAAAATTTTTTTACCTTTTTTTGTTACTTTCCGTGTTCCGATTGTCGTCATTAAATTCGATGTTAAAATCCATCTATGGTATAAATAAGTGGTATAAAATAGATATGAGTTTTTTTCAACATTTTCAAACATAATCATTATATTTTCTATTAGGCTCCACCAGTGCTCGGCTATAACATCGCTAGTTGAACTCAGCGCTGCTTTTTGTATGCAAAAGGCTTACGTTCGAAGAAATTTTCTAAATTCAAAAGTGCGTAAGATCTTACAACACTACTATCAGGTGTAATGCAAATCGAGGCTATCCTATAAATGTGTTCGCCAATGCTCTAAATATTGTCTGGGTTTTTATCACTATTTAATTTAATTTATAAATTATTTACGCGTTTTAATAATAGATTTCGAACACGGGGTGGATATTTAAAAAAAAAATTTTTGTCACAAAAAATATTTTTGATAGCTTAAGAATACAAAATTAAAACAAAAAAAAAAAATTGTTTCAAACATTTTTGTATGAACTTGAAATAAGGACATAAATTAAAGTAGGATTCCAGCAACATTTAAAGCAGTTGAGTTTTAAATAATTTAGTGCTTATTGGGTATAAAATTTTACCAAGTTCAGTTATAATTAACTATCAGTTATAACTGTCTAAGAAATATCGTTAACTGGAAGTTTAAGTAATAGTTAGTTATAACTGTACATGGTAACATTGGCCGTAATTCATTTAATTTTAAGCCATACTAATTATTTTCAAATTCATGTCAAATTAAATCGTTTTTTTTTTATTTTTATATATTTTTTTACGAATTTTTTTTTTTGTTAATTTTTTTTACAAAAATCTGGCATTTTCCCTCATTAAGTTTTGGCAAGAACTTAATGCTCAAGCTCGAGGTCTGTTGTATGTAAAATTTCTTTATTTGTTTCCAATATTACAATATTCTTTGGATATCATCATCAGGGAATGTTTAATTAAAATTTACATGAACCACAATAAAGCGGTAAAAGCTCTGCACGTTTTAGCATCAAGTGTAGTTTTTGATGCTGAAACGTGAAGAGCTATTACTCCTTTATTGTGGTTTATGTAAATTTTAATTAAACATTCACAATTCATTATCAAAGTTATTTTTGGGAATTAAAAATGTATTATTAATGAGATTTCTTTATGTCGTGCTAAATTCCCAATTTTTCTTTCTGATAAATACCTTCACTGAAATTTATTGTTGAGGGAAAGCTGGTTTCTATGCTCATTTAACTGGTTGCTTAGGCCAGATCATCAGGAAACCTTTTTCCAAAGGCTTTAAGGCAGAATTAGTTTGTACCATCTGTTCTGTTATGAATCAGCTGTTTTCTTTCTGTTCAGTTGAAAGTCTGTATGTATGGTTTGTTTTTCCGTTTTAGTTCTGTTCTGTTGCGGACAAGTCTGTTGTAAAAAGAATTCAACGTTGAGTAACGGCCAAAGTGTATATGCATTAGTTTGTTTTGATATGAAAAAAATTTAATTTTTTGTTTAAAGCTAGAAAACCTTGTTTTAATTAATGAGTTATTAAAAAGTGAGTTATTTTTGACACAAAATAAAATTTTTTTTATTGTTTACGAAAAGGTCTTTTTTACAATTTAAATGTTTTTCTTTTTTAAAGCAGCTGATTCCGTTCACAGAAAAAGTAATAACAAAATATTTGTTACAGAAAGGAACGAAACGGAACGCACAGCACAAATTATTTTTGCAATTCAAACAAAAAAATTTTACAATCATAACCTTTTTTGTTTAAAACAGGACCTACAAACGAACTTGCATATTCAAACAATTTATTTTGCATATCGTTTATTGAAAAAAACTCGAATTTTTTTCAAACAAATATTTGTTATTATTGGTTAAGTTTGTATTTAATATTAATTAATTTAGCTGAATCAAACAAAAATTAGAAAAAAATTTCAAAACAAATAATTTTGCTGAATCAGTGAAAATTTCGTAACGCCATTCGTCTTGTTGTACACAACGTTCCTTTCCCCTCACTGTCGCTGTATTCTCTCCATGGCTACATAAAAATAAATCTCAATTTAAAACAGCAGCATTACGACCCGATAACATCATTTTACTTTCAAAATTTGATATTTAACTTAAAAATTTAAAAAAAATAGAAAACGGGATTTTTTTCATTCTTTTTGATAAACTTTGAAACCAACCAAAACCTTTTTGTTTTTTTTAGTGTTGTTATTGTGGCGACACAAACATTGAATCGGTTTTACTTACTTTTGTTATTGCTTTAATAACAAACTTCGCCACGCGATTTTATCATTTTTCTCATTGTTGTACTTTTTTAAGGCGTCAAAAAATAGACAGTAAGTGTTTTTGTTGTTGTTAATTTATTCACTTAAAGTAGTATTGCTTACGATCAAATAAAAAAAAATTTAAAAAACGACCACTTTAAAGAGCGATAAATATTTCATACAAAATTATCAAAACTTGGAACCAATAGCATATAATGGGTGATTCAAGTAGATATACTTTTTTCAATAGCCTTTTTTGACAGATCACGTGTGAGTCGTGTCATGCTGTCATGTTATTTTTGTTTAGTATTGGGCACGTCATAAGGCGTAACTGTTGTGTAACCGTTTAGTGTTTGTCTTAGAAACGCATAGTTGAGCACTTCCGCTCAACACAACAGTTGGGTATTTGAGGCCATTTATTCCATCATAAAATTTTTTAGCTACCTAAAGTCAACAAGTTGTGCTCAACCTCAACCTTTATTTTTTTTCAATTGTTTATGTTTATCAGCTGTTAATTTTGCATTATACTCATAATGCCGTTTCTAAGACGAAAATGTTCGGCTCAACAGTTGTCAACAGTTTTCTAGCAGTTGAGCTCAACAGCTACGTCTTATGAACGTACCCATTGTTTGGCATTTCATAATGAAAAGACCTGAATAACGTTTATAAATCGTTCAACATAATTACGAAAATTCACGTTCTGTGAGGAATGTGTTTCGTGCACTTCGCTCAACTATGGTCAACATAATCGGCCTACTGAGCGTACTATTCGCAACACCATCACCCATTTTGAGACCCAGCATTCATTATTGGATAATATTCGACAGAATAGACTACGTCCAGCAAGCTGTGAAGATATTATAGCGGCCGTAGCTGAGAGTGTACACGAAGACCGTGGAGAGTCGACTTGGCGCATTTTACGTCGAGATCTTAAATTGAAAGTGTACAAAATACAGCTTGTGCAGCAACTGAAGCCGCTCGACCCTCCCAAGCGACATCGCTTCGCTCTATGGGCTCTTGAAAAGTTCCAAAAAGATCCAACGTTTTCGAGGCAAATTTTGTTCAGCGATGACACGACTCACACGTGATCTGTCAAAAAAAGACTATTGAAAAAAGTATCTCTACTTGAATCACCCATTATATATAATCCAGGTCCTCGCTCAAGTTATACAAGATGTATGTGGCGAGCCAGGGAATATAAACCTTTTAGAGATAACCGAGTATGGCCATGCTTTCTATAGTTTGGTTTCCTATACACCCACTTTGCCCTGTTACCCATCTAAGTTACCATTGAATGTTAAGTAATCTAATTTTGAGATATCCGGCATTCCACAGTTGACTTTGATGTCTTGAAGACACCAGCCAGAGTTGCAATGGCAGCTTTGTTGTCCGTAAATATGCGACTTATGGCGGAATAATAGTATGTTGTATATTTAATTTTTTCGCTATAATCGATGTTCGATTAATCGAGGATTTCTTCCGCCATTATTTGATCGAATAATTAAAATTTCAAATAAGGAATAACTCAAATAAATTAATTCTATTAATAGATTAAAATTAATTTCATAGAAAATTCTACTTTCTTAATGTAATATGTTTTTTTTTTTTTTATTTATTTCTAACCAGATTTGAGTGTCTATGTGACAAATTATGTAAATCACCATAAACGTCAAATACATTTGTTATATTCATTTTTAAGTTTAGTGTAAAAGAAATTCATGAACAGTTTATGGGTAACCTGTTTTACCCGACTGTTAATAACTTTATTACCTCGTATATTTTAATCTGCTGGATTTGGACATTTGAGATTATCGTTAGATCCGTCTTAAAAACCCAAGTGCCCTTATTTGAAAATATAATGTCGGCTTTTTGGCGCTAAATAGAAATACATACGTCAATAAAATAAATTAACCAAAACTATAGAGTTTTAAAATAAAGGAATTTAAAAGGGGGATTACAAAAATATGTATTAGTTATCTGCCATGTTCTGGAAGTGAAATTGGAATCAAACTAATTTTAAAAACTATTCTGTTTTAAAAGTTTATAAATAAATCCCTTTCCCAAAACTTCTCTTAAAATCTGGAAAAACTACGGTGATTTTTACGGGTGTCCCGGTAGGCTGCTGGTAGCGAGCAAGGTTATCACTGCGAGAGTTTCAGGGTCGATTACCGCCGGAGACTCTGGTCTACTGCAGACAAGCATAGAGCTTCTCGGGATTAGCATAGGGAAAAAAACAAAAAAGTTTACGGAGAATGTCCATCGATTTCCAATTTACTCGATTTGCAGGAATAATAAACTGGTTAAATAACTGGTAAAGTTTTCCGTAACTCGACGGCACCTCTTATGAAAAGTGCCGTGTCTAAAAAGTCAAAAATATATTAAATATGTAATTAAAAAAATAATTTGAAAAAAATATGAATTTAAAGCCAATATTTAATACCTGTAATAAGTTACTCAGTACTACATCAGGTACAACTCTACAAAAACCACAGGGAATTTGTTTTGTAAAATCATTGCACATTGTCAAAAACAGCCTAACAAATTAAACGTAAATAAAAATAATAAACAATCACACAATCACATGTAATGAATTTGCCTTGAGTACAACCATGGTGAAATTACTACATGAGTACAACTGAATTGATTTTTTTAAAAAATATTTTTGTTTTTTTTCTGTTTATAAATATAATAAAAGTATAAATTCAAATAGAGATGTTTAAAAATCGATTAATTCCTTACTCGAACAGAACCAAAAGTCGAATAATGAGATACTCTATCACTTACATAAGATTATTGCGTTGCTGGACTTTGGCTTAGTAAAACGGATTTCTCCTCTCTAAACTTTCGAACATTTTAATTTTATTTAATTTCTTAATTGTAATTGTGCATATTGAAATCATAAAATTTGCTTTTATTTAGATTTAATTTTGCTTCAATAATGAAAAATTTATGAAAATCACTCTTTTGACAATTTTAATCTTATGATGACAATTTGCCTTTTATCTAAAGTTTCAAATTAAGTTTTATCTCTTTTGGAAACCGGTACAAAGTGCGAAAAGAAACCAACACATAATGAAGACATATTCATTCTAGTCAGTTCTTTACATTTTATATCTTGTAAATTTATTCCGTTTAACACTTTTAGGTTTTCAATTTGGTGATGAGCTGTGCTTGAGTTTTTCTTGGATCACTGGGTGTTTTCGTTCGGCAGAAGGAATAAGAGAATAAAGTATTATTATTTTATTATTATTATTCAATGAACGTAAATCTTAAAATATATGTACATATAAAACGTGAATCCTTTGCGGTTTTATGGCATTTCGTGTTTTTTGTATCACCTTAATTGAAATGCAAATCTTTAGTTAAACTTCCTTTCTGCTTTCTTTCAATTTGTTATTTTTTTCTCTTTTTTCCTAAGAAAATTTTCATTTAGATTAATACTTTGGTTATTTTGGCTTTTACTTTGTTGGTTGGTTGGATGGTTGGTTAGTGCGAATCCTTAGAAAATTATTCATCTACTTGGTCAAACATTTTAATCAAATTAAATAAATGTCAGTAAGACGAAGAACACAATAAAATCCTTGAGATGGTTTTTTTTCTTGTTTTCTTGCTTCATTTTGCAAACGGCATTAGAAGTGATTACTTTTTACATTGGATTAAATTATCTTGATGAATATTGCAAAATATTTAGGTAAAATAGGATTTAATGGATAAAACGTTAGTGCTTTGTTAAATGCAAGTTGTGGCGCTTTAGATAGTTTAATAAATTCATACGGCCATATTCTAGAAATACAGGGTGTCCAAATTTGAGATATCAATGGTCAATGGAAAGCGCTACAGGGAGATGATCCGATGCTGTTCGTGGTTGACAATTGATAATTTAGGCGTAGAGAATATGTGGTTTCTACAGGATGGTGCCACTTGCTACACTAACCAGCAAACACATACAAGCTCTTAGAAAACATCTTAGGCGGTCGTAAATTTATTACTAAAGAAGGCGATTATTTTAGTTCTTCTCAGCCAATTAACGCTGGAGTCCCGCAAGGCAGCATCCTGGGCCCTCTATTATACTTATATTTAAACTGGAAAAGTGATTAAAACAATGGAGGAAAAAGGCCTATGAGCAAAATTTCGTACATTTAACATTCAAATTGGGTTGGGAAACATGCCCCCTATTAAAATCAATAATCAAATAATACTCCAATACTCGCATGTAAATTACCTCGGTATACATACAGACTGGCGTTTGACGTGGAAATGGCAAACGTGTAGAAACAAAATTAACTCAAATGAAACTAAAAACAACTCAAATTAATTGGCTTATTGGAAGAAACTCTGTTGTTATGTGCTGTTTTCACAACACAAGTGATGGAACGTATAGTAAAATTTATATGAAAAGCACTCAGTTTTTTGATTATTTTTCATATAACTTTTACCACACGATCAATCACTTGTGTGGTGAAAACAGCACATTAGTCTCGATTGCAAACTTCTTCTTTATAACTCAATCTCAAAGCCAACCTGGTGCTACGGTATTCAGTTATGGGATACTGCCTCATCCTCTAATATTGAATAATTTCAAAGGCACCAAAATAAACTTCTTTGAATAATTACAGCGACCCCCTGGTACTCAAACTCAAAGATTAACAAGGATCTTAATATGCCATTAGTTAAAAATATGATTACGAAATATCCAGTAAGGGCTTTAAAGAGGCTCGTATTGCACCTGAATCCACAAGCTAGAAATATTTTAAATCTAGAAATATTTTAAATTATGGCAACAACACTCGCTTAAGGAGAAGAGATACTGCATCCGATTAGAAGAGCGCTTAGCACCTACAAATGTGAACAGTACAACACTGGCCGGTTGATTAATTCCAATGAGCTAGAATTCGACACTTTTTTATGACAAGCCGGACACAGCTACATAAAAAGCTCTTGTTTTCGAGATATACCGTTGTTTCGAAAATGGATGAGGTTGCACAGCATATATTCGCGTAACTCAAAAACGGTTTAGTTTGGCGCTGCGAAATATGGCCCCAGGATATATGGCTCCAAAATAAAAATGAAAATTGACCCCAAATGTTGGCCATTTTTCATAATGCAATATGACCCCATTTTTTTAATGAAAAAAAACCCCCCCAAAAAAGTGAAAAATAGCCCTAAAAAGAAAATGAAATATTATTCCAAATGTGGGGTAATTATTCATTAGGAAAAAATCACCTCAAAATTTTAAATGAATTTTAACCCCAAACAAAGCTAACATTAAAAAAAAACTCAAAGAAAGTTATGTTTAAAATATTGGTTGGATTCATATGCCCAAAACTTAAAATCCCAAATTCAAAATCTCAAAATTCAAAAGGCCAAGTTTAAAAATCCAGAATTTCAAAATACTAACATTTAAAAACCTGAATAATTACACAGTTTTGGTTTTTAAGATCGCACGATAGATAGCATGGTTGGGCCTTCGGCCCAGGATTTTCTCCACTATGGTATAACTAACACTGGCTTCGCTAACTAAAGCTTCTCTAAATAGCCGGCATTCGGCCGGGCAAAAAGATCAGGCTTAACCTCATTGAATTTAATTTTCATTAAATTATTTCTATCAACATCAGAGAGACAAGTTTTGTCCCCGAGGGCTCTTCGACCAAACATTTCGAGTCTTAAGTCTCCGAATGCCGGGCAATTACAGAGAAGATGTTCCGTTGACTCTTCATCCTCCTCATCGCCGCAACTTCTACACAAGTCATTATAAGGGAGCCCCAGCCTCTGGGCGGGCCTCCTAATGGGCCAGTGGCCAGTTATAACCGCAATTAGGTTTCTCAGATGATGTCTGGACAGCTGTAATGCCCGCCGTGTTCTTTCTTTCATCTATGATGGGCTAGATTTTCCTGGTTTCCCCACAGGTGGTTTCAACGTGCCACCTTTGACTGGCGATAAGATGAAACCTGTGCGCTATAAGTTGCTTACACCCTGGGAGTGAAACACCTACATAGTATGTGGAACCGTCCCGATTCAAGATGGTACCTGCATACGCCAACGAATCCGCTATGCAGTTCCCATGTATGTCCCCGTATCCAGGGACCCATTAAGGGTGACAAGTGAATGTCTCGCTATCTCCTCCAGAGACATCCGGCATTCTCGGACAATTCTCGATGTGATGAACACATTCTCCAGGGATCTTATGGCCGCCTTGCTATCGGTAATAATGTGAATATCCCTTCCAGATATTTCACAGTACCGGATGCGTCTCGCGGCTGTGTGGATGGCCATTATCTCGGCCTGGATAACACTGCAGTGGTCCGGCTGCCTTATAGGAATACTCCAGTTTAGCTGATCGGAGTATATGCCAGAACCGACACCATACAGTGTTTTAGACCCGTCCGTGAAGATTCGAATCGCATTCGCGGGAATTTGCAGGTCATCATAGTGGACCACGTTATCCAAAATGCTTACCATGAAGCCAGGATCAAAGATTGGCTCGGGTGTGACATAATCAACATCCATGTGCCAATTAATATCGTTCAGAATGTTAGCATGTCCGATATTGTAATCCCTCCATGCTCCGGTGGCCCTTAGTCTTATCGCCGCGTTCGCAGCTATCCTTTTCGCCAAAATGTCTGGTGGTAACCAGTTTAAAATAGTAAACAATGCCTTAGAGGGGGTTGTTCTAATAGCACCTGTCACCGCTATAGCCACCATTCTCATTGTACGTTCAAACCTGGTTTGATGATTCTTCACCTAGAGCTTAGTTCATTTCAAAATAAAGAAAGTTAATACTTGATATAAAAGAAATCGATGAATATAATTTTTATTAATATATTTTATTTATATGTATTTATAAGTTGGTATGTGTATATGTATGTATATTTTTATATTACATATGAATGTTTATTAATAAACAGAATCAAAACACAAGCAGTGCAAGTGATTATTTTTAACGATTTTTAAAACAAAATTTTTTTGATTGCAAAGAAGTTTTTTTTTCAGAAATTAAAAGTTTTGCAAAAAAAATATGACAACACTGATCACAATGCTATAACAATTAAATTTTTCTTTAGATTCACTGTCCACAAAGTAACAAAAAAAAAACCTGAAACTAAACTAAAACATTTTTAAAGTTCTCGTTGACAACACGTAACAGTAAATTAACAACAGAAACGACACCGAGCAACAAATACAAGTGCTTTAGTCGGTCGTGCCGATTCTTTGATCCCCTCCACCGAGAGGTAGAATATTTGAGGTGGCTTTATATGGGATCTATGATAAATTAAAGTATGACGGCCTTATTTATAAAAAACTAGCATTTAACCCGCTACTTCGTTAGCGCCCCTTTTTCTTATGTGGACATATTTTAACGCCAAAGTTTATGTTTCTAGGTTTAAACCTGCTACTTTGTAAAGGGATGATTTGTACATCTAAACGTTCATATTTCGAAAATTTTTATTTGTATTTTTTAGATACGTTACGAATGTGATATTTTTTTATTTCAATGTTTATTGGTTTAATAGATAGATGGCGTGGCAAAAAAGTTTAAAATACAGGTTTACTCCACAAAAGGTTCTAATTTCAAAAAAGTACCACCAAACCTAACCGCTTATTATTTTAATGAACATCAGGTTAGGGAATTTCCCGTTTTAACCTTTTTTACCCTCTAACCATAACAATTTCCAAAACTCCCATCATAGGTAATCGATTTCGCGAGAGGCCAACCTCCCGGGCAAATTTCAGCATTTTAGTTCAGGCGTTTAGGTCGTGCTATGATGAATCAGGCAGTAACTTTACAATTTTATATTATATAGGTAGATGAAAAAAATGTTTTTAAAAAAATAACAGAATTAGGTACGATTTTCACCCCTTAAACGTTCGAATTTCGAAACGCATCAAATTTGTATTTTTTAGATAAGTAACGAATGTGATATATTTTTTATTTTAATGTTTATTGGTTTAAAAAGCAAAAATGTTTTAAAATACAGGTTTTATCCGTTTACTCCTTATTTCAAAAAAGTGCTAGACACCTGTCCGCTTATTTTTAATGAACATTAATAGGTATTAAATTTTTTTGTATCCCCTTTAGTTTAGCCTTTTTTCTATTGAACAACAATAAGTATTAAATTTTTTTGTATCTCCTTTAGCTTAGCAGATATGAGGTCAGCGTGATCGATTTGGCGAGAGGCCTGCCTCAACGAAAATTAAAAAAGTACCAGTAAAAGAATGAAAAAGTACCAAAAAGATCTCTCTAGGTTCCATTGGCAGCCGTGATCAAGTACAGCTCACGTGGGATCCCTCTAACAAATTCTTATTCACTCAGGACTTTGCATGTTTAGTTTTATGTTTCTAGGCCTAATACTAACGGAAATTAAAAAAGTACCAGTTGAAGATCAAAAAATACCAAAAAGTACCCTCAGAGGTTTTTATCCACTCAGGACATTGCATGTTAAAGTTTATGTTTCAAGGCCCAATATTAACGATAATTAAAAAAATTGTCAGTTGTGGAACCAAAAACCTAAACAAAGAAATTAAATTTCTCTTATTTCCCCTTTTTGGTACTTTTTTTCCCCATTGAAGCATAAAAAATTTCAATATTGTAGTAGGAGCCCGTAATTTAATACGTACCAAAAAAAAAGTACCAAAAATAGTAACGGTTTTTACCCCCTAAACGTCCGAATTTCGAAAAAGTACCAAATTTGTATTTGGATTTTTTAGATAAGTTTCAAATGTGATATAACCCTTATTTCAATGTTTATGGGTTTAAAAGATAGATGGGGTGACAAAAAAGTAACAAAATGCAGATTTTACCCGTTTACTCCGTATTTCCCCTTTTTGGTACTTTTTTCTCCCCATTGAAGCACAAAAAATTTCAATATTGTAGTGGGAGCCCATAATTTAATACGGTTATGTCAATAAATAAAAAAAAAAATGTTTTATAAAAAAAGTACCAAAAATAGTTACGCTTTTTACCCCTTAAACGTCCGAATTTCGAAAAAGTACCAAAATCTTATTTGGATTTTTTAGATAAGTTTCAAATGTGATATAACCCTTATTTCTATGTTTATGGGTTTAAAAGATAGATGGGGTGACAAAAAAGTACTAAAATACGGGTTTTACCCGTTTACTCCATTAAAGGGCTGAATTTCCAAAAAGTACCAGACACCTGTCCGCTTATTTTTCTAAAGAACAACGATAAGTATTACATTTTTTTTGTATCTCTTTTAGTTTTAGAGATATAAGGGTACCGAATTTACGCGTTTTTGCCCTTTTTTACCCCCTAAACATTCGAATTTCCAAAAATCCCGTCCTAGTGGATCGATTTGGGGAGAGACCAACCCCTGGTCCAAATTTCAAGTTTTTAGCTTCAGGCGTTTAGGCTGTGCGATGATGAATCAGTCAGTCAGTCAGCATAGCTGGAGAACGGCTTGACCGATTTGGACGATTTTTTCTTTAAAATGATCGCCATGGTCTAACCCCTTTTTTTTTTTTCTAACGCCCACTTTTACGCTCACTTTTTTCGTAAGATTCACAGCATATATATACATACATACAACCATATGTATTTTCAAATCAAATGTAAATCAAACATATGTATATGAACAACATTTTAATTTATAATATAATAATGATGAAACAGAACTGGGGATGAACGATGTTTTACATGCAGTTTGACATGAAATTTTGCCAGAGAATGCGGTTTCATGGATTTTTATTTAAGGGCCGTAAATTTCGGGGCCAGCAACGCGGACCGGGTCAGCTAGTATATAGATAAAACAGGTTAAAAAAGGGTTTATGAAACGGATTTTGTATGAAAATTTGTTTAATAAACCTTTAATTAACCAGTTTTTTTTATAAATAAGGCCGTAAGAATATATTGCGGTTTTAATCGTATTAATTTAAATAAAAATTAATTAAATTGTTTTGTAATTGTATTTCTAGTCATATTAAACTTAATTGGACCTAATTTTAATAAAATGACATGAGTTGCTTTAGGGGTATGTTCAGGAGGGTATTTTATATTCCACCTTTGGCATGAAATGTCACTACTAAAGCATTATTCGTTACGGTTTAACTAATAACTAATAAAAAATTTTACAACCAAAATTTTTGAAAAAGTTACCAAATGTGAAAAAATATAAAAAAATTAGAAATGCCATTTGTACGTTGAGGGAAACATTAAAATTTATTTTAAGTTTCATTGTAAAACAAATGTTTATTTTTAATTATTTTATTTATTTATTTATCTATTTTCGATGTTCCATACACAAGACTTAAGTCTTATATTGCAGTATGGAACTGAGCATGTGCAAATACTATCAATCAAAACTTAAATTAAAAATAATAAAATTGCGTTAAATTAAAGTTTCCAATAAAATTTAAAATTTAATAACATTTAATTATATGTAGCTAGCAAGATTTAGTAAAAATAAGCTAGAAAAAAGGTAAAAAAGAAACGAAAAATGAAAAATGTGAAACCAGAATAGTTTAAAACATACATTTTTATACTTTTATATAATCAGAAATTATTAAAACGAATATATC
The DNA here is from genome assembly GCA_943735925.1 of Pollenia amentaria. Lineage (NCBI taxonomy): Eukaryota > Metazoa > Arthropoda > Insecta > Diptera > Polleniidae > Pollenia > Pollenia amentaria. The sequence continues at coordinate 67,669,748 of OX031007.1, read as the reverse complement.
TGTATTCAGAGTGAAAAATTACAAAAAATACTTTTCCTGAATTTACGTGCGTTACTAGTGGCTTGTGATGTATAGGGGATTCCGTTTAATATAGACTGATTGCATGAAAAAAGAAATGGTATTTAGAAATCAGTGTTCGATGACCAAATGCTAGAAGTCGTTTACCTCTATTAAGTGTTGAAAGACTTAAACGTGTAAAGAGATGCCCAGGCTGATGTGTGTATATAATTTTGTGCATAAACAGTAAAATACGCACTCTTAAGTAATCATCAAAAGTAACTCCGTAAAGCAATGTAACGTAGGGGGAAATGGTCATATCTCCTTAGACCAAATACGTACCGAACAATTTTATTAAACGCTACATTAAGTTTTCTTTTGCTTTCGCTATCACAGCTGGCAAATAGTTCACAGCCATACAATAATATCGGTATTAAATAAGATTTAGCAATGAGTTTTCTGATTTTAATAGGAGTACAATACTGAGTTTGCCACAGATTCCTTAACATTGAAAACGTTCGACCGCATGCAAAATTTACGTGGTTAGTCCAAGTGAGGGTGTTATTAAAGAAAATACCAAGATTTTTGGCAGAGTTTACTATTTCAATGGACTGTTTGCCCCCAAGTTTTAATAACCGCTTTTTAATAATCAAACACTTGGACTTGGTAGGATTAATTGCCAGACCATTAGCGGTGGCCCACTCGTAAACACGACCTATCTCCTGGTTTAAGGTCCCCACGCATTCATTAATTGCGGTGTTACTGCAGCTAATATAAAGCTGAATATCATCCGCATACAATCTAACCCTACAGTGCCCAAGCCTATTCTGAAGATCATTCACGTATAACGAAAAAAGTAACGGGCCTAAGATTGATCCTTGTGAAACACCTCGACTTAATGGCAAAGAGCTTGAAACTGAGGTAGTTGTTTCAACGTATTGATATCTATCTGTTAGATAGAAAGATATCAGACTTGTGGCAGTTGATGCAAATCTAAACATGTGGTTAAGTTTATGACACAAAATGTTATCAAACGTTCTTGAATGATCCAAGAGAACTAAAAATGTAACATTACCGCAGTCTACCTGTTGCCTTATATCCTCGGAAACATCTACCAGGGCCGTTATACAACTATGATTTTTACGAAAACCAGATTGCCGATCATTGAGCATATTGTTGGATTCAAGTTACTGTGATACTTCAAGATGTTGTGAATTAATCTTTCAAAAACCTTAAATAAAAATGGTAAGATTGCTATGGGCCTGTGTGAGCATATTGTCGGTTAGATAAGGGGTTACTAAAATATTCGAACTAAAATCGCCAGTATTAATGACATCCTCATAAGAGACTGTGTATGTTTCCAGGGTATTCATAAAACCCTCCATACAAATATGGTTATTAGGTCTATAAATACAACCTATCAGTAGCTTTCTTCCCTCATGACTTACTTCCAGGAATAAATATTCCATAAGATTTCCAAGTCTGTTGTTACCAGTGACCATAACATTATCCGAAAATTTACTTATAATTTTAATTGCAATTCCTTTTTTCACATAAATTGCCCATAACCATTTCGGTCAACCCTCCTGAAATTGTATCCTTGCAAAGCAACTGATAAATCAGTGAACACGGGCTTAAACCATGTCTCAGATACGCATATAAAATCAACGCCGGAGTTCTCAAAACAACTAATGATAAATTAAGAAAACAAAACAAGAAATGTAATTCTTGTACATATTAAAAAAATAATGAGAAGCTTAAATTAAAAGTTTTTATTTCTTTGAGACCTTTTTGAAATAAATATTTTTATTTTATAAGATTAAACCCGTCAAATAACCATACAAAATTCTGTGTATTAAAAGTTACTAAATTGAATTTTTTATGTCCTTCACAATAAACGAAATTTGTACTTTACATTTATAAATAACAAAAAAGAAAAAATGAAATTGTTTTGCGCTTTTTAACTGTCAATGGCAGGGCTGTCAAATGTGCCGATTTTTTAATCCCTTTTGCGATGGAAACTTACGTTTGGCGATATGCGAAATGCATTTTTTAATTTTCATATATTTAAGATATAATAAAAATGGGTATAACTTGTTTTTCTAGTTTGTAAATTGTAGTGTAAATTTATAATTCTTATTATTACTGTTTCAAAATTGTTCTATTTGAAATATTTTGTGAATCATTCTATAATATTAAGGTGAATAAAAACAAATTCGTATTTCAGAACGTACATTCAATGGCAAAAACCAGTCAAAGGTTTTTTTATAAATTAAAAATATTGCCAAATCATTATCTTAAAAACATTATATAAATATACATGCCGAGAGGTTATAAAAAGTATAATTTATAATTTCTTAAGCTTTCACCATTTTCTTACAGTAAATTCTAAAATTTATTATCTATAATTACCAATTTATTTTTGAAAAATCATAGTTAGTATTGCGGTTATTTTATTGAACTGTTAATGGTTTTTAATCCAATTTTCGATATTTTAATCAGGCTTAAGTTCATTGAATTTTCATTACATTATTTTTATGCAGAAAGGAATTTTACAACATGAAATTAATTAAAATTTATTGAAAATTTTCACTCTTGACTGAACTGGGAATTGAACCCAGGTTTTCACGGACATGTTAGCCTGACTGGTTTCAATTGTAACCACACAATCTCTTCAGGGGTTTGCCGTTTAACACAATTCCTACGTGTATTTAAATATGTATAATAAAATATACTACTGGAAATAGTGTAAATTTAGAACATTTTACTTATTTTCAAGTTTTAAGAAACACTAAAACGACTTTTGTGTATATTTTCATTCATGTTCTGAAATCGATTCCCCGTGATATTATGCATTTTCTACTTTAAGTACCACTTATCTTTACTACTCTAAAAATCAGGAATAACTACGCTCATTAAAAAAAAATTAATTGAAAATCTCCATCGATTAAAATTTCATTTCTAATATAAAAATCCCATACGTAAATTTTTTCTTTACAAAAATCCTAAATAATATCTGGTAGCTGTTTTGAAAGGGAATTTTTGTTTTCGAAAAGGTATAAAAATTCCGTTCATTTGAAACAAATAACATCGTAGTGCAAAGTACACATTATATGAAGTCGTAAATAATTTCCTTTTAATATAAATACGCCACCCTGTAAATAAAAACGTTACAAATTTTAAAAACGTAAACTGCAAGTGTATTAAGAAAAACATATTCATACGTTTTATTATTTTACAAAAACGGTAACCAAAATGAAAAAGATATTCTCATCTCCACATTGAGAAAAAAAATTACCAATTTTAGTTAGAAATAACCAATAACCTCCCAGAGAGGGCTTTGCATGGGACCCATGGTAAGATATGGACCGATCTTCACGAAATTCGGTGGTATGATTTCTAACTGAATTTTGCTACTAATGCATAAGTCGTTATGGTTTTAGGCGCATTCAAATATTTTCTGAAAGTGATATTTATATAAGAAATAAGGTAAGTTATGACCCGATCATCACGAAATTATATTCTACCAAAGTGTAATGGACCGAATTAACCTACAATATCACTATTTGTTATGGCATTGAAATAATTTTCCGAGAGTGGGCTTTATATGAGGCCCTTGGTAAATCATAGACTGATCTCCACGAAATTTCTAGTTATATAAATCGATTTGGTCCAAAATTAAACGACAACCGGAGCATTCCGCCACCAATTTATGTTAGTTTTTTAATTTTTCAGAAAGGTTGTTCTACATTTGGGCCCATAACTCCTCAATGCAATTTAACACCAAAAAATTTTTTTTGTTCGGAAGTGAGCATGACTTGAACAGAGAGACGGACATGGCTTAATCGACTTAAAATTACTCAAGGACTAAGAATATATACTGTATACCTTATGTGGTCTTAGATAAATATTAAAAAAGTTTCACACGGAAAGCCAAACTTAGTATACCCTTTTTCCACTAGTGGAGGAGGGTATAACAAGGACAAGAATTAAAGGATACAAAGTGGAAAGTAACTTTGTAACAAATAAAAAAAATGGGAAAGAACAAAATACTCTTATAAACAAATTATAATTAACAACAATAACAGAACAACAAAACGAGAATACAGTGAAACTACATTGAACGTAAAGTCCAAAAAAGTAATTAAAAAGTTTATAATTGTAAAATAAACAACTCAAAACAACCTGCTCAAGTAAATTTATTTAAAAGTTAAACTAAAGAAATTAACTCTTTCATGAAATATCCCTCTACCCAACCACCTTTCTTCCATAATCCATTCGACACAACATCGCTGGTCAGAGAGACTTGAGATATTGACATAGAAACATACAGAAAATAATTCCTGAAGTAAAAGCGCTGAAGTAGAAGTTTACAAAAAAAAAAATGTTTTTTTATTCATTAAAGTATTAGAAATGGTACTGGAAGTATAAAAAGCAGAATAATAAAATAAATTCACTCGAAATAAATAAAAATTAAGAAAGAGAAAATGCTCACAACACTCAGCAATTGTGAAAGAAGAAGAAATATGACGATATATCGTCACTTTAATGATTTAACAAACGAAAATCACCAGCAAATTATTCTAATCTTAAACAAGTAAGAAAGTATAGTCGGTCAAGCCCGACCTTAGGATACACTACACCACAGTATATAAGAACACATTTTTGCAAGAGTACTTATTTGGGGCCTAGTTTGAAATATATGAATATGAATATGGATTGGGATCTATATATGTTTTAAATTTCATTAAAATCCGTTTGATAGCTTCTGAGAGGCAGAAATCGCCCCCTATCGCCCCTCGTGATCCTATTTATGTGTTCATATAAATATGGATCTATCTATGTTATCAATTTCATTAAACAAGGACTCTATTCCACAAGGAATCTTGTACTGGGACGATATGAAATTAGGACCGATTCGCCCCCATTTTCAATAGTTTTGGTCCTTGTGCCAATTCGAACCTGTGTACCAAATTTTATCAAATTATCTTCAAAATTGTGACCTGTACTAACCGCATAGGATTACATGAAGAGACTGCCAGCCGGACGGACATCGTTAGATCGACTCAGAAAGTGATTCTGAGTCGATCGGTATACTTTAAAGACCAATATTTTATGATGTTACACACATCAGCACACATGCTTAATAAATACCCTCTTCACTATTGTGATTTCATATTAGACACATTTTTTTTAAAAAGCACATTTGGAAACAATAGAAGCAGACAATATGACCGCAGATAGAGCCATGCAGAGAGTTAGTCTGGCTGTCAATTGTTTTAATGGAGTTTTGATATTTAGAACACAAATACCCATAGATCAAAAAAACAAGATTACGGATTCATGTTTTGTGGGCGGTAGACAAAGAGCCTTGTGCATTGTCGTAAGAGTAAAAGAGCATACAGTTTGGTCTTGCGTGACATCATTTTGACGTCATTTGCAGTAAAAGTGAAGGGAAAGTCATCTGTGTTTTTTGCTTTATGACAAATACCAACATACAAAAAAGGGAAGGTAGCATAACGCTCGCTCTCTGATGCAGTCACCTGCGCGACTTCGCCTTAAGTGAGGTAGATTAAATTGGTTTAAGTGTTTCTAGATGAAGAAGAGAAAAGGAACCGTGACGTTTAGAAATTAGTACAGTTTTCTTATTAGTGTTTTTATAATAAAGCCTGCTTTTAATAGACTTTATTGTGATTGCCCGCAAAAGAAAATGCTTAATTTTATGCCTGAAATAAAAAGAAAATTTGTTAATAATATTGGGCGACCCATTGGAAGTGACCTGACTGATCAGATTCTTGACCACGACAGTCAGCATTCATATCCCATTGAGCGGATTCTTAAAATTTTACTTGATTTATTGTTTGTTTCTTTGCAGACAGCCACGTTAACCAACCAACTCGCCAACCAATAATATTATGGTTCATTTATTGTTTAAGCCGCTAAAAATTTTAACTAAGATAAAGCAAAGTATACATTAGTTTACTTAGTCCAAAGAAAACGTCCTTACGGAACAATAAATACCATTTTAGATGAGCTAATCCGCTTGGACCGCATTTTACATACAAAAGTATTTTGCTCCTTTTATGTATTTTTAAAATTAAAAATTTTTTTTTCCATTTGTAGCAAAATAAATTTTGACAGTTTAGATGTTAAACCAATCATATCTATTGTTCTTTTTGTGACAGTAGAATGTTTAATTATTCCGGACAAACAGGACTGTCTGTCTGTCACTACGTACATCTAAACAAAATGCATATTAATGAATGTCACAATCTGCTGGATTTTGTCCTGTAGACCCTTATCAAAAACACACAATTTATCCTACATTTAAAGCAGATAAGGAGAAGCAATAGAAAACAAGTAAATAAAATAAAAATGTAATTAAAAATGACTTATAAATTGTTTAAACAATAAAATCAACATAAGATGAATATAAAAATGATAGAAGAAAATTAAGAAAAATTATCCTTAAATACTTAATCGCATCAATTTCCTACACACGAACTTACACAGGCATACACACGCACACACACATTCTTAATGGCATATAAAACAATCTTCTCTTCTTTACTTTTTATCGTTTTGTGTATTCTATTATCTCTCAATCTGAGACTTTACAGAGTCTGTCTGCATCTGTGTAAGTGCATAAACGGATAATACTTTAATATATTTTTTATTCCTTAAAACCAGGGCTGTGGAGTCGTCCGAAAAAAGTACTAACTCCGACTCCGACTCCAAACGCTGAAATTTTTTAAGTGCGACTCCGACTCACGACTCCGACTCCGACTGCTACTCTAACCGTGATGCGAAATGAATGAGACGTAAAATTATTCTTGTGCACAAGAAAAACATTAGTGTTATGGTAAGAATTAAAGGCAGGCCGATAAAGATGTTTCTACACAAAAGAGAAATAATTTTACGTCACAACTTTTCTAATACATTCTAGTATTTATGCGCTATAGCAACACTTATTCTGTACAATGTTGAAAATATTTCAGCGTTGATGGTTAAAAAATTCTGATATTAAAATTATTGGCAATTCCAGTCATTAACATTTTTTAGCATGAGTAAATTATTTAAAAAATCACACATCTTTTTCCACTAGATCAATAACTGAGTATAAGTTTTGCTAATGTAATTTTGACTTTTTCCCGCACGTATAAAAAATATATTTAAATATACTTAAATAGTAAAGTACTTGAATCAACTATTTCTCATAAAATAAATTAAAATCTACTTATTCATATTGATCTGCAAAATATTGCATCGCCAATTTCAAAGAATTTTTATATTGGAAAATATTAGAAATTTTTTTAAATTTTTTATGCCGAAAAAAATTTGGAGTCGGAGTCGCGCGTTTTTTTGGGTACTGCAACTCCGACTCCGACTCCGGTACAAAAACCTCAACTCCGACTCTTCAACTCCGACGCCGACTCCGACTCCACAGCCCTGCTTAAAACGTTAAATATTAATAGGAATAAAGAAGGCAGGATGAAAAGTATTTGTAAAACAACAGAATATTCCTTTAAACTCTGTTTCTATATTAGTATTAGGGTGATCGATTATTCGACTTTTTTCAAAAACCGCATTTCGAATATTCCGAATAGTTGCAATTTTAAAAAAAACTGGTTGAGATTTAAGCATTTTTAACCTAACCGGTTAACCGGTTTTAGTTCGAATACATAAAACACAAAAATAAAATTGGTTTTTGTAATAAAACGTTAATTTGAATAAACACAAAACAATTTACAAAGGTAACACAGGGTCTCCACCTTAGACAATATCTGATGTAATATCTGAGAGAACGTCGACAGAAAGAGAGAACAAATTTCTTTATGTTAATCTTAATATTATACAAGGGGAACACGTATCTTATAAGATTTCATAATCGACTGATTCTCGTACAGTAAACTTGTATCGTGTTTATTATTTTTCATTCTTTTTTTGGTTTTTTGATTTGTTAACTTACAATATTGTTTTTTTAAACAATTTTCACAAGATTGGCATTATTTGCATTAATAAATTACACATTTTAATAATGGTGGCTTATTATTGTTTTATATGTGTGTATGTATGTATATTTTTGACAGCTCATTTTATAAGATAGTTGTTATAAGATTTCTTATAACAACTATCCCATAACATTTATTATAATATTAATACTAACACTATTTGAGAGTCCACACGTAAGATAATAAGATAATACTCTCTGCGATTGAATTTGACGTTTGCTGATATAAAAATCGTATGTCTTATCTCAGGTGGATACCCTGTGTAAGGATCAAGGCGAATTCATGTAAACGGTGGTGTCGATACTACAACAACAACACCAAAAACACTACAATGTATTTTTTTTGTTGCGAAATGTCAAAAACACAAGCAACTTTTGACATTTCTCCCTCTAAGTAAGAAAAAAAAGTAGCACAGCTGTGCTTTCAACACCACCTGAAAAATGAATTCGCCTTGGTAAGGAACCAGCAAAATACATAGATAAGACTTAAGTTATATTCAGACCAAACAAATATTTGACGACAAAATTTTAAAAAAGCGTGACCAGTAAATTAATCAAACTTAAGTTTTATTTTTAAAATTTTTAATTTATTTACTAAACTTTATTTGTAAGGAAATAATTGTACCTATTATGTAATTTAGAAACTGCTAAATGATGTTTGAGCTAGCCAAACGTTTTTCAAATGCAAATAAAATTTTCATCAAACTAGTGGCTACGTGTAGGACGTCAAATGTAATAGGTGTGGACATAGCTTTAACATTTTTGAAGAACTTTGGTTCTACAAAATTATAGGAATTTAATAATGGTGTTGTCTATATGAATCAGTAGACTTCAACCATATTTTTGAAGGGCACTTTCTAGATTGACCTTATGGTATATAAAATAAATGTATACATATATACATACATATGTATTTGAGAGATATAGTTTACTGCATGCCATAAATTCTTAAATGTCTTATAGCTTTATGAATGAAGTATGTGCGTATGGGTACCAGTAATAGTCGCAAGTTAATGGACATGCCCATGTATGTTCGAATGTAGTGGTAAGAGTTATATTTATGATATAAACACGAATTTTAAATGACAGACATAATTTTTCTGCACATCCTTGTCGGTTTTCTTTTTTTTTTTTGCCATTTTTGGGTTTCTTATTTTATTTGTCTGAATATGTTGACAAAATAATAATATTCGCCTACAACAATAGAAACATATTTGTTCATTTGTATTATCATAAATGACATAAACGTTTGTCTGTATTTCCAAGGATACATATCTGTGCACTTCAGCAAACTAAACATCAGCATTCATAAGAGCATGTTGGCTTAATACGAAAAGCCAGTTTGTAGACCTTTAAGCAAAAAAACGCCTTTGGTAGAAAGAAAACTGAAGTTTTCATATGAATAAATGGAAAATATATGTATGAATTTTTTGTCACATTTTGTTGTAGATGTGGTGTTGATAAAGATTTCGCTTTTCTGTTATCCTTTTTTTATAGTTTGACCACAAGTTCCTTCTTTCTTAATCCTTATTTGCCCATATATAAAACCGACATTTTGTTACGTTTTTGCTTTCGTACACTGAAAAAAAAATTATTCTACCCGCTCTTAAATCAAGCCAAAGCGATTTAAGTAGTAGGGTGAGTACGGATTTCCTTAAATCAAGTACAGAATGCTTGATTCAAGTAAGGATTATTCAAGTGACCTGTCTTAAATTAATATTGGCAACATGGTTTTAATAGAACTCACTTTATTAACAAAACAAAACAAAACAAAAATGGTGCATATTATAATTCAGGTTTGCACTTTTAGGTCATATAAATTATCGTTAATTTAAAGCAATAGAAAGTTGTGTCATAGAGTATAGTGTGGGGTGGTGATGCCACAGTTTAATACCGAATTCTACTTGAAATAATCCAAAAGTGCGAATATGTAGACTAATTTTAACCTTAGCACCAGTGTGGTCATTTATGGCATTTTTGCAGCTAAATTTAACATTAAAAATTTTTATTAAGCTGCAAAATTTTCATTTAGCACTTGGCATTTTATTTAGCATTTTTATAAAATATTTGTAGTTCTTTTTGGCAATATTTTAAAAATTTGGACGAATAGTTGTATTGATTTTAATTAAATTTTTTTATAAATTGCAATAAATTTTGAATAAAAATAGTTGTATCCAAAATGAAATTTCGTATGAAAAGGCATAATTCTTATGTTTAGAAACATCTTACCTATCTTGATAAAAAAGAATATTCAGGGAATATAAGAAATGCCCTTATTATGTTGATTGTAAATTTAATTTGCCTTTTGATATAACGATATAAATGTACAAGGAAATTTCACTTTGTATTTAGATAAAAATTCAATAGTGTAAAGGTTTGAAAAAATTGTTTGCTCTAAACTACTAAAAAAAATAATAATTCTAAAGCTTTTGTTAAACTATAAAAAAATAAAATGATTTTAAAAAATTTGTATATCATAGAAATATATCGTTTAAATTTTGCATGTATCAGGGGTTTACTGGCCACTAAATTTAAAATTAAATCTCAACTACCTGAGGTACATAATTATATGTATCAGATGCTTTACTAAAATCAACCCACTTGTTTAAATATAACGATTTATTTCAATTTCGTTAAAAAGTAAGTCACTAAAATGTATTAAGTTTCGAATAAATTTCATACTGATAATACATTTTTAAAAAAAATCTTTAAAATATTTTAGCATTTTTTAAAATCAGTTTTAGCATTTTTGGGCCCTGTCTAATGCCAGATTTAGCTGTAAAATTTGCTTAGATCTGGTTGCACTCACTGCCCTGTTTACATGTTTGCTTCACTGTTGTTGTATTCCCCTCTTTATTTACAGAAGAACCCTCAATTAAAGGACACCAGCCCGCGGTGTGGCCATGCTGGCATTTTTGCAGCTAAATTTAGCATTACAATTTTTATATACCTGCAAAATTTTCATTTAGCACTTGGCATTTTATTTAGGGTTTTTAGCAAATGTTTTTGGTTTTTTTAGCATTATTTATTTTTGTAAATTTGGACGAATAGTTTTATTGATTTTACTAAATTTGTTTTTAAATTCAATTCAATTATGACTTAAAATAGTCGTACCTAAAAAATTTTCATATGAAAAGCGATAATTCTTATGTTAAGAAACATCTTACCTGTCTTTAAAAAAAAAAAAAAAAAGAAAGAAGATTCAGGAAATATTCAAAATGCCCTTATCATGTTGATTTTAAATATTAATTGCACCTTTGATATTCCGATAGAAAAGTACGAGGAATTATCACTTTGTATTAAGATAAAAATTCAATAGGGTAAATGTGTGAACAAATTGTTTGTTCTTAACTGCTGAAAAAATTATTATTCTAAAGCTTCAACTTTTCTTAAACTATAAAAACAATAAACTATAAAATAAAATGATCTAAAAAAATTTGTATATAATAGAAATAAAATCGTTTAAATTTAGCATGTATCACGGGCTTGAGAGCTCCTAAATTTAAAACGTAATCTCAATTACCTGTGTGTATCAGATGCTGTACCAAAATATATCCACAGGTTTAAATATAACCATTTATTACACTTTCGTTAAAAAATAACCCACTAAAATGTATTTTGTTTCGAATAAAATTTCATACAGTGATCGCAGAATTAGTTGTACAATTTTTTAGATCTGATCACACTGCCAGCCCGATATGTTTTTTGTAGTCATTTTAAATCTGCGATGGGCAACCAGGCCTGCCATATTTGCTGATTTTTTGCCTTAAAATTAGCAAAGTGGCGAATTTCCGATTTTTGCTCCAAAAATGCCGAATTCTTGATAAACACTTAAACCACTTTGCTTGTTAACGAGTAATTTATTAATTTTGGGTAACGTTGGAGGATTTGTCATAACCTTAAAACCAAATGGAAAGTATTTTTAAAACTGTATTAACTAATTTTATAATAAACAATAAAAAAAAATTAAATTTACTTAACGGAAGTTTTTGAACTTTGATGAGGAGTATTTGGGCTTATTGGCTAACGAGTTACTATCAAAATCAAAACTCAACAAAAGCGAATTTGAAAACATTGTTAATAACTGTATTAATTTTTATATAGAACTTTCAAATTAAATATAAAAACGTTTTGATTTTGAACACAAATCTTATAAATCTTTAAATATGATTAACCCTAACAAAATTATGAAAAAGGAAAATATTTATTTTCTGGAAATTATGAAAGAGTTCCCCAGCTTTATTTCTGAAAAAGAAAAACTAATTTTAGGCCCTGAATTTAGAGAGTTACAATTGTTAAGCTTTTAAGAAGATTTAGAAGGAGTTTTGCAGTAGATTTGCAAACTTTTTGGAAAAAAAAATTTCAGATTTAAATCGTGGGGATTCTACGGCTGCATTTCCAGTGCTGTCAACGTTTGTACAACAAATTATGGTCCTTCCACATTTTCCGCAAATGTGGAAAGAATTTTTAGCCAAGTTAACCATAAGAAAACCAATTTTCGATGTTTCCTGGAAATATTAATCCTTGCAAAGAATTCTTTTTTTTAAAGATTACTTAAAATTTTATAATGCAAACTGTTTTGATGTTGATATTTAAATGGATTTAATTAAACTCAAATATGTGTCTATAAAACATTTGTTAGAATAAAATGTTAAAAAAAAATGTTCAACTATAAAAACAAATTTAACCTAATGAACTACAATTTATTTATAAAAACCTTCTTTTTTTTATTAATTTTTATGTTTTTATATGGGTTAAATGTAAGTTAATGCTGAATTATTATGGCCCTAATCATGTACAACGCAGCGCAACGCCAAACAATAACATTGAAAGCACAAACAATGCCATAAATATTTTGTAATTTTGTTGTTGCTTTCAACAGAAATTCATGTACCGTTTTAAAATTTTCAACGACACAAGCAATGGAGCGTTTGAAATTTTAAGACGCAATGTGAATTTCTGTAGAAAGCAACAACAAAATTACAAAATATTTATGACATTGTTTGTGCTTTCAATGTTATTCTTTGGCGTTGCGTTAGTTCTGTGGCGTTGCGCTGCGTTGTACATGATTAGGGCCTATATTTTGTTATTTTTTGTGTTAATAAAAATATGTTTTATTGTTCCTAAAAGGAATATATTTAATATGCCGATTTTTTGTCGATTTTCTTAAATTGATGTTCCGAAAATGCCGACTTTTTTAAATATGCCGATTTTTATCAAACTTATCTGGCACCGCTGTGGGCATCCTTCTGTGCTTTTTGTTCCCAACCGACTATTACAGAAATCTTGTCTAAAACTGTTCCTGGATTCTCTACATATGAAAACACCAAATATTGTCTAAACAGTAAAATTTGAGGAAATCTTTTATGGGTGATTCAAGTAGAGATACTTTTTTCAATGGCCTTTTTTGACAGATCACGTGTGTGTCGTGTCATGCTGTCATGTTATTTTTGTTTAGCATTGTTTGTCATTTCATAATGGAAACACTTACGGCTGAAGAACGTTTACAAATCGTTCAACTTTATTACGAAAATTCACGTTCTGTGAGGAATGTGTTTCGTGCACTGCGCTCAACTTATGGTCAACATAATCGGCCTACTGAGTGTACTGTTCGCAACACCATCACCCATTTTGAGACCCAGCATTCATTATTGGATAATATTCGACAGAATAGACTACGTCCAGCAAGCTGTGAAGATATTATAGCGGCCGTAGCTGAGAGTGTACACGAAGACCGTGGAAAGTCGATTCGGCGCCGTTCGCAACAACTCGGACTAACGAATAGAACGACTTATCGCATTTTACGTCGAGATCTTAAATTGAAAGCGTATAAGATACAGCTTGTGCAACAACTGAAGCCGCTCGACCTTTCCAAGCGACATCGCTTCGCTCTATGGGCTCTTGAAGAAGTTCCAAGAAGATCCGACGTTTTCGAGGCAAATTTTGTTCAGATATGAGGCCCATTTCTGGCTCAATGGGTATGTAAACAAACAAAATTGCCGCATTTGGGAAGAAGAGCAACCTGAAGAGATTAAATAACTGTCACTTCATCCAGAAAAAACAACGGTTTGGTGTGGTTTGTGGGCCGGTGGAATCATCGTCCATATATCTCTAAAAATTATGCCGGTGCGAATGTAACCGTCAATGGCGACCGGTATCGTGCCATGATAAGGGACTAGTTGATGCCTGAAATTGAAGCTCGTGATCTCGGCGCCATTTGGTTTCAGCAAGACGGCGCCAGTTCCCACACATCGTATTAATCAATGAATTTATTGAGAGAACACTTCGGTGAGCACATAATTTCGCGTTTTGGGCCGGTCGATTGGCCACCAAAATCGTGTGATATCACACCGTTAGACTTTTTCCTGTGGGGATATGTAAATTCTAAAGTTATTGCGGACAAACCCGCTCCGATTCAGGCCGTGGAGGAAAACATCACGCGTGTCATTCGCCAGTTACCAGTCGGAATGCTCGAACGAGTCTTCAAAAATTGGACTCAACAAATGGACCATCTGCGACCTAGGAACGGCCAACATTTGATAGACATAATCTTCAAAAAATAAATGCCAGAGAATGTTCTTTCAAATGATAATAAACATTCCCCTTTAAATTTGTGTGTGTTTTTTTTTTTTTTTTCTTTAAAAAAGTAAGGAACCTCGAAATGGATCACGCTTTATTCAGGCCGTGGAGGAAAAAATCACGCGTGTCATTCGCCAGTTACCTGTCGAAATGCTCGAACGAGTCTTCAAAAATTGGATTCAACAGATGGACCATCTGCGACGTATCAACGGCCAACATTTGATAGACATAATCTTCAGAAAATGAATGCCAAAGAATGTTCTTTCAAATGATAATAAACATTCCCCATTAAATTTGTGTTTTATTTTTTTTTTCTTTAAAAAAGTAAGGAACCTCGAAATGGATCACGCTTTATTACATGTTTCAATTATAATTGCATTATATATAATACATATATACGTTGTATGAATTCTACATATGTTGTTGTTAATGTTGTTAAATTTTCTTCATTTTGTGTCTACACGTACGTTATAAAAAAGAAAACACGGCACCCAGCCTGACTGATATTTTCAACTTAATAATTACAACAAATATAAGTCGGGAATTTTTACATCTTATTTAAATTTCTAAACATGAGAATAATGTGCATATATTTGTTTCTTTTTTTAGTCATGTTGGTGTGTCTACAACAAACTTTTAAATTTTTAAGTACGAATCGTACTAACAGTAAAAAAAAACTTATATTTAGTACGAGTTTTTGCTTTCTGTGTAAGAATGTGAGGAAATACATATGACTTGAAATGAACGTGCAAGGAATAAGAAAGGTGACCAGTTATGGAATATGGTTTTTTAAATTTAATAAATTATGTAATTTAAGTAAAATGTTTCAATATAACAGACTTTTTTATTGGCAGTGAATTAGCAATAAATTTTAATTCATTTCATGTCGTAAAATTCCTTTCTTCATAAAAATAATTTAATGAAAATTAAATTCAATGAACTTAAGCCTGATTAAAATATCAAAATTTGGATTAAAAACCATTAACAGTTCAATAAAATAACCACAATACTAATTATTGTTAAGGCACGAGCTATGTTTACATTTGTTCTTTAAGTTGTGCTGAAAAATTTCAACAAGAATAAAAGAAAGACAAAAACATGAAAAAAAATATGTACTTTGGTTTTCAAGAAGAATTCTTGACAAAAAGTACGAAAAAAAAACAAGTAAGGAGGAATATGTAGATCAACTAAAATCGATAATCATTCATTCAAAGCAAATTTCGACCTACCAAGGTAAAATACCATTTGGTTTAAAGATTGATGTTTCACTAATGACGTCATCCGTCGTCAATAACGGTGAGAGCTAAGCGGCAAACCCCAATGAAGAGGTTGTGTGGTTACAATTGAAACCAGTCAGTGAAACTGTCCGTGAAAACCTGGGTTCAATTCCCAGCTCAGTCAAGAATGAAAAATTATCAATAAATTTTAATTCATTTCATGTTGTAAAATTCCTTTCTTCATAAAAATAATTTAATGAAAATTAAATTCAATGAACTTAAGCTTGATTAAAATATCAAAATTTGGATTAAAAAGGCAGTAAAAATAGCTCAAATTTTATTTAAAATTTATGATATATGTATGTATATCCTATAGAACTCTTGCAACTGAATATGAGTATATTATCTATTTCAATCGAAAGAAAAATTAAAAAATTTAAGTTTTATACATACTTATTCATATATAATCAACATAAAATTTGACCCAAGGAAAAATCGGTCTTCTAGCTTAATACTATTTATACCAGACTGGGACATTTAATATACTAATACATTGACAATTTTTAACATTTAACCAAATCAATGGTAATGCAAATTTATTGCACGATCATTAACATTATCGTTTACAAAAGCATCCAATTTTTTAATAACAAATCTTAGGAATTACTTCATAAGATGTTTTAATTATAATACTCTAGTAAAAATGCAACAATAATGCACTTTTCATAATGAGCAGGTAGTTCATTAATTTGCTTACAAGTAAAAGATATTTAAAAAATCAGTGCATTATTTTGATAAGAAAATAATGTAATGCAAAAAAATTGTGCATTAAAATTATTTAAGTTAGTGGTAATTAAATAAGTTTGCACTAAACTATTTTATGATCAATTTAATGGTTATACAGAAGTAGTGAAAATCGCTGAGTTCTGATTTGTACGCTTAATATATGTAAGGTATCATATCGTCGGCTTGAAATACTATACTTGGTCACGTTATTCTGTAAATAAATTTTGTTGTGGGTTCTAAAAAATTTTATAGATTGAGTTAATTGCTTAAGCCAATTTCATCATGTAACAAACCATATGGGGAAGGGTCTACACATCAAGAGAACCTTTTAGCTATAAACCGACCGTGCTCATGGAAATGAGGGGTAATACTTCTTCTTTATTAAAATGTCTATTCATCCATTAAATAAAAAGTTGAAGTAGCAAACAATCCTAATCCAATTACAAAAATAAATTAAACCTAAAACTACGGTCACACTTATCAAATATTTGAGCAAATAAGCCTAACCCCTACATTTTTTAATAGTTGGTTAGATTTAACATGGTCTAAATATCAAAAAATAAAACTGATTATACTGCTAGGACATAGCAAAAACTGTTTTTTGTAAGATGTGGTATTCTATTCAAAATAAATATTTGGATTAAAGAAAATTATATATTATTTTCCTTGTTGGTCCCTTTTTTCGTCAAATATTTGCCAAATGTGACCATAGCTAAAGACAAGTAAGAAAGTAAAGTCGGTCAAGCCCGATCATATGATACCTTAGGCTACAGAACTAAGAGACGAATTTTCGAGAGTGTACTACATCTATACGAGATGTTTTCGACTCCAAAAGATTTTATAGAGGATCTTAATTCTGGGCCTAGTCCTTGCGACAAATAGAACCTGTGTACCAAATTTCATCAAATTACCTCCAAAATTGTAACTAGTACATTCATGGATACCCAGCCAGCCGGACGGACATTGTTATATCGATTCATAAAGGGACTCTGGGTCGATCGGTACATTAAAAGGTGTTACGGAGATTAGCACAAACTCATAATACCCAGTAAAAAATTTGCTCCAGAAGAAGGAGGTTTTATGTATGAATTCATACCTCAAATCGCTTCAAACCTGCTGATGGGATGCCGGATTTTTGTATGGAGTGTTCCCGGTTTGGAGGACTATTTCCTGCTGACAATAAGCACTGCTTTTAACATAATAAAAAAAAAAATGAAAATAAAGTGCTTTTTTAAGGGCTAACTATATTAACATATTCATAAATGTCTTGATTTTACTGTTTTAAATGCATTTTTTAAGCATTTTCGTAAACCATAATATATTTTTTATTTTCTTTTTCGCTTTAAAACTTTCTTCGTTGTCAGCACTAAAATAATGTTTTAATCGTTATCTTTTACTGCTGTATAAGAGAGAGCTCTCAGATTTTTTTAGTGGGTAGCCTCCGCACTACTGTGGTGTGGGTATAAAAAAAAATAATTAAAGGATAGGGCTGGTTGGCTGTCCACGTAAACATTGTGTGCACAGTACAGTTCGCAATTTTCGAGATATTATAATGAAATTCGGTACAAAGTTTTCTATTATTGCAAGAACCAAGCCCACTGATAATGGTAAGAATCGGTCCATTATTTCACAGAGCCCACATTCAATCTTCTTTGCAGAATAGAGTCTTTGTGCCCATAAACATTCTTATTATTTTTGCATTTATATTAAAGTTGCTCCAAGCTTATTTTATTACAATATATATCTTCTTACCAAATATTATAATAATCGGTCCATGACTAAAGCACCCGTACAAATAACACTACCGAAATAGCTTTTAATGCCGTAACTTCTTTATAAATGTTGGTATTGACTAAACAATTTGCGACAGTAAGTTTGACGTAGTTTAGTAGTTTGTTTAACTACTGTGTCGTGTAAAAATTTTAAAAATATAAAAAATCACTTAAAGACAAAAGATTCTCATATAAATAAAGATATCTCGATATTATTTTGCTCAAAGAACTTTTTCATGAATCTTAACCTCAAAACATAATTTTGAATTGACTCTCGAAAATGTGCCTATAATTACTGTTGTGTAGGGTATCATATGGTTAGTATACAATTGTCTTACTGTTTTTTATTTTTCCTGTAAAGCGTATTCCAATTCGGTACGAAGAAGGAAAAAGCCCATACTAATGTCTGTAATTTCTACAAATAGATATCTAGTTGTGTATAGATATCTATTGTGTTAGGAATTTTTCTTGATTTTAACACGCATGTTTTATCTACTGATTAAACTGTAGTGTATTTTACACCATTGATTTTTGACATTTATTTCAAAAAAATTATAAAATTACAAATGTTGCCATATTTTAAATGAAAACTTAAAGCAAAAAACAGGGAGGCAAAATTAACGTTGAAATTACCGAAATAGTACGTTAGGTACGAACACGACCAGATACACATCTCTTTGTAGAAATTATGGGCATAAGCTTAAGTTTTCCACTTACTTTAAGTACTAGTCGTACTTTAAAAACATTGCATTTTGTAGCCGTGCATAGGCGCGCACTGTAATAGTTTGTAATAACAATAGCAACGCTGCACAAGTAGCTAAAGAACGATTTGCTTGTTTTGTGTAGAAACAACAACAACACTGCAAGAAGGAAAGTATACATAATTTTCCTGTTTAAAAAGTAAAATGAAAAGCTAAAAGTCCCAAATTCTATTTGTTAAAATTATTTAGTTATTTACATCAAATTTTCAAAGTAGGAGGATTACGAAAACCATAATAGCGGATCAAAAAAATATAGTGGTTATTCAAGGAAAAAAAAACTTCCCATATGTTGCATAGTGTAATCAATTTCATTTTAAAAATGTGCCCGAAGAAGAAAGAACTCAAGACAGTAGCTTGACTCAAAGTACTTTGTGTCATTTTTTTATAAAACACATTTTTTTTTTGAGATATATTTTGTTAAAAATGGAAGCGCAAAAATTAATTTGTGATCAGCTGTTAAATTGAACGTAAAATTTCCAAACAAATGAAAAGGTAAAGCTGAGACCAATCTCGTGGTGAATTTTAAAAGTGAATTGAAATGAATTGAAAGGCAACGCTTGATCGTATGGCCTCCAAGTAAAACAATCCGGTTTTTTGGATTATTATAAGTACGGTACATTTGAATTATCCGTACTTGAATCTGGCATTCTGTACTTGATTTAAGGAAATCCGTAATTACCGTACAATTGATACCTTTACGGGCTAATTTAAGTACAAATGGAGTACACAGGCGAATACAACTTTCCAGTTTTTTTCCGAATTTCGAGTCGCAGCGAAGCGATACCTTTCTGTACTCAAAATCAATATTGTACTTGGTGAAGGGCATTAGGGGTTCACCAAAACTTTTCCCAATAAAAAAATTTTGCTCAACTTCTTAATCTGTATTAGATCCTTGTATTTGTATATTAACAATTAATCAATGCTCAATAAATTCAAATATAATTTCATTTTAATGCTCTTGATTGATTAAAAATTTTAAAGTCGCTTTAATCTGGCCACTCAGAAGAAAATTTTCATTAAACATAATGAAATTTTGTAGTCATTTATACGCATCAAGTGTTTATTTTTTTTTTTTGCCAAACTGGTATTTAATGTTAATTTTTTTCTCGTAAAACATACATTTGCAATAATATTATGAAAAAGGATACATGAATATGTACAGGTCTGTGTTTATGGGTTTGTAATTTAAGTTTGTGTAAATACATATCTTTTAAACACGAATGTGAGATAAATATTTATTTGATAGGACGACGGTGATGCTTATCTCGGTATGTGTTTGTGTACATTATATATATATAAAATAACATTATCGCACAATTTTCGCGCTTACAGGACTTTTTTTGGTTTAAGGATAAGTTTTTTATATTTTTTAAAGTTGTTGATTTTCTTTTGTATAGTCTTAAATATGTTCCTTTGCATTTTTAACACATCCTTTGAACATTTTATCAGAAGTATGTGTTTATAGGCTCATTTAAATGTGTTTCTTGGTTGTATCCTATCAGAGATTCATTTGTCTGCCGTCCAAGATAACAGCAACGGCAACAATCTACAAAAGCCATTACAAGTTGCCATTAAAAGGAAATCATGTCTATCTTTTATGTGACTTTTTTAATTAATTAACTTAATTTATTTTCTGAAAAATTTAATGCATTTGTCTTCATCCCCCCAAAACTTCAGCGTAGATTTTAACTGTTTGCAGTTCTGCACAGAACTGGCTGTTTTTAAAAATGTCTACCCAAAAGAAAAAAAATGGAAATTTAATTCGAAGAAATATAAGAGCAATCACTATGTAAAACACAAGGTAAAATTAATTAAACTCGACAAATTTATCTGCCTTATTAAGGAAAATGCATTTAAAAAAATATAAAATAAATGAACACACACACATATACTCAAAAACTTAAGCATTTTTCTTTCTCGCAGCGAAAGAGTGTGTGTGTGTGTGTGCCCTTTAAAACAAGCAAGGATACGTACACATATTAAACAACAACTGTCCTGTCTCAAACAAATTTCGGTTCAACTGCTGCTTTCACTACATACACATGTACAGCTTGTTGTTCTTCATTTTATTCATTCATTTATTTCAAACTGACAGGTTGATGGTGCATAACATTGTTTGTATTGTGTTGCGGTAAAATCCAGTTGGACATTTGGTTTGGAATTTTTATTATTCTTAACCAAAAATTTTTATAGTCCATTGTTTCTCCCGTAACGCACGCCTTTCTAGCCACATAATTCACCTACTAAAATTACATGTGAACACTGCAAAGCATTTGAATACGGTTGAGTCCACTTTTTGCATTGTGTTTGTATCATAAACAGTTTTCGAAAATAAACATTGAATATTGTTCTCTAGTATTCGGTACGGTAAACATATGGTAAACACAAACGCTTAAAGTATTTGTGTAGTAAATACCTTAAAGACACGTAAATATCTCTTTTTGTGCTCTTCGTACACAAAAAAATACTGTACTAATGCAACTCAATAGGTACGGTTCCATTGGCAGCCGTGATTAAGCACAGCTCACGTGGGTCCAGTTATAAGTTCCCGTTGTGTTACCATGTTACACCGTCTCCAAAGAGTCCTCTGTTTTCTGGCTGCTAATATTCTCACTCAGCCACCCGGTTGATTCAATGAAGAAGTGGATCCTGTTTAAATCAATATCAGAGAGACAAGTTTTGTCCCAAAGGGTTCTTCGACCAAACAATTCAAGTCTCAGGACTCCTTATGCCGGACAATTACAGAGAAGAAGTTCCGTTGACTCTTCCTCCTCCTCGTCACCACAACTTCTACACAAGTCATTGTAAGGAAGCCCCAGCCTCTGGGCCTGCCTCCCAATGGGCCTAAAGATTATAACATTTCAATGCGTTTGGTTTTCCGTAATAACCAGGGCTGTGGAGTCGTCAGAAAAAAGTACTAATTTCGACTCCAAACCTGAAATTATTTAATTGCGACTCCGACTCACGACTTCGAGTCATGACTTCGACTTATACTGTAACCTTGATGCAGTTTTACCACCAGCAAAATTCAAAACTACACTTGAGATGACGCAAATTTACCCAATTTAAATGAAATTGCACCTGATATCAAATAAATATATCAAATAAGCGTTGAGTTAAAAAAAGCTTACAAAAAAAAACTAATTAGAAAGCATATACAGACAAATTCTTAAGGGTGTTCCCATGTTAGGTCGTAGGTATATGCAATTATGGACCTATTACAACAAATTACTATCTAGGTAACTACATCTATTTGAAATTTGTTATCTTAAAGTGATTCAAGGGAGGGGTTTATATATGACCCACGTTCCTTAACCTCACAGCACAAGATTTTGGCATAACATAGTAGTTATTTTTTTATAAATACATACCACTTATGGCATTAAAAACTTTTTTCATGAGCGGTATTTGTATGGGAGCCATGTTCAAATATGGACTGATTCCAAAATTAATTTAATAAGATAATTTAAATTGAAATAATATATATTTCTGGCAAATTTTGTGAAAATACTAACATAATAAAATGTTTTGTGCCCAACTTCGTATGGGGGCTATGTGAAATTATTGATCAATTCTCAAAATTGTCAAAAAAATAAAATAAAACAATTGCGACGTGTACTTTACACAGAAGGTCTAAATTGACAGACAAACAGCCAGCAGGACAGACGAGTCAGATAATGATTCTAATTCGATCGATATACTACAACAAATATTTGTATGTGGTTCACACATCAGTAACTTTTCAATTAAACAAGATCAATATTTATCCTAATAATAAGATCCATATAGTAGTTCAAAATAATGTAATAAAAATAACATTAAAAACATCAAAAAATTTAATAAAAATTAAGTAAAAACTTTGATATTGTAATCAGGCTTAAGTTCATTGAATTTAATTTTCATTAAATTATTTTTATGAAGAAAGGAATTTTACAACACGAAATGAATTAAAATTTATTGATAATTTTTCATTCTTGACTGAGCTGGGAATGAAAAATTATCAATAAATTTTAATTCATTTCATGTTCAATTCCCAGCTCAGTCAAGAATGAAACAGTTCAATAAAATAACAACAATACTAATTATTAAGTAAAAACTTAATATAATAAGTTGCACTTCCATTTATCTTCCATTTTTGTAATACATATTGGAAACATATCTTTCTCCGGGGGGTTTTTTTTTAGTATAAATCCCTTATTTTTCCAATAAGCTTCGTGCTTGAAATCACTTTCAAGCTCATATTTATCGAAATCTAAGTGTCCATCAGGCGCCAATCCCTAGCAATCTTTTGGTTGATAAACTATGGAAATTTATTTTTTAATAATTAGTGACTTTGGTTGAATATAATGCAAACTGTTTAGATCAACAGTATATAAAGTGGTATGAATGTTAGCACTAAAATCAAATCCTTATATTATTTGTTTTAATATGAAAGAATTTCAAATTACACCTGATCTTTACCTTAAAGAAATTACCCACGCACTACCCACGAGAGTAGATCTGTCTGTTGGAAACACGCTCACTTTTGAAAAACTCAAAAGATAAGAACAATGTTGGTGTCAAGTTGATTCTGTCAGTAGGATCAGAGTTATGAATCCAAATGTAGAACCAACATCCTAAAAAATTTACAATTGTGTTACAAAAACTAACATAAGAGATGGCATAATGCACGGCATGATATAAGATTTTGCACAAATTCGTTCTATATGACTAAAATCATACTGCACTTCTAAAACCGTAATAAATATTTGTATTATATTAAAATGTGCTACGTCATAGTTTTATAGGACTAGAAATCACAATGTTAAATTTCGCAAAGATGGGTCCATAACTTCCTATTGCCCCATATAATGCCTACTTCCGGAATACATAATTTGGTACATCAAATTGATTGGTACGCTATCATAATTTGGTACGTCAGAGTTTTATAAGGCTAGAATTCATACCTCAAAATTTCGTGAAGATCGGTCCATAATTTAGCCTAGGCCACATATAAAACCTACTCTCGGAAAACAGTTTAGTATGTTAAAAAAACGTAATAATTCACGCTATTGTAATACAATTTGGAACGTCAACGGCTTAAAGGCCTAAAAATTTCGTAAATCTCAGTCCATAATATACCATATAATGCCAAATATAATGCTCTTTCTTGGAAATTATTTAAATACGTCTTAATCCTATCTATAGATATTGTGATAAAATTTGGTACAATTTTGGTTCATTAGTCAGAAATAATATCATGGAATTTTCTGATTATCGGTCCTTATTTAACCTTAAATCACATATTAAGCAGGCTTCTGAAAAACACTTTAAACGCTAAAACAAATTTCCCTATTGTATTGAAATTTGTTCCATTTAGATTTTGAATTACAGAAATCACACTACAGGATTTCGTGATGAATAGTCTATAATTTACCATGGGTCT
This sequence comes from Pollenia amentaria, assembly GCA_943735925.1. Taxonomy (NCBI): domain Eukaryota; kingdom Metazoa; phylum Arthropoda; class Insecta; order Diptera; family Polleniidae; genus Pollenia; species Pollenia amentaria. The sequence goes on along the minus strand of OX031007.1, from coordinate 67,645,200 downwards.
AATATAAATTCCCCTCCTGAAAATCATTTAAGTTCGGCATAAACTGTTACGAATCATGATTTTATTCAAGTTAGTTCAAATTTCTAGAAATAAAAGCATAGCACTGTCTGATTGCCGTCCAACTGGTTTCAACCGGAACCAATTTTTATGCTGACGTCCATTTTTATAAAGATAAGTTAATAATTTATAGCTCTCCTATATTCTAACTATCGGTGGAGGTTATCAAACATTCGGCATATCCGAATATAGCACTCTAACTTGTTTTTATTGCAGTACCTTTTAAATGGTTAAATATAGCAAGAAATTGATTCTGTAAAACTTTCAAATCGATATTTAAAATATTGCATCGTCAATTTCGTAGAATTTTTATTTTGGAAAATATTAGAAAGTTTTTTTAAAGTTTTTATGATGAAAAATTTTTGAGTCGGAGTCGAAAGTTTTTGTGGGTATTGCGACGCCGACACCAACTCCGGTACAAAAACGTCAACCCGACTCTTCAACTCCGACTCCACAGCCCTGGTAAAAATCACAAATTTCGTTATGTTCTAAAAAAAAACATATTTGTGGCCTTATTTCATTTTTAAGTTTATACAATTGTAAATAGTGCAAATTATAGCCCGTTACATTAAGTGCATATGTTTACCATTCATAAAAATGGGATAGTATCAAAATTCCTGATTTAAAAATCCCGAAATGTCAAGATGAGGATTATTTTTTAATTCCTGAATTTTGGAATCTCAAAATCCCGCACTTTATAATCCCGAATTTTGAAAACCTAAATTTTAAAATTCCGATATCAAATATCGAATTTAGAAGCTTTAGTGAGCGAAACCGGTGTTTTGTTATACAATAGAGGAGAATATCGTTGGGCCCGGCCGGAAGCCGGCAATGCAGAGAAGGTTCAGTTAGCGGTGCGAGTGTCTGTTATGTCATGGAACAGGAAGCCCTTGCGCCTGGCCGATGACCGGCATTAGTTAGTGATGTCGGTGTTTGTTATACCATAGAAGAGAAACCCGTCATGACTTTGAATTAAGCAGGTTCCGAAATAAATACTTTTGTAGACCTTTTTTATACCACTAGCGGTGAATGAGGATATACTCAGTTTGTCATTCCGTGTTAAACTATTTGAATTTTCATCATTGAGATTTCTAAATCGATTTTGCCATGTCCGGCTGTTCAATTATTGAAATCGACTGAAAAAAATGTTTTTGGTTTCAAATTATTTGAGATTGAAAGCCAGCTAAAAATCATACTTCTAAATTTCGTGAAGTATAATCCCATATAAAGCCCACCCTCACAAATCCTTTAAATAAACCTAAAACCATAATATCAGCTTTACTAATATGGTAATCAATAATACCATGTAAAGTTTGATATAAAATCCTCTCCTGAAAATCAATTTAATATGCCTGAAAAAGCGAATCATGATATTTTATTTGAATTAGCTCAAATTAATTATTAATAAGATTTCTCAATGACGTGCTAAATTCCCAATTTTTATGATAAAAAAACACTTAAATTTATTGTTGAGGGAAAGCTGGTTTCTATGCCCATTTCGCTGGTTACTAAGACCAGCTCGTCCAAAGAGTTTAGAACAGCTAAAAATATTATACAAATAAGACTATAAAGTGAATAAGAGTTTTAAACACTCAGTTCTCACTTGTAACAATATCAAAACTTTAACAAATTAAGTTTAATAAGGATAGAAAAAAACTGTGACACTGTCAGGCTAGTTTTTTTAAAGCTTCGTTCATTATTCATAAATCTTATAAAAATAAAGAACACTCCTCAAAATATTTTAAGGCTCCCTGGAGGGTATCGATGATTCGGCACAGTCGCAATTGTCACTTTGATTTGTTTATATATATTATTCTTCTCTTATCCGGTATCTTAAGAAAGTATTTAAGATTTCTTTATCGGTTTAGTTTTTAACTAGGAACTCAACTGGGACAAACGACGAATTTTTCAGTTAAAATTCGCTGTGTGAATTCGTCGTATGAAGCACAATAACGACGAACAAATTTCAGGTGTCACAATTAGGAGAGAAAGAGAATTTGTGTGACCATTTAAATCTTTTGTATGCCCAGAAACATGATGCGGTTTTGTGTATGATACACTCTTGGACAAAAACATCTTCATATCGATGATGCCCTAACAGCAGAATCGTGGCATCAATGTTATTACAAATGGCATCAATAAGGCAAAACGAGACATCAATCCAATAACGAACGTTATCATAAAATTTTGTCATATTTTATACGTCATCTATTCTTTGACTATTTTCATGTTTAAAAAAGTAAAATGACAAGCAAAAATTCCCATACCTATTTTTAAAATTATTTAGTTAAATACATCAAATTTTCAAAGAAGAATGATTACGAAAACCATATCGGGCCTGCTGCTGGTGTCTTATAATTGAGAGTTATTCTGTACACAAAGGGCGGAATACAACAAAAGTGAAACAAAAATGTGTAACGGGGTAGTAAATAATAATATTCTCTCACTTTGACTTAAGTCAATCCCAATGACAAACTGTAACTACATTGAGCCTAATGAGTTGTTTCTTTGATGTCACTGAGACATCGCACTAATGACATGTTTTATTAAACTGACTCCGTTTCGTCATTTCTGTGATGCCGAAGTGTCTACCCATTCATGACGTTTTTCAATTTGGACAAGTGATGTTAAGGCTGACATCACAGCGAGGTAGAGTGTCATGAGGTCAAAAATGAAGCCACTTGTCATAGTGTTGATGTCAAAATACATCAGCGTTATCACGCTTTTTTCTGTTAGTGTAGTCACTGGGTACAAAAGTATGCAAAACCAAAAATTATAATATCTAAAAATAAAAATTATCATTTGAGAAAAAAAAATCAGCAAATTACATATTTGCCAAAAAAAAAAATATCAAAACTATTATAAAATCATCGTTCTGGCAACGCTGATTTGTTTGTAATTCGCAGTGTAATATATATAAATAAATCTATTGCAGACTTTGCCGCGTATTTCGGTCGACGCCATGATTGTGTGTATTTTCATATACACAAATATGTTTTATTTTCAGCGACGAATATTCGCGCCATAAAATTCGTCGTTCGTCCCAGTTATGTTTCTAGCATAACCCAACAACGTGGAATTTACTTTATCAAAATATCCACAGTGTATGAAGATTCACATGCAACATACCTGACACACACCGTGTATTGCCATGACCATGGTATGTGTGTTGTCCTAGTACTCTAAGATAAAAGATAACAAATTTATGATTAAGGTCATAATAGTTTGTACACAACAAGACACACGTGTGCAGTTTTAGATACCCAACGAATTTTAAGGTGAATTGTGAATGCTCCTGCCACGCGCAGTTTTATTTCAATGCATTTTCCCTTTTTTATTTTTGTTTTGCTTATGCCACTTAACGTTTATATAACATTTATGCTCATAGGGACTCATGTGGCGTGCTTTACATTTTTTTGTTTAATTAATTACTATCTGCAACACAATACAGTTTTGCATGTGTATACGTGCATCATTCCATATGTTGGCGATGCTAGAAGAAAAGCCGCTGCTACTGCAAAATGTTGCTGCAGCGATGTAATAAAAAAATATCCTTCGTTGCATTTAGTTAAGTAAATAAATAGTTTTTTACGAGTTTCTGTTTTATTTTATTTTTTTTTACGTTGTTTTATGTTTTCCCTTTTCAACCTTATCTCAATCTTCATGAAATTTTTAAACAAAAACAAACATTGAATGGGCTCTTTAAAAATGTTTGATTAATTGTTAATTGGGCTATAAAAAATTAACTTTACAATTGATGTGAGGACAGTATTTGCCAACTGTTATTGAATTTATAGGGAAAAGACACGAGCATTATAAGAGTTTTTTAAGGCTTAGAGGTCGATTTTACCAATGCAAACAAATTCTGCTGAAATAAATGTCATTTTAACTGGATATTTTTAATGTTTTCGGAGAAAAACATTGATGTAAAAGGGAAAATTGTGATCATAAAATACATAAAAAGAGTTGGTGACAATTAATCAAAATGGTAGTTGCCGAGGAACAGCTTAACATTCTAAATATCTGATAAATTTAGTACATTAAAATATTCTATTGTGAAAACACAGCAGATCAAGCCAAAGGCAAAATTTTTAAATTTAAATGGCATTTTAGAAATCGTAATTGTATAAACAAATTATTGAAATTCGTTAGTAGGCGCTTGTATAGTGAACTGAAAAAGTTATTCCTTGGAGTGCATCTGTTATTAAACTTTAAATAGAAAACTTTTTTAAATGGTGGTCTCTTTAAGCTTTCATATATCAAGTGCTCAGATCTGAAGCTTACCAATCTGAAGACAAAAATTTGAAAATATTTTGAGTTGGAATAGGTGAACTTCTATTAATTTTTAGAGCAATTGATTTTGGTTTATTTCTGTTAACTCAGGAACGAAACACTTTATGATTTAGTCCGTTAAAGAACTGTATAGAGTTAAACTTTGCGGTGATTATCACACCAGTTTTGAAATATAAATAAATATATGTATACTATTTTATGACATTGTTCGGTTCAGCTCTGAGCCCTTCATATGTTCTAGGGATGCCAAACGGAAATCCCGGGATTTTTCGGGATTGATAAATCCCGAATCCCGGGATTTATTTTTATGAGTCCCGGGATTTTTAACATATACACTTTTATGTACAAACAAAACAAAATTATTAAAAATTATATTTGAGTTATATTTTTTATTGCAAATAATTCTTATTCTTGAGTTTAATTTTTGTTTTAGGCACACAGCGAGTATTTAAAATTTTTAAATTTTGCTTGATATATGACGACTATTTCTGGATTTTTGTATTTTACCATTATTTTAAGTAGAAACGATATTTGAAGATTCACATTTCAAGCCTTTTTACAATTACGTTTAGCAAATTCAGCTTTGTATTAATTGTTATATATCCAGCAAAAAATAAAAATTATTCACGATCCAATTAAAGTATTATTCAGAAACTAAAGAATAAAAGTTGATACAATTATAACAATTAAGTCGTTATATTGATGAAATAGCTCATATTTCTTCCGGTCCAATAATAATAAAAATTTTTTTATAAATAAACACTTCTGACGTATTCATAAAAAAATTATTTCAACTTGAAATCTGTTTTAAGGAACATTTGTATAAACATTTTGTTTTAAAATAAATTTCAAACGTACTTAAATTATTGATTATGAATCTCGCCCTCACCCTGGAGGTGTACTGCACTGCAATACCACTCAACTAAATTCACATTAAAAATTGAATTGCTGTCAAAAAACCGAAGTTAATTGATCTAGAAAAACTAAGAGATACGTATATTTTTTTTAACTTTTTTCAGAATCTGATCAGTTTGATCATGGGTGAGGCCAGTGTAATAAACATATGTATAAAATAAGTAAATAAAATGTTTTGTTGTTTTAATTTTTAAAAATTTATGTTACGTATATAAAACCTTTTGAAAATTCGAAAATCCCGAAATCCCGAATCCCGTGATTTTAAAAAATCAGTCCCGATTGGCATCCCTAATATGTACATAAGAACTTATAACAAAAAAAGAAAAACACCGTACACCTCTTAAGCCTTCCGGCCCCGCTCCTGAACCGAATGTCAGAAATTTTTTTTTAAAGATTTTCTAAGTTATTAGAGCTAAATTAAAGATTTTTAAAGATATTGGAAGTTGTTTAAAAGCAACTTTGGGCCGTTGAGGCATTGACAAATGAAAACAAACTCTTACATTTTCCTTTATTTATTATTCAAGGATCTAATTTTTTTGGTTGTAAAATCTTTTTTTGCTTGTATTAAAAATCCACATTTTAAACATTTTGATAGGGGTGTTCTCGTCTTGCAGAGCTGGCATCGACGTTCTCCTCCCCAAACCAACCAATGGTCGCTTGCGGCATATCGCTTCGAATTCGGTGGATCATAATTAATTTTTCGGCGCTTGGAATGCGAACTGAATGGCAAAGGGAACGAGGACGATGATGCGGAGCTTACTTCCTCTTGTTCCAAAATATGTGCACTAAGTCGTCCTGTTTTCTTTTGCACTTTAGACGGTGGTACAGCATTTAGCACCGCATTTGCTGTGTTTATTTGAAATTTAATCAACGGCATATGATTTGCGTTCGGCTCGACCATTGCGAAACAAAAGCCGAGAATTGTTTACTCCTGTTCGCAAAGCTCAGTAGAATATATACCATTTGGCTGTGCTATGGTTGATTTTCCATGAGCACCTCAGATAAATCAATCCCTCCCATATGCTTATTTTTTTCTGTTACAATAGCTGAATACATTTTTATTTTTTGTGCTCCAACGCCGTCATGTCGCAATTAGCTCATCTCCAATATACACATTATATACGCTACGATGATGTCAAATACAAATTTTCTTCTTTAGTGCATTTGAGTTCATATCCGGACTCCTGAATATAAATATAAATAAGACTTTTACAACCAATTCAATCAGTTCATTGTCAAAAAACCAATTGAAATACTCTATTGAACTTTTAACCATTTGAATATTTTCCAAAGGAATATCCCTTGTTAGGTCCTTTGCATCAAAGGGTTTTTTCTCCATCGCAATGTCGACAAATCTATTTTTTCAACGACAAAACGCTCAGGAATCCTTGAACACTCTACCAAAGTATGTTCTTGAGAAGCAATAGCTTCCAATAAATCTAACTCGATGTCCTCACCTTTCCCCAAAATTTCCTCCATACCGTTATCCAAAAACTTCCTTCATCATCTTCGCGCTCCTCTTTAGAAGATTCGTCCCAATCAAAATCCAAAACAGCCTCAATGTTCGCTTAACAATGTCCTTTGCTTGGCTTACTCATGAGTCATGACGCCAAGTAAAGCCTTTGTTGCTTATAAGCAACCTCAATAAAGAAAAAATTATAACTTTTCTAAAATGCAACTTTTTAAATTAAATTTTGTTTTTAGAAAAACTGCGTTTTTCTTTTTTTAAATAATATTTTTTTTATATTTTTATACCCTCCACCACCACTGTGGTGAATGAGGGTATACTTAGTTTGTCATTACGTGTGAAACTTTTTTATTATTCATCTAGGACTCCGTAAAATTTATATATTCTGGCTCCTTGAGTAATTCAAAGTCGATTTAGCCATGTCCGTCTGTCTGTCCGTCTGTCCCACTGTTGAAAACACGTTCACTTTCGAAAAACGCAAACGAAAAGAACAAACTTGGTCTCAAATTGCTTGCAGTTATCCTAAGCGGCTTGGAATTTAAATCCAGCAACATCGGTTCACTAGGATCAAAACTATGAATCTAAATGTGGAACCACCACCCTAAAAAAATTGATAATTTTGATACAAAACTAACATAAATGGTGGAATAATGCATGGAATGATATACAATTTTGCACGAATTTGCTTTATACGACTACAACTCATTCTGTTAAATTTCGTGAAGATCGGTCGATAATTGACCATAGGCGACATATAAACCCTTCTCGCGGATAACAGTTTAGTACGCCTAAAACCGCAATAAATAACGCTAGCACACTTAAATTTGGTACGTCAAAGTTTTATAGGACCAGAAATCACCCTCTAAAATTTTTTGAAGATCGGTCCATAATTTACACTAGGCCCATAAAAACCCTACTCCCGGAAAACCGCTTAGTACGCCTAAACCCGTAATAAATAATGATATCCAATTGACGTTACAGTTTTATAGGACTAGAAATCCATCTGCCAAATTTCGTGAAGATTGGTCCATAATTTACCCTATGCCCCATATAAACCCTACTCTAGGAAAACCGTTTATTGCGCCTTAAACCAAATAAAGCCCACTTTGGGACAATAATTAAATTCGCCTAAAACCATAACAGTTATGGATATTACGGTAAAATTTCTTTCAACTTAGATTCATATGGCTAAAAATATCATGCAATTTTGTGAAATTTACTGTTAAGCCTATAACTAGTTACACTGCTGTATTAAAATTTATTCTAATTTAATTTTTGTAATACCAGAAATAAGTCTTCAGAATTTTGGGACGATTGGTCCATAATTTACTATAGGTCAAATACAAATTACCCTCATAAAAATCATTTACGTTCAGCTAAAACTATTAAGAATCATGATATTTTACTCAAGCCAGTTTAAAGTTCTAACAAGAAACGCATAAAATTTACTTATTGTCGGTCAATAATTTAATTCATGTCTAAACCGCAACCAATGTTAATGCTGACGTTGGTTTTTGTGAAGATTATTTAATAATATATATGTATTTATCATATAGAGCCCACTCCTGTCGGTGAGGGTATCAAAGATTCGGCACAGCCGAATATAGCACTCGAACTTGTTATTTTTCTTTTACTCTTTGCGCTACAATTTCGCCACCTGCGTTTCTCTCGACTTCACACTGATTAATGCATCACAACTATGTTGATCGCTACAGTGCCGATAGTTTTTTTTTGTTGTTTTTTGTTCTAAAAACGTTATTCACCGTACTCTATGTGTTCTTTGAGGAATTAAATAAAACGTTGCTTAAAATCAAATTTTTGTCGAACGTAGGTGTCGCCTTTTTGAATTTTTCGTTATATCATTGGCATTTACAGTCAATTCTAACAGTATGATATATCAAAGTTTTTGTCTCGAAAATACCAATGTAAGTATCCCGTTCGAGCTTATATCCACCAGATTTTTGTTTCTACCCCTAATATCAGAAACTTAAGGCTCGCAAAACTCACTAAGCTTTTGCTAACAATTCGATCATTTTAGCAGAAACATGCATACTAATATATGTATAACTAGCGGGCCCGTTGCCTGCTTCGCACGGCAAAACAAAATAAGAAAAGAAACACACTTGCTTTTAATAAAGTTGGTTTTGTTCCCTATTATTCAACTTTTAATTCTAGTTTCTTACAATCTTAGACTATGTATCACTTAAACTATCTTAGAGCTCTTTCGTAGACAACATTTTTGGTTTTGCCATGAGTTGTTGTGTAGATAAAGAGAACTGAAGGATTGCCAACACGTGAGCACGAAACATATAACTGGCCGTGTGAAAAGCAAGGATATTCTAAATCAATTCCGCACAATTCCAACGATTGCCCTTGCGCTTTATTTATTGTAATAGCAAATGCAAGGCATATTGGAAAGTGTAGTCTTTTGAATTCAAAAGGTAAATCTGATGGAATCATTGGAATTCGTGGAATCAATACATCTTCACCTTTAAACTTCCCCTTTAAAATTGTTGCTTCGATCAAATTGTTCATGACCTTTTAAGCCAGCAATAGTCAATGATTGGCCTTGTGCTTTGTTGATGGTAATAGCAAAGGCAAGACGCAAAGGGAATTGGAGCCGCTTGAATTCAAATGGTAAATCGTTGGAATCGGTCATGCCGTTCTCCAGCTATGCGCTTAATAGAAAAAGTGGGCGTAAAGTAGGCGTGGTAAATTTTTCTTTCGATGAAAACTTAAAGTTGATTAATACGAACATTTGAAAGAAAAATTAGTCAACTCGATGGAGCCGTTTTCTGATTTTAGGTAAATCAAAAAACGTGGGCGTAAAAGTGGGCGGGGCAAAATTTTCTTTCCATAAAAACGTAAGTTGGACCATGGCGATCATTTTAAAGAAAAAATCGTTCAAATCGGTCAAGCCGTTCTCAAGTTATGGATTTTGCCACGCCCCTCCGCCCCCAGACCGAAAATTTCAACCAAACTTCATATAAACCATATATGGGCCACTGCCTACGTAGTGTATAAGTTTGGTAATCGCACGACGCGTTTATGATTAGTTCGGCGACATACATATACGGACTTATTTTTATATATATAGATAAAAAATAAGACGATATATATTTGGCTGTTTAAAATTTTATACACCCATTGTCTATATGATGTCACTTATTAAAGTTTTTATAATTATGGTACCTGTTAATGAGTTCCAAGGTACCAAAGTAGCTTCACAAATCTTATGTCTCATAAAAAAGATTTTGGAATGCCAGCTTAGTGGCATTTCCATCCCACTGCTCATGATGAAGGGGCATGTGATTGTATTAGAGCAAACCTCAAAAGAAATGCCGCGAAGTATATCCTCCAGTGCACTCATCAAGATCTCATCAGTGTTGTCAAAACTGTTTGAAGAGAATATGTCAAAACTTAAAAAAATAAAAAAAATCTGCTAAGATCTGCTTTATCGTAAAATGAATAAAATATGCTAAAAATCTGATTAAAATTAAACTTGAAATTTTTAGTAATTTAAGATTGCTAAAAAATATGCAAAATTTTTACAAAAAAAATATAAATCTGCTGAATAAAAAGGAATAAATAATTTTATTTTTCATTTTAAATTTACTTAGAAAATCTGACTTTTTAACAAGTAAAAATATGCGAAAAAAATATGCTTTTGTACAAAGAAATATTATAAAAACCAGTTAGCATATTTTTTTTTTTTAATTCCCCAACTCAAACAATTATTGTAAAGAAACTAAAATAGTGTTTAGTTGCAAAAAGGATCATGAGAAAACATTGAAAACACGGAAGAACAGGTTCGATACTGCGGTAATAATTGATGGCACCGATCAATTCCATGCTTTTATAACGCTTGTAGATGAAAGACTCAAATTGAAAGAGTTTCTGCCTCTACTCATTGTGATTTCTTTCCAAAGCCAGACAAAAAAACCAACAGCTGAACTTAGTAACGCCAAGAAACGATTGGCATAAAAGCAGTAAATAAAGGCGACAAAGAAATAAGGAGGTTGAAAAAGTGGATATTTGAAAATTTACAAAACTTAAACTCGTCATCAGCTAGAATAAATGCAGTGTAACAATTCTTATAATGTCAATTGAATAAATTTTATTAAATTTTTTATCTTTGCGTTTGTCTTATTATAATTACATTTTAATTTAATTATTATTAAAAATAAATAAAAAAAATTTAATTTTTCGATATTTCTATAGAAAACCTCTTATATGCCCTTTGCCGTGATGCAATAGTAACAGAAAGTTCCATAAATACCGCTCTTTAGATATAAATAAATTTACCTTGTGCCACGCCCACTTGTCCAACTCCGACAACATTTTGTCGAATGCTGTGAATTTCTAACCAAGATTTTTGTATTTTGTATTTAATAAGAATATGAGTTTCTAATATTTACAAGACATAATATCTTATTGTTTAAAGTATAAAAATCAGACAAGTTACATAATGTGATTAATAAATCGTAACTGCCGTATTCATAAAAAATAAAATAGATTTCAAACGTATTTTAAAACTAAATTGACATACAAATTTTTCTAAAAACAGATTTCATATCCATTTTAGTTTTTTGTGAATACGGCAGTAAATGTTTAAAAAAATTAAACAATTTAGAAATATAATAATAAAAAAAAATATAAGTTAATCAAGGACGATTCCTTGATTTAAAAAAAGTACGGTCAGGCCGCCCAAGGGGCCTGACCGGATGTGTACTCACACGACAAAAGTAAAAGAAAATTCCGGTTTGAAATTAATTGACTTTATTTGACAACAGCTAGAATTGAATTGAATTCATGGAGCCTAAACAATTAATAAAGAACTTAGATTTAATTAATAAAAATGCTTATTCTAACTTAAATTAATGGGAACGGATGAACAGCTATATTCCCATGATTTTGCAATGCAAGCGTAAACAGGGTTTCGCCTTACAACACACTTATCCACAATAATTGCCTAGTTGCAATTTATAGTATGCGCGTGTACAAGTTGGGTCGTTGACTCACTTATGTTGGTTGAGGTGTAGTGTGTTAACTCCCCCCTCCTTAAAAATCAGCGTCCCGCTGATCAATTTGCAACAGGTTTGGTATGATCTGTAGTGTTCAAGGCTGGCATGGTAATACGACCGAATATTTTCTTCCAGATCACGACTAAGATAAATACTATAGCAACAATACACAAGAAGGTTGCAGCATTTGACCCAAGAGATAGGTTTACATGACGCACCAAACTTTGAATGTGCTTGATATTCCTTTCGTGGAGCTCGTGCAGAAGGTTAGTATCAAGTTTGCGTGTTTCTTCATACACATTAGTTAATAGCGGAGGAAGCGCCTTTAGGCTCGTGATTCTTTTATTTGTAAAATTCCTCTTACCGATCACAACTGTTTCGTTAAAAATCCTTATGAGGTTTGTGCCATTTATGGTTACAGTGTTCTCCTTAGAAGAAACATTTCCTTCGAAATTAGTGACGTATATGAGATCATCTTCTAATAGTTCTATCGTAGTTTCTTCATTTGAACGGAATGTACAATTCGCGGTGATTCCTCTTAAAATTCTCGACAAACAATCTTCTTCTTGTAGCTTTTCTAGTTGTTCTGATGAACAAATTGTGACATCGTTAAGTGATGAGCAGTGATCCCTAATACCATAAATTTGCTCGTGGTTAAGGAGAACCGTATTGAATTTTAAATCAAGCTGGCGATTAAGAGATACGGCAGCTCTAAGGAGAATTTTGTTGTACCTAACAGAATCTACCTTAGGTATTGATATAACATATAGTAGTGACGTCCCGTTAGAGAATATACTTGGTTTCCCATATTCTATTGCCTCGATCTCATTATTGTAGGGGAGCGATTCAACTTCAGAAACAATCTGATGAATTTCTTCCATATTTAATAAATTAGTATTCACAATGCCTCCTTTAGCAAGTTGACAAGCCCGTACAATTTCTCCAATGTCCTCTTTGATTGCTATTATTTGGTTTAAAGATTCGCGGCCGATTTCTTTTGATTCCGACGCTACTACTTTGTTATTAAATCGGTCGATAAGGTCGTTCATTTTTCGCACTAGCTCATTTGTTGTGGCAAACAAATCTTTATTCACAACGTATTGTTGCTGGTTATTTTCTATTAGTTTCTGTTGGCTGTCCAACACCTTCTTCCAGTCAGTCGCATCCGGGTTACCGGCTATCCATTTCCATGCAGATCTCTTATGCCTTACGATTCCTTTTATTGTGGTTATTCGGTCGTATGCCTTTTTTAGCTGATACCTGAACATCTCTGTGCCTTCTTCATTTTTGGTAGTGGCCATGAATACGTCTGCGGTTGTTCGAAGCATCTCCTCGAATTTTTCCAGTTGGATCACATGTACGATGTTCAGATGCCCGTTAATAAGCCATCCCTCTCCGGCTTTAATGAATGAAAATAAGATATAAATTGGCAAAAAAAAAAAAATTATACTTAATTTGTAATTAATAAGTTTTTTCTTGGTTTTGGTTAAATGTTTTAATATAAGTTTTGAAATTGGGAAACAATTTTTATAGAATTTTGTTAACAATAATTTCCAAATTCAAATTTTTCCTCTTTTCTCTTAGAAAAATTAAAATTTTCAAATGAGGAAATCAATATATTTATTACTTTAGCTTTAGACCTGGTTAGGTTTGTGCTTAATGTTCTAAGATTTCCGGGGTAACTGCAAGGGTTAATATTTTTATGTTTTTACATTTTTGATCTGTGCCTTGTGGTATTTTCTCCCTGTTGAAGTGCAAATAGTAACTCTATTATTAGTAGATATTTTGTGCCGTTTGTATGGAGGTTTGTGCTTCGGCTTAATTTGCCTATCCCTAATAAAAACATCCTGATTCTCACTAAGTTCGACCGGATCGGACTTATTTCTATTTATTCGATCGTTCACCGTCTTCTGATTATATTCGATAAGGCCGCGAATGTCTTCATTGACCTGATCGCGAAAATTTATCAACCGCTGATAATTAAACCGTTGAGATCTGTTGAAAAAAATATCTGACGGTTTCTTCTTAGTTACCGAGTGTATCGTGTTATTATAACGATCTACCGCGAGATTAATTAATTCTTTTGGACCAAGATTTTTTATATCCCTCGACAAACACCTATATATCTCAATAAGAGTTGAATGAAATCTTTCCACCTGTCCATTTACCTCACTCCTCTGTACGGGTGTAAAATATATTTCTATGTTAAGTGATCTTATAAAATTTAAAATAATTGGGCTAAAAAATCCCCTTTCATTGTCCGACACGATCATTCGAGGCACAGTGAAATAATGCAAAACCTTTGAAAGTCTATTTCTGAGATGAATAGCTGATCGATTCTTTATGTGGAAAAGCTTAGCAAATTTAGAAAACTTGTCGATGCAACTGATAAACTTCAACCCCTGAATTTCAAAGATGTCAATATGTAGAATTTCGCATGGATAACTAGGAACAGGGGTTGGCTGAAGTTTAGGTTTACTTGGGTGTCTGTCATATTTATTCAGCTTACAAACTTCGCAGTTCCTTGTGTACTGTTTGACCAGACTTCCCATGCGAGGAAAGTAAAATTGTTCTAAGATCTGTTGCCCATTCTCCCTCGGATTGCGGTGAGCTCGTTTATACTCATTTTCAATTATGCTACAGATCCTCTCAGGGTCGCTTATATCCTGTACTAATCGCTGAGTAATCCTCATCTTATAAGAAATGAAGTGAGCCAAATAGACTTCGTTTAATAGTTGGATAAAGCATTCAGGTATCTTGATACCATTAATGCAGTTTGGATTTAAACACCTTTTGAGTGTTTCCGAAAGTGTTTCTGAAGTTATCTGTTCAATGTTCGCATGGTGTCTATTAAAACCAGGATGTGGCTGTATGCTACTGCGTAGTTCCTTGCCCTGCTTGATTACTATCTGGTTCCTAAAGACGTTCAGAGGAGCCTCGACATGAGGGATCAGGTCACTACCATCCTGATCAGCACTGTGTACCGTAGCGTCAGACTGAAATGATCTTTCTTCTAAACCCTCGACCGCCGTTATGGTTTCAGAGCCAATTTCAGACGCTGTTACCGTGCTAGCATCGCTAGGAGTATCAATATGGTTCAAATTGGAACCCAGTCTTGAAAGCGCGTCAGCCACTACATTGGACTTGCCAGGTTTATATATGAGTTCATAGTTGTATTCCTCTATTCTAGCCTTCCATCTTTTTAATTTAGCGTTATGGTTCTGATTACCAAGCGCGTAAGTTAGCGGTTGGTGATCGGTGAATATTTTAATTTTCTTCGCACCGTAAAGATAAGAGCGCAAGTTGTCTAGAGCCCAGACGATGGCCAACATCTCCTTCTCATTTGTTGCATAATTTTCTTCAGTTTTACTCAAAGAACGGGAGATATATGCTATTGGTCTATCGACATTCATATGGTCCTGAGACAAGACTGCACCAATTGCATAATTAGAAGCATCGGTAGTCAGTATAAATGGCTGATCAAAGTCAGGGAATGCTAGAACTTCAGATGACATTAACAAAGTTTTTAATTCATTAAAAGCTTGCAATGCCTCTTCAGTTAGAGTGATAAAAACCTTCCTGGACATATTCGCTTTAATTTGTGCGTTCTCCCCTCTCGTGAGATTCGTCAATGGCTTGGCGACCTTCGCGTAATCTTTAATAAATTTCCTATAATATGATGTCATACCTAGAAAACTTTTCAGGTCCTTAAGTGTTGAAGGAGGAGCTAACTTCTGGATGGCTTCCACCTTACCTGGGTCAGCTCGTATTCCATCACCGGAGACTATATACCCTAAGAATGATACCTCCGTTTTTAGGAACTGAGTTTTCTCCAGATTAACCCTGAGCCCTGAAGCTAACAATTTCTCAAAGAGCGAATTTCTCCAGAAGATTTCCTAGTTTGTATGTCACCTCCTCAGGCATGTTTTGAGTAATATTATTAACCTCCTGCGAAAATTTCTCCCTGAGTGGAATGACCATACCGGATTTAATGGTTAGTGTATCGTTCTTCCTATCAATAATGGCTTGCATCTCTTTAAGAGTGTCGTCCCCAATAATTCCGTCGAAAGATTTTAGTTTAGGCAACACGTAAAATGTTACTATGGTATCTACTCCCGCTGATTCGAAAAATTTGCCATTAACTTTTTGACTAATGATAATATTTCCCGCCGCTGTCCTTACAGAGAAAGGTTTAAGGAGCGGTATAGCGCTACCACAAATGTGAGACCCTATAAAATTCTTGTTGGCTCCCGTATCAACTAGAAACTTTAGTAGCGCCCCGTTAGTTTTGTATTCTATATATGGTACGCTTGAAGGGAGGCCTCTGACATAAAATTTATCTCAGCGTCCTCAGCGTTGTCACTTTCGACACCGACGGATTGTACAGGAACATGGTCCTGACTTAAAGAGGGTTCTAACCAATGTTGTTGTTCATAATTATACTCAGGTGCGTTTTTACGTTCCGTATAGGTGTGAAACAATCTTTGCTGTTTAAAGGGATTAGTTACGTTTTCTGATTTCGCATTTCTCTTAAATGTACCTGGCCTGTTCATATAATTTACTCTTTTTGACCTAATGGATTGGTCAACCTCCATTTTCTCTTGAGGTTTGGGAGCATAAGGTCTTGATGGAGCATCCTGTTGTTTTGGAGAATATTTCCACTGCCCGAAATTGCCATTTCTATTAGGAATAAAAGGTCTAGGCGGAACCTGAGGTATTATTTCCCTTCGAGACATCGTATTAATTCGAACGCTAATCTGATTCCGAATATACGGGTGAAGAGTCGTACTCCTCAAATTGAGGTTTTGCATCTCCATGCACATTGCGTATGCCTCTGGAAGGGTTTTTGGCCTTTGAATAATCAGAAGCCTGGACAGATCACCGTTCAGGCCTCGAACAAAAACATCTAGAGCTCGGTTCCTATACGTTTCGACCAGTACGTCCACAGTCTCTTTAGAGTAATTTTCCGTTTTTATCTTATTGATAATCAAAGAAAATGGATGATTCACTGCCGCATAGAACTCATCCACCTTAGATCCCTTCTGAAGCAATTGATTTAGCTGATGCTCGAGAGTTCTAATATCTCTCTTGTCGGCATAATGAAGCGATAAGAACTCCTTAATTTTTGTCCAGTCATTATCAAAGATATTATAAGAGACTAAGGCAGAATCTGCGTCCCCCTAACTTTCTGTCTAATACTCTGCAGTATTGCCCTATATATTGGCTTATTCCTAACAATTTCATAGTCGCTAAGGATCGCCTCAACGCTATGTATCCACGACACATATTGTGTGGGATTCCCGTCAAACACCTGCAATTCCTTTACGCAGTCCGGAAGCCTGCTTAATTCTCGGAGTTCTAATTCACTCCTAGGAGGACGAGGTGGTTCAACTTGGCTAGTTTCCGTGGAGGAGGAGCCAGTTTTGCTTTCAAGAAACCTTATCTTAGCTTCCATGGTCTTCATCTGATTAACGGTCGCGTTTAAAGCTCCTGTCATTTCCATTACGGTTTTTTTTAGTTCCTCCATTTTTTTGGTACGACAAATTAAGTGAAACAACCTCAACAAACAGATCCCAAAATATTAATCTTTCTTTTTTGTCAACTAGCAATAATACCTTTTGTCTAGCAAAAATAAGGGAGTTACCACGCAAAATATTGAAAGTTAAATTTAAAATGGAAAACAAAACCTTGCACTTACCCTTGAAATTATCCAATTCTAGGCTGTATTTTTAATATCAGTTAATTATTTAGTATTTTTTATCGTACGTTACAATCGTCGCAACCGCGTACATGTGATCAGATTTCTAAAACGATAAAATTTTATTCACGTTTTATTATTTAATTTTATTTAATTCTTTTTATTTTTTTTTTATTATATCTTGGCTCACGACCTTTAACATTTTTATATATTACTTTTATATATTTTATTTAATTTTTAAATTGGGATATTTATTTATTTATTAAAAAAGGAAATGCACATTTAAACTTCATACGTGTTTTAAATTTATTCAAGAATATATTTTTTATAAATTTTCCAAAAATTTCTTTATATTCAGACACCACACGTGATTTTTTATAAATTGTAGGGAATTCAGGTGGAAAAATTTAATTTTTTCCGATTTTTTAAAATTTTTGCTTTTGTATTGTGCTGTTAATTTTTTTTATTATTATTATATGTATTTTGTTATAATCTTTTGAGTGGAGGATCGCATGGTCCTGTTTCGACGGCAGATGCCGACGTACTGAGGTACGATTGGTCTCACCCTGTGAATCCACCAACCGTCATCCCCAATTACCAGGTAAAAAGTATGACTAAGTTCCCATCAAGTAGTGCAGGTTCTAATGTTAACTACAACTAACAGGATTTCTACTAAGTAGCGCAGGATCTTACGTTTACTACGACTTGTAGAAGAAGCCATCTTTAACCTTCTGTAATCTCATTATAATGAAAAGGATGTTTTGAAGGAGAATTTCACATTTTCCCAAAGATTAATTATTACTATTTCATTTGTGGCAATTAGTTTTCTTTTTAGGCGCTGGCGAGCTCGGAGTTCGAGGTCGCACCACGCTGAAACCATCGGGGCATCATATTAGTCATGTTTTTATAATAGCACAATACTCACCTGAATAACCTTATGTACTAAACAAGAACAATTTTTAATTAATTTATTTTTCCTTTCACTTTTTTATTTTTTTATAACTTTTATATCATATTGTGGAATTCATTTAATGAAACTATTACGCACTCAATTTATTGTATTATTTCATATATTTCGTTATGGTCCTTAAGGATGGAGGATCGTTTTGTCCGGTTTCGAACGGTGATCACCGACGTACTAAGGAACGATTTATCTCACCACGCGACTTTTCCAACTTTTTATTAAGCGAAAGGGGAATGCTCCATCCGTACTAAGTAGTGTAGGTTCTTAAGTTTACTACAACTTGTAAGGATTTTTGAGCCTATTTTCGCCCTTCGCAACATCACTAGTTGATGATAGGGAAATCTACGCGTTTTTCAAAAAGGACTAATATTATTAGATTATTAAGGTGACATTTTAAATTTTTTACGTACTGGAGTGCCTGGAGTTCAGGATCGCAGTACGCTGAAATCGGTTTAGGATTCCATATTGGTCACTTTCACATTTTTATAGCACGATAGATTTCTTAACTTCCACACTTATTAAACATTTTAATTTCACCGTTCTTTAGTGATTTTTTCCTTTTTAAATAAAATATCATAATTTTCTTCTTATTATTTTTTTTAAAAAAGATTTTAAAATATCATAATTTTCTTTTTATTATTTTTTTTAAAAAAGATTTTTCTTTTTTGTTACAGGATTTTTTATCCTTATTCACAACCAATTGATTCTTTTATTTTTTTAAATTATTTCACTTTCGCGAGCCAAGATATATTTTTTATTAAGGACCCGGCACGTCCTTTATTCCGACTGGCCGGTCCCTGCTCGGGCGCCAGTAAATCAAGGACGATTCCTTGATTTAAAAAAAGTACGGTCAGGCCGCCCAAGGGGCCTGACCGGATGTGTACTCACACGACAAAAGTAAAAGAAAATTCCGGTTTGAAATTAATTGACTTTATTTGACAACAGCTAGAATTGAATTGAATTCATGAAGCGTAAACAATTAATAAAGAACTTAGATTTAATTAATAAAAATGCTTATTCTAACTTAAATAAATGGGAACGGATGAACAGCTATATTCCCATGATTTTGCAATGCAAGCGTAAACAGGGTTTCGCCTTACAACACACTTATCCACAATAATTGCCTAGTTGCAATTTATAGTATGCGCGTGTACAAGTTGGGTCGTTGACTCACTTATGTTGGTTGAGGTGTAGTGTGTTAACTTATATGAAAATAATAAGAAAAACAATACAAAATAAAACAAGTTAGAGTGCTATATTCGGCTGTGCCGAATCTTTGATTCCCTCCACCGACAGGAGTGGGCTCTATATGATAAATACATATATATTATTAATTAAGCTTCACAAAAACGAACGTCAGCATAAAAATTGGTTGCGGTTTAGACCTGAATTAAATTATTGACCGACAATAAGAAAATGTTATTCGTTTCTTGTAAGAACTTTGAAATGGCTTGAGTAAAATATCATGATTCTTAAAAGTTTTTTGTATTGGACCTATGGTAAATTATGGACAAATCATGCCAAAATTCTGAAGACTGATTTCTGGTATTACAAAAAATAAATTAGAATAAATTTCAATACAGCAGTGAAATTAGTTTTAGCGTTAACAGTAAATTTCACAAACTTGCATGATAGTTTTTCTTGCCATATGAATTTAAGTAAAAAATTTCACCGCAATATCTATAAATCCCAAAGTGGGCTTTATTTGGTTTTAGGCGCAATAAACTATTTTCCGAGAGTAGGGTTTATATGGGGCATATGGTAAATTATGGACAAATCTTTACGAAATTTGGCAGTGTGATTTCTCGTCCTATAAAACTGTGTCGTACCAAATTTAAGTATGCTGACGTCATTTATTGCGGTTTTAGGCGTACTAAACTGTTTTCTGGGAGTAGGGTTTATATGGGGCCTATTGTAAATTGTGGACCGATCTTCAAAAAATTTTACAGTGCGATTTCTGGTCCTATAAAACTGTGACGTACTAAATTTTAATATGATAGCGTTATTTTTTCGGTTTTAGGCGTACTAAACTGTTTTCCGGGAGTAGGGTTTATATGGGACCTAGTGTAAATTATGGACCGATCTTCAAAAAAAATTTTACAGTGTGATTTGACGTATTTTAAAACTGTGACGTACCAAATTTAAGTATGCTAGCGTTATTTATTGCGGTTTTAGGCGTACTAAACTGTTTTCCGCGAGAAGGGTTTATATGGGGCCTATGGTAAATTATGGACCGCTCTTCACGAAATTTGACAGTATGATTTGCAGTTGTATAAAGCGAATTCGTGCAAAATTTTATGTCATTCCGTGCATTATTCCACCATTTATGTTACTTTTTGTATCAAAACTAACAATTTTTTTTGGGTAGTGGTTCCACATTTTGATTCATAGTTCTGATCCTACTAAACCGATGTTGCTGGATTTTAATCCCAAACTGCTTAGGATAACTACAAGCAATTTGAGACCAAGTTTGTTCTTTTCTTTTGCGTTTTTCGAAAGTGAGCGTGTTTTCAACAGACGGACAGACAGACGGACATGGCTAAATCGACTTAGAATTACTCAAGGACCCAGAATATATATACTTTATGGGGTCTTAGATGTATAATAAAAAAGTTTCACACGGAATGACAAACTTAGTATACCCTCATTCACCACAGTGGTGGTGGAGGGTATAACAAAAAAAAAAAAACTACATTAATAATATTTGTTTAAAATCGTGTTAAAAGTTTAAAAGATTGAAAAAGTTACAGTACATTACCATTAGAGTTTTTTTATTCCCGGACTTTTTGGATTCCCGGGAAAGCGGGAAATAAATATCAAATTCCCGGGATCCCGGGATTCCCGCCCAAATTTTTTTATTTATATATTTACTTATTTCTCCAATGAAACTTATATTTCTTACTGACTATTACGCTTAAAATAATTAAATCTAGTATCCATTATATAACAAAAACGTAAAAAATTTAAGATTAAAGTAATTTTAAGATACTTAAGAGGTTATTTTGATGCCAATAGGATCATAGAAATCAATATACGTACATATATATGTACATTTTCAAATTCAGGGCTCATTTGCATAATTAGAATGAAAGTATTAAAGTCTTAGTGCAATAAAATTTCTGAAAGAGCGATTAGGAACTGCAAGCACAACATTACGAAATAGGTATTTTAAAACAATTTTACCGTTTAACAAATTCAGCAGGAAGGAGAAATTTTGTTTAGCAGTGGTGTATGAAGGTGTTTGTCATTCCATGTGAATCTTTTTTTAATATTATTGAATCCTTCATTAATTCTGAGCCGATTTAGTCTTCTGGGTGTCAAATTGTTTCTAAATCTTCTAGACTGTTTGGGAGTGAATTCCAGCCGAATCGCTTCAGCAGGGAAAGAGTTATGCACCCAAATCGTCGGCTGATAATTTAATTGTCGTATGTGGATTCCGATAGTTTCGAGTAAATTGAGTTTGAACACATCTAATTTGAAAATTGCTTCAGCCTATACCACATATGACAAACTCAACACTCCATATCTCGAAAAGCGTATGAGGTATCGAAAAACTGATTACGTCAAATGAAAGATCAGGTCGGAAAACCTAAGGAATCGATCATAACTCAAAACCGCAAAAAATCCACATACGACATTTAAATTATCAACCGACGAAATGTGGAACTACCTCCCTAACAACTCCACAAAAACTAACATAAATTTGACATTAAATTTCCACAAATTCGTTTTATAAGCCACCAAATTTCCTGAATGTCGGTCCAAAATTTACCTACGGCTCCATGTTTAGACCAATCTTGTAAATCATGTAAGTATGGCTAAAAGCCTAACGAATACTGCTTTTGTTGGCCAATTTAGCATATTCTACTTTCATAAGAATCAAAATTACTTGAAATGCTGCATATAAAGCACAATCTAGGAAAAGACTTAACTACGCCCTAAGCCGCAAGACCTTATAATATTATTGTAAAATTTACACTTCAGTGTGCTAAGACAAGAAATAAAATTTCGTGAAGATAGGCCTTTAATTATCATAGGCCCTATACAAAGCCCATACTTAAAAATGAGCTTAATACGCCTTAAACTGTAGTAGATTTAAATATTGTGGTAAAATTCAGTTGGATTAAACTACTAAAGGCACTAGTCCGACATAGATTTACTAAAGTATTAAAAAAGATGTTCTACAAAACAACAAACTCTAATTACCATACAACTGCCAGAGTAAATTTTTAAATTTAGTTGTGTTGATTGCACGTTGCAAATAAGCAGCGAGTTGGTTCCAGAGACGAATTGTGAATATATAAAATCTGCTTTTCAGATGCCGTATCATTATGCCGATATTGGATGATGCCGTTACCTCTCGATGATCTAGTGAACTGTAATCGGTCAAAAAGGTGTTTGTACCTAATTTGGAAACTTTGGCTCTTGAATGTCTTTGTGTGGGCATGCCACGCCCACTTGGCCCGTCTCGCCTACATTTGATCGGATGTTGTGTTTTGATAACGAAGATACGTGCGCCTAATTTGTAAACTTTTTGCTCCTGCCGTTCTCCAGATATATATAAAAATAGAGTAATAAAACAACCAAAAAGGATTTTGTGGTAAAATTAGAGGCTGTCGTGGTTTTTTGCTCATATCTCAGCCATTTGTGTACCAATCAATAGAAAACGGACAGACAAACGGACATCGGTAAATCAACTTCTCTACTTATATAATCTGCTGACATAACTAATGCAAAATTATTTACAAATGGCGATAACAAAATATTATTAGAGTAAAGATATTTTGTTTGCATCTTAAACATATTATGAGTACACGTATAGAAAGTTATCATGTTATGGCTATAAAATATCATTAAATGAGGAATATAATATGTTTTCCAAGTTATCATTTTTTAGTTGTAATAGAAATGATTATTTTTCAGTGAATCATACTTAAATTTATAATTGCGATAAACATTGACGTGTTTACATAAACTATAATATTGTTGATTTTAATTAAGAATAACAATATTTTATGTACGAAAACAATATATTGCTACAATAAACATAGTGTAGTTGCCGTAACCCTACCCAACCACATTTTTTCTCTGCGTGTACTAGTAAAACTCTTTTTCTCCCCCTTTTCAACAAAGTTTTTTTGCGAAACAATTTTAACTGTCAATTTAAATCTAATTTTGTTATAATAAGTTTAATCTTACATAAATTTAGTAAATCTTTTTTAACAAATTTAATTTTAACACACTATTACACATTTGTAATTGCCATGTTTATATCAAGGATCTGTGGAGCCTTTGGAGGGGTGGGAGACAACTTATTTATGTAAATCAAATATTGGTCTTTGCTACGAGTATCTCTCCCTCTGTCCTCTTTGGTTAACCACTATTTGCACATTTTGCACATAAATAACAACAAAATGTGCAAACATTGATTATTATCAAGGAAATAATTTCTTTAATTTCTCCCTTCTTCATTCTTTTGTGAAAAAATTAGTGTGTAAGTGTATGTGTGTGTGTTTGTGTGTGTGTGCGTGTTTTGAAATCTTGAATCTTTGAATTGAAACATTAACACTGACTAACCAACATTTTGTTGTTGTTCAACATGATAAACTACTTTTCTGTTTAATAATTCTACAAAACTAAAAACGAATATTCAAATAGAAAATCTAAAGGAAAACAAGACCAGAGAAGAAATGTTTGTTTATTTATTTGTTTGACCCAGATTTTAGGCAAAACGGACACATTTCCACACAATTACATACATAAACATGAAATATGTGTGCAAGTGTGTGAATGCGAGTATGCAGTTTAAAGCCGAAGGACCACAAATGTAAATACAAATACAAATTATATAAATGAAAGTAGATAAAAAAAAGAAAAAATATTTATGTTTACAAAAAAAAGCCTATCAAAAAGAAAGCAACAACAACAGCTAAAGCAAAAATGTAACAAAAATAAAAACTAAATCTTCTGAATTAGTGATGTGACAGCAACAGAACAACAGTCAACAAACAGAAATTTATATGAAACATGTTCAAGTTTGTTGTTTTTGTTTGTACTATTGCTTCAACAACTGCTGAATACATTGACTACTCTCTCTTACTCAACTCAATTGCCGCTGACATAGATTAATGGACCAAAATGAAACTGTAACTTAAGTTGCACTTACCACAACCAAACAAAACGTTCCAAGAATACAGCATAGAAATTTCAGAGCTTCAAATAATCATATCGTATAGTATTTAAAATTTCAAGTAAATTTTTTGACAGCTACAACTTAAGAGAAGTGCTGTTCAGGCAGAAATATTGTTTAAAGCCAGTTTACACTATCACACAAGTCTCTCGTATTCCATAATACTTTCTGATATAGAAATCTAATGGGCTTTGTTGCTTCTGGTTAAAAATCTAATTTAGCATTACAGTTTGTATTCACACTATAGCTTCTAATCGGGAAATCCCGTTCAGGCAGAAATATTGCTTCAGTCCAGCTTACACTATCACACAAGTTTTCCGCATTCCACAATACTTTCTGATATAGAAATCTAATGGGCTTTGTTGCTTCTGTTAAAAAATACAATTTAGCATTACAGTTTGTATTCACACTAGGACTTCCAATCGGGAAATCCCGATCCCGGGATTTTCGGGATTAGGGAAATCCTGAATCTCGGGATTTCTGATTTTTAATCCCGCAATTTTCGTGATCCATATTTTTTTACTATTTTTATAATTTAACATTTTTTTCAATATTTTTGTAAAGTGGACTTTTTATATGTGGATTTGTTAACAAAAAAAATTTTTTGATTCACCATGTTGTTTAAAAATAAATATGCCATAACAAAAACTATAATTTATTTCATTTGAGAAAAAAATAATTACAATAAAATTTTTAAATAACAGAAAGTGTCTTGTGTACAAAAAATATCCATTAAATAAAACGATTTTTATATAATTAAATTATACATTTTGTGGAACACAAATCAAAAAAAATCCGACAAAAGTTTCGTCAGATACAACATTGGATGCTTTAATATGCCTAAGAAGAATCTTCAAATCATGAGGTGTATTCTTCTCAACTAAGTATTAAATATACGATTTTTAAAATTTTAAACTACATCATTTCCAATTGTACTTTAAAGTTTTCCAAATGTATTTTAAAATTTTTCATATGTATTTCAAAGATTTTAAAATTTACTTTAAAATCGCCCATATATTTTTTAAAATTATCCAAATGGATTTTAATATTTGGCCAATTGTTTTTAAAATTTTCCATTTTTTTTTTTTTTTTTTTGAAATTGTCCAAATGTTTTCTTGTACACAATTTTTTAAAATACATTTGGAAAATTTTAAAGGACTATATTTAAATAATATATTTAAATAATTTTGAAATACATTTGGATAGTTTTAAAATACATTTGGAAATGGTGTATTTTTTCAAATATGGATAAAAATAATATTTCTATGCGATTATTTTTTTTTTTGTTTTACGTTTTTTATTACATGATTTTTATGAATTGTGATAAATTAATAATTTAAATTTGATTTGCTTATATTTTTTTCCAAATAAATAATATATGTTCATGAAATACTCGTATGTATTTTAAAAATTAAAAATTAGAAAATTAAGTTGTTTTTAATATAGTTAAAAAAGTTTTTATATATTGGAAATAATAAGAAAGAATACCGAAAAATTTCTAATAATCCCGGGATTCAAAATATCCCGCAAATCCCGAGATCCCGAATTATTTCCTTTAATCCCGAATCCCAGGATTCAGAAAAACCAATCCTAATTGGAAGCCCCTATTCACACTAGCAGACATGAATATGCTTTTGATTAAATGAAACCCTGATCAAATAAATAGTATTATTGTTTCGAAAAATTGCAAAAAACGATGACGTAAACTTGCCATTTTCATAACGCATTGCATTCACACTATCGCACTTTTACATATTACTTGTATAATTACGAAGAATAATAGTGTAAACTAGGCTTTAGAAGCTATTCTTAGAAGTAGATCTAGAGGTGAGCGATATTTATGTACCTGTGATTTAATTACTGTTACTAAAAAAATCACAAATCACAGTTGTGACCAACTTTTTCAAGTAACAGGTTCTTGCTAAGTCGTTCTTTTCGTTTTCGTTACATACACAAATTTATGATATTTCACTGTTTGTGTGGGTAATAGTGCTGAAAATAATATTGGACTACATGATCCATTTTAGATAATATGGACTACTTAAAACATGGTCCGATGTAATGCAATCATGGGCCATGCCATTGTTAAAAAAGAGTTTGATGTTAAACGACATGTCTTCGCTTTTAAACGACATGTTTTCGCCTTTAAGTGATTTTAAAGCCAATCATCTTGAGAATACCATGGAGTAGTTTCAAAACTAATCCACTGAGAGTATGTAAATATGAACATGGAGTTATTTTAAGACTACTCCGTTGTAATGCCGAGGTGGGTTATGTGGTCCAGCCCTAGGACATCGTAATGTTAAATATACCATGTTTTTCAATTCATTTGGGTTAGCTTTAGACAAGTCCTAGTCCCTTATGGGCTATATTTTGCATGGGTGTATGGACTAGCCGTATTATTTGCAAGGTGCATTTTTTGAATTCAATAACGAATAAAGTTGTTGTCCCTTTTGTTTTCTCTTCTATCTTATTAGTATTTCTTTTTAAAAGTCAAAGTTTATTACTTCAAGTATGTATGTATATGCAAGTAAACTGATGATCATTAATGTTGCCTTCTCTCTTTGCCAAATTCCATATAAAAAACAGCTCCGTCGAAACACACATACTATGATATTTGCATTTGCTGTAAACAGCGTTGAAAGCTCTTACAACTCGTTGTTGTTTCACTGCAAAGAACTTACAAAAGCTCTTTTGTGAAAACTCGCGCATTGTGTATATGGCTTGGACGCAATTATGATATAAAAAAACTGACAAGCCGTGATCACAATCACAGTTTTAAGGAGCAGTGATTTTTAAATTACGTTCACTTATCACGTTGTTCCTTCATTATCACGGGATCCCTCATCTGTACTACATTCCATTGCAAGCTTCAGTTTAAAAGCAACAGAAGGAACAAAAACATTCAGGAGCAAGCCAAACTTTTTATGATCTGCCTCCCCTTAGTTTGATTTAAAATTACAGCGACTAAGTTACCACTACCAAGTCACCTGAAGCGTCCCCGGTAAGAATAAAGTGGGGAACAGAATAGTCGCTGTAGTACAACGTTACGAATAGCGCTGCAAGATGTAAAAAGTTAAAAATGGCCGTTTCAAAGCAGTGTCAACAGAAAACGTAGTTGTAGTAGTCGTTGCAGTTGAAGATGAAGCGCAAAGTTCGAAATTTTGAACTTTGTTGCGCTACAGAGCATTCGTCAGCTTCAGCTACTACTACAACTACTTTATTCTGTTCCAGGCCTTAGTTCACAACGTACCAGATTAGAATGTAGTCAGCAGAGTTATAGAGAGATCAGCCAAATTCCACTAAGAAATTCTTCAAAGAGATTAGCGATATAAGCAGATCAGCTTATTTCAAGCACCTAACAATTAAGAACATATTTGTTTCACCAACGGTACAGGCAGAACGTTAAGAGGTAAATTCTTTATTTCATTTTCTGGTATTACCTAAGCCGTGGAAATCAGGTGCAGTCAATACCTTCAATAAGACAAAAAATCCAATATTGGCAGATTTCAGGAGATCTTTATCTCCTGCGATCAGTTACCTACGGTGCCAGGGCACATGACTTACTATTGGTTAAGTTTAGTATGGTTCTTGAAGGAAATGGCTTATGTCTTTCAGGAAGATTGGATTTGCGCAAGTTTTGCTCTCCATTTAAACGATACTTTCGGGAATCACGTGGTTGTTATGGTTATGGTTTGTTCGAAATAGTCGCGAAAAGTGCGATTCTGAAAAAGCCATTAACTGGCTGATTTTTTTCCACTTGTGCGATAGTTCGACCTAAGAGAGGATCATCCCTAAAGGTAGAAATACATAACACGCGTTAGTGCATGAGCGCTCTGTAGACTTTTGTCAAAAAAAGTTATTCATAGAACAAGTTACACAAATATCTTTTTGACGCATACGCATTAGAAAGTTGGTCAACTTTGAACTTTTTAACGCGTTGTGACAACAAAAAAGAATAATTTAACAAATTTGTGAATCATGGAGGAAAAACTTATTAAAGAGTATAATTTACAAAAGATCTGAAGGTTGGAATTCTTTAAAAAAAGTGTTAAGCCAATAAAAACCAGCTGAAAGAAAAGGCTTCTATAACGCGCGTTCTGTAACTTGCAATTTTTCACGCACTAAAGTTTTAAGACTTTCTTAGTTTACAATATTCAAAAGAGCGAGCGATTCATTAGAGTCACGATAATCGTCGATGAACTAACGCGTGTTATGTACTTTAAGTGTCAAAAGCAGCAGGGGTTATACAGCTGCCACTCCTAAACAAGGGGCGAATGTATAATGAACTCTAATTGCTACCTGGGTATGCTGGTTGCTCTCACACACGGAAGCGGTTCGAAAACACATTGCTTATCTATCAGAGGTTTAGATCCACCATGGAGTAGGCTTTAGGGCAGGTATGCCAGTAAATCTTTATCACATTTATTCTTCAAGATGCTTATGCACAGCCTCCCATCTCTATTGCAGAGAGGTTGTTCTGAACTGATCGAAACCATATGAAACAAATCCATATGTATTTTTTTATTTACCAAATAAATTAAGGAATTTATCTGGCCCAGTACAATTAACAAACAACTCTGTTAAATAAAAATGTTTTCTGACAGTTTTGTCCCTCTAGGTCGCGTAAAGACCCTTTCTAACTTGCAACCGAATGAAGGACAATGCCACGTTGTTTTAATATCTAACAAAGGGAATGGCAAAATAAGAATTATTTAGTAGATCAAATTCCTTCTAAGTTCTGCTTTTAAAAGAGCATAGAAAACAGTATAGTATCCTTCATTTTACATTTACATTAAAATTAGCAAAATTTACATAGACTTTTAGCCACCTCGTATCGTATTTTGTTAAACCTTATCCAACGCAATCTAAACATTAATGTTGTACAACTGTTTGTTGAACGACGAAAGTACACACAACATTCGGATGCAAATAGGCAAACAAGCCCACATAGTGGAGGCATAACTGAAGTGGAAGAGTATTACGAATAGTAAGTAAAATGTGGTACGAGAACTGTAGGTTGTTATGAATCATGCAACACTTTTTGAACAATCAAGCAACCAGCCCAATATTCAGCCAACAACAAGAACAACTTAATTACTTAAGGCAGTCAGACTAGTATGAGGCATTTTGTTGTTACTTTATTTGTCTGCCTCAAAGGACGATCCAGCAAACATAATTTTTAGCTGCCGACTTAGTTTTACTAAAATTAATTGAATCTTGGAAATACTTTGAAGCACCTGATAAGAAAACATGAATGCTGTAGTAAAGATTATTTCAGTTTTTCAAATCCCTTTTAAATATTTTACATTACCTTAGAAATATTGCTGGGATTAGCAGTTAAAGTCCAGATTTAACTCAACGTAAGCAATAGTATCAGTCATAGATAAACTTACGACGCTACTGATTTTGAACACTGAGTATCTCTCTGGTTGAATTTAGTGATTGGACAAATTGTGTTGCATAAATTTTTAATTGCATAATATGACTGGTGGAAGCCAGATATTCATACAATTTGTTTGTATAATCAATGAAATTTAAATTTAATTAAATAAAAAAAAATGTGCACACTAAAATTTTTTTTCAATCCTTTTGCCATTTCTAATGAAATCGAATGCGGTTTCTATTTCATATGACATTAATTTAATGAAACTTTCTTCAAAAGTGGAATTGGCAAAATGGAGCATGATTTTTTTTACTTTTCATTGATGTTTAGAAAACCTTGTCATACATTTTGTTAGTAAAAAAAAGATAGTTTTCAAATGAAAAGGAAATATTTATGCTTTGCATTTGAATAAAAAGATTTTCCATTTTTTGTGAATATTCAAATGTACATTTTTAGAATGACCCTTTAATTCAGTGAAATTGAGGGGGACCAGTTGAGTGTTTGCAGGCCATCTTATTTTGTTTTATTATAATCCGTATACAAAAAAAAATATCAGTAGTTTTTTATCAATTGAAATTATTTCAATTTAATTAATGTGATAATTGCATCAATTATGTTTTTAGTTGAAAGACAATTAAAAATTTAATCTGGATTTAATTAGCATTTCTGTTATTTTAAAATAAATT
Source organism: Pollenia amentaria (assembly GCA_943735925.1). Classification (NCBI taxonomy): domain Eukaryota; kingdom Metazoa; phylum Arthropoda; class Insecta; order Diptera; family Polleniidae; genus Pollenia; species Pollenia amentaria. The sequence goes on along the minus strand of OX031007.1, from coordinate 67,614,519 downwards.
TTTAACTAAAAAAAAAAAAAACTTAATTGAATTTTTCGTTTGAAATAAACTAATTTCAACTTGTAGAATTGATGTTGGGAATTGTCAAAACCAGAGCTATATTTAATGAAATCAATAAATATATTGTTTGAAACGGCAAAGTTTTTTGATAATTTTTTTAATTAAAATTAAGAATATAATTAATTGAAAAAAAAAATTATATTAAATTGACTCTTATTCGACCTTTAAAAAATTAATTAATCCTTTTATTTAAGTTTGACGTCTTTTTTTTATAAAAAAACATTAAATTTATTGAATTTAATATGACATTTTGTTAAATTTGTTAAATATATTAAAATTGTTAATTTTTGTCAAATATTCAATAAAAAATCCTTGAAGAAGGCACACAACGGAGTGCCGAAATATTGGATTGAATAAATTTAATAATTTTTATAAAAAAAGAAAAAGACCTCTAACTTAAATAAAAGGATTAATTAAAAAAATATATATTTTTACAATTTTTAGTAATCAATATAATCATTTTGGTAATAGGCGCAAAATCAGCAACTTGTTTGCTTGCTATTATGACTTTGGTATAAATTTGGTGATTAGAGAACATTATTAATTTTTTCTGTGTTGATAATACCCTTCACTAGAAATAGTTACACTACATATTAAGTCATTTATGATCACATCAGATCCCTCTTAAAAGGATCTTTAAAGTTATAAAAAATTTTTAAAAATAGTTATAACTGGTTTTTCAACAAGAACTTTGATTTTCAACATTATCATATTGAAAAGAGTTAGAAGCTTCTTACAATTTTCAAGCAAATTACAAATTTGGCTTGAAAATCATCCAATACTCGTAACATAAAAAAATCTATGCATGAATATAAAGAATCTGTTAAAGCTTCATGTGTTAAAATGTTGATATATTTGGTAATCATAATCAGTCGCACTACTGAGACTGCTATAGGTAGTTTGGTAGACAAATTTGAGTCGACTGTCTCGCTTTCAAATGTGTCAACACTACCGAGTTTACGACTTTGTTGGTCAAGTGAACAGATCGTTGGAGCGGTGTTGAAGAAAATTCGAATTTAATAATTTCTTCATGTTCTCATTAATTGGGGCTATCCACAGCCACCACATGGTTGGTCCATTATTAATGATATGGATAAGTGTACGAATATCAATTTCTAATATGCGCCGAATACGAATATAAATATGCAATCTCAAATTTAGCGCCACTCAATATATAAAATATTATTTTATATATAATATTACATTTACACCTACACAAAATCAAGTAGATTTTAGTTAAAATTTTAAAGAAATTTTTTGGCGTTTACACCAGTACTTTTTGACATATTGTCGGATTTCATTTTCATAATAAAAACAGCTGATTGAAAAAGGAAAGAAATTGTATTATACACTTTTATTAGCAAAAATGGAAAGCCAAAAACTAATTTTATTATATTAGAAAAAATACAATCGAAATTAAGATTGTTACGTAAAAAAACACCAGCATTTGTTAAATATAAGATTTCACAAACTGCTGCAAATGTACAACCCACAATAAATGATACCTGGGGAAAGACGACTGATACGGAAAAGAGCAGCCAAATGGCGAGGAGTTTACTTACGACTATAACCCAAAAGGTGTACAAATAAAATACAAAATTTAAATGTAACAATTTTATTGCAAAACAAGCAAAAACAAATAAAAACTTAAAAAACAATATTAAAAGTATTAAAAGCGCCTCGCCATTGGAATTCCAGTAATTTTCCTTGTAGGGACGTTTTCTGAAAATTAAGGTCTTTGTAATGCTAATTTTCATACCGCTTATTTATTATTGGCTTATCCATTTTCACAAATGTTTATTTTTGTTAATTATTAATTTACCTCAAATTTATGTTCCCCGCTCTTTTTATATATTTTTAAATTTTTTATTTATTTTTTTTTTTTTTTTGTCAAACTGTTAGATTTTTCTTGCTCAGAGCTGTATTTTTTAGAACATTAGTATGAAATTTATTTTTTTTTTTTTTTTAAATTACCTATGCTAATCCCGCGAAGCTATACGCTTGTCTGCAGGATACCAGAGTCTCTGGCGGGAATCGAACCCGCAACCCCGGCGCTGATAGACTATCTCACTAACAGCTAGCCTACCGGGGCACCCCCCGTTGAGTATTGCAAGATTTTGTGAGATTTTTTGAACTAGGGACGAACTAGATTTTGTTTTGTATGGGAAATCTAGTAGAAATGAACAAGATTTCTTTCAAAATCCCTTAAGTACTAGATTTTGTGTAGGTGTAAATGTAGCATAAGACATTTCTATAACTTTTTGCGCTTTTGTTCAAAAGTATCAAAAATAATACTAATTTGTTTGATAACAAATACAACTGTGTTTGAAATTTTATCTTAAAAAAACATTTTTTATTGATACCAAAACTTAAAAAAAAGTGTGAACAAAGGTTAACTTTAATTAAAAACAAAATATATAAACAAAAAAATAAATAAATCATGCAAACAAATAAATAAACCAATTAAACAATTACAAAAGCGTCCGATTAATTTTCTGTCTAGGAAAGATAAATAGTTTCGTTTGTAAATACCGCGACCAGTTTTTCTGCAGGCTTTTGCTGTTTACCGCAATTTTTGTTTTTGTCCTACATTTTAAATCTGCCCGTGTCTGTAAATATAAATATGATTTCAAAATCAATTGAAGCCTTTGGCTTTTTTCTGCCTTTAAATATAATGTGGTTTACCATCTTCCACTCTGCAATAGTTAGTACGCGTAGGTGGCCAATGACGTTTAGTTTTTAGTACGCCTAAAACCGCAATAAATAACGCTATCATACTTAAATTTGGTACGTCACTGTTTTATAGGACCAAAAATCACACTGTAAGATTTTTTGAATATCGTTCCACAATTTACACTAGGCCTCATATAAACGCTACTCCCGGAAAATCGTTTAGTACGCCTAAAACCGTAATAAATAATGCTATCAAATTGAAATTCGGTACGTCACAGTTTTTTAGGACTAGAAATCACACTGCCAAATTTCGTGAAGAGTGGTCCATAATTTACCCTAGGCCCCATATAAACCCTACTCCCGGAAAACCGTTTAGTACGCCTAAAACCGTAATAAATAATGCTATCAAATTGAATTTCGGTGCGTCACAGTTTTATAGGACTAGAAATCACACTGCCAAATTTCGTGAAGATTTGTCCATAATTTACCATAGGCCCCATATAAACCCTACTCTCGGAAAATAGTTTATTGCGCCTAAAACCAAATAAAGCCCACTTTTGGATTTATAGATATTGCGATGAAATTTTTTACTTAAATTCATATGGCAAGAAAAACTATCATGCAAATTTGTGAAATTTACTGTTAACGCTAAAACTAATTACACTGCTGTATTGGAATTTATTCTAATTTATTTTTTGTAATACCAGAAATCAGTCTTCAGAATTTTGGGATGATTTGTCCATAATTTACCATAGGTCCAATACAAATAACGCTCCTAAAAATCATTTTAGTCCGGCTAAAACTGTTACGAATAATGATATTTTACTCAAGCCAGTTCAAAGTTCTTACAAGAAACGAATAACATTTTCTAATTGTCGGTCAATAATTTAATTCAGGTCTAAACCGCAATCAATTTTAATGCTGACGTTCGTTTTTGTGAAGCTTAGTTAATAATATATATGTATTTATCATATAGAGCCCACTCCTGTCGGTGGAGGGTATCAAAGATTCGGCACGGCCGAATATAGCACTCTAACTTGGTTTTTTATATTTTTGTTAAGGGGAACTGAAGTCAATTTTTTTAAATTCTACAGAGCCTTCCACTTTATTTGATTCCGAGTTTGCTAATAAATATTAGATGCCTACTTATATTAAAAAAAATATTTAAAATAAGTATTCTTGAAAAAGGTTAAGTCAAAGACAAAAGATGAGGAAATGAAAATCAAAAATGCAGTTTGACTTAGTGTTGACTCGTGAAAAACAAGTGAAACTTTTGTGAAATTTGTATTCCCCTCGAAGGGAAAAATGCTATCGTGAAACTTCCGTGAACAATTATTCGCGCTATCAGTTCTCAGTGAATGTAGAAAAGTTAAAAAAAAAAACAAAGGCAATCGACCTGTTTGTTGCATTTTGTTGAGCAATATACATATAAGCTTGTGCCTCTTTTAACGGAAATTGACCTTAAAATTAAGTTTGTAAAGTTCAATATTCGAATTATGAGAAGAATTACTTAAATAAATGTTTTGTTCCCTAGCAATAATAAAGTGAGAAATTCAAAGGGAAAAGTGAACAAATTATGAGGGAACGATAAGGGAAATTTTTTCCCGCGAACATTTTTTTCACATTATTCTTCTATGAATTAATTTTTCATGAGTTTTTCATGATCGCAAATACGTGAAAAGGGAACAAATTACGAGGGAAAAATTATTCACGATAGGGTTTCTGCCAAAAAGAAAAAATTTTAAGTTGCTACAGTGTTTTTTTTTTAAATTAAATTTTTTTTTATGTGTGAGTATAGCAGTTACATATTTATTTTGTTTTTTTCTTGTTGTTAATAAATACTTTTATAATAAGTGTAAATATGTATCTGCTTTAATTATAACTAGGACCGCCCGGTGGCTAAAATTCGATCACTTGACACTTACAGTTAAAAATAATAAAAATAAATTTAAATATCTGAAAAACTATAATTAGTATTGTGATTATTTTATTCAACCGTTAATGGTTTTTAATCCAAATTTAGGTATTTTTAATTAGGCTTAAGTTCATTGAATTTAATTTTCATTAAATTATTTTTATGAAACAACATGAAATTAATTATTGATAATTTTTCATTCTTCACTGCGCTGAGATTTGAACCCAGTCTTTCACGGACAGGTTGCCCAGACTAGTTTCGATTGTAACCACACAATCTCTTCAGTAAGGTTTGCCGTCTTTACTCACTCGGCTATTGAAGCCGGATGACGTCAATAGTCAAACATCAGTCCTTAAACCAAATGGTATTTCAGCTTGGTAGATCGAAATTTGCTTTTGAATGAATGATTATCTATTTTAATTGATTTACATGTTCTTCCTAACTTCTGTTGTTTCGTACTTTTTGTCAAGAATTCTTCTTGAAATCCAAAGTACATTTTTGTTTTTCATGTTTTTGTCTTTCTTTTTCTTGTTACCCTATGAAGACAGGAATTTTACAACTTTGAAAAACTATTCAGATTAAACGCCTATATTGAAACAACAATCAAAAAAATATATAAATTTATGAACGAAAATTTTTACTATATTTTGAAAACCCAAAATTTTTTTGTATGTGTAAGTGTTTGCAAGCAAACTTAAAACACTTTATTATTAATTAATTCATTTATTAATGATGTGCTAATAATCCCAATTTTAGAATGAAAACACTGAAATTTATTGTTGTGGGAAAGCTAGTTTCTATGCGCATTTCGCTGGTTGCTTAGGCCAGGTCGTCAGGAAGCTTTTTCCAAATACTTTAGAAAAGCTAAAAATATTATACAAGTAAGACCATAAAGTGAATAAGAATTTTAAACACTCAGGTCTTAGATGTAACAGTATCAAAGCTTCAACAAAGACTCAACAATAAACAGTAATTTTTTTTTTTAATCCTAAAAAATCTAGAAACACATTTTTATTGTGCATATCTTCACAAAAATACTTATAAAACAATATATATTTCATTAAAGTCGTTGGACGATAAGATACTCAAAAATCAACTACAAAAAATTGATCCCGTATTTATAGATAAGATATTCACAAAATGTTAACAGTGTATGTATATGTTTGCCTGTTGCTAAAAACAATAGAATTTTAAAGTAGGGATAAGTGTGGGGATAATTTTTTCAGTTTTATGGAAAAAAGGGAATTTTTTTAGTCACGTAGTGATTTTTTTTTTTAAATTTCTATTGGCATCACTGGTATCATATGGTCGGACTTGACTGACATGCTTTCTTACTTGTTTTATAGGAAATTTTTCATTTGAAAAATCATAACGAATTAATTCCGTAATTTTAAGGACTTAGTTCATTTTTGTTTTCGTAATTCAGATTATTAGGGACTTTGTTCATATCGCAGAGAGGTTGTATACTTCGCCTGAAGTCATTAAGATAACTTCAAGGAACTTCATTCTGCTCGCATACTTATACTTAAATACATACTTTCAGATTTCGTTTTTTGTTGAAACGTGTTTTCCATTCCAGCGGAATTTGAATTGTTGGCTATTGAAATTGAGCGAGCCACAATAAATCCCCAGTTTTTGTTTTTATGTATATCTGGATAATGGCAAGAGCCAAAGCTTCCAAGTAAGGAACAAGCGTCTTGGTTATCAAAACAAAACATACGAAAAAATATGGAGGGGATTAATGAAGAGATATTGCAGATTTCTGTATATCTGGAGATCGACAAGAAAATCTTGGTTTCAATACACAATATCCGACAAAATGTGGGAGGGATTGGACAAGTCGTGTGTCACAAATAGATTTATTTAGATTGTCGAATATAGAGCTCTTAATGTTGCGCTTTTACTTAGTAATTCAGTGATATTTGCAGCGTTGCCAAATTAAGATTTTTTTATTTCTAGTATGAGCAATTAATTTTCAAAACAATAAAGTTTTGTAACAGCTTCTTGTTTATTGGTTTTGCACACATTTATACCCAGTGTCTAGCAAAGGCAAAAATGCATAATTATTTCTGGGCATACCAAATATTAAAAAAAATGCATCTTAGATTAGCGGTTGTTCATTTTGAGAATATTGATGATATTTAAGAACAAAACAGTTCAAGTTTTAAGTACCAAAAGGCAATACTGGAGCTCAAGAAGTTTTGAAAATTAAACTCTCAGTTTAGCTAAAGAAACAACAGTAATTTTTAAGTCGTTGTTTAATATAAATTATTTTTTACAAGTCCAGATGATGATACTTAATGAGCATCGAAATATCGGAAGCAAATAAAAATAAAATGTATTTTTTCTACTGAATTTGAGCTCGAAAAATAAGCTTTTTCAGTTGTAAGTATACTATATTAGTTTTAGCATATGACTATATTTTTGCTGCATGGCTGAATTTACGTATAAACAGCGAGCTAAGTAGTCTTATTTGCAAAAAAGAAATGCGGGACTTATCTCTGTTATATACCATTCAAAACAAAATTTTTGCAATATGGTCACTCAAAACTTAAAGTTCACTAACTGTGACGAATAGAATTAATAATATTTGCAACATAATGCGAACACGAAATGGAAATGTGCACAAGAAAAGAAACTTCCCTGCTTTACTACTTATTGCACACAATAATAACGAACATCCTGTGACAGACACTAACTACAGTTGTTTGTCCAATAAAGACAAAATTACTTTCCAGTGGCATGCACGCCACATTATGTTACGAGTTCATTAAAAATCTACTTGAATATTATGGGCACAACTATATTTTATTTGAATCATGTTGCATGATACTTGTCAAGGTTATAGAGAAATGGACTTTATTATGCGGCACTGACATTTTTTTTAAGTACATATTTGGGTGGAAAGTGCACAAAGTAACTAAATATTTGGTATTAGGGGTGGTCGCAGCGTATAAATACAGGCAGCGAACGGACGCACAGTGGCGCCATTTGAGTTTTTTCGTTGCAAAAATCATATCTTTTGAACCGAATAAGATAATTGAACAGTTTAAACAGCATATGATAGATAACTGTTCAGCCTATGAAATGAGCGTTTGGAAAGGGTGCTACGCTTTGTAGGGGCCTACTTATGGGTTATCAAAGTTAAAATTAGTAGAAAAATCAATTTTATGGTAACTAAAAAAAATTTTTTTTACATTTTTAGGTTGTTTTTATTTTTTTTCTTAAGGGTTTTATGTTTTAAATTATTACCCAACAAATTAAAAAAAAAATTATTTTTTTTTTTAATTTATTTTTTCAATTTTCTGTAAAATATTCATCACAATTCGTAAGAGAAGGTATATCTAAAAGACTAACCATTTCTAAACTATAATTATTTTGTAACTCTATTCGTGACTTCACATGCCGCAGGGAAGAAATAAGTGGATCGGAAGATGCTGCCAACATGTTGAAGAGGTCCTCATTTTGCCTCACCCTTGATGCTTTGAATGTGTTCTGCAATCTATATTTTTTATAAAATTTGTTAAGAGACTCCTGTGCTTCTTCAGAAAGCTCTCCAATTGGCAAAGACTGGTACTCAATTATATCTTTACCATGCGCCAATATTTTATGGACGGTCGGGGTCAACTTCTTCTGTGGATACATTTCTGCTAAAAGAGATGCAGTTTTCGACGCATATTCTCCATATTTTGTAGAATTGACATTTTCTTTGCAGTTTAAAACATCCAAGATCGTTCCCAATCTTTTCACGATTTGATTGTCAATTCCAATGATTCTAGTTACTGCCTCATCATTTTCAAAAAATCTCCTAGAAGTGTTTCCATCGTTTGAGTTACCGTATCCGTGCTTGGGACAGTCTACTTTTAGTCCAACTTGTTTAAAAAAAGCATCCTGTATTTGCTTCTTTCTGATCTTTTCCTTATCCTTTATTGATGTATTTTCATCGAAGTTTTCTTCCTCTTGTGGTAGGGTATATGCCAGTTTTAGCAAGAATTCCATACACCTTATCCTTGCGTGCAATGGTGACATTCCATATTCGTAATTCTCCTCATTTGTAGAATCGTTTAAATTACCAAAGTTCTTCTGACAAATAATAATATAAAATCGATAAAAAAAATATAAAAATAAAACGAAAAAAGGGGTTTAAATAGGTTTTTGCTAAATTTTTACCTCCAATATAATTCTGTCTATATATATGTATGTATATGATAACTAATTGAAATATGTTATAATTAAGCAGAAAAATATACTAATCTTAATCTCTTTACAACTAATTATAAAAAATTGAGATGTAACATATTATATATGAAATAAATTGAATTGAATTGAAAAAAGTTCTTCTGACTCTTTTTGCAAATTGGGCATGACATTGTTGAGGTTGTTCCTGTCAGTTCGTTTACGACTTTTCCGTCAACCATGGTCAGGTGGAACTCGTAATTGCATTCAATATATTTTCCTTCTCCAATTTGCAGCTTTGTAGGCTTAATCTTGCTTATTTGTTCTTTAATGTCCTTCACCGTAGTCCTTATGAGTTCTGCCGATTCCCTTGCAAACTGAAACATTAGTGGTCGGCAATAATGCACTGATGACGGACGTGGATTTTTCCAGTGTAGGGAATCATCCGATTTTAGCCGCAAAGGAACAACAGATGCCATAAACATATTTCCGTCCGATATTGTAGCGTCTTCGGGAGATATCCTTTGCTTATAAACGCTTTGTCCGGATAATCCATCGCAGCCTCATTTGCTGATCAGTGTCAACTTCTCAGGAAGAATTTTCACTTCCGTGAAAAACTTTGGTGTGGTTGACTTTCTAAACAGTTCAAATAATTTTAAATTGTACAACGCCATGTTTTCAGTACTTAAATTGTTAAATGGTTTCAGTAATTGTTGCGCCAACTTTCAGGCGTAGACTAATCCAGGCATTATGCTTATTTTGCAATATATAGGCTTATGCTACCATGCCTAAAAATTTACCTGTTCCCTGCATACATATGGATTTATGCTGAATAATGCAATTTTGATATTATGCACGTGTCCAAATAAGATTTGTGCCTACCTGTAGGGACCATAAGTCAATATTGTTCCTGACCATTTGTACGCCAAAGTATTGTTTATGTGAGGTACGTACCTGCTAATATAATAACTATTAGATCAAACTACTGTCAGTCAAAACATATAAGGGATGGACGCCATACAATTTCTGCAACCATGTCTTTTTAAACTTTTTTACCTCTAGAAGCCAAACGGGCACGTACGGGCAGATAAAACCTTTTGAATTATGTAAAGAAATAATCAAAGAACAGGTTTTGCACGTATGGCAAATATAGAAAAATATAGTTTTTTTTTATTTTCCGTCAAAGTTGAAAAATAGTGAAAAAACGGATAGTTTTTAAATAGTGATTTACCAGGAGAAACACAAAGCAAACAGTTAATTTTTTTTTTATCATTATACATTTAATAAATACATCAATCAATACAAACAAAAAATAAGGCGATTCGTTACCTATTTTTCGTGATATTACACCTGAAATCGCAACAAATTGACTAAAAATTGTGTGTTTTTTTGAAAACCGAAAGTCGGTCAACTTTGAACGGTTATATCTTCTAAACTAAAAATGTGATATTATTAAGAGTGGCATATTTGAAATCGTTGAAAAGTTTCCTATAACATGGGTTTATTCAAAACTTCGTCGGCATTCATGAAAATTTTGATTTTTGCAACCTCGCTTGCTCTACGGGCGCCACTGTGGGACGGTGGAGAAGCGAAAAAAGTTTTAAGGTTTGGCGAAAACAATAGTTTTAATTAAAATGGCGAGAAGGTATAGGAGGTTTGGTGCTTTAAGACATTGCCAAAGGGACAGAAAAAAAATTTTTAAACTCTCACTCTTAAGGGTTCGTTTGATACTTAAAATATGCAAAATTAGATCGTGATATTAATTGGATCGAATCTCTTTACTAGGGTAAGTCAAAATTTGACATTTTGGCCAAACAGGTGTTCATTCTCATGTTCTTTCGAAAAAAAAAATTTTTTTTTTCATTTTTTTAAATTTAAAACTTTTTTTATTTTTTTTTTTAAGCGGTTAAATTTTTCTTTTTTTGGCTAATTAAAAAAGCTTAGGACTTTTCCTTTAAGGTAGTTCTGGTCGCTTTTTGGACCGCGAGTGGGTTGTGTATAAAAAAAAAATTATTTCTAAGTCAAGACGAGGATTTTTCAATTTTCAGACTGAAAGATGCACGTTGAAAACAATCATTTCAAATGTGCATGATTTTGTGGAAGAAATGTGTAGAGGATTGCTTAACTTAAGAAGCCATGACTTTTTAGTCAAAGAGCATTGGTCATTCTTCAAGGATTTGAAGATACATTTGAAGTCTGAGGAATTCGTTATTTCGTTTGATTTCGCAGAGAACTATAAATATGTTCTTCAGGATGCCATACAGTCATTCCACTTCAATAACGACCAAGCAACTATATTTACAGTAGTTATTTACTACATGAAAGGTGAAAAACTGGAACACAAAAGTATGGAAATCATATCCGACGATTTAAAACATGATGCCATTGCAATGTATGAATACCAGAAGATAATATTAAATTATCTGAAATCTAAATTTACAGTAGAGAAGGTATACTACGTTTCGGACAAAAGTAGCTTCGCAAATCTGATAGCTCATGAAAAAGATTTTGGAATGCCAGCTGAGTGGCATTTTCATCCTACTGCTCATGGTAAAGGAGCATGTGATGGTGTTGGAGCCAACCTCAAAAGAAGAGCAGATTCGATGCTGCGGAAACAATCGATGGCGCCGCTCAATAATATGCTTTTATACCGCTTGTCGATGAAAGACTCACGTTGAAAAAGTTTTCTGGCGCTACCCAATGCGATTTCTTTCCAAAGCCAAAAAACAAACCAGCAGCGAAATCAACAGCTGGACGAAGTAACGCCAAGAAAGGATTGGCAAAAAAAAGCAGAAAATAAAGGCAATAAATAGGGAGGAGGTTAAGACTGGGTATTTGAAAATTTGCAAAACTTCATTAGCTACAAATAAATTAAGTGTAAAATAGTTATGATATAAAAGGATCTTATGTGATCAAGATTAAATTTTATTAGATTATTTATATTTTTGTTTTTATTATAATTATTGTATATTAATTTAATTATTATTACAAATTAATAAAAAAGGAAAGAAATAAGCTTTCTTTTGAGCAAAAAAAAAAAAAAAAGAAAAAAAGGACCCACTTAAAAAAAATAAAAAATAAATTTTCAAAAATTTGAAAAAAAAAAACAAAAAAAAATTTATAAAAGGAAATTATGTGATTAAGTTTAATTTATTTTAGATTATTTATCTTTTTGTTTTTATTATTATTATTTTATATTAATTTAAATATTATTGCAAATAAAAAAAAAATTTAATTTGTCAACATCTCTATAGAAAACAAGTTAGAGTGCTATATTCGGCTGTGCCGAATCTTTGATACCCTCCACCGACAGGAGTGGGTTCTATATGATAAATACATATATATTATTAACTAAGCTTCACAAAAACGAACGTCAGCATTAAAATTGGTTGCGGTTTAAATTATTGACCGACAATTAGAAAATGTTATTCGTTTCTTGTAAGAACTTTGAACTGGCTTGAGTAAAATATCATTATTCGTAACAGTTTTAGCCGGACTAAAATGATTTTTAGGAGCGTTATTTGTATTGGACCTATGGTAAATTATGGACAAATCATCCCAAAATTCTGAAGACTGATTTCTGGTATTACAAAAAATAAATTAGAATAAATTCCAATACAGCAGTGTAATTAGTTTTAGCGTTAACAGTAAATTTCACAAATTTGCATGATAGTTTTTCTTGCCATATGAATTTAAGTAAAAAATTTCACCGCAATATCTATAAATCCAAAAGTGGGCTTTATTTGGTTTTAGGCGCAATAAACTATTTTCCGAGAGTAGGGTTTATATGGGGCCTATGGTAAATTATGGACAAATCTTCACGAAATTTGGCAGTGTGATTTCTAGTCCTATAAAACTGTGACGCACCGAAATTCAATTTGATAGCATTATTTATTACGGTTTTAGGCGTACTAAACGGTTTTCCGGGAGTAGGGTTTATATGGGGTCTAGGGTAAATTATAGACCGATCTTCGCGAAATTTAACAGTATGATTTGCAGTCGTATAGAGCGAATTCGTGCAAATTTTATGTCATTCCGTGCATTATTCCGCCATTTATGTTAGTTTTTGTATCAAAATTATCAATTTTTTTTGGGTAGTGGTTCCACATTTTGATTCATAGCTATGATCCTACTAAACCGATGTTGCTGGATTTCAATCCCAAACTGCTTAGGATAACTACAAGCAATTTGAGACCAAGTTTGTTCTTTCTTTTGCGTTTTTCGAAAGTGAGCGTGTTTTCAACAGACGGACAGACGGACAGACAGACGGACATGGCTAAATCGACTTAGAATTACCAGAATATATATACTTTATGGGGTCTTAGATGTATAATAAAAAAGTTTCACACGGAATGACAAACTTAGTATACCCTCATTCACCACAGTGGTGGTGGAGGGTATAAAAAGGGATTAACATATTATGGGTATTAGAGTATCGAGGGTATGAAATGCTAGTTAGGAGTGTTATATACCGTCGGAAGCGTTAGTTTATCTAGTTTCTCAGCATAAGTTTTATTTTTTAGATTTTAGAAACACTTACACACAAATAGGAAAAAATTTAAAATAGTGCATGAGCTAAAAATTGAAAAATACTCGTCTTGACTTAAAAATAATAAATAATAAATAAAATAAGCTAAGTCCTCACCAAAATGACTTCTTAACAAGGTCCTTATTTTACGCGCTGTATGGCTTGTAGCACCGCCTTGTGAAAACCAGAGCTCACCAGGGCCATGCACTTGAATTTCAGGAATCACATAGTCCATTAGCATGGTGCGATAGCGGTTACCATTGGTCGTAACCAGCGTTGTCAACTCGGTGCGTTTTACACCATTTTTGGTGCTTTTGTACATTTTTTGTGCGAAAAATGTCTTAGTTAGTGATCGGAGCGTTTTGCTTTAAATGTAGTTGCGTTTTTTTAAGATTTGATGGCACCAAAGCAAATTCAACAATAAAAGACACCTGTTTTAATTTCAATAGTATAAAATTTTTACAAATCAATTTTACAGACCTCAATAAGATCCATAAATAAAGTAGTTTTAGACGTACCAAATCATATGCACAAAGTAAATCGGTCTTGTTGTTGTAGATAATTTATATTATGTAAAGAAAAAGAAGCATTTCATTATATGAAATTTTATTCTTTTTAAAAAGTTTTGTATTAGAATTTATGAAATGAAAAAAAATGTATTATCTATTGCAAATGAATACAAACCAAGGCGAATTCATACAGGTGACATTTTCGAGTCATCTGCTTATTGTTTATTTATTTGTGTGTATACTGAATGTCAAGCTTTGTTTACATTTTGTGAAAAAATTTGTTAAAATTTAAATTTCAATAAAAATTCAAATACTTGAGAAAACTTATTTAAATTTTATAAAACAAAAAAAAAGTGAATAAACGTGCCGTCAGGAATAAATGGAGCTACAATAAATTTGCAATACAGGAGAAAGTTTTACCTTCTAAAGCAATTGCGTATATTTTATAAACAAAAAATTCCTTTGTTGATATTTTTAACAAATAATTTTACCAATCCCTCTATTTTTTTACAAAAACAAAATACATAGTATTTAAAAAAAGAAAAGAGATAGCTAGCATAACTCTATCTCATGATGCGGTCACCTGTATGAATTCGCCTTGATACAAACCAATTTGTTTAGTTTTTTTTATTATTTTTGTTAAGTTTATTTCTTTTAAAGCTGTAAAAGACAGTTTTATTGTTATATTTTTAATACAAGAATATTATACTTTTTGTGCAAAATTAATTCAACACAGAAAAAATTTTTGCCCCAATTAAAGCATTAATAAAAAATAAACTCAGTTTTAATTAAAAATTTAATCAAGTGAATTAAACGTTTAATGAAGTGAATTAAAAGTTTGCTATTATTAAGATACTATTATCTTGCACCAGTAAACAAATTAATAGTAACAATTTCCGATATGTATATTGAGAACGGCAATACCCAAAGTTTCCAAATTAATCACAAATAGCTTGATAACCAAGCACAATATTCGACAAAATGTGGGCATGGTTGGATAAGTGGGCGTGCCACAAGATAGATTTGCTTAAATCTAAAGATCAGTATTTAAATAACTTTCTATTTTCATCGCACAATGGTGAAGGATAGGTAAGATTCGGCATACCCGAATATAGATAGCACTTTTACTTGTTTTTTTTTTTTTTTTTTTTTTTTTTTTTTTTTTTTGTTGTGTAAAATGTAGTGGAACCTTTTTGTTTTTTGCCTTGATCAGCCAAGATTACTGAACAAAGTTGGGAAATTATGATCAAAACAAGAATCGATTTTAAGCGGAAATACAGCTTTAAAATGTTCTATCTTTAGAACTCGTATTTTGGTTTTTCGGTCGAAACTGTTCTTGAATAATGCCCGTGTTACTATTAAAGTCCAAATAAATTTTAGAATGTTTGAATCACCTTCCATACCGAAATGAATCCTTACTCAACCAACTGCGAACACCCCCAATAATTGTTGTTTTGGCACATGAATCTTGTCAATATGTATTAAAACAAAAGCAAGGTAGATTGTGGTTTTAACTGCTTGTGTGTATTCTGCATGTATGTCGGTATACGTATGTACATATTCATATACTACACGTTGTTACATTATGACCTAAAAATTGAAAAACACTGTAATGCAGCTGTTACGATTTTCTTGGATGTAATTCTTCTTTTTGTGCTGAACTGTGTGTCTGTTTCACTTTCTAATTTGAGAATCAACCACCACAATTTTTTCTAACATTTTTGCAATCTACTCGTAATAGAAATAAATATGTCGTATGTTTAGCACAAACATTTCTCTATACAATTCACAAACAAAAGAAAGGAAAAATTAATGACAAATATTGTTACTAGTTACTTGTGTATATGTTTGTTAAAATAGAAACTGACATTAAAAATAACATTTTATGTACTAGATGATTATTTAAAATATCTCATTTTTTGTTTTTGTTTCCTACTCATTTTCCTTTAATCAGCAATTCAAATGAATGTTTAATTTTCTAAAGATTTGAAAACTCAATTAGTGTTCAATCCCAAGTGTCCTATTAAATGAGTTCTAAATAAAATTGTGTGATTGTTAGAGGGTGTGTGTGTGTGCATATCTAATAGTCCTTTTTGTCATATGTGAGTGTGTGCGCGTATTGAACTTTTGTTAGGCCAACAATAGGGTTTATTCCTAAATAAACAGACGGAAGTTTTTAGAAATATTTTCCTCTTTTAAAATTTTAAAAATTTAAATGATTTCTAATTGGTGACAACAACTTTTGTCTATGTGTATACGGTTCCTAATTTCCCGCACTTCCACTCCCAGGAATGTATAAAAATTATCTTTTACTGTTGGACATTTTTTGCAAGTAAAA
Organism: Pollenia amentaria; assembly: GCA_943735925.1. Lineage (NCBI taxonomy): Eukaryota > Metazoa > Arthropoda > Insecta > Diptera > Polleniidae > Pollenia > Pollenia amentaria. The sequence continues at coordinate 67,598,320 of OX031007.1, read as the reverse complement.
TTGTGAAAAAGAATTAAAGACAGATTCATTTGTTTAAACATGTGCACATAATTTTGTTCAAAACAAATGGGTACATCCGTCGCTCGTTGGGCTGAAACATGTTCAAATTGGCGCTTAAGGGATTTTTTAAAATTAATAATTTTTTTTATTTAATTTAGTACCGGGTTAAAAATGACAAAATTCTACCTCAATAGTAACTAAGCCGTTACTCTAGATAACATATTTTTTTCGGCAGTGTATTGTTAAATTGGATACATTTTTTTATTTATTGAATAAAGTGTAAAAATTTAAATTAATCACAATTAAAGAATGTTTTTTGTATAAAACTTTTAACCTAAAATGTTATGATGAAACCATCAACTTCAGATATTTAAGTATTTATATGAATAAAAAATTATGCCCAAATTTACAGTCATTTTCAGCTTTTTGTTAAACATAAATTATACCATAAAATGTTATTGGTTAACTACTAGTTTCCCGGGTTACCGTTGAGAATTTTGAAAAAGTCGCACAAAAAGTCGTTTTTAAAAGAAAAAGTTGCACAAAAAATTCGTTTTTTATACACTCCACCACCACTAGTGGTAAATGAAGGTATACTTAGTTTGGCATTCCATGTGAAACTTTTTTATTATACATGTCAGACCCCATAAAGTGTATATATTCTGGCTCCTTGAGTAATTCTAAAGCCTATAGTACACGGCATGTAAAAATACACATGCGCATGTGGTTCTGACGTAATTTTGACGTCATCACACAACACGCAATGTTTATTGTGGCTTTGCATTGACGTCAAAATTACGTCAGAACCACATGCGCATGTGTATTTTTACATGCCGTGTACTATAGGCTTAAGTCGATTTCGCCATGTCCGTCTGTCTGTCCTTCTGTTGAAAACACGCTCACTTTCTCAAAACGCAAAAGAAAAGAACAAAATTGGTCTCAAATTAATTGTAGTTATTCTAAGCAGTTTGGGATTGAAATCCAGCAACATCGGTTTAGTAGGATCAGAACTATGAATCAAAATGTGGAACCACCACCGTAAAAAAAATTGATCATTTTGATACAAAAACTAACATAAATGGTGGAATAATGCACGGAATGATATAAAATTTTGCACGAATTCGCTTTATATGACTGCAAATCATACTGTTACATTTCGTGAAGATCAGTCCATAATTGACCATAGGCCTCATATACGCCCTACTCGCGGAAAACCGTTAAGTATGCCTAAAACCGCTACAAATAACGCTATCATACTTAAATTTGTTACGTCACAGTTTTATAGGACCAGAAATCACACTGTTAAATTTTTGAAGATTGGTCCATAATTTACACTAGGTCCCTAAACCCCACTATAAGAAGACATTTTTGTACGCCTAACACCGTAATAAGTAATGCTATCGTAATAAGTAATGATATCATAATAATTCCGTACGGTACAGTACAGTAAGACTAGAAATCACACTGTAAAATTTCGTGAACATCGGTCCGTAATTAACCCTAGACCCCATATTAACCCTACTCTCGGAAAACAGTTTATTACGTCTAAAATCAAATAATGCCCACTTTGGGAACATGATTAAATTCGCCTAAAACCATAACAATTCCGCAAACAGAATTCATCTTTATACCCTTCACCACAGGTGGAAAGTGTATATGTATATAAGTTTTACATTTCGTTTATAATTTCTACAAGATTGATCTTAGACCCTATGATGTATATACATATATTCTGGGTCCTTTTGAGAAGCGAAGTTGATTTGACCCTCGGTCTTGCACATGTTTTGATTTTCCATTAAAAATGCATTGAAAAAGGTCTGGCCAGACTCATGAGTAAGACGAACGCTTAACGATGTTCGTCTATGTATGTTGAAATGGTTTTTTTGAAGACCCCGAAAACTATGGGAATAACGTTGTTATAGATTTATATCACATATACTCCGTTAAAGCTTGCTAATGAAATTCAGCCAGATTGGTTCATAAATCATTGATATTATAGTTAAAACCCACGACTGCCTTTAATATTAACCACAAATCCCTTGTTGTTGTTGTTGTTTTTTATTTATTTTTCTGTATATCTGGAGAACGACAATATCAACCTCTCCAAAAAATGGGCAGGATTAGCGAAGTGGGCGTGGGCACTTCCCATATCAGCACATTAAAAATTTCTTTATATCTGGAATTTCTTTATACGAAAAGAGCCAATGTTTCCAAATAAGGTATAAACATCTCGGTTATCAATACACAACATCCCGCAAAATGTGTGAGGAATTGGGAAGTGGGCGTGACAGGAAAAAGATTTTTTAATATCCAAAGAACGTTATTTATATAATTTTCTGCTCTTGTCGCACCACGGTGAAGGCAGTATAGGATTCGGCATATCCGAATATAGCACTCTAAATTGTTCAACATCATTTCTTGCCAACTTGCCCAAGTTTTGCAACAGTGCTTAAAAGTTACTGGTCCTACCAGTAAAGCCATTAGAAACATATGTATATCCCCTAGGCGTATTAATACTACAAGATAGCAATACGGCGTGCCCCTGGCAGTTTTATTCTTTAACATGTTCGACACTCAGCAGTTTTTTGCGTTTTCTGTCCAATCTCGGGAACAAAAAAAGTATGTCACACATATGTGACATTTTTTAAATTTTTTTTTTTTTTTTTGAAAGATTACATCAATCTTAGCTATAGCTATCTAAGCTATTTGGGACAAATTTTGCTAAGAACAATACGTAATAAGTTACATGGTTGAGAACAAACACCTGTTTGGCCAAAATGTCAAACTTTTGCCCCCTATAACTGAGAGAGTTCTTGTTAAAGTATTGTGTCCTAACAACTATCCAATATGACTAACATTGGTGCAAATTTCATCCCAATCGGAAGACATTGGTTTCAAAAGCTGGGTCACTTGACATGAAATTTTCCATTATATCCAATTGCACGTTGGGGCAGGCATATGGGGGTTCTTGGCAGGAGTTCAATTTTTCTATTGCGATTTTTAAGAATTTCTTTCTATCATTAGAAAGCTTACACTTTTCTGCACTTGACTGCGTATTTTGTTTTTTGACTTGGCTAGTCACCTTTTATTGGCACAGTGTTAAACTTGGAAAATGAAAAAAATATATTAAACAAAAAAAAATTACAAGTGTTAACGAAAAAGCTTAAAAAAAGGTAAACAATTTTAAACTATTATAACCATGAACATACATTTGAAGGTAACTTTACCAACAACTATCATAAACTTCTATCTTATATTTGAAGAGTTACGCGCATTTTAAGCAGTTATTTTTGGCAAATTAAAAATAGTGACAATTCAATTGTCAAAAAGTTATAGAAGAACCCCCCTGTTTAAATATAACAGTTTCACCGCTTGGGAGGCTGAAATGTTTTGAACTTGAAAACTTTGATCGAAAAGTGCCTTTTTTGGGCAATTGCACTTGAAATATTTTTCACTGATTTTAATATTTTATAGGTTATATTTTCCATTTGACAAAAAGTACGAAAAAAAAGAAGTTAGGAAGAACATGTAAATCAATTAAAATAGATAATCATTCATTCAAATGAAAATTTCGATCTACCAAGGTGAAATACCATTTGGTTTAAAGATTGATGTTTAACTATTGACGTCATCCGGCTTCAATAGCAGAGTGAGTTAAACGGCAAACCCCACTAAAGAGATTGTGTGGTTACAATAGAAACTTGTCTGGGCAACCTGTCCGTGAAAGCCTGGGTTCAAATCTCAGCGCAGTCAAGAATGAAAAATTATCAATAAAATTTTAATTGATTTCATGTTGTCAAATTCCTGTCTCCATAAAAATAATTTAATGAAAATTAAATGAACTTAAGCCTAATTAAAAATATCTAAATTTGGATTAAAAACCATTAACTGTTCAATAAACTAACCACAATACTAATAACATTTAAAAATTATTTTTAAAAAATTGTGTTTATTGTTGTGGCTTTGTTGAAGCTTTGATATTGTTACAAGTAAGACCTGAGTGTTTAAAATTTTTATTCACTTTATGGTCTTACTTGTATAATATTTTTAGCTTTTCTAAAGTATTTGGAAAAAGTTTCCTGACGAGCTGGCCTAAGCAACCAGCGAAATGCGCATAGAAACTAGCTTTCCCACAACAATAAATTTCAGTGTTTTCATTAAAAAATTGGGATTATTAGCACATCATTATGAAATGAATTAATTAAAAAATTTTTAATTTTTTTTTAATAACACTTTTAAATTTTTTGCTTAAAATATTTATTTTTTTCCAAAATTTCTTTATTTATTACCAAATATATAAAACCAACACTATCCTTACATTGATTGCACCCGTAATGAATACCTGTAATAAATATTCCATCTCAATATAAAACGTTTAATGAATTTTAAATATATTTTTTTTTTGTTTTTGCGCTATTTTTCTTAATTTTGAAAAGAAATTTTTTCATATTTTTAGATAAACTCATTCTAATAATTGAGAAGGGTCTTTTCATAAATTGATTGTTCCACTTTCGACAGAAATGGTTTTTAATTTTTTGTTTGCTTGGTAACATTGAAATGAAAACTCTGCGAAAGAAAAAATTGGAAAAACTCCATAATTACAACAGAATAAAAGAATAAAAGTTATGATATCGTCAAACGTTGATTATTCCAGTTTAAAATGACATTCCTAAAAATTGTTTTGCCACGAGGGCCATGTGGGAAACGAAAGGGCTGGCTGCTTAGAAAACAGGGGCGCTCATGGCCCATTAATAAGATCTGTGCCTTTCATCGGCATCCCTGCCAGCCACATTAAAGGGATGTTGCAAACACGGTCCGAACGCGAATTCCTTCACACATGGACGTCCATTTCTGGATTAAGGCAGTCCAAGAGATTTGTGACTCTGTCCCGTAGCTGTGCAAGTATTCTACTTCTTCTTGGGGAACTTAGTCTTTTTGTGGATATATTTACGGGGCATTGCGGTCTCAGATACCATCAACATATAATGGCTAATGTTGGTACGAAGATATGCAGATTTTGTGAGGTTGATGACGAAACGTCGGAACATCTCCTCTGGTGCTGTCCCGCTTTGGGGACTGCCAGGCGTAAATTTTTCGGAGGGCAAATGTTGGGCCCAGCTTAAATCTACAATCTTTCACCGGGTAGGGTAATAGGATTTATACGCAGTCTGAACCTGACATGGCGATATACACAGGCTGCACAAATGATCCTCTGTGCCATACACGGTGCGTATGGCCTTCTTCATATCTATCTACTATTTTCTCAAATTGAGCAAGAACAAAAAAGTGGAATAGTCAATTTTTAAAAAGAACCTCCTCAATTATGATCTTCAAAATCATGTATATAACGTTTGTCAAAACCCAGCGGTTTAATTGATGCCACAAAATACAGCCTTTTGCCCCAATGTGCATTGTAATAAATACTCAAAAGGTAAATATATTTCAATAAAAATCTTACACTTATATGTGACATGAGTTTCTGTGAAAACTCCCGTGTCACATTTATGTGACGCTGAGTGGCAAACGTGTTAAATGTATTTTAAAAGGATCATAAAATAAATGTCACTTTTTCATTTACTATAGAAGAACTTAATTCATACATAAATGATGTGGCAAATCATTTATTTTTTTTATTACCATTGGTACGAGTAACTCCGCTTAACTTTGTCTGTACATATAGAAAAATATTGTTTGGAATCTGTTCAGAAATTTTAATTTGCTTTCATTCTAAAACCTTTAAAATCGTAGCCAAGTATTGTTGAATTCGCCGCTGTTATGAGAGACATTCAAGCTATGGTTTCTTATTTCCACAATTTTCTTTTCACTGGAGTCAGCGTTGCCATAATTTTTTTGAAAATAACTGCATCTTAAGAACAAAAAAACAGATTTTAACGTTAAAACACTGCACGTAAAAATATCCCAAAGAAATATATATAATTTACTTATTTATTGTATTACATTATTAACGAATATCGTTACTTTGTTGTCTAGATAAAAGAGAGTGGAATTAAGAAGGGGGCACAAGTACATGTAGTCTTGCGATTTGTTGTGTTTCTTCATTTAACAAAAATGTATTTTAGTTCCGGCTCAGATTTGCTATTTGTCAAGTGAACAAACATGAAAAATTGCTGCAATAGAAATTTTACAATGAAAACTCAAATGCAACTTTAAAAAAGAAACAACAAAAATCACAAAATGTAAGCAGGGACATAATTAAACTTTCAATAGTAAAAGCCAAATAAAATACTCAAACAGCTTGGCAAACATGTCAAAATTGTACGTTTGTACAATCCTTTTGCGTTGTTTATTGGGGTATTTGCCAAACGATTAATACATTTTTGTAGGAAAATCGAAATGTTGCATATTTTCCAAACTTTTTGCGCTACCTAGTGCTAACTTTATTCATTTAAGTGAAAATTTTGCAGAGTTAAGAAGAAAACGACGAAGCATAAAAATTATAAAGAATAAAAGTTTTTGATTAGATCCCAAACCGTTTTTGATCCCAAGCCGTTTGTATTTTTGTTTGGCTCTTAAAGCTTGCCTCCTTTATATGAGTATGTGTTAAGCAAACTAGGTAAGATTATGGCTTAAGAAATAAAAAATATTATATCAGAATTGAAAATAAAAATGCAAAAACTGCAAAATCTGCACATTTTACAAAAAAAACTTATTTCTTTAATAAAAAAAATTCAACACTGTTCAATATTTGGAAAAACTGCAAAATTCAGATAAATCTGCACATTTGGCAACGCTGACTGGAGTTATTAAGTTTTTCTTCAATTCCAGAGAATGTTTGCTAAAATAAAGCGTTTGCTTTTATTTACCTTTATATTTTTAATAAATTATCTTTGAAAACTGAATACTGTATTGACAAATGGGTCCGACGATCAACTCTTCTAATTGCGCGAAGTTGCGCTATCATTTGCTCCCGTAAAAATATGTTGTTCTTTTATTTTGTTTTTGATAAATTGGCAGTTAGTGCCTTTTTACAAGAACTTTTATTTTCAACCAAATTGTAATGGCATTTTATCCCTGTGTTTGTTGTTATATTAGAGATTGCATATTCTTCTTTCACCCTCAAAACTTAAACTTGAAAACCCCAATAATAATAAAATGGCTACTTTTAATTCATAATATTGAAAAGGAAAATGATGGGGTGCATTTCAAAATGTGTGTCTGCTTGTTATCAAAAATAATTTTCAATAGTTTAATGTTTTTCAATCCGATTTTTACTTAAATTTAAAGTATTTATTAGAACTGAGAGAAAGTGTGTCTTAAATAAATATTTCAAAATTATTTTAACACCTCAAAAAAATATCAGCAATCAAGTGTCTACGGTGGTACTTTTCCTTTAATCCATTGAAATATGTAGGCCTGAAAATTGAAATTGAATCCCTTCTCCTTCTAACATCTTTGGCTGCTCTTAGTGTCATAAAAAACCGGTTACTTTTGGGTGTGTGAATGTATGTTTTATAAATTGTCATAAATTATATTCTTAACAATTACCAAAAAAAAAAAAAAAAACAAACACACAGTCTAGGCAAAAACAACAAAGTTATGAATTTATTTAACAAAAATCCTCCTAAAGGCAATGAATTTTATTTACCCAGTCTCTAGACAAGAGCATGAGAAAGAACATCATACACAGACACGCTGTGGGACTGATGCTGTTAATACGAGTACAGTAAATCTCATTTACTGCCTCCTGAGGGGGCCAAGCTTCTTTCTGCTGCTGTTTCTATTTAATTTTCTCTCTTTCTAGTGTATATTCTTTATGCCCCCATAAAAATGCGTAATTTACAAAAATCTTTAAATTTAAATTTGTTTTTTGGTATTTATGAAAAACAAGTATCCAATTCCAGCTACCCCTGTTGGGGGAGGCTTGTTCTCTCACCAGATGATAAAAATTGTTTTTTTTTTGTTCTTAAATTTTTAGTGTTTTAATTTTCCAGCAAATCCTTTTATCAAAGCAAACACCATGTCTGGTCTTTTCAACGGTCAAATGTTTGAGGTTGTATCTGTAATGCAACCTGTGTGGCAGATGATTTTTCGTTTGCTGCTTTTAGATAATGTTGAGCTGTACAAGTAAAACAGTTCAGTCAGTTCGTAACCGGAAATTAATTTTCAATTTATTTTTGCTGATTTTGCTTATTCACGTAAATATGTTTATTTAGTGCATTAAGCTGCGGTTTAAACAAAATATTAAATTTTTATATTTTAAAAATATAAAAATAAAATTTTATAAAATTACATGTCTAAATAGTTGCAAAATTTTCTATTACTAATTTAACATTAATATGCAACAGTGTTGTTGTGGTGAAAGCACTAAGGAAGTCCTTAGATATAGTTAATATTTGTGTGGCAAAAAGGAAAAAGTTCAGAAGACGACTTAACCAAAATTTGAGTTTAAAAGTACCCGTCGACAAATTTTCAGTTATATTGTACGATTTTTCAGGAAGTTATAGCAAAACTACTTTTTGCTTTTATGTTTCAATGTGCAATAACATTTGGAATAACAGCTTATTTTTACTTCCGATCTGTCACGTTAGGGATATTCAAGTATACAAGCTTAAAAAACTATAACTGAAGAGAAGAGATGTTTATTAGAATCAAAATATTTTTTCAAACTAAAAGGTTTTTAGTTTAAAATTGCTTTCCTACAAAATTAAAAATAGACTTATGGCCAAATTTCAGGATTGATATTAAAACACATTTATGTTCAAAATCATTTTAAATACAAAATTATTTTCTTCACTAAACACTTAAATGAAACTTAATTCACCGATGTGGCTATAGATGGGGGTGGTGCACTAATTTTGCAGTTTCATCTCGCAGTTAGTGATAATGCAAAATGATTGCAATGATTTTGTTAATGTTGAGTGATGAGTTAAAAATTAGCAGCCTCGCTTATCATGAGTGATAGTGATGTTAAAAAATTGTTCACTAAAAAAAAAATAGTTTGATTTAAGAAAAACCAATCATCAGTTTATTGCAACTTCTTTGTTATACCCTCCACCACCACTGTGGTGAATGAGGGTATACTAAGTTTGTCATTCCGTGTGAAACTTTTTTATAATACATCTAAGACCCCATAAAGTATATATATTCTGGCTCCTTGAGTAATTCTAAGTCGATTTAGCCATGTCCGTCTGTCTGTCTGTCTGTCCCTCTGTCCGTCTGTTGAAAACACGCTCACTTTCGAAAAACGCAAAAGAAAAGAACAAACTTGGTCTCAAATTGCTTGTAATTATCCTAAGCAGTTTGGGATTGAAATCCAGCAACATCGGTTTAGTAGGATCAGAACTACGAATCAAAATGTGGAACCACTACCCAAAAAAAATTGATAATTTTGATACAAAAACTAAAATAAATGGTGGAATAATGCACGGAATGACATAAAATGCACGAATTCGCTTTATACGACTGCAAATTATACTGTTAAGTTTCGTGAAGATCGGTCCATAATTGACCATAGGCCCCATATAAACCCTACTCCGGGAAAACAGTTTAATACGCCTAAAACCGTAATAAATAACGCTATCATATTAAAATTTGGTGCGTCACAGTTTAATAGGACCAGAAATCACAGTGTAAAATTGTTGGAAGATCGGTCCATAATTTACACTAGGCCCAATATAAACCCTACTCCCGGAAAACAGTTTATTGCGCCTAAAACCGTAATAAATAACGCTAGCATACTAACATTTGGTACGTCACAGTTTTATAGGACCAGAAATCACACTGTTAGATTTTTTGAAGATCGTTCCCAAGTAATACGTCGGAAATTAGCAACTTATTCGGTGAATTTTTCGCCTCTACTTACTCTAACGCCGAATATGATGATAATGAAACCTGTCGGTTTAATGTTCACTTTATTCAAACAAATTCATTCCCAATAATTTACACTACACACATTATAAAATTTTTTATTATCAAAGTTGTTTTTGGAAATACAATTATTTATTAAAAGATTTAATTTGTTGTGCTTAATTCCTTAGAAAAAAACCAATTAAAAAAAGCAATTTGTTTTTAATTTATTTTTTTAAACCCACTTACAACTACAATTAATGTGGGAAGAATCCAACTAATTGTAGTGGGGAATGTAAGAAAAGATAAACGCACTGTTTTATTTTGGAATTTTGTTTAAGTTTTGATATCGATTAGATTTTTTTTATTCCCGCACTTTTTGGATTCCCGGGAAAGCGGGAAATAAAAATCGAATTCCCGGGATCCCGGGATTCCCGCTCAAATTTTTTTGTTTATTTATTTACTTATTTCTCAAATGAAACTAATATTTCTTACTTGCTATTAGGCTTAAAATAATCAAATCTAGTATCTTTTATATACCAAAAACGTAAATAATTCAAGATTAAAGTAATTTTAGGACACTTAAGGGGTAATTTTAATGCCAATAACATTTGCATAATCGGAATGAAAGTTTTGAAGTCTTAGTGGTATACAGTTTTCGGAAGGGCGATTAGGAACTGAAACCACAACATTACGAAGTAGGAATTCTGAAATAATTTTACGGTTTAACAAATTCAGCAGAAAGGAGAAATTCTATTTACTACATATATTTAATAATATATTTTTTTACAATTTTATAACCCTTAATCAGCAGTGGTGCATTAAGGCATACTAAGTGTGTCGTTCGATGTGAATATTTTTTTAATATTCATCTAAGGTCCGATAAAGGATTTGTATTGTGGGTTCTTCATTCGTTCTTAGCCGATTTAGCCATATGGGGTCAAATTGTTTCTAGATCTTCTAGGCTGTTTGGGATTGAATTCGTGCAGAATAGTTTCAGTAGGAAAAAAGTTATGAATTTAGCATAATCTACTTTCATAAGACTCAAAATTACTTGAAATGCCGCATATAAAGCACAATCTTGGAAAACACTTTACTACGCCCTTAACCGCAAAAACTTATACATAGTTATTGTAAAATTTACACTTCAGTTTGATAAGACAAGAAATAAAGTTTCGTGAAAATAGGTCTATAATTTATCATTGGCCCTATATAAAGCCCATTCTCAAACGATTGATAAGCCTTTAACTGTAGCAAATGTAAATATTGTGGTGATATTAAGTTGGATTAATCTACGACATAGATTTACTAAAGTTTAAGAAAAAGATTTTCTTCAAAATTTCCCGGGAATCCCCCAATTAATTCCCGGGAAAGCGGGAATAGAATATCGATGCAAATAAGACTTGTTGAGTGTTTGTAATTCTCATTCCCTCTTTAGTCTTATTTGATGATATTTTTGGCTTTTCTAAAATTTTTTGGAAAAAACGTTTCCTCATGATCTGGCCTAAGCAACCAGTAAAATGCGCATAGAAACAGCTTGTCCTCCAACAATACATTTTCAGTTGTTTTATCAAGAATAAAAATAGGGAATTAAGCACAACAAATAAAATCTTTTAATAATTTTTTTTATTTTTCTAATTTAAGTTAAATTTCAGTTATGTATTTTATAAAGCTTTTTGTAATAGTTCTATTCCTCAAATTTTTAGGAATGACTATAAATTTTTAGGAATGACTACCAGACTATTATCTTGTATCTTCTTGTTACATTTTACCTAAGCTTTCCTATGGATAGCAATGAAGTATATTGTATGTACAGATAAATTTACAATTATTATACACCAGCAGAATGTAATGCATTTACTGGCCCGCTACGGCCTTCGTCAGTTAGCATTCTTTGTGTCACACTGGATAGTGATACTTTATAAATTGAATGTATTTAACTCAACTATTTTAACAAATAGATATTGGGAATTATCACATAACTGAAATTTAACTCATAGAATAAATTCGAAAAATAAAAAAAAAATGTTGAATATAATAAAGTTGCTTATGAAAAAGAAATAATTCCCAAAATCTTTTAACATTATAAAATGTTTAAAAAGCTTTAAATACTCATTGTTGTGTGAACCAGCTGGCGTAGCAAGTTGCTTTTTTTTGAATAATTGTATATCAGCTATTGCAACACCTTTATCAATTATGTTTAATACTTCATTAAAATTTGGCTACTTCCCTAAAATTTGGAAAGAATCGTTTCTCATTTCTTTACTCAAATCTGGGACTAAGTCAAATATAATAAATTATACAGGCATAGCTAAACTAAACGTTATTCTAAAACTATTTGAAAAATGTATTACTGACTCTCTCGTTCATCAGGTATCTCCCTTACTTACGCCATGTCAACACGGCCTTCGTAAAGGATCTTGAGCTATGAATAACATTATACAATTAACAACTTTGGTTAATGAAGGATTTACTATTGGTCAACAAACTGATGTCATTTATACTGAATTCAGTAAGGCCTTTAATAAAGTCCAAAACTTCTGTTAAAAAATTGGCATAAAATGGGTTTCGATTACACTTATTTAAGCTGATTAAAGTCAAATCTGTTACGCAGAACACAATCCGTAAAATTTTATTCTGAGGATTTAGGAAATATTTTGGTAAAATCCGGTGTTCCGTAGGGAAGTCACCTTGGCCCAATTTTATTTTTACTTTTTGTGATGGTCACCCTGCAGATGATAAGGCAGTGTTGGTTGCAAATATATATGAAAAGGGAAAATATTATATTTTATTTTAGTACAGAACTGCTGTCGAATAAAAAGAGAAAAAAAACAACTCGAAGAAGATGAATAGAAATATAAAAAAAAATATTGTTTATATGTTAACAATTGGTGAACAAATTTTTGAAGATGGTGGAAGATAACGTCTCCGAAGTTTCGTGGGGACAAAAGTATAAAATGTCAGTCTTTTTTGATTTTGGGTCGTGATATGTGTGACAAGTGACCACCGACGTCGGTTTTAAGAAGGAGAAACTTATATGTAATTTTATTTGAGACATATTTATCTTTTGGGTTGGCTTAAAATATAAATCGCAGAAAAAATTAAATTTGAATGTATACAAAAATACACTAAACTCTTAACAAAATATAAATTTAATGAGAGTATTTTGAGTGAAATAAACTTGAAGATAAGAACAAGTAAAGAGAAACGAGAAACTTCAAATTAAAATTACAGTTTTAAGCAAAAGTCTTGTTTACAAAAAAACAGATTGTTCAAAGGGGGAGTTTAATGTAATAAAATTTTTAAAAAACTTTTAAAACAAATTTTTTTAAAAGAAAGGAAATTTAAAACTTATTCACAAAAAAAAAACGGAAGATTTAACACACCCGAGTGCGCCACCATCTTTATTGTCACACCAGCGTGGGATCATTCAGCGGCAAGCACCACTAACTGAGCTACCTAAATAAGAGCGGCAAGCGTTTTTTGTATGTCAAAACTTTTCATTTGCATAAAGTTTATACGAAAAAAACCTTTAGAACGCGAATTCGACACCACCCGGCTGGAAAATCCTATTTGACAAATCGCTATGTCGATTCGTCTTATTGAAAATGTATTTGAAATAGAATTTTCATATTTAAAAAAAACGCTTGCCGCCCTTGTTTAGGTAGCTCAGTAAGCCTTGGGGTGCACAGGTATCTCTCTTGATTCTGGACAAAACCTATAAGACTGACCTTCAGACAAAACACAATATATATATACATATATATATTAAACTTAAATTTGTGGATTTTAAACGAAGTTTTTTGGATAGGGAAATTTAAAAATTTAGTTAAATAATATATGTATATTTTACGGTTCTTTTTATACAAATAATATACTAGGACAGGAAAAATTTAACGGAATGACTGCAGACCTTTCGGGCTTCCTCCTAGAGGCGGGATACTAAAGGGTACAATTTTTTCTGCTGAAAGAGAGAAGAAAAGCAGATTTTATGAGTAAATTTTCTTTACTTAGCTAAAAATTAATTTTTTTTACTAGACTTCTTTAGGTTTAGTTTGTATATACTTTAAAAGAAAAAAGTAAATGAAGTAAATATTTATTTTATCATGAACTTTTTTTTGTAATTGCGATTTTTTTCGATTGTTAGTTAAAATCTTTTTTTTTTCAATAAAACGATATGAAGGTTTATAACGTTTTGAAATGAAGTTCCCTCGTCTTAGTTAATTCATAATGAGTTGGTAGATTTTTTAAGGCGGGTAAGTAGAGGAAGTTGATCTTTTGCAGGATAGATTTTGGGGCATCCAAACGTTCTTAGGATGCCACGGCAGATGTAGTCTCTATTCGGAGGGCCGATCCTGGCACAACATCAGCCAGAAATGTGTGCAAAAGGTATTCAAGAAAATATTTTCTTAATTTTATTTTTTTTTCAGTTATGAATATATTTCTTTTTGTAACCGGGATTCCCCTCAGCTGGTCGGAAATAACTACCCCATCCGTCGAGCATAAGCCGCGCAAACTGCCAGCGCCACCGACAGTATTTTCATCAACGACTTGCCTGAAGCAATAAATTATTCTAATATACTGATGTTCGTAGGTGATGTTAAAATATTTTGTTAACCTTTAAACATTCACCAGATCATAGTTATCTTCAAAACATGAATTTTATGGAAATAAATCTGAAAAAACGCGAGCTCATGACATTTTCTAGAAGGTGTGACGCTTGTGGTCACTATTATATCAATGGACATAAACTAGAGTCGTGTTGCGGCAGTGGTAAACACAAAAGATCTTTGGTGTTGTGCGGCACCAGCTGTGTAGGGGCCCAGAATGGGTCGTGGTCCGGTTGGCTATTATTATTTTGTTTTTGCTGGTTTTGACTGTGGCAAGTATCCAAATTGGGGTGGTTATGAATTCTGGTGTTGACTCGGGTATGTGATGTTTTTTTTGTTTGTCCTGGTCGGTGATGTTGGATGAAAGCGGATAAGCTTGCTTGGAATGATGATGGCTGGTTGTTTTGTCGGGATTTGTGGTTTTTTTGTCCTTGGATTTTTCTCGCGTGTTAGTGGTTCGTGTGATTGTAAAAAAATGTGTATAATTGTATAGGCTTAGTTGAAAAAATAGGCACAAAAGAAAATTTATGGTATTGCCAACGTCAAAGGGCAGTTATTGTGAATAGAGATCGTAGTGGCAATAATATTAGCACTATAGTAATCTGGGATCACTTTAGTGGGAAAATCTATGACAATTGGAAAAATTAAATGGAGATTAGTAAAAAAATAGAAACCGATTCGAAATTAGAATCCAAAAATGGTGATAGAGCCAAGCCAAAATCGCCATTGTAGTTGAAACCAGCGATTAAAACGGGTGCAAGTAGTGGAGAATTTTAAATATTGAAAATTAGTGTATATATGTGTATACATATAAAAGTAAAGTTTTATTTTGTATTGAATTAAATTTAATAAAGTGTTAGGGCTGTGGGTCCCGATAGTTAATTGTATGAAGTTTTTTTTGTGTAGTGATACTGAGAGCAAGTAAGTAAAGAATAAATGTTTGTTATTTAGGATTAGAACAATTTCTTATAAGATTTGTTTTAATAGGGACAAAAGCGGTTACAGAAAAATTGAAAAGGTGGGAGGCCCAACAGCTAAGATTCAAGGGTCATTCCCACAAGAACTGTTCCCTGGGGATTTTGGAGGAATTCGTGGTAAATACTGAGCCAACAAAATCGCACAAACAGAAGTAGCTGGAGAACAGGTAACCTGCTCTGTATACAAAAAAAAAATATATAGCAAGCGAGCTTTTGTTATAATAAAGTAAAGGCCATCTTAAGAAAGATCGGCCATATTATTTTTGTGAAATAAAGCCCGGTTAAATAAATCTGCGGCATTAACTAATTTGGATTTAGCGGATATGAGATTATAAAATCTAACAAGAAACAAGATTTTTTAAATTGAGGAAACAACAGTGTTGGGTTAGGATAAGTGGTAGTTATTTATTATATTTGTTTAATTTATGTACAATTCAATAGGTTAGTAATGATTAATTTTATTTAAATAGTATGATTGTTTCAATGTAAGGGTATTTTGTTAGGCCTAAATTTATTTGTGTATTAATATTTCGTATAATAAAATAGCCAAAATATAATAAAAGAATTTTTATAAATCCTTCAGGTAGGGAATTTGTGAAGTGATCGGTGTAAAAATGTGTGCTGCTTTGTGTCCGTAATTGAATGGGCATATAGACCGCCTAAGAGAGCTCCTTTAGATAGGGTGTAGTGATCTAGAAGAAATAGAATTATGAAAAATTATAAATAATATGTTGTAAAATACAACATCACAGATTTCTAAAAGTAAAGGAAGGGGTATAAAAATTAGTTTGTTGTGTAAAGGCATTTGTTTGGTTTTTGTAATTCAGTTCGGGTTTGTTAAATTTAGGCATAACACTATAGCCACATATATAGATATAGGTTATTGATATGATGTTAATATTTTTATTGTCGATTTAGATAAACAATTTGTTGGTAGTGATTATTTTTCTGATTATATCTTTTGTACTTAAATAAAATATGTAATTTTTGTTAAGACATTTAAACAGAAAGATGTTTGTGCTCTAAATTATTTGATTTGGATTTGGTAATTGTGAGGTAAGTGTATGTGAGAGGGTGAGTATTTTAGGGGACAGAAGTATATATGTATTAGGAGAAGGAAATGTGTCCAAGGTTGGGAGGGCAGTTGAAGGACGGAAATCACCTCGTTCTTCATCATAAGTATTTCCGGTGACTAATATGCGTTTCATTATAGTTTTTTTTTTTGTTAGAGTTTACCTTTACAGTTTTATTTGTTCATGTTCGTGTGCTATGGTACCTTGATGGATGTGCTTACTGAGCTTGTTGGCGGTACGACCATAGCAGCGTAGGGATGTGTAACAATAATGGCGCCCAAATTTTCAGAATATGAAAGAATCACGGTATACGTTACACCTAAGTATATGAAGGTACAGAAATAGCCCATAGGTCATTTATAGGAGGTGAAGTTAGTACTTGCAAAAGCTTAGTTAACTTATAAACTGAGTTTATAAACCGCAAGAAAAAAATTATATGAAATTTATTGTTTTGTTTTTTTTTTTGCAGTCGAGTTAATTAAATCAAATTGTTAGTTTAAAAGTTGTTTTTGTTGTGTTAGCATTAATACAGAAGTATATTCACATTTTGTTATTGTTCGTTGGGGAAAATTAAGAAAAAACAGAAGTGTGAAAAATAATAGGGATTAGTCTGTAGTAGTGTTAAAAACTATTTTTTTTTTATTAGTTTATTTATTAGTTTATTATTTTTAGAGTGTTTACACTGTTGGTAATTAGAATACATGTTTTAATATTTTTTATAATTTTTTTATGGTTATATAAACGGAAATATTTGCTCAAATTACTCGTTTTTTTATAAATTTTATGGCCGAAAGTAATAGGGTCGACGGAAAAGGAAAATTAGGAAAATATCAACACAGAAAAAGAAGTAGAGAACCACTGTTTGATATTAATAGAACCATTCCTCATCGACAACTAAAGGAACGTAAAGCACAGGACCAATTAATGGAAATGGATTCCAATACTAAAATAAATGCACCTCAATTTGTTGACCTATCTCGGACAATTAATGCTAGGACTCAGAGTTTAGGGGAGATACCGAGTCATGGGGGTGTGGGATTGCAACCTTCATCAGGATTCGATGGGAATATAACACCAGAAGTTAGGGAAATAGTAGTGGATGAGGCCATGGTAGTACAAAAATCTTTAGAGGAAAAGGTCAGGAAAATGGTTCATGACGAAATGTCTGAAATTAGGAAAAATATGATCGATTTGGCCAATTCCATGGCAAATCTGAGGACGATGTATCAGAGAAACACCCGGACCACAATGGTATCAGTGGTGTGAGCGGTATAACAAATGATAACCGTTTAATAAGCACGCAACATCCAGATCAGTTTTCTAATGATAGTGTTCCTACTGGCAGTTCTAGTAACAATAATATCTCTCAAGACTTAAGGCAGAGTAGGATTCGGATTGATAAGTTGGGTGTGGAATTCAGTGGAATGACAACTCAGACAAGCGTGGATGATTTTATATTCCGTTTGGAACACCTCCAGAGGCAATATGGATTACCATGGTCTGAAATCATTCGTGACTTCCATCTCCTACTTACTGGTTCAGCTAGAGAATGGTACTGGCTGCTACTTAAAACGCAGGGATGTATGGATTGGCAGGGCCTCCGGCATGCGTTGTTAAGCCAATTTCAGTCCACTCCATCTAACTTTGAGATCATGAGAGATCTCGTAGAGAGGAAACAGCAGGCAAATGAGTCCATTGATAGTTTTTTTCATACGATGAATCAGATTCGTTCAAGGCTAGTTCAACCCATTCCTGAATATGATATTATAAAAATTATTAAGAGAAATGTAAGAGAAAGCTTAGGGAGAATTATGTACCCAATACCCGTATCGTCGGTAGAACAGCTGAGGGTACAGTGCCATGAGGCAGAAAGAAATTTTCCAAGAAAAGAGACCAGAAATTTACCACCATTACGCCAACAACGCTTCGTAAATGAAGTTTATGAAGAAGAAGAGCAGGCTCAAGCTTTACAGGACGTAGCATCCATTGACAGGGCAATAGTCTGTTGGAACTGTCAACAGGAGGGCCACATTTTTAAAGAATGTCTGTCCAGGCAGAGAAATCTGTTCTGTTATAAATGCGGCAGGCCAGACACAATCACGCCTAGGTGCCCAAATTGTAACAATCCTCAGGGAAACTCGCGAAGGAGCGTGGGTGTAACGGGGTTGCCACGTTCGTCGGAACTTGCCCCAGGACAGCCTCAAAATTTGTAACAGAATTTTCAAAAACCTGTCATAGCAAGTCCTTAGCCGAACGAGAGGAAAATTATGCGAGAGGTAGGGGCAACATATTTGGCAACTCAGGTGAAGTAAGCGTAACGGAGAGCGACTTTGAAAATAGAAAGTGTCAGATTAGGGGTAAAGGACCAATATATATTAAAAAGTACGAATATATCCGCAAATTAAGAACTGATTTTATCAATAGAAAACAGAAGCGACGACATATCGTTGAAGCCATTAGCCGGAGTAGTAATCAGATAGATGCGAGACCATATGCGGAAGTGACAATTCAAGACAAAAAGTTTTCAGGACTTCAAGATTCAGGAGCGTCAGTCAGCCTGTTGGGAAAAGACTGTCGCGAAGTAGTTAAGAAGCTCTACACGGCCCGAGAAGCCAAACAAAGGCGGGCCATATTCATCACCAACCCCGACCACCCCTCATCAGCGAAGCTGCGACTGGCAAGTACTTGCCCCCGCATAATGGCAGGAAACAGGAAGCGAAATGGCAATTGACCAACGCACAGAGGAAAATGCTAGAGAGGGAAATGGCACTCAGTGACAGTGAAATAGAAGAAGGCGAAGGAGCAGACAACATTCAGAGGAATAGGGAGGCAGATATAGTCCCGATCCCGGTAGTCGACCGAATGGTTCACAACCAGTGTTCCAATTACGCACAGAGGACCTGGTAACAGAACTGGAACAGGCGGTGGAACTCGGTCCACATGACGTGGACCGAAGTCGGCGAACTCCTACCAACCCCAGTAGAACTACCGAGCGACCCAACCATCGAGGAAGTCAGCATTGGGCATGTGGCACAAGGGTTGGATTTCAAAAGCCACATAAGCAACCACACTGGAAAGAAGCTGCCACCAGAAATATGGACCTGCGTTATCAAACTATTACAAGACCCGAACCGGAAGAAAAGACTGAACTTTTTGAAGAAGTGCGGCGAACGTAACTACCGCAAACGAATCTCAAAACTTGGCTCCGCTACCATAAGGTACTGGGAAGATAAATAAAAAAACCCATTTAATAACCAATATTCCCTGGTTGTTTTTTGTTTACTTTTTTGAAAGAAAGGGAGGAGTGCGTCGACAAGTCTTGTAGGACAAACTTTCTCACACCCTGTTAGGCTAGCATATATTTATTTTGCTGAGCACTGTAAATTCCAGGACGTGTGTTTTCTTTTACTACGCTATGTGACTCGCAAAGAGGGGAAAATATACTATTTCTTTTGCAAATTGCACTTTTGATCGAAAACGCTTGTATCACACTGTAGCTAACGGACAGGAATTTAAAAAGTAAACAACTTACAATAACAAAACACACAGTCATGACAAACAAGTAAACTAGCTACACTAACAACACATATGACAAACAAGTAACAATAACAAAGCAAGCACTTTAAAGATGTAAACAACAAGCAACAAAATGTGAGTAGAACGAGTAAAGGCACATAACAATAACAATTACAGGTAATTGGTTGTTGTTAATGTAACATAATGTTACAAATTTTAGTATAAAAATAGCAACATAAACATTGACCGGATCAATTTTTTTTTGGCCGAGCTCGAGAACACATGAGGTAAGAACTGGTAACTAGCGAAGAAAACTAGTAATAGGTAGAAAACAAATATCCAGTAGACAATTTCACCGCGTAATTTCTAACACAGAGTGAAATTCTAGTAAATAAACAAATACCCAGTAGACAATTACACCGCGTGGTTTCTAACACAGAGTGAAGTTCTAGTAAACAAATAAATACCCAGTAGGCAACTATCCCCAGTAGACAATTTCCCGGAGTAAAATTTTAGCACAACCTGGAATCTTTCCCGTAGCAGCAAGTCCCATAAGTGTAATATTACCCTTGAATTATAAATTATAAGAAGAGTATTAATATTAAATAAAACCGGATTTTTTTATTATCTACGAACAATACACACGTGTCATATTTTCTTGTAAGGAACCTGGACAGATGCTGAGTATACCCCAAACTAAAGTCGTTACAATGTATTTAATTTTTTATATTAACTGCTAGGCTCACAATGTCGACAAGAACATTTTTTCTGTATATATATATTGAAAACAATAATAAAACATTAAAATTTGCTTTTTTTTAAATAAATATGCTAAAGAAATGTTCATATCGATATTGTGGGCCAGGCAGTTAATTACTCTCATAATTTGAAGGGGTTACTGTTGAAACATCATATGCCATAAAAAAAATTTAAAACATAAACCCATTTTATACAATAATCGCTTCATTTGTATTCAGACTTAAGTTCCTAGTAAATTTATCGTATTACCACCTGCAGTAAATATTTCTCCCTGTAATTGAATTAACCAATATAGTTCAAATTTTGAAAGAAAGACAAAAACATGAAAAACAAAAAAATGTACTTTGGATTTCAAGAAGAATTCTTGACAAAAAGTACGAAAAACAGAAGAAAGAAAGAACATGTAAATCAATTAAAATAGGCAATCATTCATTCAAAGCAAATTTCGATCTACCAAGGTAAAATACCATTTGGTTTAAAGATTTATGTTTGACTATTGACGTCATCCGTCGTCAATGGCGGTGTGAGTATAACGGCAAACCCCTCTGAAGAGATTGTGTGGTTACAATCGAAACTAGTCAGGGCAACCTGTCCGTGAAAGCCTCAGCTCAGTCAAGAATGAAAAATTATTAATAAATTTTAATTAACTTCAGGTAAATTTAATATTGTATTTTATTCGACCTTTATAATATATAAATAAAAGAACTTATTTTGAGCTCGAGGTATTTTTTAATTATTTTTATTTTATAAATAATTTATTAAATTTTGCCGATATTTCGTTTTTCATTGAAAAACATCTTCTGGGCTATAATCTAGAAATTACAAGAAACCAAAATAAACAAACAAATGTATAAATACAAAATACAAAAAAAAAACAACAAAACTCTTACATTGAAAAATTATTAAAAAGAAAAAACTTTACTATTATTATAATTAAAAAAGACCTCGAGCTCAAAATAAGATCTTTTATTTATATATTATAAAGGTCGAATAAAATACAATATAAAATTTATATATAACGGGGAGCACGCCGTAAATACATAAACCAAAATGGTACACAACAAATTTAGAAACAACAAAAGTATCAAAATTAACATAAATAGATTTAAAACAACAAGGGGCAAATCGCTAAAAATAAAATCCACAATTACTGTTTTATTACGATGCAGAAATGCAGGTATTATCCCAAATTCTATAAAAAACTGTACGAAAAACATATATAATATTTTTGATAATAATTTATATTATAAAAAGTCAACAATTCAACAAACACTTTACAAATATTTAAGAAAATTTCCATAACAGACTTCTTAACTTACTATTACGACAAAAACATGAACTACTGAAACACAATGATGTAAGGAAAGACGTAACCAAAAGCGAAATAGAAAAACAATTAACGGAAGAAGAAGCTGGGGAACTGTGGTACAGCGAGGACGTTTTGACTAAATCGACATACATGAGAATTAAAGATATACATAGAAGGAAATTTGAAAGACTAATGGAATCACAAAAAGAGGAACTTGGAATTTAAAATTAACAAAAATTGGTTTGTAAATAAAACTAATGTGGACGTTCCGGAGGAAGTTCAATGGGTTTTATCTCTGGGCAAAAAGCATGCCCTACCTGTTACCAAACATGAATTCCCAATGCTCAAATTTATAACCGACGGTGAGGATTTTGTTCAAACAATACAAGACAAAGAAGAACAGGAAATGGCCAGAACAAAATTTACAACGATTATTGACAACCACATTAACAAAATACAACTGAATGACAGAGACAAATTTACGGTAAATGCGGTCGAAAAAGCAAAAAAGTTTTTAGGGAAAAACAAGAACATCTTAATTTTAAACGCTGCACAGTGGCGCCCGTAGAGCAAGCGAGGTTGCAAAAATCAAAATTTTCATGAGTGCCGACGAAGTTTTGAATAAACCCATGTTATAGGAAACTTTTCAACGATTTCAAATATGCCACTCTTAATAATATCACATTTTTAGTTTAGAAGATATAACCGTTCAAAGTTGACCGACTTTCGGTTTTCAAAAAAACACACAATTTTTAGTCAATTTGTTGCGATTTCAGGTGTAATATTACGAAAAATAGGTAACGAATCGCCTTATTTTTTATTTGTATTGATTGATGTATTTATTAAATGTATAATGATAAAAAAAAAATTAACTGTTTGCTTTGTGTTTCTCCTGGTAAATCACTATTTAAAAACTATCCGTTTTTTCACTATTTTTCAACTTTGACGGAAAATAAAAAAAAACTATATTTTTCTATATTTGCCATACGTGCAAAACCTGTTCTTTGATTATTTCTTTACATAATTCAAAAGGTTTTATCTGCCCGTACGTGCCCGTTTGGCTTCTAGAGGTAAAAAAGTTCAAAAAGACATGGTTGCAGAAATTGTATGGCGTCCATCCCTTATATGTTTTGACTGACAGTAGTTTGATCTAATAGATTGAAAAAAACTACTCATTGAAATTAGCAGGTACGTACCTCACATAAACAATACTTTGGCGTACAAATGGTCAGGAACAATATTGACTTATGGTCCCTACAGGTAGGCACAAATCTTATTTGGACACGTGCATAATATCAAAATTGCATTATTTAGCCTAAATCCATATGTATGCAGGGAACAGGTAAATTTTTAGGCATGGTAGCATAAGCCTATATATTGCAAAATAAGCATAATGCCTGGATTAGTCTACGCCTGAAAGTTGGCGCAACAATTACTGAAACCATTAAACAATTTAAGTACTGAAAACATGGCGTTGAACAATTTAAAATTATTTGAACTGTTTAGAAAGTCAACCACACCAAAGTTTTTCACGGAAGTGAAAATTCTTCCTGAGAAGTTGACATTGATCAGCAAATGGGGCTGCGATGGATCATCCGGACAAAGCGTTTATAAGCAAAGGATATCTTTCGATGACGCTACAATATCGGACGGAAATATGTTTATGGCATCTGTTGTTCCTTTGCGGCTAAAATCGGATGATTCCCTACACTGGAAAAATCCACGTCCGTCATCAGTGCATTATTGCCGACCAATAATGTTTCAGTTTGCAAGGGAATCGGCAGAACTCATAAGGACTACGGTGAAGGACATTGAAGAACAAATAAGCAAGATTAAGCCTACAAAGCTGCAAATTGGAGAAGGAAAATATATTGAATGCAATTACGAGTTCCACCTGACCATGGTTGACGGAAAAGTCGTAAACGAACTGACAGGAACAACCTCAACAATGTCATGCCCGATTTGCAAAAAGAGTCAGAAGAACTTTTTTCAATTCAATTCAATTTATTTCATATATAATATGTTACATCTCAATTTTATATAATTAGTTGTAAAGAGTTTAAGATTAGTATCTTTTTCTGCTTAATTATAATATATTTCAATTAGTTTTCATAGACAGAATTATATTGGAGGTACAAATTTAGCAAAAACCTATCTAAACCCCTTTTTTCGTATTATTTTTATATTTTTTTTATCGATTTTATATTATTATTTGTCAGAAGAACTTTGGTAATTTAAACGATTCTACAAATGAGGAGAATTACGAATATGGAATGTCACCATTGCACGCAAGGATAAGGTGTATGGAATTCTTGCTAAAACTGGCATATACCCTACCACAAGAGGAGGAAAACTTCGATGAAAATACATCAATAAAGGATAAGGAAAAGATCAGAAAGAAGCAAATACAGGATGGTTTTTTTGAAACAAGTTGGACTAAAAGTAGACTGTCCCAAGCACGGATACGGTAACTCTAACGATGGAAACACTTCTAGGAGATTTTTTGAAAATGATGAGGCAGTAACTAGAATCATTGGAATTGACAATCAAATCGTGAAAAGATTGGGAACGATCTTGGATGTTTTAAACTGCAAAGAAAATGTCAATTCTACAAAATATGGAGAATATGCGTCGAAAACTGCATCTCTTTTAGCAGAAATGTATCCACAGAAGAAGTTGACCCCGACCGTCCATAAAATATTGGCGCATGGCAAAGATATAATTGAGTACCAGCCTTTGCCAATTGGAGAGCTTTCTGAAGAAGCACAGGAGTCTCTTAACAAATTTTATAAAAAATATAGATTGCAGAACACATTCAAAGCATCAAGGGTAAGGCAAAATAAGGACCTCTTCAACATGTTGGCAGCATCTTCCGATCCACTTATTTCTTCCCTGCGGCATGTGAAGTCACGAATAGAGTTACAAAATAATTATAGTTTAGAAATTGTTAGTCTTTTAGATATACCTTCTCTTACGAATTGTGATGAATATTTTACAGAAAATTGAAAAAATAAATTTAAAAAAATAAATAATTTTTTTTTTTAATTTGTTGGGTAATAATTTAAAACATAAAACCCTTAAGAAAAAAAATAAAAACAATCTAAAAATGTAAAAATAATTTTTTTTAGTTACCATAAAATTGATTTTTCTACTAATTTTAACTTTGATAACCCATAAGTAGGCCCCTACAAAGCGTAGCACCCTTTCCAAACGCTCATTTCATAGGCTGAACAGTTATCTATCATATGCTGTTTAAACTGTTCAATTATCTTATTCGGTTCAAAAGATATGATTTTTGCAACGAAAAAGCTCAAATGGCGCCACTGTGCGCTGATAAGGGCAATATTACGGTGTCAATGGAAAAGGTTGACATTGATGGGGAGCATAATAGGTGACATGATGACATACTAAAGATATAATAAAGACCCCATTGCCGTCCTTCAAAGGAAAAACAATGCATTGGTTGAGGAGCTTGTCAATACCAAAGTTATTTCCGAAATTGAAAGAAAAAAACTAAAAACTGACGTGGCCGTAGCTCCGAGATTATATGGACTTCCTAAAATCAATAAGGAAGACAATCCATTAAGACCTATATGCTTCAATATTAATGCCCCTTCGAGTGAACTCTGCAAATACATTGCTGGGATTTTAAGGAGTATTAAGGAGAACTCGGCATATAATGTAAAAGATTCAGTGTAATTTAGAAATAAGATTAAGGACTTGACTATTACAGACGATGAAAGATTAATCTCGTTTGATGTCTCTGTTTCCAAGCGTACCTGTCGATTTAGTATTAAGAATTATAGAGGATAGATGGGAAGATATTGCAACACACACCAACATGACAAAGGGCTTATTTTTTAGTGAATTTTAAGATTCTGCATAAAGGACAACCGCTATTTTAAATTCAAGGACCAAATATATACACAAAAGAAGGGACTTTCCATGGGTTCACCAGCATCCCCAATTGGGGCGGACATTGTTATGGAAAAACTACTTGACACCTGTATTGGAAAATTAAAAACTAAGCCTAAGTTTTTATCTAAGAATGTAGATGATATTTTTGGAATTGTAAGGGAGGGTGCAATAGAAGAAATTATGACGAGTCTGAACGATTTTCACCCTAGTATTAAGTTTACTATGGAGTCTGAGTGCAATAAAAAGATATCATATCTGGACACAATTGTGATAAGGAGAAATGGTACACTCAAAATTGACTGGTATCAAAAACCTAGTGCATCAAGTAGAATAATTAATTTCTATTCTAAACACCCAAAAAGAATTATTATCAACACGGCAAACAATTTAATAAGAAGGGTGTTAACTATAAGTGACGCAGATTTCCAGAGAAATAACATCAAAAAAATCAAAAAGATACTTAGGGAAAACAATTTTCCAATTAATCTGACTAATAAATTACTCTATAATAATTATGAATATAAAACAAAGAATTTAGATGGTTAACAACAACCAAAAATATATAAATCCCTTATATTTGTTCCAGTATTATCTGAGAGATTTGAAAAATCTAAATTATTTAATAATGAAATGTATACACATTTATACATATACACAGCTCATAAATCTATCAACACGTTGACAAAATTGTACAGTAAAACCAAAATAAAATAGACAAATTAGACAAACCCAATATAATTTATAAAATACCATGTAATGGCAATGAATTTGGGATATGTAATAAAGTTTACATAGCTACCACAAAAAACAAACTGAAAACAAGAATTTCATCACAAAAATCGAATCAAAAATTGCGGAATAATATTCCTGCACAAAAAACGGCTTTGTTATCACACTGTGCACAAAGAAAACACTCTCCTGATTTTGACAATGTACAAGTGTAATGCGCCCCATACACGGTTCAATTCAGTTGTCAACTGAGTCTTTCAACTGAATTGATACTTGGCCACACCCTTCTTCAACTGAATTGAAAGATTTTAACTCAACTGTCAAATTTAAAATTTTACAAAAAATTTACAAAATTAAAACAATGGATGAAAAAAGAAAAATAATTGCATTAATGGGTATTGCAGAATGCATTAAAAATATTTCACTTTTTCTTTGCAAAAAAAATTACAAACATAAATTTTGACAGCTGATCAAGAGACTGAGCACACACAGTACAATCGAATTGAAAGACTTAGTAGTCAACTTGAAAAAATCAAAATCTTTTGATTTTTCTTCAACCAACTCGACAACCGTCAAACTAATCAACTGACAAGGCCATACACGCCTTGATTTGGACAACAACCGACTCAGTTGACAATTGAATTGAATCGTGTATGGTCTGCTTTACAGAGTGAAAATAACTACAAAAGACGATTCACATTGGAAATGTTAAACATAATAAAAACAACTAGGATGAATTTTAAAGCCGATGTCGATGAGAATTCTGCGAAAGTGTACAGACATCTCGTCAACAAACGAAAATAGGCCAATTTTTTCTTGTTTAAGCTCAGTTCACAATTAGTCGATGTTAACACAACATAATAATAGTTAAGTTTTTTCTTTTTAATAATTTTTCAATGTAAGAGTTTTGTTGTTTTTATATACATACGCGCTTAAATTTTGTATTTATACATTTGTTTGTTTATTTTTGTTACTTGTAATATCTAGATGAAAAAGAAATATCGGCAAAATTTAATAAATTATTATAAAATAAAAATAATTAAAAAAGACCTCGAGCTCAAAATAAGTTCTTTTATTTACTTACTTCATGTTGTAAAATTCCTGTCTTCATAAAAATAATTTAATGAAAATAAAATTCAATGAACATAAGCCTAATTAAAATACCGAAATTTATATAAAGAAAAATATATTATATTGAAATAAATAAAATTTAACAAAATCAATTACGAAATATAGTATATAAATAAATAATGGTAATTGTTAAGTTTTATTTCAATTTAATTTATTTTCTTTTAATATATGTATTTCAATATAATAACTCAGCTCAAATCTATTTGTATTATTGTATTGGAAACATATTTCGTATTTTATTTTAGTATTCAAAATTTTATTTATAAAATATGTGGCTAATACAATTATGCAATGACAAAACTAATTCTATTTAATAATCGCCTATATTCCCGTTGGCGTTGTCGCTTAAAACGACACATAAACGACAATTTGGCATCACCGTTGGCGTTATCAACACTTATCGGAATTAAAACGGCATTCTCTCATTTGAAACGAAAATAAGAACGACAAAGGAACATTTATTTTTGTCGTCGCCATTTTAAGCGTCGACAATAAAACGACTGTGAAACGACTCGTTAAAGCAGTTTGAAACTTTAGGTGCTGAAATGGAAAAAAGAACCTGCTTATGCTAAGGGTTTTCGGAAGGGCATAAAACCATTCAATTTCGAAAGCTTTTGGAGAGAAATTGAATCCGCTAGGACCTCCAGCTCGTGACGGTGACGGTTGGCACAAAGTAAGTAAGAATAAAAAACCGCAATAATTAATTAAAATTTTGGTAACAATATTGTTTAATACAATTCAAAGGTGGGGAAGGACTTGAAATTCAAAGTGAAATAGAGGCTGGTAAACAACAAAGCTGAAGCTAAAGCAACAGGAGGAGGAGTTTATAAGCAGGTTCCGTTTTCTCCATTGGAAGAAGCTGTTGCTAATTTATTAGAATTTGATAAACAAGTGAACCCGGTCGGTGATGAATTAGGATTCGGAGAAGTACAGTTTGCAGCGTACCCAATTGAAAAAGAAACTCCCAATACTACTTCGGAAAATTTAGTTATGACTTCATCCGAAACAAACCTCAATCATGATTTGCCTACTTCTTCAACAAGGGAACGGTCCACATCCAATTCCAAGACTGCTAAAAAGGAACGGGTGACGTTATTAAGTCTATCAAGAGATATATAAAAGATATATCTATTTATCAGAAGAAAAGACTGCAAATAGAAGAGGAACGACTTAAAATATATAAAAGAAAAACAGAAAAAGAAGAAAAGCTACTGGAAATTGATGACTCCATATAGAAGAAGAAATTTAAATTATTGAAAAGACAATTAAATCCTAATAATTAATTTACTTTTATTCAGGCATCAGAAATTAAGAACCGAAAACTTAAAACTTAAGTTTTTCATTTGAAAAATTCAAAACTCATGCGTACAAAATAATTTTTTTTTTCTATCAGTTAAAAAAAAAATAGGAAACACAAAAAAAGATATTTATTTTTAAAGTACAATATGCGTTTTGTACATGAAAAGAAACCAAAAAACAAAAATTTGAAAAATACACAAAAACGTTTTTTTTATTTTTTTTTTTTTTTTTTGAAAAATATTTATCATTGGTGTTCAAAACATGTTTTCAACTGTACAAAAAAAAAATTATTTTGTTTTGTTTGTTCTTAAAAGTTCAAAATAATAAAGTTCTTAAAAAAAACGTTTTTGAGAAAAATATATTTTTTTTGTTTTTAGAAACTAACAATAAAAACTCAATTTGAATTTAAAATTGTGAATTTTAATTAAAATTATAATATAAAATTATGTTTAAAATTGCAATTGCAAAAAAATCCATAGAGATTCTTAATTATCAAAACTAGCTGCTGTTGCATTAGCTGTACCCGCAACACAGGTATCTGTGGAGACAGCCTTCAGTGCTTTGCTAATTTTTATGACCAAATATAGAAGGATTTTAAGTTCTGACAATGTAGAAAATGTATTGTTGCTCAAACTCAACATCAAGCTAATTGATAAGATTACTATTTAGTTCTAGCATAATCTTTATCATGTTATAACTACTTATTATTAATTAGCTTTATATTATTTACTATAATTTTGTAAGTATTTTGTCAATAAAAAAAAAATTTAATTTTTTTTCGGTTTTCGGTTTTTTTTCATGTACAAAATAATGTTGTACTGAAAAAATAAATATCTTTTTTTTTGTGTTTGCTTTTATTTTTTTAAACTGACGAAAAAAAATTATTTTGTATGCATGATTTTTAAAACGAAAAAATTAAATTTTCGGTTCGTAATTTTTTGTACGAAAGTACAAAAAAAAATATTTTTCTAAAAACGTTTTTTTTGAGAACTTTATTATTTTGAACTTAAAGAAACAATATCAAACAAAAAATTTATTTTTATCTATTTTTGGTTATTGTACAATTTAAAATATTTTTCGAACACCAATGATAAATATTTTTTAAAAAACATAAAAAAACGTTTTCCGGTCCTTGCTTTTATTGAGATTTTTGTTTATTTCGTTAGAAATACATACATATAATTTAATAAATTTTACTTAAGCTTAGTTTAACTGTTACAAAAAAGAGTTTTTAATGGAATCTCTTATTCTGGTAGATTCGGTAGAATCAGCCCTTTTATTTTCATTACTTATAGCATTCGTTTCCCTTTCCTCTGAAGGAATTAGTGCATCACTATCGGGAAACGATGTATTGTATTCAACACAAATATTGTGGTGAGCTGCGCAGGCGTTGACGATTTGCGTAATTTTTTGAGAATCATAGTGCAACTCACGTGCTCCAAGCTGGCATCGAAATCGCGATTTGAGCACTTCTATTACCCTTTCAATAATATTTCTCGCCTTTGCGTGCACCGAGTTGTGATGACTTTCTGCACTATGTTCATCCGCTGATCGGTAGGGCGTCATCAAAAATGGTTCCAGCGGGTAACCAGCACTAAAAGCTTCACTGTTATACTGATTTTACTTTATTTGAAATTACATACCAAGAACCCACGAATTGCGTTCACCAGCATCATATTTTTCCCGTGGAAACCTTCTTACACGGCTGGTGTTCCAAATTAAGGAATAATGAGCAAAGTCTGGATATCTGGCATCTATATATCTTATACGCATCTTATGGTCACAGATCTATTTATAAATATGTAATAAAAAAAAATAAGTTAGTAACTCAATTTTTACTAGTATTTTAATTAACAGCTTGTACTTACTATCATTGCATTTATGCTGAAGAAACCTTTCCTAATATAATATAAATGTTGAGAACTCCTGTTAGGCCATACCATTTTAAAGTGCGTCCCGTCTAAACAGCCTATGTTTCCAGGAAAACCAGTTCGCTCATAAAAAATCTCTTGCATTCTGTTATTTCATCATCCTACATTTCAAATTTCACCCAAGTTTTACAAATCGTTGTACTCATCGCATCCAAGACTTCAGACAAAATTTTACTAACCGTAGGTTGAGCTAGCGATAAGTTGAAGTCATTTCCAACGCTTAGCTAATATGTATGTGAATCTATATGAATATATGAATCTTAAAGCGGTTGCCAATTTTATTGTTGGTGTTATTGCTGACTTACGCATATTGCATTTAAGTTTTAGACGGATTTCTTCCAATACATATTTGAAGGCAGTTTTGTTGAGCCTAACTGTATCCACAAACCTAAAAATATACATAATTACGTATATTTATATATAAAAATTTTTCAATTAAAATAAATTTTCTTACACAGAATCAGGAATTGAAAAGATGTCAACTTGCTGCCGCAACATCCTTCGATGTGTATTTATATTTATTATTTCGTCATCTTCACTTGAACTTGAAAAATAAAATTCCGTGCTCGACATTTTTTGTTTTGTCAAATAAAATTTTTTTATTAAAGGAAGAAACTTTAAAAAATTTGCGAATCTATAAACAATAATAAAGTTAAATTTGGCCAATTTTTTTATTTGTTTTCGATAACTCCTCGTCTTCGCTTCGATATACTTCAAGAATGCCAACTTAAAAACGATGCGACGGTAAAAACGACAACGACAACGACATAGAAACAACAGTAAGGACGACAACGCCAACGGGAATATGGCCGAATATTTAAATAACAATATTATAGTTTATTAAAAAGGCTAAATAAAAACCAATATAAAATAATTTAATTTTTGCATAATTTATTGAACTTGATTGAGGTTTTCTTTTTTACATAAAAATGAATATAAAAAGTTAACTTCAAGCTCTATAAATTATGCAATAATTAAATAAAAAGTAAAGATTGAATAAAATAAAATTTAAATATAAAATAATAAAAATTAAGATTAATTCAGTATTATCACTCATCATAACTTTCTGGCAATTATTTCCATTTGGTTTATATTTTCATATTTGTACTTCGTTGAAAATAAAGAATGTAGAAAGTTGTAAATAAGTGACTCTGTTCAATTATCCGGATTTGTTTTGCGACATATATTAAAATCACCAATAATAATGATTTTACCAACTTTAGATGCAATATGTATCTGCACTTGATCGATTACTTGCTTTAAGAATCTCCTTAAAGCAAGCAAGTACAAAGTAATGATATATATGTCATTAAATCGAAATACATTATATTGAAATTAATATCCAAGACAAAGATCCTCTTTAAATATGAAGTCAGCTTCAGAAAATTTACTGCCTTTAATGAAAATTGCAATCTCTTTCTTATTTTGGGATCTTTCTTCGTGTTGACTCAGCAATGAATATCCCTCAAATGCTTGAATGTTTTCTGGAAATGCTTATGTTTCTACTAAAGGTATAATATCTGAATCCATCACCAACGGATCACTGGATATATCATTGTAGTGTGCATTTAAGCTTTGAACATTTTGATAAAATAGTATGCAGTTATTGTTCTGTTCGAAGTTATGCTGAAGTGTAAGTGTCCACTGTAACTGTAATCTTTCTAATTCCATTTGTACTGGATTTGATTTTTCAAATGACTTAGGTGGATTAAATTGTCCGACAATAAATAATCCAGAAAGACTGGTAGCTCTGCTACAAGCTACGTATAACGCAGCTCTAGAAATTCGGTTACGAATAGAAACAACTACTTTTGAATATGTAGCACCTTGGCTTTTATGTATTGTAATGACTTCAGCTAAAACCAATGGAAGCTGCTTACGTTCAATTGTTATTTGTTTAATACGCCTGAATTGGAAAGTTCGGACAGATTTCTCAACAGCAGTCTAAGATGTTTCTGTTCCATGTGGTTTACGTCATTTTGCTTGGAAACCCACACTTTCTTCAGAAAAGAGCAGCCACAAAGTGATTGGTAGCTCCATTCACAAGTCCATCGCTAGTATTTATATTTGCAGTCATCATATATTTAGCTGAACACTTTATTTAGAATTCCACACACAGTCCCTGTGTTTTAGAGGACTTCATTTTATCTATTATACTCCTGATCCTAGATCTTTCTTCTACAGATGAATATTCTGTTTTAACTAAATCAAATGCTCTTGAATTGAATTCTTCTTCAATAATTTGTCCCAATCTTAGACTTTTAAATTGGTCAGCTTCAGCATAAGACCAAAAAAGGTGAATAGCTTCATTTGGCAACACAAAACTTGGTTTCACAACTCTTGATTTTATTAATTGGACTTCTTCATTATTCATTTCCCCTTTTAATGCTTTAGCAAATGTGCGATCCTCCCTTTGTCACATTATCTCTGTTAATATTTAGAACTTAAAATCGCTCCAAAGAACCTCTCCAATTATTGGGCCATATGGGTTTGTACTAAAAATCCACTTATCTCCAACAGGAGGAAGTTGCTTTAAATCACCAAAAGCTAAAAAGAAAATACCAAATCGTTCTGTGCTTTTAAAAATTTGTTAAAGTCTGCCGTCAAGGTATCCCAACGTTCTTTCTCCAACCACTGCCATTTCATCAATAATCAGCAATTTTAACTCTCGAAAAAATGATGAAAGTGTATTAACAGTATCATGGCTAAGAGCTCGGATTTCTCCTGATTATTGGTTTACCGGTTATGAAAAAAGGGAATGAAGTGTAGCCCCCAGTTGGAGCACACAGTAAACCTTCAGTAAATTTAGCACCAGGAACCGAGTTAAATCTATTAGTAACAGATTGATATATTGTTTTAATTAATCTGCTTTTTCCAACTCCGGCTCCACCACCTACGTATTCACAATAATTGACATTTTTTACGACATTGAATAAAACATGATGTTGATATTTACGTTGTTTTATATTTAAATTTCTCACCGATGATAGAAGGCATTCATTACTTATTAATGTCTGTGTACTGTACGGGACGGGAATTACCAGCTGGTTGCGGTTTATGATCACAACCAGTGTAAAGTGTGGCCCGACTGTCGGCGGCGCTGGTATGCTGGCGGTTTGCGCGGCTTAAGCTCGCCGGATGTGGTGGTTCATGCCGACTGGCTGACGGGAATCCCGGGTACAAAAAAAATATTCATACCAGCTATGAAATTTAATCTAAAAGATAAAGGGGCCCGAAGTAGCTGGAAAAAAAAATTACAGGAAAACCGAATAAAAAAATAAAAAACACTTTTCAACACTTCACACATCTCTGGCCGGTTTTATGCCAGGATTAGCCCTACCACTAGAGACTGTACCTCTCCGTGACATCCCAAGGAGTTTGGATGTCCCAAAATCTAACCTGCAAAAAAGGTATTACACTCCTCTACTTACCCGCCTTTAGAGAAAATTCACCGGATCATCATGATTAAAAACACCAAGGTAAATTCAGTTTAAAACGTTATAAATGATCATATTTTTATTTATTATTAACAAGAAATCAATTTAAGAAATCTAACGATCGAACTCATTAAAAAAAAAAAAATTTACCAACAATTTAGCATTTAATTAATTAAAAAAAACTTTTAATAAAAATTTACAAATTTCAAAAAGCTTTAACAATATATAAAAAAAATAAAAAACCCAAAAACTTTTATAAAAAAAAATTCAATAAAAACTTTAAAAATATAAAAAAATTAAGAACAAAAAAAACTCCTTTCTTCTCAAACTTCAGGTCATTCTCAGCATATATAAAATTGTGGATATTTGTATTCCTGCCTCGCGGATGAGGCCTGCAAGAACTGCCGTCAGTCCGTTGATTGTGTCCGAAAGTCCTAATTTATGGTAAGTCTAAATGCACTGTACGCTATATATATATTTCACCGGTATTAAAATTTCACTTATCCTTTCCTTAGGGAAACTGAACTTCACGGGCCGATTTGCCCCACCGCGAACGAGTACCTAGGTTTGAGCTCAATTTTCCCTAACAAAAACTAGTGCAAATTTAAAACTTAGCTTAATATATACATATATCTTATTTCGTCCGTAGGTCGTCTGTCTTATATGTTTTGTCCAGAGTCAAGGCAGATACCTGGGCACCCCAAGGCTTGGTGGTGCTTGCCGTTGATTTCCCACGCTGGTGTGACAAGGACGATGGTGGCGCACTCGGGTGTGTTTGTAATTTTACCCTTTAATTTTAAGTTTCTTTACTTTAAAATAATTAAATAAGTCTCTTTTCTTTTTCTTGTTTGTGTTGTGGCAATTTCTTTTCTTTTCAAAACAGTTTCTTTTCTTTTTCTTTTTTTTTTTTTTATTTTAATTTTACTAAATTACACTGCCCATTTGGGCCTCTTTTTATCAAATTCAAATTGTTTTCTTTCTTTTATTTTATCTTCTTTTTGTTCAGTTACAAGCGCTTTCTTTTTTTTTATTCTAAGAACTTAAATAAAGTTTACTCTTAGTTTAGAATTTATCTTTTGTTTAATTTGCTTTAAATTTTTCATCAGTTTTAAGCAACACCACACAACAAAATTGTCACCAATAAACTTTATTATTACTTTTTTTTTTTTTTTACTTTTAATAATTAACTGCCATCGGTGGCTGGTAATAATTACCTGCCATCGGTGGCTGGTAATAATTACCTGCCATCGTTGGCTGGTAATAATTCAAGTGGCGTATCGACTTTAATTTGAGCCTCCAATGTCATTTGTGCCGATTGTGGGCGGTTTTTTTCATTCCCAACTGGAGGCTGATATGAAGTTTGGACCGGAACTGGTTGGTAATTATTACCCGATACCGGCTGGTAATAATAAACTGCCATCGGTGGCTGGTAATAATTAACTGCCATCGTTCAAGTGGCGTCTCGACTTCAATTTGAGCCTCCAATGTCATTTGTGCCGATTGTGGGCGGTTTTTTTCATTCCCAACTGGAGGCTGATATGAAGTTTGGACCGGAACTGGTTGGTAATTATTACCCGATACCGGCTGGTAGTAATTACCTGCCATCGGTGGCTGGTAATAATTAACTGCCACCGGTGGCTGGTAATAATTAACTGCCATCGTTCAAGTGGCGTCTCGACTTCAATTTGAGCCTCCAATGTCATTTGTGCCGATTGTGGGCGGTTTTTTCATTCCCAACTGGAGGCTGATATGAAGTTTGGACCGGAACTGGTTGGTAATTATTACCCGATACCGGTTGTTAATAATTAACCGCCATCGGTGGCTGGTAATAATTACCTGCCATCGGTGGCTGGTAGTAATTACCTGCCATCGTTGGCTGGTAATAATTCAAGTGGCGTATCGACTTTAATTTGAGCCTCCAATGTCATTTGTGCCGATTGTGGGCGGTTTTTTCATTCCCAACTGGAGGCTGATATGAAGTTTGGACCGGAACTGGTTGGTAATTATTATCCGATACCGGCTGGTAATAATTACCTGCCATCGGTGGCTGGTAATAATTAACTGCCATCGTTGGCTGGTAATAATTCAAGTGGCGTCTCGACTTCAATTTGAGCCTCCAATGTCATTTGTGCCGATTTTGGGCGGTTTTTTTCATTCCCAACTGGAGGCTGATATGAAGTTTGGACCGGAACTGGTTGGTAATTATTACCCGATACCGGCTGGTAGTAGTTACCTGCCATCGGTGGCTGGTAGTACTTTCCTGCCTTCGGTGGCTGGTAATAATTGCCAACCAGTTCCGGTCCAAACTTCATATCAGCCTCCAGTTGGGAATTAAAAAAGCCGCCCACAATCGGCACAAATGCCATCGGTGGCTGGTAATAATTAACTGTCATCGTTCAATTGGCGTCTCGACTTCAATTTGAGCCTCCAATGTCATTTGTGCCGATTGTGGGCTGGTAGTAATTACCTGCCATCGGTAGCTGGTAATAATTACCTGCCATCGGTAGCTGGTAATAATTACCTGCCATCGGTAGCTGGTAATAATTAACTGCCATCGGTGGCTGGTAATAATTAACTGCCATCGTTCAAGTGGCGTCTCGACTTCAATTTGAGCCTCCAATGTCATTTGTGCCGATTGTGGGCGGTTTTTTTCATTCCCAACTGGAGGCTGATATGAAGTTTGGACCGGCTGGTAGTAATTACCTGCCATCGGTGGCTGGTAATAATTAACTGCCATCGGTGGCTGGTAATAATTAACTGCCATCGTTCAAGTGGCGTCTCGACTTCAATTTGAACCTCCAATGTCATTTGTGCCGATTGTGGGCGGTTTTTTCATTCCCAACTGGAGGCTGATATGAAGTTTGGACCGAAACTGGTTGGTAATTATTACCCGATACCGGCTGTTAATAATTAACCGCCATCGGTGGCTGGTAATAATTACCTGCCATCGGAGGCTGGTAGTAATTACCTGCCATCGTTGGCTGGTAATAATTCAAGTGGCGTATCGACTTTAATTTGAGCCTCCAATGTCATTTGTGCCGATTGTGGGCGGTTTTTTCATTCCCAACTGGAGGCTGATATGAAGTTTGGACCGGAACTGGTTGGTAATTATTATCCGATACCGGCTGGTAATAATTACCTGCCATCGGTGGCTGGTAATAATTAACTGCCATCGTTGGCTGGTAATAATTCAAGTGGCGTCTCGACTTCAATTTGAGCCTCCAATGTCATTTTTGCCAATTGTGGGCGGTTTTTTTCATTCCCAACTGGAGGCTGATATGAAGTTTAGACCGGAACTGGTTGGTAATTATTACCCGATACCGGCTGGTAGTAATTACCTGCCATCGGTGGCTGGTTATAATTACCTGCAATCAATGGTAGCAAAAAGGGGGAATCACACATATAAAATGTATGTGTAGTGCTTTTGTGGCTTAAGTGCAAATAGTATGGTAATTTGCATACATAAGTGTACATATTTTGTATGCTTTTTCTCGTATGTGTTAAAAGTTCTGTCCGTTTACTGGAGGCGTTTTACAGAAAAATGGTGTCCGCGTCCGGCCATGGGAGTGTCCGTCTATCAGAGAGAAATTTGTTCTAACAACACTTTGAAAACCAAGGGACTTGGAAAATTGTCCGTTTCATAGAGGTGATCGCCTACGGGAGGTGTCCGTTAGTGGAGTTTTCACTGTAATTAACTGCCATCGTTCAAGTGGCGTCTCGACTTTAATTTGAGCCTCCAATGCCATTTGTGCCGATTGTGGGCGGTTTTTTTCATTCCCAACTGGAGGCTGATATGAAGTTTGGACCGGAACTGGTTGGTAATTATTACCCGATACCGGCTGGTAGTAATTACCTACCATCGGTGGCTGGTAATAATTACCTGCCATCGGTGGCTGGTAGTAATTACCTGCCCTCGGTAGCTGGTAATAATTAACTGCCATCGTTCAAGTGGCCTCTCGACTTCCAATTTGAGCCTCCAATGGCATTTGTGCCGATTGTGGGCGGTTTTTTTCATTCCCAACTGGAGGCTGATATGAAGTTAGGACCGGAACTGGTTGGTAATTATTACCCGATACCGGCTGGTAGTAACTACCTGCCATCGGTGGCTGGTAATAATTACCTGCCATCTGTGGCTGGAAATAATTAACTGCCATCGTTCAAGTGGCCATCTCGACTTCAATTTGAGCCTCCAATGTCATTTGTGCCGATTGTGGGCGGTTTTTTTCATTCCCAACTGGAGGCTGATATGGAACTGGTTGGTAATTATTACCCGATACCGGCTGGTAGTAATTACCTGCCATCGGTGGCTGGTAATAATTAACTGCCATCGTTCAAGTGGCGTCTCGACTTCAATTTGAGCCTCCAATGGCATTTGTGCCGATTGTGGGCGGTTTTTTTCATTCCCAACTGGAGGCTGATATGAAGTTTGGACCGGAACTGGTTGGTAATTATTACCCGATACCGGCTGGTAGTAATTACCTGCCATCGGTGGCTGGTAATTATTACCTGCCATCTGTGGCTGGAAATAATTAACTGCCATCGTTCAAGTGGCGTCTCGACTTCAATTTGAGCCTCCAATGTCATTTGTGCCGCTTGTGGGCTGGTAGTAATTACCTGCCATCGGTAGCTGGTAATAATTAACTGCCATCGTTGGCTGGTAATGATTCAAGTGACGTCTCGACTTCAATTTGAGCCTCCAATGTCATTTCTGCCGATTGTGGGCGGTTTTTTTCATTCCCAACTGGAGGCTGATATGAAGTTTGGACCGGAACTGGTTGGTAATTATTACCCGATACCGGCTGGTAATAATTACCTGCCATCGGTGGCTGGTAGTAATTACCTGCCATCGGTGGCTGGTAATAATTAACTGCCATCGTTCAAGTGGAGTATCGACTTCAATTTGAGCCTCCAATGGCATTTGTGCCGATTGTGGGCGGCTTTTTTCATTCCCAACTGGAGGCTGATATGAAGTTAGGACCGGAACTGGTTGGTAATTATTACCCGATACCGGCTGGTAGTAATTACCTGCCATCGGTGGCTGGTAGTAATTACCTGCCATCGGTGGCTGGTAGTAATTACCTGCCATCGGTGGCTGGTAGTACTTTCCTGCCTTCGGTGGCTGGTAATAATTGCCAACCAATTCCGGTCCAAACTTCATATCAGCCTCCAGTTGGGAATTAAAAAAGCCGCCCACAATCGGCACAAATGCCATCGGTGGCTGGTAATAATTAACTGTCATCGTTCAAGTGGCGTCTCGACTTCAATTTGAGCCTCCAATGTCATTTGTGCCGATTGTGGGCTGGTAGTAATTACCTGCCATCGGTAGCTGGTAATAATTACCTGCCATCGGTGGCTGGTAATAATTAACTGCCATCGGTGGCTGGTAATAATTAACTGCCATCGTTCAAGTGGCGTCTCGACTTCAATTTGAACCTCCAATGTCATTTGTGCCGATTGTGGGCGGTTTTTTCATTCCCAACTGGAGGCTGATATGAAGTTTGGACCGGAACTGGTTGGTAATTATTACCCGATACCGGCTGTTAATAATTACCTGCCATCGGTGGCTGGTAGTAATTACCTGCCATCGTTGGCTGGTAATAATTCAAGTGGCGTATCGACTTTAATTTGAGCCTCCAATGTCATTTGTGCCGATTGTGGGCGGTTTTTTCATTCCCAACTGGAGGCTGATATGAAGTTTGGACCGGAACTGGTTGGTAATTATTATCCGATACCGGCTGGTAATAATTACCTGCCATCGGTGGCTGGTAATAATTAACTGCCATCGTTGGCTGGTAATAATTCAAGTGGCGTCTCGACTTCAATTTGAGCCTTCAATGTCATTTGTGCCGATTGTGGGCGGTTTTTTTCATTCCCAACTGGAGGCTGATATGAAGTTTAGACCGGAACTGGTTGGTAATTATTACCCGATACCGGCTGGTAGTAATTACCTGCCATCGGTGGCTGGTTATAATTACCTGCCATCGGTGGCTGGTAGTAATTACCTGCCATCGGTGGCTGGTAGTAATTACCTGCCATCGGTGGCTGGTAATAATTAACTGCCATCGTTCAAGTGGCGTCTCGACTTCCAATTTGAGCCTCCAATGGCATTTGTGCCGATTGTGGGCGGTTTTTTTCATTCCCAACTGGAGGCTGGGAAGTTAGGACCGGAACTGGTTGGTAATTATTACCCGATACCGGCTGGTAGTAACTACCTGCCATCGGTGGCTGGTAATAATTACCTGCCATCTGTGGCTGGAAATAATTAACTGCCATCGTTCAAGTGGCGTCTCGACTTCAATTTGAGCCTCTAATGTCATTTGTGCCGATTGTGGGCGGTTTTTTTCATTCCCAACTGGAGGCTGATATGA
This sequence comes from Pollenia amentaria, assembly GCA_943735925.1. NCBI lineage: Eukaryota > Metazoa > Arthropoda > Insecta > Diptera > Polleniidae > Pollenia > Pollenia amentaria. The sequence goes on along the minus strand of OX031007.1, from coordinate 67,557,456 downwards.
AGTTTGGACCGGAACTGGTTGGTAATTATTACCCGATACCGGCTGGTAATAATTAACTGCCATCGGTGGCTGGTAATAATTACCTGCCATCGGTGGCTGGTAGTAATTACCTGCCATCGGTGGCTGGTAATAATTAACTGCCATCGGTGGCTGGTAATAATTGCCAACCAATTCCGGTCCAAACTTCATATCAGCCTCCAGTTGGGAATTAAAAAAGCCGCCTACAATCGGCACAAATGCCATCTGTGGCTGGAAATAATTAACTGCCATCGTTCAAGTGGCGTCTCGACTTCAATTTGAGCCTCCAATGGCATTTGTGCCGATTGTGGGCGGTTTTTTTCATTCCCAACTGGAGGCTGATATGAAGTTTGGACCGGAACTGGTTGGTAATTATTACCCGATACCGGCTGGTAGTAATTACCTGCCATCGGTGGCTGGTAATTATTACCTGCCATCTGTGGCTGGAAATAATTAACTGCCATCGTTCAAGTGGCGTCTCGATTTCAATTTGAGCCTCCAATGTCATTTGTGCCGCTTGTGGGCTGGTAGTAATTACCTGCCATCGGTAGCTGGTAATAATTAACTGCCATCGTTGGCTGGTAATGATTCAAGTGACGTCTCGACTTCAATTTGAGCCTCCAATGTCATTTCTGCCGATTGTGGGCGGTTTTTTTCATTCCCAACTGGAGGCTGATATGAAGTTTGGACCGGAACTGGTTGGTAATTATTACCCGATACCGGCTGGTAATAATTACCTGCCATCGGTGGCTGGTAGTAATTACCTGCCATCGGTGGCTGGTAATAATTAACTGCCATCGTTCAAGTGGAGTATCGACTTCAATTTGAGCCTCCAATGGCATTTGTGCCGATTGTGGGCGGCTTTTTTCATTCCCAACTGGAGGCTGATATGAAGTTAGGACCGGAACTGGTTGGTAATTATTACCCGATACCGGCTGGTAGTAATTACCTGCCATCGGTGGCTGGTAGTAATTACCTGCCATCGGTGGCTGGTAGTAATTACCTGCCATCGGTGGCTGGTAGTACTTTCCTGCCTTCGGTGGCTGGTAATAATTGCCAACCAATTCCGGTCCAAACTTCATATCAGCCTCCAGTTGGGAATTAAAAAAGCCGCCCACAATCGGCACAAATGCCATCGGTGGCTGGTAATAATTAACTGTCATCGTTCAAGTGGCGTCTCGACTTCAATTTGAGCCTCCAATGTCATTTGTGCCGATTGTGGGCTGGTAGTAATTACCTGCCATCGGTAGCTGGTAATAATTACCTGCCATCGGTGGCTGGTAATAATTAACTGCCATCGGTGGCTGGTAATAATTAACTGCCATCGTTCAAGTGGCGTCTCGACTTCAATTTGAACCTCCAATGTCATTTGTGCCGATTGTGGGCGGTTTTTTCATTCCCAACTGGAGGCTGATATGAAGTTTGGACCGGAACTGGTTGGTAATTATTACCCGATACCGGCTGTTAATAATTAACCGCCATCGGTGGCTGGTAATAATTACCTGCCATCGGTGGCTGGTAGTAATTACCTGCCATCGTTGGCTGGTAATAATTCAAGTGGCGTATCGACTTTAATTTGAGCCTCCAATGTCATTTGTGCCGATTGTGGGCGGTTTTTTCATTCCCAACTGGAGGCTGATATGAAGTTTGGACCGGAACTGGTTGGTAATTATTATCCGATACCGGCTGGTAATAATTACCTGCCATCGGTGGCTGGTAATAATTAACTGCCATCGTTGGCTGGTAATAATTCAAGTGGCGTCTCGACTTCAATTTGAGCCTTCAATGTCATTTGTGCCGATTGTGGGCGGTTTTTTTCATTCCCAACTGGAGGCTGATATGAAGTTTAGACCGGAACTGGTTGGTAATTATTACCCGATACCGGCTGGTAGTAATTACCTGCCATCGGTGGCTGGTTATAATTACCTGCCATCGGTGGCTGGTAGTAATTACCTGCCATCGGTGGCTGGTAGTAATTACCTGCCATCGGTGGCTGGTAATAATTAACTGCCATCGTTCAAGTGGCGTCTCGACTTCCAATTTGAGCCTCCAATGGCATTTGTGCCGATTGTGGGCGGTTTTTTTCATTCCCAACTGGAGGCTGGGAAGTTAGGACCGGAACTGGTTGGTAATTATTACCCGATACCGGCTGGTAGTAACTACCTGCCATCGGTGGCTGGTAATAATTACCTGCCATCTGTGGCTGGAAATAATTAACTGCCATCGTTCAAGTGGCGTCTCGACTTCAATTTGAGCCTCTAATGTCATTTGTGCCGATTGTGGGCGGTTTTTTTCATTCCCAACTGGAGGCTGATATGAAGTTTGGACCGGAACTGGTTGGTAATTATTACCCGATACCGGCTGGTAATAATTAACTGCCATCGGTGGCTGGTAATAATTACCTGCCATCGGTGGCTGGTAATAATTAACTGCCATCGGTGGCTGGTAATAATTACCTGCCATCGGTGGCAGATACCGGCTGGTAGTAATTACCTGCCATCGGTGGCTGGTAGTAATTACCTGCCTTCGGTGACTGGTATTAATTACCTGCCATCGGTGGCTGGTAGTAATTACCTGCCATCGGTGGCTTCATATCAGCCATATCGGCATTTGTGCCGATTGTGGGCGGTTTTTTTCATTCCCAACTGGAATCTGATATGAAGTTTGGACCGGAACTGGTTGGTAATTATTATCCGATACCGGCTGGTAGTAATTACCTGCCATCGGTGGCTGGTAATAATTAACTGCCATCGTTCAAGTGGCGTCTCGACTTCCAATTTGAGCCTCCAATGGCATTTGTGCCGATTGTGGGCGGTTTTTTTCATTCCCAACTGGAGGCTGATATGAAGTTAGGACCGGAACTGGTTGGTAATTATTACCCGATACCGGCTGGTAGTAACTACCTGCCATCGGTGGCTGGTAATAATTACCTGCCATCTGTGGCTGGAAATAATTAACTGCCATCGTTCAAGTGGCGTCTCGACTTCAATTTGAGCCTCTAATGTCATTTGTGCCGATTATGGGCGGTTTTTTTCATTCCCAACTGGAGGCTGATATGAAGTTTGGACCGGAACTGGTTGGTAATTATTACCCGATACCGGCTGGTAATAATTAACTGCCATCGGTGGCTGGTAATAATTACCTGCCATCGGTGGCTGGTAATAATTAACTGCCATCGGTGGCTGGTAATAATTAACTGCCAGCGGTGGCTGGTAATAATTACCTGCCATCGGTGGCAGATACCGGCTGGTAGTAATTACCTGCCATCGGTGGCTGGTAGTAATTACCTGCCTTCGGTGACTGGTATTAATTACCTGCCATCGGTGGCTGGTTGTAATTACCTGCCATCGGTGGCTTCATATCAGCCAATGGCATTTGTGCCGATTGTGGGCGGTTTTTTTCATTCCCAACTGGAGGCTGATATGAAGTTTGGACCGGAACTGGTTGGTAATTATTATCCGATACCGGCTGGTAGTAATTACCTGCCATCGGTGGCTGGTAATAATTAACTGCCATCGTTCAAGTGGCGTCTCGACTTCCAATTTGAGCCTCTAATGTCATTTGTGCCGATTGTGGGCGGTTTTTTTCATTCCCAACTGGAGGCTGATATGAAGTTTGGACCGGAACTGGTTGGTAATTATTACCCGATACCGGCTGGTAATAATTAACTGCCATCGGTGGCTGGTAATAATTACCTGCCATCGGTGGCTGGTAATAATTAACTGCCATCGGTGGCTGGTAATAATTAACTGCCAGCGGTGGCTGGTAATAATTACCTGCCATCGGTGGCAGATACCGGCTGGTAGTAATTACCTGCCATCGGTGGCTGGTAATAATTAACTGCCATCGTTCAAGTGGCGTCTCGACTTCAATTTGGGCCTCCAATGTCATTTGTGCCGATTGTGGGCGGTTTTTTTCATTCCCAAATGGAGGCTGATATGAAGTTTGGACCGGAACTGGTTGGTAATTATTACCCGATACCGGCTGGTAGTAATTACCTGCCATCGGTGGCTGGTAATAATTAACTGCCAATGTGTTTTGTGTTTTCGAAATTTTTTTATCGTATCGAAAACAAAATATTAGTAAAAAGATATTGCATTAAAAGTGATACCAACTTTTTGGAAGCAAAAAGTAGTTTTAAATATATTTTTAAACAAATGATATTTTTGTTAATTTTTTTGTTTTAATTATGTCACACAGTTTAAAATATATTTGAATATATATGTATATATATATATAGTGATTATAATCACTATATCTACTGCATTTAATCGTAACCAAGTTAAAATATTTTGCAACTGGCTACTTTTGTATACTTTGGCAGATCATTCATTACTAAATTACACACATAAAAACAGATTTATACTTTTTAAATAAAAAAATATTTATTTAAACAAATTAAATGAATTTTCAATAAATAAAATATAATATCTAAATAAACCAACCAATTTAATAAACGCCCGTACAAAAACAAAGTACGATAGGGAAAATTATCAAATAGGGGAAAAACCAATTTTACCAAAACAAGAAAGACAACAAACACACGAATGATTAGTGTGATTTTTAACTTAACTTAGGTTTTTTTATTGTAAGATGTATGAATTTGAGTTCATCAAACAATAAACAATAATAGGGACACAAACACAATTAGTGTTAGTGTATGTGGCTCACTTTTTCATGAACTGTGTTGTGTTGATCTCTCATTTAAAATGATTGAGCGTGAATGACTAGCTCTCATTTTTTTACACATTTGATATGAATATCAAATACACACACAACAATCATTTGGCTAGCAAATACATTTGTGCAGACCTCTAGTACTAAGACAGCTAAATCAGTATTTTAACCTGTCATTATTACCTACCAATATTTTTCTTTTATTTATGTACACATGTTTGTACACATGTGTTTAAGTTTTATTTTATGCATGAAACTGAACATATTAACAGAAATAAAATTCAATTAGAGTTTTCATGATATCTCTTAAAATTCTCGCAATCTGTGCATTTTTAAACCTTCCAACATGAACTATCAAAAATTGTATGAGAATTCATTTACACAAACTTCGTAAATTTGCCCAACACTTCTGACCCATAATTGTGCATTTATACAAAACGAATTTTTTTTTCATTATTCATTTTGCTTTCTTTATGCATGTTTACAAAACAAATTTCACATTTTATTCACAAATTTTCACTTTTATTTTTATATTTAACATTTTTTATTTTTTCGAATTTATTCTATGAGTTAAATTTCAGTTATGTATTTTATAAAGCTTTTTAGTAATAGTTCTATTCTTTAAATGCAATATACTTCATTGCTATCCAACGGAGAGCTAAGGTAAAATGTAACAAGATGATACAAGATAATAGTCTTCTAGTACCTATATAAAGTTATTCCTAAAAAATTTAAGGAATAGAACTATTTCAAAAAAGCTTTATAAAATACATAACCGATTTGGAGGCATGGCGATTTATAAAATAGTTGGCGATTTTGTTGGCTATTTTTCATTAGCCATGAATTTGTTTTGAAATTTGTTAAATTCATTGCGAAGAAATAATATTTTTTTTATGCTTGTATTTCAATGAATGAAATTTGATGCATTCATACATATGTATGGCCAGTATTTAAAACTAAATTATGTTGAAATGGCTGATGCAGATAATGTACATACATCTTCCTATTTAAATGTGCACTTCAAAAAAGTAAAAAGTAGAATTCTTTAAAAAATTAATATAATTAAAGTTTATGAACATTTTTCCATTATAAAATTTGACAAATTATCACAGATCAAATTCGTTGTTGTTAAAGATTGTTATGAATCCTAACGTAACTTTGGATGGAATTTTTGAATTGAACTTTTTTTTTTAATTTGGGACTGTTTTCAATAACCACTTTTTCTGAATTCTTAATATATGTATTTTTATAAACCTTTTACCAACGTGAAATATTTTATATGAATAAGAAAGCTATAATTTATTTATTAATATTTTTTATAGATTGTCTTTTTTTTTTACTAAAAAAAAAATGAGGGATTTGAGAAAGTTGAATCAATTTTAGAGAATGAAGTTAAAAATGGCCTCCTTCCTAATAACATTACTTTGGCCAATTATGAAAGCATTACTACAATGTATAATGACGATATGCCTAGGTATTCTAAAATTAAGAATACTCCTAAAAATAGAAAAATGATATTTAGTAGCGTAAGTTGCAGAAATTTGCAGTTATTTTAATTGCAGTAAAATAATGGAGGTTTAATTTCAGATTGTAAGGTATTTAGAAAAATTGATTCAACAAAAAACTATTATAAATGAAAATAGAGTTTTAAACGATGACGAACAAAGTGCTTTAGATGTTTTAACAAACCTGGAACAATTTATATTGCAAGATGTTCTTTCTTTAGAAAATGAACATTTAAATGTTGATGAAATCTTCACTTTCGATTCTGTTGAAAGCATTCCAGAACACTTAATGGATGCTAGTGTGAATGAGCCTAACAAAAACACTACTGGTGTCTTGAAAAACAGACAGTTAGAGCACCTAAGTGTTGATGAAATTTCCGCTATACATGCTTTAATTGGCTTATGCGATGATGTTGAAATAATCAAAACAGATTTACCTAAACCAACATTGGAACCTTTACCAATGATATGTGTTTCGCCGACGGATGTTGATCAAAATGGTAATTTCATATTATTTATAATATTTTTTTTTTTAATTTCTAATTTTATTTTATTATTGTTTTAATTTTTTCAGACACACTTGATAACATAACTTTTAGTAAAGAAACTGATTACGGTACGTTATTTCATTCAAGTTGCATAGTTAAACATGCTTCTACAATATTTTTTATGTTCCTTTTTTGTCTTTTTTAAAACAGATAAACAACCAGAATTTCAAACAGAATCCAATACTACTAACGGTGAGTAAAATACACAAAAACTTTTATAATTGAGAAATAAATTATTTAGTGAAATTTTTTAATTTTCCTTATTGATGTATAAAAATTAATATTAACATTTTTTGTTAATCTTATAAAATAAAAAATAACTGTAAATTTGTTTTTATTGCAGCGAAAGAACATGGTGAATACCAAAACGGTTCTATGGCAAATATTGAGAATATTTTAAGCAATTTCGTTAATCAGTTAAAATGTATGTATGTTTGAAAAACTTTTTGATTAATTTAATTTCCAAGAAATTAATAACAATAACAAATGTGATAGAAGTATTAGTTGTAAAGATAAAATCAAATTTAACATTTCAAATGTAGATATTAACTCAATAAAAAATGATTGTAGTATTAATGAAAGTTTTGAAAATAGTTTAAATAAAAGCAATAAGACCCTAGGACCTTTTAAAATTTCAACAGCTTAAAAGTTGAAAAATATGAAAATTATAGAAAGACTCCTAATCCAAAGGAAAAGCTGAATAGAGACATCAAAATATAGAGAAACAAAACGAACAAGAACATTCAAAAAAAGGTCTTGGATTGTAAATTCGAAATAAATCTGAAACTTGTTTTTAATGCTAAAGACAACAAAAAATTTTAATTAACCAAAAACAAATTTGTTCTTAACCTTATTAGACAACAGTATTTAAAAGTTAACAATACATGCATTATATCATTTTATAGTACTAAAATATTAGAATCGGGTTTACTTTTATACGGTTATTGTAATTTCCTAGACTGCTCCAAATACAGGTTTAAAATAAACAAGAATGGAAAAGTTTTAGTAAATAGAACTGGAGAAATTTTTCATGCAAAAGGAGAAAATAGAGTTGCTCAGATGCGAGGTGTAGCTCGTAAAATAGCAAACAAATCGCTCGGCAAAACAAGCGCATATCTTTACAGAAAAGAACAAATTCTTAACGCCGCAGATGATATTGCAAAGAGTGGAAATTTGCAAAACGTACAAAACCTTTCGGTTGTACGCAAATGCAAGTCCGAAGGAAACTCGGATAAGTGGCTTCATCCAAACGCATTTTACGAAGTAATCTTAATGAAAGAAGGTGCATACAGAGACTACACTCAATATGCAGCATCACCCTTTGCTATATACTGTTGGGGAAAAGCAACATTTATTACATTTGCCGTTAATCCCACTATACTTAAAGATGCTAATTATACCATTCATTTCGTCGCATCTGGACAAAGCGTACGCCAAATTGAATGTGCAGAGAAACGAATACTAATATACAAAATGGTAATAAGAATAAAGAAATTTAAAATGGTAATTCCAATTATTACTGCTATTCTTTCACGTCACACTTTAAATGATATATGTGCAATCTTGGAAAAATTAAAGCTTTATTGCATCGAAAATTAAATTTAAGTGGCCATTTTTTGAGAGGGTTTGTACCGACGTTGGTTATGCTTTGTTTGGAGCAGTATTAAAATGTTGCAATAATGAAAATCTGTCACAATATCTCCTAAATTGCTTCCGTTACTTAGAACTTAAAGGAAAAGTGAAGAGGCTAAAAGTTATCGTGCAATGGTGTAAGTCCCATTACATTCACATTATGTCCAAAGATTTAAACAATAAAATTGCAAAAAATAGCATTTTACGTCATTTGCTTAAGCATGTTTTGACTTTAGCTTTTGACCTCAAAACAATACAAGATTCTAAATCTTAGTTTAGACACTTATTTATTGTGCTTTTGTTCCCAAAAAAAAATCACATATTTAAAGATAGTTTAAATATTTTAAGAAATAATATATTGCAAGATAATGACACTGATTTTGAATATCAATCTATAATGGATGATGATGTCTGTAATTTAGACTCTATTGCTTCCCACCGTCCATTCAAAAAACTATTTTTGAAAATATATAACGACTTATGCACAGACGTACAAAAGTTAACCATTATAGGAGATGATAACGAATATAAAAATGATGAAATGTGCAATTTTTTTATCAACAAATATTGCCCTTTTATTCCTATGTGGGAATATTGATAGACCCTTCTGGAAATCATCTCAGCAATGCACCTGTTGTATTCAGCTTTTTTCTGCAAAAGCATATTCTTTTGCATCAACGTTCGGTAAGACCTGGTGATTTTATAAAAATCGAACGAAAAGACAACATTAGTACTTTAAAAGATCTGAGATGTCGTTACAATATGATTGTAGAAATTACGAATGAAAATGAACAACGGGTAGCATTACATTCTAGCAAAAAAAAATTTTTGTTATTGTTAAAAGTTACAGAATCCCCCTACTGTTCTTTTCGAGGTGCAATGCAAATTTTACTCAATTCTATTTCCCACCGGCATGTTTTCTAAAAGCGTTTCCTGCGGATTAAATTCTTCAGGAACAGTTATTTCTGACTCATTATTAAGAAAAGTTTCAATGATGCGCTGATCGTATACATTAGATTTAAAAGGAACTTCCTCACTTTGTCCTATATTATTTTGGCAGGCATCCGTATTAATAAAATATTGGTCAGATTCAAAAATTTAACTTGGTCTAACTGTGTTAGTCATAAAACTGTGATTGTAATCTAGTCTTCTCTTAAGGTAGACTTAAATGACTGCGGTTTGATCAAAGTTTCTAAGTACATCTACATTTATTAAGTTGGATCGGTACACTCACAATAGCTCCTCTTACAGCACATTGTAGCACATTATATCCTATATCTTATTATATCCTAGAGATACTTTGCACATGAAGGGCATTCTTGGAGCTACAAACCTTTCTTCTAAAGATGCTTAGTCCTTTAACTCTTCACGTATTACCGGGAAATGTAAGCCATTAGCTAGACCAAGTGTGGGAATTTTTCCTCCCTCAACAAGTCTGGAACAAGTACTACAAAACTTATATATACTATTATCCGAAAAAAATGTCTTTGCCAAAGAAGACGACTTGTGGCAAATTTTGAAAATTATCTCTGCCTATTTGTTTTATTTGATTGGGAAACCATAGTCCTTCACAGCAAATGCAAACTTTTGTACGGCCGTTCCTTAAGACTTAATTAAATTCTTGCAAGATCCGATCTGCATGCCTTTGTCGGTCCGTTTCTAAATATTATATCATTGATAATGGTGAAAGTATTTCTTTTTTGTTTAGATTCCTTTCAGCCTGCCTTTATTTTTCGTTGCTTCTATTAACATTCGATAAATTCTAACTCTACAACTGTTCCAAACTGATTCATTCTTATTCTACAGAACGTGAATCCGATTGTCGTATTGAATGTGCCAAGTCGTCTCGTTTTTGTTTAATTATTCTATACTCAGGTATTTCCCGTCGTTGTGCATGTTCCAAAGTTTTTCGTTCTTCCTCTGTAGAACGAATTAGTTATTTCGATCGTCGTATTGAATGTGCCAAGGTGTCTCGTTTTTATTCCAGGATTCTACTCAGGTATTTCCCGTCGTTGCGAATGTTCTAAAGTGTTTCATTCTTCATCATTTCATTCTGGTTCTTTTTATTGAGGAAGCTCCCTTTGTTGCGAATATTGAATAGTGTAACGTTCTCCCGCACTAGTTCACGTTCGACAAATCCAGAAATTTCCCTTCTCAAGGTGTGAGCGGAAGTGTTGCGTTCTTGCTCAGAAGTACGTTGTTGTGGATCTGGCCTACAATTTGCCTGAATATCTATATTTCTTTTCATTTCTTCCCTTCTTTTCTACGATTTCCTTAATTGCCTTTGCAAAGATAATATTTCTGAATTGGATCTTCCCCCTATTCTTTTGCCTAAAAGGACTCCCGCGCTGTACGTCTTTCTTGCTCAGCTGATCTACTGCGTAGTCGAGACATAATTTACCTGTTTTGTAAATGTTAATAAAAATGTTCTTCACTTGACTTTACGTAATATCGATAATTTTTGAATATTAATTTTTTACTAGAGGGCGCGTAACATCAAAAATTTGAGCAACACGTTTTTGCCCTTGCCTATGAAAAATTTCACCTGTTCTCTGAACTGAAACATGTCCGTTTAAAGTTATTTTAAGTCGGTGTTTTCGACAATCTCGTAAGGTGCAATATCCATCAGCTAACAGTCCTGAAACAAAGTATTTTATGTTATAGAAAGAGATGAAACATGAATTATTAACGTTTAAGTATTCTTGAAGAATTACACCTATTACTAATAAATTTTTAGAGAGATTCAATTTAAGATTATCTTTTGCTTTTATAATAAAATGAGGATTTATGTACTTTAATGTCCCCATCAGAAATTTTAGATATAAATCGACGAACTTGATTAATTTTTTTTCCGGGTTCACGAATTAAATTTTTATTTTTGGTGAATGCTCTTTCTATAACTGTAAAATTGAGATACGTCCAAGTAGGGTTGCCATTCGTACTGTTTTTATCAGTACATGTACTGATTTTTGTTTAAAGTACTGATTTATGCATTACAAGCAAATCAGTACGCAAATTTACTGATTTTTTCATCAATGTACTGTTTTTGTACTGTTATTATAAATTTATTTTGTTCAGTATATAGTTTGCCATATTGTAAAATTGTTTGCAATACAAATATTAATATAGATGTTCTTATCGATGAGTTATTAACATTAAGGATTTTTGCCGAGTCAGTACGAAAAAAGAAGACAGTAGAAGAAAAATGGTGCTGCCTTTATGAATTTGAGGAAATGGGTAATTTTATTTCTTCCATTCCACATTCAAACGCTTTTACAGAACGAGCCTTTAGTTTTCAAAGTGGTGAAAAGAGAGAAACAGGCTCCTAATATAAAATCTAAAAAGTGAGTTGCAGATAAAGACAAACTTTGGTTATAGTTTTGAGTTTTACAATTTCTTGAAGACTGAAGACAGGAAACAAATTGTGGACAATTTACAAAAAGGCCATAAATACTTTTAACTTGTAACATTGTAAATATTTATGTCCATACATATGTATGTAAATATATTATTTTTAAAAATCTATAGTATACGATCGTCTAAAAAACGATTGTGCCTTTTTCAATAATTAAAAATATTAATAGTAAATAGTTGTAAATCACTTCTAAATAATTTTTAATAATAATAAATACATAACAAGCTTCATTATTTCAAGTGTTTAATTTGTTTTTTAACATTTTGTCCTTATATTTGTAGCTTGGTGTTAAAAAGGCCAATGTCAAATAATTCATTTTTGAGATTCAGCATGTCCTTTTAATTGCAAAATTAAATTAATTATGCTGGTCGATATAGCAAAAAACTACATTTATTTAATTTTATGTTGAAATATATTCAACAAATATAATAGAATAAAGAAAATAAAATTTTAGTTCACATGCTGGTCACGTTTTTTTAGTCAAATATTTGCTAAGTGTGACCGTAGCTTAAGAAAATACCTGATGCAACAATTAACTCAAAACACCAAAATATTGTCATTGGCCCTTTTAGTACCAAACTTCAGACATAATGAACTCAAATTTTGCTTTTAATAAAATTAATGTTTCTTTGGAAAATATTAAACCAAGTAGCTAACAAGAAATAAAAAATCGAATTTTTAACCACTTGTTGTGTTTTAGATTTGTTTTGTTATTCACTTTGTATTCCCGCTAAAAATATATACGGAATTGAATTATTGCTTTGAAAAAATTCAGTTTTGTTAATAAAATTTTGTCACTGTTCAAATTATAGAATGAATTCAAGTTTTGTTTTTAAACATTAAAGCTTTTTATGTTATTAATATGCAATTTTATATTAAAAAGTATATGTACTGTTTTTTATGAAATTGTACTGATTTTTTTTCTCTTATGTACTGATTCCTCTGATTTCAAAACTGGCAACCCTACGTCCAAGCTACTTTCGGTAGTTTTAAATGGACCAAGAATCTCTTTACTACTTTTTGCGATTGCTCAATTTGATTAAATGCAATAGAAAAATGGCCAATTTTCAGGATTGATATTAAAACACATTTATGTTTAAAATCATTTTAAATACAAAATTCTCTTCTTCACTAAACACTTAAATGAAACTTAAGTCCCCGATGTGGTACATTTAAATTCAACTTAAGTTTCCATTGGATTAACTTAGCAAGGTGGCCTCAATATCACACAATACAAAAACAACAGACAAAGTTATAACAACCACCTGTTTTTTGAGAGCACCTTGTAAATAACTACACTTTTGTTATGATATTTTTTTGTATTTAGTAGTGCAACCATACTTTTATCTTAATTAAATAAGACTTTTCATATAAAACTCAAAAAATCAATCTGTAATTAAATACGATTTAAGTTTTTATGAAAATTAACATAATATAGATTTAAATACTATCCTGAAAATTGGGCATAAGAAAATGTATCTGGGGATTTATAAACTACTTTTTTTATTGAAACTATTAGTATTATTTAAATTATTATTAGAAAATATTTTTATCCATCATTAAACAATACATTTCAATCTTTAACAAAACTTTTTAACACCTTTTCAATAACATGCAAATTATTTTCAGAATCATCTTTGTAGTGCTGTAAAATAACCCAAGACATTAAATATTAATTAATACATCATCATTTTTAATTTTGGTTTAGCTTAGAGTTGTGTCGGTCGTGAACGACCTCGTTCAATTGAACGGATCAGTCAGACGAACGATGAACGGCCGTTCAGTTTCATCGTTCGATTTCGTTCAATCGTTCACTTGGGTCTTTTGAATCAGTCGGTCACTTGCTTGCCGGACAACTGGTTGAAAAGAAACAACAATACTTTTGTGTTGTATAAGTTATGCAATTATAATATACTTATTTCTTTTACTCATTGCCACATTGCTTTACACATTTTCATAATACAATCAGGGTTGTCAAGTTTCTTGGCGACCTAATTTTCGATTTGGCGATATGGCGACTTTTTGGCGGCTTATAAAATATATGGCGATTTTGTTGGCTATTGATTTTCTATAAACTTGTTTTGAGACTGTTGGACAAATTTACCGTTTGTTATTTAGAAAGATTATATCAATGATGGTATTCCATCTAATATATATCAGGTTTTGCATAAAGCTTATAGCTATAAGGATACGTCAGGTACTTACCATTTTAAAGAACTTGCTTTGACGGTCTTTATATGCATTTAATTCCAACTGCTAATGCCTGTGTTGAAATAGTTCTTTTTAATAATTTACTCTACTAAAACTCGCCTTCATTGTTACGAGTTATAAATTATATGAATGTAAATAGCACTTTTTGTACCTTCGCACGATATTTTGAATATACATTGTTAAAAAAAAAAAAACAGTAAGAATTGCCTTGCCGGTGAAGTGTATAGCGTTTTAGATATACATATATCCAATATTTATTTAATACTAAACACAAAAAAACGTTTTGCAGCTTTAATTAGATTATTATAAACTATTGTATCTTTTGTGTGCTTTAATTAGATTATTATAAACTATTGTATCTTTTGTGTGTTCACCAATAATTTTACTTTTATTCAAAAAAATATACATATATCAAGGCGACTTTGTCCCATTTTTGGAAAATTTTAGCGATTCAGAAGAAATATATTTTTTTAGGATTTATAGAAAACATTGGAGAAAGTTCTAAAATAAATTTTATGTTGTCAAAAACGCAAAATAAGCCTTGGCGATTTTTGACATTGAATTTGGCAAAAAACATCAAAATAAATCTGAAAACCCTGGCTGCTTTTCACAATTTTTCTACAATTTACATGAGCGTTGCCAGTTGTTCTTAATACAAAACCCGCCAAATGCTAATTTTTTTCATTTGAGCAGAAAATTTTATAAATATTTATTTCTTTTAATTTTTTAAATATGTCCCTTTATTTATAAAAGCTTAGTAAAGTTTTACAGCACGAAATTAGTATGGAAAAAAACTTTTAATGTATACATTACATTCGTTTATGAATAAGACTCTTAAAATATAAAAAAAATTAGCAATGTATGTTTGTTCGGTGAAATCTTGCAACTCAATTTTGAAGCAGATACCTCGAACCGATTGAGCTGTCATTTTTAAACACGTTTAGTTAAGATGACGATGCATTGTTAACTGTGTTACGTTATTCTAAATCTAACATTATAAGACACCCAAGATGGCAGACTTATTTTTAATGCATTCCTACAATATGAGTATCAAATGGGAGGGCTTGCTGAGAATAAGTCGAAAAAGAAAGTGACGTTACTCTTAATCATATATGGCGGACTAAGTTTTTAATGCTTGCCTTCAAGATGGGTATCAAATGAAAGGACTCATGAGAATACGAATGCTAGTTTTAATATAAACTAAAAGTAAATAACCTTTTTAAAAAACAAGCTTTTATTGAAATGCGCTTCAAAGAAAAATATAAATGAAAAGTATAAAACTACTATCAACTTATAACGGATTACATAATTTATATGATATACGAGATTTACTTGTGTAGACAAACAAGTAAATTATACATATAACTTGATGTGATTGATTTAAACTATTAAACTTTTCAAACCATGTAAATACTAGTACTTAAATCTCGCGACTAGCTTTTAAATCAAATAAATTGTGTAATAAAGGGCTGCATGAATAACTTCATTCATAAATATACTGAAATGTTTATTCAATGAAGTTCGTATTCAAACAAACTTCAGACCACTGAACAAACTGTTGCTTTATTCATGCTACTAGCAAACACATTTCGTTTCATATGGCAAACACAAAGACTTTGTTCAATGAAACGACTTTTGCTTTACAGTTTTCACTCTCTCTCATTTTTTTATATAAATACTCAATTGCAATGTTGCCACTTAGTAAATTGATGTAATTTTTTTCTTTTTTGTTACCTTTACAATAATATATGTAATTTGTAAAGCATTTTTTAAATTAAATTTAATTTTTTTTCCTAACAACTTTTTTATGTACTTCCAAGCAAAACACATTGCTGAAAATGTTTTTGAAAATAAAATGAAATTTTTTTGAAGTGTAAAAATTTACATTAAAAACAATTAATTTACATTGAAAACGAAGCCAAATTTGTTTACAATTAATTTACATTGAAAACGAAGTCAAATTTGTATTATTTTTATAATTTTAATATTAATGTACTTCCTTATCTTGTTGCTTTTACTCTTCATGGTTATTTTTGTTTTTTTTTTATTTTTCCTAATGTTTTTCATTTTATTCAACTGGCAATACTGACTTTAAAATAAATGTGTTTTTCCATGATTTTATTCGACATTTATTCAGTGGTTGTTTTGTTTCAGAGTTGTTTGTATTCATATTCTCTTGCTTAAGTAAACAAAAACACCGCATCTTATTCGTCTCTTAAATTTCGTGTGTTTGTTGCTTTCATTTCGTAGTTATTCATTGTACTGAATACAAACGAGCAAATACAAAATAATAATGAAAGTTTCATGAACATCATTATTAAGTTTCATGCAGATGTTTATTGTGTAAAGACAAGCGACAAGCTTTTATATCATATAAATTTATTAATGATGTTATAAGTTGATAGTTAAAGTTTATTTCTCTTTTCTTTTTAGCGCATTTAATAAAAGCGTGTTTTTTAAAAAGGTTTTTTAGTTTTTATAAAATAAAAACAAAAAATAAAATTTATATTATCACATATTTTGAGAATATAATACATATAACGCATGAATAATAATAATCACTATTGCTATTTGATCATTTTTGTAATATTATTTTGATATTTAAATTGTGCAATTGCTATTATTTTTATTATTTTTTTGTTTTTAAAAGTATTTTGTTCTTAAAGAATTGGGCTTTTACTTTGAATAAGCCCTCGCAACAATTTTTTGTTCTTTCTATTAAAATGGAATTACCTAAGCATATAATAAATAAACAAGTTTTAAAATCGCCACGTTTGGCGAGAAATTACTACGTATGGCAGCCCAGATTGTACTATGAATTTTTTAAAACAGTGTGGCAAGTCGCCACTGGCAATGTGTTAAAAGAAAAACGTATAGCATACACACTTATAGTGTTGTTGTTTCTTTTTAATCAAATGAACGAAAAAAATGCGTATTTGGTTTGTGCTTATTGTTTTCTATTCTTGGTTACACTCAAAAAAGTTTTACAGTAACTTAATGAGATTTATTAAAATTGTTTTCCGTAATTAATGAAATTTTTTTTATTTTATTAATTAAACTGTTTCTGCATATTGTTCCGAAAACAAACTACAAAAATTAATAAGGGTTTTCATGATGAGGCAAACTTGCAAGACTCGTTTCATGAAGACCCTTGTTAATTTTGGTGTCATTTTAAATACAAAAATCAATACAAAAATCAATTAAAAGAAAACAACTATAAAATTAAAAGCTTAAATTTGTGAATAAAAAGTGAAATTTGTTTTTTAAACAAGCATAAATAAAGCATAACGACTAATTTGCTTAAATTACTGCAAGATTTTATTGTTTGTGATATTATTAACACAACACATTTTTCATTGAAAACGGCGGTAAATATTAAACAAACAGCGCCAGTTTACGAGTCAAAATTGTTGAGCAAATTTACGAAGTTTGTGTAAACGAATTCTCATACAATTTTTGGCAGTTCATTTGAGAGCGCGTAAAAATGCACAGTTTGCGAGACTTTTAGTGATATCATGAAAACCCTTAATGATTTTTATTTCTGTTAATATGTTCAGTTATTTTTTATGCATAAAATAAAACTGAAGTACATGTGTACATATGTACATAAATAAAAAAAAATAGAAAGGAAAAAATATTTGGCTCATTTGGTAGGTCATAATGACAGATAAAAACACTGATTTAGCTGTCTAAGTACGTAATTTAAATTAAGTTCAAATTAACTGAAAAGCCTTTGAATATATTTTTTGTACCTAGTGTGTACTTTTTTTTAATTGTAAATAAGAAGAAAAGTTAATTAATTTTTAATTAATATCTCCGTTATAAAATTAACAGTAAAAAATTACCTTACAATTCCTTTATTTAAAATTATCCGTTTTCTAATTACATTTTCAGTTTTCTAAACTTAATGCCTATTCTTTTGAATTTACTTACATAATGTTTCGAGTGTAATCTCACATATTGTTTCTTTTAACACATTCAATCGATTGTTTAGTAAAGAGGACAAGACAAGTGAACGACTGAACGAAAGCGACAAATGATTCAAAAGACAAACTGACCCAAAAGACAAAGTGACCTGAAACGAACGATTGAACGAAAAGAACGAGCTCGTTCACTGATTCGAATTGAACGATAATGACCGGTCACTTAAACGAACGATTAAGCCCAAGACTAGTTTAGCTCACTACTTAAGGAACTAGCTTTCGAGATCGAAAAAGTTATCGAAAATTTATATTATAATTGTGAAACTTTAAGCATTGTAACTTACCATTTCCTTAGAATAAAAGGTTGAACGTTCATTTAAAGTCCCTGTTTCTGTTTCATTAAAAGAATTAAGAGCTTTAGGAGCAATTTGTTCACCTTCAGTATTATTTTGAAGTGTTGTCTAACAAAAAAATTATTTAGTTAAAATTTAGCAAATGATAATTAAATTGTGCATACTTTTTGCGGTTTTTTTTTTTTTTTAGCAAAATAAGAGCTTCTATTGTAAATTTTTCTTCATCTGTCAATACATTGGATACGTTCATAAGTCGTAGCTGTTGAGCTCAACTGCTAGAAAACTGTTGACAACTGTTGAGCCGAACATTTTCGTCTTAAAAACGGCATTATGAGTATAATGCAAAATTAACAGCTGATAAACATAAACAATTGAAAAAAATAAAAGTGAGAATAAAATTTATTAGTTTAGCATAAAAGCATGGATAATACAGAATTTATATCAGAGTTTTTCTTTACCGATGTTGAAGAAGTTATCTTCAATTTAGTTGATAACATAATGGACAACCACGGGGAAACAAATTTAAATATGTTGCAGATAAGCGAGCGTCATAAGAAAGCCCGTAATAAGGACTACTATGAAACAATGGTTCCGCAGTATACCGATGATTTATTTAAAGATCACTTCAGAATGTCTCGTGGCACATGTGATGTAAGTTCCCCCCACAATCGTATGAAAAATCATGTTTTTATCTAACATATAAACCACTTTTTGTAGGAATTGAGAAATCGTCGCAGCAATTCGTTACGCTCTTGCAGTAATGTGTTGGCTTCTCTAAGTACGCGATTTAAATCTTCACTTGCTACAGCTTTCCTTTCTTCTACCTCTACCATTTGTTTACGCATGTAAAGCAACGAGTTAATGCTTTTTGTCGCGTTAGTCTTTTTGGTTTTATGAGAATGCTCAGGTTTGTCTACAGAAAGTGGAGTTGAAGGAGAGCAAGATGCAGAACTGGACTCGCAATATGAGGATACAACTGGGCCGCAATTTACAGTGCGGTCACTAGAAAATATTTCCTCAAAAACGTCGAAATATTCCCATGTAACACGACCTCTACCTGCAAAATTGTTTAAAAAAATTGTTACTAAGATATTTATATAGCCATGTATTTTGATTTACTGACCTGTACTGTTTTTGCTGTTGTTGTCCTTAATTGTTTTATAAGTTTTTTCATGTTGCGTAGCTTGCGGTCCAATATGTCTTCATCCACATTATAGCCAGCTAGGTTCATGCCCTGTGACATTTCGGTCCACAAAGTCTTTTTTCTAATTTTGGGGTCCTGGAATTTTTCTTTTCTTTCCGTGTACATTTCGATGAAATACTTGATGGCTTTTGCATCCCGTTTAAATGTTTGAGATCCTGGGCGATCAACTACTGGAAATAAGTATGTATGTATGTATAAATACTATTTTATTATGTGTAATATTTTTAAATAATACCTTTTTATTACCTAGACCGGCATCCACAACTGCAACTAACTCCGGAATATCTGTTGATTCAGCCACATAAAAAAGTCTTATCTGTAAGAAATTTTAATTAGCAATAAAATTTACATATGCTCCTTAGAAAGTTAACTTACCAGAACTCAATTTTAAGTACATTTCGTGTTTTTCAAATATTCTATAAACAGCGTCCCCAATGCAATAGTTATTCCAGGTTTTATCCATTTTTTTTTCTAATCTTAAAATTTGCTTAACAAAACAAAGAAATCGTAATATTTTCCAAAAAAAAAATACCTAATTTTAGTACAATAAATCCTATTTTTATAAATAAATTATAACAAAACAGAACAATCCAGCATTAAATAATGTTTATAACATAAAAATAAACGTTTTACAAATAAATTGTAGTTAATTAAAAAAAGTTTAATTTTTATTTAACTTTTCTATATTAAAATATATTCTATAGTTACATATTTAACTCTCTTTTTAATATAATAAGTATTTCAGTGTCGCCGAAAATTAAGACGTTATACTAAAACAAACAAAAAGTAACCGTGTTTTAAGGGTTTATCGAAAAATCGACATTTTTGGAGCAAAAATCTGCAAATTGGCACTATGATAATTAAGAAGCAAAAACAACGGCAAAATGCCGATTTATCGGCAAATATGGCAGGCCTGCTTCAATCAGCTGTTGAGGTTGAGCACAACATGTTGACTTTAGGTAGCTAAAAAATTTTATGATGGAATAAATGGCCTCAAATACCCAACTGTTGTGTTGAGCGGAAGTGCTCAAATATGCGTTTCTAAGACAAACACTAAACGGCTACACAACAGTTACGCCTTATGAACCCGCCCATTTTCATATTGTGTCGTTATATTTTCTGCAATATTTAAGTCTTGCAATGACATTTCTGCAAATAAATTTTCTAATTTAGTAATTAAAAGACTAATTTGTTAACCGAACAAACCTGAGTGCTTTCTAATTTATGAAATTCTTTAACCCTGAAAGGTTTCTCTTCATTTTAGTACATTTATGTTACTCTTCGTCGAATCGACGAACTTTAAAAAAAAAATTTTTCGCGGAACGATTTTTTAAAAATAAGTTAACAAACATTTTTTAATTAAGCATTTCATTAAAAAAGAAAATAATATAAAGCATTAAAAATAAAAGTTTTTCTTCTCTCTCAAAATTTTATACGAGTTTTAAAAATTTTTTGTGTTTTAAAATTTATTATTTTTTTTAAAGCTTTCGTCAAAGCTAACGTTGCTGAGAAAAGAATGTAATTTGAATATATGTACATAAAAAGTTATATGATAAAGTGTGATAGCCAATCCCACGCTTTCACTCGTAAAGTTCGCATAGAAAATTACATTCAAAACAAAAACAATTTTTAGAACTTGTTGCGAACGTTAACCTGTTACCATTTACTCTGATTATAAATTTGGTATAAAATGATGGGTGCGTTCGTAAATGCATCACTGCGCTGCATCAGAAAAACAAACTTTTTTTACTGCAGATAAAAAAGTAATTATAATTTTTTTTATAGTGTGACAAATTTTTTTATGGAGAATTTGACAATTTTTTGGTCCATATCTACTTCATTGAAATATATATAAACATTTGAAATCACTGATGCAGCGCAGTGATGCATTTACGAACGTACCCACTTGAATGTGGTGAATTATGTTCATGTTAGTTGTGAAAATGGACGCCACTACAAAGGTAAGGCAACACTTTAACAATTGTTAATCCATTTTTATATTAAACAAAAAAAAAGTTCTATTCTTTTTTCAGAAATTTATAATGATGCTTCTAAAAAAAAATAACGTGTAGGACGGCGAGGAAGGTGTGCTGGTCGACGAGGTGGTGGTGGAACCAGCCGTAGAGTAGCTGAGAATAGACAGCTACGTGCAGAAGGACGTAGAGATAAATATCCTCGAAGCCAGCAGGTAAGTCATTCTTTAAGACGAATGGACAGCTTTATACGCTTAAATCCAGGGTTGTGGAGTCGTCAAAAAATAGTTCTTGCTCCGACTCCAACTGCTGAAATTTTTTAAGTCCGACTCGGAATCCTACTCTAACCTTGATGCTAAATCTATGTATATGAGATGGGTCATTATTCGACTTTAAACTCTTTAATGAAGTACATTTTGAATGGCTAAATATAGCATGAAAATTGTTCTGTAAAACTTTGAAATCGATATTTTAGTTCTAACACGTGCTGCATTGAGCTTTCGAAAAATGCGATTCCGGGACTTTTTCCACGTAATATTGTCTTTTTATTTTTCAATTCACCATGTACTCTGATTAGAAATTTGGTGTAATTGGTATAAAATGATTTCTGTCTTTTTATTTAGGTCTGGACTCAGACCCAACACAGTTGCCAATAGCCACCGGTTGGTAATTATTACCATCCTGAACAGGGTGGTAATTACCAGCCTGCACTGGAAGGTAATTACCAGCTTGTAATTACCAGTATGCATCGGTAGGTTATTACCAGCCTGCAAAGGTTGGAAATTACCGGCCTGCATAAATGGAAAATCACTAGCCTAAAAATTGGATAACGGTTACTTGCCTCGCAAGCTTGCACCGATACAGGGTCAGGCATCCGAGTCACCTGTGTGCGACACCACCTCCACCGATGTTTTGGTAACGACTTCGGCTCAAAACGAAGAGGAGTGACCCTTACCAGCCTTAAATATACGTTTACGACATTTAACGTTTTTCATTTTTTATATTTTCTGCCACAAATCCCAATAATGTGAAAACAATAATCTGGCAATGAAAAAAACTTTGAATGTGGTGAATTTTGTTCATGTTAATTGTGAAAATGGACGCCACTACAAAGGTAAGACAACATTTTTAGAATTTTAAATCCATTTTTATATTAAACAATAAAAAAGTTCTATTCTCTTTTCAGAAATTAGTATTGTGGTTATTTTATTGAACTGTTAATGGTTTTTAATCCAAATTTAGATATTTTTTAATTAGGCTTAAGTTCATTGAATTTAATTTTCATTAAATTATTTTTATGAAGACAGGAATTTTACAACATGAAATTAATTAAAATTTTTTTTTTATTGATAATTTTTCATTCTTGACTGCTCTGAGATTCGAACCCAGGCGTTCACGGACAGGTTGCCCAGACTAGTTTCGATTGTAACCACACAATCTCGTCGGTGGGGTTTGCCGTTTTACTCACTCGGCTATTGAGGCCGGGCGACGTCAATAGTCAAACATCAATCCTTAAACCAAATGGTATTTCACTTTGGTAGATCGAAATTTGCTTTTTGAATGAATGATTATCTATTTTTTTTTTTTTAATTGATTTACATGTTCTTCCTAACTTCTTTTTTCAGAAATTTATAATGATGCTTCTTAAACAACAACGTGGAAGACAAATCCCAATAATGTGAAAACAATAATCTGGCAATGAAAAAAACTTTGAATGTGGTGAATTTTGTTCATGTTAATTGTGAAAATGGACGCCACTTCAAAGGTAAGACAACATTTTTAGAATTTTAAATCCATTTTTATATTAAACAATAAAACAGTTCTATTCTTTTTTCAGAAATTTATAATGATGCTTCTTAAACAACAGCGTGGAGGACGGCGAGGAGCTGGTCGACAAGGTGGTGGTGGAACCAGCCGTAGAGTAGCTGGGCATAGGCAGATACGTGCAGAAGGACGTATAGAAGGATTTCTATGCTTAAATCCAGGGTTGTGGAGTCGTCAAAAAATAGTTCTAGCTCCGACTCCAACTGCTGAAATTTTTTAAGTCCGACTCGGAATCCTACTCTAACCTTGATGCTAAATCTATGTATATGAGATGGGTCATTATTCGACTTTAAACTGTTTTTTTAATGAAGTACCTTTTGAATGGCTAAATATAGAATAAAAACTATTCTGTAAAATTTTGAAATCGATATTTCGAAAAATGCGTTTCCGGGACTTTTTCCACATATTTTCTTTTTATTTTTCAATTCACCATTTACTCTGATAATAAATTTGGTATAATTGGTATAAAATGATTTCTGTCTTTTTAATTTAGGTTTGGACTCAGACCCAACACAGTTGCCAATAGCCACAGGTTGGTAATTATTATCATCCTGAACAGGGTGGTAATTACCAGCCTGCACTGGAAGGTAATTACCAGCTTGTAATTACCAACATGCACACTGCATGCATTTCACAGGCTTGTAATAACCAGTATGCATCGGTAGATTATTACCAGCCTGCACAGGTTGGAAATTACCAGCCTGCATTAATGGAAAATCATCAGCCTAAAAATTGGATAACGGTTACTTGCCTCGCAAGCTTGCACCGATACAGGGTCAGGCATCCGAGTCACCTGTGTGCGACACCACCTCCACCGATGTTTTGGTGACAATAATGTGGAAACAGTAATCTGGCAATAAAAAAAACTTGAATGTGGTGAATTTTGTTCATGTTAGTTGTGAAAATGGACGCCACTACAAAGGTAAGGCAACATTTTAACAATTGTTAATCCATTTTTATATTAAACAATAAAAAAAAGTTCTTTTCTTTTTTCAGAAATTTATAATGATGCTTCTAAAAAAAAAGAACGTGGAGGACGGCGAGGAAGGGGTGCTGGTCGACGAGGTGTGGTGGAACCAGCCGTAGAGTAGCTGAGAATAGGCAGATACGTGCAGAAGGACGTAGAGATAAATATCCTCGAAGCCAGCAGGTAAGTCATTCTTTTAGACGAATTGACAGCTTTATACGCTTAAATCCAGAGTTGTGGAGTCGTCAAAAAATAGTTCTTGCTCCGACTCCAACCGCTGAAATTTTTTAAGTCCGACTCTGAATCCTACTCTAACCTTGATGCTAAATGTATGTATATGAGATGGGTCATTATTCGACTTTAAACTCTTTCATTAATGAAGTACCTTTTGAATGGCTAACTATAGAATGAAAACTATTCTGTAAAACTTTGAAATCGATATTTTAGTTCTAACACGTGCCGCATTGAGCTTTCGAAAAATGGGTTTCCGGGACTTTTCCACATAATATTTTCTTTTTATTTATCAATTCACCATTTACTCTGATTATAAATTTGGTGTAACTGGTGTAAAGTGATTTCTGTCTTTTTATTTTAGGTTTGGACTCAGACCCTTCACAGTTGCCAATAGGCACAGGCTGGTAATTATTATCATCCTGAACAGGGTGGTAATTACCAGCCTGCACTGGAAGGTAATTACCAGCTTGTAATAAATGCACACTGTGCATGCATTGCACAGGCTTGTAATTACCAGTATGCATCGGTAGGTTATTACCAGCCTGCAAAGGTTGGAAATTACCGGCCTGCATAAATGGAAAATCACCAACCTAGAAATTGGATAACGGTTACCTGTAGCGGTGCAAGCTTACGAGGCACCTGTACAGGGACAGGCATCCGAGTCAACTTTGCGAGACACCACCACCACCGATGTTTTGGTAACGACTTCGGCTGAAAACGAAGAGGAGTGACCCTTACCAGCCTTAAATATACGTTTACGACATTTAACGTTTTTCATTTTTTATATTTTTTGCCACAAATCCCAATAATGTGAAAACAATAATCTGGCAATGAAAAAAACTTTGAATGTGGTGAATTTTGTTCATGTTAATTGTGAAAATGGACGCCACTTCAAAGGTAAGACAACATTTTTAGAATTTTTAATCCATTTTTATATTAAACAATAAAACAGTTCTATTCTTTTTTCAGAAATTTATAATGATGCTTCTTAAACAACAGCGTGGAGGACGGCGAGGAGCTGGTCGACAAGGTGGTGGTGGAACCAGCCGTAGAGTAGCTAGGAATAGGCAGATACGTGCAGAAGGACATATAGAAGGATTTCTATGCTTAAATCCAGGGTTGTGGAGTCGTCAAAAAATAGTTCTAGCTCCGACTCCAACTGCTGAAATTTTTTAAGTCCGACTCGGAATCCTACTCTAACCTTGATGCTAAATCTATGTATATGAGATGGGTCATTATTCGACTTTAAACTGTTTTTTTAATGAAGTACCTTTTGAATGGCTAAATATAGAATAAAAACTATTCTGTAAAATTTTGAAATCGATATTTCGAAAAATGCGTTTCCGGGACTTTTTCCACATATTTTCTTTTTATTTTTCAATTCACCATTTACTCTGATAATAAATTTGGTATAATTGGTATAAAATGATTTCTGTCTTTTTAATTTAGGTTTGGACTCAGACCCAACACAGTTGCCAATAGCCACAGGTTGGTAATTATTATCATCCTGAACAGGGTGGTAATTACCAGCCTGCACTGGAAGGTAATTACCAGCTTGTAATTACCAACATGCACACTGCATGCATTTCACAGGCTTGTAATAACCAGTATGCATCGGTAGATTATTACCAGCCTGCACAGGTTGGAAATTACCAGCCTGCATTAATGGAAAATCATCAGCCTAAAAATTGGATAACGGTTACTTGCCTCGCAAGCTTGCACCGATACAGGGTCAGGCATCCGAGTCACCTGTGTGCGACACCACCTCCACCGATGTTTTGGTGACAATAATGTGGAAACAGTAATCTGGCAATAAAAAAAACTTGAATGTGGTGAATTTTGTTCATGTTAGTTGTGAAAATGGACGCCACTACAAAGGTAAGGCAACATTTTAACAATTGTTAATCCATTTTTATATTAAACAATAAAAAAAAGTTCTTTTCTTTTTTCAGAAATTTATAATGATGCTTCTAAAAAAAAAGAACGTGGAGGACGGCGAGGAAGGGGTGCTGGTCGACGAGGTGTGGTGGAACCAGCCGTAGAGTAGCTGAGAATAGGCAGATACGTGCAGAAGGACGTAGAGATAAATATCCTCGAAGCCAGCAGGTAAGTCATTCTTTTAGACGAATTGACAGCTTTATACGCTTAAATCCAGGGTTGTGGAGTCGTCAAAAAATAGTTCTTGCTCCGACTCCAACCGCTGAAATTTTTTAAGTCCGACTCTGAATCCTACTCTAACCTTGATGCTAAATGTATGTATATGAGATGGGTCATTATTCGACTTTAAACTCTTTCATTAATGAAGTACCTTTTGAATGGCTAACTATAGAATGAAAACTATTCTGTAAAACTTTGAAATCGATATTTTAGTTCTAACACGTGCCGCATTGAGCTTTCGAAAAATGGGTTTCCGGGACTTTTCCACATAATATTTTCTTTTTATTTATCAATTCACCATTTACTCTGATTATAAATTTGGTGTAACTGGTGTAAAGTGATTTCTGTCTTTTTATTTTAGGTTTGGACTCAGACCCTTCACAGTTGCCAATAGGCACAGGCTGGTAATTATTATCATCCTGAACAGGGTGGTAATTACCAGCCTGCACTGGAAGGTAATTACCAGCTTGTAATAAATGCACACTGTGCATTTATTGCACAGGCTTGTAATTACCAGTATGCATCGGTAGGTTATTACCAGCCTGCAAAGGTTGGAAATTACCGGCCTGCATAAATGGAAAATCACCAACCTAGAAATTGGATAACGGTTACCTGTAGCGGTGCAAGCTTACGAGGCACCTGTACAGGGACAGGCATCCGAGTCAACTTTGCGAGACACCACCACCACCGATGTTTTGGTAACGACTTCGGCTGAAAACGAAGAGGAGTGACCCTTACCAGCCTTAAATATACGTTTACGACATTTAACGTTTTTCATTTATTATATTTTTTGCCACAAATCCCAATAATGTGAAAACAATAATCTGGCAATGAAAAAAACTTTGAATGTGGTGAATTTTGTTCATGTTAATTGTGAAAATGGACGCCACTTCAAAGGTAAGACAACATTTTTAGAATTTTTAATCCATTTTTATATTAAACAATAAAACAGTTCTATTCTTTTTTCAGAAATTTATAATGATGCTTCTTAAACAACAGCGTGGAGGACGGCGAGGAGCTGGTCGACAAGGTGGTGGTGGAACCAGACGTAGAGTAGCTAGGAATAGGCAGATACGTGCAGAAGGACATATAGAAGGATTTCTATGCTTAAATCCAGGGTTGTGGAGTCTTCAAAAAATAGTTCTAGCTCCGACTCCAACTGCTGAAATTTTTTAAGTCCGACTCGGAATCCTACTCTAACCTTGATGCTAAATCTATGTATATGAGATGGGTCATTATTCGACTTTAAACTGTTTTTTTAATGAAGTACCTTTTGAATGGCTAAATATAGAATAAAAACTATTCTGTAAAACTTTGAAATCGATATTTCGAAAAATGCGTTTCCGGGACTTTTTCCACATATTTTCTTTTTATTTTTCAATTCACCATTTACTCTGATTATAAATTTGGTATAATTGGTATAAAATGATTTCTGTCTTTTTAATTTAGGTTTGGACTCAGACCCAACACAGTTGCCAATAGCCACAGGTTGGTAATTATTATCATCCTGAACAGGGTGGTAATTACCAGCCTGCACTGGAAGGTAATTACCAGCTTGTAATTACCAACATGCACACTGCATGCATTTCACAGGCTTGTAATTACCAGTATGCATCGGTAGGTTATTACCAGCCTGCAAAGGTTGGAAATTACCGGCCTGCATAAATGGAAAATCACCAGCCTAAAAATTGGATAACGGTTACTTGCCTCGCAAGCTTGCACCGATACAGGGTCAGGCATCCGAGTCACCTGTGTGCGACACCACCTCCACCGATGTTTTGGTGACAATAATGTGGAAACAGTAATCTGGCAATAAAAAAAACTTGAATGTGGTGAATTTTGTTCATGTTAGTTGTGAAAATGGACGCCACTACAAAGGTAAGGCAACATTTTAACAATTGTTAATCCATTTTTATATTAAACAATAAAAAAAAGTTCTTTTCTTTTTTCAGAAATTTATAATGATGCTTCTAAAAAAAAAGAACGTGGAGGACGGCGAGGAAGGGGTGCTGGTCGACGAGGTGTGGTGGAACCAGCCGTAGAGTAGCTGAGAATAGGCAGATACGTGCAGAAGGACGTAGAGATAAATATCCTCGAAGCCAGCAGGTAAGTCATTCTTTTAGACGAATTGACAGCTTTATACGCTTAAATCCAGGGTTGTGGAGTCGTCAAAAAATAGTTCTTGCTCCGACTCCAACCGCTGAAATTTTTTAAGTCCGACTCTGAATCCTACTCTAACCTTGATGCTAAATGTATGTATATGAGATGGGTCATTATTCGACTTTAAACTCTTTCATTAATGAAGTACCTTTTGAATGGCTAACTATAGAATGAAAACTATTCTGTAAAACTTTGAAATCGATATTTTAGTTCTAACACGTGCCGCATTGAGCTTTCGAAAAATGGGTTTCCGGGACTTTTCCACATAATATTTTCTTTTTATTTATCAATTCACCATTTACTCTGATTATAAATTTGGTGTAACTGGTGTAAAGTGATTTCTGTCTTTTTATTTTAGGTTTGGACTCAGACCCTTCACAGTTGCCAATAGGCACAGGCTGGTAATTATTATCATCCTGAACAGGGTGGTAATTACCAGCCTGCACTGGAAGGTAATTACCAGCTTGTAATAAATGCACACTGTGCATTTATTGCACAGGCTTGTAATTACCAGTATGCATCGGTAGGTTATTACCAGCCTGCAAAGGTTGGAAATTACCGGCCTGCATAAATGGAAAATCACCAACCTAGAAATTGGATAACGGTTACCTGTAGCGGTGCAAGCTTACGAGGCACCTGTACAGGGACAGGCATCCGAGTCAACTTTGCGAGACACCACCACCACCGATGTTTTGGTAACGACTTCGGCTGAAAACGAAGAGGAGTGACCCTTACCAGCCTTAAATATACGTTTACGACATTTAACGTTTTTCATTTTTTATATTTTTTGCCACAAATCCCAATAATGTGAAAACAATAATCTGGCAATGAAAAAAACTTTGAATGTGGTGAATTTTGTTCATGTTAATTGTGAAAATGGACGCCACTTCAAAGGTAAGACAACATTTTTAGAATTTTTAATCCATTTTTATATTAAACAATAAAACAGTTCTATTCTTTTTTCAGAAATTTATAATGATGCTTCTTAAACAACAGCGTGGAGGACGGCGAGGAGCTGGTCGACAAGGTGGTGGTGGAACCAGCCGTAGAGTAGCTAGGAATAGGCAGATACGTGCAGAAGGACATATAGAAGGATTTCTATGCTTAAATCCAGGGTTGTGGAGTCGTCAAAAAATAGTTCTAGCTCCGACTCCAACTGCTGAAATTTTTTAAGTCCGACTCGG
This sequence comes from Pollenia amentaria, assembly GCA_943735925.1. Classification (NCBI taxonomy): domain Eukaryota; kingdom Metazoa; phylum Arthropoda; class Insecta; order Diptera; family Polleniidae; genus Pollenia; species Pollenia amentaria. The sequence continues at coordinate 67,527,471 of OX031007.1, read as the reverse complement.
AATCCTACTCTAACCTTGATGCTAAATCTATGTATATGAGATGGGTCATTATTCGACTTTAAACTGTTTTTTTAATGAAGTACCTTTTGAATGGCTAAATATAGAATAAAAACTATTCTGTAAAATTTTGAAATCGATATTTCGAAAAATGCGTTTCCGGGACTTTTTCCACATATTTTCTTTTTATTTTTCAATTCACCATTTACTCTGATAATAAATTTGGTATAATTGGTATAAAATGATTTCTGTCTTTTTAATTTAGGTTTGGACTCAGACCCAACACAGTTGCCAATAGCCACAGGTTGGTAATTATTATCATCCTGAACAGGGTGGTAATTACCAGCCTGCACTGGAAGGTAATTACCAGCTTGTAATTACCAACATGCACACTGCATGCATTTCACAGGCTTGTAATAACCAGTATGCATCGGTAGATTATTACCAGCCTGCACAGGTTGGAAATTACCAGCCTGCATTAATGGAAAATCATCAGCCTAAAAATTGGATAACGGTTACTTGCCTCGCAAGCTTGCACCGATACAGGGTCAGGCATCCGAGTCACCTGTGTGCGACACCACCTCCACCGATGTTTTGGTGACAATAATGTGGAAACAGTAATCTGGCAATAAAAAAAACTTGAATGTGGTGAATTTTGTTCATGTTAGTTGTGAAAATGGACGCCACTACAAAGGTAAGGCAACATTTTAACAATTGTTAATCCATTTTTATATTAAACAATAAAAAAAAGTTCTTTTCTTTTTTCAGAAATTTATAATGATGCTTCTAAAAAAAAAGAACGTGGAGGACGGCGAGGAAGGGGTGCTGGTCGACGAGGTGTGGTGGAACCAGCCGTAGAGTAGCTGAGAATAGGCAGATACGTGCAGAAGGACGTAGAGATAAATATCCTCGAAGCCAGCAGGTAAGTCATTCTTTTAGACGAATTGACAGCTTTATACGCTTAAATCCAGGGTTGTGGAGTCGTCAAAAAATAGTTCTTGCTCCGACTCCAACCGCTGAAATTTTTTAAGTCCGACTCTGAATCCTACTCTAACCTTGATGCTAAATGTATGTATATGAGATGGGTCATTATTCGACTTTAAACTCTTTCATTAATGAAGTACCTTTTGAATGGCTAACTATAGAATGAAAACTATTCTGTAAAACTTTGAAATCGATATTTTAGTTCTAACACGTGCCGCATTGAGCTTTCGAAAAATGGGTTTCCGGGACTTTTCCACATAATATTTTCTTTTTATTTATCAATTCACCATTTACTCTGATTATAAATTTGGTGTAACTGGTGTAAAGTGATTTCTGTCTTTTTATTTTAGGTTTGGACTCAGACCCTTCACAGTTGCCAATAGGCACAGGCTGGTAATTATTATCATCCTGAACAGGGTGGTAATTACCAGCCTGCACTGGAAGGTAATTACCAGCTTGTAATAAATGCACACTGTGCATTTATTGCACAGGCTTGTAATTACCAGTATGCATCGGTAGGTTATTACCAGCCTGCAAAGGTTGGAAATTACCGGCCTGCATAAATGGAAAATCACCAACCTAGAAATTGGATAACGGTTACCTGTAGCGGTGCAAGCTTACGAGGCACCTGTACAGGGACAGGCATCCGAGTCAACTTTGCGAGACACCACCACCACCGATGTTTTGGTAACGACTTCGGCTGAAAACGAAGAGGAGTGACCCTTACCAGCCTTAAATATACGTTTACGACATTTAACGTTTTTCATTTATTATATTTTTTGCCACAAATCCCAATAATGTGAAAACAATAATCTGGCAATGAAAAAAACTTTGAATGTGGTGAATTTTGTTCATGTTAATTGTGAAAATGGACGCCACTTCAAAGGTAAGACAACATTTTTAGAATTTTTAATCCATTTTTATATTAAACAATAAAACAGTTCTATTCTTTTTTCAGAAATTTATAATGATGCTTCTTAAACAACAGCGTGGAGGACGGCGAGGAGCTGGTCGACAAGGTGGTGGTGGAACCAGACGTAGAGTAGCTAGGAATAGGCAGATACGTGCAGAAGGACATATAGAAGGATTTCTATGCTTAAATCCAGGGTTGTGGAGTCTTCAAAAAATAGTTCTAGCTCCGACTCCAACTGCTGAAATTTTTTAAGTCCGACTCGGAATCCTACTCTAACCTTGATGCTAAATCTATGTATATGAGATGGGTCATTATTCGACTTTAAACTGTTTTTTTAATGAAGTACCTTTTGAATGGCTAAATATAGAATAAAAACTATTCTGTAAAACTTTGAAATCGATATTTCGAAAAATGCGTTTCCGGGACTTTTTCCACATATTTTCTTTTTATTTTTCAATTCACCATTTACTCTGATTATAAATTTGGTATAATTGGTATAAAATTATTTCTGTCTTTTTAATTTAGGTTTGGACTCAGACCCAACACAGTTGCCAATAGCCACAGGTTGGTAATTATTATCATCCTGAACAGGGTGGTAATTACCAGCCTGCACTGGAAGGTAATTACCAGCTTGTAATTACCAACATGCACACTGCATGCATTTCACAGGCTTGTAATTACCAGTATGCATCGGTAGGTTATTACCAGCCTGCAAAGGTTGGAAATTACCGGCCTGCATAAATGGAAAATCACCAGCCTAAAAATTGGATAACGGTTACCTATAGCGGTGCAAGCTTACGAGGCACCGGTACAGGGTCAGACATCCGAGTGAACTGTGCGAGACACCACCACCACCTATGTTTCGGTAACGACTTCGGCTGAAAACGAAGAGGAGTGACCCTTACCAGCCTTAAATATACGTTTACGACATTTAACGTTTTTCATTTTTTATATTTTCTGCCACAAATCCCAATAATGTGAAAACAATAATCTAGCAATGAAAGAAAACTTTGAATGTGGTGAGTTTTGTTCATGTTAAGGTGCCCGTAGACGACATGTTTTTTACATCTGACTTGTCAAGATTTCAAGTCACATGTAATTGTGAATGTCTGTCAAAATTGCTGTTTTACATAAGCTTTATAATATTTGGTCACACACGTACATGTAATTTGCTTCTGACATTGTCTATGTTTTTTCTCTTTAGTTATGGAGTAAACCAAAGTAGTTCTTGGTTTCAAAATAGCGTGCTACCGCCACAAACATTTTTATTTGCGCCGTAAAAAAGTTCAGCCATATAAACATTTTTTTTCTTTAAATTCCAATATACCAGCTTAGGATATTATAATGATACGTTTTTATTTATATATGTACATAATTTCTATTCAATGGTGAAATGATTATACATATATCGGTATTGTAATATATTAACTTAAGCCGGCTAATGATTCCGTGAACAATGCATCGCCGCTGCGGTTTTCTTCCCGGCATAGATTTCTGACACAGCTGATGTCAGATGATTTGTCAGAAGAAAATAGAGCACGCTCTAATTGAAATTTTGTCAGATGACTTTGCGTCTGACTTGTACAGATGCAATGTTTTAAAGGTAACACACGACATGTATGTATTTTGCAGTGGGAAATTTGACATGTCAGATGTAAAAAACATGTCGTGTACATGCAACTTTAGTTGTGAAATGGACGCCACTAAAAAGGTAAGGCAACATTTTAACAATTTTAAATCCATTTTTATAATAAACAATAAAAAAGTTCTATTATTTTTTCAGAAATTTATAATGATGCTTCTTAAAAAACAACGTGGAGGACGGAGAGGAGCTGGTCGACAAGGTGGTGGTGGAACCAGCCGTAGAGTAGCTGGGAATATACAGCTACGTGCAGATGGACGTAGAGATAAATATCCTCGAACCCAGCAGGTAAGTCATTCTTTTAGCCGAATTGACAGATTTATATGCTTAAATCCAGGGCTGTGGAGTTATCAAAAACTAGTTCTAGTTCCGACTCCAACCGCTGAAATTTTTTAAGTCCGTCTCGGAATCCTACTCTAACCTTGATGCTAAATCTATTCTATTCGACTTTAAACTCTTTTTTTAATGAAGTACCTTTTGAATGGCTAAATATAGAATGAAAACTATTCTGTAAAACTTTGAAATCGATATTTCGAAAAATGCGTTTCCAGGACTTTTTCCACATAATATTTTCTTTTTATTTTTCAATTCACCATTTACTCTGATTATAAATTTGGTATAATTGGTATAAAATTATTTCTGTCTTTTTAATTTAGGTTTGGACTCAGACCCAACACAGTTGCCAATAGCCACAGGTTGGTAATTATCATCCTGAACAGGGTGGTAATTACCAGCCTGCACTGGAAGGTAATTACCAGCTTGTAATTACCAACATGCACACTGCATGCATTTCACAGGCTTGTAATTACCAGTATGCATCGGTAGATTATTACCAGCCTGCACAGGTTGGAAATTACCAGCCTGCATTAATAGCAAATCAGCCTAAAAGTTGGATAACGGTTACTTGCCTCGCAAGCTTGCACCGGTACAGGGTCAGGCATCCGAGTCACCTGTGTGAAACACCACCACCACCGATGTTTTGGTGACAATAATGTGGAAACAATAATCTGGCAATAAAAAAAATCTTGAATGTGGTGAATTTTGTTCATGTTAGTTGTGAAAATGGACGCCACTACAAAGGTTAGGCAACATTTTAACAATTGTTAATCCATTTTTATATTAAACAATAAAAAAAAGTTCTATTCTTTTTTCAGAAATTTATAATGATGCTTCTAAAAAAAAAGAACGTGGAGGACGGCGAGGAAGGCGTGCTGGTCGACGAGGTGGTGGTGGAACCAGCCGTAGAGTAGCTGAGAATAGGCAGATACGTGCAGAAGGACGTAGATATAAATATCCTCGAATCCAGCAGGTAAGTCATTCTTTTAGACGAATTGACAGCTTTATACGCTTAAATCCAGGGTTGTGGAGTCTTCAAAAAATAAATCTTGCTCCGACTCCAACCGCTGAAATTTTTTAAGTCCGACTCGGACTCCTATTCTTACCTTGATGCTAAATGTATGTATATGAGACTGGTCATTATTCGACTTTAAACTCTTTTTTAATGAAGTACCTTTTGAGTGGCTAAATATAGCATGAAAATTATTCTGTAAAACTTTGAAATCAATATTTTAGTTCTAACACGTTTTTTAAGTTTTTTGAATAAGCTAAAGTGTTTTTGAGTTACGCGAATATATGTTGTGCAACCTCCTCCATTTTCGAAATAACGGTATATCTCGAAAACCAGAGCCAATTTTAAAAAACCGCGGACACCACTGGATTCAGCGTACCCGAATTATGTTAAACCGCCAGGTGCCCAGCTTGTCTGTTTTTTCAACTAGCATAGTGTTATCATTCACTTGGGAACTTGCATGTTTAATTTTATGTTTATAGGTACAATTTTAACGGAAATTCAAAAAGTACCAGGTAAAGAACAAAAAGTTCCAAAAAGCCGCTCTTACAGATTCTCATTCACTCAGGGCATATCATGCTTAATTTTATGTTTGTATATCCAATATTAACGAAAATTAAAAAAGTTAACAGTTAAAGAACGAAAAAGTACCAAATAGATCCCTCTTATTGATTCTTGTTAGCTCAGGGCAGTTAATGTTGAATTTTATGATTCTAGGTCCAATACTAACGGAAATTCAAATAGTACCGGTTAACGGCCAAACAGTACCAAAAAGCCCCTCTTACAGATTCCCATTTACTCAGGACCTTGGATGTTCAATTTTATGTTCACAGGTCCAATATTAACGAAAATAAAAAACTATCAGTTAGAGAACGAAAAAGTATCAATTAGATCCCTTTAAAGATTAGCATTCGCTCAGGACCTTCCATGTTTAATTTTATGTTTTAAGTCCAATACTAACGGAAATTCAAAAAGTACCAGTTGAAGAGCAAAATGTACCAAAAAGTACCCTAATAGGCTCTTATCCACTCAGGACATTGCATGTTGAAGTTTATATTTCTAGGTCCAATATTTATGATTATTAAAAAAATTGCCAGTTGTAGAACCAAAAAGCCAAAGTAAGAAATTAAATTTCCTGTATTTTCCCTTTTTGGTACTTTTTTCTCGCCATTGAGGCATAAAAATTTCAATATTGTAGTGGGAGTCCATAATTTAATACGTATATGTCAATAAATAAAAAATAATATTTTATACAGAAAGTACCAAAAATAGTTACGCTTTTTACCCCTTAAACGTCCGAATTTCGAAAAAGTACCAAATTCGTATTTGAATTTTTTAGATAAGTTTCAAATGTGATATAACCCTTATTTCTATGTTAATGGGTTTAAAAGATAGATGGGGTGACAAAAAAGTATCAAAATACAGGTTTTACCCGTCTACTCCGTTAAAGGGCTGAATTTCCAAAAAGTACCAGACACCTGTCCGCTTATTTTTCTAAAGAACAACGATAAGTATTAAATTTTTTTTGTATCTCTTTTAGTTTTAGAGATATAGGGTTACTTAATTTACCCGTTTTTACCCTTTTTACCCCCTAAGAGACCAAGCTCTGGTCCAAATTTCAAGTTTTTAGCTTCAGGCGTTTAGGCTGTGCGAAGATGAATCAGTCAGTCAGTCTGTCAGTGAGTCAGTAACGTTACAATTTTATATATGTATATATATAGATATATGCATACTTCAATCAAAAAAATTCACTTAAATATACGAAAGTATTTGAGAAAAAAAAAATCTGCATGTTCGAACGGTGTTGTGTCCTAAATAAAAGTCCATTAAAATATTAATATGAACATGAAAAGTTTATTTGAAAATATTGCAAATAAAAATTTGTTATTAACATGGAAATATTTGTGTAAAAATTATTTTTAATAAAGATACATTTATTCACATCGAAAGAAGCATTTAAAAAATTATACTTTCAAAAAAGTAAGAAATTGATTTATTAGACTTGCATCGTTTAAACCATGGTACAATCATTAGGCAAGTTGAAGAGATAAGCTGATAATTTTACTTTTTGTTTGGGTACTACAAAAATTTTGATTAAATTGCTTTATTATGTGTAGTTTTGTTTACGTTTTTTTTTTTTCATTCAAATAAGCCAAACTATATTTTTACCAAGTACATGCAACTCTACAACAAATCAACAATAAAAAAAAAAATTATTTTTTTTCTGTAAAAAAATTCTGATACTGTCAAAAGTTTTACTTACACTCAGAAAAGTATCACAATAACTGATTGTTGTATTACATTAACTGATTGTTGTTTGTTAAACTATCTAAATAAAAAATTTGTTATTTTAAATAATTTGGTAGGCTAAAATACTAATTAATTTACCCATCGACAACGCAATATTATTGAGTGCTTTATTACCATTATAATTTAAACAAAACAATTGATACATTCACTCAATTTTAATGAAATGTAAATTAATACATTTTATTTTCATATTAACGTATTTGCTTTTGATGTTACCTACATAAATAATAATTTGAGTGTAAGAAAAAACAATAATATAAAAAATTTAATCAAACATGGAAATACAAAACTATGGCCATAGTATACAACTAGTATGCCGACTCTTTGACAGGTACATAACTCAACTGTCAGTGGTACAAATTTTATGTTTGTGTTAGTAAGATTTTTTTCACATGTATTGGTGTATAAAACTATTTCCACCACTAAACATAGTTGCATAAAATCGTATAGAATGTGGCAACAATTTTTTTTCCAAAATAAAATTTTCTTAGTTCAATAAATTTTCAATTTATTTAATGCTGGCTGCATTTATAAACTTTTAAAAGACATGTTTGCTAAATTTTTATTCTGCGATATCGGATAATATATAAATAATTAATGATTTCAAATATTATTTTTATGCCACAAAATGCTACTCTGCTGGCTTTAATAATTAGTCAATTCACAAGGTATCCTAACATGTCATATTGTCAAAATGTCCTAATATTTCACAATGGTTTAAAAATATTGTTGTTGGTTTGTTAACAAAAAGTGTCTTAAATAAATAGAACGTTGCTTGCTGTGTTTATTGTGCTGTCGTAATTAATCAGAAAAGTCCAGCGCTGAGCGGCTGAGCCGTACAACAATATTTTTAAACCATTGTGAAATATTAGGACATTTTGACATGTTAGGACACCTTGTGAATTGACTAAATATTAACAACAGAAAAAATTTAGTGTCAAAAAAATTTATTTAAAAATTTTTAGTTTGTGAAAAATAAAAACATTTTGCAAAAGCAAATTAGCAAAATGTATTGAGAAAAATTATTAATTATGTGTTTAAGTCATAAAATTAAACATGAAGTGTTATATTGTGAAAAATTTTAAATTGAAAAATTTCAAATTTTGTTTTTGTTGTTCTTATGTGTGTTGAATTCACACAGAACTTATATGTGTGATGAGAGTTATAAAAAAAGAGAACGTTCTCACCAGTCGGCATACTAGTTCTATACTATGACTATTGCGCACTAAAAATGTGAACAAATTTTGACTGTCTCGAATATATAAACATAAGAACGGCTGATCACTTGCATGTACTTGGTATAAATAAACTTTGTAATAAATAAAATAAAAAGTTTTTATTTATGTGCTTGACAAATGCATAGAAATTTTACACAAACAAAATGCATTGATGATTTTGTTTCAGGGTTAAGCATACTAATGATTATACCATCATTTTAACGTAGACTTAGCAACGTTATAAGTCAATAATTATTATTTTTAATAGAAAAAGTATTTGTCAACTTTTAAGTTTTAATTTTAACCGAAAGCATATTGCAAAAAACAAAACGATTATGGTCCCTGATTTTCATGAACAATATCGAAATTATCATGAATAAAAAGTTGTTTTTTTACCGTGGCCGGATTTAAACGACTTCTCTTTTGAGTTATGCATGCCCCTGCCATTGAAAAAGCAACTTGTGAAGAGGCTGATGTGGCAGGAATACCAAAACAAATGTCAGCTAATGTTGCAGTCCTGGGAAAAACCTTTAAATAAATGGACCGTTGATATTAATATATATATATGAATAAATTTTTTTATAGTACCTGCTGATTGCATTTCCACCAGTCAAGGCTCTCCGCTTCATGAACAGGTACGGCAAAATATTTTTGAATTTCTTGGGAAATTGGGTCCCTAACGGCACATTCTCCAGACTCGGAAAGAAAATCCAGCATTCTTTTTCTAGTTTCGGAAATTTTCTTTAAATAGAGTTTTCAAAATATTAATTTGATTTTGTAATTTAATACTTAAAATTTCTACCTCTTTTTTTAATTGGGGTTAATCAGATGGTAAAAAAAGTTCTCCAATCCCATGGCTTCTTATCTCCTGAAGAATTAAATTTTCTTTTGTGATATGGTTCTAGTACTCTTCCAATAAAAATGTGTCTTGCACGATTTGGTTTTCTGGTATTCTTGACATATATTTATTTAAAGTTGACCAATTTTTTTGGCATTAATGCGGCTACGAGGTGAATTTTAAAGATTTTAAATCTTTTAAAAAAATGTTGCCTTGCGAAATCGTAAAGATGTATAATTTGGCCAAAAGAAGAATTATTACCTTTTTCGACTAAATTGGCATATATATTTTCGTAAAAATATATAACGCAAGATATAGTGGCATATTTCTGACCTTGCATATATCTAGTAGCTTCAGAAAATATCTCCAAAAAATTAGCAAACTCTTTTAAAATCTCTTCTTCCATCGACGGAATTAGTAAGTATTCTTTTTTAATTTTTAGAAGTATCATATTTATTATATCAATATTAGCCGTAAAACTTTTAATCATTATAAAAAGCGAGTTCCATCTTGATTCAACCGAATTTTTTAAGGTTGGTAAGTGGGGGGTTTTTAATACTGCTTCCAACTCTTCTTCTATGTCTCCAAATAAAATATTTTCTTCGCTATCTAAACTTGCTGATACATTTTCCACATTTATTAAAATATCATAAATATTCTCACTTTCTTTGAGCTGTTGAAATTGTAAAATTTCTTCTCCTCTATACGTTATAGCTCGAAATATTTGTTTTAGCTTTAAAATAATATTGTTTAAAATTTCGTATGAGGCATTGTTTAAAACGTCGTGGCAAATAAATCGATGAAGAGAGTGTGCCATGCAATGTAATCTTTCGATATTTTTTAACTTCAGTGCAGATATAATGTTGGACCCTCCATCCGATATGGCCTTAATGGACTTATTTTGTAACTTGAAAAATATTATTGTTTCCATAACTTTTTCACCAACTGCTCTTCCAGTGTGTGGATGAGAGAAGTGTTCAGTTTAAAGGGAGATGCACTTTAAATCAAAATTTGTAGAAAAATGTATTTTTATATTAATATAAGAAATTTTTTTGTATTTATCCGTCCACATATCTAGGACCAAATTTATTTCGTTTGGGGTTTTTGATAAATTTTTTTTCCCTGATTCAAGATACATATACATCATATACATCATTGAGAGCACCTGTAGCCACCGCTGTTGCTGAAGGAAACGTAACTGTCGCATCTATTTGTCTTATATATTTTTGAAAACCAGCCCTTTGACAAATGTTGAACGATTGCAAATCTACACAACACATTTCTGCCAAACGTCTCGCGTGGGAGAATTTTGAATTTTTAGTTGTGGATGCCAGGCATCTAGCAGTCAAATCATTAACTTTTCCATAATTTTTGCTCTTCACGTCCATATTATGGCAAACTTTAAGGTGATTTGCATAATTAGTGGTGGAAGTAGTTAACCCAAATCTGTAGCAATAACATGGACAGTAAATTTATTTAAAAAGAAATAAGCCTATTACAAAATTACTTAAAATTTTCAATTAAAATTACAAACAATTTTTACAACTCTAATGTATAATGCACTCGTTTTTATTTTTCACTTACCCTTTCAAAATTGTGCTATCCGACTTAAAGCACAAGCTGCAAAACTTGTACTTTTCTAAAACCATTTGGTTTGAAACAAAGAGGTGACCAAAATATTTCCAACACTCTGCACTTCCATACAGTGTCTTAATGTGAGACACTTCTTTAATTTTTTGTTTTTTTTTTTAACAACTGCTGGTAATATTTTATAGTTTTTTTCTGCCACATTCACAAAAACTTCACTATCAGAGTTAGATTCTGATTCAGAATCTAAATCATTTTGTTGTAATTCACTTGACTTTTTTGGAAAATATTCTTGCAGAGATTTTTGCATGTTGTTAAGTACAATGACGCTTTGAAAAATTTTAAGAAAATATAACGGCACTTGAATGTTGCACATTGATGCTAAAACATACTATTTTTGACAAAAAAATTAATACATTAAAACGAAAATCTGTAACACTGCAGCCACACGATCTAGTTTTTCTTGATAGTCTTTTTTGATCCCCTCAAGTAAAATAAACTTAGTCACACAAATTAAGAAATTTCACGGCGCAGCTGCTATCATCGGCGGCTTTAATTAAGCCGTCTAAGCCGTGTAAATCGGCGGCGGCGCGGCTTGGAGAAATCAAGCGGCGGCGGCGAGCCAGTTTGGTTCTCTGCTTGCGAAAGCTCGCGCATTGTACATATAGCTTGTCCGCAATTGATATAACAGAACAGAAAAATGATAAGCCGTGATCACAATAACAGTTTAAAAGAGCAGTGATTTTTAACACGGTGTTTACATTTGCCAGTACTGGCAAGACAGTTGCAATACATGCAAACTTTTTCACTAATACATGTACATACACTAGGGTGGGTCGAAAAAAAAAAGTTGTGCCAGTCACCCCCTAGAATGAAAGATATGCCAATGAAGTTTCTAAAACAGAAAAAAATTTTTTTGCCACGCCCCAAAATACAGCACTTTTGGTTTTTTATATGTAGCGCTGCCATTTAAGTCCGATCTTATTATATCAGATATCGTTGTTCATGGGTTGACAGTGGCTTCATTTTTGTCTTTGGTGACTTTTCAATCCGACATCAAACTCTGGGCGCCACTTTTTTAAACGTGCCAAGAAAGTCCTTGTAAAACTAAGTATGTCTAGCTTTTATTATACTCACTTTTATGCCACGCCTCAAAATTGAGCCCCTTTTTTGTTTTTCACAAACATATTACATTAAACCAGTAGCTCGTTTCTATATTTCTCGCATCGCAAAACTTGTCACATTAAGTGTGAAACAAAAAATTCCATCGTTTCTCGATTTGTGAGAAAAAAGTGTTTCTGTATTTAAATGCGAGAACAGACAACACAGATTCTGTTTTAACTGGAATACTTCCAGTAATTAAGTGTCAAATGCCAGCGAAACGTCAACGAAAGAAATATATATAATAAAAATTAGGCTGCCAGATTTAAAGATTTATCGACATTTTGACGATTTTTTTTTTGTTCCAAAATTGGCAAAGTGACAATTTGCTGATTTTTTTCTAGAGTCTTCGAAATAAAACAATTTTAAATAGTTTTATATGTTTGTGTATTAGGCACCACAGAAAACCGATATCTTAAAAACAAGGCAGATTAAAAAATGTATCGGCAAAAGCCAAATTACGAACGAAACCTGTTTCATTTTTATTTGCTTGGATTATTAAATACATTTGTTTATGTGATCAAAATATTAAACTATTACCCCATTTTTCAGTCAATGCACTTTAGGAAATTTTTGCCTTTTATTTTGTCCAAAAGTGTTTATTTTATTTCAATATGATATTTTGTCACTCCGTTGTGTGATTTCTCCAGGGAAAAATAACAATCTGAAATTTTAAACTGTTATCGGATTAAGGAAAAATAAAATAAATAATTTTATTTAAATAGACCTCAAGCTTATGTATGTATAAAATATGTATTTTACCCATGAACTTAATGTTTTTTTTTTTTTTTATTATGGGTTTACATGATAAAAATTTGTGATTATGTGATAAAAATCGAACAAAATTAATTTTAAATTGTCCCAACAAAATAGACGATTTTTTTATTTTTCTTAGGATATTAACGTTTTTTCACAAATTAATCTGGCAGCCCTACATAAAACAAACACAATGAAAGGCTAAAAAAATTAAAATAACAAAATATAACAGTTGTGTTTTATATACATACTTATTTTTATCATTTAAATTCTTGCTTTTCAAATAAAAAAAAATAATACACATTCTTGTGTACATACATACATAATTTGGGCTCCATTTTTTAAAATTTTTTTTTTCTCGCATCAATTTCAAATATGACTTGTTTTGACAGTTCTTGTGAGAAACGTTTTGCAAGATATTGTTACAGAAACACTTTTTCTCACATCCTTCCAATAATTGCTAGAAAATTATTTAAATGACAGATAATTCTCGCAAAGTAAAAATACAGAAACACTTATGTGAGATAAACCATTTTTTGATTCATATTGCACTGTTTTTGTCATAATTCACTTGTTTCATGCGGGAAATTTTATGATGCGAAAAATACAGAAACGGGCTACAGGTAGAAACCAATACAAACCAAAAAAATTTTCATAATTCATGCTCTAGAATAAAAGGTTTAGTTTAAAAAACTTTAAAATAAATGGTTTTTGCCACGCCCTAAATTACAGCCCTTTTTGTTTTATATGTTTTATACATAAAGAAGGTTTTACTTTTATTTTAAGTAAAATTCTTAAATAAATGAGTATGTAGTATGTAGACATTAAACAATTAGAAAAAATATTAGCCATATACGTTTGGAAATGTAGCGAAAAATCGCATATTGACATGAAAACTTTAAACGTCCGTAACTCGAAAACTAAGCGTTTGCTCAAATTTTTTTATTTTGTTTTTTCTTCCAATTTTCAATTTTCATTCACCCTAGGCACTTTTTTATTTGGAGCTGCGTCGGTAAACTAGATTTGTTCAAAATTTACTAACATGAAAACTTTTTTTATACATGCAGATACATTTGTGTGAAAATGGACAATATTAAAAAACAAGAAGAAACACTAAGACTTTTTGTACTTTTCCGGGAACGTGAGGTCTTGTGGAATATGAAATGCTTTTCATATAGGAGAAATGATTTAAAATAAAAGGTAATCAAATCGAACATTGAATTCTGTTTTCTTGGCCATTTTCATACCCTCACGACAATAGTGGAGAGGGTATAATTAATTTTTTCGGATGTTTGTAAGCGTGAAATATTAGTGCTAGACCCAGCTTTATGTACACCAATAGACTCAGAATCACTTCTTGAATCGATCAAACGATGTCCCTCCGACTGGATATCCATGCAAACCTTGTGCGCAAAGTACAGGTCGCTATTTTTGAGATAATTTGATGATATTTAGTACGTAGATATCTAATTGTCACAAAGACTAAGCCTTTTGAAAATGTGTTTTTTTTTTGCATAAATTTTTTATATTAACAAATGTTAATATTTTATACCTTATTTAAGGCCCTGGAAGAAATAGCTGTAGAGTGCAACTTGACAACGGATGCTATTAAAAAAGGAATTAAAGCCCTGAGGAGCACATATGTTCAGGAAAAGAAAAAAGTTGAGCTTAGTAAAAAGTCTGGATGTGAAGCTGATATTGTTTATGAAAGCTCTTTATATTGGTTTAAGGAAATGTCCTTTCTTGATAGCTCAATTGTTGCCAGGAAACCGATAGACAATATTAAAAGAGTTACAGCCGTATTCATAAGTAAAAGTTAGCAAGGAGTTAGCATATGTGTTATTTATAATAATTTTGTCATATATTTGTTACGTTTATGTCAACAAGCTTCTAAACTGTTGTTAAGAGTTTAAAAACAGCTGTTTTCTGTCAAAGTGACTGCGAAAATTTATTAAACAAAAAATATAAAATTTTTTGTACCACAAATATTTTTAATATACAAACATATCAATACATTATGGAAACGCTTTATAAGTAAGATCATTAGACTTTTTAAGAAACAGAGCGCGTAGTCGTGCGGTTAAAGTGTATAAAAAAAGAAAAAACCCATTTTTGGTTTATACTGATAGTGAATTTCGAAAAAAGTATAGATTTACAAAAGAAAATGCCAAAAAATTAATTGACTTGGTAAAGAATGATCTGAAAGGAAAAAATAGTGGTGAAAACATACCACCGTATCTTCAAGTTCTGTCAGCGTTAAGGTGCTGGGGCCGCAACAAGGTGCAGGAATATTGTGGTGAATTTCATGGATTTAGCCAACCTTCAATGAGCCGAATTTGTGAAAAAGTAGCCAGAGCGTTTGCTAAACAAGCTAGGACAATATTAAAATGCCAGCTACAGCTGAAAACCAAATCAAAATTATGGAAGAATTTGAAAAAATTGCAGGATTTAAAAATGTTATTGGTGCAATTGATTGTACTCATATCCGTATACAAGCTGAAAAATATATATGTAAATAGGAAAAGCTATTATTCTTACAACGTTCAAGTATGTTTGTAGTATTGGGTTCACTGATAATAAATTAATCTACTTTTCTATACTTTTAAAATCTTCAGGTTGTTTGTGATGCATCGCTTAAAATAACAGACATTGTTGCTTGTTGGAAAGGAAGAACCCATGACTCGGGAATATTTAATGAAAGTGTAATAAAACAGAAACTAGAAAATGGAAATTTTATGGGTCGTCTGGTTGGAGACGGTGGTTACAAGTGCACTAATTATTTGTTTACTCCTGTACGAAATCCAAGAGATGTGAAGGAAGAAATGTACAATAAAGTGCATATATGTTTGGAATTCTCATACTTTTAGAAAAAATGAGAATTTCCAAAACAAACGCAAAAGTTTTGATGGTAGCTTTAGCTGTTCTTCACAACTTAGCCATAATATTCACTGAGGAAGATTTTGGTAAGTAATATGCAGTGGGGTAAAGTTATAAAGATTTACGGCCTTGTTTGTAAAAATTAAAACAGGTTCATAAAAGGTTAATTAAAGAAATAAATAAACTCTTTATTAACTTGTTTTATTTTTTATAAATAAGGCCGTTAGACGGTATCGATAATTTTATTCGTTGTATAGAAGATAAAACTAATCTTATTCGTTATATCCGAATTCCACCTTTGGGGTCGAAACAGTTTCATTTTAGAGTTAATATTAACTCGAAAAAATATTAGAACACTGTTGAAAAACGGTTTCTTCAAAAGTAACTTATATTTTTTTAAATATTTGCAAATTGCTTTAGGGGACAAATAAAATAAAATAATTATTAACCAATATTACCTAAAAGGCAACTAACTGTTCCGACCCCAACGGTAAACGAAATCGAAAATCGCTCCACCGTGCTTTCCAATCTTTTTAAAAATTAAAACTTAATATTTCTGCAGATTTTAATAATGAAAATATTGATAGTCTCAATCACCAAAATACCAACGGAAGATTACAGCACGACTTTGAAGCAGAAATTTCTCGCGCCCACAAATACTGAGAAAGTCCATTTGAGACCACCCTGTTAGTAGTTAATAGTTGAAATAGGGTTGAAATTTTTTGGCTCCCGAGGTTCACTAGTATTTTTTTTCACATGAATAAAAAAATTTCAAAATCGGAGAACATAAAAAAAAATAGTTTTGGCCGCCTTCTCAAAATATGAACCAGTGTGCGACGGCCCTAACGCCAGGTCACTTCCTCATTGGCTCAGCTATAATGACCGCGGCCGAACCCGAAGAACTGTCGCCTGTTAAAAGCTATATAAACCGCTGGCGTAAGGTCAAAGCAATGCAGCAGGAGTTATGCCATCGCTGGAAGCACGAGTACCTGAAGGAGCTACATAAGCGCAACAAGTGGAAAACTCCTCAACAAGATCTTAAGGATGGCGACATTGTGGTCCTGAAGAACGAGCCGGCTGGTCTAACTGAATGGCGATTGGGTCGTGTTTTAAAGGTCTACCGTGGTTCTGATAATAGGGTCCGAGTAGTAGATTTAAAAACTCAGAAGGGAAATATAACTAGGCCAATTCATAAACTTGTCCTACTGCCCACCTTACATGATCCCGTATTTCACGGAACCACCTAAACCTCACTCACGTCCTCGAAATAACTTACCCCTCCTTCTTCACCCAAGTTTCTCTAACACCTTTTTACTCCATTTCAGCAGTGCATCATGTGTGACGGGTTTTTCAACCCCAATTTTCCCTGCCCACTGTGCAACCGGTTCCACGCCATCAGGCAATGTACCAGATTTATGTGCATGAACGTAGAGAACAAATTAAGATCCGTGGCACATCACGCACTGTGCTCAAACTGTCTCGCCCAAACACACCACCGCAGCGCGTGCAAAAGCCTAGATCGGTGCCGGCGGTGCACGTTGGGTTGAATCGTGTTCAAAGTGGCGCTTAATTGATTTTTTAGAATAATTATTTTTTTATTAAATTTGGTACCGGGTAAAAGAAGACAAAATTCTACCTCACTAGTACTAAAATCGTTATTCTAAGTTGAATACTTTTTCAGCAGTATACTGTCAAAGTGGATGCATTTTTTCTAATTTTGGATAAAGTGAAAAAAGTTAAAATTAAACACAATTAAAGTAATTTATTTTTTGCTCAAAACTTTTAAAAGCTAAAATTTAATGATGGAACCTTCAACTTCAGGTATTTAAGTATATGGATAAAAAAATTTTTTTTGATTATTTTTGTCCTAGTGTTTTTGTTGTTATATTTTGTAATGTTCCAAATTTGGAGTATTTTCTACTTTTGATGGATAATAACTAAAAATGTTTGTAGTTGTTTGTTTTTAAACTTTATAATAACAAAAGTAAAATATTTAGGCTCTTATTTTAACAAAAAAAAGTTTGCGCATACTGGCGCGCCTTTCTTTAAAATAAGATTTTATGAAAAGACTCGCGCTGTTTGAAATAAAATGAATATACATATATTTTGTTATTACATTTTTTTTTTATTTTTTTATTCTTTATTGTTTATTATTTTTGTTATTATTGTTATTGACAATCTGTTTTGTTTAATTAGAGATGTACGCGTGAGTATGATGAAGTCACGTATATGCACTTCATTTTCATTACTGTGGTAATTTTTTATTATGTATACCCTACAAACATTATTTTAAATATTGTTTTTATAATACGTTTTGTTTGCATATATATAAATTTAAGAGATTATTAATATTAATGCTGATTAGATTATTTGAAATTCGACCTAGTCGATTTATTTTTATTTTAGTTGTGGTGTTGTTTTGCGTTTCAGTATGTATTTTGATGTTTTAGCAAAAATTTCTGTTGTTATAAGTGATGTTCGTTGTATTCGGTAATCGGTTTTAATTAAAAGGAAATTCCATTAAGACTGTTTAAAATGTTTCAGGGACTAGTCGTGCAACAATTTTCATATCACATCGAGAGCTTTGTAATATTATTATAAATGCAGACATTAAAAGTCATAAAGCTAAAATTAGTTTTCTTAAGAAAGAAATTATTCAACGCATTTGTCCTTCTGATATGACAGATTTTAGTTCAAGATTCAATAGTTTTATCCAATCGTTTGAAACCCGATGGCAAAAAAGTAACAGGCATAAGGAGCGCTTTTTACAGCAAAATAATAATTGGTTGGATGCATCGACATCATTTGTTCCTCCACCATGTACATTAGGCGGGCGAAGAAAACTTTCTTTTGAAGAGAGCAGCGAAAAAACAAAAGCTAAGAAATGTAAGAAATTAAGGCAGAACACAAGTTTATCGGTGTTAGCTCATGCTACACAAATGTCATTTAGAAAGTCTGGTCAAGCTGCAGCATCCAAAATAATAAAAGAACTTATAACATCGCCAACTAAAGCTATAACGTACAGAAACATGCTCAAAGAGGAAAAACCAAAAAAACTGAGTGCTGAAGAAGCTCTAGGTGTCTTGGTAGAAGGAAAGCTATCAAGACATGCATATAACGTCATTCGAAAAGCTGCGCCAGAAAAGTTTCCTTCGTACACCATTATTCAAAAGGCTAAAGCAGAATGCTATCCTAGAAAAGAATACTTAAAAATTAGCAAAATTTCTGCCCAAGTTAGTCTGCAAGCTCTTCTAAACCATACCGTTCAACGTCTTATTTTACCGCAGAAATCTATTATTGATTCCTTAGACAATACAGAGATATCTCAAATCGTTTTGTATTGTAAGTGGGGCTTTGATGGAAGCTCCGGGCACAGTCCATATAAGCAAGCATTTCTTGGGCCAGATGCAAATGATTGTTCAGTTTTTATTACTTCCCTTGTACCACTTAAAATGGTTTGCAAGAATAAAATAATATGGCAAAACCCTCGACCATCTTCTACTAGATTTTGCAGACCACTTAAAATTGAGTTCACTAAAGAAACTGCTTCACTCTGTAAGCGTGAAAAAGAAAGAGTATTAGAAGAACAAAAGTGTTTATTAGATTCATTTGTGTCAGTTGGAGAAAGATCAGTAAAAGTTAGCCACATTCTAATGTTGGTGATGATTGACGGGAAAGTATGCAATGCAATTACGGAAACTTTATCCACCCAAAGGTGTTACATTTGTAATGCAACCACTAAACAGTTTAATTTAGTACAAGAAATGATTGAAAGACCTGTAAACACAGAAAACTTACAGTTTGGGTTATCTATTCTTCATGGATGGATTAGGTTTTTTGAGTGCATTCTCCATCTAGCATACAAACTCCCAATTAAAAAGTACAGAGCAATGACAGAATTTGAAAAAATGTTGTAGCTGAAACAAAATCGCGCATTCAAAAGGAGTTTAAAGAAAAAACCGGCCTGATTATTGACCAACCAAAACCTGGCTTTGGTAATTCCAATGATGGTAATACAGCCAGGCGTTTTTTTAAGCACGCACAACTTTCTGCGGAAATAACAAAAATAGGCTTTGATCTAATAAACATGTTGCACACAACACTGATTGTTGTATCCTGCAGTCAGAAAATCAATACTGAACGTTTCCGAAGCTTCACCAAAAATACTGCTATGTATTTTGTAGAAAAATATCCATGGTATTACATGCCGCCTTCGTTACACAAATTAATTCACGGTCCTGAAATAATAGAAAACGCACTCTTGCCGATTGGACAGCTATCTGAGGAAGCACAGGAAGCCCGAAACAAGGACTTTAAGAACTACAGAGAACATTTTTCACGTAAATGTAGTCGAGAAAAGTCTAATGAAGATATATTTAATAGGTTTCTTCTTAGCTCGGACCCAATTATATCACACATGGGCAGGAAATATGAGAAAAGACAAACCATTTTACCGCAGTTAGCTCGAGATTTAGTTTTCGCTAATTCAAACAATGAAGATGATAGTGTTGATGCTGATAATGATGGTGATAATGATGATGATAATAATGATACTAACGATGATGATAATTTTGGTGATGATAATGATGTTCATGATGATAGTGATGAAGAGACTGATAGTGATTCTAATTAATATTTAGTGTTGATATTTTACACACGTGTTTACTAAATATGAATAAATTTTTTCTTTTACCAAAAATTATTTTTCTAAAATTTTATATTTAATATTTTTACTTTTTTTCAACTTAGTAAGGCATAATCTTAAAAAAAAATAAAAAAAAATATCTAACATTATTGCCTGAGTTAAGCGTCACTTTGATTGCTGTTCAACCCACTGTGCGGTGTAGCCAAGACCATCACACGTGGCTGCACCCGCTGGGGGCCGGTAAAATTTGGGTGCAAATGACGGCTGACGTCGGGATCAAGACCAGCCCAGAGGCCTCATACCAATGGACTCGGGTCTTGATTAACCCCAATGTGGCTCGGTCCTCCATTATGGTCGAGGAAGGCAGGGCCTTACACTGTGACGTAAGGCAAGGTCGCACCAAAGTAACCATTTGCCACAATCAGCTTCAGGGGCGTAAAGTCGGTGTGACCTGTGTAGTGGAGGACAAGGAGTATGGGCGCATTCCGAGGTCAAAGGTAGATCGTACAGAACCCGTTGGGGTGCGTGAAGGGTGTTTGGCGGACCGTAACTGGTCGAGGAGCTCGGGATATTACCTGGTCTTGGGAGCGGATGTGGCCCACTTAATCTTTAATGGTCAGGTGGCGAGCAGAAGAGGGCTCTACACACAACCCACAATTTTTGGGCTGACCGTCTTTTGGGGAGGCTCGAGTGGTGTCTCAGTAACCAGCCAGCTTTACCTAACTTTTTATTTTTGTACATAACCTTTTTTTTTTATCTCAAATGTACTAAGTATCATGAATTTTCATACAGGGACATAACCGTTATAACCAATATTTGAAAAAATCCTGAAATAATAATTTATCACGAATTTTTAAAACCTGCTCTCTGAATAATAGTTACAAATAACCAATATTTTTTTGGTCTTTGGTAACCGTTATAGTTTGTTTATGTTATTTTTTGGGCTTCCATAACCATTACAAAAGATTTTAATTTTTTTTGGTCTTCCGTAACCATTACAAAAGACTTTTATTTTTTTTGGTCTTCTATAACCATTATAAAAGATTTTAATTTTTTTTGGTCTTCCGTAACCATTACAAAAGATTTTTATTTTTTTCGGTCTTCCATATCCATTCAAAAAATTTTCTTTCCTTTTTTTCGTTTCTGTTATTAGGGAATTATCTTCATTTCATTACTGAATTTCTTCACAAATTTTATGAAAATATTCGTTGGAGTTCAGCCAATGACACTCCTAATAAAATCTATGAAACAGGTTTCGTTACAGTCAATGTTTATGAAAAGCTTCATAGAATTAATGAAACTCTTTACAGAAACAATAAATCGTCAGGTAATGAAGCATTTTATAGAATCTATGAATGAGTTTCGTAAAAATCATTCCTAAAAAGAGCTTCTTTAAAATACCCTTTTTATTACCATTTGTAATACTAGCAATATTTGTTGCGGTTTTTGTTTAAGATTTCTTCACCCTCACTTTAGAATCGATGAGATTTTCATCAATTTTAAGCGCTTGTTTACACTTGTTTCAAGATTTTAAAGAATTGTGTTTTCAGCATTTCAAAAACACAATTTCGGAGGCCGAATGGCAAAAAATTGACATTCTTGTTTCAAGCTTTAAGCCAAATTGTATTTCACCTTGGTAGATCGAAATTTGCTTTTGAATGAATGATTATCTATTTTAATTGATTTACATGTTCTTCCTAACTTCTGTTTTTTCGTACTTTTTGCCAAGAATTTTTCTTGAAATCCAAAGTACATTTTTGTTTTCAAATATCAAAAAATTTGCGGATCCTTACCAAAATCAATAAAAAAAAGTTCGTCCTTGTGCAAATATAAGTCAGTGTGCGAAATTTTATAAAAATATCTTAAGATTTGCGAACTGTAGCGTGGTTATAGAAGACAGAAAAAATAAAAATCTTTTATAATGGTTATAGAAGACCAATAAGAATATAAATCTTTCATAATGGTTACCAAAGACCAAAAAAATTAATAATCTTTCATAACGGTTATCAAAGACCAGCAAAAATAATAATCTTTCATAACGGTTATCAAAGACCAAAAAAATAATAATCTTTCATAATGTTAATGGCAGAACTACAATTTTCTGGGTAATTTATAATTATTATTACAGGACCAATTTTTTTCAGTTATTTTTTCCATAACCTATTGGATATTTAAAAAATAATAAGAGTTATTTCGGGTCCCTGTTTTCATATAGTTAAGTCTTTAAAATAAGTACCATGAATTTGTAATATATAATCTTTTCTTTTGGCTCTTCAATGAATTCACATTATATTTTTTTGTTAATTTTGATACATTAATGCACATGATTTTTTTATTTGCACGATAGGTGCAAGGTGGGCGGCATGTTGTCGCCGCGCACGCGCAATTTCGCACTACGAGGGAACATGGCACGTGTGTCCATCTCTGGCGGCAACGATGTGGCAACCCCATAGTGTAGAGATTCTGACAGCAGGTTTCTTGTACATAGTTTTTTAGTTGGTTTGTCAATGTCTTTTTGTATTTCGAGCCACCAGCACCTAATTGTGAAAAATAAAGAAAAAAAAAAGAAACCCTAGTGACATTGATATAAGAAAGAAGACTTAAAGAAACAGAATTGTGCCTTGTGTATAAAATCCCTACCACTGACTCAATAAAGCGCAGGCCAATTTGTAAAGCCACAAAAATAACCAACAAGTGTTTTTTATTTGTGGAAGTAACCGGGAGGGGTTTGCAGGTTACAACCAAACCACCCGAAAATACCCTTGTGTGCTACCGGTGGAAATAGTAGACCAAACCACCATCCGTGGGCCACTCGACCAACGTGCTGCTCACTACCAACTGTGCAACACACCCCAACAAATACCGCTTGCAGAATCTGCCGGCCGGCAACCGAAAAGTGCTCCGCAGTCTACCTAGGCTCCACCACCAGCTCCAGCTGCCGCTCAACGACTCAAGGAGTTATCGAGGTAATCAATTGTTTTTGTTTTGTTTTTTGTTAAAATGTAATTTTTTTCTTGTGCAGGGAAGTAGTTTTTAGTGCTATATGAGGAAAAACATAGTTGCATCAATAAGTACTACTAGATTTCGTAAAAATCTAGTTACGGAGTAGATTTTGTTTTGTACGGGAAATCTAGCCAAGAACAACTAGATTTGGCTCGAAATCTCGAAAGTACTAGATTTCGCTGTAGTGTAAATTGGCTATTATGGCAAAGAATTATAAACGGATTTGTTTGAATGTTTTATGACTTTATGACGGTGTTCCGTTTTGGAAATTTCAAAATGCCGCGAGTCTAGTCATTGTGTGTACCAATTTTTTGCCACCACTGGAAATCTACATCACCCTCAGATATGCAATAGCGAGAAATCTCATCCCCTATTCTATTTGCGTATCTGTAAAGCCTATAGTACACGGCATGTAAAAAGACACATGCGCATGTGGTTCTGACGTAATTTTGACGTCATCACACAACACGCAATGTTTATTGTGGCTTTGCATTGACGTCAAAATTACGTCAGAACCACATGCGCATGTGTATTTTTACATGCCGTGTACTATAGGCTTAAGAGCTATACTGCTGCGGTCCTATAGAGAAAAATGTTTCAGGTTGTGTAGCAATTGATTCGAAGTCTTGAGGCATTGTTGGTTTGGTTTTTGTTAAGTAGTTGTGTAGGGTGCAGTATGCTAAAACAACTATATTGACTGTACTTGGCAGAACCTCAATTGATCTATTAAAAATATTGAATCGTTTTGCAAGTCTTCCAAATGCACATTCAACCACCACACGTGCGCGGCAAAGCCTATAGTTGAATATTTCCTGGGGCACAGACAATTTAATGTTTCGGTTGTATGGCCACATTACATTCTTGTCAAGACAAAATGCATCGTCTCCAATAAAAAAAATATAAAATTTTGGTGCCACACCCAGGAACCAACTCTTTTGCAGTTGGAATATTTAACGAAGAGTCTTATAAACTACTGTACAAAAAGCCATCTTTATAAATAGTGGTATCGGACACTTTTCTGTTACATCCAACATCTGTAAATAAAAATTTTCCATTTGCGTCTACCAAAGCAAACAATATTATGCTATAGAAGCCCTTAAAATTATAGAATTGAGACCCGGAGTGAGCTGGAGCTTTTATTCGATTATGCTTTCCATCTGAAGCACCAAGCGTGTGTGGAAACTGCCAAATATTGTTGAATTCCGAAGCTATTGGCAACCATTCTCTTTCGGTTGATGGGATCTATGGTTATAAATTAAATACATATAATGATTTATTACTAATGCATTAAACACATTCGAGACAACAGGCAACACGAAGGCACGACTACAAATGCTGCAGGTTGCAATTGTAGTCGCGTAATCAGCTACTGAATTATTTTGAAGACGACAGCTACAATTGAAAAAATACAAACAGCCGTGTTTTTTATTATGTATTTACATTTCAGTGGTGCCACTATCATTTTTAATTTTTATAAATTTAACAACATGCATAATTGCAGACTCGTACACAGACTTAATTTAAGCCTACAAATATATAAATACTTATTTATGATAAATTTTTTAACGTAAAAACAAATGAATTTATTAAAAAACATTTAAAATATTTTAATTTTATTGTTTTTGGAACTCATAAAGAATATCATCTTCATGGCAGGTTGAATAAAAAAATCCTAATATACAGTATAATCGCGAAAAAGTAAACTGAAATGTCCTAAGGGTTGTTAATTTTTTCGTCTTATTTATTAACTTTTCTAAATTGTAAAAAAATGCAATAATAAACATATGTAACTATATTTTTTTTAATGACTTAGTTTTCATCTGTACAAAAAAGAAATTTGTACCGGCTACAATTTATAATTAATAATTATACAATCAGTCATGTATTATGTGTTAGGTGCTACATTTGACGTTTGTCAGAAAATAAGTTCTTCAAAAAATTTCAGATAGCGAATTCTGGGTATTTTCTAAACATTTGCCAGCCATCCATTACTGACATTATTGTCTTTTCAGGTTGCAGTTACACGAACTCGCGCTTAACTATTGATATTGAAATTAGAACAGTGATTGCGCAATTACGTTTTCGATGCAAGAAAACATTTGTACAAACTTGCTTTAAGATCGGCATATTTTGGTCTATGTAATGTTTTCCTGTATGCGTTTTCCTCTGTATTCTTCCAAGCGTCGAAAATTTTGTGACGTTTCGTTTTTATTTTTGAGATGGCAACTTCAGATATACAATAATACATCGCCGATAGTTTTTCTTTAATGTATTTCTCAATTTTGTTTAAACTCTCAACTTTCAGCTTAAAATTTAATCTAATTTGTTATCGTTTGTACAAATCAGTACTTTTACTAATTTTTTTTTTTTTTTTTTTATTCATTATTTATTTACTGAATCTTCATATATTAAATATGAACTAACAATAATTAATCAAATCTTATACTAATACTTTATTTTTGTCCTGCCAATGCTAGACGAAAATTTTTCTCCTCACGGTTTCTGTTCACATATGTAGATGTTTCGCGGTCTTCTCGTCGGATGAGTCCTACAGTATCTCTTCTCCTTAATCTAGAGTGTCCACTGTCATTTAAAATATTTCGAGCTAGTGGATTTGGGTGCGACTCAAGCCTTTTTAAATATTTTGCTGCGTACTTCGTAATAATAGTTTTTACTAATGGCACATTGAGATTTTACTTTTACTAATACGATCTGAAAAGTTAACTTAGAGTTAACGTTTAGAGCGGCACAGAAGCGCTAAAATTTGGTTAACTTGACCGCAAGATTACTGTATCGCGATTCTACTGTAATTTTTTGGTTCAACGCACTAAGTTTATGAATTATAGGTCGTAAAGGTTTCAGAGCACTTTATCAGTAGTATAGGAAGGAAAATATAATCTGAATCTTTCAAGTATTGGTATCATAATAGAGTCTTTCGAAACACATTTCATATGATGTATTAAATATACCGATTTATTAACCCCTTAAGAGGATTTATCTGCAAATTTTGTCGATATGTATAATAATATTTCCTAAAATATAACATGTTATAGAGAACACCCCAAGTTTTTATGTGCAATATTTTTAGAAACTCCATCATATAAATTTTTAAAGTTATTAGGGTTAAAAAAATTTTATTTTGGCAAACTTCACAATTTATTTATAAGTTTGAGTTAAAATATATAGTGGTAATAGTTTATGCAGTTGTTACATATTGAAATCTAGTAATATGTAAATATTTGAAAAGTGTCCCGGAAGGCTGAAAACCCGCAATACAGAAAAACTTTATTAATCAAAGTCCTAATAACTTTGGTAACATGTGTATATTATTGTTAAATAATAATTATTATATCGACATAATTTAAAGATAAATCAAATTTAGTAAAAAAGTTAGTCAAGAAGTATGAGCATTTGAAATGGGCTCTTAATGGGTTAATAAATCAGTGTGCTTTAAACACCATGTGAAAAGCACTTTCAATTTTTCAATGATACCCATACTGCTAAAACTAAGAGCGTTGGCGTGACAAACTTCTTCCTATATAACTTCTTTTAAGGATACTAAAAAGTAATAATAATATAGATTTGGTGGTGAGCCGCGCTTATATTCTTGTTTCAATCCGGATCTTTGCTGTTTAACCAAAAAATTATTATTATATATTATAAGCACTAATTCTTCTAATTTATTTCCATATACACACATGTATTCTATTGTTGACATATTGAAGTCGGTAGTCTGCTGTTTCGAATGTGTTTAAAGCATAACAATTTTATTGAGCTTAACCTACTTTTATATATGTATAATATAATATCACTTGAGTCTATTAACACCCATGAAACGCCAACTGAATCAAGTGAATCATTGTATAGCTGTACACAATCAACTTCTAAGGGAAAACGCAAGCGAGAAGATGAAGAAACAACAAAATTTGACGAGGCTTTAGATAAGCTAGTAAGTTTAACAAAACCTACCAATGATGCTTACAGCGCCTTTGCTGAGTTCTTTGTTATGCAGTTGCAAACAATGCCTGAAGAAGTCGCATATAAGGCGATGACTGATATGCAAAACTTACTATTTAAGGGGAAGTTTCAACAAAGTAAACCACATTTAACTAATTCATTTCGTAATACAAGAACTTCATCGCTAGAAGCACGCGATTCAGACACATTATTTACCATGTCCCCGGAATCATGCGACTCAGATATATTATTTACAGCAATGTCTGATGCCGATATTTTAAATGAAGAACCATAATAGTTATTCCTTTTTTCATAAATGTCAGTTATTTTTGTATTTATATATCTGTGGCATTTTTGTGTAAGTTTTTAAAAATGTGTGTTAAAAATAAAATTTTTCTTTAATTTTGGCTTATTTTAGTTTTTAATAAAAAAATTTTTTTTTTGCTTGAAAAAATTAAATAAAAATAACTGTTTTAGCTCAAAAAATAAAAAATAACCGTTGGAACACAATTGCACCGTATGATCGTAGAAGCGTGCGACGTAGATACGTTGTCAAATTAAAACTTTAATATTTTATACAATGGCACACCATAGCTGGAGTTAACGTAAAAGCGTATCTACGTCGTACGTCGACATAGATCTACTTCTATATCATAACATAATAAAAGCATAGAAAAAAGAACAATAATTTTAATAAATTTAGAATTTTTTAATATAATTTTTAAGGAAAAAATGCGTTAACGACTGCATTGTGAGTGAGTGTAGCGTGTTTTTAAAAATTTACGGCGTTACGTCATACGTTCATGCAACTCTGTTTCTAGGAATTTTTGCTCGAAAAAATAAAATTTGTAATATTTTATAATTGTAAATAAATAAAACATTTTTACTAAAAATAAACTTAAAATTTTTAATTTACTATTTCTTACACCCAATTTACATGATGAATTTTATGACGTCCAATTTTATTAAATCCCTTTTGAAGTTGCTACCAAAAACTACTCAAATTCATACGATGGTTTTTTTTGGACGTCTAATTTTTTTTCATTTTCATTCAATCCAGTTGATAACAATATAAAAATAAAACGTAACAGAAAGAACAGAAAAAAGTGTAAAGCGAAGTGTCAAAAAAAAACCATGAAAACAGAAATCAAGTCTATTTTTCTACCCTTCTTTCTTCTCTTCACCGCTTGCTACCAAACAAAAAATGACGTCCAAAATTGGACGTCATAAAATTCATCATGTAAATTGAGTGTTACACTACAACGAACAGAAAAATGAAACATCTCTATATATAAAAAGGAAGCGATTTTGTGTGTCGCCGCACTCCAAATTTGTATTTGTATTTTTTAGATACGTTACGAATGTGATATTTTTTATTTCAATGTTTATTGGTTTAATATATAGATGGGGTGGCAAAAAAGTACCAAAATACAGGTTTACCCGTTTACTCCGTTAAAGGGCTGAATTTCGAAAAAGTACAAGACACCTGAACGCTTATTTTTCTAAAGAACAACGATAAGTAATCAATTTTTTTTGTATCTCTTTTAGTTTTGGAGATATAAGGTTACCGAATTTACCCGTTTTTACCCCCTAAACATTCGAATTTCCAAAAATCCTCTCTTAGTGGATCAGTTTGGGGAGACACCAACCCATGGTCCAAATTTCAAGTTTTTAGATTCAGGCGTCTAGGCTTAGCGATGATGAATCAGTCAGTCAGTACCATTACAATATTATATATGTATATAGATAATATAAATATGGGTATGTACATATTTTTATACCCTCCACCACTAGTATAGATTCTGTGTGAAACTTTTTTAATATTCATCGCAGAACTCATAAACTATTATGTTCAGGTTCCTTCAGTAAATTTATGTCGATTAAGCCATGTCCGTCTGTTGAATGTACAATCACTCAAATTGTTTCTAGTTGCGCTAAGCAGTTAATAATTTATATATCCCATATAGAGCCACTCCTCAAATATTCTAACTGTCTATGGAGCGTATCAAAGATTCGGCATAGCCGAATATAAGAGTACTATATTCGGATGTGCCGAATCTTTGATCTTCTTCTTATTTTTACATACTTTTAAAAAATCCATACGCAGACTGTCGTAAATTGCACGTAAAACATGGGGTATAAATACGCTTATAGTAGTCTTTGAAACCCTGGGCAGGAATTCCATCGACTTATACGAGTTTCCCGTCGCTAAATACCTAAGCGTTATGGCCAGTTTCGTCCTAGGTGTTATTGCATCCCGAAGCACAGTATTTTGCTTTGTAATAAATCCAACTACCTATTACATATTTGCAAAAACAATATTAGTGTATACATAACTTTACAGTGTAATCGCATTTATACATACCAAACCCAATATTTCCTCAAATTGATCTATCGAAATACGAGTAATATTCCGGAAGTCTCTTTCGTCATCTTCCCAATAAATATCTTTAAATAAATGAGCTTCAAGGCTGTATTCACTCCTTTTTATCAGTAAGGGCTTCACCCAATATAGTCGCTTTATGCTACTTTTCTTCTTTTTTCCTTTATTTTTTAATTCGTATAGCTCATACAAAACACGAAAAGCAGCAACTTGCACTTCAACGTTCACGTTCGACATTTTATTAAAAGTGAACTGTCTTAATTATTGTCTGGACGCCTACATCACGAAGACAGTTGATAGTGTTTTTGGCAACTTATATGTATTTGCTTACTGTCTTGCCAGTACTGTCAAATGTAAACGTACTGTAAATCACGTTCACTAATCACGGGATCGCTCATCTCTAATGTGGATGTCGGGCGCAAAGTTAGTATAAATTTCTTAATTTTATGTTTAAAAAATTTGGCTTCCGAATCTTATGTTAATTTCCTATACCGCAGTCGGTATATGCCATTGGATTATTCTGCAAGTTGGCGAAAACATACGAACTACGACGTTGACTGTTATTTTTGCTTAGCCAAGGTTAAGCAAAATGGACGTCACACAGTGGCTGAAAATCGTTTTTCATCGGCCAAAAATATGTAACTTTTGAACCGATAGAGATAATTTTGCAAATTTTTTGCAGGAGAGAAGACTTCTTGATCTTTTTTGAAGTGTTAATTTTGTTAAAATCAGTACAGAAGTTGTTGAGAAATTTAAGGTCAAAGTTGAACTTTTGATGTTTTTTAGCATTTAGTATGAAAATGCTAATGATTGAGATTGAGAATTATGGTATTTTTTATTCAAAAAGTGGGATGTTTTTCTGCCCACTGTTTTAAGAACTTTTTAATCTACATAACTGCCAAATTTCATTAATATATCTTTGTTCATGTCAGATTTATAGAATGTCAAACCTTAAAATTATTATTTTTTACTAATGTTGAAAGCCCTTTTATTCATTTACACTATATAAATAATAATTTTAATGTTTGACATTCTATAAATCTAACATGAATTAAGGTATCATAATGAATTTTGGCAGTTATGTAGATTAAAAAGTTCTTAAAACAGTGGACTGAAAAACATCCCCTTTTTTGATTAAGAAATACCCAAATTCCCAATCCCGGAAAACGGCTTTAAATTTTTTTTTTTGTTCAAAAAAGGCAATACAATTTACCACTCGATATTGATCAGAATTTTCTAGAAAATAATGGAAATATTAGAAAACATTACTGTTCTAATTGTATAAAAATCGGTGTATTGAATTATTAGAATTTTTTACTCAAATAATTTTTTTTTTTATGTTTGAAAAATTTAATTTGTATGATTTTAATAGTGTCCCTTGATGGCAAACATTCCTTCTTAGCAGCAGTTATGTGATGATAAGCAGGATACAGATTTGAACCTTTTTCAATTGCACGTACTCTGAGCTGAATATATTGCTCTTTTGTTAACTTCAAATCTAAAAATAATGCTAATGCCTCTTCATTTGAAAACTGTTTTTCTTCGCTTGGCGTTGGAACACTCTTAAGAATCCGTTTTGTTCTCTTGGGACTAGAGATAAACACTTTTTCAATAATATCGACTTTTGTGAGTTGTTTTTGTGATCGCAGTTGATATAGCAAAGCTTCTTGAATATTTTTATCCCCGATTTCTTCGTTGATATCCTTAAGCTTCCGCCTTTTAGATCTATCGCTGCAGTTCTCAAGTGATTTCTTTGGTCTCCCAAGGTTCTTTTCATTTGTACCTTCTGAAGATATCTGGACACTGAGTTCCATCCAACTTGTTTGAAGCGCTTTTTTAAGTTTTTGACGAAATCGGTTATTTTATTTTGCAGTTCCGATCGTATTTCAGTGCTGCAGGAATATATATTGAGTTTTCCTTCAATGTAACTTAAAACATCTTCCTCCTTTTTATTTTTAAAATACTCTTCGGATAATTCTTTATAGCTGAAGCTCTCCATTTTTATAGATATTAAAAAATTTAGATTGTTATTGCTTAGATATATTTTAACAACTTAGATTTTATTCGAATACCACTGGCTTTTATACATAGCTTGCGTTATACTGTGTTCCTAGGTAGCAAAATAAGGTAGAATAAAGAAATAAAATGGGCTAAAGTAGGATACGCTTAAAATCCCACAGGTATTGGTAATTATATAATATAAAATACTTGGCTTGGTACACTTATATTTCAGTCATATGAATAGGTAAAATTAAAAGAGCTAAAGAAATGTGGCGAATAATTTTACACAAACTAAACAAGTGTTCTATAGGCTGGTCCAAACAGGTACAAAAGTGCATTTGGGTTTAAAGTGGATACTTTCACCTACCTACAGTTAGTTAAATTTCTTTAACCCCTTTTGACCTCATAAATTCTATTCTTCTGAACTTCAATTTGACTAAAATATAGAACCTGAAAAAATATTTAAAAACACAGCAGGTATAATCGGTACAGTAATACAACAGAACATTGTTTAAAGACTGCTTTACTACCAATATAAAAAAGTTGAACCCACTATTGATAACAGTTTGACATAAAACATAATAAAAATCAAGCCAAAAAATCCGTTTTATCCGAATATCTCCAAAAGCAAAGGAGATAACCTAAACATTTAAGGATATTTTTTGTAACTCAGCTTAAGTTAAATTTTTTTTTTTTTGCAATCCATAAATATATTTTTGGTGAATTTTTTAAAAGTTTGAATTTCCGAGGTTACCAATTTTAGAGGTCCGCAAGTCACTCTCCCGACCCTTCATGGACCCGTGTTCTTCCAATTCAACACAAAAGCTACCCGGTCATGACAGTTTAAAATTTCATTCAAATATGTTCAGCCGTTCATAAGAAGCAAAATTATTTTTCAAAACGAAACGCTCGTAAACCATTTAGTCAATTCACAAGGTATCCTAACATGTCATATTGTCAAAATGTCCTAATATTTCACAATGGTTTAAAAATATTGTTGTACGGCTCAGCCGCTCAGCGCTGGACTTTTCTGATTAATTACGACAGCACAATAAACACAGCAAGCAACGTTCTATTTATTTAAGACACTTTTTGTTAACAAACCAACAACAATATTTTTAAACCATTGTGAAATATTAGGATATTTTGACAATATGACATGTTAGGATACCTTGTGAATTGACTAATTGTGTTATATTTCAGTCATATGAGCAGCTTAAATAAAAAGAGCAAAAAAAAAATGTTGCGAGTAATTTCTTTAAAATGAAAAAAGTGTTCAACAGACAGTTCCAAACAGTTGCACAAGTATATATGGGGTTAAAGAGGGCACCTTCAGCTTTCTGATGGTGCTAAAATCTCTTTGACCCCTTTTGACCCTAACAAGTTCTACTCCTCTAAAATTCGGATTTAACTAATATATAGAACCTGGGGAAACATTTAATAACACATCAGGTATAAATGATACATTGATGTAATGATCTATTTCTTAAAGACTACTATCCCATTAATATAACAAAAAATTTCGACCAATTATTGATAACGGTTTGCGAGAAATCATAATTTAGTTCTGATCAAATTTACAAAAATTAATTTTTTTCTAAAACAAAATAAAATATTTGTTTCCAGCAGCATGCCACAGCCACAATTACGAATATTTTAATCTAGTTTTTTTGATACCTTAGTTCTAATATGTTTGCTATCGAATGGCATTAAAATTTTTGAAATCGGCGATGACAAAAAATTAGACTTTTGGCCGATGAAATTCAATTTTCAGCCACAGTGCGTCATAAGTCTGACAATATGCAGATGTAAACTCATTCACAAAACCAACTCCTCATATGCCTGAATTAATTAATATTAATTTTTTTATCTTCCTTAAAAAGGAGCAAATATGTCTTTAAAAATACAGCTTTTGCATTCCCACTTAAATTTCTTCCCGAATAACCTTGGCGATGAAAGTGACGAGCATGGTGAGCTTCGGTATCAAGGGGCGTATGATGAGGCGATGTTGGGCGACTATTATTGGTTCCTTCTGCAAGAGACAGAAAATAATCACAATAGCCAAAACCATTCAACAGTTTTAAGCCATTTTTAATATTAATTGTTACTACCATTAGCTTTGTATATTTACTGTTCTGTTTTTTTTTTTCCAAAAAAACCTTAAAATTTTTGTGAAATTTTAAATTTGGTCCACTGTTACTCAGTCATTTCTTGACAAATATTTACAAACGGCTTGTGGCATAGTATACAACTAGTATGCCGACTCTTTGACAGGTACATAACCCGACTGTCAGTGGTACATTTTTATGTTTGTATTAGTAAGATTTTTTTCAAATGTATTGGTGTATAAAACTATTTCCACCACTAAACATAGTTGCATAAAATCGTATAGAATGTGGCAACAATTTTTTTTCCAAAATAAAATTTTCTTAGTTCAATAAATTTTCAATTTATTGAATGCTGGCTGCATTTATAAACTTTTAAAAGCCATGTTTGCTAAATTTTAATTCTGCAATATCGGATAATATATAAATTATTAATGATTTCAAATATTATTTTTATACCACAAAATGCTACTCTGCTGGCTTTAATAATATTAACAACAGAAAAAATTTAGTGTCAAAAAAATTTATTTAAAAATTTTTAGTTTGTGAAAAATAAAAACATTTTGTAAAAGCAAATTAGCAAAATGTATTGAAAAAAATTATTAATTATGTGTTTAAGTCATAAAATTAAACATGAAGTGTTATATTGTGAAAAATTTTAAATTAAAAAATTTCAAATTTTGTTTTGTTTTTGTTGTTCTTAAGTGTGTTGAATTCACACAGAACTTATATGTGTGATGAGAGTTATAAAAAAAAGAGAACGTTCTCACCAGTCGGCATACTAGTTATATACTATGGCTTGTGGTTTTTCTGGTAATTTTGTTATCTTTCAACAAAAAAAAAAAAACTTTATTATATTCAACATTTTTTTTTCGAATTTATTCTACGAGTTAAATTTTAGTTATGTATTTTATAAAGCTTTTTGTAATAAATTTTTAGGAATGACTTTATATAGGTACTACCAGACTATAATCTTGCATCTTCTTGTTACATTTTACCTTAGCTCTCCATTGGATAGCAATGAAGTATATTGTATGTACAGAAAAATTTACAATTATTAGACACCAGCAGAATGTAATGCATTTTCTGGCCGCTACAAGATAATAGTCTGGTAGTGTATAAAGTCATTCCTAAAAATTTAAGGAATAGAACTATTACAAAAGCTTTATAAAATATATAACTGAAACTTAACTCATACAATAAATCCGAAAAATAAAAAAAAAATCTTTTTAAACGTGTACTTGATTTGGCCGAAAAACTCGTACTTACGTCACTCCCGCCCATTGCTAAGTCACTATGTCCATTTCCTTACTCTCGCTGTCAGAATTATCGGAGTCAACTACCATTATGTCACTACGTATTTGAAAGCCTACACTTCTTTGTCTCGTATTGTCTTTCGGTTGTACGTCCTTGTCCCCTTTATTGCCTGATCCCACTAAATCAATCCTATTATTTTCAATGATTGAAATTGGAGTTGAGTTATCATTATGAATAGTACCTTCATTTGCTTCTAGTTCAAAACTTTCATTTTTTGGTATTGCAAATTTTGATGTTTTCTTGCCATAGAAACTCTTCCTAAAAATGCCGACTGCATGCAAATAAACGCTTCACCGAAGATTTCACACCTAAAATGCGAAGCCATTCGGCACGTTTAAAAAAAATTAATACCAGCACAGGTTTAGTACACTATTTTTAACGGAATATTAATTACAAATAATCTAGTAGACCAGAATAAAAAAACGAAAGCAGAATGCACTATAGAAGGAGTTTATGATGACGAATAGGCATTACGGAACAAATATATCGTACTTATTGAACAATAGTGTATTAACAATCAATAGCGTATTAATGATCACATCTAACCGCTTTAAAAATATCGTGCTATTTGGTCTACTTTTTGGTAATGAAACGATTGGCTTAAAAATTCTTTTTGCTATGCCTTTAATGTAGAATTAAAAATTGTTTTGCAAAATTTTTAAATTTTGAGTTAATACAGTATTGCTGAACAATATCGATATATCTATGACAATGGGCACGTTCATACGTAATCAGTTACGTAACAATTTGAGAGACAATACATTTTCCGAAAATTTCTGATTGTAAAATTTTTACTAGCAAGAATTATTCAACCATCTGCTAAATGTTTTTGTTTACAAAACAAAAATAATTATTATAATTTTTAAATTAAAAGTTTTTTAATAAAAAAATACCTACTTATATAGAAAATAGTTGAAAACAATTGAATTTATTAAGAAATAATCTTGTATCTTCCAGCTGAATAAATTTTAAATTCACTCTCTCGTTGCAAGTTTGCGCTAGTAAAGTAAAGGAACACACATATTAATTGTTAAATATATGTATGTCAAAATATATTAAAAAAAAGTTTTATTTTTATCAAAGAGTTTTATTCTTATCAAAAGTAATTTCATAATGCAACGAAGTTTCCTTTGATTTGCTCTAAATCAAAAATTGTTCGCTTAACTGATTTTGAAATAAACGATTCAATGATGAAATATGAAAAAGGTATATAGAGAGTTATGTATTTAACACTGTAAAACTTATGCTATTCAGATGAACCACTCTCAACATTTTCGACAATACACAAAAACACTAAAACAATACAAAAACACATAAATAAGTATGTACAAGAAACCAAATTTTTTTTTTACAAATACAAAATATGTGATTTTTTTATTTGTATCGACTTAAGGTCTTGGAATGATAAAATATAAATTTTATTTTAACAATTTATTTTCTCTGATATTTCGGTCAACTTCGTTAATCATTTTCAAGGAATCCAAAAACAAGTAATTTTCTTCAATTTTACAACAATACAAAGTTATAATATAAATATTACGTACATAAAGGGTTAATGCCTCGTTACTCTTACGTAAACGTATACGATGCTGATCAGCTGTTCCGTGTTCCTTGCCAAGTCTATGTATAAATAGGTAATCTTTCGTAAACGTAATAACGTTGCGTTGCGGATGAACCTGAAAATTAAAATTTATCTCCGTTTTTACGTATCAGCTGTTAAGAATTTTATTTTTGTTTTCAAGCAGTGTTGTCAACAACATTTATTATATTTATAGCCGGCGGTTTACGATTCTCCTAAAACATAAATTTAAAGAATATAAACATATATACATATCGTGACGTGAGAACCAGAGGGTTCTATCTGGCATTTTTTCACTTTTGCGTTTTTTGATTGGAATTTATTCTTTGTAATGGTTTTTATCTTTTAATGAAACCCTTTTTGTATTTTCACTTATAATTTTAGTAATAATAACAGAGCCATTTAGTTCTATATGCAAAAAAGTGGACGCACTTAGTTCCAAAAGGTTCTATCTGCAATAAATTTCAATGGTGTTCCAAAAATATTATAAATTGATTGAGTTAGTTTTTCTAAAAATTGAAAAATGTTAAATAACAACTAAATAGCTATAAATAACTATAAAATAACTAAAATAACTATAAAACTAAATGATTACTACTCTAATTGGAAATATTGAAAAGGTGGCAGCACGGATGGCTAGGTTCTGACTGCAGCCAACTTCAATGTTGTGAAAGTGTTTGTGCTGATATTTTGGGTGACTAAGCTTAAAATATCTTATAATATAAACAAAATGGAAATACCTAGTGACAGTGGATATGATATTCAGCCTTGGAAAGAAAAACTCAACCATAAATCATCAAAACGCAAGTAAGTTTATCATGAAATATAATTTATTTTAAAAAGTAATGACTGAAGCGAATTTTCTAAACAGCTGTTTTCTGCATTTCTGAGCGATTGCAACCCAATAGACAATTTTTTTTTAATTAATTTTCGTATGCAATGTTCATTTGTAGATTATTTGTTTATGATGACACCTCAACTTCAGATTTTTCCGAAAATGTTTTAACCTATGATGAAATAACTGATGACAAACTGCAGAACTTGAATGCGTGCTTTGCCGTTGATGGAGTTCGCCAATTAAATAATGATGAAATGAACCCAGGAGCGCGAAGCCTCGTTCCATATAATAGCAATACCGAAAGCGTAAACACAAAAGAACGGAGTCCTATGAAATCACGTAAGCTTACAAGGAAAAGGAAACGAAATCCCGAAACATGGAAAAAGAATATTCGCAAGGGAAAGCGCCAAAGAGGTGAAGCATATATCAATACTTCGGGTAAACTCGTTGCAGAAAAGGAGCTCTTTCATGTTAATTGTGAGTGTAAGTGGAAATGCATCCGCAAAATAAGCAAAGATGACAGAGAATCTCTAAAGAAATCATTTTACTCTTTGGATGAAAATGACAAAAAAAACATTTTATTATACGAAATACTAATTGCAATTTATGTAAAACAGGCGATGTGAACGTGTCTAGGAAAAAAAATCTTTTACGTATTCTTTCTTATACAATATACACTTAAAAAAAGATAAAACGACGCATTGACAAAAATGACAAGGGCATCGTTAGAAAACATACAAAATCATTTCCTAAAGCTGAGTCCCACTATTGTCGAGCTAAGACAAATAAAGAGTATCTATGCAGTAGTCTTAACTTAGCAATGATGTATGGTCTATAAGTTGAGAAATGTTAAGAGCAAAGTATTGCTCCTCTAAAGCAATCAATGTACAGATGGATTTTTAATACAGAATATAATATTGACTTTTTGGCTCCTAAATCTGATAGATGCGATTTGTGCGAGGAATATAATATGGCTGTGAAGGAAAGCATATTATCAGAGAAATTGAATGAAAAATATGAACGCCATGTGGTTGAAAAATCGTTCATGAGAACAGAAAGAAAATCAGATAGAGAAAACAAGACTTTGACTATATTCTTTGATCTCCAAAACGTTATATCATTACCAAAAGGAAATGTAAGTTATTTTTACTATAAACGTAAATTAAACGTTTACAACCTAACTGCCCATGCTTCAGACGGAAATGTTAAAAATGGTTACTGTGCAGTTTGGCATGAGGGATTGTGTGGACGAACAGGAAACGATATAGCCAGTGCTTTAGTAAAGATTCTCTCTAAAATATGTTTGGACAACTCAAATGCGACTGATTTAATTTTATGGAGTAAAAGCTGTGTGCCAAAAAATAGAATTCTGTAATTTCCTTTGCCATTTCATCGTTTCTTATAAACAACTCATTTGTTCAGACTATAACTTTAAAATATTCTACCCCGGGCCATTCATGCATTCAGGAAGTCGACAATATCCATTCAAACATTGAAAAAAAAACTTAAATTGACAGAAGTTTGGTCACCTGTGTCTTTGTTAAGAGTTTTACTAGTAGCCAACAGAAAACAACCTTACCGTATCATAGAGATGAGCACCAGTGACTTTTTTGATTTTCAATCGCAAGCAAAAACATTAAGCTACAGTAATGTACCATTTACCAAAGTTTCTCAGCTTACTTGTGTTTTTATAACACACTTTTTAAACTCATTTGAAAAAAAAAATTTGAAATTTTAAGAACCAGAAGGTTGTATGTGCAGGGTCACATTAAAGAATATTATTTCTTTTTTTTTACATGTTCTTTTATTGTTCTTTTATATTTTTTGGAAATGAATTATTCTTATGTAACTTATATTTATTTTAAAATTTTTTAATCGCATAAAAAAAAATTTATATATGAATAATTATTGCAAAAGTTTTTAGTTTGAGTTCCGAAAGGTTCTATCTGAAATCTGTAATTAAAAAAGTTAATTTTTCTTGTGTTTTATTTTAACTTTTGATGAAACAAATTTTATATTCCAATAAATAACTGAACTAGTTTCTGATTTCTTGTGTTCTCTTCTTCATATTTATTATTTAAATAGTATAGAAATAACTCCGAACTTTAAAAATGCTCTCCTGAACATTTTTGAAAAAGCCAGATAGAACCCTCTGGTTCTCACGTCGCGATATGTATATATAAAATGTAATTTTCTATGTGAACGCTAACGTTCGAAATCGATGAACAGGTAGTTAATGAAGTACCTGTAACTTATTTTATTAGTGTAAATGAATTGCTTTTATTTTTTTGTTTTGTCTTATTATTATTATTATTATTATTATTTTAATTTTATATGTTTTAATTATTTAATTATATGTTCCCTTTTTTTAAGTAAAATCTTTTATAAATTGAAAATTTGAATTAATCATTCTTTCTTGGAATGGAACTGCACCTTCATTCAAAAAGTAGTTTGCAATTGAATAGCGCTATCCGAACATCTACGTGAGGAACAATATCGAAAAGATCGCAATGTTTCATCCCCTATTCCTCTTACAAGATGGCGCCATCTTGAATGTTGCTATCTTGTCCCTCGCGGTCTACAAAATTATTTGGACAGTACCAGCAATGGTAATCATTAAGCATGATAAAGTTGTGAAGTAAAGCACAAGGAAGCACAATTTTTTCACACATATATGGTGAAGCTTCAATAGTAGTTAGAAGTATTCTCCAACATACTGATAATATTCAAATACTATTTTCAATAACACTATGAGCACGAGATAGTCGGTAATTAAAAATAGGTTTTTTCTTTCTAAATTTGATCCAGCGTAAGGGCGCATCAAGTTTGGTCTTAAGGGAAAAGCAGCATCCCCAAAGAAGAATTGGGGGAAGCAAATATCAGATGATTGTGGTAGTAATTTAATTGGAGGTATTGGAAGCGTACTGTTCATGATTGCTTCTCCGAATGGCGATAAGCGAAATATACCTATAAAAATAAGGGTCTAAAACTTTATTATTTACACAGAT
Source organism: Pollenia amentaria (assembly GCA_943735925.1). Classification (NCBI taxonomy): domain Eukaryota; kingdom Metazoa; phylum Arthropoda; class Insecta; order Diptera; family Polleniidae; genus Pollenia; species Pollenia amentaria. Next base: position 67,487,005 of record OX031007.1, on the reverse strand, counting down.
CGTCACCTTAAATGAAAATGTTCGTAACTACACTTGAATTTTTTTTACAGTTGAAGCAAAAAACGTTACAAAATCAAGAATAAAATATATTGGCGTTTGATTTTGAAAATAAAGTCGCCGTTTCTGATCGCAAGTTCTTAAAAATTTGCGAGAATATGTAGTTTGATAAAACCAGCCATGATCAATCAAAAACTCGATTCTAGTTGTGTTGTTACATCCGTTTGCATATAAGGTGATGATATATTGTTGCTGAAATAAATGTTTAAATATTACCTCCATCGCTTTGACTTCCATAGCTTCCAACGCTAATGGTGGTAAATGTATATTTTGCATCACATGCCGTCATTAAAACAATACTAAAATATTTCTTGTAGTTGAAATACATTGAACAAGAGTTCGGTGGTCATTTAATGGCGATATGCTTGCCGTCGAGAGCAAATGTGGAACATTCCACATTTGGTAGAAATCTTTTTCGATGTCTTTGTACTGTTCGGTTGTTGGCTCACTCATATAAAGTGGACTTAGTAGTCTCCATAACACATCAAATGTCTCCAAAATAATTTTTCGTACAGTTGATTTGCCCATTTTGTAGCTCCATGCAATACTTTGCATTTAAACTCCATAAGCTAGGTACCTTAATTAAAATAAGTTTGACTTCATTGTTGTTTTAATGAAAGAAGTTTTTGTATGATTGAACTTACAAAATCGTAGTAGAAAGCCGCTCCTCAGTGTTTATTCTTTGTTTGGGCTTTACTAAGGAAGTGCCAAGATGAAGTAAAAAATAAATAATTTTGGAGACATATGAGTGTGCAAAAAAAAACGGTTCCTCATCCATAGTTTTCATATGTAGAAGCCCCTTGTTTAGGTAGCCACGTTTAATCCAATCTTTATTGATAGGACGAACATTTCATCGACGCACAGTGGGAAATTTTACGAGAAGGCTGTCAAAATTCCATAACTTTTGACTGAATAAGTATTTTTTATGCGATTTTTTTTGCTCGATAGGTGCGATATTAGGCTTTAATTTGCGCGGTGGCATGTCATAACGTCCAGTGTCATAGTGTCCATGGACGTTATGACACCCCAAAAAGTGTCATAGTGTCCATGGACATTATGACACTTTCAAAAGTGTCATAACGTCCGCGGACACTATGACACTTTGGAAATGGACATTATGACACTTTCAAAAGTGTCATTAGGTCCATTATTACTAAATAAGTTAAATACAAAAAAATTATCTGCATACACGCAGAGAGAAACATGTTTCGTTATGGTCCCAACCAACAAAACTATTTTTAAAGAAACTAGTTTAACCATAATATGGTTGTCGGTGACAATGATTTTTTTAGATGAAACATAATATGGTAAAAAATTTTTTAAAAATGGTTTTCCTGCTTTTTCTCTGGGAGTAAATATTAAATATATAACGAAAACACTTTTGGGCGCAAGGATTTCCTTTTCTATAGTATAACAAATACCGGCTTCGCTAACTAAAGATTCTCTGCACAGCCGGCCTTCGGCCGGGCGCAAGGATTTTTTTCTCTATGGTATAACAAATACCGGCTTCGCTAACTAAAGCTTCTCTGCATAGTCGGCTTTCGTTCGGAAACAAGGCAGATTTTAGAAGCTTTACTTAGCGAAGCCGGTGTTTGTTATACCATAGAGGAGAAAATCCTTGCGCCCGGCCGAAGGCCGGCTGTGCAGAGAAGCTTTAGTTAGCGAAGGCGGTATTTGTTATACCATAGAGAAGAAAATCCTTGCGCCCGGCCGAAGGCCGGCTATGATCCCAAATTTGTTTACATTCTTGCTTGTTGTGGACATTATGACACCTTGCAAAGTGTCATAACGTCCGCGGACGCTATGACATTTCTTCGATGGACGTTATGACACTATGACACTGGACGTTATGACATGCCACCAATTTGCACTATAAAACGTAAAATTTCGGTGTAAAAGTTGAATATTTCAAATATGAATTTTTTTATAATTTATCATTTTTTCTCTTGTATTTTACAACTGATACTTATTTTTTATTGTCGAACTGAGATCCTGCCAGAAAATGCCAATATTTGGCCCCTGTAAATTTTTTAGTCCCAATATTCACAGGGGCCAAAGGTTGGCTTTTTTGCGACGAGACGAGTTGTAATAAGGATAAAACTGAAATGGAATATTTTGAAAAATGCCCAAATAGCATTCTTGGCTATCGATAAAATTTTAGGTAAGTCAACTTTTATTTTTGGTTTGAGATGTATGTGTATTTTATTTTTATATATTAATACAAATATATACTTAAATCAAAAACAAATTATAATCTATAAACAATTTTAAATTAAACAATATTAGTAAAAATTTCTTCTAAATAGCTTTGGGTTTTATTTTCCAGCTTCTTCCTCTAATTCGATTGAGGTTGATTTCCATTTTTGTCGAATAATGGACATATATGGATCTGATGTGCACAACAAAATAGTAATAAGATCTTCATTAGTACAACATCTGGACATTTTTCTTGTATTATGCTCGCGGAAGAATCTGTAGTCTTTGTTCCTTTTTTCTTGCGCTTCTTCAGATTTAATCTTTTATTACCATTTTTTTGAAACATTAAAAAACCCCTGTTTTCACACTTTTTAAAAGGATAACATCGTTACCTTAATATAAAAAGGCCCCAACTCATTATTTTTGGAAATCCGTTTTTTTATTGATTATTGTAGAATGGTTGCTAATACACATTCTATTAAAATTTCAAGCAAATTAGATTAAAAATAAAGAAGTTATAAGCAGAATACAAAAAGCCCTAACTCATACACACAATTTTTCTAAAGAAAAAAAGGCCTAACTCATACACACAATTTTTCGAAAGAAATACATATTATGAATTTCAATCTGAATTCCTCGTTTAATTTTAATAAAGATGTTTTTTGACAATGGTTGTGTAGCTATATTATTTCAGCTTTTATTAAGTTTTTTCCTTCTCCTGTAAAAAGTGTTTTTGATGAGTTGGGGCCTTTTTATATTAAGGTAACGACATACTGGCAATAAATTAACAGGTAACATTTTATTTATTTATTTAATTTTCCAGTCTATAGATTAAAAATCCTTACAGACATAAGTGCTTAAATTATAGTACATATAATAAATATAGAATAATGATATTAACTAATTTGAATTTAAATAAACAATAATTTTTCTTTTTAAGGCATCATTACTATCAGAAAAGTCAATTAGATTATATAGATTATTAAATTTCAAGCAAATTTGACGAAAGGAGTCGTTGTTAGCGTAAACAGAACGGTAATACGTTAAATTTAACGGCTGAAAATTTCGTGTAGGTCTCACTGGAACATTAAAGTTAATTTTGCTTAACAAGTAACCGGAATCGACATCACCGCGTATTAGACCCATTAAAAACAAAATACTAAGCATTGTTCTTCGGCTTTTTAACGTCGGTAACTTAATAAGACCAAGTCTGCTTTCATATGAAGGTAGTGCAAGCGAATTCCATCCAAGACCTCTTAAACAAAATAAAAGGAACTGTTTCTGTACAGATTCAATGCTGTTGATATATATATTAAAGTATGGATCCCACACAATTGATCCATATTCCAGGATAGGGCGCACCAGAGACGTATATAAGTGTTTAGTTACATATGGATCAGAAAATTCTTTTGACCAACGTTTCAAAAAACCAAGAACTCCATTAGCTTTATTGACCATTAATGAAATGTGATCACAGTATTTTAGTTTGTGATCCAATAAAATACCGAGATCACCAATAGTGTGAACTTTATCCAGTAATGTTCCATTTAGAAAATAGCTAGTGTCAAGTTTAAATGAGCGGAAAAATGACATGTGTTTACATTTTTTTATATTTAAATCCAATAAGTTGTAATTACACCATTGAGAGAAAAGTTCAATGTCAGACCGCAAAATAGATTGATCAATAATATCGTTAAAAGAATTAAAAATTTTAACATCATCAGCATACATGAGTATGTTAGAGTGCTGAACAACCGATGGCAGATCGTTAATAAATAATGTAAATAAAACAGGACCAAGATGACTTCCTTGAGGCACACCCGAGAGAACATCGATGAATTTTGATGTAGCATTTTTAAATTTTACTTGTTGGGTTCTATCTGAAAGATATGATTTAAGCCATTGTGTTGCGTTGTTGCTAAATCCCATACGTGATAACTTGTAAAGTAAAATATCGTGGTTAACTTTATCAAATGCTTTGCTAAAATCCGTGTAAATAACGTCTGTTTGTTTATTATTAACAAAACCTTCATTTACAATAGTTGTTAATTGTAAAATGTTAGTAGCAGTGGAACGTGATTTCCTGAAACCATGTTGACAAGGTGATAAAAGGGAAGAGATTTGATGATATAAACTATCAGTTAATATTTTTTCTAAAAGTTTGGGAATCGCATTCAGCTTTGCAATTCCTCTATAATTCGATATTTCCAGTTTACTTCCACTTTTAAACAACGGAGTAATATAAGATTTTTTCCATTCAGGTGGTAAGTAACCAAGTTCAATAGATTTATTGAAGATAATTGTAAGAGGAACATATAAGGATTCTGCACAATTTTTTTAAAATACAATTAGGTACACCATCCGGGCCAGGATTAAGAGAACACCGCAGAGACTTTAAATTTAATAGTACTGTTTCAGTGTCAATAAATGAAAAGTTGATACCTGTAGAATGAGGTATGCTATAGGGATAAGAAGTTTGACTATCAAATGACTTTTTTGAATACGTGGTTGCAAAAAAATCAGCAAATAAGTTGCTAATAGAAACATCATCCACTCCGAGATCCAAATTTCAAATAATTAGGATACGCACTTGCACGACGCTTACTGTTGATAAAATTGTAGAACGATCTGGGGTTGGTTTTCATTTTAATTTTCATTCGATTTAAATAGCTTTTATACGCTAGTTGGCTAGCCGTGTTGTAATTAGATCGTATAATGCAATAATTCGTGAAATCAACAGATGAGCCGGATAGCCTATATTTTTTAAAAAGTTTGGTTTTTCTATTTTTCAAATTTGATACGACATTATCCAGATTATCTCCTGAAATAAGAGTATCCCAATCGACTTTCGATAATAAACTATTAAATTTTGTGTAGTCCGTACGGGAGAAACAGAATACCAAATTATTTAAATTTTCTCTTAATTCCTGGGGAAAGATTTTTGTAGAAAGGCAAATATCTAGCTGTATTGTAGGATGGTAACAATCTTCAGGTTGAGAAATAGGTAGCGTGTTCCTCACATGTATGTATGATGGCTGGTTAACAAAAGCAAGATCAAGAAGTTTCCCAAATGAGTTGGAGACGTAGGTCATTTTCACGTAAAATATAACTGCTCTTCCATTTTTTTAAATTAAGTTGCAATTTTCAGGTAATTAAGCTATGTTGTTTATGTTGCGGCTATTTACTAATGTTTAACCTTTTAACTTACTCAGAAATCTAACGTGTTAGTCTATTTATGTCGCCTATTCGTTTTGCAGCATCCGTTCACCCACAATAAGTTCATAACAATGGCAATACATTTACCTTCTCAAAATTAATTGATAACCTGACGTGCTAGATAATTTATGTGGCCTGAACTGCTTTATTTGTCGAAAATTCTTTAAGATTCACCTTCTTTAATTTCAGTAATGTTTCCTTGCAGGACTTATTTTTTGAACCGAATATCTTACCTTGGGTCACAGAAATTGCTGTAGTTCGCAAGACCGTATCCAGATGTGTGTACAATGGGGTATAGAAATGAAAGTTAGATTCTGGACTACAAGAGAGTATAGATTTTTTTTGACGCGTTTTGACGGGCAGGACTTATGTTCTATTAAATAGGAAATTTCCGGGAAATTTTGACATTAAAAAAAAAAGAAAATTAAATAGTTCTACAGGTCGCAGAGTTTAATGCTTTAAACCACGTATAGCTAATAAGATAAACTAATACACAAAACTTATTCTGTCAAAAAATCTTGAAAAACAAAAAAGTTATGAGCATTTCAACTTCAAAAGTTTACTCAAAAATTCAAAACTATAACCAAATACTGAGAAAGTCCATTTGGGACCACCCTGTTCTCAATGAAATAGTTGAAATAGGGTTGAAATTTTTTGGCTCCCGAGGTTCACTAGTATTTACTTTCACATGAATAAAAAAATTTCAAAATCGGAGAACATAAAAAAAAATAGTTTTGGCCGCCTTCTCAAAATATGAACCAGTGTGGGACGTACACGGCGTTTTCTTTTTATATTTTTATACGAAACGCACAAATAGAAAAGCTTAAATTTATAAAGTCTTTTTTTGGAAATCATAGCTATAAATGTTGATAAATTTTGTTTTGTTTATTATTTTTTTTTTTTTTTGTTACACACTTCAACACCTATTTTTAGTAACTACCAACCATTGAAGTCGGCCGCAACGTTTACGTATCCGCAACATTTACGTGAAGATTAACGAGGCCTTTAATCTTTTTTACCGCGTCTTTTTTCACAAACCTAAAACGTTGAACAAAACTAATCAACTAGCTGTCATTTCTTATTATGTTTATTAATTATGTGTCGATATAATTGAGCGCAATTGTCTGTGTCTTATAATGAAGTCGTGTGTTTGTTGGAACATTTGTTAAGGTAGAGTTAGCCGAACGTCCACGTCCCCTATCGAAACGTCTGGTCCGTTTTGTTATTTGCTAACAATGTAAATGCTTACCGAATTTAAATGTCACGTTGACGGAGCTTCTCAATCTGTATAAATTAGAATTTCATGTTGTCGTTACGTGACAGTTGTAAAGCAGTGATGGCCTGCTTGTATACTAAATAGAAAACGGGCTATTATTGCTCTTTTTTATTGTACTTTCTTAATAATATCGGTGGATTTTGGGTAAAACAATTTAATAGAATACTCATTTGCATATACAAATATGTATGTTTCCTATGTAAATAGTTATATATATATGTATATGTTCATTTGTATGTATAAAATAAAGAAACACATATACCAAATAAATATAATAATATACATCAAATATGCAGACGTATATTGTAGTTATTTATTATGAATTAAATAAGTATTGATTTAATTCATAGTAAAGTATAATATAATATTATGTACATACATAAGTACGTAAATGTAGACTTTGAAAAATGCCTGCTGATTTCTTGTAGATTTTTGTCCATTTTTTACACAAAAAAATGCATTGACTTTTGACATCTTTAACATAATATTCACAAACAAACTGCGTGTTGTTTTTTCTATTGTTGCATTGTTGTAGTTTTGCGCAGACCTACTAATTGCTCCATGATATATATATATATATTTATTTTATTTATTTCATATTTATTATAATTAAAATTACAATAAATCTTAAAACTAAAAGCTCTAGCAGCAATGGCTATCGGCTTATATATATATATAAATAAGAAACCATAGTATATAATGTGATACTGAAGAACTGATTTGTTTTTTTTTTAATTACTTTTAATGTAATTTACTTTTTTTATTTTAATAATTTTTTTACTGCTACTCGCGAACTGTTTTGTTTTTATGGTTGTTAATAAGTTTGTTAAATAAAATCATAAAATTTTTCATGAAAAAATCCTAGAAAGTTTTTTTTATTTACATACATATATGTACATACGTCTATTAAATAAATAAATGGTATTCAAATAATAAATGGAATCTGTAGGTAAGATAATTCATGCACTAAATCAATCGATGCTGGTATGGGATTGCGCCTTCATTTGAAAAATATTCGGCCAACCTATTTCTCAAATCTATTGCTCTTTTAGTAGCTCTACGAATATGTGTTGAAAAGGAACGCATTGTTCTTTCACCATTATTTCTGAGATACTTTCTCCAGTCTCCTTCTTGTATAGTGCCGTCTTCAGCTTCGCGGTCTACATAGCTTGAAGGACAATACCACCGTTTGTAATCATGTAGCATAATGAAGTTATGTAAAACAGTACATGCCAGCACAATAAAGTCAACATTCTTTGGTGTCATTTCGATTGTAGTTAACAATATTCTCCAACGAGCGCATAATATACCAAAACAGTTTTCTATAACTCTCCGCGCACGAGAAAGTCTGTAATTGAAAATAGTTTTGTTTTGATCCAGGTTTGATCCTGGATAAGGACGCATTAAATTTCTTCGCAAAGGAAAAGCTGCATCACCTATGAAATAGTGAGGAAAGGGATCTTCATGGCTTGAATTTAAGCGCCTGCTGGGTGGTACAGGTACTTTGCCTGTCATTACTGACTCGCCAAAAGAAGACAAACGAAATATGCCTTTAACAAAATCGTGGTTTAAAATATTTAGGCTGGTTTCCACGACTTACCGATAGTTAAAGGCAGAATTTTATCGACCGTATATAAAGTGTTCCATTATTATAACTTTACCTTTACCTTAAGGGAGCGATAAGTTTAAGAAAGGTTCATCCTACCTGGTAGGTTAAAGTACGGTCGATAAAATCCTAGATTTAGCTATCGACAAGTTGTGACAACGGGAATTAATATATGAAAATGATTAAACATAACTAAGAACAATGCCTGCATTACTTTGACTACCATAGCTGCCCACACTAACAGAAGTATAAGTTTATTTTGTATCGCATACTCCCATCAAAACTAAGCTGAAATGATTCTTGTAATTGTAGTACATAGAACCAGAATTGGGGGGTCACTTTATAGCCACGTGCTTCCCATCTATGGCACCCACACAATTGGGAGCATTCCACATCGAACTGAAATCTTTTTCAATATCCTGGTACTGGTATGTAGTTGGTTCGCTCAAATAAATTGGAGATAATACTCGCCAAAATATTTCGCAGGTTTCCAGTACTATACTGCGTACTGTAGACTTTCCAATTTTGTGGCTCCATGCTATCGACTGCAAAGAACATCCATGACCTAAATATCTGCAGCAAATTGACATTTTAAACTATTTTTATTTCGGATGAAACTATTCTTACTTACAGAAGGGTTATTTCCAATCTCTCTTCTGCGCCAATTCTTTGCCTGGGCTTTGTTAGCTCATCACGAACCAAAGTCAGCAACAAATCAAAAATATCGCGCGTCATTCTATAAGCATACTTACGGTCTTACAGTACGGTACGTTACAGTACGTGGACAGCAACGTTCGCCTAACTCAGCCTATGTATGAAACATTTCCAGTGTACATCTCTTTTTATAATTGTTTTCTTCCTTCAGTATTCTAACTATCTCAAAGTCCGCAAGTGCAGTTTTTTGTTCTAATGATTTGTCTTTGTTTTTCAGGTCTGATTTGTGTGATGAGATTCTAGTCTTTAATTTAGTCTTTGTTGTGCCCACATATGTTTTGTTGCACAACTGTGAACCATCACCATTACAGTTTATCTTATATATTATGTTTGATCTGTCATCCTTATTCAATTTATCGTTAGTTTTACTAAACAATTTTCCAACTGAGTTATGACTCATCATAGCAAGTTCATACTTATCATTCTCATAAATGTTTGTCTTCTTAATTGTCTCAGAAAATCCTGCTTTATATGTTATGGATTTGTAAATTTTCTGAGGCGTATCATTGTTTGTCGATATTTTTCTTGTTAAATTAACATGTCTAATTAGATTATCTCTATGAAAAATTTCGTCGGTGAGAATAATTATAACTCGTCTGGGGTGTTTGGAATAAAAATGTATTATCCTATAAGATGAAGTGGGCTTTTGATACCAATCTAGTTTAAGTGATTCTCCGTCTCGTCTCATTACTGCATCCAAATAAGGTAGTTCGTTATTTCTTTCTATTAACACAGTAAATTGAATCTGCCCACTATAAGAATTTTACTTGTTCAAAGTATCATCAACAGCATGTTTCTTCACAATGGCAAAAATATCATCCACATATTTCGTCATTATTCTAAGTTTCGTCTTTAGTTTTCCAATTATCAAATCTAAAAGTTCTTCCATAACAATGTCCGCTATGATTGGTGAGGCCGGTGATCCCATGGGCACTCCCTTTCACTGCTCATAATTTTTTTCATTGTACTTAAAATACCTTGTGTCTTTAATACAAAATTTTACACTTTCCATTAAAAGTTCTCGAGGAATGTTGGCATATTAAGATGTCCCATTTCTCCAATATCGTGTTAAGTGCCAAATTTATGTTAAAGGCAAGTTCATCCTACCCTCCATTAAATATTTTCATGATATGTAATATAAAATTTATACATGTATGTGCGTGTGTTTGCAAGCAACCTTACAACGCTTTTTTAACACTTTAATCTAAAAAATTTAGAAAAAATTTTATATTGCGCAAATCTACCTTTAAAACGATACATATCGGGTATGTGATGAAAATCGATCGATTTCAAAACGAACTTTTTCAAAAGGTGTGATGAATTTCGAGCGATTTAAAAATCAATTTCTGAATTATAATCTTAAGTTTTTGTTCAAAATACAGTACAATAAACTCATGTAATACACAATTTAAAAGAATAGCGACTGGAAATGAGAGGAATATGTATAAGACATAAATTTTAAAAGATTCTTAAAACCATATTATCGTTTTCAAATCGTTTCGTTTTCCAAATCGATTTCTATCACATACCTGTATATGTTTCATTAAAATCGGCGGACGAAAAGATAATTAAAATTTAACTACAAAAATTTGATCCACACACTTTTGCTGGGCTTAATGTTTTGGTTAACTAATTTGAATTTAATTTCTTTTTCCATAAGGGAGTATTTCTTTAGAAAAATCCAATTGGTTTTGTCACACAAAACAGAATTTATTCAATGTACAAAATCATTATGCCTGTGACAAAACCTTTAAACACTGTTTAAACGTACTATTTGTAATGGGTCTTCTTTAATACACAATGGGGTTCGGCACGTAGTGAAATCTTTAGAGGTCAACGACCTTTTCCATACATATACGTTAACTTATATAAACTTTAACATTTTTCTACAAAACCTTTGCACTATTTTTTAACACTCTTTGTATTTCTTTAAAAAATCCAATTGGTTTTGGCATAGAAAACGTTTTAATGATTTTGTACACATTTGCGACTCCTAAAAAACAATAAAATATTTAACAAAAGAAAAAAATTTCATGAACAAAAGTTTTATACTTACATTTCTTTTTATGTATCCACACTAATTTGTTGAAAATTATGATTTTGCGCCAAAATGAGCATAAACACAATTGAAAAATACACAAGTGTAAATAAAAATAAAATGACATTACCAAGACGATATGAAGAAGACAGTTATATATGTCACCATTTAGAAAGGGAAACATTTACTTTGGTAGCATATTACGGGTGGGGAAAAGAGTATGGTTTTTGTGTTCGGTAATCGGCGACACGCTTTGTTCACATTTTCCTTGTTGACATTTCCTTTGCTTTTTGACAAAAAAGCAACAATAGCAATATAATTTAAGAAAAGAGAATTCCAAATGTTTTCTTTACAGATGTTCGCTCGTCTAAACTCGGCCTATGAAAAAACCATATTTGCAGTCCCTTTCACATTAACGTGGTAATTTGGCCGCACTTTTTTCCCGTGTCGAGTCTATTCATTGCCTATGCTTTAATCCAAGGCGAATTCATTTATCAGGTGGCGTAAAAAGCACTGCTGTGCTACTTTTTTTTCTTACTTATAGAGCGAAATGTCAAAAGTTGCTAGTGTTTTTGACATATCGATCAACGAAAGCAACAAAAGAATACATTGTTGTGTTTTTGGTGTTGTTACTTGTTATAGTAGCTGCGTTCGAGAACACAAAATACAGTAAATGAGAACACAAATTGAGAGCGTAAAGTGACAGTTCTTGACTGAGTACTTACAAATTTTTACTGCAGAAATTTTTGCAGTAAAATTCAGTAAATCAAAAAAACATATGTTACAAAAGGTAAACAAGCAAAAGAAACAAACAAAAACGATACAAATTGTGAAGAAATTGTTTTAAAAAAGGAAAGTTTAAATAAAAATTAAACAATAACAAAAAGTTAATAAATATTAGTTAATTAAACTTCTTTGTGGTGCATTTATATGGCCAAATTCCAACTTTTGTTGTTGTTGTTGTTTTTTTTTTTTAGAGTTATTAAAAATATTTGTATTTGGGTACTTAGTACTTCACTTATTTTTTAAGTAATCAATAGCAAAAAATGTATTCATGTATTTTTGCACAAATTTAGCTGGATACAAATTAATAAAATCAAATAAAATAAAAATGTGAAAGAAAAATGAAATAAATTGTTTGGATTTTCTTAAAATGTTCGTGTTATAAAAAGTATTTAATCGGGTACCGATAAGAAAACGAGTTAAGTAGTCAAAAGTATAAACATTTTTCAACACTTCAATTATTTGCCATCAGCTGTTGCCTTTATTTTACGAATTTTTACAAATTTTGCGTTCGCGTACTTTTCTGGACAACAGCTTTTTGTGAGAGAAAATTTTTCAGTTTACTCATTTACTGCATTTTACTGTAAAAGTACTCAAAGCTAATTAAAAAGTTAATGGCAGCAAATAAAAAATCAATGGAAAAAATTTATTTACACAAATAAATTGTTTAATTAAACGATTTCTGGCAAAAAAATTTTCTGTGTATGCTATTATTTTATTAATGTTAAATTCACAAAAATATAGTTAATACCACCAATATGACACAATAGAAGACTTTGTGAATTGCCAAATAGCATAACAATACTTACAAAAAGAAAAAATAATTTATATTTAATATGATTTTATAAAAGAAAACTTAAATATTTATTTATATAGCTACTTTAGAAAAGAGATGATACGTTGTTTGGGATTTTAGGTGACAACATGTATATGAACGTAAATACTTCGGCACCTTACCAAAAAAAAAAAAAAAAAAAAAAAAAAAAAAAAAAATACAAACAAACTTTAAGATCAACTTAACAAATCCATTTTTTAATGCATTGCAGTGTTATGTTGTCTTTTTAGTTATTATCAAGGCCCGGATTTTTACGCAAATGCATATTTGTTGTCGTCAGTCTGAGATTAACATAAACTAAATATCTTTGCGAATCATGGAATTTGAAGTAAAATGGCATCGATTTGTTTGTGCATATTTTTGCATATTTTGCTTTGAATGCATATTTTTGCATATATTGCTGACATTGCATATTTTTGTTGCATATTTTGAAAAGCAAAACTTGTTTTGTTTGTTTTATCCTGCGATACAACGTGTTGCAGAGGAAATAAGATGCAACTGCGATTATATTGATATATTGATTTCTTATGGGAAAGAGAATTATCCTGATTTATTTGTTCCTCCATATCCTATAACAACCAGGTGGGAAACGTGGTTGAAAGCAGTTATTTATTATGCTGAACATTTTGAGCAATTCAAGGATGTGGTGGAAGAATTTAACGATGGTGATGCAGTTTTATTAAAAAAGCAAATTTATCAAATATAAAAAGCTCAAATAATGATTGTATCATTAAATTATGGGTTTATCTCTGAGACTATTGTGAAATTAGCGAAATCTAATCCATTGAGAAAGCAAATTAAATTTATTGACTATGCCATAAATAAAATGTATGCAGTAGGGGTAACTTTAGTAAACCAATTCGTATCAAGCTTGATAAAGTTTTTAGAAAAAATAAGGATTCAAAACAATAAAACAAACTGCTGGCATATTTCATTTACATTTTACGAAAACAGCGTACTGGAAAATAAATATTGCACAAAGGAACTATCAGCATTAAATCATGTACCGATCACTTCCGTCGCGTTTAACGGTAATTTTTAATGCTTAAAAGCTTTTTGAAGCCAAACTCAGCTGCCTTTACTTTACATTTGAAGATATTAAAATAAAATTATTTATTTATACATTTTTTTATTTTTTCTTATTGTTTAATTCATTTTATATGTATACATAAAAAATTATTAAATTTCTCCAATCACCACATTTATTCCAAATTCATAATATCAAGAAAACAAGTTGTTGATTTTGCACCTATTACCAAAATGATTTTATTGATTACTAAACATTTTATAATTTTGAAAAAATATTTTCAATAAATGATATTTTTAATTTTAATGAAAAAAGTGATTAAAAAAACTTTGCCATTTCAAATAATGTGTTAATTTATTTCAATAAATATTGACATTTCCCAACAACAATTCCACAAGTTTAAATTATTTTATTTTAAACGAAAAAAGTCAATTAAGATTTTTTGTTATTTAATTAAAATTTTAATTGAAAATTTATTTCAAAACAACTAAAATGTTAATTCATTAAAAATTAAATTTTTAATTTTCTTTCAACTAAAAAATTAATTGATTCAATTATGACATTAATTAAATATAAATACTTTTTAAACCATTTTTTAATTGAAAAAACACTTTTTTCTCAAAACGTCTATCTAACAAGTGACTTAATTTATAGCATTATTTTGCTTGTGGAATTTCTTTATATTTTTGTGCTTCACTTTAATTTTACTTCTACTTTTGTGTTTATTGTAACGTACTTTCGTTTATAAGACTGAATTTTTACGTTTTTATCTTATTTTTGTTTTTCTTCTTGATATTTAAATATTTTTTTTTAACATTAATAAAGGTGTTAAAAATAATTCAAGTGCATATTTTTCCAATTTTTAGCGCATATTTATCTATTTGTATTGCATGTTTTATGCGCATAAAACGTGATTTAAACTGCATAAAAATCCGGTCCCTGGTTATTATATATCTATTAGGGCATTCATTTAATCGGGCTTTCGCTTTAATCAGTTAATCGCTCGATTAATTAACCGATGCTTTTAATCGGTTAATTTTGTAATTGATCGGTTAACCGATTAATAAAGTTTTTTTTATATATTACGTTATTTCAATACAAAAAATGCATAATTTTATTATTAATTATTTCGAGTTTATTAGTAAAACACAATAACATGACAAACGACAATTCTTGAACTAAAACGAGCAAACTAAAAAATAATTCATAAATATGTAATAGATATTTTTTAATTAACACATATTATGTATAAACTAAAAAATAAGTTGTAAGATCATGTTATTAGTTATTTCAATAGCTTAAGTATATCTTATAAAACAATCTCTGAGACAAATAATTTGGTTTAAATGTCTAAGATTTAAGCGATTCTTTTTTTTAGTTTTGAGAAAACTTGACTTGGAAAAATTTCTTTCTTTTATCGCAGATGTTAGATGAAAGCGAAGGCAACCCATAACACTGAATATCTAATTTCTCAGTCCTTTTCCTGGATTTCTCTAAACATATACAATTTTCCAACCTACCGAATTAAGACCTAAAGGGGGTCGAAAGATTTCTGGTATGAAATTTTGAAAATTTGGATATTTTTCACAAAAACAAGAATAAATTTCAGGACAAAAAAAAATAGGTAAACGAATGATTTTTTTTGACAAGCAAAATGATAGGGTGACCCACAAAGACATAGTAGATAAATAAAAATAGAAAAGAAAACCAAATCAAAGAAAAATTAACAATGTTGCCAGGTTTTTTATCCCTTGCTATAAATATTCTTATTGCAGAGTTGCCATTTCGTTTAAAAAAAATCCCTTGATAGTTATTTATATAATATAAGAATTAACCCTTAAAAGCCTAATCTTTCAAATTTTATAAAAAATAAAAGGATAAAATCAATGTTTATAATGTAAATATACATATAAAAGCAAGTATCATTTTTGAAACTATCATAATTTTATCTATTTATACTTGACAAAATAAAAGGATAAAGGTCTTTTATTTTAAAGTCTGTTATCCAAATTTGAAACGACATGCATTTAAGGATTAAAACTTAATAAACTTGTATTTATGTATTAATATTTTTTTTCCGTATTACTAATACTATTTATCCTATAGTAATTGTTAAATTTAAGTATGTATAAATAAGTCATATAAAAATTTATTGTACTTCTTTTTTTTGAAATGATAAGAAGATTTTAGAATGTTTTAATTGGATCAAACTTGGTTGAAAGGTAACAGACGTATGGCGAAGTGGTAAGTAACGTTTAGGGGCATTACTCCAAATACGATTTTTTACAGGCAATGAGTAGTGCCAAGGATGGCAGTAAAGTGTCATATGGGGTGGGCAGCCTGTCCAGGACATAAACACCTGGTCCTGAAGACTCGAGGCAATTGACTGCGGTTTAGTTTTCAGTAACATCAATCAACAATCGGTCTTTGTTCAATGTTTCTTTTGTTTTTTATCGCTTCGGTATATTAACAGCTTTCGTTTTTTTTAGGCACGAATTAAATTGTGTATGTGTGAGTAGATGGACGCGAACCCCCCATTTCCGGCGAGCTTCAGCCCAAACACCAGCGTACCATTATCCATCGCAAAGCGAATTTGTGAGGTTTTGATTTGCCTCAAAACGTTCCTCAAACGTTCCAGTCTTTAACACTTTGAATTGTTTCGGTTAATTCTGTTAAAATATTGATATGAGAAAATATGAGAAGAAACCAATAACCTTTTGTATATGAGACGAAACAATTTATTAAAAACGCAAAAATATCTTATAATACTACAAATAATTGAAAATTTAGTTACATCGGTTAACCGGTTAATCGACTAAAATTAACCGGTTTAATCGTTAATCGAAATAGCCAATTTTAAATTAACCGATCAGTTAATCGGGTAGTAATTAATCGATTAAACGTTAAATGAATACCCTAATATCTATTCTTTTTTGGAAATGTTCATCTATATTTATAAATAAGTTTATCACTTGTTCAAAAAGGGGCAAAAGGGGCACAAAAATATACAAAAAGATTCGAAAGGGGATTTAAATAAAAGGCACAAAGAAAGTGGAAAAGGCAGCAGTGTTGCCAAGTAAATGTTAAGAAAACCCCAAATCAAAACTATACCCCCTAAGTTTGCACTGAGAACAAATAAAAAATAAAAGAATAATTTCTTAAATATTTTTTTAAGCATACATATAATTTTATTTCGTATATTTAAACATATACAATGTATAGATTCACAGTTGAAGTTGCCAATTGATTTCTTATTTAATTTTTTGTATTACTAAACATTGAGAATGCCCGCTCTACAGTTGCGTTCGAAAATGGTAGTGCCAGTAACGCAGATGCTAGCCTTCTAATATTTGGGAAAATAAGCAAAAATCAAAGCGTGCTGCTGAACGTGATAAAATATATATATTTTTGGTCAATTTTTATTTCATTATTGTCAATTACTTTTTTATTTTTAATTAAAATTATCAAAAACTTTAATAAAATACACTAGTCACAATACAAAACTTTTTGTAAACATAAACAAAACTTTGACAAAGGAAATGATTAAAAATGCAAGAGCAAAAAATCGTCATCTGGGGTAGTAATACCATCTGTTTATTTCATCATGATATCAATCAACCCTAAAATATCACCAAATACAATTTTAACACACTAAATTTCCTCCTAACTACTTCTTAGTCCCTAAAACTGACCCTGAACGCAAAAGAAACCCCTAAATTTAGGGTGAAACTCCCTAACTTGGCAATATTGCCAGGCAGTAAAAAAGGGGAAAAATTAGACTTTAGTCGCATAAGGCCGGTATTCCCTATACTATTTAGTCGCACGATATGACAAAAAAATCGTGTGTGCTCATAATGTATGACAGTGTGGCTTAAAAATGAATTGAGGGACAGATTTTTTTGACAAGTCTGTCCGACTTGCCAATGTTGATGAAAATTTTCATAACACGGTATTTACATTTGCCAGTACTGGCAAGACAGTTGCAATACATGCAAACTTTTTCACTAATACATTTACACTTTACCAACTGTCTTGTATACTGTCTTGTAAATTTTGCAGACAGTAAAATGGACGTTGATTTGACATTTGCTGAAAAATAATAAATTATGCTTTGGTTTTGTATGTTTTACTTAAGTGTTATCTATGTGCACAAAAAATAGTTGTTAAATGCTATTTTTAATTTGTTAAGTTCATATAAAACACGTTTAGTTAGAACTTGCACTGCGACATTCACGTTAAACATTTTTTTTAAAGTGAACTGTCTTAACTACTGTCTGGACGCTTACGTTACGAAGACAGCAAGTAGTATTTTTGGCAACTAAAATGTATTTACTTACTGTCTTGCCAGTACTGTAAAATCTAAACGCTATGTAAAATGATAGATTCTATGCGATCAGAGTTGCATTTTATTGTAAAGTAGCTGAGTAATTTGAGTTCACATTTTTTTGTGGGATGGTGTGGCTTTGACAGCAGATTTTGCAGACATTTTTTTATGTCGGAAATAATTCCGCCAGATTTTCGTGTGAATGAATCGTACGATTATGTAGGATAGTGAATCACGGCCTATAACGGTAACGCTGCCGTCAAGTTTTGACTTTAAAGGAGAGAGAGGAAAATAAATGGCATTCTCTTTTCCCTTCTCACCTTAAAGCTCAAGACTTGACAGCTAAAACTCGAACAGTGTGAACCAGCACTAAGGCTACCAGCAATATTTAATAAACTGCCCTTGAAATTCTTAATACAGCCAATAATAGAAATAAAATATTTAAAAACTATTTTATTAATCGGCAATGAATTCTTTAAAACTCAAAATTTAACTATAAGTTTAACTTAAAAAAAAAAAAAAAATTACCAATGAATCCTCTAAAACTTAAAATTTAATTTTAAACCCATGCCTGCAGACAAGCCTTAATAGCTTCGCAGGGTAATCAATCAATATATCGCACTTGTTCCTCTAAACAGCGTCTCAAAAATGTAAAATTTTTTCTTTTTGCAAGAAAACGATAAACAGTGGCCATATCTACCCACTGTAAAAATCTTAGATCTATTTCGCTAATATTTTGCCTAAAAAAATGCAGTTTTATCCCCATTTGTAATATAAGAATACATATTAAAAAAAGTTTTCTGTCTCTACTGAAAATTTATAAATTTTGAGTTGACTCTGTTTCGAGGAACAATTTAATTTATCGTAAATTAAAGAAAATATATAATAAATAAATTAAAAAAAAAATCTCACATAGGTGTTTATACTAAGATAATATTTGGCTCAAAGATCCCTCTTTACAAGTTCTTTTTTGCCGGGTCCATGGATAAGCCATGGGTCCCAAATGGCTCGATATACTGTGGGCTTACGTTTTTTTTTTTTTTTTTTTTGGTTGTTGAACGCAGGGGTTAAGAAATATGTTTTATTTCTGACAACGAATATTCGTTGCGAAAATTTCGTCGTCTGTGTCAATTATGCTTAAGCCATATTCTATATGGATGATATAACCAAATAAATTACCGAATTTCTAAAAGAAAATATGCATTATATCTAAAGGAACTTAATGTACACAGACTTTTTCATAAAGCTCATAACAAGATGAAAAAAATAAACAAAAAACGTAAATGAACAAAATTTTACATGTTATTTACTACACTCCTAACAAAAGGTTAATGACTAAAAAAAAAAATTTGTCAATCATTTAGTCATCCAGCCAAACAAACATTAAGTCACTCATCTGTCCATCCATCTATTAAAATGATTTATATTTATTTCCTAACACAATTTATAAGAAAGTGAAAAACACTTGGGTAAATACGCGTAATAATCGTAATACTTACTTTTAAGAAGTATGTATATTGTGCAAATGCGTATTTAAATTTGTCCATTAAAATGATGATGTTTGTTGCCACAGTCACACACAACAGGATGTTGTAAGACACTTCAGTTTCATCGCCCTCACTGGCTTAATCGCCGACTGAGTCATTCACTACTTCATGGAACAAGAGTTTGTTAAATATAAATTATGAAACAGAAACCAAAAAAACCAACAATCTTGTTGTTGTCAATGTTACCGAAGAAATTGTGTGATGTGTATAAAAGTGACTAACACATTGGATGGTGTGTTTGCATACGAAGCAGAGATGGATAATGGCTTAAGGGCAAAATAAACCATACAAATGGCTTGCCAAACATGTCAAAATTTTACAGATGATTTCTGTTGGTAATTGGGATGCTTGGACAAACAATCATATATTAAAAATGTTTAATATTATGCACTTTTATATTTTGCAACTTTCTGTGGTGTCTAGTGCTAAATGAAATCATTTTAGTTAAAACGTTGCAGAGAGAAGTAGTAGAAGAAGGATTAAACTTATTTTTAACCGTAAATTCTTAATTTGTAAGCAGTAGCTCGTTTCTGTATTTCTCGCATCGCAAATTTTCTTATATTAAGTGTGAAACAAAAAATTCCATCGTTTCTCGATTTGTGAGAAAAAAGTGTTTCTGTATTTAAATGCGAGTACAGACAACACAGATTCTGTTTTAACTGGAATACTTCCAGTAATTAAGTGTCAAATGCAAGCGAAACGTCAACGAAAGAAATATATATAATAAAAATAAGGCTGCCAGATTTAAAGATTTATCGACATTTTGACGATTTTTTTTGTTCCAAAATTGGCAAAGTTACAATATGCTCATTTGTTTCTAGTGACGATTCAGTCTTTGAAATAAAACAATTTTAAATAGTTTTATATGTTTGTGTATTAGGCACCACAGAAAACCGATATCTTTAAAAACAAGGCAGATTAAAAAATGTATCGGTAAAAGCAAAATTTCGAACGGAAACTGTTTAATTTTTATTTGCTTGGATTATTTAATACATTTGTTTGTGTGATCAAAAGATTAAACTATTACCCAATTTTTCAGTCAATGCACTTTAGGAAATTTTTGCCTTTTACTTTGTCCAAATGTGTTTATTTTATTTCAAAATGATATTTTGTCACTCCTTTGTGTGATTTCTGCAGGGAAAAATAACAATCTGAAATTTTAAACTCTTATCGGATTAAGGAAAATAAAATAAATAATTTTATTTTAATAGACCTCAAGCTTATGTATGTATAAAATATGTATTTTACCCATGAACTTAATGTTTTTTTTTTTTTTTTTTTTTTTTTTTTTTTTTTTTTTTTTTTTTTTTGATGATGATAATGTGTTTATATGATAAAAATTTGTGATTATATGATAAAAATCGAACAAAATTCGTCAAAATTAATTTTAAATTGTCCGAAAAAAATAGACGATTGTTCTATTTTTTCTTAGGATATTGACGTTTTTTCACAAATTTATCTGGCAGCCCTGCATAAAACAAACACAATGAAAGGCCAAAAAAAATTAAATAACAAAAAATAACAATTGTGTTCTATATACTTATTTTCATCATTTAAATTCTTTCTTTTAAAATAAAATAAAATAATACACATTCTTGTGTACATACATACATAATTTGGGCTCCATTTTTTTAAATTTTGTTTTCTCGCATCAATTTCAAATATGACTTATTTTGACAGTTCTTGTGAGAAACTTTTTGCAAAATATTGTTACAGAAACACTTGTTCTCACATCCTTCCAATAATTGCTGGAAAATTATTTAAATGACAGATAATTCTCGCAAAGTAAAAGTACAGAAACACTTATGTGAGAGAAACCATTTTTTGTTTCATAATGCACTGTTTTTGTCCTAATTCACTTGTTTCATGCGGGAAATTTTACGATGCGAGAAATACAGAAACGGGCTACAGCATTGTTTGCCTCAAAACAGCTCGTTGTTAAAACCACTTTTTAATACAAACTCTCTTCCTTTCTCTTATATTAAAAATTTATGTTTGTAGAAATATGTTTGTGTCAGTATTGTCAGATCTTTTTGAGCTTCATCGCCAAAGCGGATGTCAAAAATCGCCAAAAGACGATTTCATTCAGTTGTTGTTATTTTTTTTTGAATTAAAAAAAATTAAATAGTAAATTATAATTAAATGGTCAAGCTTGAGGTCTAAGTGTTTTTAAAAAATTTTTAACGCTTATTATAATCAATATTTCGGCACTTCTTTGAGTGCCTTCTTCAGGAGTTTTTTTTCTTATTTAACAAACTTTTACAATTTGTAAAATAAAGTTAACAACATATGTATGACAAATTAATTATAATTTAAATAATTAAGGTCGAATAAAATACATATTATATACCTAAAATAAAACTTTGGTTAGACAAAAAAGGCAGCATAAAATTTAAGTAAATAAACCGC
The DNA here is from genome assembly GCA_943735925.1 of Pollenia amentaria. Classification (NCBI taxonomy): domain Eukaryota; kingdom Metazoa; phylum Arthropoda; class Insecta; order Diptera; family Polleniidae; genus Pollenia; species Pollenia amentaria. Next base: position 67,464,977 of record OX031007.1, on the reverse strand, counting down.
CGAAATCGCACAAATCTTTAAAATATCTTCAACAGCAATGCATTTTGTTTGTGATAATAAATTGCAACATTTTATAATGCAAAAAGTTCGTAATCTCGTATATAAAAAAGCCAAAATAAACATAATTAATTTTTTCGTATTGAGTTAAAAGATTCTCAGACCAAATTCATGAGTCATCAAAAATAGTGAACAAAATCGCCAACTGTTTAATATATCACCAAATTAAAAATCTCGGTGACAAACGCGTTTCAAATAAACTCAAGACTTTCTGAAAAAAACTTTCGTAGTGTAAACGCAGACTTTGACAGTAGAGTAATGATCATGGAGATGGAAAGTGAAAAAAGTCAGGGTGTTAAAAAAATTTCGGCTGTGACGGAAACTGAAAAAATTACACAAACCTAATGTTCGATGAAACTCTTGACTGTCAAATATTAATGAAAACATAGACCTGCAGGTAAAATTACACATGGAAGTAAAAATTACACACAATATGTGTAATTATACATGGTCTGGCAACACTGATTTATACGTTTTAAGATTAAGGTCACCTTAGGTTACCTAATATTTCTAGAGGCGCAGATCCGCTTGTTTACTGGGGCAATGACATGTTATACCCAAACTTGAAGAAAATGGCATCGAAATGCTTAAGTTTTCAAATTATTTCTGTCGCATCTGAGAGAGTATTTTTCACCGAAGGTCTAGTTCAAAAGTTGAGAATACTTTGCTGCAAAACAGAAATATTATTAATATAAATTTTAATTATTTTTAATCCAAATTTAGATATTTTAATTAGGCTTAAGTTCATTGAATTTAATTTGCATTAAATTATTTTTATGAAGAAATGAATTTTTACAACATGGAAGATTAATTAAAATTGTTATTGATAATTTTCATTCTTGACTGACCTGGGATTCGAAGCCAGGCTGTCTGGCGTGTGATTCGAACCCAGGCGGCTGGTTACCCTGACATGTTTCGACCTCAACCACTAGGTCTTCTCAAAGGGATTTGCCGTCTTACACTCGCAGCCATCGATGACTGCTGACGTCAGTAGTCAAACATCAATCCTTAAACCAAATTGTATTTTAACCTTTGGTAGATCGAAATTTGCTTTTTTGAATGATTATCCATTTTTAATTGATCTCACATGTTTTTCCTTACTTCTGTTTTTTCGTACTTTTGTCAAGAATTCTTCTTGAAGTCCAAAGTACATTTTTTGTTTTTCCTGTTTTTGTCTTTCTTTTTTCTAGTTGACCTTTTTCAGCACAACTTGAAGGACAAATGTAAACATAGATCGTGCCTTAGCTGTTAACAATAATTAGTATTGTGGTTATTTTATTGAACTGTTAATGGTTTTTAATCCAAATTTAGATATTTTAATTAGGCTTAAGTTCATTGAATTTAATTTGCATTAAATTATTTTTATGAAGAAAGGAATTTTTACAACATGGAAGATTAATTAAAATTGTTATTGATAATTTTCATTCTTGACTGACCTGGGATTCGAAGCCAGGCTGTCTGGCGTGTGATTCGAACCCAGGCGGCTGGTTACCCTGACATGTTTCGACCTCAACCACTAGGTCTTCTCAAAGGGATTTGCCGTCTTACACTCGCAGCCATCGATGACTGCTGACGTCAGTAGTCAAACATCAATCCTTAAACCAAATTGTATTTTAACCTTTGGTAGATCGAAATTTGCTTTTTTGAATGATTATCCATTTTTAATTGATCTCACATGTTTTTCCTTACTTCTGTTTTTTCGTACTTTTGTCAAGAATTCTTCTTGAAGTCCAAAGTACATTTTTTGTTTTTCCTGTTTTTGTCTTTCTTTTTTCTAGTTGACCTTTTTCAGCACAACTTGAAGGACAAATGTAAACATAGATCGTGCCTTAGCTGTTAACAATAATTAGTATTGTGGTTATTTTATTGAACTGTTAATGGTTTTTAATCCAAATTTAGATATTTTAATTAGGCTTAAGTTCATTGAATTTAATTTGCATTAAATTATTTTTATGAAGAAAGGAATTTTTACAACATGGAAGATTAATTAAAATTGTTATTGATAATTGTTATTGATAATTGGGTTCGAATCACACGCCAGACAGCCTGGCTTCGAATCCCAGATCAGTCAAGAATGAAAATTATCAATAACAATTTTAATTAATCTTCCATGTTGTAAAAATTCCTTTCTTCATAAAAATAATTTAATGCAAATTAAATTCAATGAACTTAAGCCTAATTAAAATATCTAAATTTGGATTAAAAACCATTAACAGTTCAATAAAATAACCACAATACTAATTATTGTTAACAGCTAAGGCACGAGCTATGTTTACATTTGTCCTTCAAGTTGTGCTGAAAAAGGTCAACTAGAAAAAAGAAAGACAAAAACAGGAAAAACAAAAAATGTACTTTGGACTTCAAGAAGAATTCTTGACAAAAGTACGAAAAAACAGAAGTAAGGAAAAACATGTGAGATCAATTAAAAATGGATAATCATTCAAAAAAGCAAATTTCGATCTACCAAAGGTTAAAATACAATTTGGTTTAAGGATTGATGTTTGACT